>JAYESD010000010.1:129236207-134036207 GCA_036927565.1 Tuctoria greenei | reverse complement strand
CCGTTCTGTCTCTGGCTTTGTCGCGTTCTTGGCCTGTCTACCAGCTGGACGTCAAGAACGCCTTCATGGGACGTTGACGGATACGGTGTACTGCAGTCAGCCGACGGGGTTTGTTGATTCAGCCCGTCCAAACATGGTCTGGCGGCTGAACAAGTCCCTGTACGGGCTGAAGCAGGCGCCTCGGGCTTGGTACAGCCGGTTCGCCTCCTTCCTGGTCTCGCTCGGCTTCGTCGAGGCCAAGTCGGACACATCGCTCTTCGTCTACAGGCGTGAGGATGACACTGTCTACCTCCTCCTATACGTGGACGATATTGTCCTCACGGCCTCCAGCCCAGCTCTTCTTCAGCGTACGATCTCCGCCCAGCACGAGTTCGCGATGAAGGATCTCGACCAGCTCCACCACTTCCTGGGCGTTGCGGTCGAGCACCGCCCGGGCGCCCTGTTGCTCCACCAGCGCCAGTACTGCCAGGATATCCTCGAGCGAGCGGGCATGGCTGATTGCAAGCCGTGCTCCACTCCCGTGGACACCAAGGCGAAGGTGTCTTCGACCGACGGCGCCCCAGTTGCTGACCCCACCTCTTACCGGAGTCTTCCAGGTGCCCTGTAGTACCTCACCTTCACCAGGCTGGACATCTCCTACGCGGTTCAGCAGGTGTGTCTCCACATGCACGATCCGCGGGAGCCGCATCTCACGGCGGTGAAGCGGATCCTTCGGTACCTGCGTGGCACCCACGACTACGACCTTCTTCTACGGCGTGACTCTGCCTCTGAGCTGTTCGTCTACACCGACGCTGACTGGGCGGGTTGCCCGGACACCCGCCGGTCCACCTCCGGCTACGCCGTCTTCCTGGGCGGCAACCTCGTCTCCTGGTCCTCGAAGCGGCAGCCCGTGGTGTCCCGCTCGAGTGCCGAGGCAGAGTACCGCGCCGTGGCCAATGGCGTGGCCGAGTCCTCCTGGCTTCAGCAGCTGCTTCAGGAGCTCCGCTCCCCCCTCGCCCAGAGTACGTTGGTCTACTGCGACAACGTCAGTGCCGTCTACCTCTCCACCAACCCGGTGCAACATCAGCGCACGAAGCACGTGGAGATCGACCTTCACTTCGTTCCTGAGCGGGTGGCCCTCGGGGAGGTGCGAGTCCTGCACGTTCCGACGTCGTCGCAGTTCGCCGACATCTTCACGAAGGGACTTCCTTCGCCGGTGTTCACCGAGTTTCGGTCCAGTCTCAACATCTGTCGTGGTTAGATGTTGGGACTGCGGGGGGGTGTTAGACTGCTATTGTATTAGGGTACTATAGGGGCAGTTTAGTCCTTTTGTATTAGGCTTCTTGGCCCCCAAGTTAGGTTCCTTGGCCCTTAAGTTTTGTACCCATATATATGTACCCTGGGCTGTTAATGAATATTATCTTCCCCTTCCAATTACTTCATCCACCTAACATAACCATATGACAAACATTTATTTATTCTACGGTATGATTACCATTTCAGATTCATTACCATATTTAATCAACTATCTCAATTTACTTATGACCAGATATTTCTTCTGCGGAAGTGGTAAAGTTTGCCAAAAACTTTTCAACATCCAGCAGCTGTGTTATCAAGATAGTTGAACCTCGAGCACATGCTTCTTTGGAGGATCTGAAAGCCGTTGTAATGAAAGTCAACAGTCTTGAAGAAGAAAAATCTATTCCTCAATGGGATGAAGAGCAAATCCCAGAAGAAATTGTTGCGCAAACTCCAGAACCAGGGTATTTCTAGCCTGTTCATATGTTCAGCACTGTCTTCATTATCTAAATTTACCATCTTCTCATGATTAACTTACTGTTCTGGAATCACTTATTTATTGTTTTGGATATTTTTAGCTTTTAGCGTGTGTGTGATGCTTACTTTTGTTTCCTCCCAACATTATTGCAGGACTATTATTGATAAAGTGGAGCACCCAAATATTGGTACTACTGAGATGGTACTGTCGAATGGCATGCGGGTTTCTTACAAGTGTACTGACTTTCTTGATGATCAGGTTAGTAATTTATCGAGTTCTTTCATCTGGTAGTCTGCTGCTTGCAGGCCGTCCTATCTTGATTCTATTTTTTGATTTTTTGGAAGCCCTTACCCCTTAGTCATTTAGATGAACTACATTATGCATTTGCTTCTAACAAAAATGATAACATCTGCTGTATGCCACACTGTATTAAGGTTTGTTCTCTGCCTACTATGGTGTGCCGCATGCAAGAAATGAATTCTACGTAGATTTTTCTTAGTATTTTAGGATTTGAATGCAACTTTAAGTTCTTTATTCTTGAATTTTGTCTTGAAAGGTTCAAACGATGACCACATGAATCCAATTATGAAATACTTAGGGTTGGTTTTCAGTGCCATGCCAATATATGTCCTTATAACAGATACATGAAATGTACATCTTTCCATGATTTTAATGATGACTGATGAGTGATTAGAGGGAAGTATATCGGCTCTGACCAGCTCTTATATTTATGTACCTCTTCTAGCTCCTATAATTGCATGAATATATTGAATTTGCTTGTTGAGTAAGTATATATTTTCTTCAGTGTGATATTAGAAAGAAAATAAAGAATAAGTGATGTATTGATGGAGTGGAAAAATGCAACTATCAATAATCACCAGTAACCAGAATAAATCAATTCAATAAATTATCTTATCACCTATTGTCACGTGGACGAGTGTCGGTGTCAGAAGTCAACTAGTCATTAGTCTTAAAGTCGATTAGCTAAAAGCTTGTTGGATTGGATAAGGTCAAACCGTCTTTTGTTCTTTTGAGCATAGCATTGTATTAAGTCGTGAGAGATAGTCGGAGTCGGATTGAGTCGTGAGGGAGTTAGAGATAAAATCATAAACTGTGATTAGAGTCCAGGTTGAGTATTTTGTAGAGTTCCGAGTCTGTTTTACATACGTTGGTCTGTATATGTTCTGCCGGTTATTTAATGCCGCAGAACTAGTCCTGGCAAGCATAATTTTCAGGTGTTAAGTTATTGCTTGTTCCTTACCCCGAATCCTTGTCTTCGGCGCAATTACATCACGGCACCGACGACGAGGCGTCTGGTTCAGCGAGTTTGACCCAAACCTCCAGTATTCCATCCGTACAATCTTCGCTCCAGTCGTAAATGCATGTGCGGCTGTGACAATTTGGTATCAGAAGACAGGAACGATCCGATGGCTGACAAGTTCGACAAGCGACTCGACGCTCTGCAAGATAAGATCGCCAAGGCACACTCGTCCATCAATGTGGAACTACAAAAACCAGCAACCCTAGAAGAAGCTATGAGTTTAGGACGTGCTTATGAACGTTGCAGCACCCTGATTTCAGAAAAAGATTCAAAAACAACATGCTTGCAGATGGCTGTCCAGGAGAAAATAGAGGCTACAGGAACTCGACGTGTCAGGGTCTTAACTCGTGAGATGGCAGATCGTCGAGCAAAAGAACTATGCTATAATTGTGATGAAAAATTTTCAATGGGACACAAAAAAGGATGTCCAAGACTTTTCGGTCTTGCACTGGTCTATGATGGCGGTGGAGACACATATGAACTCAATGGTGAAAAATATTAGTACTAAAGCTCGAGGACGAGCTTTTTCGTAAGAGAAGGAGAGATGTCACGTGGACGAGCATATGTGTCAGATGTCAACTAGTCATTAGTCTTAAAGTCGATTAGTTAAAAGCTTGCTGGATTGGATAAGGTTGAACCGTCTTTGGTTCTTTTCGGTACCCAGCATACCGGGTACCCCGCATACAGGATGAAAATGGCTAAGTGCCCTGCCTCCCCGCTGAGGTAGGGTCCGGTGGTGCTACGTGTCCAGCAGGCTCGAACCCTTCCCTCCTTAGGGGCGGACTCCGACACTGCCATGTGGACCCCTGCTCGGGACCCGACTCCTCTGCAGAGATGGGCTCCCAGGTCACCACGTGTCCAGCAGGCTCGTACCCCTTCCCTCCTCCGGGGTGGGCACCGGTACTGCTATGTGGAACCCTGCTCGGGACCCAGCTCCCCTGCAAAGATGGGCTCTCGAGTCACCACATGTCCAGCGGGATGGGACTCCGCTCGCAAAAGTGGGCTCCGGTGCCGCCATGTGGCCCAAGGCCCCAGGCCGGCCTCCCCTGCTGAGGCGGGCTCGAGAGCCACCACGTGTCCAGCACCTCCGGCTCTCCTAGCCACCACGTGTCTGCTGCTGGACCCCCGACTCTCTTCAGAGTTGGGCTCCGGAGCTATCACCGGCTCTCCTAGCCACCACGTGTCTTGGACCCCCGACTCTCTTCAGAGTTGGGCTCCGGATCTATCACGTGGCCCGCAGCGTAGGACTCGGCCTCCCCCGCAGAGGCGGGCTCCGGTGCAGCCATGCGTCCTGCAACTTGCCGCGAGCGGTAGGTTGCACGAATAAAGGGTGGCATGCTCTGTCCAAATCGCGCATTGAAGGTACGCGCCTTTCCCATGCGCATGACGCAACGTGCGCCCTTGTCAGGTGCTGTTTTGCCCAATCACATCGCAGTGAAGGTGCCGCAGTGCTACCTCACGCTACTGACTGGGTAGCTTGCGGCGACAAGACAGACAATACATTCCCTGCCATCATCAACGACTACCCCTAGCCACTGGCGACCGACGTGGCAAGATGACGGGTCTCCAGTCTTTAACTCGCGGTCAGAGGCAACAAGGGTAGTAAACTCTTAGATCTTGTACATGCATAAGATCGCCCTGGGACCACTTGTCGAGCCCCGAGTCCCACTTGTAAGGTGTCCGGTCTTACTATAAAAGGTCCGGGCAGCCACTGACCATAGACAAATTCATTCAAACACTCAAACACTCACACAAGCTTCCGTAGCTCACAAGACTCAGGCAATACAACTCTCATCGTGGACGTAGGGTGTTACGCTCCGGCGGCCCGAACCACGTAAAACCACCGTGCTCACCGTTTCTTATACGCGTGACTATATCGGAGACTAGCCCCTCCTAAGAAAGAACCTCCGCGGACTGCTCCTAAGCAGGCCGGGGGAAGTGTCGTTCTAATACTTCGACAGTTCTGTTTGAGCATAGCATCGTATTGAGTCGTGAGAGATGGTCAGAGTCGGATTGAGTTGTGAGGGAGTTAGAGATAAAATCATAAACTGTGATTAGAGTCCAGGTTGAGTATTTTGTAGAGTTCTGAGTCTGTTTTACATACGTTGGTCTGTATATGTTCTGCCAGTTATTTAATGCCGCAGAACCAGTCGTCCAGGCAAGCATAATTTTCAGGTGTTAAGACATCGTTTGTTCCTTACCCCGAACCCTTGTTTTCGGCGTGATTACATCACGGCACCGGCGACAAGGCGTCCGGTTCAGTGAGTTCGACCCAAACCTCCAGTATTCCATCTGTACAATCTTCGCTCCAGTCGTAAATCCGCGTGCGGCTGTGAAACCTATTCACCTAGTGATCTCCTGCAGTGATTAGGGTACTATATTACATGTTTTTGTTTTTGTTAAATATATGTACATGGTTGTGATTTTGTTACAGTCTTGATACAGGGAAGAACTATTATGAACAACAATTACCTTTTCCCTTTTTCATTTTCAGTAATTTACTCTTTTCTATTGTCGGTGTTGGTGACATGTTCTGCTGTTCATTGTGGAATTTTAACTCTTTTGGTCTGCATTTTCCGGTCTATTACTGTCAAGGTTCCAAAAGGCGTTGGGTCTAGGCGGGCGGTGAGGCTCTTTCCAGAGACTAAGCGTTACTAGGCGCCGCCTAGGCGTTATACACTGTAGCAGTGATAGTCTGCAAAATTTTAAAAATACAGCACTATATACATATTTTTGCTATCTTAGCTGAATTTCTCTGGCCCACCTGCGTGTACACCATCTGAATTTCCCAGCACACGTGCACCTCCTCCTCCGTGCCTTATCACCCAGCTCAATATCCCCGCTGCCTGTCTTGGGCCAGCCACGACTCCATAATCTGGCCCCCACGGCGACGGTCTCCACCCGTGACTTGCTCCCAATCGCACTCCACGAAGGCACAAACAGCTACCAGGGTCTCCACGGCTCTGCAAGATCTGCATCCCCCCCCCTCCCCCCCCACCAGCTTCGATCTCCACCCACGCCCGTCGGCGGTGATTTCCACCCACCCCCCGCGCCTCCACGAGGCGCCTCTGTAAGAGCCCCCCCCCCCCCCCCCCCCCCCCCCCCCCCCCCGACGTTCCTCCACAGGCGAGCGTAAGAGGCGAGGCGGAGGTCCGGCGCAGAGTGCCGAAGCGCGCCCGCCTCGCTACGCCTTTTGGAACCTCTGTATAGAGTCTGGAAGTGCAAGTTTTAAATCACCATGAACATTTCATTTGTTCTTTTATCAGCATATTCCATGATTATGCAAATTCCCATTGTAATTTTTCCATGATGTATTTATCATTTTCTTTAGAGAAGTACAGCTAGCAGTTTCTTCTGTGCCACTCTTTAGTGATATGTTTCAAGTCTTACGATGATCTATTTTCAGGTTATTTTTACAGGGTTTGCCTATGGTGGTCTGTCTGAATTGTCAGAAGCTGATTACACATCATGTTCAATGGGTTCTACCATAGCAGGAGAAATTGGCACTTTTGGCTATAGACCTTCTGTCTTGATGGACATGCTTGCTGGCAAGAGAGCTGAAGTTGGTACAAAAGTTGGTGCATACATGAGAACATTTTCAGGCGACTGCTCACCTTCAGACCTTGAGACTGCTTTACAGGTTAGCTTGTGTTCAAGCATATTGGAAGAAATAGAATAGATTAAATTAACCAAGGTTGTCAAGGGTACAATATATAGGAGTACAAGACTTGTCCCCCAAGAAGCCTATTAGGCTAAGTACTAAAATGCCCCTGACCCCCTAATACATAGTTTAACACTCCTCGCAGTCTCAACATCTAACCACGACAAATGTTGAGACTGGATCGAAACTAGGAGAACAACAACGACGGGAGCCCCTTCATGAAGATGTCGGCGAAATGCAACGTCGTCGGGACGTGGAGCACATGAACATCGCCACATGCAACTCGCTCACGAACGAAATGGAGGTCGATCTTCACATGCTTTGTGCGCTGATGCTGGACGGGGTTGGTGGAGAGGTAGACGGTGCTGACATTGTCGCAGTAGACCAACATGCTTCAGGCGACGGGAGAGTGGAGCTCCTGAAGCAGCTGCTGGAGCCAGGAGGCCTTAGCCACGCCGTTGGCTACAGCGCGGTACTCTGCCTCGGCACTCGAGCGCGACATCATGCCACTTCGAGGACCAGGAGACGAGGTTGCCGCCAAGGAAGACGGCGTAACCGGAGGTGGACCAACGGGTGTCTGGACAACCCGCCCAGTCAGCGTCTGTATAGACGACTAGCTCAGAAGTTGAGTCACCCTGAAGGAGGAGGCCATAGTCGAGGGTGTCACACAGGTACTAAAGGATCAACTTCACAACAGTGAGATGCGGCTCCTGCAGATCATGCATGTGGAAGCACACCTGCTGAACCGCGTAGGAGATGTCCAGCCTGGTGAAGGTGAGGTACTGAGAGCACCTGCAAGACTCCTGTAAATGGTGGGGTTAGCGACAGGGACGCCGTCGGCGGTGGAGACCTTCGCTTGGGTGTCCATTGGAGTGGAGCAGGTCTTGCAATCAGCCATGCCCCGCTCGCTGGAGGATGTCTAGGCAGTACTGTCGCTGGTGGAGGAACAGGCTGCCTGGGCGGTACTCGACCGTAATGCTTAGGAAGTGGTGACGCTGGCCCAGGTCCTTCATCGCGAACTCCCGCTGCAGGGCAGAGATCGTGCGCTGAAGAATTGGACTGGAAGCCGTGAGTGAGGATGATGTCGTCGACGTACAGGAGGAGGTACACAGTGTTACACTCCCGCCTGTAAATGAAGAGCGAGGTGTCCGACTTGGCCTCGACAAAGCCGAGCGAGACCAAGAAGGATGCAAACTAGTTGTACCAAGCTCGGGGTGCCTGCTTTAGACCGTACAAGGACTTGTTCAGCCGACAGACCATGTCTGGATGAGCTGAATCAATAAACCATGTCGGCTGACTGCAGTACATCGTCTCCGTCAACGTGCTGTGGAGGAAGGCGTTCTTGACGTCGAAGTGGTGGACAAGCCAAGAACGCGAGAGAGCCAGCGATAGAATGGTTCGAACCATCGCCGGCTTCACCACGGGCTGAAGGTCTCGTCGTAGTCGACACCAGGGCGCTAAGTGAAGCCCCGAAGAACCCACCAGGCCTTGTACCTCTCTAGATACCCATCCGCCTTCCTCTTATGCGTTAAAACCCACTTGCCCGTGACAACATTGCCACGACCAAGACGAAAACCAAATCCCAGGTTCGGTTAGCAAGCAGGGCCACATACTCCTCCATAGCTCGACGCCAGTGAGGATCGACGAGGGCACTACAGACAGAGGAGGGAATAGGCGAGATGGGTGAGGAGGCAAGCGGTGGAGAGGTCGTCGAGGAGAGGACGACCCCGGAGAACCGCTCCACCGCCCGAAGGACCCCAGCGGCACGCCTGGTCACCATCGAGTAAACGTGGCTAGGGTCACGGTGGAGTAGTGGGGGTGGTACATCGGGGGTTCGGTGCGGGAGGAGGTCGGAACAGCAACTCGCGCTCGTCGCTGATAGACATGAGTGTGATCGGCGTACCATGACACAAGGGCCGCGTGTGGTTTAGCAGGCCAAGTTGGGGACGTCGATGTCGCGCCTGGTGCAACAGGCGACGTTGGGGACGCCAGTGCCACGCGTGGCGCAGCAGGTGAGGCCGGGGCCGCGCATGGCGCTGCGGGCGACGGCGGTGATGTTGGGGCATCGCGTGGCGCAACGGGCGACGTCGAGACAACGCAAGGTGCAGCCGGTGGCGTAGATGATACCGAGGCCACGCGTGGCGCAGCGGGCGACGTGGGTGCAGAGCAAGGCGTAGCCGGTGGCGTCGAGGACATCGGGGCCGCGCATGGCGCCGCTGGTGGCGTCAGGGACGCTAGTGCCGCGTGTGGCGCTGCGGGCGACGTCTGGATAGCGCAAGGCGCAACTGGTGTCGTCGAGGACACTTGAGCCACGCGTGGTGCAACTAGTGGTGTTAGGGACGCCATTGCCGCGCATGGCGCAACGGGTGGGTAACCTGCAGGAGATAAAACACAAGATCGCTGTACAGGAGCGGCCTCAGGGTTAGTAGAGAAGAAATTATCCAACTCAGCAACAGAGTCAGAGGACAAAGTGGAAAAGGGAAAAGAGGACTTGTCGAAAACGACATGTCGAGAGATCAAGATACGACGGGTAGTAAGGTCAAGGCACCGGTACCCCTTATGGTCGGGGGAGTACCCAAGGAAGACACACCGAGTCGAGCGAGGTGTAGGCTTATGGGGGCCGTGGCGGAGAGGTTAGGGTAGCAAGCGCACCCGAAGACTCGAAGGTGGTCGTAAAGAGGGGGTGTGCCGAAGAAAGCGAAGTGAGGGGTGGGAGCACTAATCGCCTTAATAGAGGCGATTAATGCGGTAGATGGTGGTGTGAAGTGCCTCCACCTAGTAGCGAGCAGGAGTAGAAGCCTGGAACATCAGGGAGTGCATGACATTGTTGGTGGTCCGAATCATGCGCTTAGCCTTGCCGTTCTGGGGGAAGTGTACGAGCAAGACAGGTGCAATTGAACACCGTGCGAGAGCAGGAAGTCACGGAACACAGAGTTGTCAAATTCGCGTCTGTTGTCACACTGGACCGCCTTGATCATGCGCCCAAACTGGGTGGACACCTAAGCGAAGAAGTGAGAGAGGGTGACAAACGTATTAGACTTCTGTCGCAAGGGAAAAGTCCACGAATAGTGCGAGAAATCATCAACAACCACCAAGTAATACTTATAGCCAGAAACACTGAGAATAGGCGATGTCCAAAGACCACAGTGAATCAGATCAAAGATGCGCTCGACATGAGTGACAGAATGCGAAAAAGGAAGTCGAACGTGTTGACCCAACTGACAAGGATGGCAAAGAGACTCATGAGTACCTCGAGCACACGAAATCACTGAACTACTAGACGACTTCGACATAGCATCAACGCCAGAGTGGCCAAGCCGACGATGCCAGGTGGTCGAAGAGGCTGTCGTAGTCAGGGCGAAAGGCATAGGTGGCGGAAGCAGGAAGACGCAACGTGTACAGGGGCCCCGAACTCTTAGTGGAGAAGAAGATGTCGGGTAATAAGATCCTTTATAGATAAACCAAAAGAATTGAACTTGATGGAAACATGGTTGTCAGTGGTAAAACGACGAATGGAAAGGTGTTGAATGATGTCAGGACGACAAGAACATCACGAAGCTGAAAGGAACCCGGAACCCGAGTCACCTACTGAGGTGATCGAAAGAACAGATTCATTCCTAACAACGATAGATGAAGGAGAAGAGTGGTGTAAAGGGCGGGTAGAGGAGAGTATACCAGCGTCAGGGGTGGTGTGGTACGAAACTCCTGAGTTCACGACCCAGTCAGGGCCAGGTGGTGGGAGACTCATTGCGCTGAAGGAGGATAGAGCGACTGCCGGTCCCAAGTCAGGGGTGAGTCATGGTGTTGCACCGAAGACGCGGGCTGGCCGATTGGGTTCCACGAAGCCCAGTAGGCTAGAGTGGACGGCCCAACCACAGGGTGGCTTGGCCCGCCAGAGGTTGCTGTCCATTGTCTACTGCTGGTGTAGACGGGTACGCCGTGTTGAAATAATCTTGTTTTTTTTTATTATTTTAGGAAAGAATCCCAATACAAGTTAAATATAGATAAGAGTCCTAATTAGGTTGGAGATAGAGTTTGAGTTTAAGACGGGTGTTTTAGATAGAGTCCAAAGAGATTTGGGTCTAATCTTATCTGTAAAGGGTCTATATATAGTTGGGCACCCCGAGGAATAAATCGAACTAGATTATTATTGAATTTTCGAGTTGATCTTAGGTCCGGATTTCCAACAATTGGCATCAGAGCCGGTACAAATTTCGAGATCAATCTCGTTGCCCCCGGGAGGGTGTTCCCGGGGGCAGCCAACCCTAGCCTGGGCGCTGAAAGCAAGTAGGGTGTCAGATCTATGGGGAAGCGGACCCTGTCGGCGCAGCTCGACAATGGAGAGTCCAGCGACGCAGATCTCGGCGGATCGACGTAGATCCCGACAGATCGACGCAGATCTCGGCGGATCGACGTGGATCTCGGCGGATCAACGCAGATCCCGGCCGATTGACGTGGATCTTGGCGGATCAACACGGATCCGGTGCGGATTTGAGGCAAGATTCAGGCGGAGCTCAAGACCCGAATTGTAACAAGGTTTGTGCGGAACCAGGCGGCGCGTCCTCGGGGCATGGCTCCGGCGCTCGGGAGGAGGAAGTTCCAGGCGCTGGCACCAGGGTGATGACGTCTTGCTCTCCGCGGCGACAGGTAGAGTCGTTCAGCTCCTGGTTCGCAGCGCACGAACGGAGAAGAACGCTGATGCAGTAGCAGTGTCGGCGGCTGAACTAGGGTTTATGTACGTGGAGTTCAATTGAACCTTGGTGGGCTTTGGCGTTGGGCTGCATGTGGACCCAGGCCTTGAAGAAGAATCCAAGGTGGAGAAGAGGAAGGTTGGACGTGTTGGCCTACTGGACTCATGGTCATGTGGGCTGGTGAGGTGGCCACGTGGGCTTCGTTGGAGAGCTGCAGGACTAGTGGGCTTCTGCACGTGATGGGCATACAGGAGATGAAAATACAAGATTTTTGGAAGTTTGGCTACATGCACTCGTCAAAGTGCACCCAAGGTCTTGATTATTTGGTGAAGGTGATTTGCAGCAAGGAGATGGCCGTGAGGAGAGGTGTGCTCGAGATGAAGACGTGACCATCTCGAGTGTGTGATCGGAATGAAGATGCGCCCATTTCAAGGTAGAGTGCAGGTTGAAGATGTGCTTATCCTAAACTCGTGTGCAGGATGAAGATGAGTTCATCCTGGGGTTGAAGATGTGCCCAACCCAAAGGTGATCAGGGTGTAGATGTGCCCATCCTGAGGTCGTGTGCAGGATGAAGGTGAGTCCTGAGGTTGAAGATGCGTCCAACCTGAATTTGTGTGCGGGGTGAAGATGAGTCCATCTCGGGGATGAAGATGTCTCTATCCTAAAATTGTGCAGGGTGAAGATGTGACCATCCTTGGGGTGTAGTTGTGTCCACTCCAAATTTGATGTGTTTGGGATGTAGTTGTGTCCATCCCAAGGGTGTAGTTGAGTCTACCCAAAGTGCGTAGGATGGATAAGCGTGTCTTCGTCTTAAGTGTGTCCTAGAAAACAAGATTAGGGGGTGTGTTTAAATAATCTTGTTTTTTAATATTTTAGGAAAGAGTACTAGTACAAGTTAAATATAGATAAGAGTCCTAATTAGGTTCGAGGTAGCGTTTGAGTTTAAGACATGTGTTTTAGATAGAGTCCAAAGAGATTTGGGTCTAATCTTATCTGTAAAGGGTCTATATATAGTTGGGCACCTCGAGGAATAAATCGAACTAGATTATTATTGAATTTTCGAGTTGATTTTAGGTCTGGATTTCCAACACGCCGTGTGCAGGAGCGATCACACAGGTCGGTTGAGGACGAGACAGGCATGGTGGAGGCCGTGAAGACGGCACCAGGGAGGGAGGCAGTACGCCCGGACCGCCGGTGGCCGTGCCAACAAAGAAGGCAACGACCGGTCCAGACGCGAGCACATCAGATCGGGATCGGACGACGGGTGTCCAACGTGTGGCACCGGCGGCGGCCCTCTGATCGAGGGTGATGGCTGGTCTCGCGCCGACAACAACCGTTGTGGCTCCGACGTTGCCGGATCTGGGCCAGGTGGCGCTGAACCTGGGCCCGACAGCGGTAGGTCCGACGACGGTACGAGGTGGTGGTGCGGATCCAGCGGCGCTACTCCGGCGATCGGGGCGTGGATCCAGCGGGTGGCGGCACGGATCGGGCGGGAGGCGCAGGACCAGGGGCCAGCGGCGCGTCCCAGGCGGCGGCTGGATCCGGCCAGGAGGCGGCGGCCCGAGGGGCCCAGGCAGCGGCGGCGAAGGGCGCACGAGGTAGCGGCGTGGCAGGGACAACCGGCGGCGGCGGTGCCAGATCCGGTCGCGACGGTCGCACAGCCGGCGGTGGGGAGGGCAGCGATGGATCCAATTGTGCCTTTCCCGGAGAAAGCAACGGCGGCGCATCAGCGGCGGCCTGCACGAAGGGGGCGGCGGCGGCGATCGAGAATGGGGCAGGAGGGGGCAGCGGCGACACGCCGGCGGCCGGCATCGGCGGCGGTCGGGCCCCTTGCGGCTGGCAGCTGTCCATGGGAGAGAGAGAGGGGATGATTAGGGTTAGGCTGCTGATACCATATTGGAGGAAATAGAGTAAATTAAATTAACCAAGGTTGTCAAGGGTACAATATATAGGGGTATAAGACTTGTCCCTTAAGAAGCCTATTAGGCTAAGTACTAAAATGCCCCTGACGCCCTAATACATAGTCTAACAGAGCAGTCTTAGACTTGCATATTGTAACGCGTGGAAACACGGCTCTCATATAGCAATATCGTTTCTGGTTTTATTCATATGTGGACATATGCTTATGTTTTGCCTGGCTTTGGTGCAGCTCGTTTATCAACTATTTACAACATATGTGGAGCCAAGGGAGGAAGAAGTAAAAATCGTGATGCAAATGGCAGAGGAAGCAATATATGCTCAAGAGAGGGATCCTTACACTGCATTTGCAAATCGTGTTCGGGAAATAAATTATGGGAACTCCTACTTCTTTAAGGTCATTAATTGGGCGAACATTAATCACTTTTAATGCTTCTTTCATATCATATCCTAGAAATTTACTCCAGTTCTGTAATGCAGCCAATAAGAATTAGTGACTTGAAGAAGGTTGATCCAATCAGAGCATGTGAATATTTCAATAGTTGCTTTAAGGATCCATCAGCATTTACAGTTGTAATAGTTGGAAAAATAGACCCAGCTATCTCGCTTCCACTGATTTTGCAGTATTTGGTATGTTTTCTTCCCCGTTTCTATCATTCCTGAAAAAGCCGAAGTGACTTTTATAATGCTCATTTGCTGTACGTTTTGTAGGGTGGGATACCCAGGGTACCAGATGCAGTTCAGCCACTCACTCGTGATGATCTAAAAGGGTTGCCATTCAAGTTTCCTTCAACCATCATTAGGTTTTCCATCGTTATTTTATGTATTTACATGTTCTGTTGCAGATTTCTACATATCATGTGTTTATGTCAGATATCACAAACACATGATATTTTGTTACTCTTATTTTTTTCTTTATCTTTTTTCCTAATTATTATTATTTAAAAAAAAATTTTGGGTCTCATATCTAGCCGACCCCAACGTGTTTAGAACAAAGTCTTGGTTGTTGTTGTTGATGTGTTTATGTCAGACATGCACGTGCAGAAATAAACAATCTCCTTCCCTGAATTTTGCATTCTGATTACTGATAACCATACTCTGAATGTGCACCTTGTTTGCAGAGAAGTTGTTCGTAGCCCTATGGTTGAAGCCCAGTGCTTTGTGCAACTAGCATTTCCTGTGGTTCTGAAGAGCTCAATGATGGTATGTGGCCACTAAAACATTGTCATCTTTGCTAAACAAAGAGGTGTTTGAAGATTTTCTCCATATTAACATGTTTTCTGCTGTATGTGAAGATGGAAGACATTCACTATGTTGGGTTCCTCAGTAAACTTTTGGAAACAAGAATCACACAAGTGCTTCGCTTCAAATATGGGCAGGTTGGGATTTCTTTGTTATAATCATACCTTGCAGTTTGGGCATTCGTAAGGGATGCAAATGGTTGACTGGAGACTTATGATTCCCTCCAAACCTGTTTAATTCAATCAAGTGGACTAAACTAGTTCATTTGATTGAACTAATAGCGTTGAAGGGTACTCTTAGGGTTTCCAATTTGCATCCTGAGATATTTCCTCCAGCTCCGAATGCATCATTTTCTTTTCCTTAAACATATCATTATGTTGACAGGTCTACTCAGTTAATGTAGCCGTTTTCTTGGGTGGCAACAAACCTTCAAGAACTGGAGATGTTCGTGGAGACATAAGTGTGAATTTCTCGTGTGATCCAGACATATCATCTAAACTGGTATGCTACATCACTTTCCTGACTAACATGTGAGCAATTTTGTTTTATGCAGTTGCAGTTTACCAATTAAGAATTTCTTTAGGTTGATTTAGTTCTGGAGGAGATATCATACCTACAGGCTGAAGGTCCTTCTGAAGAGGATGTTTCGACCATTCTGGAGATTGAACAGAGAGCTCATGAAAATGGCCTGCAGGTTTAGTGGAATCTCTGATGCTCAGAATTATTGATGCAGTAGTATGCCACTTAAGTTATGGTTTTTCACATCTTTGTCAAAACACAGGAGAACTACTTCTGGTTGGATCGAATTCTGCGGAGCTATCAATCAAGGTTTTTTTCTGGCAACATTGGGTCCACATTTGAGGTAATACTGTTTTGCTTTTGCATGGTTCAGTACATTGTAGTTCAGTACGTGTTTTTCCTGTTTCTTGTTCTCTATGAAGTGATAGAATTTTGTCAGCAGATCCATATGCTTGTAACATTTTTGCTGCATTACCAACCAATGCTGTTGACTGTACTAGATATTTGCTGTCTTTTTTTTTTGTATCTGGAATGATCTTTGTGCTTCTGCCCTTTTGCCCCTTTTGTGTAGTTCCAGGAGGAGGGGCGTAAAAAGGTGAGGGGGGCTTTGACACCGCTGACGATGCAATCAGCTTTGCAAAGAGTTCTACCCTTCCCTTGCAGAAAACAGTACACTGTTGTTACTCTTATGCCAAAGTCATCATGTTGGGCGTCGATGAAGTCATTGCTTAGCTGGAGCTCCAGCGGCACTAGCAGAGATGCCAAGGTTAGAATTATACTTTTCATTTGTTTCTAGTGTGCAATTGTGCCACCTGTGGTAAAGTATCTTTTGAGCATGAGACTTGCTTCTTTGCAGATTCTTGCTGGTGTGGCTGGTGCACTAGTATTGGCGGTTAGTTTGTGGAGATATTCTCGTAGCTCACTGAGATCGTAGTATACGATACAACTATCCATTTTTCAGAGTTTCGGGCAGATCCAAAAAATGGATTGACAATCAGGTTAGGAACTGAGATACGAGTTGGCCATTAGATGTTTGTTTCTATCTGACCACCTGCCAGGCGTGTGGAGTTTTGGACAGAAATTTGGGTATACTACACTGTTAGCTAACAAATTCCTTGATGCATCTGTGCCTGTAAGCCTGCAACAGCATTTGGTTATACAGCTGCATGCTTGCATGTAATAGTGATTGATGTATAATATTGGCTCTCCCATTTGATTCTCTAAACTGAAGCTGTAAACAGTTGTAAACTGGTGAAAGTTTAGAGCATGTACTGGTTACAGTTTTGCTGACCAAGAACGAGGAAATAGAATAAGCTGGAATGTACCCTTCTCGTCTGACTCATGTTGCATTTTTGGTCTGTTTTATGGCCCGTCCTTTTCACATTTTGGGAGGCTAGAACTCCTTATATTCCTGCCAGAAATTGTGGTATGTTTTGATTTTTCGCTCGCTGGAGCCATAAACTTGTCATTTGTCGAGGATCACTGATTCGGAGCCTCAATTTGGCAGCCCTGATTGCGGCATTGCAAACATTTGCATTCGCATTCCATCTGCTTTGTTGAGCATAAACCAAAGGTTGTTGTCTAAGTGTGTGATTGACACTTCTCTGGTACTACTAGATCGTAACCTGCGGAGGTTCGTGATTGGTTGGATTGTATGTGAGATTATATACAAGATAGGAGTTTTACGTGGTTAGATCTGCTTGAGAGTAACATCCTATTTCACGAGATGTGTGTTGATGTATGAGTATGCAGTGGTTTGTGTGCGTATAAGCTTAGTTGTCTTTATACAGTACGGTGTAACCCTTTTATAGTTCAAGGATTGGCTGTTACATTGTTAACCTAGCCCGACATGTGGTCTTGAATGTATTTAATTGTTTAATACATGATTTGTAAGTATTAGGTGTAATTAACAGTATGATAACGTGTCTTAATAGCGGTGTTAACGGTATTAAGAGTCCTCTTATCGTGTGTCATTAATATGACAGGTCTTGTAACTATAGTTTTAACTGCGTCTTGAATGTCCGTGCCGTTGGAGATCCGCCAGTCTTCACATTGCTGTCTTAGGTCCGGAGGCTCGACACGCGACGGCTCCGGAGCATCCCATCGTGGGGAGCCAGGTCCGGAGCCACGATACACGTAGCAGCACCGGAGCTTCCTACTACTGAGGGTTAGGTCTGGGGTCACTGGACACGTGGCAAGAATGGAGCTTTCCTATGAAGGGAATTGAGTCCGACCTTGTATTACACGTGGCGGTGTCGGAGCTACCCAAACTAGGGAGGCAAGTTCAGTGCGGTGCAACACGTGGAGTCTTCGGAAGTCTTCAACTTGGACGGGCGGAACTCCGTGACTTTTCTTGCGGTATCATGGGGTATCCAGTACGCAGGGTACCAACAGTGGCCCCCGGGCCCACCTTTGGGAGAAAGCTTTTGGGTTAAGTTATTCTACCAAAGGTGAGGCCAACTTCGATTCCTGCGTTGCGGCTTCAAAGGTCTTGTCTTGGGCCTATTGGGACGACAGTCTATAGTTAAACCATCGTCGTGTGGCGCTCCTTGATGCGGCGGTGAGATCCTGACGTGCAGATCTCACACAATTGAAAGTCGCCAGCTCCCAATACGAAAACCGTACCGGTTCCGCGCGCTCTGTCAGTACGCTGCCCTCGGGCTTCCAACTCCCCATCATGACAACAGTTCACCTAGGGTAATAACTTCGACCTTTCCGTCGAAGTGGACCTGGGCCCATTCGTCATTGACGGGGTAGATTTTCGAATCGTGATCTTGATCCCGTCGCGGTTTCCATCCAAGCGTTGCGGAGGCTTACTTAAAAAGAAAAGCCTGCACGGTTTGAAGACTCTTTACGCTTTCAATCGAACTTGCGCTCAGAGCCTCCCAACCTTTGCACAACCCTTCCAACTTTTGCTCCCCTTTGCTGCGATGGAGTTGGGTCTTCCCCGCAGCAAGATCACTAGCGATGAAGATCTGAAGAGGGTCTGGACCTACATGGAATGGTCCAGCGACTCCTACAACAATGACATCCGCTTCGGCAAACCCCCTTCAAGAAGGAGCGCACCAGAGAGATGGTGTACTTCTCGGTGTACGCCATGGTGGGTCTGATCCCATCTTTCTCAAGCTTTCTCTTGATGCTGCTGGATTTCTACGGCCTCCAGCTTCATCATCTCGGCCCCCACTCCTTCTTGCTGGTGGCGACCTTCGTCCACTTCTGCGAGATGTGGGTGGGTGTGCCTCCTTGCATTGAGCGCTTCCGGACCTTCTTCACGGTCCACACCACCGGGAATAGTGATGAGTAGTTGGGCTTTTATTACTTCGTAAAGCGCAAGAACTGTTCCTTCAAGTACCTAAGAAACTTCCCTTCCACCAAGTGGGACAACTCGAAGAAGGATTGGGTGATTATCGTCGTGGAGCATCACGACAAGCTAGAGCTGCCAACGGGCCTCCCCAATGTTGACATCGACGCCTGGAACGCGGCTTCGGAGCTGCCTGAAGCTTTCAATACCATCCTGACCAGGATCCATCAGTGTGTGGAGGGTGGAGTGACCCCTCAAATGGTCTTTGGGAACTTCCTGACGCACCGGTGGGCTCCACTGATGAAGAGGGAATAGCCCGTCTGGGCTTTCAATAGCGAGATGGACCACAACTGAATTGAAGTTGGCCTTTAGACCAATCTGGATGATGGGGCTTTGAAGCTCCACCTCCAGAAACTTCAACACAGGGCTATCTCCCGTGACTGTTTGACACCTTTGGCGGACTTCCTCCCACTGAATATTGTTCCGGATGTCAGGAGAGAGCTCCAGAAGGGATATCCGGAGCTAGACGATCTCGACCTGGTGGAGAGGCGTAAGACCTCCGGGGTTGCAATCCTCGGGGCTTCAGAGAGGGTGGCCCCCACTGCTCCAAGCCAGAGGGTTGACGACGCCTGCAAGGTCAAAGGCAAGGGCAAGGAGCCAGCCGAATCTTCCAGCCGGAAGAGGAAGTTGAGGCATGTTTATGGGAGATCCCTCAGGTCAGCTCCGACTTCAAGAGCCCACTCTCCCCAACGTAGCAGAGCTTCAGCGGCCACACCTCCTTCGATGTCGGCGCCCTTGAGGGGCGCCAGCTCCGGCAAATCGACTTCGACTCCAGTGTCAGCTGCGAGATCTAGGTCCGGAGATCCTTCCCATACAAGGAAGGTCCCGGCTGAGGTGACACCAGCAGCTGCGACAAGTTCTGGGCAGCAACCTGGAGCCTCCACCACACCGGCGACGGTGGGTTCTGGCTCTGACCGCCCAATGAAGAGGTTCCATGCTGACTGGAGCGGTAGCATCCTAAGGTAAGCATTGTCATCTCACTTTGAGGTGCTAATTATGTTTTCATTATGTATTGATCTTTTTCGATCTTTTGTTTTCAGGGTTTCGAAAAGAAGACCGAAACTTCGGCTCCTGCTGCAGCAACTGGGGTTGTGCAGGCAGAAGCTCCGGCTTCAACCCCTGTGCCTCCCCAAGTGGTGGCTGAAGACACGATAGTTTTGACACCAACTGTCATGGACTTCAATTCAGAGTCATCACTAGAAGCTCCCGTGGTAGCGCTGGACCACGGGGGGAGATGCTCGTGATGAAGCGCCAACGGTTTTCACGCCGGCGGTTGAAGTTCCTGCTCCGAAGATGGAGGTGGCAGAAGATCTGGCGTTTGAGCCGGAGGTAACACATGCTCTGGCCCCCGAGCCGGAAATAGTTGAAGCTTCGGTCTTGGAGCCAGAGACTGTGAAAGCTCTAGCACCTGAGCCAGAGGTAACCGAAGTTCTGGCGTCTGAGCCGAAAGAAGTTGAAGTCCCGGCACCTCAGCCAGAGGCGGAGGGGACTCCGGTCGAAGCTGCAGCGTCCACCCCGGAGGTGACTACTCCGAAGGTGTCTATGTCGGAGCCGGAGCACCCACCAGACTTAGTTGCAGGTCCTTCACCCCTAGAGCCAATGATTGAAGATCCGATGGGGGGACCTTCTTCATCAACTCCGGAAGTCGGCCCTAGTGCCGTGGAGACGCACAGGACCACGCTTGTGCCATGGGACCCAATTTTTGTGTTAGAAGACCCCTTGGAGCCGGCGGAGGAGATCCCAGCAGGTCCGGAGCCAATTCCTTTGGCTTTGTCTATTGACAACGCCTGCTCTAGTCTCCGTCAAGTTCAGCTCACCTTCGACCACGACAGCAAGGTCCTCGAAGAAGAGTGCCACACCTTGAGGCGTTGATGCAACAAACTTCACTTCGAGACCAAGCCAGCGCAAACAAGGCTTGCTGACCAGCGAGAATGGGTCGAGAAGGAAAAGGCCCATATGATATACTGGGGACAGCTGCTGGACGAGCGGGAAGCTTCCATCACGGTCCATGAAGCGAAGTCTCGGGAGATTCTCGAGTATGCTAGGAAGAGCAACGAGGCTGCTGATGATCGTCAGGACAACCTCAACAAGCTGAATGAAATTCTCCTTAGGCGCCGAGGGGACCTCAATGAGAGAGAGGAGAAACTCCTGGAGAAGCGGGAGGACATTATGAAGGGAGGAGGAGCTCGCCCAGAGACTGTCTTTGGGGGAGCAAAGCTTGGCTGATCGCACTAAAAAGTTTGAGCAGCGGTGCAAGCAAGAGGAGGAGAAGCACTAGAAAATGGGACAGGAGCTCTCCAAAAGAGAAGTTGATGTCTCCACCAGGTAGGAAAAGGTAAAAGGCAGGGAGAAGGACCTGGCAAACCGCCGGAATCGCATCCACCTTCGGGAGTTGAAGCTTGCTGACCGCGAGAAGTAAGTGGCTGAGGGTATTCAGCAACATGCTAAAGAGGTCGAGTGCATCGCTCGAGAAGGTTCGGAGCTTGCGGCCTCCATTAGGTCGCTGAAGGAATTCAAGGGCAACAGAGTCTCAACAAGTCTGGGACTTCCTGGGCATGCTAACAAGGCTCTGATGCCGCTTGGCTTCAGCCCGGTACATCCTGATGACCCGGAGCCGGAGTTGGACAAGGTGCTGGTGGCGCTGAGCTCTACTAGCAACAAGCTGGATGCGATGGGTAACGTCATCGTCGACTAACTAGAGACAGAGGGGAAGTCTCTGGCCAAGGACATCGCCGAATATGTGCTGACGTGTTTCAAAAGCCGAGACCCCTAACTTTCTCTAGATCCGGTGTTCGAAGGGCCCATTGCGAAAGAGGAAGATGTTGCCAGGGCCAACGTTCAAGAAGCTGCCGAAAAATTTGCCTCATATTTCCATAGAACTTAGGACCTCCAGTAGCCAGGACCTTTTTCTTTTGCCTTTTCCTTTGTAATCCTCATTTTGTAATCCAATGCTTCAAATGAATGAAATCCACTCTTCTTGAATGAATGAATTCCATTTTGTATTTGTCTTCAATGCATTGTCCTTTATCTTATTAGCCCCCCTGGTAGATGTACACAATTTGATTGTGAACATGTACCAAAAGGATCTGACAATGTCTTGATGACTTGAACGCTTTGAATTTGTAGCTATAACGCTTGGCTCTTAGGTCCGAAGTTTACTTCCGACATCTCCAGGGACCCTTTGTGAAGTCGACGGCGGGCCCCCTAGGAGGCGTCGGAGCTTGGTAGATCCGACGACGCCCATTGTCAACACATAGAGCGTCGACGGAGGGCCCCCTGGGAGGTGTCGGAGGTTGATAGATTCGACGACGCCCACTGACAACACATAGAGCGTCGACGGCGGGCCCCCTGGGAGGTGTTGGAGCTTGATAGCTCCTATGGCGCCCACTGCCAACACATAGAGCGTCGACGGCAGACCCCCTGGGAGGTGTCAGAGCTTGATAGCTCCGACGGCGCCCACTATCAACACTTAGAGCATCGACGACGGGCCCCTTGGGATCGTCGGAGCTTCCCAACTTTGACGATATCCACCATCAACGTATAATACGTCGATGGCAAATCTCTTTAGGGTGATTTCCTCGCCATCTTCACTTGGATTGCCGTTAATTCTTCACGTCGACGGCTGACCCCCATGGGAGCTGTCGAAGTTGTTTAACTCCGAGGACGCCCACTTTCAACATATAAAACGTCGACGACAGGCCCCTTGGGGGATGTCGGAGCTTAGTAGTTCCGGCATCATCCACCAACGCCATGAATTTTCCATTTTTCCTACGCATTAAAGACAAGAGAAACAGTAAATTTCGTCCTCTCGTCTATAACTTGTTTGCGGCTTACTTTTCTTATTTGAACTTTAGATCTGAAGGAATTCACATGATAACAAGTAAATTGATGTAATCTCTTCAGATCCGAATGCCTTCCAGACACACCCTACTGAGGCCTGCTGGAATTTAGATAGAGCGGCGTACTTAGGGTGCTGGACCAGTCTAAGTCGATGGCGCACTCCGACCTGTCATTGGCTTTGGCGTTCAGGCGATTAGACCATCTAGCAATTCTAAGATCCAAAAAGATCAACAATATAACTCGTATATCATATGAATAACTTGAATTAAATATCAAAAAGATTTGCACAACTTTGTTATAAACAAGAAGGAAAATATAAAAAACGAGTCTGTACAAAATTAATGCACTTGGAGTCTGTCTTCACACAACAAGGTCTTTCATTATATGTCCGAATTACAAGGGATACAAGGACACACTTGGGGTACGGAACTAGGCCAAGTGTGCTACTTATCTTGTTCTAACCCAGGGTAGGTAAGCCGCACTTTCAGTACATGGACCAAGTTAGGTGGGCTTGAACTTGCGGGACCCTCCTGGAGGGGTCCAGATGTTCCCCTTTAGGACTTACCCGACTCCGTGTATAGACTCTATAACTTTCATTGTGTGTAATTACAGACTCACGTCCATGAAACTAAGCATAAAACTTACGGAGGTGCTCGATGTTCCAAGGATTGTGAAGTGGAGTCCCATCCTCTGTTGCCAAGCGAACGCATCCGGGACGGGATACTTTGATCACTCGGAAGGGACCTTCTCAGCTGGTGGACAGTTTGTTCATCCCTTCACGAGTTAGTATTCTCTGTAGCACCATATCACCTTCTTCAAGTTGTCGGTTGCACACATGCCTTTGGTGATACCACCGGAGCGCCTGGTGATATCGTGCATTCCGAACAACTGCTTGGCACCTTCCCTAGTCGACGAGGTCAAGGTCTTCATGCTGGAGCTTGTCCTGCGTGGCTTTGTCGAAGGTCCAGACCCGGAGTGACCCCATGATGATCTCCGGAGGAAGGACTGCTTCTGCTCCGTACACCAAGAAGAAGGGGGTCTCTCTAGTTGACTGGCTAGGTGTAGTTCTGCACGCCCACATCACTGATGGAAGCTCCTCTATCCAGTTGGCTCCATGTTTCTTCAGGCGCTCGTAAGTGCGCGTCTTGAGTCCTTTCAATATTTTTGCATTTGCTCTCTCGGCTTGGCCATTACTTGTCAGGTGAGCTACTGATGCGTAGCTGACTTGTATGCCTAGGTCTTCGCAATATTCTTGAAGTGCTGCACTTGTGAATTGGGTTCCGTTGTCAGTGATGATTCTGTTCGGAACTCAAATTTGCAGACTATGGACTTGTGACGCCCGGTTCCGAAAAATGAACCAAGCTAACACATATGTGTGCCCAGGACGTTCAACACACATACACGAGTGCATTCACAAAAGAGTATACAGAAAATTACCACAGAACAGTATTAATTGACCAAATTTTGTTAAACCAACCATATTATCCTCGAATACAAACTCTAATGAATATTAATGACAAGTTCAACTAATGCAGTGGAAATAAACTAAATAAGCAAACTAAACAGCTAGGCAGCATAAGCAATAGGGTATAGCGCAGCTCCAATCAACACCACAGGCAAGCTGACGGTAGACACGGCCTAGAACTCCACATTATCGCCATTAAACTCCCAATCCTGACCTGCAACTGTTGGGGGGGGGGGATTGCAAGAGTGAGTACATGTCGTACTCAGCAAGTGTGGAAAGTATGACATGTGGCTGATTCAAATGACGAATATAATAATGGATGAGTGCTGAAAAGTACATTAAAACATTTGAAAAGCAATATGTATTATGTATGTGAATCAAACCCATCATAATCATAAGTAATATCATAATACCAGTCCACAATTCACCATCCTCATTAATAATTCCAGATTTCACCATTTGCCAATAACCATACTCAATACCAGAAATTAATCCATAACGAGCCATAACCATCCCCAAAAACCATCCTAATACCGAGTTCCCTCTAATAATGGAAGTTGTCCAGGTGCTCATAACCGGGAGCACGGCTATCATGATAGTTCTATTTGACTCTGCAAAGTTTGTACCACTTTACCCACGTGTTTGTGATTTCATCACCCGTCAGCGACTAAAGAACCTCCCTTTCACCAATTACACTTCCTTTGTTGTATGGCCAAGAGATCATAAAATAGCCTTTACAAAGGGATTACTAGCCTATTTAGAGCCCACTGAGGTTTCACCGGTGGTGATGTCTCCCACAGAGCACATCTTCAACCAAGTGCCCCCTCTTGAGCCATTCGGATCCCAGGGTAGTCCCACCAATCATCAACAAACCCTATCCGACTACCCCTTCCCCGAGCATCCACAATGGTCCAAACAGCACTAGCAAAACCCTAATTAATCAGCTACACCTCACCCATACTTGGCCCCGTGGTGGCACTGTAATCCTGGCTTATTCTCGCATGAACCGGTCCTTGGATCTAAAGCAAGCAAACCACCATAACATCCAACTCATCCACATACCAAGCTTGCTTAGATCACCCATTATCATATCATATTGACCAGTTCACATTAACTAGAATATCATTAATGCATAATTAAATGTGTAGTGTTGTTTTCCCATCCCAATTAATTAATCAAAGCAAAAAGGTAAAAATCCCATCCCGACTCTCTACCATAAATTCCAGGTGACAAGGGTGGTTCAACAAATCTAGTAAAATTCCTACCATAAAGTTCCCATCAAATTTACACAAGCATGCAATTTGCAAACAAAACATTTATTTTAAAAACGGGATCAATATGCTTCAAGGACACTTGACTTTCTCTTGCGGTTGATTAGGGTCAAAGTCTTCAAACTCCTGGTGCTGGAGATCCTCCACGACACTCTCTAGCGCAAATCCGTCTAATCTACACAATAAACATACAAGACAAGAACACAATCAAAGAGTGCACATATATTACTCAATATGATATGACATGCCTGATTAATGCAAATGCAAGGTGGAATTTGTTAATAGATTGCTTTTAATGATCACTAGCTAGTTCTAATAGCTTTTAACAAATTTATACAGGTTTGGAGTTGATTAGATCAAATTTTACAATTAATTCAACACAATTTACCAGGAAGATCGGACTAGTCCGCTAGGGACTACACAAGTCCGCACTCTGCGAGATCAGCAGATTAGGGTTTTCTAGATCGTCGTGAATTTGGAGATTAGGGGTTGAATTCTCGTAAGGAAAAGAGAATAGAAGGTATACCAGGTGTTTATAACTCCAATGAATCAAGAGACTTGGAGGTAACACTTGGATCTTGATGATCTAGGGTTGGTGATGAACTTGGAGATGAATTGGTGATGAAGGAAGAAACTTGATGGAGATATTGATCCTCTTTCGTTTCCTCCTCTTCTTCTTCTTGATTGGGATCTCCTCCTCCCTCCTTGGTGGTGGCTCTCCACGAACTAGGGTTTGGGTGGGGTGGAAAAGTGGCAAATAGATGTCAAACCAAGGGGTGGGGTTGTTTATATAGAGGTGGAGGCTAGGGTTAGATGGCTTTCGAGTTTGGGATGAGTAGAGGCCGGTTTAGAGTCCCACATGGTCTCTAAAAGAGTTAGGCACGACGTCCCTAGGCCCACTTAACGTGAAACCCAAGAAACAAGTCGTAAAACAAAAGATCAATTCGGAGTCACGAAATATCGGACAAGTTCGAAAAGGACCGGACTAGTCCAAAGTTGTCGAGAGAGAAAATTGGACAAGTCTGGCCTAAAATCGGACAAGTCCGTCTTTGGTCAGAGAGGAAATCGGGCAAGTCCGCTGGAACACCGGACTAGTTCGGAAAAGTCCATGGACTTAGAAAATTTTCAAGGATTCATGGAATATCGGACTAGTCTCCACAAAATCGGACAAGTCTGAAGGTTTCCAGAGGAAAAATCGGACTAGTCCGCAGCAAAAACGGACAAGTACGTTTTTATTCAGAGAGAAATTAGACTAGTCCTCAGTAAAATCGGACTAGTCCGCACTTTCCTGCATTTTAAGTGCAGTTTTGTTCCAAATCAATTTTAAATGCTCCAAATCAATTTTAAACTCATTCCTCTTGTTGTGGGTTAATGTTAAACATGTATGTGAGTGTATGCAAGGATTGATGCATGAAAATGAGGGTGTTACAAACCTACCCCCCTTAAATGAATCTCGCCCTCGAGATTCGACGCGGAAGAGAAGAGATAGGGAAATTTCCTCTTGAGATCATCCTCCAATTCCCACGTTGCTTCTTTTTCTGTGTGGTGCTTCCATTGAACTTTACACCATCAAATCACCTTGTTCCTTGTGACCCTCTCCTTGGTTTCCAAGATCTTAACCAGTTGCTCGGCATAAGTCAAATCTTCCTCTAGTTCCAATTCTTCCATTGGCACTTGTTCTTCCGGTACTCTCAAGCACTTTTGAGCTGGGAAACATGAAAGACATCATGGACATCCGAAAGATGAGCTGGCATCTCCAACTTATACGCTACTTCTCCTCTTTTGTCCAAAATCAATGGTCCAATATAACGAGGTGCGAGCTTGCCTCTTATGTTAAACCTCTTATGACCTCTCATTGGTGACACCTTGAGGTAAACGAAATCTCCTATTTCAAAGGCTAATTTCCTTCTCCTATTGTCCGTATAGCCTTTTTGTCTTGATTGGGCAGCCCTCAAGTTTTCACGAATTATTTGGACTTGTTTTTCCGCTTCTTGCAACACATCCGGACCAAATACTTGGGTTTATCCTGCCTCATTCCAGAATAAAGGTGTCATACACTTCCTTCCATAAAGCGCTTCATATGGTGACATCTTCAAGCTTGCTTGGTAACTATTATTGTATGAGAATTCCGCGTATGGCAAGCTTTTGTCCCAACTTTTCCCATGCTTTAAAGCACAAGCTCTTAACATGTCCTCTAAAATATGATCGTTCCTCTCGGTTTGTCCATCCGTTTGAGGGTGATATGCTGAACTAAAATTCAACCTCGTTCCCAAAGCTTCATGCAATTTTTGCCAAAACCTGGAAGTAAATTGAGAACCTCTATCCGAGACTATCTTCTTCGGTACTCCGTGTCGACACACAATATGCTCCATGTATATTTCGGCCAATTGTGTAGCTATATATTTGGTCTTCAAAGGGACAAAATGAGCTGACTTGGTTAAACAATCCACAATTATCCAAATTGAGTCATACCCGGACTGAGTACGTGGTAACCCAACTATGAAGTCCATTCCAATTTCTTCCCACTTCCATTCTGGGATCTTCAATGGTTGCAATAATACAGCTAGCCTTTGATGTTCCGCCTTGACTCGTTGACACACATCACACAATGCCACATATTCAGCTATGTCCTTTTTCATGCTATCCACCAATAGAAAGCCTTCAAGCCTTTGTACATCTTCGTACAACCAGGGTGAATCGAGTACGGCGAGTCATGTGCCTCCTTTAATATTGTCTTCCGGATATGCTTTATATTAGGCACAACGATTCTCTTTCCAAGCCATAAGGTACCATGTTCGTCTTCATCAAATCTGAATTATTTCCCTTCTTCGGTCCTTTCCTTGATTTCCTTGATCTCCTCATCTGTGGTTTGTGCTTCTCGAATTCTCGCTCCAAGGTCGGATTTAACTCCATCATTTCCACCTAAATTACAAACCCAAGGTTCAACCGTTCAAACTCCTTACATAACTCAGATGGTAACTCTTAAACTGTGAGTTGATGACTTACTCCTTTTCTACTCAAAGCTTCGGCCACTACATTGGCTTTTCCCGGATTATAGTTGATCCCCAAATCATAATCTTTGATGTGCTCCAACCATATCCGTTGTCTCAAATTCAGATCCGTTTGTGTGAAAGTATACTTCAAACTCTTATGATCCATATAAATTTCACAGCTATGTCCAAGAATATAGTGTCTCCAAATCTTCAATGCATGTACCACGACTACTAGTTCAAGATCATGTGTAGGATAATTCTGCTCATGTTTCTTCAATTGTCTTGATGCATAGGCGACCACTTGACCTTCTTGCATCAATACACATCCAAGTCCTTGTCTCGATGCGTCACAATAAATATCAAAACTCTTGCTCACATTCGGCAGTACCAAAAATGGGACTGTTGTCAACCTCTTCTTCAACTCCTCAAAACTGTTTTGACAAGCTTGAGTCCATTGGAAAGCCTTTCCCTTCATTAGCAATTCCGTCATTGGCTTGGCTATCTTGGATAAGTCCTTGATGAATCGACGGTAATATCCAGCCATTCCCAGAAAACTCCTTATTTCCTTTACGTTTTGCGGTGGCTCCCACTTCAACACGTGTCTCACTTTTTCGGGGTCAATCGATACTCCTCCTCCTGAGATTATATGACCCAAAAACGACACCTCTCTCAACCAAAACTGACACTTGTTGAACTTGACATACAATTGATGCTCCCTCAATTTCTGCAACGTAAGCCTCAAGTGTTCCTCATGTTCTTTCTCATCCTTCGAGTAGATCATAATGTCATCAATAAACACCACAACGAACTTATCCAAGTACTCCATGAAGACCTTATTCATGAGGTACATAAAGTAGGCATGCGCATTTGCCAATCCAAAAGACATCACGGTGTACTCATAAGATCCATACTGTGTTCTAAAAGCTGTCTTAGGTATGTCCGATGGCATAATCTTCATTTGAAAGTATCCCGACCTCAAATCAATCTTAGAGAAGACACAAGCACCCTTCATCTGATCAAACAGGTCTTCTATGTGTGGCAAGGTGTACTTGTTCTTGATGGTCACCTCGTTGAGAGCTCGGTAATCCACACACATCCTTTGGGTTCCATCCTTCTTGTCCACAAACAGCACTTGCGCTCCCGAAGGTGAAGAACTAGGGCGAATAAAACCTTTCTCTAGTTGCTCTTGAATTTGTTTCTTGAGCTCCGCTAATTCCATAGGAGGCATCCTATACGGCCTCTTAGCTATAGGTGCAGTTCCAGGTATTAAATCAATAACAAACTCAATGTCTCGATCGGGTGGCATACCTGGCAACTCATCCGAAAAAACATCCAAAAATTCACACACCACCAGAATCTCCTCAATGGCGGCACCGTCCATATGATTCAGCTCCAATTGCTTCGGTGCGGTTTGAGATGCTTCAAACTCTACGGTGATCCCTTCTTCATGGCACACTCAATAACTCCATTGTGCTTCCTCAACCAGTCCATACCAAGTATAATGTCCAATCCTTGAGAATCCAAAATGATGAGGTTGGCGGAGAAGTCTACCCCCCTTATTCTAAGGCTTACTTTTGGACATACTATATTTGTCCTCATCTCTCCTCCAGGAGACTTAACCAATAGAGTAAACTTCATATGATAGATAGGCAAACTATACTTGGCAACATACTTCGATGCAATGAATGAATGCGATGCTCCAGAATCAAACAACATAGTCGCAGGGTTGGAGTTGGCGAGAAACATACCAGTGACCACGTCATCCGCTTGTTGAGCATCCTCCGTAGAGACATGGTTCACATCACCACGAGCAAAATTCTGCTGTCCACGGTTTCCTTGTGGCTGTCCTCCATTGGGTCTTGGGTTTTGCCTTGGTGCATTGCTTCCTTGACCAAGGCCTGACTTAGGACATTGATGCGCAAAGTGTCCAACTTCTCCACAAGTATAGCACTTCTTAACTCCACCAGAATTATTGGAGTGAGCTTGGTTTTGAGCATTGGCACCAGGATAGTTGGCACGAGGTGCAAAAGGCATTGGAGGCCTAGGTGCTTGCATGACAGGGCGCTCCTACACAATATGAGTTGGGCGCGGTGCAAATCCAGAGCGTTGAGCAGGAATAGAAGAGCTGTAATATGGCGCATTAGGTGGTGCAAAGAGAGGGCGCACATTACTCCCTTGTTGCTGTCCTTGATATGGCGCCTTCCTCTTGTTGTCTTGTTCCATCTCGCGGACCTTGTTCTCCACAACAATTGCTTTGTCCACAAGCTTCTAAAAGTTGGCATAATCACAGTTGAACAATTGTACTTGGATCTCATTGTTCAAGCCCCTCGTGAATAAGTATTGTTTCCGGCTATCCCGACTCACATCTTCAGGCGCATACCTTGAAAGTTGAGTGAACTTATTGAGATATTCACTCACGCTTGATCTTCCTTGCCTTAAGTTCTCAAATTCTTGCCTCTTCAAAATCATAACTCCCTCGGGCACATAATGAGAACGAAAGCTCTCTTTGAATTCGGCCCAAGTAATTCTCTCTTGGTTCTCATGAGCATTACATAAAGAATCCCACCAATCGGCAGCTGCTCCAATGAGTTGATGAGAAGCAAATAGCACCTTTTCCCGGTCATTGCATTGGACAATAGCTAACTTCTTCTCCACGGACTTGAGCCAATCATCCGCATCCATAGGGTCAGTAGCTTGAGCAAAGGTCGGCGTCCTAATCCTCATAAACTCTCCCAACCGGTTATGAGGAGGCGGGAGTGGCGGTGGAGGCATGTGGGGCTGATTGTTGATATTGCCAGCTGGCAACTGTCCCATAGTCTATATCACGGTCTGCATGAGCTGGTTTTGCATGGACAAAAGCTGCTCAATGTTGATAGCTCCATGAGCAGGTCCTTGCCCATTGTTGTTCTGAGCTACTCCATGGTTCTCCTCCTCATCATTGACATCCCTCTGGTTGCGAGTCCTCACAATCTGAAGAAAAGCAATAGGTAAGAATTAGAAAACGTCCCCAACTATATGCACCAAGAGATATGAAAATAGGCAACTAACTAGCCTACGTGGACATGGCAATGCTAAATCATCCCAAAATCCTCTATTAAGCACACAAGCAACCAATTTATATGGAAAACAGCACACCAAGCAAAAACACATTGATTCCTGAGTGCTCCTATGTGCTCTAAAGTGTCCATTCTATCTAGGCTGCATCCTACGGTCAACCTGTGGCTCTGATACCAAATTGTGACACCCGGTTCCGAAAAATAAACCAAGCTAACGCATATGTGTGCCCAGGACGTTCAACACACATACACTAGTGCATTCACAAAAGAGTATATAGAAAATTACCACAAAATAGAATTAATTGACCAAATTTTTTTTACCAACCATATTATCCTCGAATACAAACTCTAATGAATATTAATGACATGTTCAACTAATGCAGCGGAAATAAACTAAATAAGCAAACTAAACAGCTAGGCAGCATAAGCAATAGGGTATAACGCAGCTCCAATCAACACCACAGGCAAGCTGACGGTAGACACAGCCTAGAACTCCGCATTATCGCCATTAAACTCCCAACCCTGACCTGCAATTGTTGGGGGGGGGGGGTTGCAAGAGTGAATACATGTCGTACTCAGCAAGTGTGGAAAGTATGACATGTGGCTGATTCAAATGACGAATATAATAATGGATGAGTGCTGAAAAATACATTAAAACATTTGAAAAGCAATATGTATTATGCATGTGAATAAAACCCATCATAATCATAAGTAATATCATAATACCAGTCCACAATTCACCATCCTCATCAATAATTCCAGATTTCACCATTTGCCAATAACCATATTCAATAGTAGAAATTAATCCATAACCATCCATAACCATCCCCAAAAAGCATCCCAATACCAAGTTCCCTCTAATCATGGAAGTTGTCCAGGTGCTCATAACCGGGAGCACGACTATCATGATAGTTTTATTTGACTCTGCAGAGTTTGTACCACTTTACCCACGTGTTTGTGATTTCATCACCCGTCGGCGACTAATGAACCTCCCTTTCGCCAATTACACTTCCTTTGGTGTATGGCCAAGAGATCACAAAATAGCCTTTACAAAGGGATTACTAGCCTATTTAGACCCCACTGAGGTTTCACCGGTGGCGATGTCTCCCACAGAGCACATCTTCAACCAAGGGCCCCCTCTTGAGCCATTCGGATCCTAGGGTAGTCCCACCAATCATCAACAAACCCAATCTGACTACCCCTTCCCCGAGCATCCACAATGGTCCAAACAGCACTAGTAAAACCCTAATTAATCAGCTACGCCGCACCCATACTTGGCCTCGTGGTGGCACTGTAATCCTGGCTTATTCTCGCATGAAACGGTCCTTAGATCTAAAGCAAGAAAACCACCACAACCCATCCACATACCAAGCTTGCTTAGATCACCCATTACCATATCATATTGACCATTTCACATTAATAGAATATCATTAATGCATAATTAAATGTGTAGTGTTGTTTTCCCATCCCAGTTAATTAATCAAAGCAAAAAGGTAAAAATCCCATCCCGACTCTCTACCATAAATTCCAGGTGACAAGGGTGGTTTAACAAATCTAGTAAACTTCCTACCATAGGGTTCCCATCAAGTTGACACAAGCATGCAATTTGCAAACAAAACATTTATTTTAAAAATGGGATCAATATGCTTCAAGGACACTTGCCTTGCTCTTGCAGTTGATTAGGGTCAAAGTCTTCAAACTCTTGGTGCTGGAGATCCTCCGCGGCACTCTCTAGCGCAAATCCGTCTAATCCACACAATAAACATACAAGACAAGAACACAATCAAAGAGTGCACATATATTACTCAATATGACATGACATGCATGATTACTGCAAATGCAAGGTGGAATTTGTTAATAGATTGCTTTTAATGATCACTAGCTAGTTCTAATAGCTTTTAACAAGTTTATACAGGTTTGGAGTTGATTAGATCAAATTTTAGAATTAATTTAACACAATTTACCAGGAAGATCGGACTAGTCCGCTAGGGACCGGACAAGTCCGCACTCTGCGAGACCAGCATATTAGGGTTTTCTATATCGTCGTGAATTTGGATATTAGGGGTTGAATTCTCGTAAGGAAAAGAGAATAGAAGGTATACCAGATGTTTATAACTCCAATGAATCAAGAGACTTGGAGGTAACACTTGAATCTTGATAATCTAGGGTTGGGGATGAACTTGGAGATGAATTGGTAATGAAGGACGAAACTTGATGGAGATCTTGATACTCTTTCGTTTCCTCCTCTTCTTCTTCTTGATTGGGATCTCCTCCTCCCTCCTTGGTGGTGGCTCTCCACGAACTAGGGTTTGGCTGGGGTGGAAAAGTGGCAAATAGATGTCAAACCAAGGGGTGGGGTTGTTTATATAGAGGTGGAGGCTAGGGTTAGATGGATTTCGAGTTTGGGATGAGTAGAGGCCGGTTTAGAGTCCCACATGGGCTCTAAAAGAGTTAGGCACGATGTCCCTAGGCCCACTTAACGTGAAACCCAAGAAACAAGTCGTAAAACAAAAGATCAATTCAAAGTCGCGAAATATCGGACAAGTCCGAAAAGGACCGGACTAGTCTGAAGTTGTCCAGAGAGAAAATCGGACAAGTCTGGCCTAAAATCGGACAAGTCAGTCTTTGGTCAGAGAGGAAATCGGACAAGTCTGCTGGAACATTGGACTAGTCCAGAAAAGTCCAGGGACTTAGCAAATTTTCAAGGATTCATGGAATATTGGACTAGTCCACACAAAATCGGACAAGTCCGAAGGTTTCCGGAGGCAAAATTGGACTAGTCCGCAGCAAAAATGGACAAGTCCGTTTTTAGTCAGAGAGAAATCGGATTAGTCCTCAGTGAAATCGGACTAGTCTGCACTTTCCTACATTTTAAGTGCTGTTGTTCCAAATCAATTTTAAATGCTCCAAATCAATTTTAAACTCGTTCCTCTTGTTGTGGGTTAATGTTAAACATGTATATGAGTGTATGCAAGGCATGATGCATGAAAATGAGGGTGTTACAGGACTTCAAGAACTTGATAGCTGATTGCTTGTTGATAGTCACAACTGGAGTTTCTTCTGGCCACTTGGTGAATTTGTCGATGGCGACATACAGGAACCTGTAACCTCCGACGGCTTTTGGGAAAGGTCCCAAGATGTCCACCCCCCACACAGTGAATGGTCATGTAGGAGGTATCAGTTGCAATGACTTAGTCGGTGTGTGAATTTGTTTCGCGTGGAATTGGCACGCTTCACACTTTTTTACCACTCAACTGCATCCTGGAGAGTTGTAGCCCAGTAAAAGCCATGTCGAAAGGCTTTACCAACCAACGTGCGGGAAGATGCGTGGTTCCCACACTCACCTCCATAGATTTCTACGCGGAGCTCGCAACCTTCTTTCTGGGCAATGCACCGCATTAGGACGCTGTTGGCACCGCGCCAGTAGAGATCCCTTTCTACCAGCGTGTATCTTTTAGCCAATCTGACGATCCGGTCAGCGGATGCACTGTCTTCTGGAAGGATTTTGTATTTCAAATAGCTCCGGATCTCCGAGATCCATGGATTGGAGCTAACTTGAGCCTCCGGATCTTGCACGCTGGGTTACTCAGAGCTTCCTGCAGTGCCTACGACCCTTGGTGGACGCCATGGTAGCAGGGCCACCGGGACTGCCAGCTTTCGGGTGCTAGTCTCGCCCCCTTCGCTCAGTTCGGCAGGTTGAGCGGTTGGTCTTGACAACCTCCTAACAAAAACTCCGTTGGGAGCTTGAGCTCCGGTTGAAGCCTTCGTCGAGAGTTCATCAGCTTCAGCATTGTTGAGACGCTGAACATGGCAGAGATCCAGGACGTCGAAGTCCTTCTAGAGCTTCCGGACTTCAAGAAGGTAAGCAGCGATGTGGGTTGTTGCAGCTGCATTCGCCTTTGACTTGCTTGATAATGAGCTGCGAATCACCCTTCACTAGCATCTGCTTGACACCATATGATAGCGCCACCTTGAGCCCGTAGATGAGTGCTTCATACTCCGCCATGTTGTTAGTAGCCTTGAAATCAAGGTGTACCATGTACTTGACCTTCTCCCCGGTCAGAGCGAGGAGAAGGATTCCACCTTCGGCCCCCTGCTTTTGCACAGAGACGTCAAAGTAAAGAGTCTAGTGAGGCTCGGTGAAGATCGTGACCTTGGGTTCCGACTTCTGCTCACTGGGGCCCCCTGGATTTGATGAAGAAGGGGTCCACTCTGCCACGAAGTCAGCCAACGCCTAACTCTTGATAGCATGTCGAGGTAGGAATTCAAGATCGAACTCTGCCAGCTCCGCTGCCCACTTTACAATGTTCCCAGTATAATTGGGGTTATGGAATATAGCACGCAGTGGATAAGAGGTTACCACTGATATCTTGTGGGCTTGGAAGTAGTGACGTAGCTTCCTTGAGGCAATAAGAACTGCATAGAGCAGCTTATGCACCTCAATATATCGAGTCTTGGTGTTGTGGAGTACTTCACTGATGAAGTACACTGGCTGCTGGACAGTTTAGACCTTCTCAGAAGGTCCCGAAGTTTCTTCATCATCAACCCAGACCCTCTCGGAGGGGCCCGAACCTTCTTGTTGATCTTCCCAGACCCTCCCGGAGGGCTCCGAACCTTGTTCTTCAGCCATGTGAACTCTCTCAGATGAGAGAGGTTAATCCTCTAGCAGCTTGCCTTGAAGATCTGTGCCTGGGGGCTGGGACTCAGACTCGCCTTTAGGTAGTTCTGGACGCTCCCGGAGGGGTCTGGATTCCTGAATTGTAGCTGGTTCCAGTCTTTCCGCAACCAGGACCAGAATGACAACCTCCGTAGTTGCCGAAATATAAAGCAAAAGAGGCTCACCAGGGTTCGGAGCTACCAGGATTGGTAGTGTGGTGAGGAGCTGCTTGAGCTCTTAGAACGCCTTTTCTGCTTCTTCAAGCCAATGGAATGGTCTGGACTTCCTCAATAGCTTGAAGAAGGAAAGCGCCCGTTCTACCAGTCTGGAAATGAACCGGCTGAGCGCAGCTAGACATCGTGTCAGCTTCTGGACATTCTTAATGCGGGCTGGGAGCCGCATGTCTTCAATGGCCTTGATCTTCGCCGAGTTTACCTCAATTCCTCGGTGAGTCACTAAGAATCCGATGAGCCTCCCGGAGCTAACCCCGAAGACACATTTGTCCGGGTTCAGCTTGGTGCGCGTCATGCGCAGCTTGACAAAGACGGCTTGCAGGTTGTCAATGAGTGATTCCTTGTTCTTGACCTTCACAATGATGTCATCGACATAGACCTACACCAAGTCCCTAATAATCTCTCCAAATATTTTGTGCATGGCTCGCACAAAAGTTGAAGCAGCATTTTTGAGACCAAACGACATGGCAGTGTAACAATACAATCCATCTACTGTTATGAAGGCAGTATGCTCTTCATCTTCTCTAGACATTTGGATCTGATGATATCCGGAATATGCATCTTGGAAACACAATAGCTCGCACTCGGAGGTGGAGTCCACTATTTGGTCTATCCTAGGTAGTGGAAATGGATCTTTTGGACATGCCCTATTTAAGGTAGTGTAGTCGATACACATCCGAAGTCTCCCGCCGGCCTTGGGTACAACGACTAGGTTTGCCAGCCATCGTGGATGATGAACCTCCCGGATGAAACCAGCTTTGAGCAGCTTCTTGATTTCTTGTCGGATAAAGTTCTGTCGCTCGACTGATTGCTTCTAGGGCTTATGATGTATTGGTCGTGCATCCGGATAAATCTTCAGGTTGTGCTCAATCACCTCCCTAGGGATCCAGGCAAACACGTCAACAAGAAAGTGATGAGCGTGAGTTCCTATTTGTTTGTCCAGTCCTCCCGATATACGGGTGGTCTGGGGAGCATTGGAACCAATTTTGACGACTTTGACGAGAATGTCGGTGTCGCCACTTGGTTGCACGTGTGGTGTAGAGGTTAAGACTCAGTGACGAGTGCTCAGAGGTCGAGCAACTAGCTCCTTGGCGGATGCTTCCTCCCGCGCTGTTGTAAGCGCGTGGAGTTCTTCCAGTGCAGTGACTCCTGCAGTGCGGTCTCCGCGGATCCAGAGAATGCCAGAAGGTGTTGGCATCTTCAACACCAAGTAGCCATAATGGGCTGCGGCCATACATGATAGTCCTTCCTAGGATGGCGTTGAAGGGTAAGCTGATGTGAGCCACATCGAAGACCACCTTCTCAGTTCTGTAGTTCTCCCGAGTCCCGAAGGTCACGAGGAGAATAATCGAGCCGAGAGAACTGATGACCCCCGGACCTACCCTAGAGAAAGGATGTGAGGGGCGAAGGTCTGAGAGTCGGAGCTGGATCTTGACGAAAGCTTCATAGCTTAGGAGGTTGAGTGCTGACCCTCCGTCCACCAAGACATGGTAGAGCTGGACATTGTTGATAGTAGGAGACACCATCAACGACAATTGACCAGCACTAATCATGTTCCTAGGGGCAGTCTGTAGCATCAAAAGTGATGGGATTGTCCATCCACTTCCGATGGGGTTCTACCTTGGCCGTCAAAGATGTGGCAGCCATCTCCCGACGCATTGTCTTGAGGATGCGGCGGGAGGTGATATCCCAGGACCCTCTATAGATGGTATTGAGGGTCTTCCGACGCTCGTTGCCAGAGATGTCAGAATCATCGTCGACGGTGTTGTACACAACCTTCAAGACCTTTTTGGGGTCCTGGAAGCCTAGCTACGGATCAGCCGGAACTTCGTCGACTTTCTGCTTTCCTTCCCACTGGCAGAAAGGAGCTTCTTCCCGGCGCTTGTTGAAGCGCTCAACAAGGTTCTGGACCTCGCGACAATATTCAATATTGTGAGTGTCCATTTTGTGGATCGAACACCACATATTTTGACTGCCTCCATCTTCGGATGAAGGTCGAGGTTGCTTTTCAGGGTGTGGCCCGCGACCACCCAGAGCTGCAGCAGCTGCAGCAGCAGGCGTGCCGGCCGACGAATTCTTCTTGCTGTTGGACTTTTTCTTCTTTTTTCCACTGCCAGAGGTAGTGGCATCAGCTTTGGAGGACTTTTTGTTAGCCCCCGGAACTGGCTTGGAATGCATTTCATGGCCCTCCGCAGCCCTAGCGCATTTGTCAGCCAGGCTAAAGAGTTCTGTGACACCGGTGACTTCTTTTGTCGCCAGTTTCTCCAGCATCTTCTTATCACAAACGCCCTGTCGAAATGCCACAATGACAGATGCATTGGAGATAGAAGGAATGGTGGTCCGTACCTGGGAGAAATGCTGGATGAACGATCGCAGTGACTCCCCCGACTTCTCTTGTACGACAAACAGATCCAGTTCTATGCCAGGCTGGGTGTAAGAACTCCTGAAGTTGGCGGTGAACTGGTTGCATAGCTCCGCCCAACTGTTGATGGAGTCAGGCGGAAGACTCATGAACCAGGACCTGGCGATCCCAGTTAGAGCCACAGGGAAATAATTGGCCATTACTGTAACACCCTCATTTTCATGCATCATGCCTTGCATCCATCATTAAACATGTTTAGCATTGAACAACATAAAGAAAATTTTAAAATGAATTTAGGGCAGAACCACACTTAAGAATTCTGGGAAGTGCGGACTAGTCCGATTTTGGTGCGGACTAGTCCGATTTCTCTCTGACTTCAAACGGACTTGTCCGTTTTTCTACGGACTAGTCTGTTTTTGCCTCTGGACACCTTCGGACTTGTCCGGTCCTATGCGAACTAGTCCGGTGTTCCAATTCCTTGGAAAATTTCGCTAAGTCCTTGGACTTGTCCGGACTAGTCCGATGTTCCAGCGGACTTGTCCGTTTTCCTCTCTGACTAAAGTTGGACTTGTCATTTTTTGGCCTAACTTGTCTATTTTTCCCTGTGGATAAGTTTGAACTTGTCTGATGTCTAGTCCGGACTTGTCCTATTTCTCTCTGTCCAACTTCAGACTAGTCCGACCCTTTTCGGACTTGTTCGATAAATCGCGACTCCGAATTGATCTCTTGTTTCACGACTTGTTTCCTGGGTTTTACGTTAAGTGGGTCTAGGACATCATGCCTAACTCTTTTAGAGCACATGTGGGACTCTAAACCGACCTCTACTCATCTCAAACTCGAATTCCATTGAAACCCTGGCCTCCACCTCTATATAAACAACCCCACCCCTTGGCTTGACATCTATTTGCCACTTTTCCACCCCACCCTAACCCTAGCTCGTGAATAGCCGCCATCAAGAAGGGAGAAGGAGATCCAAAGCAAGAAGAAGAAGAGGAGGAAATGAAAGAGGATCAAGATCTCCATCAAGTTTCGTTCCACATCACCAAATCATCACCAAGTTCTTCATCAACCCTAGATCATCAAGATCCAAGTGTTGCCTCCAAGATCCTTGAATCATTGGGTTCTAAACACCTGGTATACCTTCTATTCTCTTTTTCTCACGTGAATTCAACCCCAAATTTCCAAGTTCACGTCGATCAAGAAAACCCTAATACGTTGTTCCTATGCAGTGCGGACTTGTCCGACCCCTAGCGGACTAGTCCGATTTTCCTGGTTAATTTGTGTTGAATTAATTCCAAAATTAGATCTAATCAACTCCAAACCTGTGTAAACTTGTTGAAAGCCATTAGAACTAGTTAGTGATCATTAAAAGCAACTCATCAACAAGTTCCACCATGCATTTGTATTAATCATGCATGTCATGCCATATCGAGTAATATTTGTTCACTCTTTGATTGTGTTTCTTGTCTTGTTTGTTTATTGTGCGGATTAGATGGATTTGCGCTAGAGAGTGTCGTGGAGGATCTATAGCACCAAGAGTTTGAAGGCTATGACGCTAACCAATCCCAAGAGTAAGGCAAGTGTCCTTGAAGCATATTGACCCTGTTTATAAAATAAATGTTTTGTTTGCAAAACTGCATGCTTGTGTCAATTTGATGGGAAATCCTATGATAGGAAGTTTACTAGACTTGCTTAACCACCCTTGTCACCTGGAATCTATGGTAGAGAGTCGAGATGGGCTTTTTACCTTTTTGCTTCCCTTAAATAATTAGGATGGGAAAACAACACTACGCATTTAATTATGCATTAATGAGATTATGGATTACATGAACTGGTTAATATGATATGGTAATGGGTGATCTAAGCAAGCCTGATATGTCGATGGGTTGGATGTTATGGTGGTTTTCTTGCTTTAGTTCTAAGGACCGGTTCATGCAAGAATAAGCTAGGACAACAGTGCCACCACGAGGCCAAGTATGGGTACGTCATAGCTGATTAATTAGGGCTTTGCTAGTGCTGTTTGGACCATTATGGATGCTCGGTGAAGGGGTAGTCGGATTGGGTTTGTTGATGATTGGTGGGACTACCCTGGGATCCGAATGGATCAAGAGGGGGCCCTTGGTTGAAGATGTGCTCAGATGGAGACATCGCCACCGGTGAAACCTCAGTGGGGTCTAAATAGGCTAGTAATCCATTTGTAAGGCTATTTTGTGACCTCTTGGCCACACATCGATGGAAGTGTGAGACGGCATAATAGAGGTTCTAGTCATCGAAAAGTGATGAAATCACAAACACGTGGGTAAAGTGGTACAAACTCTGCAGAGTCTAATAAAACTATCATGATAGCTGTGCTCCCGGTTAAGAGCACCTGGACAACTTCCATGATTAGAGGGAACTTGGTATTGGAATGGTTTTGGGGATGGTTATGGTTTGGTACTGGTTTAAATGGTTATGGGATGGTATTATGACTGGTTATGAATTTGTTTATGGTATTGGATATGGTTATTGGTATATGGATGATGCATATGGAGTATGGACTGGTACTATGTTATTAACTATGGTCTGCAATGGGATTATTTCACATACATATGATATATTGCTTTCAAATGTTTTAATGTACTTTTTAGCACTCAGCCATTATTATATTCGTCATTTGTATAAGCCACATGTCACACTTTCCACACTTGTTGAGTACGACATGTACTCACTCTTGCAGTTCCCTTTAATGCAGATTTCTAGGCCGTGTCTACCGTCAGCTTTGCCCGTGGAGTGTTGGAGCTGCGCTATCCCTTTGCTTATGCTGCTTAGTTGCTTAGTTTGCTTATTTAGTTTATTTCCGCTGCATTAGTTGAACTTGTCATTAATATTCATTAGATCTTGTATTCGAGGATAGTGGTTTGTGTAATAAAAGTTGTTAATTAATCTTGTCTTGTGGTAATTTTATGTATATCGTTTGTGATGCACTTGTGTATGTGTGTTGAAAGTCCTGGGCACACATATATTGCACTTGGTTCATTTTCGGAACTGGGTGTCACAGACTGGTATCAGAGCTACAGGTTGACCGTAGGACGCAACCTAGATAGAATGGACACTTTGGAGCACATAGGAGCACTCAGGAATCAAAGTGTTTTTGCTTGGTGTGCTGTTGCTATATATTGTTTGCTTGTGTGCTTAAGAGATGATTTTGGGATGCTCTAGCATTGCCATGTCCACCTAGGCTAGTTAGTTGCTTAGTTTCATATCCCTTGATGCATATAGTTCGGGACGCTTTCTAATTCTTACCTATTGCTTTTCTTCAGATGGTGAGGACTCGCAACCAGAGGGATGGAAATGATGAGGAGGAGAATCATGGAGCACCTCAAAACAACAATGGACAAGGACATGCCCAAGGAGCTATCAATATCGAGCAGCTTTTGGCCATGCAAAACCAGCTCATGCATACCATGATATAGACTATGGGACAGCTGCAGGCTGGTAACATCAACAATCAACCCCACATGCCTCCACCGTCACCCCCATCTCCTCATAACTGGTTGGGAGAGTTCATGAGGACTAGGCCGCCAACCTTTGCTCAAGCTGCTGACCCTATAGATGCTGATGATTGGCTCAAGTCCTTGGAGAAGAAGCTAGCTATGATCCAATGCAGTGACCGGGAGAAAGTGCTTTTTGCTTCTCATCAACTAGCTGGAGCAGCTGCAGATTGGTTGGATGCTTATTGTAATGCTCATGAGAATCAGAAGAGGATCACCTGGGTGGAATTCATGGAAAGTTTTCGTTCTCATTATGTGCCGGAGGGTGTTATGATTTTGAAGAGGCAAAAATTTGAGAACCTGAGGCAAGGAAGATCGAGTGTGGGTGAATATCTCAATAAATTCACTCAACTCTCAAGGTATGCCCCTGAAGATGTTAGTCGGGACAGCCAAAAGCAATATTTGTTCATGAGAGGCTTGAACAATGAGATCCAAGTGCAATTAGTCAATTGCGATTATGCCAACTTCCAAAAGCTTGTGGACAAAGCAATTGTTGTGGAGAACAAGTTCTGTGATATGGAGCAAGACAACAAGAGAAATGCGCCATACCAAGGACAGCCACAAGGTAGTAATGTGCGCCCTCGCTTTGCACCACCCAATGCGCCTTATTTCAGCTCTTCTGCGCCTGCTCAGCGCCCTGGATTTGCACTGCGCTGAACTCAGTTTGTGCAGTAGCGCCCTGTTATGCAAGCACCTAGGCCTTCAATGCCTTATGCACCTCATGCCAACTTTCCTGGTGCAAATAATCAAAATCAAGTCCGTCCAAATTTTGGTGGAGTTAAGAATTGCTATACTTGTGGAGAAGCTGGACACTTTGCACATCAATGTCCAAAGTCAGGCCTTGGTCAAGGAAGCAATGATGAAAGTGCATCTAGGCATCCCCGTGGGTTTTGTATGATTGATGATGAAAATTAAGAGTCTAATGAGCTAAGTTGATCCTAAGCACATGTACAATGATTTAAATGAGATGAAACCCTTCAAAAAGGAAAAGGACATAACGGGCGTCAAAGGCTCAAGAGTAGAAATTAGGGTTTCTATGAAGTTGAGCTTATATGAGCTGTGTCATGTGAGAGGATGGATGTATCATGTGCATTGAGATCATTCTAAGAGGCTCAAAGTGGTGATTGAGAGAAACACCTAAGTGAGAAGCCAAAAAAGAGAGGCCGGACTAGTCCGGCTAGGCAGACCAGTTCGTTTTTATACAGACCAAATGCCTCTAGATCTGTGATTTTGGAGCTAAGTCCCAGAAGACCGGACTTGTCCGTTTTTGGACGGACCAAAACTCTCTGGAAAGGTTCGGACTTGTCCGTTTGGCTACGGACTAGTCCGTTTGAGACTTAGTGAGATTAACTGAGAGAAACCCCAGAGGGCCAGACTAGTCCACCCCCTGTGGCCGGACTAGTCCGGGCCTACCCAAATGAGTTCATTTTGGGACGGACTAAACCCTTCTGTCCTACTTCAAACTAGTCCGTTTTGGACCGGACTAGTCCGTTGTTTGGTGACCGTTTGAATTTGGAAATTTGGCGGGTTGCGTGATGATCGTCGCGCAATGTGGCAGTTGTCGGGACCTGACCACGGGTCTGTGGTCCCATTGGGCCGGACTAGTCTGGGGCCAGTGTCCGGACCAGTCCGTCCTTCTGCTGAGGTCAGCAAAAGGGACTCGGGACCCCTATAAAAAGGGGACCCCCGACCTCATTTGAAGAGGTCTTGAATCCTAGCGCCGCCACAAGTGACCAAGAGCCTTCCAAACTCTTCTACTCGTCCTACTAGCCCTCTAAGACCAAATCCTAAAGAGATTATGGTTTGTGGAGGAGAGTGAAGGAAGATCATCGCGCTTGGGCTCTCGGTTTGATCTCTTTGCACATTGTGATTGTGTTTTGTGGCTTGTGTGAGTTGATCTTCGTGTGCTCCTCATTGTATTGATTTGTGGGAGCCTCAACTTGTGAGCAGCCCCATCAAACTTCGTGATTACCCATTGATATAGTGGAAACCAAGCCGGCCATCGTGGTGGCTTGGTGAGAGAAGGGTCAAGTGAGACCCAGTCCTTGTGTGGACTTCTCAACGTGGATGTAGGCTTCTTCCTGGAGCTGAACCATGGGATAAATCTTGTCTCACTTGTCTTTTACCTTTTGTGATCACTAGTATTGCTATTAGAGTTCATATTGTTCATATTGCCTTTCACTTTTAATCTTTTTTAAAATCTTGTGATTTAAGTGCTTAAATCATCCAATCTTAGTTGTACCAAGTTACTATACATTTTTTATATCTTGGTTGAACTTAAATTCCGCAAATAACTTTTCCAAACCAAGTTTTTAGTTTTTCTCCCCGTGCTGAGCGGACTAGTCTGGCCCTATCCAGACAAGTCCGATCTTAGGAGTTTAATCTCGTTTGATTAAGTCATTTCAGGTCTTATTGCCTATTCACCCCCCTCTAGGCGACTTTCAATTGGTATCAGAGTAGGCTTCTCCACAGGAGTCTAACAACTCGGAGAAGAAATGGCCGGAAGGGGTGATAACGAGGTTCCGGTGGTCGTCGACAACACCAAGATGAAGAACATCAATGTTCTTCAAGATGATCCAAACGATGATGAAGAAGTTTGGATGCTCAAGGCACGGCTTCGTGAGAAGCTCAATGTGCCCAAGAAAGAGATCAAGGCAATTGCTCCGATAAATGTCGACAATGGGAGTAGTTCACAAGACTACTCCTGGTATCCTTACAATTATGAGCAACTTACTGCGAGCAATCATTATTTGTCTATTCCCATTGGCAAACCTCCTCAGTTCGATGGAAATTATTACTCTATGTGGAAGCATAATATGAAGGTGCACCTCATAACCTTAAACCCTAGCTTGTGGCAAATTGTTATGACACGTGTTCATCTTCCGAAGAATGAGGAAGACATCACTCCGGAACAAGCTGTTCTTCTCCATCGCAATGCTCAAACCCTTGGAGTGATTACCTCCTCATTGACTCGAGAGGAGTTCAACCGCATTGAAGGGTTAGAGGTTGCCAAGGTGTAACACCCTAAATTTTTGCATCATGCATCGCATACATGATCATGCATCAAACATTAGTAGGAAAATAATAATAATAAAATATGGAGCATATATACAAATGTATGTAGCAAAAGAAGAAAAATAAAATAATAGCGTAAAACTTGTAATAGGGAATAAGTATAAAATAATAATAATAAAATATATGTAAGTATATATAAATATATATATATAAATATATATATATATATATAAATAATATATATAATAATTGTATATAAAAAAATAATAAAAATAAATAAGTAATATAAAAAAATAAATAACTAGTAATATATTTATAAAAAAAAAAGAAAAGAAAAAAAAACAAAAACCAACCGCCCGCCGGCCAGGCCGAGCGGCCGGCCCATCCCCCGCTCCCGCCAACCCCAAGCGCGCCGCCCCCTGGGCCCCGCACCGCCGCCGCGCGACCCCACGCGCCCCCGCCCGGTCCGCGCCGAGCGCCCCGACCCCACCACCTGCCGCGCGCGACCCCGCCTCCACGCGCCCCGCTCTATGCCGCCTCCCGCACGTGCCCCGGCCCCACCCGCCTGGCCCAGCTTGCCCCGCCGCCTGACCAGCGCGCGCCCCCGCGCGCGACGATCCGCTCGCGCCCGCGCGACCGACGCGCCCGCCCGCGACTCCCGCTGGACCCCACCCCGCACGCCCGACGCCGCTCGCCCCGATCTGCGCGATTCCCGCGCCTGCGCACGCACCGCGACCGCGCGACACCCTGACCGACTCGGCCCTGGCCAGTACCGCCTATAAATACGTGAGGCTTTCGTAGGTTTTTCCCGATCCCAGCAGAAACGCCGCCGCCTCCACGATAAAAAGCCCCACCGCCGGTACAGAAAAGAAAAAGGCACCAGAGGCTGCACCGCAGGGAAGAAAAAAAAGAAAAAGGAAGGAAAGAAGAGGAGGAAAAAGAGGAGAGCGCCGTCGTCCGCCGAAGATCGTCGTCGCCATCGCGTCGCCGTCGTCGTGCCGCCGGAGGATCTTGCGCATCTACTTCGTCTACGCATTGTCCCCATCTCGCGATCTGTGACACCCGGTTCCGAATATGAACCAAGCGTAACACATATGTGTGCCCAGAATGTTCAACACACATACACGAGTGATTCACAAATGATAAACAGAATTTAACCACGTCTTAACTAATAAATAAGTACTTTATTACAATAATCCAATAGTTCACGAATGATAAAACTCTAAATAATTGCAGCGGAAAATAAACTAAACAGCACGACTCCAATCCACAGGCAATTGACGGCGGTACGCAACCTAGTACTCCACGTGATCCTCAGGGTACTCCCAATTGTCTTCAGTAGCTGTTGGGGGGGGGGATTGCAAGAGTGAGTACATGTCGTACTCAGCAAGTGTGGAAAGTATGACATGTGGCTGATTCAAATGACGAATGTAATAAATGGCTAAGTGCTGAAAAGTACGGTAAAACATTTGAAAAGCATTATACTATGTCTATGTGAAACAATCCCATCATAACCATCATATTAACATAATATAAACCATATCCAATTATTGCCAACATTACCATTGTCCATGTCCATATTCCATAAACCATAACCATAAACCAACCATAACCATAAACCAGACCATAACCATCCTAAATCCCAATTTCCAGCTCTAATCATGTAGGTCATCCAGGCGCTCATAACCGGGAGCACGGCTATCATGATAGTTTTTAAACACTCTGCAGAGGTTGTACCACTTTACCCACATGTTTGTGATTTTATCACCTTTCGATGACTAAGAAACCTCCATTGTGCCATCTCACACTTCCGTAGGTGTGTGGCCAAGAGATCACAAAATAGCCTTTCAAAAGGGACTACTAGTATGTACGGGCCCACTAAGGTTTCACCGGCAGACTTGAATCTCTATTCTCCCACCCACGGGCCCCCTCGTGTGCCATGCGGATCCCAGGGCAGTCCTCCTCGACTCCCATTCCCCGCACCATCCAATGGTCCATACAATACTAGCAGCGCTCCTAATTATTCAGCTACGCCGCACCCATACTTGGCCTTGTGGTGGCACTGTTGACCTGGCATATTCTCGCATGAACCGGTCCTTAGATCTAAGGCAAGCAAACCACCATGACATCCAACCCATCCACAAAACCATGCTTGCTTAGATCACCCATCGTATTGACCAGTTCACATTAACCATAATATCATTGATGCATAATTAATTGTGTAGTGTTGTTTGCCATCCCAATTAATTAAGCGAAGCAAAAAGGTAAAAACCCTTCCCGACACTCTACCATAAATTCCAGGTGACAAGGGTGGTCAAACAAAACTAGTAAACTTCCTACCATAGGATTCCCATCAATTTGACACAAGCATGCAAGTTCGCAAACAAAACATTTAATTTAAAATAGGATCAATATGCTTCAAGGACACTTGCCTTGCTCCGGCGGATGGGGTTGCTCAAGCGCTTCGAAGTCTTGGGTTTGGAAATCCTCGTATGCAACCTCTTGAACACGTTCCTCTACGCGTGATCATACATACAAGAAAACATATACAATTCAACATAATGCACACAAAATAATCAACATGCAATGACATGCATGCATGCACAGTTTAATAATTAATTTACTACAGTTGTTTATTAATTAGATGTGAGTAGTTCATACGTGTTCATATGGGTTTACGGGGGGTTTTAGGGTGGATTAATGCTGCTGAAATAAAATTTATGGTGCAACTAAAATTAATTTACGCCTATTAGATTCAATACGGTCGCTAAAATTTGCATCGGGAACGAATCCTACCGTAGATCTGACGGCTTGACGGTCGCGGAACAAATGCGACGCGTAGACGAAATAGATGGTGCAGCAGTCCTTCGGCGGCACGACGATGGCGGCGCGATGTCGGCGACGATCTCCGGCGAACGGTGGTGCCCTCCTCTTTTTCTCCCTCTTCTTCCCCTTCTTTTTCTCTTTTTTTCTTCCCTGGGCGCAGCCTTCTGGACCTTGGTTCCGGCGGCTTTTTCTTCTCTGCTGGCGGCTGCTGGTTCATGGGGAAAAAGCCTAGGCCTCGGTTCCTTTTATAGGGGCGGCGGGAGCAAAAAGATCGGAACGAGTCGGTTGGGAAGCAGGGCGGGATGAGACTCGTATCCGGGAAAATCGGGGCGTTACGGCGCGGGAGACCGCGGAGCGGGGCCGGCTCGGGCGTGGGACCGTACAGCGGCCGGACTCGGCGCGCGACCGAGCGGCGCGCATTGGCGTGTGGGCGCGCCTCGGGTGGCGTGCGGGGTGGCAGGCCGCTGGGGGGGGGGGGGGTCAGTCGGGCGGAGCCTCGGGGCGGGCGCGCTCGGGGCACGCGCGTGCGCGTCGGGGGTGGGGGCCAGCGGGGCTGGCGCGCGCGGCCGGCTCGGCGCCTGTCGGCGGAAGCGGCGGCGGTGGGGCCCGGCTGCGGGCGCGCGACCGCGGGAGGTGCCGCTGGCTGGGCCGGCTTGGCTGGCCAGCGGTGATTTTTTTTCCTTTTTTTTTACTTTTCCTTTATTATATAATTATTTATATATATATATTTTTATATATATTATTAATATCATATATTTATTATTTATTATTTATTATTTTTATAACATATATTATTAATATGTTTTTTTCTATTTTTATATATTGTTATATATATTATTTATATATATATTTATATATATTTTTATTATTATTTTAATACTTATTCCCTATTACAAGTTTTAGGCTATAATTATTGTTTTCTATTTCTTCTTTCGCTACATACATTTGTATATATATATGTTTTATTATTTTTCTTTTATTCTACTAGTGTTTAATGCATGACCATGTATGCAATTCATGATGCGAAAATTTAGGGTGTTACAAACCTACCCCCCTTAAAGTGAATCTCGCCCTCGAGATTCGATAGCGTGGGGAAAAGATGAGGGAATTCCGCCTTCAGGTCTTCTTCACGTTCCCATGTAGCTTCGGCTTCCGTATGGTGTTTCCATTGCACTTTGCACCAACGGATCCTCTTATTTCTCGTGACTCTTTCCTTTATATCCAAAATTTTGATAGGTTGTTCGACATAGGACAAATCCTCTTGAAGTTCTAACTCGTCCATCGGCACTTGTTCTTCCGGTACCCTGAGACACTTCTTGAGTTGAGAGACATGAAACACGTCGTGTACATCGGAGAGATACGTCGGCAGCTCAAGTCGATAAGCTACCTCTCCTCGCTTGTCCAAAATCTTGAATGGTCCGATGTAACGAGGTGCCAGTTTTCCTTTGACGTTAAACCGTCGCTGACCTCTGATAGGTGACACTTTGAGGTATACAAAATCTCCAACTTCAAAAGTCAAACTCCTTCGCCTATTATCAGCATAACCTTTCTTTCGAGACTGGGCAGCCTTTAAGTTTTCCCGTATTATTTGGACTTGCCTTTCAGCTTCTTGTAACACGTCGGGACCAAACACTTGATTCTCTCCGGTTTCATTCCAAAACAAGGGAGTCCTACACTTCCTTCCGTATAGTGCTTCATAGGGTGACATTTTCAAACTTGCTTGGTAACTATTGTTGTGCGAGAATTCAGCATACGGCAAACTTTTATCCCAACTTTTCTTATGCTTTAAAGCACATGCTCTCAACATGTCTTCCAAAATTTGGTTGGTTCTCTCGGTTTGTCCATCTGTTTGAGGGTGATACGCCGAACTAAAGTTCAGCCTTGTTCCCATTGCTTCATGCAATTTTTGCCAAAATCTGGAGGTGAATTGAGAACCTCTATCCGAGACTATCTTCTTCAGTACTCCGTGTCGACACACAATGTGCTCCATATACAATTCTGCTAGCTTCACGGTGGTATATGTGGTCTTGACGGGGATGAAATGAGCTGATTTTGTCAATCGATCCACAATAACCCATATTGAATCATAGCCAGACTGAGTTCGCGGTAATCCCACTACAAAGTCCATACCAATCTCTTCCCACTTCCACTCCGGGATCTTCAATGGTTGTAGCAATCCGGCTGGCCTTTGATGTTCAGCTTTAACTCGTTGGCACACATCACAAAGTGCAACATATTCGGCTATGTCCTTTTTCATGCTGGCCCACCAATAACATGTCTTTAAGTCCTTGTACATTTTCGTACAGCCAGGATGAATCGAGTAAGGCGAGTCATGTGCCTCCTTCAATATTGTTTCTCGAATATGCCTGACATTAGGTACCACAATCCTCTTTCCAAGCCATAAGGTACCCTGTTCGTCCTCATCAAATCTGAATTCCTTTCCTTCTTGGGTCCTTTCCTTGATTTCTTGTATTTCCTTGTCCTTTGACTGTCCTTCCCGTATTTCCTGCTCTAATGTTGGGTTGACTTCCATCGTTCCCATCTCATTTATGAATCCAAGGTTCAACCGTTCAAACTCCTTACATAACTCGGATGGCAGTTCTTGAACTGTGAGTTGATGACTTACTCCTTTTCGGCTCAAGGCATCGGCCACTACGTTGGCCTTCCCTGGGTGATAGTTGATTCCCACATCATAATCCTTGATGAGCTCCAACCATCGGCGTTGCCTCAGATTCAGATCCGTTTGCGTAAATATGTACTTGAGACTCTTGTGATCTGTATAAATCTCACATCGGTGACCAAAAACATAGTGTCTCCATATCTTCAAGGCGTGTACCACGGCTGCGAGTTCAAGGTCGCGTGTAGGATAATTCAACTCATGTTTCTTTAGTTGCCTCGATGCATAAGCTACCACTTGTCCTTCTTGCATGAGCACACATCCTAATCCTTGTCTTGATGCATCACAGTATATATCAAAACTCTTGCTCACGTCCGGTAATACTAACACTGGGGCGGTTGTCAATCTTTTCTTTAACTCTTCAAAGCTATCCTGACAAGCTTGAGTCCATCGGAATGCCTTTCCCTTCATGAGTAATTCGGTCATAGGCTTGGCTATTTTGGAGAAATCTTTAATGAATCGGCGGTAGTATCCAGCCATTCCAAGGAAACTCCGAATTTCCTTGACATTCTGTGGCGGTTCCCATTTAAGCACATCTCTCACCTTCCCTGGGTCAACTGATACTCCTCCTCCAGATATAATATGTCCTAAGAAAGAAACTTCTCGTAACCAAAATTGACATTTACTGAACTTGGCATACAATTGATGCTCCCTCAATTTCTGCAGCGTAAGCCTCAAGTGTTCCTCGTGTTCCTTCTCATCCTTCGAGTAGATCATAATATCATCGATGAACACTACAATGAACTTATCCAGATATTCCATGAAGACCTTATTCATGAGATACATAAAGTACGCAAGCGCGTTCGTTAATCCAAATGACATGACAGTGTACTCATAAGATCCATATCGTGTCCGAAATGCTGTCTTGGGTATATCTGATGGTCTAATCTTCATTTGGAAGTATCCTGACCGCAAGTCGATCTTGGAGAAGATACAGACACCCTTCATTTGGTCGAACAAATCCTCAATACGGGGCAGTGAGTACTTGTTCTTAATTGTCACTTCATTGAGAGATCTATAGTCCACACACATCCTCTGGGTTCCATCCTTCTTATCTACGAAGAGCACTGGGGCTCCCCACGGGGATGAACTTGGGCGTATAAAACCCTTCTCTAGCTGCTCTTGAATTTGCTTCTTGAGCTCTGCTAATTCCTTAGGAGGCATCCTATACGGCCTCTTAGCTATAGGTGCAGTTCCGGGTATCAACTCAATGGCGAATTCTATGTCACGATCAGGTGGCATACCTGACAACTCATCTGGAAACACGTCCGGGTACTCGCGAACGATCGGAATGCTTTCCAATGTCACTTCTTCCACGTGATTCAGCGTCACTTTCCCTCTTGCAGGTTGGGCTGCTTCAACTTCAATACGTGTACCATGTTCACTTGTCAACTGCACAATCCTCTCGGCGCATTGAATGACTCCATTATACTTGCTCAACCAGTCCATTCCAAGTATTATGTCTATTCCTTGGGAGTCCAAGACTATGAGGTTTGCGAGAAAGGCTACCCCCCTTATTTTAATGCTTACTTTCGGACATACTATATTGTCCTCATCTCTCCGCCAGGAGAACTTACTAGCATAGTTTGCTTCATATGAGATATAGGCAAATTGTACTTGGCAACATACTTTGACGAGATGAATGAATGAGATGCTCCTGAATCAAATAAAACAGTCGCGGGGTTGGAGTTGGCGAGAAACATACCAATCACGACGTCATCAGCTTGCTGGGCTTCCTCAGTAGAGACATGATTCACATTGCCACGAGCAAAATTCTGCTGTCCACGGTTGCCTTGTGGTGCTCCTCCATTTGGTCGCGGGTGATTTGGCCTTGGTGCATTGTTCATAGGTCCATTGTTTCTCTTGGGGCATTGACTTGCGAAGTGTCCGGGTTCTCCACACGCATAGCATGTCTTACCACCCATAGCATTGGGGAAGTTTGGGCGCAACTGGTTTTGAGCATTTGCCGCCATGTTAGGACGCGACGCAGGTGGCACAGGATTGCGAGGCGCTTGCATGGCGGGGCGTTGCTGCGGTGGCTGATTTGGGCGGGGTGGATAAGCAGTGCGGTATGCAGGAGCAGAGGGATTGTATTGTGGTGCAGTAGGTGGTGCATAGCGGGGGCGAACATTGCTTCCTTGTTGCGGTCCATGATGTGACATCTTCCTCTTGTTGTCCTGCTCCATCTCACGAATCTTGTTCTCAACCACAATAGCCTTGTCAACCAGCTTTTGGAAGTTTGGATAATCAGTATTGAGCAACTGGACTTGAATTTCATTGTTGAGACCCCTCATAAACAGATACTGCTTCCTACTATCAGTTTTGATGTCTTCTGGAGCATATCTTGATAATTGAGTGAATTTGTTGAGATACTCACTCACACTCATCCTTCCTTGCCTGAGGTTTTCAAAATCTTGTCTTCTCAGTATCATAACTCCTTCAGGTACATAGTGGGAACGGAAACTCTGTTTAAACTCAGCCCAAGTGATTGTCTCCTGATTATCATGAGCGTTGCAAAGAGCTTCCCACCAGTCAGCAGCTGCTCCAACTAGTTGATGTGATGCAAAGAGAACCTTCTCCCTGTCAGTGCACTGGACAATAGCAAGTTTCTTCTCAACGGACTTCAGCCAATCATCAGCTTCCATTGGGTCTGTGGCTTGTGCAAAGGTAGGCGGTCTGGTCCTCATGAACTCTCCCAAACGGTTGTGATGTGGCGGGGGTGGCGGTGGAGGCAGGTGGGGCTGATTGTTGTTGCCAGCTTGCAGCTGTCCCATGGTCTGCATGAGCTGGTTCTGCATAGCTAACAGTTGTTCAATGTTGATAGCTCCATGAGCATGTCCCTGGTTGTTCTGAGGTACTTCATTGCGCTCCTCCTCATCGTTGGCATCCCTCTGGTTACGAGTTCTCACCATCTGTTGGCGAAGGAAAGGTTGGGACAGAAGGATTTAGAATTTGGAAGGAAACGTCCCAACTATATGCATCAAGGTATGTGACACTAAATAATTCTTTATTAATATAGACCTATATTATGAGGATGTGGACAATTGCCGAAGCATCCCACAACTCTCTACTAAGCACACAAGCACTCAAACAAGCACCAAACGGAATTTACAAAGATCCTAAAAGAAGTAACACAACTCAAGGTCACACAAGTATATCTACATCGCTCTTATTTACTAATGGGGGTGTGCCTATCCTTGAGTCGTGGCATAGGTCGAGGACTACTCGTCGTCGAGCGGGAACTCATCCGGGTCCTCGTCGTCGTCGTCGTCGTCGCCGGGGTCCTCGGGGTCCTGTGGGTCCTGGGGTGGTGAGGCAGCAGGCGGCGGTGGTGCGGTAGACGCCACACTGGAAGGCTCCTCGTCAGAGGACTCCTCAGAAGACGACTCACGCTGACCGTTGCGACGATCTGGAGAGTCTGGGGTCCACATCGGGGTGTCGGACGCGTAGTCGTCTGGGTCCTCGTCGGTGATCCGACGATACCTCCTGATTATCGCCTCGTGGCGCTGGGCGAGGTCACGCCCATCCTGGATCTCCTGCTGCGCCCTCTGAAGTCGGGCACTGAGCTGGGCCACGTCGTCAACAGTCTGACGAGACCGCGGGAGGTCCAGGGGTCCCTCCACGTGCCTGGAGACGAAGCGCGCAGTGCCACTGGGACGCTGCGGGACGAAGGCGTGAACCGTGCCCTCCAGACGGAAACGGCGGGCGTGGCTCCAAAAAGTGGCTGCTTCCTAGCTAGCATCCTGCTCTGCAGATCGGCGGGAGCTCCTCCAAGCAGGGCTGCTGTGGGTCTTCACCAACTCGTCACCGTAGTAGATATAGATTTTGCAGCTCCACTCCTTCCTGCCGGGGCGCTGCACTCCAGTGGTGTGGTAGGAGAGCGAGAGGCTGTGGTGGCGGTAGCCAGCCTCACGGAGTAGGGCACGGAGACGGTGACGCAGTTGTCCTGCGGCTCTGCCGTCAGAACGGATCACCACGGGGTGACGTGGGTCGACGGCCGGAGAGCGACTGGCCAACCTACGCGGGGGCACAAGTCCACCGGTCGACTTACGGGGGGTTGTCTTGGTGCGGGCCATCTACAGAAAACAAGAATGCATTAGAGGAAAAATAACAAATGCAAATCTGAAAATTTCAGCAGCTAAAACGGCGGAAAAAGAGCGGTGCAGCGGTTCCAAAAGAACGAAAAATAAAGAGAAAAAATACAGCAACCAACACAATAATTTTACCCACACATAACAGCAGCAAAACACATCTTTTTCGCGAAAATTTACACAGCAAAACAGCAGCACTTAATATTGCTCACTTCTGAAATTTTTTTTTATCAAAAACGCAGCAGTGATCAATACTTTTTGCAGCTGAAAATAAGGGAAACAAAACAGCAGCAAAAATTTTCGAAAATAGCAGATTAGAAGAGTGTCCCTAAGTGCTCTAGAGTGTCCATTCTACCTAGGCTTGCGTCCTACGGTCAACGCGGCTCTGATACCAATTTGTGACACCCGGTTCCGAATATGAACCAAGCGTAACGCATATGTGTGCCCAGGATGTTCAACACACATACACGAGTGATTCACAAATGATAAACAGAATTTAACCACGTCTTAACTAATAAATAAGTACTTTATTACAATAATCCAATAGTTCACGAATGATAAAACTCTAAATAATTGCAGCGGAAAATAAACTAAACAGCACGACTCCAATCCACAGGCAATTGACGGCGGTACGCAACCTAGTACTCCACGTGATCCTCAGGGTACTCCCAATTGTCTTCAGTAGCTGTTGGGAGGGGATTGCAAGAGTGAGTACATGTCGTACTCAGCAAGTGTGGAAAGTATGACATGTGGCTGATTCAAATGACGAATGTAATAAATGGCTAAGTGCTGAAAAGTACGGTAAAACATTTGAAAAGCATTATACTATGTCTATGTGAAACAATCCCATCATAACCATCATATTAACATAATATAAACCATATCCAATTATTGCCAACATTACCATTGTCCATGTCCATATTCCATAAACCATAACCATAAACCAACCATAACCATAAACCAGACCATAACCATCCCAAATCCCAATTTCCAGCTCTAATCATGTAGGTCATCCAGGCGCTCATAACCGGGAGCACGACTATCATGATAGTTTTTAAACACTCTGCAGAGGTTGTACCACTTTACCCACATGTTTGTGATTTTATCACCTTTCGATGACTAAGAAACCTCCATTGTGCCATCTCACACTTCCGTAGGTGTGTGGCCAAGAGATCACAAAATAACCTTTCAAAAGGGACTACTAGTATGTACGGGCCCACTAAGGTTTCATCGGCAGGCTTGAATCTCTATTCTCCCACCCACGGGCCCCCTCGTGTGCCATGCGGATCCTAGGGCAGTCCTCCTCGACTCCCATTCCCCGCGCCATCCAATGGTCCATACAATACTAGCAGCGCTCCTAATTATTCAGCTACGCCGCACCCATACTTGGCCTTGTGGTGGCACTGTTGACCTGGCATATTCTCGCATGAACCGGTCCTTAGATCTAAGGCAAGCAAACCACCATGACATCCAACCCATCCACAAAACCATGCTTGCTTAGATCACCCATCGTATTGACCAGTTCACATTAACCATAATATCATTGATGCATAATTAATTGTGTAGTGTTGTTTGCCATCCCAATTAATAAGCGAAGAAAAAAGGTAAAAACCCTTCCCGACACTCTACCATAAATTCCAGGTGACAAGGGTGGTCAAACAAAACTAGTAAACTTCCTACCATAGGATTCCCATCAATTTGACACAAGCATGCAAGTTCGCAAACAAAACATTTAATTTAAAATAGGATCAATATGCTTCAAGGACACTTGCCTTGCTCCGGCGGATGGGGTTGCTCAAGCGCTTCGAAGTATTGGGTTTGGAAATCCTCGTATGCAACCTCTTGAACACGTTCCTCTACGCGTGATCATACATACAAGAAAACATATGCAATTCAACATAATGCACACAAAATAATCAACATGCAATGACATGCATGCATGCACAGTTTAATAATTAATTTACTACAGTTGTTTATTAATTAGATGTGAGTAGTTCATACGTGTTCATATGGGTTTACGGGGGGTTTTAGGGTGGATTAATGCTGCTGAAATAAAATTTATGGTGCAACTAAAATTAATTTACGCCTATTAGATTCAATACGGTCGCTAAAATTCGCATCGGGAACGAATCCTACCGTAGATCTGACGGCTTGACGGTCGCGGAACAAATGCGACGCGTAGACGAAATAGATGGTGCAACAGTCCTTCGGCGGCACGACGACGGCGGCGCGATGTCGGCGACGATCTCCGGCGAACGGTGGTGCCCTCCTCTTTTTCTCCCTCTTCTTCCCCTTCTTTTTCTCTTTTTTTCTTCCCTGGGCGCAGCCTTCTGGACCTTGGTTCCGGCGCCTTTTTCTTCTCTGCTGGCGGCTGCTGGTTCGTGGGGAAAAAGCCTAGGCCTCGGTTCCTTTTATAGGGGCGGCGGGAGCAAAAAGATCGGAACGAGTCGGTTGGGAAGCGGGGCGGGATGAGACTCGTATCTGGGAAAATCGGGGCGTTACGGCGCGGGAGACCGCGGAGCGGGGCCGGCTCGGGCGTGGGACCGTACAGCGGCCGGACTCGGCGCGCGACCGAGCGGCGCGCATTGGCGCGTGGGCGCGCCTCGGGTGGCGTGCGGGGTGGCAGGCGGCTGGGGGGGGGGGGGTCAGTCGGGCGGGGCCTCGGGGCGGGCGCGCTCGGGGCACGCGCGTGCGCGTCGGGGGTGGGGGCCAGCGGGGCTGGCGCGCGCGGCTGGCTCGGCGCCTGTCGGCGGAAGCGGCGGCGGTGAGGCCCGGCTGCGGGCGCGCGGTCGCGGGAGGTGCCGCTGGCTGGGCCGGCTTGGCTGGCCAGCGGTGATTTTTTTTCCTTTTTTTACTTTTCCTTTATTATATAATTATTTATATATATATATATATATTTTTATATATATTATTAATATCATATATTTATTATTTATTATTTTTATAACATATATTATTAATATGTTTTTTCTATTTTTATATATTGTTATATATATTATTTATATATATATTTATATATATTTTTATTATTATTTTAATACTTATTCCCTATTACAAGTTTTAGGCTATAATTATTGTTTTCTATTTCTTCTTTCGCTACATACATTTGTATATATATATGTTTTATTATTTTTCTTTTATTCTACTAGTATTTAATGCATGACCATGTATGTAATGCATGATGCGAAAATTTAGGGTGTTACACGATCATCGAAGCCATCGCATCTACGGTAGGCCATGTTTCCGATGCGAATTTTAGCGACCATATTGAATCTAATAGACGTAAATTGATCGTAGTTGCGCTGTCTTTTTATTTTCAGCAGCATTAATCCTCACTAAAACCTCCGTAAACTTGTACGAACACGTATGAACTAGTTGCATCTAATAATAAACAACTGTAGTTAATTAATAATTGATCTTTGCATGCATGCATATCATCGCATGTTGATTAGTGTGTGTGCATCATGTTAATTGTATATGTTTTCTTTTATGTGTGATCACGAGTAGAGGGAAGTGCTCAAGAGGTCGCATACGAGGATTTCCAAAATCAAGACTTTGAAGCGCTTGAGCAACCCTATCCGCCGGAGCAAGGCAAGTGTCCTTGAAGCATATTGATCCTGTTTTTAAAATAAATGTTTTGTTTGCAAAATGCATGCTTGTGTCAATTTGATGGGAATCCTATGGTAGGAAGTTTACTAGTTTTGTTTGACCACCCTTGTCACCTGGAATATATGGTAGAGAGTCGGGAAGGGTTTTTACCTTTTGCTTCGCTTAATTAATTGGGATGGCAAACAACACTACACATTTAATTATGCATCAATGATATTCTGGTTAATGTGAACTGGTCGATACGGTTTGGTAATGGGTGATCTAAGCAAGCCTGGTATGTGGATGGGTTGGATGTCATGGTGGTTTGCTTGCTTTAGATCTAAGGACCGGTTCATGCGAGAATAAGCCAGGACTACAGCGCCACCACGAGGCCAAGTATGGGTGCGGCGTAGCTGATTAATTAGGGCTTTGCTAGTACTGTTTGGACCATTGTGGATGCTCGGGGAAGGGGTAGTCGGATTGGGTTTGTTGATGATTGGCGGGACTACCCTGGGATCCGAATGGCTCAAGAGGGGGCCCTTGGTTGAAGATGTGCTCAGTTGGAGGCATCGCCACCGGTGAAACCTTAGTGGGGTCTAAATAGGCTAGTAATCCCTTTGTAAAGGCTATTTTGTGATCTCTTGGCCATACACCAAAGGAAGTGTAATTGGCATAAGAGAGGTTCTTTAGTCGCCGACGGGTGATGAAATCACAAACACGTGGGTAAAGTGGTACAAACTCTGCAGAGTATTAAAACTATCATGATAGCCGTGCTCCCGATTAAGAGCACCTGGATGACCTACATGATTAGAGGGAAATTGGGATTTGGGATGGTTATGGTTTGGTAATGGTTATAGTTGATATTATGGTTATGGTTATGGGATGGAATTATGGTTTATGACATTGATTATGGTTATTGGCAATTGTAAATTATGGACTGGTATTATTATGGTTACATGGTTTAAGATGGGTTTACTTCACATAAATATGATACATTGCTTTTCAAATGTTTTACTGTACTTTTCAGCACTTAGCCATTATTATTGTCGTCATTTGAATCAACCACATGTCATACTTTCCACACTTGCTGAGTACGACATGTACTCACTCTTGCAATTCCCCCCAACAGTTGCAGGTCACGATTGTGAGTTTAATGGTGATAATGCGGAGTTCTAGGCCGTGTCTACTGTCAGCTTTGCCTGTGGTGTTGCATGGAGCTGCGCTATCACTTTTGCTTAGTTGCTTAATTAGTTTATTTCCGCTGCATTAGTTGAACTTGTCATAAATATTCATTAGAGCTTGTATTCGAGGATAATTTGGTTTGTGTAATAAAATTTGATAATTAATCTTGTACTGTGGTAATTTACTGTATACTCTTTTGTGATTGCACTCGTGTATGTGTGTTGAACATCCTGGGCACACATATGCGTTAGCTTGGTTCAGTTTTCGGAACCGGGCGTCAGAGATTGGTATCAAAGCCACACGTTGACCGTATGACGCAGCCTAGATAGAATGGACACTTTAGAGCACATAGGAGCACTCAGGAATCGATGTGTTTTTGCTTAGTGTGCTGTTTGCTATATATATATTGTTTGCTTGTGTGCTTAATAGAGGATTTTGGGATGCTTTAGCATTCCCATGTCCACCTAGGCTAGTATAGCTAGTTGGTTAGCTTCATATCCCTTGATGCATATAGTTGGGGACGTTTCTAAATTCTTACCTATTGCTCTCCTTTAGATGGTGAGGACTCGCAATCAGAGGGATGTCAATGGTGAGGAGGAGAACCATGGAGTACCCCAGAACAATACTGGACAAGGACCTGCTCATGTAGCCATCAATATCGAGCAACTACTGGCTATGCAGAACCAGCTCATGCAGACCATGATACAAACTATGGGACAGCTGCAGGCTGGCAATAACAACAATCAGCCCCACATGCCTCCACCGCCACCCCCGCCTCCTCATAACCGGTTGGGAGAGTTTATGAGGACTAGGCCGCCAACCTTTGCTCAAGCTGATGACCCTATGGATGTGGACGATTGGCTCAAGTCCGTGGAGAAGAAGCTAGCCATTGTCCAATGCAGTGACATGGAGAAGGTCCTGTTCGCTTCTCATAAACTTGTTGGAGCAGTTGCGGATTGGTGGGATGCTTATTGCAATGCTCATGAGAACCAAGAGAGAATTACTTGGGCCCGATTCAAGGAGAATTTCCATTCTCATTATGTGCCCGAGGGTGCTATGATCTTGAAGAGGCAAGAATTTGAGAATTTAAGGCAAGGAAGATCAAGCGTGAGTGAATATCTCAACAAATTCACTCAACTCTCAAGGTATGCGCCTGAGGATGTTAGTCGGGACAGCCAGAAACATTACTTGTTCATGAGGGGCTTGAATAATGAAATCCAAGTGCAACTACTCAATTGCGATTATGCCAACTTCCAGAAGCTTGTGGACAAAGCAATTGTGGTTGAGAACAAGATTCGCGAGATGGAGCAAGAAATCAAGATGAAGGCACCATATCAAGGACAGCAACAAGGAAGTAATGTGCTCCCTCGCCTTGCACTGCCCAATGCGCCCTATTACAACTCCTCTATTCCTGCTCAGCGCCCTGGTTATGCACCACGCCCAACTCAGTTCGTGCAGCAACGCCCTGTCATGCAAGCACCTAGGCCTCCGATGCCTTATGCACCTCGTGCTGATTTTCCTGGAGCCAATGCTCAAAACCAAGCCCGTCCCAATAATTCTGGTGGAGTTAAGAAGTGTTATACTTGTGGAGAAGCTGGACACTTTGCGCATCAATGTCCTAAGTCAGGCCTTGGTCAAGGAAGCAATGCGCCGAGGCAAAACCCAAGACCTAATGGAGGACAGCCACAAGGAAGCCGTGGACAGCAGAATTTTGCTCGTGGCAATGTGAACCATGTCTCTACGGAGGACGCTCAACAAGCGGATGACGTTGTCATTGGTATGTTTCTCGCCAACTCCAACCCCGCGATTATGTTATTTGACTCTGGAGCATCACATTCATTCATTGCATCGAAGTATGTTGCCAAGTATAGTTTGCCTATCTCTCATATGAAGTTTACTCTGTTGTTTAAGTCTCCCGGAGGAGAGATGAGGACAAATATAGTATGTCCAAAAGTAAGCCTTAGAATAAGGGGGGTAGACTTCTCCGCCAACCTCATTGTTTTGGATTCTCAAGGATTGGACATTATACTTGGTATGGACTGGTTGAGGAAGCACAATGGAGTTATTGAGTGTGCCACAAAGACGGTGAAGTTGACTAATGAGGAAGGGATCACCGTAGAATTTGAAGCATCTCAAACCGCACCGAAGCAATTGGAGTTGAATCATATGGACGGTGCCGCAATTGAGGAGATTCCGGTTGTGTGTGAATTTTTGGATGTGTTTCCAGATGAGTTGCCAGGTATGCCACCTGATCGAGACATTGAGTTTGTCATTGATTTAATACCTGGAACTGCACCTATAGCTAAGAGGCCGTATAGGATGCCTCCTATGGAATTAGCGGAGCTCAAGAAACAAATTCAAGAGCAATTAGAGAAGGGTTTTATTCGCCCTAGCTCTTCACCTTGGGGAGCGCCCGTTCTATTTGTGGACAAGAAGGATGGAACACAAAGGATGTGTGTGGATTACTGAGCTCTCAATGAGGTGACCATCAAGAACAAGTACACCTTGCCCCGTATAAAGGATTTGTTTGATCAGATGAAAGGTGCCTGTGTGTTTTCCAAGATTGATTTGAGGTCGGGATACTTTCAAATGAAGATTAGACCATCAGACATACCCAAAACAGCTTTTAGGACACGGTATGGATCTTATGTGTACACCGTGATGTCTTTTGAATTGACAAATGTGCCTGCCTACTTTATGTACCTCATGAATAAGGTCTTCATGTAGTACTTGGATAAGTTTGTCTTGGTGTTCATTGATGATATTATGATCTACTCAAAGGATGAGAAGGAACATAAGGAACACTTGAGGCTTACGTTGCAGAAATAGAGGGAGCATCAATTGTATGCCAAGTTCAACAAGTGTCAGTTTTGGTTGAAAGAGGTGCCATTTTTGGGTCATATCATCTCAGGAGGAGGAGTATCGGTTGACCCCGGAAAAGTGAGAGACGTGTTGAAGTGGGAACCGCCGCAAAACATAAAGGAAATAAGGAGTTTTCTTGGAATGGCTGGATATTACCGTCGATTCATCAAGGACTTTTCCAAGATAGCCAAGCCCATGACGGAATTTCTAATGAAGGGGAAGGCTTTCTAATGGACTCAAGCTTGTCAAGAGAGTTTTGAGGAGTTGAAGAAGAGGTTGACAACAGCCCCAATTTTGGTATTACCGGATGTAAGCAAGAGTTTCGATATTTATTGTGACGCATCAAGACAAGGACTCGGATGCGTGCTTATGCAAGAAGGTCAAGTGGTCGCCTATGCGTCAAGACAATTGAAGAAACATGAGCAGAATTATCCTACACATGATTTAGAACTTGCAGCCGTGGTACATGCATTGAAGATTTGGAGACACTATATTCTTGGACATAGGTGTGAAATTTATACGGATCACAAGAGTCTTAAGTATATTTTCACACAGACAGATCTGAATTTGAGGCAACGAAGATGGTTGGAGCTCATCAAGTATTATGATGTGGGGATCAACTATCATCCAGGAAAATCCAATGTAGTGGCTAATGCTTTGAGTAGAAAGGGAGTAAGTCACCAACTCACAGTTCGGGAGTTACCATTCGAGTTATGTAAGGAGTTTGAAAGGTTAAACCTCGGATTTGTAAATGAGACAGAGATGATGGAGTTAAACCCAACCTTGGAGCAAGAAATTCGAGAAGCACAAACCACAGATGAGGAGATCAAGGAAATCAAGGAAAGGACCAAAGAAGGGAGAGAATTCAGATTTGATGAGGACGAACGTGGTACCTTATGGCTTGGAAAGAGGATTGTGGTACCTAATGTTAGGCATATTCGGGAAACAATATTGAAGGAGGCACATGACTCGCCTTACTCAATTCATCCTGGTTGTATGAAGATGTACAAGGACTTAAAGACATGCTACTGGTGGGCCAGCATGAAAAAGGACATAGCCGAATATGTTGCACTTTGTGATGTGTGCCTACAAGTGAAAGCTGAACATCAAAGGCCAGCCGGATTGTTACAACCATTGAAGATCCCGGAGTGGAAGTGGGAAGAGATTGGTATGGACTTTATAGTTGGATTACCACGTACACAGTCCGGATATGACTCGATTTGGGTAATCGTGGATCGATTGACAAAATCAGCTCACTTCATTCCTGTCAAGACCACATATACCACCGCGAAGCTAGCAGAATTATATATGGAGCATATTGTGTGTCGACACAGAGTACCGAAGAAGATAGTCTCGGATAGAGGTTCTCAATTTACTTCCAGATTTTGGCAAAAATTGCATGAAGCTTTGGGAACGAGGTTGAATTTTAGTTCAGCATATCATCCTCAAACGGATGGACAAACCGAGAGGACCAATCGGATTTTGGAGGACATGTTAAGAGCTTGTGCTTTAAAGCATGGGAAAAGTTGGGACAAAAGCTTGCCATACGCGGAATTTTCATACAACAATAGTTACCAAGCAAGCTTGAAAATGTCACCATATGAAGCGCTTTATGGGAGGAAGTGTAGGACACCTTTATTCTGGAATGAGGCAGGAGAAACTCAAGTATTTGGTCCGGATGTGTTGCAAGAAGCCGAAAAGCAAGTCCAGATAATTCGTGAAAACTTGAGGGCTGCCCAATCAAGACAAAAAGGCTATGCAGATAATAGGAGAAGGAAATTAGCCTTTGAAATAGGAGATTTTGTTTACCTCAAGGTGTCACCTATGAGAGGTCATAAGAGGTTTAACATAAGAGGCAAGCTCGCACCTCGTTATATTGGACCATTCAAGATTTTGGACAAAAGAGGAGAAGTAGCATATAAGTTGGAGATGCCAGCTCATCTTTCAGACGTACATGACGTATTTCACGTCTCTCAACTCAAGAAGTGTCTCAGAGTGCCGGAAGAACAAGTCCCAATGGATGAGTTAGGACTTCAGGAGGATTTGTCTTATGTCGAGCAACCTATCAAGATCTTGGACGTGAAGGAAAGGGTCACGAGAAATAAGAGGATCCGTTGGTGCAAAGTGCAATGGAAACACCATACGAAAGCCGAAGCTACGTGGGAACGTGAAGAAGACCTGAAGGCAGAATTCCTGCATCTTTTCTCCACGCTGTCGAATCTCGAGGGCGAGATTCACTTTAAGGGGGGTAGGTTTGTAACACCCTAAATTTTCGCATCATGCATCGCATACATGATCATGCATCAAACATTAGTAGGAAAAAAATAATAATAATAAAAGATGGAGCATATATACAAATGTATGTAGCAAAAGAAGAAAAATAAAATAATAGCGTAAAACTTGTAATAGGGAATAAGTATAAAATAATAATAATAAAATATATGTAAGTATATATAAATATATATATATAAATAATATATATAATAACTGTATATAAAAAATAATAATAAAAATAAATAAGTAATATAAAAAAAATAAATAAATAGTAATATATTTATAAAAAAACAAAAACCAACCGCCCGCCGGCCAGGCCGAGCGGCCGGCCCATCCCCCGCTCCCGCCAACCCCAAGCGCGCCGCCCCCTGGGCCCCGCACCGCCGCCGCGCGACCCCATGCGCCCCCGCCCGGTCCGCGCCAAGCGCCCCGGCCCCGCCACCTGGCGCGTGCGACCCCGCCTCCACGCGCCCCGCCCGATGCCGCCTCCTGCGCGTGCCCCGGCCCCACCCGCCTGACCCCGCTCGCCCCGTCGCCTGACCAGCACACACCCCCGCGCGCGACGATCCACTCGCGCCCGCCCGCGACTCCCGCTGGACCCCACCCCGCACGCCCGATGCCGCTCGCCCCGATCCGCGCGATTCCCGCGCCTGCGCACGCACCGCGATCGCGCGACACCCCGACCGACTCGGCCCTGGCCAGTACCGCCTATAAATACGTGAGGCTTCCGTAGGTTTTTCCCGATCACAGCAGAAACGCCGCCGCCTCCACGATAAAAAGCCCCCCCGCCGGTACAGATTAGAAAAAGGCACCAGAGGCTGCGCCGCAGGGAAGAAAAGGAAGAAAAAGGAGGGAAAGAAGAGGAGGAAAAAGAGATGAGCGCCGTCGTCCGCCGAAGATCGTCGTTGCCATCGAGTCACCGTCGTCGTGCCGCCGAAGGATCTTGCGCATCTACTTCGTCTACGCATTGTCCCCATCTCGCGATCATCGAAGCCATCGCATCCTACGGTAGGCCATGTTTCCGATGCGAATTTTAGCGACCATATTGAATCTAATAGACGTAAATTGATCGTAGTAGCATCGTCTTTTTATTTTCAGCAGCATTAATCCTCGCTAAAACCTCCGTAAACTCGTACGAACACGTATGAACTAGTTGCATCTAATTAATAAACAACTGTAGTTAATTAATAATTGATCTTTGCATGCATGCATATCATCGCATGTTGATTAGTGTGTGTGCATCATGTTGATTGTATATGTTTTCTTGTATGTGTGATCACGAGTAGAGGGAAGTGCTCAAGAGGTCGCATACGAGGATTTCCAAAATCAAGACTTTGAAGCGCTTGAGCAACCCTATCCGCCGGAGCAAGGCGAGTGTCCTTGAAGCATATTGATCCTGTTTTTAAAATAAATGTTTTGTTTGCAAACTGCATGCTTGTGTCAATTTGATGGGAATCCTATGGTAGGAAGTTTACTAGTTTTGTTTGACCACCCTTGTCACCTGGAATATATGGTAGAGAGTTGGGAAGGGTTTTACCTTTTGCTTCGCTTAATTAATTGGGATGGCAAACAACACTACACATTTAATTATGCATCAATGATATTCTGGTTAATGTGAACTGGTCGATACGGTTTGGTAATGGGTGATCTAAGCAAGCCTGGTATGTGGATGGGTTGGATGTCATGGTGGTTTGCTTGCTTTAGATCTAAGGACCGGTTCATGCGAGAATAAGCCAGGACTACAGTGCCACCACGAGGCCAAGTATGGGTGCAGCGTAGCTGATTAATTAGGGCTTTGCTAGTACTGTTTGGACCATTGTGGATGCTCGGGGAAGGGGTAGTCGGATTGGGTTTGTTGATGATTGGCGGGACTACCCTGGGATCCGAATGGCTCAAGAGGGGGCCCTTGGTTGAAGATGTGCTCAGTTGGAGGCATCGCCACCGGTGAAACCTCAGTGGGGTCTAAATAGGCTAGTAATCCCTTTGTAAAGGCTATTTTGTGATCTCTTGGCCATACACCAAAGGAAGTGTAATTGGCATAAGAGAGGTTCTTTAGTCGCCGACGGGTGATGAAATCACAAACACGTGGGTAAAGTGGTACAAACTCTGCAGAGTATTAAAACTATCATGATAGCCGTGCTCCCGGTTAAGAGCACATGGATGACCTACATGATTAGAGGGAAATTGGGATTTGGGATGGTTATGGTTCGGTAATGGTTATGGTTGATATTATGGTTATGGTTATGGTTATGGGATGGAATTATGGTTTATGACATTGATTATGGTTATTGGCAATGGTAAATTATGGACTGGTATTATTATGGTTACATGGTTTAAGATGGGTTTACTTCACATAAATATGATACATTGCTTTTCAAATGTTTTATTGTACTTTTCAGCACTTAGCCATTATTATTGTCGTCATTTGAATCAACCACATGTCATACTTTCCACACTTGCTGAGTACGACATGTACTCACTCTTGCAATTCCCCCCAACAGTTGCAGGTCACGATTGTGAGTTTAATGGTGATAATGTGGAGTTCTAGGCCGTGTCTACCGTCAGCTTTACCTGTGGTGTTGCATGGAGCTGCGCTATCCCTTTTGCTTAGTTTGCTTAGTTGCTTAATTAGTTTATTTCCGCTGCATTAGTTGAACTTGTCATAAATATTCATTAGAGCTTGTATTCGAGGATAATTTGGTTTGTGTAATAAAATTTGATAATTAATCTTGTTCTGTGGTAATTTTCTGTATACTCTTTTGTGATTGCACTCGTGTATGTGTGTTGAACATCCTGGGCACACATATGCGTTAGCTTGGTTCAGTTTTCGGAACCGGGCGTCACACAAGGAGATATGTGATACCCTCAAGACGGCGCATGAAGGCATCCGTGTCATTAGGGAGGCGAAGATCGAGATGATCTAAGGAGAGCTTGGGAGGTTTACCATCATGGATATTGAGTCCCCCCAAGACATGTATGACCACCTCAAGACTCTCATCAACAAGAGTCGGTCTTATAGAAGCACCCAATGGACCGACCATGAGGTGGTAAAGAGGATGATTCGAGCATTCACGCCTTGAAATGTCACTCTTTGCTCACTAATTCATGAAAGTCCGGGGTTTCATAAGATGACTCCCGAAGAAGTGCTTGGAAGAGTTATCAACCATGAGATGATGGAACAGGAAGCTATGTTCTACAACGATCTACAAAAACTTTCCTCCTCCAATAAAAGGGATGCACATTCAAGACAACATCCTCAATATCACAAGAAAAGGAAGAGAGTGATGAAGAGAGTCCCAATACCGATGAGAAAGAGGCTCTCTTCATCAAAAACTTTAAGAGGATGTTTAGAAGAAGGAGGGGGAGCTACCAAAATGAAAGAAAGAGCAAAGACAAGCCCAAGACAAGATCAAAGAGGGCTCGCTACAATTGTGGGGAGTATGGTCACTTCATTGTGGATTGTCCACATGAATAAAACAAGAAGAAGAAGGAGGGCAACTCCAAAAAGAAGAAGTACTTTAAGAAGAAGAAGAAATCCTGACATGCCCACCTCGGAAAGGAGTGAGATTCAAATGAGGAATCCTCCTCCGATGAAGAAGAGAAGATAGCAACCATTGCTATGAAGAAGACAACTACGGAAAACAAGCTCTTCCCCAACTTGGAGACTTCAAGGCCAACGTGTCTCATGGCCAAGGAGGGAAGAAATAAGGTTAAATCTAAATCCTCTTCTTCAATTTCTTCTCATGATGATTTTGATAGTAGTAGTGAAAATGAACATGCTGAAAGACATGAGTAAAAGTACTTTGAAAAGACTGAGATTGTTGACGGATGAAATATTTGAGAAGGAAGAGCTCATCAACCGTCAAGAGGACATGCTCATCCAACAAAAGGAGAGATGTCAAGAGGTTGAGGAGCTCTTGGAGCTTGATAGAGAAACAAGCAAGGCACTTGAGCGTGAACTTGCTTTGAGCAAGGAAACTTGCTCAAACCTTGAGAACACTATAATTGTGCTCAAGGATGAACTTGTTAGTTTGACACAAGCTAACAAGATCCTTGAGACACAAGTGAAGTCTCTCAAGGTCAATGCACCTTCTTCCTATACAAGCTCATCTTCCACAAATGTTAAATCCGAAGCATCTCAATTTTGTAAATGCTCAAATAGGATCATAAAGCTTAAAGATGAGCTTAAGTTGGCACAAACCAATCAAGCACCAAAGGGTGGCATCTTTGACAAGGACAAAGTGGCATATGCACATAGTGCATATACCAACACAAGACATCCCCTTGTCAAGGATGGTCTTGGTTATTCTAGGGAGATGAGGCAAAACGCCAAAACCCCCAAGAATGGCAAAGACTTGATTATTTTTGTCAAAGGAGGCTCATACAACAATAAAGGTAAGAACATTTCTACTTCACCAAAAATGTCTAAGAAAGAACCTCATCCATTGTTCCATGATTTCGATGAATCATATGTTTTATTGAGGAACAAGTTTGGAAAGGCCTATGCTAGGTATGTTGGGCCACACCACAAGAGTCCTAAACCTTGTGTGTGGGTGCCCAAGTGTCTCTTGACTAACATCAAAGGACCCAACACCGCTTGGGTACCTAAAGCCAAGGCTTAAATCTTTCTTGTAGGCATACTCCTCCGAAGGAACCAAATGGGTTCTTGATAGCGGGTGCACTAAGCATATGACTGTAGAGAGAAAGATGTTTTTGGAGTATGAGCTAAATGAAGATCCAAGTGAAGGAATCTATTTTGGGGACAATAGCCAAGGAAAAATCCTTGGCAGCGGTAAAATTGCTATATCCCCTAATCACACTCTTTCAAATGTTTTACATGTTGATTCACTTGATTATACCCTCTTGTCCATATCACAACTATGTGACAAAGGTTATAATTGTTTATTCACTAATGAGGGTGTGAACCTCACAAGGAGAAGCAATGACTCAATTGCCTTTAAGGGTGTACTCAAGGGAAAGCTCTATCTTGTGGATTTTTCCGCAGACAAAGCCCAACTTGATACATGCTTGATTGCAAAAACTAACATGGGATGGCTGTGGCATAGAAGTCTAGCCCATGTTGGGATGAGGAACTTGCAAAAACTCCCTAAGGGTGAGCACATCCGTGGTTTAAAGAATGTTGTGTTTGAAAAGGATAAACCGTGTAGCACATGCCAAGCCGGAAAACAAGTTGGAGCACCACATCCATCCAAGAACATTATGACAACATCAAGACCATTGGATCTTCTACACATGGATCTCTTTGGTCCAATTGCCTACATAAGTATTGGCGATAACAAATATGGTCTTGTTATTGTTGATGATTTTTCACGTTTCACTTGGGTATTCTTTTTGCATGATAAGAGTGAGACTCAAGGTGTTCTCAAGAAATTCTTGAAGAGAGCTCAAAATGAGTTCTCCTTAAGTATCGAGACAATAAGGAGTGACAATGGCACCGAATTCAAGAATACTCAAGTTGAAGAATTTTTGGATGAAGAAGGCATCAAGCATGAGTTCTCGGCCCCCTACCCACCTCAACAAAATGGGGTGGCTGAAAGGAAGAATAGAACTCTAATTGATATGTCAAGAAACATGCTTGATGAGTACAAGACGTCGAACCGGTTTTGGGCGGAAGCGGTCAACACCGCATGCCATGCCATAAACCGGTTGTATCTTCACCGCATACGTAAGAAGACGTCTTATGAGCTCCTAACCGGTAACAAGCCAAACATTTCCTACTTTCATGTTTTTGGGAGCAAATGCTACATTCTTAACAAGAAGTCTAGGACTTCGAAGTTCGCTTCTAAGTCCGATGAAGGTTTCTTCCTTGGTTATGACTCAAACACCTATGCCTATCGTGTCTTTAACAAATCCTCCGGAATAATTGAAGTAGCACGTGATGTGGTGTTTGATGCGACTAATGGCTCCCAAGTGGAGCAAGTTGATTGTCATGTGTTAGATCAAGAGGAAGCTCCACAAGTGGTGATAGGAAGGATGGTGCTTGGAGATATTCAACCACAAGAACAACACAACACTCAAGTGATCATCCTACACATCCAGCAAGCTCCTCTTCAAATGATCAAGATCAAGTCCCCCAAGATGCGCTCCAAGAAGATGAAAATGGAGGCATCAATAAAGGGGGAGACAATGAGGATGAGGAAGACCAAGATGATGACTCAAGACCTCAAGCGCCTTACCCAAGAGTACATCAAAGCGTCCAACAGGACCATCCCGTTAACAATATACTTGGAGACATCTCCAAGAGGGTAACTACTCGATCTCGTGTTGCAAACTTTTGTGAACATTACTCTTTTGTTTATTCCTTGGAGCCCCACAAGGTTGAAGAAGCACTACGAGATCCGGATTGGGTAATGGCCATGCAAGAAGAGCTCAACAACTTTGAAATAAATCAAGTATGAGAGCTTGTGAATAGGTCTAGTGCGAATGTTGTGGGCACCAAATGGGTGTTTTGCAACATACAAGATGAGCACGGGGTCGTTACAAGGAACAAGGCACGACTTGTGGCCAAAGGGTATTCACAAGTTGAAGGTTTGGATTTCGAAGAAACCTTTGCTCCCGTAGCTAGGCTTGAATCAATTCGTATACTACTTGCCTTTGCTACTCACCATGATTTTAAGCTAAATCAAATGGACGTCAAGAGCGCATTCCTCAATGGTCCAATCAAGGAAGAGGTGTATGTGGAGCAAACCCCCGATTTGAAGATGAAGAATTCCCAAACCGTGTGTACAAATTGTGTAAGGCTCTCTATGGACTCAAACAAGCTTCTAGAGCTTGGTATGAGTGCCTTAGAGATTTTCTAACTCAAAATGGTTTCAAAATTGGGAAGGCGGATTACACTTTATTCACTAAGCACTTCAATGATGATTTGTTTGTTTGTCAAATATATGTCAATGACATTATATTTGGTTCTACTAACAAAGCTTTTTGTGATGTGTTTTCTAAGATAACGACAGAAAGATTTGAGATGTCCATGATGTGGGAGTTGAAGTTCTTCCTAGGTTTTCAAGTGAAGCAACTCAAGGAAGGCACGTTCATTAGTCAAACCAAGTACACACAAGATATACTCAAGAAGTTTTACATGGACAAGGCTAAACCCATCAAGACTCCCATGGCAACCAATGGGCATCTCGATCTCAATGAAGATGGTCCAAGTGTGGACCAAAAGGTATATCGTTCCATGATAGGCTCATTGCTTTACTTATGTGCATCTAGGCCCGATATCATGCTTAGTGTGTGTATGTGTACTAGATTTCAAGCCGTAGGTGTGTCATTTGACCGCCGTTAAGAGAATTCTTAGATGTTCACACACCAAGCCTAGGACTTTGGTACCCCAAAGGATCTAAGTTTAACCTCATTGGATATTCCAATGTGAACTATGCAGGGTGCAAAGTTGATAGGAAGAGTACATTGGGAACTTGCCAATTCCTTGGTAGATCTCTAGTGGCTTGGTCCTCAGAGAAACAAAACTCCATTGCTCTTTCCACAGCCGAAGCAGAGTATGTCGCAGCCGGAAGTTGTTGTGCACAACTTCTTTGGATGCGACAAACTCTTAGGGACTATGGTATTAGCTTGCGCCATATTCCCCTCCTATGTGACAATGAGAGTGACATCAAAATATCCCACAATACAGTTGAACACTCAAGGACCAAACAAATTGATATTCGACACCATTTCTTGAGAGATAACTCCATCAAAGGAGACATTGCAATTTCACATGTGAGAACCGACAAACAATTGGCCGATATATTTACCAAACCCTTAGATGAGAAAAGATTTTGTGAACTTAGGAGTGAGCTTAATATCTTGGATTCTCGAAATGTGATCTGAATCTTGCACATCTGATTGTCATATTCAAAATTCACACATGCTTGCGAAAAATTCATCTTCCTCGATTTTATACAAATTATTTTGAAATTATTGAATCCTTATGAACCATGGTCATAGTTTGATTGTTGAGTTCTTATTGACCATGTTTACAAAGATCTTTTGTGAAATCTAGTCCAAGAGGATCAAATCTCTACTAAAAACTCAATATATAGGAGTTTTTAGCCTTAGGACCGGACTAGTCCGCCTAGTGACCGGACTATTCCAGTGGCTCAGAGTAGTCCAGACCCAGTCCGTTGGCCAGACAAGTCCGGGTCCATGACCGGACTAGTCCGGCCCTTGGGGACTTAACCTCCCCATGGAGCCCCCGACCTCTCCACTTCCACTCAAATCCTCTCTCTCCAAAAACGCACAAAAACCACCCCCGAAATGGCGATTTTCGATTCCCACCAACAAATCTCGACTCCAATCCATGGATTGAAGCCCTAAGGTGCTAGGGAACTATTCCCCAAGCATCAAAGGCTGATTCTTCATCCACATTTCATCAATTTGAAGATTTGAAGAGGTATTCTTGACCTAACCCCAAAACCCTTGATACTCAATTCTTTTGGGTCTTTTGATAGAAACTTCTTCACAAATGTTGCTGTGCACATCATTGTGATCATGTACCTCCATTTTTGTGGTAGGATCCGTAGTTTAATCTAGATTAGGGTTCTTGCTGTGTGAACCGGACTAGTCCGACCGAAGGGCGGACAAGTCCGATTTGCTACGGACTAGTGTGGCCCCAAGGCGGACAAGTCCGGGTTACACAGTGAAAACCCTAACCTAGGTTGATTTTGTGAATTCTACCAGTACCCCTTAACTTCCTTTGACTCATACACATTCCCTTGCTTCTCTTATCAGCAACCATATTGGATTCCGAGTATGTTCCACTTTTTGACTCCGAGGCCGAAGCGGGAAGGCATGCTCTTTACCCCCGGAGACGTGAGGAGCAGGACATGGCTGCTGCCTTTTTTGAATCAAGGAAAGCAAAGAAGACGCAGCGAGAAGCCCACAACTCTGCTGCCACCGAGGCAGCCCCAAGGAAAAAGAGACTTGTGACATTGGGGGATCAAGCTAGAGCCCAGTAGGGGAGGACCTCCAAGGACAAGGGAAAGGCCCCAGCGGATGCTGCACCCAAGAAAAGGGTCATAGTGGCCAGGAAGGCAGCAAGCAAGGCCAAGAAGGATGCCTCTTAGCCCATAGGCCCCTTGAGGATGTCCTCTCCTGCACGGAACCCAAACCATGTAGCTGTCTTCGATGCCAACATTTTCAAAGGCAAAGGGGCTGAGAAAGCAAGAAAGCATCGGAAGATAAATGTCTATCAGCGGGACAGGAGCACAGTGGATCCCCGCTTCTGGTGTGACTTCCACTGTGATTATTACCGGACTGTTTACAGGTCCAAGCAAACCCCAGTCACCGATGCTCAGTGGATCGACTGGAACTACATGGCTCAAAAGGATCACGTGGCCTTCAATGCTGTGATTGAGGCCGTAGAGCGCCATGGTCTGAAGAAATTCATGGCCTTTCAGTATGACTGGAATGTGGAAGTCATTACTCAATTCTATTCCACTATCTGCATCCACACTGATGGGGACAGGAGGATCACCTGGATGACCCATGGAGAGCAACACTCCACCACCTATTGGGAGTTTGTTCATCTCCTTGACTTAGAGGACCAACTGAACAATGAGATCATTATCTCCAACTTAAGGCCAGTTGATCGCGATACCCTGGAGTACATGTATCCTAGCCATGTACCCTTTGAGGTCGGGCACATAAGGAACATCAAGCCCTTCTACAGTGTCTTCAACAGGGTGCTCCGGAAGACCATTGCCCCCAAGGATGGAGATGCGGGGATTATTCAAGGAAATCTGAGGCACTTGATGGTACTCATTGATGGAGATGTCCGCTTCAATGTGGTTGACTACATCTTCGACGACATCTTCAACATCTCCCATACTCCAAACCGATCTTGTGGATATGCTCCTTACATCATGTACATGATCGAGAAGGTCTTCGGACTCAACTTCAAGAAAGACATCACTCACCGGAGGCTTTGACCTCAACTCCCTCCTCCGGAGCCTGCTGCCCCTAGGAGGAAGAATGCAGATCCTCTCGCTTCTTCCTCTTTCTTTGTGCCATCTCCTCCGCCACCCCCGCCTTCATCACAATGAGGGAGTGGATTCTTCAAGTGCTTCAAATCTCTTTTCTCCTCTTGCCGGAAGACGAAAATGAATGTGGCCTAGAGGGGGGGGTGAATAGGCCTTTTTGAAATTTAGTCGGAGCCTACAACACTTAACAAACTGATCAAATCCCGAGATATTGGACTAGTCCGGTAGAGTGCGGACTAGTCCGGTGCATGTGGACTAAATTGATCAAGTTTGATCAATAATCTCAATACAAACACAATACGCAGCGGAATAAAGTATGTAACTTGCAAGTATTGAGTCAACGCAACCAAGTATAATGCAAACCAATTCTTGTTTCAACGTTTTAACGTAGGTTATGAAAGATTGAAAAAAATCCTAGAATACAATATGAAAATTAAGAACAAGTTTGACACAAGATTTTATCTCGTGGTTCGGTTCCCACAGAGGCAACCTACATCCACGTTGAGGAGCCCACAAAAGGCCAATTCTTCTTCCACTATCACAAAGGGGGCAAATCACCAAGTTCAAGGGGCCTTCTCACAAGTTGAGTGATCCCCAAGATTACAATTCAAATACCACCAAGAACACACTCGTAAGATCAACAATGAAACAACAAGAGTGTGTTAGAGATCAAACCCAAGAGCTCAAACGTGTGGAATCGTGTCTCCACTTTGATCCAAAGTGAATCCTCAAGGGATTGATCTTTCTTGCGTTGGATATCGTGGAGAGATGTGTTTTCTAGGCTCTTGGAAGGTGTGATGGCGCAGGGGGTAGAGAGATATCACAGTTGGGCCGTGCACATCTATTTATATTAGGGTTTTCAAAAGTTACCATTAGGGTTTCGAGGGTCTGGACTAGTCCGTGGTGGAGTCCGGACTAGTACGGTGTGCGGCGTGCAGGAAACCCTAAGTGTCCAGAAATATCGGACTTGTCCAGCTAGGAGCGGACTTGTCCGATTTTAGTTAGAACGGTTTTCGGACTTGTCCGTGCTGATATCGGACTTGTCCGGTGTGGTGATGCCCTTAGTGAATATTGGACAAGTCCACTTGGAGGACTTGTTCGATTTTAGTCGGAGGCATTATCGGACTAGCCCGGACTTTTTCGTACTAGTCCAGTGCGAACAAGTCTGCATTGGCTGGACTTGTCCGAACTTGTCTAGAGAGGATATCGGACTAGTCCGTTTTTTCTGTGAAATATGAAGTGTGTGAGGATTTTTATGTTAGAGTTCTTGGGATGTGAAACACCACCACACTCCCTACACACTGATGTATTCTATTCAGCTCTTGAGCTCTTTTCCGAATTGATCCTCATTCTCCTTTTGTTCTTTTGCACTTTCTTCATTCTTTCATTAAAACATGCGCTCATCTCAATAATATGGTTAGGATCTCATTTGTTTGTCATAAATCAACCAAAACCCACAAGGGATGCCTAGATGCACTTTCAATCTCCCCCTTTTTGGTGATTGATGACAACCAATTGAGATTTCACAAAATATGATAAAGATGCAGAAATTTCATAAAGTGTGCACATATGAGCTTGAAACTTATTTAGCAATGACAACATAAGACATATGTGCACTATTTATGGTGGGATGCAAAGCTAAATGAGTGAGAGCAGTAATCATGATGACAGTGAAATAATTGACATCAATATATCAATCAACAAGCATATATGTCAATTATAAAGCAAAATCACAGATTTCATGAATATGAGCATAAATCATTCATAGCATTTCATCACAGGATTAAAAGTACCAAAAGAGCACAATATTAAGTCTTACAACCCAAAAGACATAAAAATATGCATAAGAGAGGCTCTCATCTCTCAACCTACAGCTAAGATCTATTGATGACTCCCCCTCAATCTCCCCCTCCTTTGGCACCAAGACACCAAAAAGAAGGAGAGGAGGGATCTAAGAACTCAGTCCTAGCTGTCGGTCCTCTCATCATCTTCGTCTTCATTCTCGGGCTGAGGAGGAGGAGGAGAAGGAGTGGATCCACTCGAGCTCCCAATATCAAAATAAGCAAGCTCGGAGGGAGTCAAGGGCCCGAGCTCGGTGAAATCTGAGGCTAAGTCATCGGAAATGATCAGAGATCCAATGGGCTCAATCTCTAGCTTCAAGCAGATGTGCTTCACATTTTCTTTGATGTACCGCATGTCCGCCTTTCTCGCCTTGTTTAGCTTGTGCGTGTTCACTTTGGACTTCTTGCAAGAGGCAAAAATAGCTGTTAAGTACTTTAGGATTCCACTAGGGGACCCTTTTGGGGAGGGGCCCTAGTGGTGGGGTCAGCCCTTGCATCTCCTCTAGTTCTCCTCGGAGCTTCTTCACTTGATGCAGGAGAAGGTGCAGCTTGGATTGTTGCTTGAGGAGGCTTTTGTGGACTCAATGGAGTATGCTCGACATCCTTTACAAATTCTATCCCTGTGACCTTCTCAATCATGAACATCAGGTAAGGTGCATAGCCATAGGATCTGTTCGGAGTGCAGGAGATGTTCACCATGTCATTCCATATGTAATCAAATACATAGAACTTCCTGTCTTTGCTAATCACTTTCATCAGTGTCCTTAGATAGCCTTGGACACTTCCTGCATCCCCATCCTTCGGGGCAATAGTCTTCCTCAGAACCTTGTTGAGAACCACAAAGAATGGCTTCATGTTCTTGGTGGAAGGAGGGTTGAAAGTTGAGCAGGTGTCATAAATAAACTTCATCTTGTCCTTCTCAAGGACACCAATGTTGTGAATGATCAAGTTGTCATTGCTGGAGCTATCAAGATGCAGCAATCTCGCAAATTCATCATAGGTAATGGTGTACTTGGATCCATGAGTCATCCAAGTCACCCTTTCTTCCTCATCACTGGCAAAGTGGCATGTAGCATAGAACTAAGCAATGACCTTGTCGTTCCAGTTGTACCGGAAGGCAAAGAGATCCTTCAATCTGCGCCTTTCAATTGCTTGAACTACTTCATCAAAGGCCGAGCAGCTCTTCCAAGTGCGCCCAATCAATCTATTGGATGCGCACCACTAGAGTCTTCATCGTGAGGTAGACAGACTTATAGAAGTCCGCATGGAAGTTGCTCCAGAACCTTCCATCAGCTGCTTGCTTGGGCCGGCTGTAGCAGTCCACATTTCTGAACTTGGAAGCAGTGTCGCTTCCCTTGCCATTGAACCTCTCCGCGGAGGGATCCCGGGTCCCTTGCCTTGGAGCTGTCATCTTGAGGGGGCCAATTGGGCCCATGGCAATCCCTTTGCCCTTGCCCTTAGCTTGGCGAGCCATTGCCGAGCCAGGGCCACCACCAGCTGAAGCCTTGGAGGCAGGCTTCTGGGCGAGCACCTTTCGTCGAGCCTGAGGTGGAGGAGGAGCCGGCTTAGATGGGCGCTCTTGGCGCTTCTTGCCTTGGCCCGTTTAGGACCGAAGCAAGGCTTCTTGGTCCATCTCGGCCTCGAAGTCGGAGATTTCGTCGTTGGTGCTCGACATTGTCTGAAATTGCTCGATTCTTGAGAATGAAGGTCGTTTTCCACCCAAACTTGGAGAGTTTTGATGGAGGAATCGCCAAATTGTCGTGGGGAGCTCGAGCGAGGAGAGAGAAAGCTTGAGGCAAATGTGAGGGTGAAGAAGATTAGGGTTTGGCGGCTGCTAGGGTTATGGAGTCGAAAAATTGGACTTGTCCGAAAATAATCGGACTAGTCTGAACTTTTCCAGAGCCTATATCGGACTAGTCTGTGGTCTGCCAGACTAGTCCGGACTAACAGTCACTCTGCGAACTAGTCTGCAGGGGCGGACTAGTCCGGGTAACCACGGACTAGTCCGTGGTCACCAGAAAAGAAGTGCTTAGCCCATTCGTATATATTCGAAGGTACTTATTAAGAAAATAGGGAGGCAAAGAAAATCAAATAATCTTGATGAATATGATTAGTAAGCACACAACAATCAAGCAATGATCATAATTCATCAAGATCAAGTAGTTGAAATAGTTTTTTGGAGAAAATTGAGAAAGATGATTTTCGCAACTCAAACAATATATTTTGAAGAGTTCATACAGGTATGAAAGTTTTCAAGCCACATTCCAAGCATCGAGGATATTGAGTTCATTTCGGAGCTCGCAAAAATTTTTTCATCTAGTGGTTTGGTAAATATATCAGCTAGTTGCTTTTCGGTGTTAACATGGGAAATGGCTATGTCTCCTTTCATTGAATGGTCTCTCAAAAAGTGATGTCGGATGTCTATGTGTTTGGTTCTAGAGTGTTCAACTGGATTATGAGCAATTTTGATGGCACTCTCATTATCACAAAGGAGTGGAATACGGCTCATATTGTAATCGTAATCTCTTAGAGTTTGTCGCATCCAAAGGAGTTGTGCACAACAACTCCCGACTGCAACATACTCCACTTCAGTCGTGGATAAGGCAATGGAATTTTGTTTCTTGGAGGACCAAGAGACTAGGGATCTACCTAGGAATTGGCAGGTGCCGGAGGTACTTTTTCTATCTACTTTGCATCTAACATAATCTGCATCGGAGTATCCAATGAGATTGAAGTTGGAACTTTTGGGGTACCAAAGGCCTAGGTTGGGTGTATGAACCAAATATTTCAAGATCCTTTTAACGGCTATCAAATGACACTCCCTAGGATTGGCTTGAAATCTCGCACACAAACATACACTCAACATAATATCTGGCCTAAATGCACATAGGTAGAGTAAGGATCCAATCATGGAGCGATATACCTTTTGATCCACGCTTGGTCCAACTTCATTGAGATCCAAGTGTCCATTAGTAGCCATGGGGGTCTTGATAGGCTTTGCCTTGTCCATCCCAAACTTCTTGAGTATGTCTTGAGTGTACTTGGTTTGGCTTATGAGTATCCCTTCCTTTTGTTGTCTCACTTGAAATCCCAAGAAGTACTTCAGTTCTCCCATCATAGACATCTCAAACCTATCTGTCATAATCTTACTAAATTCTTCACAAAAGGATTTGTTAGTTGAACTAAAGATAATGTCATCAACATAGATTTGACAGATAAAGAGATCATTGTCAAAGTGTTTTGTAAATAGTGTATAATATGCTTTTCCAATCTTGAAACCATTTTCAATTAAAAAGTCTCTAAGGCACTCATACCAAGCTCTAGGAGCTTGTTTGAGGTCGTAGAGAGCCTTACACAGTTTAAAGACGTGGTCGGGGAACTCTTTGTCTTCAAATCTGGGCGGTTGCTCCACGTACACCTCCTCCTTGATTGGACCATTGAGGAAGACGCTTTTCACATCCATTTGATCGAGCTTGAAATCATGGTGAGTAGCATATGCAAGTAATATTCTAATAGATTCAAGTCTAGCTACTGGAGCAAAGGTTTCATCGAAATCCAAACCTTCGACTTGTGAATAACCTTTGTCCACAAGTCGTGCCTTGTTCCTTGTCACCACCCTGTGTTCGTCTTGTTTGTTGCAAAAGACCCATTTGGTGCCGACGACGTTCGCGTTAGGTCTTTTGATGAGTTCGCACACCTCGTTCCATTTGAAGTTGTTCAGTTCTTCTTACATCGCCATCACCCAGTCTGGATCTTTCAATGCATCCTAAATCCTGCGTGGTTCCAAAAAGGACACAAAAGAGTAATGCTCACAAAAGTTAGCTATGCGAGATCTAGTTGTTACTCCCTTTTGGATGTCACCAATGATGTTGTCGATTGGGTGATCTCTTTGGATGCATTGGTGTACTCTCGGGTGTGGCATTTGCGGTCTTGTGTCTTCATGATCTTCTTCTTCTCCCCCTAGATGGTTGTCCTCATTGACTTGTTGATCATCTTCATTTTCTTGAGGCTGATCTTGTGCAGAAGCTCCCCCTTGATCATTGGACTCCACTTGTGGTTCATCTTCCTCATGCACATGTAGAGGTGACTCTTGTGGTCGAACTTCCCCCAATGCCATTCTTCTCAATGCTTGACAAGGAGCTTCTTCTCTATCTAGCACATATGGATCAACTTGCTCCTTTTGGGAGCTGTTAGCTTCACCGAACACTACGTCACGTGCTACTTCAACAAGTCCGGAGGTATTGTTGAAGACACGATAGGTGTAAGAGTTCGAATCATAACCAAGCAAGAAACCTTCATCGGACTTCAAAGCGAGCTTTGAAGTCCTAGGCTTCTTGTTCAAAATATAGCACTTAGAACCGAAAACTCGAAAACAAGAAATATTTGGCTTCTTACATGTGAGTAGCTCATAGGATGTCTTCTTGAGTAGTCGATGAAGATAGAGTCAATTTATGGCGTGGCAAGCAGTGTTAACCGCTTCCGCCCAATATTGATCTGAGGTCTTGTACTCATCGAGCATTATTCTCGCCATCTCTATGAGGGTTCGGTTCTTCCTTTCGGCAACTCTGTTTTGTTGAGGAGAGTAAGGTGCTGAAAACTCTTGCTTTATGCCTTCTTCATCTAGGTACTCCTCAACTTGGGTGTTCCTGAACTCCGTTCAGTTGTTGCTTCAAATATTCTTAATCGTCAATGAAAACTCATTTTGAGCATGCTTGAAAAACTTCTTCAAGGTTCCTTAAGTTTCTGTCTTATCATGCAAAAAGAAAACTCAAGTGAAGCGTGAAATGTCATCAACAATCACTAAACCATATTTGTTACCGCCGATGCTTACGTAAGCAATTGGACCGAATCAGTCCATGTGAAGCAGCTCGAGCGGTCTTGTTGTAGTCATGACGTTCTTCGCGGGATGAGGTGCTCCAACTTGCTTCCCGACTTGGCACGCGCTACAAGGCCTGTCTTTCTCAAAAACAACATCCTTCAAACCTCGGATGTGATCGCCCTTGAGGAGTTTTTGAAGATTCCTCATACCAACATGCACTAGCCGTTTATGCCACAACCAACCCATGTTGGTCTTTGCAATCAAGCATTTGTCAAGTTTGGCTTTATCTTTGTTGAAGTCAACAAGGTAAAGCTTTCCCTTTAACATACCCTTGAATGCAATAGAACCATCACCCATTCTACAGACGGTCACACCCTCATTAGTGAACAAGTAATTATAACCTTTTTCACATAATTGAGATATGTACAACAGGTTATAATCTAAGGAATCAACATGTAACAAATGAGAAAGAGTATGTTGAGATGATATAGCAATTTTACCGGTACCGAGCACCTTTCCTTGACTATTGTCTCCAAAATAGATGCCCTTGCTTGGATCCTCATTTTCTTGATACTCAACGAACATCCTTCTTTCTCCGCTCATATGGTTCGTGCAACCACTGTCTAGCACCCATTTAAATCCACCAGAGGAATAGGCCTACAAAAACAAATCATGCTTTGGTTTTAGGTACCCAAGCTTGCTTGGGTCCTTGGAGGTTAGTTACAAGAGATTTGGTCACCCACACACGACACTTGGTGTTCCCATGGCGTGGCCCAACATAATGAGCATAAACTTTACCAAAAGTACTTCTCATTAGAACATAAGATGTATCAAAAGTCCTGAATAATAGTTGTTGTTGTTTATATACAGAACTAGTCTGGGAAATCGGACTTGTCCGTGTCCGGACCGGACTAGTCCGTTGATCATATGTGACACCCGGTTCCGAAAATGAACCAAGTGCAGTATATGTGTGCCCATGATGTTTAACACACATATACAAGTGCACCACAAACGATATATAGAAAATTACAATAGAACAAGATTAATTAACCAAATTTTATTACACAATTCATAATATCCTTGAATACAAGCTCTAATGAATATTAATGACAAGTTCAACTAATGCAGTGGAAAAAAACTAATTAAGCAACTAAGCAAACTAAGCAAAAGGGATAGCACAGCTCCAATAACACCACATGCAAAGCTGACGGTAGACACGGCCTAGAACTCCGCATTATCACCATTAAACTCCCAATTCTGACCTGCAACTGTTGGGGGGGATTGCAAGAGTGAGTACATGTCATACTCAGCAAGTGTGGAAAGTATGACATGTGGCTGATTCAAATGATGAATATAATAATGGTTGAGTGCTGAAAAGTACATTAAAACATTTGAAAAGCAATATATTACATGTATATGAAATAAACCCATCATAAACCATAATTAATAACATAGCACCAATCCATATTCCATATCCATCACCATCATACCATTAACCATATTCAATGTCATAGTTTAATCCATATCTAGCCATAACCAGTACCAACCCATAACCATCCCAAATACCATCCCAATACCGAGTTCTCTCTAATCATGTGAGGGTCCAGGTTGCTCATAACCGGGAGCACGACTATTATGATAGTTTTAGACACACTATGCAGAGGTTGTACCGCTTTACCCACCTGTTTGTGATTTCATCACCTTTCGATGACTAGAACCTCTATTATGCCGTCTCACACTTACGTCGATGTGTGGCCAAGAGATCACAAAGTAGCCTTTACAAAGGGATTACTAGCCTATTTAGATCCCACTGAGGTTTCACTGGTGGCGATGTCTCCAACTGAGCACATCTTCAACCAAGGGCCCCCTCTTGAGCCATTCGGATCCTAGGGTAGTCCCACCAATCATCAACAAACCCAATCCGACTACCCATTTCCCGAGCATCCTTAATGGTCCAAATAGCACTGTCAAAGCCCTAATTAATCATCTACGCCGCACCCATACTTGGCCTCATGGTGGCACTGTAAATCTTGGATGGTCGCTCCATGAATCGGTCCTTAGATCTAAAGCAAGCAAAACCACCATAACATCCAACCCATCCACATACCAGGCTTGCTTAGATCACCCATTACCATATCATATTACCCTGTTCATGTTAACCATAATCTCATCCATGCATAATTAAGTTGAGTGGTATAGTTGTTTTCCCATCCCAGTTGATTAAGCGAAGCAAAACGTAAAAAGTCCTTCCCGACTCTCTACCATACATTCCAGGTGACAAGGGTGGTCAACAAAACTAGTAAACTTCCTACCATAGATTTCCCATCAAATTGACACAAGCATGCAATTTTGCAAACAAAACATTTATTTCAAAACAGGATCAATATGCTTCAAGGACACTTGCCTTGATCTTGGGATTGATTAGGATCAAAGACTTCAAACTCTTGGTGCTGGAGATCCTTCGCGGCACTCTCTAGCAGAAATCCGTCTAATCCGCAAGATAAATGTGCAAGCCAAGAAACACAATCAAAGAGTGCACAAATATTACTCAATATGACATGACATGCATGATTGATGCAAATGCAAGGTAGAACTTGTTAATAGATTGCTTTTAAATGATCACTAACTAGTTCTAATAGCTTTTAACAAGTTTATACAGGTTTGGATGTGATTAGATCTAATTTTAGAATTAATTCAACACAATTTAATCAGCAAAATCGGACTAGTCTGCAGAAGGCTGGACTAGTCCGCACTTCGCAGAACTAGCAAACTAGGATTTTCTAGATCGATGTGAATTTGGAGATTAGGGGTCGAATTCACATAAGGAAAAGGAAATAGAAGGTATACCAGGTGTTTAGGACTCCAATGAATCAAGAAACTTGGAGGCAACACTTGGATCTTGGCGATCTAGGGTTGATGATGAACTTGGAGATGAATTGGGGATGAAGAATGAAAGCTTGGTGGAGATCTTGATCATCTTTCGTTTCCTCCTCTTCTTCTTGCTTGGGATCTCCTCCTCCCTCCTTGATTATGGCTCTCCACGAACTAGGGTTTGGGTGGGGTGGAAAAGTGGCAAATAGAGGTCAAGCCAAGGGGTGGGGTTATTTATATAGAAGTGGAGGCTAGGGTTAGATGGATTTCGAGTTTCAGAGGAGTAGAGGCCGGTTTAGAGTCCCACATGGGCTCTAAAATAGTTAGGCACGACATCCCTAGGCCCACTTAACGTGAAACCCAAGAAACAAGTCATAAAATGAAAGATCAATTCGGAGTCGCGAAATATCGGACAAGTCCGACAAGGACCGGACCAGTCTGAAGTTAGTCAGAAAGAAATCGGACAAGTCTGACTTTAGTCAGAGAGGAAATCGGACAAGTCCGCTAGAACACCAGACTAGTCCGGACAAGTCCAGGGACTTTGCAAAATTTCAAGGATTCTTGGAGAATCGGACTAGTCTGTACATAATCGGACAAGTCCAAAAGTGTCCAGAGGCAAAATCATACTAGCCCGCAGCAAAAACGGACAAGTCTCATTTTAGTTAGAGAGAAATCGGACTAGTCCTCACCAAAATCGGACTAGTCCGTACTTTTCAGCATTTTAAGTGCGGTTTTGTTCCAAATCAATTTTAAACTCATTCCTCTTGATTTGGATTAATGTTAAACATGTATATGAATGTAAGTAGGGCATGATGCATGAAAATGAGGGTGTTACAAACCTACCCCCCTTAAAATGAATCTCGCCCTCGAGATTCGACGTGGAAGAGAAGAGATAAGGAAATTCATTCTTGAGATCATCCTCCAATTCCCACGTTGCTTCTTTTTCTGTGTGGTGCTTACATTGAATTTTACACCATCTAATAACCTTGTTCCTTGTGACCCTCTCCTTGGTTTCCAAGATTTTGACCGGTTGTTCGGCATAAGTCAAATCTGCCTCTAATTCCAATTCTTCCACTGGCACTTGTTCTTCTGGTACTCTCAGGCACTTCTTGAGCTGGGAAACATGAAAGACATCATGGACATCCGAAAGATGAGCTGGCATCTCCAACCTATACGCTACTTCTCCTCTTTTGTCCAAATCTTGAATGGTCCAATATAGCGAGGTGCTAGCTTGCCTCTTATATTAAACCTCTTATGACCTCTCATTCGTGACACCTTGAGGTAAACAAAATCTCCCACTTCAAAGGCTAATTTCCTTCTCCTATTGTCCGCATAGCCTTTTTGTCTTGATTGGGCATCCCTCAAGTTTTCACGAATTATTTGGACTTGCTTTTCGGCTTATTGCAACACATCCGGACCAAATACTTGAGTTTCTCCTGCCTCATTTCAGAATAAAGGTGTCCTACACTTCCTTCCATAAAGCGCTTCATATGGTGACATTTTCAAGCTTGCTTGGTAACTATTGTTGTATGAAAATTCTGCATATGGCAAGCTCTTGTCCCAACTTTTCCCATGCTTTAAAGCACAAGCTCTTAACATATCCTCTAAAATTTGATTGGTCCTCTCGGTTTGTCCATCCATTTGAGGGTGATATGCTGAACTAAAATTCAACCTCGTTCCCAAAGCTTCATGCAATTTTTGCCAAAACCTGGAAGTGAATTGTGAACCTCTATCCGGGACTATCTTTTTCGGAACTCCATGCAAACATACTATTCTTCCCATATATAGTTCCGCCAATTTCTCTCCATTATAGGTGGTTTTGACGGGAATAAAGTGAGTTGACTTAGTTAATCGATCCACAATTACCCAAATTGAGTCGTAACCAGACTGAGTACGTGGTAAACCAACTATGAAGTCCATACCGATTTCTTCCCACTTCCATTCCGGAATCTTTAATGGTTTTAATAGTCCAGCTGTCCTTTGATGTTGCGCCTTGACTCGTTGGCACACATCACACAATGCTACGTATTCAACTATGTCCTTCTTCATGCTATACCACCAATAGCAAGTCTTCAAGTCTTTGTACATATTTGTACAACCAGGATGAATTGAGTATGGTGAGTCATGTGCCTCTTTTATTATTGTCTCCCGAATACGCTTCACATTAGACACAACAATCCTCTTACCAAGTCATAGGGTACCATGTTCATCTTCATCAAATCTGAATTCTCTCCCTTCTTCGGTCCTTTCCTTGATTTCCTTGATCTCTTCATCTGTGGCTTGTGCTTCTCGAATTTCTTGCTCCAGGGTTGGATTTAACTCCATTACTCCCATCTCATTCACAAATCCGAGGTTAAACCGTTCGAACTCCTTACATAACTCAGATGGCAACTCTCGAACAGTGAGTTGATGACTTACTCCTTTTCTACTCAAAGCATCGGCCACTACGTTGGCTTTTCCCGAATGATAGTTGATCCCCAAATCATAATATTTGATGAGCTCCAACCATCTCCATTGCCTCAGATTCAGATCCGTTTGTGTGAAAATATACTTAATACTCTTGTGATCCGTATAAATTTCACACCTATGTCCAAGGATATAGTGTCTCCAAATCTTCAACGCATGTACCACGGCTGCAAGCTCTAAAATTGTCTTGATGCATAGGCAACCACTTGACCTTCTTGCATGAGCACACATCCAAGTCCTTATCTCGAGGCGTCACAATATATGTCAAAACTCTTGCTTACATCCGGCAGTACCAAAACTGGGGCTGTTGTCAACCTCTTCTTTAACTCCTCAAAACTGTTTTGACAAGCTTGAGTCCATTGGAAAGCCTTCCCCTTCATTAGCAATTTTGTCATTGGCTTGGCTATCTTGGAAAAGTCCTTGATGAACCGACGGTAATATCCAGATATTCCAAGAAAACTCCTTACTTCCTTTACGTTTTGCGGTGGTTCCCACTTCAACACGTCTCTCACTTTTTCGGGGTCAATCAATACTCCTCCTCCTGAGATGATATGACCCAAAAACGACACCTCTCTCAACCGAAACTGACACTTGTTGAACTTGGCATACAATTGATGCTCCCTCAATTTCTGCAACGTAAGTCTCAAGTGTTCCTCATGTTCCTTCTCATCCTTCCAGTAGATCATAATGTCATCAATAAACACCACAACGAACTTATCCAAGTACTCCATGAAGACCTTATTCATGAGGTACATAAAGTACGCAGGTGCATTGGTCAAACCAAAGGACATCACGGTGTACTCATAAGATCCATACCACATCCTAAAAGTTGTCTTGGGTATGTCCGATGGTCTAATCTTCATTTGAAAGTATCCCAACCTCAAATCAATCTTAGAGAAGATACAAGCACCCTTCATCTGATCAAACAAGTCTTCTATGCGTGGCAAGGTGTACTTGTTCTTGATGGTTACCTCATTGAGAGCTCGGTAATCCACACACATCCTTTGGGTTCCATCCTTCTTGTCCACAAACAACACGAGCGCTCCCCAAGGTGAAGAGCTTGGGAAAATAAAACCCTTCTCTAGTTGCTCTTGAATTTGCTTCTTGAGCTCCGCTAACTCCATAATAGGCATCCTATACGGCCTCTTAGCTATAGGTGCAGTTCCAGGTATTAAATCAATAACAAACTCAATGTCTCGATCAGGTGGCATACCTGGCAACTCATCCGGAAAAAATACAAGAATTCACACACCACCGGGATTTCCTCAATTGCAGCACCATCCATGTGATTCAGCTCCACTTGTTTTGGTGCATGTTGAGATGCTTCAAATTCTACGGTGATCCCTTCCTCATTGGTCAACTTCACCGTCTTTGTGGTGCACTCAATAACTCTATTGTGCTTCCTCAACCAGTCCATACCAAGTATAATGTCCAAAATTGGGAATCCAAACTATAAGGTTGGCAAGGAAGTCTACCCCCCTTATTCTAAGGCTTAATTTTGGACATACTATATTTGTCCTCATCTATCCTCCAGGAGACTTAACCAATAGAGTAAACTTCATATGAGAGATAGGCAAACTATACTTGGCAACATACTTTGATGCAATTAATGAATGCGATGCTCCAGAATCAAACAACATAGTCGCGGGGTTGGAGTTGGCGAGAAACATACCAATGACCACGTCATCTGCTTGTTGAGCATCCTCCGTAGAGACATGGTTCACGTTGCCACGAGCAAAATTCTACTGTCCATGGTTCCCTTGTGGCTGTCCTCCATTGGGTCTTGGGTTTTGCCTCGGTGCATTGCTTCCTTGACCAAGTCCTGACTTAGGACATTGATGCGCAAAGTGTCCAACTTCTCCACAAGTATAGCACTTCTTAACTCCACTAGAATTATTGGGACAATCTTGGTTTTGAACATTTGCACCAGGAAAATTAGCATGAGATGCATATGGCATCGGAGGCCTAGGTGCTTGCATGATAGGGCGCTGCTGCACAAAACAAGTTGGGTGCGGTGCAAATCCAGGGCGATGAGTAGGCGCAAAAGAGCTGAAGTAAGGCGCATTGGACGGTGTAAAGCGAGGGCGCACAATACTTCCTTGTTGCTATCCTTGATATGGTGCCTTCCTCTTGTTGTCTTGCTCCATCTCACGGATGATGTTCTCCACCACAATTGCTTTGTCCACAAGCTTCTGGAAATTTGCATAGTCACAATTGAGCAATTGCACTTGAATCTCATTGTTCAAGCCCCTCATGAAGAAGTATTTTTTTTTGTTGTCCCGGTTCACATCCTCAGGTGCATACCTTGAGAGTTGAGTGAACTTATTGAGATATTCACTCACGCTTGATCTTCCTTGCCTTAAGTTCTCAAATTCTTGCCTCTTCAAAATCATAACACCCTCGGGCACATAATGGGAACAAAAACTATCCTTGAATTCAGCCCAATTTATCCTCTCCTGGTTCTCATGAGCATTGCAATAAGAATCCCACGAATCCGCAACTGCTCTAACTAGTTGATGAGAAGCAAATAAGACCTTCTCCCGGTCACTGAATTGGACAATAGCAAGCTTCTTCTCCACGGACTTGAGCCAATCATCCGCATCCATAGGGTCAGCGGCTTGAGCAAAGGTTGGAGGCCTAGTCTTAATAAACTCTCCCAAGCGGTTATGAGGAGGTGGGGGTGGCGGTGGAGGCATGTGGGGCTGATTGTTGATGTTACCAGACTGCAGTTGTCCCATAGTTTGTATTATGGTCTGCATGAGTTGGTTTTGTATCGCCAAGAGCTACTCAATGTTGATAGCTCCATGAGTAGGTCCTTGTCCATTGTTGTTCCGAGGTGCTCTATGGTTATCCTCCTCATTATTAGCATCCCTCTGGTTGCGAGTCCTCACCATCTGAAGAAAAGCAATAGGTAAGAATTAGAAAACGTCCCCAACTATATGCATCAAGGGATATGAAACTAGACAACTAACTAGCCTACGTGTACATGGCAATGCTAAAGCATCCCAAAATCCTCTATTAAGCACACAAGCAAACAATATATATAGCAAACAGCACACCAAACAAAAACACATTGATTCCTGAGTGTTCCTATGTGCTCTAAAGTGTCCATTCTATCTAGGCTGCATCCTACGGTCAACCTGGCTCTGATACCAATCTGTGACACCCGGTTCCGAAAATGAACCAAGTGCAGTATATGTGTGCCCAAGATGTTTAACACACATATACAAGTGCATCACAAATGACATACAGATAATTACCACAAAACAGGATTAATTAACAAATTTTATTACACAATTCATAATATCCTTGAATACAAGCTCTAATGAATATTAATGACAAGTTCAACTAATGCAGCGGAAAAAAATTAATTAAGCAACTAAGAAAACTAAGCATAAGGGATAACACAGCTCCAATAACACCACATGCAAAGCTGACGGTAGACACGGCCTAGAACTCTGCATTATCACCATTAAACTCCCAATCCTGACTTGCAACTGTTGGGGGGGGGGGGGGGGGATTGCAAGAGTGAGTACATGTCGTACTAAGCAATTGTGGAAAGTATGACATGTGGCTGATTCAAATGATGAATATAATAATGGCTGAGTGCTGAAAAGTATATTAAAACATTTGAAAAGTAATATATTACATGTATATGAAATAAACCCATCATAAACCACAATTAATAACGTAGCACCAATCCATATACCATATCCATCACCATCATACCATTAACCATATCCAATGTCATAGTTTAATCCATATCTAGCCATAACCAGTACCAATCCATAACCATCCCAAATACCATTCCAATACCGAGTTCCCTCTAATCATGTGAGGGTCCAGGTTGCTCATAACCAAGAGCACGACTATCATGATAGTTTTAGACACACTCTGCAGAGGTTGTACCGCTTTACCCATGTGTTTGTGATTTCATCACCTTTCGACGACTAGAACCTCTATTATGCCGTCTCACACTTCCGTCGGTGTGTGGCCAAGAGATCACAAAGTAGCCTTTACAAAGGGATTACTAGCCTATTTAGACCCCACTGATGTTTCACCGGTGGCGATGTCTCCAACTGAGCACATCTTCAACCAAGGGCCCCCTCTTGAGCCATTCGGATCCCAGGGTAGTCCCACCAATCATCAACAAACCCAATCCGACTACCCCTTCCCCGAGCATCCTTAATGATTCAAATAGCACTGGCAAAGCCCTAATTAATCAGCTACGCCGCACCCATACTTAACCTCGTGGTGGCACTATAAATCCTGGATGGTCGCTCCACGAACTGGTCCTTAGACCTAAAGCAAGCAAAACCACCATAACATCCAACCCATCCACATACCAGGCTTGATTAGATCACCCATTACCATATCATATTACCCTGTTCATGTTAACCATAATCTCATCCATGTATAATTAAGTTGAGTGGTATAGTTGTTTTCCCATCCTAGTTGATTAAGCAAAACAAAAGGTAAAAATCCCTTCCCGACTCTCTACCATATATTCCAGGTGACAAGGGTGGTCAACAAAACTAGTAAACTTCCTACATAGGATTTCCCATCAAATTGACACAAGCATGCAATTTTGCAAACAAAACATTTATTTCAAGACAGGATCAATATGGTTCAAGGACACTTGCCTTGCTCTTGGGATTGATTAGGATCATAGACTTCAAACTCTTGGTGCTGGAGATCCTCCGCGGCACTCTCTAGCGCAAATCCGTCTAATCCGAAAAATAAACATACAAGACAAGAAACACAATCAAAGAGTGCACAAATATTACTCAATATGACATGACATGCATGATTGATGCAAATGCAAGGTAGAACTTGTTAATAGATTGTTTTTAAATGACCACTAATTAGTTCTAATAGCTTTTAACAAGTTTATACAGGTTTGGATGTGATTAGATCTAATTTTAGAATTAATTCAACACAATTTAGTCAGCAAAATTGGACTATTCTGCAGAAGGCCGGACTAGTCCGCACTTCGCAGAACTAGCGAACTAGGGTTTTCTAGATCGACGTGAATTTGGAGATTAGGTGTCGAATTCACGTAAGGAAAAGGAAATAGAAGGTATACCAGGTGTTTAGGACTCCAATGAATCAAGAGACTTGGAGGCAACACTTGGATCTTGGCGATCTAGGGTTGATGATGAACTTGGAGATGAATTGGTGATGAAGAACGAAAGCTTGGTGGAGATCTTGATCCTCTTTCGTTTTCTCCTCTTCTTCTTGCTTGGGATCTCCTCCTTCCTCCTTGATGATGGCTCTCCACGAACTAGGGTTTGGGTGGGGTGGAAAAGTGGCAAATAGAGGTCAAGCCAAGGGGTGGGGTTGTTTATATAGAAGTGGAGGCTAGGGTTAGATGGATTTCGAGTTTCAGAGGAGTAGAGGCCGGTTTAGAGTCTCACATGGGCTCTAAAAGAGTTAGGCATGACGTCCCTAGGCCCACTTAACATGAAACCCAGAAAAAAGTCATAAAACGAAAGATCAATTTGGAGTCGCGAAATATCAGACAAGTCCGACAAGGACCGGACTAGTCCGAAGTTAGTCAGAAAGAAATCGAACAAGTCTGGCCAAAAATCGGACAAGTCCGACTTTAGTCAGAGAGGAAATCGAACAAGTCCGCTGGAACACCAGACTAGTCCGGACAAGTCCATGGACTTAGCAAATTTTCAAGGATTCTTGGAAAATCGGACTAGTCCGCCAAAATCGGACAAGTCCGAAAGTGTCCAGAGGCAAAATCGGGCAAGTCCGCAGTAAAAACGGACAAGTCTGATTTTAGTCAGATAGAAATCGGACTAGTCCTCACCAAAATCGGACTAGTCCGCACTTTTCAGCATTTTAAGTGCAGTTTTGTTCCAAATTAATTTTAAACTCATTCCTCTTGATGTGGATTAATTTTAAACATGTATATGAATGTAAGTAGGGCATGATGCATGAAAATGAGGGTGTTACATCATATGTGTTGACTTTGGACTTTCCAGCTTGAGAGGGTTTTCCCTTTACAAAGGCAATGGTTTCCTTGTTATTTTTATGGTTTCTAGCATATTGCTTTTCACCATAAGAATAACCAATGCCATATTTGACATTAGGAGGTCTTGTGACCGAGTATGCACTACGTGCATATTTGATCTTCTCCCTATCAAATATGCCATTTTGGGGAGGATGCTTGTCCTTGGTAGAGGTTGACTTGTCTTTCAAGCTAGTGCCAGTTTTAGTACATGAACATGTAATAATATCTTCAGTTTTAAGTGGTTGAGAAGGTGAGCTTGAAGAGGATGAGGGGTCACTTTGTTTGAGTGACTCAACTTGTACCTCAAGGATTTTGTTAACCTTGTATAGGTTAGCAAGTTCATCCTTGATGGTGGTGTTTGAGTCGCTGAACTTCAAGCAAGCTTCCTTGCTTGAGGCTAACTCAAGTTCCAGTGACTTGCCTCGCTCCTTTTCAAGTTCGAGAAGTTTTTCAAGTTCAATACATTCCTCCTTTTGGGAGATAATCATATCTTCTTGACGGTTGATTAACTTCTCCTTCTCAACAAGCTAATCAAGTAGAAATTTCATTTTCACAGCTGTTTTCTTATCTAAGCCAACTAGCATGTCTTCATTATCACTAGCAACTTCACTATCACTAGAATAGGAATGCAAGGAAGAGGATTTGTTTGTTACCTTTAGTTTACCTTCCTTTTCCATGAGGCAAGTGTTATTGCTCTTCCATGCGCCTAGAGTTGGGAAGAGAGTGGACTTCTTGGATGTCTTCTCGATGGCTATGCTAGCCATCTCCTCTTCCTCTTCGGATGAGGACTCATCATTTGAGTCCCACTCCTTTCCTAGATGTTCTTGTCCAGCTTGCTTCTTTTTCTTGAAGAATTTCTTGGGTTGAGGTCTTGTTTCCATTGTTTTCTTCTTGTTTTCTTCATACGGGCAATCAACTATAAAGTGTTCATATTCACCACAGTTATAGCATGTCTGCTTCAACTTTGGTCTTGACTTCTCTTTATACTTTCCTTCACTTGATTTTCCCCCTTGTCTTATCTTCATCATTTTCTTGAATCTCTGCATAAAGAGGATCATGTCCTCTTCGTCAATGTCACTGCTCTCGTCATCGCTATCTTCTTCTTGTTGAGCTTCTCGAGCTTCTTTAGACAAGGGCTTGCAAGTGGACTTCAAAGCGACCCCTTTCTTCTTTGGCGAGGTGAGGTCGGCAATCTCCTTGACATGCTTCGCCTGCTTTTCCATCATCTCGAAATTGATGATTTTCCCATGTAGCTCATTCGGGGTCATTTTCTTGTACCCGGGGCTTTCACTAATCATCAAGCACAAGGTGACATTGCGAGGCATGAAAGCTCTAAGGATGAGCTTCACCACCTCGTGATCGTTCCACTTCTTGCTTCCATATGCTCGAACCTTGTTGATGAGTGTCTTTAAGCGGTTGTACATGTCTTGCGGCAACTCATATTCTTCAATAGCGAATCTTCCCAATTCGCCTTCGATCATTTCAATCTTCGCTTCTCGCACATGATGATCGCCTTCATGTGCGTTTTGCAATGTATCCCATATTTCCTTTGCAATCTCGAGTCTATCCACCTTAGTGAACTTGTCCTGACTAAGTGATGAGGTGATGACTGCTGCAGCTTGTGCATTTCGATGAATTGATTGCTCTTGACTAGGTGTGAGCTCCTCATCATCGTCGGGGATATCTATTCCTGTAACCACAATATGCCACAAGCTTGGATTGAGTGAGATCAAGTGCATTTTCATGTTTTGCCTCCACATTGAGTAGTCATTGCCATCAAAGTGTAGGGCTTTTCCAAGGGGAATAGATAGGTAATGATTATTTTTGGAATTTAAGCGATCATAATTGAAAGGATATTGGGAATAGTCAGTGTGACTACTCCCCTTCTTCTTCTTCTCGTCCTCGACCTTCACTTTCCCTTTCGAAAGTGCTTTCTTCCTTAGGAGCGCCTTGAGTTCAAGGGTCTCCTCATCATCGTCCTCAAAGTCCTAGATAGCATCTAGGAGCTTTTCTAGTTTTTGAGCTTTTTTGTCTTCAACCTTCTCTTGGTTGAGACTCTTGTGCGCATCCTTCATGTCCGACATGTTCTATTCGAGCGATTAGTCTCTTGTGAAGAGTCCCGCTCTGATACCAATTGAATGTGGCCTAGAGGGGGAGGGGTGAATAGGCCTTTTTGAAATTTAGTGGGAACCCTGCAACACTTAACAAACTAATCAAATCCCGAGATATCGGACTAGTCTGGTAGAGTGCGGACTAGTCCGGTGCGTGCGGACTAAATTGATCAAGTTCGATCAATATTCTCAATACAAACACAGTATGCAGCGGAATAAAGTATATAACTTGCAAGTATTGAGTCAACACAACCAAGTATAATGCAAACCAATTCTTGTTTCAAAGTTTTAACGTAGGTTATGCAAGATCGACAAAACCCTAGAATACAATATGAAAATTAAGAACAAGTTTGACACATGATTTTATCCCGTGGTTCGGTTCCCACAGAGGCAACCTACATCCACGTTGAGGAGTCCACGAAAGGACTGGGTCTTCAGTGACCCTAACCTCATCGAATCGCCACGAAGGCCAATTCTTCTTCCACTATCACAAAGGGGGCAAATCACCAAGTTCAAGGGGCCTTCTCACAAGTTGAGGGCTCCCCAAGATTACAATTCAAACACCACCAAGAACACGCTCATAAGATGAACAATGAAACAACAAGAGTGTGTTAGAGATTAAACCCAAGAGCTCAAACGTGTGGAATCGTGTCTCTCCTTTGATCCAAAGTGAATCCTCAAGCGGTTGATATTTCTTGCGTTGGATTTTGTGGAGAGATGTGTTTTCTAGGCTCTTGAAAGGTGTGACGGTGTAGGGGGTAGAGAGATATCATAGTTGGGTTGTGCACATCTATTTATATTAGGGTTTTCAAAAGTTACTATTAGGGTTTCGAGTGTCCGGACTAGTCCGTGGTGGAGTCCGGACTAGTCCAGTGTGCGGCGTGCAGGAAACCCTAAGTGTCCAGAAATATCAGACTTGTCCGGCTAGGAGCGGACTTGTCCGATTTTAGTCAGAACGGTTTTCGGACTTGTCCGTGCTGATATCGGACTTGTCCGGTGTGGTGATGCCCTTAGTGAAAATAGGACAAGTACGCACTTGGAGGACTTGTTCGATTTTAGTCAGAGGCATTATCGGACTAGTCCAGACTTTTTCGGACTAGTCCGGTGCGGACAAGTCTGCATTGGCTGGACTTGTCTGAACCTGTCCAGAGAGGATATCGGACTAGTCCGGTGTTTATCGGACTAGTCCGTTTTTTTTTTGTGAAATGTGAAGTGTGTGAGGATTTTTATGTTAGAGCTCTTGGGATGTGAAACACCACAACACTCCCTACACATTGATGTATTCTATTCAGCTCTTGATCTCTTTTCCGAATTGATCCTCATTCTCCTTTCTTTTTTGCACTTTCTTCATTCTTTCATTAAAACCTGCGCTCATCTCAATAATATGGTTAGGATCTCATTTGTTTGTCATAAATAAACCAAAATCCACAAGGGGTGCCTAGATGCACTTTTAGGAAATTCGACAACATCACATGGAGCGTCGCAACGTGAAGTATCTCAAGGCGATGTTCGACAAGCTGGACATCCCTATGTCTCCCACCGAGGATAGTGATGGTGAGCTCACTTCATTCCCGGAGTTCACCTCCGAGGAGCTCGCTCAATTTGGTGAAGTTGGTACTTCCACCGCAGCCCCGTCCGTTGATGAATGCTCATATTGATCCGGAGGCCACGGAGAGCGATAGCGGGCACCAAGGTGGAGACGACGACGATGAAGCCGATAATGATGAAGAGTAGACCTAAGACTCTTCCTTCATTCTTTTCCTTTTTGGTGTCTTGATGCCAAAGGGGGAGAGATTGATGGATGGGGTACTTAGAGAGGGGGAGAAGTTTGAAAAAGGGGTTCTAGTTAGTTGTATCGGGGAGAGATTGATCCAATATGGACTTATGTTTTAAAATTCTCATTTCAATTGCTGTAAGACTTAATTCATATCAATTTTGATGTTATGCTTGATTTACATGTTTATCTTGCATATTTGTTGCCTTATCACAATTTATGAGCACACCACTTAGGCACCCCACCATAATATGTATGAGAACTCTCCCAAATATATCTTACTCATGATGCATACATTGAGGGGGAGTCACTCATACAAATACATGTTATGAAAAACAAATTATTATCCTTTTTGTTGAAATCTTAATGTGTTGTCATCAATCACCAAAAAGGGGGAGATTGAAAGTGCATCTAGGCATCCCCGTGGGTTTTGGATGATTGATGATGACAATTAAGAGTCTAATGAGCTAAGTTGATCCTAAGCACAGGTACTGAATGTGGCCTAGAGGGGGGTGAATAGGCCTTTTTGATTTTCTGTCGGAATCTGCAACACTTAACAACCAGATCAAATCTCGAGATATCGGACTAGTCCAGTCGAGTGCGGACTAGTTCGGTGTGTACCGTCTAGGTTTATCAAATTTGATCGATTATCTTGATCCTAGGATGTATGCAGCGAAAATATACTTGTAATTGAAGTGTTACACAATTATGAACTAGGATGTACCACAAGTTAATCTTATATTCAATGTTTCAATGTAAAGTGAATAAGATTGGTTCAAACCCTAGATATGTATGAAGTGTAAGAACAATGCGCGCAAAGAATGAACACAAGCACTTTATCCCGTGGTTCGGTCCCACAGAGGCAACCTACATCCACGTTGAGGGGTCCATAAAAGGACCGGGTCTTCTCCAACCCTACCCTCGTCGGATCACCACGAAGGCCAATCCTCTTCACTTATCACAAAGGGCAAACAATCGAATTCAAGGGGACTTCTCACACGTTGAGGGCTCCCAAGATTACAACAAGAACAACACCAAGAACACACTCGAAAGATCACAATGAAAACCACAGGAGTGTGTTAGGGAATCAAACCAAGAGCTCAATGAGTGATGAATTGTGTCTCTCAGATGATCCAAGGTGTATCCTCAAGGGATTGATCTTTGTTGCGCTTGATTTCGTGGAGAGAGGTGCTTTCTAGACTCTTGGGAGGTGTGACGGCGCAGGGGGTCGAGAGTTATTGAAAGATGGGCCGTGTACATCTATTTATATGGGGTTCCCAAAAGTAACTGCTAGGGTTTAGGAATATCGGACTAGTCCATGGTGGACACCGAACTAGTCCGGTGTGCTTTATGTAGCAAACCCTAGATGTCCTAAAATATTAGACTAGTCCGGCGGAGAGCGGACTTGTCCGATTTTGGTTCTGGAAATCTTCGGAGTAATCTGATGGATATCGGACTTGTCCGGAAAAGTGAAACCCTAAGTGAATTGGGTTTTTCGGACTAGTCCGTGCTAATATCGGACTTGTCCGATTTTGTGCAACTTGTGAAGTGTTTGGAGGACTAGTCCGCACTAGGGAGGACTAGTCCGATTCTAGTCAGAGATATATCAGACTAGTCCGTGGTGATATCTGACTTGTCCGATCTTGTGCAAAAAGATATGGGACTAGTCCGGGGTCAGTCGGACTAGTCCGGTCTTATATGAATATGTGCAATGTGTGTGATTATTTGTGATGGAGCTCTTGGGGTGTGTTTCCTTAACACACTCTGTACACAATGATCTACTACACTTGTTCCTTGAGCTCTTTTCCACATTGCTCCTCATTCTCCTTTCTTTTTGGCACTTTGCTCATTTTCTCATTAGAACTTGTGCTTATCTCAACAAAGTGGTTAGGATCTCATTTGCTTGTCATAAATCATCCAAAACCCACAAGGGATTCCTAGATGCACTTTCAAGAACAATGATTGAAATGAGATGAAACCCTTCAAAAAGGAAAAGGATATAACAGACGTCAAAGGCTCAAGAGTAGAAATTAGGGTTTCTATGAAGTTGGGCTTATATGAGCCGTGTCATGTGAGAGAGTGGATGTATCATGTGCATTGAGATCATTCTAAGGGGCTCAAAGTGGTGATTGAGAGAGACACCTAAGTGAGAAGCCAAAAATGAGAAAAGACCCTAGGAGGCCAAACTAGTCCGGCCAGGCAGACCAGTCCATTTTGAGACGGACCAAACGTCTTTGGAGTGATTCTCTGTGATTTTGGAGCTAAGTCCTAGAAGACCGGACTTGTCCGTTTTTGGACGGGCCAAGGCTCTCTGGAAAGGTTCGGACTTGTCCGTTTGGATACGGACTAGTCCGTTTGAGACATAGTGAGATTAATTGAGAGAAACCCTAGAGGGCAGGACTAGTCCGCCCCCTGTGGTCGAACTAGTCCGGGCCTACTCAGATGAGTACATTTTGGGATGAACTAAACCCTTCTGTCCTACTTCGGACTAGTCCATTTTGGACCAGACTAGTCCGTTGTTTAGTGACCGTTTGAATTTGGAAATTTGGCGGGTTGTGTGACGATCGTCACGCAGTGTGGCAGTTGTCGGGACCTGACCAGAGGTCAATGGTCCCATTGGGCCGAACTAGTCTGGGGCCAGTGGTCGGACTAGTCCGCCCTTCTGCTGAGGTCAGCAGAAGGGACTCGGGACCCCTATAAAAAGGGGACCCCCTGCGTCATTTGAACAGGTCTTGAACCCTGGCACCACCACAAGTGACCAAGATCCTTCCAAAGCCTTCTACTTGTCCTACTAGCCCTCTAAGACCAAATCTTGAAGAGATTAGGGTTTGGGGAGGAGAGTGATGGAAGATCATCGCGCTTGGGCTCTCGGTTTGATCTCTTTGCACATTGGATTGTGTTTTGTGGCTTGTGTGAGTTGAGCTTCGTGTGGTCCTCATTGTATGATTTGTGGGAGCCTCAACTTGTGAGAAGTCCCATCAAACTTGGTGATTACCCATTGATATAGCGGAAACCAAGTCGGCCATCGTGGTGGCTGGTGAGAGAAGGGTCAAGTGAGACCCAATCCTTGTGTGGACTTCTCAACGTGGATGTAGGCTTATTTGTGGAGCTGAACCACGGGATAAATCTTGTCTCACTTGTCTTTTACCTTTTGTGATCACTAGTATTGCTATCAGGGTTCATATCGTTCATATTGCCTTTCACTTTTGATCTTTGCTAAAATATTGTGGTCTAAGTGCTTAAATCTTCCAATCTTAGTTGTACCAAGTTACTATACATTGTTTATATCTTGGTTGAACTTAAATTCTGCAAATAACTTGTCGAAACCAAATTTTTTGGTCTTCTCCCCAAGCTGAGAGGACTAGTCTGGCCCTGTCCAGACAAGTCCGGCCTCAAGAGTTTAATCTTGTTTGATTAAGTCATTTCAGGTCTTATTGCCTATTCAATCCCCCCTCTAGGCGACTTTCAAATGCGCCGAGGCAAAACCCAAGACCCAATGGAGGATCACCACAAGGGAACTGTGGTCAGCAGAATTTTGCTCGTGGCAACGTGAACCATGTCTCTATGGAGGATGCTCAACAAGCGGATGATGTGGTCATTGGTATTTTTCTCGCAAACTCCAATCCGCGACTGTGTTGTTTGATTCTGGGGCATCGCATTCATTCATTGCATCGAAATATGTGGCCAAGTATAGTTTGCCTATCTCTCATATGAAGTTTACTCTATTGGTTAAGTCTCCTGGAGGAGAGATGAGGACAAATATAGTATGGCCAAAAGTAAGCCTTAGAATAAGGGGGTAGACTTCTTTGCCAACCTCATTGTTTTGAATTCTCAAGGATTGGACATATACTTGGTATGGACTGGTTGAGGAAGCACAATGGAGTCATTGAATGTGCCACAAAGATGGTAAAGTTGACCAATAAGGGATCACCATAGAATTTGAAGCATCTCAACACGCACTGAAGCAATTAGAGCTGAATCATATGGACGGTGCTGCAATTGAGGAGACTTCGGTGGTGTGTGAATTTTTGGACGTGTTTCTAGATGAGTTGCCAGGTATGCCACCTAACAAAGACATTGAATTTGTTAGTGATTTAATACCTGGAACTGCACCTATAGCTAAGAGGCCGTATAGGATGCCTCCTAAGAAATTAGCGGAGCTCAAGAAGCAGATTCAAGAGCAACTAGAGAAGAGTTTTATTCAGCCCAGCTCTTCACCCTGGGGAGCGCCCATTCTATTTGTGGACAAGAAGGATGGGTCGCAAAGGATGAGAGTGGATTACTGAGCTCTCAACGAGGAAACAATTAAGAACAAGTATACCTTGCCACGCATAGAGGACTTGTTTGATCAGATGAAAGGTGATTGTGTCTTCTCCAAGATTGATTTGAGGTCGGGATACTTTCAAATGAATATAAGACCGTCGGACATACCCTAGACAGCTTTTAGGACACGGTATGGATCTTATGAGTACACCGTGATGTCTTTTGGATTGACCAATGCACCTACCTACTTTATGTACCTCATGAATAAGGTATTCATGGAGGACTTGGGTAAGTTTGTTGTGGTATTTATTGACGACATTATGATCTACTCGAAGGATGAGAAGGAACATGAGGAACACTTGAGGCTTACGTTGCAGAAATTGAGGGAGCAGCAGTTGTACGCCAAATTCAATAAGTGCCAGTTTTGGTTGAAAGAGGTGTCGTTTTTGGGTCATATCATCTCAGGAGGAGGAGTATCGGTTGACCCAAGAAAAGTAAGGGACGTGTTGAAATGGGAACCCCCGCAGAATGTTAAGGAAATAAGGAGTTTTCTTGGAATGGCAGGATATTACCGTCGATTCATCAAGGACTTTTCCAAGATAGCCAAGCCAATGACGAAATTGCTAATGAAGGGGAAAGCATTTCAATGGACCCAAGCTTGTCAAGAGAGTTTTGAGGAGTTGAAGAAAAGGTTGACAACAGCCCCAATTTTGACATTGCCTGATGTGACCAAGAGTTTTGATATTTATTGTGATGCATCAACACAGAGACTTGGATGTGTGCTCATGAAAGAAGGGCAAGTAATTGCCTATGAATCGAGGCAATTGAAGAAATATGAGCAGAATTATCCAACACATGATTTAGAACTTGCAGCCATGGTACACGCATTGAAGATTTGGAGACACTATATCCTTGGACATAGGTGTGAAATTTATACGGATCATAAGAGTTTGAAGTATATTTTCACACAAACGGATTTGAATTTGAGACAACAAAGATGGTTGGAGCTCATCAAGGATTATGATTTGGGAATCAATTATCATCCAGGGAAGGCTAATGTCATGGCCTATGCCTTGAGTAGGAAAGGAGTAAGCCACCAGCTTACAGTTTGAGAGGTACCATCCGAGTTATATAAGGAGTTTGAATGGTTGAATCTCAGATTTGGGAATGAGATGGGAATAATGGATTTAAATCCGACTTTAGAGCAAGAAATTCAAGAAGGCCAAATGAATGATGAGGAAATCCAAGAGATCAAGGAAATAACCCAAGAGGGGAGAGAATTCAGATTCGATGAGGACGAACATGGAACTCTATGGCTTGGTAAGAGGATTGTCGTGCCTAATGTGAAGCATATTCGGGAGACAATATTAAAAGAGGCACATGACTCGCCTTACTCGATTCACCCTGGTTGTACCAAGATGTACAAAGACTTGAAGACATGCTATTGGTGGGCTAGCATGAAGAAGGACATAGCTGAATATGTAGCTTTGTGTGATGTGTGTCAACGAGTCAAGGCGGAACATCAAAGGCCAGCTGGATTATTGCAACCATTGAAGATTCTGGAATGGAAGTGGTAAGAAATTGGTATGGACTTTATAGTTGGTTTACCACATACTCAGTCCGGTTATGAATCAATTTGGGTAATTGTGGATCGTTTAACTAAGTCGGCTCATTTCATACCTGTCGGGACCAAGTATACAACTGCACAATTTGCCGAAATATACATGGAGCATATTGTGTGTCGACATGGAGTCCCAAAGAAGATAGTCTCGGATAGAGGTTCTCAATTTACCTCTAGGTTTTGGCAAAAATTGCATGAAGCTTTGGAAACAAGGTTGAATTTTAGTTTAGCATATCACCCTCAAATGGATGGACAAACTGAGAGGGCCAATCAGATTTTGGAGGACATGTTAAGAGCTTGTGATTTAAAGCATGGGAAAATTTGGGACAAGAGCTTGCATATGTAGAATTTTCGTACAACAATAGTTACCAAACAAGTTTGAAGATGTCAACTTATGAAGCACTATATGGAAGGAAGTGTAGGACACCTTTATTCTGGAATGAAACAGGAGAAACTCAAGTATTTGGGCCGGATGTATTGCAAGAAGCTGAAAAGCAAGTCTAAATAATTCGTGAGAACTTGAAAGCTGCTCAATCATGGCAAAAAGTCTATGCAAACAATAGGAGAAGGAAAATAGCCTTTGAAGTGGGAGACTTCATTTACCTCAAGGTGTCACCTATGAGAGATCATAAGAGGTTTAACATAAGAGGCAACCTAGCACCTCGATACATTGGACCATTCAAGATTTTGGACAAGAGGGGAGAAGTAACATATAAGTTGGAGATGCCAGCTCATCTATCGGATGTCCATGATGTCTTTCATGTTTCCCAGCACAAGAAGTGCTTGAAGGTACCAGAAGAACAAGTGCCAATAGAAGAATCGGAACTAGAGGAAGATTTGACTTATGTCGAGCAACCGATCAAAATCTTGGAAACCAAGGAGAGAGTCACAAGGAACAAGGTGATTCGATGGTGTAAAGTGTAACACCCTCATTTTCATGCACCATGCCCTACATACACTCATATACATGTTTAACATTGATCCACATCAAGAGGAATGAGTTTAAAATTGATTTGGAACATTTAAAATTGATTTGGAACAAAACCGCACTTAAATGCAGGAAAGTGCGGACTAGTCCGATTTTGCTGAGGACTAGTCCGATTTCTCTCTGACTAAAAATGGACTTGTCCGTTTTTGCTGCGGACTAGTCCGATTTTGCCTCTGGAAACTTTCGGACTTGTCCGATTTTGTGCGAACTAGTCCGATATTCTATGAATCCTTGAAAATTTGCTAAGTCCCTGGACTTTGCCGGACTAGTCCGGTGTCCCAGCGGACTTGTCCGTTTTCCTCTCTGACTAAAGTCGGACTTGTCCGATTTTTGGCCAGACTTGTCCGATTTTCTCTCTGGACAACTTCGGACTTGTCCGATATTTCGCGACTCTGAGTTGATCTTTTGTTTTACAACTTGCTTCTTGGGGTTCACGTTAAGTGGGCCTAGGGACGTCGTGAATAACTCTTTTAGAGCCCATGTGGGACTCTAAACTGGCCTCTACTCATCCCAAACTCGAAATCCATCTAACCCTAGCCTCCACCTCTATATAAACAACCCCACCCCTTGGCTTGACATCTATTTGCCACTTTTCCACCCCACCCAAACCCTAGTTCGTGGAGAGCCACCATCAAGGAGGGAGGAGGTGATCCCAAGCAAGAAGAAGAGGAAGAAACGAAAGAGGATCAAGATCTCCACCAAGTTTTGTCCCTCATCACCAATTCATCTCCAAGTTCATCATCAACCCTAGATCATCAAGATCCAAGTGTTACCTCCAAGTTTCTTGATTCATTGGAGTCCTAAACACTTGGTATACCTTCTATTCTCTTTTTCTTACGTGAATTCAACCCCTAATCTCCAAATTTACGTCGATCTAAAAAACCCTAGTTCGCTAGTTCTGCAAAGCGCAGACTAGTTCGGCCTTCTGCAGACTAGTCCAATTTTGCTAACTAAATTGTGTTGAATTAATTCTAAAATGAGATCTAATCAAATCCAAACCTGTATAAACTTGTTAAAATCTATTAGAATAAGTTTAAAATGATGATGGATATGGATGATGGACTGGTACTATGTTATTAACTATAGATTTTAACAAGTTTATACATGTTTGGATTTGATTAGATCTCATTTTAGAATTAATTCAACACAATTTAGTCAGCAAAATCGGACTAGTCTGCAGAAGGCTGGACTAGTCCGCGCTTTGTAGAACTAGCGAACTATGTTATACACTTGGATATACAAGTTTATATGTACTATGTTATTGCCCTCCGCCGCGAGGATGACGGTGGAGTATATTTGGAGGAACACTACGTAAGAAACCCAAATAGGAGACAAAGATGGGTGATGCGCTCAAAGGCAGTCGTCTCTCATAAGCTTAAGCAAGATGAGCCCACTTCAACAAGGATCAGATATGGCTCAGTTGAACATTCAAGGAGACACGTTACATTACAGCCCGTCTCCGCTAAGTATGGATCCAAGACGGGCCTACTCTCTAGACAAACGGGAGACACACTTCTAACACAGCACGTCTTCTATAAGCGAGTGAAATGAGACATTCTTTACTGAAAGCCCGTCTCCTTTGTCTTCGCTTACAGAAATACATGAACATGACTCTGAACTATGATCACATTCATTCACAGTTGAACACACAAAATATTCATCACACAAATGAACACAGATAACACATTCAATCATTCACACAATTGATCATAGATAACAAATATATTACAAAATACAAGAAAGAAGTACAAGATACAAGAAAATAAAAACTTCAACTAAAAAACAACAAAAGAAAACCTAAATCCTACTCCTCCTACCCCTCCTCCGCCTCTGGCTGCTTCGGCTGCTCCGGCCGCTCCGTCTGCTCTGTCGGTTGCTCCGGCTGCTCCAGTTGCTCTGCCGCTTGCTCTGGCTGGTCCAGATCCAGTGATGGAACCTCGCAAACAAGATTCCTCGCAATCGCCGCCACTAGGATATTGCGGCCCTCGGCACCGAGCACCTCGGCTATCGCCTCGAGCAGCCTCTGGAACCGGTCGAACAACCCGTGGAACAGCATCTTGAGTAGCTCTTTGTTGAGCCTCTCGGGGGAGCGGCAACACTTTTTCTTGCAGGGTGGCTCTCTCGGCGGGCTTGGAGGCGGAACGTTGGCCATGGTGGGTTGTCTGAGCGGAATGAAGCAAAGAGGAGAGATTGATGGCGCCTTATATAAGGTATGTGCTATAACACAAAATGGAGATAAGCTTCGCTGTGAAGTGCGTCTCCTATGACTGACGTCTCCCTCTCCTCTGCAAAAAGAGAGATGTTCTCTAATGGAAAGCGCGTCTCTGATTCCACACGTCACCTTTAGATTCGTGATTTTCTTCATTTTTCTTCGGTTCACTGTTAATATCACACATCTCACTTGATAACTAAATCATTCTCTTGTCCCGAATATAATCAAATACTTCCTTATGATACCTGAGGAACACGATGAACACATTGCACATTCATTCATTCACACATTTGAAGAACACACAAGATAATATTCAATCACATAGATGAACAAAGATAGATTTCATTCATTAAAAATATTCACAAAACAAAAGCAACTAAAAACAACAAAGAAAAACTAAATCCTACTCCTCCTCCTCCTCCTCCTCCTCCTCCTCCTCCTCCTCCTCCTCCTCCTCCTCCTCCTCCTCCTCCCCCTCCTCTTTGTCCTCCTCCTCGTCCTCCGGCGGCGACTCCAGCATCGGTGCAACAGGAGCCTGGGCCAGCTGCACCGGCTACACCGACGGTGCAACCCCGAGAACAAGGTTGCTCTCCGTCGCCTCCACCAGGTTTCTGCGGCCCTCGGGGCCAAGCACCTGGGCCATCGTCGCGAACAGAATGTCGAGACAATCGGCCACCCCCGTGAGGGCGAAGAGGTAGTAGCCAATGGTACCCATTCTAGTAAACTGGGGAAGGGTACCCATCCCCAAGGAACTCATGGCCCGAGACGTATTGTTGTACGCCTCTTGAGCCATAATGAGGCGCTGCTCGGTGTTGTACCTCTCGGGGGAGCTGCAGCACAATTTCTTGCATGGTGGCTCCCTCAGAAGGCTTGGCAGCGGAAGGTCGACCATGGTGGTGGTGGGTCGTCGGGGCGGAGAAGACGAAGAAAAGAAGAGGATTCAAAGTGAGCGACGCGCTTGTGGAGAACTGACTGGTGATGGCGCATCTTAAATAAGGTCCATGCGGAGTCGTCAAGGCAGCGGTTGGTTTCCCGCACATTGATGGAACGATGGAACGTATCGATACCACCTCAAGGAAATGAAAGGTCGTGCACGGACGTCGCACGCGTCTCTGCACCACACCGCTGAAATTAAGTTCTCCGCAGACCTCGTGTCGCACATCTCTCGTTTGACTATGGAAGACGCGCTTTAGATTAGCGTGCGTCTCTCTTTATTATAGCGCGTCTCGCATTTATCTCCCTCGTCTCGTCCCTTCGACAATGGAAGACGCTCTTTAACTTAACGCGTGTCTCGCATTTATCTCCCTCGTCTCTTCTTCGCCTCCGGTGCTCCTTTATTACTAATTGACCAACGGTCCTTTACTAATCGACCAACTCCAGTGCGACCGCCTCCTCTGTTCACCATCGCTGTTGTTGTTATCGTCACCGTCCTCATCGTCATCATCGTCGACGTCCTCTTCGTCGCCATCCTCGTCGTCGTCACTGTTCATGGCTAGTATTGGCTTGGCACGTAGCCGGGTGAAGGGGGAGCGTTTGGCATGGCACAAGAATCATCCACATGTATGTACATATGGCACACCGGTCGCATAGTTGTATATATGTAGATTTGCAATGGCCTGATGAACTTTACTTTAGTTTTGTTTTTCCGTCTGCCTGGGGTTTCTTTGTGAAGCCTGAATTGGGAGATTTATTAAAGTGGTAGTGCATCGTCCCCGGAAAATAAGGGGTAAGTCATGAAGAATAAGAACAATATGAGTTTAACCATCATCCTCCTATGAATGATTTTCCTTTGTAGACTGACTGGAAAGGTGGTTACTACCCCCTGACAATCTCCTTCTCAGAGGACTATCCATTGGTGCCTCCAAGATGCGTCTTTCCAAGTGGTTTCTTCCACCCAAATGTCCATCGATCAGGCGCACTCTGCATTGGGATCCTTGAGCAAGAGACTGTAAGATAGACCTATTTTTCTCATGTAATAAGTAATTGTTGCCGAACTTATTTGAACCGGTTTCTTATGTTGCTTAAATTGATATTTCGTAGAGGTGGTGCACTGGTTTTACAATCAAAACTATACTACTTGATGTTCAGCGCTTGCTGCATCAGCCAAATGCGCCCGATGTTGAAAATAATTGTTATAATCTACTTATCAAGGTTAGATACTTTGTGTTAGTGACCAACGTAGGTTATTCATTCCTCCTTCAACATTTGATAATTTCAAGAATGTAAATATTTTCAGTATTCAGGGCAATATAAGAGACGTGTTCGGGAGCAAGCTGGATGGTACATTTTAGATTGATCGATGGGAGCTTTAGGAATAAGTTTAGATTCGAAATTAGTTTAGAGGGCACACAATGTATGAACTATGAAATTCATTGAGTTGCAAATTATCTCTGAATTGCAATGTCATCGTGTTTGTTTATCCTTGAATTCCAATTAATTCGTGAATTGCAATGTCATTGCGTTTGTTTATCCCTGCAATGGTTCACGATGTCGTGCGAGTGGCAATGTGAAGAGTGCATGAGAGACAAACTTTAGAAGGGAGCATCTTAGATACCTGAGATCCGGCAAAAGGGAGACGGGCCTTACACGGGCCCATCTCCGATTTGTTCTGAAAGTCTTTTGTCCCACCTCGTAATGCTGAGCACTTTGCAACGATTGTATAAGGCATTGCACACAGTTGCCAGTTGGACATGCCCAGATGCCAAAGATGTTCCTGGCTCAAGCACACCATGGCGCATCTTTGACATACAACATGCCCGTTTGACCACAAATTAATGCGAGACACGCCTTCCGTTGGCCCGTCTCCGATTTACGCCGAAGATCTTTTGTCCCACCACGGAAAGCTAAGCGTGTTGCAACGATCATATAAGGCATTGTGCACAGTTGTTGTTGGCCAGCATGCAGTATGCGAAAGATGTTCCTTGCTTCAGCACATCGTTGCGCATCTTTCGCATATTGGATGCCCGTTCTACCGACAAAATAGTTTGAGACGGGCGTTATATATGCCCGTCTCCGATTCTTGACGCCCGTGTCAGAAGAGCAAACGCGAGACGTGCGTTATATACGTATGTCTCTAATTATTGTTCCTAGCTTCAAACGGAATGTATTGGATGTTGTTCCTAGCTTCAGCAAACCGTGGCGCATCTAGGACACTCCATCGTGTCCATTAATGCGAGACACGCCTTTCGTTGGCGCGTCTCCGATTTACGCTGAAGATCTTTTGTTCCACCTCGTAAAGCTGAGCGCAATGCAATTATCATATAAGGCATTGCACACAATTGCCAGTTGGACACGTCGTAATGTCCTAGATGTTGTTCCTGGCTTCAGCACACCGTGGCACATCTAGGACACTGCAGCGTGTTCGAGGCCACAAAATAATGACAGACACGTCTTAATTTTGCATGTCTCCGATTTACGCCGAAAATTTCTGTCCATCGCGCGCTCTCTCCTAACATTTGGCAAAAAAATTTAGCTGTTGCGCGCTCTCTCGACCTATAAACTGCAGATCCTGAGCACACCGCCGTCGTCGACCCCGAGCTTCGCGTCAAAAGAGAGTTGAGCATGTTGGAGCACGCCGCCTCGCCCTCTGTCCCCGGAGCACACCGCCGCCGTCCCTCTTTCTAACTCGCTCTTCATCATTGTCGCGCTGCCGGCGTCGACCCCTCCCCCGCTGTCAACCCCGACCTTCGTCGTCAGAGATTTGAGCACGCTGGAGCACGCCGCCTCATCCCGTGTCCCCGGAGCATGCCGTCGCCTCGACTCCGAAATCGATAATTGGTATGAGCACGCCGCCACCTTCACATAAGTGAAAATGTTCTCCCTGTCCCCGGAGCACGCTGGCCTACTGTCATTAGAGAGTTGAGGAACCGTCACTCCGGCGCCTCCGCCAGCTTGTCCCGGAGCACGCCGTCGCGTCCCCTGTCCCCGGAGCACGCCGCTGCCTCGACCCTGCCCTCAGAGCGTGCATTCTAGTGATTTTATTGAATTTGAGGATGTCCTATGAAGACTCATCGTTAATGAAGTCGTTGATCCAAAGGGAGAATTTTCATTACGGTATACATTCATCTTCCTTATTTATGTCCAATGAATTCTGATTCGCAAACCCTTGAAATTGCAGGAACTGTGGTTGACAGTAGCATTTGTCATCCCAGTGAGTTTGATTTCTACATGGAATCAAGGTACTTATGCTGGAATAAGGCTATAAATGCATCAGTGGAATGTAAATTGTTTATTTTTTAGGGGACAAGCACACCAGCTCACTACCATGTCCTTTACCATAAGAACAATTTCTCTGCTGATGCTTTGCAGATGCTCACCAACTGCTTGTGCTACAAGTAAGCTCGGTTCTCCATTCACTAACAAATATTTGCTACCTTATGTGACTAGTTAAGTGAATGTGATTGCAATTTGATAATATTTTATATGATTTCAGTGATTTTATTGAATTTGAGGACGATGTCTCAGTTGGAGCATTAGAGTCTATGAAGGCTCATCATTAATGGAGTGATTGATTGGGAGAATTTTCATTACGGTATACATGATTAGATGATGACAGTTATAATGTGTTTAATTAGTCAGATTGTAATCAGGATGAACAGTCTTTGTTGTGTAATTAGTATACTTAGTAACCACAATTTACACTTTGGTAATATTTGATTGGTCAATATAATTTAACGTGTGATCATTTTGGCATATGTTCATGAACAGTATGTTGCTGACACTGGTAATACGGCTGCCAAATCCTGGCTAGTTCCTAATAGTAGACCCTTACTGTAAACAATCCGTGATGAGCTATAGCAGAGAGCGTCTTGCATAACCAACATAAAGGAGACAAGCTTCCATAAAGACCATCTCACATAAGTTAATAAATCTACGACGCGCTACAATATAGGACGTCTCGGATCAATCATTATATATGCGACGGGTTTTGTAAGGGCCTGTCACGCATGTACGCTGATGGGTGACGCGCGCCAGCGGCGTCTCCAATGACCCCGTAAAGGTCGTCTGTTATGACACAAAGAAAATAGATGCTCTTCTTTTGAGCGTATCTCGCACCTAGTTTGATTGGCGACGCGCCTTGAAGCCTGTCTTTGATGCCACCGTAATGCGGGACGCGACGACGGATACACACAGTTTGTTCCTCTCTCTTCTTCATTCGGGCCCGTCTCGTATGAGCCTTTCTTACGTAGTGGAACTCAATAGGATTAACAGTGCTGTCGTATTTCTCCAGCAGATGAGGCCGGAACTTTTGCGGCCATCAGGCCATGCGTAGGTGCATGGCCAAGGTCGAATAGTCGCCCCCTACTCCCAAAGGAGAAGGGTTTTCCTGAGCCTCTCGCCTCTCGCGAGCATGCTCGATATGGACGTGGTCGTCCTGCTGCCTGTATCTTCGGTCAAGCTCCGACCGGAGATAATGTGTCGAGAGTCTCGACACAGTGTGAGTACGACGTGCCCCGGAGCGCAGCGACGTTACTTGTTGGGACACAACACGTCTCGTGTCCTGTGAAACTTGAGGGCCAAGTCTACCAAACAAGGTCCTCTGTTGAGAAGTTGCCTGCCGAGCAGGGGGCGGGCCTTGGTTACTGATGGCATCGGCTGCGGCTGCAACCAGATGTTCAACATCAGTATGCCATTGTTCCATGGCTCTCGGAGGATCTCCAGCCACTGGAGGACACGGGAGCAGAGTATGCACAGCGATTAGCGTGTTCTCTGGGTTATTTGTCGATGTAGTCACCGACACGAGGGCACCATCCTGTTGTCTGACATTGGCAGCCAGAGAAGGTGGTGGTGGTGGTGCAGCAACACTCGTTGGGACAACAGTGCTAGCTTGTTGTTGGGCATTGGAGGGATTTCCTCCGTCAAGCTGTCCGGCGTTGCCATTGGACGATGCTGTCGCAGAGTTCACCATCTTGAAATCTCAATGCGCCCCTACCTGGCGCGCCAAATGTCGAAGTGCGTGATCGACACTTCTCCAGGTACTACTAGATCGTAGTCCGCAGAGGTTCGTGATTGGTTGCGGCGCGCGCGAGATTACGAACAAGACAGTGACAAGAGGAGTTTTACGTGGTTCGGGCTGCTTGAGTGTAACACCCTACTCCACGGGATGTGTGTTGATGTATGAGTATGCGGTGTCTTGTGTGCGTATGAGCTTAGTTGTCTCTGTACCGTGCGGTGCAACCCTTTTATAGTCTAAGGGTTGGTCATTATATTGTCAGCCTAGCCCGACATGTGGCTCTGGCGGTATTTAATTGCCTAATACACGATTTGTAAGTATTAAGTGTAATTAATAGTGTGATAACGCGCCTTAATGGTGGTGTTACCGGTATTAAGAGTCCTCTGATCGTGTGTCATTAATATGACATTAATGACACGTAATCAGGTCTTGTAACTATAGCTTTTACTGCCCCTTGAATCTACGTGCCGTTGGAGATCCACCAGTATTCCAGCTGTTGTCTTAGATCCGGAGGCTCGACACATGATAGCTTCAGAGCTTCCCATCGTAGGGAGGCAGGTCCGGAGCCACGATACATGTGGCAACACCGGAGCTTCCTTCTACTGGGGGTTAGGTCCGGGGTCACTGGACACGTGGCAAGAACAGAGCTTCCTATTAAGGGGATTGGGTCCGGCCTTGTGTTACACGTGGCGGTGCTGGAGCTACCCAAATTAGGGAGGCGGGTCCAGTGCGATGTAACACGTGGAGCCCTCGGAGGTCTTCATCTTGGACGGATGAAACTCCGTGACTTTTCTTGCGGTATCATAGGGTACCCGGTACGCAGGGTACCAACAGTTGTCAACCACCCAATCCACATGGATGATGGGTAACGGAGCACGAATGAACACACCACGTGACACGCAGGAGTAGCATGGACCGGTGTGCACGGCTTATTCATATAAGAATTTGTAAATTAACAAACTTTTTAGAGTGAATTAAAAACATGATAAACACGGGCTGTTTTTCATCAGCTTTTTAAATAGGATCTTTTCTGTCTAGATTTCAGACGCTAAAATTTTGAGAAGGTGACGGGTAATTAACAACAACTACTATCTATCTTATATTTCAGACGCCTAAATTTTTGAGATGGTAACGGATAATTAATAACTAATTACTGTTATTAACAAATAATTGTTGAAAGTGCATCTAGGCATCCCCGTGGGTTTTGGATGATTGATGACGACAATTAAGAGGCTAATGAGCTAAGTTGATCTTAAGCACATGTACAAGGATTGAAATGAGATGAAAACCCTCAAAAAGGAAAAGGAGAAAATGGACGTCAAAGACTCAAGCGTAGAAATTAGGGTTTCTATGGTATTGAGTTTATATGAGCCGTATCATGTGAGGGGGTGGTTGTATCATGTGCATTGAGATCACACCAAGGGGCTCAAAGTGGTGGTTTAGAGAAAAACCTAAGTGAGAAGCCTTAAATGATTTTTGGACGGACCAAACGTCTCTAAAGTGTCCCCGAGTGATTTTGGAGCTATGTCCGAGAAGTCCGGACTTGTCCGATTTTGGACGGACCAAAGCTCTCTAGAGTAGTTCATACTTGTCCGTTTGGGCACGGACTTGTCCGCTTGGGACATAATGTGACAAACCGAGAGAAAACCCTAGGGGGTCGGACTAGTCCGCCCCTATGGCCGGACTAGTCCAGACCAACCCAGAAGAGCCCATTTTGGGATGGACCAAGTGGTTTTGTTCCACTTCGGACTACTCCGTTGTGACCGGACTAGTCCGGTGTCTAGTGATCTTTTGAATTTGGAAATTTGGCGGGTAGCGTGACGATCGTTGCTCAGTGTGACAGTTGTCGGGAACTGACCAGAGGGTCAGTGGTCCCATAGGGTCGGACTAGTCCATGATCTAAGGCTGGACTAGTCCGCCCCTTTGCTGATGTAAGCAAAGGGGCTCGGGACCTCTATAAAAAGGGGACCCCCGGGCTCATTTGAAAGAGAGAAGAACCCTAGTGCTGCCACAAGCAACCTAGAGTCTTCCAAAGCCTTCTACTCGTCCTACTAACCCCCTAAGAGCAAATCTTGAAGAGATTAGGGTTTGGGGAGGAGAGTAAAGGAAGATCATCTCACTTTGGCTCTCGGTTTGATCTCTTGCACATTGTGTTGTGTTTTGTGGCTTCTGTGAGTTGAGCTTCATGTGCTCCTCATTGTATTGATTTGTGGGAGCCTCAAGTTGTGAGCAGCCCCATCAAACTTTATGATTACCCATTGATATAATGGAAACCAAGCCGGCCATCATGGTGGCTTGGTGAGAGAAGGGTCAAGTGAGACCCGGTCCTTGCGTGGACTTCTCAACGTGGAGGTAGGCTTCTTCATGGAGCTGAACCACGAGATAAATCTCGTTTCACTTGTCTTTCGCTTTTTGTGATCACTAGTATTGTTTTTAGGGTTCACTTTGCTCTTATTGCCTTACACTTTGATCATTACTCTAAACTTCCAATCTAAGTGTTTAAACCTCTCAATCTAAGCTTCACAAGTTTACTACACATTGCTCATATATTTGGTGAACTTTAATTCCGCAAATAACTTGTAGAAATCAAATTTTAGGATTTCCACCCTATGCTGAGCGGACTAGTCCGGCCCTGTGCTAACTAGTCCGGCCATAGGAATTTAATCTCATTTGATTAAGTCATTTCAGGTATTATTGCCTATTCACCCCCCCCCCCTCTAGGCGACTTTTAATTGGTATCAGAGTAGGCTTCTCCCCAAGAGTCTAACAACTCGGAGAAGTAATGGCCAGAAGGGGTGACAACGAGGTTCCAGTGGTCGTCGATGACACCAAGACAAAGAACGTTGATGTTCTTCAAGACGATCCAAATGACGACGAAGAGGTTTGGATGCTCAAAGCATGGCTTCGAGAGAAGCTCAACGTGCCGAAGTAAGAAATCAAGCCATATGCTCCGGTCAACATCGACAACGGGGGTAGTTCACAAGACTACTCCCGGTATCCTTACAATTATGAGCAACTTACCGCTAGCAACCATTACTTGTCTATTCTCATTGGCAAACCTCCTCAATTTGATGGAAATGATTATTCTATGTGGAAGCATAATATGAAGATGCACCTCATTTCCTTAAACCCTAGCTTGTGGCAAATTGTGATGACAGGTGTTCACCTTCCCAAGAATGAGGAAGACATCACTCCGGAGCAAGCCGTCCTTCTACATCACAATGCTCAAGCCGTTGGAGTGATTACCTCCTCATTGACTTGTGAGGAGTTCAACCGCATTGAAGGGTTGGAGGTTGCCAAGGAGATTTGGGATACCCTCAAGACGGCGCACGAAGGCAACCGCGTCATAAGGGAAGCAAAGATCGAGATGATCGAAGGAGAGCTTGGGAGATTTACCATCATGGAGGGTGAATCTCCACAAGATATGTATGATCGCCTCAAGACTCTCATCAACAAGAGTCGGTCATATGGAAGCACCCGGTGGACCGACCACGAAGTAGTAGAGAGAATGATTCGAGCATTCATGCCTCGAAACGTCACTCTTTGCTCACTAATTTGTGAAAGTCCGGGCTTTCACAACATGACTCCTGAAGAAGTGCTAGGGAGAATCATCAACCATGAGATGATGGAGAAAGAAGCGATGTTCTACAACGATCTACAAAAGCTTTCCTCCTCCAAGAAAAGGGATGTTGCATTCAAAGCAACATCCTCAAGATCACAAGAAAAGGAAGAAAGTGATGAAGAGAGTCCCGACACCGATGAAGAAGAAGCTCTCTTTATCAATAACTTTAAGAGGATGTTTAGAGGAAGGAGGGGGAGCTACCAAAATGAGAGGAGAAGCAAAGACAAGCCCAAAACAAGATCAAAAAGGGCTTGTTACAATTGCGGAGAATATGGTCACTTTATTGTGGATTGTCCACATGAAGAAAACAAGAAGAAGAAAGAGGGCAAGTCCAAAGAGTAGAAGTGCATCAAGAAAAAGAAGCAATCCGGACATGCCCACCTTGGGAAGGAGTGGGATTCAAATGAGGAATCCTGCTCCGATCAAGATGAGAAGGTAGCGACCATTGCTATGAAGAAGACAACAACGGAGAACAAGCTCTTCCCCAACTTGGAGATCACAAGGCCAACATGTCTCATGGCCAAGGAGGGAAGAAAGAAGCTTAAATCTAACTCCTCTTCTTCAATATCTTCTCATAATGACTTTGATAGTAGTAGTGAAAATGAACACATGCTTAAAGACATGAGCAAAAGTGTAAGACCTACGCGTGCTGAATACATTGGCTTGTAGTGAATACACTTGGCTTTGATGATAAAAGTTTAACATGTCACCAAAACACCTTTTTTGTCAAGGTCTGACTCTAGCATTGAGCTACAGCAAGGTCCGATGGTAGGTCCGGCTTGTTTTAGGTAGCTCTGGCTACGTTAGATGCTAGGTCCGACTTCTTGGTAAGGTCCGACTAGCTATGGTTAGCTCCGGTGAGCTTTATCTTTAGCTCCGACATGTCTTTGATAGCTCCGGCATATATTTGATAGCTCTGGCATGCTTTTGCTAAGATCCGACGTACTTTATCTAGCTCCTATTTTGGGTTGACTAGTTTTGACTAGTTTTTTGTAAGCTCCAGTGCTAGGATCTACTAGTTTTGGTAAGCTCCGGCAGGTGCTTCATTGTACTAGTTTTGGTAAGCTCCGGCTCTAGGTTCTACTAGCTTTTGTTAGCTCCGGCTCAAGGTCCGGGTTGCTCTGGCAAGGTCCGGAACTTGACCGCAGTGCTTCTGCTTTTCATTTGCAATGTTTCGTACTTGCTTTACATGATTGGAAAGATTGCTTAGTATTCATTTGCTAAGTTTTTGGTGCGTTTTGGTTGATATGGCTGATATCGTGTTACTGTGGTTTTGCAACATGCTTATGTGAGGCTCTCACGTAAGGTGTTGTGTTTGGAATTAACTTGAGTCAAGTCGAGGACTTGGGCTCGTATGGATTGGTTGTTTATTCATGTGTAGGTGTTGCTTGAGTTCAAGTCATGGCTGGTGACATGATCCATTGGACTATTCTCAGGGAGGAGATGAGGTTCCAACAACCAAGTTCGGGAGGAACTGTGGTTGAGCTGATCAGGAGGTCGCGCAGGATGATTGAATCAAGGGCGGTGCATATGAAGGTTATTGGACATCGAAGGAAGGTGTTCGCACGTATGCATGCGGTGCATGATGTGGAAACATGGTTCCAAAGATGGGCTAAGGAAGGGAAGATCTGGTTGGAAGGATCGGATCGTACCGGTTGATGACTTCGGCTGCGGCAGAGTCGGTTATGGCTCAGTATGGAAAGTATCGAGTTGGTTATGTTAGGATTTCGTGTGTGTCACGAATTTGAGTTGTTTAGGAATGTGGGATGCGTTCCTAAGGTGTTTGGAAGTCTTAAGATTGCTTCTATCTGCGTATAGAAGAATCTTGAGCAGTTATGGAAAGTTAGGATTCATGATCTGAGTAGGATTGGAGTCCTAGTTGATATTGGGTTGGCCTAAGGGCTGGTTATATAGGCAAGGGAGCCCAGAGCTCGTGGTAGACGACTTTGGGGCTGTTCCTCTTGTGTTCTATTGAATAAAATTCGTAGTTTGAAGGAACTTTTGTGCCTTGTTCGTCCGACTTGTTCCAGACAAGTTTTACTCGTCGAGTTTCTGTACAGCACTACCTTTCGTTGGTGGTTTTATCATAACTCGAGTTTTACAGATCCAATTGACGTGATTCTTTTTGGGTTGTCTTCACAACTTGATTGTCTATCATCTGTCAAAGTTTCACAGTCATTGGATTTGTGGTTTCTGATCTACATGAGTTTCTTTGCAGCGTTTCAGAACTGTTTTTTCTCGGGTAGGACAGATTGACCATTGTTTGATCTTTCGATCATAACTTGAGTTTTTCTCGTCGTATTTGAGTGGTTCCTTTTGTGTTGTCTTCATGACTTGATTCTCTCTGATATCCATCACTTTTGTCACGGTTAAACACATTTAGGTTAGTCTCACACACGATTTCTTTAAGAGATCATTTTTCTGCCGAAGGGGTTGGGGTTTAATTGTTTCCGCTGCGTAAGATTTATAAATCTACCATTCACCCCCCCCCCCTCTGGTAGCTTTTCACGTGCTCTTCAATCCCACAATTGGTATCAGAGCCACGGTGCTCTAATCTTTGTGATTTGCACGTGTTTTTGACTAATCATCATGGAGAAGTACTCCGCCAAACCTTGTGTATTTGCTGGTATTGATTTTCAGGTTTGGAAGGCACGCATGGAGGCTTTCATCTAGGCACAAGGCTTTGCAATATGGGAGAAGGTGTATAAGCCTTATGAAGTGCCACCTAATGATCAAGTCACGGCTACAAACCTACGGGACGTCGACAACAACAACAAAGCCCGAAACTTGATCATCCAAGGACTCACTCAAAGCGACTTTGATCATGTCGCGCACCTCCGATCAGCATACGATGTTTGGAGAGCTCTCTGTGATTATCATGAAGGCTCCAACACAATCAAGGAGGTAAAACAAGATATGTTCAAAAAGGAATATATGCGTTTTGAAATGCAACCAGGTGAGTCTATCGATGACCTCTTTGCTCGTTTTAATAAAATTCTCAGCAACTTGCGTAGTGTCAATGTTAATTTTTCAGATGCTGAAAATGCTAGGCAATTGCTAACTGCATTAGATATGTCAATTTGGGAGATGAAAGTCACATCTATTCGTGAATCTACTGTCATGAGTTCTCTTACATTAGATGTACTTTATTCTAAACTAAAAACTCATGAAATTGACATCCTAGCACGTAAGAACCCAAATAAGTCTATTGCATTTGTTTCACAACGTGATATGTCTAGCTCCGGCCAATCATCATCTTGCAATACTCTTGCTTTGTTGTCCTCACTAACCCTGGAGCAGATCGAAGAATTTCCAGAAGAGGAGTTGGCACTCATCTCTACTAGATTCTCAAAAGCATTGCAAAATGTGAGAACTAGAAGGAGAGAAAGCTCCGGACCTCAACGCTGTTTTGAATGTGGTAAAACAGGACACTTTCGTACAGAATGCCCTAACCTTTTAGGTCCGACCACCCGGGAAGAAAAACAAAGCAAGGTCCGGACCTCCTCTGGAAATTCCAACAAGAAGAAGAAAGGTATCATAGGACGCAAGATGATCAACAGTTTCATCACCGCGCTTCAAGAGTTCAATTCAAGTGATGTGGACATTGGAAGTGATGAAGATGAAGATGATTTGGCAAACTTGTGCTTTATGGCGGGCAAGTCAAGATCAAGTATGGAGGAGGCAGAACACAACAACGACAATGAAGAGGTATGTCCTACTTGCGAAGAAATGTGTGATGCTATTTCTCGTGCCACTGTTATTGTTAAGAAAAAGGACAAAAAGTTTAGGGATAATGCTGCTAAAATTGAATCACTAGAATCTGAAATTAACCGTTTAAAAACTTTGATTCCTAGTGATGAAGCATGTCCCTCATGTGACTTAATCTATGAGCAATTGTCCACATTGAGAAGTGCACACTCCTCCACTCTATATAGACTTGATGAAGAAATTGAAAAGAACAAAGAGCTTGCTGCACTTAATGATAAAAACTTGAAAAATGCTAGCTGTTCTACAATTGATTTGCATTGTTCTACTTGTGAGGATCTTGATAAGAAACTACAGGAAGCTATGAATGAAATTTCTATATTGAACAATGCTCTACGTTCTCATGAAGTTAAATTTTGTTCCAATTGCAAACTAAAAAGAAAAACTTCATGTGAAAATTGCCGTGATCTGTCCAATAAACTTGACAACATGCATAAGACATTAGATCGGTTTTGTAATGGGAATAAGAAGCTAAACTTGCTGCTGAATTCTTCCAAGTCTTGCAATAACAAAACTGGTTTAGGTTTTGATTCTCATGCTCATGCTAAGGCACATCCACCTAAAATTGTGAAGTCATTAGGAAGTGGTTTGATTCAAATAGTTCCTAAACAAAAGGGAGTGGTTTTCAAATCTGCAGGAGTGTTGTCTCATTTAGTTTCAAATAAAAATATTGCTTGCTCATCTAGACATGAACACAAAGTTAAATTTCATTGTACCTTCTGTGGTAGAGATGGTCATGTCATAGATTTTTGTTTTAGATTAGCTAAACAACATAAAAAGGAAAGAAAAATTGCTAGATCTTATAACTTTCATGCAATTAGAAAAACACAACCTGCTTTAGTGAGTCAGAAATTTGAAAAGGTAGCTTCCGGACCTTCTGGTAAGAAATCCGCAAAAGCAGCTCCGATAGTCCCGATAGCTCCGAGAGCTCCCGGACCTTATGTTGTTTCCTTCGGAACTTCAGCTTTTGTTTCCGGAGCTTTAGCCTTGTCTTTTGGAACTGCTGCTTTTACCTCCGAAACTACTGGTTCTTGTGCTAAAAGAGTTAAGAATAGAAAACCTCAAACTTCGACTCATAAACCTGCTGTTTTATCTCAGCTTTCGCGTGTTTTTCCTACTACACGTCGTGTGACTCAGTACTGGATACCTAAATGCCTTTTGACTAACCCCAGTATTGAGTCATCGACGTATTGTGCTTCTATGTAGGTTACACGTTTGAGGAAGGAGGACATTTGGATTGTGGATTCAGGTTGCTCACGCCACATGACCGGTAACAAAGATTGGTTCTCCTCCCTCTCTTTTGTGTCACGTGTAGAGAATGTTACTTTTGCCGATAATTCTTCAACTCCTATAATTGCTAAGGGTTCGGTAAGAGTAAATGATCACTACACTTTGAAGGATGTGGCACTTGTCAAAAATTTGAAATACAACTTGCTTTCTGTTTCACAATTGCTAGATGAAAATCTGGAAATTATTTTCAATAAAAACTGCTGCAAAGTTGTAGGTTCAAATAGTGAGTTTATTTTTAACATGTCTCGGTTTGGAAGAGTTTTTATAGCTGATTTTGATATGTCTTCCTCTAAGCATAGGTGTCTAGTTGCTAATGATTCAAAGGACTTATATTTTTGGCATCGTAGACTTGGTCATGTAGGCTTTGATCACCTAACGCGTGTTAGTGCTATTGATCGCATACGTGGGCTGCCTAAGCTTAAAGGGGACAAAGAAATTGTGTGCTCTTATTGTAGACATGCTAAGATGGTTGCAGGTTCACATACCCCTCTCACAATGATCATGACAACTGAACCATGTCAACTTTTGCATCTTGACCCCCTAGGACCTTCACGTGTTCAATCATTCGGAGGTAAATGGTATGTTCTTGTTATTGTTTATGATTATTCTAGATACTCTTGGGTTTACTTTATGGCTCTAAGAATGAAGCTTTTAGTCACTTTAGGACTTTATTTCTTAGATTATCAATTGATCACCCAGGATCATTAAAAGCAATTAGAAGTGATAATGGAACTGAATTTAAAAATCAATCTTTTGATCACTTTTGTGCTGAAAATAGAATAGATCATCAATTCTCTTCACCATATGTACCTCAACAAAACGGTGTTGTAGAAAGAAAGAACAGAACCTTAGTTAAGATGGCTAGGACTATGCTTGATGAATATCAAACTCCTAGGAAATTTTGGGCTGATGCGTTAGCAACCGCTTGTTATGTATCAAATCGTGTTTTCTTGCGTACTAAGCTAGGTAAAACACCATATGAGCTTCGGTTTGGACATAGGCCTAGTGTTACACACTTTCGGGTCTTTGGTTGCAAATGCTTTGTTAAGAAACATGGTAATCTTGATAAATTTGAACCTAGATCCATTGATGGCATGTTTCTTGGTTATCCATCTCATACTAGAGGCTACCGTGTGATTTTACTTGACACTAACAAAATTGTGGAGACTTGTGAAGTGTATTTTGATGAAGCTAGCCCAGGTACTAGCTCCGGTGTTGCAGGACCAGATCGGTATCCTCAGGGGAAGGGTATTTTCGAAGATGAAGAAGAGCCAGTGATACTGCCTGGTAGTTCCGAAGTTCACACGTGTCCAGCTCCGAACATTGAACAAGCTCCGGCTATCACCGATGCTGGTCCTGATCGTCCACAAGTCACAAGCTCATCAATCTACGATGAACCTAATGAAGAAGAAGCTTGTGAGACATCTGTCCCCCTACGTTTTTACAAAGATCACCCCCCACAACAGATGATTGGAAGCTTGCACGAACGAGTCACACGGTCCAGGTTTTGCGATCCAAACTCTCATGCTCATTCTACTTTTGTTGCTTCTTTTGAACCCAAAGATATATCACACGCACTCACTAATGAATCTTGGATTATTGCCATGCAAGAAGAGTTAGAAAATTTTGAAAGAAATAATGTTTGGAAACTTGTACCTCCACCTCAAGGTCACACTTTAATTGGAACTAAATGGGTATTTAAAAATAAACAAAGTGAGGATGGGGTTGTGGTTAGGAATAAGGCTAGGTTGGTTGCTCAAGGTTTCACTCAAGTTGAAGGTCTAGATTTTGATGAAACTTTTGCTCCTGTTGCTAGATTAGAAGCCATAAGAATTTTGTTAGCTTTTGCAGCATCTAAAGGTTTTAAGCTATATCAAATGGATGTTAAAAGTGCTTTTCTTAATGGCTACATAGATGAGGAGGTTTATGTCAAACAACCACCGGGTTTTGAAAATCCAGATTTTCCTAATCATGTTTACAAACTGTCCAAAGCCTTGTACGGTCTCATACAAGCCCCTAGAGCATGGTATGATAGGTTAAAAACCTTCTTACTTGAAAAGGGGTTTACCATGGGCAAGGTTGATAAAACTCTTTTTGTGCTTAAGCATGACAATGACTCATTATTCGTTCAAGTGTATGTGAATGATATTATCTTTGGTTGTGCTTTTCATGATCTTGTGTCCAAGTTTTCAGCTATGATGAGTTTAGAACTTGAGATGAGTATGATGGGAGGACTCACGTACTTTTTGGGGCTGTAAATCAAGCAAACTGAGGAAGGTACCTTTGTGCATCAAACGAAGTATACAAGGGACCTTCTCAAGCGCTTCAACATGAACGAAAGCAAGCCTCTTCGGACACCAATGGGAACAGCAACAACACTTGAACTTGATGAAGATGGTGAATCCGTGGATCAAAAAGAATATAGAAGCATGATCGGATCACTTTTGTACCTCACGGCATCAAGACCGGACATACAATTCAGCGTATGTCTTTGTGCACGGTTTCAAGCTTCCCCACATGTTTCACATTGTCAAGCCGTCAAAAGGATTCTCAGGTACTTACATGGAACTCAAGAATTTGGCATTTTTCTTCCTTCTTCCTCAACCGTTACTTTGAAAGCTTTTTCGAATGCTGATTTTGGGGGTTGTAGGATTGATAGGAAAAGTACTTCCGGCGCTTGTCATTTTCTTGGTAATTCTCTTGTTGTTTGGTCCTCTAGAAAACAAAATTCAGTTGCACAATCCACAGCCGAATCTGAATATGTATCTGCTGCTAGTGCTTGCTCACAAATTCTTTGGATTGTTCAAACACTTAAGGACTATGGGGTTGATCTAGATAGTGTTCCACTGTTTTGTGATAACACTAGTGCTATTTGCATTGCCAAAAACCCCGTGCAACATTCTAGAACTAAGCACATTGATATTAGGTATCACTTTCTCCGAGATAACATTGAAAAGGGAAACATTGTGCTTCACCATGTAGATACCGAACAACAATTGGCTGACATTTTTACAAAACCTTTGGATTTCACTCGTTTTTGTTACATTCGTAGTGAAATAGGGGTTATGCATCCTCATGGCTTAAATTGAGGGGGGGGGGGGGTTTGAAACTTGGGAAGTCTATGTGTGAATCTGAAATAAAAATAATATGAGCATAGTATTTCATACATATATGACTCTATGATTCCTTTTACATGCTGAAAGTTCTTACTACATTACTCGTGTTATACATTTTGTAGTTTTTTCCATGTCTAGTAATTGGAATAATTACTTACACTAAAACTGGTCATGGCCGAACTTTCTTGCTGTTTTGAACTTGTTACATATTCACAAGTGCTTTTAATCATTAAGAATTCATCAAGTAATCAACTCACATGTTGAGTTTTTATGAACAAATATAAATTGAGAAAAGATCAAGAGAATATGCTTGCATTGCACTTCTTCTTTTGAGATGGCTTGTCATTGCACTTAGATATGAACTTGGAAGAAGTTGTGTATGACTAAAACCATGTCCTTAAGCTTCTGATTGTCAAATGACATAGGCTTGGCTTGGTTGGTTAGAATAAGGCAGATGCGCATATAATCTCTTGCAAATATCATATGATATAAATTTATGCTTTGAAAAATAATAAAATGCAGCAACTAGTGTCATGCTATCAGGTTTTGAGATAGTTAAGTTTGTGAGATCATGACTTGCTTAAATTGAAAATTACATTTGATCTCTAGCATTGCTTACACTACTTTATGTATTTCATTGATGTGATAATGTAAGGTACTTGATAGTATGACTTGGATGAGCTTTATTTATATGTATATGTTATAATATGCTCATAACAACTAAAGAAGGAGAGATAATTTGTTTATATGCTCATGACTTGCTGAATACATTGTCAAAGGGGGAGAGATAAGCATGAAGAGAAAGAGAATATGTGCATAAGGAGAGATAATAAAGGGGGAAAGATAATATGGGAATTTTCTCATTTTATTTCTGAATTACAAAATGGGGAGAAATTGCTTTCAAAACTTTTATGTGAATAAGCCAATGTTCGGATTTTAAATGGTGTTGCCAATGCATTCATCAAGGGGGAGATTGTAAGACCTATGTGTGCTGAATACATTGGCTTGTAGTGAATACACTTGGCTTTGATGATAAAAGTTTAACATGTCACCAAAACACCTTTTTGTCAAGGTCTGACTCTAGCTCTGAGCTACAGCAAGGTCTGATGGTAGGTCCGGCTTGTTTTAGGTAGCTCCGGCATGTTAGATGCTAGGTCTGACTTCTTGGTAAGGTCCGACTAGCTTTGGTTAGCTCCGGTGAGCTTTATCTTTAGCTCCGGCATATCCTTGATAGCTTCGGCATATATTTGATAGCTCCGGCATGCTTTTGCTAAGCTCCGACGTACTTTGTCTAGCTCCAATTTTGGGTTGACTAGTTTTGACTAGTTTTTGGTAAGCTCCGGTGCTAGGATCTACTAGTTTTGGTAAGATCCAACAGGTGCTTCATTGTACTAGTTTTGGTAAGCTCCGGCGCTAGGTTCTACTAGCTTTTGTTAGCTCCGGCTCAAGGTCCGGGTTGCTCTGGCAAGGTATGGAACTTGACCGCAGTGCTTCTGCTTTTCATTTGCAATGTTTCGTACTTGCTTTACATGATTGGAAATATTGCTTAGTATTCATTTGCTAAGTTTTTGGTGCGTTTTGGTTGATATGGCTGATATCGTGTTACTGTGGTTTTGCAACATGCTTATGTGAGGCTCTCACGTAAGGTGTTGTGTTCGGAATTAACTTGAGTCAAGTTGAGGACTTGGGCTCGTATGGATTGGTTGTTTATTCATGTGCAGGTGTTGCTTGAGTTCAAGTCATGGCTGGTGACAGGATCCATTGGACTAGTCTCAGGGAGGAGATGAGGTTCCAACAACCAAGTTCGGGAGGAACTGTGGTTGAGCTGATCAGGAGAGAGGAAGATGTTTGTGGAGTATGAGCTTAATGAAGATCCAAGTGAAGGAATCTATTTTGGGGACAATAGCCAAGGAAAAATCTTTGGCACTGGTAAAATTGCTATATCCTCTAATCATACTCTTTCAAATGTCTTACATGTTGATTCACTTGATTATAACCTCTTGTACATATCACAACTATGTGAAAAAGGTTATAATTGTTTATTTACTAATGAGGGTGTGACCGTCACAAGGAAAAGCAATGACTCAATTGTCTTTAAGGGTGTACTCAAGGGAAAGCTCTATCTTGTGGATTTCTCCGCGGATAAAGCCCAACTTAATACATGCTTAACTGCAAAAAATAACATGGGATGGCTTTGGCATAGGAGGCTAGCCCATGTTGGAATGAGGAATTTGCAAAAACTCCTTAAGGGCGAGCACATCCGTGGTTTAAAGAATGTTGTGTTTGAAAAGGATAGGCCATGTAGCGCATGCCAAGCCGGAAAGCAAGTTGGAGCACCTCATCCATCCAAGAACATTATGACAACATCAAGACCATTGGATCTTCTACACATGGATCTCTTCGGTCCAATCGCCTACATTAGTATTGGTGGTAATAAATATGGTCTTGTCATTGTTGATGATTTTTCACGTTTCACTTGGGTGTTCTTTTTGCATGACAAGAGTGAGACTCAAGGTGTCCTCAAGAGATACTTGAAGAGAGCTCAAAATGGGTTCTCCTTGAGTATCAAGACCATTAGGAGTGACAATGACACTGAATTCAAGAACACCCCAGTTGAAGAATTTTTGGATGAAGAAGGCATCAAGCATGAGTTCTCGGCCCCCTACTCACCTCAACAAAATGGGGTGGTCGAGAGAAAGAATAGGACTCTAATTGAGATGTCAAGAATCATGCTTGATGAGTACAAGACGTCGGACCGGTTTTGGGCGGAAGCGGTCAACACCGCTTGCCATGCCATAAACCGGTTGTACCTTCACTGCATTCTTAAGAAGACGTCATATGAGCTCCTGACCGGTAACAAACCCAACATCTTTTACTTTCGTGTTTTTGGGAGCAAATGCTACATTCTGAACAAGAAGCCTAGGACTTCGAAGTTTGCTTCTAAGTCTAATGAGGGTTTCTTGCTTGGCTATGACTCAAACACTTACGCCTATCGTGTCTTTAACAAATCCTCCGGAATTGTTGAAGTAGCACATGGTGTAGTGTTTGATGAGACTAATGGCTCCCAAGTGGAGCAAGTTGATCGTCATGTGCTAGATCAAGAAGAAGCTCCACAAGTGGTGATAGGAAGGATGACACTTGGAGACATACGACCAGAAGAGCAACCTCAAGTCACAAGTAACCATCCTATACATCAAGCAAGCTCTCCCTCAAATGATCAAGATCAACCTCCCCAAGATGCGCTTCAAGAAGATGAAAATGAAGGCATCAATCAAGGGGGAGACAATGAGGATGAGGAAGACCAAGATGATGAATCAAGACCTCAAGCACCTCACCCAAGAGTGCATCAAAGCGTCCAACGGGACCATCCCATTGACAATATACTTGGAGACATCTCCAATGGGGTAACTACTCGATCTCGTGTTGCAAATTTTTGTGAACATTACTCTTTTGTTTCTTCCTTGGAGCCCCACAAGGTTGAAGAAGCACTATGAGATCCGGATTGGGTCATGGCCATGCAAGAAGAGCTCAACAACTTTGAGAGAAATAAAGTATGGGAGCTTGTGAAGAGGCCAAATGCAAATGTTGTAGGAACCAAATGGGTGTTCCGCAACAAACAAGATGAACACGGGGTGGTTACAAGGAACAAGGAACGACTTGTGGCCAAAGGGTACTCACAAGCCGAAGGTTTGGATTTCGAAGAAACCTTTGCTCCCGTAGCTAGGCTTGAATCAATTCGTATATTACTTGCGTTTGCTACTCACCATGATTTTAAGCTATATCAAATGGACGTCAAGAGCGCATTCCTCAATGGTCCAATCAAGGAAGAAGTATATGTGGAGCAACCCCCCGGATTTGAAGATGAAGAATTCCCAAACCATGTGTACAAATTGCGTAAGGCTCTCTATGGACTCAAACAAGCTCCTAGAGCTTGGTATGAGTGCCTTAGAGACTTTCTAACTCAAAAAGGTTTTAAAATTGGGAAGGCAGACTATACTCTATTCACTAAGCACTTTAATGATGATTTGTTTGTTTGCCAAATATATGTCGATGACATTATATTTGGTTCTACTAACAAAGCTTTTTGTGGTGAGTTTTCCAAGATAATGACGGAAAGATTCGAGATGTCCATGATGGGGGAGTTGAAGTTCTTTCTAGGTTTTCAAGTGAAGCAACTCAAGGAAGGCACATTCATTAGTCAAACCAAGTACACACAAGATATACTCAACAAGTTTTACATGGACAAGGCCAAACCCATCAAGACTCCTATGGCAACCAATGGGCATCTTGATCTCAATGAAGATGGTCCAAGTGTAGACCAAAAGGTATATCATTCTATGATAGGCTCATTGTTATACTTATGTGCATCTAGGCCCGATATCATGCTTAGTGTGTGTATGTGTGCTAGATTTCAAGCTGCTCCAAAGGTGTGTCATTTGACCGCCGTTAAGAGAATTCTTAGATATTTGGTTCACACACCAAGCCTAGGACTTTGGTACCCCAAAGGCTCTAAGTTTAACCTCATTGGATATTCTGATGCGGACTATGCGGGGTGCAAAGTTGATAGGAAGAGTACATCGGGAACTTGCCAATTCCTTGGTAGATCTCTAGTGTCATGGTCCTCAAAGAAACAAAACTCTATTGCACTTTCCACAGACGAAGCGGAGTATGTCGCCGCCGGAAGTTGTTGTGCACAACTTCTTTGGATGCGACAAACTCTTAGGGACTATGGCATAAACTTGCGCCATATTCCTCTCCTATGTGACAATGAGAGTGCCATCAAAATAGCTCACAATCCAGTTGAACACTCAAGGACCAAGCACATCGATATACGCCACCACTTCTTGAGAGATCACTCCATCAAAGGAGACATTGCAATTTCCCATGTGAGAACTAATAAACAATTGGCCGTTATCTTTACCAAGCCCCTTGATGCGAAAAGATTTTGTGAACTTAGGAGTGAGCTGAATATCTTGGATTCTTGAAATGTGGCTTAAGTCTTGCACATCTGATTGCAATATTCAAAATTCACGCATGCTTGCGAAAAAACTCATCCTCCTCAATTTTTCACAAATTATTTTGAAATTATTGAATCCTTGTGAAGCATGGTCACAGTTTGATTGTTGATTGCTTACTGACCATATGTACAAAGATATTTTGTGAAATATAGTCCAAAAGGATCAAATCTCCACTCAAAACTCAATATATAGGAGTTTTAGGTCTTAGGACCGGACTAGTCCGCTCCTTGTACCGGACTAGTCCGATGGTATGAGCTGTCCGGACCCAGTCCGGATGCCGGACAAGTCCGGGTCCCTGGCCGGACTAGTCTGGCCCTTGGGGACTTAACCTCCCCAGGGTGCCCTCGACCTCTCCACTTCGTTTCAAACACTCTCTCTCCAAAACGCTCAAAAACCGTCTCCCCAACGGTGATTTTTGAGTCCATCCACCAAATCTCGATTCCAATTGGTGGATTGAAGCCCCAAGGTGCTTAGGAACTTTTCCCCAAGCATCGGAGACCACTTCCCCTTCCACATTTCAACAAATCGAAGACTTGAAGAGGTATTCTTGACCTAACTCCAAAATCCTTGGAATTCAATTCTCTTTGGTCCATTGATCAAAACTTCTTCACAAATGTTGTTGTACACATCAATGTGATCATGTAGCTCTATTTTTGTGGTAGGATCTGTAGTTTTTACAAAATTTCCCTAGATTAGGGTTCTTGCTGTGTGAACTGGACTAGTCCGGCCACAGGGCGGACAAGTCCGATCTGGTGCGGACTAGTCCGGCCCCTAGGCGGACAAGTCCGGGTTACACAGTGAAAATCCTAACCTAGGTTGATCTTGTGAATTCTACCATTTTACTTTAACTTCCTTGACTCATTCACATTCCCTTGCTTCTCTTGTTAGCAACAATGTCAGACAATGAGTCCTCCCTCCGACTCCGAGACCGAAGCAGAGAAGCAGGCTCTCTTTTGCCGAAAACAATGAGAGGATCAAGAGATGGCTGTTGTGTACTTTGCCTCTTAGAGGGCAAAGAAGACGCAGCGTGAGGAGCACAACTCCGCTGCTGCCGAGGCTGCCCCAAAGAGAAAGAGGCTTGTGACCTTGGGTGAGCAAGCCAAGTCCCAGGGGGCAAGATCCTCCAAAGATAAGGGCAAGGCCCCTATTGATGTTGCACCCAAGAAAAGGGTGACTGTGGCCAAGAAGGAAGCAAGCAAGATGAAGAAGGGTTCCCCACAACCCATTGGCCCCTTGAGGATGTCCTCTCCTGCACGGAACCCAAACCGTGCAGCTGCTTTTGATGTCAACATCTTCAAGGGCAAGGGGGCTGAGAAGGCACGCAAATTGAGGAAGACAAATGTTTATCAGCGTGACAGGAGCACAGTGGATCCCCGGTTCTGGGTTGACTTTCACTGTGACTACTACAGGACGGTCTATATGACCAAGCAAACTCCTTTCACATATGCTCAATGGATCGACTGGGATTACATGGCCCAGAAAGATCATCAAGCCTTGAATGTTGTGATTGAGGCTGTCGAGAGGCATGGTCTGAAGAAGCTTATGGCTTTCCAGTATGACTGGAATGTGGAGGTCATCACTTAGTTCTACTCCACCCTTTACTTCCACACTGATGGGGATAGGAGGATCACCTGGATGACCCATGGAGAGCAGTACGCTACCACCTTTTGGGAGTTTGCTCAGTTGCTTGACTTAGAGGATCAACTGGATAATGAGATCATAATTTCCAATCTAAAGCCAGTTGACCAGGACACATTGGAGTACATGTATCCAAGTCATGGACAATATGAGGCCGGGCACATCAGAAATAGCAAGCCCTTCTATAGTGTGCTCAACCGGGTCCTCAGAAAGACAATTGCCCCCCAAGGATGGAGATGCGGGGATAATCCAAGGCAATTTGAGGCATTTAATAGTCCTCATTGATGGAGATGTCCGCTTCAATGTGGTGGACTATATCTTTGATGACATCTTCAACATCTCTCACACCCCAATCGATCATGTGGATACGCTCTGTACATTATGTACATGATAGAGAAGATCTCCGGGCTCACTTTAAAGAAAGACATCATTCACCGGAGGCTTCGACCACAACTCCCTCCTCCGGAGCCAGCTGTCGCTCGGAGGAAGAATGCAGATCCTCCCGCTTCTTCCTCTCGCTTCGTGCCATCTCCTCCACCACCTCCGCCTTCGACACAATGCGGAAGCGATTTCTTCAAGTGCTTCAAATCTCTTTTTTTTTTCGTGCCAGAAGACGGAAATTCGGCAACGTCGCATTGAGCGTTGCAATGAGAAGTATCTCAAAGCGATGTGTGACAAGCTGGACACCCCTATGTCCCCCGCCGAGGAGAGCGATGGAGAGCTCACTTCCTTTCTCGAGTTCACTGCCGAAGAGCTCGCTGAATTTGGAGAAGCTGGAACTTCCACCGCGGTCCCGACCGAGGATTCGCAGGCCACGGAAAGCGACAGCGAGCCCCAAGGCGACAATGATGACTCCGACTCCGCCGATGAGTAGCCCTAAGGGCTCTTCCTCTCTTCTTTTCCTTTTTGGTGTCTTGATGCCAAAGGGAGAGAGATAGCGAGGAGATAGCTTGACGGGCTCTTAGATCTAAGGGGAGAGACATAGGGGGAGAGATGAAGGGGGGGGGGGAGATAAAATAGATTGATGTTGATGTATGAGTGTATTGATCCTTGTTTCTATGTTGGACTTATGTTTTAAAACTCATTTCAAGTTGTTTTGTAAGATTTAGTCTATGTATTCATGTGTCTTGCCTAAATTTGTGATGTGTTGCCTCATTTAAATGTCTATTTTGCATAATCAACGCCTTATCACACTTTATGAACACATCACTTAGGTACCCCACCATAACATGTATATGTAACAGAACTCTCTCAATCTCTTTACGCATGATGAATACATTGAGGGGGAGTCACTCATACAAATACATGTTATGAAAACAAATTATTAACCTTATTGTTGAAGTCTTAATGTGTTGTCATCAATTCAACAAAAAAGGGGAGATTGAAAGTGCATCTCGGCATCCCCGTGAGTTTTTGATGATTGATGATGACAATTAAGAGGCTAATGACCTAAGTTGATCTTAAGCACATGTACAAGGATTGAAATGAGATGAAAACCCTCAAAAAGGAAAAGGAGAAAACGGGCGTCAAAGACTCAAGCGTAGAAATAAGGGTTTCTATGGTATTGAGTTTATATGAGCCGTATCATGTGAGAGGGTGGTTGTATCATGTGCATTGAGATCACACCAAGGGGCTCAAAGTGGTGGTTTAGAGAAAAACCTAAGTGAGAAGCCTTAAATGAGAAAAACCCTAGGAGGCCGGACTAGTCCGGGCCTCTGGGCCGGGCTAGTCCGGTTAAGGCAGACAAGTCCGTTTTTGGACCGACCAAACGTCTCTGAAGTGTCCCCGAGTGATTTCGGAGCTAAGTCCGAGAAGTATGGACTTGTCCGTTTTTGGACGGACCAAAGCTCTCTGGAGTAGTTCAGACTTGTCCGTTTGGGCACGGACTTGTCCGCTTGGGACTTAGTGTGAAAAACCGAGAGAAAACCCTAGGGGGCCGGATTAGTCCGCCCTTGTGGTCGGACTAGTCCGGACCAACCCAGAAGAGTCCATTTTGGAACGGACCAAGTGGTTCTGTTCCACTTCGGACTAGTCCATTGTTGACCGGACTAGTCCGACATCTAGTCACTGTTTGAATTTGGAAATTTGGCGGGTAGCGTGACGATCGATGCTCAGTGTGACAGTTGTCGGCAACTAACCAGAGGGTCAGTGGTCCCATAGGGCCAGACTAGTCTGTGGTCTAAGGCCGAACTAATCCGCCCCTTTGCTGATGTAAGCAAAAGGGGCTCGGGACCTCTATAAAAAGGGGACCCCCGGGCTCATTTGAAAGAGAGAAGAATCCTAGCGCCGTCACAAGCAACCTATTGCCTTCCAAAGCCTTCTACTCATCCTACTAACCCCCTAAGAGCAAATGTTGAAGAGATTAGGGTTTGGGGAGGAGAGTAAAGGAAGATCATCTCGCTTTGGCTCTCGGTTTGATCTCTTGCACATTGTGTTGTGTTTTGTAGCTTGTGTGAGTTGAGATTCGTGTGCTCCTCATTGTATTGATTTGTGGGAGCCTCAAGTTGTGAGCAGCCCCATCAAACTTTGTGATTACCCATTGATATAGTGGAAACCAAGCCGGCCATCGTGGTGGCTTGGTGAGAGAAGGGTCAAGTGAGACCCGGTACTTGCGTGGACTTCTCAACGTGGAGGTAGGCTTCTTCGTGGAGCTTCTCAACGTGGAGGTAGGCTTCTTCGTGGAGCTGAACTACGGGATAAATCTCGTTTCACTTGTCTTTCGTTTTTTGTGATCACTAGTATTGTTTTTAGGGTTCACTTTGCTCTTATTGCCTTACACTTTGATCATTACTCTAAACTTCCAATCTAAGTGTTTAAACCTCTCAATCTGAGCTTCACAAGTTTACTACACATTGCTCATATCTTTGGTAAATTTTAATTCCGCAAATAACTTATAGAAATCAAGTTTTAGGGTTTCCACCCTGTGCTGAGCGGACTAGTCCGGCCCTGTGCTGACTAGTCCGACCACAAGAATTTAATCTCGTTTGATTAAGTCATTTCAGATATTATTGCCTATTCACCCCCTCTAAGTGATTTTTAATCGTATAATTAACTGTTAATCCTAACAATTAACAAAATACGAATTTTTTATGATCTTTACAATCACAAAGTCGTTTTGATTGATTATATTACAACTATTATAATTCTTACAAATTAATATATTAACAACTAAAACTTAACAAATGCTGGAGGGGTTCCCCCTAAGTTTTCGGTAAAAAAAAAACTAAAACTTAACAAAATTATTCATCTTCTTCCTCACTTCCGGTGGCAGCCGTGCCGCCGCTGCTCAGTCGGGAGTCGATGTTCAGAGAAATAGGGTTACAAGGTTGCACGAACCTAAAAAAAAAATCAAAGATCGTCTGAAATGAAGTTTATTTTCAGACGTCAAAAGTACAGCATTCCTTTTTTACATAAGCTTTTTATAATAAGATTAAACGAATCAAAGTTGCAGTGAGCTGGAATTGAAAAGCGGGCGACCGGTCAAAAGGGCCATTTTGACACAGAACGGAGAGGAAGCCAGAGAGAGGTTGAAGAATCCGACTATCTGAGTCTAGACCTCTCTCCAGTCCTCAAAATATTGCTCAGCACTCAGCAAGCGAGCAAGCAAAGCCGTCCCCACCCTATATATCTGCCCACCTAGTATAGGAGACTGGCAGTAGACGGGAGTCCAGGGCTCCAGGCTACACGAGGCAAGAAGAAGAAGAGCAAATCGAATCGGTACACGGCTGCTGCATTCGGGGGAGAGGAGAGGAGGATGGCGTGCCTGCACGATCACAGCTGCGAGGATCACAACTGCGCCGCCGACTGGTCGCTCTACAACCATGTCGACATCCCCAAGGTCAGTTCCCGCCTTTCTCCTCCCGCCCCTCCCGTCAGTGCGAAACCAGATTTGTTCATAATACACCACTCTCCTTATGCTGGATTCCTCTGTGTTGTTGATTCGCTTCCCCCTTGCGTACGGGTAAATCAGGAGGGGGTTTGCGGCGGCTAACCCTTTTCTATTACCGAGCACGCAGGTGGTGGCCCTGAACGAATCTGTGCCCGGGAGCGTCAAGTCGGTCTTCAAGCCGTGGGAGCAGCGCCTCGACACCTCGGGGGTATGTATGCTGCCACACCACGTCGCCTGCTGGCCGTGTCGCCTTGATTTTAGAGTCGAGTAGGATTCACCGGTTCAGTTAACAGATGCGACTTATGATCGTTGCTGAAACGTATTCATCTGGCTACCAGTCAGGAGTAAACTTGTCGTGGCTGAGGATGCATATTGTTGTGGTACGAAAGCTTGAAAGAAGAGATATCTTATTATCTTCTGAACTCTTGTCGCCTCACCCTTTGAAATATGGCATGGGTTTAAGAAATTTGACACATGAACTGTCACCACATCATGTTTTTGTCCTGTATTCATTGTTGCATCAGTATGGATGATTTGATTGGCTTTTGATATTGCATTTGAATGAATATAGACTCAGTTTACCTTAAGATACTCACAACTTGCACAATGTTCCATGAATAATATACGACCATGGCCGATTCTTTTAGTGCACGAATACTATAATTCTTTTGATAATATATCGAAAATGACTTTTGAGGCCCCAATGAGATTAGTCACATGAGACATAAAGTAGAAGGCAGCTCGAATGAACAAAAAAGTTAAGCAGAAAAATAGTGGGCTGGCAAGGTTGAGACTTCTCCAAATTTATGCTCTTTAAATTAATCTAATGGAAAATTCCTTGTTAATGTTTTACATGTTGATAATGTTGGATGTTGTGGCCCTCATTTACACATACAAGGTTCATGATAGCTACATTAAAATGTTGATGTTGTATCCTGCTTTTTCATTATTTGTATTTACTAATTTTTAGCACAGATCCTATTTACTGATTTTTTTTAATAAATCAAAATGACTTGTAGTTAGTCATTTTCATCTGATGCCTGCATTCTCATAAGCATCCTTGCTGCACCAGGGTTTTCTGGAGAGTAATGATGGTGACCCTGAATTGCTTGTTTTCATTCCGTAAGTAGCTGAAGTCACATTCTCTTCTGACATACTCCCTCCAGTTTTTAATTAATGTTGTTGGGGCAACTTTTTCTGCTTAACGGTGAACTAAATAGATTGTCCTAATATTATCAATTTAAAATCGGAGGTAGTATATGGATGCATATATCCCACTGGTTCCTCTTTTATCTTTAACTAATTCTATTGGTGATTTCTCGCTTTAGGAGTTATGACCTCTAACTGAAATATAGCAATGAATGAATTAATATCTTCGGATGTACTATTTCCTGAGGTAGTGTTCGGTCCGAAAATGTATGGTGTCTCGGGAACTAGTGAACTACAATATATATAGATGGACCCCCCCCCCCCCCCCTTCTGTTACATGGAGAACTTGTTCTCAGCTGTTTATTAGGCTAGTGCTTGTCTAGTTATCGATATACATTTTCTATTTTCCCCTGATGTAATATTTAGTCGTTCAATACTGAGCAGTACTTCATACAGTGGTTAAGTGCCTACATTAACTGAACTGATGCCTGTGAATTACATGCCCGTCTGCACTTTCAGCCTTGGAATCATTTCGTTTTTGCACGCACAATTCCATCACTGATCAGAACAAAACCTGATAAACGATAAGAGTTTCTATGCACTGTGCGCATTCTGGTTCCATATTAACCTCCTTAAAGTAGAAGGCAGTACGCTAAATGGGTCACAAACTCATGTAGAAGTCATTCTTTTCTATAAAGCTTTCTTTCAGTAAAAACAGCAGGCAACATGCACTCCATTTGTACTTCATCAGTCTGTATAATTAGATTGAACTCATAACTTCATCTGTTAGTGTCACTTTTTTAGTGGAGCATATTGTTTCATTTGTGTTCACAGTTAAGAACATTATCCCTTCCCTTCTTGTTTGTAACACTCATTCAAAAACTGTTAGGCCTGAATAATCATATATTCCCATCGGTTGTAGGTTCACTTCAGATGTTAAAATCAAGAGCATCTCTATTGTTGGTGGTGCTGATGGAACAAGCCCTTCGAAAATGAGAGCGTTAGTTTTGGAGCTTGAGCTTCTATTTTTCTTCTCTTTCTCATGGCATGAAATTTATTAGTACTTTGATGTGTTACAGGTTTATCAATAGAGAAGGTATCGACTTTTCTGATGCTCAAAACATGCAGCCTGTGCAGGTGTGTAACAAATCTCCTCTTTTTATCCATGCCATAAGCAGAAGCTTTGGTTTTAATGAGGTGCTATTCTACCAGGAGTGGGAGTTAGCAGAGAATTTGCAAGGAGCTCTTGAGTACCAAACAAGGTTTTCCTAGAAATTATGTATTATTCGGTTGAGATATATTGTCAAAATTTAATGTATTTGAGTTCTAGACCGATGTGATTAATGCCATGATTCTGTTCAAATCAAATAGAAGGACAGGCCTGGCACAGTGGTGACGTCAGCCCACTGGTGCCGAGAGGTCCTGGGTTCGACGCCGTCTCTCTGCATTGCACATTGCAGGGGTAAGGGCCTGTTTGGATGATGGCTAACTTGCCTAAGCCTAAGCTTAGCTACTTGCCACACTTGTGGCGCGCCTAAACTAACTAATGTTAGTATGTGTTTGGATTGTTACCATAACCTAAGCTTAGGCGCGCCTAAGAAAGTGTAGCATGTGTTTGTTTGGTTACCATGACTAAGTTTAGGCAAATAGCTAAGCTTAGGCGGTTGATTTGAGCGCCACAGTTGAGGCAGTTTTTTGTTAGGCAATGGAAGCAAAAGTTGCTTAACTTTTGTGGCATGCCTAACCTTAGTCAACAACCAAACTCTCGCCTAAAACAGTGTGGCATGTCTAACATTAGGCTTAGGCAAGTTAGACATTGAACCAAACAGCCCCTAAGATTGGCCTCATATAATCCTTCCCCAGACTCCACCTCGCGTGGGAGCTTCTAACACTGGGTTTGTCCTTTTTTTCTTTTCAAATCAAATCAATAGCCACTTTGCATGTAGGTACTAGCGTTAAACACCAAGCTGTTCCCTTTATTTCTGTCTGTTGAATGTCTCTCTTCATATGGATTGTTTCATTAGCTCTTCTTACATGTTCCCCCTGTTTGTTTTTCTTCTGTTTTTCAGATATTCAAGGTTCCAAGGTGTTGCTAACTTGACGCTGCATTTTTCTGATAACTTTGGCGGCGATACAACTAAGATTTACTACATTGGGCTGCGTGGTGAATCTACTCAGGTACCAGGGTCTTACTTGTTTAGTCCAAAAAGATAGTGGAAGCCTGTGCTGATGATTGATCACTTCACTTTGCCTACCGCAGAACAAAAGAGATGTTGTGGCGACAATTGTGTATGAAATAATGCCTAACCCTTCTGATCACAAGTAAGCTTTGTTATTATTTGAACGACTACTTGTTATTACAATAAAGTTTTGTGTCAATTCTGAAAGTATACTTGTATTGCACATTTGCACATAGCTGGATTCTGGGAGTGGAAGTTGTTTCCTTGTATGTCACTTTGACAGTTCCATAGGAATCCTCAGTCATCATCACTTTGGTCTTCTTTTCTTTCTGTTATAGTGAACCTTGAAGGTAGTAATTTAACTAAGATTGCTGGACTGATTCTGCGCTTGTAATTTCGGGAGCTTACTTACGGAAGAACAAGAATATACCCTAGGGCAGTAGTGCTAGAGAACCATTTTTTGAAGGACATGGTTCAATCATTCTTGTTTCATGATTTAGCACCTGTTACTAGTAACTGAGGGCACCTCTATTCTCTTTCTTTTTCTTGCCACGCAGAACAAAATCTGAGGCCGGAGGTGGTTTTTCTCATGTTGAGTAGGCGTCATGCCAGGTGCGGTATATCTACATTTCTGATGTTGAGCAAATTTAACATTTTTTTGACAATTGTACGACGTTCTTCGTCGACAGAGAAGCAGATGCTGTGCCTGCTGCGTCATCTGGAGGCAAATGTGGCCTCACATCCATGAATAAGAACGATCTAGGTCGTAAACTTAGCTTGACTTTTGAGTACATAACTCTACCTGTGAACGATATAATGTGTTGCTAATGGCCATCTGAGTTGGTCGCCCGTATGAATGTATGCTTTAGTGATACTCTAATTTCTGGTACTGTTCATCTCTTATGCCTTTTCTTTTCATGGCACTGTTCCCCTGATTATAGATCATGCTTTGTGCGTTAGAATTACATTTGAAATCAGCGTGAAAAGTTTAGAAAAGTTCATTCATTGCAAAGTTTTGAAACTGTTTTTGCAATAGTAGTGAACAACATTTCCAAACCAAACGAAACGAACACAGCATCGTTAACAAACCTTACGAGACCAAGATAGTCTGAGCAACATTTTAACTGTAAACCTCGACGACCGAATTCAAATGTTTCAGGGTTTTTATGTAGCAGACGGTCAAAATAATTTCAGACAAATTGCTTCAGTCACATCAAGAAAATAAGTGCTTTTGGAATCAACAGTACAGATGGCGTTGAAGGCTACGTCGTTCTTTATTACTGTTTTGGAAGAGTGCTGCTAACACGTCGGATCGTGTTGTGCGACTTATGTACGACCAAAAGCACAACAATCTTATGTAGGGGTGGGTTTACTAAAAATTTCAGGTAGAATCTTGAGTATGGATTTTGAAATTCGAAATTTCTGGTCGGGTAATTCCGGTTTTTAAAATTCATACTCGAGCAATCTCTGAAATGTTAGGTGACTAGAAATTTGGATACCCAAAATTTGGGTTCTGACTCAGGTAACCCGAACGATGCTCGCCCAGCAGGGAGAGGTCGGCCTCGACTCGTCGTGCGTGGTGGGGTGGAGGCAATGCTCGCCGTTTGTGGACGGAGGGGCCTGGAGCTCGCCGGGGGCTTGCGCTCGGAGCTTGACCTAAGTTTGCCATGGGGGTTGAGGCGGCACTCACTGATGACGGATGGGGTGTTACGCTCCAGACCGCCGGCGCGCTATAGCCCAGATGTGAGCCGCAATGTTGGATCGCCCCCGAGCAAAAACGATGCGTGAGGAACAAGAAGACGTAACAGAACCATGAATTCCGTTTGAATATTTTTTTCTCACCCTCTCCAGTTACGGGTCTCTCCTTATATAGTCATGAGAGTTCCCTCCCAGGCCCACACCCGGGTCCAAAATACATACAGTTCAAATGTTTAAACGCCACCATACTCACGTCGAGTCTTCTCGCGCGCACTCCCGCTCTTCTCTGTTACTCTGATCCGGTATGTGTGACACCTCACCCCGCCTCCGAGTGTGCTTGTCCCCAAGCACGAAGTTATGAAAATGACTGTAGCAAGACATTTCAATCTTTAGAGGTTGCGGAATCACGGGGCAACGAAGACCATTGTACCTTGACTTCAGTGATCACTTGCCCGCCTTTCTTCACCAAACGCCTGTCCAGAATGTCCACAGACTTGAGCGCCACCTTTGTTAGATCAGCTGGATCAGGTAAATCAGAGTAAACAGGAGAATAATTAGGGGTGAATTGCTTGAGTTGCAAAACATAGAAAACCGGATGAACTTGCGATCCTTCAGGCAAGCTTAAACAATAAGCCACAGCTCCAATGCGCTGAAGCACCTGAAATGGTCCAAAATACTTGAAAGACAGTTTGGGACAGGGCCAATTCACCACTGACGACTGAGCATACAGCTGCAGCTTGAGAAACACTGACTCAAACTCCCTCTCCACCCTAGACTTGCCAGCTTGCTGTTTCATCCGATTTTGTGTACGAGCCAACTGATTCTTAAGCATGTCAGTATAAGAAGCTCTTTCTGACATAAGTTCCAGTAGAGTCTTGTCAGTACCATCTGATGGCATAGGTGTAGCAATAATGTTGGACTCATAAGCATATAAAGCTTTGAAAGGGGAACACCCAAGAGAGGAATGACAGGATGAGTTATACCAAAACTCTGCAAGAGCCAGCCATCTCTTCTATTTGTTTGGGGTAGCATGCACTGCACATCGTAGGAACATCTCCACACATTGATTAATGCACCCCGTTTGCCTATCAGTTTGAGGATGGTAAGAGGTGCTCATCAAAAGTTTGGTCTGAAACATGCCAAATAACTGCCTCCAAAATGCACTAGTGAAAATACGATCACGATCAGAGACAATGGAGAGTGGCATACCATGGAGCTTAACCATGTTGTCCAAGACAGTGGCAACATGAGCTGCACTAAATGGGTGCTTCAATGCCAAGAAGTGGGCAACTTTGGAAAATCGATCTACCACCACCAGTATAGTGTTGTAGCCTTCTGAAGATGGCAATGCCTCAATGAAATCCGTCAAAATTTCTTGCCATACACCTTGTGGAATTGGCAGAGGTTGCAACTTCCCTGCTGGATGGGTTCTATCAGATTTTGCCTATTGACAGACACCACATTGCTTAGTATAGTCCTCCACATCAGACTTTAGACCCTTCTATTAAGCTACTATGCGCTGACCAGTTGCCCTCAAAAGCTTAAGCTGATGGGGAACGGTAGGCAATTCACTTATACACTCTAACACTCCCCCTCACGTGAGGCTCCCTCAGGCCTTAAACGTGGAAAATAGGAGTGGACTTGCGTCCGCCAGGATTCAAACTCGAGACCTCTAGCTATGATACCATTTTAAGTTACTATGCGCTGACCAGTTGCCTTCAAAAGCTTAAGCTGATGGGGAAGGGTAGTCAATTCACTTATACACTCCAACACCTTCCAGTAAAAATATTTCTTCAGCCTATTATAAGTCACCAACACACCAGAGTGATCACCCCAAGAAGAGTCATGAAAAGCAGCAACCAACTTAGTTCTAGTGGCTGAATTTGCACCAACCCATATTTGTGTGCCTTTTCGAATAATGCCCTGGTTCAATGTCATAGGACTTTCCAGAGCCAACTTGGCCAACAGCTCCTGAGCATCAGCATCTGTGGCATAAGAATTTAGCACCTCCACAATCCACTGACAGCAGTCATGTGTAACATTTGTGCAGTGCCCATCCTAGAAAGTGCATCTGCAGCAATATCTGCCTTCCCTCTCTTGTACACTATTTTGAATTGCAGTCCCATTAACTTAGACATAGCCTTCCTCTGAATTTCGGAATGGAGCTGCTGGTCTTCAAGAAAGGACAAAGCCTTATGGTCAGTCCTGATGACAAACTCTGAACGTTGCAGATATGTTCTCCAACGATCCATAGCCAAGATTAGAGCAATGAACTCTTTTTCATATATTGACAAGTGCTTGTTTTTATCAGTCAGGGCCTTACTCAGGTATGCAATGGGCTGATTCTTTTGCATTAACATTGCTCCAATGCCCCAATCACTAGCATGGGTCTCGACAGTAAATGGTTTATTGAAATTTTGCAGAGCAAGCACTGGGATATGCTTGCCTTTTTTAGACTCTGAAAAGCCTTTGCAGCTTATGCAGTCCACGGAAAACCCTTCTTCTTCAGTAAAGTTGTCAATGGTTTAGCCAAAGCTCCATACCCCTTAACGAACTTTCTATAATAGCCCGCAAACCCAAAAATCCTCTAAACCCCATTAAATTTTGAGGAACGGGCCATTCTTTCATAGCAATGGTTTTTCTTGGCTCAGCAGCCACCCCATGTTAAGAGATTACATGCCCCAAAATAAATTAGCTCTTTCATTGAAAGTGGCACTTAGACTGTTTAATGTAAAACTAGTGTTCTCTGAGTTCAGTCAGTACCAATCTGAGGTGCTCCAAGGCTATATATTAATATATCATCTATGAACACCAAGGAAAGTTTTCTTAAAAATGGAGCTAAGACCGAATTCATGGCACACTGAAAGGATGCCGATGCATTTGTTAACTGAAAGTCCATCTAGACATTCCCTTGTGAGTTTTGGACGATTGATGACAAACAAATGAGATCCTAATGAACCTGTTGATATGAATGCAGGTTAACTCAAATGAGATAATTTGGTGCCCTCAAAAAGTGAAAAATGAAGTGATGAAGAAAAAGAAAACCCAATTGATGAATGAAGCGAAAAGTAGACTTAATTGTATAGGATGTGTGTGAGAGACACATCCCAAGAGCTCAAGTCTTTGCGTATGGGTAAGGACTTAAAATCAATCTTAATAATTCACTGAGCACCAGACTAGTCCGTTCAACTCTCTAGAGTCTCACTTCACAGTGCACTGAACTAGTCCGTTGTCAAACCGGACTAGTCCGTTCAACTCTTTGGAGTGTCACTTCACAGTGCACCGGACTAGTCTGTTCATGGACTGGACTAGTCTGTTAAACTTTCTGATGTTCCATAACACTGTGCACCGGACAAGTCCGCTCATAGATCGAACTAGTCCGAAATTCTCTGATGTTTCATAACACAATGCACCGTACAAGTTCGTTCATGGATTGGACTAGTCCGAAAAACTTTCTGATGTTCCAATACACAAGGCACCGGACAAGTTCGGACACCCACCGGACTAGTCCGGTATACCTCACACATATTAGGGTTTTTAGTGTGTTGCACATTCCCCGCGGATTTCACACAGCACACCGGACAAGTCCGGTCCCCAGTACGGACTAGTCCGGCCGTCGGGATCCCTAACGGTAATAATTTTAGAAACACTATAAATAGAAGATCCACGACCCCACAAACACAACTCTCGCATTCTACTTTCAAGAACTGAAACCCTAGCGCCGCCACTTGTCCCAAGAGCACAAAAACACATATACCCACACTTCTAAAGTTCTCAAAAGTGAAATTCTTTGAGTATTCAGATTTGGGATTGGGAGATCGTTGTCTACGCGTCATTGAGCTCTTGGGGTTTGATCTCTATACACTCTTGCATTACTTGTAATCTTTTCGAGTGTATTTGATTATTTTTCTGTTGTAATTCTTGTGGGAGCCCTCAACGTGTGAGGTTGCCCCACCAACTCGGTGATTACCCATGATAGCGGAATCAAGTCATCCTTGTGTGGTGACTTGACGAGGGAAAGGGTTTGAAGAGACCCGACTCTGTGTAGGCCTCCTCAACGAGGATGTAGATCTCTTTCGTGAGATCGAACCTCGGTAAAAATCCGTGTCCCATGTGCTCATTTCCTTACTTTTGCAAGTTTCATCATCTAGGGCATTAGAATTGATATCATGTAATTTGTGTTCCACGTGCAAGTTTGCAATACTGATAGTTCAATCAAGTTTGTTTGAATATTAACTAAATTCTCCTGCAATAACATTTACAATTTCTGCATCAACACTTGATCAATTCACAACACATCAGCACATCGGACTAGTTCGCAGTCACACCGGACAAGTCCGGTTCCTCAGGTATTTAACGATTTGATTAAGTGTTCAGGAAAACTTTAAAAGCCTATTCACCCCCCTCTAGGCCACATTCAATTGGTATCAGAGAGTAGATTTTCCATCTACGAGACTCACCTCTCAGAGAGATCAAATGGCCTCAGAGAAGAACAATGAGATCCCGAAGGTGCCCAATACCAAAGATGAACATGACACAAAGGCTTTCGATATACTCAAGGAAAACAAACACGATGATGAAGAAGTGTGTGAACTCAAGGCGCTTCTAAGAAAGAAGCTTCTAAGCAAAAAGGGCAAGAAAGAAGACGAGAATACGACGGGGAGTGGTCATCATGACTACTCCCGATATCCTTATAACTATGATCGTCTTAATTTTAACAATCATTATATTTCCATTCCCATGGGGAAACTTCCTCATTTCGACGGAAATGATTATACCATGTCGAAATATAATATAAAAATGCATCTTATTTCCTTGAACCCCAATCTTTGGCATGTTGTGTGTATAGGTGTAGATATTTCTGATAACGACGATGAACTCACTCCGGAGCAAGAGCAAGAAATTCACCACAACACACGAGCCGTTGCAGTGATCACTTCTTCCTTGAGCCGAAAAGAGTTTACCAAGATTGATGGACTGGAAAATGCCATGGAAATCTAGGATACACTCAAGATAGCTCACGAAGGAAATAGATCAGTTCGTGAAGCAAAAATTGAAATGCTTGAAGGAGAATTGGAGAGGTTTGCCATTGAGGAGGGAGAATCACCTCAAGAAATGTACAATCAGATGAAGGCACCTATCAACAAGATCAGGTCCTATGGGAGCAAGAAGTGGACTGACCATGAGGTGGTCAAAAGGATGATTAGAGCATTTATGCCCAGAAATGTTACCTTGTGCTCAATGATTCGAGAAAGCCTGGGGTTTCACAAAATGACTCCAGATGAACTATTGAGCAAGGTTATCAATCATGAGATGATGGAGAAGGAGGCCCAATATGTCAAAGACTTAGCTGAACTTACTTCCTCCAAGAAGAAGGACGTTGCCCTCAAAGCAGCTTGCAAGCCTAAAGGAAAGGAAGTTCGTGAAGCACAAGATGAATAGGACACAAGTGATGTGAGCACTGATATGGATGATGAAGAGATGGTGCTCTTCATCAAGAAATTCAAGTGAATGGTGAGAAAAAGGAAGGGCAACAACTCAAGTGATGGGAAAAGCAAGGAGAAAGGAAAATCCAAAGCACGACGTACCTGTACAACTGTGGCGAGTATGGTCACTTTATGGTTGACTGCACATATCAAAAAAATAATAATAAGAAGAAAGCGAAGCCACAAGAGAAGAAGACCTTCAAGAAAAGGAGGCAAGCTCACCAAGCGCACATTGACAAGGAGTGGGACTCAAACGACGAGTCCTCCTCCGATGAAGAAGAGGAGATGGCTACCATTGCCATCAAGAAGCCTGCCAAGAAGTCTACACTCTACCCGAACATGGGAGGAAGGGAGACTCATAATCATACTTGCCTCATGGCTAAGGAAGGCAAGAAAAAGGTTCGACTTACACTTCCCTCACTTAACTCCTCCATTGCTGATTTTGATAGCTCTAGTGAAAATGAGGAAATGTTTAAAGGTTTAAGTAAAGCTGCTTTAAAGAAAATGAAAATGTTATCGGATGAAATTTTGGAGAAGGAGGAGTTTGTCAATCGACAAGAAGATATGCTCATCCACGAAAGGAAGATATATCAAGAGGTTGAAAAACTTACTCAAGACTAGAAGACTCACACATTGCAATCAAGGATGAATTTGCTAACTTGTCAAAAGTTAACAAAATCCTTGAAGTGCAAGTTGAGTCACTCAAGCAAAGTGACTCATCCTCCAAGAGCTCCTTCCAAAGGTGAAAATTCGACAACAGCTGTAACTTGAACATGCTCTAGCAAGAAAAACATTGTTAAAGATGATTCTTCTATTTCACATGCTAAACATCCATCCCAGAGTGGAATCTTTGACAAGGAAAAGGTTAAATAAGCACGTAGTGCATACATGGTCACTAGACCTCCTAACGTCAAAGATGGTCTTGGGTTTACTAAAAATAAAAAAATTTCCACTAATATTCAGGTTAAGAAGTAAATTACTTTTGTTAAGGAAACATCAAATGAATCTGAATTGCAAATACTATTCCGTGCTTTTGATGCTTCCTATGTACTTATGAAGGATAAATCTGGACATGACTTTGCTAAATATGCAGGGTCACGGCGCAAGAACTCAAAAACTTGTGTGTGGGTGCCCAAGACTCTTGTGACTAACCTACGAGGACCCAAGCAAACTTGGGTACCTAAAACCAAGAAATAACTCTATTTTGCAGGCCTAATCCTCCACTGGATCGAAATGGGTGCTGGACAGTAGATGCACTAATCACATGACCGGAGAGAGGAGTATGTTCGTGGAGTATGAGAGCAACGTGGATCCAAGTGAAGGAATATACTTTGGAGACAACAGCCAAGGAAAGGTCCTTGGTAGTGGTGAAATTGAAATTTCTTCCCAACATACTCTTTCAAATGTTTTACATGTCGATTCTCTAGATTATAATCTTTTATCCATATCTCAGCCGTGCAACAAAGGTTCTATTGCATTCAAGTGAATGTTGAAGGGTGTGAGACCTATGTGTGCTGAATGTTGAAGAAGCGATGGCTCTATTGCATTCAAGTGAACATTGAAGGGTGTGAGACCTATGTGTGATGAATACATTGGCTATGGCGATAAAAGTTTTGAATACTACCAAAACACCTTTATCATCAAGGTTTGACTCTAGGTCCGACTAGCTTTGGTTTGCTCCGACGCTAGATCCTGCTAGCTTTGGTAAGCTCCGGTTCAAGGTCCGGTTAGCTTTGGCAAGATTCGGAGCTTGATCGCAATGTTCCTGATTTTACTGTGAAATGTTTCGAACTTGCTTTACATTGTTTGAAATATTGCTTAGTATTCTTTCACTAAGTTTTTGGTGTGTTTTGGTGGTTAAAGCTGATATCATTTTGCTATGTTTTGCAACATGCTTACGTGAGGTGCTCACGTAAGACGTTGTAGTTTCAGAACTAACGTTAGTCTAGTCGAGGACTTGTGCTCGAAAGTATTGGTTGTTTATTCATGTGTAGGTGTTGCTTGAGTTCAAGACATGGCTAGTGACGAGATCTGTCAGTACCCTACGTACCGGGTACCCCACAATACCGCAACAAGTGCAAGAAAGTTTCACCCATCAGAATCAAATGCACTCGCAGGTCCCACATGACACGTTGCACTGGACCTGCTCCCCTCACATGGTTGGCTCTCGGGTTAACATGTGTAAAATAAGCCTGGAACAAAACCCCCGACCAAGGGAAGCTCCAGCGATTACAGGTGTACAACAACCCCGGACCCAGCCCCTCTCAGAGTGGAGCTCCGGTACTGACATATGTAGAGCAGCCCCAGACCTACTCTCACGCAAGGGAAAGCTCCAGATCTGCCACGTGTGGAGCCTCCAGGCCTTCATCACCAACGGAAATACAAGCTGTTCATGACCATTACAGACATTCAAGGATTGTTAAGGCGGCAGTTATAGGGTCTGATAATGTGTCATTAATATCATATTAATGACACACGATCAGTGTACCATTAATAGTGGTAACGCTGCCATGAAGTCATGTTACCACACTATTAACTGTACTTAATACTCTTTAGACATGTGTATTAGGTCATTAAGCACACTAGGGCCATATGTCGGGCCAGGCCAGCTTTGTAACGGTCAGTCCTTAGAACTATAAAAGGGCTGCACCGCACGAGTATAGGGGGATTCTGATCCAAGCAATCGCGACCTAACCTTAGTGAACTCACTCGCTCAATACAATTACACAAACCCCATGGAGTAGGGTGTTACGCTCAGGCGGCCCGAACCACGCAAATCCCTGAGGTCACCATCTTGATATTGATCTTGTGTCCCCCAACCACAAAAGAACCTCCGCGGGCTGCTTCACAACGGGTCCGGGGGAAGTGTCGTATTCCACACTTCGACATTTGGCACGCCAAGTAGGGGGGCATCATCCCAAGATCACAAGATGGTGAATTCAGCTGCTGGATCATCTAACGGTCATCATGCTGAACAACCTGTTGGAGGCAACCCCTCCAACATTCAGCAGCCAGGAAGTGCCAATGCTCCGGCAGGCACTGTAGCACCATCTGTCCCGCCAAACAATGCCAATCAAGGAGATGGGGCATCTGCGTCGATCACTACATTGGCAAACAACAACCCTGAGCATGCGCTTATTGCTGCGCGAGCTCTTCTGCAACATCCACCACCTCCAGGTGCACCCCAGGGTGCTATGGAGCAGTGGAGGGCTGATGTTGACCATCTGGTCGTAGCTGCGGCTGCAGGCATCAGCAACCAAGGTCCTCCTCCTTCGGGGCAAGCACCTTCACAACGACGGACCATTTCCGGCCGGCTTGGTCCACAAGCCTCTCAACAAAGGAGGCGTGTCGCCTACCAACAGGTGACTTCATTGCCCCCCGGGGTGCGATGCACCCATACCATCACTAGGATCCCGACCCATGACTTGCGGTCGGAACTTGATCACCGTTACCGACAACAAGACGTCCGAGTCCACATCGAGCGTGCTCGTGAAAGGCGGGAGCCTCAGGACAACCCTACTCCTCAAGGAGTAGGAGGAGGTTGTTCTGCCCTGGCCATGCACTTACGTATGGTCAGGTGGCCACAGAAGTTCCGGCTTCACTTGCCGAAAAAATTCGACGGAACAGTCAACCCTGCCAAATTTGATGAGACTGTAGTGGCCAATTACTTCCCGGTGGCCTTAACTGGGACTGCAAGGTCCTGGTTCATGAGTCTTCCACCCGACTCCATCAATAGTTGGGCGGAACTATGATAGCAATTCACTGCCAACTTTGGGAGTTCCTACACCCGACCTGGCACTGAATTGGACTTGTTTGTTGTAAAGCAAACGTTGGGGGAATCGCTACGGTCCTTCATCCAGCGATTCTCCCAGGTACGCAATACCATTCCTTCTATCTCGAGCTCTTCTGTTATCGTTGCATTCAGACAGGGTGTCCGAGATAAGAAGATGCTAGTGAAGCTGGCTATCAAAGAAGTTACCAGCATCACAGAACTCTTCAGCTTAGTCAACAAATGCGCTAGAGCTGCGGAGGGCCGTGAAATGCACTTTAAGCCAGCTTTGGAGGCTAATCAGAAGTCCTCCAAAACTGAAGCCACTACCTCCGATAGTGTCAAGAAGAAGAAGAAGCCCAACGGCAAAAAGAAGCCGTCAGCCGGCGCTCCAGCTGCTGCAGCTGCAGCTCCTGGAAGCCGGGGGCCACGCCCCAAGAAGCGACCTCGTCCTTCATCAAAGGACAACAACAGTTCCAAAGCATGGTGTCCGATTCACAAAGACGAATCGACACAGTTTGGAAGAGTGTCGGGAGGTCCAGAACCTTGCCGAGCGCTACAACAAGAATCGGGAAGAAGCTACTTTCCGTCAAAGGGAAGGAAAACAAAAAGTCGACGAAGCTCCAGTTGAAGAGGAGCTAGGTTTCCAGGACCCTAAAAAGGTCTTGAAAGCCGTCTACAACACTATCGACGATGACTCCGACGCCTCCGACAACGAACGTCGGAAAACCCTGAACACCATCTATGGTGGTTCTTGGGACATCACCTCTCGTCGCATCCTCAGACAATGCGGCGGGACATGGCCATGGTAGCTCCTGCTGCTAAGGTAGAACCACATCGGAAGTGGATGGATACACCCATCATTTTTGATGCTTTGGACTGTCCCCGAAATATGATCGGGGCTGGTCAACTCCCGTTGATGGTGTCACCCACCATTAACAGTATCCACACCCACCATGTAATGGTGGACGGAGGTTCCGGGCTAAACCTCATAAGGTTCAAAGCTTTCGTTAAGCTTCGGCTTCGACCTTCGGACCTTCGCCCATCCCGAACTTTCTCCGGAGTAGGTCCGGGGACCATTACACCTCTTGGTTATATTACACTCCCGGTGACCTTCGGGACCCATGAGAACTACAGAACTGAGAAGTTGATCTCCGACGTTGCGCAAATCAGTCTGCCATTCAATGCCATATTGGGTAGGCCAGCTTTATACATGTTTATGGCTGCTGCCCATTATGGTTATTTGGTGTTGAAGATGCCAACACCTACGGGCGTTCTCTGGATCTATGGAGATCGTACCGCAGGAGTCATTGCATTGGAAGAACTCTATGCGCTTACCACAGTGCAAGAGGAAGCATCCGGTAAGGAGCCAACTGCGAATCCTCCAAGCATTTGTCACAAAGGATCTACCTCCGCATCTCGTGTGCAACCAAGCAGCGACGCCGACGTTCCCGTCAAAGTCGTCCAAATCAGTTCCGATGCTGCTCAGACTACCCGTATATCGGGTGGTCTGAACAACAAATAGGAACTCACACTCATCACTTTCCTCCGGGCTAATGTCGACATGTTTGCCTGGCAACCATCACAAATGCCTGGGATCTCTAGGGAGGTGATTGAGCACAATCTGAGGATTTACCCAGACCCCCTGCCTGTACACCAAAAGCCCCAGAAGCAATCAATCAAGCGACAAAACTTCATCCGATAGGAAATCAAGAAGTTGCTCGAAGCTGGATTCATCCGGGAAGTCTTCCATCCGAAATAGCTGGCAAACCCAGTTGTTGTACCCAAGGCCGGTGGGAAGCTTCGGATGTGTATTGACCACACCACCTTAAATAAGGCATGTCCAAAAGATCCATTTCCACTACCTAGAATAGATCAGATAGTGGATTCCACCTCCGGGTGTGAACTACTGTGTTTCCTAGATGCATATTCTGGTTATCATCAAATCCAAATGTCTAAGGAAGATGAAGAGCATATTGCCTTCATAACAGTAGATGGACTGTATTTGTTATACTGCCATTCCATTTGGCCTTAAAAATGCTGCTTCAACATTTGTGCGAGCCTTGTACAAAACATTTGGAGAGCTGATTAGAGACTTGGTGGAGGTGTATGTTGATGACATCGTCGTGAAGATCAAAAACAAGGAGTCACTCCTTGACAACTTGCAAGCCGTCTTCGACAAGCTGCGCACTACGCGCACCAAGCTGAACCCGAACAAGTGTGTCCTCGGGGTTAGCTCCGGGAAACTCTTGGGTTTCTTGGTGACCCATCGAGGAATCGAGGCAAATCCGGCGAAGATCAAGGCTATAGAAGAAATGCGGCCCCCAACCCGCATTAAAGATGTCCAAAAGTTGACTTGATCTCTAGCTGCACTCAGTCGGTTCATATCAAGACTAGCAGAACGGGCTATGTCCGGACCATTTCATTGGTATGAAGGAGCAGAAAAGGTATTCCAAGAGTTGAAACAACTCCTTACCACACTACTAATCCTGGTAGCTCCGAAACCTGGTGAGCCTTTACTACTTTACATTTCGGCAACTGCAGAGGTTGTTAGTATGGTCCTGGTAGCGGAAAGACCGGAGCCATCCCCAATGCAGGAGTCTAGACCACTCCGGGAGGGTCCGGAGCTACCTGAAGGTGAGTCTGGGGACCAACCCTCAGGCACAGATCCTCAAGGCGAGATGCTAGAGGATCAACCTCCTTCAAACGAAGGAGTAACTACTGCTCAACAAGAAAATCTAGACCACTCTGGGAAGGTCCGGGTCACTCCAGAAGAAGCTCCGGGTTCCTTAGGTAAGGACCAGGGAATTCCATAAGAAGGTCCGGACCCCCCCCCCCGGGAGGGTCCAGGTTGATGAGGAGGAAGCTCCGGGCCCCTCCGGGAGGGTCCAGACAGTCCAGCGCCTAGTGTACTTCATCAGTGAAGTACTCTGCGATGCCAAGACAAGATACATTGAGGTGCATAAACTTCTTTACGCAGTTCTCATTGCCCCAAGAAAGCTTCGTCATTACTTCCAAGCCCACAAAATATCAGTGGTAACCTCTTTTCCACTGCGTGCAATTTTGCATAACCCTAATTCTACTAGGAATATTGCAAAGTGGGCAGCGGAGCTGACATAATTCGATCTAGAATTCGTGTCAATACAAGCAATTAAAAGTCAAGCCTTGGCTGACTTTGTGGCGGAGTGGACTCCCTCTTCATCAAACGCTGGGGGCCACAGTGAGCAGAAACCAGAGCTCAAACTTCCGGTATTCATTGAGCCTCACTGGACCCTCTACTTCGATGGCTCTATGCAGAAGCAGGGTGTCGGAGCTGGAATCCTTCTCCTAGCTCCGACCGGAGAGAAGGTCAAGTACATGGTACACCTTGATTTCAAGGCAACCAACAATATGGCAGAATATGAAGCCCTCATCTATGGACTCAAGGTGGCACTATCTTATGGTGTAAAACAGTTACTGGTGAAGGGAGATTCACAACTCATTATTAAACAAGTGAAAGGTGAATGCTCCTGCAACAATTCTTAATTAGCTGCTTATCTCCTTGAATTCCAGAGGCTTCAGAAGGACTTCGAAGTCCTGGATCTCCATCATGTTCAGCGCCTTCAGAACTCCGAAGCCGATGAACTCTCGATGAAAGCCTCGACCGGAGCTCTGGCTCCTGACAGAATCTTTGTCCGGAAGTTATCAAAACCAACAGCTCAACCTGCCGAACTGAGCAAAGGGGACGAGACTAGCACCTCGAAGCTGGCGGTCCCGGTGGCCCTGTTACCATGGCGTTCACCAAGGGTCGTAGGTGCTGTCGGGAGCTCCGAGCAACCCATCACGCAAGACTCAAAAGCTCAAGTTAGCTCCGATGCATGGATCTCGGAGATCCGGATCTACTTGAAAGACAATATCCTTCCTGAAGACAATGTATCCGCTGACCGGATTATCAGATTGGCTAAAAGATACACGTTGGTAGAAGGGGATCTCTACCGACGCGGTGCCAACGACATCCTAATGCGGTGCATTGCAAGGGAATAAGGATGCGATCTCTCGCGGAAATCCATGGAGGCGAGTGTGGGAACCACGCATCTTCTCGCACGCTGGTCGGTAAAGCCTTCCGGCATGGCTTTTACTGGCCTACCGCACTTCAGGATGCGGTTGAGCTAGTGAAGAAATGTGAAGCATGTCAGTTCCATGCAAAATAGATTCACACACCGGCTCAATCACTGCAAATGATACCTCCTACATGGCCATTCGCTATGTGGGGCATGGATATCTTGGGGCCTTTCCCAAAAGCCGTTGGAGGTTACATGTTCCTATATGTAGCCATTGACAAGTTCACCAAGTGGCCGGAAGCAACTCCAGTCGTAACAATCAACAAACAATTAGCAATCAAGTTCTTGAAGTCCGTTATATGCAAATTTGGAGTTCCAAACAAAGTCATAATTGACAACGGGACTCAATTTACAAGTACTGCATTCCAAGAATATTGCGAAGACCCCGACATTCAACTTAGCTATGCTTCAGTAGCTCATCTAGCAAGCAATGGTCAAGCCGAGAGAGCAAATGCAGAAATCTTAAAAGGACTCAAGACGCACACATATGAGCACTTGAAAAAGAATGGAGCTAACTAGATTGAAGAGCTTCTGTCCACATTATGGGCGAATAGGACAACACCTAACCGGTCAACTGGGGAGACTCCATTCTTCTTGGTGTACTGAGCTAAAGCAGTCCTTCCTTCGGAGATCACCTTGGGGTCCCTCCGGGTCCGGACCTTCGACGAAGCCATGCAGGACCAGCTCCAGCGTGAAGACCTTGACCTTGTCGACAAGGGAAGGTGTCGAGCAGCTGTTCATAATGCACGTTATCGCCAAGCGCTCCGGCGCTATCATCAAAGGCATGTGCGTGACCGATAGCTCGAAGAAGGCGACCTAGTGCTCCGGAAGATACTAACTCATGAAGGGATGAACAAACTTTCCCCTCGCTGGGGGGGTCCTTTCCGAGTCAAGTATCCCGACCAGGCTGCGTTCGCTTGGCAACTGAGGATGGGATCCCACTTCCCAATCCTTGGAACATCGAGCACCTCCGTAAGTTTTATGCTTAGAATCATGGAGGTGAGTCTGTAATTTCACACAATGCATGTTGTAGAGTCGTTATACAGAGCTGAGAAAGTCCTCTGGGAGAACATCCGAACCCCTCCGGGAGGGCCTGGGAAGTTCAAGTAACACTTGACACAGTCACAGTACTAAAAGTGTAACTACTTGCTCTAGGATAGCACAAGATGTATAGCACATTTAGCTTGGTCCAGCACCCTAAGTGTGTCCTTGTCTCCCCTGTAATCCGGACTTATAATGAAAAGCATTGTTGTGTGAAAACAGACTCCACATGCATTTACTTTTTGCACAAGGCTCAATATGTCAAATTATTTTTACCCCTCTTGTCTATAATGAAGCTGTGCAAATCTTTTTGAGTTTGTTCCAAGTAATTCACATGCATTACAAGCCTTATTGACAGTCTTATTGGATCTTAACACCGCCACATAGTCTACTTACCTGAACGCCAAGCCAACATAGGTCCGGAGTGTGCTATCGACTTAGCCTAGTCCTGCACCCTAAGTACGCCACTCTACCTACACCCTGGCAGGCCTCAGTAGGGTGAGTACTAAAAAGGCATGTGGATATAGGAAGATTCTGTCAAAACGCTTGTTATCATGTTGAGTTTCTTCAGACCTAAAGTTCAAGTAAGAACAATAAGTGAAAACCAATTTATAGACAAGAGGACGAATTTTACTTTTTATCTTGCCTTTAATGTGCAGGAAAAGCAAAAATTCATAGCGATGGTGGATGATGCTGGAGCTACCACGCTCCAACATCTCCCAAGATAGGTTCGCCGTCAATATCTAATATGTTGACGCCGGAGCTACCAAGCTCTGACCATTCCAGGGGGCCTGTCCTCGACGCTTCAAAATTGAAAACTTCAACATACTGCCATAACCTTTGGTACATGTACACACCTCAACTGTACACATGTACCATGGGGCCAATAAGACACGACATAGTATATTGAAGACAAAGTGAAATTCAAGGCAAAAGTAGGATTTTGTTAATCAGAAGAACTGGATTACAAAATTGGGATTACAATGGACAAAAGGAGAAAAATTCCAAGCTACTGGAAGACCTAAGACATGCGGAAGAATGAAGCTACTTTTTGGGCAACTTCTTGGATGCTGGCTTTGGCAACGTCTTCCTATTCAGCAATGAGACCTTCAACAACGGGTCCAGTGGTACCTTCGAGCACTGGGTCCAATGTCTTCCTGATCCGCGATGACGTCGCCCATTGCATCAAGTTTGCCGCCAGCACCGTTGAGGGCCACCAGCGCTCGGTCCAGATCCAGCTCCGGGTTGTCCGGACGTACTGGACTGAAACCCATCAGTGTCAGCGCGTCATTCGCCTGCCCGAGGAAGTCCCACACTTGAATAGATTCGGTCTCCTTCAGGCTCCGTAGCTCCTCCAGTGACCTCCAGGCGGCCGCAAGCTCTGAACCTTCACAGGCAAGTTGCTCAGCCAACTTAGCATGTTGTTGCTTGACTTCAGCAACCTGCTTCTCCTGGTCGGCCAGCTCCGTCTCCCGGAGGTGGATGCGGTTCCGCCTCTCAGCAAGGTCCTTCTCCATGCCCTTGACTCTCTCCTCCCTAGCGGCAATGCCAAACTCCCTTTCCGAGAGCTCTTGCCCCACCTTCCAGTTTTTCTTCCTCTCTTCCTCCTTCCATAGATCCAGCTTTTTGCTGCGATCCGCCAAATTTTTCTCATCCAGATTCAACTTCTGGGTGACCTCCGCTTCCTTCCTCACCACATCCTCCTGCTGCCCAGGAGTTTTTCCTCCCTCGCCTCCAAGTCCGCTCGATGCTTCATGAGAGTTTCATTCAACTCCGTGAGCTTTTCGTATCGCTCGTCAGTAGCATCACGTCTCTCTTTGGCTTGCTCCAGAATTTCCCTGGAGTTAGCATTGAGCGCCCGGATGGCAGCCTCCTTCTCCTCCATCAACTTGTCCCAGTACTCTAACTGGGCCTTCTCCCCCTTGATCCATTCCTTCCGGTCAGCTAGCCTTGTCTGAGCAAGTTTGGTTTCAAAATGGAGTCTGCTGCGCCAACACCTCAAGGTGTTGCGCTCCTCCTCCAAAGCTTTGCTCTCATGGTCGAAGGCGAGCTGGACCTGCCTAAGGCTTGAGAAGGCGTTGTCTATGGACAATGCCAGGGGGATAGGTCCTGGGCCTGCTGGGACCATTTCCGCAGGCTCAAAAGGGTTCTCCGTAACAAAAATTGGGTCCCACTCTGCAATAGTGGTCCCCTGTACTCCTGTGACGCTGGGGCCGCTCTCCTAGAGCCCTTCAGTGGTAGCAGCAGAACCCACGGGGGGAACTTCCGCCTCCGGAGCAGGTGAAGGCACCGCTTCTGGGTCTTCAGCCGATGGCTCCGACGTTGAAGGACCTGTTGTCGGTCCTGCAAGCTATTCTAGCTCCGACCGAGGTACCTCCGGGACTACCACTTCTGAAGCAGCAGATGGAGCTTCAACTGGGGCTTAGAACGTCTCTGGCTCGGGCCCCGGTGCGGCGACCACCTCCGGCACAGCCGTCGGACTTTCAACCACCTACGGCACAGCTGCCGGACCTCCAACATCCTCCGGTTTAGCAGTCAGACCCTCTACAACTTCCGACTGTGCCGACGGATCTTCAACTGTTTCCGGCATAAGGGTCGGAGCCTCGACAATCTCCGGCTCAATGGCCAGAGCTTCAGCTACCTCTGGCTCAACAGCCAGGGCTTCAACAACTTCCGGCTTGGAAGCCGGAACTTCTGGCATCGCCGGAGCATCAGCCTCTGCCGCCAGGGGCACCTCTTCAACTTCCCTCCTGCGGTCTAGCGCTACCACAAGAGCTTCAGGTGAGGACTCCAAGTCCAGGATCACAACAGCTGGCGCTGGAGCTGCCGTGGCTTCGACCTCTACTTGACGAGGAGGCTTAACAATCGAAGCCGGAGCTTCGGCAGGTGCAGCCCCAGCCGTTGCAACAGGCATTGAAGCTCCGGGACCCTTCTTCGACACCCTAAAAATAATGGGAAGAGAAGATTAAAGACACACCCAAAAGCAAGATTAACACTTCAGAGTGAGCAATCAATGCTTACCTCGAGATGCTACCATCCCAGTCGCCTCGGAACCTCTTCTTCTGAGGCTCGGAGCTAGAGCCAACTAAATCCAGAGAGGCAACTACTTCGTACCTCGATTGAAGAACACTCGCAGCCACCAGAGTTCTTTCGGCCAGAGCTTCCCTTCGTCGGGAAGAACCCCCGGACTTGGAGCTTCTAGCCGGCACTGCAGCCGGAGTTGACTGCCCGGAGCTGACGCCTCTTGAAGATGCTTGCACTGGAGCAGGGGTAGTAGCAGAAGACCTCCCCCTCCAGGGAGAAGCAGCCTTCATGGAAGGAGCAGGCCTAACGGACCTCCCGTCAGCGTGCTTCAACTTCCTTTTTCGGCTGGAAGGCTCAGCTGGCTCTTTGCCCTTGCCTTTGCTGACGTCTTCAGTGCTTCGGCTCGGGGCGGGGACAGGACCACCCTCGGAAACTCCGGGGATTGCAAATCTGGTGGTCGGAAGCCTCTCCACCACACTAATATCGTCAAGCGCCGGCATACTCCTCCGGAGCTCCCTGTTGAACTGCGCCTCCATGTTCAAAGGGAGGAAAGCTGCCGGTGGAGTTAAGTCATCGCCTTCGACGTCAATTCCATGATAGAAGTTCTTGAGATGAAGCTCCAAAGCTACGCCATCTAAGATGTATTTCAGACCGATTTCAATCCGGTCTTCATCCATCACGCTGTTGAGGGCCCACACAAGCTTCTCCCTCTTCATCAACGGAGCCCACCTGTTAACCAGGAAGTTGCAGAAGACCATCTGGGGGGTCACTCCACCTTCCACACATTCGCAGATCCTGGTCAAGGCAGATTTGAAGGCTTCTGACAGCACCGAAACCACACTCCATGCGTCAGTGTCAACATTTGGGAGACCTTCGGGCAGCTCCAACTTCTCGTGCTCCTCTGCCGTGACGACGATCCAATCTTTCTTCCAGTCGTCCCACTTGCCAGAAGGAAATGACCTCAAGTATTTGTAGGGGCATTTCTTGCGCTTCACAAAATAGTAGAAGCCAATAAATTCGGACCCCTTCCCTATGGTGTGGACGGTAAAGAAGGTGCGGAAAAGCTCGACGCAGGGGGAATACCCACCCACATCTCGAAGAAGTGGACAAATGTCGACACAAGAAGAAGAGAATGGGGGCCAAGGTGGTACAGCTGCAGACCATAGAAGTCCAGCAACATCAAAAGGAAAGTCGAGAAAGGTGGGATCAGCCCACAATGGCGTACGCAGAGAAGTACACCATGTCACTGTTGCGCTCCTTCTTGAACGGGAGCTTGCCGGCGCGGACCAGATGGTTGAAGGAGTCGCTGGACCACCCCATATAGGTCCGGACCTTCTTCAGATCATCATTGCTCTTGAGGCGGCTCCTGGGGAGACCCAACTCCATCGCGACAAAGTGGAGCAAAAGATGGAAAGTTCGGCGGAGTTTGGGAGGCTCTGAGCGCAAATATGATCGAAGGTGTAAAGAGTCCTCAACCTGTGCGCACTTTCCTTCTTAAGTAAGCCTCTGCGACGCTTGGATGGAAACCACTATGAGATCAAGAGTACTTTTCAAAAATCTACCCCGTCAATGATGAGTGGGCCTGGGGCCACCCCGACAAAGAGATCGAGGTCCTTACCCAAGGCCAACCGTTGCCATGATGAGCAGCAGGAAACCCAAAGTCGGCGCCCTAACAAGGCGCGCGGAACCGATACGATTTTTGTATTGGGAACCGGCGACCTTCAATTGTGTGAGATCCGCACTCAAAGATATCATATGCCGTATTCATAACAAGCCACGCATCGAAGGTTCACCCCCGAACCGCCACTTTATCGGCGCATCAGAGGACTTTTTGAAAATCAAAGTGCGGGAATCGAGAATGGCCCCACCTCCGGCAGAACAACTTAACCCAAGGGGTTTCTCCCAGAGGTGGGCCCGGGGGCCACTATCGGTACCCTATGTACCAGGTACCCCATGATACCGCAACAAGTGCAAGAAAGTTCCACCTGTGAGAATCAAAGGCACTCGCAGGTCCCACATGGCACGTTGCACTGGACCCGCTCCCCTCACATGGCTGGCTCCCGGGTTAACACGTGTAAAATAAGCCCGGAACAAAACCCCCAACCAAGGGAAGCTCTGGCTATTACACGTGTACAACAGCCCCGGACCTAGCCCCCGTCAGAGTGGAGCTCCAGTACTGACACGTGTAGAGCAGCCCCAGACCTACTCTCACGCAAGGGAAAGCTCCGGATCTGCCACGTGTGGAGCCGGCAGACCTTTATCACCAACGGAAATACAAGCCGTTCATGACCCTTACAGACATTAAAGGATGGTTAAGGCGGCAGTTATAGGGTCTGATAATGTGTCATTAATGCCATATTAATGGCATACAATCAGTGTACCGTTAATAGTGGTAACGCTGCCATGAAGGCACATTACCACACTATTAACTGTACTTAATACTCTTTAGACAAGTGTATTAGGTCATTAAGCACGCTAGGGCCACATGTCGGGCCAAGCCAGCTTTGTAACGATCAATCCTTAGAACTATAAAAGGGCTGCACCGCACAAGTATAAGGGGATTCTGATTCAGGCAATCGCGACCTGACCTTAGCGAACTCACTCGCTCAATACAATTACACAAACCCCATGGAGAAGGGTGTTACGCTCAGGCGGCCCGAACCACGTAAATCCCTGAGGTCACCATCTTGATATTGATCTTGTATCCCCCAACCACAAAAGAACCTTCGCAGGTTGCTTCACAGCGGGTCCGAGGGAAGTGTCGTATTCCACACTTCGACATGATCCATTGAACTAGTCTTAAGAAGAAGATGAGGTTCAACAACCAAGTTCGGGAGGAATTGTGGTTGAGTTGATCGGGAGGTTGCACAACATGTTTGAATCAAGAACAATGCATATGAAGTTATCGTGGACGTCGTTGGAAGATGTTTGCATGTGTGCAAGGAGTGCATGGACGTGGCTGCATAGTTCCAAGGCGTGATGAAGAGATGTGGACGTAAAGAATTGGTCGGAAAGGTCCAACCGACTAGGTTATGGACTCAGGTTGCGGCTAAGTCGTGTTTGACTCAAATATGGAAAGTTTTGAGTTGGTTATGATAGGACTTCATGTGGGTCATGAGTTTGAGTTGTTTTAGGAATGTAGGATTCATTCCTAAGGTGTTTGGAAGTCTTAAGATTGCTTCTATCTGCGTATAGAAGAGTCCTAAGCAGTTATGGAAAGTTTCGATTCGTGATTTGAGTAGGATTAGAATCCTAGTTGAGATTGGGTTGGCCTAAGGGCTGGTTATATAAGCAAGGGAGGCCATAGCTCATGGTGCATGACTTTGAGGCTGTTCCTTCTGTGTTTTGATCAATAAAATTCGTAGTTTGAAGGAACTTTTGTGTCTTGTTCATCCGACTTGTTCCAGATAATTTTTTCTCGTCGAGTTTCTGCACAACACTACCTTTCTTCGGTGGTTTAATCATAACTCGAGTTTTACAGATCCAATTGACGTGATTCTTTTTGGGTTATCTTCAAAACTTGATTATCTATCATCTGTCCAAATTTCACGGTCATTGGATTTGTGGTTTCTTATCTACACGAGTTTCTTTGCAGCGTTCTAGAACTATTTTTCTCGGGTAGGACAGATTGACCTTTGTTCGATCTTTCGAGCGTACCTTGAGTTTCTCTCAACAGATTTGAGTGATTCTTATTGTGTCGTCTTCGTGACTTGATTCTCTATGATATCTATCACTTTTTTCATGGTGAAATACGTTTAGATTAGTCTCACACACGATTTCTCTAACTGATCGTTTTTCTGCTGAAGGGGTTGAGATTTAATTGTTTCCATTGCGTAAGATTTTTTAATCTACCATTCACCCCCCTCTGGTAGCTTTTCGTGTGCTCTTCGATCCTACAATTGGTATCAGAGCAAGGTCTCTCTAATCTTTGTGATTTGGACATGTTTTGACTAATCATCATGGAGAAATACTCCGCAAAACCTTATGTCTTTAGTGGTTTTGATTTTCAGGTTTGGAAGGCACGTATGGAAGCCTTCATCCAGGCTCAAGGCTTTGCAATATGGGAGAAGGTATACAAGCCTTACAAAGTGCCGTCAAACGTTACAGCTACAAATCCAAGAGATGTCGACAACAACAACAAGGCTCGGAACTTGATCATACAAGGATTATCTCAAAGTGACTTTGACCGTGTTGCACACCTCCGATCTGCATACGATGTGTGGAAAGCACTTTGTGACTACCACGAAGGATCCAACACGATCAAGGAGGTAAGTAAAGACATGTTCAAGAAAGAATATATGCACTTCGAGATGCAACTCGGTGAGTCTATTGATGACCTTTTTACTCGCTTTAATAAAATTCTCAGCAACTTGCGTAGTGCCAATGTTAATTTTTCAGATGTTGAAAATGCTAGACAATTGTTAAGTGCATTAGATATGTCAATTTGGGAGATGAAAGTCACATCTATTCGTGAATCTACTGTCATGAGTACACTTACTTTAGATGTGCTATATTCCAAGTTAAAAACTCATGAAATTGACATAATATCACGTAAGAACCCCAACAAGTCTATTTCTTTTGTTTCTCAACATGATATGCCTAGCTCCGGCCAATCTTCATCTTGTGGTACACTTTCTTTGTTGTCCTCTCTAACCCTTGAACAGATTGAGGAGTTTCCAGAGGAGGAGCTAGTACTTCTCTCTACTAGGTTCTCGAAAGCATTGCAAAATGTGAGAACTAGAAGGAGAGGAAGCTCCGGACCTCAACGATGTTTCGAATGTTGTAAGATGGGACATTTTCGTTCAGATTGCCCTAACCTTCCAGGTTCTACTTCCCGCGATGAAAAGCAAACAAGGACGAAGCACTCCTCTACAAAAGATACGAAGAAAAAGAAGGGTTTTACAGGACGTCAATTGATGAGCAGTTTTATCTCTGCACTTCAAGAATTTGGCTCAAGCGATGTGGACATTGGAAGTGACGAAGATGAAGACGATTTGGCAAACTTGTGCTTCATGGCGAGCAAGTCAAGATCAAGTATGGAGGAGGCTGAACACAACAGCGACAATGAAGAGGTATGTCCTACTTGCGAAGAAATGTGTGATGCTATTTCTCGTGCCACTATTATAGTTAAGAAAAAGGACAAAAAGCTTAGGGATAGTGCTGCTAAAATTGAATCACTAGAATCTGAAATCAACCGTTTAAAAACTTTGATTCTAGTGATGATGCATGTCCCTCATGTGATTTAATATATGAACAATTGTCCCCATTAAAAAGTGCGCACACCTCCACACTTGATAAACTTGAGTTAGAAATTGAAAAGAACAGTGAGCTTGTTGCACTTAATGATAAAAACTTGAAAGATGCTAGCTGTTCTACAATTGATTTGCATTATTCTACTTGTGATGATCTTGATAAGAAACTACAAGATGCCATGAATGACATTTCTATATTGAACAATGCTTTACGTTCTCATGAAATTAAATATTGTTCCAACTGCAAATTAAAAGGAAAAACTTCATGCGAAAATTGCCTTGACATGTCCAATAAACTTGATGACATGCATAGGACATTCGATTGGTTTTGTAGTGGGAATAAAAACCTAAACTTGCTGCTGAATTCTTCCAAGTCTTGCAATGATAAAACCGGTTTACGTTTCGATTCTCATGCTCATGCTAAGGAACATCCACCTAAAATTGTAAAGTCCTTAGGAAGTGGTTTGATTCAAACAGTTCCTAAACAAAAAGAAGTGGTTTTAAAATTTGCAGGAGTGTTGTCTCATTCAGTTTTGAATAAAAATGTTGCTTGCTCATCTAGACATGAACACAAAGTTAAATTTCATTGTACCTACAGTGGTAGAGATGTTCATGTCATAGATTTTTGTTATAGACTAGCTAAACAACAGAAAAAGGAAAGAATGATTGCTAGATCTCATAACTTTCATGCAAAATTTGCTGCACTTGTTAAACCGAATGATAGGAACATGCAATCTGCTGTAATGAGTCCAAAACATGCAAAGGTTGCTTCAAAACCTACCGTTTTTTGTGCTACACATGTAACATCTCGTAGGACAGTAGTTGAGTACAAAAATCCTCAAGTTTTGGCTCATAAACCTGTTGTTTTATCTCAGCTTTCGCGTGTTATTCCTGCTGCACGTCGTGTGACTCAGTACTGGATTCCTAAATGCCTTTTGACTAACCCCAGTATTGAGTCATCAACGTATTGTGCTTCTATGTAGGTTACATGCTTGAGGAAGGAGAACTTTTGGATTGTGGATTCAGGTTGCTCACGCCACGGACCGGTAACAAAGAATGGTTCTCCTCCCTCTCTTTTGTGTCACGTGTAGAGAATGCTACTTTTGCCGATAATTCTTCAACTCCTATAATTGCTAAGGGTTCAGTTAGAGTAAATAATCACTATACTTTGAAGGATGTGGCACTTGTTAAAAATTTGAAATACAACTTGCTTCTATTTCACAACTAATAGATGAAAATCTAGAAATTATTTTCACTAAAAATTGCTGCAAAGTTGTAAATTCAAATAGTGAGCTTATTTTTAACAAGTCTCGGTTTAGAAGAGTTTTTAAAGATGATTTTGATATGTCTTCCTCTAAGCATAGGTGTCTAGTTGCTAATGATTCAAAGGACTTATATTGTTGGATTGTAGACTTGGTCACGTAGGCTTTGATCATCTAACGCGTGTTAGTGCTATTAATCGCATACGTGGGCTGCCTAAGCTTAAAGGGGACAAATAAATTGTGTGCTCTTCTTGTAGACATGCTAAGATGGTTGCAGGTTCACATACTCCTCTCACAATGATCATGACAACTGAACCGGGTCAACTTTTGCACCTTGACACCGTAGGACCTTCACGCGTTCAATCCTTCAGAGGTAAATGATATGTGTCGGCACCCTACGTACCGGGTACCCCGCGATACCGCAACAAGTGCAAGAAAGTTCCACCCGTCAGAATCAAAGGCACTCGCAGGCCCCACATGGCACGTTGCACTGGACCCGCTCCCCTCACATGGCTGGCTCCCGGGTTAACACGTGTAAAATAAGCCTAGAACAAAACCTCCAACCAAGGGAAGCTCTGTCGATTACATGTGTACAACAGCCCCAGACCTAGCCCCCGTCAGAGTGGAGCTCCGGTACTGACACATGTAGAGCAGCCCTGGACCTACTCTCACGCAAGGGAAAGGTCCAGATCTGCCACGTGTGGAGCCTCCGGACCTTCTTCACCAACGGAAATACAAGCCGTTCATGACCATTACAGACATTCAAGGATGGTTAAGGCGGCAATTATAGGGTCTGATAATGTGTCATTTATGCCATATTAATGTCACATGATCAGTGTATCGTTAATAGTGGTAACGCTGCCATGAAGGCACGTTACCACACTATTAACTGTACTTAGTACTCTTTAGACAAGTGTATTAGGTCATTAAGCACGCCAGGGTCACATGTCGGGCCAGGCCAGCTTTGTAAGGGTCAGTCCTTAGAACTATAGAAGGGCTACACCACACGAGTATAGGGGGATTCTGATCCAGGCAATCGTGACATGACCTTAGCGAACTCACTCGCTCAATACAATTACACAAACCCCGTGGAGTAGGGTGTTACGCTCAGGCGGCCCGAACCACGTAAATCCCTGAGTTCACCATCTTGATATTGATCTTGTGTCCCCCAACCACAAAAGAACCTCCACGGGCTACTTCACAGCGGGTCCGAGGGAAGTGTCGTATTCCACACTTCGACGGTATGTTTATGTGATTGTTGATGATTATTCTACATACTCTTGGGTTTACTTTATGGCATCTAAGAATGAAGCTTTTAGTCACTTTAGAATTTTATTTCTTAGATTATCAATTGATCACCCATGATCTTTAAAAGCAATTAGAAGTGATAACGGAACTGAATTTAAAAATCAATCTTTTGATCACTTTTGTGCTGAAAATGGAATAGATCATCAATTTTCTTCACCATATGTACCTCGACAAAATGGTGTTGTAGAAAGAAAGAACATAACCTTAGTTGAGATGACTAGGACTATGCTTGATGAATATCAAACTCCTAAGAAATTTTGGGCTGATGCGATTGCAACTGCTTGTTATGTCTCAAATCGTGTTTTCTTGCGTGCTAAGCTAGGTAAAACACCATATGAGCTCCAATTTGGACATAAGCCTAGTGTTACACACTTTTGGGTCTTTGGTTGCAAATTCTTTGTTAAGAAACATCGTAATCTTGATAAATTTGAACCTAGATCTATTGATGGCATGTTTCTTGGTTATCCATCTCATACTAGAGGCTACCGTGTGCTTTTACTTGACACTAACAAAATTTTGGAGACCTATGAGGTGTCTTTTGATGAAGCTAGCACAAATACTAGCTCAAACATTGCAGGTCCGAATCCATATCCACAGGGGGAGAACATTTTCATTGAAGATGAGGAAGAGGTGGAGCTGTTGCTCGAAAATTCAGCAGCTAATGACATTGTTCCAGCTCCCGATTTTGATTCACAGCCAGCACCGACAACCACCATTGCTGGTCCAGATCCTCCTCAAGTCACAAGCTCATTGATTTGTGATGAACATGAAGAAGAAGAAGTTTTTGAAGTGTCCACTCCCCTCCGGGTTCTCAAAAGTCATACTCCACAACAAATTATTGGAAGCTTGCACAAATGAGTCACATGGTCCAGGTTTTCCGATCCAAACTCTCATGCTCATTCTGCTTTTGTTGCTTCTTTTGAACCCAAAAATATATCACATGCACTCACTAATGAATCTTGGATTATTGCCATGCAAGAAGAGTTAGAAAATTTTGAAAGAAATAATGTTTGGAAACTTGTACCCCCACCTCAAGGTCACACTTTAATTGGAACTAAATGGGTGTTTAAAAATAAACAAAGTGAGGATGGGGTTGTGGTTAGGAATAAGGCTAGGTTGGTTGCTCAAGGTTTCACTCAAGTTGAAGGTCTAGATTTTGATGAAACTTTTGCTCCTGTTGCTAGATTAGAAGCCATAAGAATTTTGTTAGATTTTGCTGCATCTAAAGGTTTTAAGCTTTATCAAATGGATGTTAAAAGTTCTTTTCTTAATGGCTACATAGATGAGGAGGTTTATGTCAAACAACCACCGATTTTGAAAATTATGATTTTCCTAATCATGTTTACAAACTGTCCAAAGTCTTGCACGGTCTCAAACAAGCCCCTAGAGCATGGTATGATAGGTTAAAAACATTCTTAATAGAAAAGGGGTTTACCATGGACAAGGTTGATAAAACTCTTTTTGTGCTTAAGCATGGCAATGGCTCATTATTCGTTCAAGTGTATGTGGATGATATTATCTTTGGTTGTGCTTCTCATGATCTTGTGTCCAAGTTTTTAGCTACGATGAGTTCAGAATTTGAGATGAGTATGATGGGAGAACTCACATACTTTTTGGGGCTGCAAATCAAGCAAACAAAGGAGGGTACCTTTGTGCATCAAATAAAGTATACAAAAGACCTCCTAAGGTGCTTCAACATGGACAAAAGCAAACCTCTTCGGACACCAATGGTAACAACAACAACACTTGAACTTGATGAAGATGGTGAACCCGTGGATCAAAAGAATATAGAAGCATGATCGGATCACTTTTGTACCTCACGACATCAAGACCGGACATAAAACTCAGCGTATGTCTTTGTGCACGGTTTCAAGCCTCCCCACGTGCTTCACATCGTCAAGCCGTCAAAAGGATTCTCAGGTACTTATATGGAACTCAAGAATTTGACATTTTTCTTCCTTCTTCCTCAACCATTACTTTGAAAGCTTTTTCGGATGCTGATTTTGGGGGTTGTAGGATTGATAGGAAAGGTACTTCTGGTGCTTGTCATTTTCTAGGTAATTCACTTGTTGCTTGGTCCTCTGGAAAACAAAACTCAGTTGCACAATCCACAGTCGAATTTGAATATGTAGCTGCTGCTAGTGCTTGCTCACAAATTCTTTGGATTGTTCAAACACTTAAGGACTATGGGGTTGATCTAGATAGTGTTCCACTGTTTTGTGATAACACTAGTGCCATTTCCATTGCTAAAAACCCCATGCAACATTCTATAACTAAGCACATTGACATTAGGTATCACTTTCTTCGTGATAATGTTGAAAAAGGAAACATTGTGCTTCACCATGTAGATACCGAACAACAATTGGCTGACATTTTTACAAAACCTTTGGATTTCATTCGTTTTTGTTTTATTCCTAGTGAAATAGGGTTTATGCATCCTCATGGCTTACATTGAGGGGGAGTTTTGAAACTTGAGAAGTCTATGTGTGAATCTGAAATTAAAATAATATGAGCATAGTATTTCATACATATATGACTTTGTGATTTCTTTTACATGCTGAAAGTTCTTACTACATTACTCGTGTTATACATTTTGTAGTTTTTGCCATGTCTAGTAATTGGAATAATTACTTACACTAAATCTTGTCATGGTCGAACTTTCTTGCTGTTTTAAACTTGTTGCATGCTCACAAGTGCTTTTAATCATAAAGAATTAATCAAGTAATCAACTCACATGTTGAGTTTTTATGAACAAATATAAGTTGAGAAAAGATCAAGAGAATATGCATGCATCACACTTCTTCTTTTGAGATGACTTATCATTACACTTAGACATGAACTTGGAAGAAGTTGTCTATGACTAAAACCATATCCTTAAGCTTCTGATTATCAAATGACATAGGCTTGGTTTGGTTGGTTAGAATAAGGCAGATGCACATATAATCTCTTGCAAATATCATATGATCAAAATTTGTGCTTTGAAAAATAATAAAATGCAGCAATAAGTGTCATGCTTTCAAGTCTTGAAATAGTTAAGTTTGTGAGATCATGACTTGCTTAAATTAAAAATAACATTTGATCTCTAGCATGGCTTACACTACTTTATGTATCTCATTGATGTGATAGTGTATGTTACTTGATAGTATGACTTGGATGAGCTTTGTTTTATATGTATATGTTATAATATGCTCATAACAATTAAAATTTCTCTTTTCAACCTTGCTGAATACATTGTCAAAGGGGGAGAGATAATATGGTGAATTTTTAAAAGATAAGTATGCAAGGGGGAGAAATTGATTACACATTGCACATATTCACAATTTTTTTGGCACGATTCTTCTCAGGGGGAGAATTTCTTTTTCTCATTTTATTTCTGTTTTACAGAGGGGGAGAAATTGTTTTCAAAACTTTTAATGTGAATAAGCCAATGTTCGGATCTTAAGTGGTGTTGCCAATGCATTCATCAAGGGGGAGATTGTGAGACCTATGTGTGCTGAATACATTGGCTATGGCGATAAAAGTTTTGAATACTATCAAAACACCTTTATCATCAAGGTCCGACTCTAGGTCTGACTAGCTTTGGTTAGCTCCAGCGCTAGGTCCTGCTAGCTTTGGTAAGCTCCGGTTCAAGGTCCGGTTAGCTTTGACAAGATTCGGAGCTTGATCGCAATGTTCCTGCTTTTACTGTGAAATGTTTCGAACTTGCTTTACATTGTTAGAAAGATTGCTTAGTATTCCTTTACTAAATTTTTCGTGTGTTTTGGTGGTTAAGGCTGATATCATTTTTCTATGTTTTGCAACATGCTTATGTGAGGTGCTCACGTAAGATGTTGTAGTTTCGGAACTAACGTAAGTGAAGTCGAGGACTTGTGCTCGAAAGTATTGGTTGTTTATTCATGTGCAGGTGTTGCTTGAGTTCAAGACATGGCTGGTGACGAGATCCATTGAACTAGTCTTAGGGAGAAGATGATGTTCAACAACCAAGTTGGGGAGGAATTGTGGTTGAGTTCATCGGGAGGTTGCGCAGCATGTTTGAATCAAGAACAATGCATATGAAGGTATCATGGACGTCGTTGGAAGATGTTTGCACGTGTGCAAGGAGTGCATGGATGTGGCTGCATGGTTCCAAGGCGTGATGAAGAGATGTGGACGTAAAGAATTGGTCGGAAAGGTCCAACCGACTAGATTATGGACTCAGGCTGCGGCTGAGTGGTGTTTGACTCAAATATGGAAAGTGTTGAGTTGTTTATGATAGAATTTCGTGTGGGTGACGAATTTGAGTTGTTTTAGGAATGTGTGATACGTTCCTAAGGTGTTTGGAAGTCTTAAGATTGCTTCTATCTGCGTATAGAAGAGTCCTAAGCAGTTATGGAAAGTTTTTATTCGTGATTTGAGTAGGATTAGAGTCCTAGTTGAGATTGGGTTGTCCTAAGGGCTGTTTATATAAGCAAGAGAGGTCAGAGCTCGTGGTGAACGACTCTGGAGCTGTTACTCCTATGGTTTGATCAATAAAATTCGTAGTTTGAAGGAACTTTTGTGCCTTGTTTATCCAAATTGTTCCAGACAAGTTTTTCTCGTCGAGTTTCTGCACAACACTACCTTTCTTTGATGGTTTTATCATAACTCGAGTTTTACAAATATAATTGACATGATTCTTTTTGGGTTGTCTTCACAACTTTATTATCTATCATCTATCCAAATTTCACAGTCATTGGATTTATGGTTTCTGATCTACACGAGTTTCTTTGCAGCATTTCAGAACTGTTTTTCTCGGGTAGGACAGATTGACCTTTGTTCGATCTTTCAATCGTAACTTGAGTTTCTCTCGACTTATTTGAGTGACTCTTCTTGTGTTGTCTTCGTGACTTGATTCTCTCTGATATATATCACTTTTTTCACAGTGAAACACGTTTAGATTAGTCTCACACACGATTTCTTTAACAGATCATTTTTCTGCTGAAGGGGTTGGGATTTAATTGTTTCCGCTGCGTAAGATTTTTTAATCTTCCATTCACCCCCGCCCCCCTCTGGTAGCTTTTCATGTGCTCTTCGATCCTACAAAGGGAAAGCTTTATCTTGTTGACTTCAACAAAGATAAAGCTAAACTCAACACTTTCTTGGTTGCAAAAACTAACATGGGATGGATGTGGCATGGACAGCTAGCCCCTGTTGGGATGAGAAATCTGTAGAAACTTCTAAAAGGTGGTCACATTTGAGGTTTAAAAGATGTTGTTTTTGAGAAAGACAGGTCGTGCAACGCATGCCAGGCGGAAAAATAAGTTGGAGCATCACACCCCGCCAAGAACATGATGACTACCTCAAGACCGCTGGAAATTCTCCACATGGACCTCTTCAGTCCAATTGCTTATATATGCATCGGCGGTAACAAATATGTATTGGCTATTGTTGATGATTTTTCTAGATTTACCTGGGTGTTTTTCTTGTATGATAAATCAGAAACTTAAGGAATCCCCAAGAAATTTCTGAAAAGGGTGCAAAATGAATTCTCATCAACCGTGAAGAACATTAGAAGTGACAACGGAACGGAGTTGAAGAATACTCAAATTGAGGAGTACCTAGATGAAGAAGGAATAAAGCATGAATTTTCAACACCCTACTCTCCTGAAGAAAATGGGGTGGCCGAAAGGAAAAACAGGACGCTCATCGAGTTGGCGAGGACAATGCTGGATGAATACAAGATTTCAGGCTGGTTTTGGACTGAAGCGGTAAACACTACTTGTCACGCCACAAATCGGCTATATCTTCACTGACTTTTGAAGAAATCCATATGAGCTCCTCACTGGTACCAGACCAAATGTTTTATATTTCAAAGTATTTGGATGCAAATGTTCTATCTTAAATAAGAAACCGAGGACTTCAAAGTTTTCTTCGAAATCTAATGATGGGCTCTTGCTTGGTTATGATTCGAATGCCTACGCCTATCGTGTCTTCAACAAAGTCTCTGGCGTTGTTGAAGTAGCACGTGACGTAGTGTTCGATGAAACTAATGGCTCCCAAGTGGAGCAAGTTGATAAGTGTGTGCTAGATCAATAAGGAGCCCCATGCCAAGCGTTGAGGAGGATGACACTTGGTGATATTCGACCTCAAGAGCAACCACAAGACTCAAGTGCTCAAGATGAACCTCAACAAGAAAGCAATGATCAAGGAGGAGCTCATGCACAAGATCAAGATTAGGAAGATAAAGAAGATCAATATAATCATGAAAACAATGATCTAGGGGGAGACATTGACCATGAAGAAAATGAAGTGCAAGCAACTTCATAAGTCCCTCACCCAAGAGTACATCAGAGTATACAAAGAGATCATCTCGTCAACAACATCATTGGAGACATTGCTAAGGGAGTAAACACTAGATCTCGCATAGCTAATTTCTGTGAATATTACACTTTTGTCTCTTTTCTAGAACCATGCAGGGTAGAAGAAGCACTAAAGTATCCAGATTGGGTGATTGCAATGCAAGAAGAGTTGAACAACTTCAAGAGAAATGAAGTATGGGAGCTTGTAGAAAGACCAAAGGCGAACATTGTAGGAACCAAATAGGTCTTTCAGAACAAGCAAGATGAACATAGAGTGGTAACAAGAAATAAGACACGACTTGTGGCAAAAGGTTACTCACAGGTTGAAGGTTTGGACTTCGATGAAACTTTTTCTCTCGTAGCTAGACTTGAGTCCATTCATATTTTATTGGCATATGCTACTCACCATAATTTTAAGTTATATCAAATGGATGTCAAAAGTGCTTTCCTCAACGGTCCCATTAGGAGGAAGTGTATGTGGAGCAGTCACAGGGATTTGAAGATCAAGAGTACCCCAACGATGTGTATAAACTGTGTAAGGCTCTCTATGGTCTCAAACAAGCTCCTCGAGCTTTGTATGAGTGCCTTAGAGATTTTCTAACTCAAAATGGTTTTAAAATTGGAAAATATGATTGTACTTTGTTTATAAAACATTTTGATGGTCATTTATTTGTATGTCAAATCTATCTTGATGATATCATTTTTGGTTCTACTAATAAATCCTTTTGTAAAGAATTTAGCAAAATTATGACAGACAGATTCAAGATGTCAATGATGGGCGAATTGAAGTTCTTCTTGGGATTCCAAGTGAAGCAATTAAGAGAAGGCACTTTCATAAGCCAAACCAAGTACACACAGGACATCCTCGAGAAGTTCAATATGGACAAAGCCAAGCCCATCAAGACACCCATGGGAACTAATGAACATCTCGATCTCAACAAACATGGTCCAAATGTGGATCAAAAGGTATATTGGTCTATGATTGGTTCATTACTTTATTTATGTGCATCTAGGCCAAACATCATGCTTAGTGTTTGTATGTGTGCAAGTCTTCAAGCCGCATCTAAAGAGTGCCATTTAATAGCTATAAAAAGAATTTTAAGATACCATGTGCACACACCTAACTTGGGCCTTTGGTATCCCAAAGGATCCAAGTTTAACTTAATAGGTTATTCTGATGGTGACTTTGCAGGATGCAAAGTCGATAGAAAGAGCACATCAGAAACTTGCCAATTTCTTGGAAGATCCTTAGTTTCATGGTCATCTAAAAAACAAAAATCCATTGCTCTTTCCACAGCCGAAGCGGAGTATGTTGCAGCCGGTAGTTGTTGCACACAACTGCTTTGGATATGACAAACTCTAAGGGATTATGGTTACAATCTGAACCATATTCCACTCCTATGTGATAATGAAAGCGCCATAAAAATCTCACACAACCCAATAGAACATTCAATAACTAAGCACATAGACATTCGTCATCATTTCTTAAGAGATCATTCATTAAAAGGTGATATAGAAATCTCACATGTTAGGACTGAAAAACAACTTGCAGAAATCTCACATGTTAGGACTGAAAAACAACTTGCAGACACTTTTACCAAGCCATTAGATGAAAAGAGATTTTGTGAGCTAAGAAATGAACTAAATATACTTGAATCTTGAAATGTGGCTTGAAACACTGCATACCTGGTTGTGATTTCAAAATTTACTCATTTTTGCGAAAATTTGCCCCTTATCTCGATTTTCTCTTGAAAACTACTTAAATTAGTGAATCTTGGTGAATTATGGCCATTGTATGACTGTTCATTGCTTACTAGTCATTTCATCAAGATTATTTGTGAAATTTTGTCCTTTAGATCACAATTAGATCAAACTCCCAAAATTATCTTGGTATCGAGTTCTAATCTATCAAGCTGACCTGGACTAGTCCAGCGTCAGCACCGGACTAGTCCGTTGCTGCAGACTAGTTCGACCCTGGTCCAGCCTACCAGACTTGTGCGGTCCTACATTGGACTAGTCCATTTTTATCAAGCTTAACCCTAGCCCGCCGCCATGACTTCTTATTCCATCTCTCACAATCGCATTTGCTCTCTCTCTCTCTCTCCTCAAGCTTGAGCTCCCAAAGCAATTTTGCATTTAGCCACAAAAATTGAAGATTTCTCCACGGGAAATCTTCTCCTCGGCGTGAAGCATCCCCACTCTAGACTAACCCGGACCTCACTCCGCACCTCCTTTTCGAATTGTTGTTTTTTGGTAAAACTCTTTCTTAACCCTTGTTCTCACCTTTTCTCCAATCTTGCTTATTTTTCTTGATTCCTAGGGCATACATTACCTTTCTAGATGTATCCTACTGTATTCCTACTCGTTGTGCATCAATTCGAGCTAGATTTATTAAAAATAGAAAGTTAGGGTTCATACGTCACTTCGAACTAGTCCGGTGTTCTAGTGCGGACAAGTCCGGTCCTTCGGACAAGTTCGCACTCTGAAAACTAACAAGTCCAGTACTCTGAATATTTTAACCTCTAAATTCTTATTTTCACAAACTATACAGTCAATTCTTATCAATTCTTGAAATCCCCTGTCAGGCACGATGTCGTCAGCTTTCGAGGATAGCTCATTTGATTATGAAGACGAGCGTGATCGTGCAAGGGTACAAAAATCCGAAGAGAGAGTCATGAAGAAGAGGCATGATCACAATGCTCACTCCTCTCCTCCCAACGATGCTCTTCCTAAGAAGAGGAGAGTGGTAGTGAAGAAAGCTCAAAGCAAGGATGCTGCTAGTGCCAGCTCAACGGTTCCTAGGAGAAGCATTAACAATGGCAAAGGGCTGGCTAGTGGTCCTATTGGTCCATTGAAGATGAAGGCCCCTATTAACCGCAACAGACAACCTTCAGATGATGACTTTACTGGAAAGGGAAGTGAACTGGATGATAGATATAGGAAGATTCAAGTCTATGAGCAGGCTAAACAGTTAGTTGATCCAAGATTCTGTAGCAATTTTCATGATGACTATTATGATCATGTTTACATGAAGATGAGGAACCCGATTATTGAAAGTCAGTGGATCAATGTCACTTACCTCCAATCCAAGAAATGACAAGCTTATCAAGAGGTCTTGGAGGCTTTGGAGAGACACGGATTGAAGGATATTCTATCTTTCCGGTATAATTGGAACAATGAAACCATTATCCAATTCTACTCTACTCTCTACTTCACTCATGATGATGGGGATAAGATAATTTGGATGACACATGGATCCATGTATAGTGTCACCTATGAAGAGTTTGCAAGGATACTCCATCTTGAGAATTACTTGGACAATGACCTCACAATTCACAACCTAAAGCGTTTGGAGAAGGATGAGCTAGAACTCCTCTATGACAAAAGAATGCCTTACAAGCCTCAAACTACCAAATATTTGAAGCCATTCTATGTAGTCCTGAATAGAATTCTGAGGAAGACCATAGCTCCCAAGGAAGGAGATGCAGGAACTATCCAAGGGACTCTAAGTACATTGATGAAATTGATAAGACAGAGAAGAACTTTCAATGTCTTTGAGTACATCTACAATGACATTGTGAACATCTCCATTACCCCGAACCGGTATTGTGGCTATGCACCTTATATCATGTACATGATTGAGAAGGTGACAAGACTTGAGTTTGTCAAAGATGTTACTAACACTGGCCTCAAGCCTCAGAAGCCAACTGTTTACATCATTCCCTCTGCTCCTTCCTCACACCTGCAGCGGAGCAGAGATCCAAGCAAGCTAATGAAGGCTCAAAGACTCCAGCTGCTACCCCTGCTCATCCACCTTCTAGAGAGTCCTCTAGTGTTGTGCTAAAAATGCTTTCATCAACATCTTGCGGCAAAGTGGAAATTAAACAGCACAAGGAGAGTTTGGCTAGGAAGAGACATCAAAATTACGTGAAGGCCAACATCAAAGCTATTTGTGAGAAGCTAGAGATTGATCCAGTGGGATCACCTCATATTTCAAATGATTCTGAAGAGGATATCACTGAGATGGCACCCCTCTCAAAGCAAGAATTGGCATCATTTGGACTAGCAGGTGTCTCCGCTCCTCCTCCTCAGCAAGCACATGGAAATGACGATGAAGATGAAGAGAGGACCGAGAGTGAGGAAGGCAGTGGCGATGAGTGATTCCGCTCAATTTTTTTCTTTTTTGGTGCCTTAATGCCAAAGAGGGATAGACTGAGACTAGTAGCTTATTTTGTAGCCTTAAGGACTTGTGATCGAGGACATGTATCTTAATTTCAAATTATTGTAACCGCTTTTGGATGTGCCTACTTTACTTAATGTATGATGCTTAGTTTAATATTAATGTGATGGTTGCTGCTATTGTTATGTTCTTATCTTTTGCTCATTGCATAAATTGATCACACTCACTTTATAGGCACCCCACCATAAAGAGTGCATATATGTGAGAATTTTTTATTACTCATTTGTCATTCTCATATATGCACACTTTATGAAAATCAAATTTACTCTTAATTATGAAACCTCAATCGGTTGTCATCAATCACCAAAAAGGAGGAGATTGAAAGTGCATCTAGGCATTCCCTTGTGGGTTTTGTACGATTGATGACAAACAAATAAGATCCTAATGCACCTGTTGAGATGAATGCAGGTTAACTCAAATGTGATAGTTTGGTGCACTCAAAAAGTTAAAAGTGAAGTGATGAAGAAAAAGAAAAGCCCAATTGATGAATGAAGTGCAAAGTAGACTTAATTGTATAGGATGTGTCTGAGAGACACATCCCAAGAGCTCAAGTCTTTGCGTAGGGGTAAGGGCTTAAAATCAACCTTAATAATTCTCTGAGCACCAGACTAGTCCGTTCACAAATCGGACTAGTCCGTTCAACTCTCTGGAGTCTCACTTCACAGTGCACCAGACTAGTCTATTGTCAAACTGGACTAGTCTTTTCAACTCTCCGGAGTATCACTTCACAGTGCATCGGACTAGTCCGTTCATGGACCGGATAATCTGTTAAACTTTTTGATGTTCCATAACATTGTGCACCGGACAATTCCGCTCATGGATCGGAGCAGTCCGAGAAACTCTCTGATGTTTTATAACACAATGCACCAGACAAGTCCGTTCATAGACCAGACTAGTCCAAAAAACTTTCTAAAGTTCCAATACACAGGGCACCGGACAAGTACAGACACCCACAGGACTAGTACGGTATACCTCACATATATTAGAGTTTTTAGTGTGCTGCACATTCCACGCGGATTTCACACAGCACACCGAACAAGTCCGGTCCCCAGTACGGACTAGTCCGGCCGTAGGGATCCCTAACGGTAATAATTTTGGAAACACTATAAATAGGAGATCCACGACCGCACAAACACAACTCTTGCATTCTACTATCAAGAACTAAAACCCTAGCGCCACCACTTGTCCAAAGAGCACAAAAACACATCTCGCCACACATCTAAAGTTCTCAAAAGTGAAATTCTTCCAGTATTCAGATTTGGGATTGGGAGATCGTTGTCTATGTGTCATTGGCTCTTGGGGTTTGATCTCTATACACTCTTGCATTACTTGTAATCTGTTCAATTGTATTCGATTATTTTTCTGCTGTAATTTTTGTGGGAACCCTCAACGTGTGAGGTTGTCCCACCAACTCGGTGATTACCCGTGATAGTGGAATCAAGTCAGTCTTGTGTGGTGACTTGACGAGGGAAAGAGTTTGAAGAGACCCGGCTCTGTGTGGGCCTCCTTAACGAGGACGTATATCTCTTTGCTGAGATCGAACCTCAGTAAAAATCCGTGTCCCGTGTGCTCATTTCCTTACTTTTGCAAGTTTCATCATCTAGGGTATTAGAATTGATCTATCAAGTAATTTGTGTTCCACGTGCAAGTTTGCAATACTGATAGTTCAATCAAGTTTCTTTGAATAGTAGTTAAATTCCACTTCTATAACATTTACAATTTCTGCATCAACACTTGATCAATTCACAACACATCAGCACACCAGACTAGTTGAAAGTGCATCTAGGACTCCCTTGTGGGTTTTGGATGATTTATGACAAGCAATTGCGATCCTAACCTCTTTGTTGAGATGAGCACAGGCTTTCAATAGCAAAATAAGCAAAGTACCAAAAAGAAGGAAGAATGAGGAGCAAAGCGGAAATGAGCTCAAGGAAGAAGAAGAGTAGATCATTGTGTATGGAGTGTGTTAAGAAAACACATCCCAAGAGCTCAATCATAATTAAACACACACATTGCACAAAGATACAAAGGACCGGACTAGTCCGACTGACACTAGACTAGTCCGAGAACCTCTCTGCACAAAATCGGACAAGTCTGATATCCATCGGACTAGTCTGATATCTCTCTGACTAGAATCGAACTAGTCCTCCCCAGTGCGGACTAGTCATCAAAACACTTCACAAGTAAAACAAAATTGGAGAAGTCCGACTGCAACCAGACTAGTACGATACTCTCCCTGGTCCAAATCGAACAAGTCTGATATTTGCACGGACTAGTCCGAAAAACCCTCTGAACTAAATTGGACAAGTCCTCCAAGTGCAGACTTGTCACCCAGTACACTTAGGGTTTCATTGTCCGGACAAGTCCGATGTCTATTGGACTAGTCCGAAGATTTTCAGAAGCGAAATCGGACAATCCGTTCCAAGTCGGACTAGTCCGATATTTCGGGACACTTAGGGTTTGCTACACGCAGCACACCGGACTAGTCCGGTGACCACCACGGACTAGTCCGATCTTTCTGAACCCTAACAATCACTTTTAGAAACCCATATAAATAGAGGTGTACGACCATATTTCATATACTCTCGAACCCTAGCGCCGTCACACCTCCCAAGAGCCTCAAAAACCACATCTCTCCACGAAATTAAGTGCAACAAAGATCAATCCTTTGAGGATTCACTCTAGTTCATTGGAGAGACACGTTCAACACCACATTGATCTCTTGGTTTGATTCTCTAACACACTCCTGTGATTTCATTGTAATCTTTTGAGTGTGTTCTTAGTGGTATTTCGTTTTGTAATCCAAGGGAGCTCTCAACATGTGAGAAGGCCCCTTTGAATTCGGTTATTCACCCCTTTGTGATAAGTGGAAGAGGATTGGCCTTCGTGGCGATCCGACGAGGGTAGGGTTGGAGAAGACCCGGTCCTTTTGTGGACTCCTCAACGTGGATGTAGGTTGCCTCTGTGGGAACCGAACCACGGGATAAATCCTTGTGTCTTGTTTTTGTGTTCACCGTTCTTATTCTTCACTATAATCTAGGGTTTCAATAATCATTGCTTACTTCATGTTGAATCATTAAACATAAGATTGAATTGTGATATAACCTCGTGCATAATCTTGAAAACCTTCATTTGATTGTATATTTCCGCTGCATACATAGAAGAACCAATCTAATCGACCGAACTTAACCAACGTAGTCCGTAAACAACGGACTAGTCCGCACTTTACCAGACTAGTCCGATATCTCTGGTTTTGAACTGGTTGTTAAGCATTGCAGGTTTTGACAATTATCAAAAAGACCTATTCACCCCCCCTCTAGGCTAATTTCAATTGGTATCAGAGCTTGGTTCTTCAAGAAAGAGACTAATCGCTCAAAGAAGATCATGTCGGACATGAAGGACACCCACAAGAGCAACAACCAAGAAAAAGTTGATGATGAAAAGAACCTCAAGGTGGAGAAGCTCCTCGAAGCCATTCAAGACTTCGAGGACGACGATGAGGAGAAGCTCGAACTAAAAGCGCTCCTAAGAAAGAAGACACTTTCCAAAGGGAAAGTGAAGACTGAAGAAAAGAAGAAGGGGAGTAGTCACACCGACTACTCCCGATATCCTTTTAACTATGATCGTCACAATTCCAATAATAATCATTATTTATCTATCCCACTTGGAAAATCCCCACACTTCAATGGAAGTTATTACCAATGTGGAGGCAAAATATGAAAATGCATCTAATTTTCCTCAATCCAAGTTTATGGCATATTGTGTGCACAGGGATAGATATCCCGGACGACGACGAAGAGCTCACCCCCAGCCAAGAGCAGGCAATTCACCGAAATGCTCAAGCCGCGGCCGTAATTACCTCTTCACTCAGTCGGGACGAGTTCACCAAGGTGGATGGACTCGAAATTGCTAAGGAGATATGGGACACACTACAAACTGCACATGAAGGTGACCGACATGTGCGTGAAGCAAAAATCGAAATGATTGAAGGCGAGTTAGGAATATTTGCAATTGAAGAAGACAAGTCACCCCAAGACATGTACAATCGATTAAAGACACTCGTCAACAAGGTCAAATCCTACAGAAGTAAGAAGTGGAATGACCACGAGGTGGTAAAGCTCATCCTTAGAGATTTTATGCCTCGCAACGTCACACTATGCTCCATGATCAGAGAAAGCCTCGGATACAAAAGGATGACTCCGGATGAACTGCTTGGAAAGATCATCAACTTCGAGATGATCGAAAAACAAGCAAAACATGTCAAGGAGATTGCCGACCTCACCTCGGCAAAAAAGAAAGGGGTTGCTTTGAAGTCCACCCTCAAGCCCCTATCCAAAGAAGCTAGAGAAGCACAACTAGAGGAAGATAGTGACGACGAGAGCAATGAATTAGATGAAGAAGACATTATATTGTTCATGAAGAAATTCAAGAGAATAATGAAAAAGAGACAAGGTACAAAGTCAAGCGAAGGAAAGTACAAGGAAAGAACGAAGCCAAAGTTGAGGCGGACATGCTATAATTGTGGTGAGTATAACCACTTTATAGTTGATTGCCCATATGAGGAGAACAAGAAGAAGACCAAAGAAGCCAAGCCTCAACCCAAAAAATTCTTCAAGAAGAAGAAACAAGCCGAACAAGCGCACATTTGGAAAGAGTGGGACTCAAATGATGAGTCCTCATCGTCCGAAGAAAAAGAGATGGCTAGCATAGCCATCGAGAAGATATCCAAGAAGTCTACCCTTTTCCCTACACTTGGCGCATGGAAGGGAGATGGTACTTGCCTTATGGCAAAGGAAGGTAAACGCAAGGTAACCATTAAACCCCCCTCCGTGCATTCCTATTCTAGCGATGATGAACTCAATAGTGATAATGAGGACATGCTTATTGGACTAGATAGGAAAACAGCCACAAAAATGAAATTTTTGCTTGATCAACTTGTTGAGAAGGAGAGGTTAATACATCGTCAAGAGGACATGATCATCTCCCAAAAGGAGGAATATGTCGAACTTGAAAAGCTTCTAGAACTTGAAAAGGAACGAAGCAAATCACTAGATCTTGAGTTAGCTTCGAGCAAGGAAACTTGCCTGGAGTTAACTGACTCAAATGCCACAATCAAGGACCAACTTGCTGACCTGATCAAGGTTAACAAGATCCTTGAAGTGCAAGTTGAGTCACTCAAGCTAAGTGAACCTTCCTCCTCTTCAAGCTCACCTTCTCAACCCACTAAAACTGATTTTGCTCATGCTTGCACATGTAAGAAAGGTGACACCAGTTTGAAGGATAAGCCAACCTCTACAAAGGATAAACATCCTGCCAAAAGTGGCATATTTGACAAGGAGAAGATCAAATATGCACGTAGTGCATACTTGGTTAAAAGACCTCCAAATGTCAAATATGGCATCGGTTATTCTTATGGTGAAAAGCAACATGCTAGAAGCCATAAGAGTAACAAGGAGAGGATTACCTTTGTAAAAGGAAGACCCTCTCAAATTGGAAAGTCACAGATTAAAACAGTAACTACACATGAACACCGGACTAGTCCGGTCGGTGTCTGGACAAGTCCGGTCCTCCGGACAAGTCCGGCCCCCCAGACTAGTCCTGTACATAAACAACAGTTATTGTTTAAAACTTTTGATGCCTCCTATGTGTTAATGAGAAATAATTTTGGCAAGGTTTATGCTCATTATGTTGGGCCACGCCATGGGAACACCAAGTCTCATGTGTGGGTGCCCAAATGTATGGTAACTAACCTCCAAGGACCCAAGCAAGCTTGGGTACCTAAAACCAATGCATGATTTGTTTTTGCAGGCCTATTCCTCCGGTGGATCTAAATGGGTGCTAGACAGTGGCTGCACCAACCATATGATCGGGGAAAGAAGAATGTTCATGGAATATGAAGAGAATGAGGACCCAAATGAGGGCATCTTCTTTGGAGATAATAGTCAAGGAAGGGTGCTCGGTACCGATAAAATTGCAATATCCTCTAAACACACACTTTCTCATGTTTTACATGTTGAATCCTTAGATTATAACCTGCTGTCCATATCTCAATTATGCGACAAAGGTTATAATTGCTTGTTCACTAATGAGGGTGTGACCATTTCTAGGAGGAGTGATAGTTCCGTTGCATTCAAGGGTATGTTAAAGGGAAAGCTTTATCTTGTTGATTTCAACAAGGATAAAGCTGAAGTTGACACATGCTTGATTGCAAAGACCAACATGGGTTAGCTGTGGCATAGACGGCTAGCGCATGTTGGTATGAGGAACCTTCAAAAACTACTCAAAGGCGATCACATCCGAGGTTTAAAGGATTTTGTATTAGAGAAAGACAGACCTTGTAGCGCGTGCCAAGCCGGGAAGCAAGTTGGAGCACCTCACCCCGCCAAAAACGTCATGACTACAACGAGACCACTCAAGCTACTACATATGTACTTATTTGGTCCAATTGCCTACATAAGCATCGGAGATAAAAAATATGGTTTAGTTGTCGTTGATGATTTTTCTCGCTTCACTTGGGTTTTCTTTTTGCATGATAAGTCAGAAACACAAGGAATACTCAAGAAGTTCTTCAAGCGAGCTCAAAACGAATTCTCATTGACAATCAAGAATATTCGAAGCGACAACGGCACAGAGTTCAAGAACACATAAGTGGAGGAGTACCTTGATGAAGAAGGCATAAATCACGAATTTTCAGCACCATACTCCCCACAACAAAACGGAGTTGCCGAAAGAAAGAACTGAACACTCATAGAGATGGCAAGAACAATGCTCGATGAGTACAAGATCTCGGATCGATTTTGGGCGGAAGCAATTAACACCGCTTGCCACGCCGTAAATCAACTTTATCTTCATCGACTACTCAAGAAAACATCCTATGAGCTACTCACCGATAACAAACCAAATATTTCATATTTTCGAGTTTTCGGTTCTCCATGTTATATCTTGAACAAGAAGCCTAGGACTTCAAAGTTCGCTTCGAAGTCCGATGAAGGTTTCTTACTTGGTTATGATTCGAACACTTACGCCTATCGTGTTTTTAACAAGACCTCTGGACTTGTTGAAGTAGCACGTGACGTAGTGTTCGATGAGACTAATGGCTCCCAAAAGGAGCAAGTTGATCCATGTGAACTAGGTAAAGAAGAAGCTCCTTGTCAAGCTTTGAAAAGAATGGATCTAGGTGAAGTTCGACCACAAGAGCCACCTCCACACGTACATGAGGAAGATGAACCACAAGAGGAGACCAACAAGCAAGGGGGATCTTCAGCACAAGATCAACCACAAGAATACGAAGATAATCAACAAGTCAACGAAGGCAATCACTTAGGGGGAGAAGCAGATGATCATGAAGATACAACTCCTCAAGTGGCACACCCAAGAGTACACCAATGCGTCCAAAGGGATCACCCAATCGACAATATCATCGGTGACATCCAAAAGGGAGTAACCACTAGATCTCGCATAACTAAATTTTGTGAGCACTATTTGTTTGTATCCTTTTTGGAACCACACAGGGTTGAGGATGCATTGAAAGATCCGGACTGGGTGGTGGCAATGCAAGAATAATTGAACAACTTCAAGTGGAACAAAGTGTGGGAACTTGTGGCAAGACCCAATGCAAACATCGTCGGCACCAAGTGGGTCTTCCGCAACAAACAAGACAAACACGGGGTGGTGACAAGGAATAAGGCATGACTTGTGGCCAAAGGGTATTCACAAGTCGAAGGTTTAGATTTCGATGAGACCTTTGATCAAGTAGCTAGGCTTGAATCTATTAGAATATTACTTGCATATGCTACTCACCATGATTTCAAGTTGTATCAAATGGATGTGAAAAGCGCCTTCCTCAACGGACCAATCAAGGAATAGGTGTACGTGGAGCAACCTCCCGGGTTTGAAGACGAAGAGTTCCCCGACCACATATTTAAATTGCGTAAGGCTCTCTACGGCCTCAAACAAGCTCCTAGAGCTTGGTATGAGTGTCTTAGAGATTTCTTAATTGAAAATGGCTTTAAGATTGGCAACGTAGATTATACACTATTTACAAAGAATTTTGAAAATGATCTTTTTATTTGTCAAATTTATGTTGACGATATAATCTTTGGGTCAACTAATCAATCCTTTTGTGAGGAATTTAGTAAAATCATGACAGACAGGTTTGAAATGTCAATGATGGGAGAATTAAAATACTTCTTGGGATTAAAAGTTCGGCAACAAAAGGAAGGGACGTTCATAAGCCAAACCAAGTACACGCAGGACATAATTAAGAAGTTTGGCATGGACAAGGCGAAGCCCATAAAAACCCCCATGGCAACGAATGGCCACTTGGATCTCAATGAAGATGGACCTAGCGTCGTCCAAAAGGTATATCGCTCCATGATTGGATCTCTACTCTATCTATGTGCATCTAGGCCAGATATTATGTTGAGTGTATGTTTGTGTGCAAGATTTCAAGCCAATCCTAAGGAATGTCACCTGACAGCCGTAAAAAGGATCTTGAGATATTTGGTTCATACACCCAACCTTGGTCTTTGGTAACCAAAAGGCTCAAAATTCAATCTCATTGGTTACTCCGATGCAGATTATGCAGGGTGCAAAGTAGATAGAAAAAGCACCTCCAGTACATGCCGATTCCTAGGAAGATCCTTAGTTTCTTGGTCCTCCAAGAAACATAATTCCATTGCCTTATCCACAGCCGAAGCGGAGTATGTTGCTGCCGGGAGTTGCTGTGCACAACTCCTTTGGATGCGACAAACTCTAAGGGACTATGGTTACAATATGAACCATATTCCACTCCTTTGTGACAATGAAAGTGTCATCAAAATTGCCCACAACCCAGTTGAGCACTCCAGAACTAAACACATAGATATAAGACATCACTTTTTGAGAGATCATGCCATGAAAGGAGACATAGCCATTTCACATGTCAACACTCAAAAGCAATTGGCTGACATATTCACCAAGCCACTTGATGAAAAGCGTTTTTGTGAACTCCGAAATGAACTAAATATCCTTGATGCTCGGAGTGTGGCTTGAAATGTTGCATACCTGTATGAATTCTTCAAATATGTTGATTGGATTGTGAAAATCATCCCTCTCAATTTTCTCCGGAAAACTATGTCAATTACTAAATCTTGATGAATTATGATCATTGCTTGATTGTTGTATGCTTACTGGTCATATTCATCAAGATTATTTGATTTGATTTGCCTCTCTATTCTCTAAATATGTACCTTCAAATATATATGAATGGGCTAAGCAATTCTAACCTGGTGACGACAGACTAGTCCATGGTTACCCGGACTAGTCCGCCCGTGCAGACTGGTCCGCAGAGTGCCGGTTAGGCCGGACTAGTTCGGCATACAATGGACTAGTCCAATATAGTCCTTTGTAAAAGTTCAAACTAGTCCGGACTTGTCCGATTTTTCGTGTCCATAACCCTAGTCGCCGCCAAACCCTAATTCATTCACCTCCACTCTTGCCTCACGCGTTCTCTCTCTTCCACTCGAGCTCCCAAGGCGATTTTGCGTCCCCTCCACCAAAAAGCTCCGCATTTGGGTGGAGATCAAGCATCCTTGCTCGAAGATTGAAGTTCACGCACAAGTCCGGACTTCAACACCTTCTCTTCGAGCATCAATCAAATTCTTCGGTAATTTTCACTCAAACCCTAGAAATTCTAAATTTCTTCATTGTTGATCGAATAGCCTAGCATTCCTCGCTATATACATGCTCTCTTGATGTATTACATTTATGCTAAGGTTGTTGTGCATTAGGAATCACCATTTGTCTAGTTTCCTAGGTTTTTGAGTTTGAATACCGGACTAGTCCGGTCCATGCACGGACAAGTCCGATATCCCAGGACTAGTCCGTGCCTTTACACCGAACAAGTCCGATTTATCTAAACTCAAAACCTAACTTCTCAATTCCTTGCTATCCTTCCATACCTATGCCTTGTATCACTCATTATCAATCATGCCACTCATTCTCAGGTCATGTCGAGCTTGGGCAATGATGTCTCCGACTTTGAGGCCGATATGGACCACGAGGTGGCACCTCGGACTTCGACGGGTCTTGGCAAGAAGCGCCAAGAAAGACCTTCCGAGCCATCTCACTCCCCTCCTCAGGCTCGGAGGAAGGTGTTGGCAAAGAAGCCAGTCTCCAAGGCAGTTGCATCATCAAGTGGCCCTCGCCATCCAAAGGGCAAGGGCAAAGGGATTGCTACGGGTCCACTTGGCCCGCTAAAACTGCATGCTCCGAGGGAAGGGGTCCGTGACCCCACTGAAGAGAAGTTCAACGGGAAGGGCAGTGATTCGGCGGCAAAATTCAGAAGCCTCAATTGGTATGGCCGACCGAAGCAAGCTGTTGATGGAAGATTCTGGTGCAACTTTCATGCTGATTTCTACAAATCGATGTATCTCCCAATGAAGACACCAGTTGTGCGCAGTCAGTGGATTGACTGGACACATTTTGAGAAGAAGGGCTGCTCACCATTCACTGAGGTAGTGGAAGCCATTGAGAGGCATGGCCTGAAGGATCTTTTCGCCTTCAGAAATAATTGGAATGATGAAGTGATTGCGCAGTTCTTTGCAACCTGTCACTTCTCTAGTGAAGATGAGGAGAGTGTCACTTGGATGACTCATGGATCCAAGTACAGTATTACTCAAGAAGATTTTGCTAGCCTGCTTCACCTTGACACCTCAAGATCTGACTGCTTGATCATACACAACATATGTGTCATTGAGAAGGATAAGGTGAAGTTCCTATATCAGCCAAACTCAAAGTTCAACCCTCCCTCCACCAAAAACATGAAGCCATTCTTTGTGGTGTTGAATAGAGTTTTGAGGAAGACGATTGCTCCCAAGGATGGAGATGCTGGGAGTGTGCAAGGATACCTCTGGACTCTGATGAGGGTCAAAAGCAAGGACCGCCAGTTTGATGTGGCAGACTACATTTGGAATGACATGGTGAACATATCTTGCACTCCCAACAGGTCATGTGGATATGCTCCTTACCTAATGTTTGTGATTGAGAAAGTCACCGGGATTGAGTTTGTGAAAGATGTGGAGCATCTCCCCTTGAGGCCTCAGATGCTTCAAAAGACGAGTGTGCAGGCTGCTCCCTCGCTGGCCTCCAGTCCCGAGGCACCGACAAGAACAAGAGAAGATGCCAGGGCTGCCCCTGCTACTAGGGCAGTCCCTCAAAAAGGTTCAGCTAGTGGAATCCTAGAGTATCTGACTGCAATCTTTGCCTCCTGCAAAAAGGCCGAAGTGAAGGCCCATAAGCTCAACAAGAAAAGAAAGGAGGACATGAAGTATATCAAGGCAAATGTGAAGCAAATTTGCTAGAAACTGGAGATTGAGCCAATTGGGTCTCCAGTAATCTCTGAAGACTCAGATTCTGACTTCACCGAACTCGGACCCTTGACCCCCTCCGAGCTTGCCTACTTTGGCATTGGGGGCTCGAGTAGCTCTGCACCTCCTCCTCCTCCTCATCATCATCAAGCTGAAGATGAAGATGACAAAGACGACGATGAGAGGACTGACAGTGAAGAGTGAAGACCTTAGGATCCTCCTCTCCTTCTTTTTGGTGTCTTGATGCCAAAGGGGGAGAGATTGAGGGGGAGTCTTAGTCTTAGCTGTAGGTTGTGAGGAGAGAGCTCTATGCTATTTTTTTGCCTATTGTGTGGTTTGTAATGCTTTAACAATGTTTTTAAGTTAATTATAGTTCTGTGATGCAATGATTTGATCCTTTGAGAAGTATTTGTTGAAAACTGTGATTCTGCTCTAGAATGACATATATGCTTGCTATTGGTTGATTAATGTCAATTATGTCATTCTCAATGTTTCAGTGCACTTAGTTATGCATCCCACCATAAAGAATGCACATATGGATTATGTTTTCACTGCTTGATGTATTTTGGACTCATATGTGCATGCTTTATGAAAATCTTAATTTTTATCAAATTTTGTGAAATCTCAATTGGTTGTCATCAATCACCAAAAAGGGGGAGATTGAAAGTGCATCTAGGACTCCCTTGTGGGTTTTGGATGATTTATGACAAGCAATTGGGATCCTAACCTCTTTGTTGAGATGAGCACATGCATTCAATAGAAAAATAAGCAAAGTACCAAAAAGAAGGAAGAATGAGGAGCAAAGCGGAAATGAGCTCATGGAAAAAGAATAGTAGATCATTGTGTATGGAGTGTGTTAAGAAAACACATCCCAAGAGCTCAATCACAATTAAACACACACATTGCAGAAAGTTACACAGGACCGGACTAGTCCAACTGACACCGGACTAGTCCGAGAACCTCTCTTCACAAAATCAGACAAGTCCGATATCCAACGGACTAGTCCGATATCTCTCTGACTAGAATCGGTTTAGTCCTCCCCAGTGCGGACTAGTCATCAAAACACTTCACAAGTCACACAAAATCGGACAAGTCCGACCGCAACCGGACTAGTTCGATACTCTCTCTGGTCCAAATCAGACAAGTTCGATGTTTGCACGGACTAGTCCGAAAAACCCTCTGAACTAAATCGAACAAGTCCTCCAAGTGCGGACTTGTCACCCAATACACTTAGGGTTTCACTGCCCGGACAAGTCCGATGTCTATCGGACTAGTCCGAAGATTTCTAGAAGTGAAATCGGACAAGTCCGTTCCAAGCCGGACTAGTCCGATATTTCGGGACACTTAGGGTTTGCTACACACAGCACACCGGACTAGTCCGGTGACCCCCACGGACCAGTCCGATCTTTCTGAACCCTAACGGTCACTTTTAGAAACCCATATAAATAGAGGTGTATGGCCATATTTCATATACTCTCGAACAACCCTAGCGCCGTCACACCTCCCAAGAGCCTCAAAAACCACATCTCTCCACGAAATTAAGTGCAACAAAGATCAATCCTTTGAGGATTCACTCCAGTTCATTGGAGAGACACATTCAACACCACATTGAGCTCTTGGTTTGATTCTCTAACACACTCCTGTGATTTCATTGTAATATTTTAAGTGTGTTCTTGGTAGTATTTCATTTTGTAATCCAAGGGAGCTCTCAACGTGTGAGAAGGCCCCTTTGAATTCGGTTATTCACCCCTTTGTGATAAGTAGAAGAGGATTGGCCTTCATGGCGATCCGACGAGGGTAGGGTTGGAGAAGACCCGGTCCTTTTGTGGACTCCTCAACGTGGATGTAGGTTGCCTCTGTGGGAACCGAACCACGAGATAAATCCTTGTGTCTTGTTTTTGTGTTCATTGTTCTTATTCTTCACTATAATCTAGGGTTTCAATAATCATTGCTTACTTCACGTTGAATCATTAAACATAAGATTGAATTGTGATATAACGTGGTGCATAATCTTGAAAACCTTCATTTGATTGTATATTTCCGCCACATACATATAAGAACCAATCTAGTCGACCGAACTTAACCAACGTAGTCCGTAAACACCGGACTAGTCCGCACTTTACCAGACTAGTCCGATATCTCTGGTTTTAAACTGGTTGTTAAGTGTTACAGGTTCTGACAATTATCAAAAAGGCCTATTCACCCCACTCTAGGCCAAATTCACTAGTCCGCAGTCACACTGAACAAGTCTGGCTCCTGAGGTATTTAACGATTTGATTAAGTGTGCAGGAAAACTTTAAAATCCTATTCACCCCCCCTCTAGGCCACATTCAATCCCAAAAGACATCACTTCGAATTGATAATGCCCACTATGTGTCTTGAATGCTGTTTTGAAATCTTCCCCCCTCTCATCCTAATTTGGTGATATCCAGCCCTCATATCCAAGCTAGAATTTTTTGTGCCTGACAATTCAACAAGAATTTCATCCACAAGTGGCATAGGAAATCTATTCTTTATAGTTAGGTCACTCAATTTTCTATAGTCCACACAAAATCTACATGTATCATCCTTTTTTTGCACAAACAAAACTGGAGAGGCAAATGGGTTGACTGAATTTTCAATTAATCCTGACTTTAACAGATCTGCCACTTGACGCTCAATTTCATCCTTATGGAATGGTGAATACCTGTAGGGCTTGGAGTTCACTGGGATAGCCCCAGGAACCAAACTGATCACATGATCAAATGGTCTGCTTGGAGGTAAGGTCTGAGAGTCTATAAACACATCCTGAAATTCTGTCAGGATTGTCTTCACCTTGTCTGCTATTTCCACTTCACTTTCTTGCTCCTTAATTTCTTGCACTTGCTCCACCACTGCTAATGCCCATATTTCATTGCCCACCAACCACATTTCCAATTGAGTAGCACCCAATTCAGGAAGCACAACTTGATTGACAGGCAAGACACCCTCTAACCTGACAGTCTTGTTCTGTTTCCGAAACTCCAACACTTTCTTCTCCCAATCACACTTCATTGGACTATGCTCCTTAAGCCAATCATACCCCAAGATTGCATCATAAGCACCAAGATGAAGTACCCTCATATCAGTATAAAAGGTGTTGCCAGTACACCACCAACTGAGTTGTGGAACCATTCTGTCAGAGATAATAGTCTCTCCATTGGCCAGCCTGACTAAAACTGCATTGCAAGGCTTTGCTACTAACCCAGTCCTAGTCACCAATGCTGAATTCACAAAGGATATTGAACTACCAGAGTCCACTAGCAAAAGACACACCTGATATTTGACTACTGATATAGTCTCATGCACTGCACCCCTTCTGTTCCAGCTATTGCATGACAAGAAAGCTGACAATAAGCTTCCTCTTGCTCTTCTTTCTCTATATGTTCTAACACCTCATCTGACAAAGGCCTATCCAACTCCTCTATAGTCAAGTTGTTCAGCTGGACAGGGTTTCTCTTGGGACATTTAGACCAGTGGCCAGGCTCGAATTTATCTCCACAAGAGTAGCACAAGCCATTAGCTCTTCGGTACTCCTTTAGCTGTCGTTCCTTTGACAGTTCTATCTGCGGAGTTAACTGACGGCTCTCCCGTTTGCTGGAGCAGACAGATGCAATGCAGGCTTCAAGCTCTCAAATTTGCTTCTCTCCTGCATGTCACATTGCAGTTGGGCCAACAGTGCTGCTCTATTGACGGTTACTGGCACCTGAGACCAAACAGAGCTCTGCAATTATGTCTTTAACCCCTTTACAAATTGTGTCACAGAAAAAGTTTCATCAAGTTCAGGGTTATGCATTTGTGTGGAGTACCTCAACTCATCAAACTCTGCCACATACTCCTCTAATCCTCCTTTCTGCCTCAGATGCAGCAGGTCATACATCGCTCTTGAGCACTCATAAGCCACAAATTTTTGCTTCAGTGCTTGCACAAACTCCTCCCAACCTCCAACTCCCCTCGTCAGCTTAAACACATGAAACCACCTCGCAGCGTTGCCTTCCATATGCGTCGACGCTGTCCTCATCCACAGAACTTTGGGCACATGATAGATGGTAAAGTAGTCCCTGCATTTGTCCACCCAAATGCCAGGCTGATCACCTGAGAACTTTGGGAAAGAAAGCTTCATCATCGTGCGATCCCCTCCTCCTTGCCCCCACCTTGGTTCCTGCCGATCTGGTGGTCTTCCTCTGGGTCAATGACTCCCATCAACCAACTGAAGATCTGCAGGACCCCTTCTAAACCTCTCACCTCCTGGTCGACAACCCCGCCAACCATTACTCCCAATATCCTCATCAGATATGCGACTACCTTCATCTCTCACACCCTGCATTGACAGTGTCTCCACTCTTCTTCCAGTCTCATTCAACTTTCTAAAGAGTTTATCCCTTTCTCTCCCTGCCTCCTCTGCAATTTTGGCTATCTGCTTCTGAACCTCCTCTACTTTGTCCAACCTAAGTGTGATAGCATCCAGCACAACACAAACCTTCTCCCAGCGTGCCTCCTCATCCTTCAACGCCTCCGCCATAGCCTCCAATATCAACTGAGTCTGAAGTGATGGTTTAGTTGGTGCCGTCGTCAACACTTGAGTGACCCAAACCAATCGAGCACACCTCCTGAGTGTGAAATCGGAGTGATCTCAGCTCTGCCTCAGAATTTTATGGCTCAAAATCACCCACCAGTCTACCGCCGCCACACGCCTCCACAGTCGAGTCTACCGCAGCCGGGATAAAGAGTCTCACCTCCGTCGACGAGTAGAGCTTCCCGCGTCTCCATAGCACGTTAGGCCTCCACCGCCTCTGAGAGATTGAAACCTTGCTCTGATACCAGTTGTTATGCTCCTGACCGCCGGTGCACTACCATTGACGTTGTGAGCTGCAAAGCTGGATTGCCGCCGAGCAACGACGATATGTGGAAAACAAGAAGAGGTAACAGAAATACAAAATCCGTTTGAATATTTTTTTCTCACCCTCTCCAGTTATGGGTCTCTCCTTACATAGTCCTGAGAGTTCCCTCCCAGGCCCACACACGGCCCACACCCAGGTCCAGAATACATCCAGTTCAAATGTTTAAACGCCAACATATTCATGCCGACTCTTCTCCTGCGTGCGCACTCCTGCTCTTCTCCGTTACTCTGTTCCCATATGTGTGACATGGGGTGTGGAGCAGGCAGGTTCAGAGCTCAACATCAACTCACCGTGAGGGTGGAGGCGGCGCTCGCTAGCGCCTAGCAGTGTGGGATATGAGGGGGAGACGCAGAAGGGAGGATCAATGGTGGCGCGGGGGAGGCAAGCTGTGGAGGTGAGGGTGGCGAGCACTGCTTCTAAGAGACAAGCAGGGTTGGCCATGCGGCCACGCCTATGCGGAATTGTCGAGGGAGGATGTAGAGGTAGCTAAGGTTACGGCCTGCTGGACTGGGCCTACAACCCAGTAAAAATCTGGGATCAGGTATTTCCGGTATTGAACCCTGTAACTAGAAATACTCGATACTAATTTTTGTTTTGAGATTCCTTACCTGAAAAATGAATTCGGGTTTCCATTTTCGAGTTTTCGGGTTCGATATTCGAGTAAGGGTTTTATGCCTACCCCTAGTCTTATGGTCTCCATAGGCGGGTCCAACTCTGGGCCTAGGTGGAACTGCAGAAGGGGGGACCGCCTAGGGCTTGTGCTGGGGAGAGGGTCCATAATTCCAACATGGCTACTGCTGCTTCAAGTTGAGCCAATAAAAATTTGCATGCACTTCATAGGCCCATCAAAATATCTTTCCTTCTCAGCCCAAGCAAATCGAGTCAAAAAAACCCAGCCCAAACAATGTAAATATTACCTAAAAATGCTAGCTATGACTACTTGGGCTTGCCCAAGAATATGTGCAGGCGTTAGCTTGTTTGTTTTTTCTATTTTCTTCCAACAATATGTCTGCCCCAAATCCGTTTCTCCTTTTTCCATCAACATCATACATTGCTCTCATCAAGTCTCACCACACACGACACGCAAGGTGGGGTTCACTTGCTTGACCAAAGGATGCTACGATCCTCCTTATTCCATGAAATTCTTGATTTAACCTTTTGGAATTCTCATCTTGTGTTAATTGAAGCTTCTTGGTGCAAATCTCCTCTTTTTTTATTGTTCGGCTTATGTACCTTGGTTTTTTGAGAAATCATGTGTTGTATAGACTAAATAAGCATAATATGGTTACAAACTACCTCTCAGATAATCTTTGAAGGAGCATCAACCACACCTTATTAGGAAATGACACACATGATTTGGCTAACAAACAAGCTAGGACGTTCAACTCTGAATAACATGGCAAAATTTGAAAGTTGACAAAGAAATCGCCATGAACTTGATGTTTTTGACCACTGGCCCAACTAGGGATCGATCAGATGTCCTTGATAGCAGACATTGGATTAATGCAGAGAGTTTGAAATAATGATGACCTTGAGGAAGCCCTCCACAGTATAAAAGACAAATCCCTATGCATCACATGTGCCTCCGCAAGCTCGGGAACAATGACCCCATTAGTGAGCTCTCTACATGCTGCAGTGCAGGAACTATTATTCTTCCGAATAGAGGTGGCCAAATGGGCTGTGCCTGATGTGCCGGCACAAAGCACGGCTATCGGTGCCCTTCGTATTGGGTACCTCACGATACCACAAGAAAAGCAACGGAATTCCACCTCTCCGAGTTGAAGACCTCCGAAGGCTCCACGTATCCTGCAGCACTGGGCCTGCCTCCCTCATTTGTGTAGCTCCGGTACCACCACGTGTAACACAAGGCCGGACCTAACTCCCTGTATAGGGAAGCTCTGGTCGTGCCACGTGTCCAGGGGCCCAGGACTTAACCCCCAGTAGAGAGAAGCTCCTGTGCTTCCACGTGTATAGCAGCTCCAGACCTGCCTCCCTACAAAGGGAAGCTCCAGATCTGCCACGTGTCGAGCCTCCGAACCTAAGCTCCAACGACGCAAACATTCAAGAGGTGGTTAAAGCAGCCGTTACAAGACCTGATTACGTGTCATTAATGCCATGTTGATGACACACGATCAGAGGACCTTTAGTACTGATAACGCTACGCTTAAGGCGCGTTATCACACTATTAAATGTACTTAATACATACAGATCGTGTATTAGGTAATTAAACACCGTAGGGGCCACATGTCGGGCCAGGCTGACAATGTAACGGCCAGTCCTTGGACTATAAAAGGTTGGGCCGCACGGTACAAAGGACACGCTCTCTGAACCCTCGGCAAGACACAACTCATATATACAACAACCACCCGTGGAGTAGGGTATTACGCTCAGGCAGCCCAAACCACGTAAAAATCCTCATGTCACCGTCTTGTTCATAATATCACGCGCGCTCCAACCAATCATGAACATTCGCAGACTACGATCTAGTAGTAAGGGAGGGAGTGTCGATCACACACTTCGACATTTGGCGCGCCAGGTAGGAGGCGTATGAGATTTCGAGATGGTGAACTCTACGGTAGCATCGTTCAACGGCAACGCCGGACAGTCTGACGGAGGAAATCCCTCCAGTTCCCAACAGCCAGTTGGTGTTGTTGTCCCGGCAGGTGTTGATGGACCACCACCGCCACCTGCTCTGGCTGCCAACGCCGGACAACAGGATGGTGCCCTCGTGTCGGTGACTGCATCAACAAACAACCTGGAGAATGTGCTAATCGCTGCTCGTACTCTGCTCCAGCGCCCTTTAGCAGTTGGAGCTCCTCCGGCGGCCATAGAACAATGGTGTACTGATGGTGAATATCTAGTTGCAGCTATAGCCGATGCCATCAGTAACCAAGGCCTGCCGACCTTGTCTAGCAGACTTGGCCCTCGAGTTTCACAGCACGTTTCACAGCACAGGGGACGGGTTGTGTCTCAACAAGTGACGTTGCTTCCCTCCGGGGCACGTTGTACTCACACTGTGTTGAGAATTTTGACGCATGATCTGTGGTCAGAACTTGATCGCCATTACAGACAGTAGGACAACCTCTTCCATATCGAGCGTGCTCGCGAGAGGCAAGAGGCTTGGGAAAACCCTTCTCCTTTTGGAGTAGGGGGCGGCTGTTCAGCCCTGGCCATGCACCTTCGCATAGTCCGGTGGCCACAGAAGTTCTAGCCTCATCTGCCAGAGAAATACGACAGGACTATCAACTCCATCGAGGTCCTCTAAATCTACTCCACCGCCATCCTCACAGCGGGTGGCAATGAGGCCGTGATGGCCAATTACTTCCTTGTGGCTCTAACTGGGACAGCCATGTCCTGGTTCATGAGTCTTCCGCTTGACTCCATCAACAGTTGGATGGAGTTATGCCACCAGTTCATCGCCAACTTCGGGAGCTCCTACACCCGATCTGGCACAGAGCTGGATCTGTTTGCTGTGCAACATATATCGGGGGAGTCGCTGCAATCATTCATCCAGCAATTTTCCCAGGTACGGAATACAATCCCTTCCATCTCCAACGCATCTTTCGTTGTGGCTTTTCGACAGGGCGTCCGAGACAAGAAGATGTTGGAGAAGCTGCCGACGAAAGAAGTCACCAACATCACATAACTCTTCAGCCTGGACAACAAATGTGCCAGTGCTGCGGAGGGTCGTGAAATGCACTCCAAGCAAGCTCCGAAGGCTAACAAAAAGTCCTCCAAGGCTGAATCCACTACCTATGGTAGTGGGAAGAAGAAGAACGAGTTCAACAGCAAGAAGAAGCCATCGGCCGGCACGCCTGCTACTACTGCTGCAGCTTCGGGTGGCCGGGGGCCACGCCTAGAAAAACATCCTCGACCATCGTTTGAAGACGGTGGCAGTCAAAAGATGTGCTGTCCAATCCACAAAATGGACACCCACAATCTTGGATATTGCCGCGATGTCCAAAACCTTGTCAAGCGTTTCAACAAGCGCCGAGAAGAAGCTCCTTTACGCAAGCGGGAAGGAAAACAGAAAGTCGACGAAGCTCCAGCTGATCCGGAGCTAGGCTTCTAGGACCTTAAGAAGGTCCTAAAGGCTATGTACAACACCGTCAACGACGATTCTGACATCTCCGACAATAAGCATCGGAAGACCCTCAATACCATATATGGAGGGTCCTTGGATATCACCTCTTGTCTCGTCCTCAAGACCATGCGTCGGGAGATGGCTGCCACAGCTCCTACCGCCAAGGCAGGACCCCATCGGAAGTGGATGGACACTCCCATCACTTTTGATGCTTCAGACTGCCCAAGAAACAAAATTGGAGTGGACAACTACCATTGATGGTATCTCCTACCATCAATAATGTCCAGCTCTACCATGTCTTGGTGGATGGAGGTTCGGCGCTCAACCTCCTCAACTATGAAGCATTCGTCAAGATCCAGTTGAATCTTTTGAACCTGTATGATCGAAGATCACGTGAAAAGCTACCAGAGGGGGGGTGAATGGTAGATTTAAAAATCTTATGCAGCGGAAACAATTAAACCCCAACCCCTTCGGCAGAAAATCGATCTCTTAAAGAAATCGCGTGTGAGACTAATCTAAATGTGTTTTACCGTGATAAAAGTGATGGATATCAGAGAGAATCTAGTCACGAAGACAACACAAAAGGAATCACTCAAATCCGTCAAGAAAAACTTAAGTTATGATCGAAAGATCAACCAATGGTCAATCTGTCCTACCCGAGAAAAAACAGTTCTGGAATGTTGCAAAGAAACTCGTGTAGATCATAGACCACAAATCCAATGACCGGGAAATTTTGCTATATGATAGATAATCAAGTTGTGAAGACAACCCAAAAATAATCACGTCAATTGGATCTGTAAAACTCGAGTTATGATAAAACCACCGACGAAAGGTAGTGCTGTCCAGAAACTCGACGAGTAAAACTTGTATGGAACAAGTCGGACGAACAAGGCACAAAAGTTCCTTCAAACTACGAATTTTATTCAATAGAACACAAGAGGAACAGCCCCAAAGTCGTCCACCACGAGCTCTGGGCTCCCTTGCTTATATAACCAGCCCTTAGGCCAACCCAATATCAACTAGGACTCCAATCCTACTCAGATCACGAATCGTAACTTTCCATAACTGCTCAAGATTCTTCTATACGCAGATAGAAGCAATCTTAAGACTTCCAAACCCCTTAGGAACGTATCCCACATTCCTAAACAACTCAAATTCGTGACCCACAGGAAATCCTATCATAACCAACTCAAATCTTTCCATATTTGAGTCAAACCCGACTCAGCCGCAGCCAGAGTCCATAACCTAGTCGGTTGGACCTTTCCGACCAATTCTTTACGTCCACATCTCTTCATCACATCTCGGAACCATGTAGCCACGTCCATGCACTACTTGCACACGTGCAAAAGTCTTCCAATGACGTCCACGATACCTTCATATGCATTGTTCTTGATTCAATCATCCTGCGCGACCTCCTGATCAGCTCGACCACAGTTCCTTCCGAACTTGGTTGTTGGAACCTCATATCCTCCCTGAGACTAGTCCAATGGATCCCGTCACCAGCCATGTCTTGAACTCAAGCAACATCTGCACATGAATAAATAACCAATCCATACGAGCCCAAGTCCTCGACTTGACTCAAGTTAGTTCCGAACACAACACCTTACGTGAGAACCTCACATAAGCATGTTGCAAAACCATAGTAACACGATATCATCCATATCATCCAAAATGCACCAAAAACTTAGCAAATGAATGCTAAGCAATCTTTCCAACAATGTAAAGCAAGTACGAAACATTGCAAATGAAAAGCAGAAGCACTGCGATCAAGTTCTGGACCTTGCCAGAGCAACCCAGAGCTTGAGCCGGAGCTAACAAAAGCTAGTAGAACCTAGCGCCGGAGCTTACCAAAACTAGTACAACCAAGCTCCCGCCGGCACTTACAAAACTAGCAGGACCTAGCGCCGGAGCTAACCAGAACTAGTCGGAACTAGTAAACCCAAAAGCCGGAGCTAGAAAAATCAACTCGGAGCTTAGCAAGAGCATGTCGGAGCTATCAAATATATGCCGGAGCTATCAAAGACATGCCGAAGCTAATAAAGACATGCCAGAGCTAAAGATAAAACTCACCGGAGCTAATCAAAGCTAGTTGGACCTTACCAAGAAGCCGGACCTAGCATCTAACGTAGCCGGAGCTACCCAAAACAAGTCGGACCTATGGTTGGACCTTGCTATAGCTCGGAGCTAGAGTCGGACCTTAATAAAAAGGTGTTTTGGTGATATTAAAAAGTTTTATCATCAAAGCCAAGTGTATTCACTACAAGCCAATGTATTCAGCACATATAGGTCTTACAATCTCCCCCTTGATGAATGCATTGGCAACACCATTTAAAATCCGAACATTGGCTTATTCACATAAAAGTTTTGAAGACAATTTGTCCCCTTTTGTAAATCAAAAGTAAAATGAGAACAAAAATTCCCATATTATCTCTCCCCCTTTATTATCTCTTCTTATGCACATATTCTCTCTCTCTTTATGCTTATCTCTCCCCCTTTGACAATGTATTCAGCAAGTCATGAACATATAAACAAATTATCTCTACAACTTTAGTTGTTATGAGCATATTATAACATATACATATAAACAAAGCTCATCCAAGTCATACTATCAAGTACCTTACATTATCACATCAATGAAATACATAAAGTAGTGTAAGCCATGCTAGAGATCATATGTAATTTTCAATTTTAAGCAAGTCATGATCTCACAAACTTAACTATTTCAAAACCTGAAAGCATGACACTAGTTGCTGCATTTTATTATTTTTCAAAGCATAAATTTAGATCATATGATATTTGCAAGAGATTATATGTGCATCTGCCTTATTCTAACCAACCAAGCCAAGCCTATGTCATTTGACAACCAGAAGCTTAAGTACATGGTTTTAGTCATACACAACTTCTTCTAAGTTCATATCTAAGTGCAATGATAAGCTATCTCAAAAGAAGAAGTGCGATGCATGCATATTCTCTTGATATTTTCTCAATTTATATTTGTTCATAAAAACTCAACATGTGAGTTGATTACTTGATGAATTCTTAATGATTAAAAGCACTTGTGAACATGTAACAAGTTCAAAACAGCAAGAAAGTTCGACCATGACCAGTTTTAGTGTAAGTAATTATTCCAATTACTAGACATGGCAAAAACTACAAAATGTATAACACGAGTAATGTAGTAAGAACTTTCAGCATGTAAAAGGAATCACAAAGTCATATATGTATGAAATACTATGCTCATATTATTTTAATTTCAGATTCACACATAGACTTCCCAAGTTTCAAAAACTCCCCCTCAATTTAACCCATGAGGATGCATAACCCCTATTTCACCAAGAATGAAACAAAAACGAGTGAAATCCAAAGGTTTTGTAAAAATGTCAGCCATTTGATGTTCGATATCTACATGGTGAAGCACAATGTTTCCTTTTTCAACGTTATCACGGAGAAAGTGATACCTAATATCAATGTGCTTAGTTCTAGAATGTTGCACGGGGTTTTTGGTAATGCAAATAGCACTAGTGTTATCACAAAACAGTGGAACACTATCTAGATCAACCCCATAGTCCTTAAGTGTTTGAACAATCCAAAGAGTTTGTGAGCAAGCACTAGCAGCAGCTACATATTTAGATTCAGCTGTGGATTGTGCAACTGAATTTTGTTTTCTAGAGGACCAAGCAACAAGAGAATTACCAAGAAAATGACAAGCACCGGAAGTACTTTTCCTATCAATCCTACAACCCCCAAAATCAGCATCCGAAAAATCTTTCAAAGTAACGGTTGAGGAAGAAGGAAGAAAAATGCCAAATTCTTGGGTTCCATGTAAGTACCTGAGAATCCTTTTGACGGCTTGATGATGTGAAACACGTGGGGAAGCTTGAAACCGTGCACAAAGACATACGCTGAATTGTATGTCCGGTCTTGATGCCGTGAGGTACAAAAGTGATCCGATCATACTTCTATATTCTTTTTGATTCACGGGTTCACCATCTTCATCAAGTTCAAGTGTTGTTGCTGTTCCCATTGGTGTCCGAAGAGGCTTGCTTTTGTCCATGTTGAAGCGCCTTAGAAGGTCTTTGGTATACTTCGTTTGATGCACAAAGGTACCCTCCTTGGTTTGCTTGATTTGCAGCCCCAAAAAGTAAGTGAGTTCACCCATCATACTCATTTCAAATTCGGAACTCATCATTGCTGAAAACTTGGACACAAGATCATGAGAAGCACAACCAAAGATAATATCATCCACATACACTTGAACGAATCATGAGTCATTGCCATGTTTAAGCACAAAAAGAGTTTTATCAACCTTGCCCATGGTAAACCCCTTTTCAAATAAGAATGTTTTTAACCTATCATATCATGCTCTAGGGGCTTGTTTGAGACCGTATAAGGCTTTGGACAGTTTGTAAACATGATTAGGAAAATCTAGATTTTAAAACCCGGTGGTTGTTTGACATAAACCTCCTCATCTATGTAGCCATTAAAAAAAGCACTTTTAAGATCCATTTGATATAGCTTAAAACCTTTAGATGCTGCAAAAGCTAACAAAATTCTTATGGCTTCTAATCTAGCGACAGGAGCAAAAGTTTCATCAAAATCTAGACCTTCAACTTGAGTGAAACATTGAGCAACCAACCTAGCCTTATTCCTAACCACAACCCCATCCTCACTTTGTTTATTTTTAAATACCCATTTAGTTCCAATTAAAGTGTGACCTTGAGGTGGAGGTACAAGTTTCCAAACATTATTTCTTTCAAAATTTTCTAACTCTTCTTGCATGGCAATAATCCAAGATTCATTAGTGAGTGCGTGTGATATATCTTTGGGTTCAAAAGAAGCAACAAAAGAAGAATGAGCATAAGAGTTTGGATCGCAAAACCTGGACCATGTAACTCGTTCGTGCAAGCTTCCAATCATCTGTTGTGGGGGATGATCTTTGTAAAAACATAGGGGAACAGATGTCTCACAAGCTTCTTCTTCATTATGTTCATCGTAGATTGATGAGCTAGCGACTTGTGGACGATCAGGACCAGCGTAGGTGATAGCCGGAGCTTGTTCAATGTCCGGAGCTGGACACGTGTCAACTTCGGAACTACCAGGCAGTATCACCGGCTCTTCTTCATCTTCGAAAATACCCTCTCCCTGAGGATACGGATCTGGTCCTGCAACACCGGAGCTAGTACCTAGGCTAGCTTCATCAAAAGACACTTCACAAGTCTCCACAATTTTGTTAGTGTCAAGTAAAAGCACACGGTAGCCTCTAGTATGAGATGGATAACCAAGAAACATGCCATCAATGGATCTAGGTTCAAATTTATCAAGATTACCATGTTTCTTAACAAAGCATTTGCAACCAAAGACCCGAAAGTGTGTAACACTAGGCCTATGTCCAAACCGGAGCTCATATGGTATCTTACCTAGCTTAGCACGCAAGAAAACACGATTTGAGACATAACAAGCAGTTGCTAACGCATCAACACAAAATTTCCTAGGAGTTTGATATTCATCAAGCATAGTCCTAGCCATCTCAACTAAGGTTCTGTTCTTTCTTTCTACAACACCGTTTTGTTGAGGTACATATGGTGAAGAAAGTTGATGATCTATTCCATTTTCAGCACAAAAGTGATCAAAAGATTGATTTTTAAATTCAGTTCCGTTATCACTTCTAATTGCCTTTAAAGATCCTGGGTGATCAATTGATAATCTAAGAAATAAAGTCCTAAAGTGACTAAAAGCTTCATTCTTATACGCCATAAAGTAAACCCAAGAGTATCTAGAATAATCATCAACAATAACAAGAACATACCATTTACCTCCGAAGGATTGAACACGTGAAGGTCCTACGGTGTCAAGATGCAAAAGTTGAAATGGTTCAGTGGTCATGATCATTGTGAGAGGAGTATGTGAACCTGCAACCATCTTAGCATGTCTACAAGAAGAGCACACAATTTCTTTGTCCCCTTTAAGCTTAGGCAGCCCACGTATGCGATCCAGAGCACTAATACGCGTTAGGTGATCAAAGCCTACATGACCAAGTCTACGATGCCAAAAATATAAGTCCTTTGAATCATTAGCAACTAGACACCTATGCTTAGAGGAAGACATATCAAAATCAGCTTTAAAAACTCTTCCAAACCGAGACATGTTAAAAATAAGCTCACTATTTGAACCTACAACTTTGCAGCAGTTTTTATTGAAAATAATTTCTAAATTTTCATCTAGCAATTGTGCAACAGAAAGCAAGTTGTATTTCAAATTTTTGACCAGTGCCACATCCTTTAAAGTGTAGTGATCATTTATTCTAACCGAACCCTTAGCAATTATAGGAGTTGAAGAATTATCGACAAAAGTAACATTCTCTACACGTGACATGAAGGAGAGGGAGGAGAACCAATCTTTGTTACCGGTCATGTGGCGTGAGCAACCTGAATCCACAATCCAAATGTTCTCCTTCCTCAAACGTGTAACCTACATAGAAGCACAATACGTCGATGATTCAATACTGGAGTTAGTCAAAAGGCATTTAGGAATCCAGTACTGAGTCACGCAACATGCAGTAGGAAAAACACACGAAAGCTGAGACAAAACAGCAGGTTTATGAGTCAAAGTTTGAGATTTTTTATTCTTAACTCTTTTAGCACAAGAACCAGTAGCTCCGGAGGTAAAAGCAGCAATTCCAAAAGACAAGGCTGAAGCTCCGGAAAAAAAAGCTGAAGTTCCAAAGGAAACAACAGAAGGTCCGGGAGCTCTCGGAGCTATCGGAACTATCGGAGCTGCTTTTGCAGATTTCTTACCAGAAGGTCCGGAAGCTACCTTTTCAAATTTCTGACTCACTAAAGCAGGTTGTGTTTTTCTAGTTGCATGAAAGTTATGAGATCTAGCAACCATTCTTTCCCTTTTTTGTTGTTTAGCTAGTCTATAACAAAAAATCTATGACATGACCATCTCTACCACAGAAGGTACAATGAAATTTAACTTTGTGTTCATGTCTAGATGAGCAAGCAATATTTTTATTTGAAACCGAATGAGGTAGCACTCCTGCAGATTTGAAAACCACTCCTTTTTGTTTAGGAACTGTTTGAATCAAACCACTTCCTAATGACTTTACAATTTTAGGTGGATGTGTCTTAGCATGAGCATGAGAATTAAAACCTAAACCAGTTTTATCATTGCATGACTTGGAAGAATTCAGCAGCAAGTTTAGGTTCTTATTCCCATTACAAAACTGATCTAATGTCCTATGCATGTCATCAAGTTTATTGGACAGATCAAGGCAATTTTCACATGAAGTTTTTCCTTTTAGTTTGCAATTGGAACAAAATTTAACTTCATGAGAACGTAAAGCATTGTTCAATATAGAAATTTCATTCATAACATCTTGCATTTTTTATCAAGATCGTCACAACTAGAACAATGCAAATCAATAGTAGAACAGCTAGCATCTTTCAAGTTTTTATCATTAAGTGCAGCAAGCTCTTTGTTCTTTTCAATTTCTTCATCAAGTCTATCTAGAGTGGAGGAGTGTGCACTTCTTAATGTGGACAATTGTTCATAGATTAAGTCACATGAGGGACATGCATCATCAATAGGAATCAAAGTTTTTAAACGGTTAATTTCAGATTCTAGTGATTCAATTTTAGCATCATTATCCCTAAGCTTTTTATCCTTTTTCTTGACAATAATAGTTGCACGAGAAATAGCATCACACATTTCATTGCAGGTAGAACATACCTCATCGTCTTCACTGTTGTGTTCTGCATCCTCCTGACTTGATCTTGATCTTGTTTTGCCCGCCATGAAGCATAAGTTGGCCAGATTGTCATCATCTTCATCACTTTCAAAGTCTACATCACTTGAACTAAGTTCTTGAAGTGCCGTGATGAAGCTGTTAATCATCTTGCGTCCTATGGTACCCTTCTTTTTCTTTTTGTTGGAATTTCCAGAGGAGGTCCAGACCTTGCTTTGTTTTTCTTCCCGGGTGGTCGGACCTGAAAGGTTAGGGCATTCTGTACGAAAGTGTCCTGTTTTACCACATTCAAAACAGCGTTGAGGTCCGAAGCTTCCTCTCCTTCTAGTTCTCACATTTTGCAATGCTTTTGAGAATCTAGTAGAGATGAGTGCCAACTCCTCTTCTGGAAATTCTTCAATCTGCTCCATGGTTAGTGAGGACAACAAAGCAAGAGTATTGCAAGATGATGATTGGCCGGAGCTAGACATATCTCGTTGTGAAACAAATGCAATAGACTTATTTGGGTTCTTACGTGCTAGAATGTCAATTTCATGAGTTTTTAGTTTAGAATAGAGTACATCTAATGTAAGAGAACTCATGACAGTAGATTCACGAATAGATGTTACTTTCATCTCCCAAATTGACATGTCTAATGCACTAAGAAGTTGCCTAGCATTCTCATCATCAGAAAAATTAACATTGACACTACGTAAGATGTTGAGAATTTTATTGAAATGAGCAAAGAGGTAATCGATAGACTCACCTGGTTGCATCTCAAAACGCATATATTACTTTTTGAACATATCTTGTTTTACCTCCTTGATTGTGTTGGAGCCTTCGTGATAATCACAGAGAGCTCTCCAAACATCGTATGCTGATCGGAGGTGTGCGACACGATCAAAGTCGCTTTGAGTGAGTCCTTGGATGATCAAGTTTCGGGCTTTGTTGTTGTTGTCGACGTCCCGTAGGTTTGTGGCCGTGACTTGATCATTGGGTGGTACTTCATAAGGCTTATACACCTTCTACCATATTGCAAATCCTTGTGCCTGGATGAAAGCCTCCATGCGTGCCTTCCAAACCTGGAAATCAATACCAGCAAACACACAAGGTTTGGCGGAGTACTTCTCCATGATGATTAGTCAAAAAAACGTGCAAATCTCAAAGATTAGAGCACCGTGGCTCTGATACCAATTGTAGGATCGAAGAGCACGTGAAAAGCTACCAGAGGGGGGGTGAATGGTAGATTTAAAAATCTTACGCAGCGGAAACAATTAAACCCCAACCCCTTCGGCAGAAAATCGATCTCTTAAAGAAATCATGTTTGAGACTAATCTAAATGTGTTTCACCGTGACAAAAGTGATGGATATCAGAGAGAATCTATTCACGAAGACAACACAAAAGGAATCACTCAAATCCGTCGAGAAAAACTCAAGTTATGATCGAAAGATCAACCAATGGTCAATCTGTCCTACCCGAGAAAAAACAGTTCTGGAATGTTGAAAAGAAACTCGTGTAGATCATAGACCACAAATCCAATGACATATATGATAGATAATCAAGTTGTGAAGACAACCCAAAAAGAATCACGTCAATTGGATCTGTAAAACTCGAGTTATGATAAAACCACTAATGAAAGGTAGTGCTGTCCAGAAACTCGACGAGTAAAACTTGTCTGGAACAAGTCGGACGAACAAGGCACAAAAGTTCCTTCAAACTTCGAATTTTATTCAATAGAACACAAGAGGAACAGCCCCAAAGTCGTCCACCACGAGCTCTGGGCTCCCTTGCTTATATAACCAGCCCTTAGGCCAACCCAATATCAACTAGGACTCCAATCCTACTCAGATCACGAATCGTAACTTTCCATAATTGCTCAAGATTCTTCTATACGCAGATAGAAGCAATCTTAAGACTTACAAACCCCTTAGGAACATATCCCACATTCCTAAACAACTCAAGTTCGTGACCCACACGAAATCCTATCATAACCAACTCAAATCTTTCCATATTTGAGTCAAACCCGACTCAGCCGTAGCCTGAGTCCATAACCTAGTCGGTTGGACCTTTCTGACCAATTCTTTACATCCACATCTCTTCATCACATCTCGGAACCATGTAGCCACGTCCATGCACTACTTGCACACGTGCAAAAATCTTCCAATGACGTCCACGATACCTTCATATGCATTGTTCTTGATTCAATCATCCTGCGCGACCTTCTGATCAGCTCAACCACAGTTCCTTCCGAACTTGGTTGTTGGAACCTCATCTCCTCCCTGAGACTAGTCCAATGGATCCCGTCACCAGCCACGTCTTGAACTCAAGTAACACCTGCACATGAATAAATAACAAATCCATACGAGCCCAAGTCCTCGACTTGACTCAAGTTAGTTCCGAACACAACACCTTACGTGAGAACCTCACATAAGCATGTTGCAAAACCATAGTAACACGATATCATCCATATCATCAAAGCGCACCAAAAACTTAGCAAATGAATACTAAGCAATCTTTCCAACAATGTAAAGCAAGTACAAAACATTGCAAATGAAAAGCAGAAGCACTGCGGTCAAGTTCCGGACCTTGCCAGAGCAACCCGGAGCTTGAGCCAGAGCTAACAAAAGCTAGTAGAACCTAGCGCCGGAGCTTACCAAAACTAGTACAACCAAGCTCCCGCCGGCACTTACAAAACTAGCAGGACCTAGCGCCGGAGCTAACCAGAACTAGTCGGAACTAGTAAACGCAAAAGACGGAGCTAGAAAAATCAACTCGGAGCTTAGAAGAAGCATGTCGGAGCTATCAAATATATGCCGGAGCTATCAAAGACATGCCGGAGCTAATAAAGACATGTCGGAGCTGAAGATAAAACTCACCGGAGCTAACCAAAGCTAGTCGGACCTTACCAAGAAGCCGGACCTAGCATCTAACGTAGCCGGAGCTACCCAAAACAAGTCGGACCTATGGTCGGACCTTGCTATAGCTCGGAGCTAGAGTCGGACCTTAATAAAAAGGTGTTTTGGTGATATTAAAAACTTTTATCATCAAAGCCAAGTGTATTCACTACAAGCCAATGTATTCAGCACATATAGGTCTTATAGAACCTTCGCCCCTCACGTCCTTTCTCTGGGGTAGGTCCGTGGGCCATCAGTCTTCTCGGCTTAATCACACTTCTGGTGACCTTCGGGACTCGGGAGAATTACAGGACCGAGAAGCTGGTCTTCGATGTGGTGCATATCAGCTTACCCTTCAACGCCATCCTAGGCAGGCCTGCCCTGTATAGGTTCATGGCTGCAACACACTATGGCTACTTAGTGTTGAAGATGCCGACACCTTCTGGCGTTCTCCGGATCCGGGGAGATCGTACTGCAGGAGTCACTGCGCTGGAAGAACTCCACGCGCTTATAATAGCACAGGAGGAAGCATCCAGTAAGGAGCTAGCTGTTCAACCTCCGAGCACTCATCACCGAGGATCAACCTCTTCACCACGCGAGCATCCAAGCGGCGATAGCAACATTCCCGTCAAAGTCATCCAAATTGGTTCTGATGCTACCCAAACCACCTGTATATCGGGAGGTCTAGACAGCAAATAGGAACTCGTGCTCATCACTTTCCTCCAAGCGAATGTTGACGTGTTTGCCTGACAACCGTCACAAATGCCTGGGATCCCTAGGGAGGTGATTGAGCACAACCTGAAGATATATCCTGACGCACGGCCAATACGCCAGAAGCCCCAAAAGTAATCAGTCGAGCGGCAGAACTTCATCAGACAAGAAATCATGAAGCTGCTCGAAGCTGGTTTCATCCGGGAGGTTCATCATCCACGATGGCTGGCAAACCCAGTCGTTGCACCCAAGGCTAGCTGGAAGCTTCCGATGTGTATCGACTACACCACCTTGAATAAAGCATGTCCAAAAGATCTATTTCCACTACCTAGGATAGACTAGATAGTGGACTCTACCTCTGGGTGTGAGCTATTGTGTTTTCTAGATGCATATTCTAGATATCATAAGATCCAAATGTCTAGGGAAGATGAAGAGCATACTGCCTTCATAACAGTAGATGGGTTGTATTGCTATACTGCCATGCCTTTCGGTCTCAAAAATGTTGCTTCATCCTTTGTGTGGGCCATGCACAAAACCTTTGTAGAGCTCATCAAGTACTTGGTGGAGGTTTACGTCGATGACATCGTCGCAAAAGTGAAGAAGAAGGAGTCACTCCTTAACAACCTATAATCCGTCTTTGAAAAGTTGCGCATAACACGCACCAAGCTAAACCCTAACAAATGTGTCTTTGGGGTTAGCACCGGGAAGCTCCTCGGAATCTTGGTGACTCACCGAGGAATTGAGGTAAATCCGGCGAAGATCAAGGCTATTGAAGATATGCGGACCCCATCCTGCATCAAGGATGTCCAGAAGCTAACTGGGTGTCTAGTTGCGCTCAGCCGGTTCATCTCAAGACTGGCAAAACAGGTGCTTTCCTTCTTCAAACTATTGAGGAAGTTTGGGCCATTCCATTGGTCCAAAGAAGCAGAAAAGGTGTTCTAAGAGCTCAACCATCTCCTCACCACACTATCAATCCTGGTAGCACCAGAGCCTGGTGAGCCTAATTTTCTTTACATTTCGACAACTACAGAGGTTGTGAGTATGGTTCTGGTTGTGGAGATGAAAGTGCATCTATGAATCCCTTGTGGGTTTTGGATGATTTATGACAAGAAAATGAGATCCTAACCTCTTTGTTGAGATGAGCACAGGTTTTAATAGCAAAATAAGCAAAGTGCCAAAGAGAAGGGAGAATGAGGAGCAAAGCGGAAATGAGCTCAAGGAAGAAGAATAGTAGATCATTGTGTATGGAGTGTGTTAAGGAAACACACCCCAAGATCTCAATCACAATTAAACACACACATTGCACTAATTTATACAGGACCGGACTAGTCCGAGTGACACTGGACTAGTTCGATATTCCTCTCTGCACAAAATCGGACAAGTCCGATATCCATCGGACTAGTCTGATATTTCTCTGACTAGAATTGGACTAGTCCTCCCCAGTGCGGACTAGTCCTCAAAACACTTCACAAGTCACACAAAATCGGACAAATCCGATCACCACTGGACTAGTCCGATATTCATTCTGATCTAAATCGGACAAGTCCGATATTAGCACATACTAGTCCGAAAAACTCTTTGACCTAATTCGGACAAGTCCTCCAAGTGCGGACTTGTCCTCATAACCACTTAGGGTTTCACTGTCCGGACAAGTCCGATGACTATCGGACTAGTCCGAAGATTTCCAGAAGCAAAATCGGACAAGTCTTCTCCTAGTCGGACTAGTCCGATATTTCAGGACACTTAGGGTTTGCTACACATAGCACACCGGACTAGTCCGGTGACCACCACGGACTAGTCCGATCTTTCAAAACCCTAACGGTCACTTTTAGAAACCACATATAAATAGAGGTGCACGACCCAACTTTAATCTCTCTCGAACCCTAACACCGTCACACCTCCCAAGAGCCTCAAAAACACATCTCTCCACGAAATTAAATGCAACAAAGATCAATCCTTTGAGGATACACTATAGATCATTAGAGAGACACGTTCACACTCATTGAGCTCTTGGTTTGATTCTCTAACACACTCCTGTGATTTTCATTGTAATCTTTTGAGTTTGTTCTTGGTGGTGTTTCTTGTTGTAATCTAGGGGATCCCTTAATGTGTGAGAAGGCCCCTTGAATTCGGTTATTCACCCCTTTGTGATAAGTGGAAGAGGATTGGCCTTCGTGGCGATCCAACGAGGGTAGGGTTGGAGAAGACCCGGTCCTTTTGTGGACTCCTCAACATGGATGTAGGTTGCCTCTGTGGGAGTCGAACCACGGGATAAATCTCTTGTGTCTTGCTTTGTGTTCATCGTTCTTATTCATCACAACAATCTAGGGTTTGAATCAATATTGCTTACTTTACATTGAATCATTAAGTATAAGGTTGAATTCTGATATATCCTAGTACATCATCTTGCAACATTTAAATTAACTGTATATTTCTGCTGCATACATCGTAGAATCAAAATAATCGATCAAACTTAATCAACCTAGTCGGTAAACACCAGACTAGTCCACACTTTACCGGACTAGTCCGATATCTCAAGTTTAGATCTGGTGATTAAGTGTTGTAGGTTCTGACAAATTTCAAAAATGCTTATTCACCCCCCTCTAGGCCACATTCAATTGGTATCAGAGCAGGTTCTTCAAGAAAGAGACTAATCGCTCGAAGAAGATCATGTCGAACATGAAGGACATCCACAAGAGCAACAACCAAGAAAAGGTTGATGATGACAAGAACCAAAAGGTGGAGAAGCTCCTCGAAGTCATTCAAGACTTTGAGGACGACGATGAGAAGACGCTAGAACTAAAGGCGCTCCTAAGAAAGAAGACACTTTCCAAAGGGAAAGTGAAGATTGAAGAAATGAAGAAAGGGAGTAGTCACAACGACTACTCCTGATATCCTTTCAACTATGATCGTCTCAATTCCAACAATAATCATTATTTGTCTATCCCACTTGGAAAAGCCCCACATTTTGATGGAAGTGATTACTCAATGTGGAGGAAAAATATGAAAATGCATCTAATATCTCTCAATCAAAGTCTATGGCATATTGTGTGCACAGGAATAGATATCCCAGACGATGCCTCACACCAAGCCAAGAGCAGGCAATTCACCGAAATGCTCAAGCTGCGGCAGTAATTACCTCTTTGCTCAGTTGGGACGAGTTCACCAAGGTGGATGGACTCGAGATTGCTAAGGAGATATAGGACACACTGCAAACTGCACATGAAGGTGACCAACATGTGCGTGAAGCAAAGATCGAAATGATCGAAGGCAAATTAGGAAGATTTGCAATTGAAGAAGTCAAGTGACCTCAAGATATGTACGTCAACAAGGTTCGATCATACGGAAGCAAGAAGTGGAATGACCATGAGGTGGTGAAGCTCATCCTTAGAGCTTTCATGCCTCACAACGTCACCCTATGCTCAATGATTAGAGAAAGCCCCGGATACAAGAAAATGACTCCGGATGAATTACTTGGAAAAATCATCAATTTCGAGATGATGGAAAAACAAGCAAAGCATGTCAAGGAAATTGCCGACCTCACCTCGGCAAAGAAGAAAGGGGTTGCTTTGAAGTCCACCCTCAAGCCCCTATCTAAAGAAGCTCGAGAAACTCAGCTAGAAGAAGACGGTGATGATGAGAGCAATGAATTGGATGAAGAAGACATGATACTGTTCATGAAGAAATTCAAGAGAATAATGAAGAAGAGACAAGGTACTAAATCAAGCGAAGGAAAGTACAAGGAAAGAACAAAGCCAAAGTTGAGGCGGGCATGCTATAATTGTGGTGAGTATAGCCACTTTATAGTTGATTGCCCATATGCAGAGAACAAGAAGAAGACCAAAGAAGCCAAGCCTCAACCCAATAAATTCTTCAAGAAGAAGAAACAAGCCGAACAAGCTCACATAGGGAAAGAATGGGACTCAAATGATGAGTCCTCATCATCCGAAGAAGAAGAGATGGATAGCATAGCCATCGAGAAGACATCCAAAAAGTCTACTCTCTTCCCTACACTCGGCGCATGGAAGGGAAATGGCACTTGCCTCATGGCAAAGGAAGGTAAACGCAAGGTAAACACCAAACCCCATTCCGTGCATTCCTATTCTAGCGATGATGAAATCAATAATGATCATGAGGACATGCTTATTGGATTAGATAGGAAAACTGCCACAAAAATGAAATTTTTACTTGATCAACTTGTTGAGGAGAGGTTGATACATTGTCAAGAGGACATGATTATCTCCAAAAAGGAGGAATATGTCGAACTTGACAAACTTCTAGAATTTGGAAAGGAGTGAAGCAAATCACTAGAGCTTGAGTTAGCTTCAAGCAAGGAAGCTTGCTTGGAGTTAACCGACTCAAATGCTGCAATCAAGGACCAACTTGCTAACCTGATAAAGGTTAACAAGATCCTCGAAGTGCAAGTTGAGTCACTCAAGCAAGGTGAACCTTCATCCTCTTCAAGTTCACCTTCTCAACCCATTAAAACTGAAGTAGCTTCTACTTGTACATCTGGTAAAACTGACAACAGTTTGAAAGACAAGTCACCCTCTATTAAAGACAAGCATCCTGCCCAAAGTGGCATATTTGACAAGGAGAAGATCAAATATGCACGTAGTGCATACTTGGTCACAAGACCTCCAAATGTCAAATATGGCATTGGTTACCCTTATGGTGAAAAGCAACAAGCTAGAACCCATAAGAATAATAGGGATAGCAATGTCTTTGTAAAGGGAGGAGTCTTCCAAACTGGAAAATAAAAAATTAATAAGTACAAAACGCATGACCGCCGGACTAGTCTGGTGAGGATCCGGACAAGTTCGGCCTCTCAGACTAGTCCTTTATATAAACAATAACAGTTATTGTTTAGAACTTTCAATGCATCTTATGTCTTGATGAGAAATAATTTTGGCAAAGTTTATGCTCACCATGTTGGGCCACGCCATGGGAACACCAAGTCTCATGTGTGGGTGCCCAAATCTCTTGTGACTAACCTCCAAGGACACAAGCAAGCTTGGGTACCTAAAACCAAGACATAAATTGTTTTTGCAGGCCTATTTCTCCGGTGGATCTAAATGAGCATTAGACAGTGGCTGCACCAACCATATGACCGGAGAAAGAAGAATATTCATTGAATATGAAGAGAATGAGGATCCAAATGAGGGCATCTATTTTGGAGATAATAGTCAAGGGAAGGTGCTCGGTACCGTTAAAATTGCCATATCATCTAAGAACACACTTTCTCATGTATTACATGTTGATTCCTTAGATTATAACCTGCTGTCCATATCTCAATTATGCGACAAGGGTTATAATTGCTTTTTCACTAACGAGGGTGTGACCGTTTCTAGGAGGAGTGATGGTTCCATTGCATTCAAGGGTATGTTAAAGGGAAAGCTATATCCTGTTGACTTCAACAAGGATAAAGCTGAACTTGACACATGCTTGATTGCAAAAACCAACATGGGTTGGCTATGGCATAGACGGCTAGCGCATGTTGGTATGAGGAACCTTCAAAAACTCCTCAAGGGCGATCACAAGGCCTTGTAGCGCATGCCAAGCCGGGAAGCAAGTTGGAGCACCTCACCCCGCCAAGAACGTCATGACTACAACAAGACTGCTCGAGCTACTTCACATGGACTTATTTGGTCCAATTGCCTACATAAGCATCGGCGGTAACAAATATGGTTTAGTAGTTGTTGATGATTTTCTCGCTTCACTTGTGTCGGTACCCTGCGTACCGTATACCCCTTGGTACTACAAAAAGACCAAAGGAACTTCACCTGTCTGAGTTGAAGACCTGCGAAGGCCCCATGTGTCATACAGGACTGGACCTGCCTCCCATCTATGGTTAGTCCCGGTGCTGCCATGTGTATACAGCAACCGGACCTACATCCCACACACGGGATAGCTCCGGGCTAAACACTAGTGCGGCACCCCCGGAGCTAACCCCCGACAGAGGGAAGCTCCGGTACCGACACGTGTACATCTACACCGGACCTACCCGTCCCAGACGGAAAGCTCCAATGCTGCCACGTGTCCAACCGCCGGACCTTCAGCCTCAACAATCAGACTGCTGGACCCCCAACGGTTCGGACCTTTAAAGGGCAATCAAAGACTTCAAGACCCAATTAAGTGTCATTAATACCATATTAATGACACACGATCAGAAGGCCCTTAATACCGGTAACGGCATTATCAAGCCCGTTACTATGCTATTAAGGGTAATTAACCTCATTAATTGTGTATTAAGCATCAATAACCGCCAGGGTCACATGTCGGGCCAGGCTAACTGTGTAACTACCGGTCCTTGTACTATAAAAGGACTGGTCAACGATACACAAGGGATGGCGATATGAAACACTATTCCTTCTATCCCTAGCGCCTCTGTTATTGTGGCATTTAGACAGGGCGTACGAGACAAGAAGATGTTGGAGAAGCTGGCGACCATGGAGATCACCAGCGTCACTAAGCTCTTCAGCTTGGCAGACAAATGCGCCAAAGCTGCAAAGGGCCGTGAAATGCACTCCAAACCACCTCCATAGGACAACAAAAAGTCCTCCAAGGGTGAAGCCACTACCTCCAGGAGTGGTAAGAAGAAGAAAAAGTCCAACGGCAAGAAGAAGCCATCGGCCGGCACACCTACAGCAGCAGCTGCTGCAGCTCCGGGTGGCCGGGGGCCATGCCCCGAAAAACAACCTCGGCCGTCGCCTGAAGAGAAAGGTAGCTCCAAGATGTGGTGTCCTATACACAAGTCAAACAACCACAACTTGGAAGGCTGCTGTGAGGTCCAAAACCTTGCCGAGCGCTACAACAAGCGCCGGGAAGAAGTTCCTTTCCATCAAAGGGAAGGAAAACAGAAAGTCGACGAAGCTCCGACTGAAGAGGAGTTAGGCTTCTAGGACCCTAAAAAAGTCTTGAAGGCTATTTACACCTCCGTCAACGATGATTCCGACGTCTCCGACAACGAACATTGGAAAACCATGAACACCATCTTTGGTGGTTCGTGGGACATCACCTCCCGCTGGGTCCTTAAGACCATACAGGATATGGCCTCAGTAGCTCCCACCGCCAGGGTGGAGCCGCACTGGAAGTGGATGGACACTGCCATCACTTTTGATGCTTTGGACTGCCCTCGGAATATGATCAGAGCTGGCCAACTCACACTGATGGTATCTCCGACCATCAACAACATCCAAATTCACCATGTAATGGTGGACGGAGGTTCGGGGCTGAACCTCATAATCTTTGAAGCTTTCGTTAAGCTTCAGCTCCGACCTTCGGACCTTCGCCCCTCCCGACCTTTCTCCGGAGTAGGTCCGGGGGCCATAACCCCACTTAGTGCAATTACTCTTCCGGTGACCTTAGGGACCCGGGAGAATTACCGCACTGAGAAGTTGGTCTTCGACGTGGCGCAGATCGACTTACCTTTCAACGCCATTTTGGGCAGGCTAGCCTTATACAAGTTCATGGCTACTGTTCACTATGGCTACTTGGTGTTGAAGATGCCAACACCAGCCAATGTTCTCCGAATCCGTGGAGATCGCACCGCCGTAGTGACAGCTCTGGAAGAACTCCATGCACTTGCTACAACGCAGGAGGAAGAATCCGGAAAGGAGCAAGCTCCGAAACCACCGAGCATTCGTCATCGAGGCTCAACCTCCGTACCTCGCGTGCAACCAAGCGGCGACACCGACATTCCCGTCAAAGTCATCCAAATCAGTTCCGACGCTGCTCAGACCACCCGTATATCAGGAGGTTTGAAGGACAAATAGGAACTCGCGCTCGTCACTTTCCTTCGGACTAACATCGACGTGTTTGCCTGGCAACCGTCACAAATGCTGGGGATCCCTAGGGAAGTGATCGAGCACAATCTGAAGATCTATCCTGGCGCTCGGCCTGTACATCAGAAGCCTCGGAAGCAATCAGTAGAGCGACAAAACTTCATACGTCAAGAAGTGAAGAAGTTGCTTGAAGTTGGATTCATCCGAGAAGTCTTCCACCCAAAATGGCTGGCAAACCCAGTCGTTGTACCCAAGGCCAGCGGGAAGCTTCGGATGTGTATCGACTACACTACACTGAATAAGGCATGTCCAAAAGATCCATTCCAACTACCTAGAATAGATCAGATAATGGATTCCATTTCCGGGTGTGAATTACTGTATTTTCTGGACGCATATTCTGGGTACCATCAAATCAGAATGTCCAAGGAAGATGAAGAGCATACCTCATTCATCACAGTAGATGGATTATATTGTTATACCGCCATGCCATTTGGTCTCAAGAATGCTGCTTCAACATTTGTACGAGCTATGTACAAAACTTTTGGAGAGCTTATCAGAGATGTAGTGGAAGTGTATGTCGATGACATCGTAGTCAATGTTAAAAACAAGGAGTCGTTCCTTGACACCTTGCAAGCTGTCTTCGACAAGTTGCGAGTCACTCGCACGAAGCTGAACCCGGACAAGTGTGTCTTTGGGGTTAGCTCTGGAAAACTTCTTGGTTTCTTGGTGAATCACCGAGGAATAGAAGCAAATCCGGCGAAGATAAAAGCCATTGAAGATATGCGGCCACCAGCCCGCATCAAGGACGTCCAGAAGCTGATTGGATGTCTAGCTTCCCTGAGCCGGTTCATCTCAAGACTGGCGGAATGGGCGCTACCCTTCTCCAAGCTGTTGAGGAAGTCCGGACCATTCCAATGGTTTGAAGAAGCAGAGAAGGCATTCCAGGAGCTGAAGCAGCTCCTCACCACCCTACCAAACTTGGTAGCTCCGAACCCTGGTGAGCCACTCCTGCTTTACATTTCGGCAACTGACGAAGTTATCAGCATGGTCCTGGTTGCGGAAAGGCCAGAACCATCTCCAGTTCAGGATCTAGACCCCTTCGAGAGGGTCCAGAGCTACCTAAAGTCGAGTCTGGGTCCCAGCTCCCAAACCTAGATCCTCAAGGAGAGACTCCGAAGGATCCCTCTCCTTCAAATGAAGGAGTCACTGTTGCAGAGCAACAAGATCCGGACCCCTCCGAGAAGGTCCAAGTCACTTCACAAGAAGCTCCGGGGACCTCCAACCGGCACCTGGAGGTCCCCGAACAAGGTCCGGACCCCTCCGGGAGGGTCTGGGTAGATGAGGAGGAAGCTCCGGGCCCCTTCGGGAGGGTTCGGACGGTCAGCGCCCAGTGCACTTTATCAACAAAGTACTCCATGACACCAAGACTCGGTATCTTGAGGTGCATAAGCTGCTCTACGCAGTTCTTATTACCTCCAGGAAGCTTCGACACTACTTCCAAACTCACAAGATCTCAGTGGTAACTTCTTATCCGCTGTGTGCAATCTTGCATAATACCAACTCTACAGGGAATATTGCAAAGTGGGCGGCAAAACTGGCCGAGTTCGATCTGGAATTCGTCCCAAGACAAGCGATCAAGAGTCAAGCTCTGGCGGACTTCGTGGCGGAATGGAACCCCTCTCCATCAAATCCAGGGGGCCCTAGTGAGCAGAAGTCAGAACCCAAGGTTCCGGTCTTCACTGAGCCTCACTGGACTCTATACTTTGACGGCTCCGTGCAGAAGCAGGGAGCCGGAGCTGGAGTCCTTCTCCTCGCTCCAACCGGGGAAATGGTTAAATACATGGTGCACCTTGACTTCAAGGCGACCAACAACATGGAGGAGTATGAAGCACTAATTTATGGACTCAAGGTGGCACTATCGTATGGTGTCAAGCAGCTGTTGGTAAAGGGTGATTCACAACTTGTTGTAAAACAAGTCAAAGGTGAATATTGCTGCAACAACCCTCAACTAGCGGCATACCTACTTGAGGTCCAGAAGCTTCAGAAGGACTTTGACGTCCTGGATCTTTGCCATGTCCAGCGTCTCAACAACGCTGAAGTTGACGAACTCTCGATGAAAGCTTCAACCGGGGCTCTGGCTCCTGACGGAATCTTCGTCCGGAGGTTGTCTAAACTTACAGCTCAGCCTGCCGAACTGAGCGAAGAGGGCGAGACCAGCACCTCGAAGCTGGTGGTCCCGATGGCCCTGTTACCATGGCGTCCATCAAGGGTTGTAGGTGCTGCAGGAAGCTCCGAGCAACCCAGCACGCAAGACTCAAATACTCAAGCTAGTTCCGATGCATGGATCTCGGAGATCAGGAGCTACTTGAAAGACAATTTCCTTCCCGAAGATAATGTATCCGCTGACCAGATAGTCAGATTGGCTAAAAGATACACGCTGGTAGAAGGGGATCTCTGCCGGTGCGGTGCCAACGGCGTCCTAATGCGGTGCATTACAAGGAAAGAAGGTTGCGAGCTCCTCGTAGAAATCCATGGAGGTGAGTGTGGGAACCACGCGTCTTCCCGCACGCTGGTTGGTAAAGCCTTCCGACATGGCTTCTACTGGCCTACAACGCTCCAAGATGCAACTCAGCTGGTGAAGAAATGTGAAGCATGCCAGTTTCATGCGAAACAAATTCATACAACGGCTCAACCTCTACAAATGATACCTCCTACATGGCCATTCGCTGTGTGGGGGATGGATATCTTGGGACCTTTCCCAAGAGCCGTCGGAGGTTACAAGTTCCTATACGTGGCCATTGACAAATTCACCAAATGGTCGGAAGCAACTCCGGTTGTGACAATAAACAAGCAATCAGCTATCAACTTCTTGCAATCCATCGTATGCAGATTTGGAGTCCCAAACAAAATCATAAATGATAATGGGACCCAGTTCACAAGCTTTCATTCCAAGGATATTGCGAAGACCTCGGCATTCAAGTCAGCTACGCTTCCGTAGCTCACCCGGCAAGCAATGGCCAGGACGAGAGAGCAAATGCAGAAATCCTAAAAGGACTCAAGACGCGCACATATGAGCGCCTGAAAAAACATGGAGCCAACTGGATCGAAGAGCTTCCGCCCACACTGTGGGCCAACAGGACAACTCCAAACCGGTCAACTGGAGAGACACCCTTCTTCCTGGATCCTGGTGTACGGAGCTGAAGCAGTCCTTCCTCCAAAAATCACCTTGGGGTCACTCCGGGTCCGGACCTTCGATGATGCCACGCAGGACCAGCTCCGACGTGAAGACCTTGACCTCCTTGAAGAGGGAAGGTGCCGAGCAGCTGTTCGGAATGCCCGATACCGCCAAGCTCTTCGGCGCTATCACCAACGGCATGTTCACAACCGACAGCTCGAGGAAGGCAATCTAGTGCTACGGAGAATACAATCCAGATAAGGGTTAAACAAACTTTCCCCCAGCTGGGAAGGACCCTTCCGAGTGATCAAAGTATCCCGTCGCAGATGCGTTTGCTTGGCAACCGAGGATGGGACACCTCTCCCAAATCCTTGGAACATTGAGCACCTCCGTAAGTTCTACGCTTAATATCACAGAGGTGAGTCTGTAGTTACATGTGATGTATGTTATAGAGTCATTGTACAGAGTCGGGTAGCTCCTCCGGGAGAACAACCGGACCTTCCCTGGAAGGTCCGCAAAGTTCAGGCAACACTTGTCACAGTCTCAGAACTAAAAGTGTAGCTAGCTACCTTGGGTCAAACGAGAAACAAAACAAACTTAGCCTGGTTCCATACCCTAAGAGTGTACTTGTTTCCCATGTACCCCGGACCTATAATGAAAGACATCATTGTGTGAAAACAGACTCCACGTGCATTTATTTTTTACATGCTCAATATTTTTTATTTTTCTCTTTCTTGTCTATAACAAAGTTGTGCAATTCTTAAGAAACTTTAGCTCGACCAGTTCATGTACAATTCGAGTTGCATCGTCTATTCTTCTGGGTCCAAACATTGTTAATGGTCTACTCGTCTGAATGCCGCCAAGCCAATCTAGGGCCGAAGTGTGCTATCGACTTAGCCTAGTCATGCACCCTAAGTACGCAACTCTACCTACACCCCAGCAGGCCGAATTAAGGTGAGCCCAGAAACGATTGAACCTAAAGGAAACAAGGCAGTGCACTTGATTGTACTTAGAATTGTGTTCGACCTAAAACTTTCTCGGGAATAGTAAGTCGTAGTTGAGTTATAGATAGGAAGTGGATTTTACTATTTTTCTTGGCTTCCGTGTGCAGGAAAAATAAAGGTTCCATGATGATGGTGGATAAAGCCGGAGCTACCAAAGCTTCGACACCCCCCAAGATGGTATGCTGTCGATGTTCCAAACATTGATAGTAGACATTGCTGGACCTACAAAGTTCTGGCAGATCCAGGGGGCCAGTCGTCAATGTGAACAAAAGATGGTGGGAAGATTCTACAGTAGAGTCTGCTGTCGACACACCATGTGTTGACAGAGGTCACTGCCGGAGCTACCAAGCTCTGACACCCCAGAGGACTAACCGTCGATGCTCTACGCGTTGATGGAGACTACTGCCGGAGCTACTAAGCTCCGATGATGGTAAATGCCGGAGCCACTAAGCTCCTACAACCTTAGGGGGCCTACACTATTGAATACTTCGGGCCTAAGTTCTACAAGTTTGAAGCGTGCAAGTCTTCAACAACTGTTACATCCTCTTGGTACATGTTCACAATCAAATTGTGTACATCTACCAGGGGGCCAAGTGCGACAAAGGTGTTGAAGACAAAAAATGAAATTCACAAAAAACGTGGATTTCATTCATCTGGAGACAAGAGATTACAAAATTGGAGAAAAAGAAGAGAGAATACAAGCAGGAGCTACAAAGAGAGAGTCCTAGACCCTATGGAAGAACAAGGCGACCTTCTGGGAAACCTCTGACACGCTGGCTTGGGCGGCTTCTCCCTTTCCGTCGATGGGGCCTTCAAGGACCGGGTCCAGGGGGAATTGAGGGTCCCGACTTGTGTAGCACATCAACCCAAATTATGCGACGTTCTTTGCCAGGGATTGTCCCTCGGTTTCCAGCTGGTCTGTGATGACATCGCCCATCTTGGAGAGCTTGTTGCCTGCAATGCCTGGTCCAGCTCCGGCTCCGGATCATCCGGACGCACGAGACTAAAACCCATTGGCGTCAGCGCGTCGTTGGCTTTGCCCAGGATGTCCCAAACTTTTTGGGACTCCATAGCCCTTGTGCCTCGCATCTCCTCCAAGGATCTTCTGGTTGTCGCAAGCTCCGAATTCTCCCGAGTAAGACCCTCTACCTCTTTGGCATTCTGTTGAATCTTTTCAGCAACCTGCCTTTCGATTTTGTTGAGCTCCTCCTCCCGGAGGTGGATCTTGTTCCGGCGGTCGATCAGGTCCTTCTCCCGGCCCTGCACTTTCTTCTCCCTGGCAGCAATTTCATCCTCCCTCTTGTGGAGGTCCTGTCCTCGCTGCCAGGCCTTCTTCTCCTCTTTCTCGCAGCATTCATCCAACTTCTTGGTGCGCTCCGCCAGACTCTTGTCACCCAGAGTCAGCCTCTGAGTAAGCTCTTCCTCCCTCTTCACGAGGTCGTCCCGCAGCTCCAGGAGTTTTTGCTCTTCATCTTCGAGCTTTTTCTCCCGCTGCTCAAGGGCCTCTCGGTGCTTGACGAGGTTGTTGTGGATAGCGTCGAGCCTCTCTTGGTGATCACTCGCTGCATTATTAGCAGCTACAGCCTGTTCGTAGATGGCCCGGGACTGGTTGTCAAGGGATCGCGTCATGCTTTCCCTCTCGTCCAGCAGCTGGCCCCAATACTCCAATCGGACCTTCTCCTTCTTCACCCACTCCTAGTTGTCAGCCAGCCTTGACTGCGCCAGCTTGGTCTCGAATTGGAGCCGGTTTTGCCACCTCCTAAGAGTTTGGCGCTCCTCTTCGAGGGCCTTGGTGTCGTGGTAAAAAGCCAGCTGAACCTGACGAAGACTGGAGCAGGCGTGTCAATAGACAACGACAAAGGGATTGGGTCCGGACCTGCCGGGGTCCCCTCTGCTGGCTCCAGTAGGTCCTCTGTGACAAAAATCGGATCCCACTCTACAAGAGCGGTCCCCTGAGCTTCCACGGCACTAGGGCTGTCTTCCGGGATGGCCTCGGCCGCCGCCGAGGAAGGTCTTGCAATAGAAGTTTCGACCTCCGGAGTTGGCTCCGAAGGTCCCACCGCCAGGTCATCAACAACTGGCCCCTCAGGCGGGGGCCGACAGCTTCATCTTGGCACCTTGGCTCAGGCGTGGGCACCTCCGGGACCACTGCCTCCGGGGCAGGCATTGAAGAATCTGCCGGAGCTGAAGCCACTTCCGGCTCCGATGCTGGCACCTCCTCTATTGCCGGCTCAGGCGCTGGCGCTCCGACTGTCATGTGCTCAGGTGCTGGTGCTTCCGCAACAACCGGCTTAGGCGCCAGAACTTCTTCGATGACCGGCTCGGGCACCGGAACTTCATCAACCGCCGGCTCTGCTGTCGGGGCTTCAATGACATCCGGCTCTAGGGCCGGAATCGCAGCTACCTCCGGCTCTGAGGCCGGAGCGTCCACCATTACAGCATCCAAACCTGGAGCTTCAACCTCCGGGCTGGTGCCGCTGGTACATCTTCATTTCCATGGTCCGGCGCTACCACGGGAGCTTCTGGGGATGAGTCGAGGTCCAGGACCATGACAGCCGGCGCCGGAGCTGCCGCAACCTCAACCAGCTCTTGGGGCGGCACTGGAATTGGAGCCGGAGCTTCCGTCTCCACAGCATCAGTTGCTGTCGCGGGAGCCAGAGCTTCAGTCCTTCTCTTGGAGACACTGCAGATGAAGGACGAAGAAACTCAAGACATAGTTACAACCAAAAAACAACCAACTGAGGTAAAAGACAAAATTTACCTCGGAAGGCTTCTACTCCAGCTAGCGCATAACCTCTTCTCCGGACGCTCGGCGCCGGACCCTGTCGCCTCTAGCGTGCTAGCTCCAGAAGGTTCCCCGGAGCTTGCTGTTGTTGCAGGCATAACTTTGGTTGAGGCCCCCCTCAACCGGGAAGGACCTCCAGACCCAGAGCCCTCAACTGGTACTAGAGCCGTATGGACAGAGCTAGCAACCCGGGGAGATGCCGATGCTGGAGTGGTTGCCGCCATTGAAGACCTTCCCCAGCAGGTCTGTCGGACCTACCGTCAGCATGTTTCAACTTCTTCTTGCAGCTCGAGGGCTTGGCCAACTCCTTGCCCTTGCCTATGACTTCGGTTCTTGGCTTTGGGGTGGGAGCGGAGCCGCCTTCAGAAGCTCCAGAGATTGCCACCTCAGAGGTTGATCGCCTCTCCACTAGGCCCAAGTCGTCCAACAGCGGCATCTTCCTCCGGAGCTCTCTGCACTCCTCTGGAATCATATTCAGGGGCAGGAAGGCCGGTGGTGGAGACACATCGCCAGGACTGATGTTCCTAGGCTGGAACTTCTTGAGATGGGTCTTCAAGGCTTCACTGGCCAAGTTGGTGTCCAATCCGACTTCAATGCGGTTGGTATCCATCTCAGTGTTGAAGGCCCAGGCAGGCTGGCTCCTAGCCCTTAGAGGGGCCCACCTGTTCATCAAGTAGTTGTCAAAGACCATCTCCGGGGTCACCTCACCTTCGACACTTTCCTGGATTCTGTCCAGGACGGGCCTGTACTCCCTCGACAGCGCCGGCACGTCACTCCAAGTGTCGGTGTCGATGCGAGGAAGGCCTTCAGGCAGCTCCAGCCTCTCATGTCTCTCGACGGTGATGACCACCCAGTCTTTCTTCCAGTCGTCCCACTTGCCAGAAGGGAAGGACCTCAAATACTTGAGGGGAGAGTTTTTCCGCTTCACGAAGTAGTGGAAGCCGATGAACTCATCACTCTTCCCGGTCGGGTGGACAGTGAAGAAGGTCCGGAACAACTCCACGCAAGGGGGCACGCCCACCCACATCTCGCAAAAGTGGACAAAAGTCACCACCAGCAAGATTGAGTGGGGGCCTAGATGGTGGAGCTGCAGACCATAGAAATCTAGCAGCATCAGAAAGAAGGTGGAGAAAGGAGGTATCAAACTCGCCATGGCGTACCCAAGGAAGTACACCATATCTCCGGCTCACTTCTTCTCGAAGGGAAGCTCGCCATAGCGAATGTCATTGTCGAAGGAGTCACTGGACCATCCCATGTAGGTACGGACCTTGGAGAACTCCTTCTTGCTTCCAATGCGGCTCGTGGGGAGTCCCAACTTCATCGCGGCTCAGTGTGGCGAGAGAAGAAAAGCAAGCAAAAGTTTGGAGGATTTGAGCACAAGTTCGAATGATGTCGTAAAGAATCCCCAAACAGTGCACGCTTTCCTTCTTAAGTAAGCCCCCACAACGCTTGGATGGAAACTGCAGAGGAGCCGATGATACAATTCAAAAACTTCACCCTACCAATGACAAGGGGGCCCGGGACCACCCCGACGATCAAGTCAAGGTCCTTACCCCAGGAGAACGGTTGTCATCATGAAAGGCGGGAAGCCCGAGGGTGGCGGCCTGACAGGGCGCGCGGAACCGATACGATTTTTGTATCGGGAACCGGCAACCCTCAATTGCGTGAGATCCGCACGCTCAGATCCCACCTGCTGCATCCTGGATATGCCACGCGGCGTTGGTTTAACTACGAACTACCGCCAGCGGCACATCCGAAGACCCTTGAAGACACGGCTCGAAAACCGACGGATGGACCCACCTCCGGCAGAACGACTTCATCCAAAAAGTCTCTCCCAGAGGTGGGCCCAGGGGGCCACTGTTGGTACCCTGCGTACCGTATACCCTTGGGACTACAAAAAGACCAAAGGAACTTCACCTGTCTAAGTTGAAGACCTGCAAAGGCCCGACGTGTCATACAGGACCGGACCTGCCTCCCATCTATGGTTAGTCCCGGTGCTGCCACGTGTATACAGCAACTGTACCTACATCCCACACACGGGATAGCTCCGGGCTAAACACTAGTGCGGCACCCCCGGACCTAACCCCCAATAGAGGGAAGCTTCGGTACCGACACGTGTACATCTACACCGGACCTACCCGTCCCAGAAGGAAATCTCCGATGCTGCCACATGTCCAACCGCCGGACCTTCAGTCTCAACAATCAGACTGGTGGACCCCCAACGGTTCGGACCTTTAAAGGGCAATCAAAGACATCAAGACCCGATTAAGTGTCATTAATACCATATTAATGACACACGATTGGAAGGCCCTTAATATCGTTAATGGCATTATCAAGCCCGTTACCATCCTATTAAGGGTAATTAACCTCATTAATTGTGTATTAAGCATCAGTAACCGCTAGGGCCACATGTCGGGCCAGACTAACGGTGTAACGACCGGTCCTTGTACTATAAAAGGATTGGTCGACGATACACAAGGGACGGCTCTCGTGAACCCTCCCATACATAGCTTTGATACCCAATACAACAACTACACACTCCGTGGAGTAGGGTATTATGCTACGTAAATCTTTGTGTCCATTTGACATCGTCTTTGGAATCTCTACGCGCCCAATACCGAACTACAAACTCCACGGGCTATCAACGGTAGTACCAGAAGAACTGCCAGATCAACACGCCGACAGAAGGTGCGCCAGGTAGGGGCGGCCGAGATTCGAATATGGTGAACTCTGCTGCTGGATCGTCCAACGGCAACCCTGCAGTGCAACCTACTGGAGGCAATCCCTCCAATGTGCAGCAGCCAACAGGTGTTGTGGCTCCAGCAGGAGTCATGCTGCCGTCGTCGCCATCCGCACCGGCAAATCAAGCTGGACAGCGTTATGGAGCATCTACGTCGGTCACGACATCGGCGAATAACAACCCTGAACACGCGCTCCAAGCCGCGCATGCTCTTCTCCAACGCCCACCACCTCCAGGTGCATCCCAGGGTGCAATGGAGCAGTGGAGGGCTGATGTGGAACATTTGGTTACAGCAGCAACCGATCGCATCAGCAAGCAAGGTCCTCCCCCCTCGAGGCGGGGCCCATCACAACATCGGGCTGTGTCGGGTAGACTTGGTCCGCACGCTTGCCAACATAAGAGGCATGATGTGTCTCAACAAGTGACGTTGCGGCCTTCCGGAGTGAGACGCACTCATACGGTAACCAGGCTTTCAACTCACACTCCGTGGAGTAGGGTATTACGCTCAGGCGACCCGAACCATGTAAATCCTTGTGTCCAGTTGACATCGTCTCTGGAATCTCTGCGCGCCCAATACCGAACTACAAACTAGGCGGGCTACCAACGGTAGTACCGGGAGAACTGCCGGATCAACACGCCGACAACTTGGGTTTTATTTTTGCATGACAAGTCAGAAACACAAGGAATACTCAAGAATTTCTTCAAGCGAGCTCAAAATGAATTCTCATTGACAATCAAGAACATTCGAAGCGACAATGGCACAGAGTTCAAGAACACACAAGTGGAGGAGTACCTAGATGAAGAAGGCATAAAACATGAGTTTTCAGCTCCGTAATCCCCACAACAAAAAGGAGTTGCCGAAAGAAAGAACCGAACACTCATAGAGATGGAAAGAACAATGCTCGATGAGTACAAGACCTCAGATCGATTTTGGGCGGAAGCGATTAACACCGCTTGCCACACCATAAATTGACTTTATCTTCATCGACTACCCAAGAAGACATCCTATGAGCTACTTACCAGTAACAAGCTTAATATTTCATATTTTCGAGTTTTTGGTTCCCCATGTTATATCTTGAACAAGAAGCCTAGGACTTCAAAGTTCGCTTCGAAGGCCGATGAAGGTTTCTTGCTTGGTTATGATTCGAACACTTACGCTTATCGTGTGTTCAACAAGAGCTCCGAACTTGTTGAAGTAGCACATGACGTAGTGTTCGATGAGACTAATGGCTCCCAAAAGGAGCAAGTTGATCCATGTGTACTAGGTAAAGAAGAAGCTCCTTGTCAAGCATTGAAAAGAATGGCCTTAGGTGAAGTTTGACCATAAGAGTCACCTCTACACATGCATGAGGAAGATGAACCACAAGAGGAGGTCAATGATCAACGGGGAGCTTCCACACAAGATCAACCAGAAGATTACAAAGATGATCAACAAATCAATGTAGACAACCATTTAGGGGGAGAAGAAGATGATCATGAAGATACAACATCTCAATTGCCACACCCAAGAGTACATCAATGCGTCCAAAGGGATCACCCAATCGACATCATTGGTGACATCCAAAAGGGAGTAACCACTAGATCTCGCATAGCTAACTTTTATGAGCACTATTCGTTTGTATCCTTTTTCGAACTGTGCAGGGTTGAGGATGCATTAAATGATCTGGACTGGGTGGTGGCAATGCAAGAAGAATTGAATAACTTCAAGCGGAATGAGGTGTGGGAACTCGTGGCAAGACCCAATGAGAACATTGTCGGCACCAAGTGGGTCTTTCGCAACAAAGAAGACGAACATGGGGTGGTTACAAGGAACAAGGCACGACTTGTGGCCAAAGGGTATTCACAAGTCGAAGGTTTGGATTTCGATGAGACCTTTGCTCCCGTAGCTAGACTTGAATCTATTAGAATATTACTTGCATATGCTACTCACCATGATTTTAAGCTGTATCAAATGGATGTGAAAAGCGCCTTCCTCAATGGACCAATCAAGGAGGAGGTGTATGTGGAGCAACCCGCCGGGTTTGAAGATGAAGAGTTCCTCGACCACGTGTTTAAATTGCATAAGGATTTCTACGGCCTCAACAAGCTCCTAGAGCTTGGTATGAGTATCTTAGAGATTTCTTAATTGAAAATGGCTTTAAGATTGGCAAAGTATATTATACATTGTTTACAAAGAATTTTAACAATGATCTTTTTGTTTGTCAAATCTATGTTGATGATATAATCTTTGGTTCAACTAAACCATCTTTTTGTGAGGAATTTAGTAAAATTATGACAGGTAGGTTTGAGATGTCCATGATGGGAGAGCTAAAGTACTTCTTGGGATTTCAAGTGCGGCAACAAAAGGAAGGGACGTTCATAAGCCAAACCAATTACACACAAGACATACTCAAGAGGTTTGGAATGGACAAGGCGAATCCTATAAAGACTCCCATGGCAGCAAATGGCCACTTAGATCTCAATGAAGATGGACCTAGCATCGACCAAAAGGTATATCGCTCCATGATTGGATCTCTACTCTATTTATGAGCATCTAGGCCAGACATTATGTTGAGTGTATATTTGTGTGCAAGATTTCAAGCCAATCATAAGGAGTGTCACTTGACAGCCGTAAAAAGGATCTTGAGATATTTAGTTCATACACCCAATCTTGGTCTTTGGTATCCAAAAGGCTCCAAACTCAATCTCATTGGTTACTCTGATGCAAATTATGCCGGATGCAAAGTAGATAGGAAAAGTACCTCCGACACATGCCAATTCCTAGGTAGATCCCTAGTTTCTTGGTCCTCCAAGAAATAAAACTATATTGCCTTATCCACAGCCGAAGCGGAGTATGTTGCAGCCGGGAGTTGTTGTGCACAACTTCTTTGGATGCGACAAACTCTAAGGGATTATGGTTACAATATGAACCGTATTCCACTCCTTTGTGGCAATGAGAGTGCCATTAAAATTGCCCATAATCCCGTTGAGCACTCTAGAACCAAACACATAGACATAAGGCATCACTTCTTGAGAGACCACTCTATGAAAGGAGATATAACCATTTCCCATGTCAACACCCAAAAGCATTTGGCCGACATATTCACCAAGCCACTTGATGAAAAGCGCTTTTGTGAACTCCGAAATGAATTAAATATCCTTGATGCTTGGAGTGTGGCTTGAAATGTTGCATACCTGTATGAATTCTTTAAAATATGTTGATTGGATTGTGAAAATCATCTCTCTCAATTTTCTTTCAAAAAACTATGTCAATTACTAGATCTTGGTGAATTATGGTCATTGCTTGATTGTTGTATGCTTACTGATCATATTCATCAAGATTATTTGATTTGATTTGCCTCCCTATTTTCTAAATACGTACCTTCAAATATATATGAATGGGCTAGGAAATTCTTGCCTGGTGACCACGGACTAGTCCGTGGTTACCCGGACTAGTCCGCCTATGCAGACTAGTCCGCAGAGTGGCTCTGCACGTCCTCCTCCTCCTCCTCCTCCTCCTCCTCATCATCATCAGCCCGAAGACGACGATGAAGACGATGAGAGGACCGACAGCGAGGAGTGAAGACTTTAGGTCCCTCCTCTCCTTCTTTTTGGTGTCTTGATGCCAAAGGGGGAGAGATTGAGGGGGAGTCTTAGTCTTAGCTGTAGGATGCAAGGAGAGAGCTCTCTTTTATGCTTTTTGACTATTTTGTGGGTTGTAAAGATTTTGCTACGTTTTTATGACGATTATGGTCCTGTGATGCATTATTTTGATCTACTTGAGAAGTAATTGTTGAAAATTGTGTTGTTGCTCCTAGAATGACATGTATGCTTGGTTTTGGTTGATTAATGTCAATTATGTCATTCTCATTGTTTCAATGTACTTAGTCATGCATCCCACCATAAAGAATGAACATATGGATTATGTTTTCATTGCTTGATGTATCTTAGACTCATATGTGCATACTTTATGAAAATCTCAATTTTTATCATATTTTGTGAAATCTCAATTGGTTGTCAGCAATCACCAAAAAGGGGGAGATTGAAAGTGCATCTAGAAATCCCTTATGGGTTTTGGATGATTTATGACAAGAAAATGAGATCCTAACCTCTTTGTTGAGATGAGCACAAGTTTTAATAGCAAAATAAGAAAAGTGCTAAAAAGAAGGGAGAATGAGGAGCAAAGCAGAAATGACCTCAAGGAAGAAGAATAGTAGATCATTGTGTATGGAGTGTGTTAAGGAAACACACCCCAAGAGCTCAATCACAATTAAACACACACATTGCACTAATTTATACAGGACCAGACTAGTCCGAGTGACATCGGACTAGTCCGATATTCCTCTCTGCACAAAATCGGACAAGTCCGATATCCATCAGACTAGTACGATATTTCTCTGACTAGAATCAGACTAGTCCTCCCCAGTGCGGACTAGTCCTCAAAACACTTCACAAGTCACACAAAATCGGACAAGTCCGATCACGACTGGACTAGTCCGATATTCATTCTGATCTAAATCGGACAAGTCCGATATTAGCACGGACTAGTCCGAAAAACTCTATGACCTAATTCGGACAAGTCCTCCAAGTGCGTACTTGTCCTCATAACCACTTAGGGTTTCACTGTCCGGACAAGTCCGATGACTATCGGACTAGTCTGAAGATTTCCAGAAGCGAAATCAGACAAGTCCGCTCCTAGCCGGACTAGTCCGATATTTTGGAACACTTAGGGTTTGCCACACATAGAACACCGGACTAGTCTGGTGACCATCACGGACTAGTCCGATCTTTCTATACCCTAACGGTCACTTTTAGAAACCACATAAAAATAGAGGTGCATGGCCCAACTTAATCTCTCTCGAACCCTAGCACCATCACACCTCCCAAGAGCCTCAAAAACACATCTCTTCACAAATTAAGTGCAATAAAGATCAATCCTTTGAGGATACACTCTAGATCATTGGAGAGACACGTTCAACACTCATTGAGCTCTTGGTTTGATTCTCTAACACACTCCTGTGATTTTCATTGTAATCTTTTGAGTGTGTTCTTTGTGGTGTTTCTTGTTGTAATCTAGGGGAGCCCTCAACGTGTGAGAAGGCCCCTTGAATTCGGTTATTCACCCCTTTGTGATAAGTGGAAGAGGATTGACCTTCGTGGTGATCTGACGAAGGTAGGGTTGGAGAAGACCCAGTCCTTTTGTGGACTCCTCAACGTGGATGTAGGTCGCCTCTGAGGGAGCCGAACCATGGGATAAATCTCTTGTGTCTTTCTTTGTGTTCATCGTTCTTATTCATCACAACAATCTAGGGCTGAATCAATATTGCTTACTTTACATTGAATCATTAAGTATAAGGTTGAATTGTGATATATACTAGTACATCATCTTGCAACATTTAAATTAACTGTATATTTCCGCTGCATACATCGTAGAATCAAATTAATCAATCAAACTTTATTAACCTAGTCGGTACACACCGGACTAGTCCGCACTTTACCGGACTAGTCCAATATCTCAAGTTTTGATCTGGTGATTAAGTGTTGCAGGTTCCGACAAATTTCAAAAAGGCCTATTCACCCCCTCTAGGCCACATTCAGGAGAGACCGAAGCCACCTATAGCTCAGGATCCTAGACCCCTCCGGGAGGGTCCGGAGCTACCTGAAGGCGAGTCTGGGTCCCAACCCCAGGCACGGATCTTCAAGGCAAGCTGCCCGAGGATCAACCTCTCTCATCTGAGGGAGTTCTCACGGCTGAAGAAGAAGTTCCAAACCCCTCCGAGAGGGTCTGGGAAGCTCAACAAGAAGGTTCGGACCGCTCTGGGAGGGTCCGGGTTGATGAAGAAGAAGCTTTGGGGTCTTCCGAGAAGGTCCAGACTGTCCAGTGGCCAGTGTACTTCATCAGTGAAGTACTCCACAACACCAAGACTTGATATATTGAGGCGCATAAGCTGATCTATGCAGTTCTTATTGCATCAAGGAAGCTAAGTTATTATTTCCAAGCCCACAAGATATCAGTGGTAACATCCTATCCACTACGTGCCATACCGCATAAACCCAATTCTACGGGAAATATTGCAAAGTGGGCGGCGGAGCTGGTAGAATTTGATCTCAAATTCCTGCCTCGACATGCTATCAAGACTCAAGCATTTGCTGACTTCGTGGCGGAGTGGACACCTTCTTCGTCAAATCCAGGGGGCCCCAGTGAGTAGAAGCTAGAACCCAAGGTCCCGGTCTTCACTGAGCCTCACTAGACTCTCTACTTTGATGCCTCCATGCAGAAGCAGGGGGTCAGAGCTAGAATACTTCTCCTCGCTCCAATTGGGGAGAAGGCCAAATACATGGTACATCTTGACTTCAAGGCAACCAACAACATGGTGGAGTATGAAGCTCTCATCTACGGGCTCAAGGTGGCGCTATCATATGGCACCAAGCAGCTGCCAGTGAAGGGTGATTCACAACTCATTAGCAAGCAAGTCAAAGGCGAATGCAGCTGCAACAACCCTCAACTTGCTGCATACCTCCTTGAGGTCCAGAAGTTCCAGAAGGACTTCCACGTCCTGGACCTCTGCCATGTCTAGCGTCTCAACAACACTGAAGCTGATGAACTCTCGACAAAGGCTTCAACCGGAGCTCAATCTCCCGACGGAGTTTTTGTCAGGAGGTTGTCAAGATCTACCACTCAGCCTATCGAACTTAGCGAAGGGGGCGAGACTAGCACCTCAAAGCTAGCAGTCCCGATGGCCTGTTACCATGGCTCAAATTAGCTCTGATGCATGGATCTCAAAGATCCAGAGCTACTTGAAAGACAACATCCTTCCTGAAGACGGTGCATCCACTGACCAGATAGTCAGATTGGCTAAAAGATACACGCCGGTAGAAGGGGATCTCTACCGACACGGTGCCAACAGCGTCCTAATGCGGTGCATTTCCCAGGAAGAAGGCCGCAAGCGCCTTGCGGAAATCAATAGAGGCGACTGTGGGAACCACGCGTCTTCCTGCACGTTGGTTAATAAAGACTTTTGGCATGGCTTCTACTGGCCTACAACAATCCAGGACGCAATTGAGCTGGTAAAAAGTGTGAAGCGTGCGAGTTCCACGCGAAAAAAATTCACACACCGGCTCAGTCGCTACAAATGATACCTCCTACATGGAAATTCGATGTGTGAGGAATAGACATTTTGGGACCTTTCCAAAATCTGTCAGAGGTTACAGGTTTCTGTATGTCACCATCGACAAGTTCGCGAAGTGGCTGGAAGCTACTTCAGTTGTGACAATCAACAAGCAATCAGCTATCAAGTTCTTGAAGTCCATAGCCTGCAGATTTGGAATTCCGAACAGAGTCATAACTAACAACAGAACCAAATTCACAAGTGCAGCATTCCAAGAATATTGCAAAGATCTCAACATTCAAGTCAGCTACGCATCAGTAGCTCACCCGGCAAATAATGGCCAAGCCGAGAGAGCAAATGCAGAAATATTGAAAGGACTCACAACACGCACTTACGAGCGCCTAAAGAAACATGGAGCCAACTGGATAAAGGAGCTTTCCTATGCACTTTGGGTGAGCAGGACAACACCTAGCCGGTCAACTGGAGAGACACCCTTCTTCCTGGTGTACGTAGCTGAATCAGTCCTTCCTCCAGAAATCACCATGGGGTCTTTCGGGGTCCGGACCTTCGACGAAGTCGCGCAGGACAAGCTCCGACGTGAAGACCTTGACATCGTCGATGAGGGAAGGTGCCAAGCAGCTGTTTGGAATTCACGATATCGCCAGGCGCTCCAGCGCTATCACCAAAGGCATGTGCGCAACTGACAGCTTGAAGAAGGCAATCTCGTGCTGCAGAGAATACTAACTCGTGAAGGGATGAACAAATTGTCCCCTAGTTGGGAAGGTCCCTTCCGAGTGATCAAAGTAACCAGTCCCGGATGTGTTCTCTTGGCAACAGAGGATGGGACTTCGCTTCCCAATCCTTGGAACATCGAGCACCTTCGTAAGTTTTATGCTTAGTTTCACGGAGGTGAGTCTGTAATTACACACAATATAAGTGATAGAGTGTATACACAGAGTCGGGTAGGTCTTAAAGGAGAACATCCGGACCTCTCCTGGAGGGTCTGGGTAGTTCAAGCCCACCTAACTTGGTCCCTGTACTGAAAGTGTGGCTTACCTACCCTGGGTTAGAACAAGATGAATAGCACACTTGGCCTTGTTCCATACCCTAAGTGTGTCCCTTTCTCCCCTCTAATTCGGACCTATAATGAAAGACATTGTTGTGTGACACCAGACTCCACATGCATTGTCCTTTATCTTGTTGGCCCCCTGGTATATGTACACAATTTGATTGCAAACATGTACCAAAAGGATGTGGCAATTTCTTGATGACTTGAATGCTTTGAACTTGTAGCTCTAACGATTAGCTCTTAGGTCCGAAGTTTACTTCTGACATCTACAGGGACCCTTTGTTGCATCGACGGCGGGCCCCCTGGGAGGTGTCGGAGCTTGGTAGGTCTGACGGCGCCCACTATCAAAGCGTAGAAATGTCGACGACGGACCCCCTGGTGGTTGTCGGAGCTTGGTAGGTCCGACGGCACCCATTGTCAACGTGTAGAAACATCGACAACGGGCCCCTTGGGGGTTGTCGGAAGCTTGGTAGGTCCGACGGCGTCGACTGTCAACGCCTAGAAACGTCGGTGGCAGGCCCCGTGGGAGGTGTCGTAGCTTAGTAGGTTCGACGGCGCCCATTGTCAACGCGTAGAAACATCAATGGCAGGCCCCCTTGGGGTTGTTGGAGCTTGGTAGATCCGACTACGCCCACTGTCAACGCATAGAAACATCGACGGTGGGCCCCCTGGGATTGTTAGAGCTTCCTGGCTTGACGGTGTCCACCATCTTCGTTGAGATCGCCATTAATTCTTCACGTCGATGGCTGCCCCCAAGGGAGTTGTCGGAGCTTGTTAGCTCCAAGGACCCCACTTTCAACATATAAAATGTCGACAGCGGGCCCCCCTGGGGGTTGTCGGAACTTAGTAACTCTGGCTACATCCACCATCGCCATGAGCTTTCTATTTTTCCTGCGTGTTAAAGACAAGAAAAACAGTAAAATTCATCCTCTCGTCTATAAGTTCATTGCGGCTTACTATTCTTATTTGAGATTTAGGTCCGAAGGAACTCAACATGATAACAAGTAAATTGATGTAATCTCTTCATATCGAATACCTTCCAGACCTGCCCTACTGAGGCGTGTCGGAATATAGGTAGAGTGGTGTACTTAGGGTGCTGGACCAGACTAAGTCGATAGCACACTCTGGAACTGTCATTGGCTTTGGCATTCAGGCGAGTAGACCATCTAGCAATGCTAAGATTCAAAAAATATCAGCAATATAACTCATATATCATATGAATAACTTGGACTAAATCTCAAAAAGAATTGCACAACTTCGTTATAGACAAGAAAGAAAAGATAATAAAAGAAAAACAAGCCTGTACAAAATTAATGCACGTGGAGTCTGCTTTCACACAACAATGCATTGAAGAAAAATACAAAATGGAATTAATTCATTCAAGAAGATTGGATTTCATTCATTTGAAAGAATTAGATTACAAAACGAGGATTACAAGTGAAAGGCAGAAGAAAAAGGTCCTAGCTACTGGAGGTCCTAAGTCCTATGGAAAAATCAGGTAACTTTCTCGGCAGCCTCACGAACGCTGGCTCTAGCAGCGTCTTCCTCTTCGGCAATGGGCCCTTCGACCAACGGATCTAGAGATAAGTGGGGGTACCAACTTTTGAAACACTTCAGCACATATTCGGCGACGTTCTTGGCTAGAGACTTCCCCTCTGTCTCCAATTGGTCGACAATGACGTTACCCATCGCGTCCAGCTTGTTGCTAGTAGAGCTCAACACCACCATCGCCTTGTCCAGCTCTGACTCCGGATCATCCGGACATACCGTACTAAATCCAAGTGGCACCAGAGCCTTATTGGCATGACCTAGAAAATACCAGACTTGTTGGGACTTAGTCACCCTTATATTCCTCGGTTCCTCCAGTGACCTCCTGGTGGACGCAAGCTCTGAACCTTCCTGGACGACGCGCTCGACATCCTTGGCATGATGTTGAATACTCTCAGCCACCTGCTTTTCACGGTCAGCAAGCTCCAACTCCCGGAGGTGGATGCGGTTCCAGCAGTTTGCCAGGTCCTTCTTTCTGCCTTTCACCTTATCCTCCCTGGTGGCGACATCAGCTTCTTTCTTGGAGAGCTCATGTTCCATCTTCCAGTTCTTCTCCTCCTCCTGCTTTCACCGCTGTTCAAATTTTTTGGTGCGGTCAGCCAAGCTTTGCTCCCCCAAAGACAACCTCTGGGCGAGCTTCTCCTCTCTCTTTATGATATCCTCCTGCTGCTCCAGTAGTTTCTTTTCCCTCTCATTGAGGTCTCCTCGGGCTTCAGGACAATCTCATTCAGCTTGTTGAGGTTGTCTTGACGATCATCATCAGCCTCATTGCTTTTCCTAGCATGATCAAGAATCCCCCGACTCTTCACATCGAGGGCCCTGATGGAAGCCTCCCGCTCATCTAGCAAGCGGCCCCAATATATGGCGTTTCCTTCTCGATCCATTCTCGCTGGTCAGCAAGCCTTGTTTGTGCTAGCTTGGTCTCGAAGTGAAGTCTGTTGCGCCAACGCCTCAAGATGTGGCGCTCTTCTTCGAGGACCTTGCTGTCATGGTCGAAGGCGAGCTGAACTTGACAGAGCCTAGAGCAGGCGTTGTTGATAGACAAAGCCAAAGGAATTGGCTCCGGACCTACTGGGATCTCCTCCGCCGGTTCCAGGGGGTCTTCTAACACAAAAATTGGATCCCACGGCACAAGCGTGGTCCCCTGCGGTGCTAGAGCCTCCCTGCGGGAGCTCTTCTGCCTCGACCAAGGTTGAGGAAGGTCCCACTGAGGGAACTTCAACCTCCGGGGATGACGACGAAGGTCCCCCTGCTGGATCTTCAACCATCGGCTCTGTATGTTGAGGGCCTGTCACTGATTCTTCTAGGTGCTCCAGTTCAGATATGAGCACCTTCGGAGTTATCATCACTGTGGCCAGCGTTGGAGCTTCGCTCAGAGTCCCCACCACCTCTGGCTTTGGGGCCGAGACCTCAATCATCTCTGGTTCGGGGGTCGAAACTTCAACCATATCCGGCTCAGGGGCCAGAGCTTCAACTACTTCTGACACGGATGCCAGAGCTTTTTTTACCTCCGGCTCAAATGTCGGAGCTTCCACCATCTCGGCCTCCTGCGCAAAGCCACAGCTGCCAGTTCTGCAACCGCTGGCGCTTCAACACAAACATCTCCCCTGTGGTCCGGCGCTACCACGAGAGCATCTAGCGACAACTCTGGATCTAAGTCCACAACAGCTTGTGTTGGAGCTTTCGTGTCTTCAACCAAAACTTGGGGAGGCACAGGGGTTGAAGCTGGAGCTTCTACCTGCACAGCCTCAGTTGCCTCAGCAGGAGCCAAAGTTTCGGTCTTCTTTTTCGACACCCTATAAACCAAAGATCAGAAAAATTCAAGACATGATAAAGACAAGATTAGCACCTCAAGGTGATATGACAATGCTTACCTTGGGATGCTATCACTCTAGTCAGTGCGGAACCTCTTCATAGGGCGGTCGGAGCCAAAACCCATCATCGCCGGTGTGGTGGAGGCTCCGGACTGCTGCCCGGAACTTGCCACAGCAGTTGGAGTCACCTCAACCGGGATCTCCCTCAGCTGGGAAGGACCTCTGGACCTGGAGCTCAAAGCTGCCACTGGAGTCAAGGTCGATTTATCGGAGCTAGTGCCCCTTGCAGAGGCTGGCTCTGAAGAGGGCTTGGCCGCTGGAGTTCGGCTTGGCCGGGGAGTAGGAGCTGCTCGAGATGGAGCCGACTTGAGGGAGCTCCCATCAGCATGTCTTAGTTTCCTCTCTGGCTGGATGATTCGGCTGGCTCCTTTCCCTTGCTCTTGCTGGCATCGTCGACCTTCAGGCTTGGAGTAGTGGTCGGAACCACCCTCTCCAAAAGCTCCGGGAATAGCAACCCCGGAGGTCCTACGCCTCTCCACCAGGCCGAGGTCATCAAGCTCCGGCATCCCCCTTCGGAGCTCCCTCCTAATCTTCGGAACCATGTTCAGAGGGAGGAATTCCGCCGACGGGGTCAATGCCTCGCGAGTGATGGCCCCGTGTTGAAACTTCTGGAGATGGAGCTTCAAAGCTTCATCATCCAAGTTGGTGTTAAAACTGACTTCTATCCGGTTGTGATCCATCTCACTGGTTAAAGCCCATGCGGGCCGCTCCCTTGTTTTCAGCGGAGCCCACCTATTCACCAGGAAATTGCCGAAGACCATTTGAGGGGTCACTTCATCCTCTACGCATTCATGGATCCTTTTCGGGATGGGATTGTACGCTTCGGATAGCTCCGAAACTGCATTCCAGGCGTCAGTGTCAACATTGGGGAGGCTCTTGTGCAACTTCAACCTCTCGTGCTTCTCCACTGCGATGATCACCCAGTCTGTCTTCCAGTTGTCCCACTTTTTAGAAGGGAAGGTCTTCAAGTACTTGAAGGGGCAATTCTTGCGCTTCACGAAGTAGTAGAAGCCAATCAGCTATGTCCCCTTTCCGGTAGTGTGGACCATGAAGAAGGTCCGGGAGAGCTCGATGCATGGCGGCACACCCACCCGGATCTTGTAGAAGTGGATGAAGGTCGCCACTAGCAAGAAGGAGTGGGGGCCGAGGTGATGAAGCTGGAGGCTGTAGAAATCATGTAGCATCAATAGAAAGCTTGAGAAGGGTGAGATCAAACCCACCATGGCGTATGCTGAGAAGTAAACGATCTCGCTGATGCACTTATTCTTGAAGGGAATCTTGCCAAAGCGAATATCGTTGTTGAAGGAGTCATTGGACCACCCCATGTAGGTACGGACCCTCCACAGATCTTCGTCGCTAGTGATCTTGCTGTGGGGAAGACCCAACTCCATCGCGGCAAAGTGGAGCGAAAGTTGGAAGGGATATGCAAAGGTTGGGAGCTCTGAGTGCAAGTTGGAATGAAAGCGTAAAGAGTCCTCAAACCGTGTGGGCTTTCCTTATTAAGTAAGCCTCTATAATGCTTGGATGAAAACCTCGTCGAGATCAAGATTTCATTTCAAAAGATTACCCCGTCAATGATAAATGGGTCTGGGTCCACTTCAGCGGAAAAGTCGAAGTTATCACGCTGGGCAAACCGTTGTCATGATGGGAACTTGGAAGCCTGAGCGCGGTGGCCTGACAGGGCACTCGAAACCGATACGGTTTTCGTATTGGGAACCGGCGACCTTTAATTACGTGAGATCTGCATGCTAGGATCTCACCTGCCTCATCAATAAGAGCCATGCGATGGTGGTTTAACTGCGTACCATTGCCCCAATGGCCCATGAAATGACCTTTGAAGCCGCAACGCGGGAATCGAAGATGGCCCCACCTCTGGCATAATAACTTCACCCAAAGGATTTCTCCCAAAGGTGGGCTTGGGGGCCACTGTCGGTACCCTGCGTACTGGGTACCCCACGTTACCGCAAGAAAAGCTATGGAGTTCCACCTTTCCAAGTTGAAGACCTCCAAAGGCTCCACGTGTCCTGCAGCACTGGACCTGTCTCCCTCGTTTGGGTAGCTCCGGTACCGTCACGTGTAATCCAAGGCCAGACCTAACTCCCTATATAGGGAAGCTCTGGTCGTGCCACGTGTCCAGGGGCCTATTGACAGCTGTTATATACCAATTTCAGCCGTAAATATAACACAATTATGTGAAGGATTGATCATTTCTTGCACACATCACCTTTCTACTTGACCTATTTCCACTTGTACTTGGAGAAATATGTGTACGAAGATATTAATACAGGAATTGAGGAAAAGTATGGGGAGCAATCCTATAAAATATCATCCCAGCCAATCAGGCGACGACGCGTGGCACCACATGGATCAAATGGCCCACAAACAGAAGTATCCGAGGCCATCCAACGGTGTAGGACCAATATCAGTCAATGGGACCCACCTGGCAGCCACCTGGAGGAAGTACAGGCCGTTTGGAGCCCTGACCGGGTCGGCCGAACCAGGGGGTCGGCCGACCTGGTCCTGGCGCCAAACGCGGTAAACTTCCACATGTTGGCTCCTCCCTGCTCTCTGGAGTCAATGACGACTGATTCACGCACTTTTGGTGGCGGGAACCGACCTCAACACTAGTATAAATAGGACCCCATACCCCTCACTTCAACACACACCACTTGGGCATCATTCTATTGTATACACTATCTTCCATAGTCCTTAGAGGAGTTAGGATGTAGAGAGGAGAGCCTCTAGTCCCAAGTCCAAATTGGGAAAGGAGTAGGAGTCTCTCTTCCCAATTCCACATTGGGAAAGGTATATCCCATGTATTCCTTCTTGTATTTGTGACTTTGTGCTCAATAAAGATATTATCTGTAGTCTTCTTTTATACTTATACTTGTACAAAGCGTTTCTTGTTTGATTGTGGAGTCCATGTAAGTGGAAGGTATACTCTTTATGATTGTACTCCCATGATCACATCTTATGGTCATAAACACTATAGACTCCCACTATAGTCTATGTAGTTATGATACGATTATGTTAATATGAATAACTATGCTATGCAATCAAGATTTGTTCAACGATGATTTAGTTCATTGCCTTAAGATGGCTTGTGCTGCAGCTCTTAAGGTATTTGCTTAGTATGCTAGCATAGTGCTAGGGTATTTAAGTAGCATTGGATGTCTCGTAGACCCACGGATTGAAGAGGTAGGTAGTAGGTGGTGACAACCCTATCTGTCCTTTGTAATCCTCCACGTTCGGCTATGCCACAAGCTCTTGGCGAGAGTCACCCTAGTATTGCTAGGGGTAAGCCCGTGCCCGATGTGTTGAATAGCATTGCATAGGAATTCATCATTGACATGACCATTAGTATCTACCTTAGGCTATGTATATGTATTAGGAGCATTGTAGGAGCAACTCTCTAACTCTTAATCCAATCTCCCTCTAGGACCCATTTACCCTTTAGAATAGATTGCCTAGGTGTGTGTCACACTACCCCTATTATCAACTTACACCTTGTCTGGATAATTGATTAGTATACCATAGCTTGACCATAAGAGTAGTATATACTTTACTCCATTGCCTTCCTTTGGGATAAATACGATACCCTTGGGACTACTCATGGGTGAAATGCTACAACGTATCTTATGTGCGCTTGCGGATCTCATCTCTTTACGGGAGATGATCTGTGGTGTTAAGAAATACCAACAAGCATTTTTGGCGCCGTTGCCGGGGATGATTTGTTAGTATATCTTAGGAGCCGTCAACAAGCATTCCCGGCGCTGTTGCCGGGGAAGGCAAATGAAGTGAAGGATAGCTATCACTTGTGATTAAGCTATAGGTACTAATAGTTATTAGACAGGATTACCCTTGTTTGTTTTCTCCTTTGTGTGAAAACAAGATAGTGTTGGCCAACCCATTGTATGGGATGGCCAACAAGGACGCAAGTGTTAGACTGCAAGATCATTCAAGGCGCACCTCAACAAATGTCCGCTGGGCAACACCATTGCCTTTTGCGGGAGAATTTCAGCTTTCAGTAGGAGCCAAAGTCATCCATACCCAAGCTTGGGGAAGGCTCCAAGAAGTTCTTCTTGGTTTGCCTCCACCATGGGGTGGATAGTTGGCTTCTTCATCCAACACTCATGTCATGGGTTGGCTCCACCAATCCATGACCACATTCATGCTGGAGCTGAAGGAGTCCTATTCTCAGTCATCAAGGATGAGAAGAAGGTCTCCACTCAAGGGGTGGATTGAAGAATGCTCGAGTTCCCATAGCTTGTCATGCACACCACTTCACAAGGTGGATATGCTAGTTATGGAACTACACCTCCCATTGAAATATCATGAATAGCCAAGTCATTGGAGATTTGTTTGGATAATCCAAGTCGTGGATATTCACATGATTTGTGGAAATTCCATGTCATCATGGGACGCGTGGGAATTATTTCCCTAAGACCCATGAGGACCTTTTTCAAACACCAACTCCAATGGCTACCATTCACAAGGAGGTCAAGGGTGGAATTAACATCACCCTTGTATTCAAGGAGGCTATGGCTTTCCAAAGGATTTAAGTTCAACTAGCCTACCTTGAAGTATCTTGGCCATGCAGAAATCAAGATAACATTCACATGAAGATCTTGGCCAAGGACAAGAACTTAAGGAGCATTCGAAGTCCAAGATATCCCACATCACTTGTTGGGATTCCCACACTTCGACCAAACCCATTCAACCTAGGGCAAGTGACATTGTGATGAAGCGTTTCTTGTTTGATTGTGGAGTCCACATGTCATCATGCCCAAGGAAGCCTTTGATCCATGATTAAGGTATGGGTTGATTCAATGGAATATCAATATGGTAATAGTGGCACCCCTAAGGACAAAGCCTCACCATGCTCATGAAGGAATACATTCAAGAGGGAGAACCCGTCGCTACAACAACATGTCTATATCCATACAACGGGGAGAGGCTAGGGCCACCATGTGTCCCAGATGTCCAAATGACAGCCAAATGAGTTTGGCATGTCAAAACAGAAGAAATCGTCCACATCTTCAACTCCGGGATTGGACAACAAATCATTGTGCTGAACAGAACCGAGGTAAGTCCTACTCATCGGACTTCAAAAATTCGGTGAGTCCTCGCCAATAGGTTAATTGGTAGTTATCTCATATTTGTTTTCCGAATTGCATCAACCCTTGCATTTGCATGTTTTCCACACTTGCATGTTGGAAAGTAAAATTTCCAACCATCATAAAACTAAAAATTTTAATTAGGGGAGAAATTTAATTGGATATGAACTACGTGCATGACCACTTGAATTTATCTACCTAGTTCAAACCAAAAAGATTTTCTTTGACCCTCATTGCATTTGCAAGTTATGTCAAGCTGGGCAAGACAATTTGAAAATTGGGTTCAATTTGCTTTTGGCTAACGTAGCCCGTTTTCGAGTTGTTTTGTGTGTTCTTGATTAAAGTGCAGCTAGGTCCAAATTGTGAAGAGGTGGTATGGCAAGAAAGTGGAAGGTTTCATCAAGCTCAATTCACCATTGGGAGGATTTGAGAACACTTCTCTCTTTCAAACTCATTTTGAGTTTGAGGAAGAGAAATGTTCAAGATGATGACCCAATGGAGGAGCCAGAACCAAATCCATTGCAGAATTTAATCTCAACTTGGCATTTGACATCAACCATCAAGCCTACGCCGAAAATCAAGGTTGTGAGTTTCTCACACAAAGACCTTCGTCACCAACTGCTCTTCAAATGAGATATGAGTTTAGAATTTTTCATTGTTTGGTTTGCCATAGAATTGAATGTATTTGCTTGCATTTGTGAGGAAGGTTGACACTTCCTCATCATTTAATTCTCATGCATCCTCACAAGAGTAAGTGTGGGTATTGACTTTTGGATCTCCAAAAGGAAATCCCACCTTACATGGAAAAATCTAAAACAAGTACCTAGAATCCTTTAAGCATTGTTTTGTAGACTTAGTCATTTTTGTCTAGGTTTAGAAAATAAAACTTTTGGGCATGACTTAATTGGTGAATTGGCATATAGAAACTTGGGCATAGTGACAGCCATAATTTATAATTGAGCTTCATGCATAGATGGTGTCACTAGATTTCAAACTCCTAGGAATAAGTGATATCCTTGCTCTAAAATTGAAATGCAATTTTTGGAGGAGTCACTAAATTTTAAATTCCTAGTGAAGTTCAGGAGGATAAAATTGAGAATCTTGTTTGTCATGGTCTAAATGATAAAACTTGCTCTTGAAAGCTAAGATGGTTAGAAACTTTAAAAGATGTAGGGATCCATAGAGTATATTTCTATCACATGCATTGCTATGAGTAGGAGCTTTAGAAAATATGCAACATGAATTATCCATAAAGCTTCACTCTTATCAATGAATAACACATTGATCATGGACATTGGAACCAATGCATCTTTGATTTTGTTCTTCCCCATATGTACAAATGGAAGTTCGGTTACCTAACCCGAACATTCATTTGTACAAGTATCGGGAGCTACCATCCCTCTCTATTCAAGAGAGGAAGTTTGCAGGAGTAATATTACTATGCAGGCATTCAGGAAGCTGATTGTTTGGATACCTAGAGGATCCCATTTCAACATCTCTTGGCCAAGGAGTAAATGAGCATGGTTGCTACCTATCGAAAATTATGCCCAAAGGTCAATCATAACTATACGAGGCTAGATATTTGAAATGGGAACCCTCCATGAGCGACAAATGGGCCGCCACGAATGGGTGAGAGTGTTATGCTCTCAACTATTCTAAGCACTCATTCAAGCTCAAGGGATTTGCCACCATCATTAGGTGCAAGTTGTTCCTATGTGGCTAGAAGCCAAGGAATGACAAATCACACCCAACACATGGAGACCCTGATGTGCGGACGATCAACATCAAAAACACTCTATTCAACCACACTCATGGTGTCCATGGGAGGCAACACAACAATCAACACTCAACCCTCCATTGTCAATGCCACGCTGCAACAAGGATAGGCCAACTCATGGCCTACCTCCGTCGTTAGGGTTTCAGCCCCTATCACGGACCTTGATCAAGAATAAGCTTGGGGGAGGACCCCCACTTGAGGTAACTTGTATCACACCCACTGCATTGTTATTTCAAATCATCCATTGCATATTTACTTTACATTCATCCACCATCCACCATGCATCTAAAAAAACATGAAAATAGGAACTTAGATTTGCTTTGCTTATCAAATAAAGATGCGCGGTAAGAATGATTTAGAATTCACATAGATGAAATGATTAATAGTTGCTCTGTTTTATTTTTCCTAAGTCCCTAGTTTACAACTTGCTAATCTCTGAATATTGCTTAAATTGGCTAAAATTAACTTTGCCTTGATTTAGAAATTGTGGGTAGCAAAAGCTTAATCTACTTCTAGGTTGTTGGGAGATTTGAATTAGTAATAGGGATGCTCTTCCTATTTTGAAAGTGGAACTTAGATTTCCGGAGAAATTCTATCAAGATTTAAGTTTCCCTCATTTGATTGGAAATACCTACTAAAGCCATAAGATATTCATACATAGACAACACCTTATGCATATGATATTTGCTTTCACATTGAGCCTAGTCAAACTAGTATAGACCTATGTGAGAAATCATTCAATTCTTTTTGAACTCAAGACTTCACTTGCACATGCTATACTTCTACACTAAGAAAGCAAAATTCCATCATATCCACCATTCCACAATAAAAAGAGAAACTTCATGCTATTCATAGTTAGCACTCTCTTCAAGTTATTGCATAAAAAGGAGTAGAAGACATGGCTACAAGAAAAAGAAAAAGAAAAAGAAAATGCATGCTTATATCATAAGCATGAGAAAAAAATATGCTTACTTCATAAGCACAAAAAGAAAGGTAGCCATGTTTCATCCTTGCAATAAAGAGAGTCCACATCAAAAGGAGTCATCTCAATGTTTCCACATCCACCTCCATTCCATCACACATGCACAAGTCTTGATTCAAAAATTTGAATTGATTTCTCCTAAGGCTTGCTCTTTTGACTTAGCAATATTCTGTGTTGCAAATATGCCTACTTACTTTCCCTACCAAGCTCCAAATACAAGCCATATTCAAAGAGTAGGAATAGTATAGGCATAATGCCTTGGTAAGGACATATTTCCACTATACACACAGGAGTGATTGAGAGAATCAATTGAGGTACTTATAATCTAATTTGAATCTCTCCGGAATTTAAGTGGAACTTGATATCTAGGCTATGCTTGCTCCATTTGCTGTTCTATCTTTCAATTACCCATGAATAGGAGAAGGCATAACTCTCATAATGACTTAAGAAGGGTGAAGTACCATAGCCACTTTTTGCAATACTAGGTAGAGTATTTTGTTGTGCACTTGGTGCTTTGGAAAGGTAGAACATTGTAGCAACTCATGATCATCAACCTAAAGTCTTGACTTTTCTCGGGACGAGCAAAGGATAAGCTTGGGGGAGTTTGTTGATGGCTGTTATATACCAATTTCAGCCGTCAATATAACTCAATTATGTGAAGGATTGATCATTTCTTGCACACATCACCTTTCTACTTGACCTATTTCCACTTGTACTTGGAGAAATATGTGTATGCAGATATTTATACAGGAATTGTGGAAAATTATGGGGAGCAATCCTATAAAATATCATACCATCCAATCAGGAGATGACACGTGGCACCAGATGGATCAAATGGCCCACAAACAGAAGTATCTGAGGCCATCCAACTGTGTAGCACCAATATCAGTCAATGAGACCCACCTGGCAGCAACCTAGAGGAAGTATGGGCCGTTTGGAGCCCTGACCAGGTCGACCGAACCAGGGGGTCGGCCGACCCGGTCCTGGCGCCAAACGTGGTCAACTTCCACATGTTGGCTCCTCCCGGCTCCCTGGAGTGAATGACGACTTATTCGCGCGTTTTTGGTGGCGGGAACCAACCTCAACACTAGTATAAATAGGACCCCATACCCCTCACTTCAACACACACCACTTGGGCATCATTCTATTGTATAAACTATCTTCCATAGTCCTTAGAGGAGTTAGGATGTAGAGAGGAGAGCCTCTAGTCACAAGTCCAAATTGGGAAAGGAGTAGAAGGAGTCTCTCTTCCTAATTCCACATTGGAAAAGGTATATCTCATGTATTCCTTCTTGTATTTGTGACTTTGTGCTCAATAAAGATATTATCTTTAGTCTTCTTTTATACTTATACTTGGACAAAGCGTTTCTTGTTTGATTGTGGAGTCCATGTAAATGGAAAGTATAGTCTTTATGATTGTACTCTCATGATCACATCTTATGGTCATAAACACTATAGACCCCCACTATAGTCTATGTAGTTATGATATTATTATGTTAATATGAATAACTATGCTATGAAATCAACATTGGTTCAACGATGATTTAGTTCATTGCCTTAGGATGGCTTGTACTGCAGCTCTTAAGGTATTTTCTTAGTATGCTAGCATGGTGCTAGGGTATTTAAGTAGTGTTGGATGTCTCGTAGACCCACAAATTGAAGAGGTAGGCAGTAGGTGGTGACAGCCCTATCTGTCCTTTGTAATCCTCCACGTTCGGCTATGCCACAGGCTCTTGGCGGGAGTCACCCTAATATTGCTAGGGGTAAGCCCGTGCCTGATGTGTTGAATAGCATTGCATAGGAATTCATCATTGACATGACCATTAGAAACTACCTTAGGCTATGTATATGTATTAGGAGCATTGTAGGAGCAACTCTCTAACTCTTAATCCAATCTCCCTCTAGGACCCATTTACCCTTTAGAATAGATTACTCATGGGTGAAATGCTACAATGGTATCTTCCGTGCGCTTGCAGATCTCATCTCTTTACCGTAGATGATCTGTGGTGTTAAGAAATACCAACAAGCATTTATGGCGCCGTTGCCGGGGATGATTTGTTAGTATATCTTAGGAGCCGTCAACAGGGCCCCGGACCTAACCCCCAGTAGTGGGAAGCTCCGGTGCTGCCACATGTATAGCAGCTCCGGACCTGTCTCCCTAAAGAGGGAAGCTCCGGAGCTGCCACATGTCGAGCCTTTGACCTAAGCCATCAACGGGATGATTGAAGGATCTCCAACGGCGTAAACATTCAAGAGGTGATTAAAGCAACCGTTACAAGACCTGATTACGTGTCATTAATGTCATGTTGAGGACACACGATCAGAGGACCATTAGTACTGGTAACGCCACCATTAAGGCGCGTTATCACACTATTAAATGTACTTAATACATACGGATCATGTATTATGTAATTAAACACTGCCAGGGCCACATGTCGGGCTAGGCTAACAATGTAACGGTCAGTCCTTGGACTATAAAAGGGTTGCGCCGCATGGTACAATGGTCACGCTCTCTTAACCCTAAGCAAGACAGAACTCATACATACAACAACTACCCATAGAGTAGGGTATTACGCTCAAGCGGCCCGAACCACGTAAAAATCCTCGTGTCACCATCTTATTCATAATCTCACGCGCATCCCAACCAATCACGAACCTTCATGGACTACGATCTAGTAGTATCGGGGGAAGTGTCGATCAGACACTTCGACAACGGCCTATTGGGCCTGACACGAACATGGCCCGACACGGAGGGAACCGGGCCCGGGTCAGCCTGAAGCATGGCTCGTGTCATGCCCGGGGCTCGCCGCCAACCCGATGGGCCGGCCCAACCCAACACGATTTAAGGCCGGCCCGGTGGGCACGATGGCCAGCACGGCCCGAGACAGCACGTCGAGGCCCGCCCTGGCTATATAAGGGGCGGCTCAGCGGCGTTCTGTTGTCCCACTCCCACTCTAGGACGTGAACCCTAAACCTAATCTCCTCCACCTCTGCTCATCGACTCCTCTGCGCCACATGCCGCCTCTCGTGTACCTCACCGGATATGTGCCGTTTCTCGCTAGATTTGCACCTCCTCTCGCTGGATCTGCGCCTCCTCTCGCCGGATTTGTGCTTCCAGTGGCCAGATCCATGCGTCCCGGTCCCGGCGTCCCGCCGACGGCTCTCCACCTTAGAACTCCCTCTGTCTTCCCGTTGTCAGTGGCTCAGGCTTCCCGTTCTGGTCTCCTCTCGCCGCTCTCTGGATCGATCGAAGGCCCTTGCAGCCTTGCCGGCTTGCTGTGTCGTGCCTCTGTAACTCGCCGGAGATTCGGTCCATTCGGTCGAAGGTCCTTGGTGGTTCGGTGCCTCCTTCTCCTTTTCCCGGTCCCCTGTCTCCCCTCGCCAGAACAGTTGAAGTTGAAGGCCCTCTCCTTGGCGCCTCCCGATGGCTGTAGAGCGGTCGTCGTCTATTCAGATAGACAATTCCATAAACGCAGATCTGCTACAGAAGGGTTTGCTCGGAGATGACCACGACGATGTTCCTCTCATCACCGGAGTTGCAGGTGATGCTGACGGCTCGACAACGGCGAAGCCTATTGTCGAGGTGGAGGCAGAAGCATTGACGGATGGCAGCCCAGCTACATCCTGCAGCGCCAACAAATGCCCAAGGTTACAACTCTCTCTGTTCTTGTCACTCTCGATTTAGTTTAACCACTGTTATTGTATTTAGTTTAGTCTCTGTTATTTTGTTTAATTAATTAGTTTATCCTCTGTTGTTATATTTAGTTTATCCTCTGTTAGAATATTTAGTTTAGCCTCTATTATCGTGTTTAGTTAATTAGTTTAGCCTCTTTTGTTGTATTTAGTTTAGCCTATGTTATTGTATTTAGTTTGGCCTCTATCATAGTACTTAGTTTAGTCTCTGTTATTGTATTTAGTTTAGCCTTTGTTATTGTATTTAGTTTAGCCGCTGTTATTGTATTTAGTCTACTATGTCTCCGTTTTTGCCTCAGTTTTTGCAGGAGTTGGAGTGTGTTCATCTGATGTCTGGCAAGACATGGAAAAGCTATTCAAAAAAGATGAACATGGTAATTTGGTGACATATGGTGCTAAATGTGATCACTGTAAACATGTGTTGGCTGGTAGGAGTGCTATTCGTACAGGCCACTTGATTAGGCACTTAGAAAGATGTAAGAGGAAGATGATGGATGCTTCACATAATTAACTTGATTGTAAAGTCTGGTATTAAACGCTAAATCTTATCTAGAAGATTTTAGAACTGCTATTTCTTTTTTAAATTCTTCTAACCAAAGAATTGCTACTTATAAAGCATTTATGGAATGCTACTTACCTTATGCTTAAGCATGTTGTTCCATACAAAAGTACATTTTCCGTTTTCATTCAAACTCACTACCAAGCTGCAGGTTTAGGAAGGCCATTACTTAGTGATGATCATTGGTATGTTGCTAAACACATGATTAAATTTTTGGAACTCTTTTATGACTCTATTGTTTCATTATCCAGAATATATTATCCTACTGCTCCTTTAATGATGCATGCTATACTTGAAATTGCTGAGCATTTGGATCAATATGAAAATGGTCCTATTTTAAGATGTGTTATTGTACCTATGGAATCTAAGTTTTTGAAATACTGATCTGATATACCTATGCTATATTCTCTTGCTTTCATTCTAGATCATAGGGCTAAGCTAGCAGGTTTTAGCAATGCACTTAGTCTCTTGTCTCAACTTTTGAATCGTGACTACACTAATTATTACACAGTTGTTATGTCTGAGCTGGTGTGACACCCGGTTCCGAACATGAACCAAGTGAACGCATATGTGTGCTCAGGATGTTCAACACACATACACGAGTGTAATCACAAAAAGACATACAAAAAGTTACCATAGAACAAGATTATTAACCACTTTTATTACACAATTCATAATATCCTCAAATACAAGCTCTAATGAATATTAATGACAAGTTTCAACTAATGCAGCGGAAACCTCTAATTAAGCACCTAAGCAGCTAAGCAAATAGGGTATAGCGCAGCTCCAATCAACACCACATGCAAAGCTGACGGTAGACACGGCCTAGAACTCCGCATTATCATCGTTAAACTCCCAATCCTGACCTGCAACTTTTGGTGGAGGAATTGCAAGAGTAAGTACATGTTGTACTCAACAAGTATGGAAAGTATGACATGTAGCTGATTCAAATGACGAATGTAATAATGACTAAGTGCTGAAAAGTACATTAAAATATTTGAAAAGCAATATATTATATGTATGTAAAGTAAACATATCATAAACCTAAATATTAACATAATACAAGTCCATATTCCATACCCATCACCATTATACCAGATGTCACCATTACCATTAACCATGTCCGTTGCCATAAATCATGATTCAATTCATAACCATAACCATGTTATCAACCATAAACATAAAAAATACCAAACCATCCCAAATCCCAAGTTTCCCCTAATCATGTGAGGGTCCAGGTTGCTCATGACCGAGAGCAGGACTATCATGATAGTTTTAAGACGCTCTACAGAGGTTGTACCACTTTACCCACGTGCTTGTGATTTCATCACCTTGCGGTGACTATAAAATCTCAATTATGTCGTCTCACACTTCCTTAGGTGTGTGGCCAAGAGATCACAAAATAGCCTTTGCAAAGGGACTACTAGCATGTACGGACCCACTGAGGTTTCACCGGTGGCGATGTCTCCAATTGAGCACATCTTCAACCAAGGGCCCCCTCTTGTGCCGTTCGGATCCTAGGGAGTCCCGCCAACTATATCCAAACCCAATCTGACTCCCCTTCCCCGGTGCGCCAAATGATCTGCTTAATACTAGCAATACCCTAATTAATCAGCTACGCTGCACCCATACTTGGCATCGTGGTGGCACTGTAAATCCTGGATGGTCGCTCCACAAACCGGTACTTAATCTAAAGCAAGCTAACCACCATAACATCCAACCCATCCACATACCATGCTTGCTTACATCACCCATTACCATATCGTATTGACCAATTCATATTAACCATAATCTCATTAATGCAAAATTAAATAGTATAGTTGTTTTCCCGTCCCAATTAATTAAGCGAAGCAAAAAGTTAAAAAGCCCTTCCTGACTCTCTACCGTGTATTCCAGGTAACAAGGGTGGTTAAACAAAGCTAGTAAACTCCAATCAAAGAATTCCCATCAAATTGACACAAGCATGCAGTTTTGAAAACAAAACATTTATTTTAGAAACGGGATCAATATGTTCAAGGACACTTTCCTTGCTCTTGAGCTTGATTGGGAACAAAGACTTCAAACTCTTGGTGCTGGAGATCCTTCGCAACACTCTCTAGCGCCAATCCGTCTAATCCATACAATAACATACAGGACAAGAAACACAATCAAAGAGTGCACAAATATTACTGAATATATCATGACATGCATGATCAATGCAAATGCAAAGCAAAACTAGTTATTGAGTTATTAATAATGTTTACTAACTAGTTCTAATAGTTTAAACAAGTTTGAGCAGGTTTGGAATTGATTCAATCTAATCTTGGAATTAATACAACACAATTTAACCACGAAAATCGGAGTAGTCCGCTAGGGACCGGACTAGTTCGCACTTCGCGGAACTAGCGAACTAGGGTTTTCTAGATCGACATGAATATGGATATTTGGCATTGAATTCACGTAAGGAAGAGGAAGTAGAAGGTATACCAGGTGTCCAAGACTGCAAAGAATCAAGGGTATTGGAGGCAACACTTGGATCTTGACGATCTAGGGTTGATGAAGAACTTGATGGTGAATCGTTGATGAAGAACGAAAACTTGATGGAGATCTTGACCCACTTTCGTTTCCTCCTCTTCTTCTTCTTGCGCTATATCTTCTTCTCCCTCCTTGGTGGCGGCTATTCACGAGCTAGGTTTGGGTGTGGTTGAAAAGTGGCAAATAGATGTCAAGCCAAGGGGTGGGGTTGTTTATATAGAGGTGGAGGCTAGGGTTTCAATGAATTCGAGTTTGAGACGAGTAGGGGTTTGTTTAGAGTCCCACATGGGCTCTAAAAGAGTTAGGCATGATGTTCCTAGGCCCACTTAATGTAAAACCCAAGAAACAAGTTGTGAAACAAAAGATCAAGGCAGAGTCGCGATTTACCGGACAAGTCTGAAAAGGGCTGGACTAGTCCGAAGTTAGACGGAGAGAAATCGGATAAGTCCGGACCGGACATCGGACAAGTCCGAACTTATCCAGAGGGGAAAAACAGACAAGTTTGACCAAAATTGGACACGTCCGACTTTAGTTAGAGGGGAAAATGGACATGTGCGTTGGAATACTGGACAAGTACAAACATGTTGTAGGATCGAAGAGATCGTGAAAAGCTACCAGAGGGGGTGAATGGTAGATTTAAAAATCTTACGCAGCGGAAACAATTAAACCCCAAACCCTTTCGGCAGAAAAATGATCTGTTTGAAGAAATCGTGTGTGAGACTAATCTAAACGTGTTTCACCGTGACAAAAGTGATAGATATCAGAGATAATCAAGTCACGAAGACAACACAAAAAGAATCACTCAAATCCGTCGAGAAAAACTCAAGTTATGATCGAAAGATCAAACAAGGTCAATCTGCCCTACCTGAGAAAAAAAAAACAGTTCTGGAATGCTGCAAGGAAACTCGTGTAGATCAGAAACCACAAATCCAATGACCGTGAAATTTTGACATATGATAGACAATCAAGTTGTGAAGACAACCCAAAAAGAATCACGTCAATTGGATCTGTAAACCTCAAGTTATAATAAAACCACCAACGAAAGGTAGTGCTGTCTAGAAACTCGACGAGTAAAACTTGTCTGGAACAAGTCGGACGAACAAGGCACAAAAAGTTCCTTCAAACTACGAATTTTATTCAATAGAACACAAGAGGAACAGCCCCAAAGTCGTGCACCACGAGCTCTGGGCTCCCTTGCTTATATAACCAGCCCTTAGGCCAACCCAATATCAACTAGGACTCCAATCCTACTCAGATCACGAATCGTAATTTTCCATAAGTGCTCAAGATTCTTTTATACGCAGATAGAAGCAATCTTAAGACTTCCAAACACCTTAGGAACGTATCCCACATTCCTAAACAACTCAAATTCGTGACCCACACGAAATCCTATCATAACCAACTCAAATCTTTCCATATTTGAGTCAAACCCGACTCAGCCGCAGCCTGAGTCCATAACCTAGTCGGTTGGACCTTTCCGACCAATTCTTTACGTCCACATCTCTTCATCACGTCTCGGAACCATGTAGCCACGTCCATGCACTCCTTGCACACGTGCAAACATCTTCCAATGACGTCCACGATACCTTCATATGCATTGTTCTTGATTGAATCATGTTGCGCAACCTCCTGATCAGCTCAACCACAATTCCTCCTGAATTTGGTTGTTGGAACCTCATCTCCTCCCTGAGACTAGTCCAATGGATCCCGTCACCAGCCATGTCTTGAACTCAAGCAACACCTGCACATGAATAAACAACCAATCCATACAAGCCCAAGTCCTCGACTTGACTCAAGTTAGTTCCAAACACAACACCTTACGTGAGAGCCTCACATAAGCATGTTGCAAAACCACAGTAACACGATATCATCCATATCAACCAAAACACACCAAAAACTTAGCAAATGAATACTAAGCAATCTTTCCAATCATGTAAAGCAAGTACGAAACATTGCAAATGAATAGCAGAAGCACTACGGTCAAGTTCCGGACCTTGCCAGAGCAACCCGGACCTTGAGCCGGCGCTAACAAAAGCTAGTAGAACCTAGCGCCGGAGCTTACCAAAACTAGTACAAGCAAGCTCCCGCCGGAGCTTACAAAACTAGCAGGACCTAATGTCGGAGCTAACCAGAACTAGTCGAAACTAGTAATCCCAAAAGCCGGAGCTAGAAAAATCAACTCGGAGCTTAGCAAAAACACGCCGGAGCTATCAAATATATGCCGGTACTATCAAAGACATGCCGGAGCTAACAAAGACATGCCGGAGCTAACAAAGACATGCCGGAGCTAAAGATAAAACTCATCGGAGCTGACCAAAGCTAGTCGGACCTAGCATCGAACGTAACCAGAGCTACCCAAAACAAGCCGGACCTACCGTCGGACCTTGCTGTAGCTCAGAGCTAGAGTCGGACCTTGACAAAAAGGTGTTTTGGTGATATTTAAAACTTTTATCATCAAAGCCAAGTGTATTGACTACAAGCCAATGTATTCAGCACACATAGGTCTTACAATCTCCCCCTTGATGAATGCATTGGCGACACCATTTAAAATCCGAACCATTGGCTTATTAACATAAATGTTTTGAAGGCAATTTCTCTCCCTTTTGTAAATCAAAACTAAAATGAGAAGAAAATCTCTCCCCCTTTATTATCTCTCCTTATGCCCCCCTTTATTATCTCTCCTTATGCACATATTTTCTTTCTCTTCATGCTTATCTCTCCCCCTTTGACAATGTATTCAGCAAGTCATGAGCATATAAACAAATTATCTCTCCAACTTTAGTTGTTATGAGCATATTATAACATATACATATAAACAAAGCTCATCCAAGTAATACTATCAAGTACCTTACATTATCACATCAATGAAATACATAAAGTAGTGTAAGCCATGCTAGAGATCAAATGTAATTTTCAATTTAAGCAAGTCATGATCTCACAAACTTAACTATCTCAAAACCTGATAGCATGACACTAGTTGCTGCATTTTATTATTTTTCAAAGCAAAAATTTATATCATATGATATTTGCAAGAGATTATATGCACATCTGACTTATTCTAACCAACCAAGCCAAGCCAATGTCATTTGACAATCAGAAGCTTAAGGACATGGTTTTAGTCATACACAACTTCTTCCAAGTTCATATCTATGTGCAATGACAAGCCATCTCAAAAGAAGAAGTGTGATGCATGCATATTCTCTTGATCTTTTCTCAATTTATATTTGTTCATAAAAATTCAACATGTGAGTTGATTACTTGATGAATTCTTAATGATTAAAAGCATTTGTGAGCATGCAACAAGTTCAAAACAGCAAGAAAGTTCGACCATGACCAGATTTAGTGTAAGTAATTATTCCAATTACTAGACATGGCAAAAACTACAAAATGTATAACACGAGTAATGTAGTAAGAACTTTCAACATGTAAAAGGAATCACAAAGTCATATATGTATGAAATACTATGCTCATATTATTTTAATTTCAGATTCACACATAGACTTCCCAAGTTTCAAAAACTCCCCCTCAATATAAGCCATGAGGATGCATAACCCCTATTTCACTACGAATGTAACAAAAGCACGTGAAATCCAAAGGTTTTGTAAAAATGTCAGCCAATTGATGTTCGGTATCTACATGGTGAAGCACAATGTTTCCTTTTTCAACGTTATCTCAGAGAAAGTGATACCTAATATCAATGTGCTTAGTTCTAGAATGTTGCACGGGGTTTTTGGCAATGCAAATAGCACTAGTGTTATCACAAAATAGTGGAACACTGTCTAGATCAACCCCATAGTCCTTAAGTGTTTGAACAATCCAAAGAATTTGTGAGCAAGCACTAGCAGCAGCTACATATTCAGATTCGGTTGTGGATTGTGCAACTGAATTTTGTTTTCTAGAGGACCAAGCAACAAGAGAATTACCAAGAAAATGACAAGTACCGGAAGTACTTTTCCTATCAATCCTACAACCCCCAAAATCAGCATCCGAAAAAGCTTTCAAAGTAACGGTTGAGGAAGAAGGAAGAAAAATGCCAAATTCTTGAGTTCCATGTAAGTACCTGAGAATCCTTTTGACGGCTTGACGATGTGAAACACGTGGGGAAGCTTGAAACCGTGCACAAAGACATACGCTGAATTGTATGTCCGGTCTTGATGTCGTGAGGTACAAAAGTGATCCGATCATGCTTCTATATTCTTTTGGATTCACAGATTCACCATCTTCATCAAGTTCAAGTGTTGTTGCTGTTCCCATTGGTGTCCGAAGAGGCTTACTTTTGTCCATGTTGAAGCGTCTTAGGAGGTCTTTGGTATACTTCGTTTGATGCACAAAGGTACCCTCCTTGGTTTGCTTGATTTGCAGCCCCAAGAAGTAAGTGAGTTCACCCATCATACTCATTTCAAATTCGGAACTCATCATTGCTGAAAACTTGGACACAAGATCATGAGAAGCACAACCAAAGATAATATCATCCACATACACTTGAACGAATAATGAGTCATTGCCATGTTTAAGCACAAAAAGAGTTTTATCAACCTTGCCCATGGTAAACCCCTTTTCAAGTAAGAATGTTTTTAACCTATCATACCATGCTCTAGGGGCTTGTTTGAGACCGTATAAGGCTTTGGACAGTTTGTAAACATGATTAGGAAAATCTGGATTTTCAAAACCCGATGGTTGTTTGACATAAACCTCCTCATCTATGTAGCCATTAAGAAACGAATTTTTAACATCCATTTGATATAGCTTAAAACCTTTAGATGCTGCAAAAGCTAACAAAATTCTTATGGCTTTTAATCTAGCGACAGGAGCAAAAGTTTCATCAAAATCTAGACCTTCAACTTGAGTGAAACCTTGAGCAACCAACCTAGCCTTATTCCTAACCACAACCCCATCCTCACTTTGTTTATTTTTATATACCCATTTAGTTCCAATTAAAGTGTGACCTTGAGGTGGAGGTACAAGTTTCCAAACATTATTTCTTTCAAACTTTTCTAACTCTTCTTGCATGGAAATAATCCAAGATTCATTAGTGAGTGCGTGTGATATATCTTTGGGTTCAAAAGAAGCAACAAAAGCAGAATGAGCATAAGAGTTTGGATCACAAAACCTGGACCGTGTGACTCGTTCGTGCAAGCTTCCAATCATCTGTTGTGAGGGATGATCTTTGTAAAAATGTAGGGGAACAGATGTCTCACAAGCTTCTTCTTCATTAGGTTCATCGTAGATTGATGAGCTTGTGACTTGTGGACGATCAGGACCAGCATAGGTGATAGCCGGAGCTTGTTCAATGTCCGGAGCTGGACACGTGTCAACTTCGAAACTACCAGGCAGTATCACCGGTTCTTCTTCATCTTCGAAAATACCCTCCCCCTGAGGATACGGATCTGGTCCTGCAACACTGGAGCTAGTCCCTGGGCTAGCTTCATCAAAAGACACTTCACAAGTCTCCACAATTTTGTTAGTGTCAAGTAAAAGCACACGGTAGCCTCTAGTATGAGATGGATAACCAAGAAACATGCCATCAATGGATCGAGGTTCAAACTTATCAAGATTACCATGTTTCTTAACAAAGCATTTGCAACCAAAGACCCGAAAGTATGTAACACTAGGTCTATGTCCAAACTGAAGCTCATATGGTGTTTTACCTAGCTTAGCACGCAAGAAAACACGATTTGAGACATAACAAGCGGTTGCTAACGCATCAGCCCAAAATTTCCTAGGAGTTTGATATTCATCAAGCATAGTCCTAGCCATCTCAACTAAGGTTCTGTTCTTTCTTTCTACAACACCGTTTTGTTGAGGTACATATGGTGAAGAGAATTGATGATCTATTCTATTTTCAGCACAAAAGTGATCAAAAGATTGATTTTTAAATTCAGTTCCATATCACTTCTAATTGCTTTTAATGATCCTGGGTGATCAATTGATAATCTAAGAAATAAAGTTCTAAAGTGACTAAAAACTTCATTCTTAGACGCCATAAAGTAAACCCAAGAGTATCTAGAATAATCATCAACGATAACAAGAATATACCATTTACCTCCGAAGGATTGAACACGTGAAGGTCCTACGGTGTCAAGATGCAAAAGTTGACATGGTTCAGTTGTCATGATCATTGCCAGAGGAGAATGTGAACTTGCAACCATCTTAGCATGTCTACAAGAAGAGCACACAATTTCTTTGTCCCCTTTAAGCTTAGGCAGCCCACGTATGCGATCAAGAGCACTAACACGCGTTAGGTGATCAAAGCCTACGTGACCAAGTCTACGATGCCAAAAATATAAGTCCTTTGAATCATTAGCAAATAGACACCTATGCTTAGAGGAAGACATATCAAAATTAGCTTTAAAAACTCTTCCAAACCGAGACATGTTAAAAATAAGCTCACTATTTGAACCTACAACTTTGTAGCAGTTTTTATTGAAAATAATTTCTAGATTTTCATCTAGCAATTGTGAAACAGAAAGCAAGTTGTATTTCAAATTTTTGACAAGTGCCACATCTTTCAAAGTGTAGTGATCATTTACTCTAACCGAACCCTTAGCAATTATAGGAGTTGAAGAATTATCGGCAAAAGTAACATTCTCTACACGTGACACAAAAGAGAGGGAGGAGAACCAATCTTTGTTACCGGTCATGTGGCGTGAGCAACCTGAATCCACAATCCAAATGTTCTCCTTCCTCAAACGTATAACCTACATAGAAGCACAATACGTCGATGGCTCAATACTGGGGTTAGTCAAAAGGCATTTAGGTATCCAGTACTGAGTCACACGACGTGCAGTAGGAAAAACACGCGAAAGCTGAGACAAAACAGCAGGTTTATGAGTCGAAGTTTGAGGTTTTCTATTCTTAACTCTTTTAGCACAAGAACCAGTAGCTCCGGAGGTAAAAGCAGCAGTTCCAAAAGACAAGGCTGAAGCTCCAGAAACAAAAGCTGAAGTTCTGAAGGAAACAATAGAAGGTCTGGGAGCTCTCGTAGCTATCGGAACTATCGGAGCTGCTTTTGCGGATTTCTTACCAGAAGGTCCGGAAGCTACCTTTTCAAATTTCTGACTCACTAAAGCAGGTTGTGTTTTTCTAATTGCATGAAAGTTATGAGATCTAGCAACCATTCTTTCCCTTTTTTGTTGTTTAGCTAGTCTATAACAAAAATCTATGACATGACCATCTCTACCACAGAAGGTACAATGAAATTTAACTTTGTGTTCATGTCTAGATGAGCAAGCAATATTTTTATTTGAAACCGAATGAGACAACACTCCTGCGGATTTGAAAAACACTCATTTTTGTTTAGGAACTGTTTGAATCAAATCACTTCCTAATGACTTCACAATTTTAGGTGGATGTTCCTTAGCATGAGCATGAGAATCAAAACCTAAACCAGTTTTATTATTGCAAGACTTGGAAGAATTCAGCAGCAAGTTTAGGTTCTTATTCCCATTACAAAACCGATCTAATGTCCTATGCGTGTCATCAAGTTTATTGGACAGATCAAGACAATTTTCACATGAAGTTTTTCCTTTTAGTTTGCAATTTGAACATAATTTAACTTCATGAGAACGTAAAGCATTGTTCAATATAGAAATTTCATTCATAGCATCCTGTAGTTTCTTATCAAGATCCTCACAAGTAGAACAATGCAAATCAATTGTAGAACAGCTAGCATCTTTCAAATTTTTATCATTAAGTGCAGCAAGCTCTTTGTTCTTTTCAATTTCTTCATCAAGTCTATCTAGAGTGGAGGAGTGTGCACTTCTTAATGTGGACAATTGTTCATAGATTAAGTCACATGAGGGACATGCATCATCACTAGGAATCAAAGTTTTTAAATTGTTAATTTCAGATTCTAGTGATTCAATTTTAGCAGCATTATCCCTAAGCTTTTTGTCCTTTTTCTTGACAATAATAGTTGCATGAGAAATAGCATCACACATTTCATTGCAGGTAGAACATACCTCATCGTCTTCACTGTTGTGTTCTGCATCCTCCTGACTTGATCTTGATCTTGTTTTGCCCGCCATGAAGCATAAGTTGGCCAGATCGTCATCATCTTCATCACTTTCAAAGTCTACATCACTTGAACTAAGTTCTTGAAGTGCAGTGATGAAGCTGTTGATCATCTTGCATCCTATGGTACCCTTATTTTTCTTTTTGTTGGAATTTTCAGAGGATGTCCGGACCTTGCTTTGTTTTTATTCCCGGGTGGTCGGACCTGAAAGGTTAGGGCATTCTGTACGAAAGTGTCCTATTTTACCACATTCAAAACAACATTGAGGTCCGGAGCTTCCTCTCCTTCTAGTTCTCACATTTTGCAATGCTTTTGAGAATCTAGTAGAGATAAGTGCCAACTCCTCTTCTGGAAATTCTTCGATCTGCTCCAGGGTTAGTGAGGACAACCAAGCAAGAGTATTGCAAGATGATGATTGGTCAGAGCTAGACATATCACGTTGTGAAACAAATGCAATAGACTTGTTTGGGTTCTTACGTGCTAGGATGTCAATTTCATGAGTTTTTAGTTTAGAATAAAGTACATCTAATGTAAGAGAACTCATGACAATTGATTCACGAATAGATTTTACTTTCATCTCCCAAATTGACATATCTAATGCATTAAGAAGTTGCCTAGCATTCTCAGCATCAGAAAAACTAACATTGACACTACGTAAGTTGCTAAGAATTTTATAGAAACGAGCAAAGAGGTCATCGATAGACTCACCTGGTTGCATCTCAAAACGCATATATTCCTTTTTGAACATATCTTGTTTTACCTCCTTGATTGTGTTGGAGCCTTCATGATAATCACAGAGAGCTCTCCAAACATCGTATGCTGATCGGAGGTGCGCGACACGGTCGAAGTCGCTATGTGTTAATCCTTGTATGATCAAGTTCCGAGCCTTGTTGTTGTTGTCGACATCTCTCAGATTTGTAGTTGTAACTTGATCGTTTGATGGCACTTCATAAGTCTTGTATACCTTCTCCCATATTGCAAAGCCTTGTGCCTGGATGAAAGCCTCAATGCGTGCCTTCCAAACCTGGAGATCAATACCAGCAAACACACAAGGTTTGGCGGAGTACTTCTCCATGATGATTAGTCAAAAACATGTGCAAATCTCAAAGATTAGAGCACCATGGCTCTGATACCAATTGTAGGATCGAAGAGCACGTGAAAAGGTACCAGAGGGGGATGAATGGTAGATTTAAAAATCTTACGCAGCGGAAACAATTAAACCCCAAACCCTTTCGGCAGAAAAACGATCTGTTTGAAGAAATCGTGTGTGAGACTAATCTAAACGTGTTTCACCGTGACAAAAGTGATAGATATGAGAGATAATCAAGTCACGAAGACAACACAAAAAGAATCACTCAAATCCGTCGAGAAAAACTCAAGTTATGATCGAAAGATCAAACAAGGTCAATCTGCCCTACCCGAGAAAAAAAACAGTTCTGAAATGCTGCAAAGAAACTCGTGTAGATCAGAAACCACAAATCCAATGACCGTGAAATTTTTACATATGATAGAAAATCAAGTTGTGAAGACAACCCAAAAAGAATCACGTCAATTGGATCTGTAAAACTCGAGTTGTGATAAAACCACCGACGAAAGGTAGTGCTGTCTAGAAACTCGACGAGTAAAACTTGTCTGGAACAAGTCAGACGAACAAGGCACAAAAAGTTCCTTCAAACTACGAATTTTATTCAATAGAACACAAGAGGAACAGCCCTAAAATCGTGCACCACGAGCTCTGGGCTCCCTTGCTTATATAAACAGCCCTTAGGCCAACCCAATATCAACTAGGACAACAATCCTACTCAGATCACGGATCGTAACTTTCCATAACTGCTCAAGATTCTTCTATACGCAGATAGAAGCAATCTTAAGACTTCCAAACACCTTAGGAACGTATCCCACATTCCTAAACAACTCAAATTCGTGACCCACACGATATCCTATCATAACCAACTCAAATCTTTCCATATTTGAGTCAAACCCGACTCAGCCGCAGCCTGAGTCCATAACCTAGTCGGTTGGACCTTTCCGACCAATTCTTTACGTCCACATCTCTTCATCACGTCTCGGAACCATGTAGCCACGTCCATGCACTCCTTGCACAAGTTCAAACATCTTCCAATGACATCCACGATACCTTCATATGCATTGTTCTTGATTCAATCATGTTGCGCAACCTCTTGATCAGCTCAACCACAATTCCTCCTGAATTTGGTTGTTGGAACCTCATCTCCTCCCTGAGAATAGTCCAATGGATCCCGTCACCAGCCATGTCTTGAACTCAAGCAACACCTGCACATGAATAAACAACCAATCCATACGAGCCCAAGTCCTCGACTTGACTCAAGTTAGTTCCGAACACAACACCTTACGTGAGAGCCTCACATAAGCATGTTGCAAAACCACAGTAACACGATATCATCCATATCAACCAAAACGCACCAAAAACTTAGCAAATGAATACTAAGCAATCTTTCCAATCATGTAAAGCAAGTACGAAACATTGCAAATGAAAAGCAGAAGCACTACGGTCAAGTTCCGGACCTTGCCAGAGCAACCCGGACCTTGAGCCGAAGCTAACAAAAGCTAGTAGAACCTAGCGCCAGAGCTTACCAAAACTAGTACAACCAAGCTCCCGCCGGAGCTTACAAAACTAGCAGGACCTAGCGCCGGAGCTAACCAGAACTAGTCGGAACTAGTAATCCCAAAAGCTGGAGTTAGAAAAATCAACTCGGAGCTTAGCAAAAACACGCCGGAGCTATCAAATATATGTCGGTGCTATCAAAGACATGCCGCAGCTAACAAAGACATGCCGGAGCTAAAGATAAAACTCATCGGAGCTGACCAAAGCTAGTCGGACCTAGCATCGAACATAACCGGAGCTACCCAAAACAAGCCGGACCTACCGTCGGACCTTGCTGTAGCTCAGAGCTAGAGTCGGACCTTGACAAAAAGGTGTTTTGGTGATATTTAAAACTTTATCATCAAAGCCAAGTGTATTCACTACAAGCCAATGTATTCAGCACACATAGGTCTTACACACGTCCAGAGACTTAGCAAAAGTTTCAAGGATTCCTGGAATATCGGACTAGTTCGCAATGGCCCGGACAAGTCTAAATATGTCCAGAGGCAAAAACAGAGCAGTCTGCAGCAAAACGGACAAGTCCGATGAAGGTCAGAGAGAAATCATACTAGTCTGCACCAAAAATGGACTAGTTCGCACTTCCCAAAACTCTTAAGTGTGGTTTTACTTTAAATTCATTTTAAACCTATTTCTTTTTATGTGGATTAATGTTAGACATGTATTAGAATGTATGCAATGCATGATGCATGAAAATGAGGGTGTCACAAACCTACACTCCTTAAAATGAATCTCGCCCTCGAGATTAAACGCGGAAGAGAAGAGATAGGGAAATTCCTTCTTGAGATCATCCTTCAGCTCCCAAGTTGCTTTTGATTCTGTGTGATGCCTCCATTGAACTTTGCACCATCGAATAACTTTGTTCCTTGTGACTCTCTCTCCTTGGTTTCCAAGATTTCGATCAGTTGTTTGGCATAAGTAAAATATGTCTCTAATTCCAATTCTTCCATTGGCACTTGTTCTTCCGGTACCCTAAACACTTCTTGAGTTGGGAAACATGAAAGACGGCATAAACATCTGATAAGTGAGCTGGCATCTCCAACTTATATGCTACTTCTCCTCTTTTGTCCAAAATCTTGAATGACTTAATGTATCGAGGTGCTAACTTTCCTCTTATGTTAAACCTCTTATGACCTCTCATTGGTGACACCTTGAGGTAAACAAAATCTCCCACATCAAAGGCTAGTTTCCTTATCCTATTATCTGCATAGCATTTTGCCTTGATTGAGCGGCCCTCAAGTTTTCTCAAATAATCTGAACTTGTTTCTTAGCTTCTTGCAACACATCGGGTCCAAATACTTGATTCTCCCCTGTCTCATTCCAAAACAAGGGCGTCCTACACTTCTTTCCATATAGTGCTTTGTATGGTGACATCTTCAAACTTGTTTGGTAACTATTGTTATATGAAAATTCCTCATATGGCAAGCTCTTGTCCCAACTTTTCCCATGCTTTAAAGCACAAGCTCTTAACATATCCTCCAAAATATTATTGGTCCTCTCAGTTTGTCCATCCGTTTGAGGGTGATATGCTGAGCTAAAATTCAACTTTGTTCCCAATGCTTCATGCAGTTTCTACCAGAACCTGGAGGTAAATTGAGAACCTCTATCCTATATTATCTTCTTTGGAACTCCATGCAAATATACTATTCTTCCCATATACAGTTCTGCCAATTTCTCTCCATTAAAGATTGTCTTGACGAGAATAAAGTGAGCTGATTTTGTCAACAGATCCACAATTACCCATATTGAGTCATAACCGGACTGGGTACGTGGCAAACCAACTATGAAGTCCATTCCAATTTCTTCCCACTTCCATTCCGGAATCTTCAATGGCTGCAATAATCCAGCGGGTCTTTGATGTTCCGACTTGACTCGTTGGCACATATCACACAACGCTACATATTCCGCTGTGTCCTTTTTCATGCTAGCCCACCAATAGCACGTCTTCAAGTCCTTGTACATCTTCGTACAACCAGGGTGAATTGAGTATGGCGAGTCGTGTGCCTCTTTTAGTATTGTCTCTCGGATATGCTTCACATTAGGCACGACAATCCTTTTTCCAAGCCATAGAGTACCATGTTCATCCTCATCAAACCTGAATTCCCTTCCTTCCTGGGTCCTCTCTTTGATCTCCTGAATTTCCTCATCCTTGGTTTGACCTTCTCGAATTTCTTGCTCCAAGGTCGGATTTAACTCCATTATTTCAATCTCATTCACAAATCCAAGGTTCAACCGTTCAAGCTCCTTACATAACTCAGATGGTAATTCTCAAACCGTGAGTTGGTGACTTACTCCTTTTCTACTCAAGGCATCGACCACTACATTAGCCTTTTCCAGATGGTAGTTGATTCACACATCATAATCCTTGATGAGCTCCAGCCATCTTCGCTGCCTCAATTTTAGGTACGTTTCTGTGAATATGTACTTGAGACTCTTATGATCCGTATAAATGTCACACCTATGACCAAGAATGTAGTGTCTCCAAATTTTCAACGCGTGTACCACGGCTGCAAGTTCCAAATCATGCGTTGGGTGATTCTGCTCATGTTTCTTCAATTGTCTCGATGCGTAGGCAACCACTTAACCTTCTTGCATCAATACACATCCAAGTCCTTGTCTCGATGCATCACAATAGATATCAAAGCTCTTGCTCACATCCGGCAATACCAAAATTGGGGTTGTTGTTAACCTTTTCTTCAACTCCTTAAAACCTTCTTGACAAGCTTGGGTCCATTGGAAAGCTTTTCCCTTCATCAACAATTCCGTCATTGGTTTGGCTATTTTAGAAAAGTCCTTTATGAATCTTCGGTAATATCCAGCCATTCCAAGAAAACTCCTTATTTACTTTATGTTTTGCGGTGGCTCCCACTTTAGCACATCCCTCACTTTTCTGGGGTCAACCAATACTCCTCCTCCCGAGATGATATGACCCAAAAATGACACCTCTTTCAACCAAAACTGGCACTTGCTAAACTTGGCATACAATTGATACTCCCTCAATTTTTGCAATGTGAGCCTCAAGTGTTCCTCATGTTCCTTCTCATCCTTCGAGTAGATCATAATATCATCAATAAACACCACAACAAACTTATCCAAGTACTCCATGAAGACTTATTCATGAGGTACATAAAGTATGCAACTGCATTGGTCAATTCAAAGGACATCACAGTGTACTCATAAGATCCATAACGTGTCCTAAAAGTTGTCTTGGGTATGTCCGATGGCCTAATCTTCATTTGAAAGTATCCCGACCTCAAATCAATCTTAGAGAAGACACAAGCACCCTTCATCTGATCAAACAAGTCTTCTATACGGGGCAAGGTGTATTTGTTGTTGATGGTCACCTCATTGAGAGCTCAGTAATCCACACACATCCTTTGCAACCCATCCTTTTTATCCACGAAAAGAACGGGCGCTCCCCAAGGTGAAGAACTTGGGCGAGTAAAACCTTTCTCTAGTTGCTCTTGAATATGCTTCTTGAGCTCTGCTAACTCCTTAGAGGCATCCTATATGGCCTCTTAGCTATAGGTGCAGTTCCAAGTATTAAATCAATAACAAACTCAATGTATCGGTCAGGTGGCATAACTGGCAACTCATCCGGGAACACATCCAAAATTCGCACACCACTGGAATCTCCTCAATTGCAGCATCGTCCATATGATTCATCTCCAATTGCCTCGGTGCGTGTTGAGATGCTTCAAACTCTATGGTGATCCCTTCCTCAGTGGTCAGCTTCACCGTCTTCGTGGCACATTCAATGAATCCATTGTGCTTCTTCAACCAGTCCATACCAAGTATAATGTCCAATCCTTGATAATCCAAGACAATGAGGTTGGCAAAGAAGTATACCCCCTTTTTCTAAGGCTTACCTTTGGACATACTATATTTGTCCTCATCTCTCCTCTAGGAGACTTAACAAATAGAGTAAAATTCATATGAGAGATAGAAAAACTATACTTGACAACATATTTTGTTGCAATGAATGATTGTGATGCTCCAGAATCAAATAACATAGTCATCGGGTTGGAGTTTGCAAGAAACATACCAATGACCACGTCATCCGCTTGTTGAGCATCCTCCATAGAGACATGGTCCACGTTGTCACGAGCAAAATTCCGCTGTCCATGGTTTCCTTGTGGCGCTCCTCCATTGGGTCTTGGATTCTGCCTCGATGCATTGCTTCCTTGACCAAGGCCTGACTTAGGACATTGATGTGCAAAGTGTCCTACTTCTCTACATGTATAGCACTTCTTTGCTGCACCCGAATTATTGGGACGATCTTGGTTCTGAACATTTGTACCAGGAAAGTTGGCACGAGGTGCATAAGGCATTGGAGGCCTAGGTGCTTGCATAATAAGGCGCTATTGCACGAACTGAGTTGGGCGCGGTGCATAACCAGGGCGCTAAGCAGGCACAGAGGCACTGAAATATGGCGCATTGGGTGGCACAAAGCGAGGGCGCACATTACTTCCTTGTTGCTGTCCTTGATATGGCACCTTCCTCTTGTTATCTAGCTCCATCTCATGGACCTTGTTCTCCACAACAATCGCTTTGTCCACAAGCTTCTGGAAGTTTGCATAGTCACAGTTCAGCAATTGCACTTGGATCTCATTGTTCAAGCCCCTCATGAACAAGTATTGCTTCCGGTTGTCCAGGCTCACACTTTTATGCACATACATTGAGAGTTGAGTGAACTTATTGAGGTATTCACCCACACTCGATCTTCGTTGCCTCAGGTTCTCAAATTCTTGCCTCTTCAAGATCATAACACCTTCTGGCACATAATGAGAATGAAAACTCTCCTTGAACTCAGCCCAAGTAATTCTCTCTTGGTTCTCATGAGCATTGCATAGTGAATCCCACCAATCGGCAGCTGCTCCAACAAGTTGATGAGATGCGAATAGCACCTTCTCTCGGTCGCTGCATTAGACAATAGCTAGCTTCTTCTCCACGGACTTGAGCCAATCATCGGCGTCCATAGGGTCAGTGGCTTGAGCAAAGGTCGGTGGCCTAGTCCTCATGAACTCTCCCAACCGGTTATGAGAAGGTGAAGGTGGCAGTGGAGGCATGTGGGGCTGATTGTTGTTGTTACCAGCCTACAGATGTCCCATAGTTTGTATCATGGTCTGCATGAGCTGGTTCTGCATAGCCAATAGCTGCTCGATATTGATAGCTGGTCCTTGTCCATTGTTGTTCTAAGGCGCTCCATTGCTCTCCTCCTCATCATTGTCATCCCTCTGGTTGTGAGTCCTCACCATCTGAAGAAAAGTAAGAGATAAGAATTTAGAGAACGTCGCCAACTATATGCATCAAGGGATATGAACTAAGCAACTACCTATACTAGCCTATGTGGACATGGCAATGCTAAAGCATCCAAAAATCCTCTACTAAGCACACAAGCAAACAATACGAAGCAAACAACACACCAAGCAAAAACACATCGATTCCTAAGTGCTCCTATGTGCTCTAAAGTGTCCATTCTAGCTAGGCTGCGTCCTACGGTCAACCTGTGGCTCTGATACCAATTTGTGACACCCGGTTCCGAACATGAACCAAGTGAACGCATATGTGTGCCCAGGACGTTGAACACACATACACGAGTGCGATCACAAAAGGATATACATAAAATTACCACAGAACAATATTAATTAACCACTTTTATTACACAATTCATAATATCCTCGAATACAAGCTCTAATGAATATTAATGACAAGTTTCAACTAATGCAGCGGAAACACTCTAATTAAGCAACTAAGCAGTTAAGCAAATAGGATATAGCGCAACTCCAATCAACACCACAGGCAAAGCTGACGGCAGACACGACCTAGAACTCCGCATTATCATCTTTAAACTCCCAATCCTGACCTGCAACTGTTGGTGGGGGAATTGCGAGGGTGAGTACATGTCGTACTCAGCAAGTGTGGAAAGTATGACATGTAGCTGATTCAAATGACGAATGTAATAATGGCTAAGTGCTAAAAACTATATTAAAACATTTGAAAAGTAATATATTATATGTATGTGAAGTAAACCCATCATAAACCATAATTATTAACATAATACAAGTACATATTCCATACCCATCACCATTATACCAGATGTCACCATTAACATTAACCATGTCCATTGCCATAAATCATGATTCAATTCATAACCATAACCATGTTATCAACCATAAACATAACCAATAGCAAACCATCCCAAATCCCAAGTTCCCCCTAATCATGTGAGGGTCCAGGTTGCTCATGACCGGAAGCACGGCTATCATGATAGTTTAAGACACTCTGCAGAGGTTGTACCACTTTACCCACGTATTTGTGATTTCATCACCTTGCGGTGACTATAAAATCTAATTTATGCCGTCTCACACTTCCTTAGATGTGTGGCCAAGAGATCACAAAATAGCCTTTACAAAAGGACTACTAGCATGTACGGACCCACTGAGGTTTCACCGGTGGCGATGTCTCCAACTGAGCACATCTTCAACCAAGGGCCCCCGCTTGTCTCGTTTGGATCCCAGGGAGTCCCGCCAACCATATCCAAACCCAATCCGACTCTCCTTCCCCGGTGCACCAAATGATCCGCTCAATACTAGCAATACCTTAATTAATCAGCTACGTCGCACCCATACTTGGCCTCGTGGTGGCACTGTAAATCTTTGATGGTCGCTCCATGAACCGGTTCTTAGATCTAAAGCAAGCTAACCACCGTAACATCTAACCCATCCACATACCAGGCTTGCTTAGATCACCCATTACCATAACGTATTGACCAGTTCATATTATCCATAATCTCATTAATGCATAATTAAGTAGTGTAGTTGTTTCCCCGTCCTAATTAATTAAGCGAAGCAAAAAGGTAAAAAAATATTTCGGACTCTCTACCATGTATTCCATGTGACAAGGGTGGTTAAACAAAGCTAGTAAACTCCTATCAAATGATTCCCATCAAATTGACACAAGCATGCAGTTTTGAAAACAAAAAATTTATTTTAGAAAGGGGGTTAATATGTTCAAGGACACTTGCCTTGCTCTTGAGCTTGATTGGGATCAAAGACTTCAAACTCTTGGTGCCGGAGATCCTCTGCAGCACTCTCTAGTGCTAATCTGTCTAATCTGTACAGTAACATACAATCAAAGAGTGCACAAATATTACTCAATATGTCATGACATACATGATCAATGCAAATGCAAAGCAAAACTATTTAATGAGTTATTAATAATGTTTACTAACTAGTTCTAATAGTTTAAACAAGTTTGAACAGGTTTGAAATTGATTCGATATAATCTTGGAATTAATTCAACACAATTTAACCAGGAAAATCGGACTGGTCCACTAGGGACCGGACTAGTCCGCACTTCACGAAACTAGCAAACTAGGGTTTTCTAGATCGACGTGAATCTGGAGATTTGGGATTGAATTCACGTAAGGAAGAGGAAGTATAAGGTATACCAGGTGTCCAAGACTCCAAAGAATCAAGGGTATTGGAGGCAACACTTGGATCTTGACGATCTAGGGTTGATGTAGAACTTGATGGTGAATCGTTGATGAAGAACAAAGACTTGATGGAGATCTTGACCCTATTTTGTTTCCTCCTCTTCTTCTTCTTGCTCTAGATATTATTCTCCCTCCTTGGTGGCGGCTATTCACGAGCTAGGGTTTGGGTGTGGTTGAAAAGTGGCAAATAGATGTCAAGCCAAGGGGTGGAGTTGTTTATATAGAGGTGGAGGCTAGGGTTTCAATGAATTCGAGTTTGAGATAAGTAGGGGTCAGTCTAGAGTCCCACATGGGCTCTAAAAGAGTTAAGCACGACGTCTCTAGGCCCACTTAATGTAAAACCCAAGAAACAAGTCATGAAATAAAAGATCAACTCGGAGTCACGATTTACTGGACAAGTCTGAAACGGGCTGGACTAGTCTGAAGTTAGATAGAGAGAAATCGGACAAGTTCGGATCGGACATCGAACAAGTCCGAACTTATCCAGAGGGCAAAAACAGACAAGTCTGGCCAAAATCGACAAGTCCGACTTTAGTCAGAGGGGAAAACGGACAAGTCCGCTTGAATGCTGGACAAGTCAGGACACGTCCAGGGATTTAGCAAAATTTTCAAGGATTCCTGGAATACTAGACTAGTCCGCAATGGACCGAACAAGTCCAAAATTGTCCAGAGGCAAAAACAGACCTGTCCGTAGCAAAACAGACAAGTTCGATGAAGGTCAGAGAGAAATCGGACTAGTCCAAACAAAAAACGGACTAGTCCGCACATCCCAGAACTCTTAAGTGCGGTTTTACTCTAACTCATTTTAAACCTATTTCTTTTTATGTGCATTAATGTTAGACATGTATTAGAATGTATACAATGCATGATGCTTGAAAATGAGGGTCTTAGAGCTAGCTGATTTGTATAGAAAATATGAGATGAAATTTGATTCAGTTAGGTTGCATAGACCTACACCTCAAAGCTCTTCTATAGGTCAGCAAGTTAATTCCTGGAATAGGATATTTAATAAGTCTTCTACATCTACATCAAGATCTAGTTCTACCTCTACCTCAAATTCTAATATATCTTGCACTGTTGTTTCTAAACTTTCTTCTTATTTAAATTCCGATTGTGTTTCTCAGTTTGATGACTCTTTTAACATCCTGAATTGGTGGCAAGATCACAAAAGAATTCACCCTATTTTATCATTCTTGCTAAAGACATTACGACTGTCCCGGTATCTACTATTTCTTCGGAATCTGCCTTCAGTTTGTGTGGCAGGTTAATTGAAGAACGTCGATGAAGCCTGACTCCAGAGCATGTTGAGATGATTTCTTTGCTCAATGATTGGGAGGATGGTCACACTCGGCAGCAACACAACTTGGTGAATAAAGAGCTTGAAGAAACTATGAGTAATCTCTACTTAGACCAGGGTCCGTGCATGTGAGTTTGAACTTTGAATGTGAATGTTGTAACTTGATATTTTGGATGATTTGATTTTAGATCACCAAAAGAGTTGGGGGTGTACTCTTTTTCTCTCTAGGGTTTTATCCTCCTTAAGAGGTTTTACCTAATGTTTTTAAGAGGCGGCCCAATTGTAATTTGTATTTGAACAGCTCTTTATAAAGCTAGGTGATCTGATTGTAGTTAAATTTAAGTTATAATTGCTTTCACTGTGTTTGCACAAAATTTGTAATCAGTTCGATGTGCTTTGTCAGGGTCATGCTCGGGTCGGCCCGACAAGATTTGGCCCAAACTAGGCCGGGCCCTGCATGACCCGATATAATGGGACGCGTGCCGTGGCTGGGCCTTAAGATCTGAGGATCCGGTCAGCACGGCATGGCCCGACGAAAATTCGGGTCGTGTTGGGTCGGCAGTTTCTGGGCACAAGCCCAACCGTGCTCCTGTCAGGTCAGCCCGACTAGGCCCATTGGCCCCCTATACTTCTGGATCACTATACCGATGTCCATCTATCTTGAATAAATGAAGATAGCAGCATCAACATTAACCATCAAAGACCCTTCCATGGTGGAGTCCATTTGAATGTTAACGAAGAGGACTCGCACTTATGGTTGGATTCCGAGTTTTGGAGGTGTTGAATAATCATGTCCACATATATCTTTATTCTAACTGCTATCGAATTTGGATGCACCATACCTTCACCTTCGTGATCTTTGTTTCTTGCATCCCAAATTGTCATATGGTTACCATAACTGATATGGCTTTCTGCTTGGAGCAACGATCAAGAAATTCAAGCATCCAAGTTCTCGAGGAAGTGAAAGATTTGCGTCATAGATGGATACTGAAGTCAACCATGACTTGTTGTCATATCTCATGAGCATATTGGCGGAAAAAAAGGGTGTGCTCAATAGTATCCTCCCTATTACACAAAAAAACACAATGTGAAGAATCTGCAATATGTCTCTTGTAAAGTTGTTGGCCGGGCGGTAAACAGTCATGAAGTAAAAAGTAATTTTCATCTTCTTAAGGACCTTCTTATTCCAGAGAGTTTTTTTTTGAAAGGGAAATCAGCAGGGTGATCCTACTGCCATATTCCAGAGAGTCTCCAACATTTAGAATCATTCAAGGATGCCGATGATGATCCCTGGCCAGACCGGCTGTGATCCATAGAAAATTGGTCATAGCGAGCCAAATTGTAGGCACACTTCATTGTATACTGTCCAAATCGGGAATATGGCCATGATGCAAAATCCTCACCCTCTCGCCAACTGATTGGAACCTGAGTAATATGCACAACAACATCCTCGGGGAAAATAAAATGGATCAATTCCACATCCTATTCTCGTGCCTCCGGTAACATAATAGTATCTACCGTTTGATCCTTTAGAATTGTAACTCGAGGACATATAGTATGTGCAGAAACACCAGATCAAACTTATGTACCTTGGTTAGGCACACAGATCAGGCAAAATCGCTCTCCTATTCATATTAGTTCCACCTTTTTCTTCAAAATTTACAATTCTGGAAAAATAACTTCGAAATTTTTATTCACAAACATATTTATTAATTGTTAAGATCAAGAGTTTGTTGCTAGAATGATCCTAAAGTAATTGTTTCAGCATTTTTATCCCCAACAAGTACCATGTAGTCGCTCGTTCATTCCCGATGGCCTAGCTATGAAGATACAAGAGATTTATATTGGTTCAGGCAAATGCTCTACTTTCAGTCTCGGTCGCTCTCCTGATCTTTGTTAGCTCGAAAGATGTTGTGATGGAGATTATAAATGAGTCTCTCGTGGAACTCTCCCTCCCTCGAGAAGGTGGCCTCAGGCCCCATTTATAGTTGGCCTGGGAGAGCTCTATGTACCCCAATCCCCTCATAAATGGGGCGGGTGGTACAGTATTCCATATCTCTCTGTCGAGTTTCTCAGGTCTGCCTCGGGTCATTGAAGTTGCCGCTGCATACCCACTTTGGTCTTGTCATCAGTTTGTATCGTACTGTAGCGCACGCATGCTGCTGCACCAAACAGAACAGGACAAGAAGGACGTCAGCATGCACTGTGCTCCATGGCAGGATTATGTCGCACATGGCCATCCTTTCACTAATGGAGGCGCCTGCATTAACCCATGCCCACATTAAATGTTGGTGCCCGCTTTCTGCTCCCAAGTTCGAGCTTCGGTGAATTCCCAACCCCGACCTCAATGGTCAGGGCTCGAGCGATGCGTTCCTTCTCGAGCCGTAGGTTGGATATCGTACGGGCTGTACTGCGACCAGGTATCGCCTGCTGATCCCGTATTTTTTGGTACCCGGGGCACAGAACCCTGTGAAATTTATATCTTGATGTTTCTTTATTTTATAATTACATACTTTTTTCTGAGATAATTCATATATTTTATTAGCAAAGTATATAGAAAAACATAGCCTTAAAGTGTTAGAAGTGAGCACGCTGATCAAAACAGGAAACTATTAGGGAGTCGGTTACTGTTGTAACCGACCCAAACTCTCATAATATCTCACTAGTGTTTGATTGGGACACCCCAACAGAATCGGTTAGAGGCCCCCTCAACCGCTCCTTACCGTATATATAGTTGGACTACTCTTTAGTTTCGTGATTGATGGAAGATCAACTAGTTAGATGCCCAAGAAGCTCTTATGCCACCGATCAGGAACAAGAAAGAAAGTTGGAGAAGGTCCTTCGACATCTTCCATGCTCTCTGCTATCAACTACGACGACCTCATGTAACCACTGCACATGGACATCCCGAACATTGATTAAAGTACAATCTCAAGAATGTTCTAGCCTTATCTCTAATTATTGTTCATTATTAAGACAGGATTATCTTTGTTCTTCGTCCAACCGAAGACCTAATGTCCAATTAGGCATTAGCATCAATCTCAGAATCTAACACTGATATAAGAGTCAACCTAATTAGCTTAGGTACTTTCGGTTTCTATGAAAATTCCTAAGTTTAGAGGTAATTCCCGCAACACTAAGTACTCATCCAAAGCAATTAGAAGGAGGGGACTTAGGATTCGAGTTAAACTAAGTTTCAACCTCAAATATCAGAATTCGAATCATGATTAAGGATAAGATTGGACTCACTTCTTAGAGCCTTGTTGATTCCAAAGGTGACAACACCATCGTAGAAATCCTCATCGCTATACATGCCTTCTTCACCGAGGCGTCGGAGCAGGGTGCTCTTCAGTTTGTCGGTCGAGTCTAGCTCGCCGCCAAAGATTCGCTCAGCGGCGACGCGTCCACCCAACGGCAGGCACGTGCGCCAGTGAGATGAGTCGTGGTGGCACACTTAGTATTCTATAGAACCCTAACCCTAGGGTTAAGGGTGTGGCTCTTCACCGGATGGGTCCGACCGATGAGCAACTCATGTCGGCGCACCCCGCACCGGTGGCTTTGCTGCCTCACTTAGTCTCCCCTCCGCTCGAGCACCATCGAGCTGAGCCTCACCACGAGGGAAGGATCACCCAAAACCCTAACCCTAGGCGGTGGGGGCCTCTTCGTTGGCAACCAGCCGACGACCAGCTACCGCAACGAGCTGCCCACGAGAGGCTCGATCGACGGCATGGCGGCCGCGACAGCGCCGGTATGCGCCTCGCCATCACTCAGCCACCTCACCCTCTCTCTAGCCGTGTCAGGGAGAATGGGGAATAGGATTCCGAATGGAACCGGATGGTATTTATACCGGCACAACTCAGCCCACCATTGGATTTAAAATTCCAACGATCAGAAACGATCGTTGCGCTCTAGCTTTGCGATTACTAAGAACCGTCGAATGCGAAACCGACGGCCCTCAGTCAACCAGCCATCGTTCTTTTAGATGGGTTGGGAGGCCCAGGCCTTCACGGGTTGCGCACCTCCTTTTCTTTATTTTTTCTCAAATTTTCGGTTTTTCTCGTAGTTGGCCGAGGGCCAAATTTTGGTTAACGGGCCGATGGCTCCTTCTCTCTTTATCTGATTTTGGGAAAATAATTAGCGGCCACGAGCTCAACTCAGTATTAGGCCACACCTTTTATAGGACGAGCCCATTTAGCTTTTTTTTTGGAATTTTGTGAATTATCCTTAGCAGACCTCTGGGCCACCTTTCAAGTTTTATCAATTTCTTTTGAGATTTTAGTAAACAGGCTTTCGGGCCGAATCTCAGGCATGGGTCAAGCCATTTTCTTGGGATGCGCCCATTTTTCCCTTTTCCGAGAAAACCTTTGTGGGCCTTTTGGGCTGAAACTTAGCATGGGCTGAACCTATTAGCTGCACCCATATATTTATATTTTCTCAATAATTTTAGTATTCTATTGGGCTGAAATTAAGATAAGTGATATTTTAAGCATTTTTCCTCAGTGGGTCACATTAAGTTTAGAATTTTAGTGATTTTAGTTATGAGACTAAAATCATCTCGGGCTCACTAAATTAAATTTAAATGACTAAGAATAATCTAGCATTATGTGAGATTTTTAATATGTTGATATTATATTGTTTACATATTTGTATTATGTTGTTGAAATAAGAATTATTCTTAGTCATTTCATTCAATTTTTGTTGTTGAATTATTAAGTTATTAAGTATGCTCACTAAGAAATTAAGCTTTCGCTGTTCGCTAAGTTTTGCATGGTATGTTAATAACAAATTTATGTTATACTCTTAGTTCACAAGGTATTCATAGTACTTTTGTTCAGTAGTCAACGTGAACATAAAGTTACTATGATCTAAGATCACTAAATTTATAGTAATTTTGATAATTACTATGTTTTCAGTAATTAAGTTGCATGTAAATTTTGTTGAGTAGCCAATATGAAAGATAAAATTTGTCATGTTCTCAGTTATGAATGTTGTATTTTGTTCGAGTAACCAACATGAAAAACAAAACACAACTATTTGACTTTATAAGTGCATAGAAAATTTTGTTCGAGTAGCCAACGTGAAAGACAAAATTTGCTATATTTCCTAAGTTATCTTAAAAGTCATATTTTGTTAGAACGATTAATGGTCACAAAGCAAAAGTAGAAGCCAAACAAAGAACTCCCGTTAGTAATAAAATATGGTTTCATACTTATGCTTAACTAAGTTTTAGTTCTTAATTTACCCTCTTATTATCAAATTTTGAGAATTGAAATCTCTACTTCTCAATCGATGATTCCTATTAAGATACTCTATTCAAATGAATGCATATAATAAGATACTAAGATTAAGATCCGATTGTGAGGGGGAGTACTACGATCGGCATGCCCCACATTTACTAAGAAATAAGTGAAGTTCTTAGACTTAGCCTATTAGCATATGGATCGAGGCTTAAAACCTCTATTTAAATGCTAAATCAGAGTTTCAATAAGTTGGTGCCTTAAAACACTATATTAGACAAGGACATGACATAAACCCTCATTAAAATTTGCATGAGGTTGTCACTAAGTTGATTAGCCCAAACGTTAGTAAACTATGTTATTGGCTATTCAGTAAGATAATATTGTTTCTACCGTCTTCACCGACACTAAGTTTATGGAAAAAATATATGATAAGATTAGTAGAAGCAACGTAAGCTGAGTAAATGATCTTGACAAGAACCGGATGCAAGGTCTACTTCTATGACTCAAGAATTGTTCTCGATATGTGTTGCTGTTAAGTCAACATATCTTGATAATGTTGTCTCAACACTTTTTATTACTTCTTCATCAGCGAAATTAAGATTAAGTAAGGCTCCCGTTTCACAGGGACAATCTTAGATTTCTATGTTGAATAAAATAGCCGTGCTAATGATGAAGAGCAACAATCGCCTCAATTAGTGAATAATGCGTTAATAAGTGGATATTGTCATGAGATCTATATTCAAATGATGGTTGATTCCACCTCATTTGAACTAAGCAATTAGATGATGCATAAGCAAGTCAATAAAGTCTGTAACTCAATCACTTTTCCTAATGAAGCGAAATCAGTAGGCTGCCAAGGGTCTACACAAAACGTGACTCCAAAAGAAAAGTTGAAAATAGTAAGGATAGACTTGTGGCTAATAATTTCATTAGGAAAATGTTAATTACATTAAGTTGTTCTCAATAATCTCACCTAAGGATTCATGCAGAATCACTAAAGTATTAGTAACGCATTATGACTTAGTCTTACAGCGGATTGATGTAATAACAACGTTTTTCAATTGGAATCTACATGAGAATGTTCATGTGACAGTCTAAAGGTTTGTCATTAAGCTTAGGAATATATGAGATACAAACTAAGGAGTTCATTCAAAGGACTAAATAAAAGCCTTATGGCAATTGAAAGTCGCCTAGAGGGGGGTGAATAGGAAATATAACCTGAAATGGCTTAATCAAACGAGATCAAATTCCTGAGGCCGAACTAGTCTGGTCAAGACAGGACTAGTCCGCTCAACGCTGGGTGAAAACCTAAAAACTTGATTTCTACAAGTTATTTGCGGAATTTAGGTTCATGAAAGATGGAAGTAATGTGTAGCAACCTAGTATAGCTTAGATGGCAAATGTAACCAATTAGGTTGCAAGATTTCAACTATAAACAATATGAACCCTAATAGCGACTCTAGTGAATATTGAAATGTAAAGCGACAAGCGAGACATGATTTATCCTATGGTTCAGCTCCACAAAGAAGCCTACATCCACGTTGAGAAGTCCACACAAGGACCGGGTCTCACTTGACCCTCTTCTCACCAAGCCACCACAATGGTTCTTGGGGCTGCTCACAAGTTGAGGCTCCCACGAATCAATAGCACACGAAGATCAACTCACACAAGCCACAAAATACAACACCAAGTGCAAGAGATCAAACCGAGAGCCAAAGCACGATGATCTTCCTTCATCTCCTTCCCAAACCCTAATCTCTTCAATATTTCGTCTTAGAGGGCAAGTAGGACGAGTAGAAGTCTTTGGAAGGCTCAAGGACAGTTGTGGCGGCGCAAGGGTTAAAGACTTATAAAATAGGGGTAAGGGGTCCCCTTTTTACAAGGGTCCCGACAACTAACCGTTGCCACCAGCTCAACCCCGGACTAGTCCGGCCCTGTACCACGGACTAGTTCGGCCTTTTGGGACCAACGACAATTCGACGTTACGGATCGACAAAACTAGTGACGTCCCCACCAAATTTTTGAATTTCAAACGGTCCGGCCCAAAACGGACTAGTCCGGCCCAAAACGGACTAGTCCGAAGTCGGACAGAATGCTTTAGTCCGACTGAAAACGGACTTCTCTGGGATGTTCCAAACTAGTCCGGCCTCCCAGGACTTGGCTTCGGGATCTCACACTAAGGCTCAAACGGACTAGTATGCACTCCAACAGACAAGTCCGAACTCGAACAGAAGGTTTTGGTCTATTCCAAAACGGGCTACTCTGGGGTGTCCGGACTAGTTTGGCCTTTGGGGCGGACAAGTCCGGCCTCACAAGACTTAGCTCCACAATCGCTCACCATGGCAGAACGGACTAGTCCGTACCCATAAGGACAAGTCCGAACTCCAATAGAGACATTTAATCCATCTCAAAATGGACTAACCTGTCCATCTGAACTAGTTCGGCCTGACACTTGAACAAGTCCGGTCACTAGGAATTTTCTCTCTCTAAATCTTCTCACTTAGTTTTTTCTCACAACCACCACTTTGAGCCCTCTTTGATGATCTCAATACACATGATACACACACCCTGACACTTGATACAGCTAGTCTAAACTCAACACAATAGAAACCCTAATTTCTATGCTTGAGTCTTCGACGCCTGTTTCAACCTTTTCCTTATTGAGGGATTTTGTATCATTTCAATCATCACACCTGTGCTTAAGATTAACTTAGCTCATTAGTCTCTTAATTGTCATCATCAATCATCCAAAACCCACGGGGATGCCTAGATGCACTTTAAATCTCCCTCTTTTGGTGATTGATGACAACACAATAAGCTTCAACAAAAAGATAACAATTGGTTTTCATAACATGTATGTGTATAAGTAACTCCCCCTCAATTAATGCATTAAGAATCAAGAAATTGAGAGAGTTATCATATATATACATGTTATGGTGGGGTGCCTAAGTGATGTGTTCATAATTTTGTGATAAGACAATGAATATGAGTGATTAGTAAGACATTTCAAGCATCACATCATAATTAAGCATTGCAAGCATTGTAAAGTGCATACAACCAATAATAGATTAAGTCTTACACAAATTGAAATGCTAGAGTTTTAAAACATAGTACAAGTCTGTAGAGGATCAAAATAGACAAATGACTATTAAAACTCTAGGTACCCCCTTCCAATATCTCCCCATTTGGCATCAAGACACCAAAAAGGAAAAGAGAGGAGGAGAGCCCTAAGATCTACTCATCATCATCGTCGTCGTCGTTGTCTCCTTGTTGTTTTTCACTATTGCTCTCTGTTGCCTCCAGATCTTTTGCGTTTTTATCATCGCCTTCTTCCTCGGAAGGTGCCGCTGTGGAGGTGCTAACATCACCAAATTGAGCGAGTTCTTCGACGGTGAACTCGGGGAACGGAGTCATCCCTTCATCACTCTCCGCGGCGAGAGACATGGGAACTTCGAGCTTGTCGCACATCGCCTTGAGATACTTCTCTCGGCAAAGCTCCATGCAACGTTGCCGAACTTCCACCTTGTGGCAAGAGGCGAAAAATGCCTTGAAGCACTTAAAGAAGCCACTTACGGACTGCGATGAAGGAGGAGGAGGTGGAGAAGCCACCATATGGGAGGATGAGGTAGGAGGATATGCATTCTTCCTTCTTGGTGCAAGGGCTCTGGAGGAGGAATCTGAGGATGAAGTCTCCTATAAGTGATGTCCTTCTTAAAATTCAGCTCGGACACCCTTTAGATCAAGAACATAATGTAAGGTGCATAGCCACATGATCGATTGGGTTTGTGAGAGATGTTGAAGATGTCATCAAAGATATAGTCCACCACATTGAATCGTACATCTCCATCAATAAGCACCATCAAATGTCTCAAATTTCCTTGAATGATGCCCGCATCTCCATCTTTGGGGGCAATTGTCTTCCTGAGCACACGGTTGAGGACACTAAAAAAAAGGCTTGATGTTCCGAATGTGTCCCACCTCATAAAATGCATGACTTGGATACATGTAATCCAAGACATCTATATCAACTGCTTTGAGGTTGGAGATGATGATCTCATTCTCAAGTTGATCTTCCAAGTCAAGAATCTAAGAAAACTCAAAATAAGAGATAGTGTATTGCTCGCCATGAGTCATCCAAGTGACTCTCCGATCTCCATCGGTGTGAAAGTAGACAGTTGAATAGAACTGCACAATGACTTCAACATTCCAGTCATAGTTGAATGCCATGAGTTTCTTCAGTCCATGACGCTCTATGGCTTCAATCATGGCATTGAATGCATCATGATTCTCCTATGCCATGTAGTCCCAATCAATCCACTGGGCATCCATCACTAGATTCTGCTTTTACATGTAGACGGTCCGATAGTAATCACAATGGAAATCACACCAAAACCAAGGATCGGCGGTACTCTTCTCACGTTGATACACATTGACTGTTCTGAGTCTTCTAGCCTTCTCGGCCCTTTGCCTCTGAATATGTTTGCCTCAACAGTAGCTTGGCGGTTGGGGTTTATAGCAGGTGAATACATCCTTAAGGGGCCTATGGGTTGATAGGGTCCCTTCTTAGCCTTGCTTGCAGGCTTCTTAACACCAGGAGCCTTCTTCTTGGGTGCCTCCTCAACTGGCGCTTTGCCCTTGTCCTTGGACTTCCTAGCCTCTTGAGTTCTGGATTTCTCTCCCATGGTCACAAGTCTCTTATTCTTTGGGGTTGTCTCGACAGCAGCTGAGTTATGTGCCTCCTTTTGCTTTTTCTTCGCATTCCTTGCTTCAGTCATTGAGTCGAGGTAGGCTATAGCAAGCTCTCGCTCCTCACGATCACGACGGCGAAATTCTTGCCTTGTCGCCTCATGATCGGGATCGGATAGAGGCGAATAGTTCGGGTCCGACATCGTCCCGGAGAAGAGATGCACAAGAGAGTATATGAGTCCAAGGAAGTGGAGCATTGTGTTAGAATTCACAAAATCGATCAAGGTTAGGGTTTTTACTATCAGATTCGGACTTGTCCACCTAAGGGCCGAACTAGTCTGCATGAGCCAGACTTATCCGCCCTGTGGCCGAATTAGTCTGGTTCACACAGTAAGAACCCTAATCTTGAGGATTTTTGCAAAAACTACGGATCTAGCCACAATATTCCAAGGATAGGATCACAATGACATATAGAGCAACTTTTGTGAAGAGGTTCCTATCAAAAGACCTAAAATAATTGAATTCTGAAGGATTTAGGGCTAGGTCAAGAATACATCTTCAAATCTTCAAATTGTTGAAATGTGGAATAAGAATCGACCTAGGATGCTTGAGGACGAGTTCCCACGCACCTTGGGTATTCAATCCATGGATTGGAATCGAGTTTTGTTGGAAGGAATCGAAAATTGACGATTTGGGGTGTGGTTTTCGCGTTTTGAGGAGAGAGAGGGCTTGAGTGAAAGTGAGGAGGTCGGGGGTCCCCTGGGGAGGTTAAGTACCCAGGGGCCAGACTAGTCCAGTTGGTGAATCGGACTTGTCCGGCCTACGGGTTGGGTCTATTTGGGACTTATCCATTAGAGTCCGGTGAAGCTCGACTCCGGACTTGTCCGGCCACTGGGGCGGACTAGTCTGGTCCAAAGGCTGAAAACACATATATATTGAGTTTCCAATGGAGATTTGATCCTTTTGGACTAGATTTTCACAAAATATCTTTGCAAACATGGTCAGTAAGCAATCAATAACCAAACTATGACCATAATTCACAAAGATTCAATAATTTTAAATAGTTTTGTAGAAAATTGAGGGGGAAGAGTTTTTTCGCAAGCATGTGTGAATTTTGAAGCAAATATAAGTAACAATCAGATGTGCAAGATTCAAGCAAAATTTCAAGAATCTAAGATATTGAGCTCACTCTTAAGTTCACAAAATCTATTCTCATCTAGGGGCTTGGTGAAGATATTGGCCAATTGTTTTTCGGTTCTCACATGAGAAGTTGCTATGTCTCCTTTGATGTAGTGATCTCTCAAGAAATGGTGGCAGATATCGATGTATTTGGTCCTTGAGTGTTCAATTGGGTAGTGGGCTATTTTGGTGGCACTCTCATTGTAAAATAGGAGGGTATATGGCGCAAGTTTATGCCATAGTCCCTAAGAGTTTGTTGCATCCAAAAAAGTTGTGCATAACAACTTCCGGCGGTGACATACTCCGCTTCAGCTATGGAAAGAGCAATGGAGTTTTGTTTCCTTGAGGACCAAGACACTAGGGATCTACCAAGGAATTGACAAGTTCCGGAGGTGCTCTTTTTATCAACTTTGCACCCCGCATAATCCACATCGAAATATCCAATGAGGTTAAACTTAGAGACCTTGGGGTACCAAAGTCCTAGGCTTGGTGTGTGAACCAAAATATAAGAATTCTCTTAACGGTGGTCAAATGACACAACTTAGGAGCAGCTTGGAATCGAGCACACATACAAACACTTAGAATTACATTGTGCCTAGATGCACATAAGTAAAGCAATGAACCTATCATGGAGCGATATACCTTTTGGTCCACTTTTGGACCATCTTCATTAAGGTCAAGGTGCCCATTGGTTCCCATTGGAGTCTTGATGGGTTTGGCTTTGTCCATGTCAAACTTCTTGAGTATATCTTGTGTGTACTTTGTTTGACTAATAAATGTGCCTTTCTTGAGTTGCTTCACTTGGAAACCTAGGAATAACTTCAACTCCCCCATCATGGACATCTCAAATCTCTCGGTCATTATCTTGGAAACACAACACAAAAAACTTTGTTAGTAGAACCAAATATAATGTCATCGACATATATTTGGCAAACGAACAAATCATCATTGAAATGCTTAGTGAATAAAGTGTAGTTCGCCTTCCCAATTTTGAAACCATTTTGAGTTAAGAAGTCTCTAAGGCACTAATACCAAGCTTTAGGAGCTTGTTTGAGGCCATAGAGAGCCTTACACAATTTGAAGACATGGTTTTGGGAATTCTTGATCTTCAAAGCCAACGGGTCGCTCCACATACACCTCTTCTTTGATTGGACCATTGAGGAATGCACTCTTGACGTCCATTTGGTATAGCTTAAAATCGTGGTGAGTAGCAAAGGCAAGCAATATACAAATTGATTCAAGCCTAGCTATAGGAGCAAAGGTTTCACCAAAATCCAAACCTTAGGCTTGTGAATACCCCTTAGCCACAAGTCATGCTTTGTTCCTTGTAACCACCTCGTGTTCATCTTGCTTGTTCCGGAACACCCACTTGGTGCCCACAACATTGGCGTTTGGCCTCTTCACGAGCTCCCATACTTGATTCCTTTCAAAGTTGTTGAGCTCTTCTTACATGGCCATCACCCAATCCAGATCTCGTAGTGCTTCTTCAACCTTATGAGGCTCCAAAGAAGAAACAAAAGAGTAATGTTCACATAAGTTTGCAACACAAGATCTAGTAGTTACCCCCTTGGAGATGTCTCCAAGGATGTTGTCAACGGGATGCTCCCGCTGAACACTTTGATGCACTCTTGGGTGAGGTGCTTGAGGTCTTGGATCTTCATCTCCATCTTCCTCATTTTTTTCGTCTCCCCCTTGATTGATGCCTCCATTTTCATCTTCTTGGAGCGCATCTTGGGGTCTTGAGCTTGATTATTTGAGGAAGAGCTTGCTTGATGTGTGGGATGATCACTTGAGTCTTGAGGTTGTTCTTGTGGTCAAATGTCTCCAAGTGCCATCCTTCCTATCACCACTTGTGGAGCTTCTCCTTGATCTAGTACATGACGATCAACTTGCTCCACTTGGGAGCCATTAGTCTCATCAAACACTACGTCACGTGCTACTTCAACAATTCTGAAGGATTTGTTGAAAACACGATAGGCGTAAGTGTTTGAGTCATAACCAAGAAAGAAACCCTCATCGGACTTAGAAGCAAACTTCGAATTCCTAGGCTTCTTGTTGAGAATATAGCATTTTCTTCCAAAAACACGAAAGTAAGAGATATTGGGTTTGTTACCGGTTAGGAGCTCATAAGACGTCTTCTTCAATATGCGGTGGAGATACAATCGGTGTATGGCATGGCAAGCGGTGTTAACCGCTTCCGCCCAAAACCGGTCCGACATCTTGTATTCATGAAGCACGGTTCTTGACATCTCAATGAGAGTCTTATTATTCCTCTCGGCCACCCCATTTATGTGACAAGAGTAGGGGCTGAGAACTCATGCTTGATGCCTTCTTCATCCAAAAACTCTTCAACTTGGGTATTCTTGAATTCGGTGTCATTGTCACTCCTTATAGTATTGATACTTAAGGAGAACTCATTTTGAGCTCTCCGCAAGTATTTCTTGAGGACACCTTTAGTCTCACTCTTATCGTACAAAAGAACACCCAAGTGAAACATGAAAAATCATCGACAATAACAAGGCCATATTTTTACCGCCAATACTTATGTAGGTGTCTGGACCGAAGAGGTCCATGTGTAGAAGCTCCAATGGTCTTGTTGTCGTCATGATGTTCTTGGATGGATGTTGAGCTCCAACTTGCTTTCCGGCTTGGCATGCGCTACGTGGCATATCCTTTTCAAACACAACATTCTTTAAACCACAGATGTGCTCACCTTTAAGAAGTTTTGCAAATTCCTCATCCCAACATGGGCTAGTCTTCTATGCCAAAGCCACCCCATGTTGGTTTTTGCAATTAAGCATGTATCAAGTTGGGCTTTACCCGCAAAGAAATCCACAAGATAGAGCTTTCCCTTGAGTACACCCTTAAAAGTAATTAAGTCATTGCTTCTTCTTGTGATGATCACACCCTCATTAGTGAAAAGACAATTATAACATTTGTCACATAGTTGTGATATGGACAAGAGGTTATAATCAAGTGAATCAACATGTAAAACATTTGAAAGAGTATGATTAGGGGATATAACAATTTTACCGGTGCCAAGGATTTCCCTTTGGCTATTTTCCCTAAAGTAGATCCCCTCACTTGGATCTTCATTCTCTTCATACTCCACAAACAGCTTCCTCTCTCCGGTCATATGGTTTGTGCATCCACTATCAAGAACCCACTTGGTTCCATCGGAGGAGTATGCCTACAAAAAGGAGTTGAGCATTGGCTTTAGGTACCCAAGCGGTGTTGGGTCCTTTGATGTTAGTCAAGAGGCACTTGGGCACCCACACAAAGGATTTTGGACTCTTGCGGTGGCCCAACATACCTAGCATAAGCCTTTCCAAACTTGTTCCTTAATAAAACATATGAGGCATCAAAATCATGGAACAATGGATGAGGTTCCTTCTTATGCATGTTAGGAGATGTAGCAATGTTCTTTCCTTTGTTGTTGTTATATGAACCTCCTTGGACAAACACAATCAAGTCTTTGCCATTCTTGGGAGTTTTGGCATTTTGCCTCTTCTCCCTAGAGTAACCAAGACCATCCTTGACAAGGAGATGTCTTGTGTCGGTATATGCACTATGTGCATATGCCATCTTCTCCTTGTCAAAAATGCCACCTTTTGGTGTTTGTTTGTTTTATGCCACATTAAGCTCGTATTTAAGTTTTAATATCAAGTTAGAGCACTTGCAAGCTTGAGATGTTTCGGATTTGACATTTGTGGAAGGTGGGTCTTTAGAGGAAGAAGGTGCATTGACCTTGAGAGACTCCACTTGTGTTTCAAGGATTTTGTTAAATTTTGTCATGCTAACAAGTTCATCCTTTAGCACAATTGTGGTGTTCTCAAGGTTTGAACAAGTTTCCTTGCTCAAAGTGAGTTCACTCTCAAGTGCATTGCTTCTTTCTCTTTCAAACTCCAAGAGCTCCTCAAACTCTTGACATCTCTCTTTTTGTTTGATGAGCATGTTCTCTTCACGGTTGATGAGCTCTTCCTTCTCAAATATCTCATCCATTAACAATTTGAACCTTTTCAAAGTACTCTTACACATATCTTTAAGTATATATTCATTTTCACTACTACTATGAAAATCATCATGTGAAGAAATTGAAGAGGGTGATTTATATTTAACCTTCTTTCTTTGCTCCTTGGCCATGAGGCAAGTTGGCTTGAGTTCTCCATGTTGGGGAAGAGCTTGTTCTCCGTGGTTGACTTCTTCATAGCAATAGTTGCTATTTTTTCTTCTTCATCGGAGGAGGATTCTTCATTTGAATCCCACTCCTTCCCAAGGTGGGTATGTCCTGATTGCTTCTTCTTCTTGAAATATTTCTTTTCTTGAGACTTGCCCTCCTTCTTCTACTTGTTCTCTTCATGTGGGAAATCTACAATGAAGTGGTCGTATTCTCCACAATTGTAGCAAGCCCTCTTTGATCTTGTCTTGGGCTTGTCTTTGCTCTTGCCTTCACGATGGTAGCTCCCCCTCCTTCTTCTCAACATCTTCTTGAAGTTGTTGATGAAGAGTGCCTCTTCCTCATCTATGTCGGGGCTCTCTTCATCACTCTCTCCTTTTTCTTGGGATCTTGAGGATGTTGCCTTGAATGCAACATCTCTCTTCTTGGAGGAGGAGAGCTTTTGAAGGTCGCTGTAGAACATAGCCTCTTGCTCCATCATCTCATAGTTGATGATTCTCCCTAGCACTTCTTCGGGAATGATCTTGTGGAATCCAGGACTTTCACGAATTAGTGAGCAAAGAGTGACATTCTGAGGCATCAATGTCGAAATCATCCGCTTCACCACTTCGTGGTCTGTCCACCGGGTGCTTCCATAAGATTGACTCTTGTTGATGAGGGTCTTGAGGCGGTTGTACATGTCTTGGGGAGACTCACCATCCATGATAGTGAACCTCCCAAGTTCTCCTTCAATCATTTTGATCTTTGCCTCCCAAATGACACTGTTGCCCTCATGTGTCGTCTTGAGCATGTCCCATATTTCTTTGGCCACCTCCAACCCTTCAATCCGGTTGAACTCCTCTCGAGTCAATGAGGAGGTGATCACTCCAACTGCTTGAGCATTGCGATGGAGTTGGACTGCTTGCTCCAGGGTAACGTCTTCCTCATTCTTGGGAAGATGAACACCTGTCAAGACAATTTACCACAAGCTAGGGCTTAAGGAAATGAGATGCATCTTCATGTTATGCTTCCACATAGAGTAATTATTTCCATCAAATTGGGGAGGTTTCCCAATAGGAACAGATAAATAGTGATTGCTAGCAGTTAATCGCTCATAGTTGTAAGGATATCGAGAGCAGTCTTGTGAACTACTCCCATTGTTGTTGATTGGGTCGATCGCCTTGGTCTCCTTCTTAGAAAGACCTAGCTTCTCACGAAGTCGCACCCTGAGTAGACACACTTCTTCGTCATCATTTGGATCATCTTGAAGAACATCGACATTCTTCGTCTTGTCGTTATCAACGATTAATGGAACTTCGTTGTCACCCCTTCTGGCCATCTCCTCTCCGAGTTGTTAGACTCTTGGTTGAGAAATCTGGCTCTAATCCCAATTGAAAGTCGCCTAGAGGGAGTGAATAGGCAATATGACCTGAAATGGCTTATCAAATGAGATCAAATTCCTGAGACCGGACTAGTCAAGTCAAGGTCGGACTAGTCCGCTCAGCACAGGGTGAAAACCTAAAAACTTGATTTCTACAAGCTATTTGTGGAATTTAGGTTCACAAAACATGGAAGTAAAGTCTAGCAACCTAGTATAGCTTAGATTGACAAATGTAATCAATTAGGTTGCAAGATTTCAACTATGAACACTATGAACCCTAAGAGCAATTCTAGTGAATATTGAAATGTGAAGCGACAAGTTCGAACTCGGACAGAAGGCTTTGGTCTGTTCCAAAACAGACTACTCTGGGGTGGACAAGTCCAACCTCTCAGGACTTAGCTCCACAGCCGCTCACCATGGCAGAACGGACTAGTCTGTACCCATACAGACATGTTTGAACTCCAACAGAGACATTTAGTCCGTCTCAAAACGGACTAACCTGGCCATCCAGACTAGTCCGGCCTGGAACCCGGATAAGTCTGGTCACTGGGAATTTTCTCTCTATAAGGCTTCTCACTTAGTTTTTTCTCTCAACCACCACTTTGAGCCCTCTTTGATGATGTCAATGCACATGATACACACACCCTCACACTTGATACAGCTAGTCTAAACTCAACACAATAGAAACCCTAATTTCTATGTTTGAGTCTTCGACGCCCGTTTCAACTTTTTCCTTTTTGAGGGATTTTGTCTCATTTCAATCATCACACCTGTGCTTAAGATCAACTCAGCTCATTAGTCTCTTAATTGTTATCATCAATCATCCAAAACCCACAGGGATGCCTAGATGCACTTTCAGCAATTGTATCTCAAGTTTTATAAATCAGTTAGTAAGTTTTGGTTGTCCTAAGAGTAAGGACGACAATTCAGTTTTCACTAAGTTTAGAACAGGAAATTAGTTTTTCTCACACTATGTAGATGACATTTTGATGACAAGTATAATATCAATCTACTATTAGATAATAATAAGAGTTATTCTCTAATTTTGACAGTACGGCATTGAGTTCATTAAGCATACATGAGAGCGTACTTTAGGAGTATGATATGTATGCGAATAATTTTGCTTGATCAGATAAATCAAGGTTAATTAGTATGGAAATCAGTAAGAGATCCACCGATCAATCTGGTTCCAAAGCTTTCTGCTGTCGAAAGCTCTAAGTTTGCTCATTAAACAACCTTGACATAGTTCACAAGGTTAGTTTTGGCATCAGTAAGTTCAATCTAGATCACTGAAATGAAGATCAGTATGCACTTGCAGTTTTGTAAGATAATCATACCTCATGATAAGTTAAGTATTATAACAAAATCATGGATCACTAAGACTAAGTTCTTGCGAGATGTTTAGTAAAATCCACATCAGTAAATAACATTCACAGATGAAGCTTTGTTGTGGAAAAAGCTCCAAAGATCACTACATCATTAACGAAGCATACCAAATCAGTGATGAAGCTATTGAGCAGACAAAATAAGAAAATTCGACTAAGAAGTGATAGGGAGTAGAAACCACAAAAATTATTTGTCTTTATAAGGCAACAAGTCAAATATGCAGTCAAACACATTGACATCAGTTGTCTGTTGCAAAGAAGTAAATCCTGGATCATACTAAGCATTGATAATTGAGTAATTAGATTCATGTGAATCCTCGCGGTACCGCATACAAAAGGGATTTCTACCCAATGTGTTCCGTGAACACAAAATGCACATGAGTTTAAGGAAGAACCTATGATCTCCTAGATACTTAAGGGTCAAACTCAGAATTAGGTTATATTTCTAAGTGTGCGATATAATGCGATCGTCGAGTCAAGCAGTACGTAACTGGTTGTATTTGATACATTGTGTCCTTTATATCAACATAAATAAACATATGTTAGTTTATTTTTGAGTTACTAAGTTATTTAGTTCCGTGCTCAAGGGGAAGGTAGTTAGAAGATAAGCACGTCAAATAAACAAGAAACAATTAGGGAATCGGTTAGTTTGTAATCGACTCAAACTCTCATAATATCCCCACTGGTGTTTGATCGGGACACCCCAACCGAATCGGTAGGAGGCCCTCTCAGCCATTCCCTACTTTATATATAGTTGGGCTATTCCTCATTTTTGTGATTGATTGAAGATCAACTAATCAGTTATCCAAGAAGCTCTTAGGCCACCAATCAGGCACAAGGGAGAAAGTTGGGAAAAGTCCTTCAACATCTTGCACGATTTCTGCTATCAACTGCGACAGTACTCACGTAACCACTGCACATGGACATCCCGAGCATAGATTAAGGTACGATCTCAGGTATGTTCTAGAGTTAGTCTCTAATTCTTGTTCATGTAATTATACTGAATTGTCTCTCTTCTTCACCCAACCGAAGACCTAATGTCCAATTATGGATTAGCTTCAATCTCAGAATCTAACATAAAGGACCCACATGTTTGCCCCAGTGGTCTCCTAAACTATACAGTCGGCCCTGTCCACAGGATTGTATAGTTAACAAACGTAGTCACATGCAAGTCAAATGAGTCGGTAGTATGCGAAACTCTTCGCTCTTAAAAAAAAAGAAGATTCCCGGTTGTTGGTACCCTGCAGACCAGGTACCCCTGCGTACAAGCTAGAGGAAGCTCTGGGCCTGGTCTCCCCATTGAGGCGGACTCTAGGGCTGCCTCGCGTCCTTCGGCTCTAGGCCCTTGCTCCCACCGAGGAGGGCTCTGGAGCTTCCTGCGTCCTCCGGATCCGGACACTTGTTCCCTGCTGAGGCGGACTCTGGGGTTGCCTCGCGTCCTCCGACTCCAGGCCCTTGCTCCCATCGAGGAGGGCTCCGAGGCTGCCATGTGTCCTCCAGCTCTGGGCCCTTGCTCCCACCGAGGAGGGATCCGGAGCTGGCATGTGTTCCACGACCTGCAATGGGTTGTGGGCCCCAAAGAGCAAAGAGTGGTGCGTCCAGTCCAGTCATGCATTAAAGGCACGCACCTTCCCCAGGCACACAGTGTAGCGCACGCTCCTGTCAGGTGTCGTTGTGTCCAGTCACATCGCAGTGAAGGCGCCACAGGCCTACCCACTCTGCCAAGTGGGTAGCTTACGGAGACAAGATGGACAGACGGGACATTCTCTGTCATCATCAACGACTATGCATAGTCACTGGCATTCGACGTGACAAGACGGCGAGTCTTCAAGTCACAGTAAGAGGCAGCATACGCAGGAAGCCTTAAATCTTGTACAGAATAAGATCACTACGGGTCCACTTGTCAGGGCACGGACCCACTTGTAAGGTGCCCAACCTTACTATAAAAGGATCGGGTAGCCACCATTATAAGGGACCGAATCCAATCTTTTACACTCACACACACTCAGACACCCAAGCAATACAAACCTCACTGTGGAGTAGGGTATTACTCTCCATCGGCTCAAACCACGTAAAACCACCATCTCACCATAGTACCTCAAACGCGTGACCTCATCGGAGAGTAAGCTCCCACCTAAAAAAGAACCTCTGCAGGCTGCTCTCAAAGGAGGTCTGAGGGAAGTGTACGGGCATTTTGGCACACATAAAACCACCGCAGGTTGCTCTCAAAATGTCGCACACTTTGACATTTTGGCGTGCTAGGTAGGGGGTTCTTTACCTGAAGGTTCAGCGCATACGTGCTCGATAGTAAACATCCACCTCAACGCCAACTCGTCTTGTCCCTCCCACCGTGGACAGGGAGGGGAGGAGGGGGCCACTCCCCACTTCAGAGCCGGTCGATCCAGCCAAGCAAGCGGCCACGCGGCTGCCACTCCTGTGGCAGCTACTGCTGCTACCACACGAAGGCTCCCTGTCACCACAGCAACAACAACACCGTCCATGCCAGCTTGGGTAGTGCGCCAGTCTGCTTAAGGTACCTGTGGCGTATCCGGGGTCTTTCGACCGTCCTTCTGTTTGGGGTCCTGTTTGCCAGACAGTCTCCCCAATGAAAGGCTAACACCAAGCAGGAGGTCCAGGGTGTGCAGCCTGATTAGCCTAGTTTTGTACCCTAAGCGTGCACACTCTGCTTCCCAACGCTACGGCTGAGTACTAGGTGCTAGATGGCACACACACTAAACATGGCGAGAGTCGGAGAATTTGGGATCTTTTGGTTATTTTCTTGCTCGGGGCCTCGTGGTGTTGAACGGTCCCTCCCCTGAAAGGCTAATGCCAGCGAGAGGTCTAGATTGCACATCCTGCTTAGCCTGGACCTGCACCCCAAGCGTGTACACTTTGCCTCCCCAGCGCAGTGGCTGAGTACTGGGGGTCGGTCGGCTCATATTTTAGCTAAGGCCAACGAGAGACCCTAAGCGTGTACACTCTGCCTCCCTAGCGCAACGGCTGAGTACTGGAGGTCTTGTCGGCTCATACTCCTGCTAAAGCCAGCGGGAGGTCCAGAGTGTGCAGCCTGCTTAGTCTGGTCCTTCATCCTAAGCATGTACAGTCTGCCTCCTCAGTGTTGCAGCTGGGTATTGGGGGACGGACGACCCATACTCCTGAGCAAGGCAATAACCATAACCCGGATATTTTAACACTGTATTACCTTGTTCATTACATTATGGTTTAATTTTTGCTTACTTTCGCATATCGTTTGCCATATGCCCGGTTACATTTCTCCAGTCTCGTCCCTAGTTGGAGTTGTGCTATCCTGCTGCAGGCGGGTTTGCTTGAGGTTCTTTTTATGTATTTGGGTTCCTTGGTTTTTTTCCAGCTCCGGAGCCTGTGGCGCCAAATGGTCACTCCCCTAAAAATCTAACACCCGTGAGAGGTCTAGAGTGTACAGCCTGCTTAACCTTGTCCTAAACCCTAAGCGTGTACACTTTGCCTCTTCAGCGCTAATGGCTGAGTACAAGGGGTCGGACGGCACACGCTCTTAAGCAGGGCGATAACAAAAACACGTATACCGTCGCACTGAATTACCCATGCACCATAAGCCTAGCTCGGGATCGTAAGACATAACGAGACTAAGGGCAGGGAAAATTTGACTGGTATGTGCAATTACTTTCTTGTCTATCATGCCTATGTAGTTTCCAACCAGATACAAGTTCGGAACAGCCACGCGGGACGGTATGATGGTGGCCCCACTTGTGATATCGTCACCTCTCCTAAGGTGGGCCCAAGGGCCACTGTCGGTACCCTACAGACCGGGTACCCCAATGTACAAGCTACAAGAAGCTCCAGACCCGGCCTCCCTGAAAGTGCATCTAGGAATCCCTTGTGGGTTTTGGATGATTATGGTCCTGTGATGCATTATTTTGATCTACTTGAGAAGTAATTGTTGAAAATTGTGGTGTTGCTCCTAGAATGACATATATGCTTGGTTTTGGTTGATTAATGTCAATTATGTCATTCTCATTGTTTCAATGTACTTAGTTATGCATCCCACCATAAAGAATGCACATATGGATTATGTTTTCATTGCTTGATGTAGTTTAGACTCATATGTGCATGTTTTATGAAAATCTCAATTTTTATCACATTTTGTGAAATCTCAATTGGTTGTCATCAATCACCAAAAAGGGGGGGATTGAAAGTGCATCTAGGAATCCCTTGTGGGTTTTGGATGATTTATGACAAGCAAATGAGATCCTAACCTCTTTATTGAGATGAGCACAAGTTTTAATAGCAAAATAAGCGAAGTGCCAAAAAGAAGGGAGAATGAGGAGCAAAGTGGAAATGAGCTCAAGGAAGAAGAATAGTAGATCATTTATATGGAGTGTGTTAAGGAAACACACCCCAAGATCTCAATCACAATTAAACACACACATTGCACAAATTTATACATGACCGGACTAGTCCGACTGACATCGGACTAGTCCGATATCCCCTCTGCACAAGATCGGACAAGTCCGATATCCATCGAACTAGTCTGATATCTCTCTGACTAGAATCGGATTAGTCCTCCACAGTGCGGACTAGTCCTCAAAACACTTCACAAGTCACACGAAATCGGACAAGTACGATCACCACCGGACTAGTCCAATATTTATTCTGATCTAAATCGGACAAGTCCGATATTAGCACGGACTAGTCCGAAAAACTCTCTGACCTAATTCGGACAAGTCCTCCAAGTGCGGACTTGTCCTCATAACCACTTAGGATTTCACTGTCCGGACAAGTCCGATGACTATCAGACTAGTCCGAAGATTTCCAGAAGCAAAATTGGACAAGTCCGCTCCTAGCCAGACTAGTCCGATATTTCGGGACACTTAGGGTTTGCTACACATAGCACACTGGACTAGTCCAGTGACCACCACGGACTAGTCCGATATTTCTAAACCCTAACGGTCACTTTTAAAAACCCCATATAAATAGAGGTGCACGGCCAAACTTTAATCTCTCTCGAACCCTAGCGCCGTCACACCTCCCAAGAGCCTCAAAAACACATCTCTCCACGAAATTAAGTGCAACAAAGATCAATCCTTTCAGGATAGACTCTAGATCATTGGAGAGACACGTTCAACACTCATTGAGCTCTTGGTTTGATTCTCTAACACACTCCTATGATTTTCATTATAATCTTTTAAGTGTGTTCTTGGTGGTGTTTCTTGTTGTAATCTAGGGGAGCCCTCAACGTGTGAGAAGGCCCCTTGAATTTGGTTATTCACCCATTTGTGATAGGTGGCAGAGGATTGGCCTTCGTGGCGATCCGACGAGGGTAGGGTTGGAGAAGACCTGGTCCTTTTGTGGACTCCTCAACGTGGATGTAGGTTGTCTCTGTGGGAGCCGAACCACGGGATAAATCTCTTGTGTCTTGCTTTCTGTTCATCGTTCTTACTCATCACAACAATCTAGGGTTTGAATCAATATTGCTTACTTTACATTGAATCATTAAGTATAAGATCGAATTGTGATATATTCTAGTACATCATCTTGCAACACTTCAATTAACTGTATATTTCCGTTGCATACATCATAGAATCAAATTAATCGATCAAACTTAATCAACCTAGTCGGTACACACCGGACTATCCCGCACTTTACCAGACTAGTCCGATATCTCAAGTTTTGGTCTGGTGATTAAGTGTTGCAGGTTCCGACAAATTTAAAAAAGGCCTATTCACCCCCCCCTCTAGGCCACATTCAATTGGTATCAGAGCAGGTTCTTCAAGAAAGAGTCTAAACGCTCGAAGAGATCATGTCGGACATGAAGGACATCCACAAGAGCAACAACCAAGAAAAGGTTGATGATGACAAGAACCTAAAGGTGGAGAAGCTCCTCGAAGCCATTCAAGACTTCGAGGACGATGATGAGGAGACGCTAGAACTAAAGGCGCTCCTAAGAAAGAAGACACTTTCCAAAGGGAAAGTGAAGATTGAAGAAAAGAAGAAAGGGAGTAGTCACACCGACTACTCCCGATATCATTTCAACTATGATCGTCTCAATTCCAACAATAATCATTATTTGTCTATCCCACTTGGAAAATCCCCACATTTTGATGGAAGTGATTACTCAATGTGGAGGCAAAATATGAAAATGCATCTAATCTTTCTCAATTCAAGTCTATGGCATATTGTGTGCACAGGAATAGATATCCCGGACGACGACGAAGAACTCACACCAAGCCAAGAGCAGGCAATTCACCGAAATTCTCAAGCCGTCGCAGTAATTGCCTCTTTGCTCGGTCGGGGCGAGTTCACCTCAAGATATGTACAACCGTAAAGAGACTCGTCAACAAGGTTCGATCATACGGAAGCAAGAAGTGGAATGACCACGAGGTGGTGAAGCTCATCCTTAGAGCTTTCATGCCTCGCAACGTCACCCTATGCTCAATGATTAGAGAAAGCCCCGGATACAAGAAAATAACTTCGGATGAATTACTTGGAAAAATCATCAATTTCGAGATGATGGAAAAACAAGCAAAGCATGTCAAGGAAATTGCCGACCTCACCTCGGCAAAGAAGAAAGTGGTTGCTTTGAAGTCCACCCTCAAGCCCCTATCTAAATAAGCTCGAGAAACTCAGCTAGAAGAAGACGGTGATGATGAGAGCAGTGAATTAGATGAAGAAGACATGATACTGTTCATGAAGAAATTCAAGAGAATAATGAAGAAGAGACAAGGCGCCAAATCAAGCGAAGGGAAGTACAAGGAAAGAACAAGGCCAAAGTTGAGGCGGGCATGCTATAATTGTGGTGAGTATAGCCACTCTATAGTTGATTGCCCATATGAAGAGAACAAGAAGAAGACCAAAGAAGACAAGCCTCAACCCAAGAAATTCTTCAAGAAGAAGAAACAAGCCGATCAAGCTCACATAGGGAAAGAGTGGGACTCAAATGATGAGTCCTCATCATTCGAAGAAGAAGAGATGGCTAGCATAGCCATCGAGAAGACATCCAAGAAGTCTACTCTCTTCCCTACACTCAGCACATGGAAGGAAAATGGTACTTGCCTCATGGCAAAGGAAGGTAAATGCAAGGTAATAACCAAACCTACTTACGTGCATTCCTATTCTAGTGATGATGAAATCAATAGTGATAATGAGGATATGCTTATTGGACTAGATAGGAAAACTGCCACAAAAATGAAATTTCTACTTGATCAACTTGTTGAGAAGGAGAGGTTGATACATCGTCAAGATAACATGATTATCTCCCAAAAGGAGGAACATGTCGAACTTGAAAAACTTCTAGAGCTTGAAAAGGAGCGAAGCAAGTCACTAGAGGTCGAGTTAGCTTCAAGCAAGGAAACTTTCTTGGAGTTAAACGACTCAAATGTTGCAATCAAGGACCAACTTGCTAACCTGATCAAGGTTAACAAGATCCTTGAAGTGCAAGTTGAGTCACTCAAGCAAGGTGAACCTTCATCCTCTTCAAGTTCACCTTCTCAACCCATTAAAACTGAAGTAGCTTCTACTTGTACATGTAATAAGGTTGATATCAGTTTGAAAGACAAACCAACCTCTACAAAGGATAAGCATCCTGCCCAAAGTGGCATATTTGACAAGGAGAAGATCAAGTATGCACATAATGCATACTTGGTCACAAGACCTCCAAATGTCAAATATGGCATTGGTTACTCTCATGGTGAAAAGCAACAAGCTAGAAGCCATAAGAGTAACAGGGATAGCAATGTCTTTGTAAAGGGAGGAGCCTTCCAAACTGGAAAATCAAAATTAATAAGTACAAAATGCATGACCGCCGGACTAGTCCGGTCAGGGTTCGGACAAGTCTGGTACTCCGAACAAGTCCGGCCTCCCAGACTAGTCCTGTATACAAACAACAACAGTTACTCTTTAGAACATTTGATGCTTCGTATGTCTTAATGAGAAATAATTATGGAAAGGTTTATGCTCAGTATGTTGGGCCACGCCATGGGAACACCAAGTCTCATGTGTGGGTGCCCAAATGTCTTGTAACTAATCTCCAAGGACCCAAGCAAGCTTGGGTACCTAAAACCAAAGCATAATTTGTTTTTGCAGGCTTATTCCTCTGATGGATCTAAATGGGTACTAGATAGTGGCTGCACCAACCATATGACCGGAGAAAGAAGAATGTTCGTTGAATATGAGGAAAATGAGGATCCAAACGAGGGCATCTACTTTGGATATAATAGTCAAGGGAAGGTGCTCGGTACCGGTAAAATTGCCATATCATCTAAGCACACACTTTCTCATGTATTACATGTTGATTCCTTAGATTATAACATGTTGTCCATATCTCAGTTATGTGACAAGGGTTATAATTGCTTGTTCACAGACGAGGGTGTGACCGTTTCTAGGAGGAGTGATGGTTCCATTGCATTCAAGGGTATGTTAAAGGGAAAGCTCTATCTTGTTGACTTCAACAAGGATAAAGTTGAACTTGACACATGCTTGATTGCAAAAACCAACATGGGTTGGATGTGGCATAGACGGCTAACACATGTTGGTATGAGGAACATTCAAAAACTCCTCAAGGGTGATCACATCCGAGGTTTAAAGGATGTTGTGTCTCAGAAAGACAGACCTTGTAGCGCGTGCCAAGCCGGGAAGCAAGTTGGAGCACCTCACCCCGCCAAGAATGTCATGACTACAACAAGACCGCTCGAGCTACTTCACATGGACTTATTTGGTCCAATTGCCTACATAAGCATCAGCAGTAACAAATATGGTTTAGTAGTTGTTGATGATTTTTCTCGCTTCACTTGGGTTTTCTTTTTGCATGATAAGTCAGAAAAACAAGGAATACTCAAGAAGTTCTTCAAGCAAGCTAAAAATGAATTCTCACTGACAATCAAGAACATTCGAAGCGACAACGGCACTGAGTTCAAGAACACACAAGTGGAGGAGTAACTAGATGAAGAAGGCATAAAGCACGAGTTTTCAGCTTCGTACTCCCCACAACAAAACGGAGTTGCGAAAAGAAAGAACTGAACACTCATAGAGATGGCAAGAACAATGCTCGATGAGTACAAGATCTCAGATCGATTTTGGGCAAAAGTGATTAACACCGCTTGCCACGCCATAAATTGACTTTATCTTCATCGACTACTCAAGAAGATATCCTATGAGCTACTTACCGGTAACAAGCCTAATATTTCATATTTTCGAGTTTTCGGTTCTCCATGTTATATCTTGAACAAGAAGCCTAGGACTTCAAAGTTCGCTTCAAAGTCCGATGAAGATTTCTTGCTTGGTTATGATTCGAACACTTACGCCTATCGTGTTTTCAACAAGACCTCCAGACTTGTTGAAGTAGCACGTGACGTAGTGTTCGATGAAACTAATGGCTCCCAAAAGGAGCAAGTTGATCCATGTGTGCTAGATAAAGAAGAAGCTCCTTGCCAAGCATTGAGAAGAATGGCGTTAGGCGAAGTTCGACCACAAGAGCCACCTCTACATATCCATGAGGAAAACGAACCACAAGAGGAGACCAATGATCAAGGGGGAGCTTTCATACAAGATCAACCTCAAGAAAGTGAAGATGATCAACAAGTCAACGAAGGCAATCATTTAGGGGGAGAAGAAGATGATCATGAAGATACAACACCTCAAGTGCCACACCCAAGAGTACACCAATGTGTCCAAAGGGATCACCCAATCGACAATATCATCGTTGACATCCAAAAGGGAGTAACCACTAGATCTCGCATAGCTAACTTTTGTGAGCACTATTCGTTTGTATCCTTTTTGGAACCACACTGGGTTGAGGATGCATTGAATGATCCAGACTGGGTGGTGGCATGGCAAGAAGAATTGAACAACTTCAAGCGGAACAAGGTGTGGGAACTCGTGGCAAGACCCAATGCGAACATTGTTGGCACCAAGTGGGTCTTCCGCAACAAACAAGATGAACACGGGGTGGTGACAAGGAACAAGGCACGACTTGTGGCCAAAGGGTATTCACAAGTCGAAGGTTTGGATTTCGATGAGACCTTTGCTCCCGTAGCTAGACTTGAATCTATTAGAATATTACTTGCATATGCTACTCACCATGATTTCAAGCTGTATCAAATGGATGTGAAAAGCGCCTTACTCAACGGACCATTCAAGGAGGAGGTGTATGTGGAGCAACCCCCGGGTTTGAAGACGAAGAGTTCCCCGACCACGTATTTAAATTGCGTAAGGCTCTCTACGGCCTTAAACAAGCTCCTAGAGCTTGGTATGAGTGTCTTAGAGATTTCTTAATTGAAAATGACTTTAAGATTAGCAAAGTAGATTATACACTGTTTACAAAGAATTTTGACAATGATCTTTTTGTTTGTCAAATCTATGTTGATGATATAATCTTTGGTTCAACTAACCCATATTTTTGTGAGGAATTTAGTAAAATTATGACAGATAGGTTTGAGATGTCCATGATGGGAGAGCTAAAGTACTTCTTGGAATTCCAAGTGCAACAACAAAGGGAAGGGACGTTCATAAGACAAACGAAGTACACTCAAGACATACTAAAGAAGTTTGGAATAGACAAGGAGAAGCCTATAAAGACTCCCATGGCAACAAATGGCAACTTGGATCTCAATGAAGATGGACCTAGCGTCGACCAAAAGGTATATCACTCCATGATTGGATCTCTACTCTATTTATGTGCATATAAGCCAAACATTATGTTGAGTTTATGTTTGTGTGTAAGGTTTCAAGTCAATCCTAAGGAGTGTCACTTGACAGCCGTAAAAAGGATCTTGAGATATTTAGTTCATACACCCAACCTTGGTCTCTGGTACCCAAAAGGCTCCAAATTCAACCTCATTGGCTACTCAGATGCAGATTATGTCGGGTGCAAGGTAGATAGAAAGAGTACCTCCAGTACATGCCAATTCCTAGGGAGATCCCTAGTTTATTGGTCCTCCAAGAAACAAAATTCCATTGCCTTATCTACAGCCGAAGCGAAGTATGTTGCAGCCGGGAGTTGTTGTGTACAACTCCTTTGGATGCGACAAACTCTAAGGGATTACGGTTACAATATGAATCGTATTCCACTCCTTTGTGACAATGAGAGTGCCATTAAAATTGCCCACAATCCAGTTGAGCACTCTAGAAAAAAACATATAGACATAAGGCATCACTTTTTGAGAGGCCACTCCATGAAAGGAGATATAGCCATTTCCCATGTCAATACCCAAAAGCAATTGGCCGACATATTCACCAAGCCACTTGATGAAAAGCGCTTTTGTGAACTCTGAAATGAACTAAATATCCTTGATGCTCGGAGTGTGGCTTGAAAATTTGCATACCTGTATGAATTCTTCAAAATATGTTGATTGGATTGTGAAAATCATCTCTCTCATTTTTCTTCCAAAAAACTATGTCAATTACTAGATCTTGGTGAATTATGGTCATTGCTTGATTGTTGTATGCTTACTGATCATATTCATCAATATTATTTGATTTGATTTGCCTCCCTATATTATAAATATGTACCTTCAAATATATATGAATGGGCTAAGAAATTCTTGCCTGGTGACCACGGACTAGTCTGTGGTTTTACCCGGACTAGTCCGCCTATGCAGACTAGTCCGCAGAGTGGCTCCGCACCTCCTCCTCCTCCTCATCACCCCGAAGACGACGATGAAGATGATGAGAGGACCGACAGCGAGGAGTGAAGACTTTAGGTCCCTCCTCTCCTTCTTTTTGGTGTCTTGATGCCAAAGGGGAGAGATTGAGGGGTAGTCTTAGTCTTAGCTGTAGGATGCGAGGAGAGAGCTCTCTTTTATGTTTTTTGACTATTTTGTGGGTTGTAAAGCTTTTGCTATGTTCTTATGATGATTATGGTCTTGTGATGCATTATTTTGATCTACTTGAGAAGTAATTGTTGAAAATTGTGGTGTCGCTCCTAGAATGACATATATGCTTGGTTTTGGTTGATTAATGTCAATTATGTCATTCTCATTGTTTCAATGTACTTAGTTATGCATCCCACCATAAAGAGGGATTATGTTTTCATTGCTTGATGTAATTTAGACTCATATGTGCATGCTTTATGAAAATCTCAATTTTTATCACATTTTGTGAAATCTCAATTGGTTGTCATCAATCACCAAAAAGGGGGAGATTGAAAGTGCATCTAGGAATCACTTGTGGGTTTTGGATGATTTATGACAAGCAAATGAGATCCTAACCTCTTTATTGAGATGAGCACAGGTTTTAATAGCAAAATAAGCAAAGTGCCAAAAAGAAGGGAGAATGAGGAGCAAAGTGGAAATGAGCTCAAGGAAGAAGAATAGTAGATCATTTGTATGGAGTGTGTTAAGGAAACACACCCCAAGAGCTCAATCACAATTAAACACACACATTGTACAAATTTATACAGGACCAGACTAGTCCGACTGACACCAGACTAGTCCGATATCCCCTCTGCACAAGATCAAACAAGTCTGATATCCATCAAACTAGTCCGATATCTCTCTGACTAGAATCGGATTAGTCCTCCCCAGTGCGGACTAGTCCTCAAAACACTTCACAAGTCACACGAAATCGGACAAGTACGATCACCACCGGACTTGTCCGATATTTATTCTGATCTAAATCGGACAAGTCCGATATTAGCACAGACTAGTCCGAAAAACTCTCTGACCTAATTCGGACAAGTCCTCCAAGTGCGGACTTGTCCTCATAACCACTTAGGGTTTCACTGTCCGGACAAGTCCGATGACTATCAGACTAGTCCGAAGATTTTCAGAAGCAAAATCGGACAAGTCCGCTCCTAGCCAGACTAGTCCGATATTTTGGGACACTTAGGGTTTGCTACACATAGCACACTGGACTAGTCCGGTGACCACCACGGACTAGTCCAATATTTCTAAACCCTAACGGTTACTTTTAAAAACTCATATAAATAGAGGTGCACGGCCAAACTTAAATCTCTCTCGAACCCTAGCGCCGTCACACCTCCCAAGAGCCTCAAAAACACATATCTCCACGAAATTAAGTGCAACAAAGATTCAGGATAGACTCTAGATCATTGGAGAGACACGTTCAGCACTCATTGAGCTCTTGGTTTGATTCTCTAACACACTCCTATGATTTTCATTATAATATTTTGAGTGTGTTCTTGGTGGTGTTTCTTGTGTAATCTAGGGGAGCCCTCAACGTGTGAGAAGGCCCCTTGAATTTGGTTATTCACCCATTTGTGATAGGTGGCAGAGGATTGGCCTTCATGGCGATCCGACGAGGGTGGGGTTGGAGAAGACCCGGTCCTTTTGTGGACTCCTCAACGTGGATGTAGGTTGTCTCTGTGGGAGCCGAACCACGGGATAAATCTCTTTTGTCTTGCTTTCTGTTCATCATTCTTACTCATCACAACAATCTAGGGTTTGAATCAATATTGCTTACTTTACATTGAATCATTAAGTATAAGATTGAATTGTGATATATTCTAGTACATCATCTTGCAACACTTCAATTAATTGTATATTTCTGCTTTATACATCATAGAATCAAATTAATTGATCAAACATAATCAACCTAGTCGGTACACACCGGACTAGTCTGCACTTTACCGGACTAGTCTGATATCTCAAGTTTAGATCTGGTGATTAAGTGTTGCAGGTTCTGACAAATTTCAAAAAGGCCTATTCACCCCCCCCCTCTAGGCCACATTCACTGCCCGCTAAGGTGGACTTCGGGGTTGCCTCGCATCCTAGGAGGGCTTTGGAGCTGCCACTCATCCTCCAACTGTGGACCCTTGCTCCTTGGTGAGGCGGACTCTAGGGATGCCTTGCGTCCTACTGCTCCGGGCCCTTGCTCGCACTAAGGAGGGCTCCAAGGCTGCCACGCGTAATCCGGCTCCGGGCCCTTGCTCCTGCCGAGGAGGGCTCCAAAGTTGGCATGTGTCCCACGACCTACAATGGGTTGTGGGCCCTGAAGAGTAAAGAGCGGTGTGTCCCGTCCATTCACGCGTTGAAGGCACGCGCCTTCCCCAGGTGCACAGTGCAACGCACACTCTTGTCAGGTGTCGCTGCGTCCAGTTACATCGCTGTGAAAGCGCTGCAGGCCTACCCACTCTGCCAAGTGGGTAGCTTACAGTGACAAGACGGATAGACGGTACATTCCCTTTCATCATCAACGACTACGCATAGCAACTGGCGCCCGACGCGACAAGACGGTGGGTCTTCAAGCTATGGTCAAAGGCAGCATACGCAAGAAGCCTTAGATCTTGTACAGGATAAGATCACCCAGAAGCCACTTGTCGGGCCCTGGACCCCACTTGTAAGGTGCCCGGCCTTACTATGAAAGGACCAGGCAGCCACCGTTACAAAGGACCGAATCCAATCTTTTACACTCACACACATTCAGAAATGGATACCCCTCACCGGGAAAACAATTTCAAGTTCAAATAATTCGTCTCCCCCACTGGGTGAATGATTTAATATTCAAATTATTCACTGCTCCACCGCATGGACAATTCATTTTGTGGACCTCTATGCAAAATTGCCAGCGCGGAATTTTGCAAGCAGGAAGTTCACCCCCCCCCCCCAGGGTAAACTTTGTGTGGAATTTCACAAGTTGTCCCTTGGCGGAAAGTGAAAGTGGCCTAGAGGGGGGTCAATAGGAGTTGAAACATTTCATGCAACACTTACCAAACCGATCAAATACCAGGAAGGTCAGACTAGTCCAGTGTTGGGTGCAGACTAGTCTGATGTTAATGCAACGCCGACAATTACTCTACTCTTTTTGGTATTTTCTTGAATATGTAACACAACGGAATATTTAAATCAACTTAAGAATGATAATCAAGTATGTAAGATGGTCAAGTTTCACGAGAATCACAAATTTATTTGAAAAGATAGAGATTTATTGATTAGTGCCCTAACTAGTTGCAAGTATGAACGAAATCAACAAAAGACACAAGACACAATGATTTTTACCGAGGTTCAATCCCACACAACAGATCTATGTTCTAGTTGAGGAGAACACAGAGTCGGGTCTCAACCAACCCTTTACTTCATCAAGTCACCACGAAGGCCGACTTGAGTTCCACTATCAATGGGGTAATCACTAAGTCAATGGGACAACCTCACAAGTTGAGGGATCCCGCAAGATTACAATGAGAAAACAGATCGAATACACTCAAAATATGTACAAGAACAGCAAGAGTATGAGAGAGATCGCGTAGACGTCGCTCTCTCTTTTCCAAATCTCAATTCCCAAAAGATTGAACTTTTTAGGGCATTAGATGTGTGGAGAGGAGTGTTTTTGTGCTTTTGTGATGTATGACGGCGTTAGGATTCTTCGTTGTATGTTGTGGGGTCGTGGATCACATATTTATAGGTGTTTAGAAAAGTTACCGTTGAGGATCCCGATGCCCGGACTAGTACGCCATGAGGACCAAACTAGTCTGGTGTGTTGAATGATTTGAACATTGAGTTGTGCAGCACACTAGAAAACCCTAAGTGTTTTTAGTGTACTGGACTAGTCTGTATAAGACCGTACTAGTCCGTTTAGATCCCACAGAGCAATTCATACTCGTCCGTATAAAATCGGACTAGTCCGATGCATTGTGAAATTGTCAAGTGTGACAGACTAGTCTGCATTTTGGAACTTGTCCGTTTGAGCACCAGCGAGATATCGGACTAGTCCGGACGTGATCGAACTAGTCCATTCTTAAATAGAGTGGAATTCGGACTAGTCCTCACATTATCGAACTAACCCGGTGCTTCCGTGTGTTTTTCAGTGGATTGATTAGCCCTTACTCTCTACGCAAAGGTTTGAGATCTTAGGGTGTGTCTCTCACACACACCCTATACATTTACAATTATTTTGCGCTTCCATTCTGCACTTGGGATCTTTCCTTATTGCTTCTCATTTTTCACCTTTTTGTGCACCGTATTTTCATTCTCCGAAGACCTACTTCCATCTTAGCAAATCTCATTAGGATCTCGCTTGTTTGTCATCAATCGTCCAAAACCCACAAGGGTGTGCCTAGATGCACTTTTAGAAAGTTTGCAACGATGCACCTTAATGATAGTAAGTTTGACTTTTCTCGTTTTTCATTTATTCAAATTTTAAAATAAATTATTTTTGTGTGCATGCTTTGGTAGGTCAGCGTCGATATGCGACTACAACGGCTTTGATGTTAGGGACCTTGCGGGCGATGACCTCGCCTCCAATGCTGAGGAGATTTTCAGTGCCTCGTAGATCCCCAACTTCATAGCTAACTGTAGGGGTGGGCAAAAAAATCGATAACGGAAAACCGAAACCAAATTAACCGGTAATCGAAACCGGCTAACTGAACCGACAAAACCAGATCATATTTCGGTTGCCAATCTATGAAAACCAAAAAATTCGGTTTTTGATTTTTTTTCCTCGGTTAACCGGGTTAACCGAACTATTAACCAGTCAGCCCAATAGCTATCAACACACCTAATAGTCAGTCCAATTCGGCCTAGTAACAACCCTAACATCACATATGCCCACCACACTCAACCCTCAGGCTTCAGCCACCGCTGCCGCCACCCCGCGTACGCGCGCCCCGCCGCCCGGACGACCACCTCCGCCCGGCCACAGCAGTGTCCATCGCCCGACGACTGCCTCCGCCCGGCCACAACGTCACTGCCCGACGGCTGCCTCCGCCCCATCGCCCGAAGGCCGCCTCCGCCCCGTCGCCCGACGGCCGATGGCCCCAGCACTGCCTTGCCTCGCCGCTTGGTGGGCGCGCCCCTCGCGCCCCGCCACCCGGCCATAGTGCCAACTATCGCCTGGCGGCCACCTCCGCCCGGCCACAGCGCCACCCCACCGCCCGACGGCCGCCTCCGCCCCATCGCCCGAAGGCCGACGGCCCCAGCGCCGCCTCACCTCACCGCTTGGCGAGCCCTGCCACCCCTCCTCACCCTTGACCCTCGAAGGCCTCCGCGCCTTGCGGCCATGTCAGGTGACGTCCAACGCGCCATCAGGCGCCATGGCCCCTGCCAGATCGAGAGTGAGACTAGGGTTAATGTTGAGTCTGATTTTTTCTCGGTTAATCGAAAACCAAACCAAATTTCCGATTAATCGACTGCCTGGTTTTTCTTTTTGTCCGCTGTATTTCGGTTTCTATTTCTCAAAAACTGAATTAAAAAAAAAACAAAAAACCAAACCGAAATGTGTCGGTTAATCGAATGCCCACTCCTAACTAACTGTCGAGTGAAGAGGCGTCCTTCGCTAAGGCACCACCGCCGACTCAAAACTCCGTCTCGAGCACACTGACACCTCTATCTCATCCACACCGACAGATATGACTGGTATCACGATACACCTTCTCCGCAGAGCACATATGATCATGGGTAGGTGAATGTGGCCTAGAGGGGGGTGAATAGGCCTTTTGAATTTCCTGCACACTTAATAGAATAGTCAAAAACTTGGTTGGCCGGACTAGTCCGGTTGCGTGGGCAGACTAGTCCGGTGTGCAAGAAGTATGTGTGTTAATCAGGTGTTAATTGAGAAATTAAATTTCTTTAGCAGCGGAATTAAGAACAACTGATATTTATACTTGAAATTAATATAAGAATGCAGGTGTAACTTCAAATTGCCTTAAGTTAATGTTTAGCACTTAAGTGATCTAATGAACAAAATTTAAAGTAAATGAGACACGAGACACAAGAATTTTTCCCGAGGTTCGATCTCACAATGAGATCTACGTCCTCGTTGAGGAATCTCACACAGAGCCGGGTCTCCAACCCTTTTCCTCCTCAAGTCACCACGATGGCCGACTTGATTCCACTATCACGGGTAATCACCAAGTTTGTGGGGCAACCTCACACGTTGAGGGCTCCCACGAAAATTACAATGAACAAGTGATCAAATACACTCAAAAGTATTACAATGCAGAGTATGAGTGTAGAAAGATCAAACCCCAAGAGCTCGCGATGAAAGAACGACGATCTCCCAATCCCGAATCCAAGTGTTCAATTGATTTCACTCTTTTTGAACTTTAGATGTGTGGGGAGATGTGTTTTGGGCTCTTGGGACTGAGTGGCGGCGCTAGGGTTTTCTCCTTTTTCAATATTCGACGTGTCTTATCATGGGAAAGTCGTGGATCATCTATTTATAGGGTTTCCAAAAGCTAGCCGTTGAAAAACCCTAACACCGGACTAGTCCGGTGCAAGTCCGGACTTGTCCGGTCTCAACATGTTTTGAGGTCCAGAAAGTCTGCCGGACTAGTCCGGTCCAACCTCGGGCTAGTCCGGTACTGTGTAAAGATGACTCCAGAAAGTTCATCGAACTAGTCCGCGGACTAGTCCGATCTCCACAAAAGGGAGTTTACAGAAAGTTCAACGGACTAGTCCGGTCCATGATGGGACTAGTCCGGTCCCTCAGTATGAGAGACTCCAGAAACTTCAACGGACTAGTCCGGTGGATGCACGGACTAGTCCGGTCTCCTTGTGAGTGTGATTCCAGAAAGGTGAATGGACTAGTCGGACTAGTCCGGTGCTTTGTGAAAGTTATGTTAATTTTAATCCCTTATCCTCGCGCAAAGTTGTGAGCTCTTGGAGTGTGTCTTTCATACACTCCCTATACATTCAAATCTATTTTGGTCTTCCGAGCTTCATCAAAGTATCTCTCTTTGAACACCACTTCATTTTTCACCTTTTTGTGTGCACCGATATGTCTCACTTGTTTGTCCTGCAATCATCTCAGTAGTTTCATTAGGATCTCATATGTTTGTCATCAATTAGCCAAAACCCACAAGGGATATCCTAGATGCACTTACAATCTCCCCCTTTTTGGGTATTGATGACAACCATTTGAGATATCACAATTGAGAGTAAAATCTTGATTTTCATAAGGTGTCCACATATGAGAATAATGATAAGTCCACAAAAAGCTTCTCACATATGCACACACCTTATGGTGGGGTGCCTAACAAGTGTGTGATCAACAAGGTGTGATGTAGTAAAGATAATCAACAATGAGTATAAAGATAATCATCCAAGCAACAGTAAGCATCACACATAAGAGAGGGAATAGTGCATTACAAGGTTTTAAAATTAAGTACACATGTCCTTGATCACAAAAACATAAAGACACCAACTACTCTTGAACTAGTAGTCTTAATCTCTCCTAGTCTCAATCTCTCCCCCTTTGGCATCAAGGCACCAAAAAGGGAAAAAAATGAGGGAAATCACTCATCGCCACTCTCTTCCTCTGTTTCAGTCCGGTCCTCATCTTCACCATCATCATCATCATTCGTCGGAGCGGACTCTTCCTCGGAGTCCTCGAAGGCAGGCGGGGATCCCACCGGCTCAATCTCCAGCTTATCGCATATAGCTTTGATATTGGCATGACATATTGTTGATGCTTCTTTTGCCTGACTTCAATCTTGTGGCAGCAGGCAAAGATGGAGGTGAGCATTTTGAGCACACCACCGGAGGGTTTTAGAGGTGAGAGTTTAGGTCAAGTGGAGGGAGATTTGAAACGGGTCAGCTGCTTATATAGGCAGTCGACCGGACTAGTCCGGTCATGGGGCGGACTAGTCTGGTGTCCCTGGAAAACCTAGGTATTTGGAGATAACTAATAGTGATCCAAGGACAAGTTTTGCAAATAATCTTGGTGTTTATGACCAGAAAGCAATCCACACAAAAACATGGTCATAAATTTCAAGATTTCTTCATTAAAAGTAGTTTTCTTAGGAGAGAAAGAGGTGAAGGGCAGTTTTAGCAATAAAATGCAACATTTGAAGTATCAACCAGATGTGCAATGTTTCAAGCCACATTTCGAGAGTCAAGAATATTAAGTTCATTCCTAAGTTCACAAAACCTTTTCTCATCCAATGGTAAAAATGTCCGCAAGTTGTTTTTTAGTTCTGACATGTGAAATAGTAATGTCACCTTTTAGTGAATGATCTCTAAGAAAATGATGACGGATATCTATGTGCTTAGTTCTTGAGTGCTCTACTGGGTTGTGAATTTTTATAGAACTTTTATTGTCACATAGAAGTGGGATATTGTTAAGATTGTAGCCGTAGTCCCTAAGTGTTTGCCGCATCCAAAGTAATTGGGCGCAACAGCTACCAGCTGCAATATATTCTGCTTCTGCTGTTGAAAGGGCAATGGAGTTTTGCTTTTTAGATGACCAAGATACTAGGGACCTACCAAGAAACTGACAAGTCCCTGACGTGCTCTTTCTATCGACTTTGCATCCTGCATAGTCGGCATCGGAATATCCTATAAAGTTAAATTTGGACCCTTTGGGATACCAAAGGCCCAAGTTGGGTGTGTGCACAAGGTACCTCAAGATTCTTTTTACAGAAACTAGATGACACTCTTTGGGTGTAGCTTGAAACCTTGCACACATGCAAACACTAAGCATAATATCTGGCCTAGATGCACATAAATAAAGTAAAGAGCCAATCATGGACCGATATACCTTTTGATCCACGTTTGTACTGTCTTCATTGAGGTCGAGATGTCCATTAGTGGCCATGGGTGTCTTGATGGGCTTGGCTTTGTCCATATTGAACTTCTTGAGAATGTCTTGTGTATATTTGGTTTGGCTTATAAATGTACCTTCTCTTAGTTGCTTCACTTGGAATCCCAAGAAAAACTTTAATTCGCCCATCATTGACATCTCGAACCTATCTGTCATAATTTTGCTAAACTCTTCACAGAAGGGTTTGTTAGTTGATCCAAAGATAATGTCATCAACGTAAATTTGACATATAAATAAGTGATCATCACAGTGTTTAGTGAAGAGTGTATAGTCAGCCTTACCAACTTTGAATCCATTCTGAATTAGAAAATCTCAAAGGCACTCATACCAAGCTCGAGGAGCTTGTTTGAGGCCATAGAGAGCCTTACGCAGTTTGTAGACATGGTTTGGATACTTCGGGTCTTCAAATTCTGGTGGCTGCTCCACATAAACTTCCTCCTTGATAGGGCCGTTTAAGAAGGCGCTTTTGACGTCCATTTGATACAGCTTAAAATTATGGTGAGTAGCATATGCCAATAAAATACGAATGGACTCAAGTCTAGCTACAGGAGCGAAAGTTTCATCGAAGTCCAAACCTTCGACCTGAGAATAACCTTTGGCCACCAGTCTTGCCTTATTTCTTGTCACTACTCCATGTTCATATTGCTTGTTCCGAAATATCCATTTAGTTCCGACTATGTTCGCCTTTGGTCTCTCCACTAGCTCCCATACTTCATTTCTCTTGAAGTTGTTCAGCTCCTCTTGCATTGCAATCACCCAGTCTGGATCCCCTAAGGCTTCTTCTACCCTGTATGGTTCCAGAAAAGACACAAAAGAGTAGGATTCACAAAAATTTGCAACTCGAGATCTAGTAGTTACTCCCTTTGCAATATCTCCAATGATATTGTTGACAGGGTGGTCTCTTTGCACGCTCTGGTGTACTCTTGGGTGTGGAGCTTGTGTAGTTGCTTGTTCTTCATGTACATTGTCTCCCCCTTGATCATTGCTTCCATGATGGTCCTGCTCTTCTTGATCTTCCTCCTCTTGATCTTGTGCAAGGGCTCCCCCTTGATCATTGCTTCTGTGTTGAGGTTCATCTTATGCATTTGGGTCGAATGTTTGCTCTTGTGGTAAGATATCACCAAGTCCCATTTTCTTCAGTGCTTCATATGGAGCTTCCTCATCATCTAGCACACACTTGTCAACTTGCTCCACTTGTGAGCCGTTAGATTCATCGAACACTACGTCACGTGCTACTTCAACAAGGCCGGACACCTTGTTGAAGACACGATAGGCGTAGGCATTCGATTCATAACCGAGCAAGAATCCTTCATCGGACTTTGAAGTGAACTTCGAGGCCCTCTGTTTCTTGTTTAGAATAAAACATTTGCAACCAAAAACTTTAAAATAAGAAACATTTGGCTTTTTACCGGTAAGGAGCTCATATGGAGTTTTCTTCAGTAGTCGATGGAGGTATAGTCGATTAGTGGCATGGCAGGCGGTGTTCACCGCTTCTGCCCAAAATTGATCTGATGTCTTGTATTCATCCAGCATAGTTCTGGCCATTTCGATCAATGTTCTATTCTTCCTTTCTGCCACTCCATTTTGTTGAGGGGAGTAGGGTGCTGAGAATTCATGCTTTATCCCTTCTTCATCAAGAAACTCTTCAACTTGGATATTCTTGAATTCTGTCCCGTTGTCACTTCTGATGTTCTTTATGGTTGATGAGAATTCATTCTGAGCTCTTTTTGAGAACTTCTTGAGGATCCCCTGAGTTTCTGATTTATCATACAAGAAAAACACCCAGGTAAATCTAGAAAAATCATCAACAATTACTAAACCATATTTGTTACCGCCGATGCTGATGTACGAAACTGGACCAAAAAGATCCATGTGGAGAAGTTCCATCGATCTCGCGGTAGTCATCACGTTCTTGGCGGGTGTGGTGCTCCGACTTGTTTTCCTGCTTGACAAGCGCTGCACGGCCTGTCCTTTTCAAAAAACACATCCTTAAGACCACAGATGTGACCACCTTTTAGAAGTTTCTACAGATTTCTCATCCCAACATGGGCTAGCCGTCTATGCCACAGCCATCCCATGTTGGTTTTAGCAACCAAGCAAGTGTTGAGTTCGGCTTTATCTTTGTTGAAGTCAACAAGATAGAGCTTGCCCTTCAACATTCCCTTGAATGCAATCGAGCCATCGCTTCTTCTAAAAACTGTCACACCCTCATTAGTGAATAAATAGTTGTAACCTTTGTCGCATAGTTGGGATATTGACAAAAGGTTATAATCTAGAGAATCTACATGTAAAACATTTGATAAGGTATATTGACAGGAAATTTCAATGTTACCGCTACCAAGGACCTTTCCTTGGCTGTTGTCTCCGAAGTATATGCCTTCACCTGGATCCTTGTTGTACTCGTACTCCACAAACATACCTCTCTCTCCGGTCATGTGATTCGTGCATCCGCTATCAAGTACCCATTTTGTTCCGCCGGAGGAGTAAGCCTCCAAACAAGAATCATTCCTTGGTTTTAGGTACCCAAGCTTGCTTGGGTCCTTTCAGGTTAGTCACAAGAGTCATAGGCACCCACACACAAGTTTTCAAGTTCTTGTGGCGTGGCCCTGTATATTTGGCAATGACTCTTCCACTTTTGGCCTTCATAAGAACATAAGAAGCATTAAATGTGTGAAACAACATTTGAGGTTCAGATTCATGAGATTTCTCTTTGACAAAGACAATTCTATTTTTAGCATGATTAGAAATAGCCATGTGTTTGTTCTTATCAAAACCAAGGCCATCTTTGACATTGGGAGGTCTAGTGACCATATATGCACTGCGTGCATATTTGATCTTCTCCTTATCAAAGATGTCGCTTGGGGGGGGGGGGGGGGGGCATGCATATTACGAGAAGTTGATGTATTAGAAATAGTATTCTTCTTACTAGAGCAAGTGCAAGTCTCGATTGTTGTCGAACTCATATCTTTAGAGGAAGAGCTCTTGGAGGAAGAAGAGTCACTTTGCTTGAGCGACTCAACTTGCACCTCAAGGATCTTGTTAACCTTTGACAAGTTAGCAAGTTCTTCCTTGATTGCAATATGTGAGTCTTTTAGCTTTGAGTAAGTTTCCTTACTCAAGGCTAGCTCAACTTCAAGCGACTTGTTCTTCTCTCTTTCAAGCTCGAGAAGTTTCTCAACTTCTTGATATCTCTTCCTTTCATGGATGAGCATATCTTCTTGTCGATCAAGAAGTTCTTCCTTCTCAAAAATTTCGTTCGACAACATTTCCATTTTCTTTAGAGCAATTTTATTTAGTCCTCTAAACATTTCTTCGTTATCGCTAGAGCTGTCAAAGTCATCAATAGAGGAGTTTAGTGTGGGAGGAGTGAGCCGTACCTTTTTCTTGCCTTCCTTAGCCATAAGGCAAGTGTGGTTGTTCATGTCCCGTCCTCCCATGTTTGGAAAGAGTGTGGCCTTCATAGTAGGTTTCTTGATTGCAATAGTGGCCATCTCTTCTTCTTCATCGGAGGAGGACTCGTCGTTTGAGCCCCACTCCTTGCCAATGTGAGCTTGATGGTTTTGCCTTCTTTTTCTGAAATTTTTCTTTTCTTGAGATCTTGTTTCCTTCTTCTTTTTGTTTTCTTCATAGGGGCAGTCCATCATGAAGTGATCATACTCTCCGCAGTTGTAGCAAGTGCGTCGAGCCTTGGATTTTCCTTTGTCCTTGCTTTTGCCTTCATTTGAGTTGTTGTCGTGTCTTCTTTTCATCATTTGCTTGAACTTCTTGATAAAGAGTACCATCTCCTCATCATCAAGATCGGTGCTCTCGTCACTTGTGTGCCCATCGTCTTGATCTTCACGAGCTTCTTTGAGTTTGGGTTGGCATGTAGCTTTGAGAGCGACCTCTTTCCTTTTGGAGGAAGTGAGTCCGGCCAAGTATTTGACGTATTTTGCCTCTTTTTCCATCATCTCATGGTTTATGATCTTCCCCAACAGCTCATCGGGGTCAATTTGTGGAAACCGGGGCTTTCTCTAATCATTGAGCAGAGTGTGACATTTCTTGGCATGAAGGCTCTAATCATTCTCTTGACTACCTCATGATCCGTCCATTTCTTACTTCCATAGGCACGTAACTTGTTGATGATTGCCTTCATTCGGTTGTACATGTCTTGAGGTGATTCGCCTTCTTCAATAGCAAACCTCCCCAACTCTCCTTCAAGCATTTCGATTTTTGCTTCACGAACTGATCTATTTCCTTCGTGAGCCGTCTTAAGTGTATCCCAGATTTCCTTTGCACTTTCTAAGCCATCAATCTTGGTGAATTCTTCTCTGCTTAATGATGATGTGATCACGGCGACAGCTTGTGCATTTCTGTGGATCTCTTGTTCTTGTTCTGGGGTGAGTTCTTCATCCGTGTCCAGGATATCTATGCCAGTGCAGACGATGTCCCATAGGCTAGGATTTAGGGATATTAGATGCATCTTCATGTTGTACTTCCACATTGTATAGTCGCTTTCGTCAAACTGTGGAGGTTTTCCCATGGGAATGGAAAGATAATGATTGTTGGAGTTGAGATGGTTGTAGTTGTAAGGCTGTCGGGAGTAGTCATGATGACCACTCCCCGTCGTCTTCTCTTCTTCTTTTCCCTTTTGTCCTAGCAGTTTCTTTCCCAGGAGTGCCTTCAATTGTCGCACTTCTTTATCATCGTGTGGGCTCTCTTTCAGCACATCAAAAGCCTTAGTTTCTTGTTCCTCCTCATTAATGTTCATCTTTGAGATATCGTTGTTCTTCTCAGAGGCCATTGATCTCTCCGAGGTGTGAGTCTCGTTGGTGGAGAACCAAGCTCTGATACCAATTGAATGTGGCCTAGAGGGGGGGTGAATAGGCCTTTTGAATTTCCTGCACACTTAATAGAATAGTCAAAAACTTGGTTGGCCGGACTAGTCCGGTTGCGTGGGCAGACTAGTCCGGTGTGCAAGAAGTATGTGTGTTGATCAGGTGTTAATTGAGAAATTAAATTTCTTTAGCAGCGGAATTAAGAACAGCTGATATTTATACTTGAAATTAATATAAGAATGCAGGTGTAACTTCAAATTGCCTTAAGTTAATGTTTAGCACTTAAGTGATCTAATGAACAAAATTTAAAGTAAATGAGACACGAGACAGAAGAATTTTTCCCGAGGTTCGATCTCACAACGAGATCTACGTCCTCGTTGAGGAAGCTCACACAGAGCCGGGTCTCCAACCCTTTTCCTCCTCAAGTCACCACGAAGGCCGACTTGATTCCACTATCACGGGTAATCACCAAGTTTGTGGGGCAACCTCACACGTTGAGGGCTCCCACGAAAATTACAATGAACAAGTGATCAAATACACTCAAAAGTATTACAATGCAGAGTATGAGTGTAGAAAGATCAAATCCCAAGAGCTCGCGATGAAAGAACGACGATCTCCCAATCCCAAATCCAAGTGTTCAATTGATTTCACTCTTTTTGAACTTTAGATGTGTGGGGAGATGTGTTTTGGGCTCTTGGGACTAAGTGGCGGCGCTAGGGTTTTCTCCTTTTTCAATATTCGACGTGTCTTATCATGGGAAAGTTGTGGATCATCTATTTATAGGGTTTCCAAAAGCTAGCCGTTGAAAAACCCTAACACCGGACTAGTCCGGTGCAAGTCCGGACTTGTCCGGTCTCAACATGTTTTGAGGTCCAGAAAGTCTGCCGGACTAGTCCGGTCCAACCTCGGACTAGTCCGGTACTGTGTAAAGATGACTCCGGAAAGTTCATCAGACTAGTGTGCGGACTAGTCCGATCTCCACAAAAGGGAGTTTACAGAAAGTTCAACAGACTAGTCCGGTACATGATCGGACTAGTCCGGTCCCTCAGTATGAGAGACTCCAGAAACTTCAACGGACTAGTCCGGTGGATGCACGGACTAGTTCGGTCTCCTTGTGAGTGTGATTCCAGAAAGGTGAACGGACTAGTCCGGTCCATGATCGGACTAGTCGAGTGCTTTGTGAAAGTTATGTTAATTTTAATCCCTTATCCTCGCGCAAAGTTGTGAGCTCTTGGAGTGTGTCTTTCATACACTCCCTATACATTCAAATCTATTTTGGTCTTCCGAGCTTCATCAAAGTATCTCTCTTTGAACACCACTTCATTTTTCACCTTTTTGTGTGCACCGATATGTCTCACTTGTTTGTCCTGCAATCATCTCAGTAGTTTCATTAGGATCTCATATGTTTGTCATCAATTAGCCAAAACCCACAAGGCATATCCTAGATGCACTTACAGTAGGCTTGTAGGGGTAGGGGCAAGAGGGCTCAGCAAGAGGAGAGCATTAGTTTTTTCTACCATGTACTCTATTTTTTAGCTTATAATTTATTTTTTGTTTAATATAATATTTCATAATTCATATCTTGTTTCATACTTTGTTTTCATATTTTTGTTATATAATATTTTTTAATATAATCTGCTTTGCATTGGTTGAATATTAGAAAAAAACTTATTCAAGGCCACTGTGTGGTGGCAATTTTACAGGTAGTCTCCTAAAGAATAGTTTGCCGGATGGGGGTGAATTTTTTGAATTTTGAAAAAGTTCGCTCCCATATGGCGAGAGGGCAAGAGGTACCCATTTTTGTTATTTTTTTCAGTACCTTTTTTATAAATTTCAAATAAAATATTACTATTTTTATAAAAAAAATCGGATTTTCGCATTCTCTAGTAACAAATGGGCAAACCGGGGGGGGGGGGGGGGGGGGGGGGGAGGGGAGACATTGAAAATGTGTTTGGAAAGACTGTGCGTAATGAAGTGTACTACTCTTTTTTTCCTTCATTTTGACGGTGTATGTGACACCCGGTTCTGAAAATGAACCAAGTGAACGCATATGTGTGCTCAGGATGTTCAACACACAACACGAGCGCATTCACAAAGAGTATACAGAAAATTACCACAGAACAATATTAATTAATCAAATTCTGTTACACAATTCATGTTATCCTCGAATACAAGCTCTAATGAATATTAATGACAAGTTTGGACTAATGCAGCGGAATAAACTAATTAAGCAAACTAAATAACTAGGCAACATAAGCAATAGGGTAGCGCTGCTCCAATCAACACCACAGGCAAAGCTGGCGGTAGACACAGCCTAGAACTCCGCATTATCGCCATTAAACTCCCAATCCTGACCTGCAACTTTGGGGGGGGGGGGGGGATTGCAAGAGTGAGTACATGTCATACTCAACAAGTGTGAAAGGAAAACATGTGGCTGATTCAATTGACGAATATAATAATGGTGGAGTGTTGAAAATTACATTAAAACATTTGAAAAGCAATATATTACATGTATATAAAATAAACCCATCATAAACCATGTATTTATCATAATACCAGTCCATATTCCATATCCATCATCATATACCAATATCTATATTCAATACCAGAATTCAATTCATAATCATCCATAACCATAATACCAACCATAACCATCCCAAGTCCCAATTTTTCTCTAATCATGTGAGGGTCCAGGTTGCTCATAACCGGGAGCACGGCTATCATGATAGTTTTAAGACACACTCTGCAGAGGTTGTACCGCTTTACCCACGTGTTTGTGATTTTATCACCTTTCGATGACCATAGAATCTCAATTGTGTCGTCTCACACTTTCGTAGGTGTGTGGCCAAGAGATCACAAAATAGCCTTTACAAAGGGATTACTAGCCTATTTAGACCCCAATGAGGTTTCACCGGTGGCGATGTCTCCAACTGAGCACATCTTCAACCAAGGGCCCCCTCTTGAGCCGTTCGGATCCCAGTGTAGTCCCACCAATCATCAACAAACCCAATCTGAGTACCCCTTCCCCGAGCATCCTTAATGGTCCAGATAGCACTGGCAAAGCCCTAATCAATCGGCTACTTTGCACCCATACTTGGCCTCGTGGTCGCACTGTAAATCCTGGATGGTCGCTCCACGAACCGGTCCTTAGGTCTAAAGCAAGCAAAACCACCATACATTCAACCCATCCACATACCAGGTTTGCTTAGATCACCCATTACCATATCAGATTTAACCAGTTCATGTCAACCACAATCTCATTAATGCATAATTAAATTAAGTAGTGTAGTTGTTCTTCCATCCCAATTAATTAAGCGAGGCAAAAAGGTAAAAATCTCATCCCGACTCTCTACAATATATTCCAGGTGACAAGGGTGGTTAAACAATGCTAGTAAACTTCCTAATAGGATTCCCATCAAATTGACACAAGCATGCAGTTTTGCAAACAAAACATTCATTTCAAAACAGGATCAATATGCTTCAAGGACACTTGCCTTGCTCTTAGGATTTATTCGAGTCAAAGTCTTCAAACTCTTGGTGTTGGAGATCCTCTGTGGCACTCTCTAGCGCAAATCCGTCTAATCTACACAATAAACATACAAGACAAGAAACACAATCAAAGAGTGCAAATGCAAGGTGGAACTTGTTAATAGATTGCTTTTAAATGGTCACTATCTAGTTCCAATAGATTTTAACAAGTTTATACAGGTTTGGATCAAACTTTAGAATTAATTCAACATAATTTAACTTGGAAAATCGGACTAGTCCGCTAGGGACCGGACAAGTCCGCACTTTACGAGATCAGCAAATTAGGGTTTTCTAGATCGACGTGAATTTATAGATTTGGGGTTGAGTTTATGTAAGGAAAAGGAAATAGAAGGTATACCAGGTGTTTAGGAGTCCAATGAATCAAGAAACTTGGAGGCAACACTTGGGTTTTGATGATCTAGGGTTGATGATGAACTTGGGGATGAATTGGTGATGAAGAACAAAACCTAATGGAGATCTTGATCCTCTTTTGTTTCCTCCTCTTCTTCTTCTTGCTTGGGATCTCCTTCTCCCTCCTTGATGGCGTATCTCCACAAACTAGGGTTTGGGTGGGGTGGAAAAGTGGCAAATAGATGTCAAGCCAAGGGGTGGGGTTGTTTATATAGAGGTGGAGGCTAGGGTTAGATGGATTTCAAGTTTGAGAGGAGTAGAGGCCGGTTAGAGTCCCTCATGGGCTCTAAAAGAGTTAGGCACGACGTCCCTAGGCCCCCTTAACGTGAAACCCAAGAAACAAGTCGTGAAACAAAAGATTAACTCAGAGTCGCGAAATATCAGACAAGTCCGAAAAGGACCGGACTAGTCTGAAGTTAGTCAGAAAGAAATCAGACAAGTTTGGCCAAAAATCGGACAAGTCCGACATTAGTCGGAGAGGAAAATGGACAAGTCCGCTGGAACACCGGACTAGTCCAGACAAGTCCAGGGACTTAGCAAATTTTCAAGAATTCTTGGAACACCCAACTAGTCTGCATAGGACCGGACAAGTCCGAAAGTGTCCAGAGGCAAAAACGGACTAGTCCGCAGCAAAAATAGACAAGTCTGATCGAGGTCAGAGAGAAACCAGACTAGTCCACACTAAAATCGGACTAGTCCGCACTTTCCAGAATTTTAAGTGAGGTTTTGTTCCAAATCAATTTTAAACTCATTCCTCTTTATGTGGATTAATGTTAAACATGTATATGAATGTATGTAGGGAATGATGCATGAAAATGAGGGTGTTACAAACCTACCCCCCCTTAAAATGAATCTCACCCTCGAGATTCGACGCGGAAGAGAAGAGATAGGGAAATTCCTTCTTGAGATCATCCTCCAATTCCCATGTTGTTTATTTTTCTGTGTGGTGTTTCCATTGAACTTTACACCATCTAATAACCTTGTTCCTTGTGACCCTCTCCTTGGTCTCCAAGATTTTGACCAGTCGTTCGGCATAAGTCAAATCTGCTCCTAATTCCAATCCTCCCATTGAAACTTGTTCTCCCTGTACTCTAAAGCACTTCTTGAGCTGGGAAACATGAAAAACATCATGAACATCTGAAAGATGAGTTGGCATCTCCAACTTATATGCTACTTCTCCTCTTTTGTCCAAAATCTTGAATGGTCTGATATAGCGAAGTGCTAGCTTGCCTCTTATGTTAAACCTCTTATGACCTCTCATTGGTGACACCTTAAGGTAAACGTAGTCTCCCATTTCAACGGCTAATTTCCTTCTTCTGTTGTCCGCATAGCCTTTTTTTCTTGATTGGACAGCCCTCATGTTTTCACGAATTATTTGGACTTGCTTTTCGGCTTCTTGCAACACATCCGGACCAAATACTTGAGTTTCTTCTGCCTCATTCCAGAATAAAGGTGTCCTACACTTCCTTCCATAAAGCGCTTCATATGGTGAAATTTTAAAGCTTGCTTGATAACTATTGTTGTATGAAAATTCTGCATATGGCAAGCTCTTGTCCCAACTTTTCCCATGCTTTAAAGCACAAGCTCTTAACATGTCCTCTAAAATCTGATTGGTCCTCTCGGTTTGTCCATCCGTTTGAGGGTGATATGCTGAACTAAAATTCAACCTCGTTCCCAAAGCTTCATGCAATTTTTGCCAAAACCTGGAAGTGAATTGTGAACCTCTATCCGAGACTATCTTCTTCGGAAATCCATGCAAACATACTATTCTTACCATATATAGTTCCGCCAATTTCTCTCCATTATAGGTGGTCTTGACGGGAATAAAGTGAGTTGACTTAGTTAACCGATCCACAATTACCCAAATTGAGTCATAACCGGACTGAGTACGTGGTAAACCAACTATAAAGTCCATACCGATTTCTTCCACTTCCATTTCGAGATCTTCAATGGCTGCAATAATCCGGGTGTCCTTTGGTGTTCCGTCTTGACTCGTTGACACACATCACACAATGCTACATATTTAGCTATGTCCTTTTTCATGCTATCCCACCAATAGCAAGTCTTCAAGTCTTTGTACATCTTCGTACAACCAGGGTGAATCGAGTATGGCGAGTCATGTGCCTCTTTTAATATTGCCTTCCGAATATGCTTCACATTAGGCACAACAATCCTCTTACCAAGCCATAGGGTACCATGTTCGTCCTCATCAATTCTGAATTATCTCCCTTCTTGGGTCCTTTCCTTGATTTCTTGGATTTCCTCATCCTTAGTTTGGCCTTCCCGAATTTCTTTCTCTAAGGTTGAGTTTAATTCCATCATCTCCATCTCGTTTACAAATCCAAGGTTCAACCGTTTAAACTCCTTACATAACTCAGATGGTAACTCTCGAACCGTGAGTTGAAGACTTACTCCTTTCCTACTCAATGCATCAGCCACAACATTAGCCTTCCCTGGATGATAATTGATTTCCAAATCATAATCCTTGATGAGCTACAACCATCTTCGTTGCCTCAAATTCAGATCCGTTTGTGTGAAAATATACTTCAAACTCTTATGATTCATATAAATTTCACACCTATATCCTAGGATGTAGTGTCTCCAAATTTTCAATGCGTGTATCACGGCTGCAAGTTCCAAATGATGTGTTGGATAATTTTGCTCATGTTTCTTCAATTGTCTTGACGGATAGGCGACCACTTGACCTTCTTGCATGAGCACACATCCAAGTCCTTGTCTCGAGGCGTCGCAATAAATATCAAAACTCTTACTCACATCCGGCAGTACCAAAACTGGGGCTGTTTTCAACCTCTTCTTCAACTCCTCAAAACTTTCTTGACAAGCTTGAGTCCAATGAAAAGCTTTTCCCTTCATTAGCAATTCCGTCATTGGCTTGGCTATCTTGGAGAAGTCCTTGATGAACCAACGGTAATATCCAGCCATCCCAAGGAAACTCCTTATTTCCTTGACATTTTGCGGCGGTTCCCACTTCAACACGTCTCTCACTTTTCTGGGGTCAACCGATACTCCTCCTCCTGAGATGATATGACCCAAAAACGGCACCTCTCTCAAACCAAGCTGACACTTGTTGAAATTGGCATACAATTGATGCTCCCTCAATTTCTGCAACATAAGCCCCAAGTGTTCCTCATGTTCCGTCTCATCCTTCGAGTAGATCATAATATCATCAATAAACACCACAACGAACCTATCCAAGTACTCCATGAAGACCTTATTCATGAGGTACATAAAGTACGCGGGTGCATTGATCAATCCAAAGGACATCACGATGTACTCATAAGATCCATACCGCGTCCTAAAAGTTGTCTTGGACATGTCTGATGGTCTAATCTTCATTTGAAAGTATCCTGACCTCAAATCAATCTAAGAGAAGACACAAGCACCCTTCATCTGATCAAACAAGTCTTCTATGTGTGGCAAGGTGTACTTATTCTTGATTGTTACCTCGTTGAGGGCTCTGTAATCTACGCACATCCTTTGGGATCCATCCTTCTTGTCCACAAATAGAACTTGTTAAAAGATTGCTTTTAAATGATGACTATATAGTTCTAATAGATTTTAACAAGTTTATACAGGTTTGGATTTGATTAGATCAAACTTTAGAATTAATTCAACACAATTTAACCTGGAAAATTGGACTAGTCCGCTAGGGACCGGACAAGTCCGCAATTTATGAGATCAGCAAATTAGGGTTTTCTAGATCGACGTGAATTTGGAGATTTGGGGTTGAATTCATGTAAGGAAAGGATATAGAAGGTATACCAGGTGTTTAGGACTCCAATGAATCAAGAAACTTGGAGGCAACACTTGGATCTTGATGATCTAGGGTTGATGATGAACTTGGAGATGAATTGGTGATGAAGAACGAAACCTGATGGAGATCTTGATCCTCTTTCGTTTCCTCCTCTTCTTCTTCTTGCTTGGGATCTCCTTCTCCCTCCTTGATGGCGTCTCTCCATGAACTAGGGTTTGGGTGGGGTGGAAAAGTGGCAAATAGATGTCAAGCCAAGGGTTGGGGTTGTTTATATAGAGGTGGAGGCTAAGGTTAGATGGATTTCGAGTTTGAGAGGAGTATAGGCCGGTTTAGAGTCCCTTATGGGCTCTAAAAGAGTTAGGCACGACGTCCCTAGGCCCACTTAACGTGAAACCCAAGAAACAAGTCGTAAAACAAAAGATCAACTAGGAGTCGCAAAATATTGGACAAGTTCGAAAAGGACCGGACTAGTCCGAAGTTAGTCAGAAAGAAATCGGACAAGTCTGGCCAAAAATCGGATAAGTTCGACTTTAGTCAAAGAGGAAAACGGACAAGTCCGCTGGAACACTGGACTAGACCGGACAAGTCCAGAGACTTAGCAAATTTCAAGAATTCTTGGAACACCGGACTGTCCGCATAGGACCGAATAAGTCCGAAAGTGTTCAGGGGCAAAACGGACTAGTCCGCAGCAAAAACAGATAAGTCCGATCGAGGTCAGAGAGAAATCGAACTAGTCCGCACCAGAATCGGACTAGTCCGCACTTTCCAGAATTTTAAGTGCAGTTTTGTTCCAAATCAATTTTAAACTCATTCCTCTTTATGTGGATTAATGTTAAACATATATATGAATGTATGTAGGGCATGATGCATGAAAATGAGGGTGTTACAGTATCTAAATTTCAGAAAGTTATAACTATTTTCGTGATGTTCTGCCAAAGTTACAACTTTTGATGTTCATTTTAAAAAATATTCACCCCTAAGTATCAAGAATGTACAAGTTTTGTAATACTGTGTCACATGTTAGGCTCTCTTTAGCTTCACGGTGTCTTATCAAAAGTGATTATTTAGTTCCTATTTTTGTTGTAATTTGAGAGCATGTTTCTTGGATTTGTTACAACAGAAATCACAATAGAAATGAAAAATATTCCTTTAATAAATTAGATTACACATCACAGTACAATGCAACAGAACAATCGCAAGCAAACAGAACCTCAATCACACAAATGTACATGATTTAGTGGTCCCACCCATTATCTATACATATGCCACTAAAGATGTAGTTTTATATGACAGATTAAAAAATTGTAATATCATAAAATGGACTTGTTATAGTTTGTGCTACAACAGTACAACATATTTTCTGTTTTTCGTTTTAAAATAAGATTTCTGAAATTTACCTTTTAAGAGGATGACTCTTTTTCTTTTCAGTGTTGCAGATTTGAGAGTCAGGTGATGACTGCGGGCTTTGGTCCAAAGGCTATCCGCACTCATGTACTATAAAAACCTACTCTAAATGATTTTATCGGTACCCTTTTCAGTATAATCAAAGTTTCCAGTACGTCCTCCTGCATTCGCCATACTGCATCGACATACTCTATATCAACCACCATCTATTTTTTATATTTTTTCTCTCTTCTTTTTATTTATTTTCTTTCCTTTTCTCTCTCACTTTCCTTGTATTTTGTTTCCTTTTCTCTTCTTTTTCCTCTTCTTTTCCTTCTATCTCATTTCTCAATCCTTCTCCATTTTTCATTCTACTTACTTTTCCTCCGCCCTACTGAATGTAGGCCTAGAGGGGGGGTGAATAGGCCTTTTTGAATTTTCTCGGTTCCTGTAACACTCAACAACAAAGTCAATACCAGAGATATCGGACTAGTCCGGTAAAGTGCGGACTAGTCCGATTTTCACGGGCTAAGTTGATCAAGTTCAGTCAATTTGATTGATTCGTTAATGTTTGCAGCGGAAATATAAACTTGAATGACAGTTTAATAGTTGTATGTCAAATTCTATTACAATTAAGGCTCTTGTTCAACAATTTAACTCAAATTGAACAAAGTGAATCAAACCCTAGATTAAGTTGATCAATTAAGATGAAGAACGCAAAAGGACAAGACACACGATTTATCCTGTGGTTCGGCTACCACGAAGGCAACCTACGTCCACGTTGAGGAGCCCACAAAAGGACCGGGTCTTCTCCAACCCTTCCCTCGTCGGATCGCCACGAAGGCCAATCCTCTTCCACTAATCACAAAGGGTAAATAACCAAGTTGAAGGGGCGTTCTCAACGTTGAGAGCTCCCTTGATTACAACTTACAAAGCCACCAATAACACACTCGAAAATTACAAATTGAAACGCAAGAGTGTGTTAGAGAATCAAACCAAGAGCTCAATGATGTGTGCCAAGTGTCTCTCCAATGATATAGAAGTGATCTTCAATAGATTGATCGATTTTGCACTTAATTTCGTGGAGAGAGGTGGTTTTTGAGTCTCTTGGGAGGTGTGACGGCGCTAGGGTTCGAGAGATTGTAAAAGTGGGCCGTGCACCTCTATTTATATGGGGTTTCTAAAAGTGACCGTTAGGGTTCAGAAAGATCGGACTAGTCCGTGGTGGTCACCGGACTAGTCCGGTGTGCTGTGTGTAGCAAACCCTAAGTGTCCAGGAATATCGGACTAGTCCGGTTGAAAACGGACTTGTCCGATTTCACTACTGGAAATCTTCGGACTATTCCGATTGCCATCGGACTTGTCCGGACATATGAAACCCTAAGTGTTTAGGATGACAAGTCCGCACTTGGAGGACTTGTCCAATTTAGATCAGTGTGTATATCGGACTAGTCCTTGTAGACACCGGACTTGTCCGAAGTGGATCAGAAAGAATATCGGACTAGTCCGGATCACAACGGACTTGTCCGATTTTGTGTGACTTGTGCATTGTGTTGAGGACTAGTCCGCATTGGGGAGGACTAGTCCGAAATGGATCAGAAAGATATCGGACTAGTCCGGTGGATACCGGACTTGTCCGATCTAGTGCAGAAAGTGATATCGGACTAGTCCGGCTGATATCGGACTAGTCCGGTCCTGTATAACTTTGTGCATTGTGTGTGTGTGCTTGAAAGTGATTGAGCTCTTGGGTGTGTTTCCTTAACACACTCCATACATAATAATCTACTATTTTCTTCTCCTTGAGCTCAAATTCACTTTGCTTCTCATTTCCCTTCTTTTTGGCATTTTGCTCATTTTTCATTATTTGCCTGCATTCATCTCAACAAAAGGATTAGGATCCCAATTGCTTGTCATAAATCATCCAAAACCCACAAGGGAGTCCTATATGCACTTTCAATCTCCCCCTTTTTGGTGATTGATGATAACCAATTGAGATTTCACAAAATAAGGCAAAAAATGAGATTTTCATAAAGTATGCACATATGACTCAAAAATACATCAAGCAACAAGAAAATTATCCATATGTGCATTCTTTATGGTGGGATGCATACTAAGTGCATGAATACATTGAGAATGACAGAATTTACATTAATCAACCGATACCAAGTGCATATGACATTCGAGGAGCAAAAATGCAGTTTTCATCACATACTCGCAAATAAATTGAGCAATTCATCACAAGACCAAACTTAATATGAAAACAGTGTTAAACTATTACAATCACAATAAAAGTACAGAGAAGGCTCTCTCCTCGCCTCCTATTACAGCTAAAGCTAAGACTTGACTCCCCCTCAATCTCTCCCCCTTTGGCATCAAGACACCAAAAAGAGAGAGAGGAAGGTCCTAGGTTCTTCACTCTTCACTGTCTGTCCTCTTGTCATCTTCTTCGTCTTCTTCGCTCTCCGCTTGACGAGGAGGAGAGGGAGGAGGAGGAGCGGAGCTGCTCGAGCCCCCAATGCCAAAATAGGCAAGCTCGGAGGGGGACAAGGGCCCGAACTCGGAGATGTCAAGATCAGAATCTTCAGAAATTACTGGAGATCTAATGGGGTTGATCTCCAGCTTTTCACTCGGTTTCTTCACATTGGCTTTGATATATCTCATATCCTCCTTCCTCTTCTGATTGAGTTTATGAAGCTTTACTTCAGACTTCTTGCAGGAGGAGAATATCGCGGACAAGTATTTGAGGATCCCACTGGCGGATCCTCTTCGAGGAGCTTCCCTGGAGGGGGGAGGAGCCCTAGCAGCATCTCTTTCTCTTGCCGGTGCCTCAGGACTTGAGGCCGGCGAGGGAGCAGCCTGGACACTCACAGGCTGAGGCTTCTGAGGCCTCAGGGGAGTGTGCTCTACATCCTTCACGAATTCTATTCTTGTGACCTTCTCAATCATGAACATCAAGTAGGGAGCATAGCCACAGGACCGGTTGGGGGTGCTTGAGATGTTGACCATGTCGTTCCATATGTAATCTGCAACATCAAACTGTCTCTTCTTGCTTATGACCCTCATTAGAGTCCGGAGGTAGCCCTGTACACTCCCTGCATCCCCATCCTTGGGGGCAATGGTCTTTCGGAGAACTCTGTTCAGAACCACAAAGAAGGGCTTCATGTTCTTTGTGGAGGGAGGAACATACTTAGATTTGGGCTCATACAAGAACTTCATTCTGTCCCTCTCAATGACCCCTATGTTGTGGATGATCAGGTGGTCATGTCCAGCAGAGTCTAAATGGAGCAAGCTTGCAAAATCCTCCTGAGTGATGGAGTACTTGGATCCATGGGTCATCCAAGTCACACTCTCTTCATCTTCACTCGAGAAGTGGCACGTTGCATAGAATTGTGCAATCACTTCATCATTCCAATTGTGTCTGAAGGCAAATAGATCCTTCAGACCATGCCTTTCTGCTGTAGCAATGACCTCATCAAAAGCTGAGCACTTCTTCTTCTCTAGGTGGGCCTAGTCAATCCACTGACTGCGCACCACCGGAGTCTTCATCGGCAGGTAAACCAGCCTGTAGAAATCTGTATGGAAGTTTGACCAAAACCTTCCATCAGCTGCCTGCTTTGGTCTTCCATAGCAATCAATGCTTCTTAGCTTGGTTGCCACATCGCTGCCTTTCCCATTGAATATCTCTTCATTGGGGTCCCGGACCCCTTCTCTGGGAGCATGAAGCTTCAGGGGCCCAACTGGCCCCGTTGCGACTCCCTTGCCCTTTCCCTTTGCTTGACGAAGGCCGCTTGAAGACGTAGCAGCCTTCGAGGCGGGCTTCTTGACACAGACCTTCCTCCGAACCTGGGGAGGAGAGGTAGCAGGCTCGGAAGGTCTTTCTTGGCGTTTCTTGCCAAGACCCGCCAAGGATCGAGGTGCCACCTCGTGGTCCAACTCGGCCTCAAAGTCGGAGATCTCGTTGTCGGAGCTCGACATGATCTGAGAATGATTGAACAAGAATAATGACAAGTTATACAAGGCATAGGTAAGACAAGATAGCAATGGATGGCATTAAGGAATTAAGGAATTAGGTTTCAGGTTCAGAAACATCGGACTTGTCAGGTGCTCAGGCACGGACTAGTTCGGGGTACCGGACTTGTCCGTGCATGGACCGGACTAGTCTGGTGTTCATACTCAAAAACCTAACAGATTGGATAGGATACAATCCCTAATGCAAATCTAGTCTAGCATACATGTAGTACATCAACTAAACATGTAACTAGTGAAGGGTGATAGGCCAAACGATCAACAATTGAGTAAAACACGATTTCTAGGATTTTGAAGATTTTTACCGAAGAAATCGATGGAGGCTCGAAGTTTTGGGGGTTGGAGGCCGGACTAGTCCGCTAGCTTCAACCCCCAAGTCTTCAAGCTTGATCTCCGCCCAAATGAGTGGCTTTTCGACGGAGGATGCAAAAGATCGCCTTGGGAGCTCGAGCGCAAGAGAGAGGAAGCCTAGAGCGAATGAGAGGGTGAGGAGATTAGGGTTTGGTGGCGGCTAGGGTTATGGACACGAAAAATCGGACAAGTCCGGACATGACCGGACTAGTCCGAAGTCATCCAGAGACCTATATCGGACTAGTCCGTGGTCTATCGGACTAATCTGGCCTAACCGGCACGCTGCGGACTAGTCTGCATGGGCGGACTAGTCCGGGTAACCACGGACTAGTCCGTGGTCACCAGGAAATAATTGCATAGCCCATTCATATATATTTGAAGGTTCAATAATAGAGAATAGAGAGGCAAAACAATTCAAGTAATCTTGATGAATTTGACCAGTAAGCATACGACAATCATACAATGATCAAAATTCATCAAGATCTAATAACTGACATAGTTTTTCGAGAGAAAAATGGAGAGGGATGATTTTCACAATTCAATCAACATTTTTGAAGCAATCATACAGGTATGCAACTTTTCAAGCCACACTCCGAGAATCAAGAATATTTAGCTCATTTTGGAGTTCGCAAAAACGCTTTTCATCAAGTGGCTTGGTGAATATGTCGGCCAATTGTTTTTGGGTGTTGACATGTGAGATGGTTATGTCTCCTTTCATGGAATGGTCTCTCAAGAAATGATGTTTTATGTCTATGTGTTTAGTCCTAGAGTGCTCAACTGGATTGTGGGCTATTTTAATGGAACTCTCATTATCACAAAGGAGAGGAATACGGTTTAATCCCTTAGAGTTTGTCGCATCCAAAGGAGTTGTGCACAACAACTCCCGGCTGCAACATACTCCGCTTCAGCTGTGGATAATGCAATGGAATTTTGTTTCTTAGATGACCAAGAAACCAAAGATCTTCCAAGGAATTGGCATGTGCCAGAGGTGCTTTTTCTATCAACTTTGCACCCGGCATAATCTGCATCGGAGTAACCAATGAGATTGAATTTGGAGCCTTTTGGGTACCAAAGACCAAGGTTGGGTGTATGAACTAAATATCTCAAGATTCTTTTTATGGCTGTCAAGTGACATTCCTTAGGGTTGGCTTGAAATCTTGCACACAAACATACACTCAACATAATATCTGGCCTAGATGCACATAAGTAGAGTAAAGATCCAATCATGGAGCGATATACCTTTTGGTCGACGCTCGGTCCATCTTCATTGAGATCCAAGTGGCCATTCGTAGCCATGGGAGTCTTTATGGGCTTTGCCTTGTCCATGCCAAACTTCTTGAGTATGTCCTGCGTGTACTTGGTTTGGCTTATGAATGTTCCTTCCCTTTGTTGCTGCACTTGGAATCCCAAGAAGTACTTCAATTCTCCCATCATTGACATTTCAAACCTGTCTGTCATAATTCTACTAAATTCTTCACAGAAAGATTGGTTAGTTGACCCAAAAATTATATCATCAACATAGATTTGGCAAATAAAAAGATCATTATCTAGATTCTTTGTGAATAATGTATAATCTACTTTGCCAATTTGAAAACCATTATCAATTAAGAAATCTCTAAGACACTCATACCAAGCTCTAGGAGCTTGTTTGAGGCCATAGAGAGCCTTACGCAGTTTATATACGTGGTCGGGGAACTCTTCGTCTTCAAACCCGGGTGGTTGCTCCACGTACACCTCTTCCTTGATCGGTCCGTTGAGGAAGGCGCTTTTCACGTCCATTTGATACAGCTTGAAATCATGGTGAGTAGCATATGCAAGTAATATTCTAATTGATTCAAGCCTAGCTACTGGAGCAAAAGTCTCATCGAAATCCAAACCTTCGACTTGTGAGTAACCTTTGGCCACAAGTCGTGCCTTGTTTCTTGTCACCACTCCGTGTTCGTCTTGCTTGTTGCGGAATACCCACTTGTGCCCACTATATTTGCATTGGGTCTTGCCACAAGTTCCCAAACCTCGTTTCTCTTGAAGTTGTTCAACTCTTCTTGCATTGCCACCACCCAGTCCGGATCCTTCAATGCATCCTCAGTCCTGCGTGGTTCCAAAAACGAGACAAACGAGTAATGCTCACAAAAATTAGCTATACGAGATCTAGTGGTTACTCCCTTTTGGATGTCACCGATGATGTTGTCGATTGGGTGATCCCTTTGAATGCATTGGTGTACTCTTGGGTGTGGCACTTGGAGAGTTGTGTGTTGGTGATCATTTTCTTCTCCCCCTGAGTGGTTGCCCTCATTGATTTGTTGATCATCTTCATATTCTTGTGATTGATCTTGTATCGAAGCTCCCCCTTGATTGTTGATCTCCTCTTGTGGTTCACTTTCCTCTTGTATTTGTGATGATGACTCTTATGGTCGAACTTCGCCTAGAGCCATTCTCTTCAATGCTTGATAAGGAGCTTCTTCTTTACCTAATTCACATTGATCAACTTGCTCCTTTTGGGAGCCATTAGTTTCATCGAACACTACGTCACGTGCCACTTCAACAAGTCCGGAGGCCTTGTTGAAAACACGATAGGCGTAAGTGTTCGAATCATAACCAAGCAAGAAACCTTCATCGGACTTCAAAGCGAACTTTGAAGTCCTGGGCTTATTGTTCAAGATATAACATGGAGAGCCGAAAACTCGAAAATATGAAATGTTTGGTTTGTTACCGGTGAGTAGCTCATAAGGAGTCTTCTTGAGTAGTCGATGAAGGTAGAGTCGATTTGCGGCGTGGCAAGCGGTGTTAATTGTTTTCGCCCAAAATCGATCCGAAGTCTTGTATTCATCGAGCATTGTTCTAGCCATCTCTATGAGCGTTCGGTTCTTCCTTTCGGCAACTCCATTTTGTTGTGGAGAGTATGGTGCTGAAAATTCGTGCTTGATTCCCTCCTCATCAAGGTACTCCTCCACTTGTATGTTCTTGAACTCCGTGCCGTTGTCGCTCCGAATACTCTTGATCGATAGTGAGAACTCATTTTGCGCTCGCTTGAAGAATTTCTTGAGTGTCCCTTGTGTTTCTGACTTTTCATGCAAAAAGAACACCCAAGTGAAGCGGGAAAAATCATCAATAATGACTAAACCGTATTTATTACCACCGATGCTTATGTAATCAATTGGACCAAACAAGTCCATATGAAGTAGTTCGAGCGGTCTTGTCGTAGTCATGATGTTCTTTGTGGGATGATGTGCTCCAACTTGCTTCCCCGCTTGGCACGCGCTACAAGGCCTGTCTTTCTCAAAAACAACATCTTTCAAACCTCGGATGTGATCGCCCTTGAGGAGTTTTTGAAGATTCCTCATACCAACATGTGCTAGCCGTCTATGCCACAGCCAACCCATGTTGGTTTTTGCAATCAAGCATGTTTCGAGTTCGGCTTTATCCTTGTTAAAGTCAACAAGGTAAAGCTTTCCCTTCAACATACCCTTGAATGCAACGGAACCATCACTCCTCCTTGAGACGGTCACACCCTCTCTAGTGAACAAGCAATTATAACCTTTGTCACATAATTGAGATATGGACAGCAGGTTATAATCTAAAGATTCAACATGTAAAACATGAGAAAGAGTGTGTTCAGAGGATATTGCTATTTTATCGGTACCGAGCACCCTTCCTTGACTATTATCTCCGAAGTAGATGCCTTCGTTTGGGTCCTCGTTTTCTTCATATTCCACGAACATCCTCCTTTCTCCGGTCATGTGGTTGGTGCATCCACTGTCTAGCACCCATTTGGATCCACCGGAGGAATAGGCCTGCAGAAACAAATTATGCCTTGGTTTTAGGTACCCAAGCTTGCTTGGGTCCTTGGAGGTTAGTTACAATACATTTGGGCACCCACACATGGGATTTTGTGTTCCCATGGCGTGGCCCAGCATAATAAGCATAAACTTTACCAAGATTGTTTCTCATTAATACATAAGAGGCATCAAAGGTTTTGAACAAAGGTTGCTATTGTTTATGGATCGGACTAGTCTGGGTGACCGGACTTGTCCAGATGACCGGACTTGTCCGGACCACAACCGGACTAGTCCGGTGTTCATGAGAGTTCAGGATCTTAATTTTCGAGTTACCAGGTTGTGAGGGTCCTCCCTTCACAAAGGTAATCCTTCCCTTGTTATTCTTATGACTTCCAGCATTTTGCTTTCCATCATAAGAGTAACCAATGCCATACTTGACATTTGGAGGTCTTTGGACCAAGTATGCACTACGTGCATAGTTGATCCTCTCCTTGTCAAATATTCCACATTGGGTAGGATTTTTATCCTTTGTGGAGGTAGACTATTCCTTCAAACTGGTGTTGATTTTACCACATTTGCACATATGAACAAGATTAGTTGAAGTGGGTTGAGAAGGTAGACTTGAAGAGGAGGAAGATTCACTTAGCTTGAGTGACTCAACTTGCACTTCAAGGATCTTGTTAACCTTGATCAGGTCATCAAGTTGATCCTTGATTGCAACGTTTGAGTTGGTTAACTCCAAGCAAGTTTTCTTGCTTGAAGCTAGCTCAAGCTCTAGTGAGCTGTTTTTCTCCTTTTCAAGAACTAGAGGATTGTCAAGTTCGACATACTTCTCCTTTTGGGAGATAATCATGTCCTCTTGACGATCAATTAGCCATTCCTTCTCAACAAGTTGGTCAAGTAAAAATTTCATTTTAGCAGCAGTTTTTCTATCTAATCCAATTAACATATCTTCATCATCACTATCTAGTTCATCATTACTTGAGTAGGAATGCATGGAAGGAGTTTTAATGTTTACCTTGCGTTTACCTTCCTTTGCCATGAGGCAAGTGCCATTTCCCTTCTTTGTACCGAGCGTGGGGAAGAGTGTGGGTTTCTTGGACGTGCTTCCAATGGCTATGCTAGCCATCTCTTCTTCATCGGATGATGAGGACTCATCGTTTGAGTCCCACTCCTTTCCAATGTGTGCTTATTCAGCTTGTTTCTTATTCTTGAAGAATTTCTTCGGTTGAGGCTTGGCTTCTTTATTCTTCTTCTTGTTGTCCTCATACGGGCAATCGACTATAAAGTGGTTATACTCACCACAATTATAGCACGCCCGCCTCATCTTCGGCTTTGTCCTCTCCTTGTACTTGCCTTCACTTGATTTTGTTCCTCGTCTTTTCTTCATTATTCTTTTGAACTTTTTCATGAACAAAATCATATCCTCTTCGTCCAGCTCACTGCTTTCATCATCGCTGTCCTCCTCAAGCTGTGCTTCTCTTGCTTCTTTGGATAGAGGCTTGAGTGTGGACTTTAAGGCAACTCCCTTCTTCTTGGCCGATGTGAGGTCGGCTATTTCTTTGACGTGCTTGGCTTGTTTCTCCATCATTTCAAAGTTGATGATTTTGCCAAGCAATTCATCTGGAGTCATCCTCTTGTACCCGGGACTTTCTCTGATCATAGAGCATAGTGTGACATTGCGAGGCATAAAGGCTCTAAGGATGAGGTTTACAACCTCGCGGTCATTCCACTTCTTGCTCCCATATGATCGAACCTTGTTTACAAGTGTCTTCAATCGGTTGTACATGTCCTGGGGAGACTCGTCTTCCTCAATTGCGAACCTTCCTAGTTCGCCTTCGATCATTTCAATTTTCGCCTCCCGCACATGTCGGTCACCTTCATGGGCTGTTTGTAGTGTGTCCCATATTTCCTTGGCAATCTCCAGTCCGTCCACCTTTGTGAATTCATCTCGACTTAGAGAGGAGGTGATTACGGCTGCGGCTTGAGCGTTTCTGTGGATGGCTTGCTCTTGACTTGGGGTGAGCTCTTCGTCGTCATCTGGGATGTCTATTCCTGTGCACACAATATGCCATAAACTTGGGTTAAGGGAAATCAAGTGCATCTTCATATTTTGCCTCCACATGGAGTAATCACTCCCATCGAAGTGTGGGGCTTTTCCAAGAGGAATAGATAGGTAATGGCTGTTGTTTGAATTTAAATGATCATAGTTAAAAGGATATCGGGAGTAGTCGGTATGACTACTCCCCTTATTCTTTTCTTCAACTTTAGCTTTCCCTTTGGAAAGTGCTTTCTTTCTGAGGAGTGCTTTCAGCTCCAGCGTCTCCTTGTCATCATCATCGAAGTCTTGAATTGCTTCGAGATACTTTTCTAGCTTTTGGTTCTTGTCGTTGTTCACTTCTTCCTGGTTGTTGATTTTCTGAACTTCCTTCATGTCCGACATGATCTCTTCGAGTGGTTGCACTCTTTCTTGAAGAACCCGCTCTGATACCAATTGAATGTAGGCCTAGAGGGGGTGAATAGGCCTTTTTGAATTTTCTCGGTTCCTGTAACACTCAACAACAAAGTCAATACCAGAGATATCGGGCTAGTCCGGTAAAGTGCAGACTAGTCCGGTTTTCACGGGCTAAGTTGATCAAGTTCAGTCAATTTGATTGATTCGTTAATGTTTGCAGCGGAAATATAAACTTGAATGACAGTTTAATAGTTGTATGTCAAATTCTATTACAATTAAGGCTCTTGTTCAAAAACTTAACTCAAATTGAACAAAGTGAATCAAACCCTAGATTAAGTTGATCAATTAAGATGAAGAACGCAAAAGGAAGACACACGATTTATCCCGTGGTTCGGCTACCACGAAGGCAACCTACGTCCACGTTGAGGAGCCCACAAAAGGACCGGGTCTTCTCCAACCCTTCCCTCGTCGGATCGCCACGAAGGTCAATCCTCTTCCACTAATCACAAAGGGTAAATAACCAAGTTGAAGGGGCGTTCTCACGTTGAGAGCTCCCTTGATTACAACTTACAAAGCCACCAATAACACACTCGAAAATTACAAATTGAAACGCAAGAGTGTGTTAGAGAATCAAACCAAGAGCTCAATGATGTGTGCCAAGTGTCTCTCCAATGATCTAGAAGTGATCTTCAATAGATTGATCGATTTTGCACTTAATTTCGTGGAGAGAGGTGGTTTTTGAGTCTCTTGGGAGGTGTGACGGCGCTAGGGTTCGAGAGATTGTAAAAGTGGGCCGTGCACCTCTATTTATATAGGGTTTCTAAAAGTGACCGTTAGGGTTCAGAAAGATCGAACTAGTCCGTGGTGGTCACCGGACTAGTCAGGTGTGCTGTGTGTAGCAAACCCTAAGTGTCCAGGAATATCGGACTAGTCCGGTTGAAAACGGACTTGTCCGATTTCACTACTGGAAATCTTCGGACTAGTCTGATTGCCATCGGACTTGTCCGGACATATGAAACCCTAAGTGTTTAGGATGACAAGTCCGCACTTGGAGGACTTGTCCGATTTAGATCAGTGTGTATATCGGACTAGTCCGTGTAGACACCGGACTTGTCCGAAGTGGATCAGAAAGAATATCGGACTAGTCCGGATCACAACGGACTTGTCCGATTTTGTGTGACTTATGCATTGTGTTGAGGACTAGTCCGCATTGGGGAGGACTAGTCCGAAGTGGATCAGAAAGATATTGGACTAGTCCGGTGGATACCGGACTTGTTCGGTCTAGTGCAGAAAGTGATATCAGACTAGTCCGGCTGATATCGGACTAGTCCGGTCCTGTATAACTTTGTGCATTGTGTGTGTGCTTGAAAGTGATTGAGCTCTTGGGTGTGTTTCCTTAACACACTCCATACATAATAATCTACTATTTTCTTCTCCTTGAGCTCAAATTCACTTTGCTTCTCATTTCCCTTCTTTTTGGCATTTTGCTCATTTTTCATTATTTGCCTGCATTCATCTCAACAAAAGGATTAGGGTCCCAATTGCTTGTCATAAATCATCCAAAACCCACAAAGGAGTCCTAGATGCACTTTCACCTACACCTCACCGGAAGTCAGCCACCTTTGCGCATTGCAGAGCCTACCCACCTTACGCGGCCCCTACCCTCACCGGGGTAGAGGAAAAAGAGGGAAGAGACGACTGAACAGAAGAAAGAGTACTGGAAAGGAAAAAAAAATAAAAAAAATAAAAAAGAGAAAACATGAAAAATAAAGAAGGAAAAAATAAAAATAAATGTAAAAGGAAGAGAGACTGGGAAAAATAAATAAATAATAGTTTTTTGTATAATCTGGAATTGAATATATATTACGCATTTAGATTACAACGAGTCCCTAAGACTGCATTGTAAAGTAGGATGTTTAAAAGCATTTTTTTAATAATTAAAAATATTTTTAAGTACAATTTAAAGTAGGATGAGGGGGCGTATAAATCCGACGGTTTCAAACACGCCCGCACCTAAAAGTATTTCTCCTGAGAACAAGCGCTTAACATAGTGATGGGATCTGTGGTTACGATCTCACCCACTGCGGTTCGATTTCCAAAGTCATAAATGTCTTACCGGAAATTTTCGTAAAATAATATTTCGGATGTCTCTAGGAAGTGGAGTAATAATGGTAATGCAATGTCTCCCATCATGTAGCAGTCTTTGATGGATTGTGTTATTTGTTGAAGAACGCAATCTTAAAAGTTGTGTGTAATTATAGAGCTGAATATGTATGACTATCTTCAACAGGTGACCTAAATGAAAGCCGATTCACATTTTGGGTCTTTAGAGAGAGCCCATACACCCTCGAACAGCTGTGCTGTAACCAAAATATTTTTTGGGTTGCTCCCCATTCATAAGCCAAATCTGACTCTACCACACAGCTCATTCCGACTTTCCAACAATCCATCACTTTCTTCTTCTCTCTAACCACGCAGCACTGCCCTGATCATGCCTCCCCTCCACGCCATGTGACACCACTCCTCACTGCGTGATGCCGCCCTGCCGCAAGCCCGCCACACCGCCTTCCCACATTTCGCCCCTCTCCTCTCGCCTCCTCGCGATGTGTCACGCCACTCCTCCTCGCCGCGAGGCGCTGTCCAGCATCGCAACCTCCACGCAGCATCGTCCCTATCCCGCGCCCACCATACCACCTTGCACCATGCCGCAAGTCGCCTCCTCGCGTTGTGTCGTGCTGCTCCTCCTCACTGTGAGGCGCCACCCTGCCCTGCACCCACCACGGTGCCCTGCTATCTGCCGCCCTTCCACACGCGCACGATGCTGCCCTGCCCTGAGATCGTCGTGGCACCGCCTTGCCCCATGCCGCTCGTCGCCTCATCACGCTATGCCGCACGCTCCTCCACAGCACGAGGTGTTGCCCTACCCCGGGGCCCATAACGCCGCCTTTACCCATGCAGCCCGCCACCTCATGACGTTGTGCCTCGTCGCTCCTCCGCGCCACATGCCGACATCGTCGCACTGCGCCCACCGTGCGCCATCTTGCCCCATGCCGCCCATCGCCTCCTCCCGCTGTGCCGCGCCGCATGCCGCCATCATCGCCCCGCCCCTCACCAGTGTCGGCTCTGGGGCATGGCCAGAGGGGCGACGGCCAAGGGCCCCATCCAGGTTGGGGCCCAAAAATCTGTCAAAGTATATAAGCGTATTCAGTCATTTAATCCATTTGAATCTCATCAGCCCAAATAATTTATATAGGTCCAAAACAATGGAAGCAGGTAGCAGTTCACAAATGTACATGTTGCTGTTTTATTTTATTTTGATTGATACGCATCGTAACCAATCAAAACGCTTGTCGTGTGTTGGTTGCCTATTTTATGATTTTTCTAATTAAGTTAAGTTTGAAAAGAAATATTGCATATATGATGTATTCAGAAGATTATCTTAATGTTATGCTTAATAATTTTGCATCATGAAATACTCAAAGGACTTAATTTTGTGCTTACTGCACAAGATTAATTTTTTTAGTTTTTTCTTATTTAATATAATCCTATTAGACAATGATTATGATGCAATATGGGATATAGAGCAATCGAGCAATTAACCATCTTTCACCATTGGATATGCATCCTGTATTTGTTGCAAGTTTTTAAATCTTCTACCCAGGTGAGGGGTTGTTGCTTGCACAATGACATCATATCTCAGATTGCTTTCTAGTCGTTGTCATCATATTAGCTCCAATTTTTTGGAACCTTTGGTTGTACTATTTAAAATTAACTTCTAAGTGTTGGAAAATTGCGTATTATTCTAAATCTGGATTCTAAATTGAGGCAAGTTTCACAGATATTCAATATTGCAAAGCGTACTATACAGAGCAGTGGGTAGATCAGCAAAATAAAAACTAGCGAAAACATATGAACTCACTTGGGTTCTTCAATGTAGCAGCGCAAATCGATGTCAAAAACAGATTCGAGCGGTCGCGCAGATGTGCTGCCCAAAAAACTTATTATCGTCCCTCGTGCAGGCTTCACAACGACAAAGGTTCGGAGATACCGCTTACCCTTCTCCTCGGTGCACGCCAAGGAAGAGGGTCGGTGAAGTTTTGGCAGCTCAAACACCACAGCACAGCTTTCCAGAAAGGAAGACGAATAGATGGACGAGAATTTTGTGTGTGTTGGAAACCTGAATGTCTTCAGGGCATGATATAGGTACAACTACCCTCTAGGAGCCGTTTCCATATTAATGATGTCCACTAATTTCTGGTCAATTAATAGCATTAATGGCAATAAATCGCGCACTAATTCTCTATTAGTGCAGAAAGCGTTCAAATTTCATAAAGGATACAAGTGGCAAAAATACTCAATGCAGCCATGCCACGGTCACGCGTCGCAAGTCACAAGTCACGCGGACTAACATGCGAAAAATCGTGGAAACATGCGCGTGCGTGCGTGTGTGTGAGTACATATAGCCAGACCCCTCATTATTGCTTTCTCTATTCAGCCATAGTTATGAGGGCTACTATATATGTTGGTTTGCACCACCTTGTACTAGCAGTATGAGACTATAACCAACAGCCACATTGCTTTGGAATTTCAGCTGAATGGGTCATACTCAAATGGGCCAAATTCCAACAATCCTCCACCAATTTCAAAGTAAGGAATGAAGAATAAAAGATCACTGTGTTGCAGTATTGTTTTATATATCAGTCTTTCGGTATGAGTCCCGTACGGGTTAAACTTATACCTAGAATAACAAGATTCATCTTTCCACAACTAAAGAATATACTATGCCTTGAATTCTCAGCCTTGTGTGAAAAGATTTCACTTGAAATCAGAACTGATATTAGGCTGTCAGACAACCTCACCTATCTGGAGCGTTAATGGTCTGCTCCCGTATCTTCTCATGAGCCTTTATGAGAACGCCCTATTCTCACGAACTGCGACCTATAGTTAAGCTCAAGTAGGTTTTTTCCTTCAAGATATTCTGTAGGCTAATATCTTTACAATGGAAAACATTAAGGCTTAATTTATGCCAACCTTCCATACAATAAAGAGTACTTGGTGTCATTTGAATATGGGTACATTATTTATTTATAATGTACTCTTTGGTTACATTAGTCAACTTGTCTTTCCTAGTACCTAAATCATGGGATCTCCGATCAAAAGGACAGGTTACTATTGTGATGTAACATCAGGTGAGCCTCATACCCATGTTCTTAGACATCACGAAAATCACATTCCGTGATAATCCTTTTGTGAAGGAGTCTACCAGATTATTTGCACTTTTCACATAGCTCGCAGCTATAACTTCGGAGTTTTTCATCTTTCTGACAGATTTCAGTCTATGCTTGGTGTACTTGTTGGACTTTGAATTATACTTTGTATACATAACCTGAGCTAGCATTGATTGGTTATCGCAATAATTAGGATAGGCGGTACCGACTTTTAAACAAAAGGTAAGTCCATCAATAGCTCTCTTAGCCATTCAACCTCATTGCTAGCTATTTCTAGTGCTGCAAGTTCAGTCTCTGTAGTAGACTTTGTTAATACAGTATGTTTACAAGACCTCCATAAAACTGCAGCACCAGCAAGCGTAAACACATAGCCACTCGTGGCTTTCATCTCATCCGCATCTGAGATCCAATTGGAATCACTATATCCCTCTAACGTTGGTGGATATCCCATGTATTGAATTCCAAGTGAGGTTGTGCCTCTCAAATAGCGCAACACTCGTGCAAGTGCCTTCCAATGATCATCTCCCGGGTTTGATGTAAACCGACTAAGTTTGCTCACAGCATAGGAGATATAAGGTCGCGTGGCACCAGCTAAATACATAAGGGAACTGATTATTTGTGAGTATCTCAGTTGATCTTTTCCCTCTCTCATAAATTTTTGAAGCTCGATGCTTGCATCATAGGAAGTTGGAGAAACTTTGCAGTTATCAAAGCCAAAGCGAGAAAGAAATTTTTCCGCATAGTGGGATTGATTTAGAGTGATTCCATCCTCATTTCTAATCAACTTTATATTCAGAATTACATCTGCCGGTCCCAAGTCTTTCATGTCAAAACATCCAGACAAGAAAGATTTGATCTCATAAATCACGCTTGTGCTTGTTCCAAAAATTAATATGTCATCAACATACAAGCACAACATTACTCCTTAACCCCCACCACAACAATAGTACACACACTTGTCCGCCTCATTCACGCTGATCCGGCTGATGTTAGAGTGTTGTTGAATTTTTCATGCTATTGTTTGGGTGCTTGCTTAAGACCATACAAGGATTTTATTAATTTACACACTTTATTCTCTTGCCCAGGAATTTTATAACCATCTGGTTGCTCTATATATATTTCTTCCTCTAACTCTCCATAGAGGAAAGTCGTTTTTACATTCATTTTATGGACAAGTAAACCATAGGAAGAAGCTATCGTCAGCAACACTCTGATGGTGGTAATTCGGGCACAGGAGAGTATGTGTCAAAGAAATCCTATCCTTCTTTTTGTGTAAATCCCTTAGCCACAAGCCTAGCCTTGTACTTATCAATAGTACCATTCGGCTTTAATTTCTTTTTGAAGATCCACTTACAGCCAATAGGTTTACACCCACTTGAACAATCAGTGATCTCCCAAGTCCCATTTGACATGATGGAGTCCATCTCACTACGGACTGCCTCTTTCCAATACTCTGCATCTTGAGATGCATATGCCTCTTCAAGAGTATTGGGCACATCATCAAGAAGATAAACAATAAAGTCATCTCCAAAAGATTTTGCGATCTTTTGTCTCTTACTCCTACGAGGAGATTCAGGATCGACTAAATTGTTATCTTCTCTGGATGGTGTGTGTATTTCGTCATTTGATTGAGGTGGTATATAATCCTCAGGAGCAGTTGTATGAGTATGATTATTCTCATTATAAGATGTGCTACCTACTGCTCTCATTGGAAATATATTTTCAAAGAATGAAGCATCTCTTGACTTTATGATAGTATTCACATTTTGTTCTGGAGTATCAAATTTAACTACTAAAAATCTATAGGTCGTACTGTTATGTGTATATCCCAAGAATACACAATCTACTGTTTTGGGTCCAAGCTTTCTCTTTTTCAGCTCAGGTATATTGACCTTTGCTAAATAGCCCCAAGTCCTCAAAATTTTGACATTGGGTTTTCTTCCATTTCATAACTCATATGGAGTGACTTCTCTGTTTTTAGTCACTACTCTATTCAGGACAAAATTTGTTGTTAAAATAGCTTCCCCCACTATTCATAGGACATACCGGCGCTCTCTAACTTAGTGTTTACTAAATCTGTTAGAGTTTGGTTTTTCCTTTTAGCTACCCCATTAGATTGAGGTGAATATGGTGGTGTCACTTCATGGATAATACCATGTTCAGTACAAAACTGAGAGAAATCATTTGAGGTATACTCTCCTCCATGGTCACTGCGCAACCGTTTAATTTTCCTCTCAAGTTGGTTCTCAACCTCGGCCATATAAATTTTAAAGTAATGTAGAGCTTCATCTTTAGTTTTTAGAAGATAAATATAACAAAAATGAGTAGCATCATCTATAAAAGTCATAAAATATCGCTTGCCTCCTCTTGTCAATATTCCATTCATCTCACACAAATCAGAATGAATAAGATCTAATGGTGCCAAGTCTCTCTTTTCCTCTAAACTTTTAAATGGTTTTCGAGGTTGTTTTGCTTGCACACAAGATTGGCACTTTGATCCTTTGACAATATTAAACTTAGGAATAAAATCTAATCTGGACATTCTAGCAATGGTGTCAAAACCAATATGACAAAAACGTGAGTGCCATACATCAGCTTCACAAGCTTTATTAATCCCAGATGCAAAATTCAAACGATAATTCATATCAAGAGTACTTAGAGGGAACAAGCCTTCGCTCACATAGCCTTTGCCAATAAAGTTTCCAAACTTGAAAATTATAACTTTATTTGACTCAAATACTAACATATAACCATCTTGACATAACAAGGAAACACTAATTAGATTCCTATTTATTGTTGGAGCATGCTGCACGTTCTTCAAATGGACAGTCTTCCCTGAAGTGAGCTTCAGTTCGACCGTACCAACACCAAGAATAGAAGCAGCTGATCCGTTTCCCATCAAGATGGTGGAAGACCGTGTTCCCTGGTAAAAAGAAAAATAAAGACAAATCAGGACACACATGAACATTGGCACCTGTGTCAACCTACCAATCTGTGGATTGTACAGCTAAAAAAACAAATGGTAAATTATCATACCCAGAAGGATCGGCTTCACTGTCGTTGTTTTTGCCAATGGTCACATTCACAGCCTTCTTTTGTTGTTCATCATCTTTGATTTTGCGGTAGCGGCAGTCCTTTGCAATATGCCCTTCTTTGCCACACACAAAACATACCCTGTTGTCTTTCTCATTTTTCTTCTTTTTGAAGTTAGTAGTTTTCTTGGCTTTACCACCAGTTTGCATCTTATCCTTGCGATTATTTTTGTGATTGGCATTTTTTTACATCATGTTTACACTAGCACCATTCTGTGCAGCAGCAGATGTGTGAGGAGCGTCTTTTTCCCTTGCTTTTTCCTCCACATCGAGGGTTGTACTCAGATTCTCAGTAGAGATATCTTCTCTCTTGTGTTTCAGGCTTGTGGCGAAATCCCTCCATGAAGCATGGAGTTTGGCAAAAATGCCCGCTGCCACAAATCTGTCAGGCAAGACACATCCCAAACATGCAATCTCTCCGGCCAGCAGCTGTATCTCGTGAGCTTGGGCAAGAACAGACTTTGCAGTATCAATGCTGAAATCAAAGAATTGCTCACAAGTATACAACAGGCGACCAGCTTCAGAGACAGCGTATTTGCGCTCTAGTGCATCCAATAGCTCTGTAGAGTATGTGTAATTCATATACACATCATAGAGATTATCAGCCAAAAGGGTTAAGATGCAACCAAGTGCGGAGTCACGCGCTGTTGGATAAGTGGCGGTCTGGTCAACTGTGAATGGCATTACTGGGTGAATCACCCACCACGGCCCCATCGACATAAGCCAAAATTTGACTTTAGTCTACCATCTACGGAAATTTTTGCCATCTCCGAACCTCTCAGGTTTCATTGCATCCGAAGCACCAGCCATTGCTAGAATAATAGAATAATCGCATCCAGAATATTGAAAAATTGTGTGTTATTCTAAATCCAGATTCTAAATTGAGGCAAGTTTCACATATATTCAATACTGCAAAGCGTACTCCACAGAGCAGTAGGTAGATCAGCACAATAAAAACTAGCAAAAACATATAAATTCACTTGGGTTCATCGATGTAGCAGCGCAGATCGATGTCAAAAACAGCTTCGAGCGGTCGTGCAGATGCGCTGCCCAGAAACCTTATTGTCGTCCCTCGTGCAGGCTTCATAACGACAAAGGTTTGGAGATACCGCTCACCCTTCTCCTCGGTGCACGCCAAGGAAGAGGGTCAGTGAAGTTTTGGCAGCTCAAACACCACAACACAACTTTACAAAAAGGAAGACGGATAGATGGAAGAGAATTTTGTATGTGTTGGAAACCTGAATGTCTTCAGGGCATGATATAGGCATGGCTGCCCTCTAGGAGCCGTTTCTATATTAATGACGTCCACTAATTGCTGGTCAATTAATGGTGTTAATGGCAATAAATCACGCACTAATTCTCTATTAGTGCAGAACGGTTCAAATTTCGTAAAGGATACAAGTGGCAAAAATATTCAATGCAACCACGCTACGGTCGCGCGTCACAAGTCACAAGTCAGGCGGACTAACATGCGAAAAATCGCGGAAATGCGCGCGCGCGTGCGTGTGTGTGAGTACATATAGTCAGATCCCTCATTATTGCTTTCTCTATTCAGCCATGATTATGAGGGCTACTATATATGTTGTTTTGCACCACCTTGCACTAGCAGTATGAGACTATAACCAACAACCACATTGCTTTGGAATTTCAGCCTCAAATGGGCCAAATTCCATCACTAAGAACAAAAAAAATGTTATGATGTTTATTTCTTTCACTATTATATGCTTATAATATATATATATATTAAGGGGTCAAGTATATATATTTATTTCACCCCTTTATATATATATATATATATATATATATATATATATATATAAAGGAGTGAAATATATATACTTGGTGCTAGCGCCCACGAAATTACAAAGCCGGCCCTGCCCCGCACCGTGTGCCGCCTTGCTCAACCCATGCTCGCACCGCCGTCGTCCTGCAGTGCCGCGCGTGGTAACCGGCGAGGTTGTTCCACGGCTTGTGGTACTGCACGGGCCAGTGGTCCTCCATGGTGCCTGACACCGCTCATGTGCGATGTCCAGAGGAAGACCGGAAAGAAAGAAACTGTTGGATTTGGGTTAGGATTCGTTATTGAAGAAGAAAAAATATAGAGCGTGTGAAATTTACTGTAGCAGAAGCTATATGATGAAATAAGGTTTTAATTTTGGGATTCTTTGTTACAAATAGCCTAAAGGTGTGTATAACTGTCCTGGTGATGTGAATAAATATGTAAAGGGGCATTTGCAAAACTGACCCGGTTTTGAACTTCAATTGCTTGTTTTGACCCTACTTTTTAGGGTTTTTCAAAATGAACAACTAAATTGACCCTACTCCGTTTAGTCTATTTAACAGTGTTAAGTATATAGAAAAAAGACATTTACCATTGCACCATTGACCCTATTTTTCATTATACTTTTCATGTGTGGCCCTACTTTATAAAAAATAATTCAGCATTATCTGAATTATTTAAATTTGTACATCATAATTAATTTGAATTTTAGAGAATTCCGTTATAATTTGACAATCTAGACCACAACACAATTTCATATATACCGCTACAGTCACAGACTAACAGTGTACAGTACTTAATATGACAGACAAACTCTAGGCATTTCCTGAACTACACTGAGCAAAAACTCCAGCAAGCAGTGTATGCATTACATGTTGATGACACCCATTTAGAAGGTGCTCTCTCTTAGTCTTGTTCCCCGTCAAATGCAACATCAGGCTATTAAGCTTTGGCATTCTCTCTGGCGTTCATTCCGTCAGTATGCTTCAAGATCTCGAAAGCTTTCATGGAAGTGGAGCAAAGCTTTCTAGAGCTTGAACATTTCTGCCGGCCTGGAACCAGTGCTAGCTTCCTGTTCAGACGCCCGCCGGCCATGCTTACTCGCCGAAGCAGCCGGATGCCGCAGCCTTGCTCACCCGCGTCACGCTCGCAGCCGCCGTCCCACCGCACTCGCAGCCAATGCCGCCGCCACAGCTCGCTCTCGTGCACAGCCGCCGCAACTCGCTCCCGTCCACAGCCGCCGCCGCCACTCGCTCGTTCGTAACCCTAGCGCGAGTTTCTGTCACGGGAGAGAGAATCTGCAACAAAGCAACTCAGTCAGGGGTATTTTGGTATTTTTCATAAAACATGATATTTTTGTTATTTATTTAATTAACCCAAAATAGCTGAAGATAACAGAAGTTGCTAACAGGGTCAAACGGCAGCTTCCTTTCGAAAAATCAGGGTCATATGCACAAAACCTAAAAAAATGGGTTAAACTAACAATTGAGATTCAAAACAGCGTCAGACACGCAATTGTTCCATACGTAAACTAGGGACGAGAAAAAACGGAGACCGAAAAAACAAAGACTGGAACCAAAAAGACCAAAATATCGGATATCGGTCACATGTTTAGGTAACAAATTTAAATAACCGGTATATAAATTTTGAGTTCGGATACCACCCTCAGGTACCCCAAATAACTTAACTAGCCGCTCATAAATTCTCATGGCTTAAGAACTTTGAACAATCTAAACTTTGACATTTCATTTCTGAGTTATGGTATGTGAAGTCGTTAGATTGAACTATTGATTTTTATGATCTATTATTAATGAAGTTATAATTTATTGACACGTGAGATTAAATTTATGAATAATATACTTGTGGTGATTGTTGAGAGCGTAGCATGGGTATAATGTATAATTTGAGTATTTCACATTAGACCGAAGATTGAACTAAAATTAAAATCTAAAATATTCAGTATCTAAAATCTTTACCACATTTTGAATACTAGAAAATCAAAATTTAAAAATATAAAATATCCGAACCTAATGAATCGAACACCCACACTATAGATTGCCAAATGGGCCGCCCGACACGAGTCCGACCCAAGCCCGATTAGGCCCGACGCTAAGCGGCCCGACACTACCAGGCCCGACGCACATTCCATGTCGTGTCGGGTTGTGCCACCAAGCTGAATAGCTGAGCCGAGCACGGCACGGCGACCATTTCTTCGTGCATGATCGGCACGGCGAGTGCGGACAGGGCCGACGACGCGAGGAGCGACGGCCGGCGACCGACGACTTCGAAGGCACGAACAACGCGAGGGAGCGACGACTGGCGGCTTGGACGACGCGAGGGAACAACTGCCGATGACCGAGGCGGGCGGCATGAGGGGAGACCGGAGGGAAGCTCGGGCGACGGCGATTGGGAGGCCGAAGGGAGATGGCGGCCGCCGACTGTGTATGGGAGAGGGGGAGGAAGAAAGCTAGGGTCCCAGGGAGAGAGCAGCCGCCAGTTTTAGATGAAGAAATGCTAAGGTTTATGAGAGCAGACCGAGTTTTTATATGAGAGGTGTGGATGAATGGTCGAGATTGATTTTAGGTGTAGAGATCAACGGCTCAGGATGGTCGGGCCCGTATCGGGCCGGCCCCTTAATCGGGTCGTGCTCGGGCTAGCCCAATAGGCCAGGGAGGCAACCCAGGCCCAATAAGACTATCATGCCCGTGCAAGCTCGACACGATTTGAATCGGGTCAAGCTCGGATTCTGTCGGTGCCGTGCGTACCGTATACTTCCGGACCTAACCCCCGACAGAGGGAAGCTCCAGTCTTGACACGTGTACAACAGCACCGGACCTACCCGTCCCAGACGGTAAGCCCCGAAGCTGCCACGTGTCCAACCGCTGGACCTTCAACTTCAACAAGCAGACTGAGGGTCCCCAACGGCTCAGACCTTCAAGGGACAATCAAGGACTTCAAGACTCAATTAAGTGTCATTAATACCATTTTAATGACACACGATCGGAGGGCCCTTAATACCAGAAACAGCACTATGAAGGCTCATTACCACTCTATTAAGGTCAATTAAGCTCATTAATTGTGTATTAAGCATCAGTAATCGCCAGGGCCACATGTCGGGCCAGGCTAGCAATGTAACGACCAGTCCTTGTACTATAAAAAGATTGGTCGAGCGATACACAGGGGGGAAGCACTTCTAGGCTCTTGACTCCGAGGAACTCTCCTGACACTCTCAGACTTAGCTCTGGCACACGCCCACAAGTGTTCAGACGCTCAATACAATAACCACACACCCCGTAGAGTAGGGTATTATGCTTAGGCGGCCCGAACTACGTAAATCCTTGTGTCAACTTGCCATCGTGTTCTGAATCTTTGCGCGCCCATTACTGAACTACAAACTCCGTGGGCTACCAACAGTAGTACCGGGAGAATTGCCAGAACAAGATTCCGACAGCTGGCGCGCCAGGTAGGGGGCGCCCGAGATTCAAGGATGGTAAACTCTGCTGCTGGATCGTCTAACGGCAACCCTGTTGCGCAACCTGCTGGAGGCAATCCCTCCAACATGCAGCAGCTAGCAGGTGCTGTGGCTCCAGCAGGAGTCATGCCACCGCCGCCACCGTCCGCACCGGCAAATCAAGCTGTACAGCGGGAGGGAGCGTCTGCGTCGGTCACGACCAGTGTTATCCTAAACGGTAAACGGTGGACAGTCGGTGGCGCTCTGTTTACCGTTTAGAAGGTTTAGACGGCGTTTAAACGGTGTTTAAACGGATTAAATGGTGTATATTGTAGTAGTAAGAAAAAATATTTTTACTGTCATGCGCTACGGTAGATGTTCAAATCAAGTTCAAACTCATATTTGAGATCAATTTAACTTCGACATCATATAAAATTAAAGAGACGATCACAATATCACACCATCAAATAATAATATTGAGACTGAAAAAAGTACATGTGGTGTCCTAAACAAATATTTTAAACTTCTGCTGCTAATAGTTGTTTTATTATATTTTTTTTGAAACACGAGTAATATTGCTTCTGATGTGTTTAAGTGTTTAAGTGAAGCTTAGAAAATATATTGATTTTAATCAATTTGGTGATATTAATTTTAAACTTGCATCTGACTTAAAAGTGTAAGTTCACTTTGCTTAAACGGTTCTAAACACGTTTAAACATGTTTAAAATCCGTTTTGTTTAGCTCGTTTAAACAGGCGTTGACCCGTTTAAACGGGTCAACCGTTTAATCCACCGTTTAGGGGCTAAACTGTGCAGTTGCCCCTGTTTAGCGTTTAAACGCGTTTAAACAGACCGTTTAGGCCGTTTAGGATAACACTGGTCACGACATCAGCGAATAACAACGCAGAACACGCGCTCCATGCCGCACGTGCTCTTCTCCAACGTCCACCGCCTCTAGGAGCATCCCAGGGTGCAATGGAGCAGTGGAGGGATGATGTGGAACACTTGGTTGCAGCAGCAATCGATCGCATCAGCAACCAAGGTCCTCCCCCCTCAGGGCGGGCCCCATCGCAGCATCGGACCGTGTCAGGTAGACTTGGTCTGCACGCGTCCCAACATAGGAGGTGAGCTGCGTCTCAGCAGGCGACGTCTCTGCCTTCCGGGGCGCGACGTACCCATACGGTAACCAGGCTTTCAACTCACGACCTTCGGGCAGAGCTTGATCGCCGTTACTGCCAACAGGACGGTCGCGTCCACATTGAGCGTGCTCACGAGAGGCGAGAGGCTTGGGACAGTCCTGCTCTCGAGGGAGTAGGAGGAGGTTGTTCTACCCTAGCCTTGCACCTACGCATGGTCAGATGGCCGCAGAAGTTCTGGCCTCACCTGCTGGAGAAATTTGACAGGACTGTCAATCCCGCCGAATTTCTCCAAATCTACTCCACCGCAATCCTTGCGGTCGAAGGCAATGAGGCCGTAATCGCCAATTATTTCCCTATGGCTTTGACTGGGACCGCCAGGTCCTGATTCAGGAGCCTTCCGCCCGACTCCATCAACAGTTGGGTGGAACTGTGCCAGCAGTTCACTGCCAACTTCGGTAGTTCATATACCCGACCAGGCACCGAACTGGACCTTTTTGTTGTCAAGCAGAAGAGGGGAGAGACCCTGCGATCCTTCATTCAGAGGTTCTCCCAGGTACGAAACACTATACCTTCTATATCAAGCACTTCTGTCATTGTGGCATTTAGACAGGGCGTACGAGACAAGAAGATGCTGGAGAAGCTGGCGACCAAGGAAGTCATCAGCGTCACGGAACTCTTCATCTTGGCAGACAAGTGCGCCAAAGCTGCGGAGGGCCGTGAAATGCACTCCCAACCACCTCCGGAGGACAACAAAAAGTCCTCCAAGGGAGAAGTCACTACCTCCAGGAGTGGTAAGAAGAAGAAAAAGTCTAACAGCAAGAAGAAGCCGTCAGCCGGCACACCTACAGCCGTTGTTGCCACAGCTCCGAGTGGTCGGGGGCCACGCCTCGAAAAACGACCTCGGTCGTTGTCTGAAGACAGATGCAACTCTAAGATGTGGTGTCCTATACACAAGACGAACAACCACAACCTGGAAGGCTGCCGAGAGGTCCAGAATGTAACGCCCCAGGTATGAACACACCTGGACGCTACTAAAACCATCTAAATAATTCCTAGTAAGTAAGGGAAATATTAAAAATCTCGGCATAGTCTCCTTTGAAAACTCTATCATCCGCGGCAATAAAACACAATAATAGGCATAATATTATATAGCAATACTACTAAACTCAAATTCATTCCCACAAGTGAATCAAAGATCCAAATGATCACACCACAATCTCAATGGCACAAGATTATGCAATTAACTAAGAACATTGATAAACTAAGCTTAGTAGATAGTTTACGTGCTCAAGTGCATATGCTACCCTCTTCCCAATGCATGCTTGATCAACGGGTACCTAAAAACCAAATAAAACAAGAGTGAGTAAAAACACTCAGCAAGTACACTTAGAGCTTGAAGAACATTAGAATCAACTGAATGAAACATAGCGATACTTGAACTTGGAATAAGAAATAATAAAACAGTAGTTTCTGTCTAAAACGGACGACACTTGAATTCTCCTTAGCATTTACCGGTAAAGCCGAGCAAGTGGGGCCAACACTTACTCACAGAAACTTGAATATAAGAACGACTCCGGATTTAACTGGTACTTGAATGATAATCAAATGAACAACTTGAATCTTGAAGTTCGAACAAAAGAATCATAGAGCAATTGAAGCCTCAGAACTCAAACAATAAATCAACCACATGAGGGAAATTAATAACGAGCAAACCACATATATCATGAAACAACCCATCATGCACTTGCCTTAACCTCGACAATCAACAGAAGACACTCTCTTGACACCGGAACTCTCCAAACAAGAGTCTACAAGGTGATGCGGGGCTAACCATTAGCAAGACGGTAAGGAAGAATTTAGAATCAGAGTAAAACTATTACTACCGCACAGCAAGAAAAGAACAAACAATGCAAGCATTCTATCTCTATATGCATACAGTAGGATAGTAACTGCGGTAGGAAACAATAAAGCGCATAGCAACACTAACAGCCACTGCGGGACAACATAGCAATTACTATTTACTAATCTGTAGGCAGCTGTGTATTTTTTTTTTCAGCATAAATCTACAGCAGCACAACAGCAGTCAAATCAATTAGTGCAGCAACAGCCAATTAGCCATAAGGCAGTTACAGCGGCAAATAAATCAGGTGGTCGTAGCAAACTATGAGTGCCAAGCAATCAAGCGGCAGCAACAGTAATCAAGGAACCTGCAACAGCAGAAAAGCAATTGCGGCAGTAAAAAGAAAACAGCGCTGAGTCAAATGAAACAGCTGAGATGTCCAGCAGAATATCAAGCAAAATAGTTGAGACCGACTCACATCAAGGAACCCCTTGATCTCTGACCCAGACGGCACATGAGAGCACCAAGCCAGGCGGCGACGGCTTGTTGGGCAAAACAAAGAAACAGGAGCGGCGCTCGTGGAATAGGTCAGGAAAAATACTAGAAGGTTTTTATATACAGTAAACTTAACCATCCAACGGTTCAAAATAAAATGATTCATATCTAACTTATCTGTTCTCTGAATCAAACGTATAAATAGTGAAACGAAATCGTCTCGACGAGCTCTACGCATCTACAGTCTCCGATCATATATCGGATCAAAGCTTCAAGAAGTCAAAATTTGGTCAACCCTTTGTATTCGTGGCGGGAACGTCTAATTTTTTTTAGGTGTTCAGGATATTACATCCCCCCCCCTTCAACAGAATTCGCCCTCGAATTCTTTATTATCATTATAGGGAAAGGTGAGAAACTGATAATTTGAAGAAACTATAAATGCTCACCGAATTCGAATATTTCAGGGTATTTCTCTCGCATCTCTGACTCAAGTTCCCAGGTTGCTTCACGCTCGGTTTGATTCGTCCACAAAACCTTCACAAACTTGAATGACTTGCGTCTAAGCACCCTCTCAGATGCCTCAAAAATCCTCACAGGACGAGACTCAACTGATAGATCTTGTTCAATAGTCGCTGGCTCTATGACTATGTGATGCTCTGGATCCCTCAGATACTTTCTCAACATTGAAACATGAAATACATTGTGAATTCCTCTCATTGACTCTGGCAACTCTAATCGATATGCTAATTTTCCCACTCGTTCCTTGATAATAAAAGGTCCAATATATCTTGGACTAAGCTTTCCCTTAGTACCAAATCTCACAACACCCTTGGTAGGTGACACCCTTAGAAGAACCTCATCACCTTCTTGAAACTCCAAATCTTGCATTCTAATGTCGACATAACTCTTCTGCCTACTTTGTGCTGCCAGCATGTGTTCTCAAATTTCAGTAACTCGCTGAGTCGATTGTTGAACCCAATCTGGACCCAAAACAGCTTTCTCACCAACTGTGTCCCAACAAAGGGGCGACCTACACTTCCTTCCATAAAGAGCCTCATATGGAGCACATCCAATGCTAGAGTGATAGTTGTTATTATTAGAGAACTCTACAAGAGATAAGTGATCCTCCCAACTTCCTTGCCAAGACAGTACGCATGATCTAAGCATATCTTCCAGGGTTTGAATCGTAGGCTCTGACTGTCGATCGGCCTGAGGGTGGAATGCGGTTCTCATCCTTAGTGTTGTGCCCAACGCTAATTGTAAGCTCTCCCACAGCTTAGATACAAACTTAGCATCCCTGTTTGAAACAATGGTGCAAGGTACACCATGCAGTCACACTACTTCTCTCATATAAATAGGCACCAAATTGCTCGCTGAACTAGTTGACCGAATAGGAATAAAATGAGCCACCTTACTAAGACGATCAACTATGACCCAAATAGTATCCCGTCCTCTTGGAGAACGTGGTAAGCCAACAACAAAATCCATAGTGATATCCTCCCATGGCCACACGGGAACCTCGAGAGGTTGTAATTTCCCAGCGACACTCTTATGCTCAGCCTTCACTCTTTGGAAAACCCCACATGAAGCCACATACTTTGCTACATCCACCTTCATTCTCTTCCACCAATAGATTTTCTTCAAGTCATGGTACATCTTATTCTCCCCAGGATGTACAGTATAACAAGCACGATGTGCCTCTTTAAGAATATCTTCTTTAACTTGAGATCTTTGTGGCACGCATAAGCGGCCATGAAACCGAATGGCCCCAACGGCGTCCAAGGTGAAATCTCCTACCTTTCCTTCTTGAATTCGTTTCTTAACATCTAGCAACAAGCGATCTCGTTTTTGTGCCTCCAAGATTTGTTCTGGAATATTTGAAGATAAGATTAGTTGAGTCTCTTCCTCCGCCACTCCAACATAGCAATAAGAAATATCCATCTGTTCAAAATCAGCTATTAGGGAATTCATAGTAGGAGGAGTAGCTCTATGACTTAATGCATCAGCCACCACATTTTCTTTACCAGGTGTGTATTGGATATTCAGATCATAGTCCTTGATCAACTCCAACCATCTCCGTTGCCTCAAATTTAAGTCCTTATGAGTGAATATATACTTCAGACTCTTATGATCGGTGAAAATGTCACATGACTCCCCATATAAATAATGTCTCCAAATTTTCAACGCGAAAACTACAGCAGCAAACTCTAGATCGTGGGTGGGATAATTCTGTTCATGCGTCTTTAACTGTCTTGAGGCATAGGCAATCACTTTTCCTTCTTGCATAAGTACACAACTAAGTCCCACGCGAGAGGCATCTGAATATACAGTGAAATGTCTACCAGGCTCAGGAAGGGCAAGGATAGGAGCAGTAATCAACTTCTCCTTTAATAATTGGAAGCAACGCTCACATTCTTAAGTCCACAAGAACTTGACATTCTTTTGAGTAAGTTGTGTAATAGGCTTAGCAATGCGAGAGAAATCCTTTACAAAGCGACGGTAATAACCAGCCATACCCAAGAAACTCCTAGCCTCCTTGACATTGGTTGGTCTTTCCCATTCAACTATTATAGAAACTTTGCTTGGATCAACCGAGATGCCATGTTGATTAATTACATGACCTAGAAAGCCAACTTCCGAGAGCCAAAATTCACACTTTTTCAATTTGGCATAGAACTTATGACTCCTTAGTGTCTCAAGAACTCTCCTCAAATGTTTCTCATGTTCTGCTTCAGACTTGGAGAAGACAAGTATATCATTAATAAATACCACTACAAACTCCTCCAATCCATGAAGCATTTATTCATCGTCTCCATAAAGTATGTGGGTGCATTAGTGAGTCCAAAAGACATAACTCTGAACTCATAATGTCCATACATGGTAGAAAAAGTTGTCTTCTCAATATCTTCTTCTCGAACAGGAATTTGATTATAACCAGATTGAAGGTCAATTTTGGAGAAGACTCTTGCTCCTATTAATCGATCGAATAACACATCAATGTGGGGTAATGGATACTTGTTCTTGATCGTCATGGCATTTAAACCACGATAATCCACACACATACGCCAACTTCCATCTTTCTTCTTAGTGAACAATACTGGAGCTCGCCAAGGTGAAACACTACGGCGTATAAACTTCTTAGCCAATAGATCATCCAAGTGCTTCCTCAACTCCTCTTGAAAGGGACGAGATAATCGGTAGGGGGCTATGGATACAGGGCGGGTACCAGGTATAAGATCAATGTGAAACTCCACTTCTCGCTTAGGTGGCATTCCCGGTAGCTCATCAGGGAAGACATCAGGATAGTCTCGCACTATAGGAATGTCCTCAATCGCCAATGACTTTGTTTGCTTCTCAATAAGGCTTCAAAGGAAGACGCTCTTTACAGGATAGCGACTAGGAAAAAAAAATTGCCATCATAGATAAAGAACAAAGAGGTGTATCCGCTTGAAAAGTGATAATCTTCCCAGATGGCGCCTCTAACGTTACGGTCTTCCAAAAACAAGATATAATGGCTCGATAGCGATATAGCCAATCCATGCCAAGGATAACATCAAAAACCGGTAGTGGAATCACCATTGGATTAGTTATGAATTCGTCATCTCCTATAGAAATAATGCAACCAGAACACACAACAGAACTAGAAACCAAGCCCTGGGGAGAACTGACATGAACCGACTAGGATATCTCTTGACTAGAGATATTTGCCTTTCTTACAAAATCAAGTGAAATGAACGAAAAGGTAGCACCCAAATCAAATAGAACATGAGTGTCATGAGAGTCAACAATAAGAGTACCTGAAACCACATCTGGGCGACCCAAAGAGGATTGTGTTGGCATAGTGTAGACTCCAGCAGGAGCAGAAGAAGATCCACCTACAACATGCTAAGCAGATTGAGCTGGAGGAGCAGGAGGAGCAGGCAGCTGTAGTGGAACATGTGGAGCAGGAAGCTGAGGCGCGGGCCAGTAGTAGCCTGATGGAGGAAAAGGTTGCTGAGGGAACTGGTAATGTGGAGCTGAAGGACCAGTCATCATCTGAACGGTGCCACGAGGAGCATTAACTATCGGAATTGAACCCCTAGAGCTAGCCATAGACATGGGTCCTGGTGAGGAAGAATTTGCCCTTTGCCACTTGATAATAGAATCTGGATTTTTCTTGCAAACTAGAGACATATGTCCCTCTCTCCCACAAAGACGACAGGTTCCAGAAAAACCACACTCTGAAGCACGATGAGGCTTCCCACACTTGAAACAAATCAAACCCTGCCCTGGAACGGGACGCATAAACAAAGCACTCGAAGTGTGTTGCCCCGTGGAAGATTGAGCACCTAACTGTTTGGTTTCGAAAGATTGTTGAGAGGAATTGTTGGTCTTAGGATTCTTGAAAGAGGTATCCTGAGAGGACTCTCCTCCCTCATGATCAACCCTCTTATGATCATTTCCAGTATTGCTCCCATTCCCATTACATTTCTTCTGTAGAGCTGTAAGCTTAAACTGAGTCTCCATACCTCTGGCCCACTCAACTGTTGTGATGTATGTAGTGGGAGGGTTTCTACCCATCACTTCTCGGTACCGAGCGTTAAGCCCCATAAAAAACTTTCTAGATTTTTCACGTTCATTGCTTGCAACACTAGGCACAAAGCGAACGATGTTGCTGAAATCCCACTCATACTCATCCACTATTTTGTCCCCTTGTTGGATATGGTTCAGCTCATCATTCATCTTGTCTATAAAGGAATCTGGGTAATATTTAGCCTTGAATTGTGCCAAGAATATCTCCCAAGTGATAGCACCACGAGCAGGAGTCCAAGCGTCACATACTCCTACCCACCAAATATCAGCTTGACCTGTCAACTGGTGAGGAATGAACAAGATCATCTCCTCCTCTATCATCCTACAAGCAGTCATGACCTTCTCCATCTTTCGTAGCCAATCAACAGCATCAGTAGATGTTCCAGAACCATCAAAGGTGTCCAATCACATAGACATCCACCTAGGGAACGTCATTGTCTGGGCCACGACATTACCACCCCGAGCAATAGGAACTTCAACAGCCACTAAGTGTTCCTCCCCTCCTTCAACCTCTTCGTTTACTTGGTTTACTTGCTCGTGCTCAACCTCTTGGTTAACATCACCTCTACCATGACCACCACCACCACGACCTCTTCCACGTGCGGCAACACGTGCACTCCGTCGTGGCGGCATAAATCTAATGTACAAGAAAAGTATAATTAAATAACATATCATGATAATGAAAATAAACATGAGAGAAAAATGCAACAAAAAGAAGAATGAAAGGTATGCCCATGAACTCGTCCTATTGTGCATAGGTGTGTAAAATTTAATTTTAGATCTATGTAGTTAATTTTTTTTTACTCGCTAGTCATTAAAATCTCTAAGTAACTATAAAACCTAGGCTCTGAGTACCAACTGTAACGCCACAGGTACGAACACACCTGGACGCTACTAAAACCATCTAAACAATTACTAGTAAGTAAGGGAAATATTAAAAATTTCGGCATAGTCTCCTTTGAAAACTCTATCACCCGCGGTAACAAAACACAATAATAGGCATAATATTATATAGCAATACTACTAAACTCAAATTCATTCCCACAAGTGAATCAAAGATCCAAATGATCACACCACAATCTCAATGGCACAAGATTATGCAATTAACTAAGAACATTGATAAACTAAGCTTAGTAGATAGTTCGCGTGCTCAAGTGCATATGCTACCCTCTTCCCAATGCATGCTTGATCAACGGGTACCTAAAAACCAAATAAAACAAGAGTGAGTAAAAACACTCAGCAAGTACACTTAGAGCTTGAAGAACATTAGAATCAACTGAATGAAACATAGCGATACTTGAACTTGAAATAAGAAATAATGAAATAGTAGTTTCCATCTGAAACGGACGACACTTGAATTCTCCTTAGCATTTACCGATAAAGCCGAGCAAGTGGGGCCAACACTTACTCACAGGAACTTGAATATAAGAACGACTTCGAATTTAACCGGTACTTGATGATAATCAAATGAACAACTTGAATCATGAAGTTCGAACAAAAGAATCATAGAGCAATTGAAGCCTCAGAACTCAAACAATAAATCAACCACATGAGGGAAATTAATAACGAGCAAAACACATATATCATGAAACAACTCATCATGCACTTGCTTTAACCTCGACAATCAACAGAATACACTCTCTTGACACCGGAACTCTCCAAACAAGAGTCTACAAGGTGATGCGGGGCTAACCATTAGCAAGACGGTAAGGAAGAATTTAGAATCAGAGTAAAACTATTACTACCGCACAGCAAGAACAGAACAAACAATGCAAGCTTTCTATCTCCGTATGCATACAGCAGGATAGTAACTGTAGTAAGAAACAATAAAGCGCATAGCAACACTAACAGCCAGCAGAAAAATCATCTAGCCGGGCAAACAAAACCAGAGGCGGCAGCAGCAATTAAATTAATTGGTGGCAGTATAAATTAATTTAATTTTTGACAGCAGCACTTATGTAAATTGTGATGGTAGAAATTAATTTAATCAATGAATGCAGCAACTAAAACCGCAGATTCAGCAGAATCACTGCAGAACAGCATAGCAATTACTATTTACTAATCTGTAGGCAGCTGTGTATTTTTTTTCAGCATAAATCTACAGCAGCACAACAGCAGTCAAATCAATTAGTGCAGCAGCAGCCAATTAGCCATAAGGCAGTTACAGCGGCAAATAAATCAGGTGGTCGTAGCAAACTATGAGTGCCAAGCAATCAAGCGGCGGCAACAGTATTCAAGGAACCTGCAACAGCAGAAAAGCAATTGTGGCAGTAAAAAGAAAACAGCGCTGAGTCAAATGAAACAGCTGAGATGTCCAACAGAATATCAAGCAAAATAGTTGAGACCGACTCACAGCAAGGAACCCCTTGATCTCTGACCCAGACGGCAGATGAGAGCACCAAGCTAGGCGGCGGTGGCTTGTTGGGCAAAACAAAGAAACAGGAGCGGCGCTCGTGGAATAGGTCAGGAAAAATACTAGAAGGTTTTTATATACAGTAAACCAAACCATCCAACGGTTCAAAATAAAATGATTCATATCTAACTTATCCATTCTCCGAATCAAACGTATAAATAGTGAAACGAAATCATCTCGACGAGCTCTACGCATCTACGGTCTCCAATCTTCTATCGGATCAAAGCTTCAGGAAGTCAAAATTTGGTCAACACTTTGTATTCGTGGCGGGAACGTCTAATTTTTTTTAGGTGTTCGGGATATTACACAGAACCTTGCCGAGCGCTACAACAAGCACCGGGAAGAAGTTCCTTTCCGTCAAAGGGAAGGAAAATTGAAAGTCGACGAAGCTCCGGTCGATGAGAAGTTAGGCTTTTAGGACCCTAAAAAGGTCTTGAAGGCTGTTTACACCTCCGTCGACAACGTCTCCGACAACGAACGTCGGAAGACCATGAACACCATCTTTAGTGGTTCGTGGGACATCACCTCCTGCCGTGTCCTCAAGACCATGCAGCGGGGCATGGCCTCAATAGCTCCCACCGCCAGAGCGGAGCCGCACCAGAAGTGGATGGATACTGCCATCACCTTCGATGTTTCGGACTGCCCTCGGAACATGATCAGAGCTGGCCAACTTCCACTGATGGTATCTCCTACCATCAACAACATCCAACTTCACCATGTGATGGTGGGCGGAGGTTCGGGGTTGAACCTCATAAGCTTTGAAGCTTTCGTCAAGCTTCAGCTCCGACCTTCGGATCTTCGCTCCTCCCGACCTTTCTCCGGAGTAGGTCCGGGGGCCATAACTTCACTCGGTGCTATTACTCTCCCGGTGACCTTCGGGACCTGTGAGAATTACCACACAGAGAAGTTGGTCTTCGACGTGGCGCAGATCAACTTACCGTTCAACACCATCTTAGGCAGGCCACCCTTGTACAAGTTCATGGCCACCTTAGGCTCCGACCTGCTACTTGGTGTTGAAGATGCCAACACCAGCAGGTGTTCTCCGAATCCGTGGAGATCGCACCATCGGAATGACTGCTCTGGAAGAACTCCACGCGCTTGCTACAGCGCAGGAGGAAGAATCCGGAAAGGAGGAAGCTCTGAAACCCCCGAGCATTCGTCATCGAGGCTCAACCTCTGCACCTCGCGTGCAACCAAGCGACGACACCGACATTCCTGTCAAAGTCATCCAAATCGGTTCCGATGCCGCTCAGACCAACCGTATATCGGGAGGTTTGAATGACAAATAGGAACTCGCGCTCGTCGCTTTCCTCCAGGCTAATGTTGACGTGTTTGCCTGACAACCATCACAAATGCCTGGGATCCCTAGGGAAGTGATCGAGCACAATCTGAAGATCTATCCCGACGCTCGGCCTGTACATCAGAAGCCTCGGAAGCAATCAGTAGAGCGACAAAACTTCATACATTAAGAAGTGAAGAAGTTGCTTGAAGCTGGATTCATCCGAGAAGTCTTCTACCCAAAATGGCTGGCAAACCCAGTCGTTGTACCCAAGGCTGGTGGGAAGCTTCAGATGTGTATCGACTACACTACACTGAATAAGGCATGTCCAAAAGATTCATTCCCACTACCTAGAATAGATCAGATAGTGGATTCCACCTCCGGGTGCAAATTACTGTGTTTCCTAGATGCATATTCTGGGTATCATCAAATCAGAATGTCTAGGTAAGATGAAGAGCATACTTCCTTCATCACAGTAGATGGATTATATTGTTACACTGCCATGCCATTCGGTCTCAAAAACGTTGCTTCAAATTTTGTACGAGCTATGTACAAAACTTTTGGAGAGCTTATCAGAGATGTAGTGGAAGTGTACGTCGATGACATCGTCGTCAAGATAAAAAACAAGGAGTCATTCCTTGACACCTTGCAAGCTGTCTTCGGCAAGTTGCGGGTCACACGCATGAAGCTGAACCTAGACAAGTGTGTCTTCGGGGTTAGCTCCGGAAAGCTTCTTGGATTCTTGGTGAACCACCGAGGAATAGAAGCAAATCTGGCGAAGATTAAAGCTATTGAAGACATGCGGCCATCAGCCCGCATCAAGGACGTCCAAAAGCTGACTGGATGTCTAGCTACCCTCAGCCGGTTCATCTCCAGACTCGCGGAGTGGGCGCTACCCTTATTCAAGTTGTTGAGGAAGCCCGGACCATTCCAATGGTCTGAAGAAGCAGAAAAGGCATTCCAAGAGCTGAAGCAGCTCCTCACCACTCTACCAACCTTGGTAGATCCGAATCCTGGTGAGCCACTTCTTCTTTACATTTCGGCAACTGATGAAGTTGACAGCATGGTCCTGGTTGCGAAAAGACGAGAACCATCTCCAGTTCAGGAATCCAGACCCCTTTGGGAGGGTCCGGAGCTACCTGAAGTCGAGTCTGGGTCCCAGCTCCCAGACCCTGATCCTCAAGGTGAGATGTCGGAGGGTCCTTCTCTTTCAAATGAAGGAGTCACTGCTACTGAACAAGAAGATTTGGACCCCTTTGGGAAGGTCCGGATCACTTCAGAAGAAGTTTCGGGTTCCTCCAGTAGGAACCCAGTGGTCCCCGAAGAAGGTCCGGACCCCTCCAGGAGGGTCCGGGTTGATGAGGAGGAAGCTCCGGACCCCTTCGGGAGGGTTTGGACAGTCCAACGCCCAGTGTACTTCATTAGCGAAGTACTCCATGATGCCAGGACTCGGTACCTGGAGGTGCATAAGCTGCTCTACGCAGTTCTTATTGCTTCTAGGAAGCTACGACACTACTTCCAAGCTCACAAGATTTCAGTGGTAACCTCTTACCCATTGCGTGCAATCTTGCATAATCCCAACTCTACTAGGAACATTGTAAAGTGGGCAGCAGAACTGGCCGAGTTCGATCATGAATTTGTCCCAAGACAAGCAATTAAGAGTCAAGCACTGGCGGACTTCGTGGCGGAATGGACCCCCTCTCCATCAAATCCTAGGGGCCCCAGTGAGCAGAAGCTGGAACCCAAGGTTCCGATCTTCACCGAGCCTCACTGGACTCTCTACTTCGACGGTTCCGTGCAAAAGCAGGGGGCTGGAGCTGAAATCCTTCTTCTCGCTCCGACCAGGTAGAAGGTCAAATACGTGGTTCACCTTGACTTCAAGGCGACCAACAACATGGCGGAGAATGAAGCACTAATTTATGGGCTCAAGGTGGCACTATCGTATGGTGTCAAGCAGCTGTTGGTAAAGGGTGATTCACAGCTTGTTGTAAAACAAGTCAAAGGTGAATGTTGCTGCAACAACCCTCAACTAGTTGCATACCTACTTGAAGTCCAGAAGCTTCAGAAGGACTTCGATGTCCTGGATCTTTACCATGTCCAGCGTCTCAACAATGCTGAAGTCGACGAACTCTCAACGAAAGCTTCAACCGGAGCTCCAGCTCCTGACGGAACCTTCGTCCGGAGATTGTCAAGACCAATAGCTCAGCCTGCCGAACTGAGCGAAGGGGGCGAGACCAGCACCTCGAAGCTGGTGGTCCCAATGGCCCTGTTACCATGGCGTCCATCAAGGGTCGTAGGTGCTGCAGGAAGCTCCGAGCAACCCAGCACGCAAGACTCAAATCCTCAAGTTAGCTCTGATGCATGGATCTCGGAGATCCGGAGCTACTTGAAAGACAATTTCCTTCCTGAAGATAATGTATCTGCTGAACAGATAGTCAGATTGGCTAAAATATACACGCTGGTAGAAGGGGATCTCTACCAGCGCGGTGCCAACGACGTCCTAATGCGGTGCATTACAAGGGAAGAAGGCTGTGAGCTCCTCGCAAAAATCCATGGAGGCGAGTGTGGGGACCACGCGTCTTCCGACACGCTGGTCGGTAAAGCCTTTCGGCATGGCTTCTACTGGCCTACAGCAGTCCAGGATGCCAGTTCCATGCAAAGCAAATTCACACACCAACTCAGCCTCTACAAATGATACCTCTTACATGGCCATTCGCCGTGTGGGGGATGGATATCTTGGGACCTTTCCCAAGAGCCGTTGGAGGTTACAAGTTCCTGTACGTCGCCATTGACAAGTTCACCAAATGGCCGGAAGCAACTTCAGTTGTGACAATAAACAAGCAATCAGCTATCAACTTCTTGCAGTCCATCGTATGCAGATTTGGAGTCCCAAACTAGATCATAACTGATAATGGGATCCAATTCACAAGCTCTGCATTCCAAGGATATTGTGAATACCTCGGCATTCAAGTCACCTACGCCTCAGTAGCTCACCTGACAAACAATGGCCAAGCTGAGAGAGCAAATGCAGAAATCCTAAAAGGACTCAAGACGCGCACATATGAGCGCCTGAAAAAACATGGAGCCAACTGGATCGAAGAGCTTCCACCCACACTGTGGGCCAACAGGACAACTCCAAACCGGTCAACTGGAGAGACACCCTTCTTCCCGGTGTACAGAGTTGAAGCAGTCCTACCTCTATAAATCACCTTGGGGTCGCTTCGGGTCCGGACCTTCGATGATGCCACGCAGGACCAGCTCCGGCGTGAAGACCTTGACCTCTTTGAAGAGGGAAGGTGTCGAGCAGCTATTCGGAATGGTCGATACCGCCAAGCTCTTTGGCGCTATCACCAAAGGCATGTTCACAGCCGACAGCTCGAGGAAGGCGATCTGGTGCTACGGATAATACAAACTCGAGAAGGATTAAACAAACTCTCCCCCATATGGGAAGGACCCTTCCGAGTGATCAAAGTATCCCGTCCCGAATGCATTCGCTTGGCAACTGAGGATGGGACACTGTCGAAGGTCTTAAACGACACTTCCCCCGGACCTGCTTAGAGAGCAGCCCGCGGAGGTTCTTTGGATTCACGAGGGCTAGTCCCAGGAGATCGAGCGCAGCAGAGTGGTGAACATAGAGGGATTTACGTGGTTCGGGCCGCCGGAGCGTAACACCCTACGTCCACGGGAGTGTTTGTGTATTGCCTTGCTTGAGCGTGAGTGAGTCTTAGTCTGATTTTTCGATCCCTTGTGAAGGTCGTCTGCAGAGTCCTTTTATAGTCCAAGGACTCTGCAGTCACAAGGTGGGCCCCAAGCCCCGACAAGTGGTCCTGGGGAGAGCCAAATCCTATACAAGATCTAAGATTAAATGCTATCTACTTCCCCTTGTCAGGAGCGTCAATGCGCCCTCCCGCCGCGTCGTGCACCAGGGCTACACATAGTCGGTGATGATGGCGGTGCACGTCCCGCCCGTCTTGTCCTTGCGGCCCATTCGTTCGTCTTGCGGCGTGGGTCTGTACCGGCTACTTGGACAAGACAGGACACTGGAGCCTTGACTTACGCATGCGCGACTCCGCTTCGCCTGGGGAAGGTGCGCGTACTTTAATGCCTGTTCGAGCAGCACATGCCTTCCTTTACTGCGGCGTCCTACCGCACTGAGTTGGCCGTCCGCCACGTGGTTGCGCCGGAGCCTGCCTCTGTGGGGAGTCGAGCACTCGATTGTACAGGCCACGTGGCGCACCCAGAGCCCACCCCTGTGGAGGGGTGGAGGCTCAGCCCTGCGGGCCACGTGGTAGTTCTGGTGCATTTCCCTGCGAGGAAGCGGGCCTGGCCCCGAGGTTCCAATTGGCCACGTGGCAGCCTCGGAGCCCGCCTCAGCGGGGAGGCGAGGGTGCAGTTCTGCCGGCCACGCGGCAGCCCAGGAGCCCTCCCCGGCGAAGAGGTAGGATCTGGTCCTTCCCTCCACGACGTGGCAGCCTCGGATTCAGCCTCTTAAGTAGAGGTCGGGTCCTTAGCCGTTTTCTCCTTGTGCGCGGGGGTACCCGGTCTGCAGGGTACCGACAGTGGCCCCCGAGCCCACCTCGGGAGAGTCGTCGATACCGCAGGTGGGGTCTTCTTCCTTATCTTCCCGCGCAACTCTTTCGATTCCAATTCGGGGCAGTTCCCGGGGCGACACGTCCCTGCCGTTGTGGCGACGCGTTTCCTCCTGGTAAGTGGAGGTACTGGACAGGCGCTGTGCGACATGACTTCTGCCTTTAACCGTGCTTTAACTGCGGTGGTTCCCAAGATGGCTCCTGCACTTCCGCTGCTTTTGCCTTTTCAGAAATCGCCGAATTACCTCCCGCATAGTTAGCCACCCGGTTCGCCTTCTTTGTTGAGCGATCCGGGCCCTCACGTCATTGCCTATGCGGGTCTGTTGCTCTTCTACTGAGGCTGCGGCGATTCACACGATGCGTCTGTTGGCTTGCAGAGGTGAATAAAAAGAGACCTTCCCCCCTAAGGGTCCTTTCTTCTGCTTCTGCATCCTTGCGCTCGTGCCTTCTTGCCCCAAGCCCAGTTCTTGCGCTCTATCTCCTGATCTCCCCTTCCAGAGCCTCCTCCTTTGATCCTCATGGCGAGCATCCTGCCCAAGTCCCGGCTGTCCAAGTCCGCTGACATGGCCCCCATGCGCCGGCTTCTCAGCTGGCACGCTCCTCAGCAGGAGAAGTGGCTCCGTCCCGGGAGGCTGCCGCTGAGCCTCTCTGCTGAGGAGATGGTGCTATTTTCGCCGTACGTGTTGGCCGGCTTCGTCCTGCCTGCATCCGCCTTCCTGGTCATGCTCCTGGAGACATTCGGCCTCCAACTCCACCACCTCGCGCCGAACTCGATCGCCATGCTGACGGTCTTTGCTCACCTCTACGAGATGTTCGTGGGGGTGATGCCGTTGGTGAAGCTCTTCAAGTACTTTTTTGTACTGAGGGCCACCGGTAGAAGCTTGAAGGAGCATCTCGGCGCCTACTACTTCTAGTGCCGAACCAAGGTCCCCTCGAGGTACATTGCTTCCTTCAACTCTGCACGATGGGAGCAGTGGCGCGAAGATTGGATGATCGCCAAGGTTGAAGCCCACGACCGGATGTGCCTCCCCACCGGGATCCCCTACTCCGAGCGGTCGTTCTGGGAGGAGCGCCCAGAGCTGGAGGAGGCGTTCAACCCGATGTTGGAGAGGATCCAGATGCTGGTGGACCACGGGCTGTCGTCTGCCATGGTGCTGAGGGACTTCATGTCCCGCCGCATAACCCCGCTCCAGTGCCGCACCCGCCCGGCGTGGATGTTCACCGACCTATCGGACTGCACCCGCCTTGAGACCGGCCCCGACTCCAACCTAGACGAGCAGCAGCTGCACGACATGCTGACCCGGGTCTGCCCCGACGACATTTCCCCCGAGGAGCTGGCTCTTCCGACGGCCTGCCGCCCCTTGTGCTCAGACTCCGAGCTGAGGAGGCAGCTGCTGAAGGCGATGCCGACACTCGACGAGTCCGGGCTGGCGCAGCACCAGATCGGGGACCTGTTCCGGGGGGTCAACATCGTTGACGATGCTGAGGGAGGCGGGGCTCCCTCAGGCGATGAAGATCCTTCAAGCGACGACGCCTCAAGCGGGCCCCAGCACCGTCAATGGGGAGGCAATGACGCCTATTTTGACAAGGCGAAAGGGAAAGCGCTGATTCCGGTGTCGGACCCGACCCCAAAGAAGAGCGCCCGGTCGCCGCCGCCGGCCCCCTCCACTCCTCGTCAAGATGCTGGTGCCCTGCCGCATTCGTCGTCAGGGGGCGCCGATGGTGCCACTTTTCCGCCCGAGTCCTCGACGTGCAAGATGGGGAGGCTCCTCAACGCCGACGGGACCCCAGCGTTCCCTCGCCGTTTGGAGGAGCACCAGACTTCGGGGGTGCCGCCGACTCCTCCACCACAGGGGCCCTAGCACACTCAGCGGCCCCCACCGCGGGTTCGGGGGGTCCAAACCCTTCCAACCCTTTTGGGAAGCGGTGGAGCTTCAACGTCCCCCGGTAAGCCTGCATAGATTTTATCTTGGGTGCTCTTTGCTGTGCGCTTAGCCTGTCATTTCCTTATGATCCGGGTTTGCTTGGTTTCAGCACCACTACAGCTACTCCTTCTCCGCCCGCGGGCCCTTCTGCTGGGGGGTATGTCGCTCCAGCCGGCTCGCGGGGCTCCTCTGCAGCCTTGGGCCCCGCTCTGACGCACCGGGCTGCTGCCGCCGGGGTGCCCTGGGCCACCGTGCCCGAGACCCCTACAGCGGCTGCTGAAGCCCAGCCGCACGCGCCGGGGATTGTTGCCGCGCCTGCCAACGACTCTGCATCCACCGGCTACTCCGTGCCGGTCGACGCCGCTGCACCGTCCGACACTGCTACGTCGGCTGGCGCCACCGCCTCGGGTGCCGCTGCCGGGGAGGGGGCCCTTGGGGGCGACACGCCTGCTTCCGGCGGTGGTCCCTCCCCGCCTTCTCCGATTGGGGGAGCTCTGGTCCCCGTCTCCCCAGTGGTCCTCCAAATGCAGGATGATATTGAAGAAGTGGGGAGGCAGGGACCCGCTGCTATGGTGGAGCCCCTCCCCCTGTCTGAGGCCATGGTCGTGGCCTATTCCGGCTTTCGGCAGGCTCAGGCGGCCCTCGCCCGGGAGAAAGGGCGGCTTGAAGACGAGGATGATCGGCTCCAGGAATAGGCGAGGACCATGGAGGCCCGGACCCGGCTGGCGAAGAGCCAAGCGGCTCAGCGGGAGGCGGTTATTCGGGAGGAGATGAAGAACCTCGAGCAGGAGCGCGAGCTCATCGCTCAACTGGACGCCATCACTCAGAAGCTGAAGGCAGACGCCGCGGCTATCCATGTTGAGGCCAGCTCCCGCCTCCAGTCCTGCAAGGACCTTCAGCAACTGCTGTCTCGCCGGGAAGCTGCTCTTGCCGAACGGGAGCAGGAGTTGGCGGCGAAGCAGGCTGAGGTGGAGATGACCTCCCACTGGCTCGTCCTCCAGCAGGAAGGGCGAGGGCCTGCGCCGCTGAGCTAGACCGTCGGGATGCTGCCCTGGCTGAGGCGGAGCAAGCCCAGCTTGCCGAGCGCCAGGCCCTCCTGGACCGCGAGTTCAACGTCGCCCTCAAGGAGGGTGACTTGAGCCATCGCGAGAGGGAGGTCAGCGAGAGCGAGGGGGCCTTGGCGGCTAAGGAGAAGCGATTCCTGGACGGCGGCCCCCGGGCGTTGGCGGCGGCCCAGCAGGAGGTGCAGGAGCTCCGGGCGTCGCGCTCTGCTAAGGCCCGAAAGGTGTGGGAGTTCCTTGGCGGCGCCGACTCGGCTCTGGTGCCGCTTGGCTTTAGCCCGGTGCGCGTGGGGGAACCAGCACAGGAGGTGAGTCAGGTGTTCCCTGCCCTTGACTCCACTAGCTCGAGGATGCGTTCGCTGGGGGCCATCATCGACAACCAGCTGGAGGCAGAGGGGAGGATGCTGGTGAAGGAGGTGGCGACACACATCCTGTCCTGCTACCGGAGCTGGTACCCCGACGTCTCTCTGCAGCCGGTCCTCGAGGGGCCCATCGCCGAGAGGGAAGAGGCCGCCAAGCCTGAAGTCTCGGATGCGGTGGAGCTCATCACCTCAAGGTTCCAGCGGAGCGGCTGAGGGCTCCCCATGTGTTGTTTATGTTTTGTGTTTCTTTCAGCTTTTGTCTGTGGTTGCTTGTGGTGGCAAACTTTTTATTTTGGAACAAAAAATCTGCCTGTGTTGCCTCTTATACTCAGCATGCTTTTATTTCTAGCAATATCTTCTAGTTGCTTGTTGCTCCTTAGCTTCCAGGACCTGCCGCCCCCTGGAGTGTGGCCCCCTGACAGGTGTGGCCAGTTGTTGTTGGCACACCCGTCAACACTTAGGACTTAGGGCAGACGGTTGCAGGGGAGCCTAGTATGCGTAGGTAGCATTGTCGTAGCTGAGTATGCAGGGACGTCGACGGCGGCCCCCCTTGGGGTACCACCGGAGCTTCGGTCCGGCGGTGCCCACCATCTCTGGTGAAAGGTCGACGGCGGGCCCCGGGGGTGCCACCGGAGCCTTGGTCCGGCGGTGCCCACCATCTTCGTGGGTACTTTGACGGTTATCGCCGGGATAACTCCTTGAAGACCTGCGTATAGATCAAAAAACAGAAGAAGTAATTCTGTCCGCTGGTCATTGTTTCCCTACTCCTTTTTAGTGTCGCTTGACTTACGATCTTGGGCTGACTCATGGGACTTGGGTAATTTAGTGCGTCTGCACCTAGGGCTTGCTATCCATACTACTTAAGGGTGGTCCATCTGCCCCCCAGTTACTCAGTTGTAGCGCTGGGGAGGCAGGGTGCACAGGCTTAGGGTACAGGACCAGGCTAAGCAGGTTGTGCCCCTGGACCTCCCGCTCAGCGTGATCTTTTCCCGGGGGAGACCATCTAGAGACACAGACCCCCGAGGATGGGAACATCCGAGGCCCTAGGCACATTGCAGGTACCTCAAGCAACCCCACCTGCAACCAGACAACAAGGCTCCCACTATTGCTAGAGCAGGGAAAAATGACAGCGCCCATGATAGATCACGAGCTACAACGAACGTACAACAATATCATAAAAAATTAAAGATAATTTTCTGAATGAGAAACCCTATACAGGGCAGGACAACATTCTTTTCATTGCGGTTTGCCATAAGATGGGACTAATTTTACAGGGGGAATGACCCGGCTCGGGCGACAAGGGAAGTCGAGTGCACCTACTTAGGGTTTTGGACCAGGCTAAGCGAAATGTGCACTCAGAGCCTCATCTTGGTAGCCTTAGTTACCCTAAGTACCGTTCCTAGGCACCATGTACCTTTTACAATGAAAGAAAACTGTCCTGACACTGGTCTAGGGGTAGAACTTACGGAGGTGCTCGATGTTCCAGGGATTGGGCAGTCGCTCTCCATCCTCCGTAGCTAGGCAGACGCACCCAGGGTGGCATACCTCTGCAACCCGGAAGAGGCCCTCCTATCTGGGGGAGAGTTTGTTAGCCCCTTCCCGGGAGAGTATGCAATGCAACACCAGGTTGTCTACCTTTAGCTCCCTACTCCGCACGGTCCTCTGGTGGTAGCGCCGGAGCGTCTGCCTGTACCGTGCATTTCGGAGAGCCGCTCTTACTCGTCCCTCGTCGACGAGGTCCACGTCTTCACGCCGGAGCTGGTCCTGTGTGGCTTCATCGTACACCTGGACACGGGGGGAGCCCCTGGTAATTTCGAAGGTGTGAGCTGGGACATCTGCAGCTGCAGCTTCCGGAAGGCCGCCGTGGAGATGAGGTTGAGGCCTGCCCCGCCATCAATCAGCACGTGGAAGACCTGCACGTTGGCAATGGTCGGGGACACCAGCAGCGGGAGTACCCCTGCTCCTGCCATGTTCTTCGGGTAGTCAGAGGCGTTGAAGCTGATTGCCGTGCTCATCCACTTGTGGTGGGGAGTCGGGCTCGGAGCGGGGGCCACTGCGGCCACTGCCCGTCGCAGAGTCTTCACTGCATTTCGGGATGTGGGATCTGTGGCTCCCCCGTAGATGACATGGAGGGTTTTGCGGTGCTCCTTATCACTGCTGGAGTCGGAATCGCCACCCTCGAAGACGGCCTTAACCGCCCTCTAGGGTTCCTGGGACCCCATCTCGCTGTCATCCTCCTTCTCAGGATTGACCTTCTGCTTTCCCTCCCTCTGGCGGGGAGGTGCGCCCTCTTGGCGCTGCTGTTTCTGTTTCTGCTCGCGGAAGCGTTCCGCGAACCTCTTCACTTCCCGGCACTCGCTAGCACTATGGCTATTTGTGCGGTGCACCGGGCACTTGAAGTCAGGCTCCTCGGGTTCAGGCTACTGATGAGGGCGCTTGTCTCGGCGCGGCGGCCGGGCTCCGCCGGGAGCCGCGGCTGCCACTGCATGGGCTCCGGGCTTTGGCTTGTTCTTGCCATTGCCTTTCTTCTTCTTCTTGCCGCTGCTTTTTGCAGAGGCTCCTTCCTCAGTCGGCGTGGCTTCCCTTGCCTCTGAGGAAGGTTGGGAGTGCCAGTTGCGTCCCTCAGTTGCCCTAGCACATCTGTCTGAGAGAACCGCTGGATGAATGATCGTAGCGTCTCTCCAGTGCGTTGTCTGACGGCGTGGAGGTCAAGCTCTGTGCCGGGGCCCTTGTAGGAACCGCCGAAGTTCGCCACGAACTGTCGGCATAGTTCATCCCAGGAGGTTATGGACCCCTGGGGCAGGTTCATGAGCCATGATCGGGCTGGGCCGATCAGGACGACGGGGAAGTAGTTGGCCATGATGGCCTCGTCGCCTCCTGCAGCTAGTATCACGGTGGAGTAGATCTGCAGGAATTCACTCGGGTTGACACTCCCATCATACTTCTCCGGCATGTGTGGCCGGAACTTTCGTGGCCAGACCATGAAACGGAGGTGGGGTGCCAGAGCCGCACACCCTTGGGTGGGGCTGATTGGCGCTGGTGGTGGCATTGCATACCCCGGGTGAGCAGGTGGGCATGCATACACCTGATGCTGGGGCGGTGCAGCGTACGCCTGTGGGGGTGGAGGCGCGACGTACGCCTGATATGGAAGTGGTGTAACATACGCCGGGTTCGGCGGCGGCACGGTGTGAGCCTGGGGATCAGGGCCCGATGCGCTGTAGTCCGCCTCAAGGTTGCACTGCCGTTCCCTCTGTCGCTCGATGGTAACTCGGCAGTCTTCTCCCGACCTGCGGTGCTGCATCCCGGTTCTCAGGTCTGTTGCTGAGATCCTGGTCGATCGAGAGTCTGCCGTCCATCGGTCGATGGTTGGAGTCTGTGACAACGACACATGCATCGGCTGGGCATGTGTCTCCCTTGGTTGAGGTGCGTTGAGTGCAGCGGTGACGAGGTGGTCGACGTCGTTGATCCACTGCTGAGCTGCTCCCTAAGGATCATCTCCAGCAGGTGGGTTGTGGATTAGTGCGCGCGCTGCTGTGAGCGCGCTCTCCGGGCTTGCTGCCGGCGGCACTGTAGCTGTTGTCACGGCTGGAGTATGCCATGGTGTGGCGTGCCGACCTGCACCCGGCGAGGTGACAACAGGGCGACGTGAAGGTCCCGACCTCGCTACTCTACAGCGGGATCCCGCTATAGAGCGAGATGATGCCTAGTCCTCAGCTACTGCCTGTCGCTGTGACTGTAGCCTGGATGTACCGGCGTTGGAATGACCATTCACCATTGCTGCTGGTGGAAATCTTCACAGGGAAAAAAAACCCCTACCCGGCGCGCCAAATGTCGAAGGTCTTAAACGACACTTCCCCTGGACCTGCTTAGAGAGCAGCTCGCAGAGGTTCTTTGGATTCACGAGGGCTAGTCCCAGGAGATCGAGCGCAGCAGGGTGGTGAACACAGAGGGATTTACGTGGTTCGGGCCGCCGGAGCGTAACACCCTACGTCCATGGGAGTGTTTTGTGTATTGCCTTGCTTGAGCGTGAGTGAGTCTTAGTCTGATTTTTTGATCCCTTGTGAAGGTCGTCTGCAGAGTCCTTTTATAGTCCAAGGACTCTGCAGTCCACGTGGCGCACCCGGAGCCCACCCCTATGGAGGGGTGGAGGCTCAGCCCTGCGGGCCACGTGGTAGTTCCGGTGCCTTTCTCTGCGAGGAAGCGAGTCTGGCCCCGAGGTTCCGATTGTCCATGTGGCAGCCTCGGAGCCCGCCTCAACGGGGAGGCGAGGGTGCAGTTCTGCCGTCCACGCGGCAGCCCGGGAGCCCTGCCCGGCGGAGAGGTAGGATCTGGTCCTTCCCTCCACGACGTGGCAGCCTCGGATTTGGCCTCTTAAGTAGAGGTCGGGTCCTTAGCCGTTTTCTCCTTGTGCGTGGGGGGGTACACGGTCTGCGGGGTACCAACAGACACCTCTCCCTAATCCTTGGAACATTGAGCAGCTCCGTAAGTTCTACGCTTAATATCACGGAGGTGAGTCTGTAGTTATATGTGATGTATGTTATAGAGTCATTGTACAAAGTCGGGTAGCTCCTTCGGGAGAACAGCTGGACCTTCCCCTGAAGGTCCGCAAAGTTCAGGCAACACTTGTCACAGTCTCAGAACTAAAAGTGTAGCTAGCTACCTTGGGTCAAACGAGAAACGAAACACACTTAGCCTGGTTCTGTACCCTAGGAGTGTACTTGTTTCCCCTGTACCTCGGACCTATAATGAAAGACATCATTGTGAATACAGACTCCACGTGCATTTATTTTGTACAGGCTCAATATTTTTTTCTCTTTCTTGTCTATAACAAAGTTGTGCAATTCTTAAGGAACTTTAGCTCGACCAATTCATATATAATTCAAGTTGCATTGTCAATTCTTCCAGGTCTAAACATTGTTAATAGTCTACTCGTCTGAATGTCGCCAAACCAATCTGTCCGGAGTGTGCTATCGACTTAGCCTGGTCCTGCACCCTAAGTACGCCACTCTACCTACACCCCGGCAGGCCGAAGTAAGGCGAGTCCAGAAACGATCGGACCTGGAGAAAACAAGCCAGTGTACTTGATTGTATGTAGAGTTGCGTTCGACCTAAAAATTTCTTTCGAGAATAGTAAGACGCAAACGAGTTACAGATAGGAAATGAATTTTACTGTTTTTCTTGACTTCAGTGTGCAGGAAAAATAAAGATTTCGTGATGATGGTGGATGAAGCCGGAGCTATCAAAGCTCCGACACCCCCTAAGGTGGTCTACTGTCGATGTTTCAAACATTGATAGTAGACATTGACGGAGCTACAAAGTTTTGGCAAATCAAGGGGGCGGGCCGTCAAACGCAAAGAAAAGATGGTGGGAAGACTCCCCAGTGGGGTCTGCTGACGACGCACCGCGTGTTGACATTGGTCGCTGCCGGAGCTACCAAGCTCCGACATTCCGAGAGGACTAACCGTCAATGCTCTACGTGTTGACAAGGGTCATTGCCGGAGCTACTAAGCTCTGACAACCTCAGGGAGCCCCTACTATCGGCGACTTCGGACCTACAAACTACAAGTTCGAAGCGTGCAAGTCTTCAACAAAATGCTACATCCTCTTGGTACATGTTCACAATCAAATTGTGTACATCTACCAGGGGGCCAAGTGGGACAAAGGTGTTGAAGACAAAAAATGAAATTCATAAGATTCTTGGATTTCATTAATCTAGAGACAAGAGATTACAATTTTGGAGAAAAAAGAAGAGAGAATACAAGCGGGGGCTACAAAGAGAGAGTCCTAGACCCTATGGAAGAACGAGGCGACCTTCTGGGCAACCTTTGACATGCTGGCTTTGGCGGCTTCTCCCTCTCCGTCGATGGGGCCTTCAAGCACCGGGTCCAATGGGAAGTGAGGGTCCCGGCTTGTGTAGCACGTTAGCATGAACTCTGCGATGTTCTTCGCCAGAGATTGTCCTTCGGTTTCCAGCTGGTCCGCGATGACATCGCCCATCTTGGTGAGCTTGTTGCCCGCCGAGCTCAACGCTTGCAATGCCAAGTCCAGCTCCAGCTCCGGGTCATCCGGACGCACGAGACTAAAACCCATCAGCGTCAGCGTGTCGTCAGCTTTGCCCAAGAAGTCCCAAACTTGTTGGGACTCCGCAACCCTTGAGCCTCACATCTCTTCAAAGGATCTTCTGGTCGCCGCAAGCTCCGAATTCTCCCGGGCAAGGCGCTCAACCTCTTTGGCATTCTACTGAATCTTTTTAGCAACCTGCGTTTCGAGTTTACTGAGATACTCCTCCCGGAGGTGGATCTTGTTTCGGAGATCAACCAGGTCCTTCTCCCGGCCCCACACTTTCTTCTCCCTGGCAGTAATTTCATCCTCCCTCTTGTGGAGGTCCTGTCCTTGCTGTCAGGCCTTCTTCTCCTCCTTCTCGGAGCGCTCCTCCAGCTTCTTGGTGTGCTCCGTGAGACTCTTTTTACCCAGAGTTAGCCTCTGAGTAAGCTCCTCCTCCCTCTTCACGAGGTCATCCCACAGCTCCAGGAGTTTTTGCTCTTCATCCTTGAGCTTTTTCTCCGGCTCCTCAAGAGCCTCCCGACGCTTAACGAGGTTGTCGTGGATGGTGTTGAGCTTCTCTTGGCGACCACTCGCTGCATTATTAGCAGCTACGGCCTGTTCGTAGATGGCCTGGGACTGGTTGTCAAGGGATCGCGTCATGCTATCCCTCTCATCTAACAGTTGACCCCAATAGTCCATCCGAGCCTTCTCCTTCTTCACCCACTCCCCGTCGTCAGCCAGCCTGGTTTGCGCTAGCTTGGTCTCGAATTGGAGCCGGTTGCGCCACCTCCTAAGGGTTTGGCGCTCCTCCTCAAGGGCCTTGCTGTCGTGGTAGAAGGCCAGCTGCACTTGATGAAGGCTAGAGCAGGCGTTGTCGACAGACAACAACAGAGGGATCGGATCCGGACCTGTCGGGGTCCTCTCCGCTGGTTCCAGCGGGTTCTCCATAACAAAAATTGGGTCCCACTCTACAAGAGTGGTCCCCTGAGCTTCCACGTCACTAGGGCCGCCCTCCGGGATAGCCTCGACCGCCGCTGAGGAAGGTCCTACAGCAGAAGTTCCTACATCCGGAGTCGGCTCCGAAGGTTCTACCGCCTGGTCATCATCAATTGGTCCCTCAGGCGGAGGACCGGCAACCTCCTCTTGGCACCCTGGCTCAGGTGCGGGCACCTCCGGAACCACTACCTCTGGGGCAGGCGTTGAAGGTTCGGCCGGAGCTGAAGCCACTTCCGGCTCCAACGCTAGCGCTTCCTCCACCACCGGTTCAGGCGTTGGTGCTTCGACCGCCATTGGCTCAGGCACTGACACTTCTTCAACAACCAGCTCAGGCGCCAGAACTTCATCAAGACCAGGCTCCGCCGCCGGAACTTCATCAACCACCGGCTCTACCGCCGGGGCTTCTTCAACCACCGGCTCCACTGTCGGGACTTCAACAACATCCGGCTCTAGGGCTGGAACCGCAGCTACCTCCGGCTCTGAGGCCGGGGCGTCCATCATCTCAGCATCCAAACCCGGAGCTTCAACCTCCGGGGCTGGTGCCGCTAGTACATCTTCATTCCCGTGGTCTGGCGCTACCACGGGAGCTTCAGGGGATGAGTCGAGTTCCAGGACCATGACAGCCGGCGCCGGGGCTGCCGCGACCTCAGCCACCACCTGGGGCGGCACTGGAATTGGAGCTGGAGCCTCCGCCTGCACAGCCTCAGCTGCTACTGCAGGAACCAGAGCTTCAACCCCTTTCTTGGGGACCCTGCGGATGAAGGACAAAGAAACCCAAAACATGATCACAGCAAAAACCATCAACTAAGATAAAAAATCAAACTTACCTTGGAAGGCTTCCGCTCCAGCTAGCGTGAAACCTCTTCACCGGACGCTCAGGACTGGATCTCGTCGCCACTAGCATGGTAGCTCTGGAAGGTTCCCCGGAGCTTGCTCCCGCCATCAGCGATGTCTTGGTTGAGGCCCCCCTCGACTGAGAAGGACCCTCAGACCTAGAGCCCTCGGCTGGCCTTGGTACTGGAGCCACATGGCCGGAGCTAGCGTCTCGAGGAGATGCTGATACTGGAGTAGTTGCCGTCGTCGAAGACCTCCTCCGCTAGGGAGAAGGAGCCATCGTGGAAGGAGCAGGTCTGAAGGACCTCCCGTCAGCATGCTTCAACTTCCTCTTGCGGCTCGAGGGCTCGGCCAACTCCTTGCCCTTGCCTACGACTTCGGTTCTTGGCTTCGGGGCGGGAACGGAGACATCCTCCAAAGCCCCGGGGATCGCCACCCCGGAGGTTGATCGCCTCTCCATCAGGCCCAAGTCATCCAACAGCGGCATCTTCCTCCGGATCTCTCTGCACTCCTCTGGTATCATATTCAGAGGCGGGAAAGCCGCCGGTGGAGACACATTGCCTGGGCCGATGTTCCCAGGCTGGAACTTCTTGAGATAGGTCTTCAAGGCTTCACCGGTCAAGTTGGTGTCCAAGCCGACCTCAATGCGGTTGGTATCCATCTCACTGTTGAAGGCCCAGGCAGGTCGACTCCTAGCCCTAAGCAGGGCCCACATGTTCATCAAGAAGTTCCTGAAGACCATCTGCGGGGTCACCCCACCTTCGACACATTCCTGGATTCTGTCCAGGATGCACCTGTACTCCCTCGACAGCTCCGACACGTCACTCCAAATGTCGGTGTCGGCACGAGGAAGGCCTTCAGGCAGCTCTAGCCTCTCGTGTCCCTCGACGGTGATGACCACCCAGTCTTTCTTCCAGTCGTCCCACTTGCCGGAAGGGAAGGACATCAAGTACTTGAGGGGAGAGTTTTTCCGCTTCACGAAGTAGTAGAAGTCGATGAACTCATCACTCTTCCCGGTCGGGTGGACAGTGAAGAAAGTCCGGAACAACTCCACGCAAGGGGGCATGCCCACCCACATCTCGCAAAAGTGGACAAAAATCGCCACTAGCAAGATTGAGTGGGGGCCAAGATGGTGGAGCTATAGACCATATAAATCCAACAGCATCAGAAAGAAAGTGGAGAAAGGCGGGATCAAACCCGCCATGGCGTACCGAAGGAAGTACACCATATCTCCGGCTCGCTCCTTCTCGAAGGGAAGCTTGCCGTAGCGAATGTCGTTGTCGAAGGAGTCGTTGGACCATCCCATGTAGGTCCGGACCCTAGACAACTCCTTCTTGCTCCCGATGCGGCTCTTGGGAAGTCCCAACTTCATCCCAGCACAACGTGGCGAGAGAGGAAAAGCGAGCAAAAAGTTTGGAGTATTTGAGCGCAAGTTCGAATGAAGGCGTAAAGAATCCCCAAACGGTGCACACTTTCCTTCTTAAGTAAGCCCCCGCAACGCTTGGATAGAAACCACAGAGGAGCCAACGATACAGTTCAAAAACTTCACCCTGCTAATGACAAGGGGGCCCGGGGCCACCCCGACGATCAAGTCGAGGTCCTTACCCCAAGCGAACGGTTGTCATCATGAAAGGCGGGAAGCCCGAGGGCGGCGACCTGACAGGGCGCGCAAAACCGATACGATTTTCGTATCGGGAACCGGCGACCTTCAATTGTGTGAGATCTGCACGCTCAGATCTCACCTGCCGCATCCTGGATATGCCACGCGGCGATGGTTTAACTGTGAACTATCGCCAATGACACATCCACAGACCCTTGAAGACATGACTCAAAAACCGAAGGATGGACCCACCTCCGGTAGAACGACTTCATCCAAAAGGTCTCTCCTAGAGGTGGGCCCAGGGGGCCACTGTCAGTACCCTACGTACCGTATACCCCTTGGGACTACAAAAAGTCCAAATGAACTTCACCTGTCTGAGTTGAAGACCTCCGAAGGCCCCACGTGTCATACAGGACCGGATCTGCCTCCCTTCTATGGTCAATCTCGGTGCTGCCACGTGTATACTGCAACCGGAGCTACATCCCACACATGGGAAAGCTCTGTGCTAAATACGTGCGCGGCACTTCCGGACCTAACCCCCGACAGAGGGAAGCTCCGATCCTGACACGTGTACAACAGCACCGGACCTACCCGTCCCAAACGGTAAGCCCCGAAGCTGCCACGTGTTCAACCGTCGGACCTTCAACTTCAACAAGCAGACTGAGAGACCCCAACGGCTTGGACCTTCAAGGGACAATCAAGGACTTCAAGACCCGATTAAGTGTCATTAATATCATCTTAATGACACACGATCGGAGAGCCTTTAATACCAGTAATGACACTGTCAAGACTTGTTACCACTCTATTAAGGGCAATTAAGCTCATTAATTGTGTATTAAGCATCAGTAACTGCTAGAGCCACATGTTGGGTCAGGCTAGCGATGTAACGACCAGTCATTGTACTATAAAAGGACTGGTCGAGCGATACACAGGGGCGAAACACTTCTAGGCTCTCGACTTCGAGGAACTCTCCTGACACTCTCAGACTCAGCTCTGGCACATGCCCACAAGTGTTCAGACGCTCAATACAACAACCACATACCCCGTGGAGTAGGGTATTACGCTTAGGCAGCCCGAACCATGTAAATCCTTGTGTCAACTTGCCATCGTGTTCTAAATCTCTACGCGCCCATTGCCGAATTACAAACTCTGCGAACTACCAATGATAGTACCGAGAAAATTGCCCGAATAAGACTAACAGATTCCTACCATGCTTTTTCGGATCGAGCCTCGGGCCGCCCCATGGGCCTAGCCCATTTGGCGAAGTATAGCCCACACTGCAGGACCGAACATCTAGTACTCAGGCGTCTGAGTACCGGTTCGACTTCAGGCGACTGCACCCGCTCGGGAGCTCAACGGCCACACAGAGGAAGGAAGCTGATTAACTGTTTCTTTTTATTTTGTTATTGTTAATCCGTAATTATTTGTAAGAATTATGTTTATTGTAAAATAATAAAATAAATAATTTTACGATTGAGTAACCTATACAATTAAGAGTTAATGAATAATTATAAAGATTAGAATGTTAATGTAGCAATTAGCCATTAATTACATGGTGCCTGAAATTTGAGAGATTTAGACAGCTCCAAAATAGAATGCTTTTCTCCTACTTTCATCTGTCTGCTCGCCGCCTCTCGCATTCTGCGAAGAGAGAGAGAGGCCACAGAGGCACAGACCACTGCGGAGGGCCGTCGCGGTGCCATGAAAGGAGGCGAGTGCGCTCCGCACGCCGCGGCGCTCGGCATGGAAACCCTAAACTACGACGGGGACGACATCGAGATGGCGGACGCGGACTCGGGCGGGGAGGAGTCCCCCGCAGCCGCCGGAGTTGGAGGACCAGGAGGGCGCGGCGGCGGACAGGTAGAGAAGGGCGAACAGGAGGGCAAGAATAAAAAGAAGAAGAAGAAGAGTAAGGGGAAGAAGAGGAATAAGGGGAGGCAAGATGCGCCCACCAACATCGCCGACATTAATCGGTAAGAACCCTCGCGCCACCGTCCTAGGGCTTTATGTTATGTGCTAGGTAATACGAATTCTGAAGGGATGCCGACTGATATGGATTTATGCCTGTGCATTTCGCAATTGTAGGCAGTAGACCCTGAACCTGAATCACATAGTGCCAGAGATTTATGCTCTAACATAGTGAATATATTGGAAATTTGCAGCCCAGAACTGATAATACGTGATTTCAATTTCCGTATTGATAATATTTTCAACTGGCCCTAGGTCCAAGGGTAGCTATCTTATCTATATGCAGAAATATTGCTCTTGCTATCAACAGACGCTTTACATGCTCGTAGAACTATGTTCTGTAATAAGGATTCTTGTTATCTGATATCACACGAATTTAACTCTAGTTTGGTGGGATGGTTGCTGAATTATTTTGACTTGTTTGTCATCATTTCTTTATTTCAAGAGGCTTAGTTCAGAGTTGCATTACAGGAGAACTGTTTTGTTTGATAAACAGCTTGGATTAATGATAGGTTCCTTAGTTATTTTATTTGATTTGTGATAGGTAATAGGTTTTTCATGTCTTATTGGTTTTCTTCGCATGGCTTGTATTTCCATTGATCTTCTGGTTAATGAAATTTTTTTCCTTCTGCATCCAATCTATGTTCAGTTAGCTAATTCCACGATATTGTGTACCCTTTATGCAGATTTGTTCTCAACACTTGCAAACAATTGAAGGAGAAGAAGTCGTACCTTGTCTGGAATGCTGTAGGCTGCCTTGGGGTTTCTGCTGTTAGTGATCTTGTTAGAGAGGTATACAATGCTCGGTTAAATAGTAGTGCTTTAAGTTTATCTAATCACTTGATATGTTTATTGAAAAATGTTTAACATGAGGAGCTGGTTATTTGTTAAGCAGCATGCCATATTGTTTGTAGTTTAAGCTATTGTTATGTTTTCACTGCCACTTCAGTGGTAGTACAATATGTAATTTGTATGTCTCACAGCCAGATTAAAGATCTGTTTCCTATTGCTCTTAAGCATCACTGCCCTGGTTCCTTTTGCAGTTTCTTGGATTTGTTTGTTTTGTGTACTTGAGAAGTTTGGAGTTATTTTGGAAGAATCCCTGAAAAGTATTACGATCTACATACGTGATTTGGTGATGAATCAATTGCAGTTAAGTTTCTATTCATAGCTACCATGCTGTGAACCATGAGTATTAATATGTGGAGATAGTGTGATCTGTAATCTCCAGGTCATGAACAATTAATTCTAGGAGTTACTATTTATGTTCTCGCATTGAAAATGCTTGAAACTTTAGTTTTCAATTAGTATAAATTGTAGTTGTTAAATAGTTTAGAGTTTCATCCTAACTATATCCGGTTCCAGGTTGAAGCTATTCAGAAGTGTGGTGGACAGACGGTTGCTGATGGAAGTCGTTTCCGCACTGGTGGTGGAATTCTGTGGAACATATTAAAGTCACGGGAGCCCACAGCATACAAGGAAATAATGGATAAGGGGAAAGAACTCGAGGTACTTTCATATCATTATGACTGCAAATTTTCATCATCCTTAGCTGATTCATTCTACCTTTTGTTGTTTCAATTCTTTCCGGCCAATCTAGTCATTAAAGCAGCTAAATTGAGTAAGGATGTTAGGAACACCCTTTTAACTCATGCTTCGTTTTGAATAGTTACTATTACCATTCCTTGCATACTGCTACCTTGCACCAACCAGCGCGCTGTGGATGCCTTCGTGGGCTGCCACTATGAGCCCCGGGCCCACAAAGGCGCCAGCAGCGCACCACCAGGAGAGGCGCCGGCCTAAAAGCAAGATAGAAGAGGATCTTCATCTAGAAGAAAAGATTGGATAAGAATAAATCTGTTAAGATTAGATTTGCTTAAAGATAAAATTAGTATATTAGATCTATTAGAGATAGAATAAAGAGATATGGTCGGTTGGGGGTGTCCCAACCAACCAGGTCGTGCGGCAGCCAGGGGGTGTGCGGCAGGGCTCTTCCAGACCCTATATAAGCAGCTCCCCTCCCTCATGTAACTCTACAACAACAACAACAACCAAGCCTTTGTCCCAAACAAGTTGGGGTCGACTAGAAATGAAACCCAACAATTTTTGAAAAAAATAATAGAAAATAAGATGAGAGTAAAAATAAAATAAAAAATACAAATAAAATAAGATTCTACATTTTATTTATTTTAGAAGTGGATTAATAGGAAAGAAGATAAGAGTAACAAAATTCGAATAAACTAAGATTCTGACACATGAATTGCTAATTTCCATGCAGTCCTATCATGAGCCAAATCTCTAGGTATGTCCCACTCCTTTAAGTCTCGTTTCACCGCCTCCTGCCATGTCAACCTTAGTCGACCTCTACCCCTCCTAAAATTTTCTCTACTCTTTATAATCCCATTGTTAACTGGTGTTTCTGGAGGTCTCCGCTGGATATACCCAAACCACCGCAGGCGATGTTGGACTAGCCTCTCCTCAATCAGTGTCACCCCTACCCTATCACGTATCATCTCGTTCCTAATTTTGTCTCTTCTTGTGTGACCGCACATCCACTGTAGCATGCGCATCTCCGCAACAGTCATTTGTTGGACATGTTGCCTCTTAGTTGGCCAATATTCTGATCCATACAACATCGCAGGTCTGATCACCGTTCTATAGAATTTTCCTTTCAATTTTTGTGGAACTTTCTTATCATATAAGATTCTAGATGCTTGTTGCCACTTCATCCACCCGATCTTGATCCCGTGGCAAACATCTTCGTCAATATCACCATTGCTTGTAACATTGATCCTAAATATCGAAATGTGTCCCTCCTAGGTACTACTTGTCCTTGTAAACTAACATTTCCATCCTCGCACCCGACATCACTAAAGTTACATCTCATATACTCGGTCTTGGTTTTACTAAGTCTAAACCCCTTAGACTCTAAGGTTTGCCTCCTTAGCTCCAATTTTCTATCAACACCATCCCTAGTTTCATCTACCAACACTACATCATCAGCAAAGAGCATACACCAATGGATATTCCCTTGTATATCCTTCGACACCTCATCCATCACTAAGGAAAAGATGTATGGACTTAAGGCTGATCCTTGGTGTAGCCCTATTGTGATAGGAAAAGTATCGGTCTCACTATCTCTTATGCGCACACTTGTCACCATATTATCGTACATATCCTTGATAAGGTTAATGTACTTTGTTGGAACTTTATGTTTCTCTAGCGCCCATCACATGACCGCCCTTGGTACCTTATCGTATGCCTTTTCCAAGTCAATGAACACCATATGTAGATCCTTTTTTTTGCTCTCTATACCTCCTCATAAGTTGACGGAGAGTAAGAAAATCGCTTCCATAGTGGACTTCCCAGGCATAAAACCAAACTGGTTTTTAGTGACATTGGTCACTTTCCTCAAGAGGTGTTCAATCACTCTCTCCCAGAGCTTCATAGTATGACTCATAAGCTTAATTCCTCGGTAATTAGTACAACTTTAAATATCTCCTTTATTTTTGAAGATGAGTACTAAAATACTTTTCTGCCACTCTTCGAGCATTTTGTTTGACTGAAAAATGCGGTTGAATAGTTTAGTGAGTCATACTATTGCTACATCCCCAAACATCTCCACACCTTAATGGGGACATCATTGGGGCCGAGGGCCTTTCCTTGTTTCATCCTTTTTAAGGCCTCTCTAACCCCAGACTCTTGTATCCTCCGCACGAATCGTCTGTTGGTGTCATCAAATGAGTCATCCAACTCGAACCTAATGCTCTCATTCTCGTCATTGAATAGTCCATTGAAGTAGTCCCGCCATCTGTTCCTAATCTCTTCATCCTTCAATAGAATTCAATCTGCCTCATCCTTAATGCATTTGACGTGGTTGAGATCCCTCACCTTCCTCTCGCGAAGTTTCACCATCTTGTATATATCATATTCGTCTTCTTTTGTCCCTAGCCTCTCATATAGCGCATCATAGGCTTGCCCCCTTGCTTTACTCACAACACGCCTTGCATTCGCCATGTTACTTGCGCTTCTTTCATGATGCCAGCTCTTATAAGACTCTTCCTTAATAGCTTTTTGTACATCTTCATTCTACCACTAAGTGTCTTTATCTACAAGTTTCTTACCTTTTGTCCACTCAAGCACCTCCCTAGCTGCCTTCCTAATGTAAGTCGCCATCTTCACCCACATACTATCCGCATCTTCCTCTTCGCTCCAAGGTCCTTCCACGATCATCCACCTTTTGAATGATTGCTGCGCTTCATCCTTCAACTTCCACCACTTTGTTCTTGCGGTTTTAACACCTTTGTCTCGTGACACACGCACGTGGAAACGGAAGTCGGCTACCACAAGTTTATGTTGTGGAACAACACAATCCCCAGGAATCACCTTACAATCTAAACATGCCCCCCTCTCCCTTCTCCTGGTGAGGATATAGTCGATTTGACTAGAATGTTGGGCACTAGTAAAGGTCACTAAGTGAGATAGCCTCTTCTTAAAGAGGGTGTTAGCTACCAATAGGTCATAGGCTACGGCAAAGTCTAGGATATCCTTACCCTCCTGGTTTCTATCGCCACACCCAAAACCTCCGTGTACCCCCTCAAAACCTACGTTAGTTGTACCTACATGGCCATTGAGATCTCCTCCTATGAAGAGCTTCTCTGGCGTGAGTTTGAGGCCCCCGCCTTCAAGCATGGCAGGGGGATCGAGGACTTCTCCCTCCGGCTGAGCGGCATGGTGTCGCGCCTTGCCTTGCTCGGGGAGCCGTTGGAGGAGTCAGTGGTCGTGCAGAAGCTCTTACGAAGCGTTCTAGAACGCTGTCAACAGATCGTGGTGGTGATCACGACATTGTTGGATGCGTTGACCCTCACATTGTCGGGTGTGATGGGATGGTTAAGGGCTGTCAAAAATGCCTTCGACACGACGCAGCGAAGTGGAGTTCATGACGGCTAGCTGTACCTCACTCGGTAGGAGTGGGAGAAGCAGGTGGAGGAGGAGCGGGCTGCCAAGTCTTCAAAGAAGGACGACCGGAAGGGCGCGCCAAAGAAGAACAAGAAGGGTTTCGAGAAGGACATTCCGTAGGATCAATGCAAGAAGTGCGGGAAGAAGGGTCATTGGGCCAAGGAGTGTCGGTCGAAGTCGGAGCAGGAGGAGCCGCAACAGCAGGCTCTCATGGTTGAGGCATCTCATGGCTGAGGCAGAAGAGGAGGGTGTCTTGTTCATGACAAGGATAGAGATGGCAACGGGTCGGGTAGAGCAAAAATCCAACCCGCCAAAAAATTTGCTCGGGTAAATTTGCATACCCGAACCCGCACCCGTGGGTAAAAAATAGTACCCGAACCCGAATCCGACGGGTTTTGAGCGGGTTTCGGGTACTCGTAAACTCTCAGCGAGTATGAACTAAAGCAGGCATCCCCACCTCTTTTTATCATAGCAGTTGGCTGGCCACTAATCTCTGGACGAGGTGGTACTAAACACTCTTTACTCCCGTGCTCCCTGCCTTCCTACCGTGTATGGGCTTTGACCTTTTGTATTTCAACCCGTGATGGCCCATGCCAGCAACTAGGGTTACAACTATCGCACACATCGCATCCCTGCCTCCTTACACGTCGCATCTCGCACACAGGATGCAAGGCGGCGACCTCGCATCTCGCCCGACGCGCGACCCCCGCGACCCCTACGCTCTTGTTCGGAACTCCGTCCGATCTGCTTGTGCGACGGCCCCGAGTGGCGGCGTCGAGCTGCTGAGAGCTTAGGAAGACGTCAAGACGACGACGCGATGGCTACCAGGGCCATGGTCGAAGGCGTCGTCCGGTGTCGTGGCCGAAGACGGCGGACGTCGATCGGGGCCGTTGTCCAACGCCGCGTGGTGGCGGTCGGGGCCGTGGGCGAAGGCTGCATGCCCACGTGGCGGCGGTCGGCAGGCCTGACACCGATGGCAAAGCTTCGATGGCAAGACGGAGGGCATTTGGCATCCGGGTGGCGGCGAGTGATTAGGGTTAGGTTTTTCCTGGGCCGACTACGTGATGGACTGAGTTTTTTACTGGGCTGACAATGAAATGAGTTATATTCGGGTACTCGACGGGTACTCGCGGGTAGGAAATTAAACCTGTCGTACCCGCAACACATCGGGTCGGGTGCGAGTCTAACCCGCGGTGAAAAATCGTACCCGTACCCATACCTGGCGGGTACAAAACCTGACGGGTACCTGAACCCGCGGGTAGGATTGCCATCCCTAGACAAGGACGGACGGTCTCAGTACAGGTGGAGCCTGTACAGGAGCGTCCCACGTGCCCACTAGAGATAGTGGAGGGACATGTCTTCGCGCATCGCGACAACGACGACGACTCCGATGGTGACACATGGTACCTTGACACGGGCGTGACCAACCACATGACGGGATCGCGCGCCGTCTTCTCCGAGCTCGATGAGAACGTCGTCGGGACGTGGCGACAACTCGATCGTGCGGATCTAGGGGAAGGGTACGATCATCTTCGCTGCCAAGACGGGTGAGCACAAGAGGCTCACTGGCGTCTACTACATCTCGCGCCTCACCACCAACGTCATCAGCACCAGACAACTAGATGAGGATGGCTACTGCATCACAATACTTGGAGGAGTGATGCAGATATGGGACGAGGAGAATCGTCTTCTCACACGAGTGCAACGCAACGACAACAAGTTGTACTCTGTCAAGCTCAACATCATGCACCCGGTTTGCCTGACCACGCAAACAAAAGAAGGCTTCAACATGTTCTACATTGAAGCCACAGGTCTAGCAGCTGCTGGACCAACTGTTCTAGGCCCTGGAACGGACCTATAGGGGCCAATAGGCCCTACACAAGGCTTTGGAGGTGTTGGAACGGCTCTGCAGGGGGCAAGGCCCTGCACAGGGCGCCAGAGCTGATGGGACAGGTGCTGGAGCAGCAAGATGGGGCACATGAGGATCTGGGAGTCCTAAACAGAATCCTAGGGGTGCTGGACAGCACCCAGCAGGGGCAGCACAGGGCGCTGGAGGCCCTGTGCGTGCTGCTGTCTCTACGGGGGAGCACGAGGTTGAAGACTAGAACTCTTACAATACTTCTAAGCGTCCTCCAAGACCCATCTAGTTGGTGACACCGCCGATGAACATCAACACCTATGTCAATGCCTACCACGAAGGAGATGCGCCTGTCACCTCTCCAGGGCACGATCCATGAATCCTGGAGGAGGGTGAGCTCAAGTTTATCACCACAGAGGAGCCTATTCATTCATGGAGATCAAGTTCAGTGAAGAGGATGAGACATGAAACGGTGAGGTGATGAAACATAAGGAGCGGTTGGTGACTGAGGGAAAAAAGCTATAAGCAAGGTGGAGACGGACATCTTGATAAAGGAAGTTGGAAGATAGAAGACCGTCGAGATAGGAAGAGTGGGATTCTGGACGTGCGCTAGCGTCAGGATCAGGAGGAGAATGTTACGTGACCTGGGCTGGTGGTCCGGCACCTTGGTGCAGGTCGGACTCAATACCAGGGGCACACGTGATACGGTGGCCTGCAGAGTCCAATCTGGACTCTGCAGGAAGGTGCGGTTGTTGCACCTTTTATTCAGGAGTCCAGTCTTGTTTTAGTTAGAGACATAGAAGTCTAAATCTAGTAGGAGTCTAGTATTGTTAGACTTGGAGTTGTGATGACCTTATATAAAGGTCTGCCTCTCCTATAGGCTTGCACCAGTTAATGAATAAACAATAGCCCCCAGGAAAAGCCCTCACTGCACAAACCAATCTAGGCGACTTCAACTTGCCTAGATTCCTCCCTTTTCTTCCTGTACTCCCTACTTTTTGCTGTTCTTGCACATTTCAGCATCATAGGTACTCTGTTCTCCCTGTTCCACCACAGGATCCCCTGTCCTCCCTCTTCCGTCCTCTCTGTTTCAGCACAGGACGTCCCTGTACGTTATCTGTTCTGCATTCAAGTCTCCACCAAGGTGCAGAACTATTCATCTGTTCCAGCTGAACAGATCTGTTCTAGGTGGTTAAGCACGTCGGATTTCCAAGATATGCATGCTACATCATTGTCACATAAATCGGAAGGGTGAAGTTATCAATATCTTTAGATATTTTCCTCCACTTTTAATTGTTTTCCAACTGAATCTAGATGTGTTCATTTCTCAAATGAGCCTAGATTTGTTCAACATCATTGTCTGAGAGTACTAGAATTCAGGTTGGGACTAGAGGGCTGCTACTACGTAGTTTTGATTTTTGTGGCCTTTTCTTTCTCAGCCCACCAAACGAATGCACACTACATCAAACACAAAGCCACCTCTCAGATTTTGCTCTAAAAATAGGAATACTCTTAGCTTCTTTTGTCCTTCATTTTTCCCAGTCTTTTCTTATTATTTGAGACATTGTAGTTGTTAAATTTCACTGTTGTCATCTGTTGATATATTACATATTTACTTGCCCTTTTGTTCATTCACTGATCTGTAGCCACAACCACTGTTGTACGCTTGTATTAATTGACTAAGTTATGTACTTGTTCCTTCAGAAGCAGTTTAGGTTTGGCAAAGCCAGGCTACAGATGAGCAGAAATGAAGACGCAAGTTCACAGGGTAGTGCACTAATTGATGGTGAAATTGAAGTGCAAGAACAAACGGAAGTATTTGATGATCCTGAGCAGTTGGTTGATGCGGAGGAGCCTCCATCAGATACTAAAGCTGTGCGTAAACCGCTGGCAGACAGAATTCGCATCCCTGTTGCTTATGGTGATCTGTTTGAAGAGGGGGAGGTACACGAAGGAGAACCACAAAATTGAAGCATTTCAAAAGATTTCTTTTCTGCATTACATGAGTTGCGTGTTCTAATTCCCCTCAGTAATGAACGGCACCTAATGCAAATAGGATGTGCTAGACCATCTTTAATTCACTACGTCGAAGCAACTTTTCCCCTTAACATTATCTTTTCGCGATGTGGTGTGACATGAGTTTATTGTTGTGTGAATTAAATGAAATGTTGGCATTAATGTTGAAAATTGGCTTACACAACTATTGATATATTGTTTTTTTATCCCTTTTTTCCTACCATAATTGTGACGGATATCGAAGAAGACGGCAACACGTCAACGATTAGAATGCAATCTGATTTATTGTGCATTTTTTATCTACGGTTAGATCTTAATTTTACGGTTATTGTATTTTTTTATTTAACCCCCTTCAAAGCTATAAATAGGAACATCTAGATAGGAGGGGTTAAGTAAAAAGGATGAACAATCGTAGATTTAATAGATCTAATAGTTGAAGATGGCTGATTACATGGTTGATTGGTTGCACAATAATTCAGATATCATTTAATGGGTTCCTAAGTCCCGGTGGTGTTGAATAGAATCGGCAAACATAAGTGACTTTACAGCCAAAATTTTGGTACTGTGGTATAACGCTGGTATTTGAATCAGTTTCAATCAAGTGACAGTCATAATCTTTGTGATTACTTGCTGTGACTCTGAAAAATTTAACAATATTCTGATACGGAGCAGCAAAAGACAAAATCGAACGGTTGAAGTGCTGTCCTCTTCGATCGCCGAAGATTAGAGGAAACCGGGGAGGGATGGCGACGAGGTGGTTGTGGGGGTTGCACGACGGCAGAGAGACCAACGCCGACGATCTTCGTCTCCATGGATACCCATGGTATGCGGACCCCGCACGTGAATCCATCTCTTCCTCTCCCCCTGTTAGACCATCCGCACCAGCGTACTCTAAAGCATACTCTATACACTATTCTTCTTCAGCTTTTACAGTACGTACTCTAAATTACACTGCGAAACAGTGTATCCAGTATGCTTTACAGTACGCCACTGCGGATGGTCTTATGCTGTCTCCAACAATGTAACCCAAATTAGGAGGCCTCTTGGGCTATCTGAGTGGAATTATGGTAACCCATTTTAATGTATCTCCAACAGGATACATAAAATAGGGTGAGATTAACAGGTTATAGCGGGAAATAATTCCACCCCCTTCTGTTCCCGCCTTCCACGGACATACTACGGTGGCACACCATACAAACACATCTCAGGCCAAGGTACACGCGTTTGCAATGCGTGACCGATCGACGCCATGGCGGGGCGACGCACGAGCGTGGCCATGATGAGGCGTAGACCTCGTTGATGTTCGGCTCTGCTTGTCAAAATTCACAGAACATGAGCTGAAATCTCACGAAAAACAGAGGAAGAGGCGTAACTGGGCACCAGAAATGGGGAAGAGCCAGGTGGGAGGACGGGGAGCTGACATGGCAGAGCAGCTTGGAGGGCAGATCGTAGAGGCACATCTGGTTCTCGGCGACCTGGTTCATGGACACCTCCACCTGACAGGAAGAGCAGGGGCCAGCCAGCAGCAAATCAGCAGCGGGAACACAGGAAGAGCTCCGGGTAGAGCGGGTCTGGTAGCAGAGCGAGCCATCAACACGAGGACGAACGCAGGAGTGAAGGAAAAGAAAAAAAGAGAAAATTCAGTAGAAAAGCGGCAGATCTGAGCGCGGCCGTCGAAGTAGACTGCCGCCGCCGTCGAAGCAGCTCGAACAAGCTCCGCTGCACGCCGCCGCAGCTCGTACGACCTCTGTTGTCCGCCGCCGCCGCTCGACGTGTTTTTTTTTATTTGTGCGCTCTGCCTCTACGGTAGTTGGGAAAGGTATCGCTCGCAGGCTCGCTCCGCGCCCATCTATAGCCTACCGAGAGTAGCGATCCTTAGATGAGCTTTGTCGATAGGCTCACTGTTGGAGGGTGTTTTAGGATGTGTTTGGTTGGGAGTCAAAGTGAAATGGGATGAATACATCCTAGTTTTTAGGGATAGAATGGTCCCGTTTTGTGTTTGTCTAGAGGGATGTGACGATCTCTGTTTCTTGTTTGTTTTGTGGAATAGTGTGGGATGGAATGATCCCGTCTCTTGTTTGAATGAAAGGATGGGACAAGGACATGTGAGTATGAGTACTTCTGGAAGGTCACGCGCCTGTCTCCACGGAAGTGGGACGGATCTGTCCCCATGTTTTCGGTGGGATGATTCCATCCCGCATCTAGGTGAAATTTCTCTTTTGAGGGATGACTCCATCCCACATGTCTCCAAACCAAACAACAGAAAAATAGAATCGTCCCGTCCTGTCTCACTATATCCCTTGAACCAAACACACCCTTAATACCTAAATAAGGTTTGAGCTCTTAGTTAGGTTATCTGTTGGAAAGGAGTTAGGGTTCTAGGCGCCACTGTGATGCATGGGCAGAGCAAGAGCAGCTGACTCGGTCTCTGGAGCAGAAGCAGGCATAGTAGAGCCAGTTCTGGAGGGTGCGTTACCATTAGGACGAGAAGATCATGTTCGTGGCTTTTAGCCCGCTGATTCGAGACTAGTTCCTTGCAGGTTTCCTTCTGATTAGGGATGAAAATGATCGAAAATAATGGATAAAATATCTGCATTCATTTTTACTTTATATTTTCTAGTTGGAATGAAAACAAAAAAGTCATCATCGGGATGCGGAATCGAGATTGTCAGTTATTAAAAAAGAGAAAGTTAGATCGAAAATATGTCTATAACGGTAAAAAAAAATGATAATTTAAGTTGGTAAGATGAGAAGAACAAACGTATTGACTTAACCCCAGCTCCACCAATACACCAAGAAACCATCCATAGATTATAGCCACAATTACATACTCACACGGTCACCTATATTTATTATCACATATACATCACATTGTCATACATAATCATAAACTGACATATAGTGACATTATCATTTTCCATTTTTCAAGTCCACAATTTTAAACAATTGACGGTCTTTACGGGATATATGAATATAGTGACCCATCACAACTTAATATAAAGTCACGTGTCGAACGAATTCGTATATCCAGCAAACTAATTTGGGAAAATAAGACAGACAACCAATCTAGGCATTACTAGATCCGCAAGGTCACAAATTTGCCCCCCACCCCCCAGGAAAAAAAGAATCTACAACTGATCAGACCCCAGGCAGAGTTATACTCGATGAACCACCAAAATCCCACCCCGCGAAAGTCAATATAGAGTAAAATACAGTCTGTACAATCGTTAGCACCATCTCTGTAAAAGAACAGTGCATAAATCTCTTTTTTTTTTGAAACTTAAAGTGCATAAATCTCTTCATGAGAAGACTTCAAGCATCGTACTCCCCGCAGGATTTCTTAAGGATAAAGAAAGAAAGAAAGAAACAAAGAAAGAAAAAAAGAAAAAAAGAGCAGTCCGGTTCATGTTGCTCCCGCTTGTGCAGGATTCGGAGAAGGGTCCGACCTATTTGAGTCTTTTGTACACAGTCTTTCTCTGCATTTCTGCAAGAGGTATTTCTTAAGGATGCATATATAATTGTCAAGATAATTAGACACTACTACAATAAGCCTCATCTCAGGCTAGTGGCATCAGTGCATATACGTCTTAGCAGTACAGAAGATACTTCCAGGTGGGATTTACACTAAAATGATATCTTTTCTGTTAATTCAATGTATAGAGCTATGATATCAAATGGTAACATGTGTAGAAATAGGGAACTATGGGCATCCAAATTACCACTAAAAATCAAGATTTTTATGTGGTACTTAAGTCATAAAGTAATACTAACAAAAGATAATCTAGCTAGACGCAACCGGAAGGGAGATAAGAAGTGTGCATACTGTATGCAAGATGAAACAATACAACATCTCTTTTTTCACTGTCACTATGCTAGATTTATTTGGCATATTATTAGTATTTCTTTCAATATTACTACTACTAACTCTATTTCACATATGTTTGATGGCTGGTTGTACTCTTCTAATAAGAATTGCAGGAACATGATGCCAGTAGGTGCAACACCATTATGCTGGACAATTTGGTTAAATAGTAATGACGTAGTTTTTGACAATTGCCCAATAAAAACTTATATGCAGATACTTTTCAGGGGCACCTACTGGCTACACACGTGGGCGTCACTGCAAAAGGGTGAGGAGAGGAAACGAATGATACAGATGGCTTGCAAGACAATGGAAGTCACTGTCATGGAAGTGTTCACCCGATTCGGATGAAGCTTTAGTTATAGGCTTCCTTATTAATAAACATGTATCGGGTTAGTAGTTTCTTTTGAAGGCCAAAAAGTCAGAACATGTCGTTTGTGCTGAATTCAGTATAAACTTTTGTATTGGGTGCAGTCATAATCTCGTATGAAAGAAAGGTCGGGTTTGAACCCAATATCTAAAAAAAGCCTCATCTCAGGCGGCTCCAAACGTATTATCACACGCGGTTTCTAAAATTGTCTGAAACGAAGAGTCTGTGATAATCTGCAATTTCACAGGCGGAAAAGTGAAACCGCCTATGATAATGGTATTATCAAAAGTGGTTCTTTACTTACGACTAGCCACCTATGAAGACACATTATCACATACGGGTCGTACAGTATATATAACCGCCTATGATAATGGTGTTATCATGGGCGGATCTTTACCTATGACATGCCGTCCGCGAAGACAATTTATCACAACCGGTTTGCACCATAATAGAAACCACCTGTGATAATGGAGTTATCACAGAATGTTCTTTACCTATTTCTAGTCGCCTGTGATAATATAATTTCACAGGCAGGTCTAGTCGTAGGTAAAGAACCGCCTGTGATAAAGTATACGCTATGCAGTACTACCTGTTGTTATTTCTAATTTCTAGGTCAACTCAATATAATCACAAAAGTCAACAATATAATCACAGAAGTCATCTCACAAAAGTCAATTTTACTGAAACAATATACATACGTACAAGTTACACATACAAGTCGTCTCATAGTTTTCAAGTTTCACTAAAAACTGTTTCTATTGTCATAGTCGCAAATTTCTGGCACATCAGCTACTACATCATCCACATCAAAGAACATCCCTCTTTTGTGCAAAATTTCGCGATGCATGAATTGACACAGTTCACTGGCAATCTTGTCGGCTCCTCCACCAGGCATACTTCTACAAACCGGCCATTCTTGGTTCATATTCTTGGTGTGCTACAATGAAACACATAACAAGGTTTAGAATGTGTTGGGTTGAACAATCTCAAAGTATAGATCAAAGTGAGTCTACAAGAATTTATTTGTATTTTTGGAGCAATTGTACTATGAGCAATCAAATTTTGAAGTTAGAATCAAAATCTGAAAATAATATTTTTGGTAATATTGAACAGCAGAGAATATAAGTATTAAAATACGCTAGTTACAATGAAAATAAAACTCAATAGTAAGAAAATAAGATATCGACATTAAGGATAACTTACATCATCACGATTTACTCTATATTTGCTGGCGGTCCGAATATGCTCACATACATAATATACGCATAAGACACTCCCAACAGGCTGCTTGGGACAAAGATAATATGTTTTAATGTCTAATGCATCCGTATTAGGAGGTCTCTGATCGCCAAGCTGTTCCGCGTAAAACCGCCAAGTGCTGTAATACAAGAAATGTCATATAAAACTTGTCAACACATTCTAAATGTGTGTAAATTAAAAATATCGAATAAACGTACAGTTTCAAAATGGAAAGGAAATCTTTGTAACGATCTGGTGGGTAATCGGCTGAGTCCAAGACTGTAGCCAAACCCTACGTTGGCTTGATAAAGATCATTATATAGTGTTTACTGCACAAGGACAAACACACGTCTTAAGTTAACAATTAGCAATAATTGCTATTTCAATGTCATGTGTCGAACTTACTCGAAGTGGTACGAAGCCTTTACGAGGTCCTTGCCATCTATGACAAAGTTAAACATGACATGTCCTATGTAAGCTGCAACTTCTTTCCTTTTATCCTTCTTTTGTTTTGATTTATCAAATTCTTTTTTTTTTTCATGTGCTTTACTGTTTTGAGTCTCGATCCACCTTAATATCGAATAACGTCTTTGCAATATGTGTAGGGTCAAGAATATCTGTCTTTCATCTTTTTATTATCCATGTATTGCATCCTATTGAAGAAGTCTAGAATTGTTATAATCTCATGAAATGTGTATGCATGTAGTAAGAAAAGTAAATACAAAATATTAGAGGCACTTACAAGTACCAGATGAGTAGCAGGTTGATTTCGAGCATGCCTCTTCGATCGAAAATGGTATATAGATCTTCAAAGAAAATGGCTCGTTTATCTGCTCCAGTGCTCCATAATGCTTCTTTTGGCACACAAAATGTGACATAAGAAAGATCATATTTTTTGCTGGCAGTGATGTACCACTCATGCATTCTTTTGAGCGGGACATGTTGTTTGCTAAGATGTACCGATGTCATTAACGACTTCCCATTCTTATATTCAGGAGGAGCATCCTGAATCTTGTATATTGGAACTCCTGGTTTAACTAAAGCCGTCCGCCAATTATACATAACACCATCTTCTTTCCACTCCTCAATATCTTCTAATGCTGGTTCATGAGAAGAACGAGATGCACTTGATTTTCTAATATTTTCGTTCATATTTTTCAAATACTTTGACACTTCTAATGAAGGTTCTTATTTTCGTATGACCTAACTTTGATAGGCACTGATGACCGAGGAGTAATCGTCGGAAGTTGGACACTGGCTTGTTGAACCTGTTGTTCAACTGATTGCTCTTTACTACCAGCAGCTTGCTCTAGTATACTTCAAGCTGTTGCTCAACTGGTTGCTCTTTACTAACAACAACTTGCTCTTGTACTGCTTGAAGCTGTTGTTCAACTTGTTGCTCTTGGTTATCTTTACTAGCAAGGTTACTATCATCTTTGCTGATACATAGCGGGAGTGGATCTTCTTGGACTAGGAGTGGATCTTCCTGGACTTTTGACTTAGAAGACGGGGTTGCAGTATTTTGAGATGCGACGGGGCTAGAAATCAACTCATCGTCCAACACGATATGGCGTCGGTGCTAAAAGATTAATTGTTTGACAGCCTGCCCCAGAGTCGTGATCCCCTCATATGTGATGTGATCTATTTCATAATCTTCATAATCATTATCAATGATCTGAAGAACTTGCACCACAACATAATACAACGAAAGTGAATTGCCATTGAAGTCACAGTCAGACTTTTCCATTGCAGTGGCAACCTGTTTGGTTTTGTTCCCTGGTTTGCCGATCGGGACAAGAATACGACAAAATCTGTCCTTAACAATATCTCTGACAGCGAACTTATGGGTTGAGCCTGAGCTTGGCACAGAACCTACGCTGCTATGATAGGCAATTGGAGATACCAAATGCTCCTTTTGCACGAGAACCATCGATGTACTCGGTGCCACTAATTGTCCCAATTGTCTAAGTTGTTCCATTGTTTTTACACATTTTCCTTGACCTTTTGAGCAATCATTTCATCAAGTGTTTTCTTGAACTTCTCACGTCTTCTATATGTCTCTTTATCTTTCGGGAAACCATCTAGCCAAGACATATGAGAATAGATTACTCGAACCCGTCCACGGTGTTCAGGGTTTCCTAGGATAGCAGTAAGTTGGTCATTCTCTCTCTTCAGCTTGAAGAGACCCTTCTGTTGCTTTTCAATTACTTCTTTCATTTTTTTTCTCTACTTCGTTCACAGAGTCGGGCTTTTCAAGTTTGACATCATTGGTCAAACCTGGCCGAGTAAAGACCCACCGCTGAGTTCTCTCATCACGACCTTCTAACAGATGAGGATTGCCCTTACTGGTAACTTCCTCTAATATCTTATTCTATTTCTGGACTTTGGAGGCATATCCTGCAGACCCCAAGTGATGATGATATTTGTTCTTTTTGGCAAGCTCTCACCTAGTTGCACTTAAGGCTTTAGCATCAGGTGCAGTCTTTTGACGAACAAATTCTTGCCACTGAGGTTGTGTGATTTTTCCCATCTTCCTCAGGCTAGGGACCTTATCGGCCTTAACATAAGCATTCATTTCACTCTTCCAACCACAAAACTTCTTGCGCAAGAGATCAATGTTGCTTTCTTTACAGCTTCTTCCGTGCCTTTCGGGAACTTGAATTATTTCTTTATCCTCTCATACAACTCATTCTTGTTCTCCTCTCCCACAAGTGATCCTTTTCGGCTTGTTGACTATCATATTTATCACCTTCACCTATTCCATAAGTTATCAAATTGTATGTGTATATAAATTTCTTCTAACCTATGATGATCAGTCTTACCTTCCCAAAGCTTGATTCCAAACAACATCTAGAAGCACAACTCTTGAACCTCCTGTCAAGCTAATCCTTTCATAACAAGTTCTTGTAGATGCAAGTAACACTCGTGACTCATCATTTGGATTGTTAAAATCTTCAATTGAAGTCCGACGATACTTCCCATCCATTTAAAGGCTTGTTTGGATAGAAGTGGATCCACTTCAATATAAGTGGATTGAGGTGGATTGAGGAAAAAATTAGTTCATTTTCCGCTCCAATCCACTTCAATCCAATTATAATGAGTACACCCAAACAAGCCCTGAAGGATTTCTTTCTCTTCTCACCATTTTAAAAACTAACGAAGATGCTACTTTATCAGTTCTAATGGTTGAATATATTGACTAAAAATCAGTACCATCTCTCTTAGTGCTTCACACAAACGACGAAGCGAACAACTTCAATCACAAATCTTGTTTTTACCCTTTTCATAGGAATTTGACCTTAATCTTTCAAGCATAGATTTATCAATAAGGAAGCTTCCTCATCAGACATGTTAATGGTAGTTACAAGTGAAGGGTGTGTCGAAGCTAACAAAATCTCAACGGGACTGAAGATAAAGAGATGCTGCATATGAGTGACAATGTTCAGGTTAGACAGCATGAAGCTATGATGGCAGTCTTCAACAATATGAAAAGTGATACCAAGGCATGTTGTGAGGGCATAACACTTGTTGGGGCATCACGGTTATGCTTGCACCAACAAGTATTATGCCCTCACAACATACCTTGGTTGATGCAAGAATAACCTTAGCACCACTTTTCATGTTGTTGAAGGTTGCCATCATAGTTTCACGCTGTCTAACCTGAACATTGCAACTCATATGCAGAATCTCTTTATCTTTAGTTCAATTCAGACTTCGTTAGCTTAGGCACACCCTTCGCTTATAATTGCCATTAACATGTGTGATAAGAAAACTTCACTTATTGATAAATCTATGCTTGAAAGATTAAGGTAGATTAAGGTCAAATCCCTATGAAAGGGTAAAAACAAGATTTGTGATTGAAGTTGTTCACTTCCTCGCTTGTGTGAAGCACCAAGAGAGAAAGTACTGATTTTTAGTCAATATATTCAGGCATTAAAACTGATAAAGGAGCATCTTCATAAGTTTTCAAATGGACAGGAGGGAAAGAAATCTTCCAAATGGATGTGAAAATCCTTCCAAGGGATTGTCAGACTTCAATAGAGGCTTTCAACAATCCAAATAATGAGTCACGAATGTTACTTGCATCTACAAGAGCTTGCCGTACAGGGATTAGTCTACAACATCACATGTGGTTCTTAATTAATAAGCATCCTGTGAAAACAATGACTTTGCCTAGGCAGTTATTCAATAAAAACCGCCAGTGATGTTTGATCCACTACATACGGTTCTTAAACAATGACCGTCCATGAAAACCATTTATTTAATCAGGTAGTGGTTAGTTAAAAACCGTCTGTGAAGTTTGTTAGAGTACAAACCGTTCTTAATTAATAGCCGTCTGAGAAAATCATGTATTTACCAAGGCGGTAGTTTTTTAAAATCCGCCTTTGATGTTCGGTCATCACAGACGGATATTGTATTATTCGTCATCACAGTCGCATTTTTTTACGTACTGCTTGTGTTTGAAAAATCGAGACACCTATGAAAATACTTTTTGTAGTAGTGAGATATTATGCTTATGGGCTTGGCATTCGCTTCTGCAATCTCTTTTGTTCATTTTATGTGTCCTTGCTAAACACAACAACAACAACTGATCTTTCATGGCATCAGGCAACATAAATCTTATTAATGATGTCATGAAAGCCCTAAAACGCTCTGGACCTTTTTTATTCCTGTTTGGAATTTAAATGCAGATTTCAGAACAGTGTAACCGTACTGGATGATTTGTTCAAAGTTATACACAGAAACTGCACGCTTTTGTTCAAATTCCATGTTGGCAACTTTTGCAATTTACATGACATTAGAATCTGCAATCACATCTCACCTGCATATTTTCTCACGGGAATATATCTTCTGATTCCCATGAATATAGAGACGTTTAGAGCAGGCTACACAGGCTACCGGGACGATCTCGTTTTGGATTCGCCGGTGCACGTACACGAGCGCGGTGGGAGGGCGGCGAACTAGGCTGCGGCGGCCAGGTAATCCAGAATGATGAATTACAAGTAAGTTTCTTTTGCGATTCCAGCACTGGCGTGGGTGGCGAAGTGTTCTGTATATCGTCCACTCACGCCAGTCATCTCTTTCATCTTCTCATCTCTTCATCTTTTTCAATCCTCATCTTCCTCTTGAGGAATGGCAAAGAAAAAGACTCATTACAGAAGATTAACTCTGGCACCGGTGAAGACAACTGATCTACAAGATTCTGCTCCATATAAGCCGCCCAGAAAAATAGAAGTTGATGAATCCATGATCGTAGACAACAGGGTGGAAAATTCATCGCAGTTCAACCGGTATATGCCTCTTACCGTTTTCGGTGAGGCTCCGGCATCTGATCTACGTATGAACCACGAAAAGTCTCAGATCAAAGATGCATCAGCGACATGCAGGAACTGGCCGAAGGGTTCTGTTTCCGGAGCCGAATTCTTAGCGCGTGATTTCAGCGGGCTAATAGCTCCAGTTACGGAAAATACTTCAAAGTTTAAACAGAGAGACATTTACGGCTCAAATGCAGAATTAAAGTTAATTGGGCCACAAGGCTTTTCACTAAGCCCGGCAATGCCTTATCGGCCCGTTCAGGGTTTGGTGGCATTATTAAACCGTGCCGGTATATGCAGCCGCAACCCTAGAGCACCGCACGTACGTCCTCGCGCCGTGCACAGTTTCTTGTACGCAGAGGTCGCTCGACTCGTGATGGACAACAACGGTGGCAATCAGGGTGCAGGCCAACGGGACACTGCAAGACGATTCGTTCCAAATGGAGGGCAGGGGAGCTTCATCAACCGAAGTCTTCAAATCCAGCGTTTTCACCCAGGCTATGGAGCACCATATCGTGGTGGAAGGGGTGATCGTGGAACTTATCCACGCAGGAGATTCGGAGGGAGAAATCAGGGCTTCAGGGGTGGATACGGTAGAGGCATGAACAACTCCAACGATTTTGATGGAAGAGGCAGAGCTGTACAAGGTAATATGCCTATACAACTTACTATTCCTCAACATGCAGCACATATAGTGCAGCAGGCTTTTGGATCAGTTGCGGACAATCAAATTATCACTGCACAAACAGGCACTAGAGAACAAGGAGTAAGTCATGAGGCTAGATCATCAACCAGGGTAGAACAGATCGCAGCATTATCAAAACCAAATGCGACTGAAATCCCGGAATCATCAGCCAGGAACACCAGAGACAGTAACGGTAATAAACCTTACTGCAATCGCTGCTTCACTAAAGGGCATGCGATCGAAGAGTGTGTTCGTGAAATTTACTGTGAGATATGTGACTGCAACCAACATCCCAAGCCAAGATGTCCGGTACTTAAACTAGCGAGACAGAGTGCCGCAATAAGTGGTTTTGCTGTGGATGGTCTGGGATTTTTCCACATACCTCACGCAAACATTCAGAGAGGAAAATCGGATTCTAGGGCACAGTAATCAGGGTGTTGGATGGCACGCTATCCTCAGCCGAGGTTAAATCTGAACTGGAGAGATTAATTCCGGCCAAATGGACCTGGAACGTGGAGGAGGCTGGAACTAATATATTCAAAACTTTGTTCCCGTCAAAAATTGAGCTAAAAAGAATGGTGGAATGGGGAACAGTGCATACGAGAATTAAGGAAGCTAAATTGAAGATTGAGGAAAAAGGAGGACATGGTGCTAAAGCTAGGCTCCCAAAAGTATGGATCCAGTGTGTTGGACTCCCAGAAGAGTTAAGAGATTTTTTAATCATATGGGCAGTAGGATCTCTTATGGGGGTGACAATGGATGTGGACATGACATTCACCAGAAAATATAAAATATGCAGGTTTCAAGCACTAGTTCTTGACCCAAACTTAATACCCTATTCGGTGAATGTGGTTATAGAAGAATATCTCTATGAGCTTAAATTTAGAGTGGAGGATGAAAGCTTGGGAGGCATACCAGCTCCTATAGACATGGATCCAGATGACAATATGGATGACGAAAACGATGACTTACTGGGAGATGAGATGATGGATGATGGACAGAACTCAGGGACACGACACTCACATGGAGAAAAAAAGAGTGGAACGATGGGAGGAAATAGTACTCAGTATGGTCGCCAGTTATCAATTAATGAATATTATAGGGTGTTGGTTACTGCACAGAAGAATGGGGAGAATAAATACAAGACAGATGTCAACATGGATGAAAATATTGAGGTTGGTAATACTTCTGAGAACAATAGTGTCCATGTTAACTTATCTGTTTCAAAGTATAATTATTCCTTGTTGCAGGAACCATGTTCAGAAATTAAAACACCTTTGACAACTGAAGAACAATTGTTTACAACACACACAGGTGTACAGGACCATCATGAGGTCAGTCCCAAAAATGGATTTGTTAATGCAAAAGTGCGTACTATAGAAAATGTTAATGATGAAAAGGTGCAGGGAGAGGGAGGTGATGTTCCTGTATTTGGTGACATACATGGGGAAAACAAAAATATGATGGAGGCTGAGGTCTTGGTGGAGGAACCTGGACAGGAGAAAATCATAGAGGTTAAAACGCTAGCGGCTATACATGAGGCATCACCAACATATTCAGAAACTCGTCGAAGCAAGCGTAGGGCAGCTTCTATGGACGAGTCAATGCTGGGGAAGGCTATCATGATCAAGACCAATAAAAATGAAGGTCAGATTACTAAGTCATTCTTACATTTTTCTGATGATCATATTGTCGATACATTGTGTGATGTGGGGATTTTACCTGGGGTAGATGGCCAAGAAAGTTTTAATGCTATTCATAATTTAAAACTTTTAGAAAAGGAGAGATTAAAGGAGAACCTGGTCAAAAAGGTTAACCAGAATAACATAGCTTTAGCTGAACAACAAGTAGAGGAGGATGAAGAAATGGACAAATTTATCCTCAACCATATATGTGCAGATATTATGGATGAGGTAATGGACATAGACAGTGAGGTGTACGACTGTACTGTCAAAATGTCTTCAAAGTCCAATACTTCAAACAAAGAAAGGAAGAGTGCTAGATCAGTTGTTAAAAAAATTAAATAAATGAAAGGAATATTTTGGAACTGCGGTGGTTTTAGGGATCCAAAGAAACATAGATTTTTATCTGACCTCACAAAAGAACAGAACCTGAGTTTTATAGGTTTATCAGAAACTGGGGCGAACACGTTTTCGCACACGTTTCTAAAAAACATATGTGCAGGTCAGGATTTTTTATGGCACTGTAAAGATCCAAAAGGTAGATCGGGGGGCATGCTATTAGGGATTGATTTGAATGTTTTTCATATTGGTGCAATAGATGAAGGTGATTTCTATGTTAAGTTCCACCTTTGCACAAAAATTGATAACTTCAAATGGGCATTAATCTTAGTATATGGCCCAGCACAATCCCAGTTCAAAGAAACCTTTTTATCGGAATTAGTAAGCATGTGTTCCAGAGAAAGCTTGCCGTACATGGTGGGGGGCGATTTCAACATAATGCGTAATGCCCAGGAAAAAAATAAAGGGAATTTCAACACTAGATGGCCTTTTCTATTCAATGCTATAATAGATGGGCTTGACTTACGTGAGTTAGAAATGGTAGGAAGACACTACACGTGGGCGAATTCACTAGAGAACCCAACATATGAGAAGCTTGACAGAGTTTTAGTATCTACAGAATGGGAAAGCAAATATCCGCTATCCACAGTAGTGGCACTCACCAGACAGATTTCTGACCACACTCCCCTTTTACTGAACTCCGGAGGCCCTTCGGCTAGGACAAATTCCCATGCTTTTAAATTTGAGCTGGGGTGGTTCCTGAGGGATGGTTTCCAGGATATGGTTCGGTCAATTTGGGGAAATAATATAGACAGTGAAACCCCAATGGATAGATGGCAAGCTAAGATACGTATGTTAAGGCAATATTTGAGAGGTTGGGCAAAAAACACGAGCGGAAAATATAAGAAGGAGAAGAAGAGAATAATTGAGGCAGTGGATGCCTTAGATAAGAAAGCAGAAACCATACCACTCAACATTGAAGAAATAAATCTCAAGCACAGTCTGAATGATAGATTAGCAAATTTACTAAGGGAGGAAGAAATTAAGTGGTATCAACGAGCAAAAACCAAGGATTTGTTGGAAGGCGATGCAAATACCAAATATTTTCACCTGGTTGCAAATGGAAAACATAGGAAAAGTCAAATACACCAACTGAAAGATGGTGATGTCGTGATAAGCGATGATGAGGAAATGAAGAAGTATATAACTAATTACTACAAAAATCTCTTTGGTCCACCAGCTATAAATTCATTTCAGCTGGATGAGTCTAGAAGAGAGGATATTCCTCAAGTCTTGCAACAAGAGAATTACATCTTGACTGCGACATTCACTGAGGAAGAAGTAAAAAAAGCGGTATTTCAAATGGAACACAATAAGGCTCCAGGACCTGATGGCTTCCCTGTGGAATTCTATCAGATATTTTGGGATCTAATAAAAGAGGACCTAATGGGGCTGTTCAACGATTTTTGGCATGGAAACAGAAATATTTTTAGGCTGAACTTTGGCACGATTATTTTGCTACCAAAAACTGCGGAAGCAAATAAAATCCAGCAATACAGACCGATTTGCTTGCTCAATGTCAGCTTTAAAATATTTACTAAGGTAATAACAAATAGAATCCTTATGATCGCTCATAAAGTGATCAGCCCCACACAAACCGCTTTCCTGCCTGGAAGAAACATTATGGAAGGGGTGGTCGTCTTGCACGAGACTATCCATGAAATGCATAAGAAAAAACATAATGGTGTTATATTGAAAATAGATTTTGAAAAAGCATATGACAATGTGAGTTGGCCTTTTGTCAGGCAGGTTTTACGGATGAAAGGTTTTTCACCATTATGGTGTCAATGGATTGATGCAGTAATGAAAGGTGGTCACGTAGGTATAAAAATAAATGATCAAATTGGGGAAAATTTTCAAACGAAGAAGGGACTTAGACAAGGTGATCCTTTATCACCCATACTCTTTAATATAGTAGCTGATATGTTGGCCATAATTATTAATAGAGCAAAGGATAGGGGGATGATATCGGGAGTAATCCCCCACCTGATAGATGAAGGTCTGTCTATTTTACAATACGCAGATGACACTATTATCTTTATGGACCACAATATTGAGCAAGCTAAAAAATTAAAATTATTGTTGTGCGCCTTCGAACAATTATCGGGGCTGAAAATAAACTTCCACAAGAGTGAAATTTTCTGTTTCGGTGAAGCGCGACAGGTTGAACAACAATACTCAGAGTTATTTGGGTGTCAAGTGGGAACTTACCCATATAAATACTTAGGAATCCCAATGCATTACAGGAAACTAAATAACAGTGATTGGAAAGTGATAGAGGAAAGGTTTGAGAAGAAATTAAGTAGTTGGAAAGGTAAACACCTTTCGGTTGGAGGGCGTTTAATTCTCATAAACTCTGTATTAACGAACCTCTCGATGTTCATGATGTCCTTTTTTGAGGTCCCTCGGGGTGTTCTTCAAAAATTAGACTATTACAGGTCCAGATTCTTTTGGCAAGCCGACAATTATAAGAGGAAATATAGGTTAGCCAAGTGGAGTCTGCTATGTCAGCCTAAGGATCAGGGAGGTTTAGGTATACAAAATTTGGATATTCAAAATAGGTGCTTGCTAAGCAAGTGGTTATTTAAACTGATAAATGAAGACGGAATTTGGCAAAAAATTCTAAAAGGAAAGTATTTGAGAAATAAAAAGATAGGGCAAGTTAAATATAGATCTGGTGATTCACATTTTTGGGCAGGCTTGATGAAAGTAAAAGATACATTTATGAACTATGGAAAATTCCAAGTGAATAACGGGTTGTCAACTCGATTCTGGGAAGATAAATGGTTAGGAAATACAAGCTTCAAGGATAAATACCCTGGTCTGTATAATATAGTGAGACGTAAAAATGTCACAGTGGCTCATGTTTTTAGTTCCATACCGTTGAATATATCCTTCCGTAGAGGTTTGGTAGAAAATAATCTGAATCGATGGAACAATTTAGTTGAGTCATTGGTGCATATTCGTCTAAATAATAGAGAAGACACCTTTGTGTGGAACTTACACCAAAATGGATTGTTCTCTGTTAACTCAATGTACAGGTCTGAGATATCAAATGGAAACATCTGCAAAAATAAAGTTATATGGGGATCCAAGGTACCGCTAAAAATTAAAATATTTTTGTGGTACCTTAGTCGTGAAGTAATACTAACAAAAGATAATCTAATTAGGCGAAACTGGAAAGGAGATAAAAAGTGTGCTTTATGTATGCAGGATGAGACTATTCAACATCTTTTTTTCCATTGTCACTACGCTAGATTTATATGGAGAATAGTTAGTGTTACGTTCGACATTAAAACCCCTGACTCTATTGTGCATATGTTTGATGGCTGGATATATTCATTTGATAAGAGTTGCAGGAAAATGGTATTGGTATGTGCAGCTGCACTATGTTGGGCCGTGTGGTTAACAAGAAATGACATGGTTTTTGACAACTGTCACATGAAAACTTATATGCAGGTACTTTTCAGGGGCACTCACTGACTTCGCTCGTGGGCGTCATTGCAAAAGGGTGAAGACAAAAAAGACTTGATTCAGATGGCTTGCAAGGACTTAGAAGTCAGGGTCATCGAAGTTTTTGCCCGATTTGGATGGAGTTTTAGTTATAGACTTCCATATTAATAAAATGTATCGGGTGTTTTACTTTCACTGCTGTGTCGGGTTGAGTCTTTTATTGTTAATCTTCACAAACTTGATGTATTATTGTGGCCGTACTCTCTACTGAGGGGAAGGTCGGTTTAATTATTTCCATTATCTAAAAAAAAATGAATATAGAGACTATACCTGCACAAATACCACTCATTATTTCTCAGCCTGTACAAACATATTTGCATTCATATATTCTTCATCATTATGTTTAAACTTGGAATTCTCGCTTACAATCTATCACAGACCGTTTGCATTCAATTTTCATGTTTTTAAAACTTACAAACACTTATGAAAATTTCAGGTGAAAGGAGCTTTAGCCTAATGGTTAAGTACTCTGAGTAGCACTACTAAGGTCCTGAGTTCGATTCTCGGTAGGAGTGAATTTCCGGCTGAATTTCACAGTACCAAATGCAAATACTCTACAAAGGAAGTCATGAACGCTAGATCTGAGGTGCACTTACGAAAAATGTAAAGGGATGAATGTGCCGCAATATTGGCTAAGTCCGGTCCGCAGTCATGTGCTTAGCCATCTAGTTATTGTCGTCTTGTTCCAGACAATGTGAGTGTCTGTATTTGTATTCACTTGTAACAAATTGACCATAACCTTTTTAGAGGGGAATATCGGAACTTTCTATCATCTAAAAAAACTTATAAACACTTTTGCTACCACACAATTCACAAACTTACTCCACCTTCCAATGCTGAACACGACCATTGTGTTTGCAGGATATCTTTGGAGAGCAATTCAGCGATACATACAGAAGCCTGATAAGAAACAGATACTGTTGTGCCTCGTGGACTGGATGACTGGCCAAGGCTACTCCGTAGACTCCTCATGAAGGAACTTGCTTCTGAAAAATGCACAAACGTTCGGTCAAAAGCAACTTATAGCAGAAGTCCTTTCTAAACAGAAGGCAGCCTCAAGGACCATTGCCCAAGAGCAAAAAGAAAAAAAGATTCCATTTTCGGAGGTTCAGCAAAACTACATTGTTCGTTTCCATTGAAGAACATGGTACGATGGCCACAGTTACCTGAGCTTGAGAATCAGTTTACTGTCCTCAGAGGATGACAGGGTGTTAGTTATCACCCTCATCTGTTGGATATGTCCACGCTGTACCCAATTTCCATCAGATTTCAAATAGTGGTACGTTTCACGTGTCTTTGTTAGAGTATATTTAATGGTTTAGATATGTACTCACTCTGTTCTGAAATAAATGATATTTAGAACAGCTAATTTAGTTCGAAATGAAATATTATTTTTTGTCTTAAACATCTTTTATTTCAGAACGGAGGGAGCATCATAGACTGCCATATGAATCTGAAGGCGCCTTGCCCTCGAAGTCTCTTGTACTCTAATTTCAATACAATCATCAATTTACAATCTATTCTTCTTAGTTTTAATATTTACACAAATTTATCACCCTAAGTTGTTTCTTATGTTTGAACTTGCATGCATGTCTGGTATTGATGCCATGATCTTTTTGGCAAGACATGCTTCTTCCACTAGAGCTGCATCATGCAATAAAATCTAGGTTGCATTCTGCATTGACCGAGAGATATTTCAGTAAGTTTACATTACATTCTTTACAACTACAACAGACAGGATGTTGATCTAATTTTAGTGGATCTGGGACGGAGTCCGGATACCTAGCTATCCCGAGTCTACATTTGGTCCGGTCGATCCCAGATTAGCAGGGCCGAGCAAGCCTGGATCCCGCAGGTGAAACCGCCCCCACCTCCCCCCCCCCCCCCCCCCCCCCCCCGCCCCCAATACCCAGGTGGAGAGCGAGCTCTCCCGACCCCCGCCCTAGCGAGGTTCCGTGCTCATCCCGTCGGGCCCTGACTGCAGAGGTCGGGATCATGTTCATCAGGTCTCCGCATGGGAGACCGCGCCTATGCCATTGCCACCCCCTGCACACCCTGTCTAGTCTTGCCATGGACAGCATGCCAGCCCGAATACCGAGGCGCTGACAGTGGGCTTGAAGTGACCGAACAAGGCAGGCGCGATGCCTGCAGGGCCTGCAGGCATCATAGTTCGACCCCATCCCGAGGAGCGGGGTGGATAGAAACGAAGATGTAAAACCCACTTCCCACATGAGGAAATGCGGGAGTAGCTAGGAAGTAGAGGGTCCGCCCCCGCCTATAAAAGGGGGCTGAAGCCGTCCAACGAAGAGACAAGGCAAGAAGACAACGAGAAAAAGAGGGACTTTGTCCCCTCCACAAGAGCAGTAGAACCTCTCCTTGTACATGTATTCCTTCGTCATTGATAATAAGAAGAAGAGATCCCTGGACTGGACGTAGGGTACCTTGCCTAAACCAATATACATCCTTTGTTCTAGTTGTTAGGTCGCCTCGAGGCATAATGCTTGATACATACAATACTCATCGGCAATCAATACACTGACAGTTAGCGCGCCAGGTAGGGGGAACTACCACACATCCCTATTCATCCCCGCCTTGATGGCTCCATCAAGCCCAGCCTCCGCCATGGGCCGAACGCCGACATGGGCGCCCCGGCTTGACGATGTCGCCATGTCCATCCTCCATCCCCATCAAAGAGCTCCACTCCAAGCACCAACAGGCCAAACGCCAGCATCAGCATCCCAACACCTCTCCACGTACAACCAACGAAACTGTTCACACGATTTGGTAGACGAAGCTCAAGCGCCAAGACGCGACCGACCATCAGTCCCTCTCTCCCATGATCGAACGCACTAACCGTTGGTGTGGTTTGGAAGACGAGGCACCGTTTTCCAGTGCAGAGTTACAACCAACCAGCCGCCTCCCGTCTTTTGATTTGAGCGGATCCACCACTCACGCGATTTGGTTGACGAGACATCGGTCTACGACCAACAACCGCAAAACAGACCGTCCAGCCACCTCCAGCCAGGGGTCGGCAGATGATGGAAGGACACCCATGTGGCGGCTGTGGCGGCCTTGTGGTTTCTTCGCCAATGGCCACCGCGGAGAAGACCACCGCCCGATTCGAGTTCGATGGGCTTGCCGTAGCATCTACAAGTCCGACATCCCAGGTGCGACCAAGTACTACGCCAACAATGAGAAGCTCAACTAAACGTACATGCAGCCAACCGCGGGGCTCGATACGAAGATAGTTGTTAATTCTCGATTTTGACTGTTAATATATCTCAATTATATGATGGAGTAGACATTTCTTACATGCATTGCTTTTAGAAATAATCTAGTTCTACTTGTACATGGAGAAATAATGCATGCAGATATTTTATACAGAATGAAGTGAAACTAAGAAGGAGTTGTGGGACCGGAATCCGGACATCCGAGGACCTCATTGGGTGGTGTCGTGTGATGCAACACCCAATCGTTATACAAGAATAGAACCTGAATAAGTACAAGACGAAGTCTTTTATTTTTCATACAGCGGAAGTTTCTACAATACTAGCGGAAGTAAAGGAATATATACATATCATAGCTACGCTCTCAGCTCTAGCTATGCAAAAGCAAAGTTATCCATGCCTTGGATACTTTGCACTAGCAACACTCAATTAGGGCGGCGTGCAGGGTTCCCACTCGGCTGTACACCCTGGAGGGGGTGCAGCCTCATCCTCAAACCCTTCATCAATTGTATAACCTGCAAAAACTCGTTAACTGCAAACGTGAGCATAAGGCTCAGCAAGACTAACCCGTCTCACTAGACATATGCAAGGGGGACACTAAAACATAGGTAAGGTGAAGCATAAATGACTCGCTTATAAGTGGATCCTTATAGTCATGTTTTAAGTAGCAAATGACATTCTCCAAGCACGGCACATCATGGGCTCCACAATCAACAAGAAACGCTTTACCGATGTTATGAGATGCTCAGAGCACATAATGCTATTACAGCTAAAGTATGGGGAAATTGTAAACTTTTAATTGTACTATCTCTAAATCATACAAGGTTGCAAAGTAATGATAATTCAATACAATGGTATTTTCAGGGTTCTTTAGTATTTACTACGTTGCCGCTCAGTGAACAAGTGGTACTCTATTACTACGAGGGACAATGATTTCAATCAGGACACACCCGGACAACACGATACATACGTCGTTCGGAAGTGTCAGCGAGCACACCTATACCTACATAACACTTCAGTACTAGGCGTATATGGCCACCTTTCACAAGACACTCAAATGCCGAACCGGTCGATCTGTCACGAGCAGGAGGTCCCTGCGTGGGGAGTACTCTAACGTGACCACCAGCGGATTTACACCTTGCTGCTCTCAACCCACACCTATAAAACGGAACGGTATGCCTCGACACCCAAGTGACCAAGCTACGTCAGTTTATTGGATTCCATATGTCCATTATATTGCCGGTACAATTCAAGCTTGTCCGAAGGGGCTGCATACAGACGGGCCTTAATCGACACAGGCAGGGCTATGCGACCGAGACTCAATTCTCGCCACTTCCTATCCATTCCCTGCCCGGTCTCCATTTCATTATATTCTGCCATTTTATATCTAACCAATCCTGTGAGATATGTCCTACATCTCTCGCGAGTAGATTCCAACCACTCGACTTCTACCGTATTTCCTATGCATTAGCAAGGCAGTTACTACAGGTCAAACTGTAACTCGTTCCAACCAATCCCTGGGATTTTTGGTCATGCAGGTGGGGTATCAATCATTCTAAACGTAATGCACAATTCATATACTACTCATCATAATGATAAAGTAAAATTTTATAAACGACTTAAATGCAAACCGAGGCTTGCCTTGTTGCAGGTCAGAGTCTGATTTAATATTTGGAAGGTGCTCTTCCAAGGCTTCTGGCTCCTCCTCGACTTCGGTCACTATACGATATGCATAGAATACGTATATGAATGACTTTGAAAAATAATTATTACCAAGACCATGATTTAATTTATGGTGTCCACTATGTGATAATGATCTAATTGGCTTTGGAACCTTGAAGGTAGATACTAGGGGATATGAGAGATGCTCTTGCAAAGAACAGGAGATGATCAAAGTAGATTGTGGTCTCCAAAATTATGGCAAGCAATAAACTTCCAAAAATTTTAGAGAGGAAACTGTAGCTTGAACATAGCTAACAGTTGATAATCAAGATATAGGAACTTGTCCTGGTTCTAGCAAAATTTGTTTCATAATTTTATAAGTTTTGGTGAAGGAGTTATTGAATTTCTAAGTTGGCAATACTTTCTGGAATTATTTATATTTGAATTTTTGGCTTTCAAATAAATAGTCAGTTTGTAACTGGATTAGGACTATGATATTAGGTCAATTAAATCCAAGATTTTTACAGGAATTAGTGTATGACTAAAGGAAGACTCAATACAAAACTGGGACATAATAAAGCAACTGAACATCTTTGAAAATTCAATAACTGAAAAAGGTAATTGAACTATAGAGAGGGTTAAACAGGTGCAATGGCTCCCAAACTTTTTCTGGTAGTCACGAATAGGACACTAAATTTTATGTAAATTTTGGGGATTTTTCCAGTGGCTATCTTGTCTGGAAAAATTGTATTTGTATTTGGAAAGATTATTTCCTACAGGCTTTAATATTAAGTATCGCAGAACCTATCTGGTACTAAAAGAAACTAGAGTTCAAGAGATTTCAAACAAAATTTGTTTGAAGATTTTTGGAGTAGTCTACAGAAAGATATTCAATTTAGAAGTTTGAACAATTTTCTGGAATTAATTTAATACCCCATTGGCGCCAGAATTCAAATTCAATCGGGCGGGTCCCATTGGCCACATGGCGTGCTATGGTCGATGCAACACCGTGGTCCACAAATTTATTCGCGCGCAGCCGCAAGGAATCCCAGCCGCACCATGATCCCGCAGCTACTAGCAGGTGGGGCCCCCCGGGTTGTCTTCTACCTCGGGCCAACGCCCGCGTGAGGCGGCGCCCGCGGCAGTGACTCGCCGGCGAGCTCGCCGCCGGCTAAACCGATGCGCCAAACTTGCCCAAAATCGCCGCCTGGGGTTTTTGGAGTCGCTGAGCACGACAGTGAGGTCGGTGGGACCAGAAACTCGCCGGAAATGGCCGTGCGATGGCGGCGGCGGCGGTGAGCACTCGGGCAACCTGGAACTCGCTCCAGAGTAGCTCAAACCACTCGAGATCTTTTTCAAAACCTTCCTGGGACGATGCAGATCAAGGAAATGGACGTGGAAGAGGAGGAAACAACCGGAAACTATGAGCTCGACGGCGAACCGAGGTTTCCTCACCGGCGGCGAGCAAAACTCTATTTCCTCGGCCGTTGCTCAATAACTTTTAGGGGTTTTTGCTCAGGTAGGAGCGCTAGGACCTATAAAAACTATCTCTAAGCAATTGCATAGAATGATTACTTGTAGAAACGGAATTTAAACGAAAACCGAGCGAGCTCCCTCACATCGGCCGGAAAGAAGACGACGGATAACTTGCTCATTTCTCAATGAAAAGGGAAACGGTTTGCACCGCGAGTTAGAGCTCGACTAGGCCCACCTTTAAGCTGTTGGGATCGTGGCTTGAAACTGCACGAGACGGCGGCGCACCACGGAGCAGAGGCGAGCGGCGGCGATGGCGCGCGGCGGCGAAGAAGTCGCGAGAGGGGGAACCACCGATCAGGGAAGGGGAAATACTGGGGCTGCGGCCGGCCTTTTATAGCGCCGCGGCAAGCAAGCAGGCAGCTCGCTGGAGCTTGCATGCGCGCGCGCTGTCGAGCGGGCGAGCGCCGGTGCAGAGATGGCAGGCGGCCGACCAGACCCGTTCAGCAGAGGCTGACCTGTGGGGCCCACAGGTTAGTCAGACCCCATCACTAAAGTTAATAATTCATTTATAAATGGAAGATCAACTCCAAAAATCATGAAATTTTGTGGAGATGGTAAATGAATTATTCTGAACACAATGGTGAACTCAAATCTTATGTTCAAGGAAGTTGGAAAAGAATTTAAAATTCAGATTTGAATTTGATTCAAATTTGCTAAGCGCCTCAAATAAAATAGCAAATGAGTTCCTAAAATCTTGAAATTTTGCAGGCAAGCTATTGAGAATATTAGAAGGTCAAGGAAAAATTTAGAGCCTCTAATTTGAATATTTTTGGCAGGGCCAAATAGTACTGCACTTTAAATTGCCTTAATAAACTTCATCCAAATAATTCTAAAATTTGAAGAGGGGTGAATAGAATCATTCTAGAATTAGTGATGAAGTCCAATACTCATGTTAATAAAATTTAACCATGAGTGCAAGAAAGGTTTGGAGGATATTAAGTTCATATGTACCACTATATTGGATCTTTAATATAGTTGATCACAAAACTCATAACTGAATTCACATGCCATAAAAGTGGGGTTTTACATTCCTCCCCCCTTAAAAGAATCTCGTCCCGAGATGACAAAAGAATGCAAAGGAAACGATCTAACGAACATATGCCGCTAACAAGTCCGGATAGTTCGTTCTAAGATACTCCTCGCTTTCCCACGTGGCTTCTTCAGCACTGTGGTTGCTCCACAAGACCTTGTAGAAACGCAAGGTGCGGCTTCTTGTGGTGCGAGTCTTCTCATCAACGATCTGAGTTGGATGCTCGGAATAAGTGAGATCTGGTTGGAGAGCTCCCAAATCTTCTATACGGGCATCAGCGGGAGTTTTAAGACACTTCCGTAACTGGGAAATGTGGAATACATTGTGAACCCCTGAAAGTGACGGCGGTAACTCCAATTGATATGCCACAGGTCCACATCTTTTGATTATTACGAACGGCCCAATAAAACGTGGAGCTAGCTTACCTTTCACTCTGAATCGATGGATACCTTTCATAGGGGATACCCGGAGATAAACTTGATCCCCAACTTCGAAGTGAAGAGGTCGACGTCGTTTGTCCGCATAGCTCTTCTGACGGGATTGAGCGGCTTTGAGATTTGTTTGAATAATGCGCACTTGCTCTTCGGCTTCTTTTATTAAGTCGATACCATATACCACTCGTTCACCAGATTCACACCAGTTCAAGGGTGTGCGACACTTCCGGCCATAAAGAGCTTCATATGGCGCCATTTGGATGCTAGCCTGGTAACCGTTGTTGTATGAAAATTCCGTACATGGTAGATGATCATCCCAATTCCTACCATGGTGGATGGCACAGGCACGAAGCATATCCTCTAGCACTTGATTTACCCCTTCGGTTTTTCCATCAGTCTGAGGGTGATAAGCCGAGCTTTGAATCAGTTTGGTACCCAATGCATCGTGGAGATGCTCCCAAAAGCGAGCAACAAAAATAGATCCACGATCTGAAATGATAGTGCGGGGTACACCATGTAGACACACTATTCTGGAGATATAAAGTTCTGCATACCGTTTTGCATCATAATCCACACTGACCGGTATGAAATGAGCTAATTTGGTCAATCGATCAACGATCACCCAAATTGAGTCGTGCTTATGGAGAGTGGGAGGCAACCCAACAATGAAATCCATGCTGATATCCTCCCATTTCCAAGTCGGTATGCTTAAAGGTTGAAGCTGTCCTGCTGCTTTCATAGGTCGGCCTTCACTCGCCGGCACGTATCACACTCGGACACGTATTTAGCTACTTCCCTCTTCATTCGAGTCCACCAGAACTGCTTTCTTAAATCTTGGTACATTTTGTTACTTCCTGGATGAATAGAATACTTGGATAAATGAGCTTCATCCAGTATCTTCCTCCGAAGTTCCATGTTTCGGGGTACCACTATACGGTTGTTAAACCAGAGGGTACCTTCATCGTCACTTCAGAAACATTTCATCTCCCCCTTCTCCATTCTTTGCCGAATATGCGACATCCCTTTGTCCTCCTTCTGAGCTGCCATAATATCCTCCTTGATGGTAGGAATGAGAACGAGATTGTAGAGTGTCCCATATGGAACCAAGTAGAGACTCGGTTCTTCTTCTCCTTCCATTGCTAAAATGGAAAGATTGTTGACATGGGACTTGCGGCTCAGAGCATCTGGGACTACATTCGCTTTGCCTGAATGGTAGTGGATCTCAATCTCATAGTCCTTGATCAACTCTAACCATTTTCGTTGTCGCATATTCAAATCCTTCTGGGTGAAGATGTATTTCAAGCTCCTGTGATCAGTATAGAGGTGTACTAGATTACCCAGTAGATAATGCCTCCACATCTTCAATGCCAGTACCACAGCAGCAAGTTCTAGATCATGAGTCGGATAGTGTTGCTCATGGTTCCAAAGCTGCCATGATCCATAAGCGATCACTCGTCTATCCTGCATCAACACACATCCCAAACCAATTCCTGATGCATCACAATACACGTCAAAAGATTTGGTTGTGTCTGGTTGAGCTAATACTGGTGCCGTTGTAAGGTGTTTCACCAATGCTTTGAAACCCGCCTCACATGCCTCAGTCCATACATACTTCTGCCCTTTCTTCAGAAGTACTGTCATTGGTTTAGCTATCTTGGAGAAATTGGGTATAAACCTCCGGTAATATCCTGCTAAACCCAGGAAACTTCGGACTTCATGTACATACTTTGGAGACTCCCATTTGAGGACTTGCTTGATCTTGCTGGGATCAACTGCAATCCCTTCAGCTGATATGATGTGCCCTAAAAATGGCACTTGACTGATCCAGAATTCACACTTGCTGAACTTAGCATATAGCTGATGGTCCTGTAATCGTTGAAGCATGATACACAAGTGTTGATCATGTTCTTCTTCGGATTTTGAATACACAAGTATGTCGTCAATAAAGACCACGAAAAACTTGTCCAATTCCGGCATGAACACCGAGTTCATGAGATACATGAAATGAGCCGGTGCATTGGTCAACCCGAAAGACATAACAATGGACTCATACAGTCCATACCTCGTCGAGAATGCTGTCTTTGGTATATCTTCTGGTCGGATTCTAATCTGATGATAATCAGAACGAAGATCCATCTTCGAAAATACTTTAGTACCCACCAATTGATCGAAAAGAATATCAATGCGTGGCAGTGGATACTTGTTCTTGACAGTGACAGCATTAAGTGGACGATAGTCTACACACAGTCTTAAGGTTTTATCCTTCTTCTCTACGAACAGTGCAGAACAACCCCATGGTGATGAATTTGGATGAATGAACCCCTTGTTCTCAAGTTCTGTTAATTGTTCCTTAAGTTCTGCAAGTTCCTTGGGTGCCATCTTGTAGGGTGGTCTTGAGATTGGCACTGTGCTTGGTGCAAGTTCAATCTTGAACTCTATATCTCTTTCTGAGGGCATACCAGGAAGATCTTCAGGAAACACGTCTAGGTATTCACATACTATCGGAATATCCTTAAGTTCCATAACCTCGGTATTGTGAGTAGCGGGGTCCAATTGAATGATGTTCTCAAGGTTGAGAACTTGGGGCTGATGGAGTGGAGAGTTTAGATAAATCTTTGGAGGAATGATATCAAGAATAGCACCATGGTATTGCAACCATGCCACTCCTAAGATGATATCTAGCTTTTGAGTCTCTAAGATAATGAAGGAGGTAGGATAGATGTTCCCATTTAGGTCAAGAGGTACCCTATGGACCATTTCATATGTTAATACCTTCCCTGCTGGAGTGCAAATCATATATGGAGTTTTGGTGGAGATAATAGGCAGCTGATTTTTAATGACAACAGATTTACTAATGACATTGTGGGAAGATCCAGAGTCAAAAAGTATGACTACGGATTGATCATAGATAGAGAACGTACCCGTGAGCACGGGCGCGCCTTTCGAAACGTCCTCGATGGCGAGGTGGTGGACGTTGCCGGGTCTGGTGGCTGGCTTCTTGAGCTGGTTGCGGGGTTGGTTGGCCCCCTGATAGGATGATTGGCCTCCGCCTTGTCGATTCTGAGGGCAGTCCTTGGCGAAGTGCCCCATACGCCCACACGTGAAACACGTGTATGGGGTTTGGCCAGTACGAATGGGAGGACAGAATCCCGATGCACGTGGTGGAGGTGGAAGTGCACGTGGGATCATCCCCTGTTGTTGCTGTGGTCGGAATCCGGAGTTGTTGAACTGGCGACCACTGAACATTGGTGGTCGTGATGGCGGTTGCCACCTCTGGCCGGATGGTGATCGGTACACCATACGGTACTTCTGAGGAGCACCACCCCTGCTGCCCTGCGGAGCACTCCTCTTCTTTTTATCTGAGGACAGCTCGCGCGTAGCGTCCTCCTGCATGATAGCGGCATTGACGATGTCGTTGAAGCTGCCGCGGTTGAACAGGACAAGCTTGCCCTTCAACTTGGGGTTCAAACCCCGGTAGAAGCATTCATGCTTCTGATCTTCAGTGTTCACTTGGTCCTGAGCGTATTGGGCCAAGTGGTTGAATGATTTGGAGTACTCGTATGCACTGCTTCCTCCCTGCCTTAGCTCCAAGAACTCTTGAAGCTTCCTTCTCATAATCCCGGGAGGGATGTGGTAGGCGTGGAACGCCTCCCGGAATTCAGCCCAGCTTATGACATGGCCTGCGGGGCGTGCGGCAAGGTAATTGTCCCACCGTGCACCGGCAGACCCCTGCAGTTGCTGCACTGCAAACAACGTCTTCTGCTGTTCGGTTACCTTGAGTAAGCCGAACTTTCCTTCAATGGTGCGGAGCCAATTATCCGCATCCAACGGTTCATCGGCTTCTCTCAAGACCGGTGGATATGTCCATGAGAAATCAGAGTAGGAACTCTGATATTGCTGACGCGGTCCATCATTCTGTCATCCTCCTTGATGGGACGAGTGCTGCACCAGAGTCCGCAATAGCTCGGTTTGCTCGTCGCGCGAGCCGAGTACTGCAGCGAGAACCTCCGCGAGGCTCCTGGGAAGTGTGGGTGGAGGTGGTTGCGTTTGAGGCGTGTTCTGCCCCGGGGGTGGTGTGTCATCCCCCTGCCCTCCACTTGAGCCTCCCACTTCTGGGGTTGCACGTGTACGCACCATGCTGCAATACAATGATTCATACCATAAGTCTCATTGCCTCAAGTTCATCCTTCCATAAAAATAGCAATGCGATAGATAACAATAGATGATGCATAACATTCACATATATTGATAAAGTACGGACCTTATACAATCTATATTATCTTGGGCCCAAGTTTACAATAGATCTCCAAAAATAGACAGACTTCATCTAAAGAAGTCGTCTCATCTATGCTTGGTCACCACAAGTCGTCATGTCATTGTACACCCACCTAGCTACTATTTACAACAAGACTCATAAAGTCACACAACACATGTGGTGTTTACTACACATCATTACACTCGGCCTAAAGTGATAAGTGCATCAACACGACCCTCTACTCATAAAACTCGACCTCCTGAGGATCTTCTTCTTCCTCGTCATCCTCAGGATTATGCACCACTGGTATGCGTGCTGGAGCAGAAGATGATGCCTCGCTCAAAAGCGACGTCCTCTTGGCCATCTTAGCTTGCCAATCTATCTCTATCATAAACATCCTCCAGGCCTCGTTCTCCTGCTGAGCCTGCTCACAGCTGGTCTTCCAGCTCTGAGCCTCCACTCTGGATTGATCCCGATCCGCAGTCACCGCGTTCAATTGGGTGTCCCGCTGGTGTCCATAGAGTAGGCTCGCCTCCAAGTCAATTCCCCTCTCTAGAGTCTCCTGGCGAGACGCGGCTAAATCCATAATAGCGTCATGCCATTGATTCTCCCTAAGGTTCAAACGATGGTTGAGAGGAGCCATCGTATCCCTAAGTCCGTCATTTGCCCACTCAAAGTGATTCGCTCGAATCATGGCTTGCTTCAGATTGTTCGTCAATTCTTTTATGCATGCCCTTTGATTACCCTTCTCGCGATGTGATGCGGCTGCATACACCGCTAAGGCTGTTGTGGATGTTTCACCGTGCTCGTCCACCTCCGCAAGCAAGCGGGTTACCCAGGCTTCAGAAGCCCTGCCGTTAACTGGAAGAACTCATACGGAGTACCTACCAGATTATGGTAATGGAGTTTGCAAAACCTCCCTATGGCCACACTTGCGGCGTAACTCCACATTTCCTCTAATATCAATCCTTTGATTTTGATGGAGTATGTAGCCCATCCGAGGTGCGGTGGACCAGCAGGCACATCGACATAGATGGTGCAACTCCACATACCGCTCTCCTGGAACTTCTTGCCCCAATATCTAGGCAACACAAGATAGCCAAACTGGCGAAGCAACCTAACAAACACGTCCGGGAAACCGGCTTGCCCGGTGCACGTGGAGAACACCCATCCATTAGGCAACTGAATTCTTGGTGCTGCCATCTGTGGACAAACATACCCGGATGTCAACACTCCGAATAAGTATTCAACTCAATCAACGAAAATGTTGGACAAAAGGAAATATCCAATATCAATTGATTCAAGAAAATCTGCAAACTGGAAGTGATCACCGTTCTGAATCAGCTGACCTTCCCGTATCAACCCAAAAGTTTCATACAGGAAATGCCAGAGTTAAGAGTTAAGCTGAACATAAAAGTTGTAGTACACTTCAAAACCATTCCAGATTGTACTCATACAGCTCCAGGTGAACTAATATGAAGAATCTATACAGGTTTTAAGTTGACTCAAGTGTTCTGGAAATTTTGACAGAACCTCCCCTGTATATGGGCTTACCTCCACATTCTATACAGGTTTATCATGATAAGATATTGAGATAGTGACAAAATAAACATTGTATAACATCTCGTTTACAATCCATAAATAAAAGAGTTCCACCCCAAAAACTTGGTTATACAAGTGTCGTGCACAAATTCACAACCCTGTGCAAACTGTTCCAAGTTCTGGACTGCAAGAACCATGTTTGCAACAAATGGAATTGGGCATAGCTACACCCAGATTCAGGTCAGGAGTGACAAATAAAGTTGATAGAGGACTTCCTAAGATTTCAAGAAATGTATATATAGGACCATGTCACTATTCTGGATTAAGAGCTATAACTATCCGAACTTAACAGTTGAACTGACTGGTTTGCACCAGCAGTCCTGCAGTTCCCTGTGTTGACTTCCAAATTTGGTTTAACTCCAACCCAAATCAGGAAAAACCTCCCATAACAAACTTGTAAAGATCCTCCTACCCTTTCCAAACATGTATCACAATAAGGCAGTGGATTTTTCTGCAGCAAGTTATGGCAAAAATACAAAGACTGGTACAATGGTAAGGTTATCTGGAGCAGTTACAATACACCCCAGATTTCAACAGATTATCAAGCCTTTCTGTCTTTATGGTCAACAGAAAAGTTATAGAGATCTTCACGAGCTTTCCATCCATATATGATAATCCTATACTATCTATTACATAACCACGATTACAATCCGGCGAAGTCGAGCCAACTTCTGCCAGACAACAAAAATCTTGATTGTATTTATTCTATCGAGTCGGAACCCTTTTTGCGGAGTCCAAACCTACCAGCATCTGATATTTGGACTTTCCAAAACATTATGCATCCATTCCGTGGGTGGGTATGGTCTAGTATCATGTTTGATGCTGATGGTACTACGTATCTCACCAAAGAAAATTCTATCCGGTATTTCTGGTTACGTCTATAGGTGGTTCCTATATCGTTCTCTCGCAAACGGTTTCTACACGGTCTTCTACCGTAGTTAATGCTGCAAAAGACAAACAATCCTCTTTCACACCTTCACACCTCAAGGGCGGCACGGGGAAACACGACAGGTAGTCACAATAATATATTTGAAAATAAATGCATACGACTCTGGTGTGAGTCGTCCTCGGACGAGGTCATGTCTCGAGGTACATGGCTGTAAATACGTCTGTACAGCAAAGACTCCCATACGATCTGACTTATACATGCTCGGGCATACGTGTTTCGCATGCTCCCATAGAACATGAATAGTTCTAGAGAGGCATACTATCGGGTTATACACCACCCGATGGGGGCTCCCACTAACTTTGAAGCACGCTGGGGTACCGCGTGTCATAGGTTCTCAGAAACATGGAAAGCTTCGGAGACTCCTATTAACTTCCCGTGCCAAGCCACGGAAATTTTACATACCACTCCTCGTATGCTGAGCTTACCGAGATTGATCCGCTCTCGGTGGCGTACCTTACCTCTTACCTGACGTCGGGGCGTCGTTACAGAATATAATAACACATAGTTAGTTTACCACCTTTATACCTTATACTAATAATACTCCTTATAAAGGCATATAGCTAATTCCTCACTCAAGTCCTAATTTTTGAAAATATGTTCTTTTCGAGTACACTGTTCCCAAACCTGGCTCTGATACCATGTCTGTGAGGACCGGAATCCCGACATCCGAGGACCTCATTGGGTGGTGTCGTGCGATGCGACACCCAACAGTTATACAAGAATAAAACCTGAATAAGTACAAGACGAAGTCTTTTATTTTTCATACAGCGGAAGTTTCTACAATACTAGCAGAAGTAAAGGAATATATACATATCATATCTACGCTCTCAGCTCTAGCTATGAAAAAGCAAAGTTATCCATGCCTTGGATACTTTGCACTAGCAACACTCAATTAGGGCGGCGTGCTGGGTTCCCACTCGGCTGTACACCCTTGAGGGGGTGCAACCTCATCCTCAAACCCTTCATCAACTGTATAACCTGCAAAAACTCGTTAACTGCAAACGTGAGCATAAGGCTCAGCAAGACTAACCCGTCTCACTAGACATATGCAAGGGGGACACTAAAACATAGGTAAGGTGAAGCATAAATGACTCACTTATAAGTGGATCCTTATAGTCATGTTTTGAGTAGCAAATGACATTCTCCAAGCACGACACATCATGGGCTCCACAATCAAACAAGAAATGCTTTACCGATGATATGACATGCTCAGAGCACATAATGCTATTACAGCTAAAGTATGGGGAAACTATAAACTTTTAATTGTACTATCTCTAAATCATACAAGGTTGCAAAGTAATGATAATTCAATACAATGGTATTTTCTGGGTTGTTTAGTATTTACTACGTTGCCGCTCAGTGAACAAGTGGTACTCTATTACTACGAGGGACAGTGATTTCAATCAGGACACACCCGGACAACACGACACATACGTCGTTCGGAAGTGTCAGCGAGCACACCTGTACCTACATAACACTTCAGTACTAGGCGTATATGGTCACCTTTCACAAGACACTCAAATGCCGAACCGGTCGATCCGTCACGAGCAGGAGGTCCCTGCGTGGGGCGTACTCTGACGTGCCCACCAGCGGATTTACACCTTGCTGCTCTCAACCCACACCTATAAAACAGAACGGTATGCCTCGACACCCAAGTTACCAAGCTACGTCAGTTTATTGGATTCCATATGTCCATTATATTGCCGGTACAATTCAAGCTTGTCTGAAGGGGCTGCATACGGACGGGCCTTAATCGACACAGGTAGGGCTATGCGACCGAGACTCAATTCTCGCCGCTTCCTATCCATTCCCTACCCGGTCTCCATTTCATTATATTCTGCCATTTTATATCTAACCAATCCTGTGAGATATGTCCTACATCTCTCGCGAGTAGATTCCAACCACTCGACTTCTACCGGATTTCCTATGCATTAGCAAGGCAGTTACTACAGGTCAAACTGTAACTCGTTCCAACCAATCCCTGGGATTTTTGGTCATGCAGGTGGGGTATCAATCATCCTAAACGTAATGCACAATTCATATACTACTCATCATAATGATAAAGTAAAATTTTATAAACGACTTAAATGCAAACCGGGGCTTGCCTTGTTGCAGGCCAGAGTCTGAGCTAATATTTGGAAGGTGCTCTTCCAAGGCTTCTGGCTCCTCCTCGACTTCGGTCACATACGATATGCATAGAATACGTATATGAATGACTTTGAAAAATAATTATTACCAAGACCATGATTTAATTTATGGTGTCCACTATGTGATAATGATCTAATTGGCTTTGGAACCTTGAAGGTAGATACTAGGGGATATGAGAGATGCTCTTGCAAAGAACAGGAGATGATCAAAGTAGATTGTGGTCTCCAAAATTATGGCAAGCAATAAATTTCCAAAAATTTTAGAGAGGAAACTGTAGCTTGAACATAGCTAACAGTTTATAATCAAGATAGAGGAACTTGTCCTGGTTCTAGCAAAATTTGTTTCATAATTTTCTAAGCTTTGGTGAAGGAGTTATTGAATTTCTAAGTTGGCAATACTTTCTGGAATTATTTATATTTGAATTTTTGGCTTTCAAATAAATATTCAGTTTGTAACTGGATTAGGACTATGATATTAGGTCAATTAAATCCAATATTTTTACAGGAATTAGTGTATGACCAAAGGAAGACTCAGTCCAAAATTGGGACATAATAAAGCAACTGAACATATGTGAAAATTCAATAGCTGAAAAGGTAATTAAACTATACAGAGGGTTAAACAGGTGCAATGGCTCCCAAACTTTTTCTGGTAGTCAAGAATGGGACACTAAATTTTATGTGAGTTTTGGGGATTTTTCCAGTGGCTCTCTTGTCTGGCAAAATTGTATTTGCTTTTGGAAAGATTGTTTTCTACAGAACTTAATATTAAGTTTCACAGAACCTATCTGGTACTAAAAGAAACTAGAGTTCAAGGGCTTTCAAACAAAATTTGTTTGAAGATTTTCGGAGTAGTCTACAGAGAGATATTCAATTTAGAATTTTGAACAATTTTCTGGAATTAATTTAATACCCCATTGGCGCCAGAATTCAAATTCAATCGGGCGGGTCCCATAGGCCACTGGCGTGCTCTGGTCAATGCAATACCGTGGTCCACAAATTTATTCGCGCGCAGCCACACGGAATCCCAGCCGCACCGTGATCCTGCAGCTACTGGCAGGTGGGGCCCCCCGGGTTGTCTTCTACCTCGGGCCAACGCCCGCGTGAGGCGGCGCCCGCAGCGGTGACTCGCCGGCGAGCTCACCGCCGGCTAAACCGACGGGCCAAACTTGCCCAAACTCGCCGCCTGGGGGTTTTTGGAGTCGCTGAGCATGACGGTGAGGTCGGTGGGACCAGAAACTCGCCGGAAATGGCCGTGCGACGGCGGTGGCGGCGGTGAGCACTCGGGCAACCTGGAACTCGCTACAGAGTAGCTCAAACCACTCGGGATCTTCTTCAAAACCTTCCTGGGACGATGCAAATCAAGGAACTGGACGTGGAAGAGGAGGAAACAACCGGAAACTATGAGCTCGACGACAAACCGAGTTTTCCTCACCGGCGGCGAGCAAAACTCGATTTCCTCGGCCGTTGCTCGATATCTTTTAGGGGTTTTTGCTCAGGTATGAGCGCAAGGGCCTATAGAAACTATCTCTAAGCAATTGCATAGAATGATTACTTGTAGAAACGGAATTTAAATGAAAACCGAGCGAGCTCCCTCACATCGGCCGGAAAGAAGACGACGGATAACTTGCTCATTTCTCAATGAAAAGGGAAACGGTTTGCACCGCGAGTTAGAGCTCGACTAGGCACACCTTTAAGCTGTTGGGATCGTGGCTTGAAACTGCGCGAGACGGCGGCACACCACAGAGCAGAGGCAAGCGGCGACGATGGCGCGCGGCGGCGAAGAAGTCGCGAGAGGGGGAACCACCGATCGGGGAAGGGGAAATACTGGGGCTGCGGCCGACCTTTTATAGCGCCGCGGCAAGCAAGCAGGCAGCTCGCTGGAGCTTGCATGCGCGCGCGCTGTCGAGCGGGCGAGCGCCAGTGCAGAGATGGCAGGCGGCCGACCTGACCCGTTCAGCAGAGGCTGACCTGTGGGGCCCACAGGTCAGTCAGACCCCAACACTAAAGTTAATAATTCATTTAAAAATGGAAGGTCAACTCAAAAAATCATGAAATTTTGTGGAGATGGTAAATGAATTATTCTGAACACAATGGTGAACTCAAATCTTATGTTCAAGGAAGTTGGAAAAGAATTTAAAATTCAGATTTGAATTTGATTCAAATTTGCTAAGCGCCTCAAATAAAATAGCAAATGAGTTCCTAAAATCTTGAAATTTTGCAGGCAAGCTATTGAGAATATTAGAAGGTCAAGGAAAAATTTAGAGCCTCTAATTTGAATATTTTTGGCAGGGACAAATAGTACTGCACTTTAAATTGCCTTAATAAACTTCATCCAAATAATTCTAAAATTTGAAGAGGGGTGAATAGAATCATTCTAGAATTAGTGATGAAGTCCAATACTCATGTTAATAAAATTTAAACATGAGTGCAAGAAAGGTTTGGAGGATATTAAGTTCATGTCTACCACTATATTGGATCTTTAATATAGTTGATCACAAAACTCATAACTGGATTCACATGCCATAAAAGTGGGGTTTTACATTCCTAGTATTCATCACTAGCATATCCATGTGTACACTAGTTAGACTATGTATATGAGTAATTAGAGCACAGTAGGAGCATCCCCTTCTCGTAGTTTAACCTCACTAGGACAACCTTAGCTCTAGGAGTAGATTGACTAGATGTGTGTCACACTACCCATATTATCAACTTACTCCTGTTCTAATAATTACTTGGTACTCTATACCTTGATCATAAGAATAGTGTTTACTTTACTTCACTGCCTTCCTTTAGGATAAGTATGATACCCTTAGGAATACTCTTGGGTGACATGCTACAACGGTAGTTCCGTACGCTTTCGGATCTCATCTCTCACTCGAGGTGATATGTGGTGTTAAGAAATACTAACAAGCATTTCTCACGCAGTTGCCGAGGAAGGCAAAGAAAGTAAAGGATAGCTATCGCTTATGATTGAGCAAGGGCTGTCAATGAAGCTTGAGACTCATGAGCTACTCGAGCTCAGCTAGTTAAAAGCTCGATTCGAGCTTGGCTCGACAAATAAACGAGCCAAACTTGAGCTTCATCTCAAACTCGTGAGCTTGATGAGCTTGAGCTCGTTAAACTCCATAAGGCTCATTTAGATAAATTATGTCTTATAAGTATTATTTGTTAATATTTTTTCTCTTAAATATTACTTATTTTTATAGTTTAAACGAACCCCCTGAGCTCGAACTCGAGCTTTTACAAGCTTCGACCGAGCCTAACTATTTAAACAAGCCTTACCAAGCCGAGCTCGAGCTTGACTCTAGGATCGACAAGATTTCAAGCTCGACTCGAGATCGGCTCGAATTCTTACCGAGCTCGAGCCTTGGAGGGTACGCTCGCTCGAGCTCGGCTCGTTAACAGTCCTAGGTTAAGCTATATGTATTAGCATTATGAGACAAGATTACTCTTGCTTTGTTTTCTCTGTTGTGTGAAAACACGGTAGTGTTTGGCTAACCCATTTCATTCGATAGCCAAAGAGGACACAAATGCTCAACCGCAAAACCGTCTCAAGGCATCCCTTGACAAATTCTTCCTATCAGGCAACACCATTGCCCATCACGGAAAGGATTCTCCAGCTTCCAGCATGAGCCAAAGGCATCTATCCCCAAAGCTTGGGGGAGGCTCCAAGGTTATATTTTGGTTTGCCTTCACCATGGGGTGGATAGTTCGCTCATAGTCCATCACTCCTACGATGGGTTGATCTCATCAATCCGTGATCATATTCATGCTAAAGTTGGAGGTGACCTCTTCTCAATTATCATGAGAAAGATGAAGGTTTGATGAGACAGTGGTCAATATTCAAGGGGCGGATCAATGCTAGAGTTTTGTTAGTATGGCATGCACACCTTTGACAAGGTGGACATGCTAGCCAGGGAACTGGACCTCCTATTGAAAGAGCAAGAAGGTCAAGCCAATAGAGAAGTGTTTGGATGATCCAAGCCACGAATATTCACCTGATTTGTGAAATCCATATTAACGTGGGATACTTAGGGATTTATTTCCCTAAGGACCATGAGGATTCTTCATTTCCAAACAACAACTCCAAAGGACACCACCAACAAGGAGGTCAAAAGTGGAATCAGCAAAATCAAGGAGGCTATGTGAATTTGAATTCCAATGAATTCAACTTCAACTAGCATACCTTGATGTATCTTGTCCATGGTCAAGGAGGAATCAATGACATACCCAAGATGCAATTGGCCAAGGACAAGACACTTTGAAGAGCATTCAAGATCCAATGGTTCCACAATCACTTGTTGGACCCTACACTTTGACCAAGCCCGTGCAACTTTGGGCAAAACAACACCGTGGATGAATCATTTTTTGTTTGATTGTGGAGTCCACATGTCGTCATGAACAAGGAAGCCTTTGATCCTAGATCAAATATGGGTTGAATCAAAAGAATATCTTGAAGGCCAAAGTGACACCCCCATACGTGGACAACCTCATTGCCTTTATGAGGAATGAGGAGACTCCGTCGTGTCGTCCATAATGACATCCTATGAAGACGGAGGAGCAAGGGCCATCCGAATGGCCCAAGTTCACTGAGCGGCCAAAAGGAGAATGGCGAAAGAAGGACAAGTCTCACCAAGTTCATGAAAGAACATCTTCAAGAAGGAAAGGTCATTGCAACATCAACAAATCTCCATCAAGGCGATGCAAGGCCGAGGCCACCATGTGCCCTACTTGTCCAAATGACATGTCAAAGAAAGTTTGGCATGTCAATCAAGAGAATTCATCCACGCCTTCATCTCTGGGTATGGACGACACATCATCATGCTAAAAAGAACGAGGGTAAGTCCCACCCATCGGACTTAAAAAATTCGGTAAGTCCTTGCCAATAGGTAAATTGGTAGTTATCTCATATTTGATTTTCTCAATTGCATATTTAAATTCATCATCAACCCTTGCATTTGCATTTGCATGTTTGAATTTCCACTCTTCATGTTGGAAAATAAAATTTCCAATCATCACAAACTAAAATTTTGAATTAAGGAAGAAATTTATTTGGTTATGAAATTTGGGCATAACCACTTGAATTTTACTTCTTAATTCCAACCAAAAATATCCCCCTTAATCCTCATTGCATTTGCAAGTTGTTTCAAGTTGGGCAAAATAATTTGACAAAGGGTTCAATTTGCTTTTGGGCTAACATAACCCATTTTTGAGTTGTTTTGTTTGTTCTTGATTAAATTCCAGCCAGGACAAAATTTGTGAAGAGGTTGTTTGGCAAATAAGAGTGTAAGCCTCATCAAGATCAAGGCACCATCGGGAAGATTGGAGAGCATATCCCTCCACTGATCTTATTTTGAGTTCGAAGTGGAGGAATGCTTAAGATGATTGCCCAATGGAGGATCAAGATGAATCTTCATTCATCTTCAACTCCAACTTCAACTTGGCAAAATACATTGAACACGAAGGCTACACCAAAATCCATGGTCTTGAATTTCTCACACAACGACCTTCAACCCGAATTGCTCTCCAATTGAGGTACAAGTTTAAAATCTTTCGTCGTTTGGATTGCATTATGATTGAATGATTTTTTCTTACATGAGCGAGGAAGGTTTACACCTCCTCATCATTCAGTTCTTATGCACCCTCACCAGAGTAAGTGTTGACATTGCTTTTTGATTTTTCAAAAAGAATGTCACCTCAAAGTAAATTTAAACAAGCACCTAAAATTTCATAATCTTTTTTTAATTTACTTAGTTATTATCTGCCTTGATTTAGTAAACAAATATAATGGAATAACTTAATGATTGAATTGGCATGTAGCAACCTAGGAATAGGGATGTCTATAATTTTGATTTGAAACCCTTTCATACATGGATCACTAGGTTTCAAATTCCTAGACAAGAAATGTTAAGGAGGATAAAATTGAGAATCTTGTTAGCCATGATCCAAAATATAAAAATTTGCTCTTGTAAAAAGTCATGATGGTTAGAAAATTTCAAGATGAAGGTATCCATAGGGTGTACAACCATCACTTGCATTGTTATGAGTAGGAGCATTAGAAAATGTACAAATAGATTAATGTATAAAGATATATTCTTATATTGATGAACAACACATTGTTTATGGACGCACTTAAAATCGAACCCGATGGATCCTTGATGTTTTTCTTCCCTGGATGTACAAATGAAATTTGGTCATCTAACCCAAAGTATTAGCTGTACAAGTGTCGGGAGCTAACCATCCCTCAAAATTCCAAGTGGGGAAGCTTGCAGGAGTAATGTTTCTATGTAGGCATACAAAAAGTCGATTGTTGAAGGAAGATTTGGCGGTACCATGTTAACATCTCTTGGCCAATGAGTAACCGAGCATGGTTGAAACCTATCAGGATTTAATCTTGAGGACCAATCATAGCTTTACGAGGCTAGAGGTTTGACATGGAAACCTTCCATGAGCAACCAATGGGCTGCTATGAATAAGTGGGATCCCTATGCTCCCTACTATTCTAAGCACCCATTGAAGCTCAAGGGAGTTGCCACTATCGTTGGGTACGTTGTTCCTTTGTGTCTAAAGGTTACTTTAACCTTAGCCATGGAAGGATGGATCATACCCAACACATGTTGGTTTCACATTAATCCTTTGTGGCTATAGGTTATAATGACCTTAGCCAAGGAATGATGGATCACACCCAACACATGGGAGGTCTTGAGATGTTGAAAAGTGACATCGACCACACTCTCCTTGACCACACTCACAACACCCATGTGAGGCAACACAACATAGACACTCAACCCTCCATTGTCGAAGCCATGTTGCGACAAGGGTAGGCCAACCTCATGGCCTACCTCCACTGTTAGGGTTTAAACCCCTATCGCGGATCTTGGCCAAGAATAAGATTGGGGGCGGACCCCCACTTGAGGTAACTTGTATCACATCCACCATGCATTTTATTTTCCCTTTTCTACATCATTGCATCTAAAAAACAAAATAAAACACTTAGGATAGGATTTAATAAAATAAAATATGCATGATAAGAATGTATGATTCATTCATAAGTTGATGAATAGTTGCTCCATTTTATTCTTCTTTGGTACCTAAGATACAATTTAATATTCTCCAACTACTGAGTTTATTGGTTTTAAATACTTCGCCTGGAACTTAGAATTTGTGTGTAGCATAAGCATGATCAAATTCTAGGTTGTTGTTAGATATGATATAGAACTTAGGGCTGCTAGTTTCCTGATAAAGTGAAACTTGATCTTTGGAGAAATTTCAAAATTGATTTAAAATGAAGTTCCTTATTTGATTTAGATTTCGTACCAAAGCCATATGATATTTTAATTTGATAAACCCCATGCATATGCTATTTGTTTTCACATTGAGCCTAGTCAAACTAGTATAGACCTATGTGAGAATCTTTTCATACTTCCGTGATCAAGATTACACATATGCACATGCTAAAATTTTACACTAGAAGTTACCAAATTTACCATCATTCAATTTTCCACCTCCAAAAAGATACTCCATATGTTCAAGGCCCTCTTCAATTTTATTTGAAAAGATAGGGAATAGAATGCATGGCTACAAAATAGAAAAGAGGAGAGAATAAAGCATGCTCTCAAGGAATGAGCATGACAAAAAAAAAGAAAAAAAGGAAAAAAAGAGAAAAGAAAAGAGAGAGGAAAAGTAGTCATGCTTCATCCCTAAAATAAAGAGAGTGCATAAAAGGAGTCATCTTCCACCACCATGAATATTCCACCACACTTGCACAATCTTGATCTAGAGGTATGATTTGTTTTCTCCTAAGGCTTACTCTTTTGTTTTAGCAATATATGTGTTGTAAATATGCCTACTATTGTTCCCTACCAAGATCCACAAAAGGCCTTATTTAGATATAGGACAAGAAATGCATTGTCTTGGTGAGGAAAATTCCACTTACACAAAAGAGTGATTGAGAGTATCATTTGATGAACTTAAGTCTACTTTCAAAAATCATTTGAAATTCTTAGGGATTTGAGTGGAACTTAGACATTAGGAATAATGCATGCCTTGTGTCTGTTCTATCTTTCAATCACCCAAGGAGAGGAGAAGGCAAAAGCACCATGAGGACTTAGGTAAAGGGTGGGTACCATTGCCAAATTATTCAATACAAGGTAGAGTGTTTAATTGTGCATTTGGTACTATGGAAGCATAGGACATAGTAGCACCTCCTGATCAACAACCTAAGTTTTTTACTTTGCCTCGAGACGAGCAAAGGATAAGCTTGGGGGAGTTTGTTGACGGTCGTTAAGTACCAATTTCGACCGTCAATATATCTCAATTATGTGGTGGTGTAGACATTGCTTACACGCATTGCTTTTAGAAATAATCTAGTTCAACTTGTACTTGGAGAAAATGGTGCATGCAGGTATTTTATACAGAACTGAAGTGAAACCAAAGGAGGAGGAATCCTAAAGAATACCTTCACATCCAATCAGACGCCAACATGTGGCAGCACATGGATCAAATGGCCCACGTACAGGAGTATCCGACGGCATCCAACGGCGTAGCACCCCGAAATAGTCAGAGCGCCCACAAACTAGTGTCACGGAGGAAAACCGGTGCAAACGGGCGAGGCCAGGGGTCGGTCGACCTGGTGTCTCTGCCGACCTGGTAAGAGCGCCAAACTCGGTCAGCTTCCACGTGCTGACCTCCCGCGGTGAGCCGATAACGATGGTGACTGATTCACGCGATTTTGGTGGCGGGAACCGCCTCTACTCTGTGTATAAATAGGGGGGAGATGCCTCACTTCACTTCACTTCACAGACCACTGGAGCATTCACTCTCTTGCATACATTAGTTCTCCATGTCCTTAGTGGAGGTTAGGTTGTAGAGAGGAGCCTCTAGTCCCAAATTCAAATTGGGAAAGGTATGGCTCATGTATATTTCTTTCCTTTTGTGACTTTATGCATATTAATAATATTATTATTAGTCTCTCCTTATTCATATAGTTGGGCAAAGCATTTCTTTTTTAAAGGTGGAGTCCATGTATGTGCTAGGTGTAGTTGTTATTATGATCTGATCATAATGTTCATATAATGTTATCATAAACATCATACACCACCACTATAGCCTAATTAGGTAATACATTATTATGTTAGTATGAGTAACATAGTGCTTGGTTCCAACTTTGGTTCAACAATGTTTAGGCTAGTCATTAACTTAGGATGAATATTGTAGTGCAACTCTTAAGGTATTTACTTAACATGCCAGTGTGGTGCTTGGATCGTTAAGTAGCGTTGGATGCATCTTGTCCACGGGTTGTAGAGGTAGGCGACAGGTGGTGACAATCCTATCCGTCCGTTGTGATCCTCCATGTTCGACTACAAAGTAGGCTCTTGGTAGGAGTCGCCTAGCAGACCAGGGTAAGCTCGTGTCCAATACGTTGGATCACTAAGCCCTAATATTCATCACTATACACTAGTTAGACTATGTATATGAGTAATTAGAGCACAGTAGGAGCATCCCATTCTCTTAGTTTAACCCTTACTAGGAAATCCTTATCTCTAGGAGTAGTTTGCTTAGATGTGTGTCACACTACCCATATTATCAACTTACCCCTGTTCTAATAATTACTTAGTACTTTACACCTTGATCACGAAAATGGTGTTTACTTTACTTCACCACCTTCCTTTGGGATAAATATGATATCCTTGGGCATACTCTTGAGTGAAATGCTACAACAGTATCTTTCGTGCGCTTGCAGATCTCATCTGTCACTGGAGATGACCTGTGGTGTTAAGAAATACCAACACTAGCCGCGATGCGACAAGCGGGACAAACCGCTTGCTCCATGGCACTCGGGGGCTACCGGTCAATAAGGAAGCCTGACATGAGGGACAGAAAAATCAACGCCAAGTGACGAAACCACCTCTCGAGGTGCGACCAATGAAAAGGCTCTATGTGCAGAGACTGGGAACCCGGAAAAGAAGGACTACATGACCAGGCAACCCCGTCCCTCGGTCACGGTGCAACGAGTGGGTCGAACCACTTGCCTCACATCACTAGGGGGCTATTAGCCGAGGACGTCCATGTACATACTTGTAAACCGGAAGAAACTGTCTCGACATGGTATTTATAAGCTTCCGATATGTAATGACACGTTTGCTTATACGCGAAAAATCACCCACTCTCCCAACCACTCGCTTCATAACATACTCTGTAAAAATTTGTACCCTTGTCATATCATCCTCACCAAATCTTGCCCGAGCCCTCGTCAACCCAAGCACAAGGGAAGCCCGTTCGGCCAGGGGCGTGAAAGAGCAGCAAGCACAGATCTCACTCCGTGCCCAGCGCCATCACAGAAACCGGCAATTTGGGGGTCTCCGTCCTGCGACCATCGTCATTGCAAAGGTGGGCAAGCACCAGGGCCAACGACCACCAAAAAATGACCGTGGTGGATGAATGTAACCTAGAGGGGGGGGGGGGGTGAATAGGCTTTTTGAACTTTTGTCGGAACCTGAAACACTTAGCAACCTGATCAAACATAGAGAAATCGGACTAGTCCGGTAGGATGCGGACTAGGTCGATCAAGTTTGATCGATGATTTCGATCCAAGTACTCTATTGTGACACCATGTTCAAAAAATGAACCAAGTAAATGCATATGTGTACCCAGAATGTTCAACACACACACACACACAAGTGCATCACAAACGATATACAAACAATTACCACAAGACAAGATTAATTAACCAAATTTTATTACACAACCAGATTATCCTCGAATACATGCACTAATGAATATTAATGACAAGTTCAACTAATGCAGCGGAAATAACTAATAAGCAACTATGCAGCGAAGCAAACTAAGCAATAGGGACATATATGAGCAGCTCCAACACTCCACAGGCAAGCTGACGATAGACACGGCCTAGAACACCGCATTATCGCCATTAAACTCCCAATCCTAACCTGCAACTGTTGGTGGGGGAATCTCAATGGTGAGTACATGTCGTACTCAGCAAGTGTGGAAAGTATGACATGTAGCTGATTCAAATGACGACAGTAATAACAGCTAAGTGCTAAAAAGTACATTAAAACATTTGAAAAGCAATATACATGACATATGTGAATAAACCCATCATAAACCATAATTAATAACATAGTTCAAGTCCATATTTCATTACCATCATCCATATAACATATTTCACCATTTCCATTAATCATAATCAATATCAGAAGTTAACTCATAACCAACTAATACCATAACCATATTGCCATACCTTAACCAAAAGCTATCCCAATACCAAGTTCCCTCTAATCATGTAGGACATCCAAACGCTCATAACCGGGAGCACGACTATCATGATAGTTTTATTAGACTCTGCAGAGTTTGTACCACTTTACCCATGTGTTTGTGATTTCATCACCCGTCGGCGACTAAAGGAACCTCCCTTACGCCAATACACTTCCTTTGCTGTAAGGCCAGGAGATCACAAAATAGCCTTTACAAAGGGATTACTAGCCTATTTAGACCCCACTGAGGTTTCACCGGTGGCGATGTCTCCAACTGAGCACATCTTCAACCAAGGGCCCCCTCTTGAGCCATTCGGATCCCATGATAGTCCCACCAATCATCAACAAACCCAATCCGACTACCCCTTCCCCGAGCATCCTTAATGGTCCAAATTGCACTGGCAAGCCCTAATTAATCAGATACACCGCACCCATACTTGGCCTCATGGTGGCACTGTAGTCTGGCTTATTCTCGCATGAACTGATCCTTAGATCTAAAGCAAGCGAACCACCATAACATCCAACCCATCCACATACGAGGCTTGCTTAGATCACCCATTACCATATCATATTACCAGTTCATATTAATCATACTCTCATAAATGTACAATTAAGTTAAGTGGTGTAATTGTCTCCCCATCCCTATTAATTAAGCGAAGCAAAAAGGTAAAAGCCCATCCCGACTCTCTACCATGAATTCCAGGTGACAAGGGTGGTCAAACAAAGCTAGTAAACTCCCTACCATAGGATTTCCCATCAAATTGACACAAGCATGCAGTTTGCAAACAAAACATTTATTTAAAAAAAACAGGATCAATATGCTTCAAGGACACTTGCCTTGCTCTTGGGATTGGTTCGGGTCAAATCCTTCAAACTCTTGGTGCTGTAGATCCTCCGCGGCACTCTGTAGTGCGGATCCGTCTAATCCGCACAATAAACATACAAGACAAGAATACAATCAAAGAGTGCACAAATATTACTCAACATGCCATGATATGCATGATTAATGCAAATGCAAGGTGGAACTTGTTAATGAGTTGCTTTTAATCATCACTAACTAGTTCTAATAGCTTTTAACAAGTTTATACATGTTTGGAGTTAATTAGATCCACTTTTAGAATCAACTCAACACAATTTAACCAGGAAAATCGGACTAGTCCGCTAGGGACCAGACAAGTCTGCACTGCGCGAGAACAACAAATTATGGTTTTGTCGAACGACATTAATTTGGAGATTTGTGGTCTAATTCACGTAAGGAAAAGAGAATAGAAGGTATACCAGGTGTTTAGAACTCCAATGAATCAAGGATCTTGGAGGTAACACTTGGATCTCGAAGATCTAGGGTTGATGAAGAGCTTGATGGTGGATTGTTGATGAGGAACGCAAAGTTGATGGAGATCTTGATCGTCTTTCATTTCCTCCTCCTCTTCTTCTTGCTCGGGATGTCCTCCTCCCTCCTTGATGGTGCCTCTCCACAAACTAGGGTTTGGGTGGGGTGGAAAAGTGGCAAATAGATGTCAAGCCAAGGGGTGGGGTTGTTTATATAGAGGTGGAGGCTAGGGTTAGATTGATTTCGAGTTTGAGATGAGTAGAGGCCGGTTTAGAGTCCCACATGGGCTCTAAAAGAGTTAGGAATGACGTCCCTAGGCCCACTTAGCGTAAAACCCAAGAAACATATCATGAAACAAAAGATCAACTCGGAGTCACGATTTATCGGACAAGTCTGAAAAGGGCCGAACTAGTCCAAAGTTGTCCAGAGAGAAATCGAACAAGTCCGGACTCGACATCGGACAAGTATGAACTTATCCAGAGGGGAAAAACGGACAAGTCTGGTCTAAGATCGGACAAGACCGACTTTAGTCAGAGAGGAAAACGGACAAGTCCGTTAGAGTACCAGACTAGTCTGGACAAGTCCAGAGAATTTAGCAAATTTCCAAGGATTCTTGGAACACCGGACTAGTCCGCACAGGACCGGACAAGTCCAAAAGTGTCCAAAGGCAAAAACAGACTAGTCCGTAGAAAAAAGGACAAGTCCAAGCGAGGTCAGAAAGAAATCGGACTAGTCCGCACCAAAATTGGACTACTCCGCACTTTCCAAAATTCTTAAGTGCGGTTTTGTTCAAAATTCATTTTAAACTTGTTCCTTTTTATGTGGGTTAATGTTAAACATATATTAGGATGTATGCAAGGCATGATGCATGAAAATGAGGGTGTTATAAACCTACCCACCTTAAAATAAATCTCGCTCTCGAGATTCGACGCAAAAGAGAAGAGATAAGGAAATTCCTTCTTGAGATCATCCTCCAACTCCCATGTTGCCTCTGATTCCGTATGATGCTTCCATTGAACTTTACACCATCTAATAACCTTGTTTCTTGTAACTCTCTCCTTGGTTTCCAAAATTTTGACCGATTGTTCGGCATAAGTCAAATATTCCTCTAGTTCCAATTCTTCCATTGGCACTCGTTCTTTCGGTACTCTCAAGCACTTCTTGAGCTGGGAAACATGAAACACATCATGGACATCTATAAGATGAGCTGGCATCTCCAACTTATATGCTACTTCTTCTCTTTTGTCCAAAATCTTGAATAGCCCAATGTAGCGAGGTGCTAGCTTTCCTCTTATGTTAAACCTCTTATGACCTCTCATTGGTGACACTTTGAGGTAAACAAAGTCTCCCACTTCAAAGGCTAATTTCCTTCTCCTATTGTCCGCGTAGCCTTTTTGTCTTGATTGGGCAGCCCTCAAATTCTCGCGAATTACCTAAACTTGTTTTTCAGCTTCTTGCAACACATCTGGACCAAATACTTGATTCTCCCCTATCTCACTCCAAAACAAGGGTGTCCTACACTTCCTTCCATATAGTGCTTCGTATGGTGACATCTTCAAACTTGCTTGGTAACTATTGTTGTATGAAAATTCTGCATATGGCAAGCTTTTGTCCCAACTTTTCCCATGCTTTAAAGCACAAGCTCTTAACATATATTCCAAAATATGATTGGTCCTCTCGGTTTGTCCATCCGTTTGAGGGTGATATGCTGAACTAAAATTCAACCTTGTTCCCAATGCTTCATGCAATTTCTGCCAAAATCTGAAGGTAAATTGAGAACCTCTATTCGAGACTATCTTCTTTGGAACTCCGTGTCGGCACACAATATGCTCCATATACAATTCTGCTAGCTTCGCGGTGGTATAGGTGGCCTTGACAAGAACAAAATGAGCTGATTTGGTTAAACGATCCACAATAACCCATATTGAGTCATAACCGGACTGTGTACGTGGCAATCCAACTATAAAGTCCATTCCAATTTCTTCCCACTTCCATTCCGGAATCTTCAATGGTTGCAATAATCCAGCTGGCCTCTGATGTTCCGCCTTAACTCATTGGCACACATCACATAAGGCTACGTATTCAGCTATGTCCTTCTTCATGCTAGCCCACCAATAGCATGTCTTCAAGTCTTTGTACATCTTGGTACAACCGGGATGAAGTGAGTAAGGTGAGTCATGTGCCTCCTTCAGTATTGTCTTCCGAATATGCTTCCCATTAGGCACGACAATCCTTTTTCCAAGCCACAGAGTACCTTGTTGGTCCTCATCAAATCTGAATTCTCTCCCCTCTTGGGTCCTTTCCTTGATTTATTGGATTTCCTCATCCTTTGTTTGACCCTCTCTAATTTCTTGCTCCAAGGTCGGGTTTAACTCCATCATCCCCATCATATTCACAAATCCGAGGTTCAATCGTTCAAACTCCTTGCATAGCTCGGATGGCAGCTCTCGAATCGTGAGTTGGTGACTTACTCCTTTTCAACTCAAGGCGTCGGCCACTACATTGGCTTTTCTCGGATGATAGTTGATTCCCAAATCATAATCTTCAATAAGCTCCAACCATCTTCGTTGCCTCAAATTCAGATCCATTGAAAATATACTTAAGACTCTTATGATCCGTATAAATTTCACACCTATGTCCAAGGATGTAGTGTCTCCAAATCTTCAATGCGTGTACCACGGCTGCAAGTTCCAAATCATGCGTTGGATAATTCTGCTCATGTTTTTTTATTTGCCTCGATGCATAGGCAACTACTTGACCTTCTTGCATCAATACACATCCAAGTCCTTGTCTCGATGCATCGCAATATATGTCCATACTTTTGCTTACATCTGACAAAACTAAAACTGAGGTTGTTGTTAACCTCTTCTTCAACTCCTCAAAACTTTCTTGGCAAGCTTGAGTCCATTGGAAAGCTTTCCCCTTTATTAGCAACTCCGTCATTGGTTTGGCTATCTTGGAAAAGTCCTTGATGAATCTATGGTAATATCCAGCCATCCCAAGAAAACTCCTTATTTCCTTTACATTTTGCGGTGGCTCCCACTTTAACACGTCGCTCACTTTTCCGGGGTCAACCGAAACACCTCCTCCTGAAATGATATGACCCAAAAACGATACTTCTCTCAACCAAAACTGACACTTGTTGAACTTGGCGTACAATTGATGCTCTCTCAGTTTCTGCAATGTAAGCCTCAAGTGTTCCTCATGCTCCCTCTCATCCTTCGAGTAGATCATTATATCATCGATAAACACCATGACGAACTTATCCAAGTACTCCATGAAGACCTTATTCATGAGGTACATAAAGTACGCAGGTGCATTGGTCAATCCAAAGGACATCACATTATACTCATAAGATCCATATCGTGTCCTAAAAGCTGTCTTGGGTATGTTCGATGGCCTAATCTTCATTTGAAAGTATCCCGACCTCAAATCAATCTTAGAGAAGACACAAGCACCCTTCATCTGATCAAACAAATATTCTATGCATGGCAAGGTGTACTTATTCTTGATTGTTACCTCATTGAGGGCTTGGTAGTCCACACACATCCTTTGGGACCCATCCTTCTTGTCCACAAATAGAACGGGCACTCCCCAAGGTGAAGAGCTAGGGCGAATAAAACCCTTCTCTAGTTGCTCTTGAATCTGCTTCTTGAGCTCCGCTAATTCCATAGAAGGCATCCTATACGGCCTCTTAGCTATAGGTGCAGTTCCAGGTATTAAATCAATAACAAACTCAATATCTCGGTCAGGTGGCATACCTGACAACTCATCTGAAAAAATATCCAAAAATTCACACACCACCGGAATCTCCTCAATTGCAGCACCATCTATATGATTCAGCTCCAACTGCTTCAGTGCGGTTTGAGATGCTTCAAATTCTACGGTGATCCCTTCTTCGTTGGTCAACTTCACGGTCTTGGTGGCACACTCAATGACTCCATTGTGCTTTGTCAACCAGTACATACCAAGTATAATGTCCAATCCTGGAGAATCCAAAACAATGAGGTTGGCAAAGAAGTCTACCCCCCTTATTCTAAGGCCTACTTTTGGACATACTATATTTGTCCTCATCTCTCCTCCAGGAGACTTAACCAATAGAGTAAACTTCGAGATAGGCAAACTATACTTGGCAACATATTTCGATGCAATGAATGAATGCGATGCTCCAAAATCAAATAACATAGTCGTCGGGTTGGAGTTTGCGAGAAACATACCAATCACCACGTCATCCGCTTGTTGAGCATCCTCCGTAGAGACATGGTTCACGTTGTCGCGAGCAAAATTTTGCTATCCACGATTTCCTTGCAGCTGTCCTCCATTGGGTCTTGGGTTTTGCCTCGACGCATTGCTTCCTTGACCAAGGCCTGACTTAGGACATTGATGCGCAAAGTGTCCAGCTTCTCCACAAGTATAGCACTTCTTAACTCCACTAGAATTTGGACGGACTTGATTCTACGCATTGGCACCAGGGAAATTAGCACGAGGTGCATAAGACATTGGAGGCCTAGGTGCTTGCATGACAGGGCGCTGCTGCACAAACTGAGATGGGCGCGGTGCATATCCAAGGCGTTGAGCAGGCGCAGAAGAGCTGAAGTAAGGCGCATTGGGTGGTGCAAAGCGAGGGCGCACATTACTTCCTTGTTGCTGTCCTTGATATGGCGCCTTCCTCTTGTTGTCTTGCTCCATCTCACGGACCTTGTTCTCAATCACAATTGCTTTGTCTACAAGCTTCTGGAAGTTGGCATAGTCACAATTGAGCAATTGCACTTGGATCTCATTGTTAAGGCCTCTCATGAACAAATACTGCTTCCGGCTGTCCCGACTAACATCCTCAGGCGCATATCTCGAGTGTTGAGTGAATTTATTGAGATATTCACTCACGCTTGACCTTCCTTGCCTTAGGTTCTCAAATTCTTGCCTCTTCAAGATCATGACACCTTCTGGCACATAATGAGTACGGAAACTCTCCTTGAATTCTGCCTAGGTGATCCTCTCCTGATTCTCATGAGCATTGCATAGCAAATCCCACCAATCCGCAGCTGCTCCAACTAGTTGATGAGAAGCAAAAAGCACTTTCTCTCTGTCGCTACGTTGGACAATAGCAGGCTTGTTCTCCATGGACATAAGCCAATCATCTGTGTCCATAGGGTCAGTGGCTTGAGCAAAGGTTGGCGGCCTAGTCCTCATGAACTCTCCCAACCGGTTATGAGGAGGTGGGCGTGGTGGTGGAGGCACGTGGGGCTGATTGTTGATGTTGCCAGCCTGCAAATGTCCCATAGTTTGTATCATGGTCTGCATGAGCTGGTTTTGCATCACCAAAAGCTGCTCAATGTTGATAGCTCCATGAGCAGGTCCTTGTCCACTGTTGTTCTGAGGTGCTCCATTCTTCTCCTCCTCATCATTGCCATCCCTCTGATTGCGTGTCCTCACCATCTGAAGAAAAACAAGAGATAAGAGTTTAGAAACGTCCCCAACTATATGCATCAAGGGATATGAATCTAAGCAACTACCTACACTAGCCTATGTGGACATGGCAATGCTAAAGCGTCCCAAAATCCTCTATTAAGCACACAAGCAACCAATATATATAGCAACAACACAACAAACAACACATCAATTCCTAAGTGCTCCTATGTGCTCTAAAGAGTCCATTCTATCTAGGCTGCGTCCTACAGTCAACCTGTGGCTTTGATACCAATTTGTGACACCCAGTTCAAAAAATGAACCAAGTAAACGCATATGTGTGCCCAGGATGTTCAACACACATATACAAGTGCATCACAAACGATATACAGACAATTACCACAAGACAAGATTAATTAACCAAATTTTATTACATAACTAGATTATCCTCGAATACAAGCAGTAATGAATATTAATGACAAGTTCAACTAATGCAGTGGAAATAACTAATAAGCAACTATGCAGCGAAGCAAACTAAGCAATAGGGACATATATGCGCAGTTCCAACACTCCACAGGCAAGCTGACGGTAGAAACGCCCTAGAACTCCGCATTATCACCATTAAACTCCCAATCCTGACCTGTAATTGTTGGTGGGGGAATCGCAAGGGTGAGTACATGTCGTACTCAGCAAGTGTTGAAAGTATGAAATGTAGCTGATTTAAATGATGACAGTAATAACGGCTAAGTGCTTAAAAGTACATTAAAACATTTGAAAAGCAATATACATCATGTATGTGAATAAACCCGTCATAAACCATAATTAATAACATAGTGCAAGTCCATATTTCATTACCATCATCCATATACCAGATTTCACCATTTCCATTAATCATAATCAATATCAGAAGTTAACTCATAACCAACTAATACCATAACCATATTGCCAGACCTTAACCAAAAGCCATCCCAATACCAAGTTCCCTCTAATCATGTAGGTCATCCAGGCGCTCATAACTGAGAGCACGGCTGTCATGATAGTTTTATTAGACTCTACAGAGTTTGTACCGCTTTACCCATGTATTTGTGATTTCATCACCCGTCGGCGACTAAAGGAACCTCCCTTAAGCCAATACACTTCCTTTGCTGTAAGGCTAGGAGATCACAAAATAGCCTTTACAAAGGGATTACTAGCCTATTTAGACCCCACTGAGGTTTCACCGGTGGCGATGTCTCCAATTGAGCACATCTTCAATCAAGGGCCCCCTCTTGAGCCATTCGGATCCCAGGGTAGTCCCGCCAATCATCAACAAACCCAATCCGACTACCCCTTCCCCGAGCATCCTTAATGGTCCAAATTGCACTGGCAAGCCCTAATTAATCAGCTACACCGCGCCCATACTTGGCCTCGTGGTGGCACTGTAGTCTGGCTTATTCTCGCATGAACTGGTCCTTAGATCTAAAGCAAGCGAACCACCATAACATCCAACCCATGCACATACAACGCTTTCTTAGATCACCCATTACCATATCATATTACCAGTTCATGTTAATCATACTCTCATAAATGTACAATTAAGTTAAGTGGTGTAATTGTCTCCCCATCCCTATTAATTAAGCAAAGCAAAAAGGTAAAATCCCATCCCGACTCTCTACCATGAATTCCAGGTGACAAGGGTGGTCAAACAAAGCTAGTAAACTCCCTACCATAAGATTTCCCATCAAATTGACACAAGCATGCAGTTTGCATACAAAACATTTATTTTAAAAAAACAGGATCAATATGCTTCAAGGACACTTGCCTTGCTCTTGGGATTGGTTCGGGTCAAATCCTTCAAATTCTTGGTGCTGTAGATCCTCCGCGGCACTGCCTAGCGCGGATCTGTCTAATCCGCACAATAAACATACAAGACAAGAATACAATCAAAGAGTGCACAAATATTACTCAACATGCCATGATATGCATGATTAATGCAAATGCAAGGTGGAACTTGTTAATGAGTTGCTTTTAATCATCACTAACTAGTTCTAATAGCTTTTAACAAGTTTATACAGGTTTGGAGTTAATTAGATCTACTTTTAGAATCAACTCAACATAATTTAACCAGGAAAATCCGACTAGTCTGCTAAGGACCGACCAAGTCCGCACGGCGCGAGAACAGCAGATTAGGGTTTTCTAAATCGACGTGAATTTGGAGATTTTGGGTCAAATTCATGTAAGGAAAAGAGAATAGAAGGTATACCAGGTGTTTAGAACTCTAATGAATCAAGGATCTTGGAGGTAACACTTGGATCTCGAAGATCTAGGGTTGATGAAGAGCTTGATGGTGGATTATTGATGAGGAATGCAAAGTTGATGGAGATGTTGATCCTCTTTCATTTCCTCCTCTTTTTCTTCTTTCTTGGGATCTCCCCCTCCCTCCTTGATGGTGGCTCCCCACGAACTAGGGTTTGGGTGGTGGAAAAGTGGCAAATAGATATCAAGCCAAGGGGTGGGGTTGTTTATATAGAGGTGGAGGCTAGGGTTAGATGGATTTCGAGTTTGAGATGAGTAGAGGCCGGTTTAGAGTCCCACATGGGCTCTAAAAGAGTTAGGAACGACGTCCCTAGGCCCACTTAGTGTAAAACCCAAGAAACAAGTTGTGAAACAAAATATCAACTAGGAGTCGTGATTTATCAGACAAGTCTGAAAAGGGCCGGACTAGTCTGATGTTGTCCAGAGAGAAATCGGACAAGTCTGGACTGGATATCAGAGAGGTCCAAACTTATCCAGAGGGGAAAAACGGACAAGTCTGGCCTAAAATCGGACAAGTACGACTTTAGTCAGAGAGGAAAATGGACAAGTCCGCTAGAGTACCGGACTAGTCCGGACAAGTCCAGGGACTTTAGCAAATTTCCAAGGATTCTTGGAACACCGTACTAGTCTGCACAGTACCGGACAAGTCTGAAAGTGTCCACAGGCAAAAACAGACTAGTGCGCAGAATAACAGACAAGTTCGAGCGAGGTCAGAAATAAATCGGGCTAGTCCGCACCAAAATCAGACTAGTACGCACTTTCTAGAATTCTTAAGTGCGGTTTTGTTTAAAATTCATTTTAAGCTTGTTCCTTTTTACGTGGGTTAATGTTAAACATATATTAGGATGTATGCAAGGCATGATGTATGAAAATGAGGGTGTTACATCTATGCCGCGAAAATCGAGTTGTAACTCTAGTGTATTGCTTTAATGAAACTAGATATGGCACAAGTTAACTTTAGTTTCAAAGTTTTAACGTAAGTTGAACAAGATTTAGAAAACCCTAGATTGCAATGAATAGTAAGAACAAAAGTAAAGACACAATGATTTTATCCCGTGGTTCGATTCCACAGAGGAAATCTACGTCCACGTTGAGGAGTCCACGGAGGACCGGGTCTTCACCAACCCTACCCTCGTCGAATCGCCATGGAGGTTGATTCTCTTCCACTAATCACAAAGTGGGTAAATAACCGTGTTCAAGGGGCCTTCTCATAAGTTGAGGGCTCCCCAAGATTTACAATTCGAAACACCACCAAACACACTCAAAAGATATGCAATAAAATAACGAGAGTGTGTGAGAGAATAAAACCCAAGAGCTTAGGATGTGAAGAATGTGTCTCTCCTTTGATCTATGGTTAATCCTCAAGGATTTGATCTTTCTTGCGTTGGATTGTGTGGAGAGACGTGTTTTCTGCGCTCTTGGAAGGTGTAACAGCGCAGGAGGTCGAGGGAGGTCATAGTAGATCCATGCACCTCTATTTATACTAGGGTTTCCAAAGGTTAACGTTAGGGTTTACAAAGTCCAGACTAATCCGTGGTGGACTCTGGACTAGTCCGGTGTGCGGCGTGTGGGAAACACTAAGTGTCCTGAATTATCTGACTTGTCCAGCAACTGGCGGACTAGTTCGATTTTGTCTCTGGAGATATCCAGACTAGTCCAACACATATCGGACTAGTCCGACATGGTGAATCCCTTAGTGAATTGAGGACAAGTCCGCACTTGGAGGACTTGTCCGATTTTAGTCAGAGAGGTTATCGGACTAGTCTGGACAATATCGGACTAGTCCAGTGTCGTGAAATTTTGAGGGGCTAAGGTGAAGTACGAAATTGGGGAACTTGTCCAAAGTTGGTCAGTGAGGATTTCAGACTAGTCCGTGGAATAATGGACTTGTCTGATGTTGATCAGAGGCATTATCGGACTAGTCTAGACTTATTCGGACTAGTCCGGTGCGGGCAAGTCCGCACTGGGAGGACTTGTCCGATCCTGGACAAAGAGATTATCGAACTAGTCCAGGGAATATCAGCCTAGTCCGAACCTGTGTAAATTTGTGCAGTAAGAGTGTTTTCTTTTGCTTGAGCTCTTGGGGTGTGTTTCTCCAACACACTCCATACACAAAGAGTATTCTATTCATCTCTTGAGCTCTTTTCAACTTGATTCCTCACTCTCCTTTCTTTTTGCGCTTTCTTCATAATTTCATTAAAACCTGTGCTCATCTCAACAATTTGGTTAGGATCTCTTTTGTTTGTCATAAATCAACCAAAACCCACAAGGGATGACTAGATGCACTTTCAATCTCCCCCTTTGTGGTGATTGATGAGAACCAATTGAGATTTCACAAATATGATTAAAAAATCCAGATTTTCATAAAGTGTGCACATATGAGCTTGGAACAAATTAAGAAATGAAAACATAAGACATATGTGCAGTCTTTATGGTGGGGTGCAAAACTAAGTGTGTGTAAGCAATATTCGTGATGAGAATGAGGTAATTGACATAATCATATCAACATTAAGCATATATGTCAATTTCAAAGCATAAACATAGATTATATCAAAGTATCATCACAAACTCCATAAATATAACTCAGAAGCATAATAAGAGTCTTACAACCTTAAAACAGTCTTACACCACCAAAATCATAACAGAGCAAAAGATGCAAATGAAGCTCTCATTTCTCATCTACGGCTACAACTTAATGACTCCCCCTCAATCTCTCCCCCTTCGGCATCAAAGCACCAAAAAGAAGGAGAGGAGGGATCTAGAAGTCACCGCGGGCTCATTCCTCGCTGTCGGTCCTCTCATCGTCTTCATCTTCAGGCTAAGGAGCGGATCCACTCGAAGTGCCCCCAACACCAAAATAGGCGAGTTCAGAGGGAGAGAGAGGTGGCAACTCAGAGAAGTAAGAAGGAGAGTCCTCGAAGATAACCAGAGATCCAATAGGCTCAATCTCCAGCTTTTGGCAAATGTTCTTGACATTTTCTTTCACATACTTCATGTCTACCTTCCTTTCCTTGCTCATCTTATGAAGCTTCACTTCAGCCTTTTTGCAGGAGCCAAAGATGGCGGCCAAGTACTTCAAGATGCCACTAGGAGACTCTTTTTGAGGAGGGGCCCTTGTAGTGGAGGCAGGCCTCACATCTCCTTGAGCTCTCCTCGGAGCCTCTTCACTTGAGATAGGAGATGGAGCAGTTAGGAGAGAGGCTTGAGGAGGCTTCTGAGGCCTTAGAGGAGTATGCTCTACATCCTTCACGAACTCAATTCCTGTAACTTTCTCAATCATAAACATCAAGTATGGTGCATAGCCACAGGAGCGGTTCGGTGTGCAAGAGATGTTCACCATATCATTCCAAATATAGTCAAAAACATCAAACTTTCTATCCTTGATGATCACCTTCATCAATGTCATCAAATAGCCTTGGACACTCCCTGCATCTCCGTCTTTCGGAGCAAATGTCTTTCAGAGAACTCTATTTAGAATCATGAAGAATGGCTTCATGTTCTTGGCTGAAGGGGGATTGAATTTCAGGCGAGTGTCATAGAGGAACTTCATCTTGTCCTTCTCCAGGATGCTAATGTTGTGGATGATGAGCTCATTGTTGCCAGTGTCTTCCAGGTGAAGCAATCTCGCAAACTCATCATAAGTCACAGCGTACTTGGATCCGTGAGTCATCCAAGTCACCCTTTCCTCTTCATCACTGGCAAAATAGCAGGTAGCATAAAACTGAGCAATTACTTCATCATTCTAGTTGTATCTGAAGGCAAATAAATCCTTCAGACCATGCGTCGCGGCAAACTCTACGACTTCATCGAATGCACCACAACTTTTTCTTTCAAAATGGTTCCAGTCAATCCACTGGCTATGGACCACCGGAGTCTTCATCGTGAGATACACGAAACTATAGTAGTCCGCGTGGAAGTTGCTCCAGATCCTTGCATCAGCTGCCTTCCTGGCTTTGCTGTAACAGTGAATCGTCGTCAGTTTTGAAGCCACATCGCTTCCTTTGCCATTGAATCTTTCTTCAGTGGGGTCTCTGTTCCCCTGTCTTGGTGCACTCTTCCAGAGAGGGCCAATCGGGCTAGAGGCAATCCCTTTGCCTTTCCCTTTGGATTGGCGATGAGTTGCTGAGCTGGAGCCAAACAAATCTTGAGCTTTTGAAGCTGGCTTCTTGTCTTCAACCTTTCGCCGCATCCTAGGTGGAGTGAGCGAAGGCTCGGCAGCACACTCTTGCCTCTTCTTGCTTTGCCCCGTCGAAGCACGAGGTAAAGATTCTTATTCCATCTCACCCTCATAGATGGAGATCTCATCATTTGATCTCGACATGGTCCTGACAAGAGGATTATACAATACATGGATGAGGATTGATGGCAAGGAATTGCATTGAGTAGTTGGAATTTAGGGTTGAGTTCAGTCAAAAATTGGACTTGTCCAACGCTCAAGTGCGGACTAGTCCAGAGTACCGGACTTGTCCGTACTGAGACCAGACTAGTCCGGTGTTCAACTGCTCAAACCCTAACTAGCAAATCAATGGTGTTTCTCAATGCAAAAATACCTCAAGGTAGATGTAATACAACAAGGAGTCATGTATTAACTAGAGGAGCCAAGCTATTTGGTACATAACATAAGAAATTGACGATTCTAGGGTTTTGGAGAAATTTTACCAAAATCCTTTGATTCTTGAGGTTATAGGTGTTGTTGATGAGTACAAGTCCGTGGACCTCGATCCGCTTGCGATGAAGATCGTTTTCCACGGAGAGTTGAAGAGATTTAGTCGAGGAATTGCCAAATCACTTTGGGGGCGCTCGAGTGAGGAGAGTGAAATTGAGGAACATTGTGAGGATGAAGGAGATTAGGGTTTGGCGGCCTTAGATTATGGAGTCGAAAAATCAGACTAGTCCGTAGTCAACCGGACTAGTCGGGACTACCGGATCTCTGCAGACTAGTCTGCAGTGTGCGGACTAGTCTGGGTAACCACGGACTAGTCCGTGGTCACCAAAATAGAAGCATTTAGCCGATTTGTATATATTCGAAGGTTCTTACAAAGAAGAATAGGGGGCAAAACACACAAATAATCTTGATGAATATGATTAGTAAACATACAACAATCAAGCTATGACCATAATTCACCAAGATCAAGTAATTGAAATAGTTTAGCAGAGAAAAAAGAGACATATGATTTTCATAACACAATCAATAGATTTTGAAGATGGAATACAGGTATGCAAGTTTTCAAGCCACGTTCCAAGCATCAAGGATATTTAGTTCATTTTGGAGCTCGCAAAAACATTTTTCATCAAGTGGCTTGGTAAATATATCAGCTAGTTGTTTTTTTGTGTTGACATGGCAAATGGCTATGTCTCCTTTCATTGAGTGGTCTCTCAAAAAATGATGCCGGATGTCTATATGTTTGGTCCTAGAGAGCTCAACGAGGTTATGGGAAATTTTAATAGCACTCTCATTATCACAAAGGAGTGGAATACAACTCATATTGTAACCGTAATCCCTTAGAGTTTGTCGCATCTAAAGGAGTTGTGCACAACAACTCCCGGCTGCAACATACTCCGCTTCGGCCGTGGATAAGGCAATGAAGTTTTGTTTCTTGGAGGACCAAGAAACTAGGGATCTACCTAGGAATTGGCATTTACCGGAGGTACTTTTTCTATCTACTTTGCATCCGACATAATCTGCATCGGAGTATCCAATGAGATTGAACTTGGAACCTTTAGGATACCAAAGGCCTAGGTTGGGTGTATGAACTAAATATCGCAAGATTCTTTTTATGGCTTTCAAGTGACACTCCTTAGGATTGGCTTGAAATCATGCACACAAACACACACTCAACAAAATATTAGGCCTAGATGCACATAAGTAATGTAGGGATCCAATCATGGAGCGATATACCTTTTGATCAACGTTTTGTCCGTCTTCATTGAGATCCAAGTGTCCATTTGTTGCCATGGGAGTCTTTATAGGCTTCGCTTTGTCCATTCCAAACTTCTTGAGTATGTCTTGAGTGTACTTGGTTTCGCTTATGAACGTCCCTTCCTTTTGTTGCCTCACTTGGAATCCCAAGAAATATCTTAATTCTCCCATCATAGACGTCTTGAATCTATCTGTCATAATCTTACTAAATTCTTCACAAAAGGATTTGTTAGTTGAACCAAATATAATATCATCAACATAAATTTGACAGATAAATAGATCATTGTCAAAGTGCTTGGTAAACAATGTGTAATCAGCTTTGCCGATCTTAAACCCATTTTCAATTAAAAAATCTCTAAGGCACTCATACCAAGCTCTAGGAGCTTGTTTGAGGCCATAGAGAGCCTTACGCAGTTTGAACACATGGTCGGGGAACTCTTGATCTTCGAATCTAGGGGGTTGCTCCACGTACACCTCCTCCTTGATTGGTCCGTTGAGGAAGGCACTTTTCACATCCATTTGATAGAGCTTGAAATCATGGTGAGTAGCATATGCAAGTAATATTCTAATTGATTCAAGCCTAGCTACGTGTCGATGCGTAGCAACGGCACTTCCCCTGGTACTACTAAAGTGTAGCCCGTGGAGGTTCTTGTTATGGTTGGGGTACGCAGAGATCAAGATCAAGATGGCGACACCAGAGATTCATGTGGTTCAGGCCGCCTGAGCGTAACACCCTACTCCACGGGGGTTTGTGTACTTGTATGGTATGAGTCTCTTCTCTAGTATGCCGGTTAGCTTGGATCAGATGTCCATGGGTTCGTGTGGCACAACCCTTTTATAGTTCGAAGGGCTGACCGTTATAAAGCTTGCCTGGCCCGACATGTGGCTCGGGCATATTTAATGGCCTAATACACTGTCTAAAGGGTATTAAGCATGATTAATAGTGCGATAACGTGCCTTAATGGCTGCGTTACCCCTATTAACATCACACTGACCATGTATCATTAATATAGCATTAATGACACGTAATCAGGTCTTGTAACTACCGCTTTAATCGCCCTTGATTGCTCGTGCAGAAGGAGATCCGCCAATGTACTCGTTGGTGAAGCAGGTCTGGAGACTCCACACGTGGCAGCTCTGGAACTTTCCCTTGTGGGAGGGTAGGTCCGGGGCTGCTGTACACGTGTCGGCATTGGAGCTTTCCCTTGTGGGAGGGTAGGTCCGAGGCTGCTGTACACGTGTTGGCACCGGAGTTCCTCTCTGCTGGGGGTTAGGTCCGGGGTTGTTGTACACGTGTTGTCACTGAAGATTTCCCTCGAATGGAGTTTAGTTCCGATTTTCCTTTACACATGTTTACCCAGGAGCTACCCATATGAGGGGAGCGGGTCCGGTGCAATGTGATATGTGGGGCCTGAGGAGACCTTCAACTCTGACAGGTATAACTTCCTTGTACTCTTTGCGGTACCGAGGGGTACTCGGTACGCAGGGTACCGTCAGTGGCCCCCGGTCCCACCTCTAGGAGAAACCCATTGGGTTAAGTTATTCTACTGAAGGTGGGGCCATTCTCGATTCCCGCACTTTGATTTCAAGAGTCTTCTGATGTGCTGTTGGAGCGATGGTCCGGGAGTGAACCATCGACGCGTGGCTTGTTATGAATGCGGCAGATAAGATCTTTGAGTGAGGATCTCATGCAATTGAAGGTCGCCAGTTCCCAATACGAAAATCGTATCAGTTCTGCACGCCCTGTCAGGGTGCCGCCATCGAATTTCCTGCCACTCATCATGACAATCGTTCGCCTAGGGTAAGAACCTCGATCTCTTCGTCGGGGTGGCCCCAGGCCCACCCGTCATTGATAGGGTAGACTTTTGAAAAGTGCCTTCATTTTCATTGCAGTTTCCATCCAAACGTCGCGGAGGCTTACTTAAGAGGGAAGGTGCGCACGGTTTGAGGACTCTTTACGCCTTTGATCAAATTTGCGCTCAGAGCCTCCCAAACTCCGCCTAACTTCCCTTCCTTTGCTCTGCTTTGCCACGATGGAGTTGGGTCTTCCCAAGAGCCGCCTCAAGAGTAACGATGATCTGAAGAATGTCCGGACCTATATGGGGTGGTCCAGCGACTCCTTCAACCACTTGATTCGCGCTGGCGAGCTCCCGTTCAAGAAGGAGCGCAATGGTGACATGGTGTACTTCTCGGCATACACCATGGTGGGATTGATCCCACCTTTTTCTACCTTTCTTTTGATGTTGATAGACTTTTATGGTCTCCAGCTGTATCACCTTGGCCCCCATTCTCTTATTCTCGTGGCGACATTCGTCCACTTTTGCGAGATGTGGGTGGGTATTCCCCCTGCATCGAGTTGTTCCGTATCTTCTTCACCATCCACACCACTGGCAAGGGGACTGAGCTTCTTGGCTTCTACTATTTCGTGAAGCGCAAGAACTGCCCCTTCAAATACATGAAGTCGTTTCCTTTCGGCAAATGGGATGACTGGAAGAAAGATTGGGTCATCAGTGCAATGGAGGAGCACGAGAAGCTGGAGCTGCCCGAAGGCCTCCACAACGTTGACACCGACGCTTGTAGTGTAGTTCCGGTGCTGTCGGATGCCTTCAACACCGTCTTGACCAGGATCTGCGAATGCGTGGAAGGTGGAGTGACTCCTCAGATGGTCTTTTGCAACTTCCTGGTCAACAGATGGGCTCCGCCGAGGAAGAGGTAGAAGCTCGCATGGGCCCTCAACAAGGTGATGGATGACGACCATATTGAAACCGGTCTGAAATCCAACTTGGATGACGAAGCTTTGAGTCTTCATCTCAAGAAATTCCAGCATGGAATAAACGTCGACAACGACGACCTAGTTCCGTTGGCAGCTTTCCTTCCTCTGAACATGGAGGCGCAGTTCAGCAGAGAGCTCTGGAGGAAGATGCCGGCGCTTGACGACCTTGGTGAGGTGGAAAGGCGTCCGACCACCAGGGTGGTGATTCCCGGAGCTTCCGAGGGGGGCCTGCCTCCGCCCTGAGCCAGAGGGCTGAAGACACTAGCAAGGGCAAGGGCAAAGAGCCAGCTGAGCCCTCTAGCCGAAAGAGAAAGTTGAAGCACGCTGATGGGAGGTCCGTCAGACCTGCTCCTTCTACCACGGCTCCTTCTCCCCGGTGGGGGAGGTCTTCTGCAGCTACCCCTGCTCCGGCGCAAGCGTCTTCACGAGGCGTCAGCTCCGGGTAGTCGACCCCAGCCTCAGTGCCGGCTAAAAGCTCCAGGCCTGAGAGTTCTTCCCGGCCAAGAGAAGCTCCGGCCAAGAGGACTCCCGCTGCTGCAAGTGGCCCTCAACCGAGGTTCGAAGCCGTTGTCTCACCAGACTAGGTGGGCTCTAGCTCCAGGCCTCAGAAGAAGAGGTTCCGAGGTGACTGGGGTGGTAGCATCCCTATGTAAGCATTGATTGCTCACCTTAAAATGCTAGTTTTGTTTTTGATGTGTTTTTAATCTTGTCTTCCCTTAATTTCTAGGGTGTCAAAGAAGGGGTCAGGAACTTCAGCGCCTGTCGCAGCGGCCGGGGCTGCACCTGCCGAAGCTCCAGCTTCAAGCACCGAGCCTCCTCAAGTAGTGGCGGAAGTCACGGCAGCTCCAGTGCCTGCTATCATGGACTTGGATTCGAAGTCCTTGCCTGAAGCTCCCGTGGTAGCGCTGGACCACGGGAAAGAAGTTGAAGATGCACCTCTGGCATCGGTGCCGAGGACTGATGCTCCGGTACCAGAGCCGGAGATATTTGAAGTTTCAGCCTCTGAGCTAGAGGTAATTGAAGCTTCGGCCACTGGGCCAGAAATCACTGAAGCTCCGGCCCTTGTGCCAGAAGAAGTTGAAGGTCCGACGGTTGAGCTGGAGATGCCTGAAGCTCTGGTTGTTGAACCAAAAGAAGCTGACGTGCTGGCGTCTTAGCCAGCAGCGATAGAGGCCCTAGATGAAGCCCCTGCCATTGCCCTGGAGGTAGCCGAACCAGACCCGGAGCTTCCTGAAGATGTGGCGACAGGTCCTCCGCCTTCGGAGCTAGCAACTGAAAGCCCAGAGGTAGCACCTTCAACTTCTACTTCGAAGGTGGGAGTTCCTCTAGTGGGTTCCTCTTCTGCCACTGTTGAAGGGCTCCCAAAGAGCGGTACCGATGCCGCAGAAGATCAAGGGTCCTCTCTCGTAGAGTAGGACCCTATTTTTGTAATGGAGAACCCTCTAGAGCCTGCAGAGATGGTCCCAACAGGTCCGGAGCCTATCCCTCTGGCGTTGTCCATAAACAACGCCTGCTCCAGCCTCTGACAAGTTCAACTTGCCTTCGATCATGAGAGCAAAGCCCTGGAGGAGGAGCGCGACACCTTAAGGCGTTGGCGCAACAGACTCCATTTTGAGACCAGGCTTGCCCAGACGAGGCTAGCTGACCAGAAGGAGTGGATAAAGAGGGAGAACGCCCGGTTAGAGTACTGGTACAACTTGCTTGAGGAGAAGGAGGCCACCATCCGGGCGCTCGACGATAACTCCAAGGAAATCCTCGAGCAAGCCAAGGAGAGGCATGATGCTGCTGATGAGCATCACGAAAACCTCAATGAATTTAACGAGGTTCTCCTGAAGCGCCGGGCGGACCTGGAGGCAAGGGAAGAAAAGCTCCTGGGGCAGCAGGAGGATATTGTGAAAAGAGAGGCGGTGGTCACCCAGAAGTTGACTCTGGGTGAACATAATTTGGCGGATTGCTCAATGAAGTTTGAGCAGTGGAGTGAATATGAAAGGAAGAAGCACTGAAAGCTGGGGCAGGAGCTCTCGAAAAGAGAGGCTAACATTGCCACCAGGGAAGGGAAGGTGAGAGGCAGGGAGATAGACCTGGCGGAGAGGCGGAACTGCATCCACCTCCGGGAGATAGAGCTAACCAACCACGAGAAGCAGGTTGCTGAAAGTATGCAACAACATGCCAAAGAGGTGGAACGCCTTGCTCGGGAGAGTTTGGAGCTAGCGGCCGCCCGGAGGTCACTGGAAGAGCTGAAGAGCTTGAAGGCAACCGAGTCCCTGAAGGTATGGGACTTCCTGGAACATGCGGACAGGGCCCTTGTGCCTCTTGGTTTCAGTTCAGTACGTCCGGAGGACCTAGCGCAGGAGCTGGACCAAACGCTGGTGGCACTTGGCTCTGCTGGCAGCAAACTCGACGCGATGGGTAATGTCATCGCTGATCAGCTGGAGACAGAGGTTAAATCTTTGGCCAAGAACGTCGTCGAGTATGTCTTGGCGTGTTACAAAAGCCGAGACCCCCAATTCTCTCTTGATCCAGTCTTTGAAGGAATCATTGCCGAAGAAGAGGGTGCCGCTAGAGCTAGTGTCCAAGAAGCTGCTGAGAAGGTTACTTCGTTTTTCCACAGGACTTAGATCCTCCAGTGGCTAGGACTTTTTTCCTTTTGCCCCTTGTAACCCCAATTTCGTAATCTAGTACTTTTGATTAATGAAATCCTCATTTCTGCCATGAATTTAACTTTGTCTTCAATGTACTGTGCTGTATCTTGTTGGCCCCCTGGTATATGTGCACAATTGAAGTGTGTACATGTACCAAAAGGATTTGGCAGCATGTTGATGACTTGAATGCTTCAAACTTGTAGATTTTAGGTCCGAAGTATGTATCTCCAGTATATCAACGGCGGGCCTCCTAGGATTTATCGGAGCTTGATAGATCCGGTAGCTTCCGATGTCAACGCACGAATCATTGAAGGTAGGCCCCCAGGGTTTGTCGGAGCTTTGTAGCTCCGACGTCACCCATTGTCAACATATTAAACTTTGACGGCGGGCCCCCTTGGAGGGTGTCGGAGCTTAGTAGCTCCGGCGTCGACCACCATCACTATGAATTTCTATTTTTCCTGCACATTAAATACAAGAAAAGAGTAAAATTCGTCCTCTTGTCTATAAATCTTTTGCGTCTTATTGTTCTTACTTGAGTTTTGTTCTGAAGCAACTCGATATGGTAGCGAGTATATTGATGTAACTCTTCCGGACCCACATGCTTTTTTAGTACTCACCCTACTAAGGCCTGCCGGAGTGTAGGTAGAGTGGCGTACTTAGGGTGCAGAACCAGGCTAAGTCGATAGCTCACTCCAGACCTATGTTGGCTTGACGTTCAGGCAAGTAGACTATACAACATGTTAAGACCCAAAGAGACCAACAATATAACTTGCAATGATATGAATAACTTGGTAAAAACTCAAGAAGAATTGCACAACTTCATTATAGATAAGAAGGTTAAAAATAATAAGTTGATAGTCGAGCCTTGTACAAAAATAAATGGACGTGGAGTCTGTTTTTACACAATAATGTCTTTCATTATAGGTCTGAATTACAGGGGAGACAAGGACACACCTAGGGTGCAGGACCAAGCTAAGTGCGCTATACATCCTGTACTAACCCAGGGTAGGTAGTTACACTTTTAGTGCAGTGACTGTAGTGTACTTGAACTTCCCGGACCCTCCTGGAGGGGTCCGGATGTTCTATCAGAGGACCTACCCCCGTTTGTTTATCGACTCTATAACATACATCATGTGTAATTACAGGCTCACCTTCATGATTCTAAGCATAAAACTTACGGAGGTGCTCGATGTTCCAAGGATTGGGAAGCGGGGTCCCATCCTCTATTTCCAACGAATGCATCCGGGTCGGGATACTTTAATTACTCGGAAGGGACCATCCCAGTTGGGGGAAAGTTTGTTCATCCCTTCATGAGTTAGTATCTTCCAAAGCACCAGATTGCCTTCCTCAAGTTGTTGGTTGCGCACATGCCTTTGATGATAGCGCCGGAGCGCTTGGCGATAACGTGCATTCTGAATAGCTACTTGGCACCTTCCCTCGTCGACGAGGTCAAGGTCTTCATGATGGAGCTGGTAAAGCGTGGCTTCGTCGAAGGTCCAGACCCGGAGGGACCCCAAGGTGATCTTCGGAGGAAGGACTGCTTCAACTCCGTACACTAGGAAGAATGGAGTCTTCCTAGTTGACCGATTAGGTGTTGTCCTGTTCGCCCATAGTGTGGACGGAAGCTCTTCAAACCAGTTGGCTCCATGATTTTTTAGGCGCTCGTACATGCACGTCTTGAGTCCCTTTAATATTCCTGCATTTGCTCTCTCGGCTTGTCCATTACTTGCTGGGTGAGCTACAAAGGCGTAGCTAAGTTGAATGCCGAGGTCTTCGCAATATTCTTGAAATGCAGAACTTGTAAATTGAGTTCCGTTGTTAGTTATGACTTTGTTTTGAACTCCAAATCTGCATATAATGGACTTCAATAACTTGATTGCTGATTGATTGTTGATTGTCACAACTGGAGTTGCTTCCGACCAATTAGTGAACTTGTCGATGGTGACATACAGGAACCTGTAATCTCTGACGACTTTTGGGAAAGGTCCCAAGATGTCCATGCCCCACACAGCGAATGGCCATGTAGGAGGTATCATTTGTAGTGATCGAGCCGGTGTGTGAATCTATTTTGCGTGGAGCTGACACACTTCACATTTTTTCACTAGATCAACCGCATCCTGAAGTGTTGTAGGCCAGTAAAATCCATGCCGAAAGGCTTTACCAATCAACGTGCAAGAAGAAGCATGGTTCTCGCACTCGCCTCCATGGATCTCCGCGAGGAGCTCGTGACCTTCTTCCCTTGCAATGCACCGCATTAGGATGCCATTGGCTTCGCGTTGGTAGAGATCCCCTTCTACCAATGTGTATCTTTTAGCCAATCTGACAATCCGGTCAGTGGATACACTGTCTTTAGGAAGGATATTTTCTTTCAAGTAGCTCCGGATCTCCGAGATCCATGCATCGTAGCTTACTTGAGCTTCTGAGTCTTGCGTGCTGGGTTGCTCGGAGTTTCCGACAGCACCTATGACCCTTGGTGGACGCCATGGTAGCAGGGCCACCGGGACTGCCAGCTCCGTGGTGCTGGTCTCACCCCCTTCGCTCAGTTCGGCAGGCTGAGCTGTTGGTTTTGACTACCTCTGGACGAAGATTCTGTCGAGAGCTGGAGCTCCGGTTGAGGCTTTTGTCGAGAGCTCGTCGGCTTCAGCGTTGTGAAGACGCTAAACATGGCAGAGATCCAGGACTTCGAAGTTCTTCTGAAGCCTCTGGACTTCAAGGAGATAAGCAACTAGTTGGGAATTGTTGCAGGAGCATTCACCTTTGACTTGTTTGATGATGAGATGTGAATCTTCCTTCACCAATAGCTGCTTGACACCATAAGATAGTGCCACCTTTAGTCCGTAGATGAGAGCTTCATACTCTGCCATGTTGTTGGTTGCCTTGAAATTAAGGTGAACCATGTACTTGACCTTCTCTCCAGTCAGAGCCAGGAGAAGAATTTCATCTCTGGCCCCCTGCTTTTGCACAGAGCCATTGAAGTAGAGAGTCCAGTGAGGCCCAGTGAAGACCGGAACCTTGGATTCTGGTTTCTGCTCACTGTGGCCCCAAGGGTTTGATGGAGAGGGGGTCCACTCCGCCACAAAGTCAGCCAAAGCATGACTTTTGATTGCTTGTCGTGACATGAATTCTATATCGAATTCGGCCAGTTCCGCTGCTCACTTCGCAATGTTCCCCGTAGAGTTAGGGTTATGCAAAATTGCACGCAGTGGAAAAGAAGTTACCACTGATATTTTGTCGGCGTGGAAGTAGTGATGAAGCTTCCTTGAGGCAATAAGAACTACGTAAAGCATCTTATGCACCTCAATGTATCTTGTCTTGGCATCGTGGAGCACTTCACTGATGAAGTACACGGGGCGTTGGATGGTCCGAACCCTTTCAGAAGGACCCAAAGTTTCTTCTCCACCGACCCGGACCCTGCTGGAGGGTTCCGGAACTTCAGGCTGTGCTCCTTGGACCCTCTGGGAAGGGTCTAAAATTTCTTCTTGTTTGACCCGGACGTTGCTGGAAGGATCCAGATCATCTTGGTCAGCCAGGTGAACCTCCTCAGATGAATGAGGTTGATCTCCTAGCATTTCGTTTTGAGGTTCCGTGTCTAGGAGCTGGGACCCAAACACGCCTTCAGGTGATTCCAGACCCTCCCAGAGGGGTCTGGACTCCTAGACTGGATGTGGCTCCGGTCTTTCCGTAACCAGGACCATACTGACAACTTCGGTGGTTGCCGAAGTGTAAAGTAGTAAAGGCTCACGAGGATTAGGAGCTACCAATATCGGTAGTGTGGTGAGGAGTTGTTTTAGCTCTTGAAACGCCTTTTCTGCTTCTTCAAACCAATGAAATGGTCCAAACTTCCTCAAGAGTTTGAAGAAGGGTAGCGCCTGTTCTGCCAGTCTTGAGATAAACCGACTGAGCACAACTAGGCATCCAGTTAGCTTCTGGACATATTTAATGCGGGCTGGGGGCCACATATCTTCTATGGCCTTGATCTTCGTCAGATTTGCTTCAATTCCTCAGTGAGTCACCAAGAACCCCAGAAGCTTCCCGTAGCTAAACCCGAAGACACACTTGTCTGGGTTCAGCTTGGTGCGCATGGTGCGCATCTTGTTGAAGATGGCTTGTACGTTGTCAAGGAGTGACTCCTTGTTTTTGATCATCACAACGATGTCATCGACATACACCTCCACCAAGTCTCTAATTAGCTCTCCAAATGTTTTGTACATAGCTCGCACAAATGTTGAAGCAACATTTTTACGACAGAATGGCATGTGTGACGCCCGGTTCCGAAAAATGAACCAAGCTAACGCATATGTGTGCCCAGGATGTTCAACACACATACACGAGTGATTCACAAATGATAAACAGATAATTACCACAGCTCAAATTATTAAATAAGTACTCTTATTACATAATTTATTAAATCCTCGAATACAAGCTCTAATGAATATTAATGATAAGTTCAACTAATGCAGCGGAAATAAACTAATTAGGCAACTAAGCAAGCTAAGCAAAAGGGATAGCGCAGCTCCATGCAACACCACAGGCAAAGCAAACGGTAGACACGGCCTAGATCTCCACATTATCGCCATTAAACTCATAATTCTGACCTGCAACTGTTGGGGGGGATTGCAAGAGTGAGTACATGTCGTACTCAGCAAGTGTGGAAAGTATGACATGTGGCTGATTCAAATGACGACAATAATAATGGCAAAGTGCTGAAAAGTACAGTAAAACATTTGAAAAGCAATATATCATATTTACGTGAAGTAAACCCATCATAAAACATAAATAATACCATAATACCAGTCCATAATTCACCATCCTCATCCATGATTCCAGATTTCATCATTTGCCAATAACCATATTCAATACCAGAAATCAATCCATAACCATCCATAACCATTACCAACCCATAACCATCCCAAATTTCCAATTTCCCTCTAATCATGGAAGTTGTCCAGGTGCTCATAACCGGGAGCACGACTATCATGATAGTTTTAATTAACTCTGCAGAGTTTGTACCTCTTTACCCACGTGTTCGTGATTTCATCACCTTTCAGCGACTAAGAATCTCCCTTATGCCCATGGCCCGTCAGTCATATTACACACTTCCGTTGGTGTGTGGCCAAGATATCACAAAATAGCCTTTACAAAGGGATTACTAGCCTATTTAGACCCCACTGAGGTTTTATCAGTGGCGATGCCTCCAACTGAGCACATCTTCAACCAAGGGCCCCCTCTTGAGCCATTCGGATCCCAGGGTAGTCCCGCCATTCATCAACAAACCCAATCCGACTACCCCTTCCCCGAGCATCCACACTGGTCCAAACAGCACTAGCAAAGCCCTAATTAATCAGCTACGCCGCACCCATACTTGGCCTCGTGGTGGCACTGTAGTCCTGGCTTATTCTCGCATGAACCGGTCCTTAGATCTAAAGCAAGCAAACCACCATAACATCCAACCCATACACATACCAGACTTGCTTAGATCACCCATTACCATATCATATTTAACCAGTTCATGTTAACCATAATCTCATCCATGCATAATTAAATTGAGTGGTATAGTTATTCCCATCCCAGTTGATTAAGCGAAGCAAAAGGTAAAAATCATTCCCGACTCTGTACCACAATTTCCAGGTGACAAGGGTGGTTAAACAAATCTAGTAAACTTCCTACCATAGGATTCCCATCAAATTGACACAGCATGCAGTTTGCAAACAAAACATTTATTTTAAAAACAGGATCAATATGCTTCAAGGACACTTGCCTTGCTTCGGCGGATAGGGTTGCTCAAGCGCTTCGAAGTCTTGATTCTGGAAATCCTCGTATGCGGCCTCTTGAGCACGTTCCTCTACGCGTGATCATACATACAAGAATATACATACAAATCAACATGATGCACACCCATTAATCAACATGCGATGATATGCATGCATGCAAAGTACAATAATTAATTAACTACGGTTGTTTATTAATTAGATGCAACTAGTTCATACGTGTTTATACGAGTTTATGGGGGTTTTAGAGTGGATTAATGCTGCTGAAAATAAAATTATGGTGCAACTAAAATCAATTTACGTCTATTAGATCTAATATGTCGCTAAAATTCGCATTGGAAAAACGAATCCTACCGTAGATGCGATGGCTTCAATGATCGCGGGATGGGGACAATGCGTAGATGAAGTAGATACGTCCTCCGGCGGCACAACGGTCTCCGGCGAACGGTGGTGCCCTCCTCTTTTTCTTCCTCTTCTTCCCCTCCTTTTTTCTTCCTTTTCTTCCCCTGGGGCGCCTCTGTTCTCTGGTGCTTTTTCCCTCTGTACCGGCGGTGTTCTGGCGGCTGCGTTTTTGGGATCAGGAAAAAGCTCACGAGGTCACGGTATTTATATAGGCGGCGCTAGGGTACGGCTCTCTCCCGATCGGTCACGGGCTCATCCGGGAGTCGGGCGCGTTGCGGGGGATTTGGGGCTGCGTTGCATCAGGGCGGGACCCAGCGGCATCGGGGCGCGTGGGCGAGGCCGCGTGGGCGTGAGGGCGCTGGCGCGCGGGTGGGCCATGCGGCGGGGCGCGCGAGGCTGGTCGCGCGGGCCACGGGGCGCAGCGAGGCATTCGGCGGGGTGGGGCATCGGGGCCAGGGCGCGCGGTGCGAGGCGCGGTCTTCGGCCGGGAGTCGGTGCGTGCGGGGTCGGACCGGCGACGCATGCGAGGTCACGCGTGGGCGGCAGGCTCGGCGGGGCATGGGGCCCGGGGCGGCGCGCGATGGGATGCGGTTGCGCGTCGGCGCAGCGCGCGGGAAACGGGGCCAGCCGCAGCGCGGGACGCGCGGGAGGCCAGCGGGGTGGCTCGGCCGCTGGGCCGCGGCTGCCTTGTTTTTTTTCTTTTCTTTTTCTTTTTCTTCTTTTTTTTATAGATATATTATTATTTATTTATTTTTTATATTATTTATTTTTTATATATATTATTATATATATTATTTATATATATATTTGTATATATTTTTACATATATTTTATTATTATTATTTTATACTTATTCCCTATTACAAGTTTTACGCTATTATTTTATTTTTCTTTTGCTACATACATTTGTATATTTTGTCATTTTTCTTTTATTCTATTAATATTTAGTGCATGAACATGTATGCAATGCATGATGCGAAAATTGAGGCTGTTACAACATGGCAGTATAACAGTATAATCCATCTACTGTTGTGAAGGTAGTATGCTCTTCATCTTTCTTAGACATTTGGATTTGATGATATCCAGAATATGCATCTAAGAAACACAATAGCTCACACTCGGAGGTGGAGTCCACTATCTGATCTATCTAGGTAGTGAAAATGGATCCTTTGGACATGCCTTATTTAAGGTGGTGTAGTCGATAAACATCCGAAGCTTTCCACCGGCCTTGGGTACAACAACTGGGTTTGCCAGCCATTTAGGATGGAAGACTTCCCGGATGAATCCAGCTTCGAGTAACTTCTTGATTTTCTGTCGGATGAAGTTTTGTCGCTCGATTGATTGCTTCCGGGGCTTCTGGTGTACAGGCTATGCGTCTGGGTAAATCTTCAGATTGTGCTCAATCACCTCCCTAGGGATCCCAGACATTTGTGACGGTTACCAAGCAAACACGTCAACATTAGCCCGGAGGAAAGTGATGAGCGCGAGTTCCTATTTGGTGTTCAGACCTCCCAATATACGGGTAGTCTGAGCAGCGTCGGAACCAATTTGGACGACCTTGACGGGAACATCGGTGTCGCCGCTTGGTTGCACATGAGGTGCGGAGGTAGAGCCTTTACGACGAATGCTCGGAGGTATCGGAGCTGGCTTCTTACCAGATGCTTCCTCTTGCGCTGTGGTAAGCGCATAGAGTTCTTCTAGAGCAGTAACTCCTGCGGTGCGATCCCCGCAGATCTGGAGAACGCCCGTAGGTGTTGGCATCTTCAATACTAAGTAGCCATAATGGGCAGTAGCCATGAACTTGTATAAATCTGGCCTGCCCAAAATGGTGTTGAATGACAGACTGATCTGCGCTACGTCGAAGAACAACTTCTCAGTTCTATAGTTCTCCCGAGTCTCGAAGGTCACCGGGAGTGTGATGGAACCGAGAGGAGTGATGGTTCCCGGACCTACCCCAGAGAAAGGTCGAGATGGGCGAAGGTACGAAGGTCAGAGCTAGAGCTTGACGAAAGCTTCGAAACTTATGAGGTTTAGCCCCGAACCTCTGTCCACCATTACATGGTGGAGTTGAATATTGTTAATGGTGGGTGACACCATCAATGGAAGTTGACCAGCCCCGATCATGTTTCGGGGGCAGTCCGAAGCATTGAAAATGATGGGGGTGTCCATCCACTTTCGATGAGGCTCCGCCTTAGCAGTGGGAGCTGCCACAACCATTTCCCGCTACATTGTCTTGAGGATGCGGCAAGAGGTGATGTCCCAAGAACCACCATAGATGGTGTTCAGGGTCTTCTGGCGCTCGTTGTCAGAGATGTCGGAGTTGTCGTTGACAGTGTTGTAGACAGCTTTCAGGACCTTCTTGGGGTCCTGAAAACCTAGCTCCTCTTCAGTCGGAGCTTCATCGACTTTTTGTTTTCCTTCCCTTTGACGGAGAGGAGCTTCTTCCCGGCGCTTGTTATAGCGCTCGACAAGGTTCTGGACCTCCCGACACTCTTCTAGGCTGTGTCGGTTCGTATTGTGAATCGAACACCATGCCTTGGACCTATTGCCGTCTTCTGATGAAGGACGACGTCCTTTCTCGGGGCGTGGCCCCCGACCACCCGGAGCTACAACAGCTACAGCGGCTGGTGCGTCGGCCGACGACTTCTTCTTGTCGTTGGGCTTCTTCTTCTTTTTGCCACTACCGGAGGTAAAGGCTTCAGTTTTGGAAGACTTATGGTTGGCTTCCGAAGCTGGCTTGGAATGCATTTCACGGCCCTTCACAGCTCTAGCACATTTGTCGGCTAGGCTGAAGAGTTCTGTGATGCTAGTAACTTCTTTAATGGCCAGCTTTTCCAGCATCTTCTTATCTCGTACACCCTGTCTGAATGCAACGATAACAGAGGAGCTCGAGATTGAAGGAATAGTATTCCATACCCGAGAAAACAGCTGGATGAAGGATCGCAGTGATTCCCCCAATGTCTGCTTTACAGCAAACAGATCCAATTCAGTGCGAGGCCGGGTGTAAGAACTCCCAAAGTTGGCTGAGAACTATTGGCATAGCTCCGACCAACTATTAATGGAGTTGGGCGGAAGACTCATGAACCAGGACCTTGCAGTCCCAGTTAGAGATACCGAGAAGTATTTGGCCATCACAGCCTCATCACCCCCTGCTCCCAGTATGGCAGTGGAGTAAATTTGAAGGAACTCGGCGGGTTTGACAGCCCCGTCGAATTTTTCCAGCAAGTGAGGCCGGAACTTCTGTGGCCATCTGACCATGCACAAATGCATGGCCAGGGCAGAACAGCCTCCTCCTACTCCCTGAGGAGTAGGGTTGTCCCGAGCCCCCTGCCTCTCACGAGCACGCTCGATATGGACACGGCCATCCTACTGCCGGTAACGGCAATCCAGTTCCGACCGCAGGTCATGGGTCGGAATCCTGGTAATGGTGTGGGTGCATCATGCCCTGGGAGGCAACGAAATCACCTACTAGTAATCAATTTTGCCGATCTTAAATCCGTTTTCAATTAAAAAATCTCTAAGGCACTCATACCAAGCTCTAGGAGCTTGTTTGAGGCCACAGAGAGCCTTACGCAGTTTGAACACATGGTCGGGGAACTCTTGATCTTCGAATCCAGGGGGTTGCTCCACGTACACCTCCTCCTTGATTGGTCCATTGAGGAAGGCACTTTTCACATCCATTTAATAGAGCTTGAAATCATGGTGAGTAGCATATGCAACTAATATTCTACTTGATTCAAGCCTAGCTACGTGTCGATGTGTAGCAATGACACTTCCCCTGGTATGACTAAAGTGTAGCCTGCGGAGGTTCTTGTTATGGTTGGGGTATGCAGAGATCAAGATCAAGATGGCGACACCATAGATTTACGTGGTTCGGGCCGCCTGAGCGTAACACCATACTCCACTGGGGTCTGTGTACTTGTATTGTATGAGTCTCTTATCTAGTATGCCGGTTATCTTGGATCAGATGTCCCTGGGTTCGTGTGGCACAACCCTTTTATAGTTCTAAGGGCTGACCGTTACAAAGCTTGCCTAGCCCGACATGTTGCCCTGGCGTATTTAATGGCCTAATACACTGTCTAAAGGGTATTAAGCATGATTAATAGTGTGATAATGTGCCTTAATGGCTGCGTTACCCCTATTAACAACACACTGATTGTGTATCATTAATGACACATAATAAGGTCTTGTAATTGCCGCTTTAATTGCCCTTGATTGCTCGTGTAGAAGGAGATCTGCGAATGTACTCGTTGGTGAAGCAGGTCTGGAGACTCCACACGTGGCAGCTCTGGAGCTTTCCCTTGCGGGAGGGTAGGTCCGGGGCTGCTGTACACGTGTCGGCACCGGAGCTTTCAGTTGTGGGAGGGTAGGTCCGAGGTTGCTATACACGTGTCGGCACCGGAGTTCCTCTCTGCTGGGGGTTAGGTCCGGGGTCGTTGTACACGTGTTGTCACTGAAGCTTTCCCTCGAATGGAGTTTAGTTCTAGTTTTCCTTTACACGTGTTTACCTGTGACGCCCGGTTCCGAAAATGAACCAAGCTAACGCATATGTGTGCCCATGATGTTCATCACACATACACGAGTGAAATCACAAAAGGATATACAGAAAATTACCACAGCTCAAATTATTAAATAAGTACTCTTATTACACAATTCATTAAATCCTCGAATACAAGCTCTAACGAATATTAATGACAAGTTCAACTAATGCAGCGGAAATAAACTAATTAAACAACTAAGCAAACTAAGCAACTATGCAGCATAAGCGACAGGGTATGTATGCGCAGCTCCAATCAACACCATAGGCAAAGCTGACGGTAGACACGGCCTAGAACTCCGCATTATCGCCATTAAACTCCCAATCCTGACCTGCAACTGTTGGGGTGGGGAATTGCAAGAGTGAGTACATGTCGTACTCAGCAAGTGTGGAAAGTATGACATGTGGCTGATTCAAATGACGACAATAATAATGGTAAAGTGCTGAAAAGTACATTAAAACATTTGAAAAGCAATATAGTATAAGTATGTGAAGTAATCCCAACATAATCATGAGTAATACCATAATACCAAACTGAATTCATTACCATCATCAATAAGTCCATATTTCACCATTGCCAATAACCATATTCGATACCAGAGATTAATCCATAACCATTACCAAACCATAACCATTACCAAACCATAACCATTACCAAATTCCAATTTGCCTCTAATCATGGAAGTTGTCCAGGCGCTCATAACCGGGAGCACGGCTATCATGATAGTTTTAATTAACACTCTGCAGAGTTTGTACCTCTTTACCCACGTGTTCGTGATTTCATCACCCTTCGGCGACTAAGAACCTCCCTTATGCCCATGACCCGTCGGTCACATTACACACTTCCGTTGGTGTGTGTCCAAGAGTTCACAAAATAGCCTTTACAAAGGGATTACTAGCCTATTTAGACCCCACTGAGGTTTCACCGGTGGCGATGCCTCCAACTGAGCACATCTTCAACCAAGGGCCCCCTCTTGACATGACATGCATGATTAATGCAAATGCAAGGTAGAACTTGTTACTAGATTGCTTTTAAAGATCACTAACTAGTTCTAATAGCTTTTAACAAGTTTATACAGGCTTGGATTCGATTAGATCAAATTTTAGAACCAATTCAACACAATTTAACCAGAAAGATCGGACTAGTCCGCTAGGGACCGGACAAGTCCGCACTTGACGAGATCAGCAGATTAGGGTTTTCTAGATCGTCGTAAATTCGGAGATTAGGGGTTGAATTCACGTAAGGAAAAGAGAATAGGAGGTATACCAGGTGTTTAGAACTCCAATGAACCAAGAAACTTGGAGGTAACACTTGGATCTCGATGATCTAGGGTTGGTGATGAACTTGGAGATGAATTGGTGGTGAAGGACGAAACTTGGTGGAGATCTTGATCCTCCTTCATTTCCTCCTCGTCTTCTTCTTGTTTGGGATCTTCTCCTCCCTCTTTGATGGTGGCTCCCCACGAACTAGGGTTTGGGTGGGTGGAAAAGTGGCAAATAGATGTCCAACCAAGGGGTGGGGCTGTTTATATAGAGGTGGAGGCTAGGGTTAGATGGATTTCGAGTTTTGGGATGAGTAGAGGCCGGTTTAGAGTCCCACATCGGCTCTAAAAGAGTTGGGCACGACGTCCCTAGGCCCACTTGACGTGAAACCCAAGAAACAAGTCGTAAAACAAAAGGTCAATCTCGGAGTCACGAAATATCGGACAAGTCCGGACAGGACCGGACTAGTCTGAAGTCGTCCAGAGAGAAATTCGGACAAGTCTGGCCAAAAATCGGACAAGTCCGATCTTAGTCAGAAAGGAAAACGGACAAGTCCGCTGGAACACCGGACTAGTCCGGAAAAGTCCAGGGACTTAGCAAATTTTCAAGGATTCATGGAATACCGGACTAGTCCGCACAAAATCGGACAAGTCCGAAGTTGTCCAGAGGCAAATATCGGACTAATCTGCAGCAAAAACGGACAAGTCCGTTTTTAGTCAGAGAGAAATCGGACTAGTCCTCAGCAAAACCGGACTAGTCCGCACTTTCCTACATTTTTAAGTGCGGTTTTGCTCCAAATCAATTTTAACTTGTTCCTCTTGTTATGGGTTAATGTTAAACATGTATATGAATGCATGTAGGGCATGATGCATGAAAATGAGGGTGTTACAAACCTAACCCCCTTAAAATGAATCTCGCCCTCGAGATTCGACGCGGAAGAGAAGAGATAGGGAAATTCCTTCTTGAGATCATCTTCTAGCTCCCAAGTTGCTTCTTTTTCGGTGTGGTGCTTCCATTGGACTTTACACCATCGAATCACCTTGTTCCTTGTGACCCTCTCCTTGGTTTCCAAGATTTTGACCGGTTGCTCGGCATACGTCAAATCTTCCTCTAGTTCCAATTCTTCCATTGGCACTTGATCTTCCGGTACCCTGAGACACTTCTTGAGTTGGGAAACATGAAACACATCATGTACGTCTGAAAGATGAGCTGGCATCTCCAACTTATATGCTACTTCTCCTCTTTTGTCCAAAATCTTGAATGGTCCAATATAACGAGGTGCGAGCTTGCCTCTTATGTTAAACCTCTTACGACCTCTCATTGGTGACACCTTGAGGTAAACAAAATCTCCTATTTCAAAGGCTAATTTCCTTCTCCTATTGTCCGCATAGCCTTTTTGCCTTGATTGGGCAGCCCTCAAGTTTCCACGAATTATTTGGACTTGCTTTTCGGCTTCTTGCAACACGTCCAGACCAAATACTTGAGTTTCTCCTGCCTCATTCCAGAATAAAGGTGTCCTACACTTCCTCCCATAAAGCGCTTCATACGGTGACATTTTCAAGCTTGCTTGGTAACTATTGTTGTATGAAAATTCCGCGTATGGCAAGCTTTTGTCCCAACTTTTCCCATGCTTTAAAGCACAAGCTCTTAACATGTCCTCCAAAATCTGATTGGTCCTCTCGGTTTGTCCATCCGTTTGAGGATGATATGCTGAACTAAAATTCAACCTCGTTCTCAAAGCTTCATGCAATTTTTGCCAAAATCTGGAGGTAAATTGAGAACCTCTATCCGAGACTATCTTCTTAGGGACTCCATGTCGACACACAATATGCTCCATGTATATTTCGGCCAATCGTGCAGCTGTATACTTGGTCTTCACAGGGACAAAATGAGCTGACTTGGTTAAGCGATCCACAATTACCCAAATTGAGTCATATCCGGACTGAGTACGTGGTAACCCAACTATGAAGTCCATTACAATTTCTTCCCACTTCCATTCCGGAATCTTCAACGGTTGCAATAATCCGGCTGGCCTTTGATGTTCCGCCTTGACTCGTTGGCACACATCACATAATGCTACATATTCAGCTATGTCCTTTTTCATGCTATCCCACCAATAGCTAGTCTTCAAGTCCTTGTACATCTTCGTACAACCGGGGTGAATCGAGTAAGGCGAGTCATGTGCCTCCTTTAATATTGTCTCCCTAATATGCTTTACATTAGGCACAACGATCCTCTTTCCAAGCCATAAGGTACCATGTTCATCCTTGTCAAATCTGAATTCTCTCCCTTCTTCGGTTCTTTCCTCGATTTCCTTGATCGCCTCATCTGTGGTTTGTGCCTCTCGAATTTCTTGCTCCAAGGTTGGTTTTAACTCCATCATCTCCATCTCCTTTACAAACCCAAGGTTCAACCGTTCAAACTCCTTACATAACTCAGATGGTAACTCTCGAACTGTAAGTTGATGACTTACTCCCTTTCTACTCAAAGCATCGGCCACTACATTGGCTTTTCCCGGATGATAGTTGATCCCCAAATCATAATCTTTGATGAGCTCTAACCATCTTCGTTGCCTCAAGTTCAGATCCGTTTGTGTGAAAATATACTTCAAACTCTTATGATCCGTATAAATTTCACACCTATGTCCGAGAATATAGTGTCTCCAAATCTTCAATGCGTGTACCACGGCTGCTAGTTCAAGATCATGCGTGGGGTAATTCTGCTCATGTTTCTTCAATTGTCTTGACGCATAGGCGACCACTTGACCTTCTTGCATCAATACACATCCAAGCCCTTGTCTTGATGCATCGCAATAAATGTCAAAACTCTTGCTTACATCCGGCAATACCAAAACTGGGGCTGTTGTCAACTGCTTCTTCAACTCCTCAAAACTCTCTTGACAAGCTTGAGTCCATTGGAATGCCTTTCCCTTCATTAGCAACTCCATCATAGGCTTGGCTATCTTGGAAAAATCCTTGATGAATCTACGGTAATATCCAACCATCTCAAGAAAACTCCTTATTTCCTTGACATTTTGCGGCGGTTCCCACCTCAACACATCCCTCACTTTACCAGGGTCAACCGATACTCCTCCTCCTAAGATTATATGACCCAAAAATGGCACATCTTTCAACCAAAACTGGCACTTGTTGAACTTGGCATACAATTGATGCTCCCTCAATTTCTGCAACGTAAGCCTCAAGTGTTCCTCATGTTCCTTCTCATCCTTCGAGTAGATCATAATATCATCAATAAACACCACAAAGAACTTGTCCAAGTACTCCATGAAGACTTTATTCATGAGGTACATAAAGTAGGCAGGCGCATTTGTCAATCCAAAAGACATCACGGTGTACTCATAAGATCCACACCGTGTCCTAAAAGCTGTCTTGGGTATGTCCGACGGTCTAATCTTCATTTGAAAGTATCCCAACCTCAAATCAATCTTGGAAAACACACATGCACCTTTCATTTGATCAAACAAATCCTATATACGGGGCAAGGTGTACTTGTTCTTGATTGTTACCTCGTTGAGAGCTCGGTAATCCACGCACATCCTTTGGGATCCATCCTTCTTGTCCACAAATAGAACGGGCGCTCCCCAAGGTGAAGAGCTAGGGCGAATAAAACCCTTCTCTAATTGCTCTTGAATTTGCTTCTTGAGCTCTGCTAATTCCTTAGGAGGCATCCTATACGGCCTCTTAGCTATAGGTGCAGTTCCAGGTATTAAATCAATAACAAACTCAATGTCTCGATCGGGTGGCATACCTGGCAACTCATCCGGAAAAACATCAAAAAATTCACACACCATCGGAATATCCCCAATTGCGACACCGTCCATATGATTTAGCTCCAATTGCTTCGGTGCATGTTGGGTTGCTTCAAATTCTACGGTGATCCCTTCTTCATTAGTCAACTTCACCGTCTTCGTGGCACATTCAATAACTCCATTGTGCTACCTCAACCAGTCCATACCAAGTATAATATCCAACCCTTGAGAATCTAAAACAATGAGGTTGGCGGAGAAATCTACCCCCCTTATTCTAAGGCTTACTTTTGGACATACTATATTTGTCCTCATCTCTCCTCCGGGAGACTTAACCAACAGAGTAAACTTCATATGAGAGATAGGCAAATTATACTTGGCAACATACTTCGATGCAATGAATGAATGCGATGCTCCAGAATCAAATAACATAGTCGCGGGGTTGGAGTTGGCGAGAAACATACCAATGAACACGTCATCCGCTTGTTGAGCATCCTCCGTAGAGACATGGTTGACGTTGCCACGAGCAAAATTTTGCTGTCCACGGCTTCCTTGTGGCTGTCCTCCATTAGGTCTTGGGTTTTGCCTGGGCGCATTGTTTCCTTGACCAAGGCCCGACTTAGGACATTGATTCGCAAAGTGTCCAGCTTCTCCACAAGTATAGCACTTCTTAACTCCACCAGAATTATTGGGACGAGCTTGGTTTTGAACATTGGCTCCAAGAAAGTCAGCACGAGGTGCATAAGGCATCGGAGGCCTAGGTGTTTGCATGGCAGGGCGCTGCTGCACAAACTGAGTTGGGTGCGGTGCATAACCAGGGCGCTGAGCAGGAATAGAGGAGCTGTAATGAGGCGCATTGGGTGGCGCAAAGCGAGGGCGCACATTACTTCCTTGTTGCTGTCCTTGATATGGCGCCTTCCTCTTGATTTCTTGCTCCATCTCACGGATCTTGTTCTCAACCACAATTGCTTTGTCCACAAGCTTCTGGAAATTGACATAATCACAGTTGAGCAATTGCACTTGGATCGTATTGTTCAATCCCCTCATGAACAAGTATTGCTTCCGGCTGTCCCGGCTAACATCCTCAGGCGCATATCTTGAGAGTTGAGTGAACTTATTGAGATATTCACTCACGCTTGATTTTCCTTGTCTCAAGTTCTCAAATTCTTGCCTCTTCAAGATCATAACACCTTCCGGCACATAATGAGAACGGAAACTCTCCTTGAATTCCGCCCAGGTAATTCTCTCTTGGTTCTCATGAGCATTGCAATAGGCATCCCACCAATCTGCAGCTGCTCCAACGAGTTGATGAGAAGCAAATAGCACCTTCTCCCGGTCACTGCATTGGACAATGGATAGCTTCTTCTCCACGGACTTGAGCCAATCATCAGCATCCATAGGGTCAGCAGCTTGAGCAAAGGTTGGCGGCCTAGTCCTCATAAACTCTCCCAATCGGTTATGAGGAGGTGGGGATGGCGGTGGAGGCATGTGGGGCTGATTGTTGATATTGCCAGCCTGCAGCTGTCCCATAGTCTGTATCATGGTCTGCATGAGCTGGTTTTGCATGGCCAAAAGCTGCTCGATGTTGATAGCTCCCTAAGTAGGTCCTTGCCCATTGTTATTCTGAGGCACTCCATTGTTCTCCTCTTCATCATTGCCATCCCTCTGGTTGCGAGTCCTCACCATCTGAAGAAAAGCAGTAGGTAAGAATTAGAAAACGCCCCAACTATATGCATCAAGAGATATGAAGCCAACCAACTAGCTACACTAGCTTAGGTGGACATGGCAATGCTAAAGCATCCCAAAATCCTCTATTAAGCACACAAGCAACCAATATATATAGCAAACAGCACTCCAAGCAAACACATCGATTCCTGAGTGCTCCTATGTGCTCTAAAGTGTCCATTCTATCTAGGCTGCGTCCTACGGTCAACCTGTGGCTCTGATACCAATCTGTGACGCCCGGTTCCGAAAATGAGCCAAGCTAACGCATATGTGTGCCCAGGATGTTCATCACATATACACGAGTGAAATCACAAAAGGATATACAGAAAATTACCACAGCTCAAATTATTAAATAAGTACTCTTATTACACAATTCATTAAATCCTCGAATACAAGCTCTAACGAATATTAATGACAAGTTCAACTAATGCAACGGAAATAAACTAATTAAACAACTAAGCAAACTAAGCAACTATGCAACATAAGCGACAAGGTATGTATGCGCAGCTCCAATCAACACCACAGGCAAAGCTGACGGTAGACACGGCCTAGAACTCCGCATTATCGCCATTAAACTCCCAATCCTGACCTGCAACTGTTGGGGTGGGGGATTGCAAGAGTGAGTACATGTCGCTCAGCAAGTGTGGAAAGTATGACATGTGGCTGATTCAAATGACGACAATAATAATGGTAAAGTGCTGAAAAGTACATTAAAACATTTGAAAAGCAATATAGTATAAGTATGTGAAGTAATCCCAACATAATCACGAGTAATACCATAATACCAAACTGAATTCATTACCATCATCAATAAGTCCAGATTTCACCATTGCCAATAACCATATTCGATACCAGAGATTAATCCATAACCATTACCAAACCATAACCATTACCAAACCATAACCATTACCAAACCATAACCATTACCAAATTCCAATTTGCCTCTAATCATGGAAGTTGTCCAGGCGCTCATAACCGGGAGCACGACTATCATGATAGTTTTAATTAACACTCTGCAGAGTTTGTACCTCTTTACCCACGTGTTCGTGATTTCATCACCCTTCGGCGACTAAGAACCTCCCTTATGCCCATGACCCGTCGGTCACATTACACACTTCCGTTGGTGTGTGGCCAAGAGTTCACAAAATAGCCTTTACAAAGGGATTACTAGCCTATTTAGACCCCACTGAGGTTTCACCGGTGGCGATGCCTCCAACTGAGCACATCTTCAACCAAGGGCCCCCTCTTGAGCCATTCGGATCCCAGGGTAGTCCCACCAATCATCAACAAACCCAATCCGACTACCCCTTCCCCGAGCATCCACAATGGTCCAAACAGCACTAGCAAAGCCCTAATTAATCAGCTACGCCGCACCCATACTTGGCCTCGTGCTGGCACTGTAGTCCTGGCTTATTCTCACATGAACCGGTCCTTAGATCTAAAGCAAGCAACCCACCATAACATCCAACCCATCCACATACCAGGCTTGCTTAGATCATCCATTACCATACCATGTTTAACCAGTTCATGTTAACCATAATCTCATCCATGCATAATTAAATTGAGTGATATAGTTGTTTCCATCCCAGTTGATTAAGCAAAGCAAAAAGGTAAAAACCCTTCCCGACTCTCTACCATAAATTCCAGGTGACAAGGGTGGTTTAGCAAATCTAGTAAACTTCCTACCATAGGATTTCCCATCAATTTGGCACAAGCATGCAGTTTTGCAACCAAAACATTTATTTTAAAAACAGGATCAATATGCTTCAAGGACACTTGCCTTGCTCTTGCTGTTGATTAGGGTCAAAGCCTTCAAACTCTTGATGTTGTAGATCCTCCGCGGCACTCTCTAGCGCAAATCCGTCTAATCCACACAATAAACATACAAAACAAGAAACACAATCAAAGAGTGCACAAATATTACTCAATATGACATGACATGCATGATTAATGCAAATGCAAGGTAGAACTTGTTACTAGATTGCTTTTAAAGATCACTAACTAGTTCTAATAGCTTTTAACAAGTTTATACAGGCTTGGATTCGATTAGATCAAATTTTAGAACCAATTCAACACAATTTAACCAGAAAGATCGGACTAGTCCGCTAGGGACCGGACAAGTCCGCACTTGACGAGATCAGCAGATTAGGGTTTTCTAGATCGTCGTAAATTCGGAGATTAGGGGTTGAATTCACGTAAGGAAAAGAGAATAGGAGGTATACCAGGTGTTTAGAACTCCAATGAACCAAGAAACTTGGAGGTAACACTTGGATCTCGATGATCTAGGGTTGGTGATGAACTTGGAGATGAATTGGTGGTGAAGGACGAAACTTGGTGGAGATCTTGATCCTCCTTTGTTTCCTCCTCGTCTTCTTCTTGTTTGGGATCTTCTCCTCCCTCTTTGATGGTGGCTCCCCACGAACTAGGGTTTGGGTGGGTGGAAAAGTGGCAAATAGATGTCCAACCAAGGGGTGGGGCTGTTTATATAGAGGTGGAGGCTAGGGTTAGATGGATTTCGAGTTTTGGGATGAGTAGAGGCCGGTTTAGAGTCCCACATGGGCTCTAAAAGAGTTGGGCACGACGTCCCTAGGCCCACTTGACGTGAAACCCAAGAAACAAGTCGTAAAACAAAATGTCAATCTCGGAGTCACGAAATATCGGACAAGTCCGGACAGGACCGGACTAGTCCGAAGTCGTCCAGAGAGAAATTCGGACAAGTCTGGCCAAAAATCGGACAAGTCCGATCTTAGTCAGAAAGGAAAACGGACAAGTCCGCTGGAACACCGGACTAGTCCGGAAAAGTCCAGGGACTTAGCAAATTTTCAAGGATTCATGGAATACCGGACTAGTCCGCACAAAATCGGACAAGTCCGAAGTTGTCCAGAGGCAAATATTGGACTAATCCGCAGCAAAAACGGACAAGTCCGTTTTTAGTCAGAGAGAAATCGGACTAGTCCTCAGCAAAACCGGACTAGTCCGCACTTTCCTACATTTTTAAGTGCGGTTTTGCTCCAAATCAATTTTAACTTGTTCCTCTTGTTATGGGTTAATGTTAAACATGTATATGGATGCATGTAGGGCATGATGCATGAAAATGAGGGTGTTACATTACCCAGGAGCTACCCATATGAGGGGAGCGGGTCCGATGCAATGTGACATGTGGGGCTTGAGCAGACCTTCAACTCTGACTGGTAGAACTCCCTTGTACTCTTTGCGGTACCAAGGGGTACCCGGTACGTAGGGTACCGACACTACAGGAGCAAAAGTTTTATCAAAATTCGAACCTACGACTTGTGAATACCCTTTGGCCAAAAGTCGTGCCTTGTTTCTTGTCGCCACCCCGCGTTCGTCTTGCTTGTTGCGAAAGACCCATTTAGTGCTGACGACGTTGAACTTGGGCCTTTCAACAAGTTCTGACACCTCGTTCCGTTTGAAGTTGTTCAATTCTTCTTGCATTGATACCACCCAATCTGGATCTTTCAATGCATCTTCAACCCTGTGTGGTTCCAAAGAGGATACAAACGATTAATGTTCACAAAAATTAGCAATTCGAGATCTAGTTGTTACTCCCTTTTGGATGTCACCGATTATGTTGTGGACGGGGTGATCTCTTTGGATGCATTGGTGTACTCTTGGATGTGGCACTTGTGGTCTTGAATCATCATGGTCATCTTCTTCTCCCCCTAGATGGTTGCCCTCATTGATTTGTTGGTCACCTTGATCTTCATAAGGTTTATACTGTGTAGAAGCTCCCTCTTGATCATTTACCTCCACTTGTGGTTCATCTTCTTCATTCGCATTTGGAGGTGGCGCTTGTGGTCGAACATCGCCCAACACCATTCTTCTCAATGCTTGACATGGAGCTTCTTCTCTATCTAGCACACATTGATCAACTTGCTTTTCTTGAGAGCCATTAGTTTCATCGAACACTACGTCACGTGCTACTTCAGCGAGTCCGAAGACCTTGTTGAAGACACGATATACATAATAGTTTGAGTCATATCCAAGCAAGAAACCTTCATCGGACTTTGAAGCAAACTTTGAAGTCCTAGGCTTCTTGTTCAAAATATAACATTTAGAACCAAAAACTCGAAAATAGGAAATATTTGGCTTGTTACTGGTGAGTAGTTCATATGACATTTTCTTTAGTAGGCGATGAAGATAGTGTCAGTTTATAGTGTGACAAGCGGTGTTAACCGCTTCAGCCCAAAACCAATCCGAAGTCTTGTACTCATCGAACATTGTCCTCACCATCTCTATGAGGGTTTGGTTCTTCCTTTCGGCTACTCCGTTTTGTTGAGGAGAATACGGTGCTAAAAATTCATGCTTTATTCCTTCTTCGTCTAGGTATTCCTCAACTTGGGTGTTCTTGAACTCTGTGCCATTATCGCTTCGTATGTTCTTGATCTTCAATGAGAATTCATTTTCAACACACTTGAAGAACTTCTTGAGGGTTCCTTGAGTTTCTGTCTTATCATGCAAAAAGCAATGTGTTCCTTGTTATTCTTGTGGCTTCTAGCATTTTGCTTTTCACTATAAGAATACCCTATGCCATATTTGGCATTAGGAGGTCTTGTGGCCAAGTATGCACTACATGCATACTTGACCTTCTCCTTGTCAAATATGCCACTTCGGGAAGGATGCTTATCCTTTGTCAAGTTTGACTTCTCCTTCAAGTTAGTATCAATTTTAGCACATGCACAAGTAATAGTAGTTTCAGATTTTAAGTGTTGCGAAGGTGAGCTTGAAGAGGATGAAGGGTCACTTTTCTTGAGTGACTCAACTTGAACCTCAAGGATCTTGTTAACTTTGGTTAAGTTAGGAATTTCAACCTTGATGATTACATTTTAGTCTTTTAACTTCAAGCAAGCTTCCTTGCTTGAAGCTAACTCAAGTTCTAGTGACTTGTTTCGCTCCTTTTCAAGTTCAAGGAGCTCTTTGTTCTTAAGATATTCCTCCTTTTGAAGAATGATCATATCTTCTTGGCAATTAGTAAGCTCCTCCTTATCAATAAGCTTATCCATTAAAAACTCATCCTAGAAGCAGTTTTCTTGTCTAAGCCAACAAGCATATCTTTATCATCACTAGAAGTATCACTATTGCTAGAGAAAGAATTCGAAGAGGAAGATTTAGTTGTTACCTTTCTTTTACCTTCCTTCGCCATTAGACATGTGTCATTGTCCTTCCATGCGCCAATAGTTGGGAAGACAGTGGATTTCTTGGTTTTCTTCTTGATGGCTATGCTAGCCATCTCCTCTTCCTCTTCAGATGAGGACTCATCATTGGAGTCTCACTCCTTTCCTAGGTGCGCCTATCCAATTTGATTTTTCTTCTTGAACATCTTCTTGGGTTGAGGCTTTGTATACTTGGTCTTGTTCTTGTTTTCTTCATAAGGACAATCAGCTATAAAGTGATCGTATTCACCACAGTTATAACAAGCGTGCCTCAACTTAGGTCTTGATTTGTCTTTGTGTCTTCCTTCATTTGATATACCACCTTGTCTTCTTTTCATCATCTTCTTGAATTTCTTCATAAATAGGATCATGTCTTCTTCATCTATATCGCTGCTTTCGTCGTCGCTGTCCTCTTCTTGTTGAGCTTCTCAAGCTTCTTTTGACATTGGCTTGCAAGTGGACTTCAAAGCGACTCCTTTCTACTTTGCCGAGGTAACGTCGGCAATCTCTTTGACATGCTTTGCTTGTTTCTCCATTATGTCAAAATTGATTATCTTTCCAAGCAATTTGCCCGGGGTCATTTTCCTGTACCTGAGACTTTCTCTAATCATCGAGCATAGGGTTATGTTGCGAGGCATGAAGGCTCTAAGAATAAGCTTCACCACCTCGTGATCATTCCACTTATTTCTTCCATATGCTCAAACATTATTGATGAGATTCTTCAACCGATTGTACATGTCTTGCGGTGACTCATCTTCTTCTATGGCGAATCTTCCCAATTCGCCTTTGATCATTTCAATTTTGGCTTCTCACACATGACGATCGCCTTCATGTGCAGTTTGTATTGTGTCCCATATCTCTTTTGCAATTTCGAGTCCATCCACCTTGGTGAACTCGTCTCCACTCAATGATGAGGTTATGATAGCTGCAGCTTGAGCGTTCTGATGGATAGCTTGTTCTTGGCTTGGTGTGAGCTCTTCATCGTCATCCGGATATCTATCCCTGTACACACTATATGCCACAAGCTGGGGTTAAGTGAGATGAGATGCATTTTCATATTTTGCCTCCACATTGAATAATCATTGCCATCAAAGTATGGGCTTTTCCTAGAGGAATTGATAAATAATGATTATTGTTTGAATTTAATCGATCATAGTTAAAAGGATGTCGGGAGTAATCGGTGTGACTACTCCCCTCCTTCTTTTTCTCATCATCGATCTTTATCTTCCCTTTGGAGAGTGCCTTCTTCCGTAGGAGCATCTTGTGTTCAAGTGTCTCCTCATCATCATCCTCGAAGTATTGGATGGCGTCGAGGAGCTTCTCCAACTTCTGAGTCTTTTCATCTTCAACTTTCTCTTGGTTGAAGTTCTTGTGCACATCCTTAATCTCCGACATTTTCTCTTCGAGCGATTAGTCTCCTTTGAAGAGTCTTGCTCTGATACCAATTGAATATGGCCTAGAGGGGGGGGGTGAATAGGCTTTTTGAACTTTTGTCAGAACCTGAAACACTTAGCAACATGATCAAACACAGAGAATCGGACTAGTCCAGTAGGGTGCGGACCGGTGTGTGCGGACTAGGTCGATCAAGTTTGATCGATCATTTCGATCCAAGTACTCTATGCACCGGAAATTGAGTTGTAACTCGAGTGTATTGCTTTAATGAAACTAGATATGTCAGAAGTTAACTTTAGTTTCAAAGTTTTAACATAAGTTTAACAAGATCGAGCAAACCCTAGATTGCAATGAATAGTAAGAACAAAAGTAAAGACACAATGATTTTATCCCGTGGTTCGATTCCACAGAGAAAATCTACGTCCACGTTGAGGAGTCCATGGAGGACTAGGTCTTCACCAACCCTACCCTTGTCAAATCGCCACAAAGGCCGATTCTCTTCCACTAATCACAAAGGGGGTAAATAACCGTGTTCAAGGGGTCTTCTCACAAGTTGAGGTCTCCCCAAGATTTACAATTCAAAACACCACCAAACACACTCGAAAGATATGCAATAAAACAACGAGAGTGTGTGTGAGAATCAAACCCAAGACCTCAGGATGTGAAGAACGTGTCTCTCCTTTGATCTATGGTTAATCCTCAAGGACTGGATCTTTCTTGCATTGTATTGTGTGGAGAGACGTGTTTTCTGGGATCTTGGAAGGTGTGACGGCGCAGGGGGTCGAGGGAGATCATAGTAGATCCATGCACCTCTATTTATACTAGGGTTTCTAAAGGTTACCGTTAGGGTTTACAAAGTCCGGACTAGTCCGTGGTAGACTCCGGACTAGTCCGATGTGCGGCGTGTGGGAAACCCTAAGTGTCCTGAATTATCGGACTTGTCCGACAACTGGCGGACTAGTCCGATCTTGTCTCTAGAGATATTCATACTAGTCCGGCACATATCGGAGTAGCCCAGCGTGGTGAATCCCTTAGTGAATTGAGGACAAGTACGCACTTGGAGGACTTGTCTGATTTTAGTCAGAGAGGTTATCAAACTAGTCCGGTGTCGTGAAATTTTGAGGGGCTAAGGTGAAGTCCGAAATTGGGGAACTTGTCCGAAGTTGGTCAGTGAGGATTTCGGACTAGTCCTTGGAATATTGGACTTGTCCTATGTTGATCAGAGGCATTATCGGACTAGTCCAAACTTTATCGTACTAGTCTGATGCGGACAAGTCTGCACTGAAAGGACATGTCTGATCCTGGACAGAGAGATTATCGGACTAGCCTGGGGAATATTGAACTAGTCTGGACCTGTGTAAATTTGTGCAGTGAGAGTGTTTTATTTTGATTTAGCTCTTGGGGTGTGTTTCTCCAACACACTCCTACACAAAGAGTATTCTATTCATCTCTTGTGCTCTTTTCAACTTGATTCCTCACTCACCTTTCTTTTTTGCGCTTTCTTCATAATTTCATTAAAACCTGCGCGCATCTCAACAATTTGATTAGGATCTCATTTCTTTGTCATAAATCAACCAAAACCCACAAGGGATGCCTAGATGCACTTTTAGTGGAACCAACCTTTCAACCCGAGGTAAGCCAACTAACCATCTTAATCGTATGCAGGACTCGGCTAGGAGCTGGGCCCTATGGACCGAAGGAGTGCTTCTATGACATCTGCAATCCCGAGCTGCAAACCGAGGTAAGACAGGTAAGCACCCAACCTAAGCTCGGGCACGAAAGAGTCCCGAGTTTGTAGGTCGGTCCTTCGGGGTTTCGAGACCGCCTGAGACAAACAGAGCGTGGGATGGATGACTGTGGGATGACCTCTCATATGGGATTTATCTTGAGTAGCTGATACCCACGATTTATCTGACATTCCTTATCCGGATTCCTGCTCAGTTGTCCAATGGTAGCCCCCTGAAGGGTCGACATCGAGCCACCCAATCTCTCAAAAGGCTCAGGATTCATATGAACAGTTTAAGCAACATCGAATCAAATGCGGGCATTGCATCCTAATCATACGGTCTGTCAAAATCAGATGTATGGTTTTGTTTCCCGCTACGATCTGGGGAGATTGGGTTTGACCCGGATCCACCCGCTAGGTAGCTCAATGAGCTCGGGAGTTTGGCCATTGAGGTAAACTTTCGAGTTCAACACCTCGAAGCCATCACCAGTGTTGATGGTTCCTACGCACTACTAACAATTCATCCCTAGCAGGGGTGCCAAAAATGCTTGTTAATAGATTTTAGATTACTCATGTAAATCTGCTAGCGAACGAAATCTATCGATATAGAATTTCCCCTCTAAGAGTATTCCCAAAGGGTGTCATTTATATTCTCCCAATGGAAGGCTAGGTGGAAGCAAAACAATCATCAAATGGAGAGGCTATGTTGGTGTAGGTAGGGTTCTAGCAAGGATGGATATATGATATTTTGTGGTAGTGTGACACACACAAAAGCATTCTATCGTAAGGAGATAATTGAGGTAAAGAGGGACTAGGCTAAGAGTTAGGTAGAGACTCCTACTATGCTTCTAATGTACATATACATAGCCTAAGTTAGTTACTAATGATTATATTAATTATGAATTCTCATGCTAAGTGGATTAACACATTGGGCACGGGTTTACCCCTAGCAATACTAGAACGACTCCCGCCAAGAGCCTGTGGCATAGCCGAACGTGGAGGATTACAAAGGATGGATAGGGCTGTCACCACCTACTGCTTACCTCTTCAATTCGTGGGTCTACGAGACATCTATCCTGGCACCATGCTAGCATATTAAGTAATTACCTTAGAAGCCTAGACACAAGCCATGCTAAGGCAATGAACTAAGCCATTGTTGAACCACTATTATTTCGTAGCATAAGCGATTCATATCAACATAATCATGTCATAGCTAATTAGACTATAGTGGTGGTTTGTAGTGTTTATGATGATATAATGATAATGGTATAGCATAATCATAAATACTACTACTACCACATACATGGAATCCACAATCAAACAAGAAACGCTTCATCTAAGTATATGAATAATAGAAGACTAAAGATAACATCTTTATTAAGAACAAAGTCACAAATACTAATATGAATACGACAGCCATACCTTTCCCAATTACAAATTGGGAAGAGACTCCTTCTACTCCTCTCCTACTTGGACTATGGACTAGAGGCTCTCCTCTCTACAGCCTATACTCTTCTAAACCTATGGAGAGTAGTGGATATAATGGAAGAATACTCAAGTGGTGTGTATTGAAGTGAGGGGTCCAATTTATAGCTTGGAGAAGGGTCAGTTCTTGCCACCAAAAGCGCGCAAATCAGTCTTCATCGTGACTAGGGCACCATAGGAAGTTGACACGTGGAAGCTGACCGAGTTTGGCACTAGGAAGGGTTCGACCGAACCCCCTAGTTGACTGAACATAAAGTTGGACCATTTCCTGTGTGCTTCCTCGGGGTGATTTCCAGGTGGGTCCCTTTGACTGATATGGGTGCTACACCAATGGATGGCCTCGAATACTTCTGTTTGTGAGCCATTTGATTCATGTGGTGCCACATGTCAGCGCTTGATTGGCTGGAATGTTATTTTATAGGATCCATCCTTCACATAATGGAGTTATATTGACGGTGAAATTGGTATATAAGAGCCGTCAACAAACTACTCCAAGCTTATCCTTTGCTCGTCTCGAGCAAAGTCAAGAATTTAAGTTGATAATCAGGAGTTGCTACTTTGTTCTACTTTTCAAAAGTACCATGTGCACAACAAAATACTCTACCTAGTATTGCAAAAATTGGCATGGTACTTCACCCATCTCAAGTCATTATGGGGCTTATGCCTTCTCCTATTCATGGGTGGTTGAAAGATAGAACAGCAAATGGAGCACACATACCCTAGAAATCAAGTTCCACTCAAATTCCGGAGAGTTCAATTTAGATTTTACGTATCTCAATTTGATTCTCTGAATCACTCCTTTGTGTAGTGGAAATATTTCCTCACCATGTCATTTTGCCTAAATTCATCCTACCTCTACATAAGGCTTGTATGTGGAGCTTGGTAGGGAATACTGTAGGCATATTTGCAATACATAATATTGCTAAGTCAAAAGAGCAAGCCTTAGGAGAAATCAATTCAAAACAATTTGATTCAAGACTTGTGCATGTGTAATGTAATGGAGTGGATGTGGATACTGAGATGACTCCTTTTTGAGTGGACTCTCTTATTTTGCAGGGATGAAACATGGCTACTTTTCTTTCTCTTTTTTTTTCTTCTCATGCTTATGATGTAAGCATGCATTTTCTTTTTGTTGTAACCATGTCTTGTACTCTCTTTTTATGCAATAATTTTTGGAGAGAGTACTAAGCATGAATGATATGGAGTTTCTCTTTTTATTGTGGAATAGTGGTATGAAAGGATTTTGCTTACTTGTAGGGTAGAAGTATAGCATGTGCAAGTGAAGTGTTGAATTCAAAAAGTAATGAATGAAATCTCACATAGGTCTATACTAGTTAGACAAAGCTCAACATGAAGACAAATAGCATATGCATAAGGTCTATCAATGTGATATATCATATGGCTTTGGTAGGTATTTCCAATCAAATGAGAGTAACTTAAATCTTTTAGAATTTCTCTGGAAATCTAAGTTTCACTTTCAAACTAGGAATAGCAGCCTATCACTATATCATATATCACATAAACTCGAATGGATTAAGCTTTTGCTACGCACAATTTCCAAATCAAGGCAAAAGTAATTTTAGCCAATGAGACCAATATGTTGGAGAGTAGTAAGTTGTAAACTACGGACTTAGGGAAATTAAAATAGAGCAACTATTCATCATGTCATCTATGTTAATTCCAAGTCATTCTTACCGCACATCATTTATTTTAGTTGAAAACAAACCTATCCTACATATTATTATTTTTTATTTTTTATACACAAGGTGGATGATGGGTGAATGCAAAATAAATATGCAAGGGGTTCATACAATTTACCTCAAGTGGGGGTCCTCCCCCAAGCTTGTTCTTCACTCACCTCCGTGATGAGGGTTGAACCCTTGATGTCAGAAGTATGCCGTGAGATCGGCTTGTTGTTGTTGTAGCGTGGAGTTGAAGTTGGTGAATTGAGCGTTCATGTGTTGTTGCCAGTCTTGGGTACCTTGGACATACCCTTGGAGAGTGTTGTAGATGTCACCCATTCTCACTTGAAGCTCTTCCATATGTCTAGAGAGGTCCGTCATTCCTTGGCTGTAGTCATGATGACTTCTAGCCGAAGAGGAACGACATCTTCTCATGGATGTTGGAGGCAACCTGCTAGAGCTTGAAGTGGATAGGGGCAGCTCCCACGCGGCACCTGGCCATCCATGCCAAGATGGACCTTCGGTCTCATACGATGGAGGTTGAGTCCATCCGGGTGCATCACCCATTGGGTTCTCTTCCTCTTCCTTTTCGTACTCATGGACTGTGGAGGTTGTCGGGGGCATGGCCGCTCTCCTTGCACGGCTTCTAGTTACCCTGCCAGAGAAATTACTTCTTCGTGCTTCCTTCATGGAAAGAAGGTCAATAGTTGGCCTCTGGCATTTGTACAAATGATAATCCGGGTTAGGTAATAAAATTTCATTGACAAAGCCAGGATAATAAAATAACAAAGAGCTATCTTGATCATGCTTAAGGGCATGTCCTTCCACTAAACAATCTTCATCAATTAATTCTCTTCCATTTTCAATATACTCAAATGAAGAATGTTCTTGTGCTCCTACCCTAGTAGCAATACGAGTAATCAATGAAGTGCATTCAATTGACTCTATTCTTGGAATGTAATCTAACCATTGTGTCATCATGGCAATAACTGGAGTAACTTTTATCTTTTTAATCATGGCAAGTAAAATTTTTAGCTCATCATCACGCACTACCCTTATATCTCCTCTAGGGAACATAGTCATAGCCACCCATCTATGCATGAAGCGTAAAGTAGGGTTGTGTAAGTGGCTATTCCTAGGTGCACTACATCTGACCTCACAAGTTAAATCTTGCCAAAAACTTTGTTTGTTAAACTTAGGCAAAGCATATAAATCTAGCAAACAACGTCTATGGAAGCCTAGGATTTCACTTAATTCTTTCCATAGGATGTTGTATTATTTTTGAAATAATCTAAAAAAATACCATCAAATCCTATTTTAAGTGTGCAAAGGAATTGTATGGAGAGAAGGCGTGAACCTCTCTCCTCTATGTGAGCAAAATTTTCCCAACCTAGTGCACGCCAAATGGAAAAGAATTTAGAATCCATACCTATTTTGGAGATCAAATCCGGATCGTAAGCTTTCGAATGAGAAAACTAATGATCTTGGAGGAGATTGCAGTCTTGATCTTCAACTTCATTTTGTATGTCGAGGTCCTCATCGTGAAGAAGTTGGTGAGGGTTCGTTCTCTCAGCCATGGGAGTGTCTTCACCTACACTCCTTCTCTGTGAACTTGGTGTAGCAACGGAAGAGGGACATGCACTTGAATCTCCACCATGGCTTGAGCTTGCCGCCTCCTTCCTCTTCCCAAACAACCTCTTAATTCCTTTTCGACCTCAATATCAAGCACCACGAAATCCATGGGTATGAAGCAATTCTGGATTTTGACCGGAACATCTTCTGCGATACCCGTCGGATAACAGACTGAAGAATCAACCAAGTTGAGCTGCATTGGTGTTGGAGTAAGCTCTGTGAAGTTTAGCTGGTCGAAAACCACCTTGGGCATCACACTCACACTTGCTCCAAGGTTACAAACGGCCTTGTCAAAGTGGTGAGCCCCAATTGAGCATGAAGTTGTAGGACATCTGGGGTCCTTCACCCAAATGCCTTCTTGTAGAGAAATCATGTTGGCACTTTCCACAGAAGGTTTGGGCTGTCCTGGTATCTTGCCATTCTCCACTGGAGGAACATCAGCTGCCAGTTGATCCAATTGAGTTTCCAACGTCTTGTTGAAACTCAATTGATTCTTGAAGGCTGAGGATAGTCCTTCAATCTTGGCATTAATCCTCTCTAGGGTCTTGTCATTGGCCGACAACTTCTTGGATATAGCATCATTGATCTTCAGCAGGCCAATGGAAAGTTCTCTCAAGTTGGGTTGATTACCATTGTTGCCATTGTTGTTGTACACTCTTTGAAAGAATGGGCGTGGTTGGCCCCACCCTTAACCTCCTAGATGATAGCCATTGCTATTTTCATTATTGGCTACATATAAGGCATCCTCACGAGTTTCTGGGCAGTCATTGCCCAAATTGACTATGTTGCCACATACTTCAAAAGTGATGTGAGAGTCTAAGGCATATGCATTGCCACATACCTCACCATTGCCTTGTCCATCAATTTTCTTCATAAGGAGGTCCAATTTGGCAGCAATCATGTCCTCCTCCTACAAGGTGTGCATGCCTTGCTGGCGGGTATGGAGACGCTCGCTGCTCCAACCCATGTTTGACACCATCTTATCAATCAAATCTTTAGCTTTGGGCACCGTCAATGAGAAAAGGAACCTCCAGCGGCAGCATCAACATGGTCACGGGCAGAAGGGATATGCCCGTTGTAGAGGTTTTAGGTAATGAGCCAATCATCCATCTCATGGTGGGGACAGGCTAGGATGTACTCCTGAAGCCTTTCCCAAGCCTCGGGAACCAATTCCTTGGCATCTTGCTGGAAGCTAGAAATTCTTCCACGTAGGGCATTTGTCTTGCCCAACGGGAAAAACTTGGCGACTGTGAGACCTATGTGTGCTGAATACATTGTCTTGTACTAAATACATTGGCTTTGATGATAAAAGTTCTGAAATACTGCTAAAACACCTTTTTAGCAAGGTCAGACTCTAGCTCCGAGCTTTTGCAAGCTCCGACGATAGGTTCGGCTTGTTTTGGGTAGCTTCGGCAAGGTCCGACGTAAGGTCCGACTTGTTTTACTAGGTCCAACTTATGTTGGTTAGCTCCGACATGTCTTTGATAGCTCTGGCATGTCTTTGTTAAGCTCCGACATGTTTTTCTAGCTCCGGCTTTTGGGTTCACTAGTTTCGACCAACTTTGGTAAGCTCCGGCGCTAGGTTGTACTAGCTTTGGTAAGCTCCGGTTCAACATCCAGTTAGCTTTGGCTAGGTTAGGAGCTTGATCGCAATGTTCCTGCTTTTACTGTGAAATGTTTTGAACTTGCTTTATATTCTAGGAAAGATTGCTTAGTATTCATTTGCTATGTTTTTGGTGCGTTTTGGTTGATATGGCTGATATTGTTTTGCTATGCTTTGCAACATGCTTATGTGAGGTGCTCACGTAATGTGTTGTGTTCGAAACTAACTTGAGTCAAGTTGCGGACTTGGGCTCGTATGTATTGGTTGTTTATTCATGTGCAGGTGTTCCTTGAGTTCAATACATGGATGGTGACGGGATCCATTGAACTAGTCTTAGGGAGAAGATGAGGTTCAACAACCAAGTTCTGGAGGAATGGTGGTTGAGTTGGTCGGGAGGTCGCACAACATGTTTGAATCAAGAACAATGCATATGAAGGTATCATGGACGTTGTTGGAAGATGTTTGCACGTGGCATGCAGTGCATGACGTGGCAAAATGGTTCCGAAGATGGGCTAAGGAAGGAAATATCTGGTTGGAAGGATTGGATCGTATCGGTTGATGACTTCGACTGCTGGTTGAGTCGGTTATGACTCAGTATGGAAAGTATCGAGTTGGTTATGGTAGTTTTCGTGTGGGACACAAAGATGAGTTGGTTTAGGAATGTGGGATATGTTCTTGGTTTGTTAGGAAGTCTCTAGATTGTTTCTATCTGCGAATAGGAAGATCTTGAGATGTTATGGAAAGTTTCGATTCGTGATTTGAGTAGGATTAGAGTCCTCGTTTGAGTTGAGTTGGCCTTCGGGCTGGTTATATAGACAAGGGAGTCCAGAGCTCATGGGCACGACTTTTGGGCTGTTCCTCTTGTGTTCTATTGAATAATATTTGTAGTTGAAAGGAACTTTTGTGCCTTATTCGTCTGACTTGTTTCAGACTAGTTTTACTCGTCGAGTTTCTGCACAGCACTACCTTTTGTTTGTGGTTTTATCATAACTCAAGTTTTATAGATCTGATGGACGTGATTCTTTTTGGGTTGTCTTCTAAACTTTATTATCTATTATCTATCAAAATGTCATGGTCATTGGATTTGTGGTTTCTAATGTATACGCGTTTCTTTGATGAAAAACATAACTGTTTTACTCAGTAGAACAGATTGATATTAGTTCAATCTTTTGACCGTAACTTGAGTTTTTCTTGACGGATTTGAGTGACTCTTATTGTGTTGTCATCGTGACTTGATTTTCTTATACAGTTGTTGTCATGATTGAACACGTTTAATATCATTTGCACACACGGTTTATCAATTGTTTGATTTTCTACCGAAGGGGTTGGGATTTAATTGTTTCCCCTGCGTAAGATTTTTGAATCTATCATTCACCCCCCTCTGGTAGCTTTTCACGTGCTCTTCAATCCTACAATTGGTATCAGAGCCACGGTGCTTTAATCTTTTTGATTTGCACGTTTTTTGACTAATCCTCATGGAGAAGTACTCCGCAAAACCTTGTGTGTTTATTGGCATTGATTTTCATGTTTGGAAAGCACGCATGGAAGCTTTAATTCAGGCGCAAGGCTTCGACATATGGGAAAAAGTATACAAACCTTATGAAGTGCCACCAAATGAACAATTTACGACAACGAACCTATGGGACGTCGAAAACAACAACAAAGCCCGAAACTTGATCATCCAAGGACTCACTCAGAGCGACTTTGACCATGTTGCACACCTCTGATCGACATACGATGTGTGGAGAGCGCTTTGTGACTATCACGAAGGATCCAACATGATCAAGGAGGTGAGACAAGATATGTTCAAAAAGGAACATATGCGTTTCGAGATGCAACCCGGTGAGTCTATCGATGATCTTTTTTGCTCATTTTAATAAAATTCTCAGCAACCTGCGTAGTGTCAATGTTAACTTTTCTGATGCTGAGAATGCTAGGCAACTTCTTAGTGTATTAGACATGTCAATCTGGGAGATGAAAGTTACATCTATTCGTGAATCAACTGTCATGAGTTCTCGTACATTAGATGTGCTTTACTCTAAACTAAAACTCATGAAATTGACATTTTATCACGTAAGAATCCAAATAAGTCAATTGCATTTGTCTCCCAACGTGATATGCCTAGCCCCGGCCAATCATCATCTTGAAATACTCTTGCTTTGTTATCCTCACTAACCCTGGAGCAGATTGAGGAATTTCTAGAAGAAGAACTAGCACTGATCTCTATTAGATTCTCAAAAGCATTGCAAAATGTGAGAACTAGAAGGAGAGGAAGCTCCAGACCACAACACTGCTTTGAATGTGGTAAGACAGGACACTTCCGTACAGAATGCCCTAATCTTTTAGGTCCTACTACCCATGATGAGAAGCAGAACAAGGTCAAGACCATCTCTGGAAACTCCAACAAGAAAAAGAAGGGCACCATAGGACGCAAGACGATAAACAACTTCATCACTGCACTTCAAGAGCTCAGCTCAAGTGATCTAGACTTTGGAAGTGATGAAGATGATGATGATCTGGCCAACTTATGCTTTATGACGGGCAAAACAAGATCAAGATCACGTCAGGATGATGCAGAACACAATAGTGACGTTGATGAGGTATGATCTACATGCAATGACATGTGTGATGCAATTTCTCGTGCAACTATTATTGTCAAGAAAAAGGACAAAAACTTGGGGATAATGCTGCTAAAATTGAATAACTAGAATCTGAAATCAACCGTTTGAAAATCTTAATTCCTAGTGATGATTCATGTCCCTCATGTGACTTAATCTATGAACAATTGTCCACATTAAGAAGTGCACACTCCTCCACCCTAGGTAGACTTGATGAAGAAATTGCAATGAACAAAAAGCTGTTGGATTTTAATGTTAAACACTTTAAAAATGATTCTTGTTCTATAGATGATTTGCATTGTTCTGCATGTAATAATCTTGATAAGAATCTAAAAGATGCAATGAATGAATTTCCATTCTGAACAATGCTTTACGGACACATGAAGTTAAAAATTGTTCAAACTGCAAACTTAAGGGTAAAGCTTCATGTGAAAACTGCCTAGACTTGTCTAAAAAGCTTGATGACATGAATAGGACACTAGAGCAGTTTAATAATGGGAATAAGAATCTAGACTTGCTGTTAAATTATTATAAACCTTGCAATGATAAAACTAGTTTAGGTTTTGATTCCCATGCTTATTCTAAAACACATCTACCACACGTTGTAAAAACATTTGGAAGAGGTTTAATCAAAACCGTCCCTAAACAAAAGGATGTGATTTTTAAATCTGCAGGAATGCTTTCTAATACTGTTTCTAATGCTGAATGCTCATCTAGACATGATTATAAAATCAAATTTCATTGTACTTACTGTGATAAAGATGGTCATGTCATAGATTTATGTTATAGACTACCTAAACAAATTAAAAAGGATAAAATGCCTGCTAGATCTCATAACTTTCATGATAAATCTGTCATGCTTGCTAAATAGAAAATTAGAAACATGCAACCTGCTTTAATGAGTCAGAAATTTGCAAAGGTAGCATCTGTACCTTCTGGTAAGAAATCTGCAAAGGTAGCCCTGGTAGTTCCGATAGCTCTAAGAGCTCCAGGACCTTCTGTTGTTTTCCCTGAAACCTCAATTTTTACATCCGGAGCTTCAGCTTTTTCTGCTGGAACTTCTGCGTTTACCTCCGGAGCTACTGATTTTAGTGCTAAACGAGTAACAACTTTTGAATCAGTGGTTAAGAATAAAAAACCTAAATTCTTGACTCATAAACCTGTTGTTTTGTCTCAGCTTTCGCGTATTGTTCCTACTGGACGTCACATGGCTCAATACTGGATTCCTAAATGCTTATTGACTAACCCCAATATTGAGTCATCGACGTATTGTGCTTCTGTGTAGGTTTCATGCTTGAGGAAGGAGAACATATGGATTGTGGACTCAGGATGCTCACACCACATGACCGGTAACAAAGAATGGTCCTCCTCCCTCTCTTTTGTGTCACGTGTAGAGAATGTTACTTTTGCAGATAATTCTTCAACTTCTATTATTGCTAAAGGATCGGTTAGAGTAAACAATCACTACACTTTAAAAAATGTGGCACTTGTTAAAAATTTGAAATACAACTTGCCTTCTGTTTCTCAATTGCTTGATGAGAATTTAGAAATAATTTTCTCAAAAAGTTGCTGCAAAGTTGTAAATTCAAATAGTGAGCTTTTGTTTAACATGTCACACTTTGAAAGAGTTTTTAAAGATGATTTTGATATGTCAACTTCTGAGTATAGGTGTCTAGTTGCCAATGATTTAAAAGATTTATTCTTCTGGCGTCGTAGACTTGGTCACGTAGGCTTTGATCACCTCACTCGTGTTAGTGCTCTTGATCGCATACGTGGTTTACCTAAACTCAAAGGGGACATAGATACTGTATGCTCTTCGTGTAGACATGCTAAGATGGTTGCAGGTTCACATGCCCCTCTTACAATGATAATGACAACTGAACCTGGTCAACTTTTGCACCTTGACACCGTTGGTCTGACATGTGTACAATCCTTTGGAGGTAAATGGTATGTGCTTGTAATTGTTGATGACTATTCCAGGTACTCTTGGGTCTATTTTATGGCATCTAAGAATGAAGCTTTTACTCATTTGAGGACTTTATTTATTTGACTATTAATTGATCACCCAGGGCCGTTAAAAGCAATCAGAAGTTATAATGGAACTGAATTTAAAATTCAATTATTTAATCACTTTTGCACTAAACATGGAATAGAACATCAATTTTCTTCACCTTATGTTCCTCAACAAAACGGTGTTGTAGAAAGGAAAAATAGAACCATAGTTGAGATGGCTAGGACTATGCTTGATGAATATCAAACTCCTAGAAAATTTTGGGCAGATGCAATTGCAACAACTTGTTATGTTTCAAACCGTATTTTCTTGCGCACTAAGCTTGGTAAAACACCTTATGAACTTCGGTTTGTACATAGGCCCCGTGTTTCACACTTTAGGGTTTTTGGTTGCAAATGCTTTGTTAAGAAACATGGAAATCTTGATAAATTTGAAGCCAGATCCGAAGATGGCATGTTTCTTGGTTACCCATCTCATACTAGAGGATGCCGTGTGTTTTTACTTGGAACTAACAAAATTGTGGAGACTTCTGAAGTTTCTTTTGATGAAGCTAGCCCAGGTACCAGCACCGATATTGTAGGACCAGATCCATATCCTCAAGTGGAGGGTATTTTCGAAGAAAAGAAGAGTTGGTGATATTGCCTGATCGTTCTGAAGCTGACACGTGTCCAACTCCGAACTTTGAACAAGCTCCGACTACCACCTCTGCTGGTCCTGATCGTCCACAAGCCACAAGCTCATCAATCTGCGATGAAACTAATAAGAAGAAGCTTGTGATACATCTGTTCCCTTACGAATTTACAAGAATCATCCCCCGCACCAGATAATTGGAAGCTTGCATGAACGAGTTACAAGATCTAGGTTTTTCGACCCCAATTCTCATGCTCATTTCGCTTTTGTTGCTTCTTTGAACCCAAATATAAATCACACACACACTCACTAATGAATCTTGGATTATTGCCATGAAAGAAGAGTTAGAAAATTTTGAAAGAAATAATGTTTGGAAACTTGTACCTCCACCTCAAGGTCACACTTTAATTGGAACTAAATGGGTGTTTAAAAATAAACAAAGTGAGGATGGGGTTGTGGTTAGGAATAAGGCTAGGTTGGTTGCTCAAGGTTTCACTCATGTTGAAGGTCTAGATTTTAATGAAACTTTTCTCCTGTTGCTAGATTAGAAGCCATAAGAATTTTGTTAGCTTTTGCTGCATCTAAAAGTTTTAAGCTATATCAAATGGATGTTAAAAGTGCTTTTCTTAATGGCTACATAGATAAGGAGGTTTATGTCAAACAACCACCGGGTTTTGAAAATCCTGATTTTCCTAATCATGTTTACAAACTGTCCAAGGCCTTGTACGGTCTCAAACAAGCCTCTAGAGCATGGTATGATTGGTTAAAAACATTCTTACTTAAAATGGGGTTTACCATGGGCAAGGTTGATAAAACTTTTTTTGTGCTTAAGCATGGCAATGACTCATTATTCGTTTAAGTGTATGTGGATGATATTATCTGTGGTTGTGCTTCTCATGATCTTGTGTCCAAGTTTTCAGCTATGATGAGTTCAGAATTTGAGATGAGTATGATGGGAGAACTCACGTACTTTTTGGGGCTGCAAATCAAGCAAACCAAGGAGGGTACATTTGTGCATCAAACAAAGTATACAAAAGACCTCCTAAGGTGCTTCAACATGGACAAAAGTAAGCCTCTTCGGACACCAATGGGAACAGCAACAACACTTGAACTTGATGAAGATGGTGAACTCGTGGATCAAAAAGAATATAGAAGCATGATCAGATCACTTTTGTACCTCACGACATCAAGATCGGACATACAATTCAACGTATGTCTTTGTGCACGGTTTCAAGCTTCCCAACGTGCTTCACATCGTCAAGCCGTCAAAAGGATTCTCAGGTACTTACTTGAAACTCATGAATTTGGCATTTTTCTTCCTTCTTCCTCAACCGTTACTTTGAAAGCTTTTTCAGATGCTGATTTTGGGGGTTGTAGGATTGATAGCAAAGGTACTTTGGGTGCTTGTCATTTTCTTGGTAATTCACTTGTTGCTTGGTCCTCTAGAAAACAAAACTCAGTTGCACAATCCACACCTGAATCTGAATATGTAGCCGCTGCTAGTGCTTGCTCACAATTTCTTTGGATTGTTCAAACACTTAAGGACTATGGGGTTGATCTAGATAGTGTTCCACTGTTTTGTGATAACACTAGTGTCATTTGCATTGCTAAAAACCCCGTGCAACATTCTAGAACTAAGCACATTGACATTATGTATCACTTTCTCCGTGATATTGTTGAAAAAGGAAACATTGTGCTTCACCATGTAGATACCGAACAACAATTGGCTGACATTTTGACAAAACCTTTGGATTTCACTCAATTTTGTTTCGTTCGTAGTGAAATAGGGGTTATGCATCCTCATGGCATACATTGAGGGGGAGTTTTTGAAACTTGAGAATTCTATATGTGAATCTGAAATTAAAATAATATGAGCATATTATTTTATACATATATGAATTTGTGATTCCTTTTACATGCTGAAAGTTCTTACTACGTTACTCGTGTTATACATTTTGTAGTTTTTGCCATGTCTAGTAATTGGAATAATTACTTACACTAAATCTGGTCACGATCGAACTTTCTTGCTGTTTTGAACTTGTTGCATGCTCACAAGTGCATTTAATCATAAAGAATTAATCAAGTAATCAACTCACATGTTGAGTTTTATGAACAAATATAAATTGCAAAAGGATCAAGAGAATATGCATGCATCGCACTTCTTCTTTTGAGATGGCTTATCATTGCACTTAGATATGAACTTGGAAGAAGTTGTGTATGACTAAAACCATGTCCTTAAGCTTCTGATTGTCAAATGACGTAGGCTTGACTTGGTTGGTTAGAATAAGGCAGATGCGCATATAATCTCTTGCAAGTATCATATGATCTAAATTTGTGCTTTGAAAAATAATAAAATGCAGCAACAAGTGTCATGCTTTCAAGTTTTCAAATAGTTAAGTTTTTAAGATCATGACCTTCTTAAATTGAAAATTAGATTTGATCTCTAGCATGACTTACACTACGTTATGTATTTCATTGATGTGATAGTGTAAGTTACTTGATAGTATGACTTGGATGAGTTTTGTTTATATGTATATGTTATAATACGCTCATAACATTTGAAATTTCTCTTTTGAACCTTGATGAATACATTGTCAAATGGGGAGAGATAATGATAATATGTGAATTTTTAAAGATAAGTATGCAAGGGGGAGAAATTGATTACACATTACACATATTCACAATTGTTTTGGCACGATTCTTCTTAGGGGGATAATTTGTTTTTCTTCTAATTTTATTTCTTTTTTACGAAGGGGGAGAAATTGTTTTTAAAAACTTTTGATGTGAATAAGCCAATGTTCGAATTTTAAATGGTGTTGCCAATGCATTTATTAAGGGGGAGATTGTGAGACCTATGTGTGCTGAATACATTGGCTTGTACTGAATATATTGGCTTTGATGATAAAAATTCTGAAATACTGCTAAAACACCCTTTTAGCAAGGTCAAACTCTAGCTTCGAGCTTTTGCAAGGTCCGACAATAGGTCTGGCTTGTTTTGGGTAGCTCCGGCAAGGTCTGACATAAGGTCTGACTTGTTTTGGCTAGGTCCGACTTGTTTTGCTAGGTCCAACTTATGGTTGTTAGCTCCGGCATGTCTTTGATAGCTCCAACATGTCTTTGTTAAGCTCCTACATGTTTTTCTAGCTCCGGCTTTTGGGTTGACTAGTTTCGACCAACTTTGGTAAGCTCCAGCGCTAGGTTGTACTAGCTTTGGTAAGCTCCGGTTCAACATCCAGTTAGCTTTGGCTAGGTTCGGAGCTTGATCGCAATGTTCCTGCTTTTACTGTGAAATGTTTCGAACTTGCTTTATATTCTTGGAAAGATTGCTTAGTATTCATTTGCTAAATTTTTGGTGCGTTTTGGTTGATATGCTGATATCGTTTTGCTATGCTTTGCAACATGCTTATGTGAGGTGCTCACGTTAGGTGTTGTGTTCGGAACTAACTTGAGTCAAGTCGTGGACTTGGACTCGTATGTTTTGGTTGTTTATTCATGTGCAGGTGTTGCTTGAGTTCAAGACATGGCTGATGACGGGATCCATTGAACTAGTCTTAGGGAGAAGATGAGGTTCAACAACCAAGTTCTGGAGGAATTGTGGTTGAGTTGGTCGGGAGGTCGCGCAACATGTTTGAATCAAGAACAATGCATATGAATGTATCGCGGACGTCGTTGGAAGATATTTGCATGTATGCATGCGGTGCATGACGTGGCAACAAGGTTCCGAAGATGGGCTAAGGAATGAATGATCTGGTTGGAAGGATCAGATCGTATCAGTTGATGACTTTGGCTGCTGGCTGAGTCGGTTATGACTCGGTATGGAAAGTATCGAGTTGGTTATGGTAGTTTTCGTGTGGGACACGAAGATGAATTGGTTTAGGAATGTGGGATATGTTCCTGGTTTGTTAGGAAGCCTTGAGATTGTTTCTCTCTATGAATAGGAAGATCTTGAGCAGTTATTCAAAGTTTCGATTCGTGATTTGAGTAGGATTAGAGCCCTCGTTTGAGTTGAGTTGGCCTTCGCGCTGGTTATATAAGCAAGGGAGGCCAAAGCTCATGGGCACGACTTTTGAGCTGTTCCTCTCGTGTTCTATTGAATTATATTTGTAGTTGAAAGAAACTTTTGTGCCTTGTTTGTCCGACTTGTTTCAGACTAGTTTTACTCGTCGAGTTTCTGCACAGCACTACCTTTTGTCGGTGGTTTTATCATAACTCGAGTTTTACAGATCTGATTGACGTGATTCTTTTTGGGTTGTCTTCATAACTTGATTATATATCATATATCAAAATTTCACGGTCATTGGATTTGTGGTTTCTAATCTACACGAGTTTCTTTGACGAAAAACAGAACTGTTTTACTCGGTAGAACATATTGATATTAGTTCAATCTTTTGATCGTAACTTGAGTTTTTCTCGACAGATTTGAGTGATTCTTATTGTGTTGTCATCGTGACTTGATTTTCTCTGATATATATAGTTGTTTTCACAATTGAACACGTTTAAGATCATTTGCACACACAGTTTATCAATTGTTTGATTTTCTACCGAAGGGGTTGGGATTTAATTGTTTCTGCTACGTAAGATTTTTGAATTTACCATTCACCCCCACTTTTATATTTTCATGTGCTTTTTGATCCTACAACGACGAATGTTATAGTACACTTCTCCCAAGTGTCTACAACACTTCGTTTCATGTAGAACCATTGTTTCGCTCTCCCAAGAAGAGATAATGGAAATAGCCTAAGACGGACAAGATCAGGAGATATGTACTTGATCTTAAAAGTGCTGCAGATCTCAAGGAACTATTGCTAGTGAGCACTTGCATCCTCGTTAGTCTTCCCACAAAATGGGTTGGCTTGCACCATAGTGATCAGGCCAGTCTTAATTTCAAAGTATACGTCTCCCGTGTTAACAGTGGGCCCAATAGGCACATTGTTAGCAGAGGGAGCCGAAAACTCATGAAGGGTCTTCAGGGGCATTAGCATTTCGGTTGTTGGTGCAGTTGCACTAGCTTGATTTTCTGCTCGAAGCTTCTGGGGAGTAGCGACACGAGGTCGATCTCTTAGAAGTGATTCGGGATCTTCAACAAAGTTTTCTGGCAAGCGGAAACCAGACATACTCTATCTTGTTTTCACATAAAATGTGAAAACAAAGAAGGGTTATCCTAATAAAACCTATCGGGGTCCTATCCTATTCACTCAATCATGCAATACTTCGACTGCCTTCCCGGCAACGGCACCAGAAATGTTTGTTGATAGTTTTTACACACTACTAACAATTCATACCTAGTAGAGGTGCTAGAAATGCTTGTTAATAGATTTAAGATTACTCATGTAAATCCGCAGGAGCACGTGTCGAAGCGTACGAATGACACTTCCCCTAGTACTACTAAATTGTAGCACGTGGAGGTTCTTGTATTGGTTTGGGCACGTGGAGATCTGAAATAAGATGATGACACAAATGATTTACGTGGTTCGGGCCGCCTGAGCGTAATACCCTACTCCATGGGGTGCGTGTTGTTGCATTAGGGATTCACTGGTGCTTGCGTGCATATGAGCTTGGTCGTCTTGTATCCTGAAGCAATACACAATTGCCTTGCCCAACATGTGGCCCCGACGGTTATTATTGCCTAATACACAATTAAGTGTGTTTAAGTACCCTAATAGCATGATAACGCACCTTAATGGTGGCGTTACCAGTATTAAGGGTCTTCTGATCGTGCGCCATTAATATTGTATTAATGGCACATAATCAAGCCTTGTAACTGTAGCAATCACCCTCCCTTGAATGTTCGTGCCGTTGGAGATCCGTCAGTATTACCGCTGGTGTCATAGGTCCGGAGGCTCAACATGTGGCAGATTCGGAGCTTCCCCTCGCGGGGAGGTAGGTCCGGAGCCGCTACACATGGTGGCACTGGAGCTTCCCTCTACTGGGGGTTAGGTCCGAGGTCACTGTACACGTGTCAAGCACGAAGCTCCTCTATGTAGGGAGTTTAGCTCTGGTCTTATATTACACGTGGTAGTGCTGGAGCTACCCATATGAAGGAGGCGAGTCCAGCGCTGTGTGACACATGGGGCCTACGGAGGTCTTGAACTTTGACAGGTGGAACTCCCTTGCACTTCTTGCGATATCATGGGGTACCGGGTACACAGGGTACCGACAGTGGCCCCTGGGCCCACCTCTGGGAGAAACCATTTGGGTTAAATTATTCTATTGGAGGTGGGGCCATTCTCGATTCCCATGCCTGCACAAAATTAATGCACGTGGAGTCCGCTTTTGTATAACAATGCCTTTCATTAGGTCCGGATTACAGGGGAGACAAGGACACACTTAGGGTACGGAACCAAGCCAAGCGTGCTATACATCTTGTGCTAACCCAGGGCAAGTAGCTACACTTTTAGTGTTGCGACTGTGTCAAGTGTTGCTTGAACTTCTCAGACCCATCCGGAGGGGTCCAAATGTTCTTCCGGAGGTCTTACCTAACTCTGTTTATAGACTCTATAATTTACATTGCATATAATTACATACTCACCTCCGTGACACAAAGTATAGAACTTATGGAGGTGCTCGATGTTCCAAGGATTAGGAAGCGGGGTCCCATCCTTAGTTGCCAAGCGAACGCATCTGGGACGGGATACTTTGATCACTCAGAAAGGACCTTCCGAGCTGGGGGAAAGTTTGTTCATCCCTTCATGAGTTAGTATTGTCCACAACACCAGATCACCTTCCTCGAGCTGTCGGTTATGCACATTCCTTTGATGATAGCGCCGGAGCACTTGGCGATAACGTGCATTTTGAACTGCTACTTGGCACCTTCCCTCGTCGACGAGGTCAAGGTCTTCACACCGGAGCTGGTCTTGCGAAGCTTCGTCGAAGGTCCAAACCCGGAGTGACCCCATGGTGATCTATGGAGGAAGGACTGCTTCAGCTCTGTACACCAAGAAGAAGGGTGTCTCTCCAGTTGACCGGTTAGGTGTAGTCCTGCTTGCCCACAGTTCAGACGGAAGCTCCTCAATCTAGTTGGCTCCATGCTTTTTCAGGTGCTAATATGTGCGCGTCTTGAGTCCTTTTAAGATTTCTGCGTTTGCTCTCTCGGCTTGGCCATTACTTTCCAGGTGAGCTACTGATGCGTAGCTGACTTGAATGTCGAGGTCTTTGCAATACTCTTGAAATGTTGCACTTGTGAATTCGGTTCCGTTGTCAGTAATGACTCTGTTCGAAACTCCAAATCTGCAGACTATGGACATCAAGAACTTGAGAGCTGATTGCTTGTTTATTGTCACAACTGGAGTTGCTTCCAGCCATTTAGTGAACTTGTCAATGGAAACATACAGGAACCTGTAACCTCCGACGACTCTTGGAAAAGGTCCCAAGATGTCCATACCCCACACAATGAATGGCCACGTAGGGGGTATCATTTGCAGTGATTGAGCTGGTGTCTGAATTTGTTTTGCGTGGAACTGGCACGTATCACACTTTTTCACTATCTCAACTGCATCCTGAAGTGTTGTAGGCTAGTAAAAGCCATGCCGGAAGGTATTACCGACCAACATGCAGGAAGACGTGTGGTTCCCATACTCGCCTCCATGGATTTCGGCGAGAAGCTCGCGGCCTTCTTCCCTTGCGATGCACCACATTAGGACGCCGTTGGCACCGCGCTGGTAGAGATCCTCTTCTACCAGCATGTATCTTTTAGCCAATCTGACGATCCGGTCAGCAGATACACCGTCTTCAGGAAGGATGTTGTCTTTCAAGTAGCTCCGGATCTGCGAGATCCATGCATTGGAGCTAGCTTGATCTTCTGAGTCTTTGTGCTGGGTTTCTCGGAGCTTCCGACAGCACCTACGACGCTTGGTGGATGCCATGGTAACAGGGCCACTCTGACCGCTAGCTTCGAGGTGCTGGTCTCACCCCCTTCGCTCAATTTGACAGACTGAGCTATTGGTCTTGACAACCTCCGGGCAAAGATTCCATCGGGAGCCAGAGCTCCAGTGGAGGCCTTCATCGAGAGTTCGTCGGCTTCAGCATTATGGAGACGCTGAACATGGTGGAGATCCAGGACTTCAAAGTCTTTCTGGAGCCTCTAGACTTCAAGGAGATATGCGGCTAGTTGGGGGTTGTTGCAGCAGCATTCACCTCTGATTTGTTTTATGAGGAGCTGCGAATCACCCATCACCAACAACTACTTGACACCGTAATATAGTGCCACCTTGAGGACGTAGATGAGAGCTTCATACTCCGCCATGTTGTTGGTCACCTTGAAGTCAAGGTGGACCATGTATTTGACCTTCTGCTCGGTCAGAGCGAGGAGGAGGATTCCAGCTTCGGACCCCTGCTTCTGCACGGAGCCATCAAAGTAGAGAGTCCAATGAGGTTTAGTGAAGACCAGGATCTTGGGTTCCGGCTTCTCCTCACTGAGACCCACAGGGTTTGATGGAGAGGGAGTCCACTCCGTCACGAAGTCAGCCAAACCCTGACTCTTTATTGCTTGTCACAACACAAATTCAAGATCGAACTCGGCCAGCTCTGCTGCCCACTTTGCGATGTTCCCAATAGAATTAGGGTTATGCAATAAAGCACACAGTGGATACGAAGTTACCACTGATGTCTTGTGGGCTTGGAAATGATGACGAAGCTTCCTTGAGGCAATAAGAACTGCGTAAAGCAGCTTATGCACCTCAATATATCGAGTATTAACGTCGTGTAATACTTTGCTGATGAAGTACTCTGGGCGCTGAATGGTCTGGACCCTCTCAGAGGACACCGAAGCTTCTTCTCCATCGACCCAGACCCTCCCGGAGCGGTCCGGACCTTTTTGTTCATCTATTTGGACCCTCCCAGAGGGGTCCGGATTTTCTTGTTGATCTTCCCAGACTTTCCCAGAGGTGTTCGAAACTTCTTCTTGATCAGCTGTTCGAACTCCCTCGGCTGAAAGAGGTTGATCTTCTAACATTTCGCCTTGAAGATCCGTGCCTGGGGGCTGGGACCCAGCCTCTCCTTCAGGTAGCTCCGGACCCTCCCGGAGGGGTCTAGGCTCCTGAATTGGATATGGCTCCGGTCTTTCCACGACCAGGACCATACTGAAAACTTCCGTAGTTGTAGAAATGTAAAGAAGTAGAGGCTCACCAGGGTTTGGAGCTACCAAGATTGGTAGTGTGGTGAGGAGCTGCTTGAGCTCTTGAAATGCCTTTTCTGCTTCTTCAGACCAATGGAATGGCCCGGACTTCCTCAACAGCTTGAAGAAGGGAAGCGCCCGCTCCGCCAATCTCAAGATGAACCAGCTGAGCAAAGCTAAACATCCAGTTAACTTCTGGACGTCCTTGATACGGGCTGGGGGCCGCCTATCTTCTATAGCCTTAATCTTTGTCGGGTTCGCCTCAATTTCTCGGTGATTCACCAAGAAACCAAGGAGCTTCCCCGAGCTAACCCCGAAGATGCACTTGTCTAGGTTCAGCTTGGTGTGCGCGATGTACAGCTTGTCAAAGACGGCTTGCAAGTTGTCAAGGAGTGACTCCTCACGACGAGCGCAAGAACAAGCGTGTGCTCAGGATTGTTATTCATCGATGTTGTGATCGACGCGAGTACTCCATCCTTCTGTCTAGCAATGTTTGCCAGAATAGATGGTGGTGGTGGTGGTGCAACGCCCGCCGGGACAACGGCGCCCGCTAGTTGCTGCATGTTGGAAGGATTCCCTCCAACAGGTTGCACAACGTTATTGTCGTTGGATGATCTTGCAGCGGAGTTCACTATCTTGTGATCTCAGGCGCCCCCTACCTGGCGCGCCAAATGTCGAAGCGTATGAACGACACTTCCCACAATACTACTAAATTGTAGCCCATGGATGTTCTTGTATTTGTTTGGGTGCACGGAGATCTTAAACAAGATGACGGCACAAAGGATTTACGTGGTTCGTGCCGCCTGAGCGCAATACCCTACTCCACAAGGTGTGTGTTGTTGTATTGGGGATTCACTGGTGCTTGCATGCGTATGGGCTTGGTCGTCTTGTATTGTGCATCACATCCCATTTATAGACCAAGGGATGGCTGTTACATGGGTTGTCTGGCCCGACATGTGGCCCCGACGGTTATTATTGCCTAAAAAACAATTAAGTGTGTTTAAGTACCCTAATAGCGTGATAACACGCCTTAATGGTGGCGTTACCAGTATTAAGGGTTTTCTGATCGTGCGCCATTAATATTGTATTAATGGCACATAATCAGGTCTTGTAACTATAGCAATCACTGTCTCTTGAATGTTCGTGCTGTTGGAGATCCGTCAGTATTCCCGCTGGTGTCGTAGGTCCAGAGGCTCAACACATGGCAGATCTGGAGCTTCCCCTCGTGGGGAAGTAGGTCCGGAGCCGCTACACACATGGTGGAACTGGAGCTTCCCTCTGTTGGGGGTTAGGTCCGGGGTAACTGTACACGTGTCAAGCACAGAGCTCCTCTATGTAGGGAGTTTAGATCCGGTCTTATATTATACGTGGTAGTGCCGGAGGTACCCACATGAAGGAGGCAGGTTCAACGCCGTGTGACACGTGGGGCCTACGGAGGTCTTCAACTTTGACAGATGGAACTCCCTTGCACTTCTTGCGGTATCATGGGGTATCCGGTACACAGGGTTCCGACAGCACGGAATCTATCGATTTAGCATTTCCCCTCTAAGAGTATTCCCAAAGGGTGTCATTTATATTCTTCCAAAGGAAGGCTAGGTGGAAGCAAAGCAATCATCAAATGGAGAGGCTAGATTGGTCTAGGTACGGTTCTAGCAAGGATAGATAAATGATATTTTGTGGTAGTGTGACACACACAAGAGCATTCTATCCTAAGGGGGTAAATGAGGTAAAGAGGGACTATGCTAAGAGTTAGGTTGAGACTTCTACTATGCTTCTAATGTACATATACATAGCCTATCAATTATGAATTCTCATGCTAAGTAGATTAACACATCGGGCACGGGTTTACCCCTAGCAATACTAGGATGACTCCCGCCAAGAGACTGTGGCATAGATGAACGTGGAGGATTACAAAGGACAGATAGGGTTGTCACCACCTACTACCTACCTCTTTAATCCGTGAGTCTACGAGACATTCAATGCTACTTATCTATCCTAGCACCATGCTAGCATATTAAGTAATTACCTTAGAAGCCTAGGCACCAGCCATCCTAAGGCAATGAACTAAACCCTCGTTGAACCAATGTTAATTCATAGAATAAGTGATTCATATCAACATGATCATGTCATAGCTAATTAGACTATAGTGGGGGTTTGTAGTGTTTATGATGATATAATGATAATGATATAGCATAATCATAAATACTACTCCTACCACATACATAGAATCCACAATAAAACAAGAAACACTTCATCCAAGTATATGAACAATAGAAGACTATAGATAACATCTTTATTAAGAACAAAGTCACAAATACAAATAGAAATATGAGAGCCATACCTTTCCCAATTAGAAATTGGGAAGAGACTCCTTCTACTCCTCTCCTACTTGGACTATGGACTAGAGGCTCTCCTTTCTGTAGCCTATACTCCTCTAAACCTATGGAGAGTAGTGGATACAATGGAAGAATACTCAAGTTGTGTGTGTTGAAGTGAGGGGTCCTGTTTATAGCTTGGAGAAGGGTCGGTTCTCACCACCAAAAGCGCTCAGTCTTCATCATGACCAAGGCACCACATGAAGTCGACACATGGAAGCTGACCGAGTTTGGCTCCAAGAAGGATTCGACCGAACCCCCTAGTCAAGCAGAACAGAAAGTTGGACCATTTCCTGTTTGCTTCCTCAGGGTGACTTCGAGGTGGGTCTTTTTGATTGATATGGGTTCTACACCATTGGATGGCCTCAGATACTTCTGTTTGTGGTCCATTTGATTCACGTGGTGCCACATGTCATTGCTTGATTGGCTGGAGTGTTATTTTATAGGATCCATCCCCTTGTTTCACTTCAATTTTGTGTAAAATACATGCATGCACTAATTTCTCAAAGGACAAGTGAAAATGGGTTAAATAGAAAGGTGATGTGTGCAAGAAATGATATTTTCTTCAAATAATTGAGTTATATTGACGAGTGAAATTGGTATATAACAGCCATCAACAACCAGCTTGCGGACGGGACGCGAATACTCATTACAACAGCAGGCAAATCTCCCTCGGGTGGTGGCAGCTGATGCCAAGGCTCTGCCAGAGGCTGCGATAGAGTATACGGCAAATATTTAAAGCCCTTCGACCTTTGAGCTCTCGAGCTCTGACACAAAAGCCCAGGGAAGGCATCGCTGTCCACAAGGCTCGATCCTCGACCCCTCCATTCTCAGCTCGGGGTGTGGGGGCGGGGGTAGATGCATTAGGCTCTCGGCGTGCTTGGAAGACCGAAGCAAAATTCCACCGTGACGAGCGGTCTTCGAAGGAGAAAACATGCTCGACTTACCCTGGCCAGCACGACCCGACTTTGGTCTATCTCTCACCTCGGGATTCGATGTGACACCCAATTTCACTATGAATGAGCTAAGTGCCCCTCATCCCTTCGCTAAAATAAAAACTCTAACTCCCATCGAGGATGAGGACTCTGACCCCGAGCCTGGGCCCATACAGTATCCCCGACCTCGAAAGTCAGGCTCGAGGGCTGTCATCCGATTAGACCCGATCAAAACCTTGAGATCCTTTGGTCTAGGGATGTTCTTTCCTGTTCAAAGTATTTCATGTCCTACGACCTAAACCTGCGAGCGGCGAACACCTTAAGCCTATAGTTGAGGCAAAATTGATTTGAGGAAGAATAGATAAAAGGAAAAATATCCTTAAATCATTGAAAAGATTCTATATTACATGATGGATCAGATATTTACATGATGAATGTTGTTGGCTCCTAAGATATACTAACAAATCATCCCCGGCAACGGCACCAAAAATGCTTGTTGGTATTTCTTAACACCACATATCATCTCCGGTAAAGAGGTGAGATCAGCAAGCGCACGGAAGATACCGTTGTAGCATTTCACCCATGAGTATCCCCAAGGGTATCATATTTATCCCATAGGAAGGCAATGGAGTAAAGTATACACTACTCTTATGGTCAAGCTATGGGATACTAATCAATTATCTGGACAGGGGGTAAGTTGATAATAGGGGTAGTGTGACACACACCTAGGCAATCTATTCTAAAGGGTAAATGGGTCCTAGAGGGAGATTGGATTAAGAGTTAGAGAGTTGCTCCTACAATGCTCCTAATACATATAAATAGCCTAAGGTAGATACTAATGGTCATGTCAATGATGAATTCCTATGCAATGCTATTCAACACATCGGGCACGGGCTTACCCCTAGCAATACTAGGGCGACTCCCGCCAAGAGCATGTGGCATAGCCGAATGTGGAGGATTACAAAGGACAGATAGGACTGTCACCACCTACTGCCTACCTCTTCAATCCGTGGGTCTACGAGACAACCAATGCTACATAAATACCCTAGCACCATGCTAGCATACTAAGCAAATACCTTAAGAGCTGCAGCACAAGCCATCCTAAGGCAATGAACTAAATCATCGTTGAACCAATGTTGATTGCATAGCATAGTTATTCATATTAACATAATCATATCATAACTACATAGACTATAGTGGGGGTCTATAGTGTTTATGACCATAAGATGTGATCATAAGAGTACAATCATAAAAACTATACCTTCCACTTACATGGACTCCACAATCAAACAAGAAACGCTTTGTCCAAGTATACATATAAAAGAAGACTAAAGATAACATCTTTATTGAGCAAAAAGTCACAAATACAAGAAGGAATACATGAGACATACCTTTCCCAATATGGAATTGGGAAGAGAGACTCCTTCTACTCCTTTCCCAATTTGGACTTGGGACTAGAGGCTCTCCTCTCTACATACTAACTCGTCTAAGGACTATGGAAGATAGTGTATACAATAGAATGATGCCCAAGTGGTGTGTGTTGAAGTGAGGGGTATGGGGTCCTATTTATACTAGTGTTGAGATCGGTTCCCGCCACCAAAAGTGCACGAATCAGTCGTCATTGACTCCAGGGAGTTGGGAGGAGCCAACACATTGAAGTTGACTGCGTTTGGCGCCAGGACCAGGTCGGCCGACCCCCTGGTTCAGCCGACCTGGTCATGGCTCCAAACGGCTAGTACTTCCTCTAGGTGGCTGACAGATGGGTCCCATTGACTGATATTGGTGCTACACCGTTGGATGGCCTCGAATACTTCTGTTTGTGGGCCATTTGATCCATGTGGTGCCACGTGTCATTGCCTGACTGGCCAGGATGATATTTTATAGGATTGCTCCCCATACTTTTCCTCAATTCCTGTATAAATATCTGCATACACATATTTCTCCAAGTACAACTGGAAATAGGTCAAGTAGAAAGGTGATGTGTGCAAGAAATGATCAATCCTTCACATAATTAAGTTACATTGACGGCTGAAATTGGTATATAACAGCCGTCAACAATGAAATACATGTTATATTTTTGAAAAATATCTTTATACAGGTACTCCCCTTTGAGGTCGACAACTTCGATGCCTTCGTGCCCTGTCGACCTTCAAGGTCAGCAACTCCAACGGCTTCGCGCTCTTCCCCGACATGTTGCTTCTTTGTCACCATATAAAAAAGATCCACCGCCTCTGCTCGGGACTAAGTCCCAAGCGCACGCTCATTCTGTACTGATGCCCTTGGGACTCTCGGTAGCCTGGCCGCATCCCTACAAAAAGGGCACAAATGCCCTCTTCCGTAAGCCCTGCTTTTTGTTCGCGTACGCGACCACGATAGAGCAAGAAAAAAACCTAGCCGCCATCTAAACCTATTGGAGAAAAGTTCGACGTTAGGAAAGAAAGAAGGAAGAGAAGAAAAAAAGGGAGGAGTCACTGTTTTCGTCGGAAATTGTCGTGACGTCACCGTTCTTCACGAGAAGTTGCTACATTGTCATTATCTTCATTGTCTACATCATGCCGTCGTCCTCTTCACTAACTATATCTTAGATCCAGGGGACACACGCCACGTCGCCGCACCACAACCGTTGAGACTAGCTACATATGGTAGGTATTATGGTTGAGATCTAGACAATTATTTTTAATTATAATACTTGGAATAAATCACGTGTAGGGCGTATTTTATTTTGAGCAGTCATTAATCATTGCCAAATCATCATAAATCAATTTGAAACATGCTAATTATATCAAATCCACTAAGATCAATATGTTATTCTAGATTTAACTAAATTTTATATTTTGAGTATTATTTAATCTGTTTTTCAGATTTAATAAATAAGATTAAAGGCTAGTAAATTCTTAAAATAGTAAATAAATTCTGGAAAATTTGGAATAAATTTCATAAAATTATTAATAATATTTTCAGCCTAGTTAATATGCTGTAAAATTATTTTATCTCTAAATTAATTGTAATTTATTCCAAACTTGCTCAAATAAATAAGAAATCATTATCGAAAAGTATTAAAAAGCCATAGAAATTTAAATAGCCTTAATACAAACATATTTTATGCATGCATCCATATTTTGCATATTGATTAGTATTTGCAAGGCATTTATTTGAATGTTTGTATGTGTATGTGCTTGATTTTGAGTAGATGGGTAAGCTCAACACTACAGGAATCCCTATCAATTACGTCGGCCAGGGCCGATGTAATTAGGGCCCTTACTGACGTAAGTTACTTACTTACGTCAGTTTTCCTTTAATTACGTCGATTGACGGCCAATGAAGCAGTTTGGACGTGATTAAGATAACTTACATCTGCTGCTGACGTAAGTTAATAACTTTCGTCAGTATCCCGTTACCGACGTAAGTAGGTTACCGGGATGGGTCGCAGGATGGGCCGGAGTACTTACGTCGGCTGCGGCTGGGCCGATGAAAGTTACTTGTCTTACTTACGTCAGTAATGCTGGACCGATGTAAGTTAACCTGGGATAACTTACATCGGTATAGCCACACCAACGAAAGTTAACCTGGGCTAACTTTTGTCGGTACGACCATAGCCAACGTAAGTTACATTTTCGATTTAAAAAAAAACAAAAACTGACACAAAAGAGATATACAGAAACATATATATATACAAACACAACAAAATAGTTTCAAAAAATTATTCAAGACATCAACAACAACAACACAAAGTTCACCGGGCTACACGCTAGCCCCTCCACTACCTCCGGAGTCGAGAAGATCTTCTCGATGCGTCCCTCTGGGTGCCGTTGTTGTCGAACCCTGCAAAAGAACATTAGAGTTAAATTGTTTACTAAAGAGGTGATATTCAGAAGATTCATTATACACGTTTCTATTTTGCAATAAATCCAAAACCACTTAAGTCTGTATGGTGGACTAGTTTATGACTGATAGCAGGACCCAACGAGCCACCACCACGGACACAATGGTCCTCAACTAAAGAACTGTGAGCTGCACAAAGACCAATCTTGCTACGAGCAAACTCATAATATGGCAGCCCACCGACACCAAAGCTTGAGCCCTCCTGGCCCCATGAGCAGCGTTTGCCTCCTCCATGTGCCTTGCAGAAATCAGTGCTCCCCTGTGCACTCTTGGCAGAACCATCAAACTTGCATCTTTTACCACCACCATGGCGTACACAGTACTCCGTCCTCCCTCTAGCGCTTTTGGTACAACCTGAAACTGAGCACCTCTTTCCCCCACTGTGACGCCCGGTTCCGAAAATGAACCAAGCTAACGCATATGTGTGCCCAGGATGTTCATCACACATACACGAGTGATTCACAAATGATAAACAAATAATTACCACATCTCAAATTATTAAATGAGTGCTTTTATTACATAATTCATTATATCCTCGAATACAAGCTCTAATGAATATTAATGACAAGTTCAACTAATGCAGCGGAAATAAACTAATTAAGCAAACTAAGCAGCATAAGCGACAGGGTATGTATGCGCAGCTCCAATCAACAGCACAGGCAAAGCTGACGGTAGACACGACCTAGAACTCCGTATTATCGCCATTAAAATCCCAATCCTGACCTGCAACTGTTGAGGGGGATTGCAATAGTGAGTACATGTCGTACTCAGCAAGTGTGGAAAGTATGACATGTGGCTGATTCAAATGACGACAATAATAATGGCTAAGTGCTGAAAAGTACAGTAAAACCATTTGGAAAAGTAATGTATCATATTTATGTGAAGTAAACCCATCATAAACCATGTAACCACAACAATACCAGTCCATAATTCACCATTACCAATAACCATAATTAATGTCATAAACCATAATTCCATCCATAACCATAACCATAACCATAACCATAACCATAACCATAATATCAACCATAACCATTACCAAACCATAACCATCCCAAATTCCAATTTCCCTCTAATCATGGAAGTTGTCCAGGCGCTCATAACCGGGAGCACGGCTATCATGATAGTTTTAATTAACTCTGCAGAGTTTGTACCTCTTTACCCACGTGTTCGTGATTGCATCACCTTTCGGCGACTAAGAATCTCCCTTATGCCCATGACCCGTCAGTCATATTACACACTTCTGTTGGTGTGTGGCCAAGAGATCACAAAATAGCCTTTACAAAGGGATTACTAGCCTATTTAGACCCCACTGAGGTTTCACCGGTGGCGATGCCTCCAACTGAGCACATCTTCAACCAAATGCCCCCTCTTGAGCCATTCGGATCCCAGGGTAGTCCCACCAATCATCAACAAACCCAATCCGACTACCCCTTCCCCGAGCATCCACAATGGTCCAAACAGCACTAGCAAAGCCCTAATTAATCAGCTACGCCGCACCCATACATGGCCTCGTGGTGGCACTGTAGTCCTGGCTTATTCTCGCATGAACCGGTCCTTAGATCTAAAGCAAGCAAACCACCATAACATCCAACCCATCCACATACCAGGCTTGCTTAGATCACCCATCGTATTGACCAGTTCACATTAACCAGAATATCATTGATGCATAATTAAATGTGTAGTGTTGTTTGTCATCTCAATTAATTAAGCGAAGCAAAAAGGTAAAAAAAAACCCTTCCCGACTCTCTACCATATATTCCAGGTGACAAGGGTGGTTAAACAAAGCTAGTAAACTTCCTACCATAGGATTCCCGTCAATTTGACACAAGCATGCAGTTTGCAAACAAAACATTTATTTTAAAACAGGATCAATATGCTTCAAGGACACTTGCCTTGCTCTTGCTGTTGATTAGGGTCAAAGCCTTCAAACTCTTGATGTTGTAGATCCTTCGTGGCACTCTCTAGCGCAAATCCGTCTAATCCACACAATAAACATACAAGACAAGAAACACAATCAAAGAGTGCACAAATATTACTCAATATGACATGACATGCATGATTGATGCAATGCAAGGTAGAACTTGTCACTAGATTGCTTTTAATGATCACTAACTAGCTCTAATAGATTTTAACAAGTTTATACAGGTTTGGGGTCGATTAGATCAAATTTTAGAATTAATTCAACACAATTTAACCAGAAAGATCGGACTAGTTCGCTAGGGACCGGACAAGTCCGCACTTGACGAGATCAGCAGATTAGGGTTTTCTAGATTGACGTGAATTTGGAGATTAGGGGTTGAATTCACATAAGGAAAAGAGAATAGAAGGTATACCAGGTGTTTAGAACTCCAATGAACCAAGAAACTTGGAGGTAACACTTGGATCTTGATGATCTAGGGTTGGTGATGAATTGGTGGTGAAGAACGAAACTTGGTGGAGATCTCGATCCTCCTTCGTTTCCTCCTCTTCTTCCTCTTGCTTGGGATCTTCTCCTCCCTCCTTGATGGTGGCTCCCCATGAACTAGGGTTTGGGTGGGTGGAAAAGTGGCAAATAGATGTCAAACCAAGGGGTTGGGCTGTTTATATAGAGGTGGAGGCTAGGGTTAGATGGATCTCGAGTTTTGGGATGAGTAGAGGCCGGTTTAGAGTCCCACATGGGCTCTAAAAGAGTTAGGCACGACGTCCCTAGGCCCACTTAACGTGAAACCCAAGAAACAAGTCGTAAAATAAAAGATCAACTCGGAGTCGCGAAATATCGGACAAGTCCGGACAGGATCGGACTAGTCCAAAGTCGTCCAGAGAGAAAATCGGACAAGTCTGACAAAAAATCGGACAAGTCCGAATTTGAACAGAGAGGAGAAACGGACAAGTCTGCTGGAACACCGGACTAGTCTGGAAAAGTCCAGGAACTTGGCAAATTTTCAAGGATTCAGGGAATATCGGACTAGTCCGCACAAAATCGGACAAGTCCGAAAGTTTCCAGAGCCAAAATCGGACTAGTCCGCAGCAAAAACGGACAAGTCCGTTTTTAGTCAGAGAGAAATCGGACTAGTGCTCAGTAAAATCGGACTAGTCTGCACTTTCCTGCGTTTTAAGTGCGGTTTTGCTCCAAATCAATTTTAAATGCTCCGAATCAATTTTAAACTTGTTCCTCTTGTTGTGGGCTAATGTTAAACATGTATATGAGTGCATGTAGGGCATGATGCATGAAAATGAGGGTGTTACACCCACCGTGAGAAACACAATACAGAGTCCCACCGTGGACACTATTTGGGCATACACCACCACCCTGATAGGAACAACGCTTTCCTCCACCTTGTCCATTGCAGAAAGAAGTTCTACCTTCAGCCCCTTTGGTACAAACTAAGAATGTGCAGCGCTTCCCTCCACCGTGTGCCTTGCAGAACTTTGTGCTTCCACGGACACCCTTTGTACAATCTGGAAACTGACAGAATCTACCACCACCATGCGAGATGTAAAGGCCACAATATCCTTCCACACTTCTTGCATTGAGTCCTATGTTCTACCTCTATCTCACTCTCTCCCACTCTATGTTATACCTCCTTATCTCCCTATGTAAAATACTGAAATAAATACGAAAATATTAATAGAAGAGTTTATTACCAGCTCTGGGGTCCCCTGCGGCGGAAGCGAGCGCAGGAATCTCGATATCTTGACCGCTGTTTCGAGCAAGAGTATGCTATTACAAAATATTAGAAGATAGATAGTATTGAAATGCTATGAAATTTAACTACGGTAGTTTAAATTACTTACCGCCACTACTGCTTGCATCTGGGCCATCATTAAGGTTGTCCTCCGCTGCTCCTCCCTTGCCTCCGCCATCGACCTCTCCAGCTCCGCCTGGGTCTGCGCCAGTTTCTCTTTCAAGGAAAGGAGCTCCAACTAGGTGTGCGAGAGACGACCACTTGAGGGCCCAACAGATGAGGCCTGCGTTGATGAAGCGCCTCTCAAAGGTCACGCCGACCTCGAGTCGACAACTCCATCAAAAATGGCAAACCTGCAAAAGAATTGAAACACTAAGTAGAAGAAGATAAAGTGAAAAATAAATTAAACAAATGACCAACTCTTCGTCCATAGGCCTTCCCGCCTCCACTCCCGTACGCGGCTTGGGGGTCGATCAGCACGTTTTCCCAACCGTAATCTACACCGTGTATCTTCGCGACCTGCTACGCATACTTTGCCTACAAAACAAATAAATCTTGTAAGCATGTCAATAATAGTATTAGTTATAATGAAATTGATGAATCTTGAAAACTTACCAGTCGATCAGCTGCGACCTGACTACACTTCCCTGGCTGAGAAGGGTCACTTCCCTTGTGACCTCTCTTCCAAACCTGGGTCAGAGTCGGCTCTTGACCCATCTCTTTCTCCTGTATACCCATGTTAGTGAGGTAAATATATTAGGAACATATAAATAAATTGAAAAAGTACTTACCATGCATTTAGCAATAGCAAGTAGCCGTCGCTGCCATAGTTGTGCCTGCTCTCGAACCCCATGCAACACTGTCTATACTTTGTAGAGTTACCGATGAAAGCTTCGCTAGCCCAGTGCCGACAAAGAGCTAAGTACGCCTCGGGGTTACCCTTTAACCAGGAAATACTAACCTGCACATATTTCATTTTTCATCAATGCAGTTAACATACATAGGTATTGTAAATATTTAACAATATTAAAAACTTGCCTCCGCGTACTGCTTCTCTGTAAAGTACGTGTCAGAGTCCTTTTCAAATGGACCCCTTTGCTGCTCCTGCTCTCGGGGGTGCCGCTTGTAGTACGCGTTGACGGTCTGAATTTGGGCGTTCAACAACGCCGCCGTCATGACCTTCTGAGTGTTGTAATGGAACACACGTCTCGCGTGGTCCTCCATGCTCGGTTCCCCTACTTGGTACCTCAGCATTAATCAAACAAACATTTAAGTGATATGCATTAATAATTCAAACGATTAGAAAAATGAAACAGTTAAACTTACCATAAAATTATTCCACGCGGCTTCCTGAACCATGTTGTGGACCTGGTGAGAGACACGAGCGTAGTCATCCCACGATAGGGCAGGAAAACTGTCAATGACATTGGGGTAGTGCAACTTCGCTATAGCATCCAGGACACTGTTAACCTTCCTGTGGTGTTTTTCGGCCCCCTGGAATGATGTGTCATACCAACATCTACAAAATATATTAAATCATTAAGTAACGGAAAACAACATCTAATATTTAATAAACTATATACAGTTTTTTACCTGTCTCCGACAGGACGGATCGTGATCCGCTGAGAAGGAATCGGAGGAGGAGCCGCAAAGTGGGTCCTCCTCGTCCGTCGCCTCTGCTACGGCGCCGTCACGTCCTGTGACCCTGAAGGCTCCGCAGAACCACCAGAGTCCAAAGGAAGGCTAGCGATAGCCGGCACCAGAGGGACGTGAGCGCTAGCGGACTCCTGTAGCAGCCCCTTAGCCTCTGACTCGAGCTCCTATAGCGGCCCCCTAGCCTCTGACTCATTATCAGATGACTCTGAGTTAGACTGTACAAAATAAAAAGATTGATAATAAATAATTATTAACAAGTGCAATTTATAAAATAACTTGATTGTAAACTAAAATATACCTTCGTGCTCTGAAAGCACACGTGAGCTGAGGATGGAGCGTGCGCCAGAAGCAGGGAACGTCGGCTCGAAGTTAACAAGGTCCCTGAGCAAGGGTCTCATGCCGGCCCAAACCCTCTCACTGGCTTCCCCTCCCCCTTCGATGACATCCTGTTGCAAGGAATAAATGATTAATATGCTAAGATACTATACAAAATTAAAGTTAAGTTAGTGAATAAAATGTTACTTCATAAATTTCAAAATTCATCAACATCACGGTCATGCACCCTACTCCTTAAACCAGCCAATCGATCTTCTTCTTCTGCCTATCATTTTTGTTTCCACAAATCAGCAAGTTCGACTAAGTCATCGATTTCTTCAGTTTTATAATTCTGATTCAATTTCCGCTTCCATGCCAGTCTCGATATCTTGAGCGTCTCCAACTAAGTCATCGAGTCCTACACCGGGCTCAATTGAGAAGGAGTCTGTCAACTCTTCCTCTTGGTAGACGTCATCAGCCTCAACTTCCTCATGGTAATCATCATCTCGTGGAGCGTATAACAGCTCATGAGGATTCACCTAATGTACCACCCACCAAGCTTTGAAATTTATTGCATGGATAAGGTAGATAGTACACTTGCTCTACTTGGAGTGCAAGATCTAATGAATCGAATCCTTTCAACCGTTCCTTGTGTTTTACTTTGACCATGCCTAATTCGTTTACTCTAATTCCACAAACGGAATCAAACCATTCATAGTCAAAGAACTCTGCTCGAATTGTCTTGTTTCTGACAAAATTGAATTTGAGGATTTTTTAATAATCCCATAGTAATGAGTTTTACGTTCTTGTGAATCGATTGCCCTCATCACAACTCCGATATTATATGTTGCCACGAGAGGACAAAGAGATTCAAATTGAGTTGTACGGAATCTAAAGCCGTTGACGTCATACTGACCATAGCTTCTAACATTAACCACTTCATAGGATAGTTGTCACAAATCTTCATGGACGCTGGCATGTTTTTTGCACTGTCCAAGATATGACGTTATTAGAAAATGTAAGCATTCTTAAGTTATAAGAAAACACTGTTAATATTTATAAGTTAACGAGAAAATGTTACATGATCTCAAAACGAGGAAAGAAAATTAAATCCCACGTTTATTCCTTCCAGTCACATCTGTTCTATTTGTTTGCTCGTGGGTTGATATCTATCTCTCCAATTTTGCTTGTTGAACTTACTGCACGAAAAGAGAACCTTTTAGAATAGATGTGTTGAAAAATATGCCGAAAAGAATAAATGTAGGAGAAACACTTACTTGAAATATTCCTCCATTTCATCCATATTAGTGTACATGTAGAACAAAGCAACACACCTTTCTTTTTTGCTAACGTTGTAGGAAGTGTAACAACCAACAGTAGTGCCTCTTGTTGCAAAAATAGAGAGATCGCTACAAGGAGGTTGCTCATCCATATTGTACCGCATTGCTGAAGTATTAACCTTGTGTTCCTTTGCAAAGTAAACACTTGAGAAGTATCCTACTTCCTTAAGAGTAAAAGCTTCGGCGATGCAACCTTCAACCCTTGCCCTGTTACCAACCATTGGTTTCAGATATCTGAGTGATCTTTCAATATGATACAGCCACCTATATTGCATGGGACCGCCCAATTTCGCTTCAAATGGAAGTTGAATTAAGAGATGTTGCAATGGATTGAAGAACCTTAGAGGAATTTTTTTCCATCTTACACAAAAGTACCAGAATATCCTTCTCCAACTTAGTCATCATCTCTAGCATGATTTTTTTTAGCACAGAGTTGCCTATAGAAGTGGCTAAGCTCGGCTAACACCTTCCACACTGCATCATCAAAGTAGCCTTGAAACATAACAGGCAGAAGTCTTTCTATGATTATGTGATAATCATGACCCTTTAACCCAATATCTTTCCCATTTTCACATTCACGGCTCGTCTCAGACTAGCTACATAACCATCTTGGAATTTCAAACTTTGCAACCATTCGAGAACTTCTTTCTTTTCTTTAGGGTGAAGACAGTAAAGAGCGCGCGGTTTACCACCATTTTTGGAGAGCTCAAGAATTTGAAGGTTACAAAGCTCGGCGAAATCCTTTTGAGCCTTTAAATTGTCTTTTTTTTTTGCCCGTCATGTCCATGCATGTGCTTATGATACATTCGGCCTTGTTACGCTCTTGATGCCTGAGATCAATGTTGTGCCTTAGAATCAACGAGTTCATATACGGTGACTCCCAAAGTGCACATATATGAGTCCTATTGTGTTTGTCTTCGTAACCTTCAAAATATCCAGGACGACCTTCATCTGGCAGCAATTTGTCCAACATATCAGATATTTCTGACCCGTTAAGATGTTTCGGTGGTCCTTTAGTGACAACAGTGTTCTTTCTGAAGACATTCATCTTGTGTCTAAACACGTGATTCGGAGGCAGCCAACGTCTATGACAATCGAAGTAAGATATCTTGCCTCCATGGGTAAGTTGAAAGCAATCAGTATCCAAAGCACATATCGAACACGTCAATCAACCATGACTGCTCCATGCAGAAAACATGTTGTATGCCAGAAAATCATGGATGGACCACAAATAAGCAGCTCGAAGGTTGAATTTCTGCTTCTTGTAACAGTCGTATGCTTCGACTCCTATCCACAACATTTTCAACTCTTCGGTCAACAGTTTCAACATCACGTTGAGACATGACCTAGGATGATCCGGCCCAGGTAAAATGAGGCTAAGAAACATGAACTCATACTTCATGCAAAAATCTGGTGGAAGATTGTACGGAATGACAAAAATAGGCCAATAGGAGTATGGTGTGGCATTTGTGTTGAACGGCGTGAACCCATCTGTCATCAACCCGATGCGAACATTTCTCGCTTCACGACCGAATTCTGGATTGAACCGGTCCAACACCTTCCATGCCTCACCATCGAACGGGTGCGTCAAGACCCATTGTTCTGACACTCACCTACTTTGTGCCATCTCATGTGTCTAGCTGTTTTTTTTAAGGAACAACCGCTTCAACCTAGGTGTCACGGGTAAGTAACGAAGCTGCTTACGTGCGACTTCTGTTGTCACAGTATCACTATCGTTATTAACAACTTCGACAAACCTTGGTTGAACACATTTTAAACATTTGTTCTCATTTGCATGCTCTCTCCAGAAAAGCATGCAGTTGTCCGGACAAACATCAATCTTCTCGTAGTTCATACCGAGACCAGAAAGAATTTTCTTTGACTTATACATATCTTTAGGCACTTTGTTGGGATGTGGAATGACATCGTTCAACAAATTGATGAGCTCATTATAACAGTTATTAGAAAAAAAGAACTTAGACTTAATTGCCATAAGTCTACTCACAAAACCGAGGATTGTCATACTAGTGTGTCCATGCAACGGTTGTTCTAAATCTTTGAGAAGTTTGAAGAACTCTTTAACCTCCGCTGTTTGAGGATCCTCCGTAAGCTCTGGTCGTATAGCATCCAACATCTCATCCATCATATCAACCTCCCCGACATCATCATTGTCCGCTTCCACTTGTTGTACAGCTTGAGAAGCTGTCTTGTCGTGGAAGTTCCACAACTCATAATGTGACACGTAACCGTTTCGACACAAGTGCATCGTAAGTTCCACTTTATCCAAAAACGCTCCATTCTGGCATTTTGTACACGGGCATCGCACTTTATCGCTATTTGACAACAAAAAATCTTGTTCCGCAAAAGCTTCTGTCTAGGCGTACCACTCATCTGAGTGGCCATCAGTTCTGCTCTTCCAACCAGTATGCATCCAACTAGTGGTCTTCGCCCATGGTTGACTCTGCAGTTTAAGGCCGTACAAATTATCATTATTTTTTCGTTAATTTATGCATGACAAAATTTCAGCATCATTTTGCCGCTTTTTTTACACTGCACCCCCCCAAATACAGTGTAGTTCTTCAAGCTCTGGGGCAACTGACCAAAAATGGTGCAGTTTTCAAACCGTCATAAGTAGGTTATGTTAATCTTTTATTTTCGAGTCATTTCAAAAACATAGGAAAGAACGAGAGAGAGAAAGAGTAAAGAATGAGAGAGACAGTGAACTGGGTCCATAGGGGTCCGCCACACACACGCGGGTTGTTCAGACGCATACTTTAACTTCACACTAAATGGGCCACAACAAAATGTAAATGGCCTGTCGGGCTGAGGCCAATCCGGCTAGACTTCCGAGCGCCTCTTCTCTTTCTCCACGGCACTGGCATGGCATCCATCAGTGGTGAGAAAGAGAAAGCGGATGCAGTTGTTCACACCCTCCCTCTTCCTTGGGTACCTCGACCTCCCATTTCATTTTCATCACCGAGCGACCTCATGGATTCTTATGGCCTTCACCATCTCCTTCCTTGGTGCCTTGCCCCCGGCCCTTAGGAGGTGGGAGAGTGGGACTGGGAGTAGAGAACGGTGGAGGTAGGTAGGCTTGGGCCTAGGGCCCTTGGCTTCTTAACTTGTCGCGGTTGACCTGACCAGAAGGCCCAACTCATTCACTCACTTCACTTTATCATCTGCTCTCTTCTCTTCTCCTCTCTTCTCTTAAGGAGAGGTGGGATGGCAGACCTCGGCTCATCCCTCATGTCCATCGCCAACCGGAGACAGAGATGGAGAGAGAAAGAAAATGGCGAAGGAGGGTGCAACCCATCACCTTTCTCTCTACGTGAAGCTGATCAGGGACCAGGACGCCCCCACTGAGGACATCTAACCAGCCAGTCCACGTCCCTCAGGTCCCCTCCTATGGCTTTAATTGCTTTGCTTGCTTCATCAATCTCTGTCCCTATCTAACCAATCTTCAGCCCACATGACCCACCTCTCTTAGCTTCCTTACAAAATGCTTCCACCACCTCCTCTCTCTCTTCTGGAGCCACAGGCGATGCCGCTGCACCCGACAGCTGCCCGTCCCTGATGCCGCCCTCCTCATGGCACCCGAGCTCGATGCCCCTGTCGCACCTCCCTCACGCCGGCCACCCTCGCCGCTGCAGCACCCTGACGATCGGCCGCCCCCGTCTCTGCCCTCCCTACGGTGGTCAAGCTCAATGCATAATTAAACCAATTAAGCATAATCTACACTAAACGAATTAAGCATAATCTACACTAAAAAAATTAAGAAAATTAACCACTTAAGCATAATTAAATAAACAATTAAGCAATTTAAGCATATTTTGAACAATTAAATTCAATTTCAAAATTGAATTTGATTTGAATTCTGAAGTTGGTGGGGGGGTGGGCTCGGGGAGGGGAAGGGCGGGGGAGAGGGTGGAGGGGTGGGGGCCCAGGGAGGGTGGAGCTAGGCTGACGGCTGAAGGTGGGGTGGGCAGCATCGAGGTGGGGTCGGGTGCTCGTCGGGGTGGGATGGGGGCATCAGCGGCGAGGAGGGAGCCGTAGCATCGTTGGAGGGAGGCAGAGCTCTATGAGGGAGGCCGAGCGCGGGAAGGAGGGGGAGGCGATGTACCTGGCGGCGTAGTGCGACGAGGGAGGCCGTGCAACGGTGGGGCAGTGGGGGCGGTGTTGTACGAGCGACGGCGTGGGGAAGAAGAGGAAGAGGAAGAAGAAAGGCGAGCGGCCGAAATAAGAAAAGAAGAAGAGGCGCGCGTGCACGCGTGACCCGCGTGGGTAGGTTAAAACCTTTACTTTCGTCGGTTGCGGTAACTGACACCGGCATAGGGTTTGACCGACTTAATTAGGATTTTACTTTCGTCGGTTGCGTAACTTACGTTGGCCAGGGTCCTTGGCTGACGTAACTATGTCCTTAATGTTGTGTGCCCGTTAACTTACATCAGTCGCGGGTTCATGGCCGACATAAGTAATTTTACTTATGTCGGCTGAGATCGGAAGATGTATGTTACTTACTTACATCGGCAAGCCCACATAAGTCAATTCGACCAACGTAATTGTTTGGGTTTCTATAGTGCAAGAAGTTACGATCGAGAAGCTAATATCCATGGATCTTCATGTGCAAGACGTTGATTTGCTTGACCATCGAAGTGCAGAATATAAAGGCAAGATTCCTTGACCATATTGAACCTATGTTTTAAATGTTTTGTTTACAAAATTGCATGCTTGTGTCAACTTGACGGGAAACCTATTCGTAGGTGTTCACTAGTATTGCTTGCCATCCCTTGTCATCGGGTACATGATGAGTCGGGTATATGTGTTTCTCTTTTGAGTCGCATTGCTTTACTGGGTTATGAAAAACAAAATGAACTTGCTTAACAACTCTAATCATGTGGATTAATGAAGATGGAATAATGATGAATCATTTTAGTGATATGGAATTCGCGTGGTTTGTAGACTGGGTTGGATGAGATGGTGGTTTTTCTTGCTTTAGATCTAAGGACCGGTTCATGCGAGAATAAGTTAGGACAAGACTACAGTGCCATCACAAGGCCAAGTACGGGTGCGACTTAGCCAATTAATTAGGTGTATTGCCAGCATTGTTCAGATCATTTAGGCGAGCAGGGAATGTGAGTCGATTGAGTTTTCAATAGTGGAAAGACTGCCCTGGGATCCGAACGGCACAAGAAGGGGCCCCTGGTTGGATGGTCTTAGTTGGAGGCATCACCACCGGTGAAACCTCAGTGGGCCTGAATATGCTGGTAGTCCCTTTGTAAAGGCTTTGTGATCTCTTGGCCATACATCTAAGGAAGTGTAATTGGCATAAGGGAGGTTTCTTTAGTTGTCGACGAGTGATGAAATCACGAAGTTGTGGGTAAAGTGGTACATCCTTTGTAGAGTTTTAAAAACTATCATGATAGCCGTGCTCACGGTCACGAGCATCTGGACAACTTCCATGATTAGAGTGAAACTTGGAACTTGGGATGGTTTGGTTATGGATATGGATTGAGTTATGATAAATGGACATGGTTGGTGATGATGAATCTGATATATGGATGGATAATTGATGATAGATTCACATTATGTTAATTTTTTTGGGTTATGATGGGATTAATTTACATAGACATCTTAGTATGCTTTTACATGTTTTGAAATGTACTTTTCAGCAAATAGCCATTATTTATTGTCATTCCTTGTTTAAGCTACATGTCATTATTTTCCCACACTTGCTAAGTACGACATGTGCTCACCCTTGTTGTTCCCACAATTAATTTAGTTATGAGAGACATTTTGAAAGACAACATGGAGCACTAGGCGTGCGTACTACCGTCGTTTGCCTGTGGAGTTGGAGTCGCATGCGCTAGATTAACTTCCATTGTAATAGAATCAAGGTATATTTCTTATTTGTGACATGGTTAAATTCTGATTACCATTTGTGATGTTGATGTATATGTGTGAAGCAACATCCTGAGCACACATACACTGCAATTGGTTCATTTTTCAGAACTGGGTGTCACAGCATACCACTGATTTAAAATCTTTTATGTTTTACGAAGATTGTTGTAAGGAGTTAACGTAGAAAGACTAGTTTCCTGAGCAATAAATTAAGATGGGTTACCAAACATGGCAATGGAGCTGAACGGATTTTCCTTGTTCTACTTCTGTACTATTATTACTTGAAATCACATACACACTGCCAGCCTTTGTTTTTTAATTGCATTAGGGGCATCAGAATGCAGTCATGATTCATGATACTAAATAAACATGTTTTGATCCAGCTGTGAAGTATGCTCTATTCTGAACATGGTTTGTTGCATGCTTCCTGCACCGGCTTCTTTTTGAAAAGAATCGTAAGGGCACACCAAAAGTAGGGATATTTATTATAATTTAGGACAATAAATATAGACATCTTCGACATCCAAAGAAAGGAACATGTAATGCACTTGTCCAATGCGTTCTGGGTTTCACCAGGTAAAAAACTAGCTTCTCTGTAGGTATCTTGGCATCAAATGGTATGGTAGCCAACTAAATAGATAGTACTGACACAATACTCAAAATAAGAATTATGATACTCAAGTATGCTACCAAGCATATTTAGCTAGAATACTTGTTTATATATATAGGCGATAAGAGGTTGCTTTGACACTATTAGATAAAACACTTTCACACGCGGCTCTAAACATATCACACGCGGTTTTAATTAAAAACCGATTGTAACAAAGCGCATGTGATAATCAGCAATTTTCAGAGGTGGAGTCCAAAAACCGCTTGTGAAATATATTATCACAGACGATCATTACATCCAAGAATCCGCCTATGAAGAGTCATTCTCACATGCAGTTCTTACGTAAGACGACCGTCTGTGATGAAACTATTTTCGCAGCGATTATTTTCCTATGAGGGTCTGTCTATGAAAATATCTTATCACGGTTGGTTATTTAAGGCCAATCCGCCTATAAAAATTCTTTATCACATGCGGTTCTTTAAAGTCGACCATCTGTAAAAATTCCTTAGCAGAGATGGTTTTCATTTAAAACCCGCCTATGAAGAAATATACTCTATCCAATACGACGTGCTATTATTTATAATTTGCAGCTCAAATTCAAATGCACATTCACACATAGTACAAACAATATATTTTGACAGGCAACATTGACACACATATCACAAAATATAAGTCATCTCATATACATATAATGCAAGTACTGTACAATATAACACACCTCAATTCATAGTTTACAAGTTTCACTTAATACTGCCTCGATGTTCATACTGCCAAAGTTCTGGCACATCAACATGTAGACCTGTCTTGTCGAAGAACAACCCTTTTCGGTGAAAAACTTCGCGACCCATAAAAATACACAATTCACTTGCAATCTTATTGACTCCTCCACCAGGCATATATCTAGGAACCGACCATTCCGCGATCACATTCTCGTACTGCAATAAACACATACTGAAATTATTAGAATGTGTTGGTGAAATGAAAACATAATATAAGTATTAAAATACGCTAGTGAGAATAAAAATGTAACTCAAAACTAAGAAAATACAATATCGACATTAAGGATAACTTACATCCTCACGATTCACTCTATATTCACAGTTGGTCTGAAGATGCTCACATACATAATATCCGCTTAAGACACTACTAGGAGGCTGCTTGGGACAAGGATAATATGTTCATATATGCATTCTGGTCTTATTAGTAGGTCGCTCACCACCAAGTTGTTTCCAGTAAAACTGTCAAGCGCTGTCATACAAGGAATGTCATATAAGAATTGCCAACCTATATACATGTGTATATAAAAGTATCGAATATCCATACCTTTCCAAAATGGTAAGTGAAAGTAGCCTAGAGGGGGGTGAATAGGCAATAATAAAAAATCTAGACTTAATTAACAACTGTCCGACTGAACCTACAGGAAAGTACTAAAAATGAAGTCTTTCTGCAATCTAGTGAATGAAAATACATCCTAACAGTTCTAGTAATTGATGGAAACAAGATTAAGTGCTAGAAACGAATTAAACTAGATGATCAATAGAAAGTGAGAACTTTGCGAAAATGTAAAGGAGACAATGGACAACACATTTTTCTCTCGAGGTTCGGCTTCACAAAGAAACTTACATCCCCGTTGAGGGGTCCACGAAGGACCGGGCCTAACAGCCCTAACCTCGTCAAGACGCCTCAAAATTCAAGTCTTGGATGCTCCACTATCACAAGAGATTACAAACTTCCCCGAATTAAGAAATCACACGAGAAATCACGCAGCAATGCCTAACCGTCTAGGGAAGAACCCCAAAAGTAACAAACACGCAATCACGAAGAAACTCAACGAATCAAACGTTGCTCAACCCCCTATGGAATTCTCTTGCCAAGTCTCACAATCAATCCTTCATTCTCCCCCATAAACATTGAATTTTGGCTTAAGAGGGTGAAGAACAAGGAAGGAGGCTTTCTTGAGGGCTTGAGCGGCTCTAAGAGTTTCTGTAGGATTACGCTTAGATTGGGGAAGAAATCCCCAACTATTTATACTCCAAAAGTGTTTTTAGCCGTTAGGTGACAGCCCATGTCAGACAAGTCTATAATAACCTCGGACACGTCTGACCTGCTGACATCACAGATAGTACAGCTAACCACTTTGATTTGAATCTGCACGCAAAAGCCGCGTCGAACAAGTCCGACTAATCTCAGACATGTCTGACTTGCAAGGAGATACTTTTCAACTCAGACTAATCTGAGGACTAAGTTAGAATATTCTACCTCGAACATGTCCGACCCACTTCGGACATGTCTGAATTACAACAGAGATGATTCGTACTTGTCTGAACACCCATCTCGAACAATTCTGAGTTTGAGACACTTACAAAATTTTCTAAGTCAAGTACCTCGGACATGTCCGACCCCCTTCGGACATGTCTGAATTAGAACAAAGAGGTTTCGGACATGTCCGACATACAGATTCAGACATGTCTGAATTGCACCAGAGAGGTTTCGAACATGTACGACGTACGAATTCGGACATGTCTGGATTAGAACTTAGTTCTACTCCACTTTTCACGCCTTTTCTCCATTTTTGTGAATTCCAGTTGGTACAAAATTTTCTGCACGAACTCAACCAGACTCATTAGCTCTTTAATTATTTGTCATTAATCAACCAAAACCCACAAGGGAAGTAGATGCACTTTTAATCTTCCCCTTTTTGGTGATTGATGACAACCAATTAAAACTTCCAACAATTAAATAAAAATTTTGATTTTGAGTATCAAGAGTCTATGAGCTTTCAATTAAGACATGTTTAAATGAGCTGATATACTCTTAATACTCGTGGGATGCCTACATGGATTTTGTGTGAATGAATGGCATTGTGATGCATTATATGAAAGCTAGTGAATAAGCATTTGTGTAGTGAATTAAACTAAGCATTCATAATATGAATCTAGCAGAAGCATCACAAGAATCATAAGTACAATGACAAGCTATAATTGTTCACACATACACACACCACAAAATAAATAAGTACATGTCCATGTCCATAGCTAAGATACTTTGGTATCAGAGCAGGTCTCTCCAACAAGAGTCTAACAACTCGGAGAGGAGATGGCCAACAAGGGTGAAAACCAATCTCCAGTAATCATCGAAGATGAAAAGACGAAGAACATCGATGTGCTCCAAGATGATTCGAATGACGATGAGGAAGTGCGTCTACTCAAGACGTGAATTCATGAGAAGTTGAATCTTCCCAAGAAGGAGACCATCGATGCCAATGGGAGTGGTTCAGAAGACTACTCCCGGTATCCTTTCAACTATGAGCGTTTAACTAATAATAATCATTACTTGTCTATTCCTATTGGGAAACCTTCTCAATTTGACAGAAATGATTATACTATGTGGAAGCATAACATGAATATGCACCTCATTTCCTTAAACCCTAGCTTGTGGCAAATTGTTTTGACAGGTTTTTATCGTCTCAAGAATGAGGAAGGCATGACCACGGAGCAAAGCGTCCTACTCCATCGCAATGCTCAAGCGGTTGGAGTGATCACCTCCTCCTTGACTCGAGAGAAGTTCAACCGAATTGATGGGATGGAGGTTGTTGATAGCTATTATATACCAATTTCACCCATCAATATAACTCAATTATGTGAAGGAAATATCATTTCTTGCAAACATCACTTTCTATTTAACCTATTTCCATTTGTACTTGGAGAAATTGGTGCATGCAGGTATTTTATACAGAATTGAAGTGAAACAAGAGGATGGATGCTATAAAATATCATCCCAACCAATCAAGTGCTGACATGTGGCACCACATAGATCAAATAACCCACAAACAGAAGTATCCGAGGCCATCCAACGGTGTAACACCCATATCAAGGGATGGGACCCACCTGGCAGTGGCGTAGAGAAAGAACACGTGAAACGGTACAAAGAACAGGTCGCCCGACCCCCCTAGTCGGCCGACCTGGTCCTGGCGCCAAACTCGGTCAACTTCCACGTGTTGGCTCCTCCTGGCATGAAGAAGTCAGTGGTGACTGATTTGTGCACTTTTGGTGGCGGGAACTGACTGTTATCCACCTATAAATAGGATCCCTCACCCCTCACTTCAACACACACCACTTGAGGATCATTCTATTGACTGGTTCTCTTAGTCCTTAGTGGAGTTAGGCTATAGGGAGGAGAGCCTGCAGTCCCAAATCCAAATTGGGAAAGGTATGGCTCATGTATCTTTTCTTATATTTGTGACTTTATGCATAATAAAGATATTATCTTTAGTCTTCTTATATTCATATACTTGGATGAAGCGTTTCATGTTTGATTGTGGATTCCATGTATGTGGTAGGAATAGTCTTTATGATCACACCTTAATGTTATTATACTATCATCATAAACACTATAAACCCCCCACTATAGTCTAAGTAGTTATGATATGCTCATGTTGATATGAATAACTTATTCTATGTATCATCATTGGTTCAACAATGATTTAGTTCATTGCCTTAGGATGGCTTGTGCTGCAGCTCCTAAGGTATTTACTTAATATGCTAGCATGGTGCTAGAATAGTTAAGTAGTGTTTGATGTCTCGTAGAACCACAGATTGAAGAGGTAGGCAGTAGGTGATGACAACCCTATCTGTCATTTGTAATACTCCACGTTCGTCCATGCCACATGCTCTTGGTGGGAGTCGTCCTAGTATTTCTAGGGGTAAACCCGTGCCTGATATGGTGAACAACTAAGCATGAGTATTCACCATTGACATGCTCATTAGTATCTAACCTAGGCTTTGTATATGTATATTAGAAGCATTGTTGGAGAAACCCCCCAACTCTTAGTCTAACCTATATTAGGACTCATCTACCCTTTAGAATAGATTGCTTGGGTGTGTGTCACACTACCCATATATTATCAACTTACCCCTGTCTTGACAATTGATTAGTATCCCATAGCTTGATCATAAGAGTAGTGTTTACTTTACTCCATTGCCTTCCTTTGGGATAAATACGGTACCCTTGAGAATACTCTTGGGTGAAATGCTACACCAAAGTTTCCGTGCGCTTGTGCACCTCATCTCTTTCGGGAGATGATCTGTGACATAAGAAAGACAACAAGCATTTCTGACACCATTGTCGTGGAAGGCAAAGGAAGTGAAGGATAGCTATAACTTGTGATTAAGATATAGTTACTAATAGTTATTAGATAGGATTACCCTTGTTTGTTTTCTACTTTTGTGTGACAACAGGGTAGTGTTGGCTAACCCTTTTCATGGGATGGCCAACGAGGACGCTAGTGCTAAACTGCAAGATGATTGAAGGCTTACCTCAACAAATGTCTGCTAGGCAACACAATTGTCTTTCACGGAAAAATTTCAGATTCCAGTAGGATCCAATGTCATCCATCCCAAAGCTTGGGGCAGGCTCCAAGAGTTCTTCTTGGTTTGCCTCCACCTTGGGATGGATAGTTGTCTCTTCATCCAACACTCATGTCATGGGTTGGCCACACCAATCCATGACCACATTTATGCTGGAGCTGAAGGAGCCCTATTCTCATTCATCATGGATGAGAATAGGGTCTCTACTCAAGGGGTGGATTGAAGAATGCTCTAGTTCCCTTAGCTTGGCATGCACACCACTTAGTAAGGTGGACATGCTAGCTATGGAACTACACCTCCCATTGAAGTATCATGATAAATCAAGTCAATGGAGAAGTATTTGGAATTATCCAAGTCACGGATATTCACATGATTTGTGAAAATCCATGGCAACATGGGGCACTTGGGGAATCATTTCCCTAAGACCCATGAGGGTTCTACCTTTCAAACAACAACTCCAATGGCTACCATTCACAAGGAGGTTAAGGGTTGAATCAATATCACCCTTGTAATCAAGGAGGCTATGGAGATTTCAATAGATTTAAGTTCAACTATCCTACCTTGAAGTATCTTGTCCATGACCAATCAAGAAATCAAGACAACATGAAGCTCTTGGCCAAGGACAAGAAACATAAACAACATTCAAGATCCAAGTTATCCCAAAATCACTTGTTGGGATTCTTACCCTTTGACCAAGCCCATGCAACCTAGAGCAAGTGACATTGTGGATGAAGCATTTCTTGTTTGATTGTGGAGTCCACAAGCCATCATGCCCAAGGAAGCTTTTGATCCATGATCAAAGTTCTGGTTAACCTTAAAGGATATCAAGATTGTCCAAGTGGCACCCCAAAAAGAAGGACAAGTATCACCATGTTCATAAGAGAATATCTTCAAGGGGGAGAAGCTATCACTACATCAACAAGTCTCCATCAATACGACAGAGAGGCTAGGGCCATCATGTGGTCCACATGTCCAACTAACATGCCAAAGGAGATTTGGCATGTCGATCAAGAGAAGTTGTCCACATATTCAATTCCGGGATTGGACAACAAATCATCACACTAAAATGGACGGAGGTAAGTCCTACTCATCGGACTTCAAAAATTCGGTTAGTCCTTGCCAATAGGTTAATTGGTAGTTATCTCATATTTGCTTTCTCAGTTGCATATTTAAAATTCCCATGAATCCTTGCAATTGCATTTAGCATGTTTGATTTTTCACACTTGCATGTTGGAAAATAAAATTTCCAATTATCATAAACTAAAATTTTGAACTAGGAAATAAATTTATTTGGATATGAACCTTGGGCATAACCACTTGAATTAATCTTCCTAATTCAAACAAGAAATATTTCCCTTAAATAATCATTGCATTTGCAAGTTGTTTCAAGTAAGGGAAAAATAATTTGACAAAGGGTACAACATGCTTTTGAGCTAACGTAACCCGTTTTTGAGTTATTTTGTTTGTTCTTGATTTTAGTGCAGCCAGGAAAAAATTTGTAAAAAGGTTGGAAGGCCTCATAAAGTTCATATCTCTCCATCGATCTCATTTTGAGTTCATGGTGGAGGAATGTTCAAAATGGTGGCCCAATGGAGGTGCAAGATGAAGCTCATTCAACTCCAATCTCAACTTGGCGGAATACCTTGAACATGAAGGCTACACCAAAACCCATGGTCGTGAGTTTCTCACACAACGACCTTCAACCAAGACTGTTCTTCAATTGAGGTACAAGTTTAAATTTTTCGCGTTGGAATTACATTAGGATTGAATGATTTTTGCTTACATTGGCAAGGAATGTTTACACCTTCTTACCATTCAATTCTTTTGCATCCTCATGAGAGTAAGTGTTGGCCTTGCTATTTTTTGTTATTCTTCAAAAAGGGATGTCACCTTACTTGGGAATAAATTTAAACAAGTACCTAAAATTTCATAAGCATTGCTAAAATTGACTTAGACATTTTATACCTAAGCAATGCTTTTGAAATGACTTAATGGTTGAATTGGTATATAGCAACCTAGGAATAGTGATGTCCATAATTTTTATTTGAAACTCATTCATGGATGGAATCACTAAATTTCAAATTCCTAGGCAAGAAATAAAAAATGTTCAGGAGGATAAAATTGACAATCTTGTTTGCCATGACCCAAATGATAAATATTTGCTCTGGTAAAAAACTATGATGGTTAGAAATTTTACAAGATGAAGGGATCCATATAGTGTATTTATATCACTTGCATTGCTATGAGTAGGAGCTTTAGAAAATGTTAAACTTGATTTATCCATAAAGCCCCATTCCTAGCAATGATTCATATATTGTTCATGGGTACACTGGAAATTGGACCAGATGCATCTTTGGTCTTGTTCTTCCCCGTATGTACAAATTAAGACTCGGTCATCTAACCCAAAAATTCATTTCTACAAGTATTGGGAGCTAACCACCCCCCTCTATCATAGAGAGGAAGTTTGCAGGAGTAAAATAACTATGCACGCATTCAGTGATCCGATTGTTGGAAATCCTAAGAGGATATCATTTCAATATCTCTTGGCCAAAGAGTAAATTAGGATGGTTGCTACCTATCAAAAATTAAGCCCGAAGGTCAACCATAAGAGGATATCATTTCAATATATGAGACCGGAGATTTGACATGAAAACCCTCCGTGAGAAACCAATGGGCTGCTACGAATATGTGAGAGCATTATGCTCTCAACTATTCTAAGCTCTCATTCAAGCTCAAGCGAATTGCCACCATCATTGGGTGTAATTTATTCCTTTGTGGCTAAAAGGTATGTTGTACCTTAACCAAGGAATGACAAGGTCACATCCAATGTTTATTGGGTGCAAGTTGTTCCTATGTGGCTAGAAGGTATTTTATACCTTTGCCAAGGAACAATGGATCACACTCAATCCAAGTTGAGTGCACGTCATCCCTTTGTGGTTATATGTATGTTGTACCTTAGCCAAGTAATAACTGATCGTACTCCACACATGTTGGGTACATGTCCTCCTTTGTGGCTAAAGGGTATCATTACCTTAGCCAAGGAATGACGGATCATACCCAATGCATGAGGGGTACACGTTTTTCATTTATGGCAAGAAGGTATGATACACCTTAGACAAAGAATGATGAAACACACTCAATGCATGTTGAGTGCACGGCATGCCTTTGTGCGAAGGGTTATCACTACCTTAGCCAAGAAATAACAAGATATATCCAACCTATGGAAACTTTGAAGTGTGGATGAGCACATCGACAACATTCTCCTCGACCACACTCGTGGAACCCATACAAAGCAACCCAACATCGACACTCAACCCTCCAATGTCAAAGCCATGCTGCAGCAAGGTTAGGCCAACCTCATGGCCTACATCCGTCATTAAGGTTCCAACCCCTATCGCGGACCTTGAACAAGAACAAGCTTGGGGGGGACCCTGTTGATGGTCCTTAAGTGTCATATTTAGACCGTAAATTCACCTCATAATGTGCACATTCGGATATCTGTCCTTAGTAATCCTCCACATTCGGCTATGCCATAGGCTCTTCGCAGGAGTCGTCCTAGTATTGCTAGGGGTAAACCCGTGCCCGAAGCAAGCATCTACCGCAAATTCCTTCGAATTAGAATCAATACTTTGGATTCCTCTCTCTTCCTTGCCTACACAACTTTGTGTCCTTGGGTGAATTAGTTAGTAAGATTACACACACATTCCTTGGATTTGATACCCTTGGAATACTCTCTTAAGGGTAAGTGCTACACGATAATTTTCGTGCGCTTGCGGATTTTTATTTGTGACGTAAGAAATGTCGACAAGCATTTCTAGCGCCATTGTCGGGGAACAGTTGCTAATCTTCGAACCTTGTTCACCCTCGTATCTATCTATCTTATCTTTCCTTTTCTTACCACCGCCACATATATGGAGCATCCCACCATTCTTTCTTATTCTACCTCAAAAGGCAAGTTCTATGAGCCACTGCCTTCGGCGGAACCCATTTGTTCTACTAGCTATGAACTTTGCCCTAGCTTTATAGCCATGGTTCGGGAGCAATCCTTCTTAGGAATGGATTGGGAAAACCCTTACCACCATCTAAGAGAGTTTGAACAATTGTGATCATGCCTTCTAATCGAGGGTATGTCACAAGAGACTCTTGAATAGAAGTTGTTTCCTTTTTCTCTCGAGGAAAAAGCCAAACAATGGTATGATCACAACATTGGGAAGACAAACAGAAATTGAAAGAATTACAAGACATATCTTGTCTTGCTTTCTTTCCAATTGCTCGAATTGTATCCTTGCAGAAGGAAGTACTATGCTTCCAACACATGGAGAAGGAATCCGTAGGTGCAGCTTGGGATATTTTTTCTCTTTTGAAAAATTCCGGCCTAGATTTGTCTATCCCTAATCCGTTGAATTTGCAACACTTCTATATGGGATTGAACAAAGAGTCTGCCCTACATCATGACATTACCGCTGGAGGATCTTTCCTCCATAAGACGCCGGAAGAAGGCAATGATCTTCTAAACTGAATTCTAGAAAATTTCTCCTTCATTATGGGTCTTAATTAGCCCCCTCAAGAGGAAATAGTGTCATGATCCGAGGATAAATCCATGGACAAGGAAGAACCTATCTCTTGCTTATCTCAACCCTTATCGGAGGATTCCTCTCCCGAACCAAAAATTATGAGGGAAGAAGAAATTCAACCTTCAACGTTTCCTTTCTACTTCGAGGAAGAGATATTTGAAGATTTTGGAAATACCTCGAAGTATTGTTGCCATAGGCAACCATCATTGCCATTAACTCCACTTGACCCACCTGATGGAGTGTTCATCCAACGAACGGTTAAGGAGTTAACCTCTATTTTAAGCAGGGAATGGACTGCGGAAGTTGAGCAGTCACCCAAAATTCTTCGGATGACCTCACCTTTGGCAACTATTATATGTTTTATTAGAGGAACACCAATGACGGTCCTATACAACCCCACTGTTGGAGAAAATCTCATTTTTGATTCTTGTGCTCTTGCCATACTAGGCGATGTGCCATTGGCACCAACATGTAAATCCTTCCGAGATTCTTTCGAAAACATCCTTAAAGGATGCAGGGTTTTACAACAAGTGTCTGTGAGACACAAAGATATTGAGGCAATCCTAGATTTCCATGTGTTCGAAATTCGAGATTTCAACATTGTGATTGGGATTCCCATTGAGAAATTTCTCATGGAAGTTCCCTTGGAAGGAAGCCTTAATGTCAAACTTGGAGGGAGGAAATTCTCTATTCCTATCTTGCGTTCCAAGAACACATCCGCAGAATCTGCCATCCAAGATGAGCCTTTAGAGGAGGTTAGAACTCTTCAATTCTTAGCTCCCCCTGAAATTGAAGGAGAAGAATATTTCATCCAAGAGGAGGATGAATTTTAGGAGGCAATTGAATTGCCAAAAGAAGAGTTCTTTCCAAAACCTCCTATTGAGTTAAAAATTCTACCTCCAGGCCTATGTTATGTCTTTCTAAATGGCGACTTGGAAGCTTCTGTCATCATAAGGGACAAGCTTTTAGATGATGAGACACTCAAGCTCATTGCCATGTTAGAAAAGCATAAGGTTGTTTTCGGCTATTCATTAGAGGATCTCAAGGGGATTAGTCCAGCGTTATGCACCCATCGCATTCCCATTGACCCTGAGAGTGTTCCCTCAAGGGAACCTCAAAGGTGATTGAATAATGCGATGCAAGAAGTTGTAAAGAAGGAAGTCTTGAAACTTCTACATGTCGGGATTATCTACCCTGTCCCTCATAGTGAATGGGTCAGCCCAGTTCAAGTAGTGCCTATGAAGGGAGGTATGACGATCGTTCAAAATGAGAAGAATGAATTAATTCCTCAATGAATCATCACAGGTTGGAGGATGTGCATAGATTACCGAAAACATAACAAGGCTACAAGGAATGATCATTTTCCACTGCCCTTCATCGATGAGATGTTAGAGCGGTTGGTAAAACACTCCTACTTTTGTTTCATTGATGGGTATTCAAGTTATCATCAAATCCCAATCCACCCCGACGATCAAAGTAAGACCACATTCACATGTCCCTATGGAACTTATGCCTACCGGCGTATGTCCTTTGGACTGTGTAATGCTCCTGCCTCTTTTCAAAGATGCATCGTGTCTATATTTTCCGACATGATTGAGGAGATTATGAAAGTTTTCATGGATGATTTCTCTGTCTATAGTAAAACTTTTGATCATTGTCTGAAAAATTTAGACAAGGTCTTACAAAGATGCCAAGAGAAGGATCTTGTACTTAATTGGGAAAAGTGCCATTTCATGGTCGTGAAGGCATCGTTCTTGGACACTTAGTGTCCAAAGAGGGATAGAGGTGGACAAAGCAAAGGATGAAGTCATTAAAAAACTTGCACCTCCTATCAATGTTAAGGGGATCTGCAGCTTTTTAGGTCATGCAGGGTTCTATCGGTGATTCATCAAAGATTTCTCAAAACTCGCTAGATCCCTCACTAAACTATTAGCTAAGGATGCTCCCTTTAATTTTGATAATCAATGCCTTAATTCATTTGAAACACTAAAAAATGCACTCATCTCAGCTCCAATCATTCAACCTCTCGATTGGACGCTGCCGTTCAAAATCATGTGTGATGCTGGTGATTATGTTGTTGGTGCGGTCCTAGGCCAAACCAAAGATTAAAAGCATCATGCAATAGACTACGCTAGCAAAACTCTATCAAGAGCTCAACTCAATTATGCCTTAGCTGAAAAAGAGCTCTTGGTTGTAGTTTTTGCTATCGATAAGTTTAGGTCCTATTTGGTTGGAGCCATGGTCATAGTCTATACAGACCATGCTGCCTCGAAGTATTTGCTCAGCAAAAAGGATGCTAAACAATGGTTAATCCATTGGAATCTTCGACTCCAAGAGTTTGACTTAGAAATCAAGGATAAGAAAGGAGTACAGAATTTTGTAGTAGATCATCTCTCACGTATAGAAGTCACTCAAACCATGGACATTCCTATCAATGACTTCCTACGAGATGATATGCTTCTAAAGGTGACTGACTCTCACCCTTGGTATGAGGATATCGTGAACTTCATGGTCACAAGATACGTACCACCAGGGGAAAACAAAGAGAAACTCATCTATGAGAGTCGTAGACACCTTTGGGATTACCCATACCTCTATCAAGTTTGTGCCGATGGACTTCTTAGAAGGTGCGCCCCATCAATTGAAACCACCAAGATTATTGAGAAATGTCATGCTAGCTCCTATGGTGGCCATTACGGTGTTTACTGTGCCCAGGCAAAGATCTGGCAAAGTGGATTCTATTGGCGTTCTTTGTATGAAGATACAAATGAATTCATTCACAAATGTTGGAAATGCCAAAACCATGAAGGAATCTTAGCCCGCAATGTGATGCCGCTAACCTATAATCTCCAGGTGGAATTATTTGATGTGTGGGGTATTGATTTCATGGGACCTTTCCCTCGGTCCTATGATTGCGAGTACATTCTGGTGGCTGTAAATTATGTGTCAAAATGGGTAGAATCTTTGCCATGCAAGAATGCTGATTCCATGCAAGCTAGGAAAATGTTCCATGAGATTATTTTCCGACGCTTTGGCACTCCCTGTATGGTCATAAGTGATGGAGGGTCTCATTTCATAGACAAGATCTTCCGGAACTTTTTGAGTGCGCTTGGTGTCCAGCATAATATTACTACCCCATACCACCCACAAACAAATGGTCAGGTATAAACATTTAATAAGAAAATTAAAAATATTCTGGAAAAGACCGTCTTGGAAATGGGAACGGGATGGAATCATAAGCTACCCAACGCATTGTGGGCATACCGTACTGCATACAAAACTCCCATCAGCATGTCTCCTTTCCAACATGTCTATGGGAAGACTTATCATCTTTCTGTAGAGTTGGAACATAGAGCGTTCTAGGATCGAAGAGCACGTGAAAAGCTTCCAGAGGGGGGGGGGGTTGAATGGTAGATTTAAAACTTTTTCAGCATAAGCGACAAAAACCCCTCGGTAGAAAATAAATCTGTTAAGAAATCATGTGTGCAACTAATATAAATGTGATAAATCATGACAAAACCAGTATAGATTATGCAGAATCACGAAGACACGACAACAAGAATAACAAAAAACCGTCGAGAAAAACTCAAGTTAAGATCAAAAGATTGAATGAAGATCAATTTGTTCTACCCGAGAAAAACCAGATCTGCAACACTGCAATGAAACTCGTGTAGATCCAAAACAACAAATCTAATGACCGTGAAATTTTTACAGATGATAGATAATCAAGTTGTGAAGACAAGACAAACAGAATCAAATCAACGGGATCTATAAAACTCGAGTTATTATAAAACCACCAAAGCAAGGTAGTGTTGTGCTGAAACTCGACGAGAAAGACTTGACGAAAACAAGTCGGACAAACAAGGCACAAAAGCTCCTTTAGACTATGAATTTTATTGACCAAAACACAAAAGCAACAGCCCCAAAGTTGTGCACCACTAGCTCTAGCCTCCCTTGCTCTAACCAGCCCTTAGGCCAACCCAATCCTAACTAGGACTCAAATCCTACTCAGATTCAACCGAAACTTTCAATAACTGCTCAAGACTCTTCTATACGCAGATAGAAGTAATCTTAAGACTTCCAAACACCTTAGGAACGTATCCCACATTCCTAAAACAACCCAACTTCGTGACCCACACAAAATCCTATCATAACCAACTCAAATCTTTCCATATTTGAATCAAACCCGACTCAGTCGCAGCCTGAGTCCATAACCTAGTCGGTTGGACCTTCCCAACCAATTCTTTACATCCACTTCTCTTCATCACGCCTTGGAACCATGCAACCACGTCCATTCACTCCATGTATACATGCAAACACCTTCCAACGACGTCCACGATACCTTCATATGCATTGTTCTTGATTCAAACATGTTGCACGACCTCCCGATCAACTCAACCACAATTCCTCCCGAACTTGGTTGTTGAACCTCATCTTCTCCCTAAGACTATTTCAATGGATGCCGTCACAACCATGTCTTGAACTCAAGAAACACTTGCACATGAATAAATAATCGATACTTCCGAGCACAAGTCCTCGACTTGACTCACGTTAGTTCCGAAACCACAACACCTTACATGAGCACCTCACATAAGCATGTTGCAAACCATAGCAAAAATATTAACCTCCCTAATCAGCCAAAACGCATCAAAAACTTAGTAAAAGAATACTAAGAAAACTGTCCATAAGTGTAAAGCAAGTTTGAAACATTGCAAGCTAAAGGCAGAACCATTTCAATCTAGCACCAGACCTTGCCAAAGCTAACCGAACCTTGAACCAGAGCTTACTAAAGCTAGTAGGACCTAGCGCCGGAGCTAACCAAAGCTAGTCGGACCTAGCGATAGAGCTTATCAAAGCTAGTCGGACCTAGACAAAGAAGTCGGACCTAGCCAAAGCAAGTCGGACCTTGCAGAAGCTACCCAAAACAAGTCGGGCCTATCGTCAGACCTTGCTGGAGCTTGGACCTAGAGTTGAACCTTACTGAAAAAGTTGTTTTGGTGATATTCAAAACTTTTATTGCCATAGCCAATGTATTCAACACACATAGGTCTCACAAGCCTATTGGGCCATTAAGCGGTGGAACATGGACCTTCACGAAGCTGGAAAACACCAATTGAAGCAACTCTTCGAGTTGGAAGAATGGAGAGATAAGGCATACCATAGTGCGAAAATTTACAAGGAAAAAATTAAAAGGTGGCACGATAAGAGGATTACGCCTAAAGAGTTCAAACCTGGAGATAAAGTTATACTCTTCAATTCTAGGGTTCAACTCTTTGGACATGGGAAGCTCAGAAGTAAATGGGAAGGACCCTTCATTGTAGTAGAAACCTCATCTCATGGAGCAATCACACTCCAAGGTGATGATGATTAGCTATTTAAAGTGAATGGGCACCGACTGAAATTATTTGTTGAATCCCAAGAGGAGGAGGCGGAAAAGTAAATTCACGTGATAAATATTATTGATTTTGATGCCATTTCTCTAAATTATGTCTAAATTCTCCGCGTCCAATTAATGGGCCCAACCAATTATTCATCTATGGGGCCCACTAACCCATGAAAACTTAGCCCAAATGGAGCCAGGAAGGGTTCGACCGAACCCTAGGTTCGGCCGACCTCCCCCTTGTGCCGTCAGCGCTCTATTTTCTCGTGCAGACTCTCCCAACGTATCCAAAGAAGACTCTCGGTGCTACCATGCTTTCCCCGGTTATATATTGACAAGAGCAGAGAGGAGAAACTTGCACCATCCAGAAAAACCCATCTTCTGTTCCTCCCATCCAAGTCATGGCCGACAAGAAAATTGTGCCTCATCCCCACTCTAGCTAAACTTTCAACCTAAGTGGAGACATCACGCCAGCCAATCTCCTCGTGCCCCTAAAGTGGCACAACTTCTAAGAAGTTAGCTTCTCTCCATTTGGAGAACAAGAAGCTATCGGACTTATTGGTTGAATGGCACATTGAGAGAGCGGAACCGAAGGATGAGTTCATATCCCTCAAGGAGGATATTGATGGTGTTCGTCGTGGCATGGGCACCAAGCTGAGGCGCATATGCAATGCCGTCGGGAAGCCCGACATCTACAACGCCCCATTGTTTAGATGTCCTGACTGCATAGGATGCTTACTAGCTTAGTTTAGTTCCAAATTATTATTTTCATTAAATTTAGATTGAATAATGTAAGTATTCCCATATTTTGAGTTCAATAAAGTGAACTTACCGGTTTAGCAAACCCGGTAAAGTTCTCCCTTTAGTTTATTTGTCTTGAATAAAGAATTCAGGGAACAAGTGTGGGGGAGGTACCCCAATTTCGCGAAATCCCGACGTGCAAAAATAGCATTGCATCTCGAAACACATCAAAACCGAACACACGACTTGACACATCGAAACAAAGCAGCAGAAAGGCCAGAAGGGGGTTGGCTGACCTGGTGTGGGCCCCACACTACTCTGTTTTGCTCCACAAATTCGGTTTGGATCTCTTACCCCTGAATATGCATGGTACGTTACTGTTTGAGTTGATTTAATATTTAATACTGAATATGTGAAATCAATTCAACTCAATAGTTAAAATTTAAAACTTGGTAGTCAAAATTTGCTTGAGTTGAAAATTTGAATACTTTATATTTTGATTTACTGTCTTGTTTATGATTCTCACAAGCAAAATAGAAAAAAACACATCATCTAATTATTTGATTAGTGTGATATGGTAAATGAGTTACCCGAGGGGATATTTCTTGGCTCGAATATGATTTTTGATATTTGCATAATTTTGAGTCTTGAACTTTGCCATTCTCATTGGACATTTAAAACCCACCACGGCCATATGATACAAATTTTGAAGACCACATGCATATGCTACTTTGCCTTTCATTGAACTTTGTCAAACTCATGACCCAATTGAGTCACATGCATGAACCTTTTGACTTAGAAATTCTTGTGCACTTTATTCATGCAAAATTTCTCACATTGAAAATTTGCATCCACCATTCATCCATTGAATAAAGGAACTCCATACATTTTGGTCATCAAAATCTCTCTAGAAAATAAAAAGGAGTAGAAGACATGGCTACAAAATTCAAAAAAAAAGAGAGTAGCCATGTTTCATCCTTAAAGAGAGAAAACCATGGCGTCCAGATATATCCATTCCATTCATGTGCACAAGGATTTTCTTTGTCAATTTGTTTGTTGTATAAGTCTCTCATAGGATCAAGTTTTTGACTTCAAAATATATGAATTGCAATGGGTGCCACATTTATCCCTACCAAGATCTTGATATAGCCATATGTAGTATAGGGACAAAATTGGCACAACATGCCAAGGTGAGGATAAAAGCACATTGAGAGACTTGAGAGAATCTAAATTAGAGATAAGGGCAATTGTTTCTTTCACTTTCCGAATATAGCACATCAACATAACATTTTGGCAGGGGGAGGTCCAAGATAACTAAATTTCAACAATTCCACTCTTCAAGCACCAAAGATTGATGTGGTATCTACATTCCACAAAGGGAATTCATGAAATGAGTTGAAATATATATTATTCTCTTTTTCTAACTTATAGCAAATTTATGACGTCACCTTAGTTCTTTTTCTTGCCTTCACTCGAGGACGAGCAAAAGGCTAAGTGTGGGGGAGTTTGTTTACGGTCCTTAAGTGCCATATTTAGACCGTTAATTCACCTCATAATGTGCACAAAAGAGAAACACAACATAGTGGTAGGGTTAAAAACTAACCAATTCCACAAGTGTTGGTGTTTATCTGTAGGCAAGTGAATTTAGACCCAAAATACCGAAACATGCATGGAGTAATCCATAAAATTAGATTTCAATGAATCAGGCGATGCCATGTGTCATCACATGGATCAAATGGCCCACAAAAAGAAGTATTCGAGGCCATCCAACGGTGTAGCACCCATATCAGTCAATGAGACCCACCTGGAAGTCACCCCAAGGAATCACACAAGAAATGGTCAACTTTTCTGCTTGGCCGACTAGGGGGTTCGTGAATGTAGCCTAGAGGGGGGTGAATAGGCTTTTTGAACTTTTCATCGGAACCTGAAACACTTAGCAACCCGATCCAACACAGAGAAATCAGACTAGTCCGGTAGTGTGCGGACTAGTCCAGCGTGTGCGGACTAGATCGTTCAAGTTTGATTGATGATTTCGATCCAAGTAATCTATGCAGTGGAAATTGAGTTATAAATAGAGTGTATTGCTTCAATGAAACTAGATATGGCATAGGTTAACTTTAGTTTCAAAGTTTTAACGTAAGTTGAACAAGTCGCGCAAATCCTAGATTGCAATGAATAGTAAGAACAAAAACAAGGACACAATGATTTTTATCCCATGGTTCCATTCCTAAAAGAAAATCTACATCCATGTTGAGGAGCCCACGGAGGACCGGTTCTTCACTAACCCTACCCTCGTCGAATTGCCACGGAGGCTGATTCTCTTCCACTAATCACAAAGGGGGTAAATAACCATGTTCAAAGGGCCTTCTCACAAGTTGAGGGCTCCCCAATATTTACAATTCAAAAAACCACCAAACACACTCAAAAAGTATGCAATGAAACAGCGAGAGTGTGTGAGAGAATCAAACCCAAGAGCTCAAGACGTGAAGAATGTGTCTCTCCTTTGATCTATGGTTAATCCTCAAGGATTTGATCTTTCTTGCATTGGATTGTGTGGAGAGACGTGTTTTCTGGGCTCTTGGAAGGTGTGACGGCACAGGGGGTCGAGAGAGATTGATTAGGGGTGGTGCACCTCTATTTATACTAGAGTTTCCAAAGGTTACCGTTAGGGTTTACAAAGTACGGATTAGTCCGTGGTGGACTCCAGACTAGTCTGGTGTGCGGCGTGCGAGAAACCCTAAGTGCCCTGAATTATCAGACTTGTCCGACAACTGCCAGACTAGTCCGATTTTGTCTCTGGAGATGTTCGAACTAGTCTGGCACATATCGGACTAGTCCAGCCGTGGTGAATCCCTTAGTAAATTGAGGACAAGTCCGCACTTGGAGGACTTGTCCGATCTTAGTCAGAGAGGTTATCGGACTAGTCCGGATGATATCGGACTAGTTCGGTGTCGTAAAACTTTGAGGGGCTAAGGAAAATTCTAAAATTGGGGGGACTTGTCCGATGTTGGTCAGTGGGGATTTTGGACTAGTCTGTGGAATATCGAACTTGTTCGATATTGACCAGAAGGATTATCATACTAGTCCGGACTTTATCGGACTAGTATGTTGCGGACAAGTCCGCACTGGGTGAACTTGTTCGATCCTGGACAGAGAGATTATCAGACTAGTCCGGGGAGTATCGTACTAGTCCAGACCTGTGTAAACTTGTGCAGTGTGTGACACCTGGTTCCAAAAATGAACTAAGTGAACGTATATGTGTGCCCAGGATGTTCAACACACATACATGAGTGCAACCACAAAAGGATATACAAAAAATTACCACAGAACAAGATTAATTAAGTACTTTTATCACACAATTCATAATATTCTCGAATACAAGCTCTAATGAATATTAATGACAAGTTTCAACTAATGCAGTGGAAATAACTAATTAAGCAAACTAAGCAACTAAGAAGCATAAGCAAAAGGGATAGCGCAGCTCCAACACTCCACAGGCAAAGCTGACGGCAGACACGCCCTAGAACTCCACATTATCATAGTTAAACTCCCAATCCTGACTTGCAACTATTGGTGGGGGAATTGCAAGAGTGAGTACATGTCGTACTCAACAATTGTGGAAAGTATGACATGTAGCTGATACAAATGACGAATGTAATAAATGCTAAGTGCTGAAAAGTACATTAAAACATTTTGAAAGCAATATAATATATGTATGTGAAGTAAACCCATCATAACCATATTTATTAACATAGTACCAGTCCATGTTCCATATCCATCATCAATATACCAGATTTCTCATTACCAATAACCATAATTAGTATCAGAATTTAATTCATATACAGCCATAACCATATCATTAACCCAAACCATAACCAAACCATCCCAATACCAAGTTTCCTCTAATCATGTGAGAGTCTAGGTTGCTCATAACCGGGAGAACGGCTATCATGATAGTTTTTAACACACTCTGCAAAGGTTGTACCACTTTACCTACGTGTTTGTGATTTCATGACCTTTCGATGTCTAGAACCTCTATTATGCTGTCTTGCACTTCTGTTGGTGTGTGGCCAAGAGATCACAAAATAGCCTTTACAAAGGGACTACTAGCCTATTTAGACCCCACTGAGGTTTCACCGGTGGCGATGCCTCCAACTGAGGACATCTTCAACCAAGGCCCCCTCTTGAGCCATTCGGATCCCAGGGTAGTCCCACCAATCGTCAACAAACCCAATCCGACTACCCCTTCCCCGAGCATCCTTAATGGACCAAATAGCACTGGCAAAGCCCTAATTAATCAGCTATGCAACACCCATACTTGGCCTCGTGGTGGCACTGTAAATCCTGAATGGTCACTCCACGAACCGGTCCTTAGATCTAAAGTAAGAAAACCACCATAACATCCAACCCATCCACATAACACGCTTGCTTAGATCACCCATTACCATGTCATATTAACCAGTTCATATTAACCATAATCTCATAAATGCATAATTAAATAGTATAGTTGTTTTCCCATCCCATGTAGTTAAGCGAAGCAAAGGTAAAAAGCCCTTCCCCACTCTCTACCATAAAATTCAGGTGACAAGGGTGGTTAAACCAATCTAGTAAACTTCCTATCATAGGATTCCCATCAAATTGACACAAGCATGCAATTTTGCAAACAAAACATTTATTTCAAAATAGGATCACTATGCTTCAAGGACACTTGCCTTGCTCTTGGGATTGGTTCGGGTCAAAACCTTCAAACTCTTGGTGTTGGAGATCCTCCGCAGCACTCTCTAGCGCAAATCCGTCTAATCTGCACAATAAACATACAAGACAAGAAACACAATCAAAGAGTGCACAAATATTACTCAATATGACATGACATGCATGATTAATGCAAATTCAAGGCAAAATTTAGTTAATAAGTTGTTAATGATGTTTATTAACCAATTACAATGGTTATATATAAGTCTACACACGTTTGGAGTTGATTCGATCTAATTTTAGAATTAATTCAACACAATTTAACCAGGAAAATCGGACTAGTCCGCTAGGGACCCTACAATTCCGCACTGTGCCAGAACAACATATTAGAATTTTCTAGATCAATGTGAATATGGGGAAACGGGGTCGAATTCACATAAGGAAAAGAAAGTAGAAGGTGTACCAGGTGTTTAGAACTCCAATGAATCAAGGATCTTGGAGGCAACCCTTGGATCTTGAAGATCTAGGGTTGATGAAGAACTTGGAGATGAATTGGTGATGTAGAACGAAACTTGATAGGGATCTTGACCCTCTTTTGTTTTCTCCTCTTGTTCTTCTTGTTCTAGATCTCTTTCTCCCTCCTTGGTAGCGGCTATTTATGAGCTAGGGTTTGGGTGTGGTGGAAAAGTGGCAAATAGATGTCAAGCCAAGGGGTGGGGTTATTTATATAGAGGTGGAGGCTAGGGTTAGGTGGATTTCGAGTTTGAGATGAGTAGGGGTCGATTTAGAGTCCCACATGGGCTCTAAAAGATTTAGGCACGACGTCCCTAGGCTCACTTAACGTAAAACCCAAGAAACAAGTCGTGAAACAAAATATCAACTCGGAGTCGCGATTTATCGGACAAGTCCAAAATGGATCGAACTAGTCAGAAGTTGGACAGAGAGATATCGGACAAGTCCGGACTGGACATCGAACAAGTCCGTACTTATCCAGAGGGGAAAAATAGACAAGTTTGGACAAAAATCGGACAAGTCCGACTCTAGTCAGAGGGAAAAACGGACAAGTCCGCTAGAACACTGGACTTTTCCGGACAAGTCCAGGGACTTAGCGGAATTTTAAGGAATTGAAACACCGGAGTAGTACGCACGGGACCAGACAAGTCAAAAAGTGTCAAGAGGGAAAAACAGACTAGTCCGCAGCAAAATGGACAAGTCCGTTTGATGTCAGAGAGAAATCAGACTAGTCCGCTGAGAAATCAGACTAGTCCGCACTTTCTAGAATTCTTAAGTGCGGTTTTGTTTCTAATTCATTTTAAACTTGTTCCTTTTTATGTTGGTTAATGTTAAACATATATTATAATGTATGCAATGCATGATGGATTAAAATGAGGGTGTTACTAACCTACCCCCCCTTAAAATGAATCTCGCCCTCGAGATTCGACGCGGAAGAGAAGAGATAGGGAAACTCCTTCTTCATGTCATCCTCCAACTCCCATGTTGCCTCTGATTCTGTATGATGCTTCCATTGAACTTTACACAATCTAATGACCTTGTTCCTTGTGACCCTCTCCTTGGTTTCCAAGATTTTGATCGGTTGCTCGGCATAAGTCAAATCTTCCTCTAGTTCTAATTCATCCATTGGCACTTGTTCTTCCGGTACTCTCAAGCACTTCTTGAGCTGGGAAACATGAAACGCATTATGAACATCTGAAAGATGAGTTGGCATCTCCAGTTTATAGGCTACTTCTCCTCTTTTGTCCAAAATCTTGAATGGCCCAATGTATCTAGGTGCTAGCTTGCCTCTTATGTTAAACCTCTTATGACCTCTCATTAGTGACACCTTGAGGTAAACAAAGTCTCCCACTTCAAAGGCTAGTTTTCTCCTTCTATTGTCTGCATAGCCTTTTTGCCTTGATTGAGCAGCCCTCAAGTTCTCGTGAATTACTTGAACTTGTTTTTCAACATTTAGCAATACATCCGGACCAAATACTTGAGTTTCTCCTGTCTCATGCCAAAACAAGGGTGTTCTACACTTCCTTCCATATAGTGCTTCATAAGGTGGCATCTTCAAACTTGCCTGGTAACTATTTTTGTATGAAAATTCCACATATGGCAAGCTCTTGTCCCAACTTTTTCCATGCTTTAGGGCACAAGATCTTAACATATCTCTAAAATCTGGTTGGTCCTCTCAGTTTGTCCATCCGTTTGAGAGTGATATGCTGAACTAAAATTTAACCTTGTCCCCAATGCTTCATGTAATTTCTGCCAAAACCTGGAGGTAAATTGAGAACCTCTATCCGAAACTATCCTCTTTAGAACTCCATGCAAATATACTATTATCCTCATATACAGTTCAACCAATTTCTCTCCATTGAAGGTGGTCTTGACGGGATAAAGTGAGTTGACTTGGTCAACTGGTCCACCATTACCCAAATTGAGTCATAACCGGATTGGGTACGCGGTAAACCAACTATCAAGTTCAGAATGATTTCTTCCCATTTCCATTCCGGTATCTTTAATGGTTGCAATAATCCCGCTGGCCTTTGGTGTTATGCCTTGACCCATTGGCACACATCGCACAATGTTACATATTCGGCTATGTCCTTTTTCATGTTAGCCCGTCAATAAAAAGTCTTCAAGTCTTTGTACATCTTGGTACAACCGGGGTGAATTGAATATGGTGAGTCATGTGCCTCCTTTAATATTGTGTCCCGAATATGCTTCACATTCGGCACGACAATCCTTTTTCCAAGCCATAGGGTACCATGTTCATCCTCATCAAACCTGAATTCTCTTCCTTCTTGGTCCTCTCCTTGATTTCTTGGGTTTCCTCATCCTTTGTTTGACCCTCTCAAATCTCTCGCTCCAAGATCAGATTTAATTCCATTATTCCCATCTCATTCACAAATCCTAGATTCAACCGTTCAAACTCCTTGCATGACTCGGATGGCAACTCTCGGACTGTTAGTTGGTGACTTACTCCTTTTCTACTCAAAGCATCAGCCACGACATTGGCTTCCCGGGCGATTGTTGATTCCCACATCATAATCTTTGAAGAGCTCCAACCATCTTTGTTGCCTCAAATTCAGGTCCGTTTGTGTGAAAATATACTTAAGACTCTTATGATCCATGTAAATTTCACACTTATGTCCAAGGATGTAGTGTCTCAAAATTTTCAATGTGTGTACCACAGTTGCAAGTTCCAAATCATGCGTTGGGTAATTCTACTCATGTTTCTTCAATTGTATCGATGCATATGCAACCACATGACCTTCTTTCATCAATACACATTCAAGTCCTTGTCCTGATGCATCACAATAAATATCAAAGCTCTTGCTTACATCTGGCAATACCAAAACTGGGACTGTTGCTAGCCTTTTCTTTAATTCCTCAAAACTCTCTTGACAAGCTTGAGTCCATTGAAATGCTTTCCCCTTCATTAGCAACACTGTCATTGGCTTGGTTATCTTGGAAAAGTCCTTGATGAATCGACGGTAATACCCAGTCATTCCAAGAAAACTCTAGATCTCCTTTACATTTTGTGATGGCTCCCACTTCAACACGTCCCTCACATTTCCAGGGTCAACCGATACTCCTCCTCCTGAGATGACATGACCAAAAAATGACACTTCTTTCAAACAAAACTGGCACTTGCTGAATTTGGCGTACAATTGATGCTCCCTCAATTTCGGCAACATAAACCTCAAGTGTTCCTCATGTTCCTTCTCATCCTTCGAGTAGATCATAATGGCATCAATGAACAACACGACGAACTTATCCAAGTACTCCATAAAGACCTTATTCATGAGGTACATAAAGTAGGCAGGCACATTTGTCAATCCAAGGGACATCACGGTGTACTTATAAGATCCATATCGTGTCCTAAAAGCTGTCTTGGGTATGTCCGATGGTCGAATCTTCATTTGAAAGTATCCTGACCTCAAATCAATCTTAGAGAAAACACAAGCACCCTTCGTCTGATCAAACAAGTCCTCTATGCGGGGAAAAGTGTATTTTTTCTTGATTGTTACCTTATTGAGAGCTCGATAATCTATACACATCCTCTGGGATCCATCCTTATTGTCCACAAATAGAACAGGCACTCCCCAAGGTGAAGAGCTTGGGCGAATAAAACCTTTCTCTAGTTGCTCTTGAATCTGCTTCTTGAGCTCTGCTAGTTCCTTAGGAGGCATCCTATATGGTCTCTTAGCTATAGGTGCAGTTCTAGGTATTAAATCAATAACAAACTCAATGTCTCAATCAGGTGGCATACCTAGCAACTCATCTGGAAACACATCCAAGAATTCACACACCACCAGAATCTCCTCAATTCAACACCGTCCATGTGATTCAGCTCCAATTGCTTTGGTGCGTGTTGAGATGCTTCAAATTCTACGGTGATCCCTACTTCATTTGTCAACTTCACCGTCTTTGTAGCGCACTCAATAACTCCATTGTGTTTCCTCAACCAGTCTATACCAAGTATAATGTCCAATCCTTGAGAATCCAAGACAATGAGGTTGGCGGAGAAGTCTACCCCCCTTATTATAAAGCTTACTTTTGGACATAGTATATTTGTCCTCATCTCTCCTCCAGGATACTTAACCAATAGAGTAAACTTCATATGAGAGAGAGGAAAACAATACTTGGCAACATATTTCGATGCAATGAATGAATGCGATGCTCCAGAATCAAATAACATAGTCGCCGGGTTGGAGTTTGCGAGAAACATACCAATCACCACGTCATCCGCTTGTTGAGCATCCTCCGTAGAGATATGGTTCACGTTGCCACGAGCAAAACTGCTGTCCATGGTTCCCTTGCGGTTGTCCCCCATTGGGTCTTGGGTTATATCTTGGCGCATTGCCTCCTTGACCAAGGCCTGACTTAGGACATTGATGTGCAAAGTGTCCAGCTTCTCCACAAGTATAGCACTTCTTAACTCCACCAGAATTATTGGGGCGAACTTGGTTCTGCGCATTGGCACCAGGAAAGTTGGCACGAGGTGCAAAAGGCATTGGAGGCCTAGGTGCTTGCATGACAGGGTGCTGTTGCACAATCTAAGTTGGGTGTGGTACATAACCAGGGTGATGAGCAGGCGCAAAAGAGCTGAAATAAGGCGCATTGGGTGGTGCAAAGCGAGGGCGCACATTACTTCCTTGTTGTTGTCCTTGATATGGCGCCTTCCTCTTGTTGTCTTGCTCCATCTCACGGACCTTGTTCTCCACCACAATTTGCTTGTCCACAAGCTTCTGAAAGTTGGCATAGTCACAATTGAGCAATTGCACTTAGATCTCATTGTTCAAGCCTCTCATAAACAGATATTGCTTCCGGGTGTCCCGGCTCACATCCTCAGGCACGTACCTTGAAACTGGAGTGAAATTATTGAGATATTCACCCACACTCGATCTTCCTTGCCTCAGGTTCTCAAACTCTTGCCTCTTCAAGATCATGGCACCTTCTGGGACATAATGAGATCGGAAACTCTCCATTGTTGTTCTAAGGTGCTCCATTGTTCTCCTCCTCATCATTTGCATCCCTCTGGTTGCGAGTCCTCACCATATGAAGAAAAGCAAGAGGTAAGAATTTAGAAGACGTCCCAACTACATGCATCAAGAGATATGAAACTAAACAACTACCTACACTAGCCTATATGGACATGGCAATGCTAAAGCATCCCAAAATCCTCTATTAAGCATACAAGCAAACAATATATAGCAAACAACACATCAAACAAAAACACATCAATTCCTAAGTGCTCCTATGTGCTATAGTGTCCATTCTATCTAGATTGTGTCCTACGATCAACTTGTGGCTCTGATACCAATTTGTGAGACCTGGCTCCGAAAATGAACCAAGTGAACGCATATGTGTGCCCAGGATGTTCAACACACATACACGAGTGCAACCACAAAAGGATATACAGAAAATTACAACAAAACAAGATTAATTAAGTAATTTTATTACACAATTCATAATATCCTCGAATACAAGCTCTAATGAATAGTAATGACAAGTTTCAACTAATGCAGCAGAAATAACTGATTAAGCAAACTAAGACACTAAGTAGCATATGCAAAAGGGATAGCGCAACTCCAACACTCCACAGGCAAAGCTGACTGTAGACACGGCCTAGAACTCTGCATTTATCATCGTTAAACTCCCAATCCTGACCTGCAACTGTTGGTGGGGGAATTGCAAGAGTGAGTACATGTCGTACTCAGCAAGTGTGGAAAGTATGACATGTAGCTGATACAAATGACGAATGTAATAAAGGCTACGTGCTGAAAAGTACATTAAAAACATTTTGAAAGCAATATAATATGTGTATGTGAAGTAAACCCATCATAAACCATATTTATTAATATAGTACCAGTCCATGTTCCATATCCATCATCCATATACAAGATTTATCATTATCAATAACCATAATCAGTATCAGAATTTAATTCATATCCATCCATAACCATATCATTAACTCAAACCATTACCAAACCATAACCATAACCAAACCATCCCAATCTCAAGTTTCCTCTAATCATGTGAGGGTCCAGGTTGCTCATAACCGGGAGCACGGCTATCATGATAGTTTTTAACACACTCTGCAGAGGTTGTACTACTTTACCTATGTGTTTCTGATTTCATCACCTTTCGATATCTAGAACCTCTATTATGCCGTCTCACACTTCTGTTGGTGTGTGGCCAAGAGATCACAAAATAGACTTTACAAAGGGATTACTAGCCTATTTAGACCCCACTGAGGTTTCACCGGTGGCGATGCCTCCAACTGAGCACATCTTCAACCATGGCCCCCTCTTGATCCATTCGGATCCCAGGGTAGTCCCACCAATCATCAACAAACCCAATCCGACTACCCCATCCCCGAGCATCCTTAATGGTCCAAATAGCACTGGCAAAGCCCTAATTAATCAGCTACGCCGCACTCATACTTGGCCTCGTGGTGGCACTGTAAATCCTGAATGGTCGCTCCACAAACCGATCCTTAGATCTAAAGCAAGCAAACCATCATAACATACAACCCATACACATACCAGGCTAGCTTAGATCACCCATTACCATGTCATATTAATGAGTTCATATTAACAATAATCTCATTAATACAAAATTAAATAGTATAGTTGTTTTCCCATCCCAAGTGGTTAATCGAAGCAAAGGTAAAAAGCCCTTCTCGACTCTCTACCATAAAATCCAGGTGACAAGGGTGGTTACACAAATCTAGTAAACTTCCTATCATAGGATTCCCATCAAACTAACACAAGCATGCAATTTTGCAAACAAAACATTTATTTCAAAACAAGATCAATATGCTTCAAGGACACTTGCCTTGCTCTTGGGATTGGTTCAGGTCAAAGCCTTCAAACTCTTGGTGCTGGAGATCCTCCGTGGCACTCTCTAGCGCAAATCCGTCTAATCCGCACAATAAACATACAAGACAAGAAACACAATCAAAGAGTGCACAAATATTACTCAATATGACATGACATGCATGATTAATGCAAATGCAAGGCAAAATTTAGTTAATAAGTTGTTAATGATGTTTATTAATCAATTAATGGTTATAAATAAGTCTACACAGGTTTGGAGTTCATTCGATCTAATTTTAGAATTAATTCAACACAATTTAACCAGGAAAATCGGACTAGTCCGCTAGGGACCGGACAAGTCCGCACTGCGCGAGAACAACAAATTATGGTTTTCTAGACCGACATGAATTTGGGGAAATGGGATCGAATTAATGTAAGGAAATTGAAGTAGAAGGTGTACCAGGTGTTTAGAACTCCAATGAATCAATTATCTTGGAAGAAACACTTGGATCTTGAAGATCTAGGGTTGATGAAGAACTTGGAGATGAATTGGTGATGTAGATCGAAACTTGATAGAGATCTTGACCCTCTTTCATTTCCTTCTCTTCTTCTTCTTGTTCTAGATCTCTTTCTCCCTCCTTGGTGGCGGCTATTCACAAGCTAGGGTTTGGGTGTGGTGGAAAAGTGGCAAATAGATGTCAAGCCAAGGGGTGGGGTTGTTTATATAGAGGTGGAGGCTAGGGTTAGGTGGATTTCGAGTTTGAGATGAGTAGGGGTCGGTTTAGAGCCCAACATGGGCTCTAAAAGAGTTAGGCACGACGTCTCTAGGCCCACTTTACGTAAAACCCAAGAAACAAGTCATGAAACAAAAGATCAACTCGGAGTCGCGATTTATCGGACAAGTCCGAAAAGGATCGGACTAGTCTGAAGTTGGAGAAAGAGATATCAGACAAGTCCGAAGTAGACATCGAACAAGTCCAAACTTATCCAGAGGGGAAAAATAGACATGTCTGGCCAAAAATTGGACAAGTCTGACTCTAGTCAGAGGGAAAAACGGACAAGTCCGCTAGAACACCGAACTAGTCCGGACAAGTCCATGGACTTACCGAATTTTTAAGGAAATGGAAACCGGGACTAGTCTGCACAGGACCGCACAAGTCCAAAAGTGTCCAGAAGGAAAAATAGACTAGTCCGCAGCAAAACAGACAAGTCCGTTTGAAGTCAGAGAAAAATCGGACTAGTCCGCACTTTCCAGAATTCTTAAGTGCGGTTTTGTTTCTAATTCATTTTAAACTTGTTCCTTTTTGTTGGTTAATGTTAAACATATATTAGAATGTATGCAATGTATGATGGATGAAAATGAGGGTGTTACATTCCTCTCCCTAGAATAGCCAAGACCATCTTTGACAAGAGGATGTCTTGTGATGGTGTATGCACTACGTGCATATGTCATCTTATCCTTATCAAAGATGCCACCTTTTTGTGCTTGCTTGTTTTGTGCCAATTTGAACTCATCCTTTAATTTTAAAATAAAGTTAGAGCATTTGCAAGGTTGAGGTGTTTCGGATTTGACATTTGTAGAAGGTGAGCTTTTAGAGGAAGAAGGTGCATTGACTTTGAGAGACTCCACTTGTGTTTCATGGATCTTGTTAACTTTTGTCAGGCTAACAAGTTCATCCTTTAGCACAATTGTAGTGTTCTCAAGGTTTTAGCAAGCTTCCTTGCTCAAAGCAAGTTCACACTCAAGTGCATTGCTTCTTTCTATTTCAAGCTCCAAGAGCTCCTCAAACTCTTGACATCTCTCCTTTTGTTGGATGAGCATGTCCTCTTGACAGTTGATGAGCTCTGCCTTCTCAAATATCTCATCCGACAACATCTTCAATCTTTTCAATGTACTCTTACTCATATCTTTATGCATATATTCATTTTCACTACCACTATTAAAGTTGTCATGCGAAGAAATTGAAGAACATGGTTTAGATTTAACCTTCTTTCCTCCCTCCTTGGCCATGAGGCAAGTTGGCCTTGAGCTCTCCACGTTGGTGAAGAGCTTGTTCTCCATGGTTGACCTCTTCATGGAAATTGTTGCTATCTTCTCTTCTTCGTCGAAGGAGGAGTCTTCATTTGAATCCCACTCCTTCTCAAGGTGGGCTTGTTCCGATTGCTTCTTCTTCTTGAAGTATTTCTTCTCTTAGAATTTGCCCTCCTTCTTCTTGTTGTTTCTTCATGTGGGCAATCCACAATGAAGTGGCCATATTCTCCACAATTGTAACAAGTCCTCTTTGATCTTGTCTTGGGATTGTCCTTGTTCTTGTTTTCATGATGGTAGCTTCCCCTCCTCCTTCTCGTTATCCTCTTGAAATTTTTGATGAAGAGTGCCTCTTTCTCATCGGTGTTGGGGCTCTCTTCATCACTCTCTTCTTGTTCTTGGGATCTTGATGATGTTTCCTTGAATGCAACATCTTTATTCTTTGAGGAAGTGAGCTTTTGGAGGTCATTGTAGAACATGGCCTCTCTCTCCATCATCTCATGGTTGATAATTCTCCCTAGAACCTCTTCGGGAGTCATCTTGTGGAATCAGGGACTCCCCGAATCATGGAGCAAAAAGCGTCATTTCGAGGCATGAATGCTCGAATCAACCTCTTTACCACTTCGTGGTCCGTCCATCGGGTACATCTATAAGAGAGACTCTTGTTGATTAGGACCTTGAAACCAATGTTGAGACTCTTGGGATAAACACGATTGCCTTCATGTGCCGTCTTGAGGGTGTACCAAATGTACTTGGCCACCTATTTTGACGTTTCTTACATCCCAGATCATCTCTCGAAAGAGATGAGGTTCGCAAGCGCACGGAAACTATCGTGTAGCATTTCACCCAAAAGTATTCCCAAGAGTGTCGTATTTATCCCAAAGGAAGGCAATAAAGTAAAGTAAACACTACTCTAATGATCAAGCTATGGGATACTAATCAATTGTCAAAACAAGGGTAAGTTAAAATATGGGTAGTGTGACACACACCTAAGCAATCTATTCTAAAGGGTAGATGAGTCCTAATAGCAGTAAGACTAAGAGTTGGGGAGTTGCTCCTACAATGCGTCTAATATACATATACATAGCCTAGGTTAGATACTAATGAGCATGTCAATGGTGAATACTCATGCTAAGTTGTTCAACATATCGGGCATGGGTTTACCCCTAGCAATACTTGGACGAGTCCTGCCAAGAGCCTGTGGCATAGCCAAACATGGAGGATTACAAAGGACAAATAGGGCTATCACCACCTATTTCCTACCTATTCAATCCGTGGGTCTACGAGACATCTAACAATATGTGAAAGTCGCCTAGAGGGGGGTGAATAGGCAATAAGACCTGAAATAACTTATCAAACGAGATTAAACTGCTGAGGCCAGACTTGCCTGGACTGGGCCGGACTAGTCCGCTCAGCACAGGGTGAAAACCCAAAACTAGGTTTCAACAAGTTATTTGCGGAATTTAAGTTCAACCAAGATGTAAACAATGTATAGTAACTTGGTACAACTAAGATTGGAAGATTTAAGCACTTAGATCACAAGATTTTAACAAAGATCAAAAGTGAAAGGCAATATGAACAATATGAACCCTAATAGCAATACTAGTGATCACAAAAAGTAAAAGACAAGTGAGACAAGATTTATCCAGTGGTTCAGCTCCACGAAGAAGCCTACATCCACGTTGAGAAGTCCACACAAGGACCGGGTCTCACTTGACCCTTCTCTCACCAAGCCACCACGATGGCCGCCTTGGTTTCCACTATATCAATGGGTAATCACCAAGTTTGATGGGGATGCTCACAAGTTGAGGCTCCCACAAATCAATACAATGAGGAGCACACGAATCTCAACTCACACAAGCCACAAAACACAATCACAATGTGCAAAGAGATCAAACCGAGAGCCCAAGCGCGATGATCTTCCTTCACTCTCCTCCCCAAACCCTAATCTCTTCAAGATTTGGTCTTAGAGGGCTAGTAGGACGAGTAGAAGGCTTTGGAAGTCTCTTGGTCACTTGTGGCAACGCTAGGGTTCAAGACATGTCCAAATGAGGACCGGGGTCCCCTTTTTATAGGGGACCTGAGTCTGTTCTGCTGACCTCAGCAGAAGGGCGAACTAGTCCGACCACTGGCCCCGGACTATTCTGGCCCCATGGGACCACTGACCTCTGGTCAGGTCCCAACAACTGCCACACTGCGCGACGATCGTCACACTACCTGCCAAATTTCCAAATTCAAACGGTCACTAAAAAACGGACTAGTACGGTCCAAAACGGACTAGTCTGAAGTAGGACAAAAGGGTTTATCCGTCCCAAAACAGAATCAACTGGGTAGGCCCGGACTAGTCCGGCCCTCAAGGGTTTCTCTTGAATCTCACTAAGTCTCAAACGGACTAGTCCGTACCCAAACAGACACGTCTGAACCTTTCCAGAGAGCTTTGGCCCGTCCAAAAATGGACAAGTTCGGTCTTATGGGACTTAGCTCCAAAATCACTAAGAATCACTCCAGATACATTTGGTCTGTCACAAAACGGACTGGTATGTCTGGCCGGACTAGTCCGACCTCCTAGGGTCTTTTCTCATTTTTGGCTTCTCACTTAGGTTTTTCTCTCAATCACCACTTTGAGCCCCTTAGAATGATCTCAATGCACATAATACATCCACCCTCTCACATGACACAACCCATATATGCTCAACTTCATAGAAATCCTAATTTCTACTCTTGAGCCTTTGACGCCCGTTATATCCTTTTCCTTTTTTAAGGGTTTCATCTCATTTCAATCATTGTACCTGTGCTTAAGATCAACTTGGCTCATTATACTCTTAATTGTCATCATCAGTTATCCAAAACCCACGGGGATGCCTAGATGCACTTTCATTCTCCCCGTTTTTGGTGATTGATGACAACACATTAAGACTTCAACAAAAAGGATAATAATTTTTTTTCATAACATGTATTTGTATGAGTGACTCCCCCTCAATGTATGCATCATGAGTAAGAGAGATTTGAGAGAGTTCTCATACATATACATGTTATGGTGGGGTGCCTAAGTGATGTCCATATAAATTGTGATAAGGCAACAAATATGCAAGATAAACATGTAACTCAAGCATAACATCACAATTTATATGAATTAAGTCTTACAGCAATTGAAATGAGAGTTTTAAAACATAAGTCCATATTGGATCAACCTCTCACTCATACAACTAAGTAGAGCTCTCAATCTCTCTGCCATCATAAATAAGTAGAGCTCTCCCTCTCTCTAAGTGCCGCATCCACCAATCTCTCCCCCTTTGGCATCAAGAAACCAAAAAGGAAAGGAAGGAAAGAAGAGTCCTTAGATCTACTCGTCATCATCATCGGTGTCGTTGTCGTCTCTGCCTTGGTGCCCTCTATCGCTCTCCGTGGCCTACGGATCAATATGAACATCATGATTGGACGGGGCCGCGGTGGAAGTACAATCTTCACCAAATTGAGCGAGCTCCTCAGCGGTGAACTCCGGGAAAGAAGTGAGCTCACCATCACTCTCCTCGGCGGGAGACATAGGGATGTCCAGCTTGTCGCACATCGCCTTGAGATACTTCTCGTTGCGATGCTCCATGCGATGTTGCCGAATTCCTGTCTTCCGGCAAGAGGACAAAAGATCTTTGAAGCACTTGAAGAATCCACTCCCGCATTGTGATGAAGGCAGAGGTGGCGGAGGAGATGGCACAAAGCGAGAGGAGGAAGCGGTACATTCTTCGTCCTAGGGGCAGTAGGCTTTGGAGGAGGGAGTTGAGGTCGAAGCCTCCGGTGAGTGATGTCTTTCTTGAAGTTAAGTCCGGAGACCTTATCGATCATGTACATGATGTAAGGAGCATATGCACATAGTCGGCTTGGAGTATGGGAGATGTTGAAGATGTCATCGAAGATGTAGCCAACCACATTGAAGCGGACATCTCCATCAATAAGTACCATCAAGTGCCTCAGATTTTCTTGAATAATCCCCACATCTCCATCCTTGGGGGCAATGGTCTTCTGGAGCACCCAATTGAGGACACTGTAGAAGGGCTTGATGTTCCTTATGTGCCCGACCTCAAAAGGTACATGGCTAGGATACATGTACTCCAGGGTATCGCGATCAACTGGACTTAAGTTGGAGATAATGATCTCATTGTCCAGTTGATCCTCTATGTCAAGGAGCTGAGCAAACTGCCAGTAGGTGGTGGAGTATTGCTATCCATGGGTCATCAAGGTGATTCTCTTGTCCCATCAGTGTGGAAGTAGATAGTGGAATAGAATTGAGTAATGACTTCCACATTCCAGTCATACTGAAAGGCCATGAATTTCTTCAGACCATGGCGCTCTACGGCCTCAATCACAACAATGAAAGCCACGTGATCCTTCTGAGCCATGTAGTCCCAGTCGATCCACTGAGCATCGGTGACTGGCGTTTGCTTGGACATGTAAATAGTCCGCTAATAATCACAGTGGAAGTCACACCAGAAGCGGAGATCCACTGTGCTCCTGTCCCGCTAATAGACATTTATCTTCCGGAGCTTTCTTGCTTTCTCAACCCCTTTGCCTTTGAAAATGTTGGCATCGAAGGCAGCTGCACGGTTTGGGTTCCGTGTAGGAGAAGACATCCTTAAGGGGCCTATGGGCTAAGAGGCACCCTTCTTGGCCTTGCTTGCTGCCCTCTTGGCCACTATGACCCTTTTCTTGGGTGCAACATCCGTTGGGGCCTTTCCCTTGTCCTTGGAGGTCCTCGCCTCCTGGGCTCTAGCTTGATCCCCCAACGTCACAAGTCTCTTTTTTCTTGGGGCTACCTCAATGACAACAGAGTTGTGGGTTTCTCGTTGCGTCTTCTTTGCTTTCCTTGATTCAAAGAAGGCAGCAGCCATTTCTTGCTCCTCGCGTCTCCGGCGGTAAAGAGCTTGCCTTCCCGCTTGGGCCTCGGAGTCAGCAAGTGAAACATACTCGAAATCTGACATGGTTGCTGATAAGAGAAGCAAGGGAATGTGTATGAGTCAAAGGAAGTTAAGGGGTAGTGGTAGAATTCACAAAATGAACCTAGGTTAGGGTTTTCACTGTGTAACCCAGACTTGTCCGCCCAGGGGCTTGACTAGTTCGTAGAAAATCGAACTTGTCTGTCCTTCGGCCGGACTAGTCCGGTTCACACAGCAAGAACCCTAATCTAGAGAAATTTTGCAAAAACTACGGATCCTACCACAAAAATGGAGGTACATGATCACAATGATGTGCAAAACAACATTTGTGAAGAAGTTTCTATCAAAAGACCCAAAAGAATTGAATTTCAAGGGTTTTGGAGTTAGGTCAAGAATACCTCTTCAAATCGATGAAATGTGGATGAAGATTCGACATCTGATGCTTGGGGAATAGTTCCCTAGCACCTTAGGGCTTCAATCCACGGATTGGAGTCGAGATTTGTTGGTGGGAATCGAAAATCGCCGTTTGGGGGGCGGTTTTTGTGCGTTTTTGGAGAGAGAGGATTTGAGTGGAATGGAGAGGTCAGGGGCTCCCTGGGGAGGTTAAGTCCCCAAGGGCCGGACTAGTCCGATCATGGACCCGGACTTGTCCGGCCAACGGACTGGGTCCGGACTACTCTGAGCCACCGGACTAGTTGGTTCTAAGCTGAAAACTCCTATATATTGAGTTTTCAGTGGAGATTTGATCCTCTTGGACTAGATTTCAAAAAACATCTTTGTAAACATGGTCAGTAAGCAGTCAACAATCAAACTATGACCAAGGTTACAAGGATTCAATAATTTCAAAATAATTTGTAGAAAATCGAGAAGGATGAATATTTTGCAAGCATGTGTGAATTTTGAATATGACAATCAGATATGCAAGATTCAGGCCACATTTCGAGAATCCAAGATATTAAGCTCACTCCCGAGTTCACAAAATCTTTTATCATCTAAGGGTTTGGTAAATATATCAGCCAATTGTTTGTCGGTTCTCACATGTGAAATTGCAATATATCCTTTGATGGAGTGATTTCTCAAGATATGGTGTCAAATATCGATCTGTTTGGTCCTCATTGTGGGCTATTTTGATGGCACTCTCATTGTCACATAGGAGGGGAATATGGTGCAAGTTAATGCCATTGTCCCTAAGAGTTTGTCGCATCCAAAGAAGTTGTGCACAACAACTTCCCGACGGCAACATACTCCGCTTCGGCTGTGGAAAGAGCAATGGAGTTTTGTTTCTTTGAGGACCAAGACACTAGAGATCTACCAAGGAATTGGCAAGTTCCCGATGTACTCTTCCTATCAACTTTGCACCCCGCATAGTCCGCATCGGAATATCCAATGAGGTTAAACTTAGAGCCTTTGGGGTACCAAAGACCTAGGTTGGTGTGTGAACCAAATATCTTAGAATTCTCTTGACAGCGGTCAAATGACACACCTTAGGAGCAGCTTGTAATCTAGCACACATACACACACTAAGCATGATATCGGTCCTAGATGCACATAAGTAAAGCAATGATCCTATCATGGAACGATATAACTTTTGGTCCACACTTGGACCATATTCATTGAGATCGAGATGCCCATTGGTTGCCATATGAGTCTTGATGGGTTTGGCCTTGTCCATGTCAAACTTCTTAAGTATATCTTGTGTGTACTTGGTTTGACTAATGAACGTGCCTTTCTTGAGTTGCCTCACTTGAAAACCTAGGAAGAACTTCAACTACCCCATCATGGACATCTCAAATCTTTCCGTCATTATCTTAGAAAACTCATCACAAAAAGCTTTGTTAGTATAACCAAATATAATGTCATTGACATATATTTGGCAAACAAACAAATCATCATTGAAGTTCTTAGTGAATAAAGTGTAATCCGCCTTCCCAATTTTGAAACCATTATGAGTTAGAAAATCTCTAAGGCACTCATACCAAGCTCTAGGAGCCTGTTTGAGTCCATAGAGAGCCTTACACAATTTGTACACGCGGTTTGGGAATTCTTCATCTTCAAAACCGGGGGGTTGCTCCACATACACCTCTTCCTTGATTGGAACATTGAAGAATGCACTCTTGACGTCCATTTGATATAGCTTAAAATCATGGTGAGTAGCAAAGGCAAGTAATATACAAATTGATTCAAGCCTAGCTACGGGAGCAAAGGTTTCTTTGAAATCCAAACCTTCGACTTGTGAATACCCTTTGGCCACAAGTCGCGCATTGTTCCTTGTAACCACCCCGTGCTCATATTTTTTGTTGCGGAACACCCATTTGGTAACTACAACATTCGCATTAGGCCTCTTCACAAGCTCCCATACTTGATTTCTTTCGAAGTTGTTGAGTTCTTCTTGCATGGCCATCACCCAATCTAGATCTCGTTGTGCTTCTTCAACCTTGTGGGGCGCCAAGGAAGAAATAAAAGAGTAATGTTCACAAAAGTTTGCAACACGAGATCGAGTAGTTACCACCTTGGAGATGTCTCCAAGTATATTGTCAACAGGATGCTCCCGTTAGACGCTTTGATGCACTCTTGGGTGAGGCGCTTGAGGTCTTGAGTCATCATCTTGGTCTTCCTCATCCTCATTGTCTCCCCCTTGATTGATACCTCCATTTTCATATTCTTGGAGCGCATCTTGGGAGACTTGATCTTGATCATTTGAGGAGGAGCTTGCTTGATGTGTAGGATGGTCACTTGCATCTTGAGGTTGTTCTTGTGGTCGTATATCTCCAAGTGCCATCCTTCCTATCACCACATGTGGAGCTTCTTCTTGATCTAGCACATGACGATCAACTTGCTCCACTTGGGAGACATTAGTCTCATCAAACACTACATCACGTGCTACTTCAACAATTTTGCAGGATCTATTAAAGACACGATAGGCGTAAGTGTTTGAGTCATAACCAAGTAAGAAACCTTCATCAGACTTAGAAGCGAACTTCGAAGTCCTAGGCTTCTTGTTAAGAATGTAGCATTTGCTCCCAAAAACACAAAAGTAGGAAATGTTTGACTCGTTACCGGTTAGGAGCTCATAAGACGTCTTCTTAAGTATGTGGTGAAGATACAACCGATTTATGGCATGGCAAGCGGTGTTAACCACTTCCGCTCAAAACCGGTCCGACGTCTTGTACTCATCAAGCATGGTTCTTGACATCTCAATTAAGGTCCTATTTGTCGTCTCGACCACCCCATTTTGTTGAGGGCAGTAGGGGCTGAGAACTCATGCTTGATGCCTTCCTCATCCAAAAATTCTTCAACTTGAGTGTTCTTGAATTTGGTGCCATTGTCACTCCTTATGGTCTTGATACTTAAGGAGATCTCATTTTGAGATCTCTTCAAGTACCTCTTGAGGACACCTTGAGTCTCACTCTTATCATGCAAAAAGAATACCCAAGTGAAACGTGAAAAATCATCAACAATAACAAGACAATATTTATTACCGCCAATACTTATGTAGGCAATTGGACCGAATAGATCCATGTGTAGAAGCTCCAATGGTCTTGATGTTGTCATAATGTTCTTGAATGTATGTGGTGCTCCAACTTGTTTTCCGGCTTGGCATGCGCTACATGGTCTATCCTTTTCAAACACAACATTGTTTAAACCACGAATGTGCTCGCCCTTAAGGAGTTTTTGCAAATTCCTCATCCCAACATGGGCTAGCCTTCTATGCCACAGCCATCCCATGTTAGTTTTTGCAATTAAGCATGTATCAAGTTGGGCTTTATCCGCGGAGAAATCCACAAGATAGCGCTTTCCCTTGAGTACACCCTTAAAGGCAACGAAGCCATTGCTTCTCCTTGTAACGGTCACACCTCATTAGTGAATAAACAATTATAACCTTTGTCACATAGTTGTGATATGGACAAGAGGTTATAATCAAGTGAATCAACATGTAAAACATTTGAAAGAGTGTGATTAGGGGATATAGCAATTTTACCGGTGCCAAGGATTTTTCCTTTGCTATTGTCCCCAAAATAGATTCCTTCACTTGGATCTTCATATAGCTCATACTCCACAAACATCTTCTTCTCTCTGGTCATATGATTAGTGCACCCTCTATCGAGAACCCTTGGTTCCTCCAGAGGAGTATGCCTACAAGAAAGATTTAAGTCTTGGCTTTAGGTACCCAAGCGATGTTGGGTACTTTGATGTTAGTCAAGAGGCACTTGGGCACCCACACACAAGGTTTATGACTCTTGCGGTGTGGCCCAACATACCTAGCATAGGCCTTTCTGAACTTGTTCCTCAATAAAACATAAGATGCATCAAAATCATGGAAAAATGGATGAGGTTCTTTCATAGGCATTTTGGGTAAAGTAGCAATGTTCTTTCCTTTATTGTTGTATGAGCCTCCTTTGAAAAAAAAACAATCAAGTCTTTGCCATTCATGGGAGTTTTGGCATTTTGCCTCATCTCCCAAGAATAACCAAGACCATCCTTGACAAGAAGATGTCTTGTGTTGGTATATGCACTACGTGCATATGCCACTTTGTCCTTGTCAAAGATGCCACCCTTTGGTGCTTGATTGGTTTGTGCCAACTTAAGCTCATATTTAAGATTTATGATCAAATTTGAGCATTTACAAGGTTGAGATGCTTCGGATTTAACATTTGTGCAAGATGAGCTTGTAGAGGAAGAAGGTGCATTGACCTTGAGAGACTTCACTTGTGTCTCTAGGATCTTGTTAGCTCATGTCAAACTAACAAGTTCATACTTGAGAACAATTGTAGTGTTCTCAAGGCTTGAGCAAGTTTCCTTGCTCAAAGCGAGTTCACGCTCAAATGCCTTGCTTCTTTCTCTTTCAAGCTCCAAGAGCTCCTCAACCTCTTGACATCTCTCCTTTTGTTGGATAAGCATGTCCTCTTGACGGTTGATGAGCTCTTCCTTCTCAAATATTTCCTCCGTCAACAAACTCAATCTTTTCAAAGTACTTTTACTCATATCTTTAAGCATATGTTCATTTTCACTACTACTATCAAAATCATCATGAGAAGAAATTGAAGAAGAGGATTTAGATTTAACCTTCTTTCTTCCCTCCTTGGCCATGAGACACATTGGCCTTCAAGTCTCCATGTTGGGGAAAAGCTTGTTTTCCGTAGTTGTCTTCTTCATAGCAATGGTTGCTATCTTCTCTTCTTCATAGGAGGAGGATTTCTCATTTTAATTCCACTCCCTTCTGAGGCGGGCATGTCCGGATTGCTTCTTCTTCTTAAAGTACTTCTTCTGTTTCTACTTGCCCTCCCTCTTCTTCTTGTTTTCTTCATGTGGACAATCCACAATGAAGTGACCATACTCCCCACAATTGTAGCAAGCCCTCTTTGATCTTGTCTTGGGCTTGTCTTTGCTGATTCTTTCATTTTGGTAGCCCCCCCTCCTTGTTCTAAACATCCTCTTAAAGTTGTTGATGAAGAGAGCCTCTTCCTCATCGGTATTGGGACTCTCTTCATTAAAACTCTTCCTTTTCTTGTGATCTTGAGGATGTTGCCTTGAATGCGAAATCTCTTTTCTTGGAGGAGGAAAGTTTTGTAAATCGTTGTAGAACATAGCTTCTTGTTCCATCATCTCATGGTTGATAATTCTTCCAAGAACTTCTTCGGGAGTCATCTTATGAAACCTCGGACTTTCACAAATTAGTGATCAAAGAGTGACATTTTGAGGCATCAATGCTCGAATCGTCCTCTTTACCACCTCATGGTCAGTCCATCGGGTGCTTCCATAAGACCGACTCTTGTTGATGAGAGTCTTGAGGCGGTCATACATGTCTTGGGGGGACTCACCATCCATGATGGTACACTTCCCAAGATCTCTTTCGATCATCTCGATCTTTGCCTCCCTAATGACACGATTGCCTTCATGCGCCATCTTGAGGGTATCCCATATCTCCTTGGCAACCTCTAAACCTTCAATGCAGTTGAACTCCTCTTGAGTCAATGAGGAGGTAATCACTCCAACAGGTTGAACATTGCGATGGAGAAGAACGGCTTGTTCCGGAGTGATGTCTTCCTCATTCTTTGGAAGATGAACACCTGTCATAACAATTTGCCACAAGCTAGGATTAGGATATGAGGTGCATCTTCATATTATGCTTCCACATAGAGTAATCATTTCTGTCGAACTAAGGTGGTTTGCCCATGGGAATAGACAAATAATGATTGCTCGCAGTAAGTTTCTCATAATTGTAAGGATACCGGGAGTAGTCTTGTGAACTACTCCCATTGTCGACATTGATCGGAGCAATTGGCTTGATCTCCTTCTTGGGCACATTGAGCTTCTCACGAAGCTATGCCTTGAGCATCCGAACTTTTTCATCATTGTTTGGATCATCTTGAAGAACATCGACGTTCTTCATATTGGTGTCGTCGACGACCACCGGAACTTCGTAATCACCCCTTTTGGCCATTTCTTCTCCGAGTTGTTAGACTCTTGTGGAGAAGCCTGCTCTGATACCAATTGAAAGTCGCCAAGAGGGGGGTGAATAGGCAATAAGACCTGAAATGAATTACTCAAACGAGATTAAATTCCTGAGACCGTACTTGTCTGGACAGGGTCAGACTAGTCCGCTCAACACGGGGAGAAAACCTAAAAACTTGGTTTCGACAAGTTATTTGCGGAATTTAAGTTCAACCAAGATATAAACAATGTATAGTAACTTGGTACAACTAAGATTGGAAGATTTAAGCACTTAGATCATAAGATTTTAACAAATATAAAAAGTGAAGGGAAATATGAACAATATGAACCCTAATAACAATACTAGTGATCATAAAAGGTAAAAGACAAGTGAGATAATATTTATCCCATGGTTCAGCTCCACAAAGAAGCCTACATCCACGTTTAGAAGTCCACACAAGGACTGGGTCTCACTTGGCCCTTCTCTCACCAAGCCACCACGATGCCCAACTTGGGTTCCACTATATCAATGGGTAATCACCGAGTTTGATGGGGCTTGTCTTTGCTCTCTTCATCACTCTCTTCTTGTTCTTGGGATCTTGATGATGTTGCCTTGAATGCAACATCTTTCTTCTTTGAGGAGGTGAGATTTTGGAGGTCGTTGTATAACATGGCCTCTCTCTCTCTCCATCATCTCATGGTTGATAATTCTCCTTAGAACCTCTTCGGGAGTCATCTTGTGGAATCTGGGACTCCCCGAATCATGGAGCAAAGAGCGTCGTTTCGAGGCATGAATGCCCGAATCAACCTCTTTACCACTTCGTGGTCTGTCCATCGGGTACATCTATAAGAGCATCCCTTGTTGATTAGGACCTTGAAACCAATGTTGAGACTCTTGGGATAAACACGATTGTCTTCATGCGCCGCCTTGAGGGTGTCCCAAATGTCATTGGCCACCTCTGTTGACGTTTCTTACATCCCAGATCATCCCTCGAAGGAAAGTAGGTTTGCAAGCGCACGAAAACTATCGTGTAGCATTTCACCCAAGAGTATTCCCAAGGGTATCGTATTTATCCCAAAGGAAGGCAATGGAGTAAAGTAAACACTACTCTAATGATCAAGCTATGGGATACTAATCAATTGTCAAAATAGGGGTAAGTTGATATATGGGTAGTGTGACACACACCTAAGCAATCTATTCTAAAGGGTAGATGAGTCCTAATAGAGGTAAGACTAAGAGTTGGGGAGTTGCTCCTACAATGCGTCTAATATACATATACATAGCCTAGGTTAGATACTAATGAGCATGTCAATGGTGAATACTCATGCTAAGTTGTTCAACATATAGGGCACGGGTTTACCCCTAGCAATACTTGGACGAATCCTGCCAAGAGCCTGTGGCATAGCCGAACATGGAGGATTACAAAGGACAGATAGGGCTATCACCACCTACTGCCTACCTCTTCAATCCATGGGTCTACGAGACATCCAACACTACGTGAAAGTCGCCTAGAGAGGGGTGAATAGGCAATAATACCTTAAATGACTTAATCAAACAAGATTAAACTCCTGAGGCCGGACTTGTTTGGACAGGGCCAGACTAGTCCGCTCAGCACGGGGTGAAAACCCAAAAACTTGGTTTCAACAAGTTATTTGCAGAATTTATGTTCAACCAAGATGTAAACAATGTATAGTAACTTGGTACAACTAAGATTAGAAGATTTAAGCACTTAGATCACAAGATTTTAACAAAGATCAAAAGTGAAAGGCAATATGAACAATATGAACCCTAATAGCAATACTAGTGATCACAAAAAGTAAAAGACAAGTGAGACAAGATTTATTCTGTGGTTAAGCTCCACGAAGAAGCCTACATCCACGTTGATAAGTCCACACAAGGACCGGGTCTCACTTGACCCTTCTCTCACCAAACCATCACGATGGCCGGCTTGGTTTACACTATATCAATGGGTAATCACCAAGTTTGATGGGGCTGCTCACAAGTTGAGGCTCCCACAAATCAATACAATGAGGAGCACACGAAGCTCAACTCACACAAGCCACAAAACACAATCACAATGTGCAGAGAGATCAAAACGAGAGCCCAAGCGCGATGATCTTCCTTCATTCTCCTCCCCAAGCCCTAATCTCTTCAAGATTTGATCTTAGAGGGCTAGTAGGACGAGTAGAAGGCTTTGGAAGGCTCTTGGTCACTTGTGGCGGCGCTAGGGTTCAAGACATGTCCAAATGAGGCCAGGGGTCCCCTTTTTATAGGGGTCCCGAGTCCCTTCTGTTGACCTCAGCAGAAGGGCAGACTAGTCCGGTCACTGGCCCCGGACTAGTCCGGCCCAATTGGACCACTGACCTCTGGTCAGGTCCCGACAACTGCCACACTGCGCGACGATTGTCACGCTACCTGCCAAATTTCCAAATTCAAACGGTCACTAAACAACGGACTAGTCCGGTCCAAAACGGACTATTCCAAAGTAGGATAGAAGGGTTTAGTCCGTCCCAAAAGGACTCAACTGGGTAGGCCTGGACTAGTCTGCCACAGGGGGCGGACTAGTTCGGCGCTCTAAGGTTTCTCACGGTTAATCTCACTAAGTCTCAAATGGACTAGTCCATACCCAAACGGACAAGTCTGAACCTTTCTAGAGAGCTTTGGTCCGTCCAAAAATGGACAAGTCCGGTCTTCTGGGACTTAGCTCCAAAATCACTAAGAATCACTCTAGAGACGTTTGGTCTGTCACATAACAGATTGGTCTGCCTGGCCGGAGTAGTCTGACCTCCTAGGGTCTTTTCTCATTTTTGGCTTCTCACTTAGGTGTTTCTCTCAATCACCACTTTGATCCCCTTATAGTGATATCAATGCACATGATACATCCACCCTCTCACATGACACGGCTCATATAAGCTCAACTTCAGAAACCCTAATTTCTACTCTTGAGCCTTTGATGCCCGTTATACCCTTTTCCTTTTTGAAGGGTTTCATATCATTTCAATCATTGTATCTGTGCTTAAGATCAACTTAGCTCATTAGAATCTTAATTGTCGTCATCAATTATCCAAAACCCACGGGGATGCCTAGATGCACTTTCACTATGTAACTATCCTAGCACCATGCTAGCATATTAAGTAAATACCTTAGGAGCTGCAGCAGATGCCATCTTAAGGCAATGAACTAAATCATCGTTGAACCAATGTTGAGACATAGCATAAGTTATTCATATTAACATGAGCATATCATAACTACTTAGACTATAGTGGGGGTTTATAGTGTTTATGATTATAGTATAATGTCATTAAGGCATGATCATAAAGACTATTCCTACCACATACATGGAATCCACAATCAAACAAGAAACACTGCATCTAAAAGGAGACTAAAGATAATATCTTTATTATGCATAAAGTCACAAATATAAGAAAAGATACACGAGACATACCTTTCCCAATTTGGACTTGGGACTAGAGGCTCTCCTCCCTATAACCTGACTCCATTAATGACTAAGAGAATTAGTGTATACAATAGAATGATGCTCAAGTGGTGTGTGTTGAAGTGAGGGGTGAGGGGTCCTATTTATAGGTGGAGAAGGGTTGGTTCCCGCCACAAAAATCGAGCGAATTAGTCACCACTGACTTCTTCAAGTCGGGAAGAGCGAACAAGTGGAAGCTGATCAAGTTTGGCGCCAAGACCAGGTCGACCGACTAGGGGGGTCTGCCGACCTGGTCTTTGCACCGTTTTGCCTGTGCTATCTCCAGGTCACTGCCAGGTGGGTCCCATCCCTTGATATGGATGCTACACCATTGGATGGCCTCGGATACTTCTCTTTGTGGGCCATTTGATCCATGTGGTGCCACATATCAGCACTTGATTGGCTGGGATGATATTTTATAGGATCCATCCCCTTGTTTCACTTCAATTATGTATAAAATACCTGCATGCACCAATTTCTCCAAGTACAAGTGGAAATAGGTTAAATAGAAAGGTGATGTGTGCAAGAAATGATATTTCCTTCACATAATTGAGTTATATTGACGGGTGAAATTATCTAATAGTCATCAACAAACTCTCCCAAGCTTATCCTTTGCTTGTCCCGAGCAAAGTCAAGACTTTAGGTTGATGATCAGGAGTTGCTACAATGTTCTATTTTTCAAAAGTACCATGTGCACAACAAAATACTCTACTTAGTATTGAAAAAATTGGCATGATACTTCACCCATCTCAAGTCATTATGGGGCTTATGCCATCTCCTATTCATGGGTGGTTGACAGATAGAACAACAAATGGAGCACACATACCCTAGAAATCAAGTTCCACTCAAATTATGGAGAGTTCAATTTAGATTTAAGTACCTCGATTTGATTCTCTTGGTCTCTCCTTTGTGTATAGTAGAAATATTTTCTCACCAAGGCATTTTGCCTAAATTCATCCTACCACTAAATAAGGCTTGTATGTGGAGCTTGGTAGGGAATATAGTAGGCATATTTGCAACACATAATATTGCTAAGTCAAAAAAGCAAGCCTTAGGAGAAATCAATTCAAAACTATTTGATTCAAGACTTGTGCATATGTGATGGAATGGAGGTAGATGTGGATATTTGAGATGACTCCTTTTTGAGTGGACTCTCTTATTTTGCTGGATGAAACATGGCTACTTTTCTTTTTTCTTCTTCTTTTTCTTTTCTCATGCTTTTGATGTAAGCATGCATTTTATTCTTTTTTGTCTTTTTCTTGTAGCCATGTCTTCTACTCCCTTTTATGTAATAAATTTCGAGAGAGTACTAAGCATGAAGGGTATGGAGTTTCTGTTTTTATTGTGGAATGGTGGTATGACGGGAATTTGCTTACTTGTAGTGTAGAAGTATAGCACCTGCAAGTGAAGTCTTGAATTCAAAAAGAAATGAATGAAGTCTCACATAGCTCTATACTAGTTTGACAAAGCTCAATGTGAAGACAAATAGCATATGCATAAGGTCTATCAATGTAAGGTATTTCCAATCAAATGAGAGTAACTTAAATCTTTTTAGAATTTCTCTGGAAATCTAAGTTTCACTTTCAAACTAGGAATAACAGCCCTATTACTATATCATATCTCACAACAACTTAGAATTGGATTAAGCTTTTGCTACCCAAAATTTCTAAATCAAGGCAAAAGTAACTCTAGCCAATGAAACAATATTTTGGAGAGTAGTAAGTTGTAAACTAGGGACTTAGGAAAATTAAACAGAGCAACTAATCATTATTTCATCGATGTGAATTCCAAATCATTCTTTTCGCATATCTTTTATTTTTATTTAAAGGCAAATCTACTCTACTTATTTTTTTCAGTTTTTTATATGCAAGGTGGATGATGGGTGATTGGAAAATAAATATGCAAGGGGTGTGATACAAGTTACCTCAAGTGGGGGTCTGTTGACGTTTATTACGTCACAGATAAAAATATACAAGCGCAAAAAAACTGTCGTGTAGCACTTCCCCTTAATAGAGTATTCCAAGGGTATCAAATCTAAGGAACGTGTGTGTAATCTTACGAACTAATTCACCCAAGACAAAGTTGTTTTGTAGGCAAGGAAGAGAGAGGAATTCATAGTATTGATTCTAATTCAAAGGAATTTGTGGTACCTGCTTTCTTCGGGCACGGGTTTACCCCTAGCAACACTAGGACAACTCCCGCCAAGAGCCTATGGCATAGCTGAACGTGGAGGATTACTAAGGACAGATAGGACTATCACCACCTACTGCCTACCTCTTTAGTCCATGGGTCTACGAGATATTCACTGGTGATTTCTAACCTAAGCACCAAACTTACATTCTAAATCACAACTCTAGTTGTTTCGAACACAAACCTACAACTAGAGCCTCTAATAAATTAAAGTAATGAACCCACAAGTAACTACTTGTACAAACTACTATGAATTGAGAATCAAACTTGAATGAAATTCACAACAAAGGGCTTACTTTATTTGAGTACACCTTTGTAGGGATACAAGTGTAGAAGAGGGACTTGACAAGCCCAAACCTCCTTCTCCTAAACTCTCATCACACTCTCCTTTTACTTGGCAGCCTCTAGGACTGCTCTAAACCTTCGGAGTGGTATTCTATTCTCAACTTTTGGTATGTGTGTGTGAAGTGAGGTGTGGGGTTCTATTTATAGGTGGAGAAGGGTCGGTTCCCGCCACAAAATGCGCGCGAATCAGTCTTCATCGTGATCAGGGCATCACAGGGAGTCGACATGTTGAATCTGACTGAGTTTGGCGCCAGGAAGGGTTCGACCGAACTGAAAGTGCATCTAGGCATCCCTTGTGGGTTTTGTTTTATTTATGACAAACAAATGAGATCCTAACCAAATTTTTGAGATGAGCGTAGGTTTTGATGAAATTATGAAGTAAGCGCAAAAAGAAAGGAGAGTGATGAATCAAGTTGAAAAGAGCTCAAGAGATGAATAGAATACACTTTGTGTATGGAGTGTGTTGGAGAAACACACCCCAAGAGCTCAAGAAAAAGAAAACACTCTCACTTCACAAGTTTAGAAAGGTCTGGACTAGTCCGATATTCCCCAAACTAGTCCGATAATCTCTATGTCCAGGATCGAACAAGTTCACCCAGTGTAGACTTGTCCGCAACGGACTAGTCCGATAATCCTTCTGATCAATGACAAACATGTCCGATATTCCACAGACTAGTCTGAAATCCCCACTGACCAACATCGTACAAGTCCCCCAAATTTCAGACTTGTCCTTAGCCCCTCAAAATTTCACAACACCGGACTAGTCCGATATCATCCGGACTAGTCCAATAACCTCTTTGACTAAGATCGGACAAGTCCTCCAAGTGCGGACTTGTCCTTAATTCACTAAGGGATTCACCACAGCCGGACTAGTCCGATATGTGCCGAACTAGTCCGAACATCTCCAAAGTCAAAATCGGACTAGTCCGCCAGTTGCCGGACAAGTCCGATAATTCAGGACACTTAGGGTTTCTCGCACGCCGCACACTGGACTAGTCCGGAGTCCACCACGAACTAGTCCGGACTTTGTAAACCCTAATGGTAAATTTTGGAAACCCTAGTATAAATAGAGGTGCATGGCCCCTAATTAATCTCTCTCGACCCCCTGCGCCGTCACACCTTCCAAGAGCCCAGAAAACATGTCTCTCCACACAATCAAATGCAAGAAAGATCAAATCCTTAAGGATTAACCATATATCAAAGGAGAGACACGTTCTTCACGTCTTGAGCTCTTGGGTTTGATTCTCTGACACACTCTCGCTATTTCATTGCATACTTTTCAAGTGTGTTTGGTGGTGTTTCGAATTGTAAATCTTCGGGAGCCCTCAACTTGTAAGAAGGCCCCTTGAACACGGTTATTTACCCCCTTTGTGATTAGTGAAAGAGAATCGGCCTCTATGGCAATTCGACGAGGGTAGTGTTGGTGAAGACCCGACTCTCTGTGGGCTCCTCAACGTGGATGTAGATTTTCTCTGTGGAATTGAACCACAGGATAAAAATCATTGTGTCCTTGTTTTTGTTCTTACAATTCATTGCGATCTAGGGTTTGCTCGATCTTGTTCAACTTACATTAAAACTTTGAAACTAAAGTTAACCTGTGCCATATCTAGTTTCATTGAAGCAATACACTCTTTTTATAACTCAATTTCCGCTGCATAGAGTACTTGGATCGAAATCATCGATCAAACTTGATCGATCTAGTCCGCACACACCGGACTAGTCCGCACACTACTGGACTAGTCCAATTTCTCCGTGTTTGACCAGGTTGCTAAGTGTTTCAGGTTTCGACAAAAAGTTCAAAAAGCCTATTCACCCCCCTCTAGGCTACATTCAATTGGTATCAGAGCCGAAATTTTCAAAAGGAGACTAATCGCTCGAAGAGAAGATGTCGGACATGAAGGATGTGCACAAGAACTTCAACCAAGAGAAAGTTGAAGATGAAAAGACTCAGAAGTTGGAGAAGCTCCTCGACGCCATCCAAGACTTCGAGGATGATGATGAGGAGACGCTTGAACTCATGGCGCTCCTAAGGAAGAAGGCACTCTCCAAAGGGAAGATAAAGATCGATGATGAGAAGAAGAAGAAGGGGAGTAGTCACGCCGACTACTCCCGATATCCTTTTAACTATGATCATTTAAATTCAAACAATAATCATTATTTATCAATTTCTTTAGGAAACACCCCATACTTTGATGGCAATGATTATTCAATGTGGGGGCAAAATATGAAGATGCATTTAATATCACTTAATCCCAGCTTGTGGCATATAGTGTGTACAGGGATAGATACCCCAGATGACGATGAGGAGCTCACACCAAGCCAAGAACAAGCGATTCATAGGGACGTCAAGCCGCAGCTGTCATGACTTCATCATTGAGTCGAGACGAGTTCACCAAGGTGGATGGACTAGGAATTGCAAAAGAGATATGGGAAACATTACAAACTGCACATGAAGGCGGTCGTCATGTGCGAGAGGCCAAGACTGAAACGATCGAAGGCAAATTTGGAATTTTCACCATAGAAGAGGATGAGTCACCGCAAGACATTTACAATCGGTTGAAGACTCTCATCAATAAATTTCAAGCCTATGAAAGCAAAAAGTGGAATGATCACGAGGTTGTGAAGCTAATCCTTAGAGCCTTCATGCCTCGCAACGTAACCCCATGCTCGATGATTAGGGAAAGCCCCGGGTATGAGAAAATGACCCTGGACGAATTGCATGCAAAAATTATCGATTTTGAGATGATGGAGAAACATGCAAAGCATGCCAAAGAGATTGCCTACCTTACCTCGGCAAAGAAGAACGGAGTAGCTTTGAAGTCCACTTGCAAGCCAATGTCAAAAGAAGCTCGAGAAGCTCAACAAGAAGAGGACAACAATGACGAAAGCAACGATATAGATGAAGAAGATATGATCCTCTTTATGAAGAAATTCAAGAAGATGATGAAAAGAAGATAAGGTGGTAGATCAAATGAAGGAAGACACAAAGACAAATCAAGACCTAAGTTGAGGCGCTTGTTATAACTGTGGTGAATACGATCACTTTATAGTTGATTGTTCCTATGATGAAAACAAGAAGAAGACCAAGGATACAAAGCCTCAACCCAAGAAGATGTTCAAGAAGAACAAGAAAATTGGACAGGCCCACCTAGGAAAGGAGTGGGACTCCAATGATGAGTCCTCAAGTGAAGAGGAAGAGGAGATGGCTAGCATGGCCATCAAAAAGACAACCAATAAATCCACCCTCTTTCCAACTATTGGCGCAAGGAAGGACAATGACACATGTCTAATGGCGAGGGAAGGTAAAAGAAAGGTAACAACTAAATATTCCTCTTCGCATTCCTTCTCTAGCGATAGTGATGCTTATAGTGATGATGAGGATATGCTTGTTGGCTTAGATAAGAAAACTGCTGCAAAAATGAAATTCTTGATGGATAAGCTTACTGATAAGGAGGAGCTTGTTGATCGCCAACAAGATATGATCATCCTTCAAAAGGAGGAATATCTTAAGATAAAAAATCTTCTTGAACTTGGAAAGGAGCAAAGCAAGTCACTAGAACTTGAGTTAGCTTCAAGTAAGGAAGCTTGCTTGAAGTTAAGCGACTCAAATGTAATCATCAAGGATGAACTTGCTAACTTAACAAAAGTAAACAAGATCCTTGAGGTACAAGTTGAGTCACTCAAGCAAAGTGACCCTTCATCCTCTTCAAGCTCACCTTCTCAACACTTAAAATCTGAAACTACTATTACTTGTGCATGTGCTAAAATTGATACCAACTTGAAGGAGAAGTCAACTTGACAAAGGACAAGCATCCCTCCCGAAGTGGCATATTTGACAAGGAGAAGGTCAAGTATGCACGCAGTGCATACTTGGCCACAAGACCTCCTAATGTCAAATATGGCATTGGGTATTCTTATGGTGAAAAGCAAACTGCTAGAAGCCACAAGAATAACAAGGAACGCATTGCCTTTGCCAAGGGAAACTCCTCTCAAGCTAGAACGCCTAATAATGTTGACAAGTCCAAAAATGTTAACACATATGAGCAACAACTGTTGTTTAGAAACTTTGACGCATCATATGTTCTCATTAAAAGTAATTTTGGTAGAGTTTATGCTAAACATGTTGGGCCATGCCATGGGAACACAGGGTGCCCAAATCACTTGTAACTAATCTCAAAGGACCCAAGCAAGCTTGGGTACCTAAAACCAAGGCGTAATTTGTTTTTGCAGGCCTATTCCTCTGGTGGATTAAAATTGCTAGATAGTGAATGAACCAACCACATGACCGGAGAAAGAAGGATGTTTGTAGAATATGAAGAAAATGAAGATCCAAGCGAAGGCATCTATTTTGGAGACAACAGTCAAGGAAGGGTGCTCGGTACCGGTAAAATTGCAATATCATCTCAACACACTCTTTCTCATGTTTTACATGTCGATTCCTTAGATTATAACCTACTGTCCATATCTCAATTATGTGAAGAGGGTTATAATTGCTTGTTCACTAATGAGGGTGTGACCGTCTCTAGAAGGAGTGATGACTCGGTTGCATTCAAGTGTGTGTTAAAGGGAAAATATTATCTTGTTGACTTCAACAAAGATAAAGGCAAACTTGACACATGCTTGATTGCAAAGACCAATATGGGTTGGTTGTGGCATAGACGGCTAGCACATGTTGGTATGAGAAATCTTCAAAAACTCCTTAAGGGCGATCACATCAGAGGTTTGAAGGATGTTGTTTTTGAGAAAGACAGGCCTTGTAGCACGTGCCAAGCCAGGAAGCAAGTAGGAGCACCCATCCCGCGAAGAACGTCATGACAACGACAAGACCGCTAGGGCCACTTCACATGGATATATTTGGTCCAATTGCTTACATAAGCATCAGCGGTAACAAATACGGTTTAGTAATTGTTGATGATTTTTCGCATTTCACATGGGTTTTCTTTTTGCATGATAAGACAGGAACTCAAGTAACCCTCAAGAAGTTTCTCAAGCGTGCCCAAAATGAATTTTCATTGAAGATCAAGAACATACGAAGTGACAATGGCACAGAGTTCAAGAACACCCAAGTTGAGGAGTACCTAGACGAAGAAGGCATAAAACATGAATTTTTAGCACCGTACTCCCCTCAACAAAATGGAGTAGCCGAAAGGAAGAATTGAACCCTCATAGAGATGGCGAGGACAATGCTTGATGAGTAAAAGACTTCAGATCGATTTTGGGCTGAAGCGGTCAACACCACTTGTCACGCCATAAATCGACTCTATCTTCATCGCCTACTCAAGAAAACGTCATATGAACTACTCACTAGTAACAAGCCTAATATTTCCTATTTTTGAGTTTTCGGTTCTAAATGTTATATCTTGAACAAGAAGCCTAGGACTTCAAAGTTTGCTTCAATGTCTAATGAAGGTTTCTTGCTTGGCTATGATTTGAACTCTTACGCCTATCGTGTCTTCAACAAGGTCTCCGGACTTATTGAAGTAGCACGTGATGTAATGTTCGATGAAACTAACAGCTCTCAAGAAGAGCAAGTTGATCAATGTGTGCTATATAGAGAAGAAGCTCCATATCAAGCGTTCAGAAGAATGGCGTTGGGTGATGTTCGACCACAAGCGCCACTTCCAATTGCAAATGAAGATGATGAACCACAAGTGCAGGTAAATGATCAAGGGGGATATTCTACACTTCGTCAACCTCATGAAGATCAAGATGATCAACAAATCAATGAGGGCAACCATCTAGGGGGGAGGAGAAGATTAGGACAATGAAGACGCAAGACCACAAGTGCCACATCCAAGAGTACACCAATGCATCCAAAGAGATCACCCCGTCGACAACTTAATCGGTGACATCCAAAAGGGAGTAACAACTAGATCTCGAATTCCTAATTTTTATGAACATTACTCGTTTGTATCCTTTTTGGAACCTCACAGGGTTGAAGATGCATTGAAAGATCCGGATTGGGTGGTGGCAATGCAAGAAGAATTGAACAACTTCAAACAGAACGAGGTGTGGGAACTTGTTGAAAGGCCCAAGTTCAACGTCGTCAACACTAAATGGGTCTTCCGCAACAAACAAGACGAACACGGGGTGGTGACAAGAAACAAGGCGTGACTTGTGGCCAAGGGTTATTTACAAGTCGAAGGTTTGGATTTCGACGGAACTTTTGCTCCCGCAGCTAGGCTTGAATCGATTAGAATATTACTTGCATATGCTACTTACCATAATTTCAAGCTCTATCAAATGGATGTGAAAAGCGCCATCCTCAACAGACCAATCAAGGAGGAGGTGTATGTGGAGCAACCCCGCCCCCCCCAGATTCAAAGATCAAGAGTTCCCCGACCATGTGTTCAAACTGCGTAAGGATCTCTATGGCCTCAAACAAGCTCCTAGAGCTTGGTATGAGTGCCTTAGAGATTTTTTAATTGAAAATGGGTTTAAGATTGGTAAAGCTGATTACACGTTGTTTACCAAGCACTTTGATAATAATCTATTTATCTGTCAAATTTATGTTGATGATATTATATTTTGTTCTACCTTGAGATATTTTTGCATTGAGAAATTCCATTGAATCGCTAGTTACGGTTTGAACAGTTGAACACCGGACCAGTCCGGTCTCTATACGGACAAGTCCGGTATTCCGGACTAGTCCGCACATGAGTACCGGACAAGTCCAATTTTTGACTGAACTCAACCCTGAATTCCAACTACTCAATGCATTGCCTTGCCATCATTCCTCATCCATGTATTGTATAATCCTCTTGTCAGGACCATGTCAAGCTCCAATGATGAGATCTCCGACTATGAAGCCGAGATGGACCAAGAGTCATTGCTTCGGTCCTCGACGGGCCAAAGCAAGAAGCAGCAAAATCGTGCCGCTGATCCATCGCCCACTCCACCTCATGTGCGGCGAAAGGTCGTGGCCAAGAAGCCCACATCCAAAGGAAAGGATGCAGCTGGCCCTAGCTTGACAGCTTCCCCGCAAGCTAAGGGCAAAGGGAAAGGGATCGCCACCGGTCCGATTGGCCCTCTCCAAATGAGTGCTCCAAGACAGGGGAACAGAGACCCCTCTGAAGAATGATTCAATGGGAAAGGAAGCGATGTGGCTTCAAAGCTCAGGAGCATTGACTGTTACAGCAGTTCCAGAAAGGCAGTTGATGCAAGATTCTGGAGCAACTTCCACGCGGACTACTATAGTTTTGTGTATCTCACGATGAAGACTCTGGTGGTCCACAGCCAGTTGATTGACTGGAGCCACTTTGAGAGGAAAAGCTGCCTAGCCATTGATGATGTGATTGCAGTTGTGGCAAGGCATGGACTGAATGATTTGTTTGCCTTCATATACAACTGGAATGATGAAGATATTGCTCAGTTCTATGGTACCCGCTATTTTGCCAGTGATGAAGAGGAAAGGGTGACTTGGATGACTCACGGATCCAAGTACACTGTGACTTATGATGAGTTTGCGAGATTGCTTCACCTGAAAGACACTAGCAACAATGAGCTCATCATCCACAACATTGGCATCTTGGAGAAGGATAAGATGGAGTTCCTTTATGATACTCGCCTGAAGTACAACCCTCCATCGACCAAGAACATGAAACCCTTCTTCATGGTTCTCAAAAGGGTGTTGAGGAAGACAATAGATCCAAAAGATGGAGATGCAGGGAGTGTCCAAGGCTACCTGAGGACATTGATGAAGGTGATCAGCAAAAGCAGGAAGTTTGATGTCTTTGACTACATTTGGAATGATATGGTGAACATCTCCTGCACACTGAACCGTTCCTATGGCTATGCGCTCTACATCATGTTTATGATTGAGAAAGTCATAGGAATTGAGTTTGTGAACGATGTAGAGCACACTCCTCTATTGCCCCAGAAGCCTTCCCAAGCCACTCTCTCAGCTGCTCCATCTCCTGTGTCAAGTGAAGAGGCTCCGAGGAGAGCTCAAGGAGATGCAAGGACTGCTCCCACTACTAGGGCCCCTCCTCAAAAAGGGTCTCCTAGTGGCATCTTGAAGTACTTGGACGCCAACTTTAGCTCCTGCAAGAAGGCTGAGGTGAAAGTCCACAATTTGAACAAGGCAAGGAAAGAGTATATGAGATACATAAAGCAAAATGTCAAAGCCATATGCCAGAAGCTAGAGATTGAGCCTATTGGGTCTCCTGTCATTTCCGAGGACTCTACTTCTGACTTCTCGGAGCTTCCACCCTTCTCACCTTCTGAACTTGCCTATTTTGGTGTTGGGAACGCTGCAAGTGGTTCTCATCCCCCTCCTCCTCAAGCTGATGACAATGAAGATGACGAGAGGATCGACAGCGAGGAGGTGAGTCGATGGCGGTTGCTAGATCCCTCCTCTCCTTCTTTTTGGTGTCTTGATGCCAAAGGGGGAAAGATTGAGGGGGAGTCACTAGGTCTAGCAGTAGTTTAAGAGATGAGAGCTCAAATTGTGTTTCTTTTGAAATTCTGCTACTTTTGGGTTGTAAAAGTGCTATTATGCTCTTATTATGGTTCTAAGTTATGTTTATGGAGTTTGTGATGATTGTGTGGTACAATCTATGTTTATGCTTTAAATTGACATATATTCTTGCTGTTGTTATGATTATGCTTTTACCTCATCATCATCACAATTATTTCCCACACACACGTAGTTTTGCACCCCACCAGAAAGAGTGCCCATATGTCTTATGTTTTCATTACTTAACTTGTTCCAAGCTCATATATTCACACTTTATGAAAATCTGGATGTTTAATCATATTTGTGAAATCTCAATTAGTTGTCATCAATCACCAAAAAGGGGGAGATTAAAAGTTGTAACACCCTCATTTTCATGCATCATGCCTTGCATACACTCATATACAAGTTTAACATTAACCCACAACAAGAGGAACGAGTTTAAAATTGATTTGGAGCATTTAAAATTGATTTGGAACGAAATCGCACTTAAAATGCATGAAAGTGCGGACTAGTCCGATTTTACTGAGGACTAGTCCGATTTCTCTCTGACTAAAAACGGACTTGTCCGTTTTTGCTGCGGACTAATCCGATTTTGCCTCTGGAAACCTTCGGACTTGTCCGATTTTCTGCGGACTAGTCCGATATTCCAAGAATCCTTGAAAAGTTGCTAAGTCCCTAGACTTTTCCGGACTAGTCCGGTGCTCCAGCGGACTTGTCCAATTTCCTCTCTGACTAAAGTCGGACTTGTCCGATTTTAGGCCAGACTTGTCCGTTTTTCTCTCTGGACAATTTCAGACTAGTCCGGTCCTTTTCGGACTTGTTCGATATTTCGCAACTCCGAGTTGATCTTTTGTTTTACGACTTGTTTCTTGCGTTGTACGTTAAGTGGGCCTAGGGATATCGTGCCTAACTCTTTTAGAGGCCATGCGGGACCCTAAACCGGCCTCTACTCATCCCAAACTCGAAATCCATCTAACCCTAGCCTCCACCTCTATATAAACAACCCCACCCCTTGGCTTGACATCTATTTGTCACTTTTCCACCCCACCCAAACCCTAGTTCGTGGAGAGCCACCACCAAGGAAGGAGGAGGAGATCCCAAGAAAGAAGAAGAAGAGGAGGAAATGAAAGAGGATCAAGATCTCCGTCAAGTTTCGTTCTTCATCACCAATTCATCTCCAAGTTCATCACCAACCCTAGATCATCAAGATCCAAGTGTTACCTCCAAGTTTCTTGATTCATTGGAGTTCTAAACACCTGGTATACCTTCTATTCTATTTTCCTTACGAGAATTCAACCCCTAATCTTCAAATTTACGTCGATCTAGAAAACCCTAGTTTGCTAGTTCTGCGAAGTGCGGACTAGTCCGACCTTCTGCAGACTAGTCCAATTTTCCTGGTTAAAATGTGTTGAATTGATTCTAAAAGAAGATATAATCAAACCCAAACCTGTATAAACTTGTAAAAAGCTATTAGAACTAGTTAGTGATCATTAAAAGTAATCTATTAACAAGTTCTACCTTGCATTTGCATTAATCATGCATGTCATGTCATATTGAGTAATATTTGTGCACTCTTTGATTGTGTTTCTTGTCTTGTATGTTTATTGTGCGGATTAGACGATTTGCGCTAGAGAGTGCTACGGAGGATCTATAGCACCAAGAGTTTGAAGGCTTTGACCCTAATCAACCGCAAGAGCAAGGCAAGTGTCCTTGAAGCATATTGATCCTGTTTTAAAATAAATGTTTTGTTTGCAAACTGCATGCTTGTGTCAAATTAATGGGAATCCTATGGTAGGAAATTTACTAGAATTTTTTAACCACCCTTGTCACCTGGAATTATGGTAGAGAGTCGGGATGGGCTTTTTACCTTTTTGCTTCGCTTAATTAATTGGGACGGGAAGTCAACACTACACATTTAAGTATGCATTAATGATATTTTGGTTAATGTGAACTGGTCAATATGATATGGTAATGGGTGATCTAAGCAAGCTTGGTATGTGGATGGGTTGGATGTCATGGTGGTTTGCTTGCTTTAGATCTAAGGACCGGTTCATGCGAGAATAAGCCAGGACTACAGTGCCACCACGAGGCCAAGTATGGGTGCGGCGTAGCTGATTAATTAGGGCTTTGCTAGTGCTGTTTGGACAGTTGTGGATGCTCGGGGAAGAGGTAGTCAGATTGGGTTTGTTGATGATTGGTGGGACTACCCTGGGATCCGAATGGCTCAAGAGGGGGCCCTTGGTTGAAGATGTGCTCTGTGGGAGACATCGCCACCAGTGAAACCTCAGGGGGGTCTAAATAGGCTAGTAATCCCTTTGTAAAGGCTATTTTGTGATCTCTTGGCCATACACCAAAGGAAGTGTAATTGGCACAAGGGAGGTTCATTAGTCGTCGACGGGTGATGAAATCACAAACACGTGGGCAAAGCGGTACAAACTCTGCGGAGTATTAAAACTATCATGATAGTCGTGCTCCCGGTTATGAGCACCTGGACAACTTTCATGATTAGAGGGTACTCGGTATTGGGATGGTATTTGGGATGGTTATGGTTGGTATTATGGTTATGGATGTTTATGAATTGAATTCTGGTATTGAATATGGATATTGGTATATGGATGTTGGATATGAAATATGGACTGGTATTATGATTACTATATAGCTTATGATGGGTTTATTTCACATACATGTAATATATTGCTTTTCAAATGTTTTAATGTACTTTTCAGCACTCATCTATTATTATATTCGTCACTTGAATCCCCCCCCCGCCCAACAGTTGCACGTCAGGATTGGGAGTTTAATGAGGTTAATGCGGAGCTCTAGGCCGTGTCTACCGTCAACTTTTCCTGTGGTGTTTTGGAGCTGCGCTATACCCTATTGATTATACTGCCTAGCTGTTTAGATTGCTTATTTAGTTTATTTCTGCTGCATTAGTTGAACTTGTCATTAATATTCATTAGAGCTTGTACTCGAGGATAATAAGGTTTGTGCAATAAAACTTGATAATTAATCTTGTTTTGTGGTAATTTTTTGTATACTCTTTTGTGAATGCACTCATGTGTGTGTGTTGAACATCCTGGGCACACATATGCGTTTACTTGGTTCATTTTCAGAACTGGGCGTCACAAAAGTGCATCTAGGCATACCTTGTGGGTTTGGTTGATTTATGACAAACAAATGAGATCCTAACCAAATTGTTGAGATGAGCGTAGGTTTTGATGAAATTATGAAGTAAGCGCAAAAAGAAAGGAGAGTGATGAATCAAGTTGAAAAGAGCTCAAGGGATGAATAAAATACTCTTTGTGTATGGAGTGTGTTGGAGAAACACACCCCAGAAGCTCAAGCAAAAGAAAACACTCTCACTGTGTGACATCCTAGCTCAAGGCTTAATAGGATTGACATAATTACTCATACCACCAAGGTATACCTTCTTTTCCGAACACCCACCCACAAAGAACTCCGAGGTTAAGCGTGCTTGGTCCGGAGCAATTTACGGATGGGTGACCGACTGGGAAGTCTTCCCGGATGCGCACGAGTGAGGACAAAATATGCAGAAAAGACTAATGTTGGTCTGTGGGGCTAGTCTGTGATCCTGGAGAGATGCCAGAAGTAACGACCGCCAGACCCGTAGTTGTTGGAGTGCTACAGAATGGTATCAGAGCCGACCCTCGCGGTTTTACAGATGTGTACGCGTCAGGGACCTGGGTACACATGCATGACGCGTGAGTCCTCTAGGAGGGACATGGTATGGTATGTATGTTAGTACTGAACGTATGGTCATGGCCAAGAGGGGACGTTCCTGACTTGGAAGTTGACCAACGAGGACGTCGGTCTTCTAAGGGGGGTGGATTGTGACATCCTAGCTCAAGACTTAATAAGATTGATAGAATAACTCGTATCACCAAGGTATACCTTCTTTTCCGGAAGCCCACCTACAAATAACTCCGAGGTTAAGCGTGCTTGGCCCGAAGCAATTTATGGATGGGTGACCGATCGGGAAGTCTTCTCAGGTGCACATGAGTGAGGACAAAATGTGCAGAAAGACTAGTGTTGGCCCGTGGGGCTAGTCTGTGATCTTAAAGAGCTGCCAGAAGTAACGACCTTCAGGACCGTAGTGGCTGGGGTGCTACAAGGAAGCAAAATGCTAAGACTCCCAAGAATGGCAAAGTCAAGGGGTGCTACAAGGAAGCAAAATGCTAAGACTCCCAAGAATGGCAAAGACTTGACTGCTTTTGTCAAGGAAGGTTCATACCAAACAACAAGGGAAATGACATTGCTACTTCACATAACATGCCTAGAAATGCACCTCATCCATTGTTCCATGATTTTTATCTTCATATGTATTATTAAGGAATAAGTTTTGGAAGCCTTACGCTAAGTGTGTTGGGCCACTCCACAAGAGTCCAAAATCTTGTGTGTGGGCGCGCAAGTGCCTCTTGACTAACACCAAAGGACACAACACTGCTTGGGTACCTAAAACCAAGACTTAACTCTATTTTGTAGGCATACTCCTCCGGTGGGACAAAATGGGTCCTTGATGGTGGACGCACAAATCATATGACCGGAGAGAGGAAGATGTTCGTGTAGTATGAGGAAAATGAAGATCCAAGTGAGGGAGTTTACTTTGGGGACAATAGCCAAGGGAAAATCCTTGGCACCAGTAAAATTGCTATATCCCCTATTCACACTCTTTCCAATGTTTTGCATGTTTATTCACTTGATTATAATTATTTTCCATATCACAACTATGAGGGAAAGGTTATAATTGTCTTTTCACTAACGAGGGTGTGACCGTCACAAGAAGGAGCAATGACTCAATTGCTTTTAAGAGTGTGCTCAAGGGAAATCTCTATCTTGTGGATTTATCCGCGGATAAAGCCTAACTTGACACATGCTTAATGGCAAAAACCAACATGGGATGGCTTTGGCATAGAAGACTAGCCCATGTTGGGATGAGGAATTTGCAAAAAATTCTTAAGGGCGAGCACATATGTAGTTTTAAACAATGTTGTGTTTTAAAAGGATAGGCCATGTAGCGAATGTCAAGATGAAAAGCAAGTTGGAGCTCAACATCCATCCAAGAACATCATGATGACAACAAGACCATTGGAACTTCTACACATGGACCTCTTCGGTCAAATCGCCTACATAAGCATTGGCGGTAACAAATATGGCCTTGTAATTGTTGATAATTTTTCACGTTTCACTTGGGTGTTCTTTTTGCATGACAAAAGCGAGACTCAAGGTGTCCTCATGAAATACTTAAGGAGAGCTCAAAATGAGTTCTCCTTGATAATCAAGAATATAAGGAGTGACAATAGCATAGAGTTCAAGAACACTCAAGTTGAAGAGTTTCTGGATGAAGAAGGCCTCAATCATGAGTTCTCAGCCCCCTACTCCCCTCAACGAAATGGGGTGGCCGAGAGGAAGAAAAGGACTCTCATTGAGATGTCTAGAACCATGTTTGATGAGTAAAAGACATCAGACCGGTTTCGGGCGGAAGCGGTTAACACTGCTTGCCATGCCATAAACCGATTGTATCTCCATCGCATATTGAAGAAGACGTCTTATGATCTCCTAACCGGTAACAAACCCAATATATCCTATTTTCGTGTTTTGGGAGCAAATGATATATTCTAAACAAGAAGACTAGGACTTCAAAGTTCGCTTCAAAGTCCTATGAGAGTTTCTTGCTTCGTTATGACTCAAACACTTACGCCTATCGTGTTTTCAACGAATCCTCCGAAATCGTTGAAGTGGCACGTGACGTAGTGTTTGATGAGACGAATGGCTCCCAAGTGAGCAAGTTGATCATAATGTGATAGATCAAGAAGAATCTCCACAAGTGGTGATAGGAAGGATGGCATTTGGAGACATTCGACCACAAGAACAACCTCAAGACTCAAGTGACCATCCCACACATCAAGCAAACTCTTCCTCAAAATATCAAGCTCAAGACCCTCAAGATGCGCTTCAACAAGATGAAAATGAAGGCATCGATCAAGGGGGAGATGAAGAAATTGAGGAAGAAGATGATGAAGTTCCAGGAACTCAAGCACCACACTGAAGAGTGCATCAAGGCGTTCAACGGGACCATCCCATTGATAACATCCTTGGAGACATCTCCAAGGGGGTAACTACTCGATCTTGTGTTGCAAATTTTTGTAAACATTACTCTTTTGTTTCTTCTTTGGAACCTCACAAGGTTGAAGAAGCTGACAAGATCTAGACTAAGTGATGGCCATGCAAGAAGAGCACAACAATTTCGAAAGAAATCAAGTATGGGAGCTCGTGAAAAGGCCAAATGCAAATGTTGTGGGCACCAAATGGTGTTCCGCAACAAACAAGAAGAGCACGGGGTGGTTACAAGGAACAAAGCACGACTTGTGGCCAAGGGGTACTCACAAGTCAAAGATTTGGATTTTGATGAAACCTTTGCTCCCGTAGCTAGGCTTGAATCAATTTGCATTTTACTTGCCTTTGCTACTCACCATGATTTTAAGCTATACCAAATGGACGTCAAGAGTGCATTTCTCAATGGTCTAATCAAAGAAGAGGTGTATGTGGAGAAACCACCGGTCTTTGAAAATCAAGACTTCCCAACCATGTCTACAAAATGTGTAAGGCTCTCTATGGCCTCAAATAAGCTCCTAGAGCTTAATATGAATGCCTTAGAGACTTTCTATCCCAAAGTGGTTTCAAAACTAGGAATGCCGACTATACTCTATTCACTAAGCATTTCAATGATGATTTGTTTGTATGCCAAATATATGTCGATGACATTATATTTGGTTCTACTAACAAATCTTTTTGTGATGAGTTTTCTAAGATTATGACCGAAACGTTTGAGATGTCAATGATGGGGGGGTTTAAGTTCTTCCTAGGATTTCAAGTGAAGCAACTCAAGGAATGCATGATCATTAGTCAAATGGAGTACACAAGAAGTTTGATATGGACAAAGCCAAACCCATCAAGACTCCAATGGGAACCAATGGGCACCTCAACCTTAATGATGATGGTCCAAGTGTGGACTAAAAGGTATATCGCTCCATGATAGGTTCATTGCTTTACTTATGTGCATCTAGGCCCGATATAATGCTAAGTGTTTGTATGTGTGCTTCATTACAAGCTACTCCCAAGGTGTGTCATTTGATAGCTGTAAAGAGAATTCTTAGATATTTTGTTCACACACCAAGCCTAGGACTTTGGTACCCCAAGGGCTCCAAGTTTAATCTTATTGGATATTCCGATGCGGATTATGCGGGGTGCAAAGTTGATACGAAGAGTACCTCCGGGACTTGCCAATTCTTGGGTAGGTCCCTAGTGTCTTGGTCCTAAAAGAAACAAAATTCCATTGCTCTTTCCACGGCTGAAGCAAAGTATGTCGCAACCGAAAGTTGTTGTGCACAACTTCTTTGGATGCGACAAACTCTTAGGGACTATAGCATAAACTTGCACCAAATCCCTCTTCTATGTGACAATGAGAGTGCCATCAAAATAGCCCACAATCCAATTGAGCATTCAAGGACCATGCACAATGATATCCGCCACCGCTTCTTGAGAGATCACTCCATCAAAGGAGACATAGTGATTTCCCATGTGAGGACCGAAAAACAATTGGTTGATATCTTCACCGAGCCCTTATATGAGAAAAGATTTTGTGAACTTAGGAGTGAACTCAATATCTTAGATTCTAGAAATAAGGCTTGAGTCTTGCACATCTGATTGTTAGTTGTATTTGCTTCAAAATTCATGCATGCTTGCGAAGAACTCTTCCCCCTCGATTTTCTACAAAACTATTTAAAATTATTGGATATTTGTGAACTATGGTCATAGTTTGGTTGTTGATTGCTTACAGACCATATTTGCAAAGATCTTTTGTGAAAACTTGTCCATAATGTCCAACTTATTTGACCTCTCTTCAAAATTCTAGTTTCACACTACAACTAATCAGGGGGAGTCAGAGAAGTTTGACTAGTAAGTCAGACATGTCTGACTCAGTCAGACATGTCCAACCTTTGAGTCAGGCACGTCCGACGTGAGTCAGTTATGGTTTCGGGATACTGTCGGACTTTTTTGGCTTTTGCGGCGGACAAGTCCGGCGTGGGATGTCTAAGACCCCAAAAGAGGCCGACGGCTCCTCTTCCCTCTCTCTCCCCTCATTTCAACTCTCTCAATCGTGTTTATCTTCCTCCCTCTTAAAATCTTCATTGATTTTGAGTCTCTTACGACGAGTGTGTGAGGTCGATCTCTTCCAAGACTTGAGGATCAACAACCCATCCAATCTTCTCCGCTCTTTCCTCTTCTTAAGCCATGGCTCGTGAAAGTCAAGGTACAAAGAGAGGCAAGCAAGCCGCCAACAGCGAAGCATCAACTCAGGCCCGAAGAGAGTAGAGCAGACTATTTGTTGTACCAAACCCCTCAGGGGGCCATTGTTGTATCGGGAGGCTCTAGTGGTGGTGCTCAAGCTGCTCAAGAGGATGTTGAGATTGAACCCTTGATAGTACACTCACTGGTAGGCGACCCTCATCGTCTGGTAGACAAGATCAACTGCCGAAGGAACCTTCTGGATACTCAGCATTAGAGAGATGTGAAGTGCTATGATATGCCTAGGGTTGGGAGAGACCCTCACTTCTGGAGCTACTTTCACATGGATTTCTGTTGGTTCGTGCTCATGACAAAGAAAAATTTGGTGACTGATATGCAATGGATTGACTGGCAGGCAGTACAACAGAAGAGAGATGTCCTATTTTTCGAGGTCAAGGACGCTTGTGAGTATCACGGAGTAAAGGACATCATGGGTATGCAATACCCATGGAATGTTGAAGTCATTCTTCAGCTCTATGCAACCATATTCTATTGGATAGACAAGTTAGGTTTCACCTGGATGACCAAATGTGAAAAATACTCTCAGCTATGAAGATTTTGCTACCATTATGGGTATGGGGCACTGTTTGAGGCATCCATTGAAGATCCATGAGGAGCCTCTTGTGACTATTGAAAAGATGATGGACTTCTACTCAGAGGGGTACCCTGCTCAGCCTCCTCACATCTACAGGCTACGACCTTTCCATGCAGTGCTTAATCGTCTCATATGAAAGACGATAGCCCCTAAAGACGGAGATGCCAACCGTATTAATCACAACAGCCGCAATGTCATCAAGCTCCTTGCCAGCCAACAAAAGTTCAATGCTTGTGACTACATATATAAGGAGATTTACATTGCTTCTGAGACTCCCGCCAGGTCTTGTTGCTATGCCCCATACATCATAAAGCTTATCGAGACAGTTTCTGGTAGGAAATTTGTGAAGGATGTGGTGCATAGGACCCTAGTGCTTCAGAAGCCTTCAAAGCTTCATCACCTATGAGAGACTCTTTGGCACTGTCTTAGCCTAGATCGCCGAGGAGGTGCTCAACTCAGCCCCCTCCTCCAGCGCCATAGCAACCATCTCGTTCTTTGGTACTATTAAAGATTCTCAAAGCTATTTTCTCGATGTGCCGCTCCACTCACATATCAGTTCAAAAGTTCGCGAAGCGGACTAAGAGGGACCTAACATCTATTAGAGAGCAGCTCCAGGTGCCCCCAGTGGCAGATGATAGCGAGGATGAAGAGCCTGCAGAATTTCCGAAGTTGTCTGCGTTAGAGCTTGCCTTCATCACAAGGATGGGTGCTACTTCTAGTGCTCCTGCAGCTGCTCATTCTGTTGATGATGAATATGATGAAGAAAGCGAGTATGAAGAGGAACAAGAGAGTGGCAATTCCGAATAGAGCGATGACGAGTGGATACTAGGGCTCTCTTAGCTTTTCTCCTTTTTAGTGCCTTGATGCCAAAGGGGGAGAAGTATCTTAGCTTGTTATGCTTTTGCTAGATTCATGTTATGAATGCTTAGTTTAGTTCACGTCATCAATGCTTATTAACTTGCCTTCATATAATGCATCACAATGTCATTCATTCACACAAAATGCATGTAGGCACCTATTGATGTTTCTTACGTCACAGATAAAATCCGCAAGCGCACGGAAACTACCGATGTAGCATTTCCCCTTAAAAGAATATTTAAAGGGTGTCATTTCTATTTTCCCAAAGGAAGTCTTGGTGGAAGCATAACAATCATCAAATGGAAGGGATAGGTTGGTCTTAGGTAGGGTTGTAGTAAGGATTGGTAAGAGATATGTGAAGGTAGTGTGACACACACAAGAGTATCCTATTCTAAGGGGGGTAAATGGATCAAAGAGGGATTAAGCTAAGAGTTAGGTATATAGTCCTACTATGCTTCTAGTATACATATACATAGCCTAAGTTAGATACTAATAATCATATTTGTCGGTACCCAACATACAGGGTACCCTTGCGCAGGCTGAAAGTACCTATGTACCCTGCCTCCCAGCCGAGGTAGGATCCAATGGCGCCACATGTCTAGAAGGCATCGGACCTCGGCCTTCCTCAAGTACAAGATCTGGCGGTGCCACGTGGACCTCAAAGACGGGACCCAGCTCCCCTGATGGCGCAGGCTCCCAAGCTGCCACATGTCTAGCGAGACGGGACCCCACTCCACCATAGGAGTGGGCTCTGGTGCAGCCACATGGCTCGAAGCACCGGGACGGACAACCCCCCTCCCGCACAGAGAAAGGCGCCAGGGCTGCCACGTTCCCCGAAAGGTTCTGGGGCTGGCCTCCCCCGCAGCAGCCATCTCCAAAGCTACCACGTGTCCTGCAACTTGCCTTGGCCGGAGGGGTTGTGGGAGTTAAGGGGTGGTGCGCTCTGTCTATATCAAGCATTGAAGACATGCACTTACCTCCAATGCATGACATGGCACACGCCAACGGTCAGAGACCGCTGCGCCCAATCGCATCACAGTAAAGGCGTTGCAGCCAACCCCTCTCCGCCAACTGGGGTAGTTTACGACGACAAGACAGAGAGAAGGGACATCCCCTACCAGCGTTAGCCACTACGCATGGGCCACTGGTATTGGAGGCAACAAGACGACGAGTGTTCAAGTCGAGGTCAGGGACAGCGTAGTGGAGAAGCCTAATATCTTTAGGATAAGATCTCTCCGGGGCCACCTGTCGTGCCCCAAACCCCACTTGTAAGGCGTCCGGCCTTGTAAATATAAGAACCGGATTGCCACCGTTACAAAGGATCCCCAATCTAAGGCATACACACGCTACACACACATTCACCAACAATACAAACCTCACCATGGAGTAGGGTATTACGCTCCGACGGTCCAAACGATGTAAAACCACTGCCTCACCACCTCTCATACCCGCAATCTCCATTGAGGACTAAGCCCTGCTGATCAAGAACCTCTGCAGGCTGCTCTCATAGCAGGTCCGGTGGAAGTGTCGCAAGAACACTTCAACATTTGGCGCGCCAGGTAGGTGCTTTTTCTTCTCAAAAGTGGTTGCGCTTTCATCGTAATGGTAAGCATCAAGCTTGCGTGGAGTGGTAAGATCGAGACGCAGATGGGGAGATGGAGTTTCAAAAGCCCGAACAGCCTATTGAAATGGTCCACCAGGCTAAAGACTTCGACCCCAACGGCGACCGCGAGTGTTGCAAAGCACTCCACGTCATTTGTGGGGTATCTTGGGAACCCACGATCGAAATGCGGTCAAGACCCTACGTCGGGCAGTGGCGTCACTAGCTCCTACTCACACCCCAACGCTGTATCATAGATGGATGGAGACGCTGATTAGCTTCGACGCCTCTGATTGCCCTGAGAACATGGCGGGAGTCGGGATTCTGCCCCTCCTCGTCGCCCCCACAATCGCCAACATCAAGTTCTACCATGTCTTGACAGATGGCGGGGCCGGCCTCAACCTCATGAGCCATGCGGCCTTCGCCAAGCTGATGATCCATGTGTCCAAGCTCGCCCCATCGAGACCGTTCTCGGGGGTAGGGCCAGGGAGTATTATACCGTACGGCAACATCCACCTCCAGGTGACCCTCGGGACACCCGAGAACTTCAGGACAGAGAACATCCTGTTCAACGACGCGGAGGTTAACCTCCCCTACAACGCCATCTTCGGTTCATGGCAGTAGCCCACAACGGCTACCTCGTCCTCAAGATGCCAACTCCCTCCGGCGTCCTCAAGATCTGCGAAGATCGTGCTGCACCGATGTTAGCTTTGGAGAAACTCTGAGCTCTGACAACAGCCCCAACATCTGTCCCGGGCGATGCTGGGCCAAGTTAGCTCTCGCCAAGCTTGCGCGAGCATGACTACGCCGCTCCACCCCGGGTCCAGCCATTCGGCAGCAACGACGTACCCATCAAGACTATCTAGATCGGCTCCAATGCTACCAAGACTACACGCATTGCGGGGATCCTAGACAGCAAGCAGGAATCAGGGCTCATCGCTTTTCTGTGAGCTAATGTCAACGTGTTTGCCTGGCAACCATCGCATATGCCCGACTTCCCCAGGGAAGTGATTGAGCATCATTTGAAGATCTATCCTGAAGCCCGGACAGCACAACAGAGGCCACGAAAGCAGTCCATCGAGCAGCAGAACTTCATCCACGAAGAGATCAAGAAGCTACTCGATGCCGGCTTCATACAAGAAGTCCACCAACCCAGATGGTTGGTCAACCCTGTTTTCGTTCCCAAAGCAGGCGGGAAGCTTCGGATGTGCATTGACTACACCAACCTCAATAAGGCATGTCCTAAAGATCCTTTCCCTCTCCCTAGGATAGATCAAATCATAGATTCAACCTCGAGATGTGATCTAATGTGCTTTCTAGACGCTTACTCGGGGTTCCACCAAATACCTATGTCTAGAGAGGACGAAGAGTATAAAACACTTACAACAGCAGATGGCCTTTACTGCTATGTCTCCATGCCTTACGGTCTCAAGAATGCCCTTCCTACCTTTGTACGTGCCATGCATAAAACACTTGGGGATCTCATTCTGGACCTAGTAGAGGTGTACGTCGACGATATCATTGTCAAAATCCAGACACATACATCATTACTAGACAACCTTTCCCTAGTCTTCGACAGGTTGCGGACCGCACGTACAAAGCTTAACTCAAACAAGTGTGTGTTCAGAGTCAAAGCTGGGAAACTCCTTGGTTTCTTGATATCACACCGAGGGATTGAGGCCAACCCAGAAAAGATCAAGGTAGTGGAGTTGATGCGGCCACCAGCCCGCACCAAGGATGTTCCCAAGCTTGTAGGTTGCTTGGCAGCGCTCAGCCAGTTTATCTCTAGACTGGCTGAGCGAGCCGTCCCATTCTTCAAGTTGTTGCGTTAGTTTGGACCATTCGTCTGGACCGAGGAGGTAGAGAAGACGTTCCACGAGCTGAAGCAACAACTTATGTCGCTCCCCATCATGGTTGCCCTGGAGCCCAGGGAGCCTCTGTACCTCTACATCGCCACCACGACGGAAGTGGTAAGCATGGTCTTGGTTGCAGAATGACCTAGTCCCCACCAGCACCAAGGAGTGAACTGGGCCCCTGTCGCTGATTCCAAGCTCCAGGGCTTGGAACTTGCAGGGGGGCCCGATAACCAAGTTGCCCCTGGGTCCCAGCCCTCTGGGGGCATTCGGGTCCCCCCAGGGGGCCCCGGAAATCAATATGCCTCTGGGTGCCAGCCCCGAGAGGATGGCCCGATTTCGGGGAACGTGGAGTCTTTGGGCCCGGGGCAGATGGAAGAAGATGCGCCGGATTCCCAAAGGAGGGTCCAAACCATCCAACGCCCAATCTACTTTATCAGCGAAGTCCTACAAGAAGCAAAAACAAGGTACCTTGAAGTACACAAGTTGGTGTATGCAGTGCTAATCATGCGACCAACAACATCGCCAAATGGGGGCGGAACAGTCGGAGTTCGAGCTCGAATTCATGTCGTGGCATGCGATCAAGAGCCAAGCACTGGCGGATTTCGTTGCTGGGTGGACTCCCTCACCAAGAAACCCAGGGGGCCAGAAGATCAGCGAGCTAGTGCCTAGGGCATCTGTGCTCACCAGACCCCACTGGACACTCTTCTTTGATGGTTCCTCACAGAAGCAAGGGGCCGAAGCCGGCGTACTGATCACCTCGCCAATAGGGGAGTAGTCCAAGTACACGGTGCACCTTGACTTCAAGGCGACCAACAACATGGCGGAGTATGAAGCCCTCATCTTCAGACAAACAGCTGTGCAGGGTCTTGGTGTCCAGCAGATGCTAGTCAAGGGAGACTCCGAGCTGATCATCAAGATGGTCCGGGGAGAATGCTGCCGCAACGAACCTCAACTCGCAACGTACCTATTGCACATCAAGAAGATGTATGCTGGCTTCGAGGCCTTGGACCTCTGCCATGTACCACACGCTGACAACTCCATCGCCGATGCCTTGTCAACAATGGCGTCCACTAGGGCCCTGGTTCCTGAAGGTGTCTTTGGCGGGATGTTGCAAAGGATGGCAACATCCTTCCGAGGAACATGTATCTGCTGAGCGGATCGTGAGGATGGCAAAACTCTACACGATGGTAGAGGGAGACCTCTACCGCCATGGCTCCAACGACATTCTACTACGATGCATAACGCGGGAGGAGGGATGTGGCTTGCTCGCAGAGGTCTACTACGGAGAAAGCAGGAATGTCGCGGCTTCCTACACACTGGATGATAAGGCCTTCCGACATGGCTTCTACTGGCCGACAGCACTCCAAGATGCTGTCAAGCTGGTGAAAGGGTGCAAAGCGTGCCAGTTCCATGCCAAGTGAATTCAAACACCAACGCAAACACTGTAGATGATCTTACCCTCCTAGCCGTCCGCGGTATGGGGGCTGGATATCCTGGGGACCTTCCCTAGGGCCGTCGGAGGGTACCGATTCCTCTATGTCACCGTAGAAAAGTTCCCCAAGTGGCCAGAAGCATCCCCGGTGGTCACCGTCAACAAGGAGTCCGCAGTCAAGTTCATCAAGTCGATCGTCTGCACGTTCGGGGTCCTGAACAGGATCATCACCAACAACAGGACCCAGTTCACTAGTGCATTGTTCTAAGACTACTGTGAAGACCTCAACGTCCAAGTTTGTTATGCGTCCGTGGCTCATCCAAAGAGCAACAGTCAAGTTGAAAGGGCCAACGCTGAGATCCTCAAGGGCCTTAAGAGACGCACGTATGACAACTTGGATAAGAATTGTGTCAAGTGGGTCGACAAACTTCTGTGTGTCCTTTGGGCGAGCCGGACATCACCCAGCCAGTCAACGGGGGAAACACATTTCTTCCTTGTATATGGGGTCGAGGCCATTGTCCCCCAGAGATCGCCATGGGCTGCATCTGGGTATGGGCATTCGACAAAACCAAGCAGGACCACCTCCGACGTGAAGATGTTGACCTCATCGATGAACCAAGGTGGAATGTCGCCATTCGAAACGCACAGTACTGGCATGCCCTCCAGTGCTACCAAGAATAGTTCATGCGGAGTAGAGAACTCCAGATAGGGGACCATGTGCTGTGGCGAATACTTTCTCGAGAAGGGTCACATAAACTCTCCCCCAGCTAGGAGGGCCCCTTCCGAGTGACATAGGTATCTCGCCCCGGGTGCGTCCGCCTAGCCACGGACGAAGGAGAGCCCCTCCCCAATCCTTGGAACATAGAGCACCTCCGTAAGTTCTACCCCTAGCATAATGGTAGGACAGTGTAGAGTGTCATGGTGCTCACGAGCAGCACATAGGACAACCAAACTCCAGGAGGGACAGGTCCAGAGTGTTCAGCCTGCTTAGCTTGGTCCTGCACCCTAAGCATGAACACTCTACGTCCCTTGCCATCCGAAGTGGGTCGTTGCCTTATTGTAAAGCATGTCTCCTCATATGAATGCCAATTTTAAAGAATCATTGTCTTACCCCCTGCCTTTTCTTTTGTTCATGTAATTACCCGTGAATTCTATGATCATCAGTTTATTCTCATTTTTTCGTATTTTATCCTCATATACCTAGTCAATTTTTCTCTATATCACCCCTGGTGGAGTTATGCAACCCTGCTGAAGGCAGACTTGTTTGAGGTACCTGCAAAGTGTTTTAGGATCTCACAGCTCCTCTCTTGCTTGGGGCCTTGTGGCGCCAGATGGTCTCCCACGAAAGGCTTATGCACAGCTGGATGTCCAGAGTGTGCAACCTGCTTAGTCTGGTCCTGCACCCTAAGCATGTGCACTCTGTCTCCCAGCCACCTGGCCACATCTACTAGGGGGCCTCTAAGGAGATTCCATAGGCAGGACACCAACTGACGACAGATCACCCATGTCAACTGTGCGATCGTTGGTTCCGCAAAAACTTACGAACTTGCAAAATTCTTCAAGCCCTTATGCAGCTAAGGAATCGGAGCGAGAGATTGAGAAGCACAACACAAGCCAAAAAGTGAAACATGAATTCAAATTCATTAAGAGTTACTTTTGCAAAGGGGCGATCCCTGGTTACAAAGGTGCTTCGCCTGGAGGCCGCCGGTCTCAAATCCGCTGGAACGAAGAAGCAACCTGCTTGGCAAGGTCTCAGACTTTGCCCCTCGCCTCCTTCTCTCACTCATTGAAGGGGCCCTTCTCTACCAAATCCAGCGGTATCATCGGATACCAGCTCCGGAAGCAAACCAAGACATGGGAGGCCACCTGCTCTGCTATCTCCCTTCCTTCGACCTCCAGCCGCCTTGCAAGGACAGTGTTCACCGACCCCAACGTCAAGCAGGAATCCAAGGCTTGCAGTAGCTGGGCCACCCCATGAGACGGCTTCCCACGCAGCATGAGACCATGACCGAGGGGTTCCAACACCGCCCCGGCACATGCTAGGAAGTCTCGGATCTCTTGTGCCTCAGCTGCACGGGAGGCCTGGAGGTCTTCTACCTCTATTCGCGCCACATCCTCTTGATCGGCGAGCTCTCAAGCATGACGCTCCAAGTTGTCCTCATGGAATTTGATGGCCAGTTTCAAGTCCTGCACGGCGTGGCGCCTCTCCTCCAGCACAGTGACGCTCCAGGAGACCTCTTCTTCCATCACCTCATAGTCCTGTTCCTTATCGGCAATAGCATCCTTGCGGCGGACTAGCTCCAGCTGCCTATCCTATCACAACATAAGGCGGGCTTCGGCATTGGCGTGGGCCTTAAGGGCCTTCTCCTCAAGCTCCTTCGTCTTGGTGTCGACCAGCTTCACCAGGCGCCGCTCTTCACTAAGCTGATCCAACTCCCGGGTGAGAGCAGCCTGCGTTTGGCGCAAGATGGACTGAGCTGCAGCAACGGCCTTGGAGAAGGGGATTGGCCTCGCCGTCGCCACAGACGGCTGCCTCTCTGCCTCTTCTGCCGACCCTGTTGTATACACTAGCACCCGGGGACCTCATGGCTCTCCGATTGGAGCTTCAGGAATGGGCACGTCGCCACCTGGCACCGAAGCACTCTCCCCTACCACGAGGGTGTCGCCAACCGCCAGCGGTGAGTGTCTTGCGCACCAATGACATCGGGCACCGGTGCAGTGTCAGCGGCTGCCGGGTCCGCCCCACCAGGTGTAACTATGGCAGCAAACGTAGCCACCTCCTCGCTCGGCACCGCCTCATCCCCATCCACTCCGATGGACGAAGGGGCATGAGGAACAGCCATAGGGAAACCGGCATAGCAAGAAGCTGGTGCACCCTCAAGCGCAAGATGCTGCACAACGGGCCCTATTCTAGTTTTGGGAGGTGCAGGAGCTATCAATCCCACCACCGCAAGCACCAAGGGTACTATGTTAGCCAACAATGCCCTGAAAAACAAAAGCCAACTCTGTCATTGTGAAGAAGCAACAAAAGAATAGCAAAGGAAGAAACTGTGCCTTACCGACGGGTCGGGCTGCTCTAGAGACCCTGGCCTCCCAGCTCACAAGGCGGATCGCGGCCCCTTGGACCCGACGTCAAGGCCGGCACCACATCCTCTGGCACCTGCTCTTGGGCGACTTGCGTCGATGCGACCATCAGCATAGATCCCTCCGCGGCTCCTTCGGAACCATAGTTGCCGCTCTCCTCTCTACGAGTCGTCGGTCTGCTAGTCGATGGCTATGCGGGCACGACACCTCCAGAGTTGCTGCTAGAATCAGAGACCAGGTCGACGATGGAGGCTTCAACCGCTCTGGCTCTCTCAAGACGGGAGATTAGAGAACTATCCCAACATGTCAGCTTCCGCCTCTTCAACACAAGGGCGGCAGCACCCGCGACCGAGGTACAAGAACGCTTCCCTAATGCAGGAACTGGCACTGGCTGGTTGTCCTCCATCCTACCAGAAGTTGTCGAGGGCCCTACCTGCACCCCTTCTGAAGGGCATTGGGTAGACCTCGAAACTGGCTAAATCGTAGCCCGACACCATTCCAGGACCGTCGAAGCTCCAATCATCCCTTCAGGGTGCAGCCGAGCAAGACCAAATGCATTGACCTTTGGCATCAATATCTGCACTTCATCCCTTAGGCTTGGGGTCATGAAAAGCGGCTAGCGGTTGTCTGGGATGGAGACATGCTCATCGTTGACCGTATCACATGTCACCACCTTCAGCATCTCCTCCAGCATCTTGGCGGTTGGGTTGCTCTTATCAAACCAGCACTGGCCGTATATCCCGGAGTAGACCCAGGCCCCGTACAAGTGCCGCTGAAGAGGGGCAATGCGCCACCGCATGAAGTCTGCCAACACCATCAGGGAGGTCAAGCCCTTGTCTGCCAGGAGCTAGATCTTCTTGAGAACGGGCTTAAACTCCCTCATCAACCCCTGGTATGCCTCCCAGGTGGTGGGATCAGAAGCCATATCTTGAGGGGGCATCTCCAACAGGGCGTGGGCCTCAGTCCACACGATCACCCAATCTTCCCTCCAGCGGCTCCACTTGCCCCCTTTCAGGGAGGCAACATAGATTCTAGAGGTCTTCTCACTATGCCAAAAGTAGTAGGATCCCACCTGGTTTGTCGCGCTCCTTCCGATGGTCTTCATCACGAAGAAGAATTGGAACAACTCCACCGTCGGTAGAATACCCACGAATGCCTCACAGAAGTGGATCAACATGGCAACCACGACAATGGGGTTCGGCGATAGGTGGTGTAGCTGCAACCCATATTCCTCCAGCAATGCGAGGAAGAACCTCGACAACGAGAGCCCAAGCACCACATACACGTAGGCGATGAAGAGAACAGTCTCATCTTCGCGCAAGTCTTGAAGATCGGGAGATCCGCAGGGGATCATCCATCCTTGCTTTGCTGCTGCCCAGCCAAGCAGTCGCCTCATCAGCATCAGATCCTCTACCATCTAGAAACAAAAAGGAGGAAGCATGGAGGCCATCGGAGCAAGCAAGAACGGTAGCTTTTGCTAAGTGGTGGAGGCTCGGGCGCTCAAGGAAGGAGGCAAAAGCTCGGGTGGTGGGGTGTGAGTAAGGAAGGAACTGCCCCCTCTAGCAAAGGTTTCCTTTTTGATCACCCCTGCGACGCCTGAGCGCATTGTGCAGATCAACAGGGCCCAGCTTGCACTACTCAACCCACAACATCCATGACAATGGGGCCCATGTCCTCTGTTAGAAGAGCTGGCCCGAGCGGTCAACTACCTAAGAAGGCAGTCAGAGCGGTTCACACAAAGGCGGAACAACGATAAGTGTTATAGCTACATTGGGAACCGTTGCGATTAAAGGTGCCGCAGAAGGAAAAGATACTACCACAAGCAAAGATCATGTCGCCATAATCTCTCGACCAGAAAAAGACGCGTGGCCGCGTTGGCAGAGGCGTCCACCACATTAGCTGACCAAGAAAAAATTCAAAAGGTAGTGTGTAAAATCATGAATAGAGCTCCACCCTTGGGCTCGTCACCACCCCCCAAGGTGGACCCAGGGGCCACTGTCGGTACCCAGCATACGGAGTATCCTCGCGCACAGGCTAAAGGTACCTATGTACCCTGCCTCCGGCGCTGCCACGTGGACCTCAAAGACGGGACCCAGCTCCCCCGGTGATGCGGGCTCCCAAGCTGCCACGTGTCTAGCGGAATAGGACCCCACTCCACCACAGGAGTGGGCTCCCGTGCAGCCACATGGATCGAACCACCGGGCTAGACACCCCCCACCCCCCGCAAAGAAAAGCTCCAGGGCTTCCACGTGCCCCAAAAGGTTCCGGGGCTGGCCTCCCTCGCAGCGGCCATCCCCGAAGCTACCACGTGTCCTGCAACTTGCCCTGGCCAAAGGGTTGCAGGAGTTAAGGGGTGATGCGCTCTGTCTAAATCAAGCATTGAGGACATGCACCCACCCTCAACGCATGACGCAATGCAAGCCAACGGTCAGAGACCGCTGAGCCCAACCGCATCATAGTAAAGGCGCTATAGGTCTACCCCTCTGCGCCAAGTGGTGTAGCTTACAGCGACAAGACAGATAGACGGGACATCCCTTGTCAGCGTCAGCCACTACGCATGGGCCACTGGTATCAAAGGCAAAAAGACGACGAGTCTCCAAGATGAGGTCAGAGACACCATAGTGGAGAAGCCTTAGATCATTAGGATAAGATCACCCCGGGGCCACCTGTCGGGCCCTGGACCCTACTTGTAAGGCATCCGGTCTTGTCTATAGAATGACCAGACCGCCACCGTTACAAAGGATCCCTAATCTAACGCATACACACGCTATACACGCATTCACACCAGCAATACAAACCTCATTGTGGTGTAGGGTATTACGCCCTGGCGTCTCGAACCACGTAAAACAACCATCTCACCACCTCTCATACACTCAATCTCCATTGGGGACTAAGCCCTGCTGATTAAGAACCTCAGCGGGCTGCTCTCATAACAGGTCCGAAGGAAGTGTCACAAGAACACTTCGACAATATCAATGGTGAATTCTCATGCTAAGTTGTTCAACACATCGGGCACGGGTTTACTCCTAGCAATACTAGGATGACTCTCCCAAAGAGCCTGTGGCATAGCCAAACGTGGAGGATTACAAGGATAGATAGGGCTGTCACCACCTAATGCCTTCCTCTTCAATCCGTTGGTCTACGAGACATCCAATGCTACTTAACTATCCTAGCACCATGCCAGCATATTAAGTAAATACCTTAAGACCTGCAACACAAGCCATCTTAAGGCAATGACACCTAAACATTGTTGAACCAATGTTGAAGCATAGCATAAGTCATTCATATTAACATGATCATGTCATAACTATTTAGAATATAGTGGGGATTTGTAGTGTTTATGATGATATAATGAGAGTGGTATAACATAATCATAAGTACTACTCCTACAACATACATGAAATCCACAATCAAACAAGAAACGCTTCATCCAAATATATGAATAAAAGAAGACTAAAGTTAACATATTTATTAGGAATAAAGTCACAAATACAATTAGGAATATGATATCCATACCCTTCCCAATTGGGAAGAGACTCCTTCTACTCCTTTCCTACTTGGACTATGGACTAGAGGCTCTCCTCTCTACAGCCTAAACTCCCCTAAATCTATGGAGAGTAGTGTATACAATAGAATGAATACTTAAGTGGTGTGTGTGTGATGTGAGGGTAGGGGGTCCTATTTATAGGTGGAGAAGAATCGGTTCCCGCCATCAAATGCGCGTGAATCGGTCATCAACGACTTCAGGAAGCCGGGAGGAGCCAACATGTGTCGATTGACCGAGTTTGGCGTCAAGCCAGGGCGGCCGACTAGGGGGGTCGGTCTGGTCAGGCTCCGTTGGGGATGTGTTTTCTCTAGGTCACTAACAGGTGGGTCTCCTTTATTGATATAGGTGATAGCCATTGGATTGCCTCGGATACTTCTGTTTGTGAGCCATTTGATCCATGTGGTGCCACATGTCGGTGCTTGATTGGCTAGGATGATATTTTATAGGATTGCTGCCTCTCTTTCACCTCATTTCCTGCATAAAATGCTAGCATGCACTATTTCTCCAAGAACAAGTGGAAATAGGTTAGATAGAAAGGTGATGTATGCAAGAAATGGTATTTCCTTCACGTAATTAAGTTATATCGACGGGTGAAATTGGTATATAACAGCCATCAACAAACTCCTCCAAGCTTAGCATTTGCTCATCCCAGGCAAAGTCAATACTTTCGGTTGATGATCAGGAGTTGCTACAATGTTCTATTTTTCAAAATTACCATGTGCACAACAAAATACTCTACTTAGTATTGCAAAAATGGGCATGGTACTTCACCCATTTCAAGTCATTATGGGGCATATGCCTTCTCCTATTCATGGGTGGTTGAAAGATAGAACAGCAATTGGAGCAAGCATACTCAAGACATCAACTTCCACTCAAATTCCGAAGAGTTCAATTTATATTTTAAGTACCTCAAATTGATTCTCTCAATCACTCCTTTGTGTGTAGTGGAAATATTTCCTCACCAAGGCATTTTGCCAGTACTCATCCTACCACTAAGTAAGGCTTGTATGTGGAGCTTGGTAGGGAATGTAGTAGCCATACTTGCAACACATAATATTGCTAAGTCAAAAAAGCAAGCCTTAGGAGAAATCAATTCAAAACTATTTGATTAAAGACTTGTGCATGTGTGATGGAGTGGAAGTGGATGTGGATGTTTGAGATGACTCCTATTTATGTAGACTCTCTTATTTTGCAGGGATGAAACATGGCTACTTTTTTCTCATGCTTATGATGTAAGCATGCATTTTCTTTTTCTTTGTCTTGTAGACATGTCTTCTACTCCCTTTTTATGGAATAAACTTGGGGAGGGTACTAAGCATGAAGGGTACGAAGTTTCTCTTTTTATTGTGGAATCATGGTATGATGGAATTTTGCTTACTTCTAGTGTAGAAGTATAGCGTGTGCAAGTGAAGTCTTGAATTCAAAAAGAAAATAATGAATTCTCACATAGGTCTATACTATTTTGACTAGGCTCAATGTAAAGACAAATAGCATATGCATAAGTTCTATCAATGTAAAAACATTATATGGATTTCGTAGGTATTTCCAATCAAATGAAAGTAACTAAAATCTTTTTTAGAACTTCTCCGGAAATCTAAGTTTCACCTTCAAACAAGAAATAGCAGCTCTATCACTATATCATATCTCACGACAACTTAGAATTGGATAAGCTTTTGCTACCCACAATTTCTAAATTAAGGCAAAAGTAATTTTTAGCCAATGAAAGCAATATTTTGGAGAGTAGTAAGTTTTAAAGTAGGGACTTAGGAAAAATAAAAGAGAGCAACTATTGATCATTTCAACTATGTTAATTTTAAACCATTCTTACCGCACATCTTTTATTTTATTTGAAAACAAACCTACTCTATATTTTTTTTATATGCAAGGTGAATGCTAGATAAATGGAAATTAAATATGCAAGAGATGTGATACAATTTACCTCAAGTGGAGGGTCCTCCCCAAGCTTGTTCTTCACTCACCTCCGTGATAAGGGTTGAACCCTTGACGACAGAAGTATGCCGAGAGATCGACTTGTTGTTGTTGTAGCATGGAGTTGAAGTTGGTGAATTTAGCATCCATGTGTTGTTGCCATTCTTGGACATGCTCTTGGAGGGTGTTGTAGATGTCACTCGTTCTCACTTCAAGGTCTTCCATACGTCTATTGATCTCCGCCTTTCCTTGGCTATAGTCATGATGACTTCTAGCCGAAGAGGAATGACATCTTCTCATGGACGTTGGAGGCAAGCTACTAGAGATTGAAGTGGATAGAGGTGGCTCCCACACGGAACTTGGCCATCCATGCCAAGAAGACCCTTCGGTCTCATTCGATGGAGGTTGAGTCCATCCGGGTGCATCACCCGTTGGGTTTTCTTCCTCTTCGTACGCATGGACCGTGGAGGTTATTAGAGGCATGGCCGCCCTCCTTGTATGGCTTCTAGTTACCCTGCTAGAGACATTATCTCTTCGGGCTTCCTCGATGGGAAGAAGATCAATGGTTAGCCTCTGGCATTTGTACAAATGATAATCCGGGTTAGGTAACCAAATTTCATTGACAAAGCCAGGATAATAAAATACCAAAGAGTCATCTTGATCATGCTTAAGGGTATGTCCTTGCACTAGATAATCTTCATTAATTAATTCTCGTTCATTTCCAATATATTCAGATGAAGTATATTCTAGTGCTCCTACCCTAGTACCGATGCGGGTAATCAATAAAGTGCATTCAATTGGCCCTGTCCTTGAAATGTAATCTAACCATTGTGTCATACTGGCAATAACTGGAACAACTTTTATCTTTTTAATCATGGCAAATAAAATTTTCAACTCATCATCACGCAATGTTCTAACATCTCCTCTAGAGAACATAGTCATAGCCACCCATCTATGCATGAAGCGTAAAGTTAGATTGTGCAAGTGGCTATTCCTAGGAGCACTACATCTGACCTCACTAGTTGATTCATGCCAAAAACTTTGCTTGTTAAACTTAGACAGTGTCTAAATCTAGTAAACAACGTTTATGCAAGCCTAGGATTTCACTTAATTCTTTCCATAGGATGTTGTATTCTTTTTTAAATAATCTAAAAGAAATACAATCGAATCCTATTTTGAGGGTGCAAAGGAATTGCATGGAGAGAAGGTGTGAACCTCTCTCCTCTATATGAGCAAAATTGTCCCATCCTAGTGCACACTAAATGGAAAATAATTCGGAAATCATACATATTTTGGAGATCATATCCGGATCATAAGCTTTCGTATGAGAAAACTCACGATCTTGGAGGAGCTTGCGTGCTTGATCTTGAATATCACTTTGTATGTCGAGGTCGTCGTCGTGGAGAAGTTGACGCGGGTTGCTCCTCTCACCCGTGGGAGTGTCCTCACATGCACTCCTCCTCCATGAACTTGGTGTCGCAACAGAAGAGGGTCGTGCACTTGAGTCCCCACCATGGCTTGAGCTTGCAGCCTCCTTCCTCTTCTCAAACAACCTCTTCATTCCTTTCATGGCCACAACAAGCAAGAACACAACAAAGCAAAATCGAAAGAGGTGATGTTAGTGAAAGCAAAACCCCCAACGAATTTTTCCCTTGAAGAACTTGAGAGCAAATTGCAAATGCAACAAAAGCAAATCTTTTTGGATTGGATTTTAGCAAAAGTGCTTCAATGAAGAGCAAGAAAAACAATGTGAGCAAGGGGTGACTTTGGGGAGGTCTAAAATGAGGTGAAGTGTGAAGAGGAGTGGTCCTCAAGGCCACCATTTCTAGTGTACACACCACAACGGTCACAAGGGAATCAAATGTAGCCATTGGAGGAGAGAGAGCCAAAATGGCCCCTTCTCCTAGTGGGCCGAACAGGGCGGTCGATCGCACTAAAATGTGGGCCCCCTGTTCCCCCTTTTGGTAGGTAGCTCCCCAACGGCTATAAAATTAACACGTTGGTGAAATGGGACATTTGCAGCTCAAAATTTTTTTAAATAAAAAGCCTTTTTTCAAAACCCAACAATATTCTTTTCATGAAAAATAAGGAAATAAAAATAATAGTTGAGAATATAAGATTCTCAACTTGCTAAGAAAATTCAAATATGCAGTGGGTAAAAATCAAACTAAGTGGGGAAAAACAAATGAAGAGAAAATAAAAAATAAAAAAAAGATAACTACCAATTTAACCTATTGGCTAGGTCTCACCACCGTCCGATGAGGTGGACATTGCTACTTCTTCAATTCTTGACATCCGGGGCCACAGGGATGGGCTCGGATGGCTTATCTTTCTTATTCCGCCATTCGTTCTTTGGCGGTTTGGTGGACTTGGGTCTTTGGAGAGGACCCGTCTTCTTGCGTGTCGGCGTGGACGATAATATGGGTTCTCCGCAAAGATCAGTTTCCTCATAAATGCAATCAGCGGGTTTACCTTTGGAGGTGTGACTTCAACCTATTGAATGTGTTTAACATTTGTCCCATACTTGATACAAATCATGGAGCATTGCTCCCTCTTTGGGCAAAAGTTAAACTTCTCCTCCTTGCCATTGATATGAAAGTGGATTTCTCCAGCTCCCACATCTATGCGAGCCTTCGCGATGCTAAGGAATGGTCACCCAATAATGAGTGGAGTATCCCTCTAGACCTCCATGTCGAGCACCACGAAATCCACTGGTATGAAGCAATTCCGGATTTTCATCGGAACGTCTTCAGCGATACCCGTCGGATAACGGACTCAAGAATCAACCAGTTGGAGCTGCATTGGTGTTGGAGTAAGCTCCGTGAAGTTCATGTAAAAGTCCTAATTTCCATAATGCAAACTTCAGTTAGGACTAAAAATTTTGAATGATAAAAAGAAATAAAAAGGAAATGAGAAAAACAAATTAATTCAAACACCAAAAGAGGGAATTCAAAAAAATAAACTTAGCTACTATTCAAATGAAGTTAACATGAATATTTGAGTTCACCAATGGATTCCAAATATTCCAAATAGCCTCTCTGCAATGTTTCAAAATTTTTGAAGCACATTTACTATGTAATTCAGTGGAAACATTGAATTCTTTCAAATTCAAATTCAAATTTGAATTTTCATTGAAACTTGAAAAATTCAAATTTTTGAGTTCATAATAAATTTCTACACCTACAATTTAGTCTACCAAAAAATATCTAGGATTTTTGGAACATTATAGGTGGGAGAATTGAAGGACCAGAGAAGATAGACTTGAGGGGGGCTGTGGGACCCACTGGTCAGTGAGTCAATTACGCCTATGTTCTTACCGTGGCGCCAGCTCCCGACATGCGAACGACACCGAGCTCCCTGATTTCTTATGGTCACCCAAGGCTCATCCTTATCATCCTCCTTATCATCCTCCAGCTGCATACAGCCCACCCAAGGCTCCTCCTTATCATCCTCCAAGCCCCAAAGTCGAGTACTTCACCTTTGTTTCATCCCTGGCGCAAAAACTTCACTTCTCGACGAGTTCTTCCCCTCCCCCTCAAAATCCAACAAGGATCACCAGTATGGCTCAAATTTCTTCGCATTGGGTTACTCCTCATCCTTTGGCGCAGCTCCTTGATCATTTTCTCTCACAGTTTGAGCCTCCCCATCGAAGGACTTGACGATTTTCGGGCTGCCGGCTCCCCTGTTTGGCCGCCCTTCGCTCCCTTGATGCCCCGGCGATACAAGCTTCTTCTCACCTCAGTCCTCACCCCCTAGTACCTAGAATCTGCTCATAAAGTTTCAGCCCTTGCCATCCTCCTAGCTCGAGTATTAGTGATTTTCTCAATGAATTTCGTGTATGAACTGAGTAGGTCTCGGCCCAAATTTGTTTTCCACATTTGATTATCTCTCATGGCCATGAGATTTTATGTTCCTCATGTTCCCATGCACCTTCGAAGAACAAGCGAAGAAATTCATCGAACAGATGCTTGGAAATAAAGATTTCCTAGCCGTCGGCCAAAAAACACGACCTCACCGCCACACATGGGATTACCGTCCTTTCCACTCAATTTGTGTCCCCCATCATCCTCCCCAGGCTTCCGGGAAGCTTCCCAATCAGTTTCCAGCTTGTGCAAGCATTGTTTGAAGCTCGCCGACATCGCCAAAACCCTAACCGCCGTCGGGTGCACTTCTCCGGCCATCTATCGTCGTCGGGAGTGTCACCATCAAGATCCCCATCGGATTTAAGGTAGGGGCGGCGAGTCTAGGAGGCTGAGATGCCCTAGGGCGAGCTGCGGTGTGACGCCGCCGTCGGGCGCCGCCGAGCGCCGCTCCCAGCGCCGTCGAGTGGGAGGAGGAAGACGACCGGGCGGGCCCTGGTCGTTAGCCTCTGTGGCGTGCGGCCCTGGATCTGGCTGCGGATCTGGTGTGGCCACAGTGCGCACTATGTGGCCCCAGTGTGGTTTGCTTCCTATTGGTTGATTTTAAACCCGTGGGGCCCCTTGATTATTCAAACTTTCCCATTTAAATTTAATTCCAGACTTTGCTCCAACTTTGAAAATCAATATCTCTTAGAATACTTGTCCAAAAATTCCCAAATATATTTTTTTGTAACCAAGATGATCTATACTTTCAAGTGGTGCCCTTGGATTTGTATGAAAAATCAATACTTTGACCTCAATAATTCCATGAAGCAAAATGCTATTGGAATTTATTACTAGTGCTACATTCATTCACAAATTCCCAAACTTGTCAAAATTATTCCAAATAATTACGTTCAGTTCCAGTAAAAGTTTCAGATCCATTTGAATTGATTTGGATAGCCAAATTGTGTTTCCAATCTCTATGTACCTGAAAATTCCAAAATGTCCAGAAACTTTTCAGCAAATTGTCAAAACTTGTAAATTCAATATCTCACGGTAACATGCTTAGAAAATTATGAAACCAATTTTGTTGAGTCACTCCTGACCTCCTCTAAACAGTACGCCAACTTTTGGCCATGTCAAAGCTACATATTTTTCCTCAAAATTCTGGAAGTGTTTAGGCTCATTGAATTTTATACGACAGAGACTTCCAAGAATTTATCCTAATTTTGGCCAGAACATCACTCATAGTACCTAGTGTCTTCTGTAAATATTTACAGAACCAGGGGGCTTAATTTCTTATACTTAACTGTCTTTTCATTAAGCTATATCATAATACCGGTATTGATTAACTTGCATAATTCTTTGCATATCGATTAGTTGCCAAGCTCAAGAGGACCCCGGAGCTACTTGAAGTCATCCCTCTGGAGATTAACTTCGATACCGTCTCACATCCAGGCAAGCCCTGGTTTGCATTTAAGCGCTATTACAAAATTTTGATTTGTATCACCTATGTCTAGGGTGAGTTATGTGCATTAGGGCTAAGGTGATTGAAAATTCACTTGCATGACCAGATCAACCCATGGAGTATTTGGTTAGTTGTTAAGTCATCGTGTAGACTATGCTATGCTAAATGTTGTATAGGATTTTGTAGAAGTCGAGTAGTTGGAATCAACTCGCATGGCTAGGACTTTTCCACATGGGATTGGTTCAAAGAAATGGAGTAGTAATCTGAATATGAGATCGAGCAGGGGCGTAGGATGCAGTAAGACGTGGTATTGGGTGCGTAGCCCTGCCTGTGTCGGTTAAGCACCGATCCGTATGCCACCTGCTGAGCAAGTTTGAACTGTACCGAAGTCATACTGGATATATGGGGTGAATATGGTCTAGAGGGGGGTGAATAGGCCTTTAAAATTTCTTGCACACTTAATAGAGTCGTCAAAAACTGGTTTGACCGGACTAGTCCAGTTGTGTGGGCGGACTAGTCCGGTGTGCTGAAATATGTGAATTGATTAAGTGTTAGTTGGGAAACTAGATTCTTTTGGTAGCGGAAATGAGAACAACAAATTCATTGATTTAAGATTATTGTATGAATGCACGTGAAGACTTATAAGCAACTTAAATTGTTGTTTAGCAATCAAGTGATCTAGTGAACAAAAGGTAAAGTAAATGAGGCACAAGAGACACGAATTTTTACCGAGGTTCGATCTCACCTCGAGATCTACATCCTCGTTGAGGAAGCTCACACAGAGCCGGGTCTCCAACCCTTTTCCTCTTCAAGTCACCACACAGGCCGACTTGATTCCACTAGCACAGGTAATCACCGAGTTTGTGGGGCAACCTCACACGTTGAGGGCTCCCACGAGAATTACAATGAAAGAGGCGATCAAATACACTTGAAAGTATTACAATGCAGAGTATGAGTGTAGAAAGATCAAACCCCAAGAGCTCGCAACAAAGGAGCGACGATCTCCCAATCTCGAATCCAAGTGTTCAATTGATTTAGCTCTTTTTGCATGTTAGATGTGTGGGGAGATGTGTTTTTGGCTCTTGGGACAAGGTGGCGGCGCTAGGGTTTGTGTTTTCAGCAGTATTCGACGTGTGTACACTGTGGAAGGCCATGGATTCTCTATTTATATGTTTTCCAAAAAGTTACCGTTGAAAAACCCTAATACCGATCTAGTCCGGTGCAAGTCCGGACTTGTCCGGTCGCAGTGTAACTCGAAGTCCAGAAAGTCTGGCGGACTAGTCTGGTTGGAAAACGGACTAGTCCGGCCTCTTGTGAAAACACACTCCGGAAAGTTTGGTGGACTAGTCCGGTGGACACACGAACTAGTCCGGTCTCCTGAGATGGGAGACTCCAGAAAGTCTGGCGGACTAGTCCGGTCCAAGCTCAGACCAGTCCGGTGCTTTGTGAAGGTGGACTCCAGAAAGTTCAGCGGACTAGTCCGGTGGACACACGGACTAGTCCGGTCTCCAGAGATGGGAGACTCCAGAAAGTCTGGTGGACTAGTCTGGTCCATGATCGGACTAGTCCGGTGCACTGTGAAAGTTAGGTTAATTTTAAGCCCTTACCCCCTGCGCAAAGTCATGAGCTCTTGGAGTGTGTCTTTCATACACTCCCTATACATTTAAAATCTAATTTGTCCTTTCAAGTTCCATCAAAGTACCCCTCTTTGGACACCACTCCATTTTTCACCTTTTTGTGTGCACCGAGCTGTTTCACTTTGTTTGTCCTACAATCATCTCAATAGCTCCATTAGGATCTCATATGTTTGTTATCAATTAGCCAAAACCCACAAGGGATATCCTAGATGCACTTAAAATCTCCACCTTTTTGGTAATTGATGACAACCATTTGAGATATCACAAATGAGAGTAAAATTTTGATTTTCATAAGGTGTGCACATATGAAAATATAGATAAATTCACAAAAAGCTTCTCACATATGCACACACCTTATGGTGGGGTGCCTAACAGGTGTGTGATCAACAAAGTGTGATGAAATAAAGATAAACAATAATGAGCATAGAAGTAAGCATTAGAGCAACAATAAGCATCACACATAGGAAAAGAAATAGTGCATTACAAAGTTTTAAAAATAGGTACATTTCCTCGATCACAAAAGCATAAGAACTACTACTAGAGATAGTCTCAAACTAGTCTCAATCTCTCCCCCTTTGGCATCAAGGCACCAAAAAGGGAAAAATCGAGCGGAATCACTCATCGCCACTCCCTTCTTCAGTTTCGGTACGATATTCATCTTCATCACCATCATCATTCACCGGAGTAGGATCTTCCTCTGAGTTCTCGTAGGCGGGCGGGGATCCAACCGGCTCAATCTCAAGCTTGTCACATATAGCTTTGATGTTGACATTTACATATTGTCGATGTTTCCACTGCCCGACTTCGATTTTGCGGCAGCAGGCAAAGATGGAGGAGAGCATTTTGAGGACACCACCAAAGGGTTCATGGACAGGTGCAGAGCCAGGAGGAGCAGCTGCAGATCTTGTGGCATTCACATCCCGAGATTGTTTAGACCTCCTCTTAGCTTAGGGGGAGGAAGGGGCAGTTGGTACTGAGGGAAGGGTGTACTCGGTGGGCTTTTGTGGCTTCAACCCCATATGAGAGACATCCTTGACAAACTCAAGTCCCGTCACTTTCTCAATCATTAACATGATGTACGGGGCATACCCGCAAGACCTATTGGGAGTGATTGAGATGTTCACAATGTCGTTGTATATGTACTCAAAAACATTGAACGGCCTCCTTCCACTAATGACCTTCATTAGGGTCCTCAAGGTTCCTTGGATAGTCCCCGCATCTCCATCTTTCGAGGCTATTGTCTTCCTCAAGATTCTGTTGAGGACCACAAAGAAGGGCTTTAGATATTTGATGTTGGGAGGAATATAGGGCATCCTTATGTCATAGAGGAACTTAAGCTCATCCTTCTCCAAGGGTTGCAGATTGTGGATCACAAGATCATGATCCAGAGTGTGTTCAAGGTGAAGAATTCTTGCAAATTCATCATAAGTGACACTATACTTGGAACCATGAGTCATCCAAGTAAGACTGTCTCCATTACCACGAGCAAAGTAGAGGGTAGAGTAAAATTGTGTGATGATCTCATTGTTCCAGTCATTCTCAAAGGAAAGCAGTTCCTTCATACCGTGCCTCTCCAGAGCCTCAACCACCTCATGAAAAGCAGGATACTTCTTCGACTGCAGGTATCCAATATTCACCCATTGACTCTCCACAACAGGATTTTTCATCTTCATGTACACGTGCTCTTAGTAGTCGGCATGGAAGTTGCTCCAGAATCTTGGGTCAGAGCATTGCCTAGGTTGATTATACACATTGATCTTCCTGAAGTTATCGGCTAGCTCACCCCCTTTTCCGGTGAAATCCTCACTAGAAGGCTGCCTGTTGCGGTGACTGGGGTTTTTCATCTTCAAGGGCCCAATGGGACCACTAGCAAGTCCCTTCCCTTTATTGAGAACCCTTCTTGGCTCTGATGAGCCCTCAACAGCTTTTCCTTGGTCCTTTTTGACAACAAGCTTCCTCTTCTTAGGCAGATTGTCGTCGGAGGGTGATGAGTGGACATTGACATCATGTCTTTTCTTCATGTATCTCTCCTTGGCTCTCCTCGCTCTTTCGCGTTGAACTTCTTCATCAATGTGGAAAGAGCTGTCATCTGAGCCGGAAGACATCGTGCCTGATAAGGAGTTCATGGATTAGATAAGAATGAACCAAGGATTGAAGGAATCGTAGGGATTCAGATGGCAAAGACCGGACTTGTCCGATTTCAGAGTCCGGACTTGTCCAGTGTACTGGACTTGTCCGCACCTGAGACCCGGACTAGTCCGGACTGGCATAAGAACCCTAGCAAATCCTTTGAATCAAAACTCCTATCTAGGGATACAAAAGGGTAGGGAAGTGGTAGGAGTGCATCTCTGAAGCTAATGTACAACCTTGGAATCAAGTGAAATGAGCTAGAACGAGAAAAGTGGAGATTTTGGTTTTAGGGTGAAATTTACCGAGATTTGACGATTCGCGTGAAGGAGCAAGAATCTGTCCAGATGAGTCCGGAGGGGAGGATCAACTCCTCGAGGAGAGGATTTCCCACGGAGAAAACTTAGTTTTTTAGGGCTCAACTCGAAGATCTCTTTTGGGGCTAGGGTTGAGGAGAGAAGAGGAGAGGTGAGGGAGACCAAGTGGAGGGAGGTTTAAAATTTTGATTTGGGTCGGCCGACCACTTATATACGCGGCCGACCGGACTAGTCCGGTCAAGGAGGCAGACTAGTCCGGTGCCCCTGGAAAACCTAAGTATTTTGACTGTCTGGACTAGTCTGGTGGAAAATCGGACAAGTCCGGTTTCAACAGAATGATACATAGAGAGATGATTAATAGTGATCCAAGGACAATAGTTTTGCAAATAATTTTGGTAATTATGACCAAAAGACAATTAACAATAAAAGTGGTCATAAGCTGCAAGATTTCTTTATTAAAATAGTTTTCTTAGAAGAAAGAGAGATGAGGAGCATTTTTAACAATAAAATGTAACATTTGAAGTTTCAACCAGATATGCAACGCTTCAAGCCACATTTCGAGAGTCAAGTATATTAAGTTCATTCCTAAGCTCACAAAAACTTTTCTCATCTAATGGTTTGGTGAAAATATCCGCAAGTTGTTTTTCAGTCCTAACATGTGAAATAGCAATGTCACCTTTTAACGAATGATCTCTAAGAAAGTGATGACGGATATCTATGTGCTTAGTTCTTGAGTGCTCTACAGGGTTGTGTGCAATTTTTATAGCACTTTCATTATCACATAGAAGCGGGATATGGCTAAGATTGTAGCCGTAGTCCCTAAGAGTCTATCGCATCCGAAGTAGTTGTGCGCAACAACTACCGGCTGCAACATACTCTGCTTCCGCTGTGGAAAGAGCAATGGAGTTTTGCTTTTTAGATGACCAGGAAACTAGGGACCTACCAAGAAATTGACAAGTCCCTGACGTGCTCTTTCTATCAACTTTGCATCTTGCATAGTCGGCGTCGGAGTAGCCTATCAAGTTATACTTGGATCCTTTGGGGTACCAAAGGCCCAAGTTGGGTGTGTGCACAAGATACCTTAGGATTCTTTTTACAGCAATTAAGTGACACTCTTTAGGTGTGGCTTGAAACCTTGCACACAAGCAAACACTAAGCATAATATCTGGCCTAGATGCACATAAATAAAGTAAGGAGCCGATCATGGACCGATATACCTTCTGGTCCACATTTGGACCGTCTTCATTGAGGTCGAGATGTCCGTTAATGGCCATGGGTGTCTTGATGGTCTTGGCTTTGTCCATATTGAATTTCTTGAGAATGTCCTGTGTATATTTGGTTTGACTTATAAATGTACCTTCTCTTAGTTGCTTCACTTGGAATCCCAAGAAGAACTTCGATTCGCCCATCATTGACATCTCGAACCTATCTGTCATAATTTTGCTAAATTCTTCATAGAAAGACTTGTTAGTGGATCCAAAGACAATGTCATCAACATAAATTTGACATACGAATATATGATCATCACAATGTTTAGTGAAGAGTGTATAGTCAGCTTTACCAATTTTGAATCTATTTTGAGTCAGAAAATCTCTAAGGCACCCATACCAAGCTCGAGGAGCTTGTTTGAGGCCATAGAGAGCCTTACGCAGTTTGTATATATGGTTGGGATACCTTTGGTCTTCGAATTCTGGTGGCTGCTCCACATAAACTTCCTCCTTTATCGGGCCATTTAAGAAGGCACTTTTGACGTACATTTGATACAGCATAAAATTATGGTGAGTAGCATATGCCAATAAAATACGAATGGACTCAAGTCTAGCTACAGGAGCGAAAGTTTCATCGAAGTCCAAACCTTCGACCTGAGAATAACCTTTGGCCACCAATCTCGCTTTATTTCTTGTTACTACTCCATGTTCATCTTGCTTGTTTCGAAAGACCCATTTGGTTCCAACGATGTTCGCCTTTGGTCTCTCCACTAGCTCCCACACTTCATTTCTTTTGAAGTTGTTCAATTCCTCTTGCATTGCAATCACCCAGTCTGGATCCCTTAAGGCTTCTTCTACCCTGTATGGTTCCAGAAAAGACATAAAAGAATAGTATTCACAGAAATTTGCAACTCGAGATCTAGTAGTTACTCCCTTAGCAATATCTCCAATGATATTGTTGACAGGATGGTCTCTTTGCACGCTCTGATGTACTCTTGGATGTGGAACTTGTGTAGTTGCTTGTTCTTCATTATCTTCATGTGCATTGTCTCCCCCTAGATCATTGCTTCCATGATTGTCTTGATCTTCTTGATCTTCCTCATCTTGATCTTGTGAAAGAGATCCCCTTGCTCATTGCCTCCGTGTTGAAGTTCATCTTGTGCATTTGAGTCGAATGTTCGCTCTTGTGGTAAGATATCACCAAGTGCCATTTTCTTCAGTGCTTCATATGGAGCTTCCTCTTTATCTAGCACACACTTATCAACTTGCTCCACTTGTGAGCCGTTAGATTCATCGAACACCACGTCACGTGCTACTTCGACAAGGCCGGACACCTTGTTGAAGGCACGATAGGCGTAGGCATTCGATTCATATCCGAGCAAGAACCCTTCACCGGACTTCGAAGCAAACTTCGAGGCCCTCTGTTTCTTGTTCAGAATAAAACATTTGCAACCAAAGACTTTGAAATAAGAAACATTAGACATTTTACCGGTAAGAATCTCATATGGAGTTAGTCGGTGAAGGTACAGCCGATTTGTGGCATGACAAGCGGTGTTCACCGCTTCTACCCAAAACCGATCTAATGTCTTGTATTCATCCAACATAGTTCTTGCCATTTCGATCAATGTTCTGTTCTTCCTTTCGGCCACTCCATTTTGTTGAGGGGAGTAGGGTGCCGAGAACTCATGCTTTATCCCTTCTTAATCGAGATACTCTTCAACTTGGAGGTTCTTGAATTTTGTCCCGTTGTCACTTCTGATGTTCTTTATGGTTGATGAGAATTCGCTTTGGGCTCTTTTCAAGAACTTCTTGAGGATTCCCTGAGTTTTTGATTTATCATACAAGAAAAATACCCAGGTAAATCTTGAAAAATCATCAACAATTACTAACTGTATTTGTTACCGCCTATGCCGATGTACGAAATTGGACCAAAGATATCCATGTGGAGGAGTTCCAGCGGTCTTCCGGTAGTCATCACATTCTTAGCGGGGTGTGGTGCTCCGACTTGTTTTCCTGCTTGACAAGCGCTGCACGGCCTGTCTTTTTCAAAAACAACATCCTTAAGACCACGGATGTGACCACCTTTTAGAAGTTTCTGCAGATTTCTCATCCCAACATGAGCTAGCCGTCTATGCCATAGCCATCCCATGTTGGTCTTAGCAACCAAGCAAGTGGTGAGTTCGGCTTTATCTTTGTTGAAGTCAACAAGATAAAGCTTTCCCTTCAACATTCCCTTGAATGCAATCGAGCCATTGCTTCTTCTAAAAACGGTCACACCCTCATTAGTGAATAAACAGTAGTAACCTTTGTCGCATAATTGAGATATTGATAAAAGGTTATAATCTAGAGAGTCTACATGTAAAACATTAGATAAGGTGTGTTGAGAGGATATTTCAATGTTACCGCTACCAAGGACCTTTCCTTGGATGTTGTCTCCAAAGTATATGCCTTCACTTGGATCCTTGTTGTACTCGTACTCCACAAACATACCTCTCTCTCCGGTCATGTGATTTGTGCATCCGCTATCTAGCACCCATTTAGATCCACCGGAGGAGTAAGCCTGCAAAAAGAATTATTCTTTGGTTTTAGGTACCCAAGCTTGCTTGTGTCCTCTGAGGTTAGTCACAAGAGTCTTGGGCACCCACACATAAGTTTTCAAGTTCATGTGGCGTGGCCCTGTATATTTAGCAATGACTTTTCCATATCTGGCTTTCATAAGAACATAGGAAGCATCAAATGTACGAAACAATATTTGTAAATCAGATTCATGGGATTTTTCCTTAACAAAGACAATTCTATTCTTAGCATGATTAGGAGTAGTCATGTGTTTGTTCGTGTCAAAACCAAGGCCTTCTTTGACATTAGGAGGTCTAGTGACCATATATGCACTGCGTGCATATTTGATCTTCTCCTTATCAAAGATGCCGCTTGGAGAAGCATGCATATTATGAGAAGTTGAATTATTAGAAATAACATTCTTCATACTAGAGCAAGTGCAAGTTCTGATTGTTGTCGAACTCATATCTTTGGAGGAACAGCTCTTGGAGGAAGAGGAGTCACTTTGCTTGAGCGACTCAACTTGCACCTCAAGGATCTTGTTAACTTTTGACAAGTTAGCAAGTTCTTCCTTGATTGCAATATGCGAGTCCTCTAGCTTTGAGTAAGTTTCCTTACTCAAGGCTAGCTCAACTTCAAGCGACTCATTCTTCTCTCTTTCAAGCTCGAGAAGCTTTTCAACTTCTTGATATCTCTTCCTTTCATGGATGAGCATATCTTCTTGTCGGTTAACAAGTTCCTCCTTTTCAAAGATTTCGTTCGATAACATTTCCATTTTCTTTAAAGCAATTTACTTAATCCTCTAAGCATTTCTTCATTATCACTAGAGCTATCAAAGTCATCAATAGAGGAATTTAGCGTAGGAGGAGTAAGTCGAACCTTTTTCTTGCCTTCCTTAGCCATAAGGCAAGTGTGGTTATTCATATCCCGTCCTCCCATGTTTGGAAAGAGTGTGGCTCTCATAGTAGGTTTCTTGACTGCGATAGTGGCTATCTCTTCTTCTTCATCGGAGGAGGACTCGTCGTTTGAGTCCCACTCCTTGCCAATGTGAGCTTGATGGGCTTGTCTTCTTTTTCTGAAATTTTTCTTTTCTTGAGGTCGTGTTTCCTTCTTCTTTTTGTTTTCTTTGTAAGGGCAGTCCACCATGAAGTGACCATACTCTCCGCAGTTGTAGCAAGTGCGTCGAGCATTGGATTTTCCTTTATCCTTGCTTTTTCCTTCATTTGAATTGTTGCCGTGTCTTCTTTTCATCATGCGATTGAACTTCTTGATAAAGAGTACCATTTCTTCATCATCAAGATCGGTACTCTCGTCGCTTGTATGCCCGTCGTCTTGGTCTTCACGAGTTTCTTTGAGTTTTGGTCTGCACATTGCTTTGAGAGCAACTTCTTTCTTTTTGGAAGAGGTGAGTTCGGCTAAGTCTTTGACGTATTGAGCCTCTTTCTCCATCATTTCATGATTTATGATCTTCCCCAATAACTCAGCGGGAGTCATTTTGTGAAATCCAGGGCTTTCTCTAATCATTGAGCAAAGTGTGACATTTCTTGGCATGAAGGCTCTAATCATTCTTTTGACCACCTCGTGATCTGTCCATTTCTTACTTCCATAGGCACGAATTTTGTTGATGAGTGCCTTCATCCGATTGTACATGTCTTGAGGTGATTCGCCTTCTTCAATAGCAAATCTCCCCAGCTCTCCTTCAAGCATCTCAATTTTAGCTTCACGAACCGACCTATTTCCTTTGTGAGTTGTCTTAAGTGTATCCCAGATTTCTTTTGCACTTTCTAAACCATCGATCTTGGTGAATTCCTCCCTGCTTAGTGATGATGTGATCACGGCGATGACTTGTGCGTTTCTGTGAATTTCTTGTTCTTGTTCTAGAGTGAGTTCCTCATCTGTGTCCGGGATATCTATGCATGTGCAAACAATGTGCCACAGACTAGGATTCAGAGATATTAGATGCATTTTCATGTTGTACTTCCACATGGTGTAGTCACTTCCGTCAAACTGTGGAGGCTTTCCCATAAGAATAGAGAGATAGTGATTATTTGAATTGATACGGTTGTAGTTGTAAGGATGTCGGGAGTAGTCGTGATGACTACTCCCCGTTGTCTTCTCTTCTTCTTTTCTTTTTTGTCCTAGCAGTTTCTTTCTCAGGAGTGCCTTTAGTTGTTGCACTTCTTCATCATCATGTGGGCTTTCTTTCAGCACATCGAAGGCTTTAACTTCTTGTTCCTCCTCATTGATGTTCATATTCGGGACATCGTTGTTCTTCTCAGAGGCCATTGATCTCTCCGAGATGTGAGTCTTGTTGGCGTAGAACCTTGCTCTGATACCAATTGAATGTGTCCTAGAGGGGGGGTGAATAGGCCTTTAAAATTTCCTGCACACTTAATAGAGTCGTCAAAAACTGGTTTGACCGGACTAGTCTGGTTGTGTGGGCGGACTAGTCTGGTGTGCTGAAATATGTGAATTGATTAAGTGTTAGTTGGGAAACTAGATTCTTTTAGCAGCGGAAATGAGAACAACAGAGTCTTTGATTTAAGATTATTGTATGAATGCACGTGAAGACTTATAAGCAACTTAAATTGTTGTTTAGCAATCAAGTGATCTAGTGAACAAAAGGTAAAGTAAATGAGGCACAAGAGACACAAATTTTTACCGAGGTTCGATCTCACCACGATATCTACGTCCCCATTGAGGAAGCTCACACAAGACGGGTCTCCAACCCTTTTCCTCTTCAAGTCACCACATAGGCCAACTTGATTCCACTAGCACGGGTAATCACCGAGTTTGTGGGGCAACCTCACACGTTGAGGGCTCCCACGAGAATTACAATCAAGGAGGTGATCAAATACACTTGAAAGTATTACAATGCAGAGTATGAGTGTAGAAAGATCAAACCCCAAGAGCTCGCAATGGTGGAACGACGATCTCCCAATCCCGAATCCAAGTGTTCAATTGATTTTGCTCTTTTTGCACTTTAGATGTGTGGGGAGATGTGTTTTGGGCTCTTGGGACAAGGTGGCGGCGCTAGGGTTTGTGTTTTCAGCAGTATTCGACGTGTGTACACTGTGGAAGGCCGTGGATTCTCTATTTATATGGTTTCCAAAAAGTTACCGTTGAAAAACCCTAATACTGGACTAGTCCGGTGCAAGTCGCAGTGTAACTCGAAGTCTAGAAAGTCTGGCGGACTAGTCTGGTTGGAAAACGGACTAGTCTGGCCTCTTGTGAAAACAGACCCCAGAAAGTTCGGTGGACTAGTCTGGAGGACACACGGACTAGTCCAGTCTCCAGAGATGGGAGACTCCAGAAAGTCTGACAGACTAGTCCGATCCAAGCTCGGACCAGTCCGGTGCTTTGTGAAGGTGGACTCCAGATAGTTCGGCGGACTAGTCCGGTGGACACATGGACTAGTCTAGTCTCCAGAGATGGGAGACTCCAGGCACTATGAAAGTTAGGTTAATTTTAAACCCTTACCCCTGCGCAAAGTCGTGAGCTCTTGGAGTGTGTCTTTCATACACTCCCTATACATTTAAAATCTAATTTGTTCTTCCAAGTTCCATCAAAGTATCCCTCTTTGGACACCACTCCATTTTCACCTTTTTGTGTGCACCGAGCTGTTTCACTTTGTTTGTCCTGCAATCATCTCAATAGCTTCATTAGGATCTCATATGTCTGTCATTAATGAGCCAAAACCCACAAGGGATATCCTAGATGCACTTAATGGGGTCCAGGAAACCGATGTACCTTGGGAAGCCTTTGTTGAGACTTTTTCGATCGCCTCAGGCTTTTGGCCGTAGCACAGTAGATAAGGAACTCGCTCACGGCATATTCACAGCGGAAAGGTGCATCGTGAGTGAGAATACTATCCTAGATGATTGAATCAATTCAACTTGGGCGGAACTTGAGAAAGGTGGATGTGTACGTCGTCTGTGGAGTGCACCTACGTGACTTCCAGTACGGACGTACGTGTCATGTATTCTGGGTATCATTGATTCGATTCATCGTCCTTCACAGATAAGAGTACCACTTGTTCACTGAGTTGTGATGTAGTTAATACTTGCACTTGAGATGAGAATTAATTGATGCTGTTATTGACATTATATTATTATGGTATTGCTATGTTGTATGTACTAGTATAGTGCTCACTAAATTTATTTTCCACCTTGGGCATGCAGCATCATGATGAAACGTTTCTTGTTTGATTGTGGAGTTGCGATGTTGCCCCGCACAAGGTTTAAGCTACTGCTAATAAATCTGAAAATAAGGACCCACATTTAGGCGAGTCCATTATGCAAATCTGCTATCCTATGTTTATGTATTTACCCTCATGTACAGTTCCATATTTAGGTGAGACAGTTAAGTTTTGCTGATCCTTCACGCTCACGATTACTATATTTGTTGTTTTGCAGGTACTAACCTCTATGCTTATGATTATTGTTCTCCGATGAGACTCGGGACTCTCCGAGCAGTATACTCATGGAGAACCTTGCCGCTGCTGTTTGTTCTTCGTGGCTAGTGAGGAGCATCCGTGGGTTGGACGGCTTCTCTTTTGTTTATTAGACTTGAGTACGAGAGTTGTAATCTTATCTTCCATTGTAGTTTATTTTTATATAACTATTTGTAAACTGAACATCTTAGTAAATTTAAGCAAATGATTTATGATACGTGTTCCTTTACATGTGTGTTGTTGGGTGCCTCATCGCACGGCACCACCCAATGCGATTCCTGGAAAGTGTGGACCCCGGTCCTCACAGTTCAGCTGGTCGAAGACCACATTGGGCATCACACTCCCACTTGCTCCAAGGTAATAAAGTTCCTTGTCGAAGTAGTGAGCCCCAATTGAGAAAGATATTATAGGACATCCAGGGTCCTTCAGCCAGTTGCCTCCCCGTAGAGGAATCATGTTGACATTTTCCACGGGAGGTTAGGGTTGTCCTAGCATCTTGCCATTCTCCACTGGCGGAACAACAGCTGCCAGTTAAGCCAACTGAGTCTCCAGCATCTTGTTGAAACTTAGTTGATTCTTGAAGATCGAGGATAGTACTTCAATCTTGGCATTGATATTCTCTAGGGTCTTGTCATTAGCCGACAACCTCTTTGATAGGGCATCATTGATCTTCAATTGGCTAATGGAAAGTTCTCCCAAGTTGGGTTGATTTCAATGTTGCCATTGTTGTTGTACCCTCCTTGAAAGAAAGAGCATGGTTGGTCCCACCCTTGACCTCCTGGATGATAGCCATTGTTGTTCCCATTGTTGGCTACGTATAGGGCATCCTCACAAGTTTCTGGGCAGTCATTGCCCAAATGGCCCATGTTGTCGCAGACTTCACATGTGTTGTGAGAGTCTAGGGCATAGGCATTGCCACATACATCACCAAGGGCTTGTCCATCAATCTTCTTCATGAGGAGGCTCAATTTGGCAGCAATCATGTCCACCTCCTTCAAGGTGTGTGTCGGTACCCTCAATACCGGGTACCCCCGCGCACAGGATGAAGCGGCTAAGGACCTTGCCTCCGCTGCAGAGGCAAGCCCTAATGTTGTCACGTGTCTCGCGGAGTCAGACCTCGTCTCTCCTAAGAGGTGGTCTCTAGACCTGCCATGTGTCCTGCGGAGTCAGACCTTGCCTCTCCTTAGAGGTGGGCTCCAGACCCGCCACGTGGCCAACGGCTCTCTCTTTGAGCGGTAGGTTGCGGGAGTTAAGAGCGGCATGCTTTGTCCACTCACGTGTTGAAGACACGCACCTTCCTCGAGCGCACAGGTGCGCCGCATGCACTTGTCAGGTACCACTGCATCTAGTCACATTGCAGTGAAGGCGCTGCACGCCTACCGCACTCCGCCAAGTGGGTGGCTTGCGGCGACAAGACAGAAGGACGGGACATCACCTGCTATCGTCAGTGACTACGCATGGACCACTAGCGACCGACGTGGTCAGAGGCATCGTACGCAAGAATCCTTAGATCCTGTACAGGATAAGATCACCAAGGGGCCACCTGTCGGGCTCCAGGTCCCACTTGTAAGTTGTCCGGCCTTGGACTATACAAGGACCGAGCAGCCACTAACTTAGAAATCTTCTCTGGTCCGCTCGGAGTAGGCATACATCCCAAATCTAACACGTACACACTCATTCACACCAGCAATACAACCTTACTTAGGAGTAGAGTATTACACTCTGGCGTCCTGAACCACATAAAACCATTGTCTCACCACTCTCATACGCACAATCTCTCCTTTGAGGACTAAGCCTGCCGATCAAGAACCTTTGTGTGCTGCTCTCATAGAAGGTTTGGGGAAGTATCAGAAGACCACTTCGACATTTGGCGCGCCAGGTAGGGGCTTTTACTCTTAGGAAGTTGCGCCTCCATAGCTGCCAAAGGACCCAGCTTTGGAACCTCCAGAAGGCTCGTCATCGACGTTTCATAGCGTTGATGGTGGGTGCTGCCGGAACATATAGCTCCGGCACCACCCAGGAGGCCCGCTGTCGACATTTCTTAGCATTGATGGTGGGCGCCACTGGAGCATCCATATCCGGCACCACCCAGGAGGTCCGTTGTCAACATTCCACATGTTGATGATGGCGCCATTGGAGCATTAGACTCTAGCACCTCCCAGGGGGGCCCATCGTTGACGTTCCTCTCATTGATTATGGGTGTCGTCGGAGCATTCAGCTCCGGCACCTCCCAGGGGACCCGCCGTCGATGTTCTGCATGTTAAGGGTTGGCGCTGCCTCGGTTCGATAGCTACCTTGTCGCCATCACCGCCGGAGACTTCTCCGACGATGACCACACATCTCAGTTCAAGTCTGGCGCTCCTCAGGGGGTCCGTCGACGTCAACTACCCAAGTTCTCACGCTCCACTGGGGGCCCGCCGATGACATCCTACGACTAAGTGGTAGGCATGGCCAACCAGCTGGCCACACCTACCAGGGGGCCTCTAAGGGGTCCCATGGGCAGCAAGTCAAGTGGTTTCCTGCCACCACAGTGACAATGACATCACCAAGGCGTTATGGTAACTTCCGCCCACGATGGTGTGGGAGGTCCAGCATGTACAACATGCTTAGCCCCGGTCCAGCACCCTAAGTGTGTACATTTTGCTTCCTCTATGTTACCGCTGTAAGTTTTACTTTTGGCATGGTGGGAGGTCTAAAGTATGCAGCTTGCTTAGTCTGGTCCTGAACCCTAAGAGTATAAACTTTGCCTCCCTAGCACCACTTCGGTAAAGCTTCACCATGGGCATAGTGGTAGGATAGTTTTTCTTTTTTTTTCTAAAAAGGGTGTCATAGCGTCTAGGAGCAGCGCTCAAAGCAACTAAGATCTGGTGGGTCTAGTCCAGAGTGTTCAACCTGCTAAGCCTGGTTCCGTACCCTAAGCTTGTAATTTTGCCTCCCTTGTCATCTGGAGCGGGTCGTTGCCTTCTTGTAAAGCATGCCTCCTCCTATGATTACCAAGTTAGAAGAACCACTGTCTTGCCCTATGCACTGTTTATGTTCATTTAATTACACATTAATTCAAAGATCATAAAATCATGCTCGTTCTCACATATTCTCTGTCATATGCTCGGTCACTCTGTTTCTTTCTCGCTCCTAGTGAAGTTACACAATCCTGCTGCACGCGGGCCTGCTTGAGGCACCTGCAACGTGTCTGGAGTCTCTCAGCCGCCCCTATATTTGGGGTACTGTGTCGGCAGATGGCCTCCCCCACAAAAGGCCTACACCAAGTCGGAAGTCCAGGGTGTGTAGCTCGCTTAGCCTGGCTTCGTACCCTAAGCGTGCACACCCTGTTTCTCAGCGCTACGGCTAAGTACTGGGGGCCAGACGGCTCACACCCCGAGTAAGGCGGGAACCGAGCCCCGGATGCTAACACATTGAATTACGCATGCCCCGCTCCTCAACTTAGTATCATAAGGCGTAGAAAAATTAAAGAGCAGAAAGGGAGTAACCGACGAGCAAGATTACTTACATTATGCTTTAATTTTTTGCTTACTTTCACATATCGTCCGCCAGATGCTTGGTTACACTTCCCTTGTCTCGTCCCTAGTTAGAGTTGTGCTATCTTGCTAAAGGCGGTCCGCTTGAGGTACATGCAATGTGTTTTTGGTTTGATGGTCGTTTTCTTGTTCGGGGTCCATGGCTCTGAATGGTTCTCACCCCTTAAAGGCTAACACCGAGTTGGAGGTCCATGGTGTGCAGCCTTCTTAGTCTGATTCCGTACCTGAAGCCTGTGCACCTTGCCTCCCCGTGCTAACAGCTGAGTACATGTGGCCACACGGCTCATTCCAAGAGCAAGGCATCGACCATACCCTGAATGTTGCCGCATCGAATTACCCATGCCCCATATCTTATCTAAGGATCATAAGCAATAATGAAACTACAAGAGTAGGGAAGTGGAGACCTACGAGCAAAAATTATGTTTTCTCTATCATGTGTGCAGGTCATACATAAAGTGGCACTGGTGTGGCTTCTCCAAGCTCCAGCGCCTCCCAGGGGGCCACCGGTGTCGCTTCTCCAAGCTCTGGCGCCTCCCAGGGGGCCGCCAACATTGCTTATTTGAGTTTCGATGGACCCCAAGGGCACTGCTGGTGTCGCTTTTTCGAGATCCAGCGCCCTCCAAGGTGGCCGTCAGTGTCACTTCTTCGAGCTCCGGCGCCTCCCAAGGGGGTCATCGATGTCACTTTTTCGAGCTCCGGTGCCTCCCAAGGGGTCGCCGGCGTTGCTTCTATGAACAACGGAGCCCCCAGGGCCCACTGGTGTCACTTCTACAAGAAAAATGAAGGCCCCACCTGCGGGATCATCACCTCCCCCGAGGTGGGCTCGGGGGCCTCTGTCGGTACCCTTAGTACCGGGTACCCCCGCGCACAGGATGAAGTGGCTAAGGTCCTTTCCTCCCCCATAGAGGCGAGCCCCGATGATGCCACGTGTCCCACGGAGCCGAACCTCGTCTCTCCTCAGTGGTGGGCTCCAGACCTGCCACGTGTCCTGCGGAGTCAGACCCCGCCTCTCCTCATAGGTGGGCTCCAAACCTGCCCCATGGCCAATGGCTCTCTCTCTGAGTGGTAGGTTGCAGGAGTTAAGAGCAGCATGCTCTGTCCACTTCCCCGAGCGCACAGGTGCGGTACACGCCCTTGTCAAGTACCGCTGCATCCAGTCACATCGCAGTGAAGGCGCCGTGGGTCTACCCCACTCCGCCAAGTGGGTAGCCTACGGTGGCAAGACAGACGAACAACACATCCCTTGCTACCGTCAGCGACTACACATGGATCACTTGTGATCGATGCAGCAAGATAGCAAGTCTTCAGGGCATGATCAGAGGCAGCGTACACAAGAAGACTTAGATCTTGTACAAGATAAGATCACCTTGGGGACACCTGTCGGGATCCGGTTCCCACTTGTAAGCTATTCGGCCTTGGACTATAAAAGGACCGGGAAACCACAAACTTAATCATCTTCTCTAGTCCGCTCGAACTAGGCACACATCCCCAATCTAACTCGTACACACTCATTCACACCAGCAATACAACCTCAGCGTAGAGTAGGGTATTATGCTCCGGCGGCCTGATCTGCGTAAAACTACTGTCAAACCACTCTCATACGTGCAATCTCTACATTGACGACTAAGCCCTGCCGATCAAGAATCTATGCGGGCTGCTCTCATAGCAGGTCCAGGGGAAGTGTCGCAAGAACACTTCGATAGTGTGCATGCCTTCCTAAGAGGTATGGAGACGCTCATCGCTCCAACTCATGTTTGGCACCATCTTCTCAATTAAGTCTTTGGCTTTGGGCACCGCCAATGAGAAGAAGGCACCTCCAGCAGCAGCATTAACATGGTCATGGGCAGAAAGGATCAACCTGTTGTAGAAGTTTTGAATAATTACCCAGTCTTCCATCCCATGGTGGGGACAATCCAGGATGTACTCCTAAAACCTTTTCCAAGCCTCGCAAATAGACTCCTTCGCATCTCGCTCAAGGTAGGAAATTCTTGCACATAGGGCATTGGTCTTGTCCAACAGAAAGAACTTGGCGATGAATGTCGTATAACACTTCTCCCAAGTGTCTACAACACTTCGGTTCGCGTAGAACCACTACTTCACCCTCCCGAGAAGGGAGAACGTAAACAACTTAAGGTAGACGACATTAGGAGATACATCCTTGATCTTAAAAGTGTTGCAGATCTCAAGGAACTATTGCAACTGAGCACTTGCATCCTTGTTAGACTTCCTACAAAATGGGTTGGCATGCACCATAGTGATTAGTCCAGTCTTGATTTCGAAGTTCACGTCTCCCGTGTTAACATTGGGCCCAATAGGCACATTGTTAGGAGAGGGAGCTGAAAACTCATGAAGGGTCTTCTCGGCCATTGGCGTTTCGATTGTTGATGCAGTTGCGCTGGCTTGCTTTGTCGCACGAAGCTTCTGAGGAGTAACGTCACGAGGTCGATCTCTCAGAAGGGATTCGCGATCTTCAACAAAGTTTTCCGGCAAGCAGAAACCAGATATACACTACCCTATTTTTACATAAAATGCAAAAACAAAAAGGGTTATCCTACTAAAACCTAGCCAGGGTCCTATCCTATTCACTCAAACATGTAATACTTCGGTTGCCTTCCCTGGCAACGGTACCAAAAAAGCTTGTTGATGTTTCTTACATCACAGATAAAAAACTGCAAGCGCACAGAAACTATCGATGTAGCATTTCCCCTTAAAAGAGTATTCCAAGGGTGTCATTTATACACTGCTACAATAAGCCTCATCACAGGCGGCTCCAAACCTATTATCACATACGGCTTTTAAAACCGCCTGAGACGAAGAGTCTGTGATAATCCGCAATTTCACAGGCGGAGAAGTGAAACCGCCTGTGAAGACACATTATCATAGGCGGTTCTTCACTTAGGCTAGCCGCCTGTGAAGACACATTATCATAGGCGGTTCTTTACTTAGGCTAGCTGCCTGTGAAAATACTTTATCACAGACGGGTCGTGCAGCATATATAACCGCCTGTGATAAATGTCTTATCACAGACGGTTATTGAAGCATAACTAACCGCCTATGATAATGTGTCTTCACAGACGGGTATTGAAGCATAACCTACCGCCAATGATAATGTGTCCTCACAGGCGGGTTTTGAAGCATAACTAACCGTCTATGATAATGTGTCTTCACAGGCGGATTTTGAAGCATAACTAACCGTCTATGATAATGTGTCTTCACAGACGGGTATTGAAGCATAACTAACCATCTATGATAATTTGTCTTCACAGACGGGTATTGAAGCATAACTAACCGTCAATGATAATGTGTCTTCACAGACGGTTATTGAAGCATAACTAACCGTCTATGATAATGGTGTTATCACAGACAGAGTTTACCTATATCAGCTGTCTATGAAGACCCTTTAACGCAGCCAGTTTCTACCATAACAGTCACCGCCTGTGAAAATTAGGTTATCACAGATGTTTCTTTACTTGTATCTAGCCGCCTGTGATAATTGTTTTTCACAGTCATGCCTAGCCATTGGTTAATAACCGCATATGGTAAGGTATAACCTATGCAGTACTACTGCTGTTATTTCTAATTTTCAGGTCAATTCAATATAATCACAGAACAAAAACAACAATATCATCACAGAACAAAAGATGACCTATGGGTTCTCGCCGATAATGTTGCACAAGTTTTTTATGTTCAAGATCCAGAAACTGAGAAGTTGCACGTAGTTGTTTCTGGAAAGCAAAATATTGTTGGGGTTGACGATGTGGAAGATAATGAAGAGGAATATAATCAGTATGAAGAGATGTACCTTTTCACCGAACCAGAAAACATCAAGCGCGTAGAGAGAAGCATTAAAAAGAATTTGAAACCCTATATGCGAGAAGATGTCAATGCTGGAAAAAATGTATATAGCAATGCGAGATGATATATATTGTATATATTTGTATCTTCTGAAATCAACTTAGAACAATGTTGGTATATGGATTGTGTCCTTTTGCATTTGTGTACATATGCGTTTGGACTCAATGATTTGGAAGTTTGGTCTTTCAGATAATGATGTCTCGGGCGTGTAGCCGATTGAAGGAGGAGCGCTTGGCGTGGTGCAAGAACCATCCCCATGTATGTACATATGGCACACCGGTCACATAGTTGTATATACATATGTATCTGTAATGGACTGATGAACTTAACTGTAGTTTGTTTTTCCGTCTTGTTTGTTTTTGGTATTTTCAATTTCTCCGCGTAGGGTTTCTCTGCGAAGCCTGAATCGGGAGATTTATTGAAGTGGCAGTGCATCGTCCCCAGTAAAGAAGGGGTAAGTCATGAAGAACAAGCACACTATGAGTTTAACCATCGTCCTCCTATTAATAAATTTCTTTTGTAGACTGAATGGGAAGATGGTTACTACCCCCTGACAATCTCCTTCTCTGAGGACTATCCCTTGGTGCCTCCAAGATGCGCCTTTCCAATTGGGTTCTTCCACCCAAATGTCCATCGTTCGGGAGCACTCTGCATCGGGATTCTTGATCAAGAGACTGTAAGATAGACCTATTTTTTTCATGTAATTATTACTTATAATTGTTGTCGAACTTATTTGAACTGGTTTCTTATATTGCTTAAATTATATTTCGTAGGGGTGGTGCAGTGCTTTTACAATCAAAACTATACTACTTGAAGTTCAACGTTTGCTGCATCAGCCAAATGTGCCTGATGTTGAAAATGATTGCTATAATCTACTTATCAAGGTTAGATGACACTTTGACTTAGTGACCAATGTAGGTTATTCATTCCTCCTTCGACATTGTTAATTTAAATAATGTTAATATTTTCAGGATCCAGCGGAATATAAGAGACGTGTTCGGGAGCAAGCAGGACGGTACAATTTAGATTGATCGATGGGAGCTTCATCGTCGATCTACAATGAATGTAGCATGATTTTTGTTCAGTGTGTAAAGAAATTATCTTTGAACAATTGTGAAGCCTCTAATGGTGTATTATCACAATTAAGCCAGCCTCACTGGTGATCGAGCATTTCCTACAATGCATTACTGTACTAGTATCCGCTAGCTCATCTGTGTTTTTCCTGATACAATTTTGCCTGCATGACTACATACGGTTGTGATAATTGAAACTACATCCCTGTAATTTCAATGAAAACTGCTTATGATAATTGAACAACTACATACGGTTCTTAAACAATGATCGCCACTGAAAATACATGATCTTCTCAGGCCGTTGTTAATCAAGAACCGTCTATGAAGTTCATTGCATTACAGACGGTTATTAATTAAGAACCGCCAATGAAGATCATGTATTTACCCAGACGGTTGTTCCTTAAAATCCATCTGTGAAGTTCATTGCATTACAGAAGGTTATTAATTAAGAACCGCCAACGAAGATCATGTATTTACCAAGATGGTTGTTCCTTAAAATCCGTCTGTGAAGTTCATTGCATTACAGACGGTTATTAATTAAGAACCGTCTATGAAGATAATGTATTTACCCAGGCGGCTGTTTCTTAAAATCCGTCTGTGAAGTTCATTGCATAATTGACGGTTCTTAAATAAGAACCGTCTGTGAAGATAATGTATTTACCCAGACGATTGTTCTTTAAAATTCGACTGTGTTGTTCTGTCATCACAGACGGTTATTATATCATTCGTCATCACAGTCGCATATTTTTAAGGACCGCCTGTGTTTGAAAATTTGAGGCGCCTGTAAAAATGCTTTTTATAGTAGTGATATTTTTCAAAGGAAGGCTAGGTGGAAGCATAGCAATCATCAAATGGGAGGGATAGGTTGGTCTTAGAAGGGGTTATAGTAAGGATGGGTAAGAGATATGTGGAGGTAGTGTGACAGACACAAGAGTATCCTATTCTAAGGGGGATAAATGGGTCAAAGGAGGATTAAGCTAAGAGTTAGGTAGATACTCCTACAATACTTCTAGTATATATATATACATAGTATTAGTTAGATACTAATGATCATATCAATGGTGAATTCTCATGCTAGGTTGTTCAACACATTGGGCACGGGTTTACCCCTAGCAATATTAGGATGACTCCCGCAAAGAGTTTGTGGCATAGCCGAAGTTGGAGGATTACAAGGACAGATAGGGCTATCACCATCTACTGCCTACCTCTTCAATCCATGGGTCTACGAGATATCCAATGCTACTTAACTATCCCAATACCATGCTAGCATATTAAGTAAATACCTTAAGAGCTGCAACACAAGCCATCCTAAGGCAATGACTAACCTAAACATCATTGAACCAATGTTGAAGCATAGAATAAGTCATTCATATTAACATCATCAAGTCATAACTATTTAGACTATAGTGTGGGTTTGTAGTGTTTATGATGATATAATGAGAGTGGTATAGCATAATCATAAATATTACTCCTACCACATACATGAAATCCACAATCAAACAAGAAAAGTTTTATCCAAGTATATGAATAAAAAAGACTAAAGATAACATCTTTATTAAGAATAAAGTCACAAATACAAATAGGAATATGAGAGCCATACCTTTCCCAATTGTGAAGAGACTACTTTTACTCCTTTCCTACTTGGACTCTGGACTAAAGGCTCTCCTCTCTACAGCCTAAACTCTCCTAAACCTATGGAGAGTAGTGGATATAATAGAATGAATACTCAAGTGATGTGTGTCTCAACTGAGGGTAGGAGGTCCTATTTATAAGTGGAGAAGAGTCGGTTCCCGCCACTAAATGCGCGCGAATCAGTCATCTACGACTACAGAAAGCTGGGAGGAGCCAACACGCGTCGATTGACCGAGTTTGGCGCCAAGACCTAGTTGGTCGACTAGGGGGTCGGCCGACCTAGTCAAGGCTCTGTTGGGATTGTGTTTTCTCAAGGTCACTGACAGGTGGGTCCCCTTTACTGATATAGGTGATACACCATCGGATGGCCTCAGATACTTCTATTTGTGGGCCATTTGATCCATGTGGGGCCACATGTTGGTGCTTGATTGGTTTGGATGATATTTTATAGAATTGCTCCCCCTCTTTTACCTCATTTCCTACATAAAATGCCTACATCACTACGTAAGAAAGGCTCATCCAAGATGTGCCCTAACAAAGAAGGGAGATGAACAAACTGTGTATCTCTGTCATCGTGTCTCACATTATGTTGTCATTAGAGACGTGCGTATGGTGTGTTGCCTATCATCCTAAGTGCGAGACATGCTTAACAAAAGTGTGTCTCCTTTCCTTGTGTCATAACAGACGGTCTTTATGGGGTCATTGGAGACAGCGGTGGTGCGCGTCACCCATCAGCATACATGCGTGACAAGCCCTAAAAAAGCCTGTTGCATATATATTGACTAATCCGAGATGTGCTTTATTGTAGCCCATCGCAGATTTGTTTACTGATCTAAGACGAGCTTTATGGAAGCTTGTCTCCTTTATGTAGATTATCCGAGACGTTCTCTGTAATAGCTCATCGCGGATTGTTTACAGGCAGGGTCTCCTATTAGGTGTCCTCCACCCCTGATTATCCTAATTGCTGGCTACATACTGGAGCTAGCCAGGATTTGGCAGCCATATTACCAATGTCAGCAACATACACATACATGAACATATGTATAGCCAAAAAGATCACACCTTAAATTATATTTACCAATCAAATATTAACAAAATGTCAATCGTTGTTATCAAGTATACTAATTGCACAACAAAGACTATTCATCCAGATTATAATGTTGTAGGATCGAAGAGCACGTGAAAAGCTACCAGAGGGGGTGAATGGTAGATTTAAAAATCTTACGCAGCGGAAACAATTAAATCCCAACCCCTTCGGCAAAAAAAAAACGATCTGTTAAAGAAATAATGTGTGAAACTAATCTAAACGTGTTTCACCATGAAAAAAGTGATATATATCAGAGAGAATCAAGTTACGAAGAAAACACAAGAAGAATCACTCAAATCCGTCAAGAGAAGCTCAAGTTATGATCGAAAGATCAAACAAAGGTCAATCTGTCCTACCCGAGAAAAACAGTTCTGGAACACTGCAAAGAAACTCATGTAGATCAGAAACCACAAATTCAATGACCGTGAAATTTTAACAGATGATAGATAATAAAGTTTTGAAGACAACCCAAAAAGAATCACGTCAATTGGATCTGTAAAACTCAAGTTATGATAAAACCACCAATGAAAGGTAGTGCTGTCCAGAAACTCGACGAGTAAAACTTGTCTGGAACAAGTCGGATGAACAAGGCACTAAAGTTCCTTCAAACTACGAATTTTATTCAATATAACACAAGTGGAACAGCCTAAAAGTCGTGCACCACGAGTGTTGGCCTCCCTTGCTTCTATAACCAGCCCTTAGGCTAACCCAATCTCAACTAGGACTCTAATCCTACTCAAATCATGAATCGAAACTTTCCATAACTCCTTAGGACTCTTCTATACGCAAATATAAGCAATCTTAAGACTTTCAAACACCTTTTAAATGTATCCCACATTCCTAAAACAACTCAAATTCGTGACCCACACAAAATCCTATCTTAACCAACTCGATACAGCCATAACCGACTCTGCCGCAGCCGAAGTCATCAACCGATACGATCCGATCCTTCTAACAAGATCTTCCCATCCATAAACCATCTTCGGAACCATGTTGCCACGTCATGCACCGCATGCATACATGCAAACACCTTCCTTCGAAGTCCAGTAACCTTCATATGCACTGCCCTTGATTCAATCATCCTGCGTGACCCCCTGACCCGCTCAACCACAATTCCTCCTGAATCTGGTTGTTGGAACCTCATCTCCTCCCTGAGATTAGTCCAAAGGATCATGTCACCAGCCATGACTTGAACTCAAGCAACACCTGCACATGAACAAACAACCAATCCGTACGATCCCAAGTCCGCGACTTGACTCAAGTCAGCTCCAAACACAACACCTTACATGAGAACTTCACATAAGCATGTTGTAAAGCATAGCAAAACTATATCAGCCATATCAACCAAAATGCACCAAAAACTTAGTAAAAGAATACTAAGTAAACTTTCCAACAATGTAAAGTAAGTTCGAAACATTTCACATTAAAAGCAGGAACATTGCGATGAAGCACCGGACCTTGCCAAAGCTAGTACAACCTAGCGCTGGAGCTTACTAAAGCTAGTACAACCTAGGTCGGAGCTTACCAAAGCTAGTCGGACCTAGCGCTGGAGCTAACCAAAACTAGTCGGAACTAGTCATCCCAAAAGTCGGAGCTAGAAAAATATGTCGGAGCTAACCAACATAAGTCGGACCTAGCAAAACATATCGAAGCTTAACAAAAACATGCCGGAGCTATCAAAGACATGCCAAAGCTAAAGACAAAACTCACTGGAGCTACCCAAAAACATGTCGGATCTAGACAAAGAAAGTCGGACCTATTGTCGGACCTTGCAGAAGCTCGGAGCTAGGGTCAGACCTTGCTAAAAAGATGTTATGGCAGCATTCAAAACTTTTATTGTCAAAACCAATGTATTCAGCACACATAGGTCTCACAAATGTAACTAATTACACATATCATAACTATCATCGTCTAATCTTGTATACTATAATGAAAATTCTCCCGATCAATAACTTCATTAACGATAAGCCTTCATAGCCTCTAATGCTCTGACTGAGACATCCTCAAATTCAATAAAATCACTGAAATCATATAAAAAATTATCAAATTGTAGTCACATTTGCTTAACCAGTCACATAAAGTAGCAAATATCTGTTAGTGAATGGAGAATCGAGCTTACTTGTAGCACAGGCAGTTGGTGAGCATCTACAAAGCATCAGCAGAGAAATTTTTTTCATGGTAAAGGACATGGTAGTGAGCTGGTGTGCTTGTCCCATGAAAAAACAAACAATTTACATTCCGCTGATGCATTTATAGCTTGATATCAAAAACTCATGAGATACACCAATTATCGCATAAGTACCTTGATTCCAGCATGGATGCAGAAGTAGAAATCAAACTCACTAGGATGACAAATGCTAGTGTCATCCACAGTTCCAGCAGTTTCAAGGGATTGCGAATCAGAATTCATTATATATATTGATAGTCAAAACAAATACACTACTTCTGCATTGGACATAAACAAGGAAGATGAATGTATACTGTAATGAAAATTCTCCCTTTGGATCAATGACTTCATTAATGATGAGCCTTCATTGGACATCCTCAAATTCAATAAAATCACTAGAATGCACGCTCTGATTGCAGGGTCGAGGCGAAAACGTGCTCTGAGGACAGGGGACGAGGTGGGGGCATGCTCCGGGACGAGCTGGCGGAGGCGCCGGGGTGGTGGTTCCTCAAATCTTTGATGACAGCTGGTCGGCGTGCTCCAGGGACAGGGAGAACATTTCCACTTATGTGAAGGTGGCAGCATGCTCATAACAATTACTGAAGTGGGGGTCAAGGTGGCGGCGTGCTCCGGGGACAGGGGACGAGGTGGCGTGCTCTAGCGTGCTCAACTCTCTGATGACGAAGGTCAGGGTTGATGGCGAGAAAGGGGTCGACGGCAGCAGCGCGACAATGATGAAGAGCGAGTTGAGAAAGAGAGACGGCGGCAGCATGCTCTGGGGACAGGGGAGAAGCTGGCGTGCTCCAGCGTGCTCAACTCTCTGATGACATGAAGGTCGAGGTCAACGGCGGGGTCGGAGTCGACAGCGGTAGCGTGACATTGACGATGATGGGACGGCGGCAGCGTGCTCAGGAGCTGAGGTTTCTAGGTCAAGAGAGTGCGCGAGAGCTAAAACTTTTTTCCAAATGTTGGGAGAGAGCCCACAATGTAAAAAAATCACAAACTCAGAGACGTGCCTGTATAACACCCGTCTCTCATTTCAACGTCCTTTGGTCAAGAGAGCGCGATAAAATTTTCACCATAGAGTGTGCGAGAGCTTAAAATGAAAATCGGAGATGCACATATATAACGCATATCTCGCATTATCATCTTTCGCATGCGAGCATGTCCCCACATGCAAAAGACGCGCCATGGTGTGCTGAAGCTGAGAACAACATCTTTCGCATGCGGGGATGTCCCAGTGGCAACTGTGCTCAATGCCTTATATGATCGTTGCATTGCGCTCAACTTCTCGAGGTGGGACAAAAGATCTTCGGCGTAAATCAGAGACGCGCGCTGGTAAGGCGCGTCTCTCATTATTTTGTGGACGAACGGACACGCAACATGCGAAAGCTGTTGTTCCCGTGACCAAAAACTTTCTCATGCGGACATGTCGACTAAAAACTGCGTGCGATGCCTTATATGGTCGTTGCAATGCGCACAGCTTTCCGAGGTGGTACAAAAGATCTTCGGCACGAATCGGAAATGTGTCCAAGATAGGCGCGCCTCTCTTTTGACGGATCTCAGAAATCGGATACGTGCCATTTTAAAGTGCATCTCTCATGCACTCTTCGCCCTATTGCCATTCACACGACATCGTGAGCGTCCGTTGCCACTCGCACTTTATCATGAGCGTCCGTTGCAGGGATAAACAAATGCAATGACATTGCAATTAATGAATATAATTGGAATTCACGGATAAATAAACACAATGACATTGCAATTCAAAGATAATTTGCAACTCAATGAATTCCACGGTTCAGACATTGCGTGCTCTCCAAACTAATTTTGAATCTGAACTTATTCCTAAAGCTCCCATCGATCAATTTAAATTGTACCATCCAGCTTGCTCCCAAACACGTCTCTTATATTCCCTTGGATCCTGAAAATATTGACATTCGTCAAACTAACAAATGTCGAAGGGGGGATGAATAACCTGCGTTGGTCACTAACACAAAGTGTCTAACCTTGATAAGTAGATTATAACAATTATTTACAACATCGAGTGCATTTGGATGATGCAGCAAACGCTGATCTTCAAGTAGTATAGTTTTGATTGTAAAACCAGTCCACCACCTCTACGAAATATCAATTTAAGCAACATAATAAAACAGTTCAAATATGTTCGGCAACAATTACTAATTACATGAGCAAAATAAGTCTATCTTACAGTCTCTTGATTAAGAATCCCATTGCAGAGTGCTCCTGAGCAATGGACATTTGGGTGGAAGAAACCACGTGGAAAGGCGCATCTTGGAGGCACCAGTAGATAGTCCTCTTAGATGGAGATTGTCAGGGGGTAGTAACCACCTTCTCAGTCAGTCTACAAAGGAAATTCTTTAACTGGAGGACAATGGTTAAACTCATATGATTGTGTTTGTTCTTCATGACTTACCCCATGTTTATCGGGGACGATGCATTGCCACTTCACTAAATCTACCTATTCAGGCTCCGTAGAGAAACCCTACGCAGAGAAATTGAAAATACCAAAGATAAACAAGACAGAAAAATAAAACTACAGTTAAGTTCACCAGCCCATTGCAGAGCTACATATATACAACCATGCGACCGGTGTGCCATATGTGCATATATTGGGATGGTTCTTGCACCACGCAAAATGCTCCTCCTTCAGTCGGCTATGCACCAAGCCAATATCTAACCCAGCCATGAATAGTGACGACGACGGCGGCGGCGATGGCGAACAGAGGCGGCGATCACACTGGAGTTGGTCGATTTGTAAAGGACCATTGGTCGATTAGTAAAGGAGCACCAAAGTCGAAGAGATGAGGGATATAAATGCGAGACGCACGAGAACAAAGCGAGACGCACATTACATTAAAGTGCGTCTTCCATTGTCGAAAGAGAGATGTGTGGCACGAGGACTGCGGCGAACTTAATTTCAGCAGCGTGGTGCAGAGACGCGTGCGATGTCCGACGTCCGCAGCCTTTCGTTTCTCCGAGGCGGTATCAATGCATCCCATCATTCCATCAATGCGCGGAAAACCAACCGTTTCATCATCGACTCCGCGCATAACTTATTTAAGACGCGTCATCACCCGTGAGTTCTCCACAAGCGTGTCACTCAGTTTGAATCTGTTTCTTCTTTTCTTCGTCTTCTCCGCCCTGACGACCCACCACTACCATGGCTGACCTTCCCCCTCCAAGCCCTCTGAGGGAGCCACCATGCAAGAAACTATGTTGCAGCTCTCCTGAGAGGTTCAACACCGAGCAGCGCCTCCTTATGGTGCAAGAGGCATACAACAATACGTCTCGTGCCATGAGTTCCTTGGGTCTGGGTACCCTTCCACAGTTTTTCTAGAATGGGTACCAACAGCCACTACCTCTGTAGAATCGAAGAGCACGTGAAAAGCTACCAGAGGGGGGTGAATGGTAGATTTAAAAATCTTACGCAGCGGAAACAATTAAATCCCAACCACTTTGGTAGAAAATCAAACTATTGATAAACCGTGTGCGCAAATGATCTTAAACATGTTCAATCGTGACAAAAATTGTAGATATTAGAGAAAACCAAGTCATGATGACAACACAATAAGAATCACTCAAATCCGTCGAGAGAAACTCAAGTTACAATCAAAAGATTGAACTAATATAAATCTATTCTACCGAGTAAAAATAGTTCTATTTTTTGTCAAAGAAGCTCGTGTAGATTAGAAACCACAAATCCAATGATCGTGAAATTTTAACAGATGATAGAAAATAAAGTTCTGAAGACAACCCAGAAAGAATCACGTCAATCAAATCTATAAAACTCAAGTTATGATAAAACCACCGACAAAACATAGTGTTGTGCAGAAACTCGACGAGTAAAACTTGTCTGGAACAAGTCGGATGAACAAGGCTCAAAAGTTCCTTCAAACTACAAATTTTATTGATCAAACCACAAGAGGAATAGCCCTAAAGTCATCTACAACGAGCTCTGGCCTCCCTTGCTTATATAACCAGCCCTTAGGCCAACCCAATCACAACTAGGACTCTAATCCTACTCAAATCACAAATCTAAACTTTCCATAACTGATTAGGACTCTTATATAAACAAATAGAAGCAATCTTAAGACTTTTAAACACCTTATTAATGTATCACACATTCCTAAAACAAGTCAAATTTGTGACCCACACGAAATCCTATCATAACCAACTCGATACTTTCCATACTGAGTCATAACCAACTCTGCCGCAGCCAAAGTCATCAACTGATATGATCCGATCCTTCCAACTAGATCATTCCTTTCTTAGTCCATCTTCAGAACCATGTTGCCACGTCATGCACCGCATGCATACGTGCGAACACCTTTCTTCGACATCCAGTAACCTTCATATGCACTACCCTTGATTCAATCATCCTGCGCGACCTCCTGACCCATTCAACCACAATTTCTCCTGAAATTGGTTGTTGGAACCTCATCTCCTCCCTGAGACTAGTCCAAAGGATACTTTCACCAGCCGTGACTTGAACTCAAGCAACACCTGCACATGAACAAACAACCAATCCGTACGAGCCCAAGTCTGCGACTTGACTCAAATTAGTTCCAAACACAACACCTTACGTGAGCACCTTACATAAGCAAGTTGCAAAACCACAATAAAACAATATCAGCCATATCAACCAAAACGCACCAAAAACTTAGTAAATGAATACTAAGCAATCTTTCTAAGAATATAAAGCAAGTTCGAAACATTTCACAGTAAAAGCAAGAACATTACGATCAAGCTCTGAATGTTGCAAAAGCTAAGCTTACCAAAGCTAGTACAACCTAGCGCCGGAGCTACCCAGAGCCAGTTGGACCTAGCGCTGGAGCTAACCAAAGCTAGTTGGACATAGCCAACCTAAAAGCCGGAGCTAAAAAAACATGTCGGAGCTATCAAAGACATGCTGGAGCTAAAGATAAAGCTCACCGGAGCTACCCAAAACAAGTCGGACCTATTGTCGGGCCTTGCAAAAAGGTGCTGACCTTGCAAAAAGGTGCTTTAGCAGTATTTCAGAACTTTTATCAGCAAAGCCAATGTATTCAGCACACATAGGTCTCACAATCTCTTCCTTGATGAATGCATTGGCAACACCACTTAAGATCCGAACATTGGCTTATTCACATTAAATGTTTTGAAAAACAATTTCTCCCCCTTTGTAAAACAGAAATAAAATGAGAAGAAAAATAAATTCTCCCCCTGAGAAGAATCGTTCCATTATCTATTATCTCTCCCCCTTTGACAATGTATTCAACAAGGTTCAAAAGAGGAATTTCAAATGTTAGTAGCATATTATAATATATATATATATATATATATATATATAAAGCTCATCCAAGTCATACTATCAAGTAACTTACACTATCACATCAATGAGATACATAAAGTAGTGTAAGCCATGCTAGAGATCAAATGTAATTTTCAATTTAACCAAGTCATGACCTCACAAACTTAACTATTTCAAAACCTGAAAGCATGACACTTGTTGCTGCATTTTATTATTTTTCAAAGCACAAATTTAGATCATATGATATTTGCAAGAGATTATATGTGCATCTGCCTTATTCTAACCAACCAAGCCAAGCCTATGTCATTTCAATCAGAAGCTTAAGGAGATGGTTTTAGTCATACACAACTTCTTCCAAGTTCATATCTAAGTGCAATGATAAGCCATCTTAAAAGAAGAAGTGCGATGCATGCATATTCTCTTGATCTTTTCTCAATTTTCCATTTGATCATAAAGCTCAACATGTGATTTTATTACTTGATTTATCTTTTATGATTAAAAGCACTTGTGAGAATGCAACAAGTTCAAAACAGTAAGAAAGTTCGATCATGGCTGTTGGTATTTCTTAACACCACAGAGTTATCCGCAAGTGCACGGAAATACCGTTGTAGCACTTCCCCTTAAAGAGTATTCCCAAGGGTATCAAATCCAAAGAACGTGTGTGCTAATCTTTCGAACTAGCTCACCCAAGGACACAAAGTTGTTTGGTAGGCAAGGAACAGAGAGGAATTCAAAGTATTGATCCTAATTCAAGTTAGTTTGCAGTAGATGCTTGCTTCGGGCACGGGCTTACTCCTAGTAATACTAGGACGACTCCCGTCAAGAGCCTATGGCATAGCCGAACATGGAGGATTACAAAGGACAGTTAGGGCTGTCACCACCTACTGCCTACCTATTCAATCCGTGGGTCTACGAGATATCCACTGATGATTTATAACCTAAGCACCACACTTACATTCTAAATCACTACTCTAGTTGTTTCGAACACAAAGCTACAACTAGAGCCTCTAATGAATTAAAGCAGTGAACCCACAAGTAACTACTTGTGCAAACTACTAAGAATAAAAGATCAAACTTGTATTGAATTTACAAAGGCTTACTTGATTGAGTAAAATCTTTGTAGGGGTACAAGTTTAGAAGAGGGACTTCACAAGCCCAAGCCTTCTTCTCCTAGACTCTTCACCACACTCTTCTTCTACTTTGGTAGCCTCTAGGACTACTCTAAACCTTTGGAGTGTAGCACTATTCTCAACTTTTGGTGTGTGTGAGAAGTGAGGTGAGGGGATATATTTATAGGTGGGGAAGGGTCAGTTCCCACCACAATTAATGCGCGAATCAGTCACCATTGAGTCCAAGGAGTCGGGAGGAGCCAACACGTGTCATATGACTGAGTTTGGCACCAGGAAGAGGTCGGCCGAACCCCTGGTTCGGTCGACCTGGTCAAGGCTACCCTCGGGGAGTGCTTCCTCCAGGTGGCTTCCAGGTGCACCCCCTTGATATATATGGGTGCAGCACCGTTGGATCTCCTCTTATTCTTCTGTTTGTGGGCCATTTGATCCATGTGTTGCCACGTGTCATCGCCTGATTTGTTGAAATCCATTTTCAAGGATTCATCCCTGCATGTTTTGGTATTTTGGATAATAATTCACCTGCATACAAATAAACACCAACACTTGTGGAATTGGGTTAGTGTATAACCCTACCACTATGTTTTGTGTTTCTTTTATGCAAATTATGAGGTGAATTGATGGTCAAAATGTGGTACTTAAGGACTGTCAACAAACTCCCCCACACTTAGTCCTTTGCTCGCCCTCAAGTGAAGGCAAGAAGAACTAGAGTGTTGTCATGAATTTGCTATAAGGTAGAAAATAAGGATACTAGATAATTCAACTTATACCTGAATTCATGGATCCCCTTTGTGTATGTGGCTACCACATCAATCTTGGGTGTTTGAAAAGTGGAACGGTTAGAATGAAGTTCCCTTCGATCATTCTTTGCTGAAATGATTTGGCAATTGCTTATTTGAAAGTCATAGGAACTTTTGCCCTTGCCTTCTCGATTGGAATTTCTCAAATCTCTCAAAGTGTTTGAGTCCTCACCATGGCATGTTTTGGCAATTCTTGTCCCTATACTAAAAGTGGCTATATCTGGAGCTTGGTAGGGATGAATGTGGCACACATTTGCAATTCATATGTTACTAAGTCAAAAACTTGATCATATGAGATACTTATGCAATGAACAAAGTGAAGGGAAAATTCTTGTGCACATGAATGGAATGGAGGGGTGAGGTGATAACTCCCATGAATTTGCTATCTTTTAAGGATGAAACATGACTACTTTTTTTTAGCACTCTTACTCTTTTTCAAGAGTGGGTGCTTTTTTTTTCTTTTTCTTGTAGCCATATCTTCTACTCCTTTTTATTTAGAGAGGCTTTAATTTGTATTGTATGGAGTTTCTTTTTGGCGGATGGGTGATCGATGGATGCAAACTCTCAATGTGAGAAATTTTGCCTGAATGGAGTGCACAAGAGTTTTCAATTCAAAACTTTCATGCATGTCACTCAATTGGGTCACGGGTTTGACAAAGTTGAATGAAAAACAAAGTGGCATATGTTTGTGGTTTTCAATGAATGTATCATTTGGCCTTGGTGGGTATATAAATTTCCAATGAGAGATTTAGGCAAAGTTCAAGACTTCAAATAGTTAAAAAAGTCAAAATCAATTTCAAGCAAAAGGATTATTTCTAAAGAACTCATTTACCATATCACACTAGTAAAATACCTAGATGATGTGTTTTTCCTATTGAATTATGGAATCATAAACAAGGTAATGAATTGAAATATAAAGTATTCAAATTTTCATCTTAAGCAAATCCTTGACTACCAAATTTTATTTCAATTTGTTGAGTTGATTCATTTCAGATATGCAATGAAAAATATGAAACCAACTCAAACAGCAGGGTAGCGCATAAATGTGGGGATAGGAAATCCAAACCAATTTTCTAGAGCGAAACGGAGTCGTATGGAGCAGAAAATAGGTCAGCCGAGCAGGGGGTTCGGCCGACATCCTGTTGGCTCTTCTGTGGCTCTGATTTGTCGGGTCATTTTGCTCATTCGGTAGTGATGTGTTTTGATATGTGTAGGATCGAAGAGCACATGAAAAGCTACCAGAGGGGGGGGGGTGAATGGTAGATTTAAAAGTCTTACACAGCGGAAACAATTAAACCCCAACCCCTTCGGCAGAAAAACGATCTGTTAAAAAAAATTGTATGTGAGAATAATCTAAACGTGTTTCACCGTGACAAAAGTGATAGATATCAGTGATAATCAAGTCACGAAGACAACAAAAAAAGAATCACTCAAATCCGTCAAGAAAAACTCAAGTTATGATCGAAAGATCAAACAATGGTCAATCTGCCCTACCCGAGAAAAAATAGTTATGGAACGCTGCAAAGAAACTCGTGTAGATCATAGACCACAAATCCAATGACCGTGAAATTTTGACATATGATAGAAAATCAAGTTGTGAAGACAAACAAAAAAGAATCACGTCAGTTGGATCTGTAAAACTCGAGTTATGATAAAACAAACCAACGAAAGGTAGTGCCGTCCAGAAACTCGACGAGTAAAACTTGTCTGGAACAAGTCTGACGAACAAGGCACAAAAGTTCCTTCAAAATACGAATTTTATTCAATAGAACACAAGAGGAACAGCCCCAAAGTCGTTCACCACGAGCTCTGGGCTCCCTTGCTTATATAACCAGCCCTTAGGCCAACCCAATATCAACTAGGACTCCAATCCTACTCAGATCACGAATTGTAACTTTCCATAACTGCTCAAGATTCTTCTATACGTAGATAGAAGCAATATTAAGACTTACAAACACCTTAGGAATGTATCCCACATTCCTAAACAACTCAAATTCGTGACCCACACGAAATCCTATCATAACCAACTCGATACTTTCCATATCAAGCCATAACCGACTCCGCCGCAGCCAAAGTCATCAACCGGTACGATCCGATCCTTCCAACCAGATCTTCCCATCCATAAACCATCTTCGGAACCATGTTGCCACGTCATGCACCGCATGCATACGTGTGAACACTTTCCTTTGATGTTCAGTAACCTTCATATGCACTGCCCTTGATTCAATCATCCTGCGTGACCTCCTGACCAGCTCAACCACAGTTCCTCCCGAACTTGGTTGTTGGAACCTCATCTCCTCCCTGAGACTAGTCCAATGGATCCCATCACCAGCCATGACTTGAACTCAAGCAACACCTGCACATGAATAAACAACCAATCCATACGAGCCCAAGTCCTCGACTTGACTCAAGTGAGTTCCGAACACAACACCTTACGTGAGAGCCTCTCATAAGCATGTTGCAAATTATAGCAAAACGATATCATCCATATCAACCAAAACACACCAAAAACTTAGTAAAAGAATACTAAGCAAACTTTCCAACCATGTAAAGCAAGTACGAAACATTGCAAATGAATAGCAGAAGCACTGCGGTCAAGTTCCGGACCTTGCCAGAGCAACCCGGACCTTGAGCTGGAGCTAACAAAAGCTAGTAGAACCTAGCGTCGGAACTTACCAAAACTAGTACAACCAAGCTCCCGCCGGAGCTTACAAAACTAGCAGGACCTAGCGTTGGAGCTAACCAGAACTAGTCAGAACTAGTAATCCGAAAAGCCGGAGCTAGAAAAATCAACTTCGGAGCTTAGCAAAAACATGTCGGAGCTATCAAAGACATGCCAGAGCTAAAGACAAAACTTCACCGGAGCTGACCAAAGCTAGTCGGACCTGGCATCGAACGTAACCGGAGCTACCCAAACCAAGCTGGACCTACCGTCGGACCTTGTTGTAGCTCCGAGCTAGAGTCGGACCTTGATAAAAAGGTGTTTTGGTGATATTTAAAACTTTTATCATCAAGGCCAAGTGTATTCACTACAAGCCAATGTATTCAGCACATATAGGTCTTACAATCTCCCCCTTGATGAATGCATTGGCAACACCATTTAAAATCCGAACATTGGCTTATTCACATAAAAGTTTTGAAAGCAATTTCTCCCCTTTTGTAAATCAAAAATAAAATGAGAAGAAAATCTCTCCCCCTTTATTATCTCTCCTTATGCCCCCTTTATTATCTCTCCTTATGCACATATTCTCTTTCTCTTCATGCCTATCTCTCCCCCTTTGACAATGTATTCAGCAAGTCATGAGCATATAAACAAATTATCTCTCCCTCTTTAGTTGTTATGAGCATATTATAACATATACATATAAACAAAGCTCATCCAAGTCATACTATCAAGTACCTTACATTATCACATCAATGAAATACATAAAGTAGTGTAAGCCATGCTAGAGATCAAATATAATTTTCAATTTAAGCAAGTCATGATCTCACAAACTTAACTATTTCAAAACCTGAAAGCATGACACTTGTTGCTGCATTTTATTATTTTTCAAAGCACAAATTTAGAGCATATGATATTTGCAAGAGATTATATGCGCATCTGCCTTATTCTGACCAACCAAGCCAAGCCTATGTCATTTGACAATCAGAAGCTTAAGGACATGGTTTTAGTCATACACAACTTCTTCCAAGTTCATATCTAAGTGCAATGACAAGCCATCTCAAAAGAAGAAGTGCGATGCATGGATATTCTCTTGATCTTTTATCAATTTATATTTGTTCATAAAAACTCAACATGTGAGTTGATTACTTGATGAATTCTTAATGATTAAAAGCACTTGTGAACATGTAACAAGTTCAAAACAGCAAGAAAGTTCGACCATGACCAGTTTTAGTGCAAGTAATTATTCCAATTACTAGACATGGCAAAAACTACAAAATGTATAACAAGAGTAATGTAGTAAGAACTTTCAGCATGTAAAAGGAATCACAAAGTCATATATGTATGAAATACTATGCTCATATTATTTTAATTTCAGATTCACACATAGACTTCCCAAGTTTCAAAAACTCCCCCTCAATTTAAGCCATGAGGATGCATAACCCCTATTTCACCACGAATGTAACAAAAATGAGTGAAATCCAAAGGTTTTGTAAAAATGTCAGCCAATTGATGTTCGGTATCTACATGGTGAAGCACAATGTTTCCTTTTTCAACATTATCTCGGAGAAAGTGATACCTAATGTCAATGTGCTTAGTTCTAGAATGTTGCACGGGGTTTTTAGCAATGCAAATAGCACTAGTGTTATCACAAAATAGTGGAACACTATCTAGATCAACCTCATAGTCCGTAAGTGTTTGAACAATCCAAAGAATTTGTGAGCAAGCACTAGCAGCAGCTATATATTCAGATTCGGCTGTGGATTGTGCAACTGAATTTTGTTTTCTAGAGGACCAAGCAACAAGAGAATTACCAAGAAAATGACAAGCACCGGAAGTACTTTTCCTATCAATCCTACAACCCCCAAAATCAGCATCCGAAAAATCTTTCAAAGTAACGGTTGAGGAAGAAGGAAGAAAAATGCCAAATTCTTGAGTTCCATGTAAGTACCTGAGAATCCTTTTGACGGCTTGACGATGTGAAACACGTGGGGAAGCTTGAAACTGTGCACAAAGACATACGCTAAATTGTATGTCCGGTCTTGATGCCGTGAGGTACAAAAGGGATCCGATCATGCTTCTATATTCTTTTTGATTCACGGGTTCACCATCTTCATCAAGTTCAAGTGTTGTTGCTGTTCCCATTGGTGTCCGAAGAGGCTTGCTTTTGTCCATGTTGAAGAACCTTAGGAGGTCTTTGGTATACTTCGTTTGATGCACAAAGGTACCCTCCTTGGTTTGCTTGATTTGCAGCTCCAAAAAGTAAGTGAGTTTACCCATCATGCTCATTTCAAATTCGGAACTCATCATTGCTGAAAACTTGGACACAAGATCATGAGAAACACAACCAAAGATAATATCATCCACATACACTTGAACGAATAATGAGTCATTGCCATGCTTAAGCACAAAAAGAGTTTTATCAACCTTGCCCATGGTAAACCCCTTTTCAAGTAAGAATGTTTTTAACCTATCATACCATGCTCTAGGGGCTTGTTTGAGACCGTATAAGGCTTTGGACAGTTTGTAAACATGATTAGGAAAATCTGGATTTTCAAAACCCGGTGGTTGTTTGACATAAACCTCCTCATCTATGTATCCATTAAGGAAAGCACTTTTAACATCCATTTGATATAGCTTAAAACCTTTAGATGTTGCAAAATCTAACAAAATTCTTATGGCTTCTAATCTAGCAACGGGAGCAAAAGTTTCATCAAAATCTAGACCTTCAACTTGAGTGAAACCTTAAGCAACCAACCTAGCCTTATTCCTAACCACAACCCCATCCTCACTTTGTTTATTTTTAAATACCCATTTAGTTCCAATTAAAGTGTGACCTTGAGGTGGAGGTACAAGTTTCCAAACATTATTTCTTTCAAAATTTTCTAACTCTTCTTGCATGGCAATAATCCAAGATTCACTAGTGAGTGCGTGTGATATATCTTTGGGTTCAAAAGAAGCAACAAAAGCAGAATGAGCATGAGAGTTTGGATCGCAAAACCTGGACCGTGTGACTCGTTCGTGCAAGCTTCCAATCATCTATTGTGGGGGATGATCTTTGTAAAAACGTAGGGGAACAGATGTCTCACAAGCTTCTTCTTCATTAGGTTCATCGTACATTGATGAGCTTGTGACTTGTGGATGATCAGGACCAGCATAGGTGATAGCCGGAGCTTGTTCAATGTCCGGAGCTAGACACGTGTCACCTTCAGAACTACCAGGCAGTATCACCGGCTCTTCTTCATCTTCGAAAATACCCTCCCCCTGAGGATACGGATCTGGTCCTGCAACACCGGAGCTAGTACCTGGGCTAGCTTCATCAAAAGACACTTCACAAGTCTCCACAATTTTGTTAGTGTCATGTAAAAGCACACGGTAGCCTCTAGTATGAGATGGATAACCAAGAAACATGCCATCAATGGATCGAGGTTCAAACTTATAAAGATTACCATGTTTCTTAACAAAGCATTTGCAACCAAAGACCCAAAAGTGTGTAACACTAGTCCTATGTCCAAACCGAAGCTCATATGGTGTTTTACCTAGCTTAGCACGCAAGAAAACACGATTTGAGACATAACAAGCGGTTGCTAACGCATCAGCCCAAAATTTCCTAGGAGTTTGATATTCATCAAGCATAGTCCTAGCAATCTCAACTAAGGTTCTGTTCTTTCTTTCTACAACACCGTTTTGTTGAGGTAAATATGATGAAGAGAATTGATGATCTATTCTATTTTCAGCACAAAAGTGATCAAAAGATTGATTTTTAAATTCAGTTCCGTTATCACTTCTACTTGCCATTAAAGATCCTGGGTGATCAATTGATAATCTAAGAAATAAAGTCCTAAAGTGACTAAAAGATTCATTCTTAGACGCCATAAAGTAAACCCAAGAGTATCTAGAATAATCATCAACAATAACAAGAACATACCATTTACCTCCGAAGGATTGAACACGTGAAGGTCCTACGGTGTCAAGATGCAAAAGTTGACATGGTTCAGTTGTCATGATCATTGTGAGAGGAGTATGTGAACCTGCAACCATCTTAGCATGTCTACAAGAATAGCACACAATTTCTTTGTCCCTTTTAAGCTTAGGCAGCCCACGTATGCGATCAAGAGCACTAACACGCGTTAGGTGATCAAAGCCTACGTGACCAAGTCTACGATGCCAAAAATATAAGTCCTTTGAATCATTAGCAACTATACACCTATGCTTAGAGGAAGACATATCAAAATCAGCTTTAAAAACTCTTCCAAACCGAGACATGTTAAAAATAAGCTCACTATTTGAACCTACAACTTTGCAGCAGTTTTTATTGAAAATAATTTCTAGATTTTCATCTAGCAATTGTGAAACAGAAAGCAAGTTGTATTTCAAATTTTTGACAAGTGCCACATCCTTCAAAGTGTAGTGATCATTTACTCTAACCGAACCCTTAGCAATTATAGGAGTTGAAGAATTATCGGCAAAAGTAACATTTTCTACACGTGACACAAAAGAGAGAGAGGAGAACCAATCTTTGTTACCGGTCATGTGGTCTGAGCAACCTGAATCCACAATCCAAATGTTCTCCTTCCTCAAACGTGTAACCTACATAGAAGCACAATACGTCGATGACTCAATAAAGGGGTTAGTCAGAAGGCATTTAGGTATCCAGTACTGAGTCACACGACGTGCAGTAGGAAAAACATGCAAAAGCTGAGATAAGACAACAGGTTTATGAGTTGAAGTTTGAGGTTTTCTATTCTTAACTCTTTTAGCACAAAAACCAGTAGCTCCGGAGGTAAAAGCAGCAGTTCCAAAAGACAAAGCTGAAGCTCCGGAAATAAATGCTGAAGTTCCAAAGGAAACAACAGAAGGTCCGGGAGCTCTCGGAGCTATCAGAACTATTGGAGCTGCTTTTGCGGATTTCTTACCAGAAGGTCCGGAAGCTACCTTTTCAAATTTCCGACTCAATAAAGCAGGTTGTGTTTTTCTAATTGCATGAGAGTTATAAGATCTAGCAATTTTTCTTTCCTTTTTCTGTTGTTTAGCTAGTCTATAACAAACATCTATGACATGACCATCTCTACCACAGAAGATACAATGAAATTTAACTTTGTGTTCATGTCTAGATGAGCAAGCAATATTTTTATTTGATACCGAATGAGACAACACTCCTGCAGATTTGAAAACCGCTTCCTTTTGTTTAGGAACTGTTTGAACCAAACCACTTCCTAATGACTTTACAATTTTAGGTGGATGTGCCTTAGCATGAGCATGAGAATCAAAACCTAAACCAGTTTTATCATTGCAAGACTTGGAAGAATTCAGCAGCAAGTTTAGGTTCTTATTCCCATTACAAAACCAATCTAATGTCCTATGCATGCCATCAAGTTTATTGGACAGATCAAGGCAATTTTCACATGAAGTTTTTCCTTTTAGTTTGCAATTGGAACAAAATTTAACTTCATGAGAATGTAAAGCATTGTTCAATATAGAAATTTCATTCATAGCATCCTGTAGTTTCTTATCAAGATCATCACAAGTAGAACAATGCAAATCAATTGTAGAACAGCTAGCATCTTTCAAGTTTTTATCATTAAGTGCAGCAAGCTCTCTGTTCTTTTCAATTTCTTTATCAAGTCTATCTAGAGTGGAGGAGTGTGCACTTCTTAATGTGGACAATTGTTCATAGATTAAGTCACATGAGGGACATGCATCATCACTAGGAATCAAAGTTTTTAAACGGTTAATTTCAGATTCTAGTGATTCAATTTTAGCAGCATTAGCCCTAAGTTTTTTGTCCTTTTTCTTGACAATAATAGTTGCACGAGAAATAGCATCACACATTTCATTGCAGGTAGAACATACCTCATCGTCTTCACTGTTGTGTTCTGCATCCTCCTGACTTAATCTTGATCTTGTTTTGCCCGCCATGAAGCATAAGTTGGCCAGATCGTCATCATCTTCATCACTTTCAAAGTCTACATCACTTGAAATAAGTTCCTGAAGTGTGGTGATGAAGCTGTTAATCATCTTGCGTCCTATGGTACCCTTCTTTTTCTTGTTGGAATTTCCAGAGGAGGTCCGGACCTTGCTTTGTTTTTCTTCCCGGGTGGTCGGACCTGAAAGGTTAGGGCATTCTGTACGAAAGTGTCCTGTTTTACCACATTCAAAACAGCATTGAGGTCCGAAGCTTCCTATCCTTCTAGTTCTCACATTTTGCAATGCTTTTGAGAATCTAGTAGAGATGAGTGCTAACTCCTCTTCTGGAAATTCTTCGATCTGCTCCGGGGTTCGTGAGGACAACAAAGCAAGAGTATTGCAAGATGATGATTTGCCGTAGCTAGACATATCACGTTGTGAAACAAATGCAATAGACTTGTTTGGGTTCTTACGTGCTAGGATGTCAATTTCATGAGTTTTTAGTTTAGAATAAAGTACATCTAATGTAAGAGAACTCATGACAGTTGATTCACAAATAGATGTTACTTTCATCTCCCAAATTGACATGTTTAATCCATTAAGAAGTTGTCTAGCATTCTCAGCATCAGAAAAATTAACATTGACACTACGTAAGTTGCTGAGAATTTTATTGAAACGAGCAAAGAGGTCATCGATAGACTCACCTGGTTGCATCTCAAAACGCATATATTCCTTTTGAACATATCTTTTTTTACCTCCTTGATTGTGTTGGAGCCTTCATGATAATCACAAAGAGCTCTCCAAACATCGTATGCTGATCGGAGGTGCGCGACACGATCAAAGTCGCTTTGAGTGAGTCCCTGGATGATCAAGTTTCGGGCTTTGTTGTTGTTGTCGACGTCCCGTAGATTTGTGGCCGTGACTTGATCATTAGGTGGCACTTCATAAGGCTTGTATACCTTCTCCCATATTGCAAAGCCTTGTGCCTGGATGAAAGCCTCCATACGTGCCTTCCAAACCTGAAAATCAATACCAGCAAACACACAAGGTTTGGCAGAGTACTTCTCCATGATGATTAGTCAAAAACACGTGCAAATCACAAAGATTAGAGCACCGTGCCTCTGATACCAATTGTAGGATCGAAGAGCACGTGAAAAGCTACCAGAGGGGGGTGAATGGTCGATTTAAAAGTCTTACGCAGCGGAAACAATTAAACCCCAACCCCTTCGGCAGAAAAACGATCTGTTAAAAAAAATCGTATGTGAGACTAATCTAAACGTGTTTCACCGTGACAAAAGTGATAGATATCAGAGAGAATCAAGTCACGAAGACAACACAAAAAGAATCACTCAAATCCGTCAAGAAAAACTCAAGTTATGATCGAAAGATCAAACAATGGTCAATCTGCCGTACCCGAGAAAAAACAGTTCTGGAACGCTGCAAAGAAACTCGTGTAGATCATAGACCACAAATCCAATGACTGTGAAATTTTGACATATGATAGAAAATCAAGTTGTGAAGACAAACCAAAAAGAATCACGTCAATTGGTTTTGTAAAACTCGAGTTATGATAAAACCACCAACAAAAGGTAGTGCTGTCCAGAAACTCGACGAGTAAAACTTGTCTGGAACAAGTCTGACGAACAAGGCACAAAAGTTCCTTCAAACTACGAATTTTATTCAATAGAACACAGGAGGAACAGCCCCAAAGTCGTTCACCACGAGCTCTGGGCTCCCTTGCTTATATAACCAGCCCTTAGGCCAACCCAATATCAACTAGGACTCCAATCCTACTCAGATCACGAATTGTAACTTTCCATAACTGCTCAAGATTCTTCTATACGCAGATAGAAGCAATCTTAAGACTTCCAAACACCTTAGGAACGTATCCCACATTCCTAAACAACTCAAATTCTTGACCCACACGAAATCCTATCATAACCAACTCGATACTTTCCATACCAAGCCATAACCGACTCCGCCGCAGCCAAAGTCATCAACCGGTACGATCCGATCCTTCCAACCAGATCTTCCCATCCATAAACCATCTTCGGAACCATGTTGCCACGTCATGCACCGCATGCATACGTGCGAACACTTTCCTTCGATGTTCAGTAACCTTCATATGCACTGCCCTTGATTCAATCATCCTGCGTGACCTCCTGACCAGCTCAACCACAGTTCCTCCCGAACTTGGTTGTTGGAACCTCATCTCCTCCATGAGACTAGTCCAATGGATCCCATCACCAGCCATGACTTGAACTCAAGCAACACCTGCACATGAATAAACAACCAATCCGTACGAGCCCAAGTCCTCGACTTGACTCAAGTTAGTTCCGAACACAACACCTTACGTGAGAGCCTCTCATAAGCATGTTGCAAAGTATAGAAAAACGATGTCATCAATATCAACCAAAACGCACCAAAAACGTAGTAAAAGAATACTAAGCAAACTTTCCAACCATGTAAAGCAAGTACGTAACATTGCAAATGAAAAGCAGAAGCACTGCGGTCAAGTTCCGGACCTTGCCAGAGCAACCCGGACCTTGAGCCAGAGCTAACAAAAGCTAGTAGAACCTAGCGCCGGAACTTACCAAAACTAGTACAACCAAGCTCCCGCCGGAGCTTACAAAACTAGCAGGACCTAGCGTCGGAGCTAACCAGAACTAGTCAGAACTAGTAATCCCAAAAGTTGAAGCTAGAAAAATCAACTTCGGAGCTTAGCAAAAACATGTCGGAGCTATCAAAGACATGCCGGAGCTAAAGACAAAACTTCACCGGAGCTGACCAAAGCTAGTCGGACCTGGCATCGAACGTAACTGGAGCTACCCAAACCAAGCCGGACCTACCGTCGGACCTTGCTGTAGCTCAGAGCTAGAGTCGGACCTTGATAAAAAGGTGTTTTGGTGATATTTAAAACTTTTATCATCAAAGCCAAGTGTATTCACTACAAGCCAATGTATTCAGCACATATAGGTCTTACAATATGCAACGTTAATTTTTCACATCGGGATTTCGTGACTTGGGGACATGTTTCCCCCACACTTGTTTCCTGAGTTCTTTATTCAACAAAATAAACTAAAGGGGGAACTTTACCAGTGTTTGATGAACCGATAAGTTCACTTTATTGAAATCAAAATATGGGGATGCTTACATTATTTAGCCTAGCTTTAGACAATAAATGTTTGGAAAAGAATAAAATCCTAAGTAGTAAGCATCCTATGCTGTCAGGACATATAAACTATGGTGCGTTGTAGATGTCGGGCTCCCCGACGGCATTGCACAAGTGCTGCAGTTTGGCGCTCATGCCACGGCGAACACCGTCAATCTCCTCCTTGAGGTCCATGATGTCATCCTTCAGTTCCGCCCTCTCGATGCGCCCTTCAGCCACCAAGTCAGTCATCTTTTTGTTCTCCAAGCGGAGAGAAGCGAGTTCCTTGGTCAGCTATGCCACTTTAGGGGCACGAGGAGAGTCCTCATCACTGCCCTCGAACTGGCCGGGTGGCCCGTTGATGGCAGGTGGTGGGATGTGCCGCCTAATATTGGAGGGCAACGAGCCAGTCGACTCCTCTATCGCCAGATTATCCATGCGCTTGAATAGGCCCTTAGCATAGCCTCCATCAGGTTTGCGCACCCCGTGGATAAGAAAGCGATGTCCCATGCATTTTGGCGAGGTGCGGGTGGGCGTCTTGTAGTGGTGGCTTACTACATCGCCCGTCTTAGTCTTCAATGTATATATGAACTCCTCGCCGGGCAGCAACGATGGGAGACAATCGTCTTTTCTGTGGAAAAGACGTGTCTTGACTGGGCTCAGCCCGGCCAAAGTCGAACGGCCTGGCATCGTCGACTTCATCAGCGTTATCCGAGGGGAGAGCGACCGAACAGCGCTACGAGGTGTAGGGTTGCGCCCGCGCGAAGTCGTCGCAGGCGGGATCATGGCAAGGGGCTTGACATCGATCGCCATGATGAACTCCAAGGCGAGGGAAGTTTTGTCATTGGCCGGCTTAATGTCTCCGCTCAGGTTGAAGGTTGAGCTGGAGGAGGCATGAGGCACAATCTTCTTGTCGGCCATGATGACGACGGGAGGAAGATGATTATTCAATGAGGTGCAACTTTCCTCTCTTTTTCCGTCCTTTAAGTAGGTGGGGAACGACGCGCTTCACCGAGGATTTTGTGGTGGATATCGAGGAGGATCAACACGAGAAAAAAGAACGTGAACGGCGCGAAGGGAAAGTCGGCTGACCCTAGGGTTCGGCCAAACCCCTTCTGGCTCCGTTCGGGCCACATTTTCTCGGGTCGATTAAATGGGCCTTCTAGAAGAAGAATTGGATGGGCCCATTAGTTGGACGTGGAGAATTTAAACAGAATTGAAAGAAATGGCATGGAAATTGATTAGATTTACCACGTCAAATTCTTTTTCTGTATCCCTTTGGGAATCGAGAAATAATTTGAGTCGGTGCCCATTCACTTTGAATAGTTGACCGTCATCACCTTGGAATGTGATTGCTCCATGGGATGAAGTCTCTACTACACTGAAGGGTCCTTCCCATTTACTTCTAAGCTTCCCATGTCCAAAGAGTTTAACCCTAGAGTTGAAGAGTAGAACTTTATCTCTAGATTTGAACTCTTTCGGTGTAATCCTCTTATCATGCCATCTTTTGGTTCTCTCTTTATAAATTATGGCACTGTGGTACACCTTATCTCTCCATTCCTCCAACTCAGAGATTTGCTTCAATCGGTGATTTCCAGCTTCGTTAAGATTCATGTTCCACCGCTTGATGGCCCAATACGCTCTATGTTCCGATTCTACGGGAAGATGGCAAGTCTTCCCATAAACAAGTTGGAAAGGAGACACGCCGATAGGTGTCTTGTAGGCAGTACGATATGCCCACAATGCATCGGGTAGCTTTTGCTTCCATCCCGTTCCCATTTCCAAGACAATCTTTTGCAGAATATTCTTAATTTGTTTATTAGATGTTTCTGCTTGACCACTTGTCTGTGGGTGGTATGGGGTAGCAATGTTATGCTGGACTCCAAGTTCCCTTAAAAAGTTCCGGAAGGTCTTATCTATGAAATGAGACCCTCCATCACTTATGACCATACGGGGAGTTCCAAAGCGTGGGAAAATGATCTCATGGAACATTTTCCTTGCTTGCTTGGAATCAGCATTTTTGCATGTCAATGCTTCTACCCATTTTGACACATAATCGACAGCAACTAGAATATACTCGCAATCATAAGACCTAGGAAAATGTCCCATGAAATCAATACCCCATACATCAAATAATTCCACTTGGAGATTGTATGTTAGAGGCATCGCATTGCGAGCAGAGATTCCTCTATGCTTCTGGCATTTTCAACATCTGCGAATGAATTCCTTGGTATCTTCATACATTGAAAGCCAATAGAATCCACTCTGGCAGATCTTTGCCTGAGTACGGTAAACAATGTAATGACCACCATAGGGGCCAGCATGGCATTTCTTTATTATTTTGGTGCCTTCGATTGATGGGACGTATCTTCTAAGAAGGCCATCAGCACATACTCGATAGAGGTAAGGGTCATCCCAAAGGTGTCTACGACTCTCATAAATGAGTTTATTTTTGTTCTCCCCTGGTGGTACGTATCCCGTGACCATAAAGTTCACGATATACACATACCAAGGGTGAGAGTCTGTCACCTTGAGGAGCATATCATCTCGTAGGAAGTCATTGATAGGTATGTCCATGGTTTGTGTGACATCCATACGTGAAATATGATCTGCTACTGGATTATCTACTCCTTTCTTATCTCTTATTTCCAGATCAAATTATTGGAGTAGAAGAATCCATCAAATTAGCCTGGGTTTAGCATCCTTTTTGGTAAGCAAATATTTCAAAGCAGCATGGTCTGTGTAGACTATGACCTTTGCTCCAACCAAATAGGATCTAAACTTGTTGATAGAAAAAACTACTACTAGGAGCTCTTTCTCAGTTGTGGCATAATTGAGTTGGGCTCCTTTCAGAGTTTTGCTAGCGTAGTCTATTGCATGATGCTTTTTATCTTTGGTTTGGCCTAAGACCGCACCAACAGCAAAGTCACTGGCGTCACACATGATTTCGAATGGCAGCGTCCAATAAGGAGGTTGGATAATTGGAGCTGAGATGAGTGCCTTTTTGAGTATATCAAATGATTTAAGGCACTCATCATTGAAATCAAAGAGAGCTTCTTTAGCTAATAGGTTGGTGAGGGGTCTAGCGATTTTGGAGAAATCCTTGATAAATCGTCGGTAGAACCGCGCATGACCTAAAAAGCTGCGGATTCCCTTAACATTGATAGGAGGTGGAAGTTTTTCAATAACTTCAATTTTAGCTTTATCCACCTCTATTCCTCTCTCGGACACCAAGTGTCCAAGAACGATGCCTTCCCGGACCATGAAATGGCACTTTTCCCAATTAAGCACAAGGTCCTTCTCCTGGCATCTTTGTAAGACCCTGTCTAAATTTTCTAGACAATGATCAAAAGTTTTTCCATAGACGGAGAAATCGTCCATGAAAACTTCCATGATATCCTCGATCATGTCTGAAAATATAGACATCATGCATCTCTAGAAAGAGGAAGGAGCGTTACACTGTCCAAAGGACATACGCCAGTAGGCATAGGTCCCGTAAGGACATGTAAACGTGGTCTTACTTTGATCATCGTGATGGATAGGAATTTGATGATATCCTGAATACCCATCAAGGAAACAGAAGTAGGAGTGTTTTGACAATCGCTCTAACATCTCATCGATGAAGGGCAATGGAAAATGGTCTTTCCTTGTTGCCTTGTTAAGTTTTCGGTAGTCAATGCACATCCTCCATCTCGTGACGGTCCGTTGAGGAATTAATTCATTCCTCTCGTTTTGAACGACTGTCATACCTCCCTTCTTAGGCACTACTTAAACTGGACTTACCCATTCACTATGAGGAACAAGGTAAATAATCCCGGTATGCAGAAGTTTCAAGACTTCTTTCTTGACAACTTCTCGCATCGCATTATTCAATCACCTTTTAGGTTCCCTTGAGGGGACACTCTCGTGGTCAATAGGAATATGATGGGTGCATAACGCTAGACTAATTCCCTTGAGATCCTGAAGTGAATATCCAAAGACAGCTCTATGCCTTTCTAACATGGCTATGAGTTTGAGTGTTTCATCATCTGAAAGATTGTCACTTATGATGGCAGGGGCTTCCAAATCGCCATTTAGAAAGGCATAACGTACGCCTGGAGGTAGAATCTTGAGCTCAATAGGAGGTTTTGGGGAGGGCTCTTCTTTTGGCAATTCAATTTCCTCCTGAAATTCATCCTCCTCTAGGATGAAGTCTTCTTCTCTTTCAATTTCAGGTGGTTCTAAAAATTGAAGAGTCCTAACCTCCTCCATTGGCTCATCTTGGATGGGAGATTCCGCAGATGTGTTCTTTGAATGCAGAATAGGTATGGAGAATTCTCTCCCTCCAAGATTGATATTGAAGCTTCCTTCCAAAGGAACTTCCATGAGAAATTTCTCTATGGGAATCCCTATCATGATGTCGAAATCTTAGATTTCGAACATGTGAAAATCTAGGAGAGCCTCAACATCTTCGTGTCTAACTGACACTTGTTGCAGAACCCCACATCCTTCAAGAATGGTTCCAAATAAATCTCGGAAGGATTTGTGTGTTGGTGCCAATGGCACATCGCCGAGGATGGCAAGAGCACAAGAATCGGAGATGAGATTTGCTCCAATAGTAGGGTTGTATAGGATTGTCATTGGTGTACCTCTAATAGAACATAAAATGGTAGCCAAAGGTGAGGTCATCCGAAGAATTTTGGGTGAATTCTCGACTTCAATTGTCCACTCTCTGCTTAGGATAGAGGTCAACTCCTTGACTGTCTGACGGACGAACACCCCGTCAGGTGGTTCAGGTGGAGTTGGTGGCAATTAAAGTTTCCTATAGCAATAATACTTCGAGGTATTTCCATAATCCTCAAAAAGCTCTTCCTCGAAGTAAAATGGAAACTGCGAGGGTTGAATTTCTTCTACCTTCGTAGTCTCAGGTTCGGGAGAGGATTCCTCTGGCAAGGCTTGGGGTAAACAAGAAATGGGTTCATCCTTGTCCAAGAGTGTATCCTACGTTATTGACACGACTTCCTCTTGGGGAGGCTCATTAAGACCCATAATGAAGGAAGAATTTTCTAGAATTTTGTCCAGAAGATCCTTGCCTTCTTCTAAAGTCTTATGGAGGAAAGATCCTCCAGCCATAATGTCAAGATATAGGGCAGGCTCTTTGTTCAATCCCATGAAGAAATGTTGCAAAAGTATTGGATCAGGGATTAACAAATATGGGCCAAAATATTCAGAAGAGAAAATATGTCCCAAGTTGCACCTATGGATTCCTTCTCCATCTGCTAGAAGCATAGTACTTCTTTTCGTAAGGAAACAATTCGGTCAATGGGAAAGAAAGCAAGACAAAATTTGTCTCGTAATTCACTCCAATCACCATTTGTCTTCCCAACGTAGTGGTTGTACCATTGTTTGGCTTTTTCCTTCAGGGGAAAAGGAAACAACTTCCATTTGAGAGTTTCTTCTATCATACCTTTGATTAGAAGGCATCAACACAGTTGTTCGAACTCTCGTAGATGGTGGTAAGGGTTTTCACAATCTGTTCCTAAGAAGGATTGTTCCCGAACCATGGCTATAAAGCCAGGGCGAAGTTCATAGCTGGTTGATCAAATAGGTTCTGCCGAAGGCGGTGGCTCACAAAACTTCCCCTTCGGAGCAGAATAAGAAAGAATGGTGGGTTGCTCCATTTATATGGTGGTGGTAAGGTAAGAATAAGAAAGGTAAGATGATAGATAAGGGGGATATGATATGAGGGTGATCTTGGTTCGAAGATTAACAGCAACCGCTCCCCGACAACGGCGCCAAAAATGTTTGTTTGTATTTCTTAACACCACAGAGTTATCCGCAAGCGCACAGAAATACCGTTGTAGCACTTCCCCTTAAATAGTATTCCCAAGGGTATCGAATCCAAAGAACGTGTGTGCTAATCTTTTGAACTAGCTCACCCAAGGACACAAAGTTGTTTGGTAGGCAAGGAATAGAGACGAATTCAAAGTATTGATCCTAATTCAAGGTAGTTTGCAGTAGATGCTTGCTTTGGGCACGGGCTTACTCCTAGCAATACTAGGACGACTCCCGCCAAGAGCCTATGGCATAGCCGAACGTGGAGGATTATGAAGGACAGATAGGGTTGTCACCACCTACTACCTACCTCTTCAATCCGTGGGTCTACGAGATATCCACTAATGATTTATAACCTAAGCACCACGCTTACGTTCTAAATCACTACTCTAGTTGTTTCAAACACAAAGCTACAACTAGATCCTCTAATGAATTAAAGCAGTGGTCCCACAAGTAACTACTTGTGCAAACTACAAAGAATAAAATATCAAACTTGTATTGAATTTACAAAGACTTACTTGATTTAGTAAAATCTTTGTAGGGGTACAAGTATAGAAGAGGAACTTGACAAGCCCAAGCCTCCTTCTCCTAGACTCTTCACCACACTCTCCTTCTACTTTGGTAGCCTCTAGGACTACTCTAAACCATTGGAGTGTAGCACTATTCTCAACTTTTGGTGTGTGTGAGAAGTGAGGTGAGGGGGTCTGTTTATAGGTGGAGAAGGGTCGGTTCCCGCCACAATTAATGCGTGAATCATTCACCATTGACTCCAGGGAGTCAGGAGGAGCGAACACGTGTCATTTGACCGAGTTTGGCACCAGGAAGAGGTCGGCCGAACCCCTAGTTCGGCCGACCTGGTCAAGGCTCCCCTTGGGGAGTGCTTCCTCCAGGTGGCTTCCGGGTGAACCCCCTTGATATATATGGGTGCAACACCGTTGGATCTCCTCGTATTCTTCTGTTTGTGGGCCATTTGATCCATGTGTTGCCACGTGTCATCGCCTGATTCGTTGAAATCCATTTTCATGGATTCATCCCTGCATGTTTTGGTATTTTGGGTAATAATTCACCTGCATACAAATAAACACCAACACTTGTGGAATTGGGTTAGTGTATAACCCTACCACTATGTTTTGTGTTTCTTTTATGCACATTATGAGGTGAATTGATGGTCAAAATGTGGTACTTAAGGACCGTCAACAATGGCCAGATTTAGTCTAAGTAATTATTCCAATTACTAGTCATGACAAAAACTACAAGATGTATAACATGAGTAATGTAGTAAGAACTTTCAGCACAAAAAGGAATCACAAAGTCATATATGTATGAAATATTATGGTCATATTTTCAAGTTTTGATTCTCATATTCCAAATTTCAAAATCAAATCCCCCTCAATTAAACCCTTGTGGATGCATTACCCCAATTTCACTATGAATAAGGCAAAAAACGTGTGAAATCAAAAAGTTTTGTAAAAATGTCAGCCAATTGATGTTTGGTATCTACATGGTGCAGCACAATGTTTCCTTTTTCAACATTATCATGGAGAAAGTGATACCTAATGTCAATGTGCTTAGTTCTAGAATATTGCACGGGGTTTTTAGCAATGCAAATGGCACTAGTGTTATCACAAAACAGTGGAACACTATCTAGATTTACCCCAAAGTCCTTAAGTGTTTGAACAATCCAGAGTATTTGTGAGCGAGCACTAGCAGCAGCTACATATTCAGATTTAGCAGTGGATTGTGCAACTGAGTGTTGTTTTCTAGAGGACCAAGAAACAAGAGAGTTACCAATAAAATGACAAGTATCAGAAGTACTCTTCCTATCAATCCTACAACCTCTGAAATCAGCATCGGAAAAAGCTCTAAAAAAACGATTGAGGACGACGAAAGAAAAATGCCAAATTCTTGAGTTCTATGTAAATACCTCAGAATACATTTGATGGCTTGAAGATGTGAAGTTCATGGGCAAGCTTGAAATCTTGCACAAAGATATACGCCGAATTGTATGTCCGGTCTTCATGTTGTGAGATACAAAAGTGAACCGATCATGCTTCGATATTCTTTTTGATCAACTCGTTCACCATCTTCATCAAGCTCAAGTGTCGATGTTTTTCCCTTTGGTGTCCGAAGAGGCATGCTTTTGTCCATGTTTAAGCACTTGAGAAGGTCTCTTGAATACTTTGTTTGATGCACAAAGGTACCTTCATCGGTTTGCTTTATTTCCAGCCTCAAAAAGTAAGTGAGTTCACCCATCATACTCATTTCAAATTCTAAACTCATCATTGCTGAAAACTTGGACACAAGATCATGAGAAGCACAACCAGATCATCCACATACACTTGAACGAATAATGAGTCATTGTCATGCTTAAGCACAAAAAGAGTTTTATCAACCTTGCCCATGGAAAACCCTTTTTCAAGTAAGAATGTTTTTAACCTATCATACCATGCTCTAGGAGCTTGTTTTAGACCACACAGGGCTTTAGTCAGTTTGAAAACATGATTAGGAAAATATGGATTTTCAAAACCAGGCGGTTGCTTAACATAAACGTCCTCATCTATGTAGCCATTAAGAAAAGCACTTTTAACATCCATTTGATATAACTTTAAACTTTTAGATGCAGCATAAGCTAATAAAATTCTTATGGCTTCTAATCTAGCAACAGGAGCAAAAGTTTCATCAAAATCTAGACCTTCAATTTGTGTGAAACCTTGAGCAATCAATCTAGCCTTATTCCTAATCACAACCCCATCCTCAATTTGTTTATTTTAAAACACCCATTTTGTTCCAATTAAACTGTGATCTTGAGGTGGAGGTACAAGTTTCCAAACATTATTTCTTTCAAAATTTTCTAACTCTTCTTGCATGGCAACAATCCAAGATTCATTAGTGAGTGCGTGTGATATATCTTGGGTTCAAAAGAAGCAACAAAAGCAAAATGAGCGTGAGAATTGGGGTCGGAAAACCTAGATCTTGTAACTCGTTCATGCAAGCTTCGAGTTATCTGTTGCGGGGGATGATTCTTTTAAATCCATAGGGGAATAGATGTCTCACAAGCTTCTTCTTCATTAGGTTCATCGCAGATGATGAGCTTGTGTCTTGTGGACAATCAGGACCAGCAGAGGTGGTAGTCGGAGCTTGTTCAAAGTTCGGAGATGGACACGTATCAGCGTCAGAACTATCAGACAATATCACCGACTCTTCTTCTTCTTCAAAAATACCCTCCCCTGAGGATATGGATCTGGTCCTGCAATATCGGAGCTAGTACTTGGGCTAGCTTCATCAAAATAAACTTCGCAAGTCTCCACAATTTTGTTAGTTCCAAGTAAAAACACACGGCATCCTCTAGTGTGAGATGGATAACCAAGAAACATGCCATCTTCGGATCTGGCTTCAAATTTATCAATATTTCCATGTTTCTTAACAAAGCATTTGCAACCAAAAACCCTAAAGTGTGAAACACAGGGCCTATGTCCAAACCGAAGTTTATAATGTGTTTTACCAAGCTTAGTGCGCAAGAAAATACGGTTTGAAACATAACAAGCTGTTGCAATTGCCTCTACCCAAAATTTTCTAGGAGTTTGATATTCATCAAGCATAGTCCTAGCCATCTCAACTAAGGTTCTGTTTTCCTTTCTACAACACCATTTTTTTGAGGTACATATGGTGAAGAAAATTGATGATCTATTACATTTTCAGTACAAAAGTGATCAAAAATTTAATTTGTAAATTCGACTCCGCTATCACTTCTAATTACTTTTAGTGATCCTGGGTGATCAATTGATAATCTAAGAAATAAAGTTATAAAGTGACTAAAAGCTTCATTCTTATATGTCATAAAGTGAACCCAAGAGTATCTAGAATAATCATCAACAATCACAAGAACATACCATTTACCTCCAAAAGATTGTACACGTGCCAGACCAACAGTGTCAAGGTGCAAAAGTTGACCAGGTTCAGTTGTCATTGTCATCGTGAGAGGGGCATGTGAACCTGCAACCATCTTAGCATGTCTACACGAAGAGCATACAATGTATATGTCCCCTTTGAGTTTAGGTAAACCACGTATGCGATCAAGAGCACTAACACGAGTGAGGTGATCAAAGCCTACGTGGCCAAGTCTACGATGCCAGAAGAATAAGTCTTTTAAATCATTGGCAACTAGACACCTATGTTCAGAAGTTGACATATCAAAATCAGCTTTAAAAACTCTTCCAAAGCGAGACATGTTAAACAAAAGCTCGCTAATTGAATTTACAACTTTACAACAATTTTTAGAGAAAATTATTTCTAAATTCTCATCAAGCAATTGAGAAATAGAAAGCAAGTTGTATTTTAAATTTTAACAAGTGCCACATCTTTTAAAGTGTAGTGATTATTTACTCTAACCGATCCTTTAGCAACAATAGGAGTTGAAGAATTCTCGACAAAAGTAACATTCTCTACTCGTGACACAAAAGAGAGGGAGGAGAACCATTCTTTGTTACCGGTCATGTGGCGTGAGCAACCTGAATCCACAATCCATATGTTATACTTCCTCAAGCATGAAACCTACACAGCAGCACAATACATCGATGACTCAATACTGGGGTTAGTCAATAAGCATTTGGGAATCCAGTACTGAGCCATGCGATGTCCAGTAGGAACAATACGCGAAAGTTGAGACAAAACAGCGGGTTTATGAGTCAAGAATTTAGGTTTTCTGTTCTTAACCACTGATTCAAAAGTTATTACTCGTTTAGCATGAAAACCAGTAGCTCCGTTGGTGAACGCAGAAGTTCCAAAGGAAAAGGTTGAAGCTTCGGGTGCAAAAACTAAAGTTCCAGAGGGAACAACAGAAGGTCCGGGAGCTCTCGGAGCTATCAGAACTACTGGAGATGCCTTTGCAGATTTCATACCAGAAGGTCCGGATGCTACCTTTGCAAATTTTTGACTCATAAAGCAGGTTGCATGTTTCTAATTTTCTGTTTAGCAAGCATGGCAGATTTATCATGAAATTTATGAGATCTAGCAGACATTTATCCTTTTTAATTTGTTTAGCTAGTCTATAATAGAAATCTATGACATGACCATCTTTATCACAGTAAGTACAATGAAATTTAATTTTGTAATCATGTTTAGATGAGCATCCAACATTAGAAACAGAATTAGAAAGAACTTCTGCAGATTTAAAAATCACATCCTTTTGTTTAGGGATAGTTTTTATTAAACCTCTTCCAAATGTATTTACAACGTGTGTTGGATGTGTTTTAGAATAAGCATGAGAATCAAAACCTAAACCAGTTTTATCATTGCAAGGTTTAGAAGAATTCAACAGCAAATCTAGATTCTTATTCCCATTACTAAACCGCTCTAGTGTCCTATTCATGTCATCAAGCTTTTTAGACAGGTCTAGGCAGTTTTCACATGAAGCTTTACCCTTAAGTTTGCAATTAGAACAATTTTTAACTTCATGTGTTAGTAAAGCATTGTTTATAATGGAAATTTCATTCATTGCATCTTTTAATTTCTTATCAATATTATCACATGCACAACAATGCAAATCATTTGTAGAAAAAGAAGCATTTTTTAAGTGCTTAACATTAAAATCAGACAGCTTTTTGTTCTTTTCAATTTCTTCATCAAGACTATCTAGAGCGGAGGAGTGTGCACTTCTTAATGTGGACAATTGTTCATATATTAAGTCACCTGAGGGACATGAATCATCACTACGAATCAAGGTTTTCAAAAGGTTGATTTCAGATTCTAGTGATTCAATTTTAGCAGCATTATCCCTAAGTTTTTTGTCCTTTTTCTTGACAATTATAGTTGCTCGAGAAATTGTATCACACATTTCATTACATGTAGAACATACCTCATCGTCGTCACTGTTGTGTTCTTCATCCTCCTGACTTGATCTTAATCTTGTTTTGCCCGTCATAAAGCATAAGTTGGCCAGATCGTCATCATCTCCATCACTTCCAAAGTCTACATCACTTGAACTGAGCTCTTGAAGTGCGGTGATGAAGCTGTTTATCATCTTACATCCTATGGTACCCTTCTTTTATTGTTGAAGCTTCCAGAGATGGTCTCGACCTTGTTCTGCTTCTCATCACGGGTAGTAGGACCTGAAAGATTAGGGCATTCTGTACGGAAGTGTCCTGTCTTACCACATTCAAAGCAGCGCTGTGGTCCGGAGCTTCCTCTCCTTCTAGTTCTCACATTTTGCAATGCTTTTGAGAATCTAGTAGAGATGAGTGCTAATTCTTCTTCTGGAAATTTCTCAATCTGCTCCAATGTTAGTGAGGACAACAAAGCAAGAGTATTGCAAGATGATGATTGGCCGGAGCTAGACATATCACGTTGTGAGACAAATGCAATAGACTTATTTGGATTCTTACGTAATAAGATGCCAATTTAATGAGTTTTTAGTTTAGAGTAGAGCACATCTAATGTAAGAGAACTCATGACAGTTGACTCACGAATAGATGTAACTTTCATCTCCCAGATTGACATGTCTAATGCACTAAGAAGTTGTCTAGCATTTTCAGCATCAGAAAAGTTAACATTGACACTACGTAGGTTGCTGAGAATTTTATTGAAGCAAGCAAAAAGGTTATCGATAGACTCACCGGGTTGCATCTTGAAACGCATGTATTCCTTTTTGAACATATCTTGTCTCACCTCCTTGATCGTGTTGGATCCTTCGTGATAGTCGCAAAGCGCTCTCCACACATCGTATGCTGATCGGAGGTGTGCAACGCGGTCGAAGTCGCTCTGATTGGGTCTTGGATGATCAAGTTTTGGGCTTTGTTATTGTTGTCGATGTCCCATTGGTTTGTAGCTGTAACTTGATCATTTGGTGGCACTTCATAAGGTTTGTATACCTTTTCCCATATGCCGAAGCCTTGCGCCTGGATAAAAGCTTCCATGCGTGCTTTCCAAACCTGAAAATCAATGCCAACAAACACACAAGGTTTTGCGGAGTATTTCTCTATGATGATTAGTCAAAAAGACGTGCAAATCACAAAGAATAGAGCACCTTGGCTCTGATACCAATTGTAGGATCGAAGAGCACATGGAAAGCTACCAGAGGGGGGTGAATGGTATATTTAAAAATCTTACGCAGCGGAACAGTTAAATCCCAACCCCTTTGGTAGAAAATCAAACTATTGATAAACCGTGTGTGCAAATGATCTTAAACATATTCAATCGTGACAAAATTGTAGATATTAGAGAAAACCAAGTCACGATGACAACACAATGAGAATCATTCAAATCCGTCAAGAAAAACTCAAGTTACAATCGAAAGATTGAACTAATATCGATTTGTTCTACCGAGTAAAAATAGTTCTGTTTTTTGTTAAAGAAGCTCGTGTAGATTAGAAACCACAAATCCAATGACTGTGGAATTTTAAAAAATTATAGAAAATCAAGTTGTGAAGACAACCCAAAAAGAATCACATCAATCGGATCTGTAAAACTCGAGTTATGATAAAACCACCGACGAAAGGTAGTGTTGTGCAGAAACTCGACAAGTAAAACTTGTCTGGAACAAGTCGGACGAACAAGGCTCAAAAGTTCCTTCAAACTACAAATTTTATTGAGAAAACAACAAGAGGAACAGCTCCAAAGTCATCTACAACGAGCTCTGGCCTCTCTTGCTTATGTAACGAGCCCTTAGGCCAACCCAATCTCAACTAGTACTCTAATCCTACTCAAATAACAAAAATCAAAACTTTCCATAACTGCTTAGGACTCTTCTATACATAGATAGAAGCAATATTAAGACTTCCAAACAACTTAGGAACGTATCTAACATTCCTAAAACAATTTAAATTCGTGACCCACACGAAATCCTATCATAACCAACTCGATACTTTCCATATTGAGCCATAACCGACTCCGCCGTAGCCGAAGTCATCAACCGATACGATCCGATCCTTCCAACCAGATCTTTCCTTTCTTAGTCCATCTTCGGAACCATGTTGCCACGTCATGCACTGCATGCATACGTGCGAACACCTTCCTTTGACGTCCAGTAACCTTCATATGCACTGCCCTTGATTCAATCATCATGTGTGACCTCCTGACCCATTTGTGACACCCGATTCTGAAAATGAACCAAGTGAACGCATATGTGTGTTCAGGACGTTCAACACACATACACGAGGGCTTTACAAAAGGATATACAGAAAATTACCACAGAACAAGATTAATTAACCACTTTCATTACAAATTCAGAATATTCTCGAATACAAACTCTAATGATTATTAATGACGAGTTCAACTAATGCAGCGGAAATAAACTAATTAAACAAACTAAACAGCTAGGCAGCATAAGCAATAGGGTATAACGTAGCTCCAACACTCCACAGACAAGCTGACGGCAGACACGGCCTAGTACTCTGCATTATCATTGTTATACTTCCAATCCTCACCTGCAACTGTTGGGGGGGGGGGGGGGGGGTTGCAAGGGTGAGTACATGTCGTACTCAGCAAGTGTGGAAAGTATGACATGTAGCTGATACAAATAACGATATAATAATGGCTAAGTGCTGAAAAGTACATTAAAATATTTGAAAAGCAATATATTATATGTATATGAAATAATTCAATCACAAACCATAAAATCATCATAATATCGGTCCATATTTATTATCATCATCCAAATTCCAGATTTCTCATTACCAATGACCATAATCAATATCAAAATTTAATTCATAACTAGCCATAACCATATTACCAACCATAACCAATACCAAACCATACCAAATTCCAAGTTCTCTCTAATCATGGAAGTTGTCCAGGTGCTCATAACCGGGAGCATGGCTATCATGATAGTTTTATTAGACTCTGCAGAGTTTGTACCACTTTACCCACGTGTTTGTGATTTCATCACCTTTCGATTATTAGAACCTCTATTATGCCGTCTCACACTTCCATTGGTGTGCGGCCAAGAGATCACAAAATAGCCTTTACAAAGGGATTAATAGCCTATTTAGACCCCACTGAGGTTTTACCGATGGCAATGCCTCCAACTGAGCACATGTTCAACCAAGGGCCCCCTCTTGAGCCATTCGGATCCCAGGGTAGTCCCACCAATCATCAACAAACCCAATCCGACTACCCCTTCCTCGAGCATCCTTAATGGTCCAAATAACTCTAGCAAAGCCCTAATTAATCAGCTACGCTGCACCAATACTTGGCCTCGTGGTGGCACTGTAATCCTGGCTTATTCTCGCATGAACCGGTCCTTAGATCTAAAGCAAGCAAACCACCATATCATCCAACCCATCCACATACCGGGCTTGCTTAGATCACCCATTACCATATCATATTAACCAGTTCGTTTTAATCATAATCTCATAAATGCATCATTAATGTGTAGTATTGTTTTCCCTTCCCAATGAATTAAGCGAAGCAAAAGGTAAAAAGCCCATCCCGACTCTCTACCATAAATTCCAGGTGACAAGGGTGGTTAAACAACACTAGTAAACTTCCTACCATAGGATTCCCATCAAATTCACACAAGCATGCAGTTTTGCAAACAAAACATTTATTTTAAAACAGGATCAATATGCTTTAAGGACACTTGCCTTGCTCTTGGGATTGATTCGGGTCAAATCTTTCAAACCCTTTGTGCTGGAGATCCTCTGCGGCACTCTCTAGCCCAAATTCGTCTAATCCGCATAATAAACATACAAACAAGAAACACAATCAAAGAGTGCACAAATATTACTCAATATGACATGACATGCATGATTAATGCAAATGCAAGGTAGAACTTGTTAATAGAATGCTTTTAAATGATCACTATCTAGTTCCAATAGATTTTAACAAGTTTATACAGGTTTGGATTTGATTAGGTCTAATTTTAGAATTAATTCAATACGATTCACCCAGAAAAATCGGACTAGTCCGCTAAGGACCGAACAAGTCCGCACTTTGCGAGGTCAGCAGATTAGTATTTTCTAGATCAACATGAATTTGGAGATTAGGGGTCGAATTCACGTAAGGAAAAGGAAATAGAAGGTGTACTAGGTGTAACACCCGCATTTTCATGCATCATGCCTTGCATACACTCATATACATGTTTAACATTGATCCACATCAAGAGGAACGAGTTTAAAATTGATTTGGAACATTTAAAAATTGATTTGGAACAAAACCGCACTTAAAATGCAGGAAAGTGCTGACTAGTCCAATTTTACTGAGGACTAGTCCGATTTCTCTCTGACTAAAAACGGACTTGTCCGTTTTTGCTGCGGACTAGTCCGATTTTGCCTCTGGAAACTTTCGGACTTGTCCGATTTTGTGCGGACTAGTTCGATATTCCAAGAATCCTTGAAAAATTGCTAAGTCCTTGGACTTTTCCGGACTAGTTCAGTGTTCCAGCGGACTTGTCCGTTTTCCTCTCTGACTAAAGTCGGACTTGTCCGATTTTTTGCCAGACTTGTCAGATTTTCTCTCTAGACAACTTCGGACTAGTCCAGTCCTTTTCAGACTTGTCTGATATTTTGCGACTCCAAGTTGATCTTTTGTTTTACGACTTGTTTCTTGGGTTTCAAATTAAGTGGGCCTGGGGATGTCGTGCCTAACTCTTTTAGAGGCCATGCGGGACCCTAAACCGGCCTCTACTCATCCCAAACTCGAAATCCATCTAACCCTAGCCTTCGCCTCTATATAAGCAACCCCACCCATTGGCTTGACATCTATTTGCCACTTTTCCACCCCACCCAAACCCTAGTTCGTGGAGAGCCACCATCAAGGAGGGAGGAGGAGATCCCAAGCAAGAAGAAGAAGAGGAGGAAACAAAAGAGGATCAAGATCTCCATCAAGCTTTCGTTCTTCATCACCAATTCATCTCCAAGTTCATCACCAACCCTAGATCATCAAGATCCAAGTGTTACCTCCAAGTTTCTTGATTCATTGGAGTCCTAAACACCTGGTATACCTTCTATTCTCTTTTCCTTACGTGAATTCAACCCCTAATCTCCAAATTTACGTCGATCAAAACCCTAGTTCGCTAGTTCTGCGAAGTGCGGACTAGTCCGGCCTTCTGCAGACTAGTCCGATTTTGCTAACTAAATTGTGTTGAATTAATTCTAAAATGAGATCTAATCACATCCAAACCTGTATAAACTTGTTAAAAGCTATTAGAACTAGTTAGTGATCATTAAAAGCAATCTATTAACAAGTTCTACCTTGCATTTGCATTAATCATGCATGTCATGTCATGTTGAGTAATATTTGTGCACCCTTTGATTGTGTTTCTTGTCGTGTATGTTTATTGTGCGGATTAGACGGTTTTGCGCTAGAGAGTGCCGCGGAGGATCTACAGCACCAAGAGTTTGAAGGCTTTGACCCTAATCAACCACAAGAGCAAGGCAAGTGTCCTTGAAGCATATTGATCCTGTTTTAAAATAAATGTTTTGTTTGGAGATTGCATGCTTGTGTCAATTTGATGGGAAACCCTATGATAGGAAGTTTACTAGCTTTGTTTGACCACCCTTGTCACCTGGAATTATGATAGAGAGTCGGGAAGGGCTTTTTACCTTTTTGCTTCGCTTAATTAATTGGGATGGAAAAACAACACTACTAATTTAATTATGCATTAATGATATTCTGGTTAATGTGAACTGGTCAATACGGTATGGTAATGGGTGATCTAAGCAAGCCTGGTATGTGGATGGGTTGGATGTCATGGTGGTTTGCATGCTTTAGATCTAAGGACCGTTTCATGCGAGAATAAGTCAGGACTACAGTGCCACCACGAGGTCAAGTATGGGTGCGGCATAGCTGATTATTTAGGGCTTTGCTAGTGCTGTTTGGACCATTAAGGATGCTCGGGGAAGGGGTAGTCAGATTGGGTTTGTTTATGATTGGTGGGACTCCCCTGGGATCCGAATGGCTCAAGAGGGGGCCCTTGGTTGAAGATGTGCTCTGTAGGAGACATCGCCACTGGTGAAACCTCAGTGGGGTCTAAATAGGCTAGTAATCCTTTTGTAAAGGCTATTTTGTGATCTCTTGGCCACACACCAACGGAAGTGTGTAATGTGACCGACGGGTCATGGGAATAAGGGAGGTTCTTAGTCACTGAAAGGTGATGAAATCACGAACATGTGGGTAAATTGGTACAAACTCTGCAGAGTCTAATAGAACTATCATGATAGCCGTGCTCCCGGTTATGAGCACCTGGACAACTTCCATGATTAGAGGGAAATTGGGATTTGGGATGGTTATGGTTGGTATTATGGTTATGGATGGTTATGAATTGAAGTCTGGTATCGAATATGGTTAATAGTATGATGATGATGGATATGGAATATGGACTGGTACTATGATATTATTTATGGATTATGATGGGTTTACTTCACATACATGTAATATATGCTTTTCAAATGTTTTAATGTACTTTTTAGCACTTAACCATTATTATATTCGTCATTTGAATCAGCCACATGTCATACTTTCCACACTTGCCGGGTACGACATGTAATCACTCTTGCAATCCACCCCCAATAGTTCTAGGTCAGGATTGGGAGTTTCATGGCAAAAATACAGAGTTCTAGACCGTGTATACCGTCAGCTTTCCCTGTGGTGTTGACTGGAGCTGCGCTATGCCCTATTGCTTATGCTGCCTAGCTGTTTAGTTTGCTTATTTAGTTTATTTTCGCTGCATTAGTTGAACTTATCATTAATATTCATTAGAGTTTATATTCGAGGATAATATGAATTGTGTAATAAAATTTGGTTAATTAATCTTGTGATGTGGTAATTTTCTGTATACTCTTTTGTGAATGCACTCGTGTATGTGTGTTGAACATCCTGGGCACACATATGCGTTCACTTGGTTCATTTTTGGAACTGGGTGTCACACCAGGTGTTTAGGACTCAAATGAATCAAAGATCTTGGATGCAAAACTTGGATCTTGACGATCTAGGGTTGATGAAGAACTTCATGGTGGATTGTTGATGAAGATCTCGAAGTTGATGGAGATCTTGATCCTCTTTCATTTCCTCCTATTCTTATTCTTGCTTGGGATCTCCTGCTCCCTCCTTGACGGTGGCTCTCCACGAACTAGGGTTTGGGTGGGGTGGAAAAGTGGCAAATAGATGTCAAGCCAAGGGGTGGGGTTGTTTATATAGAGGTGGAGGCTAGGGTTAGATGGATTTCGAGTTTGAGAGGAGTAGAGGCCGTTTTAGAGTCCCACATGGGTCTAAAAGACTTAGGCACGACATGTTTAGGTCCACTTAACGTAAAACCCAAGAAACAAGTCGTGAAACAAAAGATCAACTTGGAGTCGCGAAATATCGGACAAGTCCAAAAAGGGTCGGACTAGTCCGAAGTTAGTCAGAAAGAAATCGGACAACTCTGGCAAAAAATCGGACAACTCCGACTTTAGTCAGAGAGGAAAACGGACAAGTCCGCTGGAACACCGGACTAGTCCGGACAAGTCCAGGGACGTAGCAAATTTTCAAGGATTCTTGGAACACCGGACTAGTCCGCATAAGACCGGACAAGTCCGAAAGTGTCCAGAGGCAAAAAAATAGACTAGTCCGCGGCAAAAATGGACAAGTCCGATCAAGGTCAGAGAGAAATCGGACTAGTCCGCACCAAAATCGGACTAGTCTCCACTTCCCAGAATTTTAAGTTCGGTTTTGTTCCAAATCAATTTTAAACTTATTCCTCTTTATGTGGATTAATGTTAAACATGTATTTGAATGTGTGTAGGGCATGATGCATGAAAATGAGGGTGTTACACCATTCAACCACAATTCCTCCTAAACTTGGTGTTGGAACCTCATTTCCTCCCTGAGACTAGTCTAAAGGATTCTGTCACCAGCCATGACTTGAACTCAAGCAACACCTGTACATGAACAAACAACCAATCTGTACGAGCCCAAGTCCGCGACTTGACTCAAATTAGTTCCGAACACAACACCTTATGTGAGCACCTCACATAAGCATGTTGCAAAACCACAGTAAAACGATATCAGCCATATCAACCAAAACACACCAAAAACTTAGCAAATGAATACTAAGCAATCTTTCCAAGAATATTAAGCAAGTTCGAAACATTTCACAGTAAAAGCAGGAACATTGCGATCAAGCTTTGAATGTTGCGAAAGCTAACCAGTGCTTGAACCGGAGCTTACCAAAGCTAGTACAACCTAGCGCTGGAGCTACCCAAAACCAGTCGGACCTAGCGCTGGAGCTAACCAAAGCTAGTCGGACCTAGCCAACCTAAAAGCCGGAGCTAGAAAAACATGTCGGAGCTATCAAAGACATGCTGGAGCTAAGGACAAAGCTCATCGGAGCTAGGCAAAACAAGTCAAACCTATCGCCGGACCTTGCAAAAAGGTGATTTAGCAGTATTTCAGAACTTTTATCATCAAAGCCAATGTATTCAGCACACACAGGTCTCACAACCTCTTCACCCTCACAAAGGTGGCTGATCGTCTCAACATTCTATTCGAGACGATGGCCCAGGTGCTCGACGTTGAGGGTCATAGAAATCTGGTGGAGGCGATGGAGAGCATCCTCGTTCTCGAGGTTGCACCGCCGGTGCAGCCGGCGTAGCCGACCCAGGCTCCTGTTGCACCAATGCCGGAGTTGGGGGAGGAGGAGGAGGAGGAGGATCCAGAGGAGGAGGAGTAGGATTTAGTTTTTCTTTGTTGTTTTTAGTTGCTTTTACTTTTTTCTTGTGTTTTGTAATATATTGTGTTAATGAATGAAATCTATCTTTGTTCATCTATGTGATTGAATATTATCTTGTGTGTTCAACAACTGTGTGAATGAATGAACGTGTGGTGTGTTCATCGTGTTCCTTAGGAATTATAAGGAAGGATTTGATTATTATATGGACAAGTGAATGAATTTGTTATCAAGTGAATGTGCTCTAAGTCCAGTGATGTTTGATATCAACAGTGAACCGAAGCAAAATGGAGAAAATCATGAAGCTAAAGGTGACGTGGGGAATCAGAGACGCGCTCTTTCTACAAGCGTGTCTCCATTTTGCTTCTCCGCACAGACATTATATAAGGTGCCATCAGTCTCTTCTCTTCATTCATCTTCTCCGCGCAGACAATCCATCATGGCCAACATTCCACCTCCAAGCCCGCTGAGGGAGCCACCCTGCAAGAAAATGTGTTGCCGCTCCTCCAAGAGGCTCAACAATGAGCTGCTCAAGATGATGTTCGATAGGCTGTTCGACCGGTTCCAGAGGCTGCCCGAGACGATAGCTGGGGAGCTCAGTGCCGAGGGTCGCAATATCCTGGTGGTGGCGATGGCGAGGAATCTCAGTTGCGAGGTTTCACCGCCGGATCCAGACCAGCCAGAGCAACCGGCGGAGCAGCCAGAGGAGGAGGAGGAGGAGGCGTAGGATATAGGTTTTCTTTTGAAAATCGTCCTCTAGCAATTATAGCAAGGCTGGTTTGGAGAGACAAAAAGTATGAACAATAATGCTCAATTAGCAGCCATGTCAGCAGCTATAAGAATATTTTTGGTACTTTGGACCTAGATGACATAATTTAGAAACTCTAAAGATCTGAATATGCATTTTTTTAGTTTGGGGACCTAGATGGAACACCGAGACATTTTTGAGGACACCTGGCGCACTTTACTCATAATATTAACACAATACAGAACTTCAAAGGACTGTTATATCAGTTATTCTAGTCTGAGGTAAAGCAAATGAAACTGGACACGGTGTATGATATTTGTTTTTTAGTTGATGTTGTTTTTATTTTCTTGCGTCTTGTACATTTTTCTTACGTTTTGTAATATATTTGTTAATGAATATGTGTTATATGTGCTCATTTGTGTGATGAATATTTTGTGTGTTCAACTGTAAATGAATGAATTAAACGTTCGGCGATGAGAGTCTGTAAGCGAAGACAAAGAAGACGCGCTTTGTGTAGAGTACGTCTCATTTCTTGCTCACATTGGAGACACGGTTTGTTGGAAGAGTGTCTCCCATTTTTCAGAGAGAAGGCGCGTCTCGGGTACCGACTCAACTGAGACATGCTTTATTGTAACGTGTCTCCTTAAATGTTCAGCCGATCCATGTCAGATCTTCGCTAAAGAGGGCTCGTCTCGCTTAACCTTATCAGAGACGTCTGCCTTTGAGCGCGTCGCCCATCTTTGTCTCCTATTTGGGTTTATTAGGTAGTGGCATGCACTATTTCTCCAACAACAAGTGGAAATAGGTTAAATAGAAAGGTGATGTGTGTAAGAAATGGTATTTCCTACACATAATTGAGTTATATTGACGGGTGAAATTGGTATATAATAGCGGTCAACAGCACTCCATGAATATTAAGAGTATATGAGCTCATTTAAACCTGTCTTAATCAAAATCTCATAGACTCTTGATACTCAAAATCAAAATTTTTATTTAATTGTTGGAAGCATTAATTGGTTGTCATCAATCACCAAAAAGAGGGAGATTGAAAGTGCATCTAGGTCCCTTGTGGATAATTCCGAAACTGACACTTAGGGTTTTCCTAAAACCTACCCAAGAGGTTCAGCTCCCATTTGACTCACTAAGTTTCCAAGTGTCATGTCCCTCTTAATAGTACGAATTTTCCTATGACTGAAGGAGAAATGGAGAACTTATTTCTACTCCACTTTTCACGCCTTTTCTCCTTTTTCGTGAATTCCACTCTGTACTAAATCGTTTGCACGAACTCAACCAAACTCATTAGCTCTTTAATTATTTGTCATTAATCAACCAAACCCCACAAGGGACCTAGATGCACTTTCAGTAAGGAAATCTTTGTAAGTCTTTGATGAGAAATCGGCCGAGTTCAAGACTGTTGCACAACCCTGCATCGGTCTGATGAAGATCATTATGTAGTATTTACTGCACACGTACGAACACACGTGTTAAGTTAACAATTAGCAATAATTGTTATTTCAATGTCATGTGTCGAACTTACTTGAAGTGGTACAAAGCCTTTATGAGGTCCTATGTAGGCTGCCTATTTTGTCTTTTTAACATTCTTTTGGTTTGTGATTGATTTTTGAAATTCATTTTCTGACATGTGCATGTATTGTTCTGATTCCCAATTTACTGTACAGTCGAAATTCGACCTAGCAATCCTTGTCAGGTCAAAGATACCCGTTTTGGACTTCGGTTTTTCATTATCCATGTATTGCATCTTATTAAAGAATAAGTCTGGAATCATTATAATCTCATGACATGTATGCACCTGTTACTCATCTGGTGCTCAGACAAGTCTGACTCTGAAACTTAGGGTTTCCCTAAAACCTACCCAAGAAGTTTATTGACGGTCCTTAAGTGCCAAATTTAGACCGTCAATTCACCTCATAATGTGCACAAAAGAGAAACACAACGTAGTGGTAGGTTAAGAACTAACCAATTCCACAAGTGTTGGTGTTTATTTGTATGCAGGTGAATTTAGAATCAAAATACCAAGACATGTAGGGAGTAATCCATAAAATAGAGTTTCGGCGAATCAGGCGACGCCACATGTCATCACATGCATCAAATGGCCCACAAACAGAAGTATCTGAGGCCATCCAACAGTGTAGCACCAATATCATTCAATGGGACCCACCTGGCAGAGACCTGGAGAAAGCACAACCCCAATGGGGCCAAGACTAGGTCGGCTGACCCCCCCTAGTCGGTCGACTTGTTCTTGCCCCCAAAAGCGGTCAAACGCCATGTGTCGGCTCCTCCTGACTTGAAGAGGTCAAGGGTGATTGATTCGCGCGCATTTGGTGGCGGGAACCGACCCTTCTCCCCCCTATAAATAGAACCCCACACCTCACTTCACACACACACCAAAAGTTAAGAATAGAACATCACTCCAAAGGTTTAGAGTAGTCGTAGAGGTTGCCAAGTAGAAGGACAGTGTGGTGAAGAGTTTGGGAGAAGAAGGCCTGGGCTTGTCAAGTCCCTCTTCTACACTTGTACCCCTACAAAGGTGTTATCCAAATCAAGTAAGCCTTTGTGAATTCAGTTCAAATTTGATTCTCAATTCATAGTAGTTTGCACAAGTAGTTACTTGTGGGTTCATTGCTTTAATTCATTAGAGGCTCTAGTTGTAGCTTTGTGTTCGAAACAACTAGAGTTATGATTTAGAACGTAAGCGTGATGCTTAGTTTAGAAATCACCAGTGAATATCTCGTAGAACCACGGATTGAAGAGGTAGGCAGTAGGTGGTGACAGTCCTATCTGTCCTTTGTAATCCTCCACGTTCGGCTATACCATAGGCTCTTGGTGGGAGTCCCCTAGTATTGCTAGGGGTAAACACGTGCCCAAAGCAAGCAGCTAACGCAAATTCATTTGAATTAGAATCAATACTTTGAATTCCTCTCTCTTCCTTACCTACCAAACAATTTTGTGTCCTTGGGTGGATTAGTTCGTAAGATTACACACACGTTCCTTGGATTCTATACCCTTTGAATACTCTCTTAAGGGGAAGTCCTACACAACAGTTTATGTGCGCTTGCGGATTTTCATCTGTGACGTACCAGCTGTCAACAAGCATTTCTGGCGCCACTGTCGGGGAACGGTTGCTGTTAATATTCGAACCTTGATCACCCTCGTATTTATTTTCCCATCTTATCTTTCCTTTTCTTACCACCGCATATATGGAGCAGCCTACCATTCTTTCATATTATGCCCCAAAGGGTAAGTTTTGTGAGCCACCGCTGTCGGCGGAACCCATTTGTTCTACTAGCTATGAACTTCGCCCTGGCTTTATAGCCATGGTTCGGGAGCAATCTGGATCGAAGAGCACGTGGAAGGCTACCAGAGGGGGGTGAATGTTAGATTTAAAAATCTTACGTAGCGGAAACAATTAAATCCTAACCCCTTCGGCAGAAAAACGATCTGTTAAAGAAATCGTGTGTGAGACTAATCTAAACGTGTTTCACCGGGAAAAAGTGATATATATCAGAGAGAATCAAGTCACGATGAAAAAAAAAAGAAGAATCTCTCAAATCCGTAGAGAGAAACTCAAGTTATGATCGAAAGATCGAACAAAGGTCAATATGTCCTACCCGAGAAAAACAGTTCTGGAACGCTGCAAATAAACTCGTGTAGATCAGAAACCACAAGTCCAATGACCGTGAAATTTTGACAGATGATAGATGATCAAGTTCTGAAGACAACCCAAAAAGAATCACATCAATTGGATCTGTAAAACTCGAGTTATGATAAAACCACCAATGAAAGGTAGCGCTATCCAGAAACTCGACGAGTAAAACTTGTCTGGAAAAAGTCGGACGAACAAGGCACAAAGGTTTCTTCAAACTACAAATTTTATTCAGTAGAAAACAAGAGGAACAGCCCCAAAGTCGTGCACAATGAGCTCTGGCCTCTCTTGCTTATATAACCAGCTCGAAAGCCAACTCTACTCAAATCAGGACCCTAATCCTACTCTGTTCACAAATGAAACTTTCCATAACTGCTTAGGACTCTTCTATACGCAGATAGAAGCAATCTTAAGACTTCCAAACACCCTAGGAACATATCTCACATTCCTAAAACAACTCAAATACATGTCCCACACGAAATCCTAACATAGCCAACTCAAATCTTTCCATATTTGAGTCAAACACGACTCAGCCGCAGCTTGAGTCCATAACCTAGTCGGTTGGACCTTTCCGACCAATTCTTTACGTCCATATCTCTTCATCACGCCTCGGAACCATGTATCCACGTCCATGCATTCCTTGCACACGTGCAAACATCTTCCAATGACGTCCACGATACCTTCATATGCATTGTTCTTGATTCAAACATGTTGTGCAACCTCCCGATCAACTCAACCACAATTCCTCCCAAACTTGGTTATTGAACCTCATCTTCTCCCTAAGAATAGTTCCATGGATCCCGTCACCAGCCATGTCTTGAGCTCAAGAAACACCTGCACATGAATAAACAACCAATCCGTACGAGCCCAAGTCCGCGACTTGACTCAAGTCAGTTTCGAACAAACACCTTACGTGAGCACCTCACATAAGCATGTTGCAAAGCATATCAAAACGATATCAGCCATATCAACCAAAACTCACCAAAAACTTAGCAAATGAATACTAAGCAATCTTTCTAAGAATATAAAGCAAGTTCGAAACATTGCAAGATAAAAGTAGGAACAATGCGATCAAGCTCCGAACCTAGCCAAAGATAACCGGAGCTTGAGCCGGAGCTTACCAAAGATAGTACAACCTAGCGCCGGAGCTTGCCAAAGCTAGTCGGACCTAGCGCCGAAGCTAACTAAAACTAGTCGGAACTAGTCATCCCAAAAGTCAGAGCTAGAAAAACATGTCGGAGCAAACCAACATAAATCGGACCTAGAAAAACATATCGGAGCTTAACAAAGACATGTCGGAGCTATCAAACACATGCCAGAGCTAAAGACAAAGCTCACCGGAGCTACCCAAAAACATGTCGGATCTAGACAAAGAAAGTCGGACCAATTGTCGGACCTTGCAGAAGATGTTATGGCAGCATTCAAAACTTTTATTGTCAAAGTCAATGTATTCAGCACACGTAGGTCTCACAATCTCCCCCTTGATGAATGCATTGGCAACACCATTTAAAATCCGACCATTGGAATGAAAAGTTTTGAGAACAATTTCCCCCGTTTTCGAAAATCAAATAAAAAGAAATAAATTTCTCTCCCTATACATATTTCCCCCTTGCATAATTCACCATATTATCTATCCCCCTTTGACAATGTATTCAGTAAGGTTCAAAAGAGAAATTTTAATTGTTATGAGCATATTATAACATATACATATAAAATAAAGCTCATCCAAGTCATACTATCAAGTAACTTACACTATCACAACAATGAGATACATAAAGTAGTGTAAGTCATGCTAGAGATCAAATGTAATTTTCAATTTAAGCAAGTCATGATCTCACAAACTTAACTGTTTCAATACCTGAAAGCATGACACTTGTTGCTGCATTTTATTATTTTTCAAGGCACAAATTTAGATCATATGATATTTGCAAGAGATTATATGTGCATCTGCCTTATTCTAACCAACCAAGCCAAGCCTATGTCATTGACAATCAGAAGCTTAAGGACATGGTTTTAGTCATACACAACTTCTTCCAAGTTCATATCTAAGTGCAATGATAAGCCATCTCAAAAGAAGAAGTGTGATGCATGCATATTCTCTTGATCCTTTCTCAACTTATGTTTATTCATAAAAACTCAACAATGTGAGTTGATTACTTGATTAATTCTTTATGATTAAAAGCACTTGTGAGCATGCAACAAGTTCAAAACAGCAAGAAAGTTCGACCATGACCACATTTAGTGTAAGTAATTATTCTAATTACTAGACATAGCAAAAACTACAAAATATATAACACAAGTAATGTTGTAAGAACTTTCAGCATGTAAAAGGAATCACAAAGTCATATATGTATGAAATACTATGCTCATATTATTTTAATTTCATATTCACACATAGACTTCTAGGGTTTGAAAACACCCCCTCAATGTAAGCCATGAGGATGCATAACCCCTATTTCACTATGAATGTAACAAAAACGAGTGAAATCCAAAGGTTTTGTAAAAATGTCAGCCAGTTGTTGTTCGGTATCTACATGGTGAAGCACAATGTTTCCTTTTTCAACATTATCACAGAAAAAGTGATACCTAATGTCAATGTGCTTAGTTCTAGAATGTTGCACAGGGTTTTTAGCAATACAAATAGCACTAGTGTTGTCACAAAATAGTGGAACACTATCTAGATTAACCCCATAGTCCTTAAGGGTGTGTTTGGTTTGAAGTCAAGAGTGAACTGGATAGGATGATCCATGTTTTTCTGGATTGGATCATCCAAGTTGGTGTTTGTTTGAATGGATTGGATGATCTTGTTTTTTGTTTGATAGATTGGATGAAAGCTGGATTGGATGGTCCAAGTTCATGTTTGTTTGCATGGATATGAATGCCAGAATTTGTTACAATGACCACTTTTTCAAATGTGGTGACCTTACCACCTTCGAGACTGTATGCACCAGTCTTTTTTTTTATCATTGAACATCAAAATATAAACACATATTTGACACAGATCACATGAAACAGTGAGCAAACAATGAGAAAAAGAACTGAACTAATAGTTCAGATTGCAATAAGCATACAGTGGCACAACCATACAATCAAAGAGACATAATTCAACACATATTTCATTACAAAATGAGCAACACAATATATTATACACAGCAGCCAATGTATTGATATTACAACATTAGCCAACTACAAAATATTATATTTACATCATAACTTCTTCCATACAATACTTGTTAACCCACAATGCAATGTTTTGATAGCTTTCATTACCACAATACTTCTACCTTACAATATATTTAGCCAACAATGCCATCATACAACATGGCTGTTACTAAAGCAGTAACAAAATAGCATGGTTGTCATGCACAAAATAATCTATCAATCATCATAGATAGACTGACATCAAGGAACATGATCAGTAACATACTTAGCCATCAATATCAACTTGTAATCGAATGGAAGATCATTGAAGGAGCTAGCTTCCCTAGGGTTTTGAACCAAGTAATTATAGTAGAAAGCTTTATGTGTGTCATCAAAACCTGCAAGACTGGTCACATTTTGAAACAAATCAGGAGGTAATTCATTGTCTGCACTACCAGCTTTTACTATAGCAGCAGCAATCTTGTCACTTGCACCTATAAATGCTTCAATCAATCTTTGCTCCCCATTTCACCATTTTTGGCTCTCTTGGTAGGTCTTGTATCTGAAGATGGTGCTCCATTATCATCTGCAGTGGCAGGACTCACATGAACATCCTCTTCCACAACATCATTATCTTCCACTTGAGTACCTAGAGGCTCATTATCTTCCACTGTTTTAGGTGCTCACATGTTTGCTTCTGAATTCATTTCCTTATAAATTCCAAACACAATACTAATTTCAGAAATATAATCATACATAGTTTCTTCTCAGAAATGTAAACATAATTTACAGTACACTGTATACATAAGTCTGAGTAGAAAATTCAGATTACCTAGCTTTTGGTACAAAACTATCTTGTGCTGAAGAAAAGAAGAAGTGCACTTCTGGACAGATTCTTCGATTACCTACATCACCACCAAAACACGTTTCCAGATTAAACAATGCAAATAATGAACACAATTCAATGTACACTACTCAAACCAACTACGATCTTTCTTCAGTAAAAAGGACGGGAATGAATGAAAAGACCGCTACTCCTACAGAATGGAGGAAGCAAGGAGCGGGAGGGATCCCGTCGGGGCTAGCCAACCGAGAAGGCTGGGCGGGTCGGGAGCCGGGAGGTCCCGTCTGGGTTGGTCCAGAGCCAGGAGGAATCCCGTCGCCTGGAGATTCGTCGCCGTGGGGGGCAGCCGCGCGCTCGCGGTCCGCGCTCAACGCGGGAGGGATCCGCAGGTGTCGGGAGCAGCTCGCGGCGGCGGGTGGGGGGCTCGCGCTCGGCAGCTGGGGGGCTCGCGCTCGTCGCGGGAGGGATCCGCCTGCGTCGGGAGCAGCTCGTGCCCGTCGAGGCGGGGGGGCTCGCGCTCGGCGGTGACTGGGTGGGGGAGGGGGCGTTAGAGGAATGGAGTCACTGCGTCAGTGGAAGGGACGGCTGGCAGGGGGGAAGATGTGGGCGAAGGAGGACGTACCCGCGGCGGCTGTTGCTTTCGGTGAAGACCACCGGCGTGAAAGAGAAGAATCGCAAGGAGGTAACCCTAGCCCAGCGCGAAAGGTTTTTGCGGACGCGGGCAGCGCTGTCCGGCCATTTTGGCTGGCCCGCCTCATCCAGCATATTTAGAGAATATTCGCTTGCTGGGATGACTCCATCCACGATGATATCCAAACAAACACCGGTCTGCATATCCCTATCCAACCCCATCCAAGCCAATCCAGGCTACCAAACACACCCTAAGTGTTTGAACAATCCAAAGAATTTGTGAACAAGCACTAGCAGAAGCTACATATTCAGACTCGGCGGTGGATTGTGCAACTGAACTTTGTTTTCTAGATGACCATGCAACAAGTTAATTACCAAGAAAATGACAAGCACCGGAAGTACTTTTCCTATCAATCCTACAACCTCCAAAATCAGCATTGGAAAAAGCTTTCAAAGTAACGGTTGAGGAAGAAGGAAGAAAAATACTAAATTCTTGAGTTCCATGTAAGTACCTGAGAATCCTTTTGATGGCTTGATGATGTGAAGCACGTGGGGAAGCTTGAAACCGTGCACAAAGACATACGCTGAATTGTATGGCTGGTCTTGATGCTGTGAGGTACAAAAGTGATCCGATCATGCTTCTATATCCTTTTTGATCCACGGGTTCACCATCTTCATCAAGTTCAAGTGTTGTTGCTGTTCCCATTGGTGTCCGAAGAGGCTTGCTTTTGTCCATGTTGAAGCACCTTAGGAGGTCTTTTGTATATTTCGTTTGATGCACAAAGGTACCCTCCTTGGTTTGCTTGATTTGCAGCCCCAAAAAGTACGTGAGTTCTCCCATCATACTCATATGAAATTCTGAACTCATCATAGCTGAAAACTTGGACACAAGATCATGAGAAGCACAACCAAAGATAATATCATCCACATACACTTGAATGAATAATGAGTCATTGCCATGCTTAAGCACAAAAAGAGTTTTATCAACCTTGCCCATAGTAAACCCCTTTTCAAGTAAGAATGTTTTTAACCAATCATACCATGCTCTAGGGGCTTGTTTGAGACCGTACAAGGCTTTGGATAGTTTGTAAACATGATTAGGAAAATCAGAATTTTCAAACCTGGTGGTTGTTTGACATAAAACTCCTCATCTATGTAGCCATTAAGAAAAGCACTTTTAACATCCATTTGATATAGCTTAAAACCTTTAGATGCAGCAAAAGCTAACAAAATTCTTATGGCTTCTAATCTAGCAACAGGAGCAAAGGTTTCATCAAAATCTAGACCTTCAACTTGAGTGAAACCTTGAGCAACCAACCTAGCCTTATTCCTAACCACAACTCCATCCTCACTTTTTTTATTTTTAAACACCCATTTAGTTCCAATTAAAGTGTGACCTTTAGATGGAGGTACAAGTTTCCAGACATTATTTCTTTTAAAATTTTCTAACTCTTCTTGCATGGCAATAATCCAAGATTCATTAATGAGTGCGTGTGATATATCTTTGGGTTCAAAAGAAGCAACAAAAGCAGAATGAGCATGAGAGTTTGGATCGCAAAACCTGGACCGCGTAACTCGTTCATGCAAGCTTCCAATAATCTGTTGTGGAGGATGAATTTTGAGGACCCGGAGGTTAGTGGATACTTCACAAGCTTCTTCTTCCTCATGTTCATCACAAATCGATGAGCTTGTGACTTGAGGAGAATCTGGACCAGCAATGGTGTTCGTCGGTGCTGGCTGTGAATCAAAATCAGGAGCTCGAACAATGTCATTAGCTGCTGAATTTTCGGGCACCAGCTCCACCTCTTCCTCATCTTCAACGAAAATGCTCTCCCCCTGCGGATATGGATCTCGACCTGCGATGTTTGAGCTAGTACCTGGGCTAGCTTCATCAAAATACACTTCACAAGTCTCCACAATTTTGTTAGTGTCAAGTAAAAGCACACAGTAGCCTCTAATATGAGATGGATAACCAAGAAACATGCCATCAATGTATCTAGGTATAAATTTATCAAGATTACCATGTTTCTTAACAAAGCATTTGCAACCAAAGACCCGAAAGTGCGTAACACTAGGCCTATGTCCAAACCGGAGCTCATATGGTGTTTTACCTATCTTAGCGCGCAAGAAAACACGATTTGAGACATAACAAGCGGTTGCAATCGCATCAGCCCAAAATTTCCTAGGAGTTTGATATTCATCAAGCATAGTCCTAGCATCTCAACTAAGGTTTTGTTCTTTCTTTCTAAAACACCGTTTTGTTGAGGTACATATGGTGAAGAAAATTGATGATCTATTCCATTTTCAGCACGAAAGTGATCAAAAGATTGATTTTTAAATTCAGTTCCGTTATCACTTCTAATTGCTTTTAAAGATCTTGGGTTATCAATTGATAATCTAAGAAATAAAGTTCTAAAATGACTAAAACCTTCATTCTTAGACGCCATAAAGTAAACCCAAGAGTATCTAGAATAATCATCAACAATAACAAGAACATACCATTTTACCTCCGAAGGATTGAACACGTGAAGGTCCTACGGTGTCAAGGTGCAAAAGTTGACCCGGTTCAGTTGTCATGATCATTGTGAGAGGAGTATGTGAACATGTAACCATCTTAGCATGTCTACAAGAAGATCACACAATTTCTTTGTCCCCTTTAAGCTTAGGCAGCCCACGTATGCGATCAAGAGCACTAACACGCGTTAGGTGATCAAAGCCTACGTGACCAAGTCTACGATGCCAAAAATATAAGTCCTTTGAATCATTAGCAACTAGACACCTATGCTTAGAGGAAGAAATATCAAAATCATCTTTAAAAACTCTTCCAAACCGAGACATGTTAAAAATAAGCTCGCTATTTGAACCTACAACTTTGCAGCAGTTTTTATTGAAAATAATTTCCAAAATTTCATCTAGCAATTGTGAAACGGAAACCAAGTTGTATTTTAAATTTTTCACAAGTGCCACATCCTTCATAGTGTAGGGGTCATTTACTCTAACCAAACCCTTAGCAATTATAGGAGTTGAAGAATTATCGGCAAAAGTAACATTCTCTACATGTGACACAAAAGAGAGGGTGGAGAACCATTCTTTGTTACCGGTCATGTGGCGTGAGCAACCTGAATCCACAATCCAAATGTTCTCCTTCCTCAAGCATGTAACCTACATAGAAGCACAATATGTCGATGACTCAATACTGGGGTTAGTCAAAAGGCATTTAGGTATCCAGTATTGAGTCACACGACGAGCAACAAGAAAAACACGCGAAAGCTGGGATAAAACAGCAGGTTTATGAGTCAAAGTTTGAGGTTTTTTATTCTTAACTACTAACCTATAAGGTGTTACTTGTGTAGCACAAAAATCAGTAGCTCCGGAGGCAAAAACAGAAGGTCTGGAGGTAAACTTTGAATGTTTTTGACTCATAACAGCAGGTTGCATGTTCCTGGCATTCGGTTTAATATGTGCAGCAAATTTTGCATGAAAGTTATGAGATCTAACAATCATTCTTTCCATTTTCTGTTGTTTAGCTAGTCTATAACAAAAATATATGACATGACCATCTCTACCACAGTAGGTACAATGAAATTTAACTTTGTGTTCATGTCTAGATGAGCAAACAACATTTTTATTTGAAACCGAATGAGACAACACCTCTGCAGATTTGAAAACCACTTCTTTTTGTTTAGGAACTGTTTGAATCAAACCACTTCCTAATGACTTTACAATTTTAGGTGGATGTGCCTTAGCATGAGCATGAGAATCAAAACCTAAACCAGTTTTATCTTTGCAAGACTTGGAAGAATTCAGCGGCAAGTTTAGGTTCTTATTTCCATTACAAAACTGATCGAATGTCCTATGCATGTTATCAAGTTTATCGGACAAATCAAGGCAATTTTCACATGAAGTTTTTCCTTTTAATTTGCAATTGTAATAATATTTAACTTCATGAGAATGTAAAGCATTATTCAATATTGAAATTTCATTCATAGCATCTTTTAGTTTCTTTTTAAGATCATCACAACTAGAACAATGCAAATCAATTGTAGAACAAGAAGCATCTTTTAAGTTTCCAATGTCAAGTGCAGCAAGCTTTTTGTTCTTTTCAATTTCAAGTTCAAGTCTATCTAGAGTGGAGGAGTGTGCAGTTCTTAGTGTGGACAATTGTTCATAGATTAAATCACATGAGGGACAAGAATCATCACTAGGAATCAAGGTTTTCAAACGGTTGATTTCAGATTCTAGTGATTCAATTTTAGCGGCATTATCCCTAAGCTTTTTGTCCTTTTTCTTAACAATAATAGTTGCACGAGAAATTGTATCACACATTTTATTATAGGTAGAACATACCTCATCGTCGTCACTGTTGTGTTATGCATCCTCCTGACTTGATCTTGATATTGTTTTGCCTGCCATGAAACATAAGTTGGCCATATCATCATCATCTTCATCACTTTCAAAGTCTACATCTCTTCAACCGAGCTCTTGAAGTGCAGTGATGAAGCTGTCAATCATCTTGCATCCTATGGTACCCTTCTTTTTCTTGTTGGGGATTCCAGAGGTGGTCTTGACCTTGTTCTGTTTTTCTTCACGGGTAGTAGGACCTGAAAGGTTAGGGCATTCTGTACGAAAGTGTCCTGTCTTACCACATTCAAAACAGTGTTGAGGTCCGGAGCTTCCTCTCCTTCTAGTTCTCACATTTTGCAATGCTTTTGAGAACCTAGTAGAGATTAGTGCTAACTCCTCTTCTGGAAATTCCTCGATCTGCTCCAGGGTTAGTGAGGACTACAAAGCAAGAGTATTGCAAGATGATGATTGGCCGGAGCTAGGCATATCACGTTATGAGACAAATGCAATAGACTTATTTGGGTTCTTACGTGATAAGATGTCAATTTCATGAGTTTTGAGTTTAGAGTAAAGCACATCTAAAGTAAGTGTACTCATGACAGTATATTCACGGATAGATGTAACTTTCATCTCCTATATTAACATGTCTAATGCACTAAGAAGTTGCCTAGCATTTTCAGCATCAGAAAAATTAACATTGACACTATGCAAGTTACTGAGAATTTTGTTGAAGCGAGCAAAGAGATCATCTATGGACACACCGGGATGCATCTCAAAGCGCATGTATTATTTCTTGAACATGTCTTGCCTTACCTCCTTGATCGTGTTGGATCCTTCGTGATATTCACAAAGGGCTCTCCATACATCGTATGCCGATCGGAGATGTGCAACGCGGTCAAAGTCGCTCTGAGTGAGTCCTTGGATGATCAAGTTTCGGGAATTGTTGTTGTTATCGACGTATGTAGGTTTGTAGCCGTAACTTGATCATTTGGTGGCACTTCATAAGGCTTGTACACCTTCTCCCATATTGTGAAGCCTTGCGCCTGGATGAAAGCCTCCATGTGTGCCTTCTAAACCTGAAAATCAATACCAGCAAACACACAAGGTTTGGTGGAGTATTTCTCCATGATGATTAGTTAAAAACACATGCAAATCACAATGATTAGAGCACCGTGGCTCTGATACCAATTGTAGGATCGGAGATCATGTGAAAAGCTACCAGAGGGGGGTGAATGGTAGATTTAAAAATCTTACACAGCAGAAACAATTAAATTCTAACCCCTTCGGCAGAAAAATGATCTGTTAAAGAAATCATGTGTGAGACTAATCTAAATGTGTTTCACCGGGACAAAAGTGATATATATCAGAGAGAATCAAAACACAAGAAGAATCACTCAAATCCGTCAAGAGAAACTCAAGTTATGATCGAAAGATCGAACAAAGGTCAATCTGTCCTACCCGAGAAAAACAGTTTTCGAACGTTGCAAAGAAACTCATGTAGATCAGAAACCACAAATCCAATGACCGTGAAATTTTGACAGATGATAGATGATCAAGTTGTCAATAAAACCCAAAAAATAATCACATCAATTGGATCTGTAAAACTCGAGTTATGATAAAACAACCAACGAAAGGTAGTGCTGTCCAGAAACTCGAAGAGTAAAACTTGTCTAGAACAAGTCGGACGAACAAGGCACAAAAGTTCCTTCAAACTACAAATTTTATTCAGTAGAACACAAGAGGAACAGCCCCAAAGTCGTGCACAATGAGATCTGGCCTCCCTTGCTTATATAACCAGCTCGAAAGCCAACTCTACTCAAATAAGGACCCTAATCCTACTCCGTTCACAAATCAAAACTTTCCATAACTGCTTAGGACTCTTCTATATGCAGATAGAAGCAATCTTAAGACTTCCAAACACCCTAGGAACGTATCCCATAACGTAGGGAAGACAAACAGAAATTGGAATGAATTACAAGACAGATTTTGTCTTGCTTTCTTTAAATTGTCCGAATTGTGTCCTTACGGAAGGAAGTACTATGCTTCCAGCGGATGGAAAAGGAATCCATAGGTGCAGCTTGGGATAGATTTTATCTTTTGAGAAATTTCGGCCCAGATTTGTGTATCCCTGATCCGTTGCTCTTGCAACACTTCTATATGGGATTGAACAAAGAGTCTGCCATACATCTTGACATTACGGCTGGAGGATCTTTCCTCTATAAGACACCGGAAGAAGGTAAGGATCTTCTAGACCGAATTCTAGAAAATTCTTCCTTCATTATGGGTGTTAATGAGCCCCCTCAAGAGGAAGTAGTGTCAAGATCCGAGGATGAATCCATGAACAAGAAAGAACCCATCTCTTGATTATCCCACACCTTGTTAGAGGAATCCTCTCCCGAACTCGAAACTACGAAGGATGAAGAAATTCAACCTTCGGAGTTTCCGTTCTACTTCGGGGAAGAGATATTTGAAGATTTTGGAAATACCTCGAAGTATTGTTGTCATAGGAAACCATCATTTCCTTTAACTCCACCTGACCCACCTGATGGAGTGTTTGTCCAACAGACGGTCAAGGAGTTAACCTCTATATTAAGCAAGGAATGGACTGCAGAAGTTGAGCTATCACCCGAAATCTGTCGGATGACCTCACCTTTGGCAACTATTCTATGTTATATTAGAGGGACACCAATGAAGGTCCTATGCAACCCCACTGTTGGAGCAAATCTCATTTCCGATTCTTATGCTCTCGCCATTCTTGGCGATGTGCCATTGGAACCAATATGTAAATCCTTTCGAGACTCTTCCGGAAACATCCTTGAAGGATGCGGGGTTTCACAATAGGTGTATGTAAGACACGATGATATTGAGGCAATCCTAGATTTCCATGTGTTCGAAATCCAAGATTTCGACATTATGATTGGGATTCCCATTGAGAAATTTCTCATGGAAATTCCTTTGGAAGGAAAACTCAATGTTAGCCTTGGAGGGAGAAAATTTTCTATTCCTGTCCTGCGCTCCAAGAACACATCTGTAGAATCTCCCATCCAAGATGAACCATTAGAGGAGGTTAGAACTCTTCAATTCTTAGCTCCTCCTGGAATAGAGGAAACATCGTTTTTTCGATTTTGACTGAATTATTTCATCCAAGAGGAGGATGAATTTTATGAGGCAATTGAATTGCCAAAAGAAGAGTTCTTCCCAAAACCTCCCGTTGAGTTAAAAATTCTACCTCTAGGCCTACATTATGCCTTTCTAAATGGCGATTTGGAAGCCCCTGTCATCATAAGTGACAAGATTTCGGATGATGAGACACTCAAACTCATTTCCATGTTAAAAAACCATGGAGCTGCTTTTGGCTATTCCTTAGAGGATCTTAAGTGGATTAGTCCTGCGCTATGTACCCATCGCATTTTCATTGACCCCGAGAGTGTCCCCTCAAGGGAACCTCAAAGGCGATTAAATAATGCTATGCGGGAAGTTTTCAAGAAGGAAGTCTTGAAGCTTCTGCATGCCGGGATTATCTAACCTATTCCTCATAGTGAATGGGTAAGCCCAGTTCAAGTAGTGCCCAAGAAGGGAGGTATGACGGTCGTTCAAAATGAGAAGAATGAATTGATTCTTCAATGAACTGTAACGGGATGGAGGATGTGCATTGATTACCGAAAACTTAACAAGGCTATAAGGAAGGATCATTTTCCACTACCCTTCGTAGATGAGATGTTAGAGCGGTTGGCAAAACATTTCTACTTTTGTTTCCTGGATGGGTATTCAGGTTATCATCAAATCCCAATCCACCCCGACGATCAAAGTAAGACCACATTCACATGTCCCTATGGGACTTATGCCTACCGACGTATGTCTATTGAACTGTGTAATGCTCGTGCCTCTTTTTAAAGATGCATGATCTCTATCTTTTCCGACATGATTCAGGATATCTTGGAAGTTTTCATGGACGATTTCTCCGTCTATGGGAAAAATTTTGATCATTGTCTGGAAAATTTAAACAAGGTCTTACAAAGATGCCAAGAGAAGGACCTAGTACTTAATTGGGAAAAGTGTCATTTCATGGTCCGTGAATGCATCATTCTTGGGCACTTAGTGTCCGAAAGAGGGATAGAGGTGGACAAAGCAATGATTGAAGTCATTGAAAAACTTCCACCTCATATCATTTTTAAAGGAATCTGCAGCTTTTTAGGTCATGCGGGGTTCTATCGGCGATTCATCCAAGACTTCTCAAAAGTCGCTAGACCCCTCACTAACCTACTAGCTAAGGAAGATCCCTTTGATTTTGATGATGAATGCCTTAAATCATTTGAAACACTCAAAAAGGCACTCATCTCAGCTCCAATCATTCAACCTCCCGATTGGACGCTGCCATTCAAAATCATGTGTGATGCTACTGGTTTTGCTGTTGGTGCGGTCCTAGGACAAACCAAAGATAAAAAGCATCATGCAATAGCCTACGCTAGCAAAACTCTAATAGGAGCTCAAGTAAATTATGCCACAACTTAAAAAGAGCTCTTGGCGGTAGTTTTTGCTATCGATAAGTTTAGGTCCTATTTGGTTGGAGCCAAGGTCATAGTCTACACAGACTATGCTGCCTTGAAGTACTTGCTCACCAAAAAGGATGCTAAACCAAGGCTAATATGTTGGATTCTTCTACTCCAAGAGTTTGACTTAGAAATCAAGGATAAGAAGGGACTAGACAATTCTGTGGCAGATGATCTCTCATGTATGGAAGCCACCCAAACCATGGACATTCCTATCAATGACTTTCTACGAGATGATATGCTTCTCAAGGTGACTGACTCTCACCCTTGGTATGCGGGTATCGTGAACTTCACAGTCACTGGATGCGTACCACCAGGGGAAAACAAAAAGAAACTCATCTATGAGAGTCGAAGACACCTTTGGGATGACTCATACCTCTATCGAGTTTGTGTTGATGGCCTTGTTAGAAGGTGTGTCCCATCAATCGAAGGTACCAAGATTATTGAGAAATGTCATGCTAGCCCCTATGGTGCCCATTACGGTGTTTACCGTACCCAGGCAAAGATCTGGCAATGTGGATTATATTGGCCTTCTATGTATGAAGATACAAAAGAATTCATTCACATATGTTGGAAATGCCAAAAGCATGGAGGAATCTCAGCTCGCAATACAATGCCCCTAACCTATAATCTCCAAGTGGAATTATTTGATGTGTGGGGCATTGATTTTAGGGGACCTTTCCATAGGTCTTATGATTGCGAGTATATCCTGGTGGTTGTAGATTATCTGTCAAAATGGGTAGAAGCTTTGCTGTACAAAAATACTGATTTCAAGCAAGCTAGGAAAATGTTCCATGAGATCATTTTCCCATGCTTTGGCACTCCCCGTATGGTCATAAGTGATGGAGGGTCTCATTTCATAGATAAGACCTTCCAGAGCTTTTTGAGGGAACTTGGTGTCCAGCATAATATTGATACCCCATACCACCCACAAACAAGTGGTCAAGCAGAAACATCTAATAAGCAAATTAAGAATATTATGCAAAAGACTGTCTTGGAAATGGGAAGCGTGATGGAAGCATTAGATACCCGACACATTGTGGGAATACTGTACTGCCTACAAAACTCCCGTCGGCATGTCTCCTTTCCAACTTGTCTATGGGAAAACCTGTCATCTTCCTGTAGAGATGGAACATAGAGCCTATTGATCCATCAAGAGGTGGAACATGGACTTTCATGAAGAAGGGAAGCACCGATTGAAGAAACTCTCCGTGTTGGAAGAATGAAGAGATAAGGCGTACCATAGTGCCAAAATCTACAAGGAAAGAACTAAAAGATGGCACGATAAGAGGATTACGCCTAAAGAGTTCAGACTTGGAGACAAAGTCCTACTCTTCAATTCTAGGGTTAAACTCTTTGGACATGGGAAGCTCAAAAGTAAATGGAAAGGACCCTTCACTGTAGTAGAAACCTCATCCCATAGAGCAATCACACTCCATGGTGGTGATGATCTTCTATTTAAAGTGAATGAGCACTGACTCAAATTATTTCTTGAATCGCATGAGGATGAGATGGAAAAAGAAATTTACGTGATAAATCTTATTGATTTTCATGTCGTTTCTTTAAATTCTATCTAAATTCTTCGTGTCCATTTAATGGGCCCATCCAATTATTCATCTATGGGGCCCATTAAGCCAACCCACAAAAATTTGGCCCAAACGAAGCTGGGAAGGGGTTGGTCGAACCCTAGGGTCGGCCGACGCCCCCCTTGCACTGTCAGCCTTCTGTTTTCGCATGCAGACTCTCTCGACATATCTCAACAAGACTCTCGCTGCTATCGTACTTCTCCTACCTATTTATTGTCGGGAACAGAGAGGGAAACCCTGCACCATATAGAAAAATCCATCTACTGTTCCAAGTCATGGCTGACAAGAAGATTGTGCCTCATCCCCACTCTAGATCAACCTTCAACCTGAGCGGGGACATCACGCCGGCCAATGACAAGTCCCCCCTCGCTTTGGAGTCCTTCATGGCATTTGATGTCGTGCCCCTCGCTATGATCTCGCCACCGACAAAGACTCCGCGTGGGCGTAGCACCACACCTCATGGTGTTGAACGGTCGCTCTCCCCTCGAAGGACGCCCATGAAGTCGATGACACCTACACGTCGTCTGATTACGGCTGTCCTTAAGTCAGTCAAGACCAATCTTTTTCCTCAAAAAGACGAGTCCCTCCCAACACCACAGCCTGGCGACGAGTTCATGTACACTCTGAAGACCAAGGACGGTGACCTAGTGAGCCACCACTACAAGTCACCTATGTGTACCTCGCCTGAGCGTGTGGGAGAGCGCCTTATTATCCATGGAGTGCGCCAGCCTGATGCAGGTTATGCAAAAGGCTTTTTCAAGCAAGTGGATAATTTGGCGTTGGAGGAATCGACGGGCTCGTCACCCTCCAAGATTAGGCGTCACCTCTCGTCGCCTGCTATCAGAGGGCCACTGGTCAATTTGAGGATAGCGAAGGGAAATCTCCTCGTGCCCCCAAAGTGGCACAACTTTCTAAGGAGTTAGCTTCTCTCCATTTGGAAAACAAGAAGCTATCGGACTTAGTGGCTGAAGGGCGCATCGAGAGGGCAGAACTAAAGGATGAACTCATATCCCTCAAGGAGTAGATTGATGGTGTTCATCGTGGCATGAGCGCCAAGCTGCGGCTCATATGCAATGCCGTTGGGAAGCCCGACATCTACAACGCTCCTTAGTGTAGATGTCCCGACTGCATAGGATGCTAACTAGTTTCGTTTAGTTTGATTCCAAAATTTTTATTTTTTCATTCGGTTTAGGTTGAATAATGTAAGCATCCCCATATTTGAGTTCAATAAAAGGAACTTTCGGTTCATCTGACCCGGTAAAGTTCCATCTTTAGTTTATTTTGTGTGAATAAAGAATTCAGGGAACAAGTGTGGGGGAGGTACCCCAAATTTGTGAAACCCCGATGTACAAAATTAGCGTTGCATCTCAAAACATGTCGCAACCGATTGCACGACTCAACACGTCAAAACAGAACAACAGAGAGGCCAGAAGGGGGTCGGCCGAACCCCCTGGTCGGCTGGCCTGGTGTGGGCCCCACATGGCTTCATTTCGCTTCACAAAATTGGTATGGATCTCTTACCCCTGAATATGCATGATATGTTACTATTTTAGTTGATGTGATATTTAATACTGAATATATGAAGGGAATTCAACTCAACAATTAACATTTAAAACTTAGTAGTCAAAATTTGCTTGAGCTAAAAATTTTAATTCTCTGTATTTCAATTTATTACCCTGTTCATAATTCTCACAAGCATGATAGGAAAACATGTCATCTAAGTATTTGACTAGTGCGATATGGTAAATGAGTTACATGAGGAGATATCTCCTTGCCTGAAATTGATTTGTTGACGCTTGCACAATTTGGAGTCTTGAACTTTGTCTGATTCTCTCATTGGAAATTTAATTACCCACCAAGGCCATATGATACAAATACCTGGAAACAACATGCATATGCCACTTTGCTTTTCATTGAACTTTGTCAAATTTGTGACCTAAATGATTGACATTCATGAACTTTTGACTTAGAAATTCTTGTGCACCCTATTCACAAAAAATTTCTCACACTAAGAATTTGCATCCACCATTCATGCATCCAATAAAGAAACTCCATACATTTTGGTCATAAAAAATCTCTCTAGAAAAATAAAAAGGCGTAGAAGACATGGCTACGGAATTCAAAAAAAAAAAAAGAAGAAAAAGAGAGTAGCCATGTTTCGTCCTTAAAGAGAGAAAATCATGGAGTCCACATATATTCATCTCATTCATGTGCACAAGGAATTCCTTTGTCAATTTGTTTGTTGCATAAGTCTCTCATAGGATCAAGTTTTTCACTTAGTGAAACATGAATTGCAACGTGTGCACATTTATCCCTACCAAGCTCCAGAAATAGCCATATTTAGTATAGGGACAAAATTGGCACAACATGCCAAGGTGAGGATGAAAACACTTCGAGAGACTTGAGAGATTCCAATTTAGAGATAAGGGCAATTGTTTCCTTGACTTTCCAAATATAGCAAATCGTCAGATCATTTCGGCAGGGGAAGATCCAAGAGAACTACATTTCATCCATTCCACTCTTCAAATACCCCAAGATTGATATGGTAGCCACACTCCACAAAAAAGGGAATTCATGAATCAGGTATGAGTTGAAATATCTAGTATTCCCTTATAAGAAAATTTATGACAGCACCTTAGTTCTTCTTCTTGCCTTCACTCGAGGACGAGCAAAGGACTAAGTGAGGGGGGGGGGAGTTTGTTGACGGTCCTTAAGTGCCATATTTAGACCGTCAATTCACCTCATAATGTGCACAAAAGAGAAATACGACGTAGTGGTAGGGTTAAGAACTAACCAATTCCACAAGTGTTGGTATTTATTTGTATGCAGGTGAATTTAGACTCAAAATACCAAGACATGCATGGAGTAATCCATGAAATAGGGTTTCCACGAATCAGACGACGCCACATGTCATCACATGGATAAAATGGCCCACAAATAGAAGTATCGGAGGCCATCCAATGGTGTAGCACCAATATTAGTCAATGGGACCAACTTTGCAGAGACCTGGAGAAAGCACAGCCCCAACGGGGCCAAGACCAGGTCGACCGACCCCCTTAGTCGGTTGACTTGTTCTTGCCCCCAAAAGCGGTCAAACGCCACGTGTTGGCTCCTCTCGACTTGAAGAAGTCAAGGGTTACTGATTCGCTCGGATTTGGTGGCGGGAATCGACCCTTCTCCACCCTATAAATAGAACCCCACACCTCACTTCACACACACATCAAAAGTTGAGAATAGAACTTCACTCCAAAGGTTTAGAGTAGTTTTAGAGGCTGCCAAGTAGAAGGAGTGTGTGGTGAAGAGTTTGGGAGAAGGAGGCTTGGTCTTATGAAGTCCCTCTTCTACACTTGTACCCCTACAAAGGTGTTATTCAAATCAAGTAAGCCTTTGTGAATTCAATTCAATTTTGATTCTCAATTCATAGTAGTTTGCACAAGTAGTTACTTGTGGGTTCATTGCTTTAATTCATTAAGGCTCTAGTTGTAGCTTTGTGTCCGAAACAACTAGAGCTGTGATTTAGGACGTAAGCGTGGTGCTTAGGTTAGAAATCACCAGTGAATATCTCGTAGACCCACGGATTGAAGAGGTAGGAAGTAGGTGGTGACATCCCTATCTGTCCTTTGTAATCCTCCATGTTCGGCTATGCCATAAGCTCCTGGCGGGAGTCGCCTAGTGTTGCTAGGGGTAAACCCGTGCCCGAAGCAAGCAGCTACCGCAAATTCCTTTGAATTAGAATCAATAATTTGAATTCCTCTCTCTTCCTTACCTATCAAACAACTTTGTGTCCTTGGGTGGATTAGTTCGTAAGATTACACACATGTTCCTTGGATTCCATACCCTTGGAATACTCTCTTAAGGGGAAGTGCTACACGATAGTTTCCGTGCGCTTGTGGATTTTCATCTGTGACATTCCAGCTGTCAACAAGGTTGAGCTCCCATTTGACTCCCTAAGTTTCCACGTGTCATGTCCCTCTTAATAGTATGAATTTTCCTATGACTCAAGAAGAAATAAACAACTTATGTCTACTCCACTTTTCACGTCTTTTCTCTTTTTTTGTGAATTCCACTCCGTACTAAATTTTTTACACGAACTCAACCAAACTCATTAGCTATTTAATTTTTTGTCATTAATGAACCAAAACCCACAAGGTACCTAGATGTACTTTCAGTAAGGAAAATCTTTGTAAGTATTTGATGAGAAATCGGCTCAGCCCAAGATTGTTGCACAATCCTACGTTGGTCTGATGAAGATCATTATCTAGTGTTTACTGCACACGTACGAACACACGTGTTAAGTTAACAATTAGCAATAATTGTTATTTCAATGTCAAGTATCAAACTTACTCGAAGTCGTACAGAGCCTTTATGAGGTCCTTTCCAGCATTGACAAAGTTATACATGGCGTGTCCTATGTAGGCTGCCAATTTTGTCTTTTTATCATTCTTTTGATTTGTGATTGATTTTTGAAATTCATTTTCTGACATGTGTCTGTATTGTTTTTATTCCCAATTCAACGTAAAGTCGAAATTCGACCAGCAATCTTTGTCGGGTCAAAGATACCCATTTTGGACTTCAGTTTTTCATTATCCATGTATTGCGTCCTATTTAAGAATAAGTCCAAAATCTTTATGAAAGTCGCCTAGAGGGGGGTGAATAGGCAATAATACCTAAAATGGCTTAATCAAACGAGATTAAATCACCGATGTCAGACTTGTCTGGACAGGGCCAGACTAGTCCGCTCTGCACAGGGTGAAAACCTAAAAACTTGAGTTCTACAAGTTGTTTGCGGAATTTAGGTTCACCAAAAGTGTATGCAATGTTTAGCAACCAAGTAAAACTTATATTAGAAAGTGCAAGCAACTAGGTTACGAGATTTCAACAGAAATCAAGATCAAGAACAAGATTAACCCTAATAACAATTCTAGTGATCACAAAAAGTAAAGAGACAAGTGAGACCAGATTTATCCCATTGTTAAGCTCCACGAAGAAGCCTACATCCACGTTGAGAAGTCCACACAATGATCGGGTCTCACTTGACCCTCTTCTCACCAAGGCACCACAATGGTCGGCTTGGTTTCCACTATATCAAAGGGTAATCACCAAGTTTATTGGGGCTTCTCACAAGTTGAGGCTCCCACGAATCAATACAGCAAGGAGCACTTGAAGATCAACTCACACAAGCCACAAAACACAACAAAACGTGCATGAGATCAAACCGAGAGCCAAAGCGCGATGATCTTCCTTCACTCTCCTCCCCAAACCCTAATCTCTTCAAGATTTGGTCTTAGAGGGATAGTAAGAAGAGCAGAAGGCTTTGGAAGGCTCAAGGAATGTTGTGGCGGTGCTAGGGTTCAAGAGTTATCAAATTGGGGTTGGGGTCCCCTTTTTATAGGGGTCCCGGCATCTAACCGTTGCCACCAGGACAACCCCGGACTAGTCCAGTCCTATGCCATGGACTAGTCCGGCCTTTTGGGACCATCGACAATTTCGCGTTATCGATCGACAAAACAAATGACGTGCACGCCAAAATGTTTGAATTTCAAATGGCCACTGACGACACGGATTAGTCCGGCCAACAACGGACTAGTCCAAAGTTCAACATAATAGTTTAGTCCGTCCCAAAACAGAGGGTGGAGGTGGTGATGGCACGAAGTGAGAGGAAGAAGCGGGAGGGTCCACATTCTTCCTTCAAGGTGCAGCTGGCTCCGTAGGAGGGATTTGAGGATGGAGTCTTCTATGAATGATGTCCTTCTTCAAGGTGAGTTCGGAAACCTTCTCGATGATGAACATGATGTAGGGGCATAACCACATCATCGGTTGGGTGTGTGAGAGATATTGAAGATGTCATTGAAGATATAGTCTACCACATTGAATCTGACATCTCCATCTTTAAGCACCATTAAGTGCCTCAAGCTTCCTTGAATAATGCCCGCATCTCCATCCTTGTGGGAAATGGTCTTCTGAAGCACACAATTGAGGACACTATAGAAGAGCTTCATGTTCCTTAAATGCCCCGTCTCATATTGGACTCCATTACTTGGATACATGTATTCCAAGTTGTCTCGATCAACTGGCTTTAGGTTGGAGATGAAAAACTCATTCTCCAGTTGATCTTCCAAGTCAAGGAAATGAGCACACTCCCAATAAGTGGTGGAATATTGCTCTCCATGGGTTACCCACGTGATCCTCCAGTCCCCATCAGTGTGGAAGTAGACAGTAGAGTAGAATTGGGCAATTACTTCCACATTCTAGTCATATCGGAATCCCATGAGCTTCTTCAATCCATGGCGCTCTATGGCCACAATCACTGAATTGAAGGAAACATGATTATTTTGCACCATGTAATCCCAATCGATCCATTGGGCATCCATCACTAGTGTTTTCTTTGACATGTAGACTGTCCTGTAGTAGTCACAGTGAAAATCACACCAGAAGCGAGTGTCGAGGTGTCTAACTGACACCTCCATCGAACCTGCTCGGAAGTAGCCCACGGAGGTTCGATGTATTTTCGGGGGCTAGTCCTAGCAAGATTGAGCACAGCGAATGATGAACGCAAGGGATTTATGTGGTTCGGGCTGCTTGGGTGTAATACCCTACTCCATGGTGGTTTGTGTGTTGTATTGCTCAAGCATGTGTATGGGTCTGAGTGAACGTGCGTAAGTCGATAGCTATCTGGTCCTTTTATAGTCCAAGGCCAAACAACTTACAAGTGGGGCCCAGGACTCGACAGGTGGCCCCGGGAGCAACCAAATCCATTCTAAGATCTGGGAGTAAATGCTATCTTCTGACGATGGCTTCAATGTGCCACCTAGCCATGCCCTGCTGCAGGGCTACAAATAGCCCCTCATCATGGTTGGTCGTGTCTTGTGTGTCTTGTCGCGGCCTCTCATTCGTCCGTCGTACATAGTAGTTCAACTTCGGCCTATTATAAAAAGATTGGCCACTGACCTCTTGACTTATGAGTGCGAGCTCCTGCTTACCTAAGGAACGTGCACGTACTTCTAGTTTAGGCGCACTGAGCACTTCTTTGTTCATTGCCGCTACCGCAGGATGGCCTAGGCCCAGCGTTGCCTGACAGGTGGCAGCTCCGGTCCTTGCCTCAGTAGGGAGGCCGGGTCCGGAGCTGCAGAACACGTGGCTGCCCTGGACCGTCCTTCAGTGGGGAGGCAGGTCCGGGGCTGCTGGCCTCTAGGACGCGCCGGACCTCTCCTCAGCGGGGAGGCAGGCCCAGAGCTACGAGACACGTGGCAGCGCCAGACCTCCCCTCTAAGGGGGAGGCAACCCTGGAGCTGCAGGACACGTGGTAGCATCGGGCCTCCCATCAGTGGAGAGACAAGGCCATGTCACACACCACGTGGCACCCTGGGACCACGCCGGATCTTGCCCCCTTGGGGGGCGGGACCCAGCGTGCCTTCTTCCCTGTATCTATGGGTACCCGGTTCGCCAGGTACCAACAGTGGCCCCCCGGCCCATCTCAGGGAGGAACTTCCTGGGTTAAGTGGTTATACCTGAGGTTGGTCCATTTTGAATCCTCGTTCTGCAACTTTAAGGGCTTCCCTTCAATGCGGCGGATAAAATCTTTGTCTGCAGATATCGCGCCATGAACTCGTGTCGGTTCCAGATACAGATTTCATTTCGGTTCTGCGCACTCATTATGTCGCCGCCCTTAAGTTTTGAATCTCTCCTATGGGAGCGGTTGCCTCGAGGCAGCTACTTCGGCCTTTCCGCCGAATCGGACTCCGGCCCACCAGTCATCGTGAGGGTAGCTCCAGCATTGCAGTGTCCGCGTTCCCATCCAAATGTTGCAGAAGTATACTTAAAAAGGGGACTAGCACATGCAACGAGCCATTTACGCCTCCATTTGTGCTCGCGCTTAGGACCTTACTGCCTTCTTGCATCCTTCAGTCTTGAGCCTTATCCCTTGCACAACCATCCTTCGCCTGCTCCATTTTGTCACAATGGAGTTGGGTCTCCCCGCCAGCAAGATCAAGAACGAGAAGGAGCTGAAGAAGGTTCGCGCCTACATGGGGTGGTCCCATGACTCCTTCAACGAAAAATCCGCCTAGGCGAGCTTCATTTCGAGATGAAGAGCGCTGGTGACATGGTTTACTTCCAAGGATACGCCATGGTCAGCTTGCTCCCCCCCCCCCTTCTCGTCTTTCCTAATGACACTGCTGGAGTTCTATGGCATCGAGCTGCATTTCCTCGGCCCCCATTCCGTGTTGTTGGTCACTACCTTCATTCACTTCTGCGAGATGTGGGTGGGGGTGCGGCCCAGCTTAGAGCTCTTCGGTGTATCTTCACCCTGCAGACCACCGGCAAGGGGAACGAGATGATCGGGATGCACTATTGTTGACGGCCGTTATATACCAATTTCAGCCGTCAATATAACTCAATTATGTGAAGGATTGATCATTTCTTGCACACATCACCTTTCTACTTGACCTATTTCCACTTGTACATGGAGAAATATGTGTATGCAGATATTTATATAGGAATTGAGGAAAAGTATGGGGAGCAATTCTATAAAATATCATCCCAGCCAATTAGGCGACGACACGTGGCACCACATGGATCAAATGGCCCACAAACAGAAGTATCTGAGGCCATCCAAAAGTGTAGCATCAATATCAATCAATGGGACCCACCTGGCAGCCACCTGGAGGAAGTACGGGCTGTTTGGAGCCCTGACCAGGTCGGCCGACCTGGTCCTGGCACCAAACGCGGTCAACTTCCACGTGTTGGCTCCTCCCAGCTCCCTGGAGTCAATGACGACTGATTCGCGCGCTTTTGGTGGCGGGAACCAACCTCAACACTAGTATAAATAGGACCCCATACCCCTCACTTCAACACACACCACTTGGGTATTATTCTATTGTATACACTATCTTCCATAGTCCTTAGAGGAGTTAGGATGTAGAGAGGAGAGCCTCTAGTCCCAAGTCCAAATTGGGAAAGGAGTAGAAGGAGTCTCTCTTCCCAATTCCACATTGGGAAAGGTATGTCTCATGTATTCCCCCTTGTATTAGTGACTTGTGCTCAATAAAGATATTATCTTTAGTCTTCTTTTATACGTATACTTGGACAAAGCGTTTCTTGTTTGATTGTGGAGTCCATGTAAGTGGAAGGTATAGTCTTTATGATTGTACTCTCATGATCACATCTTATGGTCATAAACACTATAGACCCCCACTATAGTCTATGTAGTTATGATATGATTATGTTAATATGAATAACTATGCTATGCAATCAACATTGGTTCAACGATGATTTAGTTCATTGCCTTAGGATGGCTTGTGTTGCAGCTCTTAAGGTATTTGCTTAGTATGCTAGCATGGCGCCAGGCTATTTAAGTAGTGTTGGATGTCTCGTAGACCCACAGATTGAAGAGGTAGGCAGTAGGTGGTGACAGCCCTATCTGTCCTTTGTAATCCTCCACGTTCGGCTATGCCATAGGCTCTTGGCGGGAGTCGCCCTAGTATTGCTAGGGGTAAGCCTGTGCCCAATGTGTTGAATAGCATTGCATAGGAATTCATCATTGACATGACCATTAGTATCTACCTTAGGCTATGTATATGTATTAGGAGCATTGTAGGAGCAACTCTCTAACTCTTAATCCAATCTCCCTCTAGGACCCATTTACCCTTTAGAATAGATTGCCTAGGTGTGTGTCACACTACCCCTATTATCAACTTACCCCCTGTCCAGATAATTGATTAAGTATCCCATAGCTTGACCATAAGAGTAGTATATACTTTACTCCATTGCCTTCCTTTGGGATAAATATGATACCCTTTGGAATACTCACGGGTGAAATGCTACAACGGTATCTTTCGTGCGCTTGCGGATCTCATTTCTTTACCAGAGATGATCTATGGTGTTAAGAAATACCAACAAGCATTTCTGGCACCGTTGCCAGGGATGATTTGTTAGTATATCTTAGGATGTAGGGATAAAATATGCTCAGATGGTTAGAAACTTTAAATGATGTAGGGATCTATATAGTATATTTCTATCACATGCATTGCTATGAGTAGGAGCTTTAGAAAATATGCAACATTAATTATCCATAAGCTCCACTCTTATCAATGAATAATACATTGATCATGGATACACTTGACATTGGAACCAATGCATCTTTGATTTTGTTCTTCCCCGTATGTACAAATGAAAGTTTGGTTTCCTAACCCGAACGTTCATTTGTACAAGTATCGGGAACTAACCATCCCTCTCTATTTAAGAGAGGAAGTTTGCAGGAGTAATATTACTATGCAGACATTCAAGAAGCTGATTGTTGGGATCCCTAAAGGATCCCATTTCAACATCTCTTGGCCAGGGAGTAAATGAGGATGGTTTCTACCTATCGGAAATTATGCCCAAAGGTCAATCATAACTATACGAGGCTAGAGATTTGAAATGGGAACCCTCCATGAGCAACCAATGGACTGCCACGAATGGGTGAGAGCATTATGCTCTCAACTATGCTAAGCACTCATTCAAGCTCAAGGGATTTGCCACCATCATTGGGTGCAAGTTGTTCCTATGTGGCTAGAAGCCAAGTAATGACAAATCACACCCAACACATGGAGACCCTGATGTGCGGACGATCAACATTGAAAACACTCTATTCAACCACACTCATGGTGTCCATGGGAGGAAACACAACAATCAACACTCAACCCTCCATTGTCAAAGCCACGCTGCAACAAGGATAGGCCAACTCATGGCCTACCTCCGTCGTTAGGGTTTCAACCCCTATCATGGACCTTGATCAAGAATAAGCTTGGGGGAGGACCCCCACTTGAGGTAACTTGTATCACACCCACTGCTTTTTTATTTCAAATCATCCATTTCATATTTACTTTCCATTCATCCACCATCCACCATCCACCATGCATCTAAAAAAACAGGAACTTAGATTTGCTTTGCTTATCAAATAAAGATGTGCAGTAAGAATGATTTAGAATTCACATAGATGAAATGATGAATAATTGCTCTGTTTTATTTTTCCTAAGTCCCTAGTTTACAACTTGCTACTCTCCGAATATTGCTTAAATTGGCTAAAATTAACTTTGCCTTGATTTAGAAATTGTGGGTAGCAAAAGCTTAATCTACTTCTATGTTGTTGGGAGATTTGAATTAGTAATAGGGCTGCTATTCCTATTTTGAAAGTGGAACTTAGATTTCCGGAGAAATTCTATCAAGATTGGAAATACCTACTATAGTCTATGTTCCCTCATTTTATTGGAAATACCTACCAAAGTCATATGATATTCATACATAGACAACACCTTATGCATATGCTATTTGCTTTCACATTGAGCCTAGTCAAACTAGTATAGACCTATGTGAGAAATCATTCAATTCTTTTTGAATTCAAGGCTTCACTTGCACATGCTATACTTCTACACCAGAAGGAAGCAAAATTCCATCATATCCACCATTCCACAATAAAAAGAGAAACTCCATGCTATTCATAGTTAGCACTCTCTTCAAGTTATTGCATAAAAAGGAGTAGAAGACATGGCTACAAGAAAAAGAAAAAGAAAATGCATTCTTATATGATAAGCATGAGAAAAAAAAAAAAGAAAAAATATGCTTACTCCATAAGCATAAAAAAGGGTAGCCATGTTTCATCCTTGCAATAAAGAGAGTCCACATCAAAAGGAGTCATCTCAATGTTTCCACATCCACCTCCATTCCATCACACATGCACAAGTCTTGATTCAAAAGTTTGAATTGATTTCTCCTAAGGCTTGCTCTTTTGACTTAGCAATATATGTGATGCAAATATACCTACTTACTTTCCTTACCAAGCTCCACATACAAGCCATATTCAAAGAGTAGGAATAGTATAGGCATAATGCCTTGAAGAGGACATATTTCCACTATACACAAAGGAGTGATTGAGAGAATCAATTTAGGTACTTATAATCTAATTTGAATCTCTCCGGAATTTAAGTGGAACTTGATATCTAAGCTATGCTTGATCCATTTGTTGTTCTATCTTTCAATTACCATGAATAGGAGAAGGCATAACTCCCATAATGACTTAAGAAGGGCGAAGTACCATAGCCACTTTTTGCAATACTAGGTAGAGTATTTTGTTGTGCACTTGGTACTTTCGAAAGGTAGAACATTGTAGCAACTCCTGATCATCAACCTAAAGTCTTGACTTTGCTCAGGACGAGCAAAGGATAAGCTTGGGGGAGTTTGTTGACGGCCGTTATATACCAATTTCAGCCGTCAATATAACTCAATTATGTGAAGGATTGATCATTTCTTGGACACATCACCTTTATACTTGACCTATTTCCACTTGTACTTGGAGAAATATGTGTATCCAGATATTTATATAGGAATTGAGGAAAAGTATAGGGAGCAATCCTATAAAATATCATCCCAGCCAATCAGGCGACGACACGTGGCATCACATGGATCAAATGGCCCACAAACAGAAGTATCCAAGGCCATCCAACGGTGTAGCATCAATATCAGTCAATGGGACCCACCTGGCAGCCACCTGGAGGAAGTACGGGCTGTTTGGAGCCCTGACCAGGTTGGCCGAACCAGGGGGTCGGGCGACCTGGTCCTCGCGCCAAACACGGTCAACTTCCACGTGTTGGCTCCTCCCGGCTCCCTGGAGTCAATGACGACTGATTCGCGCGCTTTTGGTGACGGGAACCGACCTCAACAGTAGTATAAATAGGACCCCATACCCCTCACTTCAACACACACCACTTGGGTATCATTCTAGTGTATACACTATCTTCCATAGTCCTTAGAGGAGTTAGGATGTAGAGAGGAGAGCCTCTAGTCCCAAGTCCAAATTGGGAAAGGGGTAGAAGGAGTCTCTCTTCCCAATTCCACATTGGGAAAGGTATGTCTCATGTATTCCCCCTTGTATTTGTGACTTTGTGCTCAATAAATATATTATCTTTAGTCTTCTTTTATACGTATACTTGGACAAAGCGTTTCTTGTTTGATTGTGGAGTCCATGTAAGTGGAAGGTATAGTCTTTCTGATTGTACTCTCATGATCACATCTTATGGTCATAAACACTATAGACCCCCACTATAGTCTATGTAGTTATGATATGATTATGTTAATATGAATAACTATGCTATGCAATCAACATTGGTTCAACGATGATTTAGTTCATTGCCTTAGAATGGATTGTGTTGCAGCTCTTAAGGTATTTGCTTTGTATGATAGCATGGTGCTAGAGTATTTAAGTAGTGTTGGATGTCTCGTAGACCCACAGATTGAAGAGGTAGGCAGTAGGTGGTGACAACCCTATCTGTCCTTTGTAATCCTCCACGTTCATCTATGCCACAGGCTCTTGGCGGGAGTCGCCCTAATATTGCTAGGTGTAAGTCCGTGCCCAATGTGTTGAATAGCATTGCATAGGAATTCATCATTGACATGACCATTAGTATCTACCTTAGGCTATGTATATGTATTAGGAGCATTGTAGGAGCAACTCTCTAACTCTTAATCCAATCTCCCTCTAGGACCCATTTACCCTTTAGAATAGATTGCCTAGGTGTGTGTCACACTACCCCTATTATCAACTTACCCCCTGTCCGGATAATTGATTAAGTATCCCATAGCTTGACCATAAGAGTAGTATATACTTTACTCAATTGCCTTCCTTTGGGATAAATATGATACCCTTTGGAATACTCATGGGTGAAATGCTACAATGGTATCTTTTGTGCGCTTGCGGATCTCATCTCTTTATCGGAGATGATCTGTGGTGTTAAGAAATACCAACATCTCACTCGACTCCCTGATGCCCCCATAGTCTTTCCCGCCTTTGAACCTGGCTCCTGAGTTCTGTTGGGAGCTTCGGAAGCTGATGCCAATGCTAGACGATATTGGGGTTGTGAAGAGCTAGGCTCCCCCTGCGATCACTGTTCTTGGGACCTCTGGGGAGCCAGACACTGTTCCCCCAAGCCAGGGGGTGAAGCTGCTAGCTTCAGCAAGGGCGAGGTGCCGGCGGAGCCCTCCAGCCGGAAGAGGAAGCTGGTGCGAGGCGACGGAAGCCATGTCGAGACCTCTGGAGGGCCACCTCCACCGGCTCAGGAACCTCCAACGGGTGCTAGCTCTGGGGGGGGGGGGCACCTCCCACCTTGGCGCCAAGTAGCTGAGGGGCCGGCCCCCACGCCAGATGCGGTAGAGGCTCCGGCCGACGGGCAGGAAGCAGTTGAAGAGCTGGCCCCCACGCCAACTATAGCAGAGGTTGTGGTGGCCGACCTAATGGTAGTCGAAGTATCTGCTCCTGTGTCGGAGGTGATTGAGGCTTCGGTGCCTTGGCCAGTGGCGTCCAGCACACCTGTGTTCGGGCCGCAAGACGTGGAGGCTCTGGTTGAGCATCCTGCCTCTCTGCTGGCAGAGGCTGATCCGGGAGCGTCCATGGCCTCACCGGAGGGCCCGGCGGAGATCGGCGCTGCTCCAGTCAACCTTCCTCTAGGCGCTGTCGGGGCTGCTGGGCTTTCGGAGGACACCCCAGGCGCCTCAAGCCCGCGGGTGCCCCCGCCTGCGAGGTGGAGCCCCTCCCGGATGACGGCAGACATCCTGGTGGAGATGGGGGAGGAGGCAACCCATCAGGTCTGGCGCCCATTCCCTTGGTACTGGCTATTGACAACGCCCGCTCCAGCCTGCAACAGGTTGCAGTGTCCTTCGAGCACAATCGCAAGGCCTTGGAAGAAAAGCGGATCGCCCTCGATCATTGGCGCGATAGGCTCTATCAAAGCAAAGACTGGATCTAGGGGGAGAAAGCCCGGCTGGTCGAGCAAGGCGAGCTGCTCAGCGAGAGGGAGGCTACCCTCAAAGCTTTCGATGCAAAGATGCAAAAGATATATGAGAAAGTTGTGGAATGCCACAGAGCTGCGGACCAGCGCCAAGGAGGTCTAACTGACTGTCATGAGACTCTCCAGAAGCGCCACAAGGAGCTCGACATGAGGGAGGCCGAACTCTCCGAGAAGCGGAAGGATTTGGGCTAGAGAGAGGAGGAGCTCTCCTAGAAGATGTCAGCGACTGAGCAGAGCTTGGCGGACTGCCGCAAGAAATTTGATGCACGGTGTAAGCTCGAGGAAGACAGGCTCTAGGAATGGGGGCAACACCTTAACAAGCGAGAGGTCAACGTCTCCGCCAGGGAGGATACGGTTCGGGACTGGGAGGAAGACCTGGCAGAGTGGCGGAACCGTATCCACCTCAAGGAGTCAGAGCTCGCTCATCGCGAGCGGCAGTTAGCCAAGAGCATTCAACAGCACGGCAAAGAGGTTGAGCACCGTGCAAAGGAGGGTGCGGAACTGGCGGCCACCAAGATGGCGCTGGAGGAGTTGCAGAGCTCGAGAGCGGCTGAGTCCAGTGGGTGTGGGATTTCTTGGGATCAGCCCACGGAGCACTAGTGTCGTTTGGCTTCAGCCCCGTACGTCCGGCCAACCCAGTGTCGGAGCTGGACAAAGCGCTGGCGGCTCTTAGCTCTGCTGGTGGCAAGCTCGACGCGGTGGGTGATGTCGTCGTGGACTAGCTGGAGACAAAGGGGAGGTCCTTGGCCAAGACCATCGCCGAGTACGTGCTAACGTGCTATAAGAGCCGGAACCCCCACTTTCCCCTGAGTCCGGCAATCGAAGGGTCGATCGAGGAAGGGCTGGATGGTGCCAGGGAGAGTGTTCAAGAGGCCGCTCAAGTCGTAGCCTCAACTATCCGTAGGACTTAGGCCTTTCCTTCCTTGCTCCCGCCTGTATGCTTCCGGTTTTGTAATATGATCTTTCAATGAATGAATTCCTCTTGATTTTTGTGTTTGATATTTTTGTGTCCTGCCCCCTGGTAGATGTACGTCATTTTGATTGTGTACATGTACCAAGAAGAACTAACATTTGTTTCGAGGACCTCGGCGTCGGGCCCCCTGGGGTTGTCGGAGCTTAGGAGCTCCAGCGACATCCATTGTCAACGTAAGACGTCGACGCTGGGCCCCCTGGGGTTGTTGGAGCTTAGGAACTCCAGCGACACCCATTGTCCATGTAGGAGACGTCACCGTTGGGCCCCCTAGGGTTGTCAGAGCTCGAGAGCTCCAGCGACACCCATTTTCAACGTAGGACGTCGACGTCGGGCCCCCTGGGGTTGTCGGAGCTTAGGAGCTCGGGCGACATCCACTGTCCATGTGGAAGACGTCACCGCCGAGCCCCGTGGGGTTGTCGGAGCTCAGGAGCTCCGGGGACGCCCATTGCCGACCTAGAGGACGTCGACGATGGGCCCCCGATCCCACTCTCAATGAGGTAACCGTTCATTATTGGTGGTACGGGAGTGGCTTTACCAGCGTTACAACCTTAGGAACCTGCACACATCACAGATAAAAGGTAATTCCGCTCTCTAGTCACTCTTTGCCCACGCTCTATTAGTGTTTTTTATCTTACAATCCTTTACCGTCATGGGGGACTTGATTAACTCAGGGCATCCGAACCTGGAACTCGGTACCCACCGCACGTGGGGAGTGGGTTCAAAGGTTCTGGACACTTAGCAAGTACCTCAAGTAACCCGCCGGCAAACGGACAGCAGAGCTCCCACTATTGCAGAGACAAGGGAAAAACTGACCGCACCCACACTAGGTGATGAGCTAATGGCAAACGCGTGATGTCATTCATAAGAACTAAAGATAATTTCAAATGAATAAAGCTCTTCAAGGTAGGGCAAACATCTTTTCATTATAACCTTCATGGGAGAGAACAGACTTTACAGGAAGAACGACCCAGCCTGGGTGACAGGGAGTTGAGTGTACCTTCTTAGGGTACCGGACTGTGCCGAGCAAGGCGTACACCCGGAGCTCATCTCCCTGACCTTGGTTAACCCAAGTGCTGTCTCTAGACACTATGCTCTCTTTATAACAAAAGAAAATAAAATGACCTACCACTGGGCTATGGATAAAACTTATGGAGGTGTTCGAGTTCCATGGGTTGGGCACTGGTTGCCCATCCTTCGTAGCTAGGCGAACGCACCCGGGGCGACAAACTTCTATTACCCGGAAGGGGCCCTCCCAACTAGGGGAGAGCTTGTTTGCTCCTTCATGGGAAAGCAGAAGCTGCAGGACCAGGTCGTTTACCTTCAGCTCCCTACTGCGCACGGATCGCTGATGGTAGCGCCGGAGCGCCTGCCTGTACCGTGCATTTTGGAGGGCTACTCGTATGCGTCCCTCATCGATGAGGTCCATGTCTTCACGCCTGGACTGGTCCTGCGTGGCTTCATCGTACATCCGGACACGGGGGGAGCCCATGGTGATCTCTGGGGGAAGGACGGCCTCCGCCCCGTACACCAAGAAGTAGGGTGTTTCTCCCATAGCTCGGCTGGTTGATGTACGACTAGCACACAACTCATATGGAAGATCATCCACCCATTTTGCACCATGCCTCTCAAGGCTTGAGTATGTACAAGTCTTGAGGCCTTTGAGAATCTCTGTGTTTACCCTCTCTACCTGCCAATTGCTCTCAGGGTGAGCAACAGAGGTGTAACAAACTTGGATCCCAAGCTCCTCGCAGTATTCTTGGAATGCCACACTCATGAACTGGGTCCCGTTATTAGTGATGATCCTGTTCGGGACCCCGAACCTGCAGACGATCGACTTGATGAACTTCACTGCCGACTGCTTGTTAGTGGTGGTGACTGAGGTGGCTTCTAGCCAGTTGGTGAACTTGTCTACAGCGACATAGAGGTACAAGAATCCTCCGATGGCTCCTGGGAAAGGTCCCAGGATGTCCAGCCCCCACACGGCAAATGGCCACGAGGGGGGATCATCTGCAGCGCTTGAGCTGGTGTGTGGATCTGCTTGGCATGGAACTGGCACGCCTTACATCTCTTGACCATCTTAGCAGCATCCTGGAGTGTTGTTGGCCAGTAGAAGCCATGTCGGAAGGCTTTGCCGACCAGCGTGCGGGCTAATGCGTGGTTCCCGCACTCACCTCCATGGATTTCTACGAGGAAGTCGCAGCCTTCCTCCCGGGTAATGCATCGCAGTAGGATGTCGTGGGCGCCATGCCAGTAGTGATCCCCCTCCACTAGCATGTATCTCTTAGCCATCCGCACAATCCGTTCTACCAGGACATGTTCTTTGGGAAGGTAATTGTCTTTCAAGTAGTCCCGAACCTCCAAGAACCATGCATCAGGACCTTCTTGAGCTTCTGGTTCTTGGGCGCCTGGCTGCTCGGAGCTGCCGGTGGTGCATAAGAACCTTGGTAGGTACCATGGTTGCAGGGCCATCAGGATTGCTAGCTTCGAGGTGCTAGCTTAACCCCCTTCACCCGGTTCGGTAGCTCGGGCGGTTGGTCGCAATAACATCCTTGCAAAGACTCCCTCGGGCACTGGTGCCTCTGTGGAGTCCTTCGTTGACAGGTCGTCTGCGACTGAGTTGTCAGCTCGGGGAACATGGCACACATCCAAGACTTCAAAGTCGTTCTCCAACTTCCTGACGTGCAGCAAGTATGCTACCAGCTGGGGGTCATTGCAACTGCACTCTCCCTTGACCTGCTTGACAATTAGCTGGGAATCACCTTTGGCAAGAAGGTGGCAGACATTGAGGGTCAACGCTATCTTCAGCCCGAAGATAAGGGCTTCATACTCTGCCAAGTTGTTGGTGGCCTTGAAGCCAAGGCGCACCATATATTTGAATTGCTCCCATGTTAGGTTAATGAGCATCACCCCGGCTCTAGGCCCCTGTTTCCGCACAGAACCATCGAAGTAAAGTGTCTAGGGGGTCTCAGTGAAGACTGGTGCACTGGGCACTGTCTCCCCACTGTCCGAGCGCTCTGGGTTACTAGGCGATGGAGTCCACTCGGCCAAGAAATCTGCCAGATCCTGACTCTTCACCGCGTGCCGAGGAAGGAACTCAAGCTTGAACTCTGCTAGCTCGGCTGCCCAATTGGTGACATTGCCGGTAGCGTTAGGGATGTGGAGCACCACTCTCTACGGGAAGGAGGTGACCATCGAGACCTTGTGGCTTTGGAAATAGTGTCAGAGCTTCCTCGATGCTATTAACACAGCATACAGTAGCTTGTGTACCTCCAAGTACCTTGTTTTCGCTTCATGGAGGACTTCGCTAATGTAGTAGACTGGCCGTTGAGTGGTCCGAAACCTGTTTGAAGGGTCCGGTGCTCCTTGCAACGGGTCAAGGTCCCTGGGCTCCCTACCTCCCAGTTCTGAATCAACCTCCGGGGGTTGAGACCCAGGGATTCCCTGGTTTCTGGGGCTCTCCAGTGAGAGGTCCATGGCCAGGTCCGAACTCCGAGGCTTGGCGCTTGTGTCGTGTGTTCCTTCCCGTACCCGTTGCTGCGTTGGTCCGACCGCTCCGCGACCAAGACCATGCAGATCACTTCGGTTGTCGCGGTAGCAGCAAGGGCTCGCCAGGCTCCGGTGCCACCATGACGGGCAGGGACGTTAGGTGCTTTTTGAGCTCCTGTAACGCCGCTTCCGCCTCTACGGTCCACACAAAGGGACCTACCTTCCGGAGAATTCTAAAGAAGGGGAGTGCTCGCCCTGCCAGTCTCGAGATGAACCAGCTGAGGGCTGCCAGGCACCCTGCGAGCTTCTGTACATCCTTGATACGTGCCAGGGGCCGCATCAGCTCTATTTTCTTGATCTTCTCGGTATTAGCTTCGATTCCATGGTGAGAGACAAGGAATCAAATCAGCTTCCCAGAAGAGACCTCAAAGACACACTTTTCGGGGTTCAGCATCGAGCGCGTAACGCATAGCCTGCTGAAGACTTGCGCTAAGCTGTCCAGAAAAGACGCGCAGTTTTTGGTTTTTACCACGATGTCATCGACATACACTTCTACCAGGTCTCTAATGAGGTCCCCAAATGTTTTATGCATTGCACGTATAAAAGCAGGGAGAGCATTCTGAAGACCATAAGACATGGAGACATAACAATACAGGCCATCTACCGTTACAAAAGAAGTGTGTTCCTCATCATCTCTAGACATAGGTATTTGATGGAAACTGGAATACACATCTAGGAAACACAGCAGATCACAGCCTGACGTAGAGCCTACAATTTGATCTATCCTGGGGAGTGGGAATGGATCCTTTGGACATGCCTTATTTAGGTTGGTGTAGTCGACGCACATCAGAAGATTCCCGCAAACCTTGGGGACGACAACGGGATTAGCCAACCATCGAGGGTGGTGGATCTCACGAATAAAGCCAGCATCGAGCAACTTCTTAATCTCCTCTCGGATCAAGTTTCAGCGCTCGATAGACTTCTTCTAGGGCTTATGTTGTACCGGGCGGGCGTCGGGTAGATCTTCAGATGATGTTCAATCACCTCCCTGGGGATCCCGGGCATCTGCGATGGTTGCTAGGCAAACACATCGACATTGTCTCGGAGGAAGGTGACAAGCGCAAGTTCCTATTTGCTATCCAGGTTACCCACTATGCGGGTCGTCTGGCCAGCCTCGGAGCCGATTCACGTCGTCTTCGGTGGGCAGCACGCGCGGAGCTGCGGTGGAGGTCCGTTGGGATGTACCTTGACTTGGTCGACCTTCCCTCGCACCGTCAAGGCTTGGGGCCTGCCCTGCAGCGAGTGCTTGGAGCTGCTCCAAGGCTGACACCGCCACAGTGCGATCTCCCCGGACCCTGAGGACCCCAGATGGTGTTGGCATCTTCAGGACCAGATAGGTGTAGTGAGCTATGGCCATAAACTGGTACAGCGCTGGCCTTCCGATAATGGCATTGAAGGGAAGCTCAATGTCTGCCACATCGAACAGGACGCTCTCCGTGCGGTAGTTCTCCGGAGTACCGAAGGTTACCGGGAGGTGGATGCTACCCGCTAGGCACGATTTGGCCCGGGCCTACACCTGAGAATGGGCTCGAAGGTGTGAGCTGGGACATGGGTATCTGCAGCTTCTGGAATGCAGCAAATGATATGAGGTTGAGCCCGCACCGTCGTCGATTAGCACATAATGGAGCTTTACGTTGGTGATGGTCGGATCCACAAGCAACGGGAGCACTCCAGCTCCTGCCATGTTTTCCGGGCAGTCTGAGGCATCAAAACCTATTGCGGTACTCATCCACTTACTGTGGGGTGCAGGGCTTGGTGTTGGGGCCACCGCAGCCACAGCCTGTCGTAGGACTTTTATCGCATTCTGGGATGTAGGGTCCGCAGCCCCCTCGTAGATGATATACAGGAGTTTCCGACGCTCTTGATCGCTGCTTGTGTCTGAATCGGCACTTGTGAAGACGGCTTTCACTGTCCTGTGGGGCTCCTGGTACTCCATGTCCTCGTCTTTGTCCTCCACGGAATTAAGCTTATGCTTACCCTCCCTCTGGCGGGAAGGCTCACTCTCTTGGCGCTGCTGCTTCTGCCTCTGCTCGCAGTAACGCTCTGCGAGCTTCTTGACTTCCCGACACTCACTTGCACTGTGACAATTGTTCTGGTGCACCGGGCACTTGTAGTCAGCATCGTCACCTTCAGGCGACTGGCGTGGGTGCTTGTCTTGGCGCGAGCCCCGGGCTCTGTCAGCTGCCGCAGCTGCCACCATGGGAGACCCGGGCCTCGGCTTACTCCTGCTGCGGCCCCTGTTCTTTTTCTTCCTACCACCACCTCTGGTAGTGGCTTCCACTTTAGACTATGAGGGCTCCCCACACTCTAAGGAGGGTCGAGCGTGCCAGTTACGACCTTCTTCAGCTTTGGCGCATCTATCCGCCAAGGCAAACAACTCGGAGACGTCGCGCACATCGTGCGTAGCGAGCTTCTCGAGCATCTTCTTATCTGTCACACCTTGTCTCAATGCAACTATGATAGATGCATTCGAGATATGCGGGATGGTGTTCTGTACCTGGGAGAATCACTGGATGAACGCTCGCAGTGGCTCCCCCGTACGCTTCCTAACAGGGTGGAGGTCGAGCTCCGTGCCAGGGCGCTCGTACGAGCTTCTGAAGTTCGCCACGAACTGTCGGCATAGCTCCTCCCAGGAGGTCATGGACCCCTAGGGCAGGTTTATGAGCCATGACCGGGTTGGGCCGGCCAGGACTACAGAGAAGTAGTTGGCCATGATGACCTCGTCACCCCCCCCCCCCTGCAGCCAGGATTGAGGTGGAGTAGATCTGCAGGAACTCACTCGGGTTGAAACTTCCGTCATACTTCTCCGGTGTGTGCGGCCGGAACTTGTGAGGCCACACCACCCTCTGTAGGTGTGGAGCTAAAGCTTCACACCCTCCACCTGTGCTTGCAGACGGCAGGTTTGGTGCTGCGTGACCTTGGTGACCAGGCGGCACTGCGTACGCCTGGTGTTGAGGCGCGGTGGCAGACGCTTGGTGCGGCGGAGGCACACCATACTCCTGGAGTGGGGGAGGCGCAATGTACGCCTGGTGTGGAGGGGGCGCCACGTATGCCTGGTGCTGCACCGGAGGAGCCACATACGCCTGTCATGGCGGGAGAGCGTCACGCACCTGGGGTCTAGGACCCGGCAGGCTGTAGTCAGCTTCAAGATTTCAGTGTTGCTCCCGTTGTCGTTCGATGATGACTCAACAGTCCTCACAAGCCTTGCGGCGCTGCAGCTCAGCCCGCATGTCTGCCGTCAAAAGCCTTGTTGAGCGGCTATCGGCGATCCGCCGGTCGAGAGTAGGCGTACGTGACAGTGAGACAAAAGTTGCTGCCGCTCGCCTCTCGCCTTGCGGAGTCACTTGGAATGCAGCAACGACCAGGTGGTCGACGTCGTTTACCCACTGCAGGGTTGCCGCTGCGGGGCACCTGCCGTAGGTGCATTGCGGAGTAGCGCATGCGCGGCTAGAAGTGCCCTTTCCGGGCTTGCCGCCAGCGGGGCTGTAGCAGCTGTCACGACAGGAGTTCGTCGTGTCATGTTGTGCGGGCCTGCAGTTGGTGGAGTGACTGTGCGGCGACGCGATGGTCCAGATCTTACTGCCCTTGAGCGGGACCCAGCCCTGGGGTGGGATGAAGCTTGGTCCTCACCCGCCGCCTGCTGGCGGGGCTGTGGCCTGGAGGAACTAGCATTGGAACGAGTGTTCACCATGCTACTGGCGAAGATCTTTGCAGGAGAAAAACCTCCCTACCTGGCGCACCAAATGTCGAGGTGTCTAACTGACACCTCCCCTGGACCTGCTCGGACATAGCCCGCGGAGGTTCGATGTATTTTCGGGGGCTAGTCCTAGCAAGATCGAGCACAGCGAATGATGAACGCAAGGGATTTACGTGGTTTGGGCCGCCTGGGTGTAATACCCTACTCCACGGTGGTTTGTGTGTTGTATTGCTCAGGCGTGTGTCTGGGTCTGCGTGAACGTGCGTAAGTCGACAGCTATCTGGTCCTTTTATAATCCAAGGCCAAACAGCTTACAAGTGGGGCCTAGGGCCCGACAGGTGGCCCCGGGAGCAACCAAATCTATTCTAAGATTTGGGAGTAAATGCTATCTTCTGACAATGGCTTAAATGTGCCGCCTGGCCATGCCCTGCTGCAGGGCTACAGATAGCCCCTCATCATGGTTGGCCACATCTTGTGTGTCTTGTCGCGGCCTCTCATTTGTCTGTCGTACATAGTAGTTCGACTTCGGCCTATTATAACAAGACTGGCCACTGACCTCTTGACTTATGAGTGTGAGCTCCCGCTTACATACGGAACGTGTGTGTTCTTCTAGTTTAGGCGCACTGAGCACGTCTCCCTTCAATGCCGCTACCGCATGATGGCCTAGGCCCAGCATTGCCTGGCACGTGGCAGCTCTGGTCCTTCCCTCAGTAGGGAGGCTAGGTCCGGAGCTGTAGAACATGTGGCTGCGCTGGACCTTCCTTCAGTGGGGAGGCAGGTCCGGGGCTGCTAGCCTCGCGGACGCGCCAGACCTCTCCTCAGCGGAGAGGCGGGCCCAGAGCTGCGAGACGCATGGCAGCGCCGGACCTCCCCTCCGAAGGGGAGGCAACCCTGGAGCTGCAGGACACGTGGTAGCGTCGGGCCTCCCCTCAGTGGAGAGGCAAGGCCATGCCGCACGCCACGTGGAACCCTGGGACCACGCCGGATCTTGCCCCCGTGGGGGGCGGGACCCAGCGTGCCTTCTTCCCTGTATCTATGGGTACCCGGTTCGCCAAGTACCGACAGCGAGGATATGCAGTGCTCCTCTCTCGTTGATACACATTGATTTCCTTAACTTCCTCGCCTTTTCAGCCCCTTTGCCTTTGAAAATGTTAGCATCAAAGGCAGTTGAACGGTTGGGGTTCTGTGCTGGTGAAGACATCCTCAAGGGCCCAATGGGTTGAGAGGGCCCCTTCTTTGCCTTGCTTGCAGGCTTCTTAGCAACCAGAACCCTTTTCTTGGGCGCATGAGCCAATGGCGCCTTTCTCTTGTCCTTGGATGCCCTAGCCTCCTGAGCTCTAGTCTTCTCTCCCATAGTTACAAGTCTTTTCCTTTTCTGAGGTGATGCCTCAGTTCCAGCTGAGTTGTTAGCTTCTCTTTGCTTTTTCTTTGCTTTTCTTGCCTCTGACTGAGAGTCGAGGGGAGCTATGGCAAACTCTCGCTCCTCACACTCCCGACGGTAGAGAGCTTGCCTTCCCGCCTCGGCCTCAGAATCGAAAAGGGGGACGTAGTCGGAATCTGACATTATCACTGATAAGAAAGGCAAAAGAGACAATATATGAGTCCAAGGAAGTAGAACATTGTGTTAGAATTCACAAAATAGATCAAGGTTAGCGTTTCTACTATGTAACCTGGACATATCCGCCGAAGGGACGGACTAGTCCGCATATGCGAACTTGTCTACCCTGTGGCCAGACTAGTCCGGTGCACACGGTAAGAACCCTAATCTTGAGAAATTTTGCAAAATCTACGGATCTGACCACCAAATTCAAGGTACATGATCACAAGGATATAGAGAACAACTTTTGTGAAGAGGTTTCTATCAAAAGACCTAAAAGAATTGGATTTTGAAGGATTTGGAGTTAGGTCAAGAATTCCTCTTCAAATCTTCGAATCAACGCAATGTGGATGAAGAATCGCCTTAGCAAGCTTGGGAAAGAGTTCCCACGCACCTAGAGGCTTCAATCCACGGATTGGAATCAAGATTTGGTGGAGGGAGTCGAAAATCACCAATTTTGGGGCGGTTTTCCTGCGTTTTGAGGAGAGAGAGGGTTTGAGTGGAAGTGACCGTTCGAGGGTTCCCTGGGGAGTTTAAGTCCCCAGGGGTCGGACTAGTCTAGTTGGAGACCCGGACTTGTCCAGCCTTCAGACTGGGTCCGGACTCTCTGAACAGCCTGACTAGTCCAGTCAGAGGGGCAGACTAGCCCGGTACTAAGTCTGAAAACTTATGTATATTGAGTTTTCAACGGAGATTTGATCCTGTGGACTAGATTTTCACAAAGGATCTTTGTAAACATTGTCAGTAAGCAATCAACAACCAAACTATTACCATAGTTCGCAAAGATTCAATAATTTCAAAATAATTTGTAGAAAATTTAGGAGGAAGAGTTTTTCGCAAGCATGTGTGAGTTTTGAAGAACATGTAACTAACAATCATATGTGCAAGATTCAAGCCACATTTCGAGAATCTAAGATATTGAGTTCACTCCTAAATTCACAAAATCTCTTCTCATCTAGGGGCTTGGTAAAAATATTGGCCAATTGTTTTTTGGTTCTCGCATGGGAAATTGCAATGTCTCCTTTGATTGAGTGATCTCTCAAGAAATGATGGTGAATATCGATGTGCTTGGTCCTTGAGTGTTCAACTGGATTGTGACACTCTCAGGGTCACATAGGAGAGGGATATTGCGCAAGTTTATGCCATAGTCCCTAAGAGTTTGTCGCATCCAAAGAAGTTGTGCACAACAACTCTGGCAGCGACATACTCCGCTTCGGCTGTGGAAAGAGCAATGGAGTTTTGTTTAGTTGAGAACCAAGACACTAGAGATCTACTAAGGAATTGGCAAGTTCTGAAGGTACTCTTCTTATCAACTTTGCACCCCGCATAATCTGCATCAGAATATCCAATGAGGTTAAACTTAGATCCCTTAGAGTACCAAAGTCCTTGGCTTGGTGTGTGAACCAAATATCTAAGAATTCTCCTAACGGCAGTCAAATGACACACCTTAGGAGCAGCTTGAAATCTAGTACACATACACACACTAAGCATGTGTAAGACCTATGTGTGCTGAATACATTGGCTTGTAGTGAATACACTTGCTTTGACGATAAAAGTTTTGAATATCACCAAAACACCTTTTTATCAAGGTCCGACTAGTTTTGGTTAGCTCCGGTGAGTTTTGTCTTGAGCTCTGACATGTCTTTGATAGCTCCGGTGTGTTTTTGCTAAGCTCCGAGTTGATTTTTCTAGCTCCGGCTTTTGGGTTTACTAGTTCCGACTAGTTCTGGTTAGCTCCGGCGCTAGGTCCTGCTAGTTTTGTAAGCTCTAGCAGGAGTTTGGTTATACTAGTTCTGGTAAGTTCCGACGCTAGGTTCTACTAGCTTTTATTAGCTCCAGCTCAAGGTCCGAGTTGCTCTGGCAAGGTCCTGAACTTGACCGCAATGCTTCTGTTTTTCATTTGCAATATGTCGTACTTGCTTTACATCTTCTGAAAGATTGCTTAGTATTCATTTGCTAAGTCTTTGGTGCGTTTTTGGTTGATATGGATGATATCATGTTACTGTTGTTTTGCAACATGCTTATGTGAGGTTCTCACGTAAGGTATTGTGTTTGGAACTAACTTGAGTCAAGTCGAGGACTTGGGATCGTATGGATTGGTTGTTTATTCATGTGCAGGTGTTGCTTGAGTTCAAGACATGGCTGGTGATGAGATCCATTGGACTAGTCTCAGGGAGGAGATGAGGTTCCAACAACCAAATTCAGGAGGAATATTGTGGCTGAGCTGATCAAGAGGTTGTGCAGCATGATTGAATCTAGAACAATGCATGTGAAGGTATCGTGGACGTCATTGGAAGATGTTTGCACATGTTCAAGGAGTGCATGGACGTGGCTACATGGTTCCAAGACGTGATGAAGAGATGTGGACGTAAAGAGTTGGTCGGAAAGGTCCAACTGACTAGGTTATGGACTTAGGCTACGGCTGAGTCGGGTTTGACTCAGATATGGAAAGATTTGAGTTGGTTATGATAGGATTTCATGTGGGTCACGAATTTGAGTTGTTTAGGAATGTGGGATACATTCCTAAGGTGTTTGGAAGTCTTAATATTGCTTCTATCTATGTATAGAAGAATCCTAAGCAGTTATGGAAAGTTACGATTCGTAAACAGAGTAGGATTAGGTTCCTGATTTGAGTTGAGTTGGCTTTCGAGCTGGTTATATAAGAAAGGGAGCCCAGAGCTCGTGGTGCACAACTTTGGGGCTGTTCCTCTTGTGTTCTATTGAATAAAATTCGTAGTTTAAAGGAACTTTTGTGCCTTCTTCGTCAGACTTGTTCCAGACAAGTTTTACTCGTCGAGTTTCTGGACAGCACTACCTCTCGTCGGTGGTTTTATCATAACTCGAGTTTTACAGATCCAAATGACGTGATTATTTTTGGGTTGTATTCACAACTTGATTATCTATCATCTGTCAAAATTTCATGGTAATTGGATTTGTGGTCTATGATCTACACGAGTTTCTTTGCAGCGTTCCAGAACTGTTTTTTTTTCTCGGGTAGGGCAGATTGACCTTTGTTTGAACTTTCGATCATAACTTGAGTTTTTCTCGACGGATTTGAGTGATTCTTGTTGTGTTGTCTTCGTGACTTGATTCTCTCTGATATGTATCACTTTTGTCACGGTGAAACACGTTTAGATTAGTATCACACATGATTTCTTTAACTGATTGTTTTTCTGCCCAAGGGGTTGGGGTTTAATTGTTTCCGCTGCGTAAGATTTTTAAATCTACCATTCACCCCCCACCCTTTGGTAGCTTTTCACGTGCTCTCAGATCCTACAATTGGTATTAGAGCCACAGTGCTCTAAACTTTGTGATTTGCACGTGTTTTTGACTAATCATCATGGAGAAGTACTCTGCCAAACCTTGTGTGTTCGCTGGTATTGATTTTCAGATTTGGAAGGCACGCATGGAGGCTTTCATCCAGACACAAGGCTTTGCAATATGGGAGAAGGTATACAAGCCTTACGAAGTGCCATCAAACGATCAAGTTACAGCTACAAATCTGAGGGATGTTGACAACAACAACAAGGCTCGGAACTTGATCATACAAGGATTAATACAAAGCGACTTCGACCGTGTTGCACACCTCCGATCTGCATACGATGTGTTGAAAGCACTTTGTGACTACCACGAAGGATCCAATACGATCAAAGAGGTAAGTCAAGACATGTTTAAGAAAGAATACATGCGCTTCGAGATGCAAACCGGTGAGTCTATTGATGACCTTTTTGCTCGCTTTAATAAGATTCTCAGCAACTTGCGCAGTGTCAATGTTATTTTTTCAGATACTAAAAATGCTAGGCAATTGCTAAGTGCATTAGATATGTCAATTTGGGAGATAAAAGTCACATCTATTCGTGAATCTACTGTCATGAGTTCACTTACTTTAGATGTGCTATATTCCAAGTTAAAAACTCATGAAATTGACATAATCTCACGTAAGAACCCCAACAAGTCTATTGCTTTTGTTTCTCAACGTGACATGCCTAGTTCCGGTCAAACTTCATCTTGTGGTACACTTGCTTTGTTGTCCTCTCTAACCCTTGAACAGATTGAGGAGTTTCCAGAGGAGGAGCTAGCACTTCTCTTTACGAAGTTCTCAAAAGCATTGCAAAATGTGAGAACTAGAAGGAGAGGAAGCTCCGGACCTCAACGATGCTTCAAATGTGGTAAGACATGACACTTTTGTACAGATTGTCCTAGACTTTTGGGTCCTACCTCCCTGGAAGAAAAACAATCAAGGATAAAGCACTCCTCAACAAACGATAAGAAGAAAAAGAAGGGCTTTACAGGTCGCCAACTGGTGAACAGTTTTATCTCAACACTCCAGGAACTTGGCTCAAGCGACGTGGACATTGGAAGTGATGAAGATGAAGATGATTTGGCAAACTTGTGCTTCATGGCGGGCAAGTCAAGATCAAGTATGGAGGAGGCATAACACAACAGCGACAATGAAGAGGTATGTCCTACTTGCGAAGAAATGTGTGATGCTATTTCTCGTGCCACTGTTATAGTTAAGAAAAAGGACAAAAAGCTTAGGGACAATGCTGTTAAAATTGAGTCACTAGAATCTGAAATTAATCGTTTGAAATCCCTAATTCCTAGTGCTGATTCTTGTTCCTCATGTGACTTAATGTATGAACAATTGTCCTCCCTAAGAAGTGCACATACCTCCACACTTGATAAAGTTGAACTTGAAACTGAAAAGAACAAAAAGCTTGCCGCACTTAATATTAGAAACTTAAAAGATGCTTCTTGTTCTATAATTGATTTGCATTGTTCTAGTTGTGATGATCTTGATAAAGAACTGCAAGATGCTATGAATGAAGTTTCTATATTGAACAATGCTTTACGTTCTCATGAAGTTAAATATTGCTCCAATTGCAAACTAAAAGGAAAAACTTCATGTGCAAACTGCCTTGATCTGTCCAATAAACTTGATAACATGCACAAGACATTTGATCGGTTTTGTAATGGGAATAAGAACCTAAACTTGTTGTTGAATTCATCCAAGTCTTGCAATGATAAAACTGGTTTAGGTTTTGATTCTCATGCTCATGCTAAGGCACATCCACCTAAAATTGTAAAGTCATTAGGAAGTGGTTTGATTCAAACAGTTCCTAAACAAAAAGAAGTGGTTTTCAAATCTGCAGGAGTATTGTCTCATTCGAGTTCAAATAAAAATGTTGTTTGCTCATCTAGACATGAACACAAAGTTAAATTTCATTGTACCTACTGTGGTAGAGATGGTCATGTCATAGATTTTTGTTATAGACTAGCTAAACAACAGAAAAGGGAAAGAATGGTTGCTAGATCTCATAACTTTCATGCAAGATTTGCTACACATATTGAACCAAATGTACAACCTGCTGTTTTGAGTCAAAAACATTCAAAGTTTACCTCCGGACCTTCTGTTTTTGCCTCCGGAGCTACTGATTTTTGTGCTACACAAGTAACACCTTATAGGTCAGTAGTTAAGAATAAAAATTCTCAAACTTTGACTCATAAACCTGCTGTTTTGTCTCAGCTTTTGCGTGTTTTTCCTGCTGCACGTCGCGTGACTCAGTACTGGATTCCTAAATGCCTTTTGACTAACCCCAGTATTGAGTCATCGACGTATTGTGCTTTTAAGTAAATTACACGTTTGAGGAAGGAGAACATTTGGATTGTGGATTTAGGTTGCTCACGCCACATGACCGGTAAAAAGATTGGTTCTCCTCCCACTCTTTTGTGTCATGTGTAGAGAATGTTACTTTTGCCGATAATTCTTCAACTCCTATAATTGCTAAGGGTTCGGTTAGAGTAAATGATCACTACACTTTGAAGGATGTGGCACTTGTCAAAAAATTGAAATACAACTTGCTTTCTGTTTCACAATTGCTAGATGAAAATCTGGAAATTATTTTCAATAAAAATTGCTGCAAAGTTGTAAGTTTAAATAGTGAGCTTATTTTTAACATGTCCCGGTTTGGAAGAGTTTTTAAAGCCGATTTTGATATGTCTTCCTCTAAGCATAGGTGTCTAGTTGCTAATGATTCAAAGGACCTATATTTTTGGCATCGTAGACTTGGTCACGTAGGCTTTGATCACCTAACGCGTGTTAGTGCTCTTGATCGCATACGTGGGCTGCCTAAGCTTAAAGGGGACAAAGAAATTGTGTGCTCTTCTTGTAGACATGCTAAGATGGTTGCAGGTTCACATACTCCTCTCACAATTATCATGACAACTGAACCATGTCAACTTTTGCATCATGACACCGTAGGACCTTCACGTGTTCAATCCTTCAGAGGTAAATGGTATGTACTTGTGATTGTTGATGATTATTCTAGATACTCTTGGGTTTACTTTATGGCGTCTAAGAATGAAGTTTTTAGTCACTTTAGAACTTTATTTCTTAGATTATCAATTGATTACCCAGGATCTTTAAAAGCAATTAGAAGTGATAATGGAACTGAATTTAAAAATCAATCTTTTGATCACTTTTGTGCTGAAAATAGAATAGATCATCAATTTTCTTCACCATACGTACCTCAACAAAATGGTGTTGTAGAAAGAAAGAACAGAACCTTAGTTGAGATGGCTAGGACTATGCTTGATGAATATCAAACTCCTAGGAAATTTTGGGCTGATGCATTAGCAACCGCTTGTTATGTCTCAAATCGTGTTTTCTTGCATGCTAAGCTAGGTAACACACCATGTTGGTATCCTAGAAAACGTACACCCCTTGAGGTTATAAAGATCTCAAAGGAAAATCATCTACTTAGTTTGAAGACCCTCGAAGGCCCACATGTCAGACATAACCAGACCCGCTTCTCCAACATGGTTAATCCCTGGGTCGCCACGTGTACTACCAAACCGGAGCTACCGCCCACAAGGGGGAAGCTCCAGACCATGTACTGAAATGGTGCCCCCGGACATAGTCCCTGACCGAGAGAAGCTCCGGACCTGACACGTGTCGGGTAGTCCCGGAGCTACCTGTTTCCCACAGCAAGCTCCGGAGCTGCCACGTGTCCGACCGTCGGATCTTCAGCTTCTAACCTCCGGAAGACCCCGCAACGGCTCCGGATCTTCAAAGGAGAACCAAGGACTTCAAGACCCGATTAAGTGTCATTAATGCCATATTAATGACACTTAAACGGACGATCTTAACACCAGTAACAGTGCTGTCAAAGCCCGTTATAGGATCATTAAGGGCAATTAAACGTGTATCAATACTAGTAACCGCCGGGGCCACATGTCGGGCCAGGCTAACCTGTAACGGCCTGCCCTTGTACTATAAAAGGACAGGCCGATGATACACTCGGAGACACACGCGCCTCATACGCTCATCACAAGCTCATATTGCTAATACAATACCAACACACCCGTGGAGTAGGGTATTATGCTCAGGCGGCCCGAACCACGTAAATTCTTGTGCCTCCTGTGTCAACTCTTATTCACCTTCTTGAATCTCCGCGCGCCCACACCGAACATCAAACTCCCCTATCACTTTAGTAGTGTAGGGAGATCTGCCGGTTCCAAACCACCGACAGTTGGCGCGCCAGGTAGGGGCGCCTGAGATTTCGAGAATGGTGAACTCTGTTGCTGGACCATCCAACGGCCAACCTGCTGTTCAGGTTGTTGGGGGCAATCCCTCCAACAGGCAGCCACCTACAGGAGCCTCAGCACCAGCAGGAGTCACACTCCCACCTCCACCATCTCCTCCAGCAAATCGTGCTGGGCAGTGTGATGGTGCGCCGGTGTCAATCACTGCGTCAGCAAATCATGACAACCCGGAACACGTGCTTCATGCAGCGCGTGCTCTTCTTCAACGTCCACCACCTCCGGATGCATCTCGGGATGCACTGGAATAGTGGAGGGCCGATGTGGAGCATTTGGTTGCAGCAGCAGCCGAACGCCTCAGCAACCAGGGTCCTCCTCCTTCAGGAAGAGCCCCGTCGCAGCGGTGGACTTTGTCTGGAAGACTTGGTCCGCATGTCTCCAATAGCAGGAGACGTGCTGCGTCACAACAAGTGACGTCATTGCCCTCCGGGGCTCGACGCACTCACACAGTATCCAGGCTTTCGACTCATGACCTCCGGGCAGAGCTTGATCGCCGATACCGCCAGCAGGACATATTGTGCATGCCCGTGAAAGACGGGAAGCTCATGACCTTTCTACTCTTGAAGGGGTAGGAGGAGGCTCTTCAGCCTTGGCCATGCACCTGCGCATGGTTAGATGGCCACAGAAGTTCCGAACTCACCTGCCGGAAAAATTCGACGGGACTGTCAATCCTGCTGAATTTCTTCAGATATACTCTACTGCAATCTTGGCAGTCGGAGGAAATGAGGCTGTGATGGCCAATTACATTCCAGTGGCCCTAACTGGGACCGCCAGGTCCTGGTTTATGAGCCTTCCACCCAACTCTATCAACAGTTGGGAGGAGCTGTGCCGTCAGTTCACTGCCAACTTCGGGAGTTCATACACCCGACCAGGCACTGAACTGGACCTTTTTGCTGTCGTGCAAAAAGGGGGAGAATCCTTGCGGTCATTCATTCAAAGGTTCTCTCAGGTACGAAACACTATCCCTTCTAACTCTAGCGCCTCTGTCATTGTGGCATTTAGACAGGGCGTACGGGACAAGAAGATGTTGGAGAAGCTGGTGATCAAGGAGATCACCAGCGTCACGGAACTCTTCAGCTTGGCAGATAAATGTGCCAGAGCTGCGGAGGGCCGTGAAATGCACTCCAAACCAGACGCGGAGGATCACAAGAAACCCTCCAAAGAAGAAGCCGCTACCTCCGGGAGTGGCAAGAAGAAAAAGAAGACCAACGGCAAGAAGAAGCCGTCGACCGGCACATCCAACATTGCAGCTGCTGCAGCTCCGGGTGGCCGGGGGCCACGCCCCGAGAAGCGACCTCGACCGTCTTCTGAAGACGGTGGCAAACCCAAAGTGTGGTGTCCCATTCACAAGACGGGCAGCCACAGTTTGGAAGACTGCCGGGAGGTCCAAAACCTTGTCGAGCGCTACAGCAAGCGCCGGGAAAAATCTCCTTTCCGACAGAGGGAAGGAAAGGAAAAGGTCGACGAAGCTCCGGCTGAAGAGGAGTTAGGGTTCCAGGATCCCAAAAAGGTCATGAAGGCCGACTACACCTCCGTCGATGATGATTCTGACGTCTCTGACAATGAGCGTCGGAAGACCATGAACATCATTTTTGGTGGATCATGGGATATCACCTCCCGTCGCGTCATCAAGACTATGCGTCGGGATATGGCCGCTGTAGCCCCTGCAGTCAGGCCGGGACCTCACCGAAAGTGGATGGACACAGCCATCACTTTTGATGCTTTGGATTGTCCCCGGAGCATGGTTGGAGCAGGACAGTTACCCTTGATGGTATCTCCTACCATCAACAACATCCAGCTCCACCACGTCATGGTAGACGGAGGTTCGGGGCTTAACCTCATCAGCTTCGAAGCTTTCACTAAGCTTCAGCTCCGACCTTTGGATCTCCATCCCTCTCGACCTTTCACCGGAGTAGGTCCGGGGGCCATCACCCCACTCGGAGCTATTACTCTCCCTGTTACCTTCGGGACACGAGAGAAGTACCGCACCGAGAAGTTGGTCTTCGACGTCGCGCAGATCAACTTACCCTTCAATGCCATCTTGGGTAGACCTGCCCTGTACAAATTCATGGCGGCAGCTCATTATGGCTATCTGGTGTTGAAGATGCCAACGCCAGTAGGCGTTGTCCGGATCCGCAGAGATCGCACTGCAGAATTAACTGCACTGGAAGAACTCCATGCGCTCACCACAGCGCAAGAGGAGGACTCCAGGAAGGAGCAAGCTCCAAAACCCCCAAGCATTCGCCAACGAGGCTCGACTTCTGCACCTCGAGTGCAGCCAAGCAGCGACACCGACATTCCCGTCAAAGTCGTCCAAATTGGTTCAGATGCCGCTCAAACCACCCGTATATCGGGAGGATTGAACGACAAATAGTAACTCGCGCTCATCACTTTCCTCCGGGCTAACGTTGACGTGTTTGCTTGGAAACCGTCACAAATGCCTGGGATCCCTAGGGAAGTGATTGAGCACAATCTGAAGATCTACCCCGATGCCCGGCCTGTGCATCAGAAGCCTCGGAAGCAATCCATAGAGCGGTAGAACTTCATCCGACAAGAAGTGAAGAAGTTGCTCAAAGCCAGATTCATCCGAGAAGTCTTCCATCCAAAATGGCTGGCGAACCCAGTCGTTGTTCCTAAGGCCGGCGGGAAGCTTCGGATGTGCATCGACTACACCACACTAAATAAGGCATGTCCAAAAGATCCATTCCCACTACCTAGAATAGATCAGATAGTGGATTCCACCTCCGGGTGTGAATTACTGTGCTTCCTAGATGCATATTCCGGATATCATCAAATCAGGATGTCTAGGGAAGATGAAGAGCATACTTCATTCATCACAGTAGATGGATTGTATTGTTACACAGCCATGCCTTTTGGTCTCAAGAATGCAGCTTCAACTTTTGTACGAGCTATGTACAAAACTTTTGAAGAACTTATTAGAGACATAGTAGAAGTGTACGTCGATGACATCGTGGTCAAGGTCAGGAACAAGGAGTCACTCCTTGACACCTTGCAGGCTGTCTTCGACAAGTTGCGGGTCACCCGCACGAAGCTAAACCCAGACAAGTGTGTCTTTGGGGTTAGCTCCGGAAAACTTCTTGGTTTCCTGGTAAGTCACCGGGGCATAGAAGCTCATCTGGTGAAGATTAAGGCCATTGAAGACATGCGACCACCAATCCGCATCAAGGACGTCCAAAAATTAACTGGATGTCTAGCAGCCCTCAGCCGGTTCATCTCAAGACTGGCGGAACGGGCACTTCCCTTCTTCAAGTTATTGAGGAAGTCCAGACCATTCCAATGGTCCGAAGAGGCAGAAAAGGCATTCCAGGAGCTGAAACAGTTCTTCACCACCCTACCAATTCTGGTAGCTCCGAACCCTGGTGAGCCTTTATTGCTTTATATTTCAGCTACTGACGAAGTCGTTAGTATGGTTCTGGTCGCGGAGAGACCAGAACTACCCCACACTCAGGAATCCATACCCCTTCGGGAAGGTCCGGAGGTTCCTGAAAGTGAGTCTGGGTCCCAGCTCCCAGATTCAAATCCACCGGAAGTTGTTTCAGGAGACCTAGACCCCTCCGGGAGGGTCCAGGTCATTTTTGAAGAAGCTCCGGGTTCCTCCAGCCAGAACCCGAAGGTCCCCTAAGAAAATTCAGACCCTTCCGAGAGGGTCCGGGTCAATGAAGAGGAAGCTCCGGACCCCTCCGGGAGGGTCCGGACCATTCAACGCCCAGTGTACTTCATTAGTGAAGTATTACATGATGCCAAGACTCGATACCTAGAGGTGCATAAGCTGCTCTATGCAGTTCTTATTGCCTCCAGGAAGCTTCGATATTACTTCCAAGCTCACAAAGTCTCGGTGGTGACCTCCTACCCACTACGAGCAATCTTGCATAATCCCAATTCAACTGGGAATGTTGCAAAGTGGGCGGCGGAATTGGCTGAATTTGATCTTGAATTTATTTCAAGACAAGCAGTCAAGAGTCAAGCATTGGCAGATTTTGTGGCAGAATGGATTCCCTCTCCATCAAACCCTGGGGGCCCCAGTGAGCAGAAGACGGAGCATCAAGCTCCAACCTTCACCGAGCCTCACTGGACCCTCTACTTCGACGGTTCCATGTAGAAGCAGGGGGCCGGAGCTGGAATCCTTCTCCTTGCACCGACTGGGGAGAAGGTGAAATACATAGTACACCTTGACTTCAAGGCAACCAACAACATGGCAGAGTATGAAGCACTCATCTACGGACTAAAGGTGGCACTGTCATACGGTGTCAGGCAACTGCTTGTCAAAGGAGATTCACAGCTCATCATCAAGCAGGTGAAGGGTGAATGCTCCTGCAACAATCTCTAGCTAGCTGCTTACCTCCTAGAGGTCCAGAGGCTTCAGAAGGACTTTGAAGTCCTAGACCTCCACCATCTTCAGTGTGCCCACAACGCTGAAGCCGACGAACTCTCGACGAAAGCGTCAATCGGAGCTCCAGCTCCTGATGGAACTTTTGTCCGGAGATTGTCGAAACCCACAACTCAGCCTACCGAACTGAGCGAAGGGGGCGAGATCAGCATCCCGAAGCTGACGGTCCCGATGGCCCTGTTACCATGGCAGCCATCAAGGGTCGTAGGTGCTGCCGGAAGCTCCGAGCAACCCAGCACGCAAGACTCAAATGCTCAAGTTAGTTCCGATGCATGGATCTCGGAGATCCGGAACTACTTGAAAGACAACATCCTTCCTGACGACGATGTATCTGCTGACCGGGTAGTCAGATTGGCTAAAAGATACACGCTGGTAGAAGGGGATCTCTACCGGCGCGGTGCCAATGGCATCCTAATGCGGTGCATCACAAGGGAAGAAGGCTGCGAGCTCCTCGCAGAAATCCATGGAGGCGAGTGTGGGAGCCACGCGTCTTCCCGCACGCTGGTTGGTAAAGCCTTCCGGCATGGCTTCTACTGCCTACAGCACTCCAGGATGCAACTGAGCTGGTGAAAAAATGCAAAGCATGCCAATTTCATGCAAAGCAAATTCACACTCCGGCTCAGCCCTTGCAAATGATACCTCCTACATGGCCATTCGCTGTGTGGGGGATGGACATCTTGGGACCTTTACCAAGAGCCATTGGAGGTTACAAGTTCCTGTACCTCGCTATTGACAAGTTCACCAAGTGGCCGGAAGCAACTCCAGTTGTGACAATCAACAAGCAATCTACTATCGACTTTCTGCAGTCCATTGTATGCAGATTTGGAGTCCCAAACAAAATCATCACTGATAATGGGAACCAATTCACAAGCTCCGCATTCCAAGGATACTACGAAGACCTCGACATACAGGTTTGCTACGCCTCCGTAGCTCACCCAGCCAGCAATGGCCAAGCCGAGAGAGCAAATGCTGAAATCCTTAAAGGAATCAAAACGCGCACCTATGAGTGCTTGAAGAAACATGGAGCCAACTGGATCGAAGAGCTTCCGCCCACTCCATGGGCCAACAGGACATCTCTAAACCGGTCAATCGGAGAGACACCCTTCTTTCTGGTGTACGGAGCTGAAGCAATCCTTCCTCCGGAAATCACCTTGGGTTCACTTCGGGTCCGGACCTTCGACGAAGCCGCGCAGGACCAGCTCCGGCGGGAAGACCTAGACCTCCTTGAGGAGGGAAGGTGCCAAGCAGCTGTTCGGAATGCCCGATATCGTCAAGCCTTACGGCGTTATCACCAGCGGCATGTACATAACCGACAGCTCGAGGAAGGCAATCTGGTGCTACGGAGAATACTATCCAGAGAAGGGTTAAACAAACTCTCCCCCGGCTGGGAGGGGCCCTTCCCAGTGATCAAAGTATCCCGTCCCGGAAGCATTCGCTTGGCTACTGAGGATGGGACACCTCTCCCAAATCCTTGGAACATCAAGCACCTACGTAAGTTCTACACTTAACACCACGGAAGTGAGTCTTGAGTAACTTGAGATGTATGTTATAGAGTCATTGTACAGAGTCGGGTAGTTCCTCCGGGAGAACAGCCGGACCTTTCCCGAAAGGTACGCAAAATTCATGCAGCACTTGTCACAGTCTCCGGACTAAAAGTGTGGCTAGCTACCCTGGGTCAAACGAGAAATGAAACACGCTTAGCCTGGTTCTGTACCCTAAGAGTGTACTTGTTTCCCCTGTACCCCAGACCTATAATGAAAGACATTTTCATGTGAAATAGACTCCACGTGCATTTATTTTGTACAGGCTCAACATTTTTATTTTTCTCTTTCTTGTCTATAACGAAGACGTGCATCTCTTAAGAAATTTTAGTTCGACTGGTTTATATACAATTCGAGTTGTATTGTCGATTCTTTTGGATTCAAATATTGTTCATGGCCAACTCGCCTGAAAGCCACCAAGCCAATCTAGGGCCGGAGTGTGCTATCGACTTAGCCTGGTCAAGCACCCTAAGTACGCCACTCTACCTACACCCCGGCAGGCCAAAGTAAGGCGGTTCCATGAGCAGTTGGATCTAAAAGAAAATACATCACATTCGGTTGTATTTAGAATCACGTTTGAATTAAAATCTTCTTGAGAGTCATAAGTCGCGACGAAGTTATAGACAAGAAACAAATTTTACTATTTTTCTTGGCTTAAGTGTGCAGGAAAAATAAAGTCTACGTTGATGGAGGAAAGCCGGAGCAAAATAAGCTCCGACTCCCCTAAAGGGGCCAGCCGTCGACGCCGAATAAAAGATGGTGACAAGACCCCGCAAATGGAGTCTCCTGCCAACAAACTGAGTTTTGGCAAAGGTCACTGCCGGAGCTACTAAGCTCTGACACCTCGGAGGGTTAACTATCGATGCTCTACGCGTTGATATAGACTATTGCCAGAGCTACTCAACTCCAGCGATAGACAATGCCGGAGCTTCTAAGCTCCGACAACCTTAGGGGGCCTTCACTATCGAAGACTTCGAACCTAAATTCTACAAGTTCGGAGCAAAAGAGTCTTCAACAATGCACAATATCCTCTTGGTACATGTTCACAATCAAATTATGTACATCTACCAGGGGGCCAAGTGAAGATAAAAGTGTTGAAGACAAAAAAGTGAAATTCGCAAAATTTGGGGATTTCATTTATCTGAAGACAAGAGATTACATCTGAAGACAAGGGATTACAAAATTGAGGAAGAAGAAGAGAAAATACAAGTGAGAACTACAGAGATGGTCCTAGACCCTATGGAAGAATTGGGCGACCTTCTGGGCAACCTCCGATACGCTGGCTCGGGTAGCTTCGCCTTCTCCTTCGACGGGACCTTCAAGCACCGGGTCCAGAGGAAATTGGGAGTTCTGGCTGGTGTAGCACGTCAGCACATACTCTGCGACGTTCTTCGCCAGGGATTGCCCCTCAACCTCCAGCTGGTCCGCGATGACATTGCCCACCTTGGAGAGCTTGCTACCTGCTGCGCTCAACGCCTGCAGCGCTAGGTCCGGCTCCGGCTCCGGATCATCCGGGCGCACGGGGCTGAAACCCATCGGTGTCAGCGCATCGTTGGCCTTGCCCAGGAACTCCCAAATCTGTAGGGAGTCCGCAGTCCTCAAGCCCTTCAACTCTTCCAGGGATCTCCTGGCCGCCGTCAGTTCGGAATTCTCACGGGCGAGGCGCTCAACTTCTTTGGCGTTTTGCTGAATCTTTTCAGCAACCTGCCTTTCGAGTTTTCTGAGCTCCTCCTCCCGGAGGTGGATCTTGTTTCGGCGCTCGACCAGGTCCTTCTCCCTACCCCTCACTTTCTTCTCCCGGGCAACAAGGGCACACTCTTGTTCGTAGAGTTCCTGCCCTCGCACCCAAGTCTTCTCCTCTTCTTCTTGGCAGCGCTCTTCCAATTTCTTGGCGCGCTCCTCGAGGCCCTTGTCAGCCAGAGCTACTTTCTCGGCGAGCTCCTCTTCCCTCCTCAGGACATTATCCCGTAGCTCAAGGAGTTTCTGCTCTTCATCCTCGAGCCGTTTCTCCCTCTCTTCAAGTGCCTCTCGGCGCTTGATGAGTGCGGTGTTAATGGCCTCAAGCTGTTCGTGGTGCGCATCGGCCGCGTTATTGGCAGCTTTGGCCTGATTGTAGATCTCCCAAGATTGAGCGTCTAGGGCATGAGTCATACTCTCCCTGTCATCCAGTAATTTACCCCAGTACTCCAGGCGGACCTTCTCCCGTTTGATCCACTCCTTGTCATCCGCTAGCCTCGATTGAGCCAGTTTGGTCTCGAAGTAGAGCCAGTTACGCCACCGCCTAAGGGTTTGGCGCTCCTCTTCAAGAGCCTTGCTGTCGTGGAAGAAGGCTAGCTGGACTTGACGCAGACTGGAACATGCGTTGTCAATGGACAGCGACAACGGGATTGGCTCCGGACCTACTGGGGTCTCCACCGCTGGTTCCAGCGGGTCTTCAGATACAAAAATTGGGTCCCACTCTACAAGAGTGGTCCCCTAGGACTCCATGGCACTAGGGCCGTCCTCCGGGATGGCCTCAGTCGCCATCGAAGAAGGCCCCGCCGCCAAATCTTCGTTCACCCCCTCAGGCTGGGGGCCAGCGACTTCGTTGGGGCACTCCGGCTCGGCCGCAGGCACCTCTGACGTCGTCGCCTCCAAAGCAGGAGCCACTACTGGCTCTGGTCTGGGCACCTCTTCTGACGGAGGCTCAAGCTCCGTCACCTCTTCAACCATCGGCACAGGAGCCGGAAGATCTTCAACATCGTCCGGACCTGTGACCGGAGCTCCAACAATAACCGGCTCAGCTGCCGGTGCTTCGGAAGTAGCCGGCCCAACTGCCGGAACCACCTCATCTTTCGGCTCGCATGCCGGGGCTTCAGTCACCTCCGGCTCAACCGCCGGGGCTTCAATAATTTCCGGCTCAGAAGCCGGGATTACTACTTCCTCCGGCTCAACAGTCGGAGCTTCCATCATTGCAGCATCGAGACTCGGAGCTTCAACCTCCGGGACATATGCCGCTGGCATGTCTTCACTCCCGTGGTCCGGCGCTACCACGGGAACTTCTGGGGACGAGTCGAGGTCCATGACCACGACAGCCGGCGCCGGAGCTGTCACAGCCTCAGCCACCACTTGGGGCGGCGCCCGGACAGGAGCAGAAGCTCCCACCCCCGCGGCCTCAGACGCTGTGGCCGAGGGTAGAGCCTCACTTCCCTTCTTGGGAACGCTGCAGACGATGGACGAATAAAATTAGCAAACAGTTGCTACAATTAAAATAATTATACAAGGTAGAGATTAAAAATTACCTTGGGAGGCTTCCGCACCAACTTGCGCGGAACCTTTTTCCCGGGCGTTCTGGGCTGGCCACAGTCGGCGTAGAAGCTCCGGAAGGCCCCCCGGAACTCGTCGCGGCCACGGGTGTTTCCCGGGTTGAGGCTCCTCTCGATCGGGAAGAACCCCCGGACCTGGAGGCCTCCACCGGCCCAGGAGCTGGAGTTGTTCGACCGGAGCTAACACCCCGGGAGGACCCCACTGCAGGAACAGCTGCACTCCGAGAGGACCCCACCGCGGGAACAGTCGCGTTCCGGGATGACCCCACTACGGGAATAGTTGCCATAGCTGCAGAGGACCTTCCCCTCCGGGGAGAAGGAGCCGACGCGGAAGTAGCGGGCCCGACAGACCTTCCGTCGGCGTACTGCAACTTCCACTTTCGGCTCACTGGTTCTTCCGCCAGCTCCTTGCCCTTGCCGACGACTTCTCCCCTCGGCTTAGGAGCAGATCCGGAGCCATCCTTGGGTACCCTAGGGATCGCTACCCTGGAGGTTGGTCTTCTCTCGACGACACCAAGGTCGTCAAGTACGGGCATCTTTCGTCGGAGCTCCCTGCTGAACTCCACTTCCATGTTCAGAGGGAGGAAGGCCGACGGGGGAGTCAAGTCATCACCGTCGACGTCGATGCCGTGCTGGAATTTCTTGAGGTGGAACTCCAAGGTTCTCCCTGCCATGTTGGAATTCAACCCGGTCTCAACCCGGTCGGCGTCCATCACGCTATTGAGGGCCCAAGCGAGCTTCTCCCTCCTCTTCAGCGGCGCCCACCTGTTGACTAGGAAATTGCAAAATACCGCCTGAGGGGTCAATCCTCTCTCCACGCATTAGCGGATCCTAGTCAAAGCAGGGTTGAAGGCATCCGCCAGCATCGGAGCTTCACTCCAGATCGTTGTGTCAATGCCGGGCAGACTATCAGGCAACTCCAGCCTCTCGTGCTCCTCCACCCTGACGACTATCCAGTCCTTCTTCCAGTCGTCCCACTTCCCAGAAGGGAACGACCGGAGGTACTTGAATGGGCACTTCTTGCGCTTCACGAGGTAGTAGAAGCCAAGGTACTCATTGCTCCGACCGGTGGTGTGGACGGTGAAGAAGGTCCGGAAGAGTTCGATGCAGGGGGGATGCCCACCCACATCTCACAGAAGTGGACGAAGATAGACACGAGGAGAATGGAGTGAGGGCCAAGGTGATATAACTGCAGACCATAGAAGTCTAGCAGCATCAAGAAAAAGGAAGAAAAAGGTGGGATCAACCCTACCATGGCGTACGAAGAAAAGTACACCATTTCGCTGGCGTGCTCCTTCTCAAAGGGGAGCTCCACCGGCACGGACTGAGCGGTTGAAGAAGTCCAAGGACCACCCCATGAGGGCCCGGACCTTCTTCAAATCGCCTTCGGTCTTCAAGCGACTTTCGCGGAGACCCAACTCCATCGCGGCACGGCTAGGCAAAAGAAGAAGAGCGAAGCACAAGTTGGTAGTTTGAGCGCAAGATCAGATGAGAGGCGTAAAGAACTCCCGATGGTGCGCACTTTCCTTCTTAAGTAAGCCCTCGCGACGCTCGGATGGAAACCGCAAGGAAGTCGAAGATACCACCCAAAAAATTCACCCAGCCGATGACAAGCGGGCCCGGGACCACCCCGACGATCAAGTCGAGGTTCTTACCCAGGCGAACGGTTGTCATCAAGAGGCGGGAAGCCCAAAGGCGGTGGCCTGACAAGGCGCGCGGAACCGATACGGTTTTCGTATCGAGAACTGGCGACCTTCAATTGCGTGAGATCCGCACGTCAAAGATCTCATATGCCGCACGCGGGATACGCCATGTGGTGAGGATTTAATTCCATGTCCTTGCCAACGACACCCTCAAAGACCCTTGAAGACTCAGTTCAAAGGTCGCGGAGATGGACCCACCTCCGGCGGAATGACTTCCCCGGAGGTAGGTCCAGGGGGCCACTGTCGGTATCCTAGATACCGTACACCCCTTGAGGTTATAAAGATCTCAAAGGAAAATCGTCTACTTAGTTTGAAAACCCTCGAAGGCCCACATGTCAGACATAACCGGACCCGCTTCTCCAACATGGTTAATCCCTGGGTCGGCACGTGTACTACCAAACCGGAGCTACCGCCCACAAGGGGGAAGCTCCGGACCATGTACCGAAATGGCGCCCCCGGACTTAGTCCCTGACCAAGAGAAGCTCCGGACCTGACACGTGTCGGGTAGTCCCGGAGCTACCTGTTTCCCACAGCAAGCTCCGGAGCTGCCACGTGTCCGACCATCGGATCTTCAGCTTCTAACCTCCGAAAGACCCCGCAACGGCTCCGGATCTTCAAAGGAGAACCAAGGACTTCAAGACCCGATTAAGTGTCATTAATGCCATATTAATGACACTTAAACGGACAATCTTAACACCAGTAACAGTGCTGTCAAAGCCCGTTATAGGATCATTAAGGGAAATTAAACGTGTATCAATACTAGTAACCGCCGGGGCCACATGTCGAGCCAGGCTAACCTGTAACGGCCTGCCCTTGTACTATAAAAGGACAGCCCGACGATACACTCGGAGACACACGCGCCTCATACGCTCATCACAAGCTCATATTGCTAATACAACACCAACACACCCGTGGAGTAGGGTATTACGCTCAGGCGGCCCGAACCACGTAAATTCTTGTGTCTCCTGTGTCAACTCTTATTCACCTTCTTGAATCTCCGCGCGCCCACACCGAACATCAAACTCCCCTATCACTTTAGTAGTGTAGGGAGATCTGCCAGTTCCAAACCACCGACACACCATATGAGCTCCGGTTTGGACATAGACCTAGTGTTACACACTTTCGGGTCTTTGGTTGCAAATGCTTCGTTAAGAAACATGGTAATCTTGATAAATTTGAACCTAGATCCATTGATGGCATGTTTCTTGGTTATCCATCTCATACTAGAGGCTACCGTGTGCTTTTACTTGACACTAACAAAATTGTGGAGACTTGTGAAGTGTCTTTTGATGAAGCTAGCTCAGGTACTAGCTAAAACATTGCAGGTCCAGATCCATATCCACAGGGGGGGAGCATTTTCGTTGAAGATGAGGAAGAATTGGAGATGCTTCCCAAAAATTCAGCAGCTAAAGACTTTGGTTCAGCTCCGGATGTTAATTCTCAACCAGCACCGACAACCATCAGTGCTGATTCAAATCATCCTCAAGTCACAAGCTCATCGATTTGTGATGAATATGAAGAAGAAGAAGCTTATTTGACATCTGTTCCCCTACGGTTTTACAAAGATCATCCCCCACAACAGATGATTGGAAGCTTGCACGAACGAGTCACGCGGTCCAGGTTTTGCGATCCAAACTCTTATGCTCATTCTGCTTTTGTTGCTTCTTTTTGAACCCAAAGATATATCACACTCACTCACTAATGAATCTTGGATTATTGCCATGCAAGAAGATTTAGAAAATTTTGAAAGAAACAATGTTTGGAAACTTGTACCTCCACCTTACCATGGGCAAGGTTGATAAAACTCTTTTTGTGCTTAAGCATGGCAATGACTCATTATTCGTTCAAGTGTATGTGGATGATATTATCTTTGGTTGTGCTTCTCATGATCTTGTGTCCAAATTTTCAGCAATGATGAGTTCCGAATTCGAAATGAGTATGATGGGTGAACTCACTTACTTTTTGGGGCTGCAAATCAAGCAAACAAAGGAGGGTACCTTTGTGCATCAAATGAAGTATACAAAAGATCTCCTAAGGCACTTCAACATGGACAAAAGCAAGCCTCTTCGGACACCAATGGGAACAGCAACAACACTTGGACTTGATGAAGATGGTGAACCCGTGGATCAAAAAGAATATATAAGCATGATCGGATCACTTTTGTACCTCACGACATCAAAACCAGACATACAATTCAGCGTATGTCTTTGTGCACGGTTTCAAGCCTCCCCACGTGCTTCACATCGTCAAGCCGTCAAAAGTATTCTCAGGTACTTACATGGAACTCAAGAATTTGGCATTTTTCTTCCTTCTTCCTCAACCGTTACTTTGAAAGCTTTTTCAGATGCTGATTTTGGGGGTTATAGGATTGATAGGAAAAGTACTTCCGGTGCTTGTCATTTTCTTGGTAATTCTCGTGTTGCTTGGTCCTCTAGAAAACAAAATTCAGTTGCACAATCCACTGTCGAATCTAAATATGTAGCTGCTGCTAGTGCTTGCTCACAAATTCTTTGGATTGTTCAAACACTTAAGGACTATGGGGTTGATCTAGATAGTGTTCCACTGTTCTGTGATAACACTAGTGCCATTTGCATTGCAAAAAACCCCGTGCAACATTCTATAACTAAGCACATTGACATTAGGTATCACTTTCTACGAGATAATGTTGAAAAAGGAAACATTGTGCTTCACCATGTAGATACCGAATAACAATTGGCTGACATTTTTACAAAACCTTTGGATTTCACTCGTTTTTGTTACATTCGTAGTGAAATAGGGGTTATGCATCCTCATGACTTAAATTGAGGGGGGGTTTTGAAACTTGGGAAGTCTACGTGTGAATCTGAAATTAAAATAATATGAGCATAGTATTTCATACATATATGACTTTGTGATTCCTTTTACATGCTGAAAGTTCTTACTACATTACTCGTGTTATACATTTTGTAGTTTTTGCCATGTCTAGTAAATGGAATAATTACTTACACTAAAACTGGTCATGGTCGAACTTTCTTGCTGTTTTGAACTTGTTACATGTTCACAAGTGCTTTTAATCAATAAGAATTAATCAAGTAATCAACTCATATGTTGAGTTTTTATGAACAAATATAAATTGACAAAAGATCAAGAGAATATGCATGCATCGCACTTCTTTTTTTGAGATGGCTTGTCATTGCACTTAGATATGAACTTGGAAGAAGTTGTGTATGACTAATACCATGTCCTTAAGCTTCTGATTGTCAAATGACATAGGCTTGGCTTGGTTGGTTAGAATAAGGCAGTTGCGCATATAATCTCTTGCAAATATCATATGATCTAAACTTATGCTTTGAAAAATAATAAAATGCAGCAACTAGTGTCATGATTTCAGGTTTTGAAATAGTTCAAGGTACATGATCACAAGGATATAGAGAACAACTTTTGTGAAGAGGTTTCTATCAAAAGACCTAAAAGAATTGGATTTTGAAGGATTTGGAGTTAGGTCAAGAATTCCTCTTCAAATCTTTGAATCAACGCAATATGGATGAAGAATCGCCTTAGCAAGCTTGGGGAAGAGTTCCCACGCACCTAGAGGCTTCAATCCATGGATTGGAATCAAGATTTGGTGGAGGGAGTCGAAAATCACCAATTTTGGGGCGGTTTTCCTGCGTTTTGAGGAGAGAGAGGGTTTGAGTGGAAGTGACCGTTCGAGGGTTCCCTGGGGAGTTTAAGTCCCAGGGGTCGGACTAGTCTAGTTGGAGACCCGGACTTGTCCAGCCTCCGGACTGGGTCTGGACTCTCTGAACAGCCTGACTAGTCCAGTCAGAGGGGTGGACTAGCCCGGTACTAAGTCTGAAAACTTATATATATTGAGTTTTCAATGGAGATTTGATCCTTTTGGACTAGATTTTCACAAAGGATCATTGTAAACATTGTCAGTAAGCAATCAACAACCAAACTATTACCATAGTTCGCAAAGATTCAATAATTTCAAAATAATTTGTAGAAAATTTTGGAGGAAGAGTTTTTCGCAAGCATGTGTGAGTTTTGAAGAACATGTAACTAACAATCATATGTGCAAGATTCAGGCCACATTTTGAGAATCTAAGATATTGAGTTCACTCCTAAATTCACAAAATCTCTTCTCATCTAGGGGCTTGGTAAAAATATTGGCCAATTGTTTTTTGGTTCTCGCATGGGAAATTGCAGTGTCTCCTTTGATTGAGTGATCTCTCAAGAAATGATGGTGAATATCGATGTGCTTGGTCCTTGAGTGTTCAACTGGATTGTGACACTCTCAGTGTCACATAGGAGAGGGATATTGCGCAAGTTTATGTCATAGTCCCTAAGAGTTTGTCGCATCCAAAGAAGTTGTGCACAACAACTTTTGGCAGTGGCATACTCCGCTTCGGCTATGGAAAGAGCAATGGAGTTTTGTTTAGTTGAGAACCAAGACACTAGAGATCTACCAAGGAATTGGCAAGTTCCGAAGGTACTCTTCTTATCAACTTTGCACCTCGCATAATTCGCATCAGAATATCCAATGAGGTTAAACTTAGATCCCTTAGAGTACCAAAGTCCTAGGCTTGGTGTGTGAACCAAATATCTAAGAATTCTCCTAACGGCGGTCAAATGACACACCTTAGGAGCAGCTTGAAATCTAGCACACATATACATACTAAGCATGTGTAAGACCTATGTGTGCTGAATACATTGGCTTGTAGTGAATACACTTGCTTTGACGATAAAAGTTTTGAATATCACCAAAACACCTTTTTATCAAGGTCCGACTAGTTTTGGTTAGCTCCGGTGAGTTTTGTCTTTAGCTCCGACATGTCTTTGATAGCTCCGGCGTGTTTTTGCTAAGATCCGAGTTGATTTTTCTAGCTCCGACTTTTGGGTTTACTAGTTCCGACTAGTTCTGGTTAGCTCTGGTGCTAGGTCCTGCTAGTTTTGTAAGTTCTAGCGGGAGCTTGGTTATACTAGTTTTGGTAAGTTCCGGCGCTAGGTTCTACTAGCTTTTGTTAGCTCTAGCTCAAGGTCCGGGTTGCTCTGGCAAGGTCCGGAACTTGACCGCAATGCTTCTGTTTTTCATTTGCAATGTTTCGTACTTGCTTTACATCTCTGGAAAGATTGATTAGTATTCATTTGCTAAGTCTTTGGTGCGTTTTTGGTTGATATGGATGATATCGTGTTACTGTGGTTTTGCAACATGCTTATGTGAGGTTCTCACGTAAGGTGTTGTGTTCGGAACTAACTTGAGTCAAGTCGAGGACTTGGGCTCGTATGGATTGGTTGTTTATTCATGTGCAGGTGTTGCTTAAGTTCAAGACATGGCTGGTGATGGGATCCATTGGACTAGTCTCAGGGAGGAGATGAGGTTCCAACAACCAAATTCAGGAGGAATTGTGCAAGGAGTGCATGGACGTGGCTACATGGTTCCGAGACGTGATGAAGAGATGTGGACGTAAAGAGTTGGTTGGAAAGGTCCAACTGACTAGGTTATGGACTCAGGCTGCGGCTGAGTCGGGTTTGACTCAGATATGGAAAGATTTGAGTTGGTTATGATAGGATTTCGTGTGGGTCACGAATTTGAGTTTTTTAGGAATGTGGGATATGTTCCTAAGGTGTTTGGAAGTCTTAAGATTGCTTCTATCTGCGTATAGAAGAATCCTAAGCAGTTATGGAAAGTTACGATTCGTGAACAGAGTAGGATTAGGTTCCTGATTTGAGTTGAGTTGGCTTTCGAGCTGGTTATATAAGCAAGGGAGCCCAGAGCTCGTGGTGCACGACTTTGAGACTGTTCCTATTGTGTTCTATTGAATAAAATTCAAAGTTTGAAGGAAATTTTGTGCCTTGTTCGTCAGACTTGTTCCATACAAGTTTTACTCGTTGAGTTTCTGGACAGCACTACCTTTCGTCGGTAGTTTTATCATAACTCGAGTTTTACAGATCCAATTGACGTGATTCTTTTTGGGTTGTCTTCACAACTTGATTATCTATCATCTGTAAACATTTCATGGTCATTGGATTTGTGGTCTACAATCTACACGAGTTTCTTTGCAGCGTTCCAGAACTGTTTTTTTTTTCTCGGGTAGGGCAGATTGACCTTTGTTTGATCTTTCGATCATAACTTGAGTTTTTCTCGACGGATTTGAGTGATTCTTGTTGTGTTGTCTTCGTGACTTGATTCTATCTGATATCTATCACTTTTGTCACGGTGAAACACGTTTAGATTAGTCTCACACACGATTTCTTTAACAGATCGTTTTTCTGCTGAAGGGGTTGGGGTTTAATTGTTTCCGCTGCGTAAGATTTTTAAATCTACCATTCACCCCCCCTCTGGTAGCTTTTCACGTGCTCTTTGATCCTACAGCATGATATCGGGCCTAGATGCACATAAGTAAAGTAATGAATCTATCATGGAGCGATATACCTTTTGGTCCACACTTGGACCATCTTCGTTAAGATTGAGATGTCCATTAGTTGTCATAGGAGTCTTGATGGGTTTGTCTTTGTCCATGTCAAACTTCTTGAGTATATCTTGTGTGTACTTTGTTTGACTAATGAATGTGCCTTCCTTGAGTTGCTTCACTTGAAAACTTAGAAAGAACTTCAACTCCCCCATCATGGACATCTCAAATATCTCGGTCATTATCTTTGAAAACTCATCACAAAAAGCTTTGTTAGTAGAACCAAATATAATGTCATCGACATATATTTGGCAAACAAACAAATCATAACTGAAATGTGTAGTGAATAAAGTGTAATCCGCCTTCCCAATTTTGAAACCATTTTGAGTTAATAAGTCTCTAAGGCACTCATACCAAGCTCTAGGAGCTTGTTTGAGACCATAGAGAGCCTTACGCAATTTGTAGACATGGTTTGGGAAGTCTTGATCTTCAAAACCGGGGGTTGCTCCACATACACCTCTTCTTTGATTGGACCATTGAGAAATGCACTCTTGATGTCCATTTGATATAGCTTAAAATCATGGTTAGTAGCAAAGGCAAGTAATATGCAAATTGATTCAAGCCTAGCTACGGGAACAAAGGTTTCATCGAAATCCAAACTTTCGACTTGTGAATAACCTTTGGCCACAAGCCGTGCTTTGTTCCTTGTAACCACCTCATGCCCATATTTTTTGTTGTCGAACACCCACTTTGTGCCCACAACATTTGCATTAGGTCTCTTCACGAGCTCCCATATTTGATTTTTTCAAAGTTGTTGAGCTCTTCTTGCATGGCCATCACCCAATCCAGGTCTCGTATGTCTTCTTCAACCTTGTTAGGCTCCACGGAAGAAACAAAAGATTAATGTTCATAAAAATTTGCAACATGAGATTGATTAATTACCCCCTTAGAGATATCTCCAAGGATGTTGTCAACGGGATGGCCCCGTTGAATGCTTTGATGCACTCTTGGGTGAGGTGCTTGAGGTCTTGAATATTCATCTTCGTCTTCCTCATTTTCATTGTCTCCCCCTTGATTGATGCCTCTATTTTCATCTTCTTGGAGCGCATCTTGGGGGTCTTGAGCTTGATCATTTGGAGAAGAGCTTGCTTGATGTGTAAGATGGTCACTTGAGTCTTGGAGATTGTTCTTTTGGTCATATGTCTCCAAGTGACATCCTTCCTATCACCACTTGTGGAGCTTCTTCTTGATCTAGAACATGATGATGAACTTGCTCCACTTGGGAGCTATTAGTCTCATCAAACACTACATCACGTGCTACTTCAATAGTTCCGGAAGATTTGTTGAAGAAATGATAGGCGTAAGTGTTTGAGTCATAACCAAACAAGAAACCTTCATCAAACTTAGAAGTGAACTTCGAAGTTCTAGGATTCTTGTTAAGAATATAGCGTTTGCTCCCAAACACACAAATTTAAGAAATGATGGGCTTGTTACCGGTTAGGAGCTCATAAGACGTCTTCTTAAGAATGTGGTGAAGATACAATCGGTTTATGGCATGGCAAGCAGTGTTAACCGCTTCCGCCCAAAACCGGTTCGCCGTCTTATATTCGTCAAGCATGGTTCTTGCCATCTCGATGAGGGTTCTATTCTTCCTCTCGGCCACCCCATTTTGTTGAGGGGGGTAGGGGGTCGAGAACTCATGCTTGATCCCTTCTTCATCCAAGAATTCTTCAACTTGAGTGTTCTTGAATTCGGTGCCATTTGCACTCCTTATAGTCTTGATACTTAAGGAGAACTCATTTTGAGCTCTCCTCAAGTATTTCTGGAGCACACCTTGAGTCTTACTCTTATCATGCAAAAATAATACTCAAGTGAAACGTGAAAATTCATCAACAATAACAAGACCATATTTGTTAGCACCAATACTTATGTAGGTGACTGGACCGAAGATATTCGTGTGTAGAAGCTCCAATGGTCTTGTTGTTGTCATAATATTCTTGGATGGATGTGGAGCTCCAACTTGCTTTCCGGCTTGGCATGCGCTACATGGCCTATCCTTTTCAAACACAACATTCTTCAAACCTTGGATGTGCTCGCCCTTAAGGATTTTTTGCAAATTCCTCATCCCAACATGGGCTAGCCTTATATGCCAAAGTCATCCCATGTTAGTTTTTGCAATTAAGCATGTATCAAGTTGGGTTTTATCCGCAGAGAAATCTACAAGATAGAGCTTTCCCTTGAGTACACCCTTAAAAGCAATTGAGTCATTGCTTCTCCTTGTGACGGTCACACCCTCATTAGTGAATAAACAATAATTACCTTTGTCACATAGTTGTGATATGGACAACAGGTTATAATCAAGTGAATCAACATGTAGAACATTTGAAAGAGTATGATTAGGTTATATAGCAATTTTACCGGTGCCAAGGATTTTTCCATGGCTATTGTCCCCAAAGTAGATTCCTTCACTTGCATCTTCATTTTGTTCATACTCCACAAACATCTTCCTCTCTCCAGTCATATTATTAGTGCATTCGCTATCAAGAACTCACTTGGTTCCACCGGAGGAGTATGCCTACAAGAAAGATTTAATCTTTGGCTTTAGGTACTCAAGCGGTATTGGGTACTTTGATGTTAGTCAAGAGGCACTTGGGCACCCACACACAAGGTTTAGGACTCTTGCGGTGTGGTCCAACATACTTAGCATAGGCCTTTCCAAACTTGTTCCTCAATTAAACATATGATGCATGAAAATCATGGAACAAGGGATCAGGTTCCTTCTTAGGCATTTTAAGTGATGTAGCAATGTTCTTTCCTTTATTAATGTTGTATGAACCTCCTTTGACAAAAACAATCAATTCTTTGCCATTCTTGGGAGTTTTGGCATTTTGCCTCCTCTCCCTAGAATAGCCAAGACCATCATTGACAAGGGTATGTCTTGTGTTGGTGTATGCACTACGTGCATATGCCATCTTCTCCTTGTCAAAGATGCCACCCTTTGGTGCTTAGTTGGTTTGTGCCAACTTAAGCTTATCTTTAAGTTTTATAATCAAGTTAGAGCATTTGCATGGTTGAGGTGCTTCAATTTTGATATTTGTGAAAGATGAGCTTGTAGAGGAAGAAGGTGCATTGACCTTGAGAGACTCCACTTGTGTTTCAAGGATCTTGTTAACTTTTTTCAAGCTAACAAGTTCATCCTTGAGCACAATTGTAGTGTTCTCAATGTTTGAGCAAGTTTCCTTGTTCAAAGCGAATTCACGCTCAAGTTCTTTGCTTCTTTCCCTTTCAAGCTCCAAGAGCTCCTCAAACTCTTGATGTCTCTCCTTTTGTTGGATGAGCATGTCCTCTTGATGGTTGATGAGCTCTTCCTTATCAAATATCTCATCCGTCAACAATCTCAATCTTCTTAAAGTACTCTTACTCATATCCTTAAGCATATGTCATTCTCACTACTACTATCAAAATCATCATGTGAAGAAATTGAATAAGAGAATTTAGATTTAACCTTCTTTCTTCCCTCCTTGACCATGAGACAAGTTGGCCTTGAGTTCTCAAAGTTGGGTAAGAGCTTGTTCTCCATAGTTGTTTTCTTCATAGCAATCATTGCTATATTTTTTTCTTCATCGGAGGAAGATTCATCATTTGAATACCACTCCTTTACAAGGTGGGCATGTCCCGATTGCTTCTTCTTGTTGAAGTACTTCTTCTCTTTGGACTTTCCCTCTTTCTTCTTTTTGTTTTTCTCATGTGGGCAATCCACAATGAAGTGGACATACTCCCCACAATTGTAGCAAGTCCTTTTTGATCTTGTCTTGGGCTTGTCTTTGCTCTTGTTTTCGTGATGGTAGCTCCCCCTCTTTCTTCTCCACATCCTCTTGAAGTTGTTGATGAAGAGTGCCTCTTCCTCATCAGTGTCGGGGCTCTCTACATCACTTTCTCCCTTTTCTTGAGAACTTGAAGATGTTGCCTTGAATGCAACATCCCTTTTCTTAGAGGAGGAGACCTTTTGTAGATCATTGTAGAACATAGCTTCTTGCTCCATCATCTCATGGTTGATGATCCTCTCTAGCACTTCTTCGGGAGTCATCTTATGGAATCCCAGACTCTCATGGACTAGTGAGCAAAGAGTGACATTTCTAGGCATGAATGCCCAAATCATCCTCTTTACCACCTCATGATCAGTCCACCGAGTACTTCCATAAGATTAACTCTTGTTGATGAGGGTCTTGAGGCGGTTGTACATGTCTTGGGGAGACTCACCATCCATGATAGTGAATCTCTCAAGTTCTCCTTCAATCATCTCGATCTTCACCTCCCGTATGACACGGTTGCCCTCATGTGCCATCTTGAGGGTGTCCCATATCTCCTTGGCCACCTCCAATCCTTCAATGCGGTTGAATTCCTCTCAAGTCAATGAGGAGGTGATTACTCCAACCGCTTGAGCATTGCGATGGAGGAGGACGGCTTGCTCCGGAGTAATGTCTTCCTCATTCTTGGGAAGATGCACACCTGTCAAGACAATTTGCCACAAGCTAGGGTTTAAGGAAATGACATGCATCTTCATATTATGCTTCCACATGGAGTAATCATTTCCATCAAATTAAGGAGGTTTGCCAATGGGAATAGATAAATAATGATTGCTTGCGGTTAGTCACTCATAGTTGTAAGGATATCGGGAGTAGTCTTGTGAACTACTCCCATTGTTGGTGTTGAGTGGAGCGATCGGCTTGATTTCCCTCTTGGCAACATTGAGCTTCTCACGAAGTTGCGCCTTGAGTAGACGAACTTCTTCGTCGTCATTAGGATCCTCTTGAAGAACATCGACGTTCTTCGACTTGTCGTCATTGACAATCACCGGAATCTCGTTGTCACCCCTTCCGGCCATTTCCTCACCAAGTTGTTAGACTCTTGGTGGAGAGGTTTGCTCTGATACCAATTGAGATTCGCCTAGAGGTGGGTGAATAGGCAATAATACCTAAAATGGCTTAATCAAACGAGATTAAATCATTGAGGCCAGACTTGTCTGGACAGGGCCAGACTAGTCCGCTCAGCACAGGGTAAAAACCTAAAAACTTGAGTTCTACAAGTTGTTTGTGGAATTTAGGTTCACCAAAAGTATATGCAATGTTTAGCAACCTAGTAAAACTCATATTAGCGAGTGCAAGCATCTAGGTTACGAGATTTTAACTAAGATCAAGATGAAGAACAAGATGAACCCTAATAGCAATTCTAGTGATCACAAAAAGTAAATAGACAAGTGAGACAAGATTTATCCCATGATTCAGCTCCACAAAGAAGCCTACATCCACGTTGAGAAGTCCACACAAGGATCGGGTCTCACTTGACCCTCTTCTCACCAAGCCATCACAATGGTCGGCTTGGTTTCCACTATATCAAAGGGTAATCACCAAGTTTCTTGGGGCTTCTCACAAGATGAGGCTCCCACGAATCAATACAGCAAGGAGCACTTGAAGATCAACTCACACAAGCCACAAAACACAACACAATGTGCAAGAGATCAAATCGAGAGCCAAAGTTCGATGATCTTCCTTCTCTCTCCTCTCCAAACCCTAATCTCTTCAAGATTTGCTCTTAGAGGGCTAGTAGGAAGAGTAGAAGGATTTGGATGGCTCAAGGAATGTTGTGGTGGCGCTAGGGTTCGAGAATTATCAAATTGGGGTCGGGGTCCTCTTTTTATAGGGGTCCCAGCAACTAACCGTTGCCACTAGGACAAATCCAGACTAATCCGGCCCTATGCCACGGACTAGTCCGGCCTTTTGGGACCACTGACAATTTCACGTCATCGATCGACAAAACAAATCATGTGCTCGCCAATGTTTGAATTTCAAACGGCCACTCACAACACGGACTAGTCCGGCCAACAACGGACTAGTCCAAAGTTCAACATAATAGTTTAGTCCGTCCCAAAACAGACTAAACTTGGTTGGCCCAGACTAGTCCGTCAACAGGAGCGAACAAGTCCGACCCTCTAGGGTTTCGCTCAGTTTCTCACACTAAGTCTCAAACGGACTAGTTTGTATCACAACAGAAAAGTCCAAACTCATCCAGAATGTTTTTATCTATCCCAAAGCAGACTACTCTCGGGGGTCTAGACTAGTCCGGACACTTTTGTAGACAAGTCCGACCTTCTGAGTCTTAGCTCCAACTCCACTCACCAAGGGAAGAACGGACTAGTCCGTACCCCTACGGACAAGTTCGAACTCATCCAGAGACTTTTAGTCCAACCTTTAACGGACTACTCTGTCTGGCCGGACTAGTCCGGCCCTGAGGCCCCTAGTCCGTCCTCTTAGGGTTTTCTCTTATTTTGGCTTCTCGCTTTGTTTTTTCTCTCAACCACCACTTTGAGCCCTCTAGGATGATCTCAATGCACATGATACAACCACCCTCACACATGATACAGCTTGTCTAAACTCAACACCATAGAAGCTCTAATTTCTATGCTTGAGCATTTGACGCCCGTTTCAACCTTTTTCTTTTTGAGGAATTTTGTCTCCATTCATCCATCACACATGTGCTTAAGATCAGCTCAACTCATTAGACACTTAATTGTCGTCATCAATCATTCAAAACCCACGGGGATGCCTAGATGCACTTTCACTTTATAATCTCATGACATGTATACGTGCAGTAAGAAAAGCAAGTACGAAATATTAGAGGTACTTACAAACACCAAATGAGTAACATGTTGATTTCGAGCATGTCGATAGAACAGGCCTCGCAGATCAAAGATAATGGCTCGTTTATCATTTTCTCCTTCGCTCCAAAATGCTTCTTTTGACACATGAAATGTGACATACTCAAGTTGATATTTAGTGTTGGTGGTAATATAATATATATATATAATATTATATATATATAATATTATATTATATATAATGCTCTGAAAAACATGATTCGATATTTTTCTTTTAAAAAAATCACAGCCGGTTATATAGTACAGCCGACTGTGATTGGACGCTTCGATTTCTGCGTGCAGATTCTTCACAGGCGGTACCTCAGTAAAATCCGTTTGTGAAAACATATGGAAATTCACAGATGGTTTTTCTTGCCGCCCGTCTGTGATAGTTGCGCTCGTTACAAGCGGTACTTTATTAAGGACCATCTGTGGAAAAAAAGTATATCTTTAACTAGGTGGTTTTGTTTTGCGAACCGTCGGTGATATTGGCTCATCACAAGCGGTTGTTAAATCATTCGACATCACAGACGTATTTTTTAATGAGCTCTCTGAGTAAAAAACGAGACGCCTTTTTGTAGTAGTTGTGAAATTTTGACTACACCACGTACATACATCTATCGGATGGATGCACAAGAGCAAAAAAGATCGAGTTGGCCGATGGAGTTTTTCCTTCATATAACGGGTGAAGATAAAGAGGGTGATATCGATCCCTTGAAAAAAGAAGGGCAAATAAGTTCGCAGCCTGTACTATTCAGGAAAGATGTGAGCATAACCTGCCATTGTGCCTTTATGTCCCAAAAGACATAGTTTATTTGCATCTGGATTCTGATTTTTGACAGAGCAGTACATATCTTAGAAACGCAGAGATTAGTTGAAAGTGATATCATAGCATATTGGAAACAGCATATAGATAGAAGCACGGGGTTCTTTCTGGAAGTTGATGTCGCTACATCATGCAAAAGAAGCCTGGAACAGTCTTCTAGCTATTTATATGATAAATAAATTGCAGTATATACCGAAGCCGTGCTATCCGAAGCATGCATCATAATATCTTTGTCATTGTTCTCATGTATCCCCCTTCAGAATGTCACCTCATCTGTTTCACTGTTTCTTGGAACATAAACAATCGCTTAAACGTTGACGTGACAGGCATTTACCGAAGCTGTTTGATCCGTACTCTCTACCAATGTGTGTTATCATCTCACCTGTCCGATCTTCATTTTCATCCCTGTCCGGCTCATCAGCATGCTCTATCTCCCCATGCTCGCACCACACCAGGTAGTCGAGCATAAATCCATGCTTGCAAAGATTTAGTTACATTTCAGACTTATCCAGACATCGACAATTCCGACACTTGCTACACAGACACTTCGAAACACGAGCATCACTAGAAAATGCATGGCTCACAAAAGCATTTGCGACATCACCCCATTCATTAGTGTGCGCACCAGTTGAACTCCATCCATCATACATCGCCTTACGGCTGTCACCCATTTTAAAACTACAACAAATAAATATATGTTAAGGAACATATATAGTTACTTTATAGTTTGTTTAATGCCACGGACCTACATCTATTGGAAAGGATAGGTCCTAAACCCATCCAAGAGTGATCGAGGGGGCGTGGTTATGACGACACGTGTGGTCTGGATCCGAACAAAATTCCGGTAGCATAATCCCGCTATTTTCCAAATGCATGCCCAAAAATTGGTGCAGCAGAGAACATCAAGGTTATGCCTTCGAAATCTCGTTTGAATCCAAACCCACGTCCTGTCACAAGTCACGCCCTCTCGGTCACTCCCAGGCTGTCCAAAAATGGACCATTCCGAACCTACACGTGCTCACATGCGTGATGCATGTGAGACGGCCGGTTCGAAACGGGTAACGTATATTGTATAGGTTACGTTAACTTTCACTTTTGAGTAATTTATGAGAGAGAGGTAAGAATGAGAGAGAAGGAAAGAACGGTCCAATGGCTTTACGGATTAGCCGTCGTACTTTATGCTCCATTGGGTCCCGCCATCCACGCGTGAGAGCTTGTAGTACTCACTGTTGCTTTTCGCCTCTGTGCCCGCCTATACACATAAGTGCCTACTGAATGGCCCGTGTCGGGCCATAAATGGGCTATACCGAGCCGGCCCGAAGGTCGTATATTTATATATCGATATTAAACACTAAATTAATTAAAATAATAAATACACAATAATAATTTAAACAACTGAACTAAAGTTATATTGATTAAACATAAAAACACATCTAAACAATTATTGAGTTCTACACATATTTAATTAAACATGTAGACTAACTACATTCGAAATAGTGGATTAAATACAACTAACATAATAACTAAACTTTAAGCACATAACTAAACCTTGAAATTTGTAAGTAAGCTCATAAATAAACTTTAAGCTTTAAAATTTACAAGTAATCTAATAACTAAGCTTGAAATATTGAACTATGGAATTCTAATAAACATTTAGGATAGAAATTTACCTTGACTCGGTTGTGGAGCCAGTTGGAGAGGCGGTGGCTACAATGGGGCAATGGGACGGGCGCTGTGGGGCCAAATATCCTCGCCGGACAGGCTCGCGGGCAGGAAGCTAGGCGCGCGCCGGCCGGGGAGCAGCACGACAAGCGCTGGTCGTCGGTTGGGGAGACGACGGAGGGAGGAGGAGAGGAGCGGCACGACAAGCATCGATCGTTGGTTGGGAGGCGGCACAGGGTGAAGGCCAGCAAATTAAATTAGCCAAAGGTGTGCATTCATGAGCCCTTGATAAAGTCTTAATTAATTACTGTCAATATCCATGCCAAGAAATTAAGAACATAAATCCAGTAGCCTTTCGTGCGGGTCGGAACTTACCTGAAAAGGAATTTCGCTACCTTAGGACCATTATAGTTACGGCCGCCGTTCACTGGGGCTTCGGTCGCCGTCTTCCCTGTCATCAGTTCACCAACTTCCTTGACCTTCCGGCACTGGGCAGGCGTCAGCCCCCATACATGGTCTTACGACTTTGTGGAGACCTGTTTTTTGGTAAACAGTCGCCCGAGCCTGGTCACTGCGACCCCCTTTTGCGAGGGGGCACCCCTTCTCCCGAAGTTATAGGGCTATTTTGCCGAGTTCCTTAGGGAGAGTTGTCTGAAGAAAGTTTCTCTGATGGTATGCCTTTAGGAATATCTGGTACTTTCAACTTTATGATTGTATTCCATGCAGAGCACAACATCCTTATGCATCCATTTCACATGTTAGGTGTAGCTGGTGTACTCGGCGGTCCCTTATTCAGTGCTATGCATGGTTCCTTGGTAACCTCTAGATTGATCAGGGAAACCACTGAAAATGAATCTGCTAATGAGGGTTACAAATTTGGTCAAGAGGAAGAGACTTATAACATTGTGGCTGCTCACGGTTATTCCGAAATGGGAGTGGGTCCTTCCATAGCATCGGGTAACCATACGTGAAGAGGAAATTGTGCAGATTTTGCAGCTGCACCAAGAAATAATAAAAAACACATAAAATAGTAAGTAATGAATTAATCCTATTATTAGGAATCCAGTTATTAGCTATTTTCAACAAATCCCGAAACTCCAAACTACCTGTTATAAAAAAAACTAAAATTCCTAATAACAAACCAACACTACAGGAATCACGATAATAGACGACGGCCAAGAACCGTCGTCTATAAGGACACTACCGTCGTCTATAACTTATAGACGACGGTATACACTTATAGACGACGGTTCCTGACCGTATATGATAATTTGTCGTCTGTAACCTTATAGACGACGGTAACCGTCATCAAAAAGTTTATTGACGACGGCCGGACTTAGCTGTCGTCAATAAGTCAGCTCAGCCACGTGGCAGCGTGGAAACAATATAGACGACGGCCGCCGGGGAACTGTCGTCTATAAGGTCCACTATTGACGACGGTCACAAGAAAACCGTCGTCCATTAGGTCCACTATTCACGATGGTAACAGAAAAACCGTCGTCTATAAGGGCTCCAAGTGACGATGGTTTCTTTTGCCCGTCGTCTATAAGGGTTCCTTATAGACGACGGTGTTTGTAAAACCGTCGTCTATAAGTTTTGCTTTAAAAAAAAATTGAAAATAGATATTACACAGATATCACAGTACAGATTTATAGAATTCATATTAAACAGAATCACAGTATAAGAGTTCACAAGATCACAGTATAGATCACAGATTTCACATATAGTTCACACATCACAAATTTCGCATATAAGAGTTCACAAGAAGTGCTAGAAGTGCCTCGTCCCTGACCGCAGCTCGTCGCCCCACGAGATTGCTATCTCGGCCTCCGAGTGCTCCAAGGAAGCAACACTGGTCACACACCACAAAAGAAGAATCAGCAGGCTCAAGTGTTTGAGTAAAAGTTACAGGAAATGTGATTTCTAGGCATCTGTTTTCTCGCTTCCTCTGTTTTCTAGGCATCTGTTTATATCGTCTAGCCATTTGGATGTACCTTCTTAATATCAATATGAAGCAAACTGGGCAATTACTCCCTGTTTCTATGCTTGCCTATCTGTTTGAAATCAAGTTGTATTGAGGAAGCACCTTTATAACTGTAAGCTGAATAAGCTATGTTGCTACTGCATAAGATTGATCTAAATTTCTTGCAATGCCATTTGAGTGCTCTAAATTTCTGTGCATAGTTGTTTTTCTTTCATTTGGAGTTGTTGGCTTTGGGAAAATGAATATTACAGCAAGTGTATTACAATTGAAAAAGGATGCAAATAGATTTCAAATCGGCTAACCTGGCTGTCACACGCTACCCCGTCCGCTGCCGCCGGAGTTCAGAAAATCTTCCTCCGGCAGTCGTCCAAGCGCTGGAATCTGGGGCGACGGAGTTTGAGCATCCGTCCCTGATCCCTGTGATATGCAAGTGTGGTTAGACAAGTTATAAGTATAAAAATGCATATTTTACTAAATTTGAACGAGTTTAACTAGTTTTAGTTATTTTGAATAATTTTGTACCTGTGCTCCTGTCGTCGGCACCAGTGGCAGCTCCGTTGATGGCGGCGCCCACTGCGGAAACACGGCCGGTTGTCCTGCGCTCATAGCCTGCGAATACAAATCAAATCATTATAATTGTCATTTGTATATTACAAATGTTAAGTACAACATTCAGAACTTACCTGGAAGGCAGCTTGCCACTGTAGCATGTACGAGTTTTGATACTCGTCCCTAGCCCTAAGCGCCGCTGCCTGCATCTCGTCCCTAGTCCGGAGCGCCGCTGCCTGCATCTCATCCCTAGTCCGGAGCGCTTCTTGCGTCCTCTAGAGCTCCTCCCCAAGACTCTAGAGCTCCAGATCTCGTCCCGTACGGCTGCTGCTGGACCCGCCCTGCTGCGATGAAGAGGCTCTCGAGGAAGCCCGCGCCTGCCTCGAGTCGACCACTCCATCGAAGATGGCCAACCTGCACAACGAAGTAAGATGATTAAATTTTTGTAACTCAAAGTTCGTGACAGTAAATTAAAATTAACAAAACTCACCGTCCGTGAGGTTTCCTGCCACCGATTGCATACGCGGCTTCGGGTACAATTGGCGCGCTCTGCCAATCGAACTCTTCGCCTCGAAGCCTCCGCGCCTCCTGCTCGTACTTTGCCTGGGAACACAGTAAAATAACATTATTAAAACTATTAAAGAAAATTCAATTAAGTTAACAAAATAACTCACCAACGTCTGAGTCGCCATCTGAGAAGACAGCTGCTCAGGCTGTGACGGGTCACTTCCCAAGTGACCCCTCTTCCACACCTCAATAGGTGACGGCTCATGACCCCTCTCGTGCTCCTATCGATACATGTTAGCACAATGAAAGATTATAAAATTACTTGAATAGAATTCAAGTCACACTTACCATCCGTTTAGCGAGACGTATGTAGCCGTCCCCACCCATACGGTGTTTTCCGTCCGTCCCTCTACTCTCTCGACGGGTTTTAGACACGCCCTGGAAGTTTTGGCTCCCCCAACGAGCACACAAGGCACGGTACGCGTCCGGACGGCTGTCAAGCCACGCTACACTGACCTGCACACATTTTATTATTAAATGAAAGCATTGATCACAATTATATAATGAAGTAAAGTACAATAAACACTTTACCTCTGCGTACTGCGCCTCCGTCAAGTACTTGTCGGCCCCTTCCCTGTACTTCCCTGGCTCACCCTCCTCCGGATGCAACTTGAAATACGCCTTCGTAGCTTGAATGCGAGCCGTCGATAGTGACTGAGTCACGAGCTTCCTAGCGCAGTTATGAAAGACAAGACGAGCTTGATCCTTCTGCTCGGTCTCGTTCTCCAAACGGTACCGTGCCTGGAAGAACAAATATACAAGTAAATATATTTAATTTATAACAAATATATATTACACAAATATTTGTTCATACTTACCATAAAGTCGTGCCACACAGCCTCCTGATGGTTGTCGTAAGCAAGGTCCTGGGCCAATAGCATGTGAGACGTGCCGATCCGAAATGGGTGACGCATTGCTATAGGTTACGTGCCTCATTTTCATTGTTAAGTCATTTACAAGAGGAAAGAACGAGAGAAAGAGGAGGAAAGTTGGTCTTAGATGACTATTCCACGTCCGGATCCACCATCTGCACGATCGCGGGTGATTGACTTCCTCACCATCGTCGTTCGCTTCCGAGTCGTCTCGACGCATACATTACGACTACAACTGTCTATATGGCACGGACGTATTTATTCCGTGTCATGTTGTGTTGGGTCGGGCCAGCCCAAAACCCGTATATTTACATATTAATAAACAAACCAACTAATAAAGAATTACAAATAATAAACAATTATTGATGAACGACATAATAAACTAACAATTACATAATAAACTAATAATTGCAGTTTTACTAGTGAATTAGAACTTCAAAAGAATAGTGTACTCTTAGCTACACTCACTGTGAAGGTACAGTACAAAGGGACTAATAATTTATGTTTTTGATCTTTTATTCGCCATTTAATGTTTGTTAGTGTTGTATAACATAGGAAGACTGGAATCAACATTTGTTACTAGACCCTTTCTGATTTATTGTTCTCTTTCTAGCTTCGGGATCTAGATGTTGTTAAATTAACAACAGGGGATGTTGGAAGGAGACCAGGGATGGTGTGACATACCCTGCCTGCACTGTAAGTATCAGTTGGATTGGATTGTAAGTTATATTTTGAATATATGAGGCTGCCTCGTCTACTTGTGGCACGTCAATGAAAAGAAAAAATTGACATCCACAAAAAACTGAATGCCTCAGATCATGAGTGCTATATGTTGTTTTGTTGACCGTATAGAAGACAAAGCTAACAAGAAAGAGTGCAACATACTAAAACATGCAGGCCACACAAAGATTAAAACGACCACCGACTACACTTAGCCATAAAAAGAAAAAAACTTAGTTCAAGCCTGACCACAGGCCCTGGAGGACCTGTGTCATTGCTGCACACCATAGTTCAACTTTCACCAATAGAAAATTTGAAGGATTCTCTTTGTAAGATCATTATATATATCTATGCAAGAAAAGTGGCATCTTAAAAAAAAGGGCCACTAAAGTGGTTAAACATGGTCTTGAAGCCCAAGCTCGCAGACAAATTTTCAATAGAGAAACCGAGAGGATACTTTTGACAGTAAAACCAAGAGGATAGCGCAGTTTCATTAGTTGTCACCATTGTATGTCAAACATGCATTAAGTTTATCCTAAACATGTATACATGAAAAAGTTAAGAGAGAAGGATTCATCCAAATAATGTTTGACAAATATTTATTTTTTCCCACATGAGGTAAGAACAATGTGGTAAGAGTTAATGTGGTAAGAACAATCTTGTAAACCATAATTAAGAGTTGAAAGCACAATGTGGTAACCCATGTTTTTAAAGTTGTGCTAATTCAACATTTCTTGCTCTCAGGCAAAAATGCAGCAAAAGAAGTTTACAAGGTATACCATTATTAACTCATTAAAAAATGCAGCAAAAATGCGACATACCTAGTTGTCGGGAGCCGGCGGTGTGATGGTGGCGCGACTCAGTGCAGAGCGGAGGCGGCGGCGCGGCACGGCGAGGAGCGGGGGCGGCGGCGCGGCACGGCGAGGAGAAAGGGCGGCGGAGCGGCACGGCGAGGAGCGGGGGCGACGGCGCGGCACGGCGAGGAGCAAGGGCGGCGGCGCGGCACGGCGAGGAGCGGGGGCGGCGGCGCGGCACGACGAGGAGCAAGGGCGGCGGCGCGGCACGGCGAGGAGCGGGGGCGGCGGCGCGGCACGGCGAGGAGCGGGGGCGGCGGCGTGGCGCGGCGAGGAGAGGGAGCGGCGGCGCGGCGAGGAGCAGGGGCGACAGCGGCAACGAAGAGGAGCGTAAATGAAAACGAAGAGGTGCGGCCGGGCAAATAATCCCTAACTCTTATAGACGACGGTATCATGAGCACCGTCGTCAATTATGGACTTATTGACGACGGTATTACCTAGCTGTCGTCTATAACCGCTCAGGTGGGCCAGGTTTCGGCCATTATTGACGACGGTCATTTACTGACGACGGTCAACCGTCATCTTTATTAACTGACGACGGTACTAGGTTAATCGTCGTCAATAACAGGCTCAGGTGGGCTGGGTTTCGGCCCACATTGGCGACGGGCCGTAATCGACGATGGTCAACCGTCGTCTTTAATTAATTGACGACGGTACTTGCGCAACCGTCGTCCATTACAGCAGAATTGACGACGGCTGAAAACGACCGTCGTCAATAAGATAAAAGACGACAGCCCCGTCGTCAATTAATGCGGTCGTCGTCTATTGTCGCGTTTCCTGTAGTGCAAAATCCCCTACACAATTAGTTACAAAAGCTTTTTGGCAAGCACTCGCTGCAATTGGTCGTGTAAACCAAAAGCCTATCAATAAATAGGAACACATTCCCACAAGTTCCCAAAAAAAAATTGTATCAAATTGGAACTAGTAACCAAACCTAACATGGAAGATAAATCTCTAGACACTTCTTTTTTTAAAAGGGTTCAAATCTCTGGTTCTTTTCTTTATAGTATAGAAGGAAGTGAGATTAGGTGCCCTTTGCTTGACTTCATTTTTGCATTTCTTGCCCTCATCTTCCGGCGGGCGGATATGATCCCTAAGTTGTTCAGTAGGGTCTTGAGAGGAGCAGCGGTCGTCAGTTGGGGCCGGTGGGGGAGGTGAGGAGCAGCTTCCGTCGGTTGGGACCGACGGCGAAGGTGAGGAGCGGCGGCGCAGGTCGAACGCGCGACAGGAGAAAAACAACGGCGTGCAAGGATAGGGTTCACAGGTGACTTAGCAATTCATGGGCACGTTGGTCGAGTTATGGGGCCCATGTATAAACGTCGACCAATGGGATCCTGACAGCTTTAACTTTATATACGTCGGCCTACGAGAGTCGCGACAAATCTAATCTTATGGTTGTCGGCTTCGGCCCAGAATCGACAGATTTAAATCAGACTCGTTGGGCCGACCATATTTGGGCGGGAAAAGCCATTTTTGGGCGTGCCGGACCCAGCTTATGGCCGTCGGCACCTAGCTGAAACCGACGCCTTTATTTAAGAGTGTTGGATTCCATGGTACAACCGACGATTATTTGTATGGGTGTCGGCTTAAACAAAAGTACTGACGCTTATAATTTTGTTGTCGTCGGGTCCTTAAAACCGACGACGTTACGCCTCTTAAGGCCGACGGCCCCGACGGTTTTACCTGGCTGACACTTGTTTGCTTGATTACTGTAGTGATAGTAGCATGTTATTATTTCATTGTAACATGAAATTACAGCCTTACTGCCCTTTTTTAGTGGCCCAGGTGTAGTGTCATCATGCTAGAATATTCATGGTTTATTGATATGAGAAGCTTAAGGCCCTGTTTGGCACAGCTAAAACTTGTTACAAAAGCAGCTTGTTTGAAAAGCTGGTGGAAATCAGCTTCTGCTTATGTCCTGCTATTAGTTCATTCTGAGAAGTAGCTGAACTGATAAGCTGTTACAGAAGCTTTCTGTTTGGCACACCCTCAGCTTATTTTTATGAAGAAGCTGCAACAGAAGCTGTGTCAAAACAGGGCCTAAGTCTAATTTGTCATATATGGAGCTGTGGTCACTAGATTCGTGCTAGTGTAAATGTCATGTTTAGCTATGCGTCCATGGCACGGATTCATAAATAGTGACATCCTTGTAATAAATACTCCATCCGTCCCTGAAAACTTGTCGCTTTGTAGTTCAAAAATGAACTACAAAGCAACAAGTTTTCGAGAACGGAGGGAGTAGTTGTTTTACTTTTTAGCTTTTGGCTGAACATTTTCTTACTCACGAGTCCCATTCATCTTGTTTTATTTATGATTAGCTGAATGACGGTACTCTATGATTGAACTTGCACTAACCCCCACTAGCAAGACGATCTTTGGACAAAAAAAATACCCTATTAACTGTTTGAGTCCTTATAAGATTCCTTTACATAATTTTTTGATCAGTTTTGCGTAATACTCCCCCCCCATCCCAAATACTTGTCATTTAGAACAAAAAATTTAGTTCAAAGTAAACTAAAATTCTTGTCCTAAGTGACAAATATTGTTTTGTTCTACCTAGGCTTTAAATATATGCACCATCCATTGTCCTTTTCTTTATTAGCAAATACGATTATATATTTTACAGTCCTAGTTATGATTCCTATATATTATTGACGTCTGTTAGTTCAAATTTGTACAAACCAACGCCAACAATAAAAAACCGGAGGGAGAAATACGTGGGCCTCATCTTCCTTTCAAGTAGCAGCAACAATCAAGTTCATTGCATCCAGACATATTTCTCTTGCTGTAGAACTGTCATGCATGATATATTTATAAATAAAACTTGGTCATATTTCTGTGTTGCGGGACGCAACCGGTATCGGTAACGTATTGGGTCATCTTCTGGAGAGTCATTCTGTTCAAGTTGCACGGATCTTCAACACTGATACACACGAGGTTGTGACAGAAATAATTAAATAAAATATGCATAGTAAGCTTAGGAAAGCACACATCTTTCGTCCAAATTCTGTTGCACCTCAGTCTATTGCAAATTTTCCATCTAGACAGCCACAGAAGTTTCACTCTGCACCCCTGCCTCCCCGAGGATGGAGAACAAAGTAAAGGATTCAAAACTCAGTTAGGATTTCTTTTATAATACTTTGACAAAGCATTCATCGAGTGTTTTGTCTGCAAGAAACTACTACTGCAAGAATGCTGAACTAAAGATTTTAAAAAAAAAAAATCGCGCAGTGGTGATTCAGTGTCCGTGATAAACTAAACTAAGCAAAAACATCTTCGTCAGAGTGTACATATCACCAAAAGAAAATGGGACAGGGAATCAGCAGGTACGCAAGCGAAGATCAGTAGTACAGCATAGAAGAGGCCAAGGCATTCACTATCAATGAACTGGGCCCATGACAGCGCTCGTCCACTTCTCTGATTTTTTCAACCCCTTGCCTCCTTGCCTACGGCGTTGATGTCATTTGCTTGTCCACTCCAGTGCCCAGTCCCTGCCGTCAAAGTAGAAGAATCTCACAAGCAATTCCATGCGTGAAGAGGAGATGCTGGCCAATGGAATGGAAGCATGGTGTGGCTGACACCCAATACGTGGGCCCCGTGCAGATACGTGAGCAGAATATCACGAGCGGTCTATTGCGACGCGCAGCGCAGTGACACCCAAAACTAGCGGTAGTTGAATCCAGTTGCGAGTCCGCCCACAATCATTAGCCGTATACTCCTCTGTTTCATTGAGTAAATAATTACAGGAGCACGGAATGATAAAATAGCGTGCCTTGGAGTTGCTGTAGATGGCCAAAACCAGCAAGCAAGCGAACGAATGAATGCCGCCGTTCGTATCCTCTGCCAAGGCCTCAATTTTTTTTCCTTCTTTCACAGTAAGAAAGAAAAATACAAATCAACAAAGATGAAACTCCGTCTTTTTCTCAGCTCTGCAACATCCCATCATGAACATGAAGTCCTAGTAAACGAACACCAACCAATCATATGGTGGTGAGAGTGGGTCGTTAGGAGAAGCGTCACGTTCTGTACGGAGTAGTAAAGCCCTAATTAAGCTACTGACTCTATGTTCCAGTCCTACGATGTTTCGCTCAGGCTTAGCAAACAACCAGAACCATTCGACGACCTTAACAGACAAATTAATCAACCTCCGCACCGAAATCATTCTCTCAACCATCCATATCACAAGTGACCGAAATCATAATACACGTTATTAATGCGATTATTTTTAGCAAGAATTGATGCGGAATTTGTTAAAGCAATGGCCCTGAGTTGCAGCCGCCGAGTCGTCTCGGTGTCGGGTTACGAAGGTTTCGTAGATGAGGTGAGTCCTTTTTTCGCCAAAGCTGACATGCACTCTTTAGACTAACTCCAACGCAACTATGCAAAAAGAAGCACCGTTATTGTTTTTTATGTCACCCAGCACACTGGTACATGACGCAAAATTATCGGTGTCCAACGCTATGACTCATTCGTGCGGCCGGAAAATCTTCCCGCTCCCTGTGCGTGCTTCGCCCCAAAAGAGGTTCCTGCGCGCCGAAGTTTTCCTTCCGATGCACCGGCGCACCCACGTTCGGAAGATTCCGCGCTCTTCTCTAGCTCACAACTAGGAATGGCAATGGATACCTATTATCCGTGGATACCTGACTCGATGAGAACATGTTTGGATACAAATTTGTACCCGCGGGTATAGGTTCGGGTAATGAATCAGACACGGTAGATATTTTGAATCGGGTAAAAGACTCCATATCCATATCCATATCCGTGTACCGTACCCGCACTTATATGTGGGTCCAACATAGTCACATTAGGGTTCTCTCCTCAGCATCACCCGACCACAACTCTAGCCGTCAGAGGCCAGCCGCAAGCCCGCACATGGCAGTTCCCAAAGCCGAGACTTCAGGCGTCGACCCCTGCAACCACAACGATGCGCCCCCCGCCCCCAGCGACGAAGCTTCACGACGAGCCCACGACCCCTAGTGACAAAGCTCCCCGACGAGCCCCCGCCCCCAGCGATGAAGCTCCCCGACGAGCCCTCACGGATGCGTGCTCCGCGGACGAGCGCGGCTCTCAGACTTAGCGCCGCCAGATCCACTCGTGCCTCAGCCGCTGTTACCCCGCGTCCCCGCCATCGGACCGCCTCCCTAAAGCCTCAAAGATGTCGCATTCGCACCCTCTCTTCAGATCCGACCGACGCACCGCCTCCCCACCGCCGCCCAACCGTCGTCGCCCCTCCAGATCCATGCTTGTTCCTCGCACGCGCTCAGTCTTCTGCCCGGTCAGCGCCGTCGTCTTTGGCATCGCCGTCACCTTCGGCTCGCAAGCCCGCACCCCGCCTCCTTGCGACGGTGGGTGACACAACAAATTGACAGTGGCGCGAGTTATGAATCGACGGCGGCGTGAGATACGAGTCGATGGCAGCACGGCTCTTCCTCGGTGGCACCAGCCTCGCGTCGCCTCCAAGCTCCCAGGATTGCAGGTAAGCGGGCATACCGCGGGTATCGGGTACGAGCAACATTTCCTACCCGTTGCGGGCAACGGGTACGGACGCGGGTAAAGAAATTTGCTTGCGGGTATGGGTAGAATAGGGTGATATATGCGGATATTTTACGCGTTGCCATCTCTACCCGCAACAATGTTCTGTCGCCGCTACGCTACTGGGGATTGATTTTTAGTTTCGGTGGACACGTTACGAATATTTGGGTGTCGGTTTCCTTACCGTGTTGGAGACAGGAAACAACAAGCTTCAGTTGACATTGCTGTTTCGGTCATCAAATACGCCCCACGTTGGAGAAAGCCTTACGTGATGCAGGATTGAGATTGGATGGACTCGTGGCAGCGATTTTGTCTGGCTCACATTGATACTAGAGGATATTCGTTGGTGGATTTACCTCATTCCTCTACGCTTCCGAATCAAATAATAGGAAAAACTGGGATTATCCCGTTTGTTCTTGCATATCCTTCCAACAAAACACATAATGCCAGTAGGCGATCATATCGACAGTCTGGTCGAAAATGAACTTGGTAGCCGCCGGCCGCGTACCCTCCCCGTTTCTACTACTGCATACGCCCGCGGGCGGCGGCAGTGATCTGGGCCTACGCGCTCCAATTAAGGCCTGGTGCCTGGTGGTGATGGACTGGTGGCTACCAAATGCGGAGCGACGCAAAATATCTGAACCGGTGGCCCCGTGCGCGGCCCCCGTCGCGTCGCCAGGACAGAGGCCGCGCGCACCAGCGGTGATCGGCCTGCCGCGTGTCAGGTGGCCTCGACGCCTAACGTTTCGTCAGTGATAGTGACACCGAACCTACCAGAGATGACAGATGGGTGACATTGATTGAGCAATTCTTTTTCAAATGATTTACGGAGTAGTACGAGTCGTCATGCAATCGAAAGGCTCGGCGTGGACTGAATGACGGCAGGCAGGCGCAGAGGTAGGTAGTTGGGCAAACAAACCCACCAGAAGCGAACAAAGCTAACGGCGCGGCGCACGATATAAAAGGAGACGTTGGAAGCTTTCCTGTCCGACCCACCCCAACGAGAACCCCTCACCAGGACAGAAGTGAACCAACTCACCACTCTACTCGCCTTCCGTACGGCGCAAGCCACGGCCATGGCCGCCAGCCTCCGCCTCCCGCTGCTGCTCCTTTCCGCGTGCCTCTGCGCCGCCGCCGTCGCGTTGGCGCGGCCACACCTCGAGCCGGGCATCCGGCTGCCGTCGGAGCGCGCGGCGGGGGAATCGGCCGACGACGACTCCGTCGTCGGGACCAGGTGGGCCGTGCTCATCGCCGGCTCCAACGGATACTACAACTACCGCCACCAGGTACGCCCCCTTCACCCCACTGCGCATGATCGTATCGGGTCATAGGATTAAGTTGATTAGCCGCGCAATTTCAATTTCATTTCCCTCGTTTGTTATTCGCCTTTGATGGTTCACCCATCGGCCGCCACGGGACCCGGTTCCGGGTCAATCGGTTATCTCATCTCCGCGTATGATTCGACGCGATTGATTCAACGGTTTGTCTTCATAGTTAAAGCATTAAACGCCCATTCCCATGCCATACCGCTTTCCGTAATTTGGTAATTTGGATTTTGGAGATGGGGAGAGTTCTGCCCATCCCGTTTCACTGTCCGTTTCGATAGCAGTAGTAGGTACTAGGTACATATGAAAGATTTTTTCGGTCCGTGCTGTGCTGCTTTTATAATTATTATTATTTTAAGATTGGTTGGAGGTCGGGTAGGTGATAATAATTCGCGGACTTTGGGATCCCACATCGTAGCATCTCTGTGGCAGAGTTCAGCATACGCGGATCAGTACCGTCTAGAATCATGACCGTTCAAATGTTCTTATCAATTGTGTGGTGGGACAAACGACACTGAAGATATTTTTCTTACTGTGTGTTTGATGTCTGGTAGTATGAGCTTTTCACTGGGTTATGGTACCCTGTCACTTGCCTAAGTGGAGTATTCCACTATCTAGCCAACATGAGCAATTTCAAGATTTACCACTGAGTTTTTTAATTGATTTACCATTGAGTTAGTGGTTACTGGTTACTGGTTAGTGGAATCGGAACGCCCATAACAAATGCTCTGTTTTCACCCAAAGAATAAAGAAACACTAGTACAGAGTAGCGTTTTGTTTTCTGAAAATATAACTGTTTTTTAAGCCAAATATAACTGATTTTTGGAATGAAACTTGCAGGCAGATGTCTGCCATGCGTACCAGATTATGAAGAAGGGTGGGCTGAAAGACGAGAACATCATCGTCTTCATGTATGACGATATCGCGCACAGCCCGGAGAATCCGAGGCCCGGTGTCATCATCAACCATCCCCAGGGCGGTGATGTCTACGCTGGGGTCCCAAAGGTAACCCGTGTACCTCGAGTAAGGTTCACGCTAGTTACAAGATTCCAAATATGGCCTTACTATTCAATGGAATAGTTATGAAAAAAAAAAGGTTTACCTTATGGCGGTGTATAATTGAAGACGTAAACCCCAAAAGTAGCCATACATCTGTTTTTCTAAAAAAAAGTATCCATACATCTGCATTGAAAATGATAGAATGCCTAAGTTCCCGCCTTTTGCCAATTTATCGTGAACAAAAAAAGCTGGATTGGTCCACCGTCTTGAAGACTGAATTATAATTAAACTTGGTATATTCTAATGTCATGAGTACTATGATACGCATCGTTAATTAAGACTATTATTTTATCCAATGGAAAAAGTCTATTTACACCCACAAAGTATAATTTAGGACTAATTTACTCCTCCAAACTATAAAACCAGTTATTTAACACTCTAAAATATGCAAAACCATCTACTTTAAGCGATTTTTCAGAGCTGTTTTGCCACCTCAAACGCTTATGTGGCGCTGGTTGCACGTCTTCGGACGTGGGACCCACCCGACAAAGCAAGTCACTCGCTCCTCCGGTCCTCCCGTCCCGGCGGCAGCAACTCTTCAAGTCAACTTGTGCTCGGCACCGCTGTAATCAATGGCACCAGTGGCCAAGCCAACTACCTACGACTATGAGTAGCTCGCCAACAAAGAAAACTAGTCTTTTTCCTATCTCTCCTCCTATGCGAGCTGAGCTCCATGGTGGCGGCGCTCTCCTCGTACGCGCCACCTGCCTCCTCCTGCTCGCCGTGGGCGCGGCGGCGTGCATCATGCCAGTAGAGTACCTGTACCCGCCCTTCAACCTCACATACTTCCACTTCATCGACACCAACGGCGTCTTCCTCCTCTCCACCAACGCCAACTTCTCCGCCGCCGTCTACAACGCCGGCTCCAGCGCCGCCTCCGACACCCAGTCCCGCTTCTTCTTCTCCGTCCTCCACAGCGCCTCCCGCACCCCGATCTGGACCGCCACCGCCGCCGGCTCCACCATCCCCGAGTCCGTCATCCTCTCCCTCTTCGCGCAAGGCCTCTCCCTGTTCGACCCCTACGCCGCGCGCCCCAACCCAGCATGGTCCACGCCGCGCCTCCGCCAGCCCGCCGTCGCGCACCGCCTCCTCGACACCGGCAAGCTCAGGCTCATTGGCGCTGACAACGCCACACTCTGTTCGTCCTACGAGCGCCCCACCAACACGCTGCTCCTGGGGCAGGCGCTTCCCCTGGGCGTACCGCTCACGTGTTCCACGTCGGACCAGGACCTCAGTCCAGCCACGACGTCTCCTCCATGGCTGTCAACGCCTCCGGCTTGTACCTCCTCGCCACCAACGGCGGGAACACCATCTACAGGCTACTCTTCTCGTCACCCTTGCAAGGCGGCATGCTCGAGGTGGACCCTTCCGGCCGCCTGCGCGCGCTGACACTGACTGCCGACGCCAGCAGTGTCTGGATCGCGCCGACCAATGATTGCGACCTCCCGCTGCTGTGTCGGTTGCTAGGCATCTGCACCTAATCCGTTGGCGGCAACAGGTCCACTACCTGCGGGTGCCCGACGCGTTCAACACCTACTCCAGTGGCGGCTGCGCGCCCGCCGATGGCTCCGTCCTTCCATCAGGCAGCTGCGGCTTGGTTCGATTTGATGGTGGGGAGTCGTCGTTCGCGGCCGGCGATTGGTGGTCGAGAAGAGAGCGGAAGCAGACAGCCAGATGCTTGGTTCCGATAGAGACGGGAGCGAGTGACTTTTTTTGAGATAGAATGACGGGTGGGTCCCACACTGAAGCATGCAACCAGTGCCACGTAAGCATGTGAGTTGGCAAAACAGCTATGGAAAACCGTTTTAAGGGGTAAAGTAGATGGTTTTGCATATTATAAAGTGTTAAATAACTGGTTTTATAGTTTGGGGGGTAAATTAGTCTTACATTATACTTTGTGGGGGTAAATAGACTTTTTTCTTATCCATTTGACTGAGTTTTCTATTTTGCACTGTAGGATTACACTGGGAGGGAGGTCACCGTCAACAATTTATTTGCTGTTCTGCTTGGCAACAAGACCGCTGTGCGTGGTGGGAGTGGCAAAGTCGTTAACAGTGGCCCCGATGATCATATTTTTGTTTTTTACAGTGATCATGGAGGCCCCGGTGTCCTTGGTAAGTACTAAGAACTAACCTTTCTTGTACTTCGGTCAGATTACACGTCAGCACATGAATATATACATGTGAAATCAGAGATAGCCACAGTTGTTTTATTCGATCGAAAATTTTCAGGGATGCCTACCTATCCGTACCTCTACGGTGATGACCTCATCGACGTTCTGAAGAAGAAGCATGCTGCTGGGACCTACAAAAGTCTGGTAAGACCAGTTAATTGTTGCTCAGTTAATTTTTGCTCTTTGGTTTTGTGCTGCTTGAGGCAATGGCTTGAGCTGTACGCGTGTTTGTCCTCTTTTTGCAGGTTTTCTATCTTGAAGCATGTGAATCTGGGAGCATCTTTGAGGGCATGCTGCCGAATGACATCAATGTCTACGCGACCACTGCATCTAATGCAGAGGAGAGCAGCTGGGGGACGTACTGCCCCGGCGAGTTTCCGGAACCTCCACCGGAATATGACACCTGTTTGGGCGATCTGTATAGTATTGCTTGGATGGAAGACAGGTACCTGAATTCGCACATCTCTCTTTGTTTTCACACCATTTTGTAATTTTAGAATCTTGTCCCCAGATCCTGTATAACTAATTCACATGTGCAGTGCCTATTTTGGCTTCCCTCACCATCAATTAGTTTAGTGATTACTTTGGGTACTCTCTGATTCGTTATTTTGAGACAATTATAAAGATAACTACATGATAACCTGACTACCTAATTTTTGTTTTCAATAAAGTAAGACGCTGATAATATGTGCTGCTCCTGCTCTACATGTAAGTGCACATGCTTGGTAACAAGTTTGTTAATTCCCAAGACGGTACCATATATCATAGCAGTTGATATCGACCATGTGGTCTGTACTCAATAAACTGAATATGTTGTTGTTGCACAACTCCTTAGTAAGATGAGAAAAAATAATAGGACGACCATATGGCCGTCAACCTGTCCTTGCCAGCTCATACTCTACTCTTTGAGTTAGACCAAACTCTCTTAAAACACATACTATTGCTGCATCTTGGATCAAAACATATGCATTTAACCAGGCCATGTTTTCATTATTTTAGTGCTTAGCTAATATATTTCCTGTTGACAGTGATGTCCACAATCTGCGGACTGAATCTCTCAAGCAGCAGTATCACTTGGTATGTGTTCAGACTTAAACACTTCAGCATGACCCTACAGCCCCGCTTCAGTGTGCCCTAATAGGCAAGTTATTGGTTGAGCAGGTCAAGGACAGGACATCGGTTCACAACACATTCAACTATGGTTCCCATGTGATGCAGTACGGTTCTTTGGACCTGAGTGCTCAGCATTTGTTTAGGTACATTGGCTCAAATCCTGCTAACGACAATGCCACGTTTGTGGAAGATAACTCATTGCCATCATTCTCAAAAGCTGTTAATCAGCGCGATGCTGACCTTGTTTACTTCTGGCAGAAGGTTAGTTTATCACGAGGAATGTATTTACCTCGATTGTTGCCATAAGATCCATATGTCTTGTCTTATACACAATTACTTCATTCAGCTTCGTGAACAAACCAGCTGATTAGCTTCTTTCTCTCATGTGAAGTACCGGAAATTGGCTGAAGGCTCTCCTGAGAAAAATGATGCCCGGAAGGAATTGCTTGAAGTGATGGCCCACAGATCTCATGTTGACAACAGTGTTGAGCTGATCGGAAACCTTCTCTTTGGCTCTGAGGATGGTCCAAAGGTTCTTAAGGCTGTCCGTGTAGCAGGCGAGCCTCTTGTTGATGACTGGAGCTGCCTTAAGTTTACGGTAAGCCTCTATTGCCTTTCGATTGTTTTGTGCTATGTTCACAAACTGCTAGTCTTGAACTAAGACTAAGAGTGCATTCTCAACCTGTGATTTCAAATACATTAATTAATAAATCAGTTAATATATTTGATTAAGTTTGATATATGTTGATAAGTTGATCGGACTAGAATTTATGAACTGCAATATTTTACTTATATTCCACTTTCAGGTGTTTTGTTCCACTTTAGTCAGATTTTTATAATTCGTACATAGTTAACTCTCGTTGCAGATAAGTGCAGGGTTCCAATGATTTACTGTTATCTTAATGATTTATTACATTTCCAAATGTTTTTTCTAGCAAGTTGCTTTGGTGCCGATACTGTCAACTCATAACCACTGAATATAGAATCATTATCAAGATTTGCAGCAGCTCAATCGTGACAAACTCCTAACCTGCATCTGTATTTACTCAGGTACGAGCTTTTGAATCACAATGTGGATCGTTGGCACAGTATGGAATAAAGCACATGCGGTCCTTCGCGAACATCTGCAACGCTGGCATCCGTCGCGAAGCATTTTCTAAAGTTGCTGCTCAGGTGTGCACTAGCATTCCGTCCAATCCCTGGAGCTCCGTCCATGAGGGTTTCAGTGCTTAATGAACCATAGGTGAAGCAACATTAGCCAATATTTCAGCTGTTGCTCCATACAAAGGAAAAGGTACCTAGCTTTCCTTCTGTTCAGCAAAATCCCTCCATTACAGTTCTCTGAACATTAGGCTCGCTTCAGGGTTGTAGTGCTTGAACGATAGGTGGAGCAGACCCATGCAATTGCTTTAACTGTTTCACAATACTCCCTCCGTTCCAAAAAGTTTGTCGCTTCGTAGTTCATTTTTGAATTACAAAGCGACAAACTTTTTAGAACGGGGGGAGTACATAGTTGTGCTTCCTTTTTCCATGTACATACATAGTAGGAACGCTACTTGGCAATAATATTTGTAATTGTTGTACATAATATTACCAAAACTTTGTCAGAAGATGTGTATTTTGTATTTCATAAATGAAGAATGTTCTGGTACTATTTTTATATTGCGGGTAAAGTTGGGTATCTATTATCAAAAGATATCTCTTGGATTTCATGTCACCTTGTGCAGTTCACTAGTCTTGGGTTGGGTCAGAGGATCAAGCCCAAGTCTGTGATTTCAGACTTGCCGTGATCATGGATTGGTTGTGTCCCTTATCAGTTGACACATTGTTCCGCATTATACATACTTCCTCCGTCTTTGAAAGTTTGTCACTTTCTAGTTCAAAAATAAATTAGAAAGCGACAAACTTTTGAGAACAGATGGAGTACGTATTATTCTGCTAGTAAAACGTAGCTTGAACTGACAGTGCATACTGGTGGAAAGAAATAAAAAAATCCCAGTAAAATGAAAGTGCAAAAAAATTAGTTCAGTTGCTTAATAGGAGTAGGGTTACTACTTCATGGAGGACTTTTAGGCCATGTTTGGCACAACTTCTGATGCAACTTCTTCATGAAAATAAGCTGAGTGTGTACCAAATAGGAAGCTGCTTCTCAGAATGAACTAAAAGCAGAAGCTATTTTTCACCAGCTTTTCAAAGAAGCTGCTTTTATAACAAGTTCCAGCTGTGCCAAACAAGGACTACTATGCTAATCGAAGTCGGGGCTTTCCCCATATAAAATTCCTATCGGAAATGGAGCACGACAGTGTGAATTCCAGAAAGCGTAGATGGGTTGGGGGAAATCGTATATCTAGGGGAATTTCCCTAGATATTCTGCACCAACTCGAGTGTATGCTTATCTCTACAGTCAGCACATAATCTCCTTTTGAATTTGCTGAAATTAGTGAGTTCTATAGAGGCAGAGTTGATGTTGGTGATGTGCCCAAGAGACAATCATAACAATTCGGGTTAAGGCCTATTGGATATCTGATTCATACGCAATTATGCTACTAATGGGCTTGCAACATAAAAGTCCATTAGTATGCCTATAAATATGAGGGGTAGGGTTAGGGGCTAATCACCCCACCACGTGACAGCCTTAGCCGCCATCCCTCGAAGGCCTCACGCCGAGACCCTTGTCGCTCGCGCGGTGCTAGCGCACCGGCGCACGACATTCCTCTCCGCACGTGTGAATTCCGTGGAGGCGCTGCTGCTACTGCTGCGTTGATCGGCTGCGACGAACGTGTTCGTCTGCTGCTGCCATGAAGAGGGTGAGGAGGAGATGAACGAGATCGTCTACTTCTCCTACACCGACGCGCGTCTTTGTTCCGCTGAGCTGTGCATCTAGTGGTAACGATCTATGACCTCTGTACTCATATGTTTCCTGGGTGATGCCGCAGAGTTGCTAGAGTAGCGTACCGCCGATTCTCTAACAGTGGTATCAGAGCCGACTTGCGTAGTTTTTGGTCTGTATCTTCTTAGTAGATGGGATCTATTGCAGACATGTTCATACGATGAATTTTTTACACGGTTTTTGGGGTTTGGAATTGGTTAGAGTAGATTGTGATCGTATATGACTAAAGGGTCAGTTCGTGCTCCTTCTCTGTTGTGTGCGCAACCTGTCCCTACTGGCTGGAATCACCATCGAGACTAATGCGTACATAGCTAACAGATTGAGCCAACAGACTACGCTCATGAGTCGCGATCTACTCATGAATAATCAGTCACATTGAAAATTGAGTCATTCTGAATGACTCAGATTTGGGTTGATTTGATCAATCCGATGAGATTTTCATAGTGATTTCATAGATGCCATATATGTAATTCTGTTTGGTGTTGCTTTCTGCTATAGCGATTACATAACATAGTTTCGCGCTAGAAATCGTTCTAGGCTTAAATCGTTTTTGCAGGGAATGATGTGAATGGTATGGCCTTAATGTGATGTGATGATCTGTGTGTAAATTCGTGCAGCCTGCGTGTTGCAAATTTAACACAACCGGGTTGAGGTTGTCACATAATTGTATAATGACCTGCGTGTCAACCTGTGATGATTGATCTCTCATGTAATTTGGTAGCTATTAGTTGTATTAGCTTCTTTTATGATCATAGAGATGTCTTCAAGCATGGTGGAGATAGAGATCACCACAAGAAGGGAGGCATGGCAGCTCAGATCATGATGGAACCATGGCGATGGAGAGCATTATGATTTTAAGAGCCATACTATTTACAATGTGATATGATCATATATTTGTGATGTTTATGTATTACTATTCTTTTCATGCTTTTCATATGGTAGATGTTTTGTCATGATAGAATAGCTTCACTCGGAAAAGTTGAGTATTTGATGTCATTTACCAATAATTGCACCTATGCTATTTTGATCGTTGTGTGGTAGGTTTGCCAAATCAAAGTACCATCATTTATCATAATGCATAGGGTGAATGTTGGACATTCACATGCATAGTGTTGGTTTACTCAACAAAGCTATCAAAACGGTTTTGAGCTTTATGGCATAAAGTTGAGAGCCGGGGCATTGGATATCACCCAACAAACAAGAGTCATATAGGGATATGATTAACAATGGTTGTTTACCTATGTCACTAATTTCCTAGCAGTGAAGCCAAATCTCACTAGGAATTAGTGAATATAGATCTTAAACCACTATATGTCGTTAGAGGGAAGACGATGATCATATAGTGGTGATATCTTTTATTAAACTGTTAATAGGACATAGTGTTAAACCTTGCATATTTATTTTCTATTGTAGATAATGTCTACTAGTAACAATTCTGGTTTCAATTTGTGATTTGTTCTTGAAAAGGTAAAACTCAATGGAGCTAACTTTGTCAATTGGTACAGCAATCTGAGAATCGTTCTTAGGCAAGAGAAAACCGAGTACGTTCTTCTGCAGCCTTACCCTGATGACCTCCCAGCTGATGCAACTAATGCAGCACGTAGAGCTTATACGAGGTACTGCGATGATGCGCTTAATGTAAGCTGCCTCATGCTCACCACTATGTCCTCTGATATGCAAAAACAGTATGAGCATACATATGTTTATTCTATGATTGAGGGACTGCGTGGAATGTTTGAGAATTAAGCAAGGGCTGAGAGATACAACATCTCAAAGTCCTTGTTATCATGCAAGCTGGCGGAGGGTAACCCGGTCATCCCTCATGTAATCAAGATGATTAGTTACATTGAAACTTTGGGCAAACTTGGTTCTGAACTCAAGGATGATCTGGCTATTGACGTTGTTCTCCAGTCGCTCCCACCGAGCTACGAGCCATTCATATTGAATTTTCAAATGAATGTCATGGAGAAAACTTTAGCTGAATTGCATGGGATGTTTAACACAGCCGAAGAAAGCATTAAGAAAAATGTCACTCATGTGATGATGGTGCAAAAGGAGAATAAAAAGAGGAAGTGTGTGATGCATCCTAAAGGTAAAGGCAAGGGAAAGGTTCCCGATGAGCCTTCAAGCTCAAAGTCTAAACCAAAGGGAAAATCTGATGATGAATGCTTTCACTGTCATGATAAGGGGCACTGGTCTAGGAACTGCAAGAAGTACTTGGAGGATAAGAAGAAGAAGGGAAGTGAGACTTCCACTTCAGGTATAAATGTTATAGAAATTAACATTGTATTATCTTCTAGTGAATCATAGGTATTTGATACCGGATTGATGATTCGCACTTGCAAATCGTTGTAGGGTCTAAGTGAGACTAGAAGATTTGCAAAAGGCGAGTTTGATATTCGTGTCGGCAATGGAGTAAAGGATGCGGTCATAGCTATCGGAACTTACCACTTGTCATTACCCTCAGGATTAGTTTTGAAATTGAATAATTGTTATTTCATTCCTACTTTGAGTAAGAACATTATCTCTTCTTCATGTTTAGAAGAAGTTGATGGTTATGAAATTGTAATAAAGAACAAATGTTGTTCTATTTATTACAATTATATTTTTTATGCGCAATGTCCATTGGTGAATGGGTTATATGTTCTTGATCTTGAGGATAAAACTGTCTGTAACATTAATACCAAGAGGGCTCGATGAAATGATCTAAATCCCACTTTTATTTGGCATTGTCGCTTAGGTCATATAAATGAGAAACGCATTGAAAAACTCCATAAAGATGGTTTACTAAGGTCATTTGATTTTGAATCACTTGGGCACATGCGAATCTTGTTTGCTTTAGAAGATGACCAAAGCACCCTTCACTGGTCAAAGTGAGAGGGCGACTGACTTGTTGGGACTTATACATACAAATGTATGTGGACCAATGAGTTCAATTTCCAGAGGTGGTTTTTAGTACTTCATCACATTTACCGATGACTTTAGTAGATACGGTTATGTCTACCTAATGAGGCACAAGTATGAGTCCTTTGAAAAGTTCAAAGAATTTCAGAATGAAGTACAAAATCAATTGGGCAAGACAATTAAACTTCTACGATCTGATCGTGGGGGTGAATATTTGAGCCATAAATTTTATGATCATTTAAAACAATGTGGAATTGTTCCACAATTGACTCCACCTGGAACGCCTCAATGGAATGGGGTGTCCGAGCGGAGGAACCGAACCTTGTTGGACATGGTTAGGTCGATGATGAGCCAAGCAGATCTTCCACTATCATTTTGGGGTTATGCTCTTGAAACTGCTGCGTTTACACTAAACAGAGTCCCAACTAAGTCTATTGAGAAGACACCATATGAGATGTGGACCGAGAAATGTCCCGAATTGTCTTTCCTTAAAGTTTGGGGATGTGATGTTTATGTCAAACGTTTGACGTTAGACAAACTCACTCCAAAATCAGACAAATGCTTCTTTATGGTATATCTATCCTAGGGAAACCAAAGGATATTATTTTTATAATAAAACGGAGGGTAAAGTGTTTACCGCTCGTAATGGTGTCTTCTTGGAGAAAGAGTTTCTCTCAAAAGGAGTTAGTGGGAGCAAGATGCATCTTGAAGAAATTCAAGAAATACCTGAAAATGTTTCAGCATCCATTGATCCTATACAGGATGTATAAGATGTTGTGCAACCAGTTGATGAAACACCAGCCCCACGATGGTCTACGAGGGTACATCATGCGACTCAAAAGTTAACGCTTCTAACCACGGAGCAGCATGACATGGTATTATTGGACAATAATGAGCCCACGACCTATACCGAATCAATGATGGGACCCTACTCTGAGAAGTGGCTTGGAGCCATGGAATCCGAAATTGAATCCATGCATGAAAATCAAGTTTGGAACTTGGTTGATCCAATCGAAGGTGTGAGACCTATCGATTGTAAATAGATTTTCAAGAAAAAGACTGATATGGATGGAAATGTTCACATCTATAAAGCGCGATTGGTGGCGAAAGTTTTCAAACAAATTCAAGATGTTGATTATGATGAAATGCTTAAGTCTGTTCGGATTCTTCTAGCGATTGCTGCATATTTTGATTATGAAATATGGCAGATGAATGTCAAAACAACCTTTCTTAATGGAAGTCTGACTGAGGATGTGTACATGACACAACCTGAGGGTTTTGTCGATCCTAAAAATGCTAATAAAATATGCAAGCTTCAAAAGTCTATTTATGGACTGAAGCAAGCATCTCATAGTTGGAATCTACGTGTTGATGAAGTAATAAAAGGGTTTGGTTTCATCAAGAACGTAGAAGAACCTTGTATTTAGAAGAAGTTTAGTGGGAGTGCACATGTATTTCTGGCCCTATATGTAGATGACATATTATTGATCGAAAATAACATGCCAATGTTTGATGATGTTAAATCCTCATTGAGAAAAAGGTTCTCAATGAAGGATTTAGGAGAGGCAGCGTATATTTTGGGCATAAAGATCTATAGAGATAGATCTAAAAGGCTAATTAGATTAAGCTAAGATACATATATTGACAAGATATTGAATTGGTTCAATATGCAAGATTCCAAGAAAGGTTTCTTGGCAATGTCACATGACATTACTCTAAGCAAGAGTCAGTGTCCTTCGACACCTGATGAGAAAAAGAGGATGAGAGCGATTCCTTATGCTTCGGCTATTGGATCGATCATGTATGTCATGCTGTGTACACACCCAGATGTATCTTATGCTCTAAGCATCACGAGCAGGTACCAGTCAAATTATGGTGAGGCTTATTGGACCGTTGTCAAAAACATCCTTAAGTAATTGAGAAGAACTAAGGATGCATTCTTAGTGTTTGGAGGTCAAGAAGAGCTCGTTAGAAAAGGTTACACCGATGCCATCTTCCAAACTGATAAGGATGATTCTAGATCACAATCCGATTTTGTATACTGCCTCAATGGAGGGGCAGTGAGCTGGAAAAGTTCCAAGCAAGATACAATAGCAGATTCAACCACAGAGGTGGAGTATATTGCAGCTTCTGAAGCTACAAAGGAAGCTGTTTGGATCAGAAAATTTGTTTCTGAGTTGGGTGTTGTTCCTAGCGCGTCCGGTCCTGTGGATCTCTATTGTGACAATAGTGGAGCCATCGCACAGGCAAAAGAGCCTAGACCATACAAACGATCCGAATACATGCTACAACGCTATCACCTCATTCGAGAGATCATTGACCGAGGTGATGTGAAGATATGCAAGGTGCACACGGATTTGAATGTTGCAGATCCGTTGACAAAGCATCTTCCACAATCAAAGCATGAGGCGCACACGAGATCTATGAGTATTAGATACTTATATCAGTGATCATAGTGTGTTGTGGGAGACTTGTGTCACAACTATGTTTATGTACTATTAAATAAATTGTTATATGAGTAATCATTATTTACACTGATCATCAAGTATGTGACTTGTTCGTGAAACTCTTTGTTAATAGTAATGTTACTCTAGATAATTCCTAGTCTTATATGAGATAATGATTGCATACAGACTAGTACATGTATTAATTGATGATAACGTTTCACAGATCATAGATATGGAGATATCGAATTAATAATGTGAACACATGTTAGTGAACACGGTGTTGGATTGACCCACTACGAGACACTGCTAGGATTGTTATTTTCATATGTGCCATCAGTTGGTCTTGAGTGATACACCTGCTAGATCTTAGACCTGAGATCGTCATTGTTTCTCACTATGTGTAGTTGTGTACTTTGAGACTACCAAACGCTACTCCGTAATTGGATAGTCATAAAAGTAGTCTTCTGGTATATAATGAAACATAGAATGGAATGTGCGCGGATCAAGATGGGATTTGCCCCTCCTTAATAACAGGAGAGATATCTTTGGGCCCCTCAAGATAGTTGGATTTGAAAGTGCATGGCCATGCCAAAGTGATTAAAGGTTAATCACAGTGACTAAAAGTTAGTCATGGAATGAATCCACTATTTGATCAAGTGAATGGTCGAGCTATCACAAGGATGGCACGCATCTCGCCCTGAGCTTGACCGGTATCGTGAGGCAAAGGGATTAGCATGTTGAATGTATCTAGGTTCGGCCGATATAATCTTTATGTACATTCGGGAGTCAATATATCCTGCTAGGTACCTCTACTGACTTGTGGTTGGAAATGGTTTCCATACACAACCGACTGCACATGAACCTAACGGGTCACACACTTAAGGAGTTGGAATATCGAAAATCTTGGCTAGATGATTGTCTCTAGTGCAAGTGGGAGATTGTTGGTGATGTGCCCAAGAGGAAATCATAACAATTCGAGTTAAGGCCTATTGGATATCTGATCCATAAGCAATTAGGGTACTAATGGGTCTGCAACCTAAAAGTCCATTAGTACGCCTATAAATATGAGGAGTAGAGTTAGGGGCTAGTCACCCCACCACGTGACAGTCCTAGCCGCCATTCCTCGAAGGCCTCACGCCGAGACCCTTGCCGCGCGCGCGGTGCTAGCACACCAGCGCACGACGTTCCTCTCCGCACGTGTGGATTCCGTAGAGGTGCTGCTGCTACTGCTTCGTTGATCGACTGCGACGAGTGTGTTCGTCTACTGCTGTCGTGAAGAGGGCGAGGAGGAGGCGAACGAGATCGTTTACTTCCCCTACATCGACGCGTGTCTTTGTCCTGCTGCGTTAAGCGTCTAGTGGTAACGATCCATGACCTCTGTACTCGTATGTTTCCTGGGTGATGCGGTAGAGTTACCAGAGTAGCGTACCGCCGATTCTCTAACAGTTGAATAGCCATACACAGCATTAGCAGTTGTTATAATCCAGAAAGCAAGAGCCATAACCTCTACTTTGTTTGATAGTATAATGAACTCCAAAATGACATAATCACGGATGCAATGATCCAGCAGTAGTATAACGGGATCTAGATGGTTGCCTTGCAAGTACCAAGGGACATGCTATTAACACTACTACAAAAAGCATTTTTACAGGCGCCTCAAATTTTCAAACACAGGCGGTCCTTAAAAATATGCGACTCTGATGACGAATGATATAATAACCGCCTGTGATGAAAGAACAACACAGGCGGATTTTAGAGAACAACCGTCTGGGTAAATACATGATCTTCACAGGCGGTTCTTAATTAAGAACCATCTGTAATGCAATGAACTTCACAGACGGATTTTAAGAAACAACCGCCTGGGTAAATACATGATCTTCATAGGCGGTTCTTAATTAATAACCGCCTATAATGTAATCAACTTCACAGACGGTTCTTAATTAACAACGGCCTGAGAAGATCATGTATTTTCAGTGGCGGTCATTGTCTAAGAACTGTATGTAGTTGTTCAATTATCACAAGCGGTTTTCATTGAAATTACAGGGATGTAGTCGTTGCAATTATCACAACCGTATGTAGTCGTTGCAGGGAAAATTGTATCAGGAAAAAAACACAGATGAGCGGATACTAGTACAGTAATGCATTATAAGAAATGCTCGATCACCAGTGAGGCTGGCTTAATTGTGATAATACACCATTAGAGGCTTTACAATTGTTCAAAGATAATTTCTTTACACACTGAGAACAAAAGTCATGCTACATTCATTGTAGATCGACGATGAAGCTCCCATCGATCAATCTAAATTGTACCGTTCTGCTTGCTCCCGAACACGTCTCTTATATTCCGCTGGATCCTGAAAATATTGACATTATTTAAATTAACAAATGTCGAAGGAGGAATGAATAACCTACATTGGTCACTAAGTCAAAGTGTCATCTAACCTTGATAAGTAGATTATAGCAATCATTTTCAACATCATGCACATTTGGCTGATGCAGCAAACGCTGAACTTCAAGTAGTATAGTTTTGATTGTAAAAGCACTGCACCACCCCTACGAAATATAATTTAAGCAATATAAGAAACCAGTTCAAATAAGTTCGACAACAATTATAAGTAATAATTACATGAACAAAATAGGTCCATCTTACAATCTCTTGATCAAGAATCCCGATGTAGAGTGCTCCCGAACGATGGACATTTGGGTGGAAGAACCCAATTGGAAAGGCACATCTTGGAGGCACCAAGGGATAGTCCTCAGAGAAGGAGATTGTCAGGGGTAGTAACCATCTTCCCATTCAGTCTGCAAAAGAAATTTATTAATAGGAGGACGATGGTTAAACTCATATTGTGCTTGTTCTTCATGACTTACCCCTTCTTTACCGGGGATGATGCACTGCCACTTAAAGAAATCTCCCGATTCAGGCTTCGCAGAGAAACCCTACGCGGAGAAATTGAAAATACCAAAAACAAACAAACCGGAAAAACAAACTACAGTTAAGTTCATAAGTCCATTACAGATACATATGTATATACAACCATGCGGCCGGTGTGCCATATGTACATACATGGGGATGGTTCTTGCGCCACGCCAAGCGCTCCTCCTTCAATCGGCTACACGCCCGAGACATCATTATCTGAAAGACCAAACTTCCAAACTTCCAAATTATTGAGTCCAAACGCATATGTACACAAATGCAAAAGGACACAATCCATATACCAACATTGTTCTAAGTTGATTTCAGAAGATACAAATATATACAATATATATCATCTCGCATTGCTATATACATTTTTTTCAGCATTGACATCTTTGCGCATATAGGGTTTCAAATTCCTTTTAATGCTTCTCTCTACGCGCTTGATGTTTTCTGGTTCAGTGAAAAGGTACATCTCTTCATACTGATTATATTCCTCTTCATTATCTCCCACATTCTCAACCCCAACAATATTTTGCTTTCCAGAAACAACTACGTGCAACTTCTAAGTTTCTGGATCTTGAACATAAAAAACTTGTGCAACATTATCGGCGAGAACCCATAGTTCATCTTTGTAACCCACTTTATTCAAGTCTACCAGTGTCAGCCCGTAATTGTCCACTTTCAAACCATCAGGATGTTTGACCCATTGGCACTTAAATACGGGCATTACCATTCTTTCGCCATAATCAAGTTCCCATATTTCCTCTATGAACCGGAAGTATGTGGTCTTCTGCCCTTGTGAATCATAAGCCTCAATACGAACACCACTATTTTGTGCAACACTCTTAACGTTTTTTTCTTTAGTGTAAAATGTGTAACCATTGATGTCATATGCTTGCCATGATGTTACCAAAGCAGATGGGCCAAAAGCTAACTTCTTCATTGTTGCCTCTTCTATAGTGTTTCCATATGATATATTTTTGTCCATTAACCATTCAGTGAAACATCTTCTGTGCTCTTTCATGATCCAGTCCTCTGTGCGGTCTTGTTTTTTATCACGAAGCTCAATTTGGTGTTCCTCGATGTACGGCTCAGCCATTGCGAGCTGTTGTAGTACACCAAAATGTGCACGGTGTAGATTCTTGTAATCTTGAACAATAAAAGTTTTCTTACCCACTTTGCCTCTCCCACGTAGTCTACCCTCATGTACCGGTATAGGCACACCTATCGATTTTCCATCTTTGATGTAATCAGCACAACCCTCAATCACTTCTTCAGTGGTGTATCCTTCCATAATTGAACCCTCTGGGTGAGCACGGTTCCGCACATAACCTTTTAATACTCCTAAATATCTCTCCAACGAAAACATATGATGTAAATATAGTGGCCCCAATGCTTTTATCTGATCAACAAGATGTATGATTAGGTGTACTTGCATATCAAAAAAGGATGGTGGGAAACACATCTCAAGCTTGCACATTGTCTCGACGATGTATGTTTTCAGATAGTCTAAATCTTCACGTGCTATCACCTTTTGCGATACTGCATTGAAGAAGTAACACAAACGTGTGATGACAACTTTTATATGCTCAGGTTTGATTACTCTTATTGCAATGGCAAGGAAAACTGTCATCATCATGTGATAGTCGTGAGAATTATAACCGAATAAAGACAAGTCTTTCATCGAGACTAGTTTGTGAATATTGGATGAGAAACTCGTGGGCACTTTGATCCCACGCAAGCATTCGCAAATTGCTTTTTTCTCTTCTAGCGTCAAGTTGTAGCTGGCTGGGGGAAGGTAATGCTTCCCGTTCGCCTTTTCTACTGGATGAAGCTCTCGTCTCAAATCAAGATTTACTAGGTCCATACGTGAATTTAATCTGTCCTTTGTTTTCCTCGGCATGTCCAGCAAGGTCCCAATGATGCTTTCAAATACATTCTTTGTAACGTGCATCAAATCAATACTATGGCAAAATTCCAGATTCTTCCAATACAGAAGATACTTGAAAAAATTGATTATTTCTTGAAAGTCATGTCAGTTGTATCATCCGAAGATGTACTTTTCTTTCTCTTAATTCCTTTACTATTTTTTCCCTTACGGAAAGCAATATGAATGTTCTTGACCATTTCAAACACAAGTTTTCCACTGTAAGGTTTCGGTGCAATATCTTTTTGGATTTTTTTATCAACTTGTTCTTTCATCTTCCTATACTTGTGTGTATCTGTCAAGAACCGTCGATGTCTCATGTACACCGTCTTTCTGGATGAAGTGAGGTATAGAAATCCAGTTCTATCCATGCACCTAACGCAACCTTTCTTCCCTTTCATTTGTCCGGATAATGTAAACAGTCCGGGATAATCATGCACGGTAACGAATATCATTGCTCTTAGCGTGAAATACTCTCGCTTGTACTCATCCCATGTACGTACCCCTTCATTCCACAATTTCGCCATATCTTCCATTAAAGGTTCCAAGAACACATCAATTTCGATGCCGGGTTGTTTCGGACCTTGGATAAGAATAGATAATAAGATATATTTCCTTTCGTGACACAACCACGTCGGTAGGTTGTACATCGTTAAGACCACGGGCCATGTGCTATGTATGCTCCTTTTTTCACCAAACGGATTCATTCCATCTGTACCCAAGGCAAACCTCACATTTCTGATTTCCTTCGCAAATTCTGGATACTGAATATCAAAATTTTTCCACTGCGTTGCATCACCAGGGTGTCGTATATGTTTTTCATTCTTCTTGTGTTGCTCGGAATGCCAACGCATAATTTCAGCCTCCCTAGGGTTTGAGAACAAACGCTTCAAGCGACCGGAAGGTACCACATCATCAAAGCAGGAATTTTTCTCTTATTCTTCCCGTCTGCATCGCCAGAAGTATCTTCATCGTCACCTTCAGGACCAATAATAAACTTCTTATTCTTCTGAGTCTTTTTCATGTTGGTAACATACTGGTGATTGTAGTCCTTCTTATATCTACTGACACCACAAATGGGGCATCTAGTTGCGAGTTCATGCTCTTTGCGATACAAAATACAATGGTTCACACAAGTGTGTATTTTTGTCACACCTAGTGCCATCGGGCAAAGAAGTTTCTTCGCTTTATAAGTGCTTCTGGCAGTTTATTTGTATTTGGAAGAATTTCTGCCAGAAGATACAAAAGATCAGAGAAACTACAATCGGACCATCCGTGCGTAGCTTTCAACTTTAGTAGTTCTAAGACCGCATGCAATGTAGTAAACTCTTTATCACAACCGTTTGATTCATCATATAAAAGCTCTGTCGCCGCATTCTGCAATGTCACTATTTTACTTAAAACTTTGCTTGCTCCCATAGAAGTCAGTACATATGGTTCAATGTGACGCAACATCTCCTCACAATCGAACTCATCATCATCATCACCAGCTTGATTGTCACTACCATCATCGATATGAACATTATCATCATCCGAGCCTCTCTCATCATCTTTATCCACATCATGTGTATCTAACTCACCATGCTCTGTCTATATTGTGTAGTTATTTTTGAAACCTCTTTTCACCAAATGAGATTGGATTACTATAGTATCCATCCAAGCAATCTTATTTTCGCAGTCGATACATGGACATAATATGTCATCTATCTTTTGCAACTTCGCATGTCTCTTGGATGCTTCAATAAAATTTGCAACATTATGAATGTACATAGGATCGGGTCTTGGCATGTTATACATCCACGCTCGACGGTCCATGCTTCAATAATAGAATTTTTGTCAGATTTACAAAATTTGGCCACAAATATTCTCTAAAGGTCTTCTATAAAATGAATTTACAAAGATATAACAAATATGATTAGGGCGACTAATGTAGGAGACGGGCGACGTCTTGAGGCGGACGGAGTCAAAGGGGGAAACAGGCTCAGCAGCATAGGCTAGGTCTGGGTGGGATCCGATCCGTTATATCTTGATGTCGGATCCCATCCAACGATTGTAACTAAATGGGTGAGTTATAAAACCATCTCCTTAGAAAGCTAACCCTAATCACTCCTTCGAAATATATGCAAGCAGGAGGTACGCACACACAAGTAGCATATTGAAAAGGAAAACACATAAAACTACAATTACAAGTTCGGGTAAACTTCATGCATCTTATATATATTACAATAGCATCTGTTAATTAAACATCATATTTATGTCACATAATAGGTACAAAAAGGAAACAATCCATATAGTCCATACATCAATATACCAGAACACAATCCATACAGTGCTTACACATGCAAAAAGACAGAATCCATATACCAAAACACACAAAACTAACAGCTTATCATCTAATGAAAATATACAAAGAAAAAGTAAGGAAACTACATTTACCTTGCATCTGTTAATTAAACAATAGCATCTTATATATATTACAATAGAATCTGTTAATTAAACATCATATTCATATCACATAATAGGTACAAACTACAATAAGCTTATTACAATATAGTCCATACATCAATATATAAAAGACCAAACTAGCAAAACACACAAAAAAGAAACAATCCATATAGTCCATACATCAATATACCAGAACACAATCCATACAGTGCTTACACATGCAAAAGGACATAATCCATATACCAGAACACACAAAACTAACAGCTTATCAGCTAATGAAAATATACAAAGAAAAAGTAAGGAAACTACATTTACCTTGCAGAGGCGTCAGCACGGTGGGGAGGCGTCAGCACGGTGGGCCGGCTGGGTGGAGAAGTGGCGGTGCGGGGTTGAGCGGCGGCGCGGCAGTATGGGCTGGGCGGTGGAGCGGCGGCACGGCGCAGGGGAAATTCAACAGCCTTGCGGCGTCGATATAAATTCTCCAGGGTTGCATTTTGACTGCGGTGAGGGGTCCTTATATAGACGTCGGTTTTTCACAGGCAGTTTTTAACTTTATCTCAGGCGGCTTTTACTTACCAACCGCCTGAAAAGATATTTAATCAAGAATATTAATTAAGAAGTAAATATCTTTACAGGCTGTTGGTACTTAATAACCGCCTGAGAAAATGTTTATCTCAGGCGGGTATTACTTACCAACCGCCTGAGATAATGCCAACTGAACAAAATATTTTTAAAACTTGTATAGCTGACGTTGTAATGTTTTGGTAAATATCAAATTAATTTCTACTCACATATTATTCACATTTGTGTATCTCATAAAAAAAGTTCCTTCACTCAAAATTGTTGGTATGAACATATTTGTATAATTTATACATGTATGATTTTTTTTTAATTTTTTTAAAAGCATTCCAACATGTCAAACTTCAAATTATCCACCATTCTAACTAAATGCTCATATACATATGAGCACTTAGAGCACATTCACTTGATTGAAATCCAGAAATTCTGACACACCAGTATTCATTGACACGAATGAACACATATATATCACAAAACACAAGAAATATGTACAAGAACAGAATTGAAGCTAAACATGTACAAGAAATCCTAAAACTACAAAAGAAATATGTACAAGAACTCCTAAAACTACACTACGGCCCCGCCTCCTCCGCCCTCTCCGCCAACTTCTCAAACCACGCCAAGCGGTCCTCCTCCGACTCGTCGTCGTCGTCGTCGTCACCATGGTGGTGGTCGTTGTCGTCGTCGCCGTCGTCATCGTCGTCATCATCATCGTGCTCCTCCTCCTCCTCCTCCTCCTTCTCCTCCTCCTCCTCCGGCGACGATGCAGCAGGAGAGTGGGTCGGCTGCTCCGGCTGAGCCGATTGCTCTGGCTGTACCGGTGGCTCCGGCTGCACTGGCAGTGGAACGCGCTAGTCGTCATTCACCCTCTCGAGGGAGGTGCAGCGTATCCGCTTGCAGGGTGGCTGCCTCGGCGGGCTAGGAGGCGGAAGGTTGGCCATGGCTGTGGTGGTTCGTCGGCGCCGAGCTAGGAGGTGGAACGATGGAAGAAGAAGAAAGGAGTGCAAAAGTTCTGTGCTTGTACATAATCGACGACGCGCCTTATATATGGTCTGTGCGGAGCGGTTCGTTTCCCGCGCATTGAACTCTTTGCAGACCTCGTGCAGCGCACAATTAAACCACTGTGGAAGACGATCTTCAGAGATCCTTCCGTCTCTCTGGTATCCATGTGGAACATCGCGCACGCGTCCCTGCACCACGACTTCCTAACTTCTCTGTAGACCTCGTGCAGCGTGTCAGTTAATTAACATCTTCTCAGGCCATTAATTAACATCTTGTAGTTTCAAAAATATTTATCTCAGGCGGGTATTACTTACCAACCGTCTGAGATAATACCCGATATTGTTCTTCAGTTTCCTTATCCCTTGCTTCTTTTTTATTTAGATTCCAATATAAATACTCAAACATGTTTAGATTCTGCAAATTGTGTCCAAATTCGATGATCCTTTCTTCTACATTTGTATAAAATTAACATCTACCACCTGAACAAAATATTTTGTTCATTGCGCATTGAACTCTTTGCAGACCTTGTGTGTCGCACAATTAAACCACTGTGGAAGATGATCTTCAGAGATCCTTCCATCTCTCTTGTATCCATGTGGAACGTCGCGCATGCGTCCCTGCACCACGGTTTCTTAACTTCTCTACAGACCTCGTGCGGCGTGTCAATTAATTAACATCTTCTCAGGCCATTAATTAACATCTTGTAGTTTCAAAAATGTTTATCTCAGGCGGGTATTACTTACCAACCGTCTGAGATAATGCCCGATACTGTTCTTCAGTTTCCTTATCCCTTGCTTCTTTTTTATTTAGATTCCAATATAAATACTCAAAAATGTTTAGATTCTGCAAATTGTGTCCAAATTCGATGATTCTTTCTTCTACATTTGTATAAAATTAACATCTACCACCTGAACAAAATATTTTTAAAACTTGTATAACTAACATTGTAATATTTTGGTAAATATCAAATTAATTTCTACTCACATATTATTCACATTTGTGTATCTCATAAAAAAAAGTTCCTCCAATCAAAATTGTTGGTATGAACATATTTGTATAATTTATACATGTATGAATTTTTTTAATTTTTTTAAAAGCATTCCAACATGTCAAACTTCAAATTATCCACCATTCTAACTAAATGCTCATATACATATGAGGCATTCATCAAATTATGAACACACATTGATTCAAAAAAATTTAAAAAAAAATCTGAAAAAATTCATAGAGGTTGGTATGATGAGTAAAAATGTCCACTGAAAAAATAAATGAAAAAGCATTATATTCATCAAGATAGAAAAATGAAAAATAGCATTTGTTGTATGTTTTTTATGTTCTGACCAATTTCAAAGGATTTATGAAGTGCAATTTAATGGTAACCTTTACTTATCAATAATATTACAAGAAAGTGGATTTTTGCCTTTTTAAAGGACCATATTTAATCAAGAATATTAATTAAGAAGAAGTAAATATCTTCACAGGCGGTTGGTACTTACCAACCATCTCAGAAGATGTTTATCTCAGGCGGGTATTACTTACCAACCGTCTGAGATTATGCCCGATACTGTTCTTCAATTTCCTTATCCCTTGTTTTTTTTATTTAGAATCCAATATAAATACTCAAACATGATTAGATTCTGCAAATTGTGTCCAAATTCGATGATTCTTTCTTCTACATTTGTATAAAATTAACATCTACCACCTGAACAAAATATTTATAAAACTTGTATAGCTGACATTGTAATGTTTTGGTAAATATCAAATTAATTTCTACTCACATATTATTCACATTTGTGTATCTCATAAAAAAAAGTTCCTTCACTCAAAATTGTTGGTATGAACATATTTGTATAATTTATACATGTATGAATTTTTTTAATTTTTTTAAAAGCATTCCAACATGTCAAACTTCAAATTATCCACCATTCTAACTAAATGCTCATATACATATGAGGCATTCATCAAATTATGAACACACATTGATTCAAAAAATTTTTAAAAAATCTGAAAAAATTCATAGAGGTTGGTATGATGAGTAAAAATGTCCACTGAAAAAATAAATGAAAAAAGCATTATATTCATCAAGATAGAAAAATGAAAAATAGCATTTGTTTTATGTTTTTTATGTTCTGACCAATTTCAAAGGATTTATGAAGTGCAATTTAATGGTAACCTCTACTTATCAATAATATTACAATAAAGTGGATTTTTGCCTTTTTAAAGGACCACATTTAATCAAGAATATTAATTAAGAAGAATTAAATATCTTCACAGACGGTTGGTACTTACCAACCGCCTGAGAAGATGTTTATCTCAGGCGGGTATTACTTACCAACCGTCTGAGATAATCTTCTTCTCAGACGTGTTTTAATTAACGATGAACACACTACACATTCATTCATTCACACAGTTGAAGAACACACAAGATACTCATTCATTAACAATATTCAATCACACATCTCACAAAAGAACACACAAGATGCACAATATTTACACAAGAACACACAAGATACACAAGTAATATTCAATCACATAGATGGACAAAGATAGATTTCATTCATTAAAAATATTTACAAAACAGAAGCAACTAAAAACAACAAAGATAAAAACTAATTAAATCCTACTCCTAATCCTAGTCCCCTTCTTCCTCCTCCTCCTCCTCCTCCTCCTCCTCCTCCTCCTCCTCCGGCGGCGACTCCGGCACCGGTGCAACAGGAGACAGGGCCGGCTGCACCGGCTGCACTGGCGGTGCAACCCCGAGGTTGCTAGCCGTCGCCTCCACCAGCGTTCTACGGCCCCCGGGGCCAGGAACCTGGGCCATCGTCGCGAACAGAATGTCGAGACGATCAGCCATCCCCGTGAGGGCGTAGAGGTAGTGGCCGATGGTACCCATTCCAGGATACTCTGGAAGGTTACCCAACCCCAAGACACTCATGGCGTGAGACGTATTGTTGTACGCCTCTTGCGCCATGAGGAGGCGCTGCTCGGTGTTGATCTTCTCGGGGGAGCTGCAACATAGTTTCTTGCAAGGTGGCTCCCTCAGAGGGCTTGCCGGCGGAAGGTCGGCCATAGTGGTGTTGGGTCGTCGGAGCGGAGGAAGACGAAGAAAACAAGAGAATTCAAAGTGAGCGATGCACTTGTGGAGAACTAACGGGTGATAGCACATCTTTAAGGCCGCGCGGAGTGGAAGATGGAGCACTAGGTTTACCGCGCATTGAAAGGTCGCGCCTCGGGGAAAAGAAAGGTCGCGCACGATCGTCGACACATATTAATTAAGAACCTCACAGGCAGTTGGTGAGGGGTCTTTATGTAGGCGTTCATCAAATTATGAACACATATTAATTAAGAAGAAGTAAATATCTTCACAGGCGGTTGGTAATTAATAACCGTATGAGAAGATGTTTATCTCAGACGGGTGTTACTAACCAACCACCTGAGATAATTGTATCTTGTTAGGCGGTTGGTAAGTAAAACCCGCCTGAGGTAACAATCTTCTCAGGCGGTCGGTACTTAAAATCCGTCTGAGAAAATGGGAGTCTATATATACCTCTCGACAGCGTTGGAAAAACCTAACCCGGGCGAAACACTTAGACGCCGTTAGGCTGCCAAAATTTCGTTTGCCACCAAGTGTTCGCCCTCGTCAGTTCCAGGTACGCCGCCGAGCTTCGCCATCACCGAGCTTCGCCCTCGTCACTTCCAGTTACGTCGAGCGAAGCCATTGCCATCGCCGCCGAGCTTCAAGATAAACCCTAAACCCTTCGACCTTTCATCCTCCTTCGCCGTGCCGCCTCCCTCTCCGCCCTCGCCGCCGCCTTGCATATCCTTGGTTAGGGTTCGGGAACTGGAAAATGGTAGGCATCCTTGGTTAGGGTTCGATGGAATTCGAAAAACTGTCAAGTTCAGTGGCATCTTTGGTTAGGGTTCGGTGGGTAGGCATCCTTGGGTTGTCGGTGTACTTCCATCAATTCTACGCAGCAGCAGTTCCAGCAACCCAATGTCCTCACCTGACCGGAATTCGAATACGTAATGAACTGGAATATTTATGGTGACTCACACTCGATACACAAAATGAGTTAGGTTGAGGGGGTAACTGCAATGAGAACTCTATTGGAAGTAGGTGTGTCCATCTTCTAGCGGTACTGGATGCCAAACATATGATGTGTTACTCAAATACGTAGGATTGTGATGATAATGGCCATATTGGCACAACTGAACGAAATTAGTGGCTACGATTTGCATTTTTTAGTACAATGGTCAAATTGAAATACATGAACACGTACAATAAACATATATGTATCTTATCCTTTGGAGAATGATATATTACTATGTTGAATAATTCTTGCTGATAGTGTAGCTGTTATATGACTATGAGTTTGTTTATTGAATAGCTTATTCAATCATGATGATGTGAAGAATTACGGAAGGATTGCATGCGTTAAAACAATTATGTATCCCATTATTGAACTCAGCTTAATATTAAGGCATTTCACAGGAAAAAAGTTTATGTACCCATTTATGATTTTTTAGCACCATTTGTACCAAACTAGATATATTGGGAATTCATTTTTGTTGGATGATCTGGGTATCTGGTGCACCCAGTAGAGGAGTCGAACTTGGACTTTGGACAAAGTTGCGGAAACACCAGTCTAGGGGTATATGATTGTTCTAGATAAAGCAGATTTCATCCTTAACAATATTAGTAGAGTCCTACTCTGAATAGAGTTAGGAGTCAGATTCAGTTTAGGAACCAGTCCTAGTCCTAGTACGAATTGAGTTACAATCCATATAGGATTTGGAGTCACATGAAGGGGGATTTCAAAAATAAGCCCCCAACCCCTCGACCTGGTTAATCCCATTCTATCAGAAATATTCCACCAAAGGTTTCATATGCCCACACTTGATCAAGTCACCTAAAGCTCGTGAACCTCTAGAACTCACCAAGTTTATCACTATAGGAGGCGCCGACTTCCCTGTCCTGTTTTCTAAACAGCCAGGACAATTGACCATCCCAAAAATCCTTGGTGCCATCATATGTGGGGTACGTAATGCCTTTCATGATGGCTGAACCTGCTGCCATGATGAGCCCATTTGGTGCGGCCGGGCACACCGGGATTAGATTTTGGCGAATGTTTCCGGATCCCTGATTCGTTTGAGAATGTGGGTCTTTTATCTTTTTTTTACCGTGCAAATCCCACGGTTGTAGAGATGATCGCTGAAAAAGAGTGTCTCTTCTCGCCTGCAGCTACTCTGAACGAAGCTAGCCTATTTAGAATAAAAAGATAAAATTGCCATTGCTAGTGATCAACTTTAACATGCTTGTCACCCTCGCAATGTATAGGAACCTTTTGGTCAGTCGCCTTAAACCCTAGAATGCCTTATCAAATCCTATAATGCTTCCATCTTTTTCTTCATGCAACACTTCATGTAGAGTTAATATGCCATTTATTAGATTTTTGTCTTATTAGATCTAGCATGGAAAGCCCTAAGAAGACTGGTCCTGGTAGTAACAACAAAGAAGACAATATGGAGTTTACTGACTCCAGCAGTTTAGGATCCTATCACAGTCCATCGGATCCTTTTCCGAATATAAAAATTAAAAAGATTTCAGTGGATCTAGACCCGGAATATGATCCTGCCGACGAGGTATGGATCACGAATCTTAACTTTAGCAGTTCAAGTTAATGTTGGTTGTCAAGTATACAAAGTCTTATAATTTTTTTCTACCTAGATTAATCGCGAAGACAATGAGGTGACATCGGCTCCTAAAACCGCAGAAGGTTCTCCAATGGATCAATCCTCATCTTCACTCAAGCAGAAACGAGGGCAACGAGGTCCCAATAAGGGTCCATTGGACCGCATCATGTACATAACAAGGTTCGGTCCAGGTGGGCTTCCCCAAGAACCACTGGATTCAGTTACCAAGTACCGTAATGCACGCAGTTTTCTTGTTAGGGAGGTTGTGCCGATCACAACCGAGAATTGGAGGAAATTACCCGAGCAGACCAAGAATGAGTTGTGGGAAAAGATAAAGAAACAATTCAAGTTCCCGAAAGGCACAGAAGAAGCTGTAAAGAAAGCAACATTGGTCTCTTACGGCAAGAAGTTTCGATGCTGGAAGAGTGAAATGAATGCTTATGTTAAGGCCGATAAGGTCCCTAGCTCGAGGAAGATGGGAAAAATCACACAAGCTCAGTGGCAAGAGTTTGTTCGTCAAAAGAGCACACCTGACGCTAAAGCTCTAAGTGCAACTAGGTCAGAGCTTGCAAAAAAGAACAAATACCATCATCGCTTGGGGTCTGCCAGATATGCCCCCAAAGTCTAGAAATGGAATAAGATATTAGATGAAATTACCAGTAAGGGCAATCCTCACCCATTAGAAGGGTGCGATGAGCGAACCCAACGCTGGGTCTTTGCTCGGTCAGGTTTGACCAGCAAGGGCAAACTTCAAAAGCCCGACTCTCTGAATGAAGTAGATGATAAAATGAAAGAAGTAATTGAAAAGCAACAGAAGGGTCTCTTCAAGCCGAAGACGGAGAATGACCAACTTACCGCTATCTTAGGAAACCCTGAACACAGCGGACAGGTTCGAGCGGTCTCTTCTCAAATGTCTTGGCTAGATGGTTTCCCTAAAGATAAAGACACATATAGAAGACGTGAGAAGTTTAAGAAAACACTTGATGAAACGATTGCTCAAAAGGTCAAAGAAAATATGCAAGAAATAATGGAGCAACTTAGACAATCAGGACAATTAGTGGCACTAAGTACAGTGATGGTTCCTGTGCAAAAGGAGCAATTAGTATCTCCAACTGCCTACCCTAGCAGCGTTGGTTTCATGCCAGGCTCAGAGTCAACCCATAAGTTCCCTGTCGTTGATATTGCTAACGACAAATCTTGTAGTCTTCTTGTCCCGATAGGCAGAGCATGGAACAAAACCAAACAGGTTGCCACTGCTATGGCAAAGCCTGATCGTGACTTCAACGGGAATCCACTTCTGTTGTATTATGCTGTGGTGCAAGTTCTTCAGATCATTGATAATGATTATGAAGATTATGAAATAGACCACGTCACAACTGAGGGGATCGCGACTCTGGGGCAGGCTATCAACCAATTAATCCTTTGGCACCGACGCCATATCATGTTGGACGATGAGCTAATTTCTAGCCCCGTCGCATCTCCAAAAACTGCAACCCCATCTTCTAAGGCGAACGTGCATGAAGATCCACTCCCAGTCCGGGAAGATCCACTCCCCCTATGTCTCAGCAAGGATGATATCCAAGAGCAACAATTTGGACAACAGCTTCAAGCAGTACCAGAGCAAGCTGTTGCTAGTAAAGAGCAACCAGTTGAGCAACAGCTTGAAGTAGTACTAGAGCCAACTGCTGGGAGTAAAGAGCAATCAGTTGAACAACAGGTTCAACAACAAGCCAGTGTCCAACTTCCGACGACTACTCCTCGATCATCAGTGCCTATCAAAGTTAGCTCATACGAAATTAATAAACCTTCATTAGAAGTGTCAAAGTATTTGGAAGCTATGAAGGAAAATGTTAGAAAATCGAGTGCATCTCGTTCTTCTCATGAGCCAGCATTAGAAGATATCGAGGAGTGGGAAGAAGACGGTGTCATGTATAATCGGCGAACGGCTTTAGTTAAACCAGGAGTTCCAATATACAAGCTTGAGGATGTTCCTCCTAAATTTGCGAATGGAAAGCCGTTCATGACATCCGTACAACTTAGCAAACAACCTGTACAGCTCAGAAGAATGCATGAGTGGTACATCACTGCCAGCACAAAATATGGTCTTAATTGCGTCACATTTCGTATTCCACAAGCAGCATTCTGGAGCACTGGAGTAGATAAATGAGTCATTTTATTTAAAGAGCTGCATTCCCTTTTCCATCGGGGCATGCTCGAAATCAACCTACTGCTCGTTTGGTGCTTGTAAGTGCTCTAATATTTTGTATTTGCTTTTCTTACTACACGCATACGCATTTCATGAGATTATAACAATTATGGACTTCTTCCATAGGATGCAATACATGGATAATGAAAAGTTGGAGCACAAGACAGGTATCCTTGACCCTACTAGGATTGCAAAGTCGCTATTCGACGTCCAGGTGAATTGAGACTCAGGACAGTACAAACACATGAAAAAAAGAGATTTTGAAAAAGCAATTGCAAAACTTAAGAAGGATAGAAAGACAGAAGTTGCAGCTTACATATGACATGCGATGTTTAACTTTGTTAGAGACGGCAAGGACTTCGTAAAGGCTCCGTACCACTTCGAGTAAGTTCGACACATGACATTGAAATAGCAATTATTGGTAATTGTTAACACGTGTGTTTGTATGTTTGCAGTAATCACTACATAATGATCTTCATCAAGCCAACGCAGGGAATGGCAATAGTCTTGGACTCGGCCGATTTCTCACCAGATCGTTACAAAGATTTCCTTTCCATTTTGAAACTGTACGTTTATTCAATAATTTTAATTTACGCACATTTAGAATATGTTGACAAGTTTTATATGACATTTCTTGTATTACAGCGCTTGGCGGTTTCACGCGGAACAGCTTGGCGGTCAGAGACCTCCTAATACGAATGCATTGAACATTAAAACGTATTATGCTTGTCCGAAGCAGCCTGCTGGGAGTGTCTTATGCGGGTATTATGTATGCGAGCATCTTCGGACCGCCGGCGTATATAGAGTGAATCATGAGGATATAAGTTATCCTTAATGTCGATACCTTATTTTCTTACTTTTGTGTTTCATTTTCATTGTAAATAGCATAGTTTAATGCTTATATTCTTTGCTATTCAATATTACCAGAAACATTATTTTCATATTTTGATTCCAACTTCAAAATTCAATTGCTCATAATACAACTGCTCCAAAAATACCAAATAAATTCCTGTATACTCTCACTTTGATCTATACTTTAAGATTGTTCAAATCAATACATTCTAAACCTTGTTATGTGTTATATTGCAGCACACAAAGAATCTGAATGAAGAATGGCCGGTTTGTAGAAGTATTCCTAGTGGAGGAGTCAACAGGATTGCTGCTGAACTCTGTCAGTTCATTTGTCGTGAAATTTTGCACAAAAAAGGGAAGTTCTTTGATAAGAATTGTGCAGCAGCTGATGTGCCAGAACTTTGCGACTATGCCAATAGAAACAGTTTTTAGTGAAAACTTGTAAACTTTGAGATGAATTGTATCTGTAACTTGTACATATGTATATTGTTTTAGTGAAATTGACTTCTGTGATGATAATATTGTTGACTTTTGTTCTATGATGATATTGTTGTTTTTTTTTGTTCTTTGATTATATTGAATTGACCTGGAAATTAGAAATAACAGCAGTAGTACTACATAGGTTATACCTTATCACAGGCGGTTATTAACCAACGGCTAGGCATGACTGTGAAAAATAATTATCACAGGCGGCTACATACATGTAAATAACCATCTGTGATAACCTAATTTTCACAGGCGGTGACTATTATGGTAGAAATCGGCTACGTTAAAAGGTCTTCACAGACGGCTGATGTAGGTAAATGTCCGCCTACGATAACACCATTATCATAGGCGGTTAGTTATGCTTCAATACCTGCCTATGAAGACACATTATCATAGGCGGTTAGTTATGCTTCAATACCCGCCTGTGATAAGACATTAATCACAGGCGGTTATATATGTTGCACGACCCGTCTGTGATAAAATATTTTCACAGGCGGCTAGCCTAAGTAAAGAACCACCTATGATAATTTGTCTTCATAGGCGGTATCACTTCTCCGCCTGTGAAATTGCGGATTATCACAGGTTCTTCGTTTCAGGCGGTTTTAAAAGCCGTTTGTGATATGGATCCGCCTGTGATGAGGCTTATTGTAGTAGTGTAAACAATGTAGAAGGTGGCATCTAGGCATTTAAAGCAAAGACAGTACCATAAATTGATTAAAAAAACAGTACCATAAATTCCAGCTATGTAGCCCGTGGTGTTGGTAGTGGAACTGATTTCACTGCTACAATAAGCCTCATCACAGGCGGCTCCAAACCTATTATCACAGACGGCTTTTAAAACCGCCTGAAACGAAGAGTCTATGATAATCCGCAATTTCACAGGCGGAGAAGTGAAACCGCCCGTGAAGACACATTATCATAGGCGGTTCTTCACTTAGGCTAGCCGCCTGTGAAGATAGATTATCATAGGCGGTTCTTTACTTAGAATAGCCGCCTGTGAAAATACTTTATCACAGGCGGGTCGTGCAGCATATATAACCGCTTGTGATAAATGTCTTATCACAGACGGTTATTGAAGCATAACTAACCGCCTATGATAATGAGTATTCACATACGGGTATTGAAGCATAACTAACCGCCAATGATAATGTGTCTTCACAGGCGGGTTTTGAAGCATAACTAACCGTCTATGATAATATGTCTTCACAGGCGGATTTTGAAGCATAACTAACCATCTATGATAATGTGTCTTCACAGATGGGTATTGAAGCATAACTAACCGTCAATGATAATGTATCTTTACAGACGGTTATTGAAGCATAACTAACCCGTCTATGATAATGGTGTTATTACAGATGGAGTTTACCTATATCAGCCGTCTGTGAAGACCCTTTAACGCAGTCGGTTTCTACCATAACAGACACCGCCTGTGAAAATTAGGTTATCACAGATGTTTCTTTACTTGTATCTAGCCGCCTGTGATAATTGTTTTTCACAGTCATGCAGTACTACTGCTGTTATTTCTAATTTCCAGGTCAATTCAATATAATCACAGAACAGAAAACAACAATATCATCACAGAACAAAAGTCAACAATATTATCATCACAGAAGTCAATTTCACTAAAACAATATACATATGTACAAGTTACAGATACAATTCATCTCAAAGTTTACAAGTTTTCACTAAAAACTGTTTATATTGGCATAGTCGCAAAGTTCTGGCACATCAGCTGCTGAACCTTTCTTATCAAAGAACTTCCCCCTTTTTGTGCAAAATTTCGCGACGAATGAACTGACAGAGTTCAGAAGCAATCCCGTCGGCTCCTCCATCAGGAATACTTCTACAAACCGGCCATTCTTCGTTCAGATTCTTCTTGTGCTGCAATATAACACATAACAAGGTTTAGAATGTGTTGGTTTGAACAATCTCAAAGTATAGATCAAAGTGAGAGTATACAAGAATTTAGTAGGTATTTTTGGAGCAGTTGTACTATGAGCAATTGAATTTTGAAGTTGGAATCAAAATATGAAAATAATGTTTCTGGTAATATTGAACAGCAGAGAATATAAGTATTAAACTATGCTAGTTACAATGAAAATGAAACACAAAAGTAAGAAAATAAGGTATCGACATTAAGGATAACTTACATCCTCACAATTGACTCTATATACGGCGGCGGTCCGAAGATGCTCGCATACATAATACCCGCATAAGACACTCCCAGCAGGCTGCTTCGGACAAGCATAATACGTTTTAATGTCCAATGCATTCGTATTAGGAGGTCTCTGACCGCCAAGCTCCGCGTAAAACTGCCAAGCGTTGTAATATAAGAAATGTCATATAAAACTTGTCAACACATTCTAAATGTGCGTAAATTAAAATTATTGAATAAACATACTTTTTCAAAATGGAAAGGAAATCTTTGTAACGATCTGGTGGGTAATCGGCGGAGTCCAAGACTGTTGTCATTCCCTGCGTTGGCTTGATGAAGATCATTGTGTAGTGATTACTGCAAACATACAAACACACGTGTTAACAATTACCAATAATTGCTATTTCAATGTCATGTGTCGAACTTACTCGAAGTGGTACGAAGCCTTTACGAGGTCCTTGCCGTCTCTGACAAAGTTAAACATCGCATGTCCTATGTAAGCTGCAACTTCTGTCTTTCTATCCTTCTTAAGTTTTGCAATTGCTCTTTCAAAATCTTTTTTTTTTCATGTGTTTGTACTGGCTTGATTCTCGATACGCCTGGACGTCGAATAGCGACTTTGCAATCATAGTAGGGTCAAGGATACCTGTCTTGCGCGCCAACTTTACATTATCCATGTATTGCATCCTATTGAAGAAGTCCAGAATTGTTATAATCTCATGAAATGCGTATGCGTGTAGTAAGAAAAGCTAATACAAAATATTAGAGCACTTACAAGCACCAGACAAGCAGCAGGTTGATATCTAGCATGCCCCGATGGAAAAGGGAAAGCAACTCTTCAAATAAAATGACTCGTTTATCTACTCTAGTGCTCCAGAATGCTTCTTTTGGAATACGAAATGTGACGCAATTAAGACCAAATTTTGCGCTGGCAGTGATGTACCACTCATGCATTCTTCTGAGCTGGACGGGTTGTTCGCTAAGTTGTACGGATGTCATGAACGGCTTCCCATTCTCAAATTTAGGAGGAACATCCTCAAGCTTGTATATTTGAACTCTTGGTTTAACTAAAGCCGTCCGCCGATTATACATGACACCGTCTTCTTCCCACTCCTCGATATCTTCTAATGCTGACTCATGAGAAGAACGAGATGCACTCGGTTTTCTAATATTTTCCTTCATAGCTTCCAAATACTTTGACACTTCTGATGAAGGTTTCTTATTTTCGTATGAGCTAACTTTGACAGGCACTGATGATCGAGGAGTAGTCGTCGGAAGTTGGACATTGGCTTGTTGTTGAACCTGTTGTTCAACTGATTGCTCTTTACTCCCAGCAGCTGACTCTAGTACTACTTCAAGCTGTTGCTCAACTAGTTGCTCTTTACTAGCAACAGCTTGCTCTGGTACTGCTTGAAGTTGTTGTCCAACTTGTTGCTCTTGGATATCATCCTTGCTCAGACATAGGGGGAGTGGATCTTCCCGGACTGGGAGTGGGTCTTCATGCACTTTCGCATTAGAAGATGGTGTTGCAGTATTTGGAGATGCGACGGGGCTAGAAATTGGCTCATCGTCCAACACGATATGGCGTCGGTGCCAAAGGATTAATTGGTTGATAGCCTGCCCCAGAGTCGCGATCCCCTCAGGTGTGACGTGGTATATTTCATAATCTTCATAATCATTATAAATGATCTGAAGAACTTGCACCACAGAATAATACAACGGAAGTGGATTCCCATTGAAGTCACGATTAGGCTTTGCCATAGCAGTGTAAACATGTTTGGTTTTGTTCCCTGCTCTGCCTATCGGGACAAGAAGACGACAAGATTTGTCGTTAGCAATATCATCGACAGGGAACTTATGGGCTGACCCTGAGCCTGGCATGGAACCAACGCTGCTAGGGTAGGCAGTTGGAGATACTAATTACTCCTTTTGCACCGGAACCATCATTGTACAGTGCCACTAATTGTCCTGATGGTCTAAGTTGTTCCATTATTTCTTGCATATTTTATTTGACCTTTTGAGCAATCGTTTCATCAAGTGTTTTCTTAAACTTCTCACGCCTTCTATATGTGTCTTTATCTTAGGGAAACCATCTAGCCAAGACATTTGAGAAGAGACCGCTCGAACCCGTCCGCTGTGTTTAGGGTTTCCTAAGATAGCGGTAAGTTGGTCATTCTCCCTCTTCGGCTTGAAGAGACCCTTCTGTTGCTTTTCAATTACTTCTTTCATTTTATCCTCTACTTCATTCAGAGAGTCAGGCTTTTCAAGTTTGCCCTCGCTAGTCAAACCTGACCGAGCAAAGACCCAGCGTTCAGTTCGCTCATCGCACCCTTCTAATGGGTGAGGGTTGCCCTTACTAAGAATTTCGTCTATTATCTTATTCCATTTCTGGACTTTGGGGGCATATCTGGCAGACCCCAATCGATGATGGTATTTGTTCTTTTTTGCAAGCTCTGACCTAGTTGCACTTAGAGCTTTAGCATCAGGTGTGCTCTTTTGACGAACAAACTCTTGCCACTGAGCTTGTGTGATTTTTCCCATCTTCCTCGGGCTAGGGACCTTATCGGCCTTAACATAAGCATTCATTTCACTCTTCCAGCATCGAAACTTCTTGCCGCAAGAGACCAATGTTGCTTTCTTTATAGCTTCTTCTGTGCCTTTCGGGAACTTGAATTGTTTCTTTATCTTTTCCCACAACTCATTCTTGGTCTGCTCAGGTAATTTCCTCCAATTCTCGGTTGTGATCGGCACAACCTCCGTAACAAGAAAACCGCATGCATTACGGTACTTGGTAACTGAATCCAGTGGTTCTTGGGGAAGCCCACCTGGACCGACCCTTGTTATGTACATGATGCGGTCCAATGGACCCTTATTGGGACCTCGTTGCCCATGTTTCCGCTTGAGTGAAGCTGAGGATTCATCCATTGGAGAACCTTCTGCGGTTTTAGGAGCCGATGTCACCTCATTGTCTTCGAGATTAATCTAGGTAGAAAAAAATTATAAGACTTCGTATACTTGACAACCAACAATAACTTGAACTGCTGAAGTTAAGATTCGTGATCCATACCTCGTTGGCAGGATCATATTCCGGGTCTAGATCCACTGAAGTCTTTTTAATTTTTATATTCGGAAAAGGATCCGAAGGACTGTGATAGGAGCCTGAACTGCTGGAGTCAGTAAACTCCATATTGTCTTCTTTGTTGTTACTATCAGGACCAGTCTTCTTAGGGCTTTCCATGCTAGATCTAATAAGACAAAAAATCTAATAAATGGCATAACTAAATTTGGTCATATTTAAAACAAATTTTCTCAATTTTGGCTCAATTAAGTAAATTTATCCAAAACACATTTTTGAAGTTATATAGGTCTAACTAAATTCTTGTATCATAGAGATCGACATCATATGCTCAGACTCCATCGCCACACCTAGTGGTACCTAGATATGGGCGTGAGGATGCTCCTGGCATCCCAAATGAGTTGGCCATCAACTTGTTTGGCTTCAGAGCTAAATATAGCATAATTTTGGTAGCTCAGATTAGGTACAATTGCTCAAATGAAGCTGATGGAGCCACAAGTGCAGACATCTTTGGTAGCACAGATTAGCTACAATTGCTCAAATGAAACTTAGAGAAATAAAAGCAAACTTAGCCAAACTTAGTCTAGCATAGCTAACTCTAAGCAAAAGTAGCCAAATATAGCTAAATATAGCATAACTTAGTCAAAATTAGTCAAGTATAACTATATCTAATGTAACTTAGCCAAAATTAGCCAAATTGGGTCAACTTAACCAAATATAGCTAAATCTTGCCCCTAATAGAGAATTATGTGGCATATGCAAGGCCGATGATAGAAATAGGGAATATACTGCTGTTACTAGAGTCTAGAATCATGTTTACCAGAAGATTGAACTACCATAAGATGAAATGCTACTGATTTCACAGTTTCAGACACACAAAACCAACTACCAATTTATCGTGATATAACCATCCACATAAATCTTGTCCCACCGAACCCTAACCAAAGATGCCACCGAACTTGACAGTTTTTCGAATTCCACCGAACCCTAACCAAGGATGCCTACCATTTTCTAATTCCCGAACCCTAACCAAGGATATGCAAGGCGGCAGCGTGGGCGGGGAGGGAGGCGGCACGGCGAAGGAGGATGGAAGGTCGAAGGGTTTAGGGTTTACCTTGAAGCTCGGCGGCGACGGAAATGGCTTCGCTCGGTGTACCTGGAAGTGAGGAGGGCGAAGCTCGGCGGCGACGGCGAAGCTCGACGACGACGAAGCTCGGCGGCGTACCTGGAAGTGACGAGGGCGAACACTTGGCGGCAAACGAAATTTTGGCAGCCTAACGGCGTCTAAGTGTTTCGCTCGGGTTAGGTTTTTCCAATGCTGCCGAGGGGTATATATAGACTCACATTTTCTCAGGCGGATTTTATGTACCGACCGTCTAAGAAGATTGTCACCTCATTCAGATTTTACTTACCAACCGCCTGAGAAGATACAATTATCTCAGACGGTTGGTTAGTAACACCCGCCTGAGTTAAACATGGGCCTGTGAAGATATTTACTTCTTCTTAATTTGATGAACGCCTACATAAAGACCCCTCACCAACCGTGCGCGACCTTTCTTTTCCCCGAGGCGCGACCTTTCTTTTCCACTCCGCGCGGCCTTAAAGACGCGCTATCGCTCGCAAGCGCATCGCTCACTTTGAATCCTCTTGTTTTCTTCGTCTTCCTCCGCTCTGACGACCCAACACCACTATGGCCGACCTTCCGCCGCCAAGCCCTCCGAGGGAGCCACCTTGCAAGAAATTATGTTGCAGCTCCCCCGAGAAGATCAACACCGAGCAGTGCCTCCTCATGGCGCGAGAGGCGTACAACAATACGTCTCGCGCCATGAGTGCCTTGGGGCTGGGTACCCTTCCAGAGTATACTGGAATGGGTACCATGGGCCACTACCTCTACGCTCTCACGGGGGTGGCTGATCGTCTCGACATTCTGTTCACGATGATGGCCCAGGTTCTTGGCCCCGAGGGCCGTAGAACGCTGGTGGAGGCGACGGCTAGCAACCTCGGGGTTGCACCGCCGGTGCAGCCGGTGCAGCTGGTGCAGCCGGCCCTGTCTCCTGTTGCACCGGTGCCGGAGTCGCCGCCGGAGGACGAGGAGGAGGAGGAGGAAGAGGATTAGAAGTAGGATGTAATTAGTTTTTCTTTTTGTTGTTTTTAGTTGCTTCTGTTTTGTAAATATTGTTAATGAATGAAATCTATCTTTTTTCATCTATGTGATTGAATATTACTTGTGTATCTTGTGTGTTCTTGTGTAAATATTGTGCATCTTGTGTGTTCTTTTGTGAGATGTGTGATTGAATATTGTTAATGAATGAGTATCTTGTGTGTTCTTCAACTGTGTGAATGAATGAATGTGTAGTGTGTTCATCGTTAATTAAAATTTCACGTCTGAGAAGAAGATTATCTCAGGCGGTTGGTAAGTATATTCTCAGGCGGTTGGTAAGCACCAACCGCCTGTGAAGATATTTACTTCTTCTTATTAATATTCTTGATTAAATGTGGTCCTTTAAAAAGGCAAAAATCTACTTTCTTGTAATATTATTGATAAGTAAAGGTTACCATTAAATTTCACTTCATAAATCCTTTGATATTGGTCAGAACATAAAAAACATACAACAAATGCTATTTTTCATTTTTCTATCTTGATGAATATAATGCTTTTTTCATTTATTTTTTCAATGGACATTTTTACTCATCATACCAACCTCTACGAATTTTTTCATATTTTTTTTTAAATTTTTTGAATCAATGTGTGTTCATAATTTGATGAATGCCTCATATGAATATGAGCATTTAGTTAGAATGGTGGATAATTTGAAGTTTGACATGTTGGAATGCTTTTTAAAAAATTAAAAAAATTCATACATGTATAAATTATACAAATATGTTCATACCAACAATTTTGAGTGAAGGAACTTTTTTTATGAGATACACAAATGTGAATAATATGTGAGTAGAAATTAATTTGATATTTACCAAAACATTACAATGTCAGCTATACAAGTTTTAAAAATATTTTGTTCAGGTGGTAGATGTTAATTTTATACAAATGTAGAAGAAAGAATCATCGAATTTGGACACAATTTGCAGAATCTAAACATGTTTGAGTATTTATATTGGAATCTAAATAAAAAAGAAGCAAGAGATAAGGAAACTGAAGAACAGTATCGGGCATTATCTCAGGCGGTTGTTAAGTAATACCCGCCTGATATAAACATATTTTCAGGCGGTTGTTAAGTACAAACCACCTGTGAAGATATTTACTTCTTCTTAATTAATATTCTTGATTAAATGTGGTCCTTTAAAAGGCAAAAATCCACTTTCTTGTAATATTATTGATAAGTAAAGGTTACCATTAAGTTTCACTTCATAAATCCTTTGAAATTGGTCAGAACATAAAAAACATACAACAAATGCTATTTTTCATTTTTCTATCTTGATGAATATAATGCTTTTTTCATTTATTTTTTCAGTGGACATTTTTACTCATCATACCAACCTCTACGAATTTTTTCATATTTTTTTTAAATTTTTTTGAATCAATGTGTGTTCATAATTTGATGAATGCCTCATATGAATATGAGCATTTAGTTAGAATGGTGGATAATTTGAAGTTTGACATGTTGGAATGCTTTTAAAAAACTAAATAAATTCATACATGTATAAATTATACAAATATGTTCATACCAACAATTTTGAGTGAAGGAACTTTTTTTTATGAGATACACAAATGTGAATAATATGTGAGTAGAAATTAATTTGATATTTACCAAAACATTACAATGTCAGCTATACAAGTTTTAAAAATATTTTGTTCAGGTGGTAGATGTTAATTTTATACAAATGTAGAAGAATGAATCATCGAATTTGGACACAATTTGCAGAATCTAAACATGTTTGAGTATTTATATTGGAATCTAAATAAAAAAGAAGCAAGGGATAAGGAAACTGAAGAACAGTATCGGGCATTATCTCAGGCGGTTGTTAAGTAATACCCGCCTGAGATAAACATATTTTCAGGCGGTTGTTAAGTACAAACCACCTGTGAAGATATTTACTTCTTCTTAATTAATATTCTTGATTAAATGTGGTCCTTTAAAAGGCAAAAATCCACTTTCTTGTAATATTATTGATAAGTAAAGGTTACCATTAAGTTTCACTTCATAAATCCTTTGAAATTGGTCAGAACATAAAAAACATACAACAAATGCTATTTTTCATTTTTCTATCTTGATGAATATAATGCTTTTTTCATTTATTTTTTCAGTGGACATTTTTACTCATCATACCAACCTCTACGAATTTTTTCATATTTTTTTAAATTTTTTTGAATCAATGTGTGTTCATAATTTGATGAATGCCTCATATGAATATGAGCATTTAGTTAGAATGGTGGATAATTTGAAGTTTGACATGTTGGAATGCTTTTAAAAAAACTAAAAAAATTCATACATGTATAAATTATACAAATATGTTCATACCAACAATTTTGAGTGAAGGAACTTTTTTTATGAGATACACAAATGTGAATAATATGTGAGTAGAAATTAATTTGATATTTACCAAAACTATACAATGTCAGCTATACAAGTTTTAAAAATATTTTGTTCACGTGGTAGATGTTAATTTTATACAAATGTAGAAGAAAGAATCATCGAATTTGGACACAATTTGCAGAATCTAAACATGTTTGAGTATTTATATTGGAATCTAAATAAAAAAGAAGCAAGGGATAAGGAAACTGAAGAACACTATCGGGCATTATCTCAGACGGTTGTTAAGTAATACCCGCCTGAGATAAACATATTTTCAGGCGGTTGTTAAGTACCAATTGCCTGTGAAGATATTTACTTCTTCTTAATTAATATTCTTGATTAAATGTGGTCCTTTAAAAAAGCAAAAATCCACTTTCTTGTAATATTATTGATAAATAAAGGTTACCATTAAATTTCACTTCATAAATCCTTTGAAATTGGTCAGAACATAAAAAACATACAACAAATGCTATTTTTCATTTTTCTATCTTGATGTATATAATGCTTTTTTCATTTATTTTTTCAGTGGACATTTTTAATATAACCCATAGAGTACAACACGTTATGGGAGAACAGGTCATACTCGCGCTCAATCCTACAGTTCTCAGTATAGAAGACGGTCTCGGACCACCCTCGCCTGCCGCAGCGGGCAGGCCCCTGGTTCCCCCCCTGTTGGGCAGCGGAAAACGCCATCGTCAATGTCGGGCAGCGCCACCGGCGGCGGTCCGGGAGGAGGCCTACGCAGTAACCTCTAGCTCACGAAAATGTCGAGCCTCTGCATGGCTTGATTCCGACACCGGGAACACTCCTTGTTGGTCCTCTTCATCGCGACGGACCCGACCATGTTGTCGCCAACGTGGGCCTCGCCTTCGACCTGCAGGATATACTCGAGGGCGTCGCGGTCCCCGCGGTCGGCGTCGTAGCGGAGCATGGCGAGGACGTAGGCTGCCACCTTGTGGCCGTTCGCGGCCGCCCGGGCAAGGAACTGGGTGCCCCGCTGCGCCTGCGCGCGGCCGTAGTTGAAGACGAGGTCGAACCCGGTGACGTAGCACGCAATAGGGTTGCCCACATTGGCCAGGCGCTCCACGAGGGCGTCGTAGCTCCCGTTCCCGTGCCGTTGGAACCACTCCCAGCTGCTCTCCCGCTCCAGCGCCACACGCCTGCCCACGGTGGGATCACGGCACACCGCATGCATGGCCTTGCAGGTGGCGCGCAGACTGGAGAGGTCGTCCATGGGCTGGGTGGAGGTTGCGGCGACCCACCCCGCGATCAGGACCGCAATATCGTGCGGCAAGGGGAACTCCATGGGCTTATCTCAGGCGGTTGATAAGTAACACCCGTCCCCGAGATAAATATATTCTCAGGCGGTTGGTAAGTACCAACCGCCTGAGAAGATGTTAATTAACTGACGCGCCGCACGAGGTCTGCGAAGAAGTTAAGAAGCCGTGGTGCAGAGACGCGTGCGACGGAAGGATCTCTGAAGATCGTCTTCCACAGTGGTTTAATTGTGCGCCGCACGAGGTCTGCAAAGAGTTCAATGCGCAATGAACAAAATATTTTGTTCAGTTGGTAGATGTTAATTTTATACTAATGTAGAAGAAAGAATCATCGAATTTGAACACAATTTGCAGAATGTAAACATGTTTGAGTATTTATATTGGAATCTAAATAAAAAAGAAGCAAGGGATAAGGAAACTGAAGAACAGTATCGGGCATTATCTCAGGCGGTTGTTAAGTAATAACCGCCTGGGATAAACATTTTTGAAACTACAAGATGTTAATTAATGGCCTGAGAAGATGTTAATTAACTGACGCGCCGCACGAGGTCTGCGGAGAAGTTAAGAAGCCGTGGTGCAGGGACGCGTGCGACGGAAGGATCTCTGAAGATCGTCTTCCACGGTGGTTTAATTGTGCGCCGCACGAGGTCTGCAAAGAGTTCAATGCGCAATGAACAAAATATTTTGTTCAGTTGGTAGATGTTAATTTAATACAAATGTAGAAGAAAGAATCATCGAATTTGAACACAATTTGCAGAATGTAAACATGTTTGAGTATTTATATTGGAATCTAAATAAAAAAGAAGCAAGATATAAGGAAACTGAAGAACCGTATCGGGAATTATCTCAGGCGGTTGTTAAGTAATAACCGTCAGAGATAAATATATTCTTTGACGGTTGGTGAGTACCAACCGTCTGTGAAGATTTTTACTTCTTTTTTTCTCAGGCGCTTTGTAAGTAATACCCGGCTTAGATAAACATTTTTGAAACTACAATATGTTAATTAACAGCCTAAGAAGTGTTAATTAACTGACGCGCCGCACGAGGTCTGAGGAGAAGTTGAGAAGCCGTGGTGCAGGGACGCGTGCGACGGAAGGATCTCTCAAGATCGTCTTCCACAGTGGTTTAATTGTGCGCTGCATGAGGTCTGCAAAGAGTTCAATGCGCGGGTAACGAACCGCTCCCTCGTCTACTCCGCACAGACCATATATAAGGCGCGTCGTCGGTTATGTACAAGCACAGAACTTTTGCACTCCTTTCTTCTTCTTCCATCGTTCCACCTCTCCTAGCCCGGCACCGACGAACCACCACAGCCATGGCCAACCTTCCGCCACCTAGCCCGCCGAGGCAGCCACCCTGCAAGCGGATACGCTGCAGCTCCCCCGAGAGGGTGAATGACGACGACCAGCGCGTTCCACCACCGGTGCAGCCGGAGCCACCGGTACAGCCGGAGCAATCGGCTCAGCCGAAGCAGCCGACCCACTCTCCTGCTGCATCGTCGCCGGAGGAGGAGGAGGAGGAGGAGGAGGAGGAGGAGGAGGAGGAGGAGGAGGAGGACGATGATGACGACGACGACGATGATGACGATGATGACGAAGAGTCGTCCTTCGACGACGGCGACGACGAGTCGTCCTCCGACGACGGCGACGACGACCACCACCATGGTGACGACTACGACGATGACGATGACGACGAGTCGGAGGAGGACCGCTTGGCGTGGTTTGAGAAGTTGGCGGAGAGGATGGAGGAGGCGGGGCCGTAGTGTAGTTTTAGGATTTCAATCAAGTGTTCTTGTACATATTTTTTTTGTTTTGTACATATTTCAATCAAGTGTCAATGAATACTGGTGGATAATTTGAAGTTTGACATGTTGGAGTGCTTTTAAAAAAATTTGAAAAATTCATACATGTATAAATTATACAAATATGTTCATACCAACAATTTTGAGTGAAAGACCATTTTTTTATGAGATACACAAATGTGAATAATATGTGAGTAGAAATTAATTTGATATTTACCAAACATTACAATGTCAGCTATATAAGTTTTAAAAATATTTTGTTCAGTTGGCATTATCTCAGACGGTTGTTAAGTAATACCCGTCTGAGATAAAAATCTTCTTAGGCGGTTATTAAGTACCAACAGCCTGTGAAGATATTTACTTCTTAATTAATAAACATCTTCTCAGGCGGTTGGTAAGTAAAACCCGCCTGCGATGAAGTTAAAAACCGCCTGTGAAAAACCGACGTCTATATAAGGACCCCTCACCGCAGTCAAAACGCAACCCTGGAGAATTTATATCGACGCCGCAAGGCTGTTGAATTTCCCCTGCGCCGCGCCGCCGCTCCGCCGCCCAGCCCATACTGCCGCGCCGCCGCTCAACCCCGCACTGCCATTTCTTCACCTAGCAGGCCCACCGTGCTGACGCCTCCCCACCGTGCTGACGCCTCTGCAAGGTAAATGTAGTTTCCTTACTTTTTCTTTGTATATTTTCATTAGCTGATAAGCTGTTAGTTTTGTGTGTTCTGGTATATGGATTCTGTCCTTTTGCATGTGTAAGGACTGTATGGATTGTGTTCTGGTATATTGATGTATGGACTATATGGATTGTTTCCTTTTTGTACCTATTATGTGACATGAATATGATGTTTAATTAACAGATGCTATTGTAATATATATAAGATGCATCTGGGCCTGTTTCCCGATATAACGGACCGGATCCCACCCAGACCTAGCCCATGTTGCTGGGCCTGTTTCCCCCTTTGACTCCGTCCGCCTCAAGACGTCGCCCGTCTCCTACATTAGTCGCCCTAATCATACTTGTTATGTCTCTGTAAATTCATTTTATAGAAGACCTTTAGAGAATATTTGTGGCCAAATTTTGTAAATCTGACAAAAATTCTATTATTGAAGCATGGACCGTCAAGCGTGGATGTATAACATGCCAAGACCCGATCCTATGTACATTCGTAATGTTGCAAATTTTATTGAAGCATCCAAGAGACATGCGAAGTTGCAAAAGATATATGACATATTATGTCCATGTATCGACTGCGAAAATAAGATTGCTTGGACGGATACTATAGTAATCCAATCTCATTTGGTGAAAAGAGGTTTCAAAAATAACTACACAATATGGACAGAGCATGGTGAGTTAGATACACATGATGTGGATAAAGATGATGAGAGAGGCTCAGATGATGATAATGTTCATATCGATGATGGTAGTGACAATCAAGCTGGTGATGATGATGATGAGTTCGATTGTGAGGAGATGTTGCGTCACATTGAACCATATGTACTGACTTCTATGGGAGCAAGCAAAGGTTTAAGTAAAATGGAGACATTGCAGAATGCGGCGACAGAGCTTTTATATGATGAATCAAAGGGTTGTGATAAAGAGTTTACTACATTGCGTGCAGTCTTAGAACTACTAAAGTTGAAAGCTACGCACGGATGGTCCGATTGTAGTTTCTCTGATCTTTTGAATCTTCTGGCAGAAATTCTTCCAAATCCAAATAAACTGCCCAGAAGCACTTATAAAGCGAAAAACTTCTTTGCCCGATGGCACTAGGTGTGACAAAAATACACGCTTGTGTGAACCATTGTATTCTGTATCGCAAAGAGCATGAGCTCGCAACTAGATGCCCAATTTGTGGTGTCAGTAGATACAAGAAGGACTACAATCACCAGTATGTTACCAACATGAAAAAGACTCAGAAGAATAAGAAGTTTATTATTGGTCCTGAAGGTGACGATGACGATACTTCTGGCGATGTAGACGGGAATAATAAGAGAAAAATTCCTGCATTGGTGATGTGGTACCTTCTGGTAATTGATCGCTTGAAGCGTTTGTTCTCAAACCCTAGGGAGGCTGAACTTATGCGTTGGCATTCCGAGCAACGCAAGAAGAATGAAAAACATATACGACACCCTGGTGATGCAACGCAGTGGAAAATTTTTGATATTCAGTATCCAGAATTTGCAAAGGAAATCAGAAATGTGAGGTTTGCCTTGGGTACAGATGGAATGAATCCGTTTGGTGAAAAAAGGAGCATACACAGCACATGGCCCGTGGTCTTAACTATGTACAACCTACCGACGTGGTTGTGTCACAAAAGGAAATATATCTTATTATCTGTTCTTATCCAAGGTCCGAAACAACCCGGCATCAAAATTGATGTGTTCTTGGAACCTTTAATGGAAGATATGGTGAAATTGTGGAATGAAGGGGTACGTACATGGGATGAGTACAAGCGGGAGTATTTCACGCTAAGAGCAATGATATTCGTTACCGTGCATGATTATCCCGGACTGTTTACATTATCGGGACAAATGAAAGGGAAGAAAGGTTGCGTTAGGTGTGTGGATAGAACTAGATTTCTATACTCACTTCATCCAGAAAGATGGTGTACATGAGACATCGACGGTTCTTGACAGATACACACAAGTATAGGAAGATGAAAGAACAATTTGATAACAAAATCGAAAAAGATACTGCACCGAAACCTTACAGTGGAAAACTTGTGTTTGAAATGGTCAAAAACATTCATATTGCTTTCGGTAAGGGAAAAAAGAGTAAAGGAATTAAGAGAAAGAAAAGTACATCTTCGGATGATACAACTGACATGGCTTTCAAGAAACAATCAATTTTTTTCAAGTATCTTCCGTATTGGAAGAATCTGGAATTTTGCCATAGTATTGATTTGATGCACGTTACAAAGAATGTATTTGACAGCATCATTGGGACCTTGCTGGACATGCCGAGGAAAACAAAGGATGAATTAAATTCACGTATGGACCTAGTAAATCTTGATTTGAGACCAGAGCTTCATCCAGTAGAAAAGGCGAACGGGAAGCATTACCTTCCCCCAACCAGCTACAACTTGACGCTAGAAGAGAAAAAAGCAATTTGCGAATGCTTGCGTGGGATCAAAGTACCCACAAGTTTCTCATCCAATATCCGCAAACTAGTCTCGATGAAAGACTTGTCTTTATTCGGTTATAATTCTCACGACTGTCACACGATGATGACAGTTTTCCTTGCCATTGCAATAAGAGTAATCAAACCTGAGCATATAAAAGTTGTCATCACACGTTTGTGTTACTTCTTCAATGCAGTATCGCAAAAGGTGATAGCACGTGAAGATTTAGACTATCTGAAAACATACATCGTCGAGACAATGTGCAAGCTTGAGATGTGTTTCCCACCATCCTTTTTTGATATCCAAGTACACCTAATCATACATCTCGTTGACCAGATAAAAGCATTGGGGCCACTATATTTACATCATATGTTTTCGTTGGAGAGATATTTAGGAGTATTAAAAGGTTATGTGCGGAACCGTGCTCACCCAGAGGGTTCAATTATGGAAGGATACACCACTGAAGAAGTGATTGAGGGTTGCGCTGATTACATCAAAGATGGAAAATCGATAGGTGTGCCTATACCGGTACATGAGGGTAGACTACGTGGGAGAGGCAAAGTGGGTAAGAAAACTTTTATTGTTCAAGATTACAAGAATGTACACCGTGCACATTTTGGTGTACTACAACAGCTCGCAATAGCTGAGCCGTACATCGAGGAACACCAAATTGAGCTTCGTGATAAAAACCAAGACCGCAAAGAGGACTGGATCATGAAAGAGCACAGAAGATGTTTCACTGAATGGTTAATGGACAAAAATATATCATACGGAAACACTATAGAAGAGGCAACAATGAAGAAGTTAGCTTGTGGCCCATCTGCTTTGGTAACATCATGGCAAGCATATGACATCAATGGTTACACATTTTACACTAAAGAAAAAAACGGTAAGAGTGTTGCACAAAATAGTGGTGTTCGTATTGAGGCTTATGATTCACAAGGGCAGAAGACCACATACTTCGGGTTCATAGAGGAAATATGGGAACTCGATTATGGAGAAAGAATGGTAATGCCCGTATTTAAGTGCCAATGGGTCAAACATCCTGATGGTTTGAAAGTGGACAATTACGGGCTGACACTGGTAGACTTGAATAAAGTGGGTTACAAAGATGACCTGTGGGTTCTCGCCGATAATGTTGCACAAGTTTTTTATGTTCAAGATCCAGAAACTGAGAAGTTGCTCGTAGTTGTTTCTGGAAAGCAAAATATTGTTGGGGTTTATAATGTGGGAGATAATGAAGAGGAATATAATCAGTATGAAGAGATGTACCTTTTCACCGAACCAGAAAACATCAAGCGCGTAGAGAGAAGCATTAAAAAGAATTTAAAACCCTATATGCGAGAAGATGTCAATGCTGGAAAAAATGTATATAGCAATGCGAGATAATATATATTGTATATATTTGTATCTTCTGAAATCAACTTAGAACAATGTTGATATATGGATTGTGTCCTTTTGCATTTGTGTACATATGCGTTTGGACTCAATGATTTGGAAGTTTGGAAGTTTGGTCTTCCAGATAATGATGTCTCGGGCGTGTAGCCGATTGAAGGAGGAGCGCATGGCGTGGCGCAAGAACAATCCCCATGTATGTACATATGGCACACCGGTCACATGGTTGTATATACATATGTATCTGTAATGGACTGATGAACTTAACTGTAGTTTGTTTTTCCGTGTTGTTTGTTTTGGTATTTTCAATTTCTCCGCGTAGGGTTTCTCTGCGAAGCCTGAATTGGGAGATTTATTGAAGTGGCAGTGCATCGTCCCCGGTAAAGAAGGGGTAAGTCATGAAGAACAAGCACAATATGAGTTTAACCATCGTCCTCCTATTAATAAATTTCTTTTGCAGACTGAATGGGAAGATGGTTACTACCCCCTGACAATCTCCTTCTCTGAGGACTATCCCTTGGTGCCTCCAAGATGTGCCTTTCCAATTGGGTTCTTCCACCCAAATGTCCATCATTCGGGAGCACTCTGCATCGGGATTCTTGATCAAGAGACTATAAGATAGACCTATTTTGTTCATGTAATTATTACTTATAATTATTGTCGAACTTATTTGAACTGGTTTCTTATATTGCTTAAATTATATTTCGTAGGGGTGGTGTAGTGCTTTTACAATCAAAACTATACTACTTGAAGTTCAACATTTGCTGCATCAGCCAAATGTGCCTGATGTTGAAAATGATTGCTATAATCTACTTATCAAGGTTAGATGACACTTTGACTTAGTGACCAATGTAGGTTATTCATTCCTCCTTCGACATTTGTTAATTTAAATAATGTCAATATTTTCAGGATCCAGCGGAATATAAGAGACGTGTTCGGGAGCAAGCAGGACGATACAATTTAGATTGATCTATGGGAGCTTCATCATCGATCTACAATGAATGTAGCATGGTTTTTGTTCAGTGTGTAAAGAAATTATCTTTGAACAATTGTAAAGCCTCTAATGGTGTATTATCACAATTAAGCCAGCCTCACTGGTGATCGAGCATTTCCTATAATGTATTATTGTACCAGTATCCGCTAGCTCATCTGTGTTTTTTTTCTGATACAATTTTGCCTGCACGACTACATACGGTTGTGATAATTGCAACTACATCCCTGTAATTTCAATGAAAACCGCTTATGATAATTAAACAATGACCGCCACTGAAAATACATGATCTTCTTAGGCCGTTGTTAATCAAGAACTGTCTATGAAGTTCATTGCATTACAGACGGTTATTAATTAAGAACTGCCAATGAAGATCATGTATTTACTCAGACGGTTGTTCCTTAAAATCCATGTGTGAAGTTCATTGCATTACAGACGGTTATTAATTAAGAACCGCCAACGAAGATCATGTATTTACCCAGACGGTTGTTTCTTAAAATCCATCTGTGAAGTTCATTGCATTACAGACGGTTATTAATTAAGATCTGTCTGTGAAGATCATGTATTTACCCAGGCGGTTGTTTCTTAAAATCCGACTGTGAAGTTTATTGCATTACAGGCGGTTCTTAATTAAGAACCGATTGTGAAGATCATGTATTTACCCAGACGGTTGTTCTTTAAAATCCGCCTGTGTTGTTCTTTCATCACAGACGGTTATTATATCATTCGTCATCACAGTCGCATATTTTTAAGGACCGTCTGTGTTTGAAAAATTGAGGCGCCTGTAAAAATGCTTTTTGTAGTAGTGTTTGATCTTTCCATTCGCTAGAACATGCAAAGCATAATTATACGGCATACACATCTAGTCTAAATGATCTTTGTGATGTTAACACATCAATATGTATTCGTGATCATCAGATCTATGATAAGAGACCACAATTAGATGTGGTGGAAGACTCCATATCACTTAAATGGAATGTGATGGACCACGATTACGGGAACCTTCCATTAATAAATGATACGTGTGCCTTCCACCATCATAATCGTGACATTTTGTGATAGACCTGACGCTCATGGATAATTGTTAGTAGTATATTAGTACCATAAAAATAATTTACACTATATATATCCCAATTATATGTGAGCGTTTGCTGCCTTTTTCGTGTTCATAGTATTAGTAGCTACTGCCTAGCCTTCCACTAGTGGTATAATAGAGGAACCCATGTCACCAACCAGATGAAATCTAGGAAGTCGTGTCTGAAACACAAGGACTTTTACAAAATAGGTATTACGAAATATTCATTTGAATAGGTTTGATTTTGGTATGAATCAATAAATAAGTTCCCCCTAGTCCATAGGGGCTTGTAGTTTCAAAGATGGCTTAGCGTCTTGGGCACATTCAAAATATGGTGTGCCGTCGTAAGAGATGTTAACACAACGCAACATCTGAGCCAGCTAGAAGCAGTAATTAAATGCTCTGATGTAGCACTTCTTAATTCCTGAGTTCGATTTCTGGCGACAGCGAATTTCCGGCGACAGCGAATTTCAAGTTAAATTTTACAATATTGAATGCAAATATCCTACGAAGAATACATGAATACCGATTACGGGGTGTGTCTACGAAAAATGTGTGAGGACGAATATGTCGCATATTGGTCGATGAAGCTCGATCCAATGTCGTGTGCTTAGTTATTCAGTTATCGTTATCTTATTCTAGATAATGGATTGTGAACGTCTGCATTTGTATTCACTTGTAATAAAATGTACATAATCTTCTTAGAAAAAAAAAGTCAAAACTTTGCCTATCATCTAAAAAAAAAGCTAGAAGCAGTAATTTTCGTAAAGGGCAGACCAAGTCCAGCTTAAAATAATCTGCATTAGCTTAACCAAAAGAATTTGCAGAAACTTCTGTGTCCCGCCCAGCAGTTGCATGGTTATGGACTACGAATATCATGCGATGCATAATGCGAGATAATTATTCTCAATTCCTTTTTTTTAATTATTTAACCTTGGGGGTTGGAAAGTCACAAATAGAGATGAATCATTGGCCTAATGATTAAGTACTATGAGTAGCATTACCCAGGTACTGACACTACGTAAGAAAAGCTCATTCGAGACAAACCCTAATGAAGAAGGGTCACAAACAAACTATACATCTCCGTCGTCACGTCTCGCATTACGTTGTCATCAGAGACGTGCTTATAGCGCGTCGCCGTTCATCCTTAGTGCGAGACAGGCTTAAAAGAAGCATGTCTCCTTTCTTTGTGTCATAAAAGACGTTTTTACGGGGTCATTGGAGATGCGGGTGGCGCGCGTCGCCCATCAGCATACATGCGTGACAAGCCCTAACAAAGCGTGTCGCAGATATAATGACTGATCTGAGACGTTCTATATTGTAGCACGTCGCAAATTTGTGTACTGATATGAGAATGGCTTTATTGAAGTTTGTCTCTTTTATGTAGGATATCCGAGACGATCTCTGCTACAACTCATCGTAGATTATTTACAGCAGGGTCTCCTATTAGGTGTTACCCACCCCTGATTATCCTGATTGCCGGTTGCATCCTGGAGCTAGCCAGGATTTGGCAGTTGTATTACCAGTATCAACAATATATTGTTCTTATATTAACTTACTGTTCATGAACATATGTATAGCCAAAAAGGTCACACGTTAAAATATATTAAAGTGTCAATTGTGGTTATCTAGTATACTAATTACACAACATAGATTGTTCATCCTGATTATAATGTAACTAATTACACACATCATAATTGTCATCATTTAATTATGTTGGAGAACCGAGCTTACTTGTAGTACAGGCAGTTGGTGAGCATCTGCAAAGCATCAGCAGAGAAATTATTCTCATGGTAAAGGACATGGTAGTGAGCTGGTGTGTTTGTCCCCTAAAAAAACAAACAATTTATATTCTACTGATGCATTTATAGCCTGTTATCAAAAACTCGTTAGAGAAACACCAATTATCCCATAGGTATCTTGATTCCAGCATGACTGCAAAGGTAGAAATCAAATTCACTGGGATGGCAAATGCTAGTATCAACGACAGTTTCTGCAGCTTCAAGGGTTTGCGACTCAGAATTCATTATATACATTGATAGTCAAAACAAATACATTACTTCTGCATTGGACATACCCTTTGGATCAATGACTTCATTAACGATGAGCCTTCATTGGACATGCTCAAATTCAGTAAAATCACTGGAATGCACGCTTTGAGGATAGGGTCGAGGCGGCCGCGTGATCCAGGGACAGGGGACGCGACGGCGTGCTTCGGGACGAGCTGGCGGAGGCGTCGGAGTGGCGGTTCCTCAACTCTCTGATGACAGCAGATCGGCGTGCTCCGGGAACAGGGAGAACATTTCCACTTATGTGAAGGTGGCGGCGTGCTCATACTGATTACCAAGGTCGGGGTCGAGGTAGCGGCGTGCTCTGAGGACAGGGGACGAGGCGACGTGCTCTAGTGTGCTCAACTCTCTGATGACGAAGGTCGAGGTTGACGGCAGGGTAGGGGTCGATGGCGGCAGCGCGGCAATGACGAAGAGCGAGTTGAGAAAGAGGGACGGCGGCGGCGTGCTCCGGGGACAGGAGACGAGCCTATGTGCTCCAGCGTGCTAAACTCTCTGATGGTCGACGGCGAGGTCGGGATCGACGGTGGCAGTGCGACGTTGACAATGACGGGACAGCGGCGGCGTGCTCAGGAGCTGCAGTTTCTAGGTCGAGAGAGCACGCGAGAGCTAAAATTTTTTGCCAAATGTTGGGAGAGGGCGCACGATGAATAAAAATAGCAAAAACTGGGAGACGTGCCTTTATAACACCCGTCTCTCATTTCAGCGTCCTTTGGTCGAGAGAGCGCGAGAAAATTTTCGCCGGTAAAGTGCGTGAGTGTTTAAAATAAAACTAGAAGACTCACATATATAATGCACGTCTTGCATTATCATCTTTCACATCAGGGCATTTTCTCGCATGCAAAACACGAGCCACGGTGTGCTGAAGCAGGGAACATCTTTCACATGCGGGTATGTACCACTGACAACTGTGTGCAAAGCCTTATATGATTGTTGCACTGCGCTCACCTTTCTGAGGTGGGACAAAAGATCTTCGGCGTAAATTGGAGACGAGCACAGGTAAGACGCGTCTCTACCAATGTAAGGTGCGACTCGCATTATTTTGTGGTCCCGGACATGCTGTAGTGTCCTTGATGCGCCACGGTGTGCTGAAGCCAGGAACAACATCTAGGACATTCCGGCATGTCCACTGGCAATTGTGCGCAATGCCTTATACAATCGTTGCAACTTGCTCAGCTTTCCGAGGTGGGACAAAAGTTCTTCGGGACAAATCGGAAATGTGCCCGAGTGTGGCGCGTCTCCCTTTTGCCAGATCTCAAATATCTTAGACGAAGAGACGAGGGAGATAAATGCGAGATGCGCTATAACAAAGAGAGACGCGCGTTACACTAAAGCGTGTCTTCCATCGTCGAAAGAGAGATGCGCAACACGAGGTCTTCGGAGAACTTAATTTTGGCGGCGTGGTGCAGAGACGCGTGCGACGTTCGTGCGCGACCTTTCATTTCCCCGAGGCGGTATCGATGCGTCTCATTGGTCCATCAATGTGCGGAAAACCAACCGCTCCATCGTCGACTCCGCGCGGACCTTATTTAAGACGCTCTATCACCTGTGAGTTCTCCACAAGCGCGTAGCTCACATTAAATCCTCTTCATTTCCTCGTCTTCTCTGCGTCGACGGCCCACCACCACCATGACCGACATTTCGCCGCCAAGCCCTCCGAGGGAGCCACCGTGCAAGAAATTGTGTTGCAGCTTCCCTCAGAGGATCAACACCGAGCAATGCCTCCTTATGGCGCAAGAGGCGTACAATGATACGGCTCGCGCCATGAGTTCCTTGGGTCTTGGTATCCTTCCCCAGTTTACTGGAATGGGTACCATCGGTCACTACCTCTTCGCCCTCACATGGGTGGCCGATCATCTCGACATTCTATTCAAGACAATGTCCCAGGTGCTTGGCCCCGAGAGCCGCAGAAACCTCATGGAGGCGGAGAGCAACCTCGTTCTCGGGATTGCACTGTCGGTGCAGCCGGCCCAGGCTCCTATTACACTGGCGCCGGAGTCGCCATCGAAGGAGGAGGAGGAGGAGGATCCAAAGGTGGTGGAGGAGGAGGAGGAGGAGGAGGAGTAGTAGTAGGAGTAGGATTTAATTTTTCTTTGTTGTTTATAATTGCTTCTGTTTTGTAAATATTGTTAATGAATGAAATATATCTTTGTTCATCTATGTGATTGAATATTATCTTGATTGTTCTTCAAGTGTGTGAATGAATAAATGTGTGGTGTGTTCATCGTGTTCCTCAGGTATCATAAGGAAGGATTTGATTATTTTTCTGGACAAGTGAATGATTTAGTTATCAAATGAATGTGCTCTAAGTTTGGTGATGTGTGATATCAACAGTGAATTGAAGCAAAATAGATAAAATCACGAATCTAAAGGTGACGTGTGGAATCGGAGAAGCGCTCTTTCTAGAAGCGCGTCTCCGTTTTGCTTCTCCACACAAACATATAAAAGGTGACATTAGTCTCTTCTCTTCATTCGTCTTCTCTGCAGACAATCCACCGTAGCCAACGTTCCGCCGCCAAGCCCGCCGAGGGAGCCACCCTGCAAGAAACAGTGATGCCGCTCCCCCGAGAAGCTCAACAAATAGCTGTCCGAGATGTTGTTCGACAGACTATTCGACCGATTCTAGAGGTTGCTCGAGACGATGGCCGAGGTGCTCGGCGTCGAGGGCCGCAGTATCCTGGTGGCGGCGATGGCGAGGAACCTCGGTCGCGAGGTTGCACCGCCGGATTCGGACCAGCCGGAGCAACCGGCGGAGCAACCGAAGAAGGAGGAGGGGGAGGAGGAGTAGGATTTATGTTTTCTTTTGTTGTTTTTATTTTTTTGTGTCTTGTACTTTTTTCTTGTGTTTTGTAATATATTTGTTAATGAATATTTGTGTTCATCTGTGTGATGAATATTTTGTACATTCATATGTGTTATATGTGTTCAACTGTGAATGAATGAATAGATTAAACGTTCGACAACGAGTCTGTAAGCGAAGACAAAGGAGACGGGCTTTGTGTAGAGTACGTCTCATTTCTTGCGCATATTGGAGACGCGCTGTGTTTGACGTGCGTGTCCCACTTGTCAGAGAGGATGACGTGTCTCGGATACCAATTTAACTGAGACGGACTTTATTTTAACGCGTCTCCTTGTACTTTCAGTCGAGCCGTGTCAGATCCTCGCTGAAGCTGGCGCGTCTCGCTCAACATTATCAGAGACGCCGCCTTTGAGTGTGTCGCCTATCTCTGTGTCCTATTTGAGTTTCTTACGTAGTGTGAGCTCGATTTCTGGTGGGAGCGAATTTCAAACTGGATTTTATAATACTAAATACAGGTACTCTACATAGAAATTCATGAGTGCCGAAGTTGGGATGCACCAACGAAAAATGTGAGAGAATGAACATATCACATGTTAGTATATGAAGTTTAGTCAACAGTCATGTGTTTAGCTATTCAGTTATCGTTGTCTTGTTCTATACAATAAGTTGTGAGTGTTTGCATTTGTATTTGCTAGTAATAAATTAATCATAACCTCCTTAGAAAAACATCGGAACTTTATACATCACTAAAAAAGTAAGAGTTCAGTCTACTTTCTTGTGCTCTCGTATTCGTATGGAAGAAAGCATAGGAAAACTCCGTGATAGCTCCCTGTAGTTTGACTAAGCTGTTAATTAACCGAGGTTCAGATCCCAGTATTGCAAAAAAAAATGGTGTGCTTTCTACCTTGTGGCTTGGCCACATGTCAGGCTGTTGAATATGATGCTACGGCGGCGAGTTTTGTTAACTAGGGTTAATATTGTCCCAGATGAAATGAGGTGGGAGCGGTTCTTCACCAACAGTCAAGTTTTGTTTAGAAGAGAAATTGGAATGAACGTATCTTAATGGTGGAAAAATGTTTGGACGGTTGTTGATGAGAACAACTAGAATGCAATTAGCATTCTGGTACAATCGTGCAAAGATCTTTCCTCTGAGCCAGTTATTGAATTTTTACAGTTAAACTCCCATACTTAATAATAGATTTTACATTGTATTTATGTTATCAAGTGGGAGGGTTGAAGTACAAAAATACAATAATAATTAGATAAATATTTTGTGGCTCGGAGGTACGATTGCACCAGAATGATAGAAATCAAGAGGGAGCCTAAAGATCAAATAGTCACTAAATCATCTCGAATTACATGGAGAAATCTGATTACAACATGAACATCAAGTGCTATCTCTCAAATAGCACAAAACCACTAATAATACCTTCCCCTCCATCTTTGTTGTTGCTTGACGATGCGGCCATCTAACCAACAAGGCGAGGCGGCAAGAAGAACAACGACGAGAGGTGTTTCTCCTTGTTCTTCTCTCGGTATGTTGATCAGATTCTGAGTGGGTTAGAGTGTTCAAGTGTGTATGAGTGTATGCATGAGCATTCTTTGATCATACACTTGACCCTCTTCTTATAGTTGACCAAGAGACACAAGAGAGGGCCTCCCACCCTTAGGAATCATTGAGTCTCCCGATCAGAGACTCAAAATTTGATGGGTTGTGTCCTTTCAATTAGAACACATGTCAATTTCGAGTTCAAACTGATAGTTGCTGAAAAATCGGACTAGTCCGTATAAAGTGTGGACTAGTCCGATATCCTTACTGGACAATATCGGACTAGTCCTATAAGGGTCCGGACTAGTCCGGTTACCCTTACTGGACAGAATCGGACTAGTCCGGTCTCTACCGGACAAGTCCGGTACTCCCAACATTCTCCCCCTTGAACTCGAATCTGAAACTTACTAACTTACTTAATACTAAACTTAGTGTCCATTTTCTCATGCTTGACATATAGGGCACGACGCACCACAACAACCATTTACGTATTGTTGGACTCGAAGACCACAATACATCTCACACTTGAAAATGAACCTTACTCTTACTTGGCCCCTAAATATCCACTGATCATAGGCTCTCTATTAAACCCATGCCAGCTACGTGTTCACTGAACACGTTGGGTGGAAGAACTTTTGTTAGCGGATCTGCAAGCATACGCTTGGTACTTATATGCTCAAGACTTATAGTATGATCCTGGATTCGATCTTTCACAACATAAAACTTAATGTCGATATGTTTGTCAGCACCACTCGACTTGTTGTTGTGAGAGTAAAATACTACGGGCTCATTATCGCAGCATAACTTAAGTGGCTTTTCAATGTTGTCGACCACTCTAAGACCGGGTAAAAATTTCTTAAGCCAAACGGCCTACCCGGTGGCCTCATAACATGCAAAAAACTCGGCATACATCATGGACGATGCAGTGACGGTTTGTTTGGAGCTTTTCCACGAAATGGCTTCATTCGCGAGGGTGAATATATAACCTGACATGGATTTTTTAGTATCCACACAACCCGCAAAATCTAAATCTGAATATCCCACTACTTCAAATGGGTCTGACTTACTATACGTTAATATGAGGTCTTTTGTGCATTGCACATATCTTAATGCTTTCTTAACTGCCTTCCAGTGATCAATCCCTGGATTGACTTGATATCTACCAAGCATTCCAGTCACATAAGCTAAGTCAGTGCGAGTACATACTTGAGCATACATAAGGCTTCAGACAGCAGAAGCATATGGAACCGATTTCATTTGATCGCTCTCATATTAGTTCCTGGGACACTTAAAGTTCTCAAACTTATCGCCCTTGACAATCGGAGCAGGCGAAGACTTACTCTTATGCATACTATACTTTCTCAGTACATATCTAAGTATGCCTTTTGTGATAAGCGTAATACCCTCTTATTTCTATCTGGTGAATTTCTATGGCCAATACATAGGATGCTTCACCAAGATCTTTCATATCGAAATTAGAGGACAAGAACTTCGTCTTAGTTTCTGATAGTAGATTGACATCACTACTTGCAAGTAGTATATCATCTACATAAAGTACGAGGAAAATAAATTTTCTGCTCTTAAACTTAGTATAAATGCAATTGTCCTCCTCATTTTCTTTAAACCCAAACTTCCTTATTGTCTCATCGAACTTGAGATATCACTGCCTTGATGCTTGTTTAAGTCCATAGATGGACTTTCTTAAGTGGCATCCCATATGTTCTTTACCCTTAACAACAAAATCTTTCGGTTGTGTCATATAGACGTTTTCATATAGATCACCATTGAGAAACGTCGTCTTTACATCCATTTGATGTTGTCGGTACCCTGGGTACCATATACTCCCTGGGATTGCAAAGATCTCAAGGGAAAGTCATCTACTTGATTTGAAGACATTCGGAGGCCCACATGTCAGACATAACCGGACCCGCTTCTCCAACATGGTTAGTCCCAGGGTCGCCACGTGTACTATCAAACCGGAGCTACCACCCACAAGGGGGAAGCTCCGGGCTATGTACCGAAATGGCACCCCCGGACCTAACCCCAGACCGAGGGAAGCTCCGGAACTGACACGTGTCGGGTAACATCGGACCTATCTGTTCCCCACAGTGTGCTCTGGCGCTGCCACATGTCCAACCGTCGGATCTTCAGCCTCTAACCTCCGGAAGACTCCACAACGGCTCTGGATCTTCAAAGGGGAATCAAGTGTCATTAATACTATATTAATGACACACGATCAGACGACCTTAATTATCAGTAATGGTGCTGTCAAAGCCCATAACTCGGTCATTAAGGGCAATTAAACGTGTTGAATGTGTATCAATATCAATAACCGCCGGGGCCACATGTCAGGCCAGACTAACTTGTAACGGCCTGCCCTTGTACTATAAAAGGACAGGCCGACGATACATAGGACACACTCTCCGGAGACATGCTGACTTTACACTCTCAACTGACATTGAGCTAATACATCCAATACAACACCAACACACCCCGTGGAGTAGGGTATTACGCTTAGGCAGTCCGAACCACGTAAATCTTCGTGTCCCTTGTGTCACTCGACATCTCACCTTCTGGAATCTCCGCGCGCCCATACCGAACCTCAAACTCCTCTAACACTTTAGTAGTGTTAGGAGATCTGCCGGATCAAAACCACCGACAGTTGGCACGCCAGGTAGGGGGCCCGGAGATTTCAAGAATGGTGAACTCAGCCGCTGGATCATTCAATGGTCATCCCACTGTTCAAGTTGTTGGGGGTAATCCCTCCAATATGCAGCCATCAGCAGGAACCACGGTTCCAGCAGGAGTCACACTTCCACCACCGCCGCCTCCACCAGCAAATCAAGCTGGACAACGCGATGGTGCACCGGCGTCAATCACTGCATCGGCGAATCTTGACAACCCGGAACACGCGCTTCATGCAGCACGTGCTCTACTCCACGGGTATGGTCCTGGTTGCAGAGAGACCAGAACCATCCCATACTCAGGAGTCCAGACCCCTTCAGGAGGGTCTGGAGGTTCCTGAAAGCGAGTCTGGGTCCCAGCTCCCAGACTTGAATCCACAAGAAGTTACTTCAGAAGACCCAGACCCCTCCGGGAGGGTCCAGGTCGCTTCTGAAGAAGCTCCGGGTTCCTCCAGCAAGGACCCGGAAGTCTCCGAAGAAAATCTGGACCCCTCCGGGAGGATCCGGATCAATGAAGAGGAAGCTCTGGGTCCCTCCGGGAGGGTCCGTACCATCCAGCGCCCAGTGTACTTCATTAGTGAAGTACTTCATGACGCCAAGACTCGATACCTAGACGTGCATAAGCTGCTCTATGCAGTTCTTATTGCCTCCAGGAGGCTTCACCATTATTTCCAAGCTCACAAGATCTCAGAGGTGACTTCTTACCCACTTCGAGCAATCTTGCATAATCCCAACTCAATTGGGAATATTGCAAAGTGGGCAGCGGAATTGGCCGAATTCGATCTCGAATTCATTTCAAGGCAAGCAATCAAGAGTCAAGCATTGGCAGACTTCATGGCGGAATGGACTCCCTCTCCATCAAACCCTGGGGGCTCCAGCGAGCAGAAGCTAGAACACAAGGCTCCGGTCTTCACCGAGCCTCACTGGACCCTCTACTTCAAAGGCTCCATGCAAAAGCAGGGGGCCGGAGCTGGAATCCTTCTCCTCGCACCAACCGGAGAGAAGGTAAAATACATGGTACACCTTGACTTCAAGGTGACCAACAACATGGCGGAATATGAAACACTCATTTACGGACTAAGGGTGGCACTGTCATACGGTGTCAAGCAACTGCTGGTCAAGGGAGATTCACATCTCATCATTAAGCAAGTGAAGGGTGAATGCTCCTGCAACAATCTCCAGCTAGCTGCTTACCTCCTTGAAGTCCAGAGGCTTCAGAAGGACTTCGAAGTCCTAGATCTCCACCATGTCCAGCGTGCCCACAATGCTGAAGCCGACGAACTCTCGACGAAAGCGTCAACTGGAGCTCCGGCTCCTGACGGAACTTTTGTTCGGAGGTTGTCAAAACCCACAGCTCAGCCTGCCGAACTGAGCGAAGGGGGCGAGATCAGCATCCCGAAGCTGACAGTCCCGATGGCCCTGTTACCATGGCAGCCATCAAGGGTCGTAGGTGCTGCTGGAAGCTCCAAGCAACCCAACACGCAAGACTCAAATGCTCAAGTTAGTTCCGATGCATGGATCTCGGAGATCTGGAACTACTTGAAAGACAACATCCTTCCTGACGATGATGTATCCGCTGACCGGGTAGTCAGATTGGCTAAAAGATACACGTTGGTAGAAGGGGATTTCTACCAGCGCGGTGCCAATGGCATCCTAATGCGGTACATCACAAGGGAAGAAGGCTGCGAGCTCCTCGCAGAAATCCATGGAGGCGAGTGTGGGAACCACGCGTCTTCCCGCACGTTGGTTGGTAAAGCCTTTCGACATGGCTTCTACTGGCCTACAACACTCCAGGATGCAACTGAGCTGGTGAAGAAATGCGAAGCATGTCAATTTCATGCAAAGCAAATTCACATACCGGCTCAACCCCTACAAATGATACCTCCTACATGGCCCTTCGCTGTGTGGGGGATGGACATCTTGGGACCTTTCCAAAGAGCCGTCGGAGGTTACAAGTTCCTGTACGATGCCATTGACAAGTTCACCATGTGGCCGGAAGCAACTCCAGTTCTGACAATCAACAAGCAATCTGCTATCAACTTTTTGCAGTCCATTGTATGCAGATTTGGAGTCCCAAACAAAATCATCACTGATAATGGGACCCAATTCATAAGCTCTGCATTTCAAGGATATTGCAAAGACCTCAGCATTCAAGTTTGCTACGCCTCCGTAGCTCACCCAGCAAGTAATGGCCAAGCTGAGAGAGCAAATGCTAAAATCCTTAAAGGACTCAAAACGCGCACCTATGAGCGCTTGAAAAAACATGGAGCCAACTGGATTGAAGAGCTTCCGCCCACTTTATGGGCCAACAGGACAACTCCAAACCGGTCAACTGGAGAGACACCCTTCTTCCTTGTGTATGGAGCTGAAGCAATCCTTCCTCCGGAAATCACCTTGGGGTCACTCCGGGTCCGGACCTTCGATGAAGCCACGCAGGACCAGCTCCGGCGTGAAGACCTAGACCTCCTTGAGGAGGGAAGGTGCCAAGCAGCTATTCGGAATGCCCGATACCGCCAAGCTCTTCGGCGCTATCATCAGCGGCATGTACACAACCGACAGCTCGAAGAAGGCGATCTAGTGCTACGGAGAATACAATCCAGAGAAGGGTTAAACAAACTCTCCCCCAGCTGGGAGGAACCCTTTCGAGTGATTAAAGTATCCCGTCCCGGAAGCGTTCACTTGGCTACCAAGGATGGGACACCTCTCCCAAATCCTTGGAACATTGAGCACCTCCATAAGTTCTACACTTAATATCACGGAGGTGAGTCTGTAGTAACTTGAGGTGTATGTTATAGAGTCATTGTACATAGTCGGGTAGTTCCTCCGGGAGGAGAGTCAGACCTTTCCCGGAAGGTCCGCAAAGTTCATGCAACACTTGTCGCAGTCTCAGGACTAAAAGTGTGGCTAGCTACCTTGGGTCAAACGAGAAATTAAACACGCTTAGCCTGGTTCCGTACCCTAAGAGTGTACTTGTTTCCCCTATACCCCGGACCTATAATGAAAGACATCTTCATGTGAAACAGACTCCACGTGCATTTATTTTGTACAGGCTCAACATTTTTTATTTTTCTCTTTCTTGTCTATAACAAAGACGTGCAATTCTTAAGAAATTTTAGTTCGACTGGTTCATATACGATTCAAGCTGTATTGTCGATTCTTCTAGATTCAAATAGAAATTTATGGCCCACTCGCTTGAATGCCACCAAGCCAACCTAGGGCCGGAGTGTGCTATCGACTTAGCCTGGTCAAGCACCCTAAGTACGCCACTCTACCTACACCCTGGCAAGCCGAAATAAGGCGGGTCCAAGTACAATTGGATCTGGAAGAAAAGACAACACATTCGGTTGTATTCAGAATCACGTTTGACCTAAAACTCTCTTGGGAATCATAAGCCGCGACAAAGTTATAGGCAAGGAACGAATTTTACTATTTTTCTTGGCTTCAGTGTGCAGGAAAAATAAAAAATCCACGTTAATGGAAAAAAGCCGGAGCTAACTAAGCTCCGACTCCCCCTAGGTGGCTTGTAATCGATGTTAAACACTGAAAAGGAGCATCACCGGAGCAACCATGCTCCGGTAAAGCTAGGAGGGCCAGCCGTCGACGAAAAATAAATGATGGTGAGAAGACCCCGCAAGCGGAGTCTGCTACCAACAAACTACACGTTGGTAAAGGTCACTGCCGGAACTACTAAGCTCCGACACCCCGAAGGATTAACTATCGATGCTCTACGCGTTGATAGGGACCATTGCCGAAGCTACTAAGCTCCGATGATAGACAATACTGGAGCTTCTAAGCTCTGGCAACCTCAGGGGGCCTTCACTATCGAAGACTTCGGACCTACACTCTACAAGTTTGAAGCAAATGAGTCTTCAACAAAACACAATATCCTCTTGGTACATGTTCACAATCAAATTGTGTACATCTACCAGGGGCCAAGTGAAGACAAAAGTGTTGAAGACAAAAAGTGAAATTCACAAAAATTTGGGGATTTCATTCATCTGGAGACAATGGATTACAAAATTGAGGAAGAAAAAGAGAGAATACAAGTGGGAGCTACGGAGATGGTCCTAGACCCTATGGAAGGACTGGGCGACCTTCTGAGCAACCTCTGACACATTGGCTCGGGCAGCTTCACCTTCTCCTTCGACGGGACCTTCAAGCACCGGGTCCAGAGGGAATTGGGGATTTCGGCTGGTGTAGCACGTCATACCATACTCTGCGACGTTCTTCGCCAGGGATTGCCCCTCAACCTCCAACTGGTTCGCGATGACGTCGCCCACCTTGGAGAGTTTGCTACCCGCCGAGCTCAGCGCTTGCAACGCCAGGTCCAGCTCCAGCTCCAGATCATCCGGACGCACGGGACTGAAGCCCATCGGTGTCAGCGTGTCGTTGGCCTTGCCCAGGAACTCCCAAACCTGTAGGGAGTCCGCAGCCCTCAAGCCCTTCAGTTCTTCCAAGGATCTTTTGGCCGCCACCAGTTCAGAATTCTCGCGAGCGAGGCGCTCAACTTCTTTGGCGTTTTGCTGAATCTTTTCAGCAACTCGCTTCTCGAGTTTTCCGAGATCCTCCTCCCGAAGGTAGATCTTGTTCCGGCGGTCAACCAGGTCCTTCTCCCTGCCCCTTACTTTCTTCTCCCTGGCAGCGATGGCACACTCTTGCTCGTAGAGTTCCTGCCCTCGCACCCAAGCCTTCTCCTCCTCCTCAGCGCAGCGCTCTTCCAATTTCTTGGCGCGCTCTTTGAGGCCCTTGTTAGCTAGAGCCACCTTTTTGGTGAGCTCCTCCTCCCTCCTCAAGATGTAATCCCGCAGCTCTAGGAGTTTCTGCTCTTCATCTTCGAGCCTTTTCTCCCTCTCCTCAAGTGCCTCCTGGCGCTTGATGAGAGTAGTGTTAATGGCCTCAAGCCTTTCTTGGCGTTCATCAGCCGCACTATTAGCTACTTTGGTCTGCTCATAAATGGCCCGAGATTGAGCATCGAGGGAGCGAGTCAAGCTCTCCCTGTCATCCAATAACTTGCCCCAGTACTCCAGGCGAACCTTCTCCTGCTTGATCCATTCTTTGTCATCTGCCAGCCTTGACTGCGCCAGCTTGGTCTCGAAGTAGAGCCGATTATGCCACCTCCTAAGGGTTTGGCGCTCCTCTTCAAGAGCCTTGCTGTCGTGGAAGAATGCCAGCTGAACTTGACGCAGACTGGAGCAGGCGTTGTTAATAGACAATGACAACGGGATAGGATCAGGACCTGCTGGGGTCTCCTCCGCTGGTTCCATCGGGTTTTAAGTTACAAAAATTGGGTTCTCACACCACAAGAGTGGTCCCCTGAGCCTCCACGGCACCAGGGCCATCCTCCAAGATGGCCTCAGTCGCCATCAAGGAGGGTCCTGCTGATGAAGTTCCGACCCTCCATAAGTGGTTCCGAAGGACCAGCCGCCAGATCTTCATTCGCCCCCTCGGGCAGGGGGCCAGCGACTTCATCAGAGCACTCCGGCTCAGTCGCGGGTACCTCCGGCGTCGTCACTCCCGGAGCAGGAAATGCTTCTGGCTCCGGCCTGGGCACCTCCTCTACTGGGGGCTCGAGCGCTGACGCCTTCGCAACGACTGGCTCAGGCGCCGGAAGATCTTCAACAACAGCCAGCCCTGCGGCCGGAGCTTCAACGGCAACCGGCTCGGGAGCCGGAAGGTCTTCAACATCAACTGGCCCTGCGGCCGGAGCTCCAGCAACGACCGGCTCTGTGGCCGGTGCTTCAGAGGTACCCGGCCCAACCACCGGGACTTCCTCAACATCTGGCGCGCACGCCGAGACTTCAATTACCTCTAGCTCAACCGCCGGGGCTTCGACAATTTCAGGCTCTGGGGCTGGAATTATTGCTTCCTCTGGCTCAACGGCCGAAGCTTCCATCATCTCAGCACCCAAACCCGGAGCTTCAACCTCCGGGGCAGGTGCCGCTGGCGCATCTTCTCTCCCATGGTCCGGCGCTACCACGGGAGTCTCGGGGGATGAGTCGAGGTACATGACCACGACAAATGGCGCCGGAGCTGCCGCAGCTTCAGCCACCACTTGGGGCGGCACCGGGACAGGAGCAGAGGCTTCCGTCCTCACAACTTCAGCTGCTGTGGCTGAGGGTGGAGCCTCACTCCTCTTCTTGGGAACGCCGCAGATGAAGGATGAAGAAATTTAAAAAATAGTTACTACAAAAAAACAACTGTCTGAGGTAAAGATTAAAAATTACCTCGGGAGGCTTCCGCACCAGCTTGCGCAGAACCTCTTTCCCGGGCATTCTGGGCTGACCATAGCCGCCGCCGGCGTGGAAGCTCCGGAAGCCCCCCGAACTCGTTGCAGTCACAGGCACTTCCTTAGCCAAGGCCCTCCTCGACCGGGAAGGACCTCCGGACCTAGAGGCATCAACTGCCCCTGGTGATGGAGTCGCATGCCCGGAGCTAGCACTCCGGGAAGATGTCGCTGCGGGTACAGTCGCCGCAGTTGTAGAAGACCTCCCCCACTGGGGAGAAGGAGCTGATGCAAAGGTTGCAGGCCTGACGGACCTTCCGTCGGCATGCTACAGTTTCCTCTTTCGGCTCAAGGGTTCGTCCGCCGGTTCCTTGCCCTTGCCGACGACTTCGATCCTTGGCTTCGGGGCAGGGTCGGAACCACCTTCGGAAGCCCCAGGGATCACCACCCTAGAGGTCGATCTTCTCTCGACGACACCAAGGTCGTCAAGCACCGGCATCGTCCGTTGGAGCTCCCTGCTGAACTCTACTTCCACGTTCAGAGGGAGAAAGGCTGATGGCGGGGTCAAGTCATCTCCCGCAACGTCGATGCCGTGCTGGAACTTTTTGAGATGTAACTCCAAGGTTGCCCCCGCCATGTTGGACTTCAGTCTGGTCTCGACCCGGTCGTCATCCATCACGCTGTTGAGGGCCCCAAGCGAGTTTTTCTCTCCTCTTCAGCAGTGCCCACCTGTTGACCAGGAAGTTGCAAAATACCGCTTGAGGAGTTAATCCTCCCTCCACGGACTGGCGGATCCTGGTCAGAGCAGGGTTGAAGGCATCTGACAGCACCGGAGCTTCACTCCAGACTGCAGTGTCGATGTTGGGGAGGCCTTCGGGCAGCTCAAGCTTCTCGTGCTCCTCCACCCGAATGACTATCCAGTCCTTCTTCCAATCATCCCACTTTCCAGAGGGAAACGACCGGAGGTACTTGAATGGGCACTTCTTGCGCTTCACGAAGTAATAGAAGCCAAGGTACTCATTACTCCTACCAGTGGTATGGACGGTGAAGAAGGTCCGGAAAAGTTCAATGCAGGGGGGATGCCCACCCACATTTCACAGAAGTGGACAAAGATAGACACAAGAAGAATGGAGTGGGGCCAAGGTGGTATAGCTGCAGACCATAAAAGTCTAGCAACATCAAGAAAAAGGAGGAAAATGTGGGATCAACCCCACCATGGCGTACGAAGAGAAGTACACCATCTCGCCGGCGTGCTCCTTCTCGAACGGGAGCTCTCTTCCAGCGCGGACCAGATGGTTGATGAAGTTCGAGGACCATCCCATGAGGGCCCGGACCTTCTTCAAGTCACCTTCGGTCCTCAAACGACTCTCGCGGAGACCCAACTCCATCGCAGCACAGCAAGGCAAGAGAGGAAAAGCGAGCACAAGTTGGGAGTTTGAGCGCAAGATCAGATGAGAGGCGTAAAGAACTCCAGACGGTGTGCGCTTTTCTCCTTAAGTAAGCCCTCGCAACGCTTGGATAGAAACCGCAAGGAAGTCGAAGATACTACTAAAAAATTCCACCCAGCCGATGACAAGAGGGTCCGGGACCACCCCGACGATCAAGTCGAGATTCTTACCCAGGCGAACGGTTGTCATCATGAGGCGGGAAGCCCGAAGGCGGCGACCTGACAAGGCACGCGGAACTGATACAATTTTCGTATCGGGAACCGGCGACCTTCAATTGCGTGAGATCCGCACGCCAAAGATCTCATTTGCCGCACACGGGATATGCCACGCGGCGAGGATTTAACTCCAAACTATCACCAACGGCACATCCGAAGACCTTTGAAGACCCAGGTTCAAAAGTCGAAGGATGGACCCACCTCCGGCGGAATGACTTCACCCAAGGGGTCTTCCCCAGAGGTGGGCCCAGGGGGCCACTGTCGGTACCCTGGGTACCATATACTCCTTGGGATTGCAAAGATCTCAAGGGAAAGTCATCTACTTGATTTGAAGACCTTCGGAGGCCCACATGTCAGACATAACCGGACCCGCTTCTCCAACATGGTTAGTCCCAGGGTCGCCACGTGTACTATCAAACCGGAGCTACCGCCCACAAGGGGGAAGCTCCGGGCTATGTACCGAAATGGCACCCCGGACCTAACCTCAGACCGAGGGAAGCTCCAGAACTGACACGTGTCGGGTAACACCAGACCTATCTGTTCCCCACAGTGTGCTCCGGCGCTGCCACGTGTCCAACCGTCGGATCTTCAGCCTCTAACCTCCGGAAGACTCCACAACGGCTCCGGATCTTCAAAGGGGAATCAAGGACTTCAAGACCCGATCAAGTGTCATTAATAATATATTAATGACACACGATCGGACGACCTTAATTACCAGTAACGATGCTGTCGAAGCCCATAACTCGGTCATTAAGGGCAATTAAATGTGTTGAATGTGAATCAATATCAGTAACCGCTGGGGCCACATGTCGGGCCAGGCTAACATGTAACGGCCTGCCCTTGTACTATAAAAGGACAGGCCGACGATACATAGGACACACTCTCCGGAGACACGCTGACTTTACACTCTCAACTGACGTTGAGCTCATACATCCAATACAACACCAACACACCCCGTGGAGTATGGTATTACGCTCAGGCGGCCCGAACCACGTAAATCTTCGTGTCCCTTGTGTCACTCGACATCTCACCTTCTGGAATCTCCGCCCGCCCATACCGAACCTCAAACTCCTCTAACACTTTATTAGTGTCGGGAGATCTGCCGGATCAAAACCACCGACAGATGTAATTCTAAATTGTAATGTGCAACTAATGCCATAATGATTCTGAACGAATCCTTACTTGAGACAGGTGAAAATGTCTCATTATAATCAATCCCTTCTCTTTGAGTGAAGCCTTTTGCAACAAGTCTGACCTTAAACTTATCAATATTCCCTTTGGAGTCACGTTTAATTTTGTAGACCCATTTACAGCCTACTGTTTTGGCCCCATTAGGAATCTCAACTAAATCTCAGACTTTGTTTGTTTCCATAAACCTCATTTCATCCTCTATGACTTTATGCCATTCAGATGATTGAGGACTTTCCATAGCTTCTTCAAATGTGGTGGGATCACCCTTCATTTGAATTGCCTCACTCAAATAGATCCCATAATCGTTTGGAATGGCCAATTTTCTTTCTCGTTGAGATCTTCTTAATTACACATTATCCTCATTTTGAGGTTGTTGTTGCTCTTCATTATTAGTGACAACGAGTTGAAAATGCTCAACCTCTCTTAATAATTCCGTTGTCAATGGAGAACTAACAACAGGTGTTGAATCATTACCATAGACAATGATGATTCAATAGTAGTAGGTAATGCAAAATATGGTTCTTGAATCATAGGAGTAGGTACATAAACCCGCTTATCTTCAAGATTAATTTCTTGTTTTACCGTACCCGCCCTGATCATTTCATCCTCTAAAAAGACGACATGCCTTGTTTCTACAAACTTAGTATATCGTTCTAGACAATAGAAACGATATCCCTTACTTTTTTCCGTATAGCCAATAAAATGGAAACTTATTGTCTTAGAATCCAACTTACCAATGTTTGGGTTAAACAATTTTGCCTCAGCAGGACAGCCCCATGTATGCATATAACTTAATGAGGGCTTACGTCCTGTCCAAAACTCATACGGTGTTTTGGGCACCGACTTAGTAGGAAACCGATTTAGCACATGAATGGCGGTTTTTAATGCCTCCATCTATAAGCTAACCGGCAAACCTGACTGACTTAACATGGATCTAACCATATCCATTAGTGTACGGTTGCACCGTTCCGCTACTCCATTTTTCTGAGGCTCGCCCAGTGTGGAATATTGGGCGACTATGCCATTTTCCTGTAGGAACCGAGAAAATGGTCCAGGAACATGGCCATACGGAGTATGAAGACCATAGTACTCACTACCACGATCGGATCTTACCACCTTAATCTTAGTGTTGTGCTGATTTTCAACTTCAGTCTTAAATATCTTAAATTTATCCAACGCTTTAGAGCGTTCTTTAATCGGATAAATATAGCCATAGCAAGAATAGTCATCCATGAAGGCTATGAACGAATCAAAACCATCAACAGATACTACGGGAAATGGACAACAAATGTCTGTATGGATTAATTCCAAAATTCCCGCACTACGTATGGCACCTTTCTTAATTTTCTTAACAATTTCCCTTAATGCAGTCTATACATTCTTCTGAATCCGAAAAATCCAAATGAGGAAGAATCGATTGTGAAATCAATTGTTCAATTCTCCCCTCAAAATATGGCCTAAGCGACAGTGTCATAATTTTTAAGACATTTCAGAATCGATTCTCTTACGCTTACCCTAATGTGAGGGAAACTGATTGTCGCTTACAAAATTAACATCATCATGCATAGATAATAAGTATAGCATGCCTTATCTTCTGGCAACACCAACAATCTTATTATCATACTTAATTACACATCTGTCTTTGCCAAACTGGCAAACATAACCATCATCATCTAAGCATGATACTGAGATGAGATTTCTACTTAAAGAGGGTACATATAATACATCCTGAAGTGTAAGTACAAAGCCATTTTTAATACTAATAGATAATCTCCAATGACTTTCACTTTAGCTTCATGGCCATCAACAACTTTAATGACCCTTTCCCCTCTTTCTAGGGTCCTCCTCATATTTAACTCCTACAATGAATTGCAAACATGCACAGTGGCACCTGAGTCAGTACACCAAGAAGATGGTGTATAATCTAAAATTAGGTATTCATCAACAAGGGTTACAAAATCATTACCATTTTTGCAACACCATTTAAGGAAGCCTATGCAATCCTTCTGACGGTGACCTTTGTCTAAAAAAAAGCGACACTGATCTTTATCCACTTTCACATCCTTATTGTAAGGATGGCTTTGTGAAAACTTATCCTTATCTTTATCATGGTGAGAACAACCATGATACTTAAAAGATTGCTTAGAAGAATAATTCTTCTTAGCTTTACCTTTTCCTTTCACGTAATTAATTGCATCATAACTGTGAAGGGACTTAATCCTCTCTTTCTCTTGAACACACATAGCCATGAGTTTTTCTATGTTCCATAGTTCAGGTTGAGAGTTGTAATTGATGACAAAAGTCTCAAATTCCTTAGGAAGTGAGGCAATGATGAGATGCACAATAAACTCATCTTTAATCCCCAAATCCATAGGCCTAAGCTTTGCAGCCATATTTGTCATCCTTAAGATGTGCTCACGCACACCACCTCCATGATACTTTTCAGTAACAAGCCTCTTGATAAGAGTGCTTGCAGTGGCCTTAGAAGAACCAGTAAACTGATTCTCTATCCTTTGGAGGTATTCAATAGCAGTTTCACATTCAATGATTGCTCCCCGAATGACCTCAGTGATAGTGCCCTTAATTACCATCAAACATTTCATGTTTGATTTTTTCCCCTTATAACACTCAATGTTATAAGCCAATAACTCAGTAGTATATTTATTTGTCCTCACAGCAAAGGCTTCCTGAGTTTCATCAGCATCTCTTATTGGTTCAACCGGTGAAACCAAATATGGAGTAGTGAGAGCCAAGTCTATCTCAGAGACTGCTAAAGCAATCTCCAATTTCTCTCGCCATCTCCCATATTTGTTTCCATTCAGTGGATCAATAGAAGCGATGAAACTCAGTGCTGAATTAGCATTGAAGGAACCTTCATAATTAAAAAACCAAAATCAAGAAGAATGCATAGATGTTAACCACAAGAAAATGATGAGTTTTATCTTTCACTTTGGTTAGTCGACCAAAACTCAACATTTGAGAATAACTGAATATCAACATAGTAATTTATCTTTTGCTTTGGTTACTCGACCAAATTACTATGTTCTTAGAAAAGAATGTCATTAATGCCTTTTACTTTGGTTACTCGGCCAATAATGACATCAAAACTCAATATTGAAGAACAACTGAAATACATAGTAATTTATCTTTCGCTTTGGTTACTCGACCAAATTACTATGCACTTAGAAAGAAAAATGTCATCAATGCTTTTCGCTTTGGTTACTCAGCCAACAATGACATTAATATAACTTAAAATCATGACAATTCTATTTTTCACTTTGGTTACTCAATAGAATTCCATGCAACTTAAATTGAAATAGCAATTTATCTTTCGCTTTGGTTACTCGACCAAAGTGGTATGACAATATAAACTTAATTCACAACGAAAGCTTAATTAAATAAGCAAACTTAATTGTATAGCACGGACTAGTACGCACATGGCCGGACTAGTCCGAACTCTTACAGTATGGTTTTCAGACTAGTCCGGTCCATACGTCGTACAAGTCCGGTACTGATCAAAAACATTTGATCCGTTCTTTATTGAACATTTTGAGTTTGGTCTGTACTATTCTGGACTAGTACGACCAACCCTGGAAAAGCTTCATATAAAAACTGGAAAATGTCAAAATACCCAAAAGGGAATCTTAATCTTACCATCTTATCAAATCAACTTAATTTTCACAATGGATTTCAATCCAAAGTGCTTAATTGGTTTTTCAATCAGATGAACGCGTCAAAACGCCCTGATCCGAAAAACCTAACCACTTAATTGTGGCACACCGGACTAGTCCGGCCCTTAGACCGGACAAGTCCGGATCTTCAAAACTTTCAGCGAAAAACTTCGATCAAAACTCAATTCGAAATAATTAGTGGTCTAAACAGCTCTGATACCATTGATAGAAATCAAGAGGGAGCCTAAAGATCAAATAGCCACTAAATCATCTCGACTTACATGGATAAATCTGATTACAACATGAACACCAAGTGTTAACTCTCAAATAGCACAAAACCACTAATAATACCTTCTCCTCCATCTTTGTTGTTGCTTGACGATGTGGCCATCTAGCCAACAATGTGAGGCCGCAAGAAGAACGACGATGAGAGGCGTTTCCCCTTGTTCTTCTCTTGGTATGTTGATCGGATTCTGAGTGGGTTAGAGTGTTCAAGTGTGTATGAGTGTCAAGTGTGTATGAGTGTATGCATGAGCATTCTTTGATCATACACTTGACCCTCTTCTTATAGTTGACCAAGAGACACAAGAGGAGATCTCCCACTCTTAGGAATTATTGAGTCTCCCGATCAGAGACTCAAAATTCAATGGGTTGTGTCCTTTCAATTAGAACACATGTTAATTTCGAGTATAAACTGACAGTTAATAAAAAATCGGACTAGTCCGTGTAGAGTCCTTACTAGTCTGATATCCTTACCGGACAATATCGGACTAGTCCTATAAGGGTCCGGACTAGTCCGGTTACTCTTACTGGACAGAACTGGACTATTACGGTCTCTACCGGACAAGTCCGGTACTCCCAACACAGAATGCTAATTGCATTCTAGTTGTCCCCTTCTTGATTATGCATGAATATAAGTTTCAGTCTAGATGAATTTTGCTGGACGGTAAGGTTAATTTGTACATAAAATGGGCTAGCCTAGTGTTTAGACACTAGTTAGGCACTTGTCTTTTATGTCGAGTTTTACAGTCCAGTATTCTCTCGAAACTATTGACTATATTTTTTAGATAATTTTGAAATTGAAGTATTGACTATGCCACGGAGGGCAGTTACGAACTGGTCCACCCGTTGGTCATTGACAGCGGGCTCGACAACATTCGAGACAATCGCAAGTGATGTGATGTTGGTTCGACAACATGAACTGTGGCTTGGAAATGTGAGATTTTATGGCGGCGAAGGGGCAATCAGAAGAACCCGAACCTATCTAAACCATGTGAACTTGATGAAATGTTGAGTAGCTTAATGAATAATGAAGATAAGTAAGTGAATTAATTTGCTTACTAATGCAAATAAAAAATAATTAGTACTCTTTTTTTCTAAAATTATCTTTGCCTTAACTAAATACTCCGTCTGATAAAAATATTGGTTGATTATTTTGGACCTTTGTTGATGAACTATTTTTTGATAGTTCTCCTCTTTCTAATCTCATTAAAAAAGATATGTTTCTAATATATTATATTTATGTTAGAATCAAAAGGGAGCCTAAAGATCAAATAGCCACTAAATCATCTCGAATTACATGGAGAAAACTAAATACAACATGAATATCAAGTGCTATCTCTCAAATAGCACAAGAACACTTCTAATACCTTCTCCTCTATCTTTGCAGTTGTTTTACGATGCGGCCATCGAGCCAACAAGGCAAGGCCGCAAGAGGAACGATGGCGAGAGGCGTTTCCCTTTGTTCTTCTCTTGGTATGTTGATCGAATTCTGAGTGTGTTAGAGTGTTCAAGTGTGTATGTGTGTATGCATAAGCATTCCTTGTTCATACACCTGACCCTCTTCCTATACTTGACCAAGAGACACAAGAGGGGGTCTCCCACCATTAGGAATGTTGTGTCTCCCGATCAGGGACATAACATTCGGTGGGTTATGTCCTTTCAATTAGAACACATATCAATTTCGAGTTCAAACTGACAGTTACTAAAAAGACCGGACTAGTCCGGTCGGGGCCCGGACTAGTCCGATATCCTTACTAGACAATATCGGGCTAGTCCGGTAAGGGTCCGAACTAGTCTGGTTACCCTTACTGGACAACAATTGGACTAGTCCGGTCTCTACCGAACTTGTCCGGTACTTCCAACATTATCCCCTTGAACTCCAATCTGAAACTTACTAACTTATTTAATACTAAACTTAGTGTCCATTTTCTCATGCTTGATATATAGGGCATGACGCATCACAACAACCATTTACGTATTGTTGGACTTGAAGACCACAATACATCTCACATTTAAAAATGAACCTTACTCTTATTTGGCCCTTAAATATCCAATGATCATATGTTCTCCCTTAAATCCATGCCAGCTATGTGTTCACTGAACACGCTGGGTGGAAGACCTTTTGTTAGCGGATCCGCAAGCATACGCTTGGTACTTATATACTCAAGACTTATGGTATGATCCTAGATTCGATCTTTCATAACATAAACTTAATGTCGATATGTTTGACATCACCACTCGACTTATTGTTGTGAGAGTAAAATAATACAGGCTCATTATCGCAGTATAACTTAAGTAGTTTTTCAATGTTGTCGACCACTCTAAGACCGGGTAAAAATTTCTTAAGCCAAACAGCATGCCCGGTGGCCTCATACATGCAACAAACTCGACATACATCGCGGACAATGCAGTGACGGTTTGTTTGGAGCTTTTACACGAAATGGTTTCATTCACGAGGGTGAATATATAACCTGACATGGATTTCTTAAGGCCCCTTTGGCACAACTCCACAAATCTGATTCTCTAGATTCACTTCTGATTCTCTGATGACGTGATTATGTAGCTGAAAATAATTATCTATAATTTTCTAGAATAAACTCTTAGAATCAGGACAGAGAATCACTTCACAGAATCAGGAGAAGCTACTTTTTTCAACTTCTAGCCCCTTAGTTCATTTCAGAGAATCACTTCACAGTATCAGCAGAGAATCACTTCTTCTGAAAAACAGTGTTTGGTACAGCTTCCTTGATTCTGCCTGAGAATCAGGTTTGTGAAGCTCTGCCAAAGGGGGCATTAGTATCCACACAACCCGCAAAATCTGAATCTGAATATCCCACTACTTCAAGTGGGTCTGACTTACTATACGTCAACATGAGGCCTTTTGTGCCTTGCACATATCTTAAAGATTTCTTAGCTGCCTTCCAGTGATCAATCCCTTGATTGGACTGATATCTGACAAGCATTCCGATCACATAAGCTAAGTCAGGGCGAGTACTGACTTGAGCATACATAAGACTCCCGACAGCAGAAGCATATGGAACCGATTTCATTTGATCGATCTCATATGAGTTCCTGGGACATTGAAAGTTCTCAAACTTATAATCCTTGACAATCAGAGCAGTCAAAAGCTTACTCTTATGCATACTGTACTTTCTCAGTACATTCTCTAAGTATGCCTTTTGTGATAAGCCTAATACCCTCTTATTTCTATCTCGATGAATTTCTATGCCCAACATATAGGATGCTTCACCAAGATCTTTCATATCAAAATTAGAGGACAAAAACTTTTTAGTTTCTGATAGTAGATTGATATCACTACTTGCAAGTAGTATATAATATACATAAAGCATGAGGAAAATAAATTTCCCGCTCTTAAACTTAGCATAAATGCAATTGTCCTCCTCATTTTTTAAAACCCGAACTTTCGTATTGTCTCATCGAACTTGAGATAGCGCTGCATTGATGCTTGTTTAAGTCCATAAATGGACTTTCTTAAGTGGCATCCCATATGTTCCTTACCCTTAACAACAAAACCTTTCGGTCGTGTCATATAGACGTTCTCATATAGATCACCATTGAGAAACATCGTCTTTACATCCATCTGATGTAATCCTAAATTGTAATGTGCAACTAATGCCATAATGATTCTGAACGAATCCTTACTTGAGACGGGTGAAAATGTCTCATTATAATCAATTCCTTCTCTTTGAGTGAAGCCTTTGCAACAAGTCTGGCCTTAAACTTATCAATATTCCCTTTAGAGTCACGTTTAATTTTGTAGACCCATTTACAACCTACTGTTTTGGCTCCATTAGGAATCTCAACTAAATCTCAGACTTTGTTTGTTTCCATAGACCTCATTTCATCCTCCATGGCCTTACGCCATTCAAATGATTGAGGATTTCTCATATCTTTATTCAAATGTGGTGGGATCACCCTCCATTTGAATTGTCTCACTCAAATAGATCTCATAATCGTCCGGAATGGCCGATTTTCTTCCTCGTTGAGATCTTTTTAATTGCACATCATCCTCATTTTGAGGTTTTTGTTGCTCTTCATTATTAGTGACAACGGGCTGAGAATGTTCAACCCCTCTTAATAATTCTATTGTCAATGGAGAACTAAAAACAAGTGTTGAATCTTTACCAATAGGCACTGATAATTCAACAACAGTAGGTAATAAGGAATATGGTTCTTAGATCATAGGAGTGGGTACATAAACCCGCTTCTCTTCAAGATTAATTTCTCGTCTTACCGTACTCCCTCTGATCATGGCATCCTCTAAAAAGATGGCCTGCCTTGTTTCTACAAACTTAGTATGTCGCTCTGGACAATAGAAACGATACCCCTTACCCTTTTCCGTATAGCCAATAAAATGACAACTTATTGTCTTATGATCCAACTTACTAATGTTTGGGTTAAATAATTTTGCCTCAGCAGGACAGCCCTATATATGCATATAACTTAATGAGGGCTTATGTCCTATCCACAACTCATACGGTGTTTTGGGCACCGACTTAGTGGAAACCCGATTTAGCACATGAATGACAGTTTTTAATGCCTTCATCCATAAGCTAATCGACAAATTTGATTGACTTAACATGGATCTAACCATATCCATTAGCGTACGGTTGCGCCGTTCTGCTACTCCATTTTGCTGAGGCACGCCCGATGTGGAATACTAGACGACTATGCCATTTTCCTGTAGGAACCGAGCAAATGGTCCATGAACATGGCCATACGGGGTATGATGACAGTAGTACTCACCACCACGATCAGATATTACCACTTTAATCTTAGTTTTGTACTGATTTTTAACTTTATCCTTAAATATCTTAAATTTATCCAACGCTTCAGAGCGTTCTTTAAAAGGATAAATATAGCCATAGCGAGAATAGTCATCCGTGAAGGTTATGAATGAATCGAAACCATCAACAGATACTAAAGGAAATGGACCACAAATGTCCATATGGATTAATTTCAAAATTCCCGCACTGCGTATGACACCTTTCTTAATTTTCTTAACAATTTTTCCCTAAATGCAGTCTATGCATTCTTCTGAATCCGAAAAATCCAAATGAGGAAGAATCGATTGTGAAATTAATTGTTCAATTCTCACCCTCGAAATATGGCCTAAGCGACAATGCCATAATTTCGAAGATATTTCGAAATCGATTCTCTTATGCTTATCCTGATGTGAGGAAAATTGAATGTCGCTTACAACATTAATATCATCATGCATAGATGATAAGTATAGCATGTCTTGTCTTATGGCAACACCAACAATCTTATTATCAATCTTAATTACACATATGTCTTTGCCAAACTGGCAAACATAACCATCATCATCTAAGCATGATACTCAGATGAGATTTCTACTTAAAGACGGTACATATAATACATCATGAAGTGTAGTTACAAAACCATTTTTAATACTAATGGATAATCTCCAATGACTTTCACTTCATCTTCATGGCCATCAACAACTTTAATGGCCCTTTACCCTCTTTCTAGGGTCCTCCTCATATTTAAGCCCTACAACGAATTGCAAACGTGCACAGTGGCACCTGAGTCAATCCACCAAGAAGATGGTGTATAATATAAAAGCAGGGATTCATCAACAAAGGTCACAAAATTATTACCATTTTTATAACACCATTTTCTGATGGTGACCTTTGTCTAAACAAAAGCGGCACTGATCTTTATCCACTTTAACATCCTTATTATAAGGATGGCTTTGTAGAAACTTACCCTTATCTTTATCATGGTGAGAAGAACCATGATACTCAAAAGATTGCTTAGAAGAATAATTCTTCTTAGCCTTACCTTTTCCCTTCACGTAATTAATAGCATCATAACCGTGAAGGGACTTAATCCTCTCTTCCTATTGAACACACATAACCATGAATTTTTCTATGTTCCATAGTTCAGGTTGAGAGTTGTAGTTGATGACAAAAGTCTCAAATTCCTTAGGATGTGAGGCAATGATGAGATGCATAATGAACTCATCTTTAATCCCCAAATCCATAGGCTTAATCTTTGCAATCATATTTGTCATCCTTAAGATGTGCTCACGCACACCACTTCCATGATACTTCTCAGTAACAAACCTCTTGATAAGAGTGCTTGCAGTGGCCTTAGAAGAACCAGTAAACTGATTCTCTATCCTTTGGAGGTATTCAATAGCAGTTCGCATTCAGGGATTGCTCCCCGAATGACCTCAGTGATAGTGCCCTTAATTACCATCAAACATTTCCGGTTTGATTTTTCCACTTATAACAATCAATGTCATAAGCCAATAACTCAGTAGTATATTTCTTTTTCCTCACAGCAAAGGCTTCCTGAGTTTCATCAGCATCTCTTACTGGTTCAACCGATGTAACCGGATATGGAGAAGTGAGAGCCAAGTTTATCTCAAAGACTACTAAAGCAATCTCCAACTTCTCTCGCCGTCTCCCATAATTACTTCCATTGAGTGGATCAATAGAAGCAATGAAACTCAGTGTTGAATTCGCATTGGAGGAACCTTCTTAATCAAAAATCAAAATCAAGAAGAATGCATAGATGTTAACCATAAGAAAATGATGAGTTTTATCTTTCATTTTGGTTACTCGATTAAAACTCAACATTTGAGAATAAGTGAAAATCAACATAGTAATTTATCTTTCGCTTTGGTTACTTGACCAAATTACTATATTTTTAGAAAAGGAATGTCATTAATGCCTTTTGCGTTGGTTACTCGGCCAATAATGACATTAAAACTCAACATTGAAGAACAAATGAAATACATAGTAATTTATCTTTCGCTTTGGTTACTCGACCAAATTACTATGTACTTAGAAAGAAAAATGTCATTAATGTCTTTCGCTTTGGTTACTCAGCCAATAATGACATTGATATAACTTAAAAACATGAAAATTCTATTTTTCACTTTTGTTACTCAATAGAATTCCATGCAACTTAAATGGACATAGAAATTTATCTTTTGCTTTGGTTACTCGACCAAATTGCTATGACAATATAAACTTAATTCATAGTGAAAGCTTAATTAAACAAGCAAACTTAATTTTATAGCACAAACTAGTCTGCACATGGTCGGACTAGCCCGAACTCTTACGGTATGGTTTTCGGACTAGTCCGGTCCATACTTCAGACAAGTTTGGTACTGACCCAAAAACATTTGATCCGTTCTTTATTGAACTTTTCGAGATTGGTCCATACTATTCCGGACTAGTCCGGCCAACCCCAGAAAAGTTTCATATAAAAAACTGGAAAATGTTGAAATACCCAAAAGGGAATATTAATATTACCATTTTACCAAATAAACTTAATTTTCATAATGGATTTCAATCCAAAGTGCTTAATTGGTTTTCAATCAGATGAACGTGTCAAAACGCCTCGATCTGAAAAACCTAACCACTTTATTGTGGCACACCGGACTAGTCTGGACCTTCAAAACTTTCAGCGAAAACTTTGATCAAAACTCAATTCGAAATGATTAGTGGTCTAAACGACTTTGATACCATTGTTAGAATCAAAAGGGAGCCCAAAGCTCAAATAGCCACTAAATCATCTCGAATTACATGGAGAAAACTAAATACAACATGAACATCAGGTGTTATCTCTCAAATAGCACAAGAACACTTCTAATACCTTCTCCTCCATCTTTGTGGTTGCTTGAAAATGCAACCATCGATCCAACAAGGTGAGGCCGCAAGAAGAATGACGGTGAGAGGCGTTTCCTCTTATTCTTCTCTTGGTATGTTGATCGGATTCTGAGTGGGTTAGAGTGTTCAAGTGTGTATGTGTGCATGCATAAGCATTCCTTGTTCATACACTTGACCCTCTTCTTATACTTGACCAAGAGACACAAGAGGTACCCTCCCACCCTTAGGAATGTTGTGTCTCCCGATTAGTGACATAACATTCGGTAGGTTGTGTCCTTTCAATTAGAACACATGTCAATTTTGAGTTCAAACTAATAATTACTGAAAAGACTGGACTGGTCCGGTCGGGTTCCGGACTAGTCCGATATCCTTAGTGGACAATATCGGACTTGTCCGGTAAAGGTCCGGACAATTCCGGTTACCCTTACTAGACAGTAATCGGACTAGTCCGGTCTCTACTGGACTTGTGCGTTACTTCCAACAATTTAGTGTCCTGCTCTAGGGCATGCGCGCTTTTTTGTCCTTTGAAGAAAGCAACCACAAATATATTCTTGTAAACTACAAATAATCTAATGTAAACTTTTAATTGCAAAAGAATGTATCAATCATGTTGCTATAAATTGCTTCTTGTTTGATGTTTCATTTCAATACCTCAAGTTGTCTCCTGTGCAAATGTTGTTCATGGTTATGATGACGATTGAAGGAACTAGTGCAAAGCTATGTTCTTTGTTACATTCGAAAGTCTAATTTCATCCTAGCAAGGACAACTAGTTTTAGTCGGTGGACTAGAACCACGTGAATTGGGGTCTATCTATAAATGGTTGAGCTGGCAGGTTTCGACTGCAAGTTTGCTTGCCTTTTTTTATTAGGAAAGTTTCTTTTATTATCTTTGAGCATCAAATTTACTATCCTGAACTATTTAGATTGGTCCAATTCACTCTTTGCTTTTTTTCTCTTTGTATCCATTATGTTTGAAGTTAAAATTTTGTAGGATGTAGATGATATTATATACTATACTAGAAAAATACTTTTATACTTTTTCATAATGTTTTTCTTGCGTTATTGAAATTTGATTATAGGTGGGTGAGTAAATATGAAAAATTAAATCTAATTTAAATCAGCCTTGATCCCAAAACTCAGATATGTTCGAGCCTAGGTCGGACTTTTCCGTTGTACTTCAGACAAGTCTGACAAAAAGCCGGATATAGTTGACTTTCTGCGCAGGACAAGCAAAAGGAAGGACTTCTCTCTACTCTATTGAAGTATAAAGACACCTAACAGTTAGCAATATTGATGATACTATATGAAATACAATATGATAGAATGAGTAGATAATAAGGATTCAACTTGATGATCACTAGAAAAGTAAATACAATGCAGAAATGAAAAATGACACAATAAGCACATGATTTTTCACCGAGGTTCGGTTCCACAGAGGGACCTACGTCCCCGTTGAGGAGTCCACACAGGACCGAGCCTTCGCTAGCCCTTCCCTCGCCAAGTGACCACAAAGGTCACGCCTTGATTTTCCACTATCTCAAATGGGTGAATACAAACTTCTCAGACAACGAAAACCACAAGCGAAATCAATCGGGCGATGCCTAAACGTCTAGGGATTGAACACAAGAGTAACAAACACGAAAATCTCAAGGAAACTCAGCAAATCAAGTCAAAACTCAACCCCACAACCCCTTCCACTCAAACTTAAGATCACTCCTTCACCCTTCCCAAAAATCAATGTTTTTGGCTCAAGAAGGTGAAGAACAGGTTTAGGAGGGCTCTTGAGGGGTTTTCAGGGGGGCTGAGCCAGGTGGGCCGACACGAAAGCCCGCCAAAAAGCACAGTCTGAAAAAATCGGGTCTGAGCCGGCCCAAAGCCCGGTGCGAGTTGTGCCGCCTTGACCTCCGGCCTGTGAGGCTTACCGGCACGACCTGTTTAGGCCCGGCACGACCCGTTTAGCTCGAATGATGATTTTTTCACTTTTTTAATGTATTTTTAACTTAAACGGGTCATGGATCAGCCCGACACGCATAAAATGACCTTGGGTCGTGTCCAGGCCTTGATCTTCGGCCCGCGAGGTGGCCCGGCACGGCCCGTTGGCCACCTATATCAGACGCAGATGTTTTTGTGTAGCGTTAGGTGTGGCTAAGAGAGGGTCTTGGCCCTCTATTTATAGCCCAAAATCAATATTTACCTTTGCTAACAGCCCAGATCGGACAAGTACAAAAATATCCTGGACATGTCCAAGCCAAAGGATCCACTAACAGTACGACTAAGTACTTTAGTTTGAATTAACATGCAAAAACTGCTTCACACATGTCCAACTTAGCTCGGACATATCGTAGCTCCATGGTAGTGCTTTTCTCTGCCTTCACACCCTCAAACAATTCCTTCAGACAAGTCCGACTTACATCAACCATGTCCGACAAGGAATAGAGAGATCTCGAATATGTCTGACCCATCTCAGACTTTTCCGAATGCCAGACAAGCTTGAAAAATTATTCTAAGTAAGGGTGAGTCGGACATGTCCGAAACATGTCGGACAAGTCCGCCGCAGACCAGAGTGGTCTCGGACTTGTATGGCCCATCTCGAACACATCCGAGTGTTGGACAAACTTAGAAATTTTTCTATGTTGAGGTGAGTCGGACATATTAGAAACATGTCGGACAAATCTAACTCAGACCAGAGAGTCTCGGACATGTTCGAGCCTATGACTCGAATAAGTCCGACCTAAAACAGTTAGTTACTTCTAAAAATCATCTCAAGGGGTTGAGCTCTCATTTGATTTCCTAAATGACCAGAGTGGTCTCGGACTTGTATGGCCCATCTCGGACACATCCGAGTGTCGAACAAACTTAGAGATTTTTCTAAGTTGAGGTGAGTCGGACATATCAAAAACATGTCGGACAAATCTAACTCAGACCAGAGAGATCTCGGACATGTTCGAGCCTATAACTCGAATAAGTCTGACCTAAAACAGTTAGTTACTTATAAAAATCATCTCAAGGGGTGAGTTGTGTCCCTATTGATAGTACGGTGTTTCATATGACTCGAGAAGAATAAAAACATAATTCTACGAGTCTTTCCATACCTTTTTTCCTTCTTTCCATGAATTTGTGTGAATTTCCTTCCGTACCTAATTTTTGCAAGAGCTCAACCAAATTCATTAGATCTTTAGTTGTCTGTCATTAATCATCTAAAATCCACAAGGACCTAGATGCACTTTCAAGTATTCCATCTCACAAACTAGAACGATTTATATGCTCTAAAAATATAGAAGAAATAAATAAAAAATTTAAAAATATTTTGATAATATATTGTGTGTTGTAACATATAATGTCATGGAATTTACTTCACAAATGATGTTTACAAAGAGAGACAAATAAAAAATTTATTAAGGAGTAAACTGAATAAAAAATTTCTTTAAAAAGTTAAGTGAGCAATGATGATACTTGAGGGTACTAAAATTCATTTTCCATTTTTATTTTAAGCCCCTCATTACGCTATATCTAGTTTGATCAGAGAAATAAAAAATATGAAATATTTCTCTCTCGAACCTCACTCTTGCTCGCTCAGGGGAAAGTAACGTAAAAGTTAATGCCTGTTTTTGTTTTTGACTTTTTGGCCCCTACGAGCTTCTTTTTCTTTTTTGTTTGGCCCGTACGAGCTTTTTTTCTTTTTTTTTTTCCTTTTCATTCAGGGCATATTCTTCCTCAGCATGTCTGATAAAGTGTATATAAATTGTTGATCTACAACGGTAAAAAATGTTAAGTGGAGTATATTGTCACGATTGGAGTTGAATTGTATTGTATTGGATTGCAATTTTCATCCAGCATATGAAATGTTTTATACAGCATATGTCAAGTGGCTATACAAATGGTTGGGTCGACTTAAGTTGCAATGTACATGTCAGGAAAGTGTTGGTCCAGTAATGAATTAGTTCATACAACGAATATAAGATTATTTCTATAAAGATTATTGATATGGTAGAGTTGTATAAGTTGTTTCTTCTGATGCAAGCTACTGATGTGTAACCTCTCTCCCCAAAAGCAAGTAAGCAACTACATTCATCTCATACGGAGTTGCAAAGATGATTTCTGATAGAAGCATTGGCAACGAACATAACGGCGAGTGTGTTAGGTCACAATAACATTAATTGTTTAGCCACCTGTCTACATTCTTTTTAGCAGATCATGAAACATGGCAGCAGCAGCCATTAGGCTGACTCCAACGGTCGACCCATAGCGATACAGAAGCTCGGAATGAGTCACAAGGAGCGCCGGGAGCCTCTCCAATGGACTACCGAAACGACGAACGGGTTTTTCGTGCCGGGTGCCAGACTACTGGAACATCGGTCCTCTCGACCGGGCTACTGATTCCTGTAGTGCGATGGACGCGTGCGTTTTCTTGGCGGCGGGAGGGATTCGCACGGTGAGCACGCGCGTTTTGGCGCGCAGGCGAGCTGATTTTGTTTCGGCGGGCACGTTTTAGCGCGCAAGCGCACATGTCCACATTTTCGGTTGTTAGTTTACATTCTCCGTTAGAAACAGCTAGCTTTCGGTCCTGCACGGACGTGTGCGGCATTACCCAAAGACCAGGATCGGTCGTTTGTTTTGCGTACGACCATTGGAGTCAGTGTTACTGATGCAAACTAATGAGAGTCACACCTCATCTGCCAGACTGTCACTAAAGAGGACCGGCCAAACAGCCCCGTTAGATCTTATTTGGATAGGAGTAGATCCATTTCAATCTAAGTGGATTGAGGTGAATTTAGGAGAAAATTAGTTTATTTTCCACTCCAATACACTTAGATTGAGTGCACCCAAACAAACCCTTACTGAGAGTTACAACAACAACAAAAAAAAGGATCACAGCCGAGAGTTACAAATAGAAAATAAATAAATCTTCACAAGAACATGTGAAAGATTGATAGATATGATAATCCAGACATGCAGTTGACTCCGGAGCTACCGGCACACTAAGGCCCGTCCGCAGTGGCAATGTTGTAAAGCATACTGTATACATTATATCACAGTGTAACTTAATGTACATATTATAAAAGTAGAAGAAGAATAATGTATAGAGTATGATTTAGAGTACGCTGATACGAATAGCCTAAGCATCGCAATTTGCTGAAGACGTTTTGCAGGACAAAGGGAAACTACAGTAAGTTAACCATACAAGATAAGTCATGAACTGGCCATGCTCAGATAAGTACCATCTGAAAAAAGAGATGACACCAAATCAATATAAAAAGAAATACGTCCGGATATAAAAGTTCTTCCAGTACTCTACCTAACTCTCTGTTTCTAAATGGCCTGCTACTACAGGAAGTACGAACACATGCATTTCCGCATAGCAACAGGTCACAAATCTATACTTATATGCTGCTCCAAAATGGCCTTCACCCAATTTTCTTCTGCTTCCGACAGTTCCTTTAGAAGTTGTGCTGCAAGTACAAGTTCTCCTGAGGTGAAGCCGGCCCTATCTCTTCCTCCAGTGACCGCAGTCCATAACCTGTGCTGCTTCCGACGTTTCTACCGTCTGTGGTTGTTCGGCCCGCAATGTCTGATTCTGATGCCGATGATTTCCTCCTCTGTGATGACGTAACGCTAGGAAAAGTTATCCATGATGGCGCCCTATACTCGATCCTCTGTTCCTCGGTGTCAGCAAGCTCGTTCTCTGAGCAAGAGTGGTTAGAAGACATCTGTGATACCTTGTGCATTCTACTACTTCCAAGAACAACCTCAGTAGGCAGAATGGGCTGCTCAACATATGGGCTGCCCATCAACAGTGCAAGTGCATGCTCTAGAGCTGTTGTCACCCTATCCATGGAAGGCCGATCTTTCCCTCTCATTCTAACACACTTACATGCAAGGCTAGCGATCTTCTTGAGAGCCTTGACATCTGAGGGTGGGGACAAGACTGGATCAAGGATGGCAAAAATGTCCCCTGCTTTGATCAGTGGTACTGCCCATTCGACAATGTTCCCTTCCTCAAACTGCATGTCAATCGCTTTTCTGCCACTTAAGATCTCCAGGAGAACAACTCCAAAACTATACACATCAGACTTTGTAGTCAAATAGTGGAGACGATAGTACTCAGGATCAAGGTAGCCAAGTGTCCCTGCCGGCAGTTCAGACAGTGGTGTTCCACTATCTGCAGGACCCAATATAGATAGACCAAAGTCAGCAACACGCGCATTGTGATCCTCATCAATCAGAATATTTGATGATTTGATGTCTCGATGAATCACAGGTGGGCAAGCATAGCCATGCAAGTACTCGATTCCCCTAGCAGCCTGGACAGCAATCGTAACTCGCCTGGCCCAATTCAGCCACTTTTTTAAATTAGGGTCTTTGCCATGTAGATGCTGATACAGGGATCCATGAGCCATAAACTCATAAACCAAAAGTCTCTCACTGCCATCCTCACAGTAAACAAGCAAATTGAGCAAATGCGCATGATTGAGCCTGGAAAGGAGATCGAGTTCGTTGTGGAACTCCTTTGAGCTCTTCTTCACATCTGTTGCTTTTATTGCACGCTTTACAGCAACCACTGTCCCATCTCTCAAGATGCCCTTGAACACACATGAAAAGCTGCCTTTGCCAACTTGTGAATCCTCTGAGAAGCCTCCAGTTGCTTGTTCTAACTCTTTGTAGGAAAACTCCTGAGCTCTCTTGATCTTGAGATCATCCACATCAGGCTGGATCTTTATTTTATCCTTCCGGAAAGGATACGCTGTGCTCTTGGCCAGTCTCAACTCGCTCTTTGAACATTGACAGTGTTGAAGCTTGTGCCGGACATAGAGGCATGTGATTCCTGTTACACTCAACACCAAAATAATGGCGAACACAATCTCTGACACAAAGACACGCATCTGAAAAGCCATCAAGTTCTGGCTACTGGCCCACTTCTGAGATAAGCAGAATGACGTACACTCATCAGAGACACACCTTGAGCAATCATACTTGCAAACACGGTCAGACGTGCCATTGCAAGGTGATGATTCATAAGATTCTCCTGGGCAACTGGCACTGCAGGGCACACAGAGTCTAGAATTTGCAGGTTTACAAACCTTACTGCTGCCAACCTCGTCATGGTTCACATACTCATAGTAACCATGGCTGCACGCGGTAGGTACACAAATCCCAGGGGGTACCGCCATTGGTAGTGCCAATGCTCCACTGTTGCCCCAGCACCTTGGCATCACCAATGTATCAGCAGGCACACCACAGGTAAAGTAGTCCCCAGCCACAAGGACATACATCTGCAGCCCCTTTGGTGGAGAAGTGCTGTTATGAAGCATGAAACCCCAGCAAGCTACTTGGTGATCAAGACTCCTGATGCCACAAGCATGGAAGCGTCCACCGACCACAGAGACCATTACATCCATTGGCACTACATTTACATCACCATCACCGATAGCACTAGATGGTGACACCTGCAGCATCTCCAAGCTCCTGCCCCAGCAAAACACCTGAGCATTCTCCAACACTCCACAGACGTGGTAACCACCTGCTCCTATAGACTGGAACCTCACATTCCTTGGAGCCAGCCCGATGACACCACTCACCGTTTCATCACCCCAGCAGAACACCGTTCTGTTCCGGGCAAACAAGCCACAATTGAACACTGAACCAGCTGAGATGGTCAACACATGTTCAGGGAAAGTATGTGTGGCAGTCATATTGTATCCCCAGCAATCAATAACTGACGTGCCACCATTCGCACCATGAACTAGCGCGCAAAGGTGGTTGTCCCCTGCGCTGAGCTCAGAGTACTTTGCACTCTCGATCATCGGCTGTGGCACCCCGCTCTTGACATAGGAGTTACTCCCCCAACAGTAAGGCTGCCTGGTGTCGAGCAAGAGGCCACACACAAACCCATCCCCTGCTGTAAGGCCAAGGAAAGGGATATTGGGTGGAGCACCGTAGAGAACAGCGGCATCAGCACCAAAGCAGGTGACTAAGTGGGATCCTTCAGAGCTCAGGCCGCAGAACACCGGACCATCCTCCCCATAAGACACTGAAATGGACGACATGGAGCCAAGGCCATAGGCACCTGGCAGCAAAACCAGGAAGCACACTGCTAGGATCCACACACGGTCCATTTCTTGAAACATGAGCATCGAGGGGTCAGGTTCAGAAGATACCTGCGTGAATAGCGAAAGCTTCAGGCTTTTCTTAGTAACAAGAGGAATCAAGTGGGTCTTACTAAAACAAATTCGATGTACTAGCAGGAACCAGATGAGGCCCTGTTTGGATCAAAAGGAAATGCAAAGGAATTTTCACAGAAATGCATTCCTATGAAAATGGGAATGAGTGATACGTTTGGAACTAAGGAATGACTCATTCCTTTCCAAAGGAAAGGCAGCAACGTATGCACATTTCAAAGGAAATGAAAAATCCACTCCAAGTCAAGGGAAGGCTTGGCTTGTGTTGTTGCGCTGCTAATCATCCACTGATGCTCTCACTCCTACACCTAGATTGATTAAATTTTAAATAAGAGGATAGAATAAATAATTAGAGAAAAATGGAAGAGATGTTGAATCGATACATGAATAGCTGAACAAATTAACAAACAAGACCATGTGTTTCTATGTTTTATTAATTAGTTGGATCTAGTTCATATGCTAACTATGAATTTAAAAGTAAATGATACAGGATTTATCTAATTAATCATCTCAAAAGTTATACTCTCATTCCTATATTCCAAACGCTTATTCCTATGAAATTCCTGCGTTTTGAATTCCTGGGGTATTTTCATTTTTTCCATTCCTATGTTTTCTCTCTTCCTACGTTTTTTCCTATTCCTTCATTTTTCAATCCTTCGTTCCAAACGGGGCCATTATTATAGTGAAACCATTTTATTAGTGCAGAAATGTCACACCCGGTTTTATTAAGCATAAAACCAGCTGCAGAATACATGTATGCCAGGATCAGTTTCACCATACATGTACGACAAGTAGTGATAAACAGTTCTATATCGCATGAAAACAACATTTATAGCTTTCAAAAGAGTTTTGAATAACAGCGGAAGAGGAAAAACTCTATAGCAACCACAGACAAATCGACTGGTAGCAACGCGACCTTCTACACACCATCTTCAATAGAAACTTGCCTTCGTTGAATCTTCTCTTCACTGAGCAGCATTTATAAAAAAAAAGTATAACAAAACAAGTGTGAGTACCATCCCGTGGTACTCAGCAAGTGTGGGAAATAAATGACATGAAGGCCGATCAAAAAGAAAGGCTGATAGTGGCTAAAGCACTAAGCATTAAACCTATCCTTAGCTTTCATTAGCAATCTACATCTAAGTGAATAATCCCAACCATAGCAATGATAATAATGTAATAATACCAATATCATTTCCATGTATCATCCCAACCATCATCTCAACCATCGTCTAATTATGAATTCAGCACCAAGTTGCTCTTGTACGTGAGCACGACTGTCATGACAGTTTTCCAATCTCTGCAGAGAATGTATCCTTTACCCACAAGTCGTAATTTCATCCCCTGTTGCCAGATGGACTAAGTAAACCCCCCTGATGCCAGTGGCGGCCAACCGCAATACACACTTCCGTAGGTGTGTGGCCAGGAGATCACTACGAGGTCTTTATAAAGGATTCTCCCGATGCGTACTAGCCCTCTGAGGTTTCACCCCTGTACAAAAGTGTGAGCCGCTACACCGCGTCTCAACACCCCAGTTGCCCCCTCTGGGGCCATGCGGATCCCAAGGCAGTACACCCTGAACCAATTCCCCACACTATCCCATCACCAATACTACGCCGGGAGAGACCTAATTAATTGACCAAGCTGCCCCATACTCAGTCTTGTGGCGATACTATAAAGCTTAGTGGCTTCATCCATAAACCGGTCCTTAGAATCCAGCAAGGTCCAAACTCCAATCCCGAGTCTCGTGCGTACTGCACCATACCATTCAAACCAACTCTCCAGATTCCTATCCACTACAATTCATTTTCCATATCTCAATAAATAATCATAAATCATAGGTGACATATGTGATCAATTGTTTCCCCCATCTATTATGCATGGCTAAGCGTAAGTTAATATCCCAAGTACCACCTTTTCCATCCCGAGCGACAAGGAATTATATGGAACGGTAAATAGAATATGATTCACATTAATTAAGCATGCAACTAACTATAATCCTTAAAATAGGCACAAGATGGTCAATGACACTTGCCTGTTTTTATATAGCTGCTCAGTTATTCTTCAATGAACTCTTGATCTTCATATTCTTCGTGTAGCTTCTTGATCGATATACGAGTGCGTATAAACTACCATCAAAAGAGAAATAAAAGAAATCAAGAACAATACACCATACACACAATACAAATATTATTATTGAATATGTTACAATAATGATTCAAATAGAAGTTATGAGTCATTTATTATTTTTCATAGCCAAAGAAATGCATATATCATTTATTTCTGATGTTTAGTATTTATTTATATGTTAAAAACATTATTAATGAATTTACCATAGTGAAAATATATTTTATATGCACTTTATTAGATTTATTTCAGCTAAAAAGGTTTTATAGATAATTTTCCTATTATTTCTACTTTTATTCTCTATTTCTAGTATTTATTTATGGCTAAAACATTTTTATTAAATTTTCCAAGGTCAAAATATATTTTATATGCATCTACAATTTTATTTCAGCATAAAATATTTATTACTAATTTTTCCTATATTTTATTTAATATTTATTTTATCATTTAAAACATCTTCCATGCATTAACTATATTTTCTGCAATTTAATTATATTTACTGGAATTTTCCTATAAAAACAGTAACAATATAAAGTATAAACCAATTTCTCCAAAGTCCAGGGGTTGTTCTGCAAACCTTCTAGCTAGACAGAGGTTATAAACAATAATAACTATGGTTCCAGGGGCCTCTTAGCAAGTTTTACATTAATACATGACATTTTTCTATTTTTAATAAAAGTTGGGGTTGTTTCTGTTAAGTCAGGAGCCTCTTCGTAATTCTATAAAAGTTCAGAGGGGGTTATCTGAAAAAGGACGAAGGGGTATAGCTTGATCTGTTCTTGACCGTTAGATATAGGATGGATGGCTTGGATTTTATTTTCGCGACGGGGTATTTTATGTTTTAATCACGACCGTCCGAAAAGATTTGAGGGCCGAGATCTTGCCACGTTGGCCGAATAGTGGCCAAGCTGGCGCGCGGCGGCCGGTGTCGAAAGGGGTGGCGGTGCCATGGCCGGTCGTGGCCGGAGCTTGCCGATACCGCGCTCCGACAGCCAAAACTCGGAAGTCTCTAGGGAAAAACAACAAGGGGGGTGTGGGGAACTTACCTAGCGCGTTGCACACGCGAGAAATCGGCGGGGATGGGCGCGCGGCGGCAAAGCGCGGCGGAGGCTCGGTGGCGCTCGACAAGAACGACGGCACGACCACAAAATCAACGGAGCAACTTGCCCGGTGGCTCGCTGAGGACATGTCGCACATAGAGGGCAAGTTAGATCGAATAAAAGATAGGCAAGGCTACGGGAACGACGGTGGCACTCACCCGCGGCGAGGGTGCTAGGGTTTGCAGTCGGGAAGGTGGAAATGGGGGCGTCGGACCATGATTTATAGGGGTCGGGGGCCGACAGAGGATGGAAGGTTATCTACACGCAAAGGAAAGGGAGCGGGGGCATTAAAGTGGCGATTCCTTGCCAATTCCCGGCAGTGATGGCGCTCGGGTGCGGGTGCGGCGTAAGGAAGGGGACGGGGCTAACAGCCGGGCCCCGCACCCAGTGAGGGCAAGAGAGAAGGAGGGGGGGGGCTGGCCTTGGGCCGGGGTTGGGAGTTGGGCCGGCGGGGAGAAACGAGAGGGAGGGAGAGGGGCACGACTGTGTTGGGCCGGTGGGGAGAGAAGAAAAGAGAAAGAAAAGGGAGATGGGCCGGAGGGGGTTCTGGCCCAGGAGGGGTGTAACCTGTTATTTATTTAGTTATTTTTGTATTCTCCAATTGATTTGTGTTTCAAACATTTTCCTTTAAATTTAAATTCAAACATTCACACAAATACACAAAATTTATGAACTCTAATAGGTTTTGTTCTCGATTTCTTGACTTTGAATTTTTGGGTGTTACAACTCTACCCCCCTTAAACAGAATCTCGCCCCGAGATTCTAAGATGTTGGATGAAGATTTGGACTAGGTTTTAACCACTCGATAAACTATATTATTATTATTATTATTATTATCATTTTATATTCTTTTACATTCTTATTCTTCTTCTCATTATTATTACTAATTTGAATCCGGTCTAAATTTCTATTGTGATTCTAAATTTTTAAATCTTTTGTTTTAAATGCACGATCATGATTAATAGATTTATTATTGTTGTTGTTATTATTATTTCTTTAACGTTTTGTTAAATACGGTGGTTACAATCCCACCCACCTTACAAGGAATCTCGCCCTCGAGATTCAAGTGAGTTGGGTGAAGGAGACATAATATGATTTATTAGCGAACGGCTACCCCCCTTAAACAAGATAAACCTATCCTTTTATGGCTTCGTGTACTCTTTATGATTGTTACAATTAATATCATCATTACTTGCTGTTTTAGCAATATATCAAGCATCGTGTTTCTAAATCGTTATCAACAAGGCAAGAGTTTCACCCGCTAAACAAAAGGGACCTAAGCGAGTGATATATAATAATCTTCAAAGTCTTCTCTTCTTGCGAATTGTCTTCATATGTCCATCTGAAGCTTCTGTTGGTTGAGTCGAATCTTCATCTTCATAAACGAGGTTAAAGGAAAGTCTAAGAGGTCCATTCTAACTAAGGTCACGCGCCTAGAGTCGATATATAGCTCTGATACCACTCTGTCACACCTGGTTTTATTAAGCATAAAACCAGCTGCAGAATACATGTATGCCAGGATCAGTTTCACCATACATGTACGGCAAGTAGTGATAAACAATTCTATATTGCATGAAAACAACATTTATACCTTTCAAAAGAGTTTTGAATAACAGCGGAAGAGGAAAAACTCTATAGCAACCACAGGCAAATCGACTGGCAGCAACACGACCTTCTACACACCGTCTTCAATAGAAACTTGCCTTCGTTGAATCTTCTCTTCACTGAGCAGCATTTATAAAAAAAAGTACAACAAAGCAAGTGTGAGTACCATCCCGTGGTACTCAGTAAGTGTGGGAAATAAATAACATGAAGGCCGATCAAAAAGAAAGGCTGATAGTGGCTAAAGCACTAAGCATTAAACCTATCCTTAACTTTCATTAGCAACCTACATCTAAGTGAATAATCCCAACCATAACAATGATAATAATGTAATAATACCAATATCATTCCCAAGTATCATCCCAACCATCATCTCAACCATCGTCTAATTATGAATTCAGCACCAAGCTGCTCTTGTCCGTGAGCACGGCTGCCATGACAGTTTTCCAATCTCTGCAGAGAATGTATCCTTTACCCACAAGCCATGATTTCATCCCCTGTTGCCAGGTGGACTAAGTAAACCTCCCTGATGCCAGTGGCGGCCAACCACAATACACACTTCCATAGGTGTGTGGCCAGGAGATCATTACGAGGTCTTTACAAAGGATTCTCCCGACGTGTACTAGCCCTCTGAGGTTTCACCCTTGTACAAAAGTGTGAGCCGCTACACCGCGTCTCAACACCCCAGTTGCCCCCTCTTAAGCCATGCGGATCCCAAGGCAGTACACCCTGAACCAATTCCCCGCACTATCCCATCACCAATACTACGCCGGGAGAGGCCTAATTAATCGACCAAGCTGCCCCATACTCAGTCTTGTGGCGATACTATAAAGCTTAGTGGCTTCATCCAAAACCGGTCCTTAGAATCCGGCAAGGTCCAAACTCCAATCCCGAGTCTCATGCGTACTTCACCATACCATTCAAACCAACTCGCCAGATTCCTATCCACTGCAATTCATTTTCCATATCTCAATAAATAATCATAAATCATAGGTGACATATGTGATCAATTGTTTCCCCCATCTATTATGCATGGCTAAGCGTAAGTTAATATCCCAAGTACCACCTTTTCCATCCCGAGTGACAATGAATTATATGGAACGGTAAATAGAATAGGATTCACATTAATTAAGCATGCAACTAACTATAATCCTTAAAATAGGCACAAGATAGTCAAGGACACTTGCCTGTTTTTATATAGCTGCTCAGTTATTCTTCAATGAACTCTTGATCTCCATATTCTTCGTGTAGCTTCTTGATCGAGATACGAGTGCGTATAAACTACCATCAATAGAGAAATAAAAGAAATCAAGAACAATACACCATACACACAATACAAATATTATTATTGAATATGTTACGATAATGATTCAAATAGAAGTTATGAGTGATTTATTATTTTTTATAGCCAAAGAAATGCATATATCATTTATTTCTAATTTTTAGTATTTATTTATATGTTAAAAACATTATTAATGAATTTACCATAGTCAAAATATATTTTATATGCACTTTATTAGATTTATTTCAGCTAACAAGGTTTTATAAATAATTATCCTATTATTTCTACTTTTATTCTCTATTTATAGTATTTATTTATGGCTAAAAACATTTTTATTAAATTTTTCAAGGTCAAAATATATTTTATATGCATCTACAATTTTATTTCAGCATAAAAGATTTATTACTAATTTTTCCTATATTTTATTTAATATTTATTTTATCATTTAAAACATCTTCCATTCATTAACTATATTTTCTGCAATTTAATTATATTTACTGGAAACAATATAAAGTATAAACCAATTTCTCCAAAGTCCAGGGGTTGTTCTGCAAACAAAGGTTAAAAACAATAGTAACTATGGTTCCAGGGCCTCTTAGCAAGTTTTACATTAATACATGACATTTTTCTATTTTTAATAAAAGTTGGGGTTGTTTCTATTAAGTCAGGAGCCTCTTCGTAATTCTATAAAAGTTCAGAGGGGGTTATCTGAAAAAGGACGAAGGGGTATAGCTTGATCTGTTCTCGACCATTAGATCTAGGATGGATGGCTTGGATTTTATTTTCGCGAAGGGGTATTTTATGTTTTAATCACGACCGTCCGAAAAGATTTGAGGGTCGAGATCTCGCCACGTTGGTCGAATAGTGGTCAAGCTGGCGCGCTGCGGCCGGTGTCGAAAGGGGTGGTGGTGCCATGGCCGGTCGTGGCCCGAGCTTGCCGATACGGCGCTCCGACGGCCAAAACTCGGAAGTCTCTAGGGAAAAACAACAAGGGGAGTGTGGGGAACTTACCTAGCGCGTTGCACACGCGAGAAATCGGCGGGGATGGGCGTGCGGCGGTGAAGCGCGGTGGAGGCTCGGTGGCGCTCGATAAGAACGATGATGCGGCCACAAAATCAACGGAGCAACTTGCCAGGCGGCTCGCTGAGGACACGTCGCACACAGAGGGCAAGTTAGATCGAATAAAAGATAGGTAAGGCTACGGGAAAGACGGTGGCACTCACTTGCGGCGAGGGTGCTAGGGTTTGCAGTCGGGAAGGTGGAAATGGGGGCGTCGGGCCATGATTTATAGGGGTCGGGGGCCGACAGAGGATGGAAGGTTATCTACACGTAAAGGAAAGGGAGCGGGGGCATTAAAGTGGCGATTCCTTGCCAATTCCCAGCGGTGATGGCGCTCAGGTGCGGGTGTGGCGTAAGGAAGGGGACGGGGCTGACATTCGGGCCCCACACATAGTGAGGGCAAGAGAGAAGGAGGGGGGGCTGGCCTTGGGCCGGGGTTGGGAGTTGGGCCGGCGGGGAGAAAGGAGAGGGCGGGAGAGGGGGCACGGTTGGGTTGGGCTGGTGGGGAGAGAAGAAAAGAGAAAAAAAAAGGGAGATGGGCCGGAGGGGGTTCTGGCCCAGGAGGGGTGTAACCTATTATTTATTTATTTATTTTAATATTCTCCAATTGATTTGTGTTTCAAACATTTTCCTTTAGATTTAAATTCAAGCATTCACACAAATACACAAAATTTATGAACTCTAATAGGTTTTGTTCTCGATTTCTTGTCTTTGAATTTTTGGGTGTTACAAGAAAGGGAGGGATCGACTAGAAAGTGATCAGGTGAGACTTATTATACATTGCGTAACTAACCAAACGCCTTTTCCGCGGCACATACCAGGGACCAAGAAGCAGGGGATAGTGGAGAGACTAATCAGCCACCATCGCTGCAGAGCATTTGAACAACACACTGCTTTTGCTAGTCTCCTCCTTTTCCCTCGCTCCTTGTGACCCTAACCAGCAACAAGGAAACAACACCTAGGATTAGTGGAGCGGAGGGGTGGACCCAACAAATTGGATCAGATACGGACACAAAATAGCTTACATTAGAGTTGGAGAGTGCCCCATTTGGTACAACAACCAGGGAAGAGAAGGGGCAGACACACCTAGTGTATGCTCGTGGTCGGAGAAGAACCCGCACGCTTCCTCCTGGCGAGCCTCTTCCTGGCCGCCGCTCCCCCTCCTAGCAGCGCACCAGCTGGACGGGTAGGCACAGAGCGGCGCAACGCCGAATGCCCGCGCTGAGCCAGCGTCACCGGGATCCGACGTGCGCTGGCTGGGGCGGCACCCTCTTCTTGTGCAAGGACACCACAAGTCCACAACTAGTGAAGTGCCAGCAAAATAGCTCGGCAACCTTCATTTCGGCAGTCCCCTACCCTACCTCTCATTTTTACCAACTGACAGTGTCGATGCTTAGTCGCAGTTTTTAGGAGGGGTTATTAGTCTGTTGTATGTTTGAGAGATGGTTGATATGGTGATTTACGTGGTTCGGGCGAGCGTAACACCTTATGTCAACGGTGAGAGTTGTATTATCTGAGTTTTATGAGTTACGGAAGTTTATGGTGGTTTGAGTGAACATTCTTGATGTTGGTGACTACCCAATCTTTTATAGTAAAGCCGAGCACTTTATAAGTGGGGTTCGAGGCCCGACGGGTGGTCTCGGAACGATCTTATGCATGTACAAGATCTAATGGCTTGCTATGTACGCTGTCTTTGACGTGGTTTGAAGACTCGCCGTCTTTCCGCGTCGGATACCAGTGGTCAGGCGTAATCGTTGATGATGGCAGGGAATGTCCCATCTGTCATTCATCGCAAGCTACCCAGTCAAAAGGATGGGATAGACTTGCAGCAATTTCACTGTGATGCGATTGGGCGCAGCGGTACCTGACATGAGCATGCGCCGCGTCGTGTGCATGGGGAAGGCGCACACCTTCAATACGCAACTTGGACAAGGCAGGTTGTCCATTACCCCGCAACCTACCAGTCATGACAAGTTGCAAGACACGTGGTAGCACCGGAGCCCGCCTCTGCGGGGGAGGTGTCAAGTCCTGCACTGCGGGTCACGCGGCAGCTTCCGAAGTCCAACTTTGAGGAGAGTCGAGGGGTACGGAACTGCTGGACACGTGGTGGTTCCGGAGCCCGCCTCTGCGGGGAGGTCAGCCCGGAGCTTCGGGCCACATTGCGGCACCGGATCCCACTCCTGTGGAGGAGCGGGGCCCGTCATGCTGAGCATATGGCAACCCGGGAGCCCGTCTCTTTGGGGGGAGTAAGATCCTGTACCGAGGTTCACATGGCAGTACCAGAGCCCGCTCCTGAGGAGGGATCGGGTTCGGGCCTGCTGAACACCTGGCGCCACCAGATCCTGCCTCAGCGAGGAGGCAGGACACTTAGGCGTTTTCATCCTGTGCGCGGGGTACCCAGACTGCCAGGTACCGACAGACGGTCTCTCCCTCTCCTTGATTGTGTTTTCGGCGGAATGGAAATTGGAAGTGAATGTGAAACAAAAAACATGAATGTTTCGAGGGAGAATTTTCAGTTCAAAGAAAATTTCAAAGTGAAAATCTTGAACTAAAAACTGATTCAATTTGAACATTTTCTCAAATAATGAAGAATTTTCAATTGAAAGTGCTTAAATTTGAACCAATGAGACTTGAAATCAAAAGGTTTTAAATAACATGTTTTCGTTTAACAAATTTTAATATTTGAACTCGAGATGTTTCATTGCTGAAAAGGACCTTCATGCCAAGGTAGAGGATGTAAATAAGGACAAACTAGTGCTGGAATCTTTTTTTCTCACGCTCTTGTACATGAGCATGCATTTTCTTTTTCTTATCGTCATGTCTTGTACTCCTCTCTTTTCAAATAATTTTGAGAGAGTATTATGCATGAAAATCATAGAGTATTTTTTGGTGGTGGAATAGTATGATAAAATTTTGCTAACTTCTAGTGTAGAAGTTTAGCATGTGCCCGTGTAGTCTTGATTTTAAAAGCATGAAAAGATTCTCATATAGGTCTATACTAGTTTGACCAGACTCAATGTGAAGGAAAATAGCATATGCATAAGTTTTATCTAATTCAAATCATTGTATGGCTGTGGTAGGCATTTCTGTCAAATGAGGAACTCCCATTTTAAATTTTCTCTGTAAAATCAAGTTTCACTTTCAACTAGGATATTAATAGCTCTTATCACTATATCATATCTCGCAACAACCTAGAATTGGACTTAGGTTTTGGTACCCACAATTTCCAAGTTTAAGGCAAGAATATTCTAAGCCAATAAATTCAATACTTGGAGAATACTAAGTTGTATACAAAGGACTAAAGAAAATAAAGCAGAGCAACTATTCATCATTTCAACTTATGCAAAGTGAAAATGTTCTTACCGCACATATTTTATTTTATTACACTAACCTATACTATATTAAATTTTTTAGGTGCAAATGTGGTGGAAAAAAATAAAGGAATGCAAATGGAGTGTGATACAAGTTACCTCAAGTGGGGGTCCAACCCCAAGCTTGTTCTTGGTCAAGGTCCATGATAGGAGCTGAAACCCTAACGACGGATGTAGGCCATGAGGTTGGCCTAACCTTGTTGCAGCATGACTTTGGCATTGGAGGGTTGAGTGTCTATGTTGGATTGCCATCCATGGATTTTATGAGTGTGGTTGAGGAGGGTGTTTTCGATGTCGCTCATCCACATCTCAAGGTTTCCATAGGTTGGATGTACCTTGTTATTCCTTGGCTAAGGTAAGGATAACTTTTAGCTACAAAGGAATGATGTGCACTCAACATGGTTGAGCGTGTTCCGTCATTCTTTGGCTAAGGTGTATCATACCTTCTTGCCATAAAGGAATAACTTATACCTCTCATGCAATGGGTGTGATCCGTCATTCCTTGGCTAAGGTAATCATAACCTTTGGCCACAAAGGAGTGACTTGTACCCAACATGAGTTGAGTACGATCTGTTATTCCTTGGCTAAGGTACAACATACCTATAACCACAAAGGGATGACGTGCACTCAACATCGGTTGAGTGTGATCCATTGTTTCCTGGCTAAGGTATAAAATACCTTCTAGCCACATAGGAACAACTTGCACCCAATATACATTGGATGTGATCTTGTCATTCCTTGGTTAAGATGCATCATACCTTTTTGCCACAAAGGAATAACTTACACCCAATGATGGTGGCAATTCCCTTGAGCTTGAATCAGTGCTTAGAATAGTTGAGAGCATAATGCTCTCACATATTCGTAGCAGCCCATTGGTTGCTCATAGAGGGTTTCCATGTCAAATCTCCGGTCTCGTATAGTTATGGTCAACTTTCGGGCTTAATTTCCGATAGGTAGTAACCATCCTAATTTACTCCTTGGTCAAGAGATGTCTAAATGGAATCCTCTTAGGGTTTCCAACAATCAGATCTTTGAATACCTGCATAGTAATATTACTCCTGCAAACTTCCCCTCTATGATAGAAATGGATGGTTAGCTCTCAATACTTGTACACATGAATTTTCGAGTTAGGTAACCAAATTTTCATTTGTACATACAGAGAACATAAAATGAAAGATGCATTAAGTCCAAATCCAAGTGTATCCATGAATAATGTATTATTCGTTGATAAGAGTGGGGCTTTATGGATATATCAATTTGCATATTTTCTAAACCTCTTACTCATAACAATGCAAGTGATATAAATACACTATATGGACCCCTTCATCTTGTAAATTTTCTAACCATCATAGTTTTTTACACAAGAGCAAATATTATCATTTGGATCATGGCAAACAAGATTCTCGATTTTATCCTCCTGAACATCTTTTTTCTTGCTTAGGAATTTGAAATTTAGTGACCATGCATGAATGAGTTTCAAATCAAAATTATGGACATCATTATTCCTAGGTTGCTACATACCAATTCAACCATTAAGATTCCATAAGCATTACCTAGGCAGAAAATGTCTAAGTCAAATTTAGCAATTCTTATGAAATTCTATGTACTTGTTTAAATTTATCCCTAAGTAAGGTGACACTCCTTTTTGAAGAATCAAAAAGAGAAATGCCAACACTTACTCTCTTGAGGATGCATAAGAATTGAATGATTAGAAGGTGTAAACCTTCCTTACCAATGTAAGCGAAAATCATTCAATCCTAATGTAATTCCAACGACGGAAAATTTTAAACTTGTACCTCAATTGAAGAGCAATCTGGGTTGAAGGTTGTTGTGTGAGAAACTCATGACTATAAATTTTGGTGTAGCCTTCATGTTCAATGTCTTCTACCAAGTTGAGGTTGGAGTTGAATGAGCTTCATCTTGCTCCTCCATTGGGTCACCATCTTGAGCATTCCTCCACTAGGAACTCAAAAGGAGATCGATGGAGGGATATGTGCTTGATGGGGTCTTCCAACCTATTTATAAATTTTGTCCTGGCTACACTAAAATCAAGAACAAACAAAATAACTCGAAAACGGGTTATGTTAGCTCAAAATCATGTTGTATCCTTTGTCAAATTGTTTTGCCCAACTTGAAACAACTTGCAAATGCATTTAATATTAGGGGAACTATTTTTGGTTTGAATTAGGAAGATGAATTCAAGTGGTTACGCCCAGGGTTCATATCCAAATAAATTTATTTCCTAATTCAAAACTTTAATTTTATGATGGTTGGAAATTTTACTTTCCAACATGCAAGTGTGAAAATTCAAACATGCTAAATGCAAATGCAAAGATTGATGGGAATTTAAAATATGAAATTGAGAAATAAATATGAGATAACTACCAATTAACCTATTGGCAAGGACTCATCGAATTGTTTGGAGTCCGATGAGTGAGACTTATCTCTGTCTTGTTTAGTGCGATGATTTGTTGTCCAATCCTGAAGTTGAAGATGTGGACAACTTCTCTTGATTGACATGCCAATTCTCCTTTGGCATGTTAGTTGGACATATGGACCACATGATGGCCCTAGCCTCTCTGTCATCTTGATAAAGACTTATTGATGTAGTGACAACTTTTCACTTTTGGAGATATTCTCTCATGAGCATGGTGATGCTTGTCCATCTTTAGGGGTGTTACTTCGACCTTCTTGTTATTCCTTTGAGTTAACCCACACTTTGATCATGGATCAAAGACTTCCTTTGGCATGATGACATGTGGACTCCACAATCAAACAAGAAATGTTTCTTCATCCAAATTGTCACTTGCCTTAGGTTGCACGGGCTTGGTTGAAGAATAGGAATCCCAACAAGTGATTGTGGGACATCTTGGATCTTGAATGTTGTCGAAGTGTTTGAAATGACACTTCCCTCGGACCCGCTAAGAAGTAGCCCGCGGAGGTTCTTGTTATGGTTGGGGTACGCAGAGATCAAGATCAAGATGATGACACCAGAGATTTACGTGGTTCGGGCCGCCTGAGCGTAACACCCAACTCCACGGGGTTTGTGTTGTATTGTGTGAGTCTGCTCGCTAGTATGCCTGTTAGCTTGGATCAACTCTGCTCAGATCCCCTCGGGTACGTGCGGCACAACCCTTTTATAGTTCTAAGGACTGACCGTTACAAAGCTTGCCTGACCCGACATGTGGCCTTGGCGTATTTAATGGCCTAATACACTATCTAAAGGGTATTAATTGTGATTAATAGTGTGATGACGTGCCTTAATGGCTGAGTTACCCCTATTAACAGTGCTGTAATTGTGTGTCGTTAATACAGCATTAACGACACGTAATCAAATATTGTAACTGCCGCTTTAATTACCCTTGATGGTTTGTGCTGAAGGAGATCTGCCAGTGCATATGTCGATGAAGATCCAAAGGATCCACACGTGGAAGCTCTGGAGCTTTCCCTTACGGGGGGTTAGGTCCGGGGCTGCTGTACACATGTCGGCACCGGAGCTCCTCTCTACTTGGGGTTAGGTCTGGGGTCGTTGTAAACGTGTTGTCACCAAAGCTTTCCCTCATTAGGAGTTTAGTTCTAGTTTTCCTTTACACGTGTTGACCCCGGAGCTACCCATATGAGGGGAGCCGGTCCGGTGCAATGTGACATGTAGGGCCTTAGGAGACCCTCAACTCTGACAGGTAGAACTTCCTTGCACTCTTCGCAGTACTAAAGGGTACCCAGTAGGCATGGTGCACACAGTGGCCCTCGGGCCCACCTCTGGGAGAAACCCTTTGGGTTAAGTTATTCTACCGGAGGTGGGGCCATTCTCGATTCCCATGCTTCGATTTCAAGAGTCTTCTAATATGCTGTTGGAGCGATGATCCGGGAGTGAAGCATTGACGCGTGACTTGTTATGAATGCGGCAGATAAGATCTTTGAGTGAGGATCTCACGCAATTGAAGGTCGCCGGTTCCTAATATGAAAACTGTATCGGTTCTGCGCACCCTGTCAGGGTGTCGCCATTGAGTTTCCCACCGCTCATCATGACAATGGTTTGCCTTGGGTAAGAACCTCGATCTCTTGGTCGGGGTGGCCCTAGGCCCACTCGTCATTGATAGGGTAGATTTTTGAAAAGTGCCTTCGTTCTCACTGGTTTTCCATCCAAGCATCATGGAGGCTTACTTAAGAGGGAAAGTGCACACGGTTTGAGGACTATTTACGCCTTCAATCATATTTGTGCTCAGAGCCTCCCAAACTCTGCCTAACTTCCCTTCATTTGCTCCGCTTTCCTGTGATAGAGTTAGGTCTCCCCAAGAGCCGCCTCAAGAGTGACAATGATTTGAAGAAGGTCCGGACCTATATGGGGTGGTCCAGCGACTCCTTCAATCACTTGGTTCGCGCCAGCAAGCTCCCTTTCAAGAAGGAGCGTAGTGGCGACATGGTGTACTTCTTGGCATACGCCATGGTGGGATTCATTCCACCTTTCTCTACTTTTCTTTTGATGTTGCTGGACTTTTATGGTCTGCAGTTGTATCACCTTGGCCCCCATTCTCTTCTTCTTGTGGCGACGTTCGTCCACTTTTGCGAGATGTGGGTGGGTATTCCCCCCTGCGTCGAGCTATTCCGCACCTTCTTCACCATCGACACCACCGGCAAGGGGACTGAACTTCTTGGCTTCTACTATTTTTTGAAGTGCAAGAACTGCCCTTTCAAGTACTTGAAGTCGTTTCCTTCCAGAAAATGAGACAACTGGAAGAAAGATTGGATCATCATTGCAGCGGGGGAGCACGAGAAGTTGGAGCTGCCCGAAGGTCTCCCCAACATTGACACCGACGCCTGGAGTGTAGTTCCGGTGCCGTCAGACGCCTTCAACCCCATCTTGACTAGGATTTGCGAATGTGTGGAGGGTGGAGTGACTCCTCAGATGGTTTTCTGCAACTTCCTAGTCAATAGATGGGCTCCGCTGAAGAAGAGGGAGAAGCTCGCGTGGGCCCTCAACAGTGTGATGCATGATGACCAGATTGAAACCGGTCTGAAATCCAACTTGAATGACGAAGCTTTGGAGCTTCATCTTATGAAATTCCAGCATGGGATAAACGTCAACGGTGACGACTTAGTTCCGTCGGTAGCTTTCCTCCCGCTGAACATGGAGGTGCAGTTCAGTAGGGAGCTCCAGAGGAAGATGCCGCTGCTTGACGACCTTGGTGAGGTAGAAAGGCGTTCGACCACTAGGTTGGTGATCCACAGAGCTTCTGTGGGTGGTCCTACCTCTGCCCCGAGCCTGAGGATTGAAGACACCGGCAAGGGAAAGGGTAAAGAGCCAGCTGAGCCCTCCAGCCAGAAGAGAAATTTGAAGCACGCCGACGGGAGGTCCATCAGACCTGCCCCTTCTACCATGGCTCCTTCTCCCCGGCGGGGGAGGTCTTCTGTGACTACCCCTGCTCCGGTGCAAGTGTCTTCAAGAGACGTCAGCTCCGGGTAGTCGACCCCGGCCTTAGTGCTGGCTAAAAGCTATAGGCCTGAGAGTTCTTCCCAGCCCATGGAAGCTCCGGCCGAGAAGACTCCGACTGCTGCAAGCGGCCCTCAACTGAGGTCCGGAGCCATTGTCTCACCAGACTTGGTAGGTTCTGGCTCCGGGCCTCAAAAGAAGAGGTTTCGAGGCGACTGGGTTGGTAGCATCCCTAGGAAAGCATTGATTGCTCACCCTAAAATGCTAGTTTTGTTTTTGACATGACTTTAGACTTCTCTTCCCTTTATTTCTATTGTGTCGAAGAAGGGGTTAGGAACTTCGGCGCCTGTCGCGGCGGCCCGGCTGCACCTGCCGAAGCTCTGACTTCGAGCACCGAGCCTCCTCAAGTAATGGTGGAAGTCACGGCAGCTCCGGCGCCAACTGTCGTGGACTTGGATTTGGAGTCCTCACCCGAAGCTCCTGTGGTAGCGCCGGACCACAGGGGAGAAGTCAAAGATGTACCCCTAGCAACGGTGGCAGAGGCTGATGCTCCAGCACCGTCGATGCCAGAAGTTCCAGCCTTTGAGCCGGAAGTCGTCAAAACCCTGGCCGCCGAGACAGAGGTAATTGAAGCCCCGGCTATTGAGCCGAAAATCACCGAAGCTCCGGCCCATGTGCCAGAAGCGGTTGAATGTCCGACAGTTGAGTTGGAGATGCCTGAAGCTCCGGTCGATGAACCAAAAGAAGCTGCCGTGCCAGAGCCTGAGCCAGCGGCAGTAGAGTCTGTAGATGAAGCCACTGCCATTGCTCCGGAGGTAGCCGAACCAGAGCCGGAGCTGTCTGAAGAGGTGGCGGCTGGTCCTCCGCCTTCGGAGCCAGCAATTGAAAGCCTAGAGGCAACACCTTCATCTTCTGCTCTGGCGATGGGAGTTCACCTAGTGGGTTCCTCTTCTGCTGTTGCTGAAGGGCCCCCAGAGAGCGGTCCCAGTGCCGCAAAAGCTCAAGGGTCCTCTCTTGTAGAGTGTGACCCCATTTATGTGATGGAAAATCCTCTGGAATCTGCGGAGATGGTCCCAGCAGGTTCGTAGCCTATCCCTCTTTCGTTGTCCATAGACAACGCCTGCTCTAGCCTCCGACAAGTCCAACTCGCCTTCGATCATGAGAGCAAAGCCATGGACGAGGAGTGCAACACCTTGAGGCGCTGGCGCAATAGACTCCATTTTGAGACCAGGCTTGCCCAGACGAGGCTGGCTGACCAGGAGGAGTGGATAAAGGGGGAGAAAGCCCGGTTAGAGTATTGGGATAAGCTGCTTGAGGAGAAGGAGGCTGCCATTCGAGCGCTCGATCCTAACTCCAGGGAAATCCTAGAGCAAGCCAAGGAGAGGCATGATGCTGCTGATGAGCGTCACGAAAACCTCAAAGAATTGAACGAGGTTCTCCTGAAGCACCGAGCGAACCTGGAGGCAAGGAAATAAAAGCTCCTGGAGCAGCAGGAGGATATTATGAAAAGAGAGGCGGAGGTCACCCAGAAGTTGACTCTAAGTGAACAGAATTTGGGGACCGCTCAAAGAAGTTTGAGCGGTGGAGTGAAGATGAAAAGAAGAAGTACTGGAAGATGGGGCAGGAGCTCTTGAAAAGGGAAGCTGACGTTGCCACCAGGGAAGGGAAGGTGAAAGGCAGGGAGAAGGACTTGGCAAAGAGGCGATACTGCATCCACCTCTGGGAGACGGAGCTGACCGACCGTGAAAAGCAAGTTGCTAAGAGTATGCAGCAACATGCTAAATTGGTCGAGTGCCTCGCTCAGGAGGGTTCGGAGCTTGCGGCCGCCCAAAAGTCGCTGGAGGAGCTGCGGAACTTGAAGGAGACTGAGTCCATCCAAGTATGGGACTTCTTGGGGCGAGCCAATGACGCGCTGACGCCACTAGGTTCAGTCCTGTACGTCCTGACAACCCGGAGCTGGACTTGGACCGAGCACTAGTGGCCATTAATGCTGCTGGTGGCAAGCTCGACGCGATGGGAGATGTCATCGCGGATCAGCTGGAGACGGAGGGAAGTCTCTGGCTACGAACGTGGCAGAATATGTGTTGTCTACGTAAGCAGAGACCCCCAATTCTCCCTGGACCCGCTGCTTGAAGGTCCCATTACCGAAGAGGAAGATGCCGCCAAGGCCAGCGTCCAAGAGGTTGCTAAGGAGGTCGCCTCATTCTTCCGCAGGACTTAGATCCTCTAGTAGCTAGGACTTTTTCCTTTTGCTTTTTACTGTAGCCCCAATTTTGTAATCCAGTGCTTCAAATTAATGAAATCCATTTTGCCCATGAACTTCACTTTATTTTTGTCTTTAATATAATGTGCTCTGTCTTGTTGGCCCCCTGGTATATGTGTACAATTGGAATGTGTACATGTACCAAAGGTTTTGACAGTATATTGATGACTTGAACACTTCGTACTTTTAGACTTTAGGTCCGAAGTCTTCATTTCTGAGGCGTCGACAACAGGCCCCTTAGGATTGGCAGAGCTTGGTAGCTCCGATAGTACCCAATATAAACATATACAACGTTGACGATAGGAGCTTGGTGGCTCCTGAAGTCACCACACGAAAAGTTGAATTTAGGCCTCCCAGTTGTTGTCGGAGCTTAGAATTTCTGTTTTTCCTGCATATTAAATACAAGGAAAATGTAAAATTCGTCCTCTTGTCTATAACTCATTTGTGTCTTATTGTTCTTATTTCAGTTTTACCCCAAAGAAATTCGATATGGCAGCGAGTATATTGATGTAACTCTTCCAGACCCATATGGTTTTTTAGTACTCACCCTACTGAGGCCTGATAGAGTGTAGGTATAGTGGCGTACTTAGGGTGCAGGACCAGGCTAAGTCGGTAGCACACTCTGGACCTATGTTGGCTTGGCATTCAGGCAAGTAGACTATACAACATGTTAAGACCCAAAGAGATTAACAATATAGCTTGCAACACATATGAATAATTTGGGTAAAAATTAAAAAAGAATTGCACAACTTCATTATAGACAAGAAGGTTAAAAACGATAAATTTATAAATCGAGCCTTGTACAAAAGTAAATGCACGTGGAGTCTGTTCTTACACAATGACGTCTTTCATTATAGGTCTGGTTTACAGGGGAGACAATGACACACTTAGGGTGCGGGACCAAGCTAAGTGCGCTATACATCTTGTACTAACCCAGGGTAGGTAGTTACACTTTTAGTGCAGTGACTGTATGAAGTGTACTTAAACTTCCTGGACCCTCCTGCAGGTGTCCGGATGTTCTCCCGGAGGACCTACCCCTGTCTGTTTATCAACTCTATAATATACATCTTGTGTAATTACAAATTCACCTCCGTGATTCTAAGTATAAAACTTGTGGAGGTGCTCGATGTTCCAAGGATTAGGAAGTGGAGTCCCATCCTCAGTTGCCAAGCGAACGCATCCGGGTCGGGATACTTTGATCACTCGAAATGGACCTTCCCAGCTGGGGGAAAGTTTGTTCATTCCTTCACGAGTTAGTATCTTCCGAAGCACCAGATCACCTTCCTGGAGCTATCAATTGCGCACATGCCTTTGATGATAGCGCCGGAGCGCTTGACGGTAACGTGCATTCCGAATAGCTGCTTGGCACCTTCCCTTGTCGAGGAGGTCAAGGTCTTCATGCCGGAACTGGTCCTGCATGGCTTCATCGAAGGTCCGGACCCGGAGGGACCCCAAGGTGATCTCCGGAGGTATGACTGCTTCAGCTCCGTACACCAGGAAGAATGGAGTCTCCCCAGTTGACCGGTTAGGTGTTGTCATGTTTGCCCATAGTGTGGATGAAAGCTCTTCAATCTAGTTGGCTCCATGCTTTTTTAGGCGCTCGTTCGTGCGCGTCTTGAGTCCTTTTAAGATTTCTGCATTTGCTCCCTCGGCTTGGCCATTGCTTGCTGGATGAGCTAGTGAAGCGTAGCTTAGTTGAATGTCGAGGTCTTCACAATATTCTTGGAATGCAGCACTTGTAAATTGAGTTCCGTTGTCAGTTATGACTTTGTTCGGAACTCCAAAGCTGCATATAATGGACTTCAAGAACTTGATTGCTGATTGCTTGTTGATTGTCACAACTGGAGTTGCTTCCGGCCACTTAGTGAACTTGTCAATGGCGACATACAGGAACCTGTAATCTCCGACAGATTTTGGGAAAGGTCCCAAGATGTCCATGCCCCACATAGAGAATGACCATGTAGGAGGTATCATTTGTAGAGATTGAGCCGGTGTGTGAATCTGTTTCACGTGGAACTGACATGCTTCACATTTTTTCACTAGCTCAACCGCATCTTTAAGTGATGTAGGCCAGTAAAAGCCATGCCAGAAGGCTTTACCGACCAGCATGCGAGAAGAAGCATGGTTCCCGCACTCGCCTCCATGGATTTCCGCGAGGAGCTCACGGCCTTCTTCTCTTGCAATGCACAGCATTAGGTCGTCGTTGGCACCACGTCAGTAGAGATCCCCTTCTACCAACGTGTATCTTTTAGCCAATCTGACAATCCAGTAAGCAGATACATTGTCTTCAGGAAGGATGTTGTCTTTCAAGTAGCTCCGGATCTCCGAGATCCATGCATCAGAGCTAACTTGAGCTTCTGAGTCTTGTGTGCTGGGTTGCTCGGAGCTTTCGACAGCACCTACGACCCTTGGTGGATGCCATGGTAGCAGGGCCACCGAGACCGCCAGCTTCGAGGTGCTGGTCTCACCCCCTTCGCTTAGTTCGGCAGGCTGAGCTGTTTGTTTTGACAACCTCCGGACGAAGATTCCGTCGGGAGCTGGAGCTCTGGTTGAGGCTTTCGTTGAGAGTTCATCGGCTTCAGCGTTGTGAAGACGCTGAACATGATGGAGATCTAGGACTTCGAAGTCCTTCTGAAGTCTATGGACTTCAAGGAGATAAGTAGCTAGTTGAGTATTGTTACAGGAGCATTCACCTTTGACTTGTTTTATGATGAGTTGTGAATCTCCCTTCACCAACAGCTGTTTTACACCATAATATAGTGCTACCTTGAGTCCGTAGATGAGAGCCTCATACCCCACCATGTTGTTGGTTGCCTTGAAATCAAGGTGTACCATGTACTTGACGTTCTCCCCAATCGGAGCCAGGAGAAGGATTCCAGCTCTGGCCCACTGCTTTTGCATGGAGCTGTCGAAGTTGAGGGTCCAATGAGGCTTGGTGAATACCGAAACTTTGGGTTCTGGTTTCTGTTCACTATGGTCCCCAGGGTTTGATGGAGAGGGGGTCCATTCTGCTACGAAATCAGCCAAGACTTGACTTTTGATTGCTTGTCTCGACACGAATTCTAGATCGAATTCGGCCAGTTCCGCTGCCCACTTTGCAAAATTCCCAGTAGAATTAGGGTTATGCAAAATAGCACGCAGTGGAAAAGAAGCTACACTTGATATTTTGTGGGCTTGGAAGTAGTGACGAAGCTTCCTCGAGGCAATAAGAACTGCGTAAAGCAGTTTATGCACCTCAATATATCTTGTCTTGGCATCGTGGATTACTTCACTGATGAAGTACACAGGACGTTGAATGGTCCGAACCCTTTCAGAAGGACCCGAAGCTTCCTCTCCATCGACGCAGACCCTGCTGGAGGTTTCTGGACCTTCAGGTTGTGCTTCTTGGACCCTCCCGGAGGGGTCCAAAACTCCTTCTTGTTCGACCCGGACCTCACTAGGAAGATCCAGATCATCTTGGTCAGCCAGGTGAACCTCCTCAGACGAATGAGGTTGATCTCCTAGCATTTTGTTTTGAGGTTCTGTGTCTGGGAGCTGAGACCCAATCACGTCTTCAGGCAATTTCGGACCCTCCCAGAGGGGTCTGGGCTCCTAGATTGGATGTGGCTCCGGTCTTTCTGCAACTAGGACCATATTGACAACTTCGGTGGTTGCCGAAATGTAAAGCAATAAAGACTCATCAGGATTAGGAGCTACTAAAATTGGTAGTGTGGTGAGCAGTTGTTTCAGCTCTTGGAACACCTTTTCTGCTTCTTCAGACCAATGAAATGGTCCGGACTTCCTCAAGGGTTTGAAGAAGGGGAGCGCCCATTTTGCCAGCCTTGAGATAAACCGGCTGAGCGCAGCTAGGCGTCCAGTTAGCTTCTAGACATCTTTAATGCGGGCTGGGGGGCCACATATGTTCTATGGCCTTGATCTTTGCTGGATTTGCTTCAATTCCTCGGTGAGTCACCAAGAACCCCAGAAGCTTTCCAGATCTAACCCCGAAGACACACTTGTCCGGGTTTAGCTTGGTGCGCGTGGTGGGTAGCTTGTCGAAGACGGCTTGTAAGTTGTCAAGGAGTGACTCCTTTTTTTTGTTCTTCAAACGATGTCATCAACATACACCTCCACCAAGTCTCTAATTAGCTCTCAAATGTTTTGTACATAGCTCACACAAATTTTGAAGCAGCATTTTTAAGACCGAATGGCATGGCAGTATAACAGTACAATCCATCTCCTATTATGAAGGCAGTATGCTCTTCATCTTCCTTAGACATTTGGATTTGATGATATCCAAAATATGCATATAAGAAACACAATAGCTCACACCCGGAGGTGGATTCCACTATCTGATCTATTCTAGGTAGTAAAATGGATCCTTTGCACATGCCTTATTTAAGGTGGTGCAGTCGATACACATCTGAAGCTTCCCACAGACCTTGGGTACAACAACTGGGTTTGCCAGCCATCTTGGATGGAAGACTTCCTCGATGAATCCAGCTTCGAGCAACTTCTTGATTTCCGGTCGGATGAAGTTTTGTCGCTCGATTGATTGCTTTCGGGGCTTCTGGTGTATAGGCCGTGCATTTGGGTAAATCTTCAGATTGTGCTCAATCACCTCCCTAGGGATCCCAGGCATTTGTGATGGTTGCCAGACAAACACGTCGACATTAGCCCGTAGGAAAGTAATGAGCGCGAGTTCCTATTTGTTGTTCAGACCCCCCGATATACGAGTAGTCTAAGCAGCATCAGAACCAATTTGGACGACCTTGACGAGAATGTCGGTCTCGCCGCTTAGTTGCACGCGGGGTGCGGAGGTAGAGCCTTTATGACGAATGCTTGGAGGATTCGGAGCTGGCTCCTTTCCAGATGCTTCCTCTTGTGCTATGGTAAGCACATAGAGTTCTTCTAGAGCGGTAACTCCTGTAGTGCAATCTCCGCGGATCCGGAGAACACCCGTGGGTGTTGGCATCTTCAACACCAAGTAGCCATAATGGGCGCAACCATGAACTTGTATAAAGTTGGCTTGCCCAAAATGGCATTAAACGGCAGACTGATTTTTGCAACGTCAAAGACCAATTTCTCAGTTCTGTAGTTCTCCCGGGTCCCGAAGGTCACTGGGAGTGTGATGGAACCGAGAGAAGTAAATGTTCCTGGACCTACTCCAGAGAAAGGTCAGGATGGTTGAAGGTCCAAAGGCCGGAGCCGAAGCTTAATGAAAGCTTCGAAGCTTATGAGGTTTAGCCCGGAACCACCATAGATGGTGTTCAGGGTCTTCCGGCGCTCGTTCTCAGAGACGTCGGAGTCTTCGTTGACAGTGTTGTAGACGGCTTTCAAGACCTTTTTGGGGTCTTGGAAACCTAGCTCCTCTTCGGCCGGAGCATCGTCGACTTTTCGTTTTCCTTCCCTTTGACGGAAAGGAGCTTCTTCCCGGCACTTGTTATAGCATTTGGCAAGGTTTTGGACCTCCCGGCACTCTTCCAAGCTGTGTTGGTTCATCTTGTGAATTAGACATCATGCTTTGGAACTGTTTCCGTCTTCTGATGAAGGACGAGGTCATTTCTCGGGGCGTGGCCCCCGACCACCAGGAGCTGCAGCAGCAACAGCGGCTGGTGCACCGACTGATGGCTTGTTTTTGCCGTTGGGCTTCTTCTTCTTTTTGCCATTACCAGAGGTAGAGGCTTCAGTTTTGGAGGACTTATGGTTGGCCTCCGGAGCTATCTTAGAATGCATTTCACGGTCCTCCGCAGCTCTAGCACATTTGTCAGCTAGGCTGAAGAGTTCCGTGACAGTGATAACTTTTTTAATGGCCAGCTTCTCCAACATCTTATCTCGAACACCCTGTATGAATGCATTGATAACATAAGAGCTTGAGATTGAAGGAGTAGTATTCCATACCTGAGAAAACCGCTGGATGAAGGATCCCAGCGATTCTCCCGATGTCTACTTTATAGCAAACATATCCAATTCAGTGCCAGGCCGGGTGTAGGAACTCCCGAAGTTGGCAGTGAACTGATGGCATAGCTCCACCCAACTATTAATGGAGTCGGTTGGAAGACTCATGAACCAGGACCTTGCAGTCCCAGTTAAAGCCACCGGAAAGTAATTGGCCATCATAGCCTCATCACCCCCTGCTGCCAGTATGGCTGTAGAGTAAATTTGAAGAAATTCGGCGGGGTTGACAGTCCCGTCGAATTTTTTTGGCAAGTGAGGCCGGAACTTTTGTGGCCATCTGACCATGCGCAAATGCATGGCCAGGGCAGAACAGCCTCCTCCTACTCCCTGAGGAGCTGGGTTGTCTCGAGCCTCTCGCCTTTCATGAGCACTCTCGATATGGACACGGTCGTCCTGCTGCCGGTATCGGCGATCCAGTTCCGACCGCATGTCATGAGTCGGAATCCTTGTAATGGTGTGGGTGCGTCGTGCCCCAGGAGGCAACGAATTTACTTGCTGGGAGGCAGCACGTCTCCTTTGTTGTGAGACTTGTGGATCAAGTCGGCCAGACAAGGTCCATCGTTGTGATGGTGCTCGCCCCGAAGGGGGAGGACCTTGATTGCTGATGCCTGCAGCCGCAGCTGCAACCAAATGGTCTACATTAGCCCTCCACTGCTCCATAGCACCCGGGGGTGCACCTGGAGGCGGTGGGTGTTGCAAGAGAGCTCGCGCAGCAATGAGCACATACTAAGTGTTGTTGTTTGTCTATGCAGTGATCGACGTAGATGCCCCATCTTGTTTACCAGCATTGTTTGCCGGAACATATGGTGGTTGTGGTGCCACAGCGCCTGCGGAACAATGGCACCTGCTGGTTGTTGGGCATTGGAGGGATTGTCTCCAGCAGGTTGTCCAACGTGGTTGCCATTGGAGGATCCAACAGCTGAATTCACCATCTTGTGATCTCGGGACTGCCCTCTGCCCCTTCCTGGCGCGCCAAATGTCGAAGTGTTTGAAACGACACTTCTCCCGAACCAACTAAGAAGCAGCCCGCGGAGGTTGTTATGGTTGGGGTACGCAGAGATCAAGATCAAGATGATGACACCCGAGATTTACGTGGTTCGGGCCGCCTGAGCATAACACCCTACTCCATGGGGTTTGTGTTGTATTGTGTGAGTCTGCTCGCTAGTATGCCTATTAGCTTGGATCAAATCCACTTAGATCCCCTCAGGTACGTGCGACACAACCCTTTTATAGTTCTAAGGACTGACTGTTACAAAGCTTGCCTGGCCCGACATGTGGCCCTAGCATATTTAATGGCCTAATACATTGTCTAAAGGGTATTAAGTGTGACTAATAGTGTGATGACGTGCCTTAATGGCTGCGTTACTCCTATTAACAGTGCTCTAATTGCGTGTCGATAATACAACATTAACGACACGTAATCAAATCTTGTAACTGCTGCTTTAATTAACCTTGATGGTTCATGCTGAAGGAGATCTGCCAGTGCATATGTCGATGAAGGTCCGAAGGCTCCACACGTGGAAGCTCTGGAGCTTTCCTTACAGGAGGTTAGGTCTGGGGCTGCTGTACATGTGTCAGCACCGGAGCTCCTCTCTGCTGGGGGTTAGGCCGGGGTCGTTGTACACGTGTTGTCACTGAAGCTTTCCGTCGTTAGGAGTATAGTTCCGGTTTTCCTTTACACGTGTTGACCTCGGAGCTACTCATATGAGGGGAGCGGGTCCGATGCAATGTGACATGTGGGGCCCGAGGTGACCTTCAACTCTAACAGGTAGAACTTCCTTGCACTCTTCGCAATACGGTTCTGACAAATGCTCTTTAAGTTTCTTGTCCTTGGCCAAGAGCTTCATGTAAATGTTGTCTTGATTTCTTACTTGGCCATGGACAATATACTTAAAGGTAGGCTAGTTGAACTTAAATATCTTGAAATCCCCATAGCTTCCTTGATTACAAGAGTGATGTTGATTCCACTCTTGATCTCTTTATTGGTGATAGCCATAGGAGTTGTTGTTTGAAAGTAAGAATCCTCATGGGTCTTAGGTAAATGATTCCCCAAGTGGCCCATGCTGACATGGATTTTTACAAATCATGTTAATATCCATGACTTGGATCATCCAAACACTTCTCCATTGGCTTGATCTTCATATTAATTCAATAGGAGGTGTAGTTCTATAACTAGCATGCCCACCTTGTTAAGTGGTGTGCATGCCAAGCAAAGGGAACTAGAGCATCCCTCAATCCACCCCTTGAGTGGAGACCATATTCTCATCCATGATGAATGAGAATAGGACTCCTTTAGTTCCAGTACGAATGTGATCATGGATTGGTGGAGCCAACCTCCACCAAACCATGACATGAGTGTTGGATGAAGGGCCAACTATCCATGCCATGATGGAGACAAACCAAGAATAACTCTTGGTGCCTCCCCCAATCTTGGGAATGAATGACTTTGACTCCTACTGGAAGCTGAAATTCTTCCACGAAAGGCAATGGTGTTGCCTAGTGGACATTTGTTGAGGTACGCCTTGAATCATCTTGCAGTTGAGCACATGCATTCTCGTTGGCCATCCCATAAATTGGGTTAGCCAACACTACCCTGTTTTCACACAACGGAGAAAACAAACAAGGGTAATCCTGTCTAATAACTATTAGTACCTATAGCTTAAAAACAAGTGATAGCTATCCTTCAATTCCTTTGCATTCCCCGACAACGGCGCTAGAAATGCTTGTTGACGTTTCTTACATCACAGATAAAAATCCACAAGCACATGAAAGCTGTCGTGTAGCATTTGACCCAAGAGTATTCCCAAGGGTATCGTATTTATCCCAAAGGAAGACAATGTAGTAAAGTAGACAATACTCGTATGATCATGCTATGGGATACTAATTAATATACCCCTAGCAATACTACGACGACTTCCGCAAAGAGCCTGTGGCATAGCCGAACGTGGAGGATTACAAGGACACATAGGGCTGTGACTACCTACTGCCTACCTCTTCAATCCATAGGTCTATGAGACATCCAACGTTACTTAACTATCCTAGCACCATGCTAGCATATTGACTAAATACCTTAAGAGTAATGACACAAGCCATCTTAAGGCAATGACTAACCTAAACATTGTTGAACCAATGTTGAGACATAGCATAAGTATTCATATCAAGATGATCATATCATAACTAATTAGACTAGGGTTTGTAGTGTTTATGATGATAGGATAATATTGTTATGGAATAATCATAAAGAATACTCCTACCACATACATGGAATCCACAATCAAACAAGAAACACTTCATCCAAGTAGATGAATAAAAGAAGACTAAAGATAATATCTTTATTATGCATAAAGTCACAAATACAAGAAAAGATACATGAGCCATACCTTTGCCAATTTGGACTTGGGACTAGAGGCTCCTCTCTACAGCATAACCTCCACTAAGGAACTAGGAGAACTAGTGTATACAATAGAATGATGCTCAAGTGGTGTGTGTGTGAAGTGAGGGTAGGGGGTCCTATTTGTAGTTGGAGAAGGGCTGGTTCCCGACATCAAAAGCGTGTGAATCAGTCTTCATCGTGATCTGAGCACCACATAGAGTCGACATGTGGAAGCTGACCGAGTTGGGTGTCAGGAAGGCATCGATCGAACCTCCTAGTCGGTCGAACAGAAAGTTGGACCGATTCCAGTGTGCTTCCTCAGGGTGACTTCCAAGTGGGTCCCATTGACTGATATGGGTGATACACCATTGGATGGCCTCGGATACTTCTGTTTGTGGGCCATTTGATCCGTACCACACGTCGGCACTTGATTGGATGGGATAATATTTTATAGGATTTCTCCCCCCTCTTTTACCTCATTTCTATATAAAATACATGCATGCACTATTTTCTCCAAGTATAAGCGGAACTAGGTTATTTCTAACTATAATGTGTGTAAGAAATATTCATTCTCTCACATAATTGAGTTATATTGACGGCTTAAATTGGTATATAACGACCGTCAACAGGCTGCACCCGGGGTGCAGCGGCAGAGTCGCGCTAACGCGAGCTTGGCGGATGCTGACTTGGTCTAGCATCGCACGGGGCAGGTGCTGGAGCTACAACAAGTGCTTGGAGCTTCTCCAAGGCTAACAACACAGCGGTGCGATCTCTGCAGATCTTGAGGACACCGGATGGAGTTGGCATCTTCAGAACGAGATAGCCGTAGTGGGCTACGGCCATGAATCAATACAGGGTTGGCCTGTCGATGATGGCGTTGTAGGGGAGGTTGACCTTTGTGACATCAATTAGAATGTTCTTTGTCCTGAAGTTCTCGGTTGTGCCGAAGGTCACCCAGAGGTGGATGTTGCCATACGGGATGATGTTCCATGGTCCCACTCTCGAAAACGGTCTCGAGGGGGCGAGCTTGGACACAAGGATCTGCAACTTGTCGAAGACCGCACGACTGATGAGATTGAGGCCGACCCCGCCATCTATCAAGACGTGGTAGAGCATGGTGTTGGCGATGGTGGGGGTGATGAGGAGGGGCAGGAGACCGGCTCTCGCCATGTTCCCGGGGTAGTCGGAGATGTCAAAACTGATTGGTGTCTCCATCCACTTGTGGTGTGTCGCCTGAGTGGGGGTAGGAGCTACCGAGGCCACCGCTCGGCGTAGGGTCTTGACCGTGTTCTGGGACACGGGATCCCAAGACTCTCCGTAGATGACGTGGAGAGTCTTGCGACACTCATGGTTGCTGTCAGAGTCAGAGTCTTCATCCTGTTGGATCGCCTTAACGGCCCGTTCGGGCTTTTGGTACTCCATTTCCACGTCTTCGTCGACCTGCGGGTCGACCTTCTGCGGCTTGTTCTAGCCGTCGTTCGTAGGCTTTATGTTTATCATTGCGGTGAAAGCACAACCACTTTTTGAGGAAAACCCCCTACCCGGCGTGCCAAATGTCAAAGTGTTTTGCAATACTTCCCCCAGACCTGCTTTGAGAGCATCCTGCGGAGGTTCTTGATTGGCGGGGGCTTAGTCCTCAGGTGAGGTTACGCGTATGAGAGATGGGTGAGATGATGGTTTTATGTGGTTCGAGCCGCCGGAGCGTAATACCCTACTTCACGGTGTGTGTTGTATTGTTTGAGAGTCTAAGTTGTGGATCTGAGAGTCCAAGTGCGGGCATGTGTAAAATGGCGTGTCCCTAAGTCGGTAGCTGCTTGGTCCTTTTATAGTCCAAGGCCAAACAACTTACAAGTGGGGTCCGGGGCTTGAGAGGTGGCCCCGGGACGATCTTATCCTGAACAAGATCTAAGGCTTTTTGCGTACGCTGCCTCTGATCGTGGCTTGAAGACCCGCCATCTTGCCGCATCGGACGCAAGTGGCTATGCGTAGTCATTGATGATGACAAGGAATGTTCCATCCGCCTTTTCTCCGTAAGCTACCCACTTGGCAGCGTGGGGTAGCCTTGCGGCGGCTTAACTGCGATGTGATTGGATGCAGCAGTACCTGACAGGAGGCGCAAGTTGCGTCATGCGTATTGGAAAGGTGTGTGCCTTTAGTGCGTGACTTGGACAGGGCATGCTGCCCTTTACTCCCGCAACCTACCGTCTGAGGCAAATTGCAGGACGCATGGCAGCTCTGAAGCCCTCCTCGGTGGGAGCAAGAGCCCGGAGCCGAAGGACGCGTGGCAGCTCCAGAGCCCTTCTCGGTGGGAGCAAGAGTCCAGAGTCGGATGACAAGAGGCAACTCCGGAGTCCGCCTCAGCGGGGAGGCCGGGTCCAAAGCTTCTTTTTGCTTGTACGCGGAGGTACCCGGTCTGTAGGATACCGACAGGTGTGGGTGCATGTTTTATTTTTCACCCCGCAGTTTCCCACGGAGTACCCAAAATAACTCAGAAGTTGTTGATTTATTATGACGTATTTAACTTTAAAGTCAAATTCGATCATTTTTTCTATATTTTGTGTTCCATCTTTATTATCGGAACCTAAATTTACAATCTCTATAAACAACATAATATTTTTTGCTACATTTTCATTTAAAACGAATGATTTTTATTAGACTTATTTGCTGGACGGTGTAATATGTTCACGTAATGTCAAACGTAACGGTTATCAGAAATCCGCTCGAGACTCGTCGGGCGGGGTACCAATTCTCACCCTTGGGTCCCGGTGCGGGTCTCAAATTTAACCCGCGACCTCGCTCATTTTGGACGGGTTTTTATTTCACCTGGCCCGAATCTAACTCATTGTCATCTCTAAACTGTGAACCCTAACACAAATTACAAGCAAGTTTCTTCAGCATCGATCCCCAGCATGGGACTCCATCACGGATCACTCTAATCTGATTGTTCGTCCAATTCCTAACCCTTGAAATGTGTGCATCGAGGAATGGAGCGGACGACCTGCAATGGGCTTCCTGAGCGGACGACCTGCAATGAGCTTCGTCAGCAGTTAGTTTACTGGTCAGTACGTATTGTAGGGGTAGTTGAGTTGACCCTGCTGCATGTCGGCGATTAGATTCAGGATCATGGGCGTGCTTGTGGCAATGTACGACATTCCGTACTCCTTTTCAAGATCTTTTACCACGAGGCATGTGAATCTGGTGCCCTTGTAGAGGGCGTGGTGCCGAATGACATCAATGTCTACCCAACCACCGGATCAAATGCATAGTAGAGCTGCTGCGGATACTATCCATGTAATGTTGCTTGGATAGAAGATATACACCCCTGAATTAGCAGGTCTCTCTTTGTTTCCACGCCGTTTGGACATGGTCAAATTGTGCTCTCAAATCTTCTGAAATTGATTCGCAGGTCTATTTTAGCTTCACTCGCATCGGTTAGCTTAGTTCATTACTAGTACTCTTCCCGTATCAAAATACTTGTCACCAGTTAGTTCAAAAATAAAGTAATAGGTAACAAGTATTTTGGAATGGAAGAAATACTTTATTTTTGATGGTCAAAGCTCTGATCCGCCACAATCCAGCCGCCACCATGCAACTGATGGACAGAAACAGGCCGCCAAAAAAACTCCTGTGTGCTCCATGTAAGTGGGGAGGAGATAAACAGAGCCCGCCCCACACGCGCAGAGCAAGCACAACTATGGCCAGCCATCAACGCCACAGACGCCAACCCTTGTCCACATCCCTGAAGCAAGAGACGAGCTCGCCGGAATCGGCCTTGCCGGTCATCCCAGCTCGGATCTGAGGTAGAAGAAGGAAAAAAAACTAAGGCTGAAACGGAAGAGGGACACGAACAGATGCCTGTCGCGGCGCACTTCGGTTGGCTGGTGCCTGGCGAAGGTGGCTGTGTGTGGGGGGCTGCTCGTTGCAGGCTGGGCTCAACCCGACGCCCCCTCCCGAGACTAGGGATAGCAACCGATATCCATTACCTATGTATCCGCGAATATCCAATCTGATAGATACAGGTTTGAGTACAAATTTGTACCCTCAGATACGGATTCGGTAACGGATTGTATCCAACGGGCATTTCTTAACGGGTAGAAAATATCATATATCCGTATAACCGTACCCGAACTGACGTGTGGGTCTAGAAATATGTCGTATATATAGTATACCATGGTTTATTTCTCTCAATGTTCTCCTTATCCCTTCTCAGCCACTGCCTCCCAAAATCCCACATTCCCGCTCGCTTCTCCGCTTCCAAAGTCTCAAATCCCACTCGTCACATCCCCGCCGAAGTCTCCCAAATTGTCAAAATGTCGTCACCGGCTGCATCCCCGGCGGCCGCTCGCCAACCCCCTCCCTTCCACGTCCCCTTCGCATCCCCAGATGTCCAGATCCACGGCCAAGAAACTAGTCCCGTGGATAGGGAGTGCTACCGTAGGCCATAGAACTCAACCCCCGAGCTGAAATCCCCGTAACCACCAGCCACGAAGCTCGGCCTCGATGGCCTGGGAGCCCGTCTTTGCTGCCATGGAGCTCTGCCTTTGCAGCCTTGGCGTCGCACACAGATCTGCATAGGGGGAATCATACACTGATCTGCATCCTTGTTCTTTGCTGCCGGCCTGTGTGCACGAAGGCTGCTGGAAAGAACTGATGTCTTGGAGATTTGAATAGTTTATTTTTTTTGATAATCCAATTTAGCATTTTGGTTGTGTGCAATGGCTTATGAGATTGTCAGCTTGTATTCGCCATCATTTTTGTTCAATTACTCATGGTTTTTGATTTACAATCCTCTCAAATCTTATTTCTTTGATAATGATACTAGAAGCGACTTCACATTGAGTCATTGATCCATTGTTCTATGAGACGTTGCCTGTGCAACTGTGTCGAACCATTTTTCTGAGTTGTACCATAACATTCCGGTTTTCGGATAATAGATATACCCGTGAGTAAATAATATCTGCGTGTATTCGGTACGGGAAGAATGTTTTACCCGTTGCGGGTAACAGGCGCGGGCACGGGTAAGGATACTGCTTTACGGGTACGGGTACAGGAGCATAATATCCGTGGATATTTGATCGGTGCCATCACTACCCGAGACGACGCGGAGGGGTACCGTGTGTATATGAAATAGGTCTGTGTTCACTAAAGTAAGACGCTGATTATATGTAGTGGTGGCCAGATGGACCGGAGTACGACCTGGTTGAGAACAGGTCTGAGCCGGCCCGAAGCCCGTGCAACCGTGCTCGGGCTTGACCCAGACACGTTGGCTGGCATGACACAATCCAAATTGAGTCGGTCCGATTAGCCCAGTCAAGCGGCCCGATTGGCCCGATGGGACTGGCTCGGCCCCGGCACAGTCCGGGCAGCCCATCCGCCTGTTAATGTATACCTTGCCTCCCATGGGTGAAACCCCAATCCCTGAATCAGCATTCCCCCGTGAAACCATAATCCTCTCCCCTCTCAGTCTCTCCGTTCGCCACCTCACCCCTCCACCCGATTCCCTCACACCCACCCCCATCACGCAGGCCATTGGACGTGTCTGCACACGAACACGTCATGTCTACCCCCGGCATCGAGCGTGATACGCAAGACACGTCGTCGGAGGAGCCTCACTGAAAGCGCAATACACAGGACAACCGACGAGGTCTTTTGAGGACCCGAAGCACCGCTCGCTCGGGATGGAACCCGTCAGAGCCTGCAGCGACAATGGGTTGTTCTAGATTAATTCGCTCGTCTCTAGAACATAGTTCGTAATCTGGCGATGATCGGAAGAAAAAACCACCAAAAAACGATAATAGAGAGGACATAGAAGAAAAAAGCAGGCAAAAAGCTAATAAGGCATGAGTGTTGTACGATTAATTGTTCTTGTCCCTCACTGCTACAATAAGCCTCATCTCAGGTGGCACCAAACGTATTATCACACGCGATTTCTAAAACTGTCTGAAACGAAGAACCTGTGATAATCTGCAATATCACATGCGGAAAGTGAAACCGCTTATGATAATGGTGTTATTACAGACGGTTCTTTACTTACGACTAGCCGCCTGTGAAGAAACATTATCACAAGTGGGTCGTACAGTATAGGTAACCGCCTATGATAATCGTTTTATTACAGACGGATCTTTACCTTTGACAAGTTACCTGTGAAGACAATTTATCGCAGCTAGCTTGTACCGTAATAGTAATCGCCCGTGATAATAGAGTTATCATAAGTTGTTCTTTACCAATGTCTACCCGCCTGTGATAATGTAATTTTACAGGCAGGTCTAGCTGTAGGTAAAGAACCGACTGTGATAAAGTATACTCTATGCAGTACTACTTGTTGTTATTTCTAATTTTCTGGTCAATTCAATATAACCACAGAAGTCAATAATATAATCACAGAAGTAAACAAATAATCACAGAAGTCATCTCATAGAAGTCAATTTCACTAAAACAGTATACATATATACAAGTTACACATACAAGTCATCTCATAGTTTACAAGTTTCACTAAAAACTGTTTCTATTATCATAGTCGCAAAGTTCTGGGACATCAACTATTACACCATACTCATCAAAGAACACCCCTCTTTTGTGCAAAATTTTGCGACGCATGAATTGACACAGTTCAGCGGCAATCTTGTCGGCTCCTCCACTAGGAATACTTCCACAAACCGACCATTCTCGGTTCACATTCTTCGTGTGATGCAATGTAACATATAACAAGGTTTAGAATATGTTGGTTTGAACAATCTAAAAGTATAGATCAAAGTGAGTATATAGGAATTTATTTGGTATTTTTGGAGCAGTTGTACTATGAGCAATTGAATTTTGAAGTTGGAATCAAAATCCAAAAATAACATTTTTGTAATATTGAACAACAGAGAATATAAGTACTAAAATACGCTAGTTACAATGAAAATGAAACTCAAAAGTCAGAAAACAAGATATCGACATTAAGGATAACTTACATCCTCACGATTTACTCTATATTCGCTGGCGGTCTAAAAATGCTCGCATACATAATACCCGCATAGGACACTCCCAACAGGCTGCTTCGGACAAGGATAATAATTTTAATGTCCAATGCATTCGTATTAGGAGGTCTCTGACCGCAAATCTATCCTCGTAAAACCGCCAAGTGCTGTAATACAATAAATGTCATATAAAACTTGCCAACACATTCTAAATATGTGCAAATTAAAAATATTGAATAAATGTACAGTTTCAAAATAAAAAGGGAATTTTTGTAACGATCTGGTGGGTAATCGGTTGAGTCCAAGACTATTGCCAAACCCTGCGTTAGCTTGATGAAGATCATTATGTAGTGTTTACTGCACACATACAAACACACATGTTAAGTTAACAATTAGCAATAATTGCTATTTCAGTGTTATATGTCGAACTTACTCGAAGTGGTACGGAGCCTTTACGAGGTCCTTGACATCTCTGACAAAGTTAAACATGGCTTGTCCTATGTAAGCTGCAACCTCAGTACTTTTATCCTTCTTTTGTTTTGCGATTGATTTATCAAATTCTTTTTTTTTTCATGTGCTTGTACTTTTCTGAGTCTCGATCCACCTTAACGTCAAATAACGTCTTTGCAATCCATGTAGGGTCAAGGATACCTGTCTTGTATTTCAATTTTTTATTATTCATGTATTGCATCCTATTAAATAAGTTCAGAATTGTTATAATCTCATGAAATGTGTATGCGTGTAGTAAGAAAAGCAAATGCAAAATATTACAGGCACTTACAAGCACCAGCCGAGTAGCAAGTTGATTTCGAGCATGCTCCGATGGAAAAGGACATGTAGATCTTCAAAGAAAAGGGCTCGTTTTTATGCTCCAGTGCTCCAGAATGCCTCTTTTGGCACATAAAATGTGACGTAAGAAAGTTCATATTTTGTACTGGCAGTAATGTACAACTCGTGCATTCTTTTGAGCGGGACAAGTTGTTTGCTAAGTTGTACTAATGTCATGAACGGCTTCCCATTCTCATATTTAGGAGGAACATCCTCAAGCTTTTATATTGGAACTCCTAATTTAACTAAAGTTGTCCGTCGATTATACATGACACCATTTTCTTCTCGCTCCTCAATATCTTCTAATGTTAGCTCATGTGAAGAACAAGATGCACTCAATTTTCTAATATTTTCCTTTAGATTTTCCAAATATTTTGACACTTCTTTAGAAGGTTTCTTATTTTCGTATGAGCTAACTTTCATAGGCACTGATGATCGAGGAGAAGTCGTCGAAAGTTGGACACTGGCTTGTTGTTGAACCTATTGTTCAACTGATTGCTCTTTCCTACCAGCAGCTTGCTGTAGTACTACTTCAAGCTGTTGCTCAACTGGTTCCTCTTTACTAACAACAGCTTGCTCAGGTACTGCTTCAAGCTGCTGTTCAACAGATTGCTCTTGGTTATCTTTACTAGCAAGGTTACTATCATCCTTGCTTAGACATAGCAGAAGTGGATCTTCCTGGAGTTTCACCTTAGAAGATGGGGTTGCAATATTTTGAGATGCAACGGGGCTAGAAATCGGCTCATCGTCCAACACGATATCGTGTCGGTGCCAAAGGATTAATTGGTTGACAGTCTGCCCCAGTGTTGTCATCCCCTAATGTGTGATGCGGTCTATTTCATAATCTTCATAATCACTATCAATGATTTGAAGAACTTGCACCACAACATAATACAACGGAAGTGAATTGCCGTTGAAGTCACGATCAGGCTTTGCCATAGCAGTGGCAACATGTTTGGTTTTGTTCCCTACTCTGCCGATCGGGACAAGAAGATGACAAGATTTATCCTTAACAATATCATCGACATCGAACTTATGGGTTGACCCTGAGTCTGGCACAGAACCTACGCTTCTAGGATAGACAGTTGGAGATACCAAACGCTCATTTGTCACGGGAACCATCACGGTACTCGGTGCCACTAATTGTCCCGATTGTCTGAGTTCTTCCATTATTGTTTGCACATTTTCCTTTACCTTTTGAGCAATCATTTCATCAAGTGTTTTCTTGAACTTCTCACATCTTCTATATGTCTCTTTATCTTTCGGGAAACCATCTAGCCAAGACATCTGAGAAGAGATTGCTCGAACCCGTCCATTGTGTTCAGGGTTTTTAGGATAGCATTAAGTTGGTCATTCTCCCTCTTTGGCTTGAAGAGACCCTTCTGTTGCTTTTCAATTACTTCTTTCATTTTTTGCTATACTTCGTTCACAGAGTCAGGCTTTTCAAGTTTGCCTTCGCTGGTCAAACCTGACCGAGCAAAGACCCACCGCTGAGTTCTCTCATCGCAACCTTCTAACGGGTGAGGATTGTCCTTACTGGTAATTTCCTCTAATATCTTATTCCATTTCTGAACTTTGGGGGCATATCCAGCAGACCCCAAGCGATGATGGTATTTGTTCTTTTTGGCAAGCTCTGACCTAGTTGCATTTAGGGCTTTAGCACCAGGTGCCTATACCAGTATATGAGGGTAGACTACGTGGGAGAGGCAAAGTGGGTAAGAAAACTTTTATCGTTCAAGATTACAAGAATGTACACCGTGCATATTTTTGTGTACTACAACAGCTCGCAATAGCTGAGTCGTACATCGAGGAACACCAAATTGAGCTTTGCAAAAAAAACAAAGACTGCACAGAGGACTTGATCATGAAAGAGCACAAAAGATGTTTCACCGAATGGTTAATGGACAAAAATATACCAGACGGAAACTCTATAGAAGAGGCGACAATGAAGAAGTTAGCTTCTGGCCCATCTGCTTTGGCGACATCATGGCAAGCATATGACATCAATGGTTACACATTTTACACTAAGGAAAATACGGTAAGAGTGCTGCACAAAATAGTGGTGTTCGTATAGTGGCTTATGATCCACAAGGGGAGAAGACCACATACTTTGGGTTCATAGAGGAAATATAGGAACTCGATTATGGCGAAAGAATGGTAATGCCCGTATTTAAGAGCCAATAAGTCAAACATCCTAATGATGTGAAAGTGGACAACTACGAGCTGACACTAATAGACTTGAACAATGTGGGTTATAAAGATGACCCATGGGTTCTCGCCGATCGCCTTGCACAAGTTTTTTATGTACAAGATCCATAAACTGAGAAGATGCACGTAGTTGTTTCTAGAAAGAAAATATTGTTGGGGTTGAGAATGTGGGAGATAATGAAGAGGAATATAATCAGTATAAAGAGATGTACCTTTTCACCGAACCAGAAAACATCAAGCGCGTAGAGAGAAGCATTAAAAAGGATTTGAAATCCTATATGCGAGAAGATGTAAATGCTGGAAAAAATGTATAATATATATTATATATATTTGTATCCTCTGAAATCAACTTAGAACAATGCTCTATTTCAGCTTTAGGTAGCATGTTTTGAACATTATTAAATTCATCTTTTGTAGAGAAGATTAATTTGGACAAGTGATCCTTTTCAGCTTGTTGACTATCATATTTATCACCTTAACTTGTTCCATAAGTTATCAAATTGTATGTGTATATAAATTTCTTCTGACCTATGATGCTGATGGCTTGCCTTCCAACAGCTGGGTTCCAAACAACATCTAGAAGCTCAACTCTTGAAGCTCCTGTCAAGCTAATCCCTTCACAACAAGCTCTTGTAGATGCAAGTAACACCCGAGACTCATCATTTGGATTGTTAAAAGCTTCAATTGAAGTATGACGATACTTTGGAAGGATTTTCTCATCCATTTGAGGGCTTGTTTGGATAGGAGTGGATCCACTACAATCTAAGTGGATTGAGGTGGATTGAGGAGAAAAATAGTTTATTTTCCACTCCAATCCACTTTAATCCAATTAGATTGAGTACACCCAAACAAGCCCTGAAGGATTTCTTTCTCTTCTCTCCATTTCAAAAACTTACGAAGATGCTACTTTATCAGTTCTAATGGCTGAATATATTAACTAAAAATCAGTACCATCTCTCTTAGTGCTTCACACAAGCGATGAAGGAACAACTTGAATCACAAATCTTGTTTTTACAATTTTCATAGGAATTTAACCTTAATATTTCAAGCATAGATTTTATCAATAAGTGAAGCTTCCTCATCAGACATGTTAATGATAGTTACAAGCGAAGAGTGTGTTGAAGCTAACGAAATCTCAACGGGACTGAAGACAAAGAGATCCTGCATATATTTGTGGCAATGTCCAGGTTAGACACCTTGAAGCTATGATGGCAGCATTCAACAACATGAAAAGTGATGCCAAGGTTATGCTTGCATCAACCAAGGCATGTTGTGGGGGCATAACACTTGTTGGGCCATCACGGTTATGTTTTCCCCAACAAGTGTTATGCCCTCACAACATGCCTTGCTTGATGCAAGCATAACCTCAACATCACTTTTCATGTTGTTGAAGGCTGCCATTATAGCTTCACGCTGTCTAACCTAGACATTGCCACTCATATATGCAGGATCTCTTTGTCTTCAGTCCAATTCTGATTTCGTTAGCTTCGGCACACCCTTTGCTTATAACTGTCATTAACATATCTGATAAGAAAGCTTCACTTATTGATAAATCTATGTTTGAAAGATTAAGTTCAAATCCCTATGAAAGGGTAAAAAAAAAGATTTGCGATTGAAGTTGTTTGCTTCATCGCTTGTGTGAAGCACTAAGAGAGAAGGTACTGATTTTTAGTCAATATATTCAGGCATTAAAACTGATAAAGGAGCATCTTTCTAGTTTTTTCAAATGGACAGGAGGGAAAGAAATCCTTCAAATAGATAAGAAAATCCTTCCAAGGTATCGTTAGACTTCAATTGAGGCTTTCAACAATCCAAATGATGAGTCACAGGTGTTACTTGCACCTACAAGAGCTTGCTGTAAAGGGATTAGCTTAACAGGAGCTTATCAGCATTACAGGCGGTTCTTAATTAATAAGCAGCCTGTGAAAACAATGACTTTGCCCAGACGGTTCTTAAATAAAAACTGCTTCTGATGTTTGAACCAGTACATGCGGTTCTTAAACAATGACCGCCGTGAAAATCATGTATTTACCCAGGCGGTGGTTAATTAAAAACTGTCTGTCAAGTTTGTCACATTACAGACGGTTCTTAATTAATAGAAGTCTGAAAAAATAATGTATGTACCCAGGCGGTTGTTTTTAACATCCGTCTGCGATGTTCAGTCATCACAGGCGGTTATTATATCGTTTTTCACCACAGTCGCAATTTTTTACGGACCGCCTGTGTTTGAAAAATCGAGACGCCTGTGAAAATACTTTTTGTACTAGTGCCTGTTACAATCGGTCATCACCATAACATATAAGCACTGGGACTTTCCATACAAGCGTTATTCTGTACCTAAAAAAATATCTCTAAGCATGGTATGCTTTAAGCCTTTAACCCTATATCATGGCTTTTCTGTAAAAAATAATACGCTCACCAAACCTGCCATCTAAATCAGCTACCATCTTGGCATGTTATGAGTCTGTACCCCAGTCAACTGTGGTCTCCAAAACTGCTTATTCGTAGGGCAACAATTTGCTTCCTGATACTAAGGAAATTGAATAGAATAAGTGGCCGCCCTTATATCCACATCCATATATAGATCATCCTGCTCCTCTGCACCACACGTCTTGCTCCACCCTGTGAGCTCTAAGTTACCTACCTTTATGATGTCAAATATTCCTTAGAGTGTGCTGCACCCAAATCCTCACTATGGTAGAATCTATGCGCTTGCCAAAGATGGGTGCAAACATATGGCCCCATGTTTTCTTGTGTAGCTTGCATAACCAGGAAACATTTGCTAAGGATGATGCCAACTTCATCAGTCATATAATTTCAGGATGTTAACTACATATCGGCCATAAGTGTACTTTTTATGTTGTTTGCCATACACTTGGATAAAATTGCTTCAGGTACTTGCCAATGATAGCTTTTGACAGTATGCTACCATCAAGAGATTCCACCATGTAAGAGTTGCCAGGTACGACCCTAGCAACCCTGAAAGGACCCTCCCAACTTGGTGACCATTTGCCGAATTTTATATCTTTCGAGCCAATTGGTAATATAACCTTCCAAACTAAATCACTGACTTGGAAGCTCTTTGGCCGAACCTTTTTGTTGTAAGCTCTAGCCACCCGCAACTTCTCTTTCTCAATGTCTGTCAAGGCCATCAGTCGCATATTGGTAATCTCATCAATGTTATCCATCATTAGATCATGATATTCTTTTGCTGACAAATCGTTCTGCCTGGCAAATCTCAAAGCAGCCAGATTCACCTCTACGGGTAACATAGCTTCATGTCCATAGACTAACTCATATAGAGCAACCCTCATAGCCCCATGCCTCGAGATTCTGTGAGCCCACAATGCCTCAGAGAGGGATTCATGCCATCTTCGTGGCAAATCTGCAATCTTTTTCTTGATAAGCCGGATTAAAGTTTTATTACTTGACGTGGCCTGTCCATTGGCCTGCACATAGTAGGGAGATGAATTGAGCATCTTGATGCCATAGGATTCGGCAAACTCCTACACCTCCTTGGACATAAAAGAGGTGTGAAACTGGGTGGAAACCGTGCCCTCAATCTCGAGCTGCGATCGGTGCTACGTGTTGATATTTATAGGAAAACGATATAGTGTGCAGCCATATGCGTTTGGAAACAAATCGGTTGTGTGACCATCACATTGATATGATCTAATCATATCGATTCTAGGCTAGAAACCGGTCTGATTTTTCCTTCTACGATTACATCATACCAATCTTAACTTATCTCTATCTATTTATCTAACAAACCTGCCGATCCTCTGGATTCTTCTGGAGTCCGCCGCTCTTGAGTCTTGTACGGTGCTGCTGCCCTCTTCTTTATCTTCTAACATTCTCCCTCAATCTCAACTTCCCACATTGAGGTTGTATTGAAATTCTTGTACCTTATTTGTCGACAATGCTTTTGTAAAGCCATCAGCAATTTGATCATGCAAAGAAATAAACTTAATCTGCAATAATCTGTTAGCCACCCTTTCTCGAACAAAATGGTAATCTATTTCTATGTGTTTAGTTCTTGCATGAAACACCAGATTTGCTGACAGAAAAGTTGCTCCAAGATTGTCACACCAAAGTGTTGTCGTCCCTTGCTCTTTTATTTTAATTCTTTCAGAATAGTCTTAGTCCAGATTACCTTCAATGTAGCATTAGCCAAGTATTTATACTGCACTTCTGTACTGGACCGTGACACAGTTGGTTGTTTCTTTAAGCTCCAAGAAACTAGATTCATACCCAGGTACACGGCAAAGCCTCCTGTAGACCTCCTATCATCTGGACACCTTGTTCAGTCTGCATCAGAATATGCACTCACCTGCATGGAGCTATTCTTCACAAATCTTATACCAAGGCCAACTGTTCCTTGCACATATCTGATTATCCTTTTCACAGGAGTCATATGAGCCATAGTCGGATTATGCAGGAATTGACATGCCTTATTGACTGAAAAAGCTAAGTCAGGTCTAGTATAAGTAAGGCCCAACAAGACTTCTATATTTTGTTGTTTCTTCAGCACTGAGCAATTTACCATCATGTGCAGAGTATTTTTTTGAGGATGAGATTGGTGTACTAACCGACTTACACTTTTTCATACCTGCTCCTTTGATAATCTCGATGGATTTTCTTTGATTAAGTAAAATACCTTCTCTTGTCTTCTTGACTTTGATGCCTAGAAAATAATGTAGATCACCTAGATCTTTGTGTGCAAAGTTCTTCTTCAGATCTAACGAGAGTGCCTCTACTGCCTGTTGTGAAGAACTTACAGCAATTATATCATCAACATAAAAATCAACAGCTAAATAGTAATACCACCTTTGCTCTAAATAAATAAAGATGTGTCTCCTTTCGTAGACACAAAGCCAAGCTATGTAACTTTTGAGCTTAATTTAGAATACCAGGCCATGGGTGCTTGTTTTAGTCCATAGTGTGCCTTGTCCAGTTTACACACATAATCAGGGTGTGTTTTGTCTTCATATCCTAGTGGTTGACTCATATACACATTTTCCTGCAAGTCTCCATGTAAAAAGGCATTTTGTACGTCGAATTGTCTCAAACACCAGTTATTAGTAGCATCAACTGAAAGTACTATTCTGATAGTTGCTGCCTTCACAACAGGTCTAAATGTATCCTCATAATCTATTCCATGCCTTTGCTTAAATCCTTTCACAACAAGTCAAGCCTTATATCTGTCAATTGAACCATCTGCATGTCTTTTTATTTTGTACACCCATTTAGAATCAATCACATTGCTTATGCCTTTCCTGGGTACAAGATGCCAAGTGTTGTTATTTTTCTGGGCTTGAAACTCCGCGTCCATGGCCCTTCTCAAATTCTCATCATTCAGTGCTTGTTTTATATCTCTTGGCTCACCTGTAGTAGCAGTGAGACAAACAAAATCAGGACCAAAATCTCTAGGTTAGGTAATTCTGTTCTGTAACCTTGTTATGGGTCTGGAAATATTTGCTGTTGGTCCCCCTGCATCATCTTCATCCGCAGAAAATCCTTCTCGTCCCATGCTGTCTTCCGGAAGAGTTGAGTATTGACTCGGTTGATCTTCCGTAGCAGGCGATCATGCAATGTGGTGACCCCCGTCAGTCGGAGCAGCAGAAGATCCCACACATGCGGTTGTTGTTGAGGCGCAAATCGCGGGCTCGTGCAACAAGACCGTCCTGCCTGCTCCGCTTGTCGTCTGTCGGGCCGCACGGTGAGGCGCATTAACGCGCTGATTTTCCTGGCACAGCACCCGATCCGAGGCAGATCCTTGCTGCTGCGCGCTGTCCTGACCTGGCACATGATCCAAGGCTGGTGCAGCCTGCTGTTCCGCCAGATTATCTTCTCCGAAAATAGCGCTATTTATTTCTCCTCTTTCCTACACAGAATCATGATTGCTGTTTCCAAAAACACCAGTAGAGTCAGCATTAGCATGAAAATTATTCTGTGCACTCCGAACCACTTGTTGTCCTGCATATGGAAGCGTTGGATGAAGGAGGTGTATTTCAGATCCGAGACGTGCGCCTGCATTGGGATGAAGATGATTAAACGGAAAAGCTGTTTCATCAAAGACAACATATCTTGAGATGGAGACACACCCACTTGATATTTCAAGGCATTTATAACCTTTGTGTAGGGGACTATACCCAAGAAAAACACATTGTTTTGAGCAGAAGGCTAGCTTGTGTGTGTTGTATGGACGAAGATTGGGCCAACACGCACACCCAAATATTTTTAACTGAAGGTAATTCAGTCCAACCTTGAATAAAATTTCAAGTGGCAATTGGAACGAGATAACCTTGGATCGGGTCCTGTTGATTAAATAGACTGTAGTTGCAAAGCCTTCATCCCAATATTTCAAAGGAATATAGGCACAACCTAGGAGAGTAAGGCCAGCTTCCACTTTGTGTCCATGTTTGCGTTCAACGGAGCCATTATGTTGTTGTGTATGTGGACATGACACATGATGTGTTATGCCGATCTGTGAGAAAAAAGAATTAAGCTTTTGATATTCCCTCCCCAGTGTGTATGCATGGTGATAGTTTTTCTATCAAACATGCGTTCTACCATGGCACGAAATTCTTGAAATTTTCTAAATAATTTAGACCTGTGATGAATGAACTAGATCCATGTGAACTTGCTATAATCATCAATAAAACTCATGTAATATTTATTTCTCCGTACAAAAGTTAGAGCAAGACCCGAGACATCAGAGAACACAAGTTCTAATGGCATGTGTGAAACACTAGTAGATCTAGGAAAGGGTAATTGATGGCTCTTTGCTTGTTGACATGCATCACACACTCGACTTGTGGCTAACTCTAAAGCACAAGGAAGATTTCAGCTTTCTATGACTTTATTTACTGTTGTCATAGAGGGATGACCCAATCTATCATGCCATCTTTCTGGGGAGGTTTTAGACACCATAAATGCACACTTGGAGGGCGAATTTTGTAGATACGGCCAAGGATAAAGACCTTCTCTGCATTTGCCTTGAAGCATAACTTTCTTCGTATCCCGATCAAAAAATCACGAGAGTGAAATTCAATGAATATAGGATTATCAGTGGTTAGTTTGCGGACAGAGATTAGATTCTTTGTAGTAGAAGGGACATGAAGAATTTTGTTAAGATGAATATTTTGTGTAGAAGTGTGCAAAGTGAAGTTTACAATAGAATGAATTTTCATACCTGAGCCGTTGGCCGTATGAACCTTTTCTTGTCCCGTGTACTTCTCTTTTGTTGAAAATTTGTCTAATTCTCCAGTAATATGATCGGTGGCTCCCGTGTCAGTGTACCTATTTGTGTCCACTCCATACAATGTCATCACATTATTTGCTGACTTGTCTTCTGGCTTGAAATCTCGATCAAATCTCTTGTAGCACTTTATCACCGTATGAACTTTTCCACACAGTTGACACACAGGTTTAGATCCATTGCCACGGCCGCGCCCAGGACCTCCTCCTCAGTTTGAACGCCCACCTCCTCTGCCATGATAGCCGCCTTCTCTAGAGGCCGCATTAGCTTGATAACCATACTGGTTTTTTGTTTCTAGACGTGCTTCTGTAGCCAACAACTGAGCAAACAGATCAGAAAGCAAAACAGGATCGACTCTTGTACTTACATTCTCCACAAGTGAGTTATAGTCCGAGTCTAGTCCCGCAAGAATATATGCCACCACGTCATCATCTTCCAGCTTCTTTTCAGCTGCCGCTCTCATTAGCATATTCTTTCATCTTGGAGAAATAAACCGCAATCGACATATCACCTTTCCTGGTGCTCGAGAGCTTTGCACGCAAGTGCATAATCCACGCTCTTGATTGTGAGGCAAAGTTTTCTTGGATAGCTTGCCAGACTTCAGCTTATGCAGAGAACATGGCGACTTGTGCGAGCACTTCTTTCGATAGCGTCGAATTTATGTAGCTCAGCAGCTGTTGGTCTTGAACAACCCATGCTGAATATCCAGACTCGGCTTCTTTTCCTTGATCTTGTCGGCCACCTCCACTTCGATCTCTTTCTCTGGCTGCGGCCTAAATCCATCTAGGAAGCCAAAAACTTAGGCTCCCCTGATTGCCGGCATGACTTGAGCCTTCCATAAAAGGAAGTTGTCATGCATAATTCTCTCGACATGATGCGACAGAGTATTGAAACCCGTCGTCGGAGGCGAGTTCATCAAGGAAGAACGCATGCTCTTGTTGGAGATTATGTGGCTCTGGTTACCATGTGAAACTGGGTAGAAACCGTGCCCTTGAACTCAAGGTGCGACCGGTGCTACATGTTGATATTTATAGGAAAACGATATCGGGTGCGGCCATATACATCTGGAAACAAATCAGTTGTGTGGCCGTCACAATGATATGATCTAATCATATTAATTCTAGTATAGAAACCGATCTGATTTTTCCTTCTAAGATTACATCATACCAATCTTAACTTATCTCTATCTATTTATCTAACAAACCTGCCGATCCTCTGGATTCTTCTAGAGTCTGTCGGTCTTGAGTCTTGTACGGTGTTGCTGCCCTCTTCTTTATCTTATAACAAGAGGAACCTTGATCTGTTATTAAAGTCCGAGGAATGCCGAATCGATGAACAATGTGTTCTGTAATGAACTGGATAACCTCCTTATGGGTCATATTTTTTAGAGGTATTGCTTCAGCCCACTTGGTGAAATAATCGGTTGCTACCAGCACAAATCGATGTCCCTTTGATGAAGCTGTATGAATCATGCCAGTAAAGTCTAATCTCCAGCCCCTGAAAGGCCATTGTTTAGTGATGGGATGTAGCATCAATGACGGCACGAGCTGAACATCGCCGAACCTCTGACATGTATCACATCTCTTGTAGTATTTAAAGAAATCAGAAATCATAGTCGGCCAGTAAAACCCAGTTTGGCGTAGGAGCCACTTCATCTTGTGAGCTGATTGATGTGTTCCACATATGACATCATGTACTTCTCCCATGGCAACACGAGCTTGATCATCATCCAAACATTTTAGAAGGAGACCATCGGATGTTCGACGATAAAGATCATTATCCATTAAAGTATATTTGAAAGCCAGCCACCGAACAGATTTGTCCACCCTCCTGGTCAGGTCCTGCAGATACGAAATAATAGGTTTTCTCCAGTTGGTAAACCCTGCTGTAGCGAACTCCTCGCGAGTGACTGAGTTTGTAAGCTCCGAATTTGTAGCTGCATTAACATCCGTGAAAGCAAGCATCGGCTCTGAAGATATAAGGAAAATACCACGACTGACGTGAAAGTTGGATGCTTGTTGTGCCAACTCATTAGCCAGCCAATTTTCCTGCCTAGATATACGAACAATGCTGAAAAAATCTAGAGTGGAAATAATATCTAGACACTTATCAAGGTAAAGGTTATGTGATCCATTAAAACATTGAATTTTTTAGACACTTGATTAACTATTAACAATAAATCACCAAAAGCCTTGATATGTGTGGCACCTATTGCGACCAAAAGTTGTAGTCCGAAGAGCAAAGCAACATATTTGGCTTGGTTGTTCGTGCAGAAGGACTCTAAGCGGCACGAAGCTTCATAAATAGTACCACAAGGTGAGATGTAAACAACACCAAGTCCCTGGCCGCTTCTACAAACTGAGCCATCAAAGTAATGTTTCATGGCACTAGAGAAACAAGGTTGATGCCAGAATTATGCCCTGAGTCAATCAGATGTTCAACTATGAAGTCAGCTACAATCTGGCCTTTCATAGATTTGAGGGACTCATAAGCCAAATCATACTTTACAAGTGCATAAGGCCACTTGCCGACTCGACCACTAAGAATTGGTCGATGTAGCAAAAATTTGATAACATCGGTCTGACAAGCAACAGTACATGTGCTAGACAACATATAATGCCTTAATTTTGTGCAAGCATAATAAAGACATAAGCATAATTTTTAAATGAAAGTATACCTCGACTCAGCATCTAGTAGGCGCTGACTGAGATATGTGATCACATATTCTTTTCCTCCAGTCTCTTGGGTCAATACAGCGCCGATGACATTATCCTCGACCGCCATGTAGAGTCGGAATGGCACCCCATGTCTAGGTGCCTTCAAAACCGGAGGAGTAGACAAACACATCTTGATTTTTTTCAAATGCTTATTGCTGTTCTGCCCCCAAGTAAAATTGTTATCATTTTTGGACCGAAGAATTTGAGTAAATGCATTAACCTTTCCAGAAAGGTTAACTATGAATCTTCTCAAGTAGTTGACTTTGCCAAGAAATTTCTGCACATCTTTCTTGCAAGCCGGAGCCTGTGTTTTTTGAATAGCCTAATTTTTTTTTTGGATCCACTTCTATGCCATGCTGATGGATAATAAAACCCAAAAACTTCCCACCAGATACACCAAATGCGCACTTTAGTGGATTCATCTTGAGCCCATATTTCCACATCCTCTCAAGTGCTAGATGTAAGTCAGCCAAATGAGATCACTCATCATCTGACTTCATAATAACATCATCTATGTACACTTCCAATACGACTCCAAGCAGATTGAGAAAAATCAGATTCATCGCCCTCTGGTATGTAGCACCTGCGTTTTTCAACCCGAACATCATCACGGTCCACTAAAATAGGCCAACATATCCAGGACACCTGAGAGCCGTTTTAGACGTGTGTTCCTCAGCCATGAAGATTTGATTATATCCTGCTTTACCATCCAAGAAGCTAATGACAAGGTGCCCAAATGCTTCATTGATAAGCATGTCGTCTATAGGCATAAGGTACTCGTCTTTCAGCGTAGCTCTGTTTCAGTGCTTAAAATCAATGCACACCCTGAGTTTTCCGTGTTAGAAGTACCGGACAAGTCCGGTAGTGAGACCGTACTAGTCCGGTTCCTTTCCAGTAAGGGCGACCGGACTAGTCCGGACCCTTACAGGACTAGTCCGATGTTGTCCAGTAAGGGGTAACCTGACTAGTCCGGTCAGTTCAGAAACTGTCACTTTGAACATGAAATTGATATGTGTTCTAATTGAAAGGACACAACCCACCGAATGTTATGTCCCTGATCGGGGGACACAACATTCCTAAGGGGTGGGAGGCCCCCTCTTGTGTCTCTTGGTCAAATATAAGAAGAGGGTCAAGTGTATGATAAAAAAAGCTGATGCATACACAAACACACACTTGATCTCTCTTAGTTCTAAGAATCCGATCAACATACCAAGAGAAGAACAAGAGGAAATGCCTCTCGTCGTCATTCTTCTTGCAGCCTCGCCTTGATGGCTCGATGGCCGCATCGTCAAGTAACAACAAAGATGGAGGAGAATGTATTAGTAGTCTTCTTGTGCTTTTTGAGAGATAACACTTGATGTTGATTTAGTATTCAGATTTCTCCATGTAATTCGAGAATATTTAGTGACTATTTGATCTTTGGGCTCCCTTTTGATTCTAACAATGGTATCAGAGCAGTTTAGACCACTAATCATTTCGAATTGAGTTTTGATCAAAGTTTTTCGATGAAAGTTTTGAAGGTCCGGACTTGTCCGTTCTAAGGGTCGGACTAGTCCGGTATGCCACAATAAAGTGGTTAGGTTTTTTGGATCAGGGCGTTTTGACATGTTCATCTGATTGAAAACTAATTAGGCACATCAAATTGAAATCCATTGTGAAAATTAAGTTGATTTTGTAAGATGGTAAGATTAAGATTCTCTTTTGGGTATTTCGATATTTCCCGTTTTTTATATGAAACTTTTTCAGGGTTGGCTGGACTAGTCATGAATAGTACAGACCAAACTTGAAAAGTTCAATAAAGAACGGATTAAATGCTTTCTGGAACAGTACTGGACTTGTCCGTCCTATGGACCGAACTTGTCGGTTCATGGTTCTGTTTAAGTTCGGACATGTCCGGCTTATGGACCGGACTAGTCTGAAAACCATACTGTAAGAGTTCGGACTAGTCCGGCCATGTGCGGACTAGTTCGGGCTATACAATAAGTTTGCTTATTTAATTAAGCTTCCACTGTGAATTAAGTTTATATTGTCATAGAAATTTGGTCGAGTAACCAAAGCGAAAGATAAATTGCTGTCACTTTAAGTTGCATGGAATTCTATTGAGTAACCAAAGCGAAAAATATAATTGCCATGTTTTAAGCAATATTATGTCATTATTGGCTGAGTAACCAAAGCGAAAGGCATTAATGACATTTTCTTTTTAAGTGCATAGTAATTTGGTTGAGTAACCAAAGCAAAAGATAAATTACTATGTATTTCAATTAGTCTCCAATGTTAAGTTTTAATGTCATTATTGGCCGAGTAACCAAAGCGAAAGGCATTAATGACATTCTCTTTTAAGAACAAAATAATTTGGTTGAGTAACCAAAGCGAAAGATAAATTACTATGTTGTTTTTCAGTTATTCTCAAATGTTGAGTATTGGTCAAGTAACCAAAGTGAAAGATAAAACTCAACATTATCTTATGATTAATATCTATGCATTCACTCATGATCTCATTTTTGAGTAAGAAGTTTCTTCCAAAGATAATTCAGCATTGAGTTTCATCACTTTCATTGATCCACTCAATGTAAGCAATTATGGGAGATGGAGAGAAAAGTTGGAGATTGTTGTGGCAGTCTTTGAGATGGACTAGGATATCACAACTCCATATTCAGTTTAGCCGGTGGCTCCAGTAAGAAAAGTTGATGAAACTCAGAAAGATTTTGTTGTGAGAACAAATGACTATACTAATGAGCTATTGGCTTGTTACATAGCCAAAGTTAAGTGGAAACAATCAAACAGGAAATTTTTTATGGTTATTAAGGGCACTATCACTGAGACCATTCGGGGAGCAATCCCTGAATGTGAGATTACCACTGAGTACCTCCAAAAGATTAAGAACCATTTTACTGGTTTTTCTAAGACAACAGCAAGTACTCTTATCAAGAGACTTGTTACTAAAAAGTATGATGGAGGTGGTGTGCGAGAGCACATTTTAAGGATGACAAATATGGCAGCAAAACTTAAGCCTATGGATATGGGGATTAAAGATGAGTTCATTGTGCATCTCATTTTTGCCTCACTTCTAAAGGAGTTTGAGACATTTGTCATCAACTATGACTCTCAGGAGGAAAGAGGATTAAGTTCCTTCATGGTAATGATGTTATTAATTACGTGAAGGGAAAATGTAAGGCTAAGAAGAATTATTCTCCTAAGCAATCTTTTAAGTATCATGGTTCGTCTCACCATGATAAAGATAAGGGTAAGGCTCTACAAAGCCATCCTTAACGTAAGGATGTGAAAGTAGAGAAAGATCAGTGCCACTTTTGTTTAGACAAAGGTCACCATCAAAAGGAATGCATAGGCTTCCTTAGATGGTGTTGTAAGCGACAATCAATTTTCCTCACATCAGAGTAAGAGTAAGAGAATCGATTCTGAAATGTCTTCAAAGTTATGGCATTATCGCTTAGGCCATATTTCGAGGGGGAGAATTGAACAATTGATTTCACAATCGATTCTTCCTCATTTGGATTTTTCGGATTCAGAAGAATGCATAGACTAAGAAAATTAAGAAAGGGTGCCATATGTAGTGTGAGAATTTGGAATTAATCCATACAGGCATTTTTGGTCCATTTTCCGTAGTATCTGTTGATGGTTCTGATTCATTCATAACCTTCACGAATGACTATTCTCGCTATGGCCATATTCATCTAATTAAAGAACACTCTGAAGCGTCAGATAAATTTAAGATATTTAAGCTGAAGTTGAAAATCAGCACAATACTAAGATAAAAGTGGTAAGATCCGATCATGGTGGTAAGTACTATGGTCATCATACCCCGTATGGCCAAGTTCTTGGACCATTTCCTCGATTCCTATAGGAAAATAGCATAGTCGCCCAATATTTCAACATCGGGCGAGCCTCAGTAAAATTGAGTAGCAGAACGGTGCAACCATACGCTAATGGATATGGTAAGATCCATGTTAAGTCAATTAGATTTCCCGGTTAGCTTATGGATGGAGGCATTAAAAACCGCTATTCATGTGCTAAATCGGATACCTAGTAAGTTGGTGACTAAAACACCATATGAGTTGTGGAGGACGTAAGCCCTCATTAAGTTATATGCATATATGGGGTTGTCCCGCTGAGGCAAAAATGTTTAACCCAAACATTGGTAAGTTGGATGCTAAGACAATAAGTTGCCATTTTATTGGCTATGCAGAAAAGAGTAAGGAATATCATTTTTACTATCCAGAATGATATACTGAGTTTGTGGAAACAAGGCATACCGTCTTTTAGATGATGCCATGATTAGGGGGAGTACAGTAAGACGAGAAAATAATCTTGAAGAGAAGCGGGTTTATGTACCCACTCCTATGATTCAAAAACCTTATTTCTCATTACCTACCGTTGTTGAATTATCAGTGCCTATTGGTAAAGATTCAACACCTGTTGTTAGTTCTCCATTGACAACGGAATTATTAAGAAAGGATGAACATTCTCAGCCCATTGTCATTAATAATGAAGAGCAACAACAGTCTCAAAATGAGTATAATGTGCAATTAAGAAGATCTCAACGAGAAAGAAAATCGGACATTCCGGACGATTATGAGATCTATTTGAGTGAGGCAATTCAAATGGAGAGTGATCCCACCACATTTGAAGAAGCTACGAGAAGTCCTCAATCATCTGGATGGCGTAAAGCCATAGAGGATGAAATAAGGTCTATGGAAGCAAACAAAGTCTGGAATTTAGTTGAGATTCCTAATGGAGCCAAAACAATAGATGTAAATGGGTCTACAAAATTAAACATGACTCCAAAAGGAATATTGATAAGTTTAAGGCCATACTTGTTGCGAAATGCTTCACTCAAAGAGAAGAGATTGATTATAATGAGACATTTTCACCCGTCTCAAGTAAGGATTCGTTCAGAATCATTAGACATTAGTTGCACATTACAATTTAGAATTACATCAAATGGATATAAAAACAGCATTCCTCAATGGTGATCTATATGAGAACGTCTATATGACTCAACCAAAATGTTTTGTTGTTAAGGGTAAGGAACATATGGGATGACACTTAAGAAAGTCCATTTATGGACTTAAACAAGCATCAAGGCAGTGGTATCTCAGGTTCGATGAGACAGTAAGAAAGTTTGGGTTTTAAAGAAAATAAGGAGGACAATTGCATTTATATATGTTAAGTTTGAGAGCGGGAAATTTATTTTCCTCGTGATTTATGTAGATTACTACTTGCAAGTAGTGATGTCAATCTACTATAAAAAACTAAGAAGTTCTTGTCCTCTAATTTCGATATGAAAGATCTTGGTGAAGCATCCTATGTATTAGGCATAGAAATTCACTGAGATAGAAATACAGGGGTATTAAGTTTAGAGCAAAAGGCATACTTGAGGAGCATACTTGGAAAGTACGGTATGCATGAAAATAAATATTTGTCTTCTCTAATGAGTCAAGGTTGGTAAATATGGAACCAATAAGAGGTCGACCTAATAAGAATCAGTTCCAAAACTTCTTGCCGTCAGAAGTTAAGTTTTGCTCAATTCTTAAGTTACCTTGACAAAGTTTAAGTATTGGGTTAATTTTGGCATAAGTAAGTCCAAACCAGTTGATTGGATGAAAATAAGAATTACTTGCAGTTTTGCAAGTATCAAGGTCTCATGGTAAGTTAAGTATAAGATTAAATCATTGAAATAATGACTTACTAAGACTCAGTTTGTGCGAGATGTGTAGTAAATCCACATCTGTAATCAACACTCGCATAATGGAGCTTTATTGTGGAAAAGCTCCTAAATTAGGGTCACTACATCATGTGTGATGCATACCAAATATATATTATAAATTAGACCTCTAAGAAGACACAGTAAGTAAACCTGAATTATGAGTGGTTGACAGCATTAAACCACTTAAGTTTTTTGTACTCCAGAGACAACAAGTCATATGTGATGCCAAACACATTGACATAAATTATGTGTTGTAAAGGAGTAAATCTAGGATCATATTAAATATTGAGCAAATTAGTACCAAGCAAATGCTTGCGGATCCGCTTACAAAAGGTCTTCCACCGAACGTGTTCAGTGAACACGTGGCGAGCATGGGTTTAAGGAAGAACCTATGATCACTGGATATTTAGGGGCCAAGTAAGAATAAGGTTCATTTTTAAGTGTGAGATGTATTGTGGTCTTCGAGTCCAACAATACTTAAATGGTTGTTGTGATGCGTCGTGCCTTATATGTCAAGCATGAGAAAATGGACACTAAGTTTAGTATTAAGTAAGTTGGTAAGTTTCAGACTCGAGTTCAAGGGAGAGAATGTTAGAAGTACTGGACACGTCCGGTAATGAGACCGGACTTGTCTAGTTCCTGTCCAGTAAGGGCGACCGGACTAGTCTGGACCCTTACAAGACTAGTCCGATGTTGTCCAGTAAGGGTAACCAGACTAGTCCGGACCTGATTGGACTAGTCCGGTCAGTTTAGAAACTGTCAGTTTGAACTCAAAATTGACATGTGTTCTAATTGAAAGGACACAACCCACTGAATGTAACGTCCCTGATCGGGGGACACAACATTCCTAAGGGGTGGGAGTCCCCCTCTTGTGTCTCTTGGTCAAATATAAGAAGAGGGTCAAGTGTATGATAAAAAAAGGCTGATGCATACACAAACACACACTTGATCTCTCTTAGTTATCAGAATCCGATCAACATACCAAGAGAAGAACAAGGGGAAATGCCTCTCGTCGTCATTCTTCTTGCAGCCTCGCCTTGTTGGCTCGATGATCGCATCATCAAGTAACAACAAAGATGGAGGAGAAGGTATTAGTAGTGTTCTTGTGCTATTTGAGAGATAGCACTTGATGTTGATTTAGTATTCAGATTTCTCCATGTAATTCGAGATGATTTAGTGGCTATTTGATCTTTGGGCTCCATTTTGATTCTAACATCCCGAATCCCTTCAGCTCCATAGGCACGATGTTAGAGATCCAATCAGCATATTTGATCGGCCTTATGAAATTAGCTCTGAGAAGTCGGTCGATTTCTTCCTTGATCCGATCATACATTCTAGGATTAAATCTTCGAGCTGGCTGCTTATGAGGTCTGAAATCGGCCTTTATTGGCAGCCGATGTTCAACTAGCTCTCGACTCAAGCCTGACATCAAGTGGTACTCCGAAGCAAAGCAATCGGCGTGTTCTTTCAGCAGCTCAACTATCATAAGCTTGTAGTCAGCTTTTAGATTTTTGTTTACAAATGTAGGACTTGGTACAAAACCCTTCCCAATGTCAAACTCTTCTAACGGGTCAGCCGATGTGAAGCCTTGCCCCAATTTATCCATGTCACCTAATTATTCAATAGAGTCTGATGTATTGTTCCAGCTGGACCGATATTTATCTAACCGTTCCTGCAACCACTGATCGCTGCAATTCATAATTACAAATGCTGCAGCCGATTGCCATTAATCAGCTTTAAACAAACAGGCTCGAATCCATTCCTTGAAGCACTCAAGAAATCAAATTCGAACAAATCACGTCCTGAAATACACATAGCATTTTGGTGCTGCCAGTCCACCACAGACTCAGCAAAAGCAACACAGGCCGAGTCATCTGCACGTACGACCTCCACTTCGTTATCCACCCATTGAATTAGTTTCTGATGCATAGTCGACGGTACACACTGCTGGCATGGAGCCAATCCCGTCCCAGAAACACATTGTAGTTTCCCTGCACATCAGCAACAAAGAAGGCGGTAGCCAAAGTTTTGCTTCCAACTGTGAGCTCTACACTCAATACTCCTTTGGCTTCTACCTGCTCCTGACCATCAAATCCATTCAATACCATATTAGTTTGAAGCAGGTTGCTGTCTTCTAAATTTAGTTTCTTGAACGCCGAGTATGGCATCAAATTCACCATAGCGCCACCGTCGACGAGCATTCTAGAAACATGCATCCCATTGATGTGTCCTCTCACATATAATGGCTTCAAATGTGTTATTGGTTCAGCCGGCTTCTCAAATATAGCATTTTAGGGCCAAAATTTATTTGTGCTACTTCTCCACCCTCATCTACAGCATGGAATTCAGCCAGAAGATAGTATACCATGTTCATATCCACCCTGATTGGCGTTGCTTCATAGTCTACGAGTTCTACATCTTCAATCACCAACTCAGGATCGTCACTCGATGTGATCAGCGTGCGAGGTGATGTTGGTGCAGAAACAGTAGAGCTCTCTGGCCCTATTGGTGCATCTTTTGATGTTGTGACCTGGTGAGCTGAGCTGACTTCTTTCGGCTTAGGTACTCATACTTTTGATGGCACCCTTGGGTTGAATTATTTCAAATGTTTTATCCCTTACTTTCTCGGCAGCCTTCTCAGCCTTCTCCTGGTTTCTCATATTTGCAGCCTTCTCTTCTTAGTCTTGGACAGTCCAGGAGGATACCATGTAGGCTGAGTGTATTTCGAGTCTATATTCTTAGATTTACTACTGCTAGCTTCATGATCGTTCACTGCAGTATCTGGTATGATAGGAAGTATCGGCCTAGCAGACTTAACCGCATTGTTAGGAACAACCAGTTGTTGAAGTTGAACCACCTGAGTACCTATGACGACGGAGTTGGCCTTGATATCATGTTCCTGCTTGCCTGACTCAGATGTCATAGCACTCGGTGACTTTGGACGCCAACGTTTGTACGAATTTCTGTTTGAACTGTAGCTCGGTCGATCTCCAACAGGCCTAGAGATCCTGTCATGCACAGATTTCCTAGGTGTCACATTCCATGGATGAGGAGCATAACCTGGATGAAAAGTATAAGGTGGTATTGGTAGTTGAATCCATTCTCTGTTGATAAAGTATGACACGAAAGAAGGTGGAACCAATGGACCTGGCAGCCATGGCTCATTCGGCCTAACATGTCGAGGAGTTTTTTTCCCTTGGAGGCAATCTTGGGCTCTTTCTTTGCTGCAGCCTGTGAGCACTGGGACCAGCCGACTGATTCGCGTATTTTGACAGCAACATGTCGAAAGTAGGCTTGATACGTTTGTGCTTGTACCTATTCTCAACCTGATTAGTCTTCTATCTTCCGACTTCTGGACTCTTGGGTTTGATGAACTTGGCAGGACGCCCCTACTGTGTATGCATATCAACTCGGTTGACCTCAACATCTACAGGCTCGATGGAATCAGCGGGATGTTTTGGGTTTGTCCCCCCCCCCCCCCCCCCCCCCCGGAGTGCAGGATTCTTGACGGTGAGCTTCAATGTCTCTTTGTCGCAGGGTTGTTTGTCTAACACAACCATTCTCCTTCCAACCTGTTCACCATCCTTATTGTTCCTGGGCTCACCAATAACAACATTAGTTTTAGTAGCGGATCCTCGGCCACTTCGGGCCGAATAATAACTTTCTTTCCTTCCGAACCCAGAGTGTTCATGGGGAATGGTTGTTTTCCAATCTTCATTTCAGCAAAGCCCAGACGGCCGTAATTGATAGACAATTGTATCTGTCGCCAAAAAATATTGCAGTCATTAGTTGCATGAGAAATAGAATTATGGTACTTGCAATAGCTCGCCGTTTTAGCTCTTCAAACAGCGGTAAAACATGTGATATTTTAATAATTTTATCTTTTAGGATAGCATCAAATATCCTATCGCATTTTGCTACATCAAAACTAAAACTTATCTCATCTTCATGATTTTTCCAAATCGGCTTAAGAGCATCACATGCATACGGTTTAGCCTTTGAAGGCCAAACAAATTCACTTGTGTAAATTTCAGCCAAATCATCAGAATACTCACTTTCATATTCTATCGTATTAATACGAGGACGTTCTTGCTTAAACCTGTGTATTTCTTTAACTTCTTTGGCCCGACTCTCCGGAACTAAAGCTTTCTACGGGACATGATTAACACTAAAAAACTCGTGACCTTCCAGTCTATCTCTAATGTGAGTTTTCAAACCATTAAGCACTAAGTTGGCCATATCCTTTTTGTTTATCACTAAGCTAAAACATCGGCTTCTAGTGTCCCTAAATTGCTTGACATAGACAGCAACCGATTTGGCATGCCTCTGTTTAATGGCTGTCAGATGTGATAATTTTAGTTCACTAACACCACTGCAGAAATACTCATGAAACTTATTTTCCAGCTCATACCAAGTAAGAATAGAACCAAGGGTAATGAAGAAAGCACTACTACAAAAAGCATTTTTACAGGCGCCTCAAATTTACAAACACAGGCGGTCCTTAAAAATATGCGACTGTGATGACGAATGATATAATAACCGTCTGTGATGAAAGAACAACACAGGCGGATTTTAAAGAACAACCGTCTGGGTGAATACATGATCTTCATAGGCGGTTCTTAATTAAGAACCGCCTGTAATGCAATGAACTTCACAGACGGATTTTAAGAAACAACCGCCTGGGTAAAAACATGATCTTCATAGGCGGTTCTTAATTAATAACCGCCTGTAATGTAATGAACTTCACAGACGATTCTTAATTAACAACGGCCTGAGAAGATCATGTATTTTCTGTGGCGGTCATTGTTTAAGAACTGTATGTAGTTGTTCAATTATCACAAGCGGTTTTCATTGAAATTACAGGGATGTAGTCGTTGCAATTATCACAACCGTGTGTAGTCGTTGCAGGGAAAATTGTATCAGGAAAAAAACACAGATGAGCGGATACTAGTACAGTAATGCATTATAGGAAATGCTCGATCACCAGTGAGGCTGGCTTAATTGTGATAATACACCATTAGAGGCTTTTCAATTGTTCAAAGATAATTTCTTTACACACTAAACAAAAATCATGCTACATTCATTGTAGATCGACGATGAATCTCCCATTAATCAATCTAAATTATACTGTCCTGCTTGCTCCCGAACACGTCTCTTATATTCCGCTGGATCCTGAAAATATTGACATTATTTAAATTAACAAATGTCGAAGGAGAAATGAATAACCTACATTGGTCACTAAGTCAAAGTGTCATCTAACCTTGATAAGTAGATTATAGCAATCATTTTCAACATCAGGCACATTTGGCTGACGCAGCAAACGCTGAACTTCAAGTAGTATAGTTTTGATTGTAAAAGCACTGCACCACCCCTACGAAATATAATTTAAGCAATATAAGAAACCAGTTCAAATAAGTTCGTCAACAATTATAAGTAATAATTACATGAACAAAATAGGTTTATCTTATAGTCTCTTGATCAAGAATCCTGATGTAGAGTGCTCCCGAACGATGATTTGGGTGGAAGAACCCAATTGGAAAGGCGCATCTTGGAGGCACCAAGGGATAGTCCTCAGAGAAGGAGATTGTCAGGGGGTAGTAACCATCTTCCCATTCAGTCTGCAAAAGAAATTTATTAATAGGAGGACGATGGTTAAACTCATATTGTGCTTGTTTTTCATGACTTACCCCTTCTTTACCGGGGACGATGCACTGCCACTTCAATAAATCTCCCGATTCAGGCTTCGCAGAGAAACCCTACGCGGAGAAATTGAAAATACCAAAAACAAACAAGACGGAAAAACAAACTACAGTTAAGTTCATCAGTCCATTACAGATACATATGTATATACAACCATGCGACCGGTGTGCCATATGTACATACATGGGGATGGTTCTTGCGCCACACCAAGCGCTCCTGCTTCAATCGGCTACACGCCCGAGACATCATTATCTGAAAGACCAAACTTCCAAACTTCCAAATTATTGAGTCCAAATGCATATGTACACAAATGCAAAAGGACACAATCCATATACCAACATTGTTCTAAGTTGATTTCAGAAGATACAAATATATATAATATATATCATCTCGCATTGCTATATACATTTTTTCCAGCATTGACATCTTCTCGCATATAAGGTTTCAAATTCTTTTTAATGCTTCTCTCGATGCGCTTGATGTTTTCTGGTTCGGTGAAAAGGTACATCTCTTCATACTGATTATATTCCTCTTCATTATCTCCCACATTCTCAACCCCAACAATATTTTGCTTTCCAGAAACAACTACGTGCAACTTCTCAGTTTCTGGATCTTGAACATAAAAAACTTGTGCAACATTATCGGCGAGAACCCACATGTCATCTTTGTAACCCACTTTATTCAAGTCTACCAGTGTCAGCCCGTAATTGTCCACTTTCAAACCATCAGGATGGTTGACCCATTGGCACTTAAATACGGGCATTACCATTCTTTTGCCATAATCGAGTTCCCATATTTCCTCTATGAACCCGAAGTATGTGGTCTTCTGCCCTTGTGAATCATAAGCCTCAATACGAACACTACTATTTTGTGCAACACTCTTACCGTCTTTTTCTTTAGTGTAAAATGTGTAACCATTGATGTCATATGCTTGCCATGATGTTACCAAAGCAGATGGGCCAGAAGCTAACTTCTTCATTGTTGCCTCTTCTATAGTGTTTCCGTATGATATATTTTTGTCCATTAACCATTGAGTGAAACATCTTATGTGCTCTTTCATGATCCAGTCCTCTGTGCGGTCTTGGTTTCTATCACGAAGCTCAATTTGGTGTTCCTCGATGTACGGCTCAGCTATTGCGAGCTGTTGTAGTACACCAAAATGTGCACGGTGTACATTCTTGTAATCTTAAACAATAAAAGTTTTCTTACCCGCTTTGCCTCTCCCACGTAGTCTACCCTCATGTACTGGTATAGGCACACCTATCGATTTTCCATCTTTGATGTAATCAGCGCAAACCTCAATCACTTCTTTAGTGGTGTATCCTTCCATAATTGAACCCTCTGGGTGAGCACGGTTCCGCACATAACCTTTTAATACTCCTAAATATCTCTCCAACGAAAACATATGATGTAAATATAGTGGCCCCAATGCTTTTATCTGATCAACAAGATGTATGATTATGTGTACTTGCATATCAAAAAAGGATGGTGGGAAACACATCTCAAGCTTGCACACTGTCTCGACAATGTATGTTTTCAGATAGTCAAAATCTTCATGTGCTATCACCTTTTGCGATACTGCATTGAAGAAGTAACACAAACGTGTGATGACAACTTTTATATGCTCAGGTTTGATTACTCTTATTGCAATGGCATGGAAAACTATCATCATCATGTGACAGTCGTGAGAATTATAACTGAATAAAGACAAGTCTTTCATCGAGACTAGTTTGCGGATATTGGATGAGAAACTCGTGGGCACTTTGATCCCACGCAAGCATTCGCAAATTACTTTTTTCTCTTCTAGCGTCAAGTTGTAGCTGGCTGGGGGAAGGTAATGCTTCCCGTTCGCCTTTTCTACTGGATGAAGCTCTGGTCTCAAATCAAGATTTACTAGGTCCATACATGAATTTAATACGTCCTTTGTTTTCCTCGGCATGTCCAGCAAGGTCCCAATGATGCTGTCAAATACATTCTTTGTAACGTGCATCAAATCAATACTATGGCAAAATATCAGATTCTTCCAATACGGAAGATATTTGAAAAAAAATTGATTGTTTCTTGAAAGCCATGTCAATTGTATCATCCGAAGATGTACTTTTCTTTCTCTTAATTCCTTTACTATTTTTTCCCTTACCGAAAGCAATATGAATTTTCTTGACCATTTCAAACACAAGTTTTCCACTGTAAGGTTTCAGTACAGTATCTTTTTCGATTTTGTTATCAAATTGTTCTTTCATCTTCCTATACTTGTGTGTATTTGTCAAGAACCGTCGATGTCCCATGTACACCGTCTTTTTGCATGAAGTTAGGTATAGAAATCCAGTTCTATCCACGCACCTAACACAACCTTTCTTCCCTTTCATTTGTCCCGTTAATGTAAACAGTCCGGGATAATCATGCACGGTAACGAATATCATTGCTCTTAGCGTGAAATACTCCCGCTTGTACTCATCCCATGTACGTACCCCTTCATTCCACAATTTCGTCATATCTTCCATTAAAGGTTCCAAGAACACATCAATTTCAATGCCGGGTTGTTTCGGACCTTGGATAAGAATAGATAATAAGATATATTTCCTTTTGTGACACAACCACGTCGGTAGGTTGTACATCGTTAATACCACGGGCCATGTGCTGTGTATGCTCCTTTTTTCACCAAACGGATTCATTCCATCTGTACTCAAGGCAAACCTCACATTTCTGATTTCCTTCGCAAATTCTGGATACTGAATATCAAAATTTTTCCACTGCGTTGCATCACCAGGGTGTCGTATATGTTTTTCATTCTTCTTGCGTTGCTCGGAATGCCAACGCATATGTTCAGCCTCCCTAGGGTTTGAGAACAAACGCTTCAAGCGATCAATTACCGGAAGGTACCACATCACCAAGGCAAGAATTTTTCTCTTATTCTTCCCGTCTGCATCGCCAGAAGTATCGTCATCGTCACCTTCAGGACCAATAATAAACTTCTTATTCTTCTGAGTCTTTTTCATGTTGGTAACATACTAGTGATTGTAGTCCTTCTTATATCTACTGACACCACAAATGGGGCATCTAGTTGCGAGCTCATGCTCTTTGCGATACAGAATACAATGGTTCACACAAGCGTGTATTTTTGTCACACCTAGTGCCATCGGGCAAAGAAGTTTCTTCGCTTTATAAGTGCTTCTGGGCAGTTTATTTGGATTTGGAAGAATTTCTGCCAGAAGATTCAAAAGATCAGAGAAACTACAATCGAACCATCCGTGCGTAGCTTTCAACTTTAGTAGTTCTGAGACTGCACGCAATGTAGTAAACTCTTTATCACAACTGTTTGATTCATCATATAAAAGCTCTATCGCCGCATTCTGCAATGTCTCCATTTTACTTAAACCTTTGCTTGCTCCCATAGAAGTCAATACATATGGTTCAATGTGACGCAACATCTCCTCACAATCGAACTCATCATCATCATCACCAGCTTGATTATCACTACCATCAACGATATGAACATTATCATCATCTGAGCCTCTCTCATCATCTTTATCCACATCATGTGTATCTAACTCACCATGCTCTGTCCATATTGTGTAGTTATTTTTGAAACCTCTTTTCACCAAATGAGATTGGATTACTATAGTATCCGTCCAAGCAATCTTATTTTCGTAGTCGATACATGGACATAATATGTCATCTATCTTTTGCAACTTCGCATGTCTCTTGGATGCTTCAATAAAATTTGCAACATTATGAATGTACATAGGATCGGGTCCTGGCATGTTATACATCCACGCTCGATGGTCCATGCTTCAATAATAGAATTTTTGTCAGATTTACAAAATTTGGCAACAAATATTCTCTAAAGGTCTTCTATAAAATGAATTTACAGAGACATAACAAGTATGATTAGCGTGACTAATGTAGGAGATGGGCGACGTATTGAGGCGGACGGAGTCAAAGGGGGAAATAGGCCCAACAGCATGGGCTAGGTCTGGGTGGGATCCGGTCCGTTATATCTTGACGTCGGATCCCATCCAATTATGGTAACTAAATGGGTGAGTTATAAAACCATCTCCCTAGAAAGCTAACCCTAATCACTCCTTCGAAATATATGCAAGCAGGAGGTACGCACACACAAGTAGCATATTGAAAAGGAGAACACATAAAACTACAATTACAAGTTCGGGTGAACTTCATGCATCTTATATATATTACAATATCATCTATTAATTAAACATCATATTCATGTCACATAATAGGTACAAAAAGGAAACAATCCATATAGTCCATTCATCAATATACCAGAACACAATCCATACAGTGCTTACACATGCAAAAGGACAGAATCCATATACCAGAACACACAAAACTAACAACTTATCAGCTAATGAAAATATACAAAGAAAAAGTAAGGAAACTACATTTACCTTGCATCTGTTAATTAAACAATAGCATCTTATATATATTACAATAGCATCTATTAATTAAACATCATATCCATGTCACATAATAGGTACAAACTACAATAAGCTTATTACAATATAGTCCATACATCAATATATAAAAGACCAAACTAGCAGAACACACAAAAAGGAAACAATCCATATAGTTCATACATTAATATACCAGAACACAATCCATACAGTGCGTACACATGCAAAAGAACATAATCCATATACCAGAAAACACAAAACTAACAGCTTATCAGGTAATGAAAATATACAAAGAAAAAGTAAGGAAACTACATTTACCTTGCAGAGGCGTCAGCATGGTGGGGAGGCGTCAGCACGGTGGGCCGACTGGGTGGAGAAGTGGCGGTGCAGGGTTGAGTGGGGGCGCGGCAGTATGGGCTGGGCGGCGGAGCGGCGGCGCGGCGGAGGGGAAATTCAACAGCCTTGCGGCGTCGATATAAATTCTCCAGGGTTGCGTTTTGACTGTGGTGAGGGGTCCTTATATAGACGTTGGTTTTTCACAAGCGGTTTTTAACTTTATCTCAGGCGGGTTTTACTTACCAACCGCCTGAAAAGATATTTAATCAAGAATATTAATTAAGAAGTAAATATCTTCACAAGCTGTTGGTACTTAATAACCGCCTGAGAAGATGTTTATCTCAGGCGGGTATTACTTACCAACCGCCTCAGATAATGCCAACTGAACAAAATATTTTTAAAACTTGTATAGCTGACATTGTAATGTTTTGGTAAATATCAAATTAATTTCTACTCACATATTATTCACATTTGTGTATCTCATAAAAAAAGTTCCTTCACTCAAAATTGTTGGTATGAACATATTTGTATAATTTATACATGTATGAATTTTTTTTTAATTTTTTTAAAAGCATTCCAACATGTCAAACTTCAAATTATCCAACATTCTAACTAAATGCCAAGAAAATACAGTACCAGTCAAAGATAGAGGGAATAAGCGTATCTGGAAGCATCAGTATTACCGGCCTCCCCCAACTGTGCTAAATAATGGCTTACGTGTTCCCTAGTTGACTTACTGTCAACCCCATTGAATTTAGTGAAATCAGGCACCCGATATCCTTGGGGCAAGGGAATCCAATCCATGAGCTCAAGATATGATTTTTCATATACTTGGCCCTCTCACTGCTACAATAATCCTCATCCCAGGTGGCTCCAAACGTATTATCACATGCGGTTTCTAAACCATCTGAAACGAAAAGCCTGTGATAATATGCAATTTCAGAGGCGGAAAGTAAAACCGCCTGTGAAATGGTTTTGTCACAGGCGGTTCTTTACCTACGACTAGCCGCCTATGAAGACACTTTATCACAGGCGGTTCTTTACTTATGACTAGCCGCCTGTGAAGACACATTATCACAGGTGGGTCATACATTATAGGTAACCGCCAATGGTAATCGTTTTATCACAGGTGGATTTTTACCTATGGCAAGCCGCCTGTAGAGACAATTTATCGCAGCCGATTTTTACCGTAATAGAAACCACCAGTGATAACAGGGTTATCACAGGTTGTTCTTTACCTATTTCTAGCTGACCGTGATAATATAATTTCACAGGCAGGTCTAGCTGTAGGTAAAGAACCGCCTGTGATAGTATACCCTATACAGTACTACCTACTGTTATTTCTAATTTCTAGGTCAATTCATTATAATCACAGAAGTCAATTTCACTGAAACAATATACATATGTACAAGTTACACATACAAGTCATCTCATAGTTTACAATTAGTTTCACTAAAAACTATTTATATTGTGATAGTCGCAAAGTTCTGGCACATCAGCTATTACACCATCCACATTAAAGAACACCCATCTTTTGTGCAAAATTTTGCGACGTATGAATTGACACAGTTCACCGGCAATCTTGTCGGCTTCTCCACCAGGCATACTTCTACAAACCGGCCATTCTTGGTTCACATTCTTTGTGTGCTGCAATGAAACACATAACAAGGTTTAGAATGTGTTGGTTTGAACAATCTCAAAGTATAGATCAAAGTGAGTATACAAGAATTTATTTGGTATTTTTGGAGCAGTTGTACTATGAGCAATTGAATTTTGAAGTTGGAATCAAAATCTGAAAATAATGTTTCTGGTAATATTGAATAACAGAGAATATAAATATTAAAATACGCTAGTTACAATGAAAATGAAACTCAAAAGTAAGAAAATAAGGTATCGACATTAAAGATAATTTACATCCTCACGATTCACTCTATATTCGCTAGCGGTCCGAAGATGCTTGCATACATAATACCCGCATAAGACACTCACAGGAGGCTGCTTCGGACAAGGATAATATATTTTAATGTCCGATGCATTCATATTAGGAGGTCTCTGATCGCCAAGCCATTCCGTGTAAAACCGCCAAGCGCTGTAATACAATAAATCTCATATAAAACTTGTCAACACATTCCAAATGTGTGTAAATTAAAAGTATCAAATAAACGTATAGTTTCAAAATGGAAAGGAAATCTTTGTAACGATCTGGTGGGTAATTGGCTGAGTCCAAGACTATTGCCAAACCCTACATTGGCTTGATAAAGATTATTATGTAATGTTTACTGCACACACATACAAACACACGTGCTAAGTTAACAATTAGCAATAATTGATATTTCAATGTCATGTGTCAAACTTACTCGAAGTGGTACGGAGCCTTTACGAGGTCCTTGACATCTCTGACAAAGTTAAACATGACATGTCCTGTGTAAGCCGCAACCTCGATACTTTTATCCTTCTTTTGTTTTGTGATTGATTTATCAAATTATTTTTTTTCATGTGCTTGTACTATTTTGAGTCTCGATCCACCTTAACGTCGAATAGTGTCTTTGCAATCCATGTAGGGTCAAGGATACCTGTCTTGCGTTTCATCTTCTTATTATCCATGTATTGCATCCTATTGAAGAAGTCCAGAATTGTTATAATCTCATGAAACTTGTATGCGTGTAGTAAGAAAAGCAAATACAAAATATTAAAGGCACTTACAAGCACCAGGCAAGTAGCAGGTTGATTTTGAGCATGCCCCGATGGAAAGGACATGTAGATCTTCAAAGAAAAGGGCTAGTTTCTCTGCTCCAGTGCTCCAAAATACTTCTTTTGGCACAAGAAATGTGACGTAAGAAAGTTCATATTTTGTGCTGGCAGTAATGTACAACTCGTGCATTCTTTTGAGCGGGACATGTTGTTTGCTAAGTTGTACCGACATCATGAACGGCTTCCCATTCTCATTAGGAGGAACATTCTCAAACTTGTATATTTGAACTCTTGGTTTAACTAAAGTCGTCCGCTGGTTATACATGACACCGTCTTCTTCCCACTTCTCAATATCTTCTAATACTGGCTCATGAGAAGAACGAGATGCACTCGATTTTCTAATATTTTCCTTCATATTTTGCAAATACTTTGACACTTGTGATGAAGGTTTCTTATTTTAGTATGAGCTAACTTTGATAGACACTGATGATCGAGGAGTAGTCGTTGAAAGTTGGACACTAGCTTGTTGTTGAACCTGTTGTTCAACTGATTGCTCTTTACTACCAGCACCTTGCTCTAGTACTACTTCAAGCTGTTGCTCAACTGGTTGCTCTTTACTAACAACAGCTTGCTCTGGTACTACTTGAAGTTGTTGTTCAACTTGTTGCTCTTGGTTATCTTTAGTAGCAAGATTAGTATCATCCTTGTTGAGACATATCGAGAGTGGATCTTCCTGGACTGAAGTGGATCTTCCTGGACTTTCGCCTTAGAAGAAGGGGTTGCAGTATTTTGAGATGCGATGGGGCTAGAAATCGGCTCATCGTCCAACTTTATATCGCGTCGGTGCCAAAGTATTAGTTAATTGACAGCCTGCCCCAGAGTCGCGATCAGCGAATGTGTGATGTGGTCTGTTTCATAATCTTCATAGTCATCATCAATGATCTGAAAAACTTGCACCACAACATAATACAACGGAAGTGGATTGCGGTTGAAGTCACAATCAGGCTTTGCCATAGCAGTGGCAACCTGTTTGGTTTTGTTCCTTGCTCCGCCGATCGGGACAAGAGGACGACAAGATCTGTCCTTAGCAATATCATCGACAACGAACTTATGGGTTGCCCCTGAGCCTGACATAGAACCTACGCTGCTAGGGTAAGCAGTTGGACAGTGGTGGAGCTAGCAAATTTTGCCAATGGGTTCGCTCAAGAATATATACGTGAAATAAGTATAGGTCGCAACAAGGCTATAATACATCAAAATAAATTCTCCTTCATTCATATTATCTATATATGACAATTACATTAAACTAAAAGGTGAAAACTTACTCGTTGAATGAAATGCAAAACCGTTTACATATTTCAAATAATGCCCTTTGTTACTCTATAGATACATGTAGTTTTTGCATTCCTGATAAAATTAGATAAAAAATATGTTAATGACTGAAATTTCATGATAAAATTCATACAAGTACAATTAACCAAAACAAGTAAAGCCACTTACATTTCAAAGTTTCCCATCTCGAAATTTCATCTTCTTAAAAAGATCAATCACTTCATCATTACTAATAGTTGAAAACATATCTTTCTCCACGTAGCATATCAGACAATCACTCATGAACTGATCACTCATTTTATTACGTAACTTTTTTTGACAACATTCATAGCTGAAAAACATCTTTCCACTAATACTGTGGCAACCGGCAATAGAAGTACTAGCTTTAGCAATTGATACACCAAAGGAAAAGTAATATGCTTATTTGTTTGCACCATTACTTTAGCAAGATCGGCAATCCCATGTAAATTATCAAACCTTTTGTCTGCTCTCATATTATCAATACAAGTAACAAGCTCAATACCAAGATCATTCAATTTATCTGAACCAAAATCATCTGGATAAAACTCAGCTTGCTTTACTAAGCTCTCCTTGTTAAAGGCAGCAAATGAATCTTTTGGATTGAAAGCAGCCATGTGACCAAGTAATGCAGAATTTACCTCATTGAAACGGTCATCAAACTCTTGGAGTTGCCAGTCGATTATAGAATTAAGAACTTCTATTTGGTAATGCTGGAGGTTTGTCTTATTGGTTTTCTTCTGTGGTGTATGCCTATTGACATATTCCTCATGCATATTTTCCTTCTGAATGTGATGTTCTTCACAGAATAAATATGCCTTCTCCAAGAGTGAGTTCCATCCACCCTCTCTTAATTTTTGCAGCTCATTTCTTGTTGACTGCATACATGACATGGCATTCATGATATCTTGATCTTTCTTTTGTAAATATTGTGACAAAGTGTAACACCCTCATTTTCATGCATCATGCCCTACATACATCCATATACATGTTTAACATTAATCCACATAAAGTGGAATGAGTTTAAAATTGATTTGGAACAAAACCGCACTTAAAATTCTGGAAAGTGCAGACTAGTCCAATTTTGGTGCGGACTAGTCCGATTTCTCTCTGACCTCGATTGGACTTGTCCGTTTTTGTTGAAGACTAGTCCGATTTTGCTTCTGGACACTTTCAGACTTGTCTGATCTTACGCGGACTAGTCCGGTGTTCCAAGAATCCTTGAAAATTTGCTAAGTCCCTGGACTAGTTCGGACTAGTCCGGTGTTCTAGCGGACTTGTCCGTTCTCCTCTCTGACTAAAGTCGGGATTGTCCGATTTTTTGCTAGACTTGTCCGATTTCTTTCTGACTAACTTCGGACTAATCCGGTCCTTTGCGGACTTGTCCGATATTTTGCGACTCCGAGTTGATCTTTTGTTTTACGACTTGTTTCTTGGGTTTCATGTTAAGTGGGCCTAGGAACGTCATGCCTAACTCTTTTACAACCCATGTGGGACTCTGAACCGGCCTCTACTCCTCTCAAACTCGAAATCCATCTAACCCTAACCTCCACCTCTATATAAACAACCCCACCCCTTGGCTTGACATCTATTTGCCACTTTTCCACCCCACTCAAACCCTATTTCGTGGAGAGCCACCATCAAGGAGGGAGGAGGAGATCCCAAGCAAGAAGAAGAGGAGGAGGAAACAAAAGAGGATCAAGATCTCCACCAAGCTTTCGTTCTTCATCATCAATTCATCTCCAAGTTCATCACCAACCCTAGATCATCAAGATCCAAGTGCTACCTCCAAGTTTCTCAATTCATTGGAGTCCTAAACACCTGATATAACTTCTATTTCCTTTTCCTTACGTGAATTCGACCCCTAATCTCCAAATTCACATCGATTTAGAAAACCCTAATCTGCTGACCTCGTAAAGTACATACTTGTCCGGTCCCTAGCGGACTAGTCCGATTTTCCTGGTTAATTTCTGTCGAATTAATTCTAAAATTAGATCTAATCATATCCAAACCTGTATAAACTTGTTAAAAGCTATTAGAACTAGATAGTGATCATTTAAAAGCAATCAATTAACAAGTGCTGTCTTGCATTTGCATTAATCATACATGTCATGTCATATTGAGTAATATTTGTGCACTCGTTGATTGTGTTTCTTGTTTGTATGTTTATTGTGTGAATTAGACGGATTTGCGCTAGAGAGTGTCGCGGAGGATCTCCAGCATCAAGAGTTTGTAGGCTTTGACCCTAATCAAATGAAAGAGCAAGGCAAGTGTCCTTGAAGCATATTGATCATGTTTTGAAATAAATATTTCGTTTGCAAACTGCATGCTTGTGTCAATTTGATGGGAATCCTATGGTACGAAGTTTACTAGCTTTGTTTAACCACCCTTGTTACCTGGAATATATGGTAGAGAGTCGGGATGAAATTTTTACCTTTTTGCTTTGCTTAATTAATTGGAATGGAAGAACAACTACACTATTTAATTTAATTATGCATTAATGAGATTGTGGTTGACATGAATTGGTTAAATATGATATGGTAATGGGTGATCTAAGCAAGCCTGGTACGTGGATGGGTTGGATGTTATGGTGGTTTTTCTTGCTTTAGATCTAAGGACTGGTTCGTGGAGCGACCATCCAAGATTTATAGTGCCACCACAAGGCCAAGTATGAGTGCGGCGTAGCTGATTAATTCGAGCTTTGTCAGTGCTATTTGAACCATTAAGGATACTCGGGGAAGGGGTAGTCGGATTGGGTTTGTTGATGATTGGTGGGACTACCCTGGGATCCGAATGGTTCAAGAGGGGGCCCTTGGTTGAAGATGTGCTCAGTTGGAGACATCGCCACAGGTGAAACCTCAGTGGGGTCTAAATAGGCTAATAATCCCTTTGTAAAGGCTATTTTGTGATCTCTTGGCCACATACCTACGGAAGTGTGAGACGGCGTAATTGAGATTCTATAGTCATCGAAAGGTGATGAAATCACAAACACGTGGATAAAGCGGTACAACCTCTGTACAGTGTGTCTAAAACTATCATGATAGCCGTGCTCCCGGTTATGAGCAACCTGGACCCTCACATGATTAGAGGAAAATTGGGATTTGGGATGGTTATGGTTGGTATTATGGTTATGGATGGTTATGAATTGAATTCTGGTATTGAATATGGATGTTGGTATATGATGATAGATATGGAATATGGACTGGTATTATGATACTACATAGCTTATGATGGGTTTACTTCATATACATGTAATATATTGCTTTTTGAATGTTTTAATGTACTTTTCAGCACTTAGCCATTATTATACTCATCATCTGAATCAGCCACCTGTCATACTTTCCACACTTGCTGAGTACGACATGTTCTCACTATTGCAATGCCCCCCAACAGTTGCAGGTCAGGATTAGGAGTTTAATGGCGATAATGCAGAGTTCTAGGCCGTGTCTACCGTCAGCTTGCCTGTGGGGTTGCATGGAGTTGCGCTATATCCTATCGCTTATGCTGCCTAGCTGTTTAGTTTGCTTATTTAGTTTATTTCCGCTGCATTAGTTGAACTTGTCATTAATACTCATTAGAACTTGTATTCGAGGATAATATAGTTTGTGTAATAAAATTTGGTTAATTAATCTTGTTCTGTGGTAATTTTCTGTATACTCTTTTGTGAATGCACTCGTGTATGTGTGTTGAACATCCTGGACACACATATACGTTCACTTGGTTCATTTTCGAAACTGGGTGTCACACAAAGTATTTGCACTTCCTAATATATAGAGCATCATGTGCAAATGAAACACAAAATTCTATATTAAATCTTCGGCGATCACCTCCAATATCCCTATACAGATAATCAAAACTAGGTGGTGGCCTATAAGGTCCTCTGGTTAAATATCTTCTTCTAATCTCATCTTGCTTCTTAGGATTTCTAGTGTACTCCAAAAATCTCATCCAATCAGCAGGATCATAAGGCAATTCATCTAAATCAATTTCTCTTTGTGTAGAAGGCTTTGGAACACTAGCAGTAGTAGCATTTGTTGTCTTGAGTTTAACAGGTGGTCTTGAAGTATCTGCATCTTCTAAATCTAATGATAATGATATATTTCTTTTCTGAAAATAACGCTCCATAAACTAGATAAATCAAAGTTCGCATGGAAAAATATAATTAGTCCCACAAAACCCCTCTAATCTCACGAAATAAACAAGCAATCTCGTCAAACATATGAAGATTGAAATATAATGACAAGGAGTACCTTTTGCATTTGCACGACACGAAATACTACGGGCGCTCAATCTGTCACGAAGATGGCACGAGTAGACCAAGCCAGCACCCGAGCGGGAGAGGAGCGCCGAGCGCAGGCTGCACAACCTGATAGCAGGTGTTGACAAGCTGTCGGCCCGTCGCCCATCGTGTGCTTGTGCGGGACGGGCCTCAGTGGTGACCGTCAGAACGTGGCTTCGGCGGCACGGCGCTAGGGCGCTAGGGCGAGTACCGTGTTCAACAAAATATGATCGTGCTTTGTTTCATCGGAACTCCCTGGAAGGATCGATCGCTACTTAGGCACTATGGCAGCAGATGGGATGTGCCTGGCCGCATGGGCTATGGCAGCAGTGGCCCAATAAGTCCAAACTCTGCTGGATCACAGCCTGGCCCTGGAGAGCAATGGATCAATGGGCTTTGGGCTGGGTGCCTGGATCAGTTAATGGGTTCAACCACATATTTTTAATGGGTTTAAACTAGTATTGATTAGCTAATCACATTTGTTTTACAAAAATCTATTGGTGTCACGTGAACCCAATGGCATAGCTGTAGCTCCGCCCCTGCAGTTGGAGATACCAAATACTCCTTTGGCACAGGAACCATCGCTGTACTCGATGCCACTAATTGTCCCGATTTTTTAAGTTGTTCCATTATTTCTTGCATATTTTCCTTAACCTTTTGAGCAATCGTTTCATCAAGTGTTTTGTCTCTTTATCTTTCGGGAAATCATATAGCCAAGACATTTGAGAAGAGATTGCTCGAACCCGTCTACTGTGTTCAGGCTTTCCCAGGATATTGGTAAGTTGGTCATTCTCCCTCTTAGGCTTGAAGAGAACCTTCTGTTGCTTTTCAATTACTTCTTTCATTTTGTGCTCTACTTCATCCACACAGTCGAGCTTTTCAAGTTTGCCCTCGTTGGTCAAACCTGACCGAGCAAAGAGCCACCACTGAGTTCTCTCATTGCAGCCTTCTAATGGGTGAGGATTGCCCTTACTATTAATTTTGTCTAATATCTTATTCCATTTATGGACTTCGGGGGTATATCCGGCAGACCCCAAGCGATGATGGTATTTGTTCTTTTCGGCAAGCTCTGACATAGTTGCACTTAGGGCTTTAGCATCAGGTGTGGTCTTTTGACGAACAAATTCTTGCCACTGAGCTTGTGTGATTTTTCCCATCTTCCTCGGACTAGGGACCTTATCGGCCTTAATATAAGCATTCATTTCACTCCTCCAGCAACAAAACTTCTTGCCACAAGAGACCAATGTTGCTTTCTTTACAGCTTCTTCTGTGCTTTTCGGGTACTTAAATTGTTTCTTTATCCTTTCCCACAACTCATTTTTGGTCTCCTCAAGTAATTTCTCCAATTCTTGGTTGTGATCGGCACGAGCTCTCTAACAAGAAAACCACATGCATTTCGATACTTTGTAACTGAATCCAGTGGTTCTTGGGGAAGCCCACCTGGCCCGACCCTTGTTATGTACATGATGCGGTTCAATGGACCCTTATTGGGACCTCATTGCCCTCGTTTCCGCTTGAGTGAACATGAAGATTCATCCATTGGAGAACCTTTTGCGATTTTAGGAGCCAAAGTCACCTTGTTGTCTTTGCGATTAATCTAGGTAGAAAAGAATTATAAGACTTCGTATGCTTGACAACAAACATTAACTTGAACTACTGAAGTTAAGATTTGTGATCCATACCTCGTCGAAAAGATCATATTCCAGGTCGAAATCCTCTGAAGTCTTTTTAATTTTTATATTTAGAAAAGGATCCGATTGACTATGAAAGGAGCCTGAACTGCTGGACTCACTAAACTCCATATTGCCTTCTTTATTGTTACTACCATTAACAATCTTCTTAGATCTTTCCATGCTAGATCTAATAAGACAAAAATATAATGAATGACATATTAACTCTACATGAAGTGTTGCATGAAGAAAAAGATGGAAGCATTCTAGGGTTTGATAAGGCATTCTAGCGTTTAAGGCGACTAACCAAGGTGACTGACCAAGTTCCATTCTAGTGTTTGAGGCGACTGACCAAGGCATTAGCTAGGCATGTGTATTGCTTGTATCAAAAGCCAACAAGAACAATTATATCATCAATTAAAAAATAACAATGCACAATTCACAATTCGCATTGATTAAATCAACAATTAAACAATAACCAATGTTTTCAAGTCGCCTAGTCGACCCTTGTCACCTACCCACCGACTAGGTCGACTAGGATGACTAATCGTCAACTAGGCCGACTAATCGATCCTAGTCGACCCTAGTCGGTCCTCTAATCGTCCACGCTATTTTTTATGGCAATGTCCAATCTACCCTATATATATCAACATATATAATTATATATTAGGATCATAGCACACATAACTTTAGTGTAGCAATTAGCAAACAAATTTCAGAAGCAAATTAATTCAAAAATAGCAACAGTTTACTGTTTCAGAACAGAACTTTATAATTCAGATAACTTTACATTTCACTATTTCGGTTTCAGATAACATCAGAGTTCAGATTCTTCTAGCCTGCAACTATTCTCAAATTATTCTAAAGCCTAAAAGATTCTAAGTTTGTAACAGATTCAAAAAACAACAGCAAATTCTAACAGACAGCAATTCACAATGCACAATTCAATCAACAATTAAACAACATTGCATAGCATAATCGGGTCGCCGATGAGGAAGGAAATGTTGGTGGGGGAGGAGAACAGGTCGGGAGGGAGGGGGCGCTGAGGAGGCCGGGTGGGAGGGGGGCTCGGTGGGGGGGGGCGGGGGAGGAGGGGGGAGGGGGTGCTCGATTGGAGGCCAGCGTGGAGGGGGGCTCGGGCGGCATCCATGGAGAGGGCTTGGGTGAGGCCGGGTAAGAGGGGGGGCTCAAGTGAGGTCCGGTGGAGGCCGCTGTGGAGGAGGGTGAGAGGAAGATGATCTTACTTGGCGTGGAGGAGGGAGAGAGGGTGGCGGCAAGTGCGGGCGAGGCGGCGGGCGAGGGCAAAGCTCGGCGTACCTGGACGGAAAGGAAGGAAGTGGCGAAGGCAAAGCTTGGCAGCGAGATTGAAGCTCGGCGACGATGGCGAAGATCGGCGGCGAGGGCGGCGAAGCTCGACGGTGAGGAGGGCGAAGACTTGGCAGCAAACAAAATTTTGGCAGCCTGATAGCATCTAAGTGATTTCGCCTGGGTTAGGTTTTTCCAACGCAACCGAGGGCTGTATATAGACGCCTATTTTCTTAGGTGGCTATTAAGTACCAACCGCTTGAGAAGAGGATTATCTCAGGTGGTTATTAATTACCACCCGCCTGCAAAGATGAATTTATCTTAGGCGGTTTGTCAGCAATATCTGCCTGAGATAAAGACTTTTCTCAGACGGTTATTCAGTAGGCTTAATTAATATTCTTAATTAAAAGTGGTGCTTTTTAAAAGCCCAATCTCCAGTTTCTTGTAATATGCTTGAGTATTAAAGGTTACCATTAAATTTCACTTGGGAAAAGCTTTGAAATTGGTTAGAACTTAAAAAACAAATAACACTGGTTATTTGTTATTTTTCTATCTTGATGAATATAATGATTTTTTCATTTAGTTTTTCAATGGAACTTTGTAGTCATCATACCAACCTCTATACATTTTTTCAGATTTTTTTAAAATTTATTTTTGAATCAATGTGTGTTCAAAATTTGATGAATGCTTCATATGTATATGAGCATTTGATTAGAATGATGGATAATTTGAATTTTGACATGTTGGAATGCTTTAAAAAAATTAACAAAATTCATTCATATTTTATAAGAAAAACATGTTCATACAAACCAATTTTAGGGAAGGGTCCCTTTTTTTAGGAGATACAGGAATGTAAATAATATGTGAGTATAAATTAATTTGATATTTACCAAAATATTACAATGTTAGCTATACAAGTTTTAAAATATTGGGTCCAGGTGGTAGATGTTAATTTTTGAAAAATATAGAAGAAAGAGTCATCGAATTTGGATTCAATATGCAAAATCTATACATGTTTGAGTATTTATATTGGAATCTAAATAAAAAAGAAGCAAGAGAAAAGAAAACTGAAGAACAGACTTTGGCCATTATCACAGGTGGTTGTTTAGGAATAACCGCTTGAAAAAAACCGTCCAAACTTAATTAATTTTTATCACAGGTGGTTTCTTTGTTAAAACCCGCCTGCGAAAACGGACGCCTATATAAAGGGCCCCTCGGGCACCACATAAACCTAACTCGGAAGAGTTTTCATCGCCGCCGCCAGACTGCCAAAATTTTCCACTGTGCGCGGGCCGGTCCTGTATTCATCAGTTGATCAAGCTTCGAACAGAGAAAAGATTAATAGAAGAGACTTCTTTTTCACTGTCATGTTTTTAATTTGTTGTCCTGTTTTCAGTTTTGTTTAGTTGAGTTTGCATGCCTCCAGCCCCTCCCCCCCCCTCCATTAAGATTTATAGTAGATTTGAAGGATTAAAAGTTGAAAGATGTAGTTGAGTTTCCCCATGATCTCACCCATGAATTTTTTAGAAAAAGAAGTAGATTCGAAGGATTAATGGTTGAAGATGAATACAAGCACATCACATGTTCGATGAAATGTTTCAATGAATAAGCCTAACTTCAAAAATCCATTATGGCCACTAGGAAGCTGAGAAAATTATGAAACAAATTTCCTTGGAACCCTTATGAACAGACCTATATGATGCCATTATTCACTCATATGATATTGGCTGGTTATGTCTCTGTAAATTCATTTTAAAGAAGACCTTTAGGGAATATTTGTGGCCAATTTTTGTAAATCTTATAAAATTCTGTTATTGAAGCATGGACCGTCGAGCGTGGATGTATAACATGCCAAGACCCGATTCTATGTACATTCATAACGTTGCCAATTTTATTAAACCATCCAAGAGACATGTAAAGTTGCAAAAGATAGATGACATATTATGTCCATGTATCGACTGCGAAAATAAGATTGCTTGGATTGATACTATAGTAATCCAATCTCATTTGGTGAAAAGAGGTTTCAAAAAAACTACACAATATGGAGAGAGCATGGTGAGTTAGATACACATGAAGTGGATAAAGATGATGAGAGAGGTTCAGATGACGATAATGTTCATATCAATGATAGTAGTGACAATTAAGATGGTGGTGATGATGATGAGTTCGATTGTGAGGAGATGTTGCATCACATTGAACCACATGTATTGACTTCTATGGGAGCAAGTAAAGGTTTAAGTAAATTAGAGACATTGCAAAATGCGGTGACATAGAGCTTTTATATGATGAATCAAACGGTTGTGATAAAGAGTTTACTATATTGCGTGCAGTCCTAGAATTGCTAAAGTTGAAATCCACACACAGATGGTCTTTTGAATCTTTTGGCAGAAATTCTTCCAAATCCAAATAAATTGCCTAGAAGCACTTATAAAGTGAAGAAACTTCTTTGCCCAATGACAGTAGGTGTGACAAAAATACGCGCTTGTGTGAACTATTGTATTCTGTATTGCAAAGACCATGAGCTTGCAACTAGATGCCCCATCTATGGTGTCAGTAGATACAAGAAGGATTACAATCACTAGTATGTTACCAACATGAAAAAGTCTCAGAAGAATAAGAAATTTATTATTGGCCCTGAAGGTGATGATGACGATACTTCTGAAGAAGCAGACGGGAAGCATAAGAGAAAAATTCCTCCCTTGGTGATGTGGTACCTTCCAGTAATTGATCGCTTGAAGCGTTTGTTCTCAAACCCTAGGGAGGCTGAACTTATGCGTTGGCATTTCGAGCAGCGCAAGAAGAAAGAAAAACATATTCGACACCCTGGTGATGCAACATAGTGTAAAATTTTTGATATTCAGTATCCAGAATTTGCAAAGGAAATCAGAAATGTAAGGTTTATCTTGGGTACAACCGGAATGAATCCATTTGGTGGAAAACGGAGCATACACAACACATGGCCCATGGTCTTAACGATGTACAACCTACCGATGTGGTTGTGTCACAAAAGGAAATATATCTGGTGTCTGTTCCTATCCAAGGTCTGAAACAACCCGACATCGAAATTGATGTGTTCTTGTAACCTTTAATGGAAGATATGGCGAAATTGTGGAATGAAGGGGTACGTACATGGGATGAGTACAATCGGGAGTACTTCACGCTAAGAGTAATGATATTCGTTACCTTGCATGACTATCCCGGACTGTTTACATTGTTGGGACAAATGAAAGGGAAGAAAGGTTGTGTAAGGTGCGTGGAGGATTCCTATACCTCACTTCATCCAGAAAGACAGTGTACATGAGACACTGACGGTTCTTGAGAGATACACACAAGTATAGGAAGATGAAAGAACAATTTGATAACAAAATCAAAAAAGATAATGCACCAAAACCTTACAGTGGAAAACTCGTGTTTGAAATGGTCAAGAACATACATATTGCTTTGTAAGGGCAAAAAATGTAAAGGAACAAATAGAAAGAAAAATACATCTTCAGGTGATACAACTGACATGGCTTCAAGAAACAATCAATTTTTTTCAAGTATCTTCCGTATTGGAAGAATCTGGAATTTTGCCATATATTGATTTGATGCACGTTACAAAGAATGTATTTGACAGCATCATTGGGACCTGCTGGACATGTCAAGGAAAACAATGGATGGATTAAATTTATGTATGGACCTAGTAAATCTTTATATGATACCAGAGCTTCACCTAGTAGAAAAGGCAAACGGGAAGCATTACCTTCCCCCAGCCAGCTACAACTTGCCACTAGAAGAGAAAAAAGCGATTCGCGAATGCTTGTATGGGATCAAAGTGCCCATGAATTTCTCATCCAATATCCGCAAACAGCCTCGATGAAAGACTTGTCTTTATTCAGCTATAATTCTCACGACTGTCACATGATGATGGCAGTGTTCCTTGCCATTGCAATAAGGGGCATCAAACCTGAGCATATAAAAGTTGTCATCACACATTTGTGTTACTTCTTCAATGCAGTATTGCAAAAGGTGATAGAACATGAAGATTTAGACTATTTGAAAACGTACATCATCGAGACTATGTGCAAGCGTGAGATGTATTTCTCACCATCCTTTTTTGATATGCGAGTACACCTAATCATACATCTTGTTGATCAGATAAAAGCATTGGGGCCACTATATTTACATCATATGTTTCCGTTGGAGAGATATTTAAGAGTATTAAAAGGTTATGTGCGGAACCGTGCTCACCAAAGGGGTTCAATTATGGAAGGATACACCACTGAAGAAGTGATTGAAGACGGTTACACATTTTACACTAAGGAAGAAGACGGTAAGAGTGCTGCACAAAATAGTGGTCTTCGTATAGAGGCTTATGATCTACAAGGGTAGAAGAGCACATACTTCGGGTTCATAGAGGAAATATGGGAACTCGATTATGGTGAAATAATGGTAATGCCCGTATTTAAGTGCCAATGGGTCAAACATCGTGATGGTGTGAAAGTGGACAACTACGGACTGACACTGGTAGACATGAACAAAGTGGGTTATAAAGATGACCTATAAGTTCTCGCCGATCGTCTTGCACAAGTTTTTTATGTATAAGATCTAAAAATTGAGAAGATGCACGTAGTTGTTTCTGGAAAGCAAAATATTATTGGGGTTGATAATGTGGGAGATAATGAAGATGAATATAATCAGTATAAAGAGATGTACCTTTTCACTGAACCAGAAAACATCAAACGCGTAGAGAGAAGCATTAAAAAGGATTTGAAACCCTATATGCGAGAAGATGCCAATGCTGAAAAAATGTATGATATATATTGTATATATTTGTATCTTCTGAAATCAACTTAGAACAATGCTCCATTTCAGCTTTAGATAGCATGTTTCGAACATTATTAAATTCATCTTCTGTAGAGAAGACTAATTTGGACAAGTGATCCTTTTCAGCTTCTTGACTATCATATTTATCACCTTCACCTATTCCATAAGTTATCAAATTGTATGTGTATATAAATTTCTTCTGACCTATGATTATCAGGCTTGTCTTCCAACAGCTTGGTTCCAAACAACATCTAGAAGCACAACTCTTGAAGCTCCTATCAAGCTAATCCCTTCACAGCAAGCTCTAGATGCAAGTAACACTCGGGACTCATAATTTTGATTGTTAATAGCTTCAATAGAAGTCTTACGATACTTCCCATCCATTTGAGGGCTTGTTTGGATAGGAGTGGATCCACTTCAATATACGTGGATTGAGGTGGACTGAAGAGAAAATTAGTTCATTTTCCCCTCCAATCCACTTCAATCCAATTAGATTGAGTACACCCAAACAAGCCCTAAAAGATTTATTTCTCTTCTCTCCATTTTAAAAACTTACGAAGATGCTACTTTATCAGTTCTAATGGCTGAATATATTAACTAAAAATTAGTACCATCTCTCTTAGTGCTTCACAGAAGCGACGAAGCGAACAACTTCAATCAAAAATCTTGTTTTTACCTTTTTCATAGGAATTTGACCTTAATATTTTAAGCATAGATTTATCAATAAATGAAGCTTCCTCAACATACATGTTAATGGCAGTTACAAGCGAAGGGTGTTTTGAAGCTAACAAAATCTCAACAGGATTGAAGATAAAGAGATGCTAAATATGAGGGCAATGTCCAGGTTAGACAACATGAAGCTATGATGGCATCCTTCAACAACATGAAAAGTGATGCCAAGGTTATGGTTGCATCAACCAAGACATGTTGCGAGAGCATAACACTTATTGGGGCATCACGGTTATGCTTGCCCCAACAAGTGTTATGCCCTCACAATATGCCTTGGTTGATGCAAGCATAACCTTAGCATCACTTTTCATGTTGTTGAAGGTTGCCATCATAGATTCACGCTATCTAACCTGGACATTGCCACTCATATGCAGGATCTCTTTAACTTCAGTTCAATTTAGATTTCGCTAGCTTCGGCACATCCTTCGCTTATAACTGCCATTAACATGTGTGATAAGGAAGCTTCACTTATTGATAAATCTATGCTTAAAAGATTAAGGTCAAATCCCTATGAAAGGGTAAAAACAAGATTTGTGATTGAAGTTGTTCGCTTCCTCGCTTGTGTGAAGCACTAAGAGACAAGGTATTGATTTTTAGTCAATATATTCAAGCATTAAAACTGATAAAGGAGCATCTTACTAGGTTTTCAAATGGAGAGGGAAAGAAATCTTTCAAATGGATGAGAAAATCCTTCCAAAGGATCGCCATGCTTCAATAGAGGCTTTCAACAATCCAAATGATGAGTCACCGGTGTTACTTGCATCTACAAGAGCTCGCTGTGCAGAGATTAGCTTGACAGGAGCTTATCAGCATCACAAGCAGTTCTTAATTAACAAGCAGTCTGTGAAAACAATGACTTTGCCTAGGCGGTTCTTCAATAAAAACCGCTTGTGATGCTTGAACGGTTCTTAAACAATGACCACATGTGAAAATATTGTATTTACCCAGGCAGTGGTTAAGTAAAAACTGCCTGTGAAGTTTGTTACATTACAGGCGGTTGTTATTTAAAATCCGCTTGTGATATTCTTTCATCACAGACGATTATTGTATCATTCGTCATCACAGTCATATTTTTTTATGGACCGCCCGTGTTTGAAAAATCGAGGCGCCTGTGAAAATGTTTTTTGTAGTAGTGTCTACATTTGCCTTAAATTCAAGCTTTTCGCGGAACATGTCCAGTATCTCAGCTCTAAATTTTTCGAACTTCACACCCGACTCGGACAAAGTCGGCTGCGGCACTGAGGCAGAAGCAGCAACTATTACAAGATTCACTTGTGTTGCAGGCACCAAATTATGGTTCAGCACTGTCCTAAAATGTTGATGATACATGTGCTGAGTTGGCATAGTTGTTGAGTACGGTGTGTTCATAAAGGAGTAAAGCGTGGTGATGCTAGCTTATTGGTTTTGCTGCTGTACAGATCTACCATCACATAATTAGCAGCCGCCGATGGAAAAACTGGAGCTACGCTCGTCGGCACATGGTTAGGAAGCATCGACGATATTGGCAAGGTTTGTCCAAAATTCCCAACTGAGCTAACATTATTTTCAGGGGCGTAAGGTGTATTTTTGCTAGCTTTCACATGATCTAGCCAAACATCCCAATTGTTCCGACTAGCATCATTAATACAACGATCTACTTAAAACAAAATGTCATCAACTAATAAGTTACAACTTACGGCAGAGTCGATCGGTTGGCCGAGCAGAGGCGGAAGATTAACGTCACCTATCGAGATGATAGCCCCTTGACGATCCTTCTTGAAGCTAGCAAGGAAGTCTTCATGTCCTCCTCCTCTTGCTGTTTCTTCAAGGCAGCGATCTCTTCTCCATGCTGTTTCTTCAAAGCCTCAAAGACTTGGCGTTGATCCTCCGATAGTTCATCAAAACGAGGTCTGATGATATTATCGCCGTTGTCCTCTGTAGGCTTCGGGATTTTCCTTGCTGATGCCATGATGATCTCTGTAGGCGTGTACCCTCGGCGTCGAGCGCGATACGCAAGACACTGTCGCAGGACAGCCGACGAGGTCTTTTGAGGACCCGAAGCACCGTTCGCTCGGGATGGAACCCGTCGGAGCCTGCGGCGGCAATGAGTTGTTCCAGATAGATTCGCTCACCTCTAGAACGGAGTTCGTAATCTGGCGATGATCGGAAGAAAAAAAACCACCAGAAAACGATAATAGAGAGGACATAGAAGAAAAAAGCAGGCAAAAAGCTAATAAGGCATGAGTGATGTACGATTGATTGTTTTTGTACCTGTTACAATCGGCCATCACCATAACATATAAGCACTGGCGGCTGGATTTTCCATACAAGCATTATTCTGTACCTAAAAAAATATCTCTAAGCATGGTATGTTTTAACCCTATATCATGGCTTTCCTGTAAAAAATAATACGCTCACAAAACCTGCCATCTATATCAGCTTCCATCTTGGCATGTTATGAGTCTGTATCCCAGTCAACTCTGGTTTCCAAAACTGCATTATTCATACGGCAGCAATTAGATTCCTGATACTAAGGAAATTGAATAGAATAAGTGGTCGTCCGTATATTCACATCCATATATAGATCATGGTGCTCCTCTACACCACGCGTCTTGCTGGACACGGCTTCCCTCCTCCCGTATGTACTCCCATGCGTATTTCCGGTGATGTGTTATCATCTTATTTGTTGTGAAGGTATAGTAGTTAAGCTAAGCATTAATTCAGAGCCCAATAAAATTTTGACACATCAACGGGAGGATGCATGGGAGGACGAAATAGGAGGAGGAAAGCCGCATCCCGTCTTGCTCCACCAGTGAGCTATAAGTTACCCACCTTTTATGATGTCAAATATTCTTCAGAGTGTGTTGCATCCAAATCCTCACTGTGGTAGAATCTATGGGCTTGCCAAAAATGGGTGCGAACAGGACACACCCGGTCGCGGCGCCACCGTGGAACGATCTCTCTCGCATTCACGCACTACAAGGATTCCGCTCTGTTGCAACGATTGTACTGCAAGGAATACTAAATCATTGCAGTAAGCTTGGTTTTTTGCCACGTTTTACTAGTTCGTGGCATTAGCATCTATCGCCACAGAACACGATCGTTGCATTAGGATATGTTGTCACGATTCACTAGTTCGTGGTATTAGGATCTATCGCCACGAATCTGTTGCCATGATTCACTAGTTCATGGCATTAGCATCTATCGCCACGGAACACAATCATTTCATTAGGATCTATTGCTGCGATTCACTAGTTCGTGGCATTAGGATCTATCGCCACAAATCTATTGCCATGATTCACTAGTTCGTGGCATTAGCATCTATAACCACGAAACACGATCGTTGCACTGGGATCTGTTGCCACGATTCACTAGTTCGTGGTATTAGGATCTATCGCCACGAATCTGTTGCCACGATTCACTAGTTCGTGGCATTAGCATCTATCGCCACGGAACCCGATCGTTGCATTAGAATCTGTTGCCACGATTCACTAGTTCATGGCGTTAGCATCTATCGCCACGAATCTGTTGCCACGATTCACTAGTTTGTGGCATTAGCATCTATCACCACGGAACACGATCGTTGCACTAGGATTTGTTGCCACAATTCACTAGTTCGTGGCATTAGGATCTATCGTCACGAATCTGTTGCCACGATTCACTAGTTCGTGGCATTAGCATCTATCGCCACAAAACCCGATCGTTACATTAGACTTTGTTGCCACAATTCACTAGTTCGTGGCGTTAGCATCTATCGCCATGGAACCCGATCGTTGCATTAGGATCTGTTGCTACGATTCAATAGTTTGTGGTGTTAGCATTTATCGCCACTGTCGGTACCCTAGAAACCGTACACCCCTTGAGGTTACAAAGATCTCAAAGGAAAGCCATCTACTTGGTTTAAAGACCCTCGGAGGCCCACTTGTCAGACATGACCGGACCCGGTTCTCCAACATGGTTAATCCCTGGGTCGCCACGTGTACAACTAACCCAGAGCTACCTCCCACAAGGGGGAAGCTCTGGGCCACGTACCGAAACAGCACCTTCGGACTTAACCCCAGACCGAGAGAAGCTCCGGACCTGACACGTGTCTGATAGCCCCGGAGCTACCTGCTTCCCACAGCAAGCTCCAGAGCTGCCACGTGTCACATCGTCGGACCTGCCAGCCTCTAACCTCCGGAAGACCTTGTAACGGCTCCGGATCTTCAAAGGAGAGCCAAGGACTTCAGGACCCGATTAAGTGTCATTAATGCTATATTAATGACACTTAAACGGACGATTATAACACCCGTAACGATGCTATCAAAGCCCGTTATAGGGTCATTAAAGGCAATTAAGCGTGTGTCAATACTAGTAACCGTTGGGGCCACATGTCGGGCCAGGCTAGCTTGTAACGGCCTGTCCTTGTACTATAAAAGGACAGGCCGACGTTACACGCAAGGAAGTTCACGCACGGGCGATCATACGCACCCCATGCACTCGTGACAAGCTCTTACTGCTAATACAACACCAACACACCCGTGGAGTAGGGTATTACGCTCAGGCGGCCCGAACCACGTAAATTCCTGTGTCTCCTGTGTCAAACTCCAATTCACCTTCTTGAATCTCCGCGCGCCCACACCGAACATCGAACTCTCCTGTCACTTTAGCAGTGTAGGGAGATCTGTCGGTTCCAAACCACCGACAGTTGGCGCGCCAGGTAGGGGCGCCTGAGATTTTCGAGAATGGTGAACTCCGCTGCTGGATCATCCAACGGCCAACCTGCTGCTCAGGCTGTTGGGGGCAATCCCTCCAACAGGTAGCCACCAGCAGGAGCCTCAGCACCAGCAGGAGCCACACTCCCACCACCACCGTCTCCTCCAGCAAATCATGTTGGACAACATGATGGTGCACCGACGTCGCTTACTGCGTCGGCAAATCATGACAACCCGGAACACGCGCTCCATGCAGCGCGTGCTCTTCTCCAACATCCACCACCTCCGGATGCATCTCGGGATGCACTGGAGCAATGGAGGGCCGATGTGGAGCATTTGGTTGCAGCAGCGGCCGAACGCCTCAACAACCAGGATCCTCCTCCTTCAGGACGAGCCTTGTCGCAGCGGCGGACTTTGTCTGGAAGACTTGGTCCACACGCCTCCAATAGTAGGAGACGTGCTGCATCTCAGCAAGTGACGTCATTGCCCTCCGGGGCTCGACGCACTCACACGGTATCCAGGCTTTCGACTCATGACCTCCGGGCGGAGCTTGATCGCCGATACCGCCAGCAGGATGACCGTGTCCATATTGAGCGTGCCCATGAAAGACGGGAAGCTCAAGACCTTTCTACTCTTGAAGGAGTAGGAGGAGGCTGTTCAGCCCTAGCCATGCACCTGCGCATGGTTAGATGGCCACAGAAGTTCCGGCCTCACCTGCCGGAAAAATTCGACGGGACTGTCAACCCCGCCGAATTCCTTCAGATATACTCCACTGCAATCTTGGCAGCTGGAGGAAACGAGGCCGTGATGGCCAATTACTTTCCAGTGGCCTTAACTGGGACCGCCAGGTCCTAGTTTATGAGCCTTCCACCCAACTCTATCAACAGTTGGGAGGAGATGTGCCGTCAGTTCACTGCCAACTTCGGGAGTTCATACACCCGACCAGGCACTGAACTGGACCTTTTTGCGGTCGTGCAAAAAGGGGGAGAATCTTTGCGGTCCTTCATACAGAGGTTCTCTCAGGTACGAAACACTATCCCTTCTATCTCAAGCGCTTCTATCATTGTGGCATTCAGACAGGGCGTACGGGACAAGAAGATGTTGGAGAAGCTGGCGATCAAGGAGATCACCAGCGTCACGAAACTCTTCAGCCTGGCAGACAAATGTGCCAGAGCTACGGAGGGCCGTGAGATGCACTCCAAACCAGCCTCGGAGGATCACAAAAAATCCTCCAAAGAAGAAACTTCTACCTCCGGGGGTGGCAAGAAGAAAAAGAAGACCAACGGCAAGAAGAAGCCGTCGGCCGGCACATCCAACATTGCAGCTGCTGCAGCTCCAGGTGGCCGGGGGCCACACCCCGAGAAGCGACCTCGACCGTCTTCTGAAGACGTTGGCAAACCCAAAGTGTGGTGTCCCATTCACAAAACGGGCAGCCACAGTTTGGAAGATTGCCGGGAGGTCCAAAACCTTGCCGAGCGCTACAGCAAGCGCCGGGAAGAATCTCCTTTCCGACAGAGGGAAGGAAAGCAAAAGGTCGACGAAGCTCCGGCTTAGGGTTCCAGGATCCCAAAAAGGTCCTGAAGGCCGTCTACACCTCCGTTGACGATGATTCTGACGTCTCTGATAACGAGCGTCGGAAGACCATGAACACCATTTTCGGTGGGTCATGGGATATCACCTCTCGTCGCGTCATCAAGACTATGCGGCGAGATATGGCCGCCGTAGCCCCTACAGTCATGCCGGAACCTCATCGAAAGTGGATGGACACCTCCATCACTTTTGATGCTTCTGATTGCCCGCGGAGCATGGTTGGAGCAGGTCAGCTACCTTTGATGGTATCTCCTACCATCAATAACATCCAGCTCCACCATGTCATGGTAGACGGAGGTTCGAGGCTTAACCTCATCAGCTTCGAAGCTTTCACTAAGCTTCAGCTCCGACCTTCGGATCTCCAGCCCTCTCGACCTTTCTACAGAGTAGGTCCGGGGGCCATTACCCCACTCGGAGCTATTACTCTCCCCGTTACCTTCGGGACACGGGAGAAGTATCGCACTGAGAAGTTGGTCTTCGACGTCGCACAGATCAACTTACCATTCAACATTATCTTGGGTAGACCTGCCCTGTACAAATTCATGGCAGCTGCTCATTATGGATACCCGGTGTTGAAGATGCCAACACCAGTAGGCGTTCTCCGGATCCGCGGAGATCGCACTGCTGGAGTAACTGCTCTGGAGGAACTCCACGCACTCACCACGGCGCAAGAGGAGGACTCCAGGCAGGAGCAAGCTCCGAAACCCCCGAGCATTCATCAACGAGGCTCGACCTCTGCACCCCGTGTGCAGCCAAGCGGCGACACCGAAATTCTCATCAAAGTCGTCCAAATTGGTTCCGATGCCGCTCAGGCCACCCGAATATCGGGAGGATTGAATGACAAATAGGAACTCGCGCTCATCACTTTCCTCCGGGCTAACGTTGACGTGTTTGCTTGGCAATCGTCACAAATGCCTGGGATCCCCAGGGAAGTGATTGAGCACAATCTGAAGATCTACCCCGATGCCCGGCCTGTGCATCAGAAACCTCGGAAGCAATCCGTAGAGCGACATAACTTCATCCGACAAGAAGTGAAGAAGTTGCTCGAAGCCGGATTCATCCGAGAAGTCTTCCATCCAAAATGGCTGGCGAACCCAGTCGTTGTGCCTAAGGCCGGCGGGAAGCTTTGGATGTGCATCGACTACACCACACTAAATAAGGCATGTCCAAAAGATCCATTCCCACTACCTACAATAGATCAGATAGTGGATTCCACCTCCGGGTGTGAATTACTGTGTTTCCTAGACGCATATTCTGGGTATCATCAAATCAGGATGTCTAGGGAGGATGAAGAGCATACTTCATTCATCACAGTAGATGGATTGTACTGTTACACAGCCATGCCCTTTGGTCTCAAGAATGCAGCTTCAACTTTTGTACGAGCTATGTACAACACTTTTGAGAAACTCATCAGAGACATAGTGGAAGTGTACGTCGATGACATCATGGTCAAGGTCAAGAACAAGGAGTCACTCCTAGACACCCTGCATGCTGTCTTCGACAAGCTGCGGGCCACCCGCACAAAGCTAAACCCGGACAAGTGCGTGTTTGGGGTTAGCTCCGGAAAACTTCTTGGTTTCCTGGTAAGTCACCGGGGCATAGAAGCTAATCCGGCGAAGATAAAAGCCATTGAAGACATGCGGTCGCCAACCCGCATCAAAGACGTCCAAAAGTTAACTAGGTGTCTAGCAACCCTCAGCCGGTTCATATCAAGACTGGCGGAACGGGCACTTCCCTTCTTCAAGTTATTGAGGAAGTACGGACCATTCCAATGGTCCGAAGAAGCAGAGAAGGCATTCCAGGAGCTGAAACAGTTCCTCACCATCCTACCAATTCTGGTAGCTCCGAACCCTGGTGAGCCTTTGTTGCTTTACATTTCAGCTACTGACGAAGTCGTCAGTATGGTTCTGGTTGCGGAGAGACCGGAACTACCCCACACTCAGGAATCCAGACCCCTTCGGGAGGGTCCGGAGGTTCCTGAAAGCGAGTCTGGGTCCCAGCTCCCAGATACGAACCCGCAAGAAGTCACTTCAGGAGACCTAGACCCCTTCGGGAGGGTCCATGTCATTTCTGAAGAAGCTCCGGGTTCCTCCAGCCAGAACCCGGAGGTCCCCGAAGAGAATCTGGACCCCTCCGAGAGGGTCTAGATCAATGAAGAGGAAGCTCCGGAACCCTCCGGGAGGGTCCGGACCATTCAACGCCCGGTATACTTCATCAGTGAAGTATTACATGATGCCAAGACTCGATACCTGGACGTGCATAAGATGCTCTATGCAGTTCTTATTGCCTCTAGGAAGCTTCGACATTACTTCCAAGCTCACAAAGTCTCGGTGGTGACCTCCTACCCACTTCGAGCAATCTTGCATAATCCCAATTCAACTGGGAATATAGCAAAGTGGGCTGCGGAATTGGCTGAATTTGATCTTGAATTTATTTCAAGACAAGTAGTCAAGAGTCAAGCGTTGGCAGATTTTGTGGCGGAATGGACTCCCTCTCCATCAAACCCTGGGGGCCCCAGTGAACAGAAGACGGAGCATCAAGCTCCAACCTTCACCGAGCCTCACTGGACCCTCTACTTCGACGGCTCCATGCAGAAGCAGGGGGCCGGAGCTGGAATCCTTCTCCTTGCACCAACTGGGGAGAAGGTAAAATACATGGTACACCTTGACTTCAAGGCAACCAACAACATGGCGGAGTATGAAGCGCTCATCTACGGACTAAAGGTGGCACTGTCATATGGTGTCAAGCAACTGCTGGTCAAAGGAGATTCACAGCTCATCATCAAGCAGGTGAAGGGTGAATGCTCCTGCAATAATCTCCAGCTAGCTGCTTACCTCCTTGAAGTCCAGAGGCTTCAGAAGGACTTTGAAGTCCTAGACCTCCACCATGTTCAGCGTGCCCACAACGCTGAAGCCGACGAACTCTCGACGAAAGCGTCAACCAGAGCTCCGGCTCCTGACGGAATCTTTGTTCGGAGGTTGTCAAAACCAACAGCTCAGCCTGCCGAACTGAGCGAAGGGGGCGAGATCAGCATCCCTAAGCTGACGGTCCCGATGGCCCTGTTACCATGGCAGCCATCAAGGGTCGTAGGTGCTGCTGGAAGCTCCGAGCAACCCAGCACGCAAGACTCAAATGCTCAAGTCAGTTCCGATGCATGGATCTCGGAGATCCGGAACTACTTGAAAGACAACATCCTTCCTGACGATGATGTATCCGCTGACCGGGTAGTCAGATTGGCTAAAAGATACACCCTGGTAGAAGGGGATCTCTACCGGAGCGGTGCCAACGACATCCTAATGCGGTGCATCACAAGGGAAGAAGGCTGTGAACTTCTCGCAGAAATCCATCGAGGCGAGTGTGGGAACCACACATCTTCCCGCACGCTGGTCGGAAAAGCCTTTCGGCATGGCATCTACTGGCCTACAGCGCTCCAGGATGCCACTGAGCTGGTGAAGAAATGCGAAGCATGCCAATTTCATGCAAAGCAAATTCATACACCGGCTCAGCCCTTACAAATGATACCTCCTACATGGCCCTTCGCTGTGTGGGGGATGGATATCTTGGGACCCTTCCCAAGAGCCGTCGGAGGCTACAAGTTCCTGTACGTCGCCATTGACAAGTTCACCAAGTGGCCGGAAGCGACTCCAGTTGTGACGATCAACAAGCAATCTGCTATCAACTTTCTGCAATCCATTGTGAGCAGATTTGGAGTCCCAAACAAAATCATCACTGATAATGGGACTCAATTCACAAGCTCCGCATTCCAAGGATATTGCGAAGACCTCGCCATACATGTTTGCTACGCCTCCGTAGCTCACCCAACCAGCAATGGCCAAGCCGAGAGAGCAAATGCTGAAATCCTTAAAGGACTCAAAACGCGCACCTATGAGCGCTTGAAAAAACACGGAGCCAACAGGATCGAAGAGCTTCCACCCACTCTATGGGCCAACAGGACTTCTCCAAACCGGTCAACCGGAGAAACACCCTTCTTTCTGGTGTACGGAGCTGAAGCAATCCTTCCTCCGGAAATCACATTGGGTTCACTCCGGGTCCGGACCTTCGACGAAGCCGCGCAGGACCAGCTCCGGCGTGAAGACCTAGACCTCCTCGAGGAGGGAAGGTGCCAAGCAGCTGTTCGGAATGCCCGATATCGCCAAGCTCTACTGCGTTATCACCAGCGGCATGTACACAACCGACAGCTCGAGGAAGGTGATCTGGTGCTACGGAGAATACTATCTAGAGAAGGGTTGAACAAACTCTCCCCTGACTGGGAGGGGCCTTTCCGAGTGATCAAAGTATCCCGTCCCGGAAGCGTTCGCTTGGCTACCGAGGATGGGACACCTCTCCCAAATCCTTGGAACATAGAGCACCTCCGTAAGTTCTACACTTAACACCACGGAGGTGAGTCTTGAGTAACTTGAGATGTATGTTATAGAGTCATTGTACAGAGTCGGGTAGTTCCTCCGAGAGAACAGCCGGACCTTTCCCGAAAGGTCCGCAAAGTTCATGCAGCACTTGTCACAGCCTCCGGACTAAAAGTGTGGCTAACTACCCTGGGTCAAACGAGAAACCAAACACACTTAGCCTGGTTCCGTACCCTAAGAGTGTACTTGTTTCCCCTGTACCCCGGACCTATAATGAAAGACATCTTCATGTGAAATAGACTCCACGTGCATTTATTTTGTACAGGCTCAACATTTTTATTTTTCTCTTTCTTGTCTATAACAAAGACGTGCAATTCTTAAGAAATTTTAGTTCGACCGGTTTATATACGATTCGAGTTGTATTGTCAGTTCTTTTGGATTCAAATATCGTTCATGGCCAACTCACCTGAAAGCCGCCAAGCCAATCTAGGGTTGGAGTGTGCTATCGACTTAGCCTGGTCAAGCACCCTAAGTACGCCACTCTACCTACACCCCGGCAGGCCGAAGTAAGGCGGGTCCATGAACAGTTGAATCTAAGAGAAAAAGGCAACGCATCCAGTTGTATTTAAAATCGCGTTCAACTTAAAGTTTTCTTGAGAATCGTAAGTCATGAAGAAATTAAAGCAAGGAACGAATTTTACTATTTTTCTTGGCTTAAGTGTGCAGGAAAAATAAAGTCTACGTTGATGGAGAAAAGCCGGAGCTAACTAAGCTCCGACTCCCCAAAGGGGGCCAACCGTCGACGCTGAATATAAGATGGTGAAAAGACCCCGTAAATGGAGTCTGCTGCCAACAAACCAAGTGTTGGCAAAGGTCACTGCCGGAGCTACTCGGCTCCGACACCCCGGAGGACTAACTATCGACGCTCTACGTGTTGATAGAAGCTATTGCCGGAGCTACCAAGCTCCAGCGATGGACAATGCCAGAGCTTATAAGCTCCGACAACCTCAGGGGACCTTCACTATCGAAGACTTCGGACCTAAATCCTACAAGTTCGGAGCAAATGTGTCTTCAACAAAATACAGTATCCTTTTGGTACATGTTCACAATCAAATTGTGTACATCTACCAGGGGGCCAAGTGAAGATAAAGATGTTGAAGACAAAAAGTGAAATTCGCAAAATTTTGAGGATTTCACTCATCTGGTGACAGGAGATTACATCTGAAGACAAGGGATTACAAAATTGAGGAAGAAGAAGAGAAAATACAAGTGAGAGCTAAAGAGATGGTCCTAGACCCTATGGAAGAACTCAGCGACTTTCTGGGCGACCTCCGATACGCTGGCTCGGGTATCTTCGCCTTCTCCTTCGACGGGGCCTTCAAGCACCGGGTACAGAGGAAATTGGGAGTTCCGGCTGGTGTAGCATGTCAGCACATACTCTGTGACGTTCCTCGCCAAGGATTGCCCCTCAACCTACAATTGGTCCGCGATGACATCGCCCACCTTGGAGAGCTTGCTGCCTGCTGCGCTCAACGCCTGCAGCGCAAGGTCCGGCTCCGGCTCCGGATCATCCGGGCGCACGGGGCTGAAACCCATCGGTGTCAGCGCGTCGTTGGCCTTGCCCAGGAACTCCCAAATCTGTAGGGAGTCCGCCGTCCTTAATCTCTTCATCTCTTCCAGGGATCTCGTGGCCGCCGTCAGTTCGGAACTCACGCGAGCGAGGCGCTCAACTTCTTTGGCGTTTTGCTGAATCTTTGCAGCAACCCGCCTCTCGAGTCTTCCGAGCTCCTCCTCCCGGAGGTGGATCTTGTTCCGGCGATCGACTAGGTCCTTCTCCCTAGCCTCCACTTTTTTCTCCCGGGCACACTCGTATTCGTAGAGTTCCTGCCCTCGCACCCAGGTCTTCTCATCTTCCTCTTGGCAGCGCTCTTCCAATTTCTTGGTGCGCTCCTCGAGGCCCTTGTCCGCCAGAGCTACTTTCTCGGCGAGCTCCTATTCCCTCCTCAGGACGTCATCCCGCAGCTCCAGGAGTTTCTGCTCTTCATCCTCGAGCCGTCTCTCCCTCTCTTCAAGTGCCTCTCGGCGCTTGATGAGTGCGGTGTTAATGGCCTCAAGCTGTTCGTGCCGAGCATCGGCCGCGTTATTGGCAGCTTTGGCCTGATCGTAGATCTCCTAGGTTGAGCGTCGAGGGCATGAGTCATGCTCTCCCTGTCATCCAGCAGCTTGCCACAGTACTCCAGGCGGATCTTCTCCCGCTTGATCCACTCCTTGTCATCCGCTAGCCTCGACTGCGCCAGCTTGGTCTCGAAGTAGAGCCAGTTACGCCACCACCTAAGGGTTTGGCGCTCCTCTTCAAGAGCCTTGCTGTCGTGGAAGAAGGCCAGTTGGACTTGATGCAGACTAGAGCAAGCGTTGTCAATAGACATTGACAGCGCGATGGGCTCCGGACCTGCTGGGGTCTCCTCTGCTGGTTCCAGTGGGTCTTCACATACAAAAATTGGGTCCCACTCTACGAGAGTGGACCCCTGAGCTTCCAAGGCACTAGGGCCGTCCTCCGGGATGGCCTCAGTCGCCATCGAAGAAGGCCCCGTCGCCAAGTCTTCATTCGCCCCCTCGGGCAGGGGGCCAGCGACTTCGCTTGGGCACTCCGGCTCTGCTGTAGGCACCTCCGACTTCGTCGCTTCCGGAGCAGGAGCTGCTACTGGCTCCGGTCTGGGCACCTCTTCCAAAGGAGGCTCGAGCTCCATCGCCTCTTCGACCACCGGCTCAAGAGCCGGAGGATCTTCAACCGGCCCTGAGGCCGGAGCTCCAACAATAACCGGCTCAGCGGCCGGTGCTTCGGAGGTAGCCGGCTCAACTGCCGGAACTACCTCGACTACCGGCTCACATGCCGGGGCTTTAGTCACCTTCGGCTCAACCGCCGGGGCTTCAGCAATTTCCGGCTTCGAGGCCAGAACTACTACTTCCTCCGGCTCAACAGCCGGAGCTTCCATCACTGCAGCACCAGGACCCGGAGCTTCAACCTCCAAGACAGGTGCCGCTAGCGTGTCTTCACTCCCGTGGCCCGGCACTACCACGGGAACTTCTGGGGACGAGTCGAGGTCCATGACCACGACAGCCGGCGCCGGAGCTGTCGCAGCCTCAGCCACCACCTGGGGCGGCACCGGGACAGGAGCAGAAGCTCCCACGGCCTCAGACATCGTGGCTGAGGGTGGAGCTTCACTCCCCTTCTTGGGGACACTGCAGATGATGGACGAAGAAAATCAACAAACAGTTGCTACAATTAAATAGTTAACCAAGGTAAAGATTAAAAATTACCTTGGAAGGCTTCCGCACCATCTTGCGCGGAACCTTTTTCCTGGACGTTCCGGGCTGGCCATGGTTGGCGTAGAAGCTCCAGAAGGCCCCCCCGGAACTTGTTGCAGCTACGGGCGTTTCCCGGGTCGAGGCTCTCCTCGATCGGGAGGAACCACTGGACCTGGAGGCTCCCACCGTCCCAGGTGCCGGAGTCGTGCGCCCGGAGCTAGCACCCCAGGAGGGTTCCACCGCGGGGACAGACGCGCTTTGGGAGGATCCCACTGCAGGAACGGTATCGTTCCGGAAGAACCCCACTACAGGGACAGTCGCCACGATGGCAGAAGATCTTCCCCTCTGGGGAGAAGGAACCAAGGCGGGGGTAGCAGGCCTGACGGACCTTCCGTCGGCGTGTCGCAGCTTCCTCTTCCGGCTCTCCGGCTCATCCGCCAGCTCCTTGCCCTTGCCGACGACCTCGACCCTCGGCTGTGGGGCAGGGACGGAGCCATCTTCGGGCATTCCGGGGATCGCCACCCGGGTGGTTGATCTTCTCTCGACGACACCAAGGTCGTCAAGTGCGGGCATCGTCCGCCGGAGCTCCCTGCTGAACTCCACTTCCACGTTCAGAGGGAGAAAGGCCGACAGCGGAGTCAAGTCATCACCGTCGACATCGATGCCGTGCTGGAATTTCTTGAGGTGGAACTCCAAGGTCTTCCCCACCATGTTGGACTTCAACCCGGTCTCAACCCGGTCCTCGTCCATCATGCTGTTGAGGGCCCAAGCGAGCTTTTCCCTCCTCTTCAGCGGCGCCCACCTGTTGGCCAGGAAATTGCAGAATACCACCTAGGGAGTCAATCCTCCCTCCACGCATTGGCGGATCCTGGTCAAGGCGGGGTTGAAAGCTTCCGCCAGCACCGGAACCTCACTCCAGATCGTCGTGTCGATGTCGGGCAGACCGTCGGGCAGCTCCAACCGCTCATACTCCTCCACCCTGACAACTATCCAATCTTTCTTCCAGTAATCCCACTTCCCGGAAGGGAACGACCGGATGTACTTGAATGGGCACTTCTTGCGCTTCACAAAGTAGTAGAAGCCAAGGTACTCATTGCTCCGGCCGGTGGTGTGGACGGTGAAGAAGGTCCGGAAGAGTTCGATGCAGGGGGGGATGCCCACCAACATCTCACAGAAGTGGACAAAGATGGACATGAGGAGAATGGAGAGAGGGCCAAGGTGGTATAGCTGCAGACCATAGAAGTCTAGCAGCATCAAGAAGAAGGAAGAAAAAGGTGGGATCAACCCCACCATGGCGTACGAAGAAAAGTACACCATTTCGCCGGCGCGCTCCTTCTCGAAGGGGAGCTCTCCGCCGGCACGGACCAAACGGTTGAAGAAGTCCGAAGACCACCCCATGAGGGCCCAGACCTTCTTCAAATCGCCGTCGGTCTTCAAGCGACTCTCGCGCAGACCCAACTCCATCGCGGCACAACTAGGGAAGAGAAGAGGAGCGAAGCACGAGTTGGGAGTTTGAGCGCAAGATCATATGAGAGGCGTAAAGAACTCCCGACGGTGAGCGCTTTCCTTCTTAAGTAAGCCCTCGCAACGCTTGGATGGAAACCGCAGGGAAGTTGAAGATACCACTCAAGAATTCAACCCAACCGATGACAAGAGGGCCCGGGACCACCCCGACGATCAAGTCGAGGCTCTTACCCAGGCGAACAGTTGTCATCACGAGGCGGGAAACCCAAATGCGGCGGCCTGATAGGGCGCGCGGAACCGATACGGTTTTCGTATCGGGAACCGGCGACCTTAAATTGCGTGAGATCCGCACGTCAAAGATCTCATCTGCCGCCTGAGGTGCACCACGCGGTGGGATCTAACTATAAATCCCTGCCAACGTTACCTTCGAAGACCCTTGAAGACTCAGTTCAAGAGTCGCAAGGATGGACCCACCTCTGACAGAACGACTTCACCCTAGTGATCTTCCTCGGAGGTAGGTCCAGGGGGCCACTGTCGGTACCCTAGAAACCGTACACCCCTTGAGGTTACAAAGATCTCAAAGGAAAGCCATCTACTTGGTTTAAAGACCCTCGGAGGCCCACTTGTCAGACATGACCGGACCCGCTTCTCCAACATGGTTAATCCCTGGGTCGCCACGTGTACAACTAACCCGGAGCTACCTCCCACAAGGGGGAAGCTCCGGGCCACGTATCGAAACAGCACCTTCGGACTTAACCCCAAACCGAGAGAAGCTCCGGACCTGACACGTGTCTGATAGCCCCGGAGCTACCTGCTTCCCACAGCAAGCTCCGGAGCTGCCACGTGTCACATCGTCGGACCTGCCAGCCTCTAACCTCCGGAAGACCTTGTAACGGCTCCGGATCTTCAAAGGAGAGCCAAGGACTTCAAGAACCGATTAAGTGTCATTAATGCCATATTAATGACACTTAAACGGACGATTATAACACCCGTAACGGTGCTATCAAAGCCCGTTACAGGATCATTAAAAGCAATTAAGCGTGTGTCAATACTAGTAACCGCCGGGGCCACATGTCGGCCCAGGCTAGCTTGTAACGGCCTGTCCTTGTACTATAAAAGGACAGGCCGACGATACATGCGAGGACGTTCACGCACGGGCGATCATACGCACCCCATACACTCGTGACAAGCTCTTACTGCTAATACAACACCAACACACCCGTGGAGTAGGGTATTACGCTCAGGCGGCCCGAACCACGTAAATTCCTGTGTCTCCTGTGTCAAACTCCAATTCACCTTCTTGAATCTCCGCGCGCCGACACCGAACATCGAACTCCCCTATCACTTTAGCAGTGTAGGGAGATCTGCCGGTTCCAAACCACCGACAGCCACGGAACCCGGTCATTGCATTAGAATTTGTTGCCATGATTCACTAGTTTGTGGCATTAGCATCTATCGCCACGGAACCCGATCGTTGCATTAGAATCCGTTGCCATGATTTACTAGTTCGTGGCATTAGCATCTATCGCCACAGAACGCGATCATTGCATTAGGATCTGTTGCCACGATTCAATAGTTCGTGGCGTTAGCATCTATCGCCACGGAACACAATCGTTGCATTAGAATTTGTTGCCACAATTCACTAGTTCGTGGCATTAGCATCTATCGCCACGGAACGCGATCATTGCATTAGGATCTGTTGCCATGATTCAATAGTTCGTGGCGTTAGCATCTATCACCACAGAACACAATCGTTGCATTAGGAACTTTTGCCACGATTCACCAGTCCGTGGTGTTAGGATCTATCGCCACAGAACACAAATGTTGCATTAGGAACTCATGCCATGATTCACAAGTTCGTGGTGATAGGATCTATCGCCATGAAACGCAGTCGTTGTATTAGGATCCATTGCCACAAAATATCGATTGGTGGCGTTAAGATCTATCGCCACGGAACACAAATGTTGCATTACATAGTTCAGGTACAGCTAGCTCACACAGTACCTATGTGAAAAAATCATCATCTTCGCTGTCCTCCCTCAATATTGGAGGTACAATACCATCATTGATATATGTATCATCATCGTCGTGGTCGTTGTCATCGTCATCTTCATTTGAAAGAGCAGAAGCATCACCGGTTGCTCCGTCAATGTCATTCCTATCCCATGTGGTCATATCCTCATTTATATCAGTAAGTCATCGATCATCAAATAATGTCTCAACCTCCATCGTCTCAGTGACATTATTTTCACTGTCTTCAGGGGGCATGGCAAAAAGGTTTTGTGGCTTCGTTTTAAAAACTGTAGCCCATTTAGGTTGCTTCACACTTCTAATGTAAAAAACTTGTTCTGCTTGGGTGGCTAGAATGTAAGGCTCATACTTAAATTGAGAAATAGTAGTGTCAACATATATCATTCCGTATCGATCCATTTTGTAGCCTCTGCTTTGGCTCCGACCGGAACGAGGCCGATCGAACCATTTACATTCAAATAACAGAACCTCTTAATTTTTTTCGAAATCAACAGAAATCATTTTATTGATTACTCCATACCACTCATGATCACCATCCCGAACAACAACACCACTGTTTTGCGTCCGTAAATCTTTTATCACCTTTGCTGTTCGAAAGAAGAAGCCATTTATGAATGATCGACTAAAAAAATGTGCCCGACGATCAGGTCCTCTAGATAATGCATACAAATAATCAGTTACTTTGCCTTCTTTGTGTAATGTCATAATCTGTACACATTAATTAGTATAAAAGGGGTCATCGATAAACCAACTTCAGAACAGATATTTCTTCAATATTTCATCAAAGTAAAAACTTGCATGTACTTACTCGTTTCTGAAACCAATAAACAAACTCATCTCTATGGCGTTTTTCAACATCACAAGAATGAATCTTTTTCAGCTCTTCAAAATGCTCACTGAAAAGGGTACAAAATTAAATTAGCCATCTACAATAAGCATGATCCATTAATATAGTATATAACATCTGAGTGTTATACGTACTTGATCCATGGAGCGGCCTCTTCAACGTTAGAAATAATATAATGCCTGATGTTATGTAGTTCCACCATAGTAAGTTCACCCCATTTAAACCCTTTTTTAGAATTATCAACTTCTGTAAATATATTAGACTCGAGAGAAGGTTCATTCCTAGATGCAGCTTCATGATGTTCTGGCCTATTAAGCTTGGTGTTGATGTTATCCAAAAACTGGCTACAAAAAGTCATACACTCTTCCATAATATATCCCTCAGCTATAGAACCCTCCGGGTGAGCTCTGTTATGTACATACCTCTTCAATGTACCAAGGTACCTCTCAATTGGATACATCCATCTGTAAGAAACAGGTCCACCCAAGCGAGCTTCTTCGCCAATATGGATTGGAAGATGTACCATGATATCAAAGAAAACGGGAGGAAGCAACATCTCAAGCTTACAAATTGTTTCAGGAAATTTTTCAATCATCTTATCTAAATCTGGTTCCACCAATTCTATAGAACAAATTCCAGAAAAGAATCTACTAAACTCAATTAAAGGTTCAACAACCTTTTCAGGCAATATGTCACATATTGCAATAGGAAGGAGCTTCTGAAATATAATATGGCAGTCATGAGTTTTTAGACCTGATACCTTACATGATGTTATGTCCACACTTCTCTTGATGTTTGAGGCATAACCATCGGGCATCTTCATATCCGCCAAAAACTTGCACAAGGTGGTCTTCTGATATTTTTGCAAAGTATATGATGCTGATGGACAATCATACTTCCCTTGCATACCCACCGGATGTTGTTTTGGCCGTATACCCATTTCCTGCATATCAAAACGAGCTTGTAGACTATCTTTTGTTTTACCATCCATATTAAGCAATGTCCCCAATATGCTATCACAAATGTTTTTCTCAATGTGCATGACATCCAAGTTATGCCTTATTAGCAATGTCTTCCAATACGGGAGCTGAAAAAATATACTTTTCTTCTTCCAACTATGCCACCTATATTCCTCGGTGCGCTTTCTCTTATTATTCGTCTTTCCAAAACTCACTTGATCAAAAGTCTCGTATTGTTGGAGTACTTCGTGACCAGAGAGTTATGTTGGAGCCTCTCTATTCTCTATTTTGTTGTTGAAAGAAGCTTTGTCCTGACGCCACCAGTGATCCTGAGGTAGGAAACTACGATGACCCATGTAGCAATACTTTCGTCCATGTTTCAACCAAAAGGCATCTGTGTTTACATGGCAGTATGGACATGCTAGCCTACCTTTTGTGCTCCATCCACATAGCATTGCATATGCTAGAAAATAATTTATTGTCCACAATATAGAAGCTCGCATAAGAAATGTCTCTTTCTTTGAACTATCGTATGTTTCAACACCATCGGACGATAATTTCTGTAGCTCATAAATCAAAGGCTGTAGATACACATCAATGTTGTTTCCAGGTGACTTTGGCCCAGGAATTATCATTGACATCAACCAATAAGGCTGCTTCATACACAACCAAGGTGGTAGATTATAAGGGATTAGAATCACAGGCCATGTACTGTAAGAAACATTTATTACTCCAAAAGGATTGAAACCATCAAATGCTAGCCCAAGTCTTATGTTGCGAGGATCAGATGAGAAATTTGGGTGAACGCTATCAAAATGCTTCCATGCTTTCGAATCTGCAGGATGGCGTAACATTCCATCATCAATACGTTCTTCTTTGTGCCAGCACATGTTTGATGCCGTTGATTCTGCCATATAAAACCATTGAAGACGGGGAATAAGAGGGAAGTATCGTAGAATCTTGCGTGCTACAAGCTTCTTGGCTTTTCCACAAGGTAAAGCCTCTCTTGCATCCCCACGAGTACTATTTTTCCATCTTAATTCACCAGATTTTGGGCATCGATCCAGCAGAGAATAGTCCTTCCGGAATAACACACAGTCATTGACACATGCATCAATCTTTTCGTAGCTCAGCCCGAGGTCACGAACAACCTTCTGAACCTTATCAAGTGTATTAGGAATGCAATGGCCCTCTGGAAGCACATATGAGAATAGTTCAAGGATCAACTCACACGCTTTTTTGCTCAAACCAGTTAAACACTTTATCTAGTACAATCTGACAATGAAGGATAATTGGGTCACCTTCTCACAACCTGGATACAACTCCTTTTTGGCATCATTTAATAAGTCATAGAATGCCTTTGCACACCCAGTTGGCTCCTGCTGGTTTATAGCATTTTCTGGATCATCAACACCTGCTGAAGTACCACCATGATCACCAGTGCCTCTAAGAAGACTGGACAACATATTTTCCATAGCAGCATCATCAGAAATTATCTCCTCATTATTTGCTGATTGTTCAGCAATTTTTTTCTCAACTCGTTTTTCTCCATGGTGTACCCAACAAGTATAATCAAATGACATCCCATTACGAAGCAAGTGAATATGAACTTCCTTGCGTCTCCCGTGGCAAATATTACGACATTTCATGCAAGGACAGTCTTAGTTTCTTCTTCACGAGTGCCCTGGAATGCTAAATTTAAAAATGACTTCATTCCATCCTGCCACTCCTTCGTACGCCTGTCTTTTCCCATCCATGTCTTATCTTCTGACATCGCTTCCTACAATTCAATCAGCGTATGCATAAGAGGATTGAACTACAATAACATTATGTGAGCAATTGTACCTAGCGCTGTTGCTCCTCCACGTGCGGCGCCCGGCGGATGCTCCTCCACGCCGGTGGACGGCGGATGCTCTTCCAAGAGCATGGCGGCCGATGGATGATCCTCCAAGAGCGTGGCGGGCGGCGGATACTCCTCCAAGAGCATGGCGGCCAGCAGATGCTCCTCCAGGCGCGTTTCATGCAATTGAGAGAGGGGGCTGTTGTGGATTGAAGGGTCTGACGGGGAGGCGGCCAGGACAAAGCGTACGTGAAGCTATCCGAGTAGGCCCAACACTGTGCTGGGCCGCTTGTTATTCGTGGGCTGAAACTGCGCTGAGTCACTTTGAATTCCTGGGCCAAAACTGCACTGGAACGCTTGGTGTTCGTCCCCATGTACGTGTGAGCCCATGTACCAAAATTTGGCGTCGTTAAAGGAGATTTTTTTCGATAAAAGGAGAAATTTTTATGTTGACACGGAAAGGGCCCATCGTATGCGTGGAAAAGTTATGCTTATAAAAAACCGCGGTTTGCATCCCTCTCGGTTATCGCAACGGCTCAACGTGTCCCATCAGCTTCACTGGTAGATTTTTAATTTGATGCGGAAATGGCCCAGGGTTTTATATTCTCATTGCAACGAGCTCAACTATCCGAGGTGGGACAAATCGTTCATAGCTTGTCAAAATCGCTCGCACGAATTCATTACGGACGCTGGGTATAGGAGTAGTGGTAATGATTACACCGCGTATAGGGGCATTGGGCCAGTGTTACGTTGGGGCCAGTGGTATATAGATGGTGCCACAATCAGTGAACAACGACTGAAGACACAAGAAGGAAGTACGTGTGGCACCATATGAGAACGGTATGCACTTGCTCTCCGGTGCGTCGTTAAAGGAGATGTTTTTCGATAGAAGGATAAATTTTTAATTTGACACGCGAAGGGCCCATCGTATGCGGGGAAAAATTATGCTTTAAAAGGATACGATTCCTTGGCATTATCCCTGTCATGTCCGGCCATCATACGACCTCGTTCGTTCATGTGCACACATGTCACAGTCATGCAACTGCTTTATCCGTCCATTCATGTGGACACATGTCACAAATGTGGAATGGTATGCACAACCTTGGATATGCATACCATATCCATAAATTTCTTTTTCTCGTTTGGGTAGGAGTGGTTCCACTTCAATATAAGTGGATTGGAGAGTGTCCGACCATCATACAACCTGGCATAATGAAGATTTTTGAATCTGATATAATCCTCTTTTTAATTCTTATCGTTATGACCACAAGTTTCATTGTCTTAACCAAACACCACGTACAACAACAATGACTCAGCGGAATCGGGAACTGGCCAATTAAAATGGAAGTTAATTGTCTCGCGGTTCATAGATCGAAACGCGCGCCATCCTTTTTCTTCTTCCTTTTTTCTATCCATAACTGTGAGACTGTTGAGTTCTATCTTCACCGGCACATATGTACGGTCTGGGTGTGCCGGTGTGTACTTTAACCCCCGTCGTGCGTCCCTGGTGGTGGTTGGAAGACCCCTGCAGGTATGTTCTGATTCCTGTCCTCCGACTACATCTAGGTTTCCAATGACGCATGCAGTTCACCACCAGACAAACCAGCAAAGCCTCGATGATGAGCAGCATGCAAATTTCTTGATGACAAACTTGCTGCGGGGGCCTCCCGTTCGGATGCAACTTCGGTGCTCCCGTTTGTGCTTCCATGCGTACTCCCGCTTATGTGTCATAATCTAATTGGTTGAAGTTAAATCAGGTATTATGTTAGGTAAATGAAAGGGCCAATAAAATCATGACACTTAAGTAGGAGCACGCATGGAAGCACTGAATGGGAGTATACAAGCCGTGTCCCTCCCGTTCTGTCCTCCCATGCGTCATCCCGTTGATGTGTCAAAATATTATTGGTCCCATTATTAATGCTTAGTTTAACTACCATACCTTCACAACAAATAAGATGATGACACGTTAGCGGGAGTGTCATCGAAAAACTAGGGATGGATGCGTCAGCAGGCCGCAGTCAGCGGGCCGTAGTCAGTTTTTCATCAAAAAACTTGCATGTCGCTGAACCTTTTTGGTTTGTCTGGTGGTGAACCGCCTGCGTAATCCGAAACCTAGAGATGGAGTAAGAGGACTGGAATCAGAGCATACCTGTAAGGCTCTTCCCAACAACCACCGGGGACGGACGATGTACGGGGCGTTAAGGTACACCGGCACACCCATACCGTATGTGTACCCGGCCAGCCGTGTAGTTTCCTTTGAACCTCCAACAGAAGAAAGCGGCATGCAAGTTTCATTCTGTATGGAGAATTTTGTTGTGTATTCATCAGGGAACACATATACACTTTATATAGGCTAGCTAGTGTAGTGTGAAACCAAAACAAAACCCTTTCGCACTACACAGATTCAAAAGCTAGCGTTAATGACTAAACGTAGGCCTATGCAGTCAAACAATGATGTTAGACCAACGCAGTCAACAATGACTGTTACATGTGTGCGTGCTTATCCTTTCTACAGTCTGGTGGTGAACCGCCTGCGTCATCGTAAGCCTAGATGGAGTTGGAGGACAGGAATCAGAGCATACCTGCCTAGACCAGGATCGCCTAACGTAGCAACATTTTGCTGTATGCGTGCAGTAAAGGCTGCATCCACCGTTTGTTTTGATCCGATGGTTGTACTTCCCAGCTATCCAACTAAGGGGTCCAGTCAAATCGTTTCTTAAACTCTTGCCTGCTTGCTTCAACATGAGAAAGAGTTTACATGCATATAATGATGAATACTTCAAACATTTAAATAAAACAAACTTTTATAACAAATTAACAGGATTAAAAACACATTAACTATCTTATGTGGCATGCCAATGTGTGGATGTCCAACTTAGAGTAAGGATGAAAGTGAAACGTTTTTTTGAAGTTGATGGACTAAATAATTGACCCATTTGAAAGTTCAAGGACCAAAATAAGTTTTAATTGAAAGTTTGAGGATGAAGTTGAGTATTGCCAGCTTGATGAGCTCAAGCTCGAAAAGTTCGAGTAAGCTCATTTGTTGTTGTCATTATGATATGTACGTATGATTAACTAAACTATATAACTCTATTAAAAATGTTCTATGGGACACAATATTTGTATATGGTAGAAACAAACTCGCTCGAGTTCGACTCGTTGACAGCGCTACATGCAATTAAAGTTTTGGTGCAATAGTGTAATCAAATATTTTCATCTGTTGGATCTATACATCCTACGGTTATTACATCTTTTCATTAAACCCCTTCCACCCCCACCAGCACCCCTCCACCTGATGGAGGGGGTTAAATAAAAAGATTCAATGACCGTAATGTAGATCGATCCAATGGTTGAAGATGGTTGATTACACGATTGCACCAAACATCTTATTACATTCTAGTTCAACCAACTTTAAAACAGGAAATCTTTTGACACTGATTAATCCCGTCGTGATGTTTTTCTCTTCTTGTTTTTGTGATGTTTTATTTTTCTTGTTTCGTGATGCTGATTTTCATGTTTTGTACTTCCTCCTTCCCATATTAGTACTTGTGATTAATAATTAGGACAAGTTTTGTAGTTCAAATATGAACTAAAAAACTTGTTCTAACGACAAGTAATATAGGTAGGAGGCTGTAATGTTTTATGATAATGAACTCAATGTTGTTTGTCTGTTCCATCTATTATTTTGTTTTCTATCTACTGTTTAGTGAACTATCTGTTCTATCTGTATTCTCGATTAATGAATGAAAGACCATCCACACCGCCGGTGGCTTGTAAAGTTGCCTGTACGATACTTTAGCCGCTTGAGGTGTCAGGAGATTGCCCGCAGCGGGGCCTGCAAAGCGGTCTGTAAAGTAGTATATAGTACTAACAGGTAGCGACGACTGGAAAGAAAAGTGGAGACAATCAACAGAGGGAAAAAAAGAAAGGACAAGAAAAATATTAGAAAAAGATAGGTAGAACTCCAACGTACCACTGGCCCTATACCCCTATATGCGGTGTAATCATTACCACTACTCCTATACGCGGCCAGAAGTTATTACCACTGCTTCAAGGGAAGTGCTACGGACTAGATGTGCCGATTAGTTTATTTTGTGTTTATTGGGGATTATGTAACAGCTAGTTCTGTCGATTAGCGACGACTGGAATGAAAAGTGGAGACAATGAACAGAGAGAAGGGAACACTGATTTCCTTTGTTCCAAATTACTGTATGATTGAATGTATTCATTTCCAGAAGAATCCATTTCTTTAAAGTGTCCCGTGAGTTTCCTTTGATGCAAACGGGGCTAAACATAAGACGAACGCGCATAGGGGAAACACAACAAGTGAAACATTCATCATAGACGAGCGGGCATAGGGGAAACACATATACTACAAGTCTATTTGATATATTCCCTTTGTTCCCTTTTAATTGGCGTTGGGAGAACTAGGGGTGCATCCAAACGGGAATAGAGGCAATATAACGCATAGAGTACAACGCCAGATGGCAGAACAGGTCATGCTCGTGCTTAATCCTATAGTTCTCTGTACAGAAGACTCTCCACTCCTCCCACGTAGGCCTGCTGCAGCGGGCAGTTCCCTGGTTCCCCCCCTATTGAGCAGCCCCAAGCGTCATCATCAATGTTGGGCACCACCACCGGCGGCGCTTCTGGACGAGGCCTGCCCAGGAACCTCCAGGCGACACCATCGATACTATTCAGGGCTTCATGCCGACACCGACAACACTCCTTGTTGGTCCACTTCATGGCGATGGACCCGATCACGTTGTAGCCGTCGTGGGCCTCACCTTCGACCTGCCGGATATACTCTAAGGCATCACGGGCCCCGCGGTCGGTGTCGTAGCGGAGCATGGCGAGGACGTAGGCCGCCACCATGTGGCCGTTCACGGCCGCCCGAGCAAGGAACTGGGTGCCCGACTGCGCACGACCGTGCAGGAAGACGAGGTCGAACCCGGTGACGTAGCACGCATGAGGATTGCCGATGATTGCCAGGCGCTCCACGAGGCGGTCGTAGCTCCAGTTAAACTTCCAGATGCTCTCCCGCTCCAGCGCCACGCGCCTGCCCACGGCACGATCCCGGCATGCCGCGTGCATGGCCTTGCAGGTAGCGCGCAGACTGGAGAGGTCGTCCATGGGCTGCGGGGAGGTTTCGGCGACCCACCCTGCAATCAGGACCGCAATATCGTGCGGCAAGGGGAACTTCATGGGCTTCGAAGGGCACCAATGAGGGCGCGCGCGACGGAGACGAAGAGGAAGAGTACGCGCGGAGAAGAGGATGGCCTGTGTGTGTTGGGAAGAAGAGGATGGTGTGTCTTTATTAGTACGCGCGAAGAAGACGATGAGACGCGCGCAGTGATGGTTATGGCTTCTAAAGTGCACCGTTTGGAATGCTACTTGCGAAACTTGTATGAATGCCTTTCCCTTCTGGAGGATTCCATTCCTTTAAACTGTCCCGTGAGTTTCCTTTGATGCAAACTTAGGTTACGGCTTCTAAAGTGCAGCTCTACGCTACTTTAGCCGCTGGAGTTGTCAGCGGGCAGGAGATCGCCCGCAGCAGGGCCCGCAAAGCGGTCTGTAAAAAGTACTTCTCCCTCTGCCCCAACTCAACTTTATTTTTAGCTTTGGTCAAACTTACCTTTGACCAATGATTTCTTGCCTGGTCCTCATCCTGATCATCAAGGTCCTCCGCCTGCTGCCCCAGATGACTTGGGGCAGAATAGGGATGAAATAGGTCGAAATTGAGCTTATTACCTTTGACAACTCCTTATTCAAACTGGTGTTTGAATAAAAAATTTAAAGAATTGAACTTATCACTCGCTCCGTCTCTAAATACTTGTCGCTTTGTAGTTCAAAAATACACTACAAAGCGATAAAGGGACTGTTTGGAATAGAGGATTTTGAAAGGAAGCTTCAAAGGAATTCATTCCTACATTGTGCTGATGTCACAGGTGTTTGGAACACAGGAATCATATTTCCTTTCCTGTAGAAAGAATTCCTTTCCTATGTAAAATGGAGGAATGAAATAATCCAGTCCAAGTTCCTTGTGGTCTGCTGGTTGGCTATGGAGGGAATATAGAGGGTGCTAAAAGTCAAATTAACTAACCTAATGATTTGCATGGAATAATTATTTCTTTTTTTGAAACAAGGGAATAATTATTTCTGAGCTACTACAATGCAATAGACGTTTTGATGTTAGAAATATAGGAATGAAATTGTTTATAAAGCAAACTGGTAGTTCATTTTGGCAAGAAGTTATGACTTTGATTTATGTATTACAACTAATGATAGTTAAGAGTCTAAAGAATTTTGTTTATAGTTGCTCTAACATTTTTCCTATGTTTTCATTCCTGCATTCCAAATATCTTGAATTCTCCATTCCTCTGATTTTGATTCCCGTGGTTTTCTCACTTTCTTCGCTCCTGCATTTTGTCTATTCCTATATTTTTTCCAATTCCTGTGATTTGGATTCCTATGTTCCAAACGGAGCCTAAGTATTTAGGGACGGAGAGAGTACATGTCAGCCCATTAGACCCAACCTACTATTCGGAAAGTATTCGGTTATTGTTCGGAAAATTTCCATTAAAATACGGTATTCCGACAATTCGGTCGGAAATCAGTCTAAATAGTTTCCATTCCATTTACCAAATTTCAATGTCCGATAAAAACGGTAGTCGGATCGAAAATTTCGGAAATTGTCAAAAATGGTAATCGCATCAGAAAATTTCGAAAACGGCGTCGAACGGTTCGGGAATTTATCGTACCGTTTTCATCCCTAGGGCAGAATGATCCTAGCGACCAGAATGAAGTGTTGGATATATGTTGTCCATGACGCAGGGTTATTCAACACAAGCAATAGGTAACATATCCTAATCTTTCTCCTCATATATAGCGTGTTAACTAATTTTTCAGCCCCAAATGATCTAGAAAAATTACTCCAGATTTGATGATGCCATAAATTAATCGTTGCTCAAAACAATGACGGTGCTCATCAAGCTCGCAAGCTCAACTTCATTCATCCTCAAACTAGCTAATTATTTTGGTTGGATTTACGTTAGGGGTGTGCATTCGGTCTACCCGATACTTTGGTTCGGGTATTTCGGTCTTTTTCAAAATTCGGTTTATTGAAATCACTACCCGAATTGTTGTAATAATATTAGGTATCCAAACATTTTGGGTACAAAATTCCGGTTTGGTCTTCAGTCCTACCCGATATATCCGAATTATACATTATATCCATGTCATGTTTGCACAAATTTAATATGATTGATAAATTTAATCCCATGAGGTAATTTATTATAAATTGACAAATGAAAAATAAAAAATAAATGTTTAAATCCAACAACTTTACACATCACAACTTGAAAATAAAATATTTCAATTGTTCATAGTTTAGCACGCATAATTTAACTTATTATTTGATGGACCGACTATTCGGTTATTTCAGTTACCCGAGAGTGGTACCCGAACCCGACATTTATTTTTCAGTTATTTATATTTGCTACCCGAAAAGTACCCGATACCCGATATTTCGGTCTTTTCAGTTCCGGTCTCGGTTTTATCAGTTTCGGTTTTTCGGTCTCGGTTTATTTGCCCACCCCTAATTTACGTAGTACTAGCATATGGGATATACATATTTCTCCTCCATGTTTTTTTTTGCAAAACTATTTAGTAATATATCCTATGTGCATATTACATATGTAAAACTAATGTAAAATATAAAACTTTTTCAAAGGGAAGTCTTAGGTTTCGTAAAATCTTTGAGATTTACGCAATTTTGTTCTGTTTTAACATTACAAGAATTGTACTTTTAGATTCACCATGAAAATATTTCCATAATATACAATCTAGTACTACATGTTATTGAAGTTAATAAATTCCATATAAATCATTAGTCAAAGGTAATTAGTTCGACCAAAACAGAAATAGAGTTGAGTTGGGGCGGAGGAAGTTTTATACGTTGTTGTTTGCCGCATAAGGTTTGGTCCTTCGTTCAAGCCGTAGCCATTTGTACAGGCGGCTGATGCGACCGGGCGCATCGAGCTTACGTGCGCGCTAGTCACCGAGGCGCCTTAAACGCGCACAGCGCATGCACATCTTTGAATTCAATTGGAACCGCTCCGCGTCCTATCACCACTACTGCACACGTCGAGAGACGAACAACCAGGCGGGTTCAAATCCCCTGCAGTACTGCAGGTGCAGTAGAGATGGCTGACATGAGGGCCCTACATGGTGTGGGACCCACATGTCAGCCACCTCTACTGCACTTGTAGTACTGTAGAGGATGAGCAGCCCAGCCAGGTTGCTACTACGCTATAAGGTCACCAGGGCACACCATCGTCTTCTCCGCACAACCACTCTTCCTCTCTTCCCAAAACCGCGCCAAGAACACCATGGCTGACAAGACAACACCGCCGCCAAGCCCGCCGAAGGACGCCAAGGGGAAGCGTCCCCGACCAGACTCCCCCCTAGACAAGGAGTGAGATCTCTGGAAGATGGCGCGCGATGTATTTGACAATACATCGCGCTCCATGCATAGCCTTGGGCTTGGTCCCCTTCCAGAGTACGTTGCCATGGGGACCACGGGCCACTACGTCTTCGGCATGATGCACTTGGCTGGTCGCCTCGACGTCCTCTCGGAGACGCTGGCAGACGAGCTCGGCGTCGCCGGCCGCGACAACCTGGTGGCGGCGATGTCCAGGAAACTGGGCTTCCCGTCTCCGCCGCGGGAGGTGCCCCCGCCCAGCCAGGAGCCCAAGGAGGAGGAGGAGAAGGAGAAGGAGAAGTAGGTGGAGCGAGGTGGAGGAGAAGTAGTTTTTTCTTCTTCTTAGTTGTGTTGTTTTTCTTTTCTTGTTTGTAGTTTGTATTTTTCTTTTTCTTGTTTTTAATTTATCGTCTTAAGGTAATGAACTTTATTTTCTGTTCATTGGTGCACAAAAATAGTTCTAATGTTGCTGTTCTAATGATAAACTAGTGGACTATTTATCTCTTTTATCTTTTAGAATGGAATATATTTCCACTTCCAACTCTACTGAGCTAGAGATCCAGAAAGTGACTATCACCTACTAGTTTATCTGAAAGGACCAGCAGGGAGAAGCCCACTCTCTGTTCAAACCCGACACGGATCCAACATAATGAGCAATCAAACAGCAAAGCACGTAGTAAATCACAAAAAGAGCAACAACAGTTTCTGGAGTACGTATCAACTTTAGCCCAGATTAGATGCTCGTGCGCGTCATTGCAAAAGGGTGAAGACAAAAAAGACTTGATTCAGATGGCTTGCAAAAACAAACTAGAAGTCAGGGTCATTGAAATTTTTTCCCGATCTGGATTGAGTCTTAGTTATAGACTTCCATAATAATAAAATGTATCGGGTATTTTACTTTCACAAGTGTGTCATAAACTGTATTGGGTGTTTTAATTTCACTAGTGTGTCATAAAGTGTACGCCGACCACGTATCCTGATCCAACCGCACAACTTCAAATAAAGGAGGGTTAGAGCATCTCCAACCCATTAGCTATATGGTGTGCTATCCTATTATTTAGCAAATTTAGAGCAAAAATCATCTCCAACCGGTTTGCTATTAGGATTGCTACTTTTAGCCATTTTCTATATGGAGCTCTCGGTCTGCTACTAGTAGCAAATGCTATCCGGTTTGCTATCCCCAATTTCTGCTACATTATTGTCGTTTCTGTTGCAAAATAGTTGTTGGAAATTAAGCGTTGGAAATACAACCGTTGAAAAATAGTCGTTAGAAATATAACCATTGAAAAATAGCCATTAGAAATGCAAACGTCACAATATAGCCGTTGCAACAATGTTATTTGAATTTTAAAAAAATATTACATATTAATAAAATATGAAATTTTTTAATATAGCACATCATATAGCAAACGGGTTGGAGATGCTCATAGAATGAAATGCTAAATGTGGATAGTATATTTGCTATTTGAAAGAATAGCAAACTAAAAATAGCAGACGAGTTGGAGATGCTCTTAGAAGATTGGTGGAAAATAATACGAACTTATAAGAAAAAGAGAAGAAGAAAAAGGATGTCGCGCTTTTTGATACATGAACCGTGACACTGCCGACATCCATCTTCATTGGCCAGTTCCCGATTCCGCTGATCTCTCCAGCATGTATTCACACTAGCTACTCTCTGGCGACTGGACCCAGGGTATCCTGTGGCCCACCCGGCATATCCAGTGGGTGGGCTCCTGAGAAATGTTGTTGTTGTTGTACGTGGTGTTAGGTTGAGATAATGCAACTTGTGGGACTTGGTGTCCTTCCCACCACGCCAGCATGGACTCCGCCGGCTACTACATCCTCGGGTTAGGCTTTGTTGCCGCTCGTCTCGACTGCCTCTATAAGACGATCGGTGAGCAGGACGGGGTGGGATTTCGCGAGCAACTCGTGAAGGTCGTCAGCCAGAAGAAGTTTGATCTGGTGTTGGAGGATGCTCCGCCGGCGGCTGCGGCGGAGGCGGAGGCGGTGGCGGAGGTGAAGGTGGACAAGTCCTCCTCCGAGTAGGGTAGGATGAGTAGTAGTTTTTTCTTTTGTTTTCTATGTGTTTTTTTCTTGTTTGTAATATATGTGTTGTTTTTATGTTAATGAAAAATGTCTTTTATTTTATGTTCATGAACAATGTGTCCTACGGTACATGCACTAACGAAAAACTCCTCCTTTTATCCGAAAACATCGCATATGAAAAATTAACACATTAGTAATATTATACTGTATCTAATAAATACTCCCTCCTCATTCTTTTATTTGATGTTTTGGACAAAGCATTAAACTAACATTAGTAGGACGTACGTAGTAGAATTATATTTCAAAAAATTACAAAAATAAAAAGCTACACACTTAATTATCGTGCCCGCCCCACCACCCCCACCCACCGGCCTGGCCCTAGGCAGTAGCCCACAAATTTTCTGTGACCCTACCGCACAGCATCGCGCGTGCGCCCCCGCCTCGCACGCCGTCCGATCAAAATCGCATAATCGTGGGAGCGGGACACGCGGGATTTCTATCCTTCGGTGTCCAGATAACAAACCCAGCGCGAAGCGAAGGATCTCAGCGGGATTTCCATGGTACGGCGTGCGGGCTAGGGGCACACGTGCGACGTTGTGCGGCAGGGCCGCAGAAAATTTATTTCTGCCCGCCTAGGCCCAGAGTCGGGCCTGCTTTTAATACCGTCCGCAGTGGTTCACGGTAAAGCTTTAGGCTGTGTTTGTGAATACAATTTTTCAATACTAAAGTTTTGGAAACCACAAATTTTAAAATGACATGGCAATACCAAAGTATTTCAATAACACAGTTTTGTAATACCACGATTTTGCAATACATAGGACTGTTTGGTTGACAAACACCATTCTGTAAAAAATACCATAGTAATCTCAAATACCACGGTATTGATAATTGCTCTAAAACTCCAAAAATACCATGTTCCCAAACATCATTACTGGCCTGCGAATCAGATGGTCTTATCTCTTAACCCCTTGGTGCGGAAATCGAATTCTCTATGACCATTCCGCACAGCATGACTTGGAAAAATGGGCCACCAACGCATTTTGACCCTGCAAAAGGATGACGAGCAATGGCAAGTGAACACCATGTCGTGGCCGCCCAATGGAAAACGGTGGCAGTGGACGGCGACGTACCTGGATGTTGGCGTAGTCGACCTCGCACATCTTCCGCGATTCGTTCACCTTCCAACGGAAGTAATGCAGGTGCTTCCATAGCCGGAACGCCGGATCTGGCGAAGTGACGTTGACAAAGCAGTAGCCCTTGTTGGCCTCGGACCTTGGCAAATGCAACAAACGAGGTTAAGTATCAATCAGTAAAAGACCGGAGCTTGATTAATATAATCATATACTTCAAAGCATAGGGATGGTACATGAAGTCAAATGGAACGTAAATAAAATCGTATTCCGACTTGATGCGGCCCAGTGCAATTTTCGCGTTCTCCTCGGCGTAGTGCTGATCAATGATGTTCATTACTTTTTGCCTCCTGTGGAAAACGATGTAAAACATCAGGTATTAACGCATCAACAAATATGAGGGGGATAATACCAACATGCAGATTTAAAAGTATGTTGCAGATCATCAGCGTTGTTAGACCAGAAGCAGGGTCGAAGCGGCACCGTGGCCGCCGCGAACTCGAGAACGGATCGAGGGGAAGGCTCATCGCCAACGGATCAAGGGGACGGAAGCTACACGGGTGCTATGGGCGATGAGCCTTCACCTTGATCCGTTCTTGAGTCCGCGTTCCCGGACACGGCCCTAACTCCATCATCGCCGATATAGTCTGCCAGGGGCCGGGGGCGCCAAGGGCTGGGGGCGTCGGGGGCCAGGGGCGGCGGGGTGCAGTGGGCCGGGGCTGGGGCGCCGCAGGGGTGGGCTAGCGGCAGGGGCGCAGGGGCGGCGGGGCCAGGGGCGCAGGGGCGGCGGAGCCAGTGGCGGGGGCGCAGGGGCAAATAAACTCAGCCGTCGCAAATGATCGCGTTTCTTGTAGTGTGTGTGTGTGTGTGTGTGTGTGTGTGTGTGTGTGTGTGTGTGTGTGTGTGTGTGTGTGTGTTAATTAATGAATGCATGAATGTGTGGTGTGTTCATCATCTTGTACTTTTTTCTTGTGTTTTCTGACAATATTTCAACTATATATATATATATATATATATATATATATATATATATTTATATATGACGATCGAGGTCTTTTGCGTGAAAAACTGAAAAAACTGGAACATTGCATATACCTTGGGCCGGTGGGCCCTTTGCGTGTCAAAATAAAAAATTGGAGCTGAAAATCTGAAACACCGCCAGACGAACCTACAAATTATGCCAGGTGGGCCACTGCATACCCTGGACCCTTTGCATGTCAAATTAAAAAACTGCCTATGAAGCGACAACTTAGAGGAAGCCAACCGCGGTTTGGATTAATTCGAAAGTGCAGTTTTCGAAGCGTCCGATCATCTCCACTCACGCGGACCATCTACAGTGGCATACTGTAAAGCATACTGGATACACTATTTTGTAGTGTAATTTAGAGTACATAGTGTAAAAGCTGAAGGGGAATAGTGTATAGAGTATGCTTTAGAGTATGCTGGTGCGGATGGTCGACGAGGACCCGCTATAAAGGCACACCCGTCCTCTTGCGTCTCCGCCGCACCACTCCATCTCCATCGATTGTACCCTCCAAACTTCTCTTCCTTCACCACCGCACCATCGCCGACCACCTCTCGCTCTTTCTCCGCACCTCCCTCACCGCACAAATGGGTAGCCCCGCACCGAAGCGCTCCAGGCCGTCGATGTCCTCCGAACCTCCTTCTTCACCGTTTCCGTTGCAGCCAATGCCGGTGGAACTGGAGGCGGCGCCCGCACCTCCCCCGTCCCCTTCTTCGCCCGCGGCGCCCGCACCTCCTCATCCCGTTTGGGTTCAGGAGACTGTCCACCTCGTCGAACACCGCTTTGATGAACTCGATCGGCGCCTGAAGGAGGCCACCGAGCACCTTTCCGCCACCAACGGGCGATCAAAACAGCTTGACATATTGGCGCGGGATGTATTTTATGATACATCTCAATCTTGTGACCGTCTAGGTCTTGGGAAACTTCCCGTCTGCACCAGCATGGACACCGCCGGCCACTACTGCTTTGGGTTAGGGTTTGTGGCCGGTCGTCTCAATGTCCTCTACGAGACGATCGGGAAGATGGCTGGGGTGGAGGGCCGCCAGCATCTTCTGCGGACCATCGCCCGGAAGCTTCGGACTCATTTGTCGGAGGAGGCGACAGCAGCGACGGCAGCAGAGGAGGAGGCGGCGGTAGCGGTGGAGGAGGCGGCAGCGGCAGCAGCGGCGGAGGAGGAGGCGGCGACGGCGGAGAAGGAGGTGGAGGAGATCTCCTCCAACTCCGAGTAGAGTAGTATTTGTAGTTTTATTTATTCTTGTTTTCTATGTGCTTTTGTGGTTTTTGTTTGTAATATATGTGTTGTTTCTATTTTAATGATAAATGTCTTTTCTGTTCATGAACATTGTGTCCTATGCAGTATCGAAAAACAACTCCTTTCTCAAAAAGGGGCGAGATAACTGTTGTTCAATGTCTAGCCAAGAATTTGTTGTGTTGCGCCAATCGACGACTCTTGGTTGAAACTCCATTGAGATCGTGGGTTAGGCTGCGTTTCTCCTCTTTTGTGTTCTTTCACTCAATATATTTCATTTGTAGTCGGCGCATGGGAAAATATATTTTTAGTATGTAGTAGTAGTATATACTACATGTTATCATTTCATTGTGATTAATGTTACAAAATGCTAATTGTTTACCATCGTCCTTTCATGGACTTGGTTGTATTTGCATATCGTTTGCATTAGCACATATACATTTGGCGATTCATATTTTTTTTTGTATTTTTTTGGAATGTCCCACTAGCTAGCAGATGACTGCTTTTAGATTTTGATCTCCATGCATGGCAACAAAGATGAATTAAGAAGCGAGCAAGTTGTCCTAAGATGAAGTCTACCCCTCTAGCTGCACGCACCATGTGCAGGAATCGACACGACATGAGATGTAATTAATCATGATTGGATGCGTGCATAAGGGCACGGCTTGCATCAAATTCTCCACTCCCACGAAAATTTTATCGTTCTACTTGGCGCGCCACATTTGAGATTTTGACAATTCAATTTTCACTACATACGCCTCCAATTTCAGTCCCTCCTATTATTATAACCCTATTTCAGCCACGATGAGTATAAATGGAAACAGTGGCCTCCATTCCCGACACACCGCTGCCCCGCCCTTCCGGTGATCTTGCAGTACTCCAAATGTGTTGTCTCTCTGTCCTGTGTTCCATACTTGTATTCCTAAGAAATTCCCGTGTTTTCATTCCCATGGTTTTTACATTTTTTCCGCCATGGATCTTGCAGTGACGCATCGAAGCTCCTGGTGGTGTTCACTCCTGGGTACAACATCGGGCGACCAAGTTTGACACGCTCTACTGAACCTCTTCGTCGCCGACACCTCCCTGCGACATCGCATCCCGGACTCCAGTTTTGTGCTAGGTAAACTACACGATTCATGCCATCTTTTTATAGAGCTATATTGGCTTGGTTCTACATGATCCATGCAGTTTTGGCCTAGTTAAGTTATACACGATCCATCATGATATACGAAGATTAAATAAATTAACAAAGAAGAAATGTGGTCTTCTGTTTCACAAATTTAGTTTTATATATATATATATATATATATATATATATATATATATATATATATATATATATATACTACATCTGTCTCTAAATAAATGTTGCTCCGACAGCTTATTACGGTAGTATATTTCTAGTTCAATTCCTGGCCGAGAACGACAAATACTAAAAACCAGAGGTAGTAGTATGTAGTTTCTGGATTTAGAAGTAAATGATGCACGGGTTATCTGATCAACCACTCCAAATGTTGTACTCTCATTCCTATTTTACAAATTTGTATTCTTAAGATTTTCAGTTACCATGGTTTTCACTTTTTTCTTTCTTGTGACTTTCTCGGATCATACGTTTTTTCTATTCTTTCTTTTCTAATTCCTCCGTTAGTAACAAACACTGCAGTTTATAGAAAGCACACCGTTCGATCCAAAATCTACGTCGGTCATGTAATCTGACGTTATCACTGTTATTTGGAATGACTACTTACAATGCTCTTTACATTAGCAACAAGACATCAAACCGTGATGTCGTCTACAAGCATTCATGGTGGCCAACAAGCACCTGACATAACTATAAATGTGTTTACTATCAAAATTAAACAAATTTTGACAATATTAAATCGTTTGCATGGTACGTAGAGAATATTGCAGCACATGATGTTCAAGAATCCTGAGGTTCTTTACTCCCTGGTACTACTATGATGCATGAACCAAAATCAGGTATAGATATAAAAACTAGAAATACTCCTTCCGCCCCATCGTATTTTTACTTTTGGAGCTTAAAAAATGTCCCACTCCAACTCTATCCTCGGTAGTAGCTTCCAACTACCCATATCACACCACATTACTACCTGCCTTTCTACCGTGCCATTTGTTTTGGCAGAGCGTGTTAGTTTTTCACTCTACTCCTTTGGCATTGAATTTGGAGCATTTTGAGAGACTACATTTTGTCCTTTAGATGTATTGATGATGGGTGTATCATGGTCATTTGCATTCTTTCCTAGGCTCTACTAATTGTTTTAGCATGCCTTGCGATTCTACTTTCTTATTAGTACTTTGTCTTTATAGTTAACAGTTCATCAAACTATGTGATGGCGTGATTTTTTTATGCCTCCACGCTGTGCTCTCTCGCCGCCGACCACTCCGGCCGGCACCGGCGCCCACACCCTGCTGCTGGTCACTTCAGTGTCCTCCCCGACGCATCTCCCTCGCCCATCGCCACGTCCCATCCTTCGCGTGCCATGATTACCCCGCCGCCCGCAAATCTCTGGCCATTACTCACCCTGCCACCAATCCTCCTCGAGAGTTTCGGCGAGACCGAATCCTCGCTTTGTTGAGTGTCGCAAGCTGGCACTATGCAGTACTGCACCTGCAGTAGCTGCCACTGACAAGTAGACCTGATGTCTCATGGGCCCACATGTCAGTGGCAGCTAATGCAGGTGCAGTACTGCGGAGGATTTCAATCCCGCAAGCTGCCTGCCTTATCTGTCTTGCATTCGCCACCTGCTACCGCTGGCGTTCATTACTTGCCCCGCAACGAATAATTCTCTTCGAGACACGCTACGGCTGATGTCAGTCAGACCAAAACGGCAAACCCTATCTTTGTCTAGTATAGCATTGCCAGCTGCATGCCCCCTCACAGTCTTGCTTGCTTTGCTCTGGGACTGAAAATCCTTTGCAGTACTACGAGTGCATACCGCCACTGACATGTGTACCTGATGGCTCATTTTAGGGTATGAACAACAACAAAGAAGTCAATAATGTAACCCCCCCCCCCTCAAAATAGTTGTCGTTAGGACAGTCCTAACTACTGTAGTAGTTCATTTTTAATTCATTTGTTGGTCTGATACGATAATTAATATAAACCAGGAGGGAGTACTATAGAACAAAATGGTGCTGGCATGACGGGGTCGTCCCACGCTCGTATTTTCCGCACTCGTCCTGAAGATGGTATGAACATCAGACTTTTCTTCTTTTCACACTATTTGTACATGATACTAAACTTGTTCAGCCGGTAATTTGCTTTAATCGTTTACTGTTTGAATCAATGTAACAGAAGGAAAGAAGCTAGGAAGAAGTGTGGCTAAAGGACTTAAGGTTGCCAGAATATGATATGCATCCTAAGTTAGTAGAACGGAGCATGTGAAGCTACCAATTCAGTTCTATGCTAGGTTGGGTGCTGCAGTTGGTATTAATCAGTGGCACTTTGTCGATGATGTGGTTATGTTTACAAAAAGACATGCATCCCACAGCGGTGCAAGGAAGTGGGCAGCGGTTGGCCATAGTAACAAGAGAGATATAGTACGAGACATTCTGGTTAGTGTTCTCACACCCCCACACAAGTATTTTTTCTTGCAATCTCCATCCTGTACGTTTACAGCATCTTGTTATACAATGTGCAGGATTCCTGGAAGATGGAGGACACACCTGAGAGCGCAAGAAAATTTTTGAAAATTGCTGGTGAGCGCTACAAGGGGTGGCACTCGACTTTACATGCCACCTATAAGAGTTATTCTACCGATGAAGAACGTATATGAAACCAGCCTGCTGATATAACAGCGCCCGAGTGGTTGCACCTAATAGAATATTTTGGGTCTGAGTGATTCAAGGTCAGCTAACTTTTTAATAGCTTCGCATCATACAAAAAATATTTCATTTACTTTCATTCGTGGAATTAATTCTTAAAATTATTGCAGTCAATAAGCAGGACCAGTTCTCAAAATCGAAGCAGACAAAAGGCGTGTCATTTGCTTGGCTCCAAATCCAACACCCAACTTTGTTACGAGAAGGTATGAAAAATAAATCACACTTTTACTTTGCATTGCAAATAATATGTACACCGACATGTTGAAGTTTACTTGTATTTTATGTAGCGAGACCCAGAGACCGGAGAAGAACCTGATGACATACAACTGTGGGAGGCAAGCCATTTGTTGGAGAACGGTAACTGGACAAACAAGCTGGCAGAAGCTGTACATGTGAGTAACACTTCAAACAATCCCCAATTAAATAAATATTTGCAAATTACCTGTGACTTTTCTTTTCGTATATAGATCCAGGCACGTGCCCAAGTGGATGACATGGAAGCTGAGCAGGGAGGCCCAATGCCAAATGAGGAGAGAAACCACATCTTCCAGCGTTGTGTAGGGATTAGCTTGACAGGAGCTTCAAGAGTTGTGATTCTAGATGTTATTTGGAACTAAGCTGTTGGAAGGCAAGCCTGATCATCATAGGTCAGAAGAAATTTATATACACATACAATTTGATAACTTATGGAACAGGTGAAGGTGATAAATATGATAGTCAACAAGCCAAAAAGGATCACTTGTTCAAATTAATCTTCTCTACAGAAGCTGAATTTAATAATGTTCGAAACATGTTATCTAACGTTGAAATAGAACATTGTTCTAAGTTGATTTTAGAGGAGACAAATATATGCAATATATATCATACATTTTTTCCAGCATTGACATCTTCTCGCATATAGGGTTTCAAATCCTTTTTAATGCTTCTCTCTACGCGCTTGATGTTTTCTGGTTCGGTGAAAAGGTACATCTCTTCATACTGATTTCCTCTTCATTATCTCCCACATTCTCAACCCAACAATATTTTGCTTTCCAGAAACAACTACGTGCATCTTCTCAATTTCTGGATCTTGTACATAAAAAATTTGTGCAACACTATCGGCGAGAACCCACAGGTCATCTTTATAACCCACTTTATTCAAGTCTACCAGTGTCAGCCCGTAATTGTCCACTATCACACCATTAGGATGTTTGACCCATTGGCACTTAAATACGGGCATTAACATTCTTTCACCATAATCGAGTTCCTATATTTCCTCTATGAATTCGAAGTATGTGGTCTTCTGCCGTTGTGAATCATAAGCCTCAATACGAACACCACTATTTTGTGCAACACTCTTACCGTCTTTTTCTTTATTGTAAAATGTGTAACCATTGATGTCATATGCTTGCCATGATGTCACCAAAGCAGATGGGCTAGAAGCTAACTTCTTCATTGTTGCCTCTTCTATAGAGTTTCCGTATGATATATTTTTGTCCATTAACCATTCCGTGAAACATCTTCTATGCTCTTTTAGGATCCAGTCCTCTGTGCGGTCTTGGTTTTTTTCGCGAAGCTCAATTTGGTGTTCCTCGATGTACGACTCAGCTATTGCGAGCTGTTGTAGTACACCAAAGTGTGCACGGTGTATATTCTTGTAATTTTGAACGATACAAGTTTTCTTACCCACTTTGCCTCTCTCACATAGTCTACCCTCATGTACTAGTATAGGCACACCTATCGGTTTTCCATCTTTGATGTAATCAGCGCAACCCTCAATCACTTCTTCAGTGGTGTATCCTTCCATAATTGAACCCTCTGGGTGAGCATAGTTCCGCACATAACCTTTTAATACTCCTAAATATCTCTCGAACAAAAACATATGATATAAATATAGTGGCCCCAATGCTTTTATCTGATCAACAAGATGTATGATTAGGTGTACTTGCATATCAAAAAAGGATGGTGGGAAACACATTTCAAGCTTGCACATAGTCTCGACGATGTATGTTTTCAGATAGTCTAAATCTTCACATGCTATCACCTTTTGTGATACTGCATTGAAGAAGTAACACAAACATGTGATGATAACTTTTATATGATCAGGTTTGATGACTCTTATTGCAACGGCAAGGAACACTGTCATCATCATGTGACGGTCGTGAGAATTATAGCCGAATAAAGATAAGTCTTTCATCGAGACTAGTTTGCGGATATTGGATGAGAAACTCGTGGGCACTTTGATCCCACGCAAGCATTGCAAATTACTTTTTTCTCTTCTAGTGTCAAGTTGTAGCTGGCTGGGGGAAGGTAATGCTTCCCGTTCGCCTTTTCTACTGGATGAAGCTCTGGTCTCAAATCAAGATTTACTAGGTCCATACGTGAATTAAATCTGTCCTTTGTTTTCCTCAGCATGTCTAGCATGGTTCCAATGATGTTGTCAAATACATTCTTTGTAACGTGCATCAAATTGATATTATAGCAAAATTCCAGATTCTTCCAATACATAAGATACTTGAAAAAAATTGATTGTTTCTTGAAAGTGATGTTAGTTGTATCACCCGAAGATGTACTTTCCTTTCTCTTGATTCCTTTACATTTTTTGCCCTTACAGAAAGCAATATGAATGTATTTGACCATTTCGAACACAAGTTTTCCACTATAAGGTTTTGGTGTAGTATCTTTTTCGATTTTGTTATCAAATTGTTCTTTCATATTCTAGTACTTGTGTGTATCTATCAAGAACCGCCAGTGTCTCATGTACACCGTCTTTCTGGATGAAGTGAGGTATAGAAATCCAGTTCTATCCATGCACCTTACACAACCTTTCTTCCCTTTCATTTGTCCTGATAATGTAAACAATCCAGGATAATCATGCACTGTAACGAATATCATTGCTCCTAGCATGAAATACTCCCGCTTGTACTCATCACATGTACGTACCCTTTCATTACACAATTTTGCCATATCTTCCATTAAAGGTTCCAAGAATACATCCATTTCGATGTCGGGTTGTTTCGGATCTTGGATAAGAACAGATAACAAGATATATTTCCTTTTGTGACACAACCACGTCGTTAGGTTGTACATCTTTAAGACCACAGGCCATGTGTCGTGTATGCTCCTTTTTTCACCAAACAGATTCAATCCGTTTGTACCCAAGGCAAACCTTACATGTCTGATTTCTTTTGCAAATTCTGGATACCAAATATCAAAAATTTTGCACTGCATTGCATAACCAGGGTGTCAAATATGTTTTTCATTCTTCTTGCGCTGCTCGGAATGCCAACGCATAAGTTCAGCCTCCTTTGGGTTTGAGAACAAATGCTTCAAGCGATCAATTACCGGAAGGTACCACATCACCAAGGCAGGAATTTTTATGTTATTCTTCCCGTCTGCATCGCCAGAAGTATTGTCATCGCCACCTTCAGTACCAATAATACACTTCTTATTCTTCTAAAATTTTTTCATGTTCGTAACATACTAGTGATTGTAGTCGTTCTTATATCTACTGACACCACAGATGGGGTATCTAGTTGCGAGCTCATGCTCTTTGCGATACAGAATACAATGGTTCACACAAGCGTGTATTTTTCTAACACCTAGTGCCATCGGGCAAAGAAGTTTCTTCACTTTATAAGTGCTTCTGGGCAGTTTATTTTGATTTGGAAGAATTTCTGCCATAAGATTTGTAACACCCTCATTTTCATGCATCATGCCCTACATACACTCATATACATGTTTAACATTAACCACAACAAGAGGAACGGGTTTAAAATTGTTTTGCAGCATTTAAAATTGATTTGGAACAAAACCGCACTTAAAACGCGGGAAAGTGCGGACTAGTCCGATTTTACTGAGGACTAGTCCGATTTCTCCTAACTAAAAACGGACTTGTCCGTTTTTTGTGCGGACTAGTCCGATATTCCAAGAATCCTTGAAAAATTTCTAAGTCCTTGGACTTTTCTGGACTAGTCTGGTGCTCCAGCGGACTTGTTCGATTTCCTCTCTGTTTAAAGTCGGACTTGTCCGATGTTTGGCCAGACTTGTCCGATTTTCTCTCTGGACGACTTCGGACTAGTCCGGTCCTTTCTGGACTTGTTCGATATTTCGCGACTCCGAATCGATCTTTCGTTTTATGACTTGTTTCGTGGGTTTCACGTTAAGTGGGCTTAGGGACGTCGTGCCTAACTCTTTTAGAGCCCATGTGGGACTCTAAACTGGCCTCTACTCATCCCAAACTCGAAATCCATCTAACCCTAGCCTCCACCTCTATATAAACAACCCCACCCCTTGGATTGACATCTATTTGCCACTTTTCCACCCCATCCAAACCCTAGTTCATGGAGATCCACCACCAAGGAGGGAGGAGAAGATCCCAAGCAAGAAGAAGAAGAGGAGGAAACGAAAGAGGATAAAGATCTCCACCAAGTTTCGTTCCTCATCACCAATTCATCTCCAAGTTCATCACCAACCCTAGATCATCAAGATCCAAGTGCTACCTCCAAGTTTCTTGATTCATTGGAGTCCTAAACACCTGGTATACCTTCTATTCTCTTTTCCTTACGTGAATTCAACCCCTAATCTCTGAATTTACGTCAATCTAGAAAACCCTAATCTGCTGATCTCATAAAGTGCGGACTTGTCCGGTCCCTAGCGGACTAGTCTGGTCTTCCTGGTTAAATTGCATCAAATTGATTCTAAAATTTGATCTAATCAAATACAAACCTGTATAAACTTGTTAAAAGTTATTAGAACTAGTTATTGATCATTAAAAGCAATCTATTAACAAGTTCTACCTTGCATTTGCATCAATCATGCATGTCATGTCATATTGAGTAATATTTGTGCACTCTTTGATTGTGTTTCTTGTCTTGTATGTTTATTGTGTGGATTAGACGGATTTTCGCTAGAGAGTGTCGCGAAGGATCTACAGCACCAAGAGTTTGAAGGCTTTGACCCTAATCAACAGCAAGAGCAAGGCAAGTGTCCTTGAAGCATATTGATCCTGTTTTGAAAATAAATGTTTTGTTTGCAAAATTGCATGCTTGTGTCAATTTGATGGGAATCCTATGATAGGAAGTTAACTAGAATTGTTTACCCACCCTTGTCACCTGGAATATATGGTAGAGTCGGGACGGGTTTTTTACCTTTTTGCTTCGCTTAATTAATTGGGATGGGAATACAACACTACACATTTAATTAGGCATTAATGATATTTTGGTTAATGTGAACTGGTCAATATGATATGGTAATGGGTGATCTAAGCAAGCCTAGTATGTGGATGGGTTGGATGTCATGGTGATTTGCTTGCTTTAGATCTAAGGACCGGTTCATGCGAGAATAAGCCAGGACTACAGTGCCACCACGAGGCCAAGTATGGGTGCGGCGTAGCTGATTAATTAGGGCTTTGCTAGTGCTGTTCGGACCATTGTGGATGCTCGGGGAAGAGGAGTCGGATTGGGTTTGTTGATGATTGGTGGGACTACCCTGGGATCCGAATGGCTCAAGAGGGGGCCCTTGGTTGAAGATGTGCTCAGTTGGAGGCATCGCCACCGGTGAAACCTCAGTGGGGTCTAAATAGGCTAGTAATCCCTTTGTAAAGGATATTTTGTGATCTCTTGGCCACACACCGACGGAAGTGTGAGACGGCATAATAGAGGTTCTAGTCATCGAAAGGTGATGAAATCACAAACACGTGGGTAAAGTGGTACAAACTCTGCAGAGTCTAATAAAACTATCATGATAGCCGTGCTCCTGGTTATGAGCACCTGGACAACTTCCATGATTAGAGGGTACTCGGTATTGGGATGGTTTTTGGGATGGTTATGATTGATATTATGGTTATGGATTAATTTTTGGTATTGAATATGGTTATTGGCAAATGGTGAAATCTGAATTATTGATGATGGTAGTGAATTCAGATTGGTATTACGATATTACTTATGATTATGATGGGTTTACTTCACATACATATAATATATTGCTTTTCAAATGTTTTAATGTACTTTTCAGCACTTAGCCATTATTATTGTCGTCATTTGGATTAGCCACATGTCATACTTTCCACACTTGCTGAGTACGACATGTACTCACTCTTGCAATCCCCCCCCCAACAGTTGCAGGTCAGGATTGGGAGTTTAATAGTGAGAATGTGGAGTTCTAGGCCGTGTCTACCGTGAGCTTTGCCTGTGGTGTTATTGGAGTTGCACTATCCCTTATGCTTAGTTGTTTAGTTTGCTAAATTAGTCTATTTCCGCAGCATTAGTTGAACTTGTCATTAATCTTCATTAGAGCTTGTATTCGAGGATAATATGGTTTTGTAATAAAATTTGGTTAACTAATTTTGTTCTGTGGTAATTTTCGGTATATCCTTTTGTTATTGCACTCGTGTATGTGTGATGAACATCCTGGGCACACATATGCGTTAGCTTGGTTCATTTTTCGGAATCGGGCGTTACGGATTGGTATCAGAGCCACAGGTTGACCGTAGGACACAGCCTAGATAGAATGGACACTTTAGAGCACATAGGGGCACTCAGGAATCGATGTGTTTTTGCTTGGTGTGCTGTTGCTATATATTTTATTTGCTTGTGTGCTTAATAGCGGATTTTGGGATGTTTTAGCATTGCCATGTCCACCTAGGCTAGTGTAGCTAGTTGTTTAGTTTCATATCCCTTGATGCATATAGTTGGGGACGTTTTCTAATTCTTACCTATTGCTTTTCTCCAGATGGTGAGGACTCACAACCAGAGGGATGGCAATGATGAGGAGGAGAACAATGGAGTGCCTCAAAACAACATTGGACAAAGATCTACTCAGGGAGCTATCAACATTGAGCAGCTATTGGCTATGCAAAACCAGCTCATGCAGACCATGATACAAACTATGGGACAGCTGCAGGCTGGCAATATCAACAATCAGCCCCACATGCCTCCACCGCCACCCCCGCCACCTCATAACCGATTGGGAGAGTTTATGAGGACTAGGCCGCCAACCTTTGCTCAAGCCGCTGACCCTATGGATGCGGATGATTGGCTCAAGTCCGTGGAGAAGAAACTTGCTATTGTCCAATGCAGTGACCGGGAGAAGGTCTTGTTTGCTTCTCATCAACTAGTTGGAGCAGCTGCGGATTGGTGGGATTCTTATTGCAATGCTCATGAGAACCAAGAGAGAGTCACTTGGGCTGACTTCAAAGAGAGCTTCCGTTCTCATTATGTGCCTGAGGGAGTTATGATTTTGAAGAGGCAAGAATTCGAGAACTTAAGGCAAGGAAGATCAAGCGTGAGTGAATATCTCAATAAGTTCACTCAACTCTCAAGGTATGGGCCCGAGGATGTGAGTCGGGACAGCCAGAAGCAATACTTGTTCATGAGGGGCTTGAACAATGAGATCCAAGTGCAATTGCTCAATTGTGACTATGCCAACCTCCAGAAGCTTGTGGACAAAGCAATTGTGGTTGAGAACAACATCCGTGATATGGAGCAAGACAACAAGAGGAAGGCACCATATCAAGGACAGCAACAAGTAAGTAATGTGCGCCCTCGCCTTGCACCACCCAATGCGCCCTATAACAACACCTCTATTCCTGCTCAACGCCCTAGATTTGCACCGCACCCAACTCAGTTTGTGCAGCAGCGCCCTGTCATGCAAGCACCTAGGCCTCCAATGCCTTATGCACCTCGCGCCAACCTTCCTGGTGCAAATGTTCAAAACCAAGCTCGTCCCAATAATTCTGGTGGAGTTAAGAAGTGTTATACTTGCGGAGAAGCTGGACACTTTGCGCATCAATGTCCTAAGTCAGGCCTTGGTCAAGGAAGCAATGCACCAAGGCAAAACCCAAGACCCAATGGAGGAGCGCCACAAGGAAGCCATGGACAGCAAAATTTTGCTCGTGGCAATGTGAACCATGTCTCTACGGAGGATGCTCAACAAACGGATGACGTGGTCATTGGTATGTTTCTCGCCAAATCCAACCCCGCGACTATGTTATTTGATTTTGGAGCATCGCATTCATTCATTGCATCGAAGTATGTTGCCAAGTATAGTTTTCCTATCTCTCATATGAAGTTTACTCTATTGGTTAAGTCTCCTGGAGGAGAGATGAGGACAAATATAGTATGTCCAAAAGTAAGCCTTAGAATAAGGGGGGTAGACTTCTCCGCCAACCTCATTGTTTTGGATTCTCAAGGATTGGACATTATACTTGGTATGGACTGGTTGAGGAAGCACAATGGAGTTATTGAGTGTGTCACAAAGACGGTGAAGTTGACCAATGAAGAAGGGATCACCGTAGAATTTGAAGCATCTCAAACCGCACCGAAGCAATTGGAGCTGAATGATATGGACGGTGCCGCAATTGAGGAGATTTTGGTGGTGTGTGAATTTTTGGATGTTTTTCCGGATGAGTTGCCAGGTATGCCACCTGATCGAGACATTGAGTTTGTTAGTGATCTAATACTTGGAACTGCACCTATAGCTAAGAGGCTGTATAGGATGCCTCCTATGGAATTTGCGGAGCTCAAGAAGCAAATTCAAGAGCAACTAGAGAAGGGTTTCATTCGGCCCAGCTCTTCACCTTGGGGAGCGCCTGTGCTGTTCGTGGACAAGAAGGATGGATCCCAAAGGATGTGCGTAGATTATCGAGCTCTCAACGAGGTATAACAATCAAGAACAAGTACACCTTGCCATGCATAGCTGACTTGTTTGATCAGATGAAGGGTGCTTGTGTCTTCTCTAAGATAGATTTGAGGTCGGGATACTTTCAAATGAAGATTAGACCATCAGACATACCCAAGACAGCTTTTAGGACACGGTATGGATCTTATGAGTACACCGTGATGTCTTTTGATCGACAAATGCGCCTGCCTACTTTATGTACCTCATGAATAAGGTCTTCATGGAGTACTTGGACAAGTTTGTTGTGGTGTTTATTGATGACATTATGATCTACTCGAAGGATGAGAAGGAACATGAGGAACACTTGAGGCTTACGCTGTAGAAATTAAGAGAGCATCAATTGTATGCCAAGCTCAACAAGTGTCAGTTTTGGTTGAGAGAGGTGTCGTTTTTGGTTCATATAATTTTAGGAGGAGGAGTATCGGTTGACCCCGGAAAGTGAGAGACGTGTTGAAGTGGGAGCCCCTGCAAAGTGTCAAGGAAATAAGAAGTTTTCTTGGGATGGCTGGATATTACCGTCGGTTTATCAAGGACTTCTCCATGATAGCCAAGCCTATGACGGAGTTGCTAATGAAGGGAAAGGCTTTCCAATGGACCCAAGCTTGTCAAAACAGTTTTGAGGAGTTGTAGAAGAGGTTGACAACAACCCCGGTTTTGGTACTGCCGGATGTGAGCAAGAGTTTTGATATTTATTGCGACGCATCGAGACAAGGACTTGGATGTGTATTGATGCAAGAAGGTCAAGTGGTAGCCTATGCATCAAGACAATTGAAGAAACATGAGCAGAATTACCCAACACATGATTTGGAACTCGCGGCCGTGGTACACGCATTGAAGATTTGAAGACACTATATCCTTGGACATAGGTGTGGAATTTATACTGATCATAAGAGTCTGAAGTATATTTTCACACAAACAGATCTGAACTTGAGGCAACGGAGATGGTTGGAGCTCATCAAAGATTATGATTTGAGGATCAACTATCATCCGGGAAAAGCCAATGTAGTGGCCGATGCTTTGAGTAGAAAAGGAGTAAGTCATGAACTCACAATTCAAGAATTGCCATCCGAGTTATGTAAGGAGTTTGAAAGGTTGAACCTCAGATTTGTAAATGAGATGGAGATGATGGAGTTAAACCCAATCCTGGAGCAAGAAATTCGAGAAGCACAGACCACAGATGAGGAGATCAAGGAAATCAAGGACAGGACCAAAGAAGGGAGAGAATTCAGATTTGATGAAGACGAACATGGTACCTTATGGCTTGGGAAGAGAATCGTTGTGCCGAATGTGAAGCATATTCGGAAGACGATATTAAAAGAGGCACATGAATCACTTTACTCAATTCACCCTGGTTGTACAAAGATGTACAAAGACTTGAAGACTAGCTATTGGTGGGATAGCATGAAGAAGGACATAGCTGAATATGTAGCATTGTGTGATGTGTACAATGAGTCAAGGCGGAACATCAAAGGCCAGCTGGATTATTGCAACCACTGAAGATTCCGAAATGGAAGTGGGAAGAAATCGGTATGGACTTCATAGTTGGGTTACCACGTACTCAGTCCGGGTATGACTCAATTTGGGTAATTGTGGATCGCTTAACCAAGTCAGCTCATTTTGTCCCTATGAAGACCAAATATACAGCTGCACGATTGGCCGAAATATACATGGAGCATATTGTGTGTCGACATGGAGTCCCTAAGAAGATAGTCTTGGATAGAGGTTCTCAGTTTACCTCCAGATTTTGGCAAAAATTGCATGAAGCTTTGGTAACGAGGTTGAATTTTAGTTCAGCATATCATCCTCAAACGGATGGACAAACCGAGAGGACCAATCAAATTTTGGAGGACATGTTAAGAGCTTGTGCTTTAAAGCATGGGAAGAGTTGGGACAAGAGCTTGCCATACGCAGAATTTTCTTACAACAATAGTTACCAAGCAAGCTTGAAAATGTCACCATATGAAGCGCTTTATGGAAGGAAGTGTAGGACACCTTTATTCTGGAATGAGGCAGGAGAAACTCAAGTATTTGGTCCAGATGTGTTGCAAGAAGCCGAAAAGCAAGTCCAAATAATTCGTGAAAACTTGAGGGCTGCCCAATCAAGGCAAAAAGGCTATGCGGACACTAGGAGAACGAAATTAGCCTTTGAAGTGGGAGATTTTGTTTACCTCAAGGTGTCACCAATGAGAGGTCATAAGAGGTTTAACATAAGAGGAAAGCTAGCACCTCGTTATATTGGACCATTAAAGATTTTGGACAAAAGAGGAGAAGTAGCGTATAAGTTGGAGATGCCAGCTCATCTTTCGGATGTCCATGATGTCTTTCATGTTTCCCAGCTCAAGAAGTGTTTGAGAGTACCAGAAGAACAAGTGCCAATGAAAGAATTGGAACTAGAGGAAGATTTGACGTATGCCGAACAACCGGTCAAAATCTTGGGAACTAAGGAGAGGGTCACAAGGAACAAGGTCATTAGATGGTGTAAAGTTCAATGGAAGCACCACACCGAAAAAGAAGCAACGTGGGAATTGGAGGATGATCTCAAGAAGGAATTTCCCTATCTCTTCTCTTCCGCGTCGAATCTCGAGGGCGAGATTCATTTTAAGGGGGTAGGTTTGTAACACCCTCATTTTCATGCATCATGCCCTACATACACTCATATACATGTTTAACATTAACCCACAACAAGAGGAACGGGTTTAAAATTGATTTGCAGCATTTAAAATTGATTTGGAACAAAACCGCACTTAAAACGCAGTAAAGTGCGGACTAGTCTGATTTTACTGAGGACTAGTCCGATTTCTCTTTGACTAAAAACGAACTTGTCCGTTTTTGGTGCGGACTAGTCCGATATTCCAAGAATCCTTGAAAAATTGCTAAGTCCTTGGACTTTTCCGGACTAGTCCGATGCTCCAGTGGACTTGTCCGATTTCCTCTCTGTTTAAAGTCGGACTTGTCCGATGTTTGGCCAGACTTTTCCTATTTTCTCTCTCGACGACATCGGACTAGTCTGGTCCTTTCCGGACTTGTCCGATACTTCGTGACTCCGAACTAATCTTTCGTTTTACGACTTGTTTCGTGGGTTTCATGTTAAGTGGGCCTAGGGACGTCGTGCCTAACTCTTTTAGAGCCCATGTGGGACTCTAAACCGGCCTCTACTCATCCCAAACTCGAAATCCATCTAATCCTAGTCTCCACATCTATATAAACAATCCCACCCCTTGGATTGACATCTATTTGCCACTTTTCCACCCCACCCAAACCCTAGTTCGTGGAGAGCCACCACCAAGGAGGGAGGATAAGATCCTAAGCAAGAAGAAGAAGAGGAGGAAACAAAAGAGGATCAAGATCTCCACCAAGTTTCGTTCCTCATCAACAATTCATCTCCAAGTTCATCACCAACCCTAGATCACCAAGATCCAAGTGCTACCTCCAAGTTTCTTGATTCATTGGAGTCCTAAACACCTTGTATACCTTCTATTCTCTTCTCCTTACGTGAATTCAACCCCTAATCTCTGAATTTACGTAAATCTAGAAAACCCTAATTTGCTGATCTCGTAAAGTGCGGACTTGTCTGGTCCCTAGCGGACTAGTCCGGTCTTCCTGGTTAAATTGCATCAAATTGATTCTAAAATTTGATCTAATCAAATCCAAACCTGTATAAACTTGTTAAAAGTTATTATAACTAGTTATTGATCATTAAAAGCAATCTATTAACAAGTTCTACCTTGCATTTGCATCAATCATGCATGTCATGTCATATTGAGTAATATTTGTGAACTCTTTGATTGTGTTTCTTGTCTTGTATGTTTATTGTGTGGATTAGACGGATTTGCGCTAGAGAGTGCCACGGAGGATCTACAGCACCAAGAGTTTGAAGGCTTTGACCCTAATCAACAGCAAGAGCAAGGCAAGTGTCCTTGAAGCATATTGATCCTGTTTTGAAAATAAATGTTTTGTTTGCAAAATTGCATGCTTGTGTCAATTTGATGGGAATCCTATGATAGGAAGTTTACTAGAATTGTTTACCCACCCTTGTCACTTGGAAGATATGGTAGAGAGTCGGGAAGGGCTTTTTACCTTTTTGCTCCGCTTAATTAATTGGGATGGGAAAACAACACTACACATTTAATTAAGCATTAATGATATTTTGGTTAATGTGAACTGGTCAATATGATATGGTAATGGGTGATCTAAGCAAGCCTGGTGTGTGGATGGGTTGGATGTCATGGTGGTTTGCTTGCTTTAGATCTAAGGACCGGTTCATACGATAATAAGCCAGGACTACAGTGCCACCACGAGGCTAAGTATGGGTGCGGCGTAGCTGATTAATTAGGGCTTTGCTAGTGCTGTTTGGACCATTGTGGATGCTCGGGGAAGGGGTAGTCGGATTGGGTTTTTTGATGATTGGTGGGACTACCCTGGGATCCGAATGGCTCAAGAGGGGGCCCTTGGTTGAAGATGTGCTCAGTTGGAGGCATCGCCACCGGTGAAACCTCAGTGGGGTCTAAATAGGCTAGTAATCCCTTTGTAAAGGCTATTTTGTGATCTCTTGGCCGCACACCGACGGAAGTGTGAGAAGGCATAATAGAGGTTCTAGTCATTGAAAGGTGATGAAATCACAAACACGTGGGTAAAGTGATACAAACTCTGCAGAGTCTAATAAAACTATCATGATAGCCGTGCTCCCGGTTATGAGCACCTGGACAACTTCCATGATTAGAGGGTACTCGGTATTGGGATTGTTTTTGGGATGGTTATGATTGGTATTATGGTTATGGATTAATTTTTGGTATTGAATATGGTTATTGGCAAATGGTGAAATCTGAATTATTGATGATGGTAGTGAATTCAGATTGGTATTATGATATTACTTATGATTATGATGGGTTTACTTCACATACATATAATATATTTCTTTTCAAATGTTTTAATGTACTTTTCAGCACTTAGCCATTATTATTGTCGTCATTTGGATTAGCCACATGTCATACTTTCAACACTTACTGAGTACGACATGTACTCACTCTTGCAATCCCCCCCCCCAACAGTTGCAGGTCAGGATTGCGAGTTTAATGGTGAGAATGTAGAGTTCTAGGCTGTGTCTACCGTGAGCTTTGCCTGTGGTGTTATTGGAGTTGCGCTATCCCTTATGCTTAGTTGTTTAGTTTGCTAAATTAGTCTATTTCCACTGCATTAGTTGAACTTGTCATTAATCTTTATTAGAGATTGTATTCGAGGATAATATGGTTGTGTAATAAAATTTGGTTAACTAATTTTGTTCTGTGGTAAATTTTTGTATATCCTTTTGTGATTGCACTCGTGTATGTGTGATGAACATCCTGGGCACACATATGCGTTAGCTTGGTTCATTTTTTGGAATCGGGCGTCACAAGATTCAAAGGATCAGAGAAACTACAATTGGACCATCCGTGTGTGGCTTTCAACTTTAGTAGTTCTAGGACTGCACGCATAGTAAACTCTTTATCACAACCGTTTGGTTCATCATATAAAAGCTCTGTCGCTGCATTCTGCAATGTCTCCATTTTACTTAAACCTTTACTTGCTCCCATAGAAGTCAATACATATGGTTCAATGTGATGCAACATCTCATCACAATCAAACTCATCGTCATCATCACCATCATGATTGTCACTACCATCATCAATATGAATATTATCGTCATCTGAACCTCTCTCATCATCATTATCCACTTCATGTGTATCTAACTCACCATGCTCTGTCCATATTGTGTAGCTTTTTTTGAAACCCCTTTTCACCAAATGAGATTGGGTTACTATAGTATCTATCCAAGCAATCTTATTTTCACAGTCTATATATGGACATAATATATCATCTATCTTTTGCAACTTCGCATGTCTCTTGGATGGTTCAATAAAATTTGCAATATTATGAATGTGCATAGGATCGGGTCTTGGCATGTTATACATCCACGCTCGACGGTCCATGCTTCAATAACAGATTTCTTGTAAGATTTACAAAATTTGGCCACATATATGACCTAAAGGTCTTCTATTAAATGAATTTACAGAGACATAACAAGCACGTATCATATGATTGTATAGTGGTATCATGTAGGATTGTACATAAGGGTTCCAAGAAAATTTGTTTCATAATTTTCTCAGCTTCCTAGTGGCCATAATGAATTTTTGAAGTTAGGCTTATTCATTGAAACATTTCATCGAACACGTGATGTGCTTGTATTCATCTTCAACCTTTAATCCTTCAAGTCTACTTCTTGTTCTGTAAAATTCATGGGTGAGCTTAAGGGGAGACGAAACTACATCTTTCAACCTTTAATCGTTCAAATCTACTACAAATCACAAGTGGTGGGGGGGGGGGGGGGGCTGAAGGCATATGCAAACACAACAAATTAAAAATATGATAGTGAAGAAGAAGTCTCTTCTAACCCTTTCTCTGTTCGAAGCTTGATCAACTGATGAATGGAGTATCTGCCGGCACATGGTGGAAAATTTTGGTAGCCTGGCGGCGTCGATGGAAAATCTCCAAAGTTAGGTTTTCTGTGGTGCCCAAGGTGTCTTTATATAGGCGTCGGATTTCACAAGCGGTTTTTAACGAAACAACCGCCTGTCATAAAAATTAATAAAGTTCAGGCGGCTTTTTCAGGCAGTTTTTAACTGCTTCACGTGCGGTTGTTACTGAACAACCGCCTGAGAAGAAGCTTATCCCAGGCAGTTATTACTTACCAACCGCCTGGGATAATTCCCCGAGCCTGTTCTTCAATTTTATTTTCCCTTGCTTCTTTTTTATTTAGATTCCAATATAAATACCCAAACATGTATATATTTTGCAAATTGAGTCCAAATTTGATGATTCTTTCTTCTATATTTTCAAAAATTGACATCTACCACCTGGACCAAATATTTTAAAACTTGTATAGCTAACATTGTAATGTTTTGGTGAATATCAAATTAATTTATACTATATTATTCACATTTGTGTATCTCCTAAAAAAAAGGGATCCTTCACTGAAATTTGATTGTATGAACATATTTGTATTATTTATACATGTATGAATTTTGTTAAACTTTTTAAAGCATTCCAACATGTCAAAATTCAAATTATCCATCATTCTAACCAAAATGCTCATATACATATGAGGCATTCATCAAATTTTGAACACACATTGACTCAAAAAAATTAAAAAAGATCTGAAAAAAATTCATAGAGGTTGGTATGATGACTAAAAAGGTCCCTTGAAAAACTAAATGGAAAAATCATTATATTCATCAAGATAGAAAAATGACAAATAGCAATTGCTATATGTTTTTTATGTTCTGGCCAATTTAAAAGGCTTTATGAAGTAAAATTTAATGGTAACCTTTAATACTCAATCATATTACAAGAAAGTGGAATTTGGGCTTTTGAAAGGTGAAAGTGCATCTAGGCATCCCTTGTGGGTTTTGGTGAATTTATGACAAGCAAATGAGATCCTAACTAAATTATTGAGATGAGCGCAGGTTTTAATGAAATTGTGAAGAAAGTGCAAAGAGAAATGAGAGTGAGAAATCAAGTTGAAAGGAGCTCATGAAATGATTATAATGCTTTTTGTGTATGGAGTGTGGTTGAGAAACACACCCCAAGAGCTAAAGCAAATTTTAATCACTCTCACTACACAAAGTTATACAGGTCTAGACTAGTCCGACGTAACCCGGACTAGTCCGATTTCTCTCTATCCAGAATCGGACAAGTCCTCCCAGAGCAGACTTGTCTGCACAGTCCAATTTCCACAGAACGGACTAGTCCGATATCGCTCTAACTAAGATCGGACTAGTCATCCCCAGTGTGGACTAGTCCTCAACACTTCACAGTTTGCACGAAGTCGGACAAGTTCGTAATCACAACGGACTCGTCCGATATCCTTCTGACCTAAATTGGACAAGTCCGATATCTGCACGGATTAGTCGGGAAAACCTTCTGACTAAAATTGGACAAGTCCTCCAAGTGCGGACTTGTCCCCAATTCACTAAGGGTTACACCACGGCTGGACTAGTCCGATATGTGGCAGACTAGTCCGAACATCTCCAGAGACAAAAATGGACTAGTCCGCCCCTGGCCGGACAAGTCCGATAATTTGGGACACTTAGGGTTTCCCACACGCCGCACACCAGACTAGTCCGGAGTCCACCACAGACTAGTTCGATCTTTGTAATCCCTAACGGTAACCTTTGGAAATATTAGTATAAATAGAGGTGCACAGCCCCTAATCAATCTCTCTCGACCCCCTGCGCTGTCACACCCTCTAAGAGCCTAGAAAACACGTCTCTCCATGCAATCAAACGCAAGAAAGATCAAATTCTTGAGGATTAACTTTAGATCAAAGGAGAGACACGATTCTTCACGTTTTGAGCTCTTGGGTTTGATTCTCTCGCACACTCTTGTTCTTTATTGCATATAATTCGAGTGTGTTGGTGGTGTATTCAGTTGTAAATCTTGGAGAGCCCTCAACTTGTGAGAAGGTCCCTTGAACTTGGTGATTTGCCCTTTGTGATTAGTGGAAGAGAATCGGCCTCCGTGGCGATTCGACGAGGGTAGGGTTGGTGAAGACCCGTTCCTTTCGTGGGCTCCTCAACGTGGATGTAGGTTGCCTTCTTGGGAACCGAACCACATGATAAAAATCTTGTGTCTTCACTTTGTGCTTATTGTTCATTGCATCTAGGGTTTAATTGATCATAGTCAAATTACATCAAAACTTGAAACTAGGGTTACCTTGTGCTATCTTCAGTTTAATTGAAGCATTATACTCTAGTTACATCTTAATTTCCCCTGCGTAGATTACTTGGATCGAGATCATCGATCAAACTTGATTGATCCAGTCCGCACGAACCGGACTAGTCCGCACACTACCGAACTAGTCCAATTTATCGGTATTTGATCAAGTTGTTGAGTGTTGCAGGTTCCGACAAAAGTTTAAAAAGGCCTATTCACCCCCACTCTAGGCCACATTCAATTGGTATCAGAGCCGGACTCTTCAAAAAGAGACTAATCGCAGGAAGAGAAAATGTCGAACATGAAGGATGTGCACAAGAGCCTCAACCAAGAGAAGGTTGAAGATGAAAAGGCTCAGAAATTTAGAAGCTCCACGATGCCATTCAAGACTTTGAGGATGATGATGAGGAGACACTTGAACTCAAGGCACTCCTAAGGAAGAAAGTTCTCTCCAAAGGAAAGATGAAGATCAAAGATGAAAAGAAGAAGAAGGGGAGTAGTCACACCGACTACTCCCAATATCATTTTAATTATGATCACTTGAATTCTAACAACAACCATTACTTGTCAATCTCTCTAGGAAAAGCCCCATACTTTGATGGCAATGATTACTCAATGTGGAGGCAAAATATGAAAATGCATTTAATCTCACTTAACCCCAGCTTGTGGCATATAGTGTGTACAGGAATAGATATCTCGGACGACGATGAAGAGCTCACACCAAGTCAAGAGCAAGCAATTCACTAAAATGCTCAAGCTGCAGCGGTCATCACATCTTCATTGAGTAGAGATGAGTTCACCAAAGTGGATGGACTCGAGATTGCAAAAGAGATATGGGACACACTACAAACTACACATGAAGACGATCGTCATGTGCGATGTGACACCCGGTTCTGAAAAGTGAACCAAGTGAACGCATATGTGTGCCCAGGATGTTCAACACACATACACGAGTGCATTCACAAAAGAGTATACAGAAAATTACCACAGAACAAGATTTATTAACCAAATTTATTACACAAACCATATTATTCTCGAATACAAGATCTAATGAATATTAATAACAAGTTCAACTAATGCAGCGGAAATAAACTTAAATAAGCAACTATGCAGATAAGCAAAAGGTATAGCACAGCTCCATGCAACACCACAGGCAAAGCTGACGGTAGACACGGCCTAGAACTCCGCATTATCGCCATTAAACTCCCAATCCCGACCTACAACTGTTGGGGGGTTTGCAAGAGTGAGTACATGTCGTACTCAGCAAGTGTGGAAAGTATGACATGTGGCTGATTCAAATGACGAATATAATAATGGTTGAGTGCTGAAAAGTACATTAAAACATTTGGAAAAGCAATATATTACATGTATGTGAAGTAAACCCATCATAATCATAAGTAATATCATAATACCAGTCTGAATTCACTACCATCATCACTAATTCCAGATTTCACCATTTGCCAATAACCATATTCAATACCAGAAATTAATCCATAACCATTACCAAACCATAACCATCCCAAATCCCAATTTTCCTCTAATCATGTGAGGGTCCAGGTTGCTCATTACCGGGAGCACAGCTATCATGATAGTTTTAGACACACTCTGCAGAGGTTGTACCACCTTACCCACATGTTCGTGATTTCATCACCTTTCGGTGACTAAGGAACCCCTATTATGCTGTCTCACACTTCTATAGGTGTGTGGCCAAGAGATCACAAAATAGCCTTTCATAAGGGAGTACTAGTATGTACGAGCCCACTAAGGTTTCACCGGCAGGCTTGAACCTCCATTCTCCCACCCACGGGCCCCCTCGTGTGCCATGTGGATCCAAGGGTAGCCCTCCTCGACTCCCATTCCCCGCACCATCCAATGGTCCATACAATACTAGCAGCGCTCCTAATTATTCAGCTACGCCGCACCCATACTTGTCCTTGTGTTTGCACTGTGGACCTATCATATTCTCGCATGAACCGGTCCTTAGATCTAAAGCAAGCAAACTACCAGAACATCCAACCCATCCACATACCATGCTTGCTTAGATCACCCATTATCATATCATTTTAACCAGTTCATATTAACCATAATCTCATCAATGCATAATTAATTGTTAGTTGTTTCCCATCCCAATTATTAAGCGAAGCAAAAAGGTAAAAACCATTCCTGACTCACTACCATGTATTCCAGGTGACAAGGGTGGTTTAACAAAGCTAGTAAACTTCCTATCATAGGATTTCCCACAAAATTGACACAAGCATGCAGTTTGCAAACAAAACATTTATTTTAAAAATAGGATCAATATGGTCAAGGACACTTGCCTTGCTCTTGGGATTGGTTCGGGTCAAAGCCTTCAAACTCTTGGTGTTGTAGATCCTCCGTGGCACTCTCTAGCGCAAAATCGTCTAATCCGCATAATTAACATACAAACAAGAAACAAAATCAAAGAGTGCACACATATTACTCAATGTGACATGACATGCATGATTAATGCAAATGCAAGGTAGAACTTGTTAATAGATTGCTTTTAATGATCACTATCTAGTTCTAACAGATTTTAACAGGTTTATATAGGTTTGTATGTGATTAGATATACTTTTAGAATCAATTCAACATAATTTTAGTCACCAAAATCAGACTAGTCTGCAGAAGGCCGGACTAGTCCGCACTTCGCAGAACTAGCGAACTAGGGTTTTCTAGATCGACGTAAATTTGGAGATTAGGGGTTGAATTCACATAAGGAAAAGAGAATAGAAGGTATACCAGGTGTTTAGAACTCCAATGAATCAAGAAACTTGGAGGTAACACTTAGATCTTGATGATCTAGGGTTGGTGATGAACTTGGAGATGAGTTGGTGATGAAGAACGAAAGCTTGGTGGAGATCTTGATCCTCTTTCGTTTCCTCCTCTTCTTCTTCTTGCTTGGGATCTCCTCCTCCCTCCTTGATGGTGGCTCTCCACGAACTAGGGTTTGGGTGGGGTGGAAAAGTGGCAAATAGATGTCAAGCCAAGGGGTGGGGTTGTTTATATAGAGGTGGAGGCTAGGGTTAGATGGATTTCGAGTTTGAGATGAGTAGAGGCCGGTTTAGAGTCCCATATGGGCTCTAAAAGAGTTAGGCACGATGTCCCTAGGCCCACATAATGTGAACCCCAAGAAACAAGTCGTAAAAACAAAAGATCAACTCGGAGTCGCGAAATATCGGACAAGTCCGAAAAGGACCGGACTAGTCCGAAGTTGTCCGGAGAGAAATCGGACAAGTGTGGCCAAAAATCGGGCAAGTCCGACTTTAGTCAGAGAGGAAAACGTACAAGTTCGCTAGGACACCGGACTAGTCCGGAAAAGTCCAAGGAATTAGCAAATTTTCAAGGATTCTTTGAATATCGGACTAGTCGGCACAAAATTGGACAAGTCCGAAAGTTTCCAGAGGCAAAATCGGACTAGTCCACAGCAAAAATGGACAAGTCTGTTTTTAATCAGAGAGAAATCGGACTAGTCCTCACCAAAATCGGACTAGTCCGCACTTTTCAGCATTTTAAGTGCAGTTTTGCTCCAAATCAATTTTAAATGATCCAAGTTAATTTTAAACTCATTCCTCTTGATGTGGGTTAGTGTTAAACATGTATATGAATGTATGTAGGGCATGACGCATGCAAATGAGGGTGTTAAAAACCTACCCCCCTTAAAATGAATCTCTCCCTCGAGATTCGACGCGGAAGAGAAGAGATAGGGAAATTCCTTCTTGAGATCATCCTCAAATTCCCACATTGCTTGCTTTTCTGTGTGGTGCTTCCATTGAACATTACACAATCTAATAACTTTGTTCCTTGTGACCCTCTCCTTAGTTTCCAAGATTTTGACCAGTTGTTCGGCATAAGTCAAATCTTCCTCTAGCTTCAATTCTTCCATTGGCACTTGTTCTTCTGGTACTCTCAAGCACTTCTTGAGTTGGGAGACATTAACGACATCATGAACATCTGAAAGATGAGTTGGCATCTCCAACTTATACGCTACTTCTCCTCTTTTGTCCAAAATCTTGAATGGTCAAATGTATCGAGGTGCTAGCTTGCCTCTTATGTTAAACCTCTTATGACCTCTCATCGGTGACACCTTGAGGTAAACAAAATCTCCCACTTCAAAGGTTAATTTCCTTCTCCTATTGTCCGCATAGCCCTTTTTGTCTTGATTGGGCAGCCCTCAAGTTTTCACGAATTATTTGGACTTGCTTTTTGGCTTCTTGCAACACATCCAGACCAAATACTTGAGTCTCTCCTACCTCATTCCAAAATAAAGGTGTCTTACACTTCCTTCCATAACGCGCTTCATATGGTGACATTTTCAAGCTTGCTTGGTAACTATTGTTGTATGAAAATTCCGCGTATGGCAAGCTTTTGTCCCAACCTTTCCTATGCTTCAAAGCACAAGCTCTTAACATGTCCTCTAAAATCTGATTGGTCCTCTCGGTTTGTCCATCTGTTTGAGGGTGACATGCTGAACTAAAATCCAACCTCGTTCCCAAAACTTCATGCAATTTCTGCCAAAATCTGGAAGTGAACTGTGAACCTCTATCCGAGACTATCTTCTTCAAAACTCCATGCAAACATACTATTCTTCCCATATACAATTCCACCAATTTCTCTCCATTATAGGTGGTCTTGACGGGAATAAAGTGGGCTGAATTATTAACCGATCCACAATTACCCAAATTGAGTCATACCCGGACTGAGTACATGGTAAACCAACTATGAAGTCCATACCGATTTCTTCCCACTTCCATTCCGGAATCTTCAATGGTTGCAATAATCCAGCTGGCCTTTAATGTTCCGCCTTGACTCGTTGGCACACATCACACAATGCTACGTATTCAGCTATGTCCTTCTTCATGCTAGCCCACCAATAACACGTCTTCAAGTCTTTGTACATCTTTGTACAACCAAGATGAATTGAGTATGGTGAGTCATGTGCCTCTTTTATTATTGTCTCCCGAATATGCTTCACATTAGGCACAACAATCCTCTTACCAAGCCATAGGGTACCATGTTCATCCTCATCAAATCTGAATTCTCTCCCCTCTTCGGTCCTTTCCTTTATTTCTTGAATTTCCTCATCCTTGGTCTGTGCCTCTCGAATTTCCTGCTCCAAGGTTGGGTTTAACTCCATCTCCATCTCATTTACAAATCCAAGGTTCAGCCTTTCAAACTCCTTGCATAACTCGGATGGTAACTCTTGAACTGTGAGTTGATGACTTACTCCTTTTCTGTTCAAAGCGTCGGCCACTACATTGGCTTTTCCCGGATGATAGTTGATCCCCAAATCATAATCTTTGATGAGCTCCAACCATCTCCGCTGCCTCAAATTCAGATCCATTTGTGTGAAAATATACTTCAAACTCTTATGATCCGTATAAATTTCACACATATGTCCAAGGATATAATGCCTCCAAATCTTCAATGCATGTACCACGGCTGCAAGTTCTAAATCATGTGTTGGGTAATTCTGCTCATGTTTCTTCAATTGTCTCGATGCATAGGCAACCACTTGACCTTCTTGCATCAATACACATCCAAGTCCTTGTCTCGATGCGCCGCAATAAATATCAAAACTCTTGCTTACATCCAGCAATATCAAAACTGGGGTTGTAGTCAACCTCTTCTTCAACTCCTCAAAACTTTCTTGACAAGCTTGAGTCCAATGGAAAGATTTTCCCTTCATTAGCAATTCTGTCATTGGCTTGGCTATCTTGGAAAAGTCCTTGATGAATCGACGGTAATACCCAGCCATCCCAAAAAACTCCTTATTTCCTTTACATTTTGTGGGGGCTCCCATTTTAACACGTCTCTCACTTTTCTGGGGTCAACCAATACTCCTCCTCCTGAGATGATATGACCCAAAAACGACACCTCTCTCAACCAAAACTCACACTTGTTGAACTTGGCATACAATTGATGCTCCCTCAATTTCTGCAGCGTAAGCCTCAAGTGTTCCTCATGTTCCTTCTCATCCTTCGAGTAAATCATAATGTCATCAATAAACACCACAACGAACATATACAAGTACTCCATGAAGACCTTATTCATGAGGTACATAAAGTAGGACATCACGGTGTATTCATAAGATCCATACCGCATCCTAAAAGCTATTTTGGGTATATCTAATGGTCTAATTTTCATTTGAAAGTATCCCGACCTCAAATCAATCTTAGAGAAGACACAAGCACCCTTCATCTGATCAAACAAGTCTTCTATGCGTGGCAAGGTGTACTTGATCTTGATTGTTACCTCGTTGAGAGCTCGGTAATCCACACACATCCTTTGGGTTCCATCCTTCTTGTCCACAAACAGCATGGGCGCTCCCCAAGGTGAAGAGCTTGGGCGAATAAAACCTTTCTCTAGTTGCTCTTGAATTTGCTTCTTGAGCTCCGCTAGTTCCATAGGAGGCATCCTATATGGCCTCTTAGCTATAGGTGCAGTTCCAGGTACTAAATCAATAACAAACTCAATGTCTCGATCAGGTGGCATACCTGACAACTCATCCAGAAAAACATCCAAAAATTCACACACCACCGGAATTTCCTCAATTGCAGTACCATCCATGTGATTCAGCTCCAATTGCTTCGATGCATATTGAGTTGCTTAAAATTCTATGGTGATCCCTTCTTCATTAGTCAACTTCACCGTCTTCGTGGCACACTCGATAACTCCATTGTGCTTCCTCAACCAGTCCATACCAAGTATAATGTCCAATCCTTGAGAATCCAAAACAATGAGGTTAGCGGAGAAGTCTACCCCCCTTATTCTAAGGCTTACCTTTGGACATACTATATTTGTCCTCATCTCTCCTCCAGGAGACTTAACCAATAGAGTAAACTTCATATGAGAGATAGGCAAACTATACTTGGTGACATACTTCGATGCAATGAATGAATTTGATGCTCCAGAATCAAACAACATAGTCACGGGGTTGGAGTTGGCGAGAAACATACCAATGACCACGTCATCCGCTTGTTGAGCATCCTCCGTAGAGACATGGTTCACGTTGCCACGAGCAAAATTCTACTTTCCACAGTTCCCTTGTGGCTGTCCTCCATTGGGTCTTGGGTTTTGCCTCGGTGCATTGCTTCCTTGACCAAGGCCTGACTTAGGACATTGATGCGCAAAGTGTCTAGCTTCTCCACAAGTATAGCACTTCTTAACTCCACCGGAATTATTGGGACGAGCTTGGTTTTGAACACTTGCACCAGGAAAATTAGCACGAGGTGCATATGGCATTGGAGTCCTAGGTGCTTGCATAATAGGGCGATGCTGCACAAACTGAGTTGGGCGCGGTGCATAACTAGGGCGCTGTACAGGAACGGAAAAGCTGTAATATGGCGCATTAGGTGGTGCAAAGCGAGAGCGCACATTACTTCCTTGTTGTTTTCCTTGATATGGCGCCTTCCTCTTGTTGTCTTGCTCCATCTCACGGATCTTTTCTCAACCACCATTGCTTTGTCCACAAGCTTTTGGAAATTTGCATAGTCACAATTGAACAATTGCACTTGGATTTCATTGTTGAGGCCCCTAATAAACAAGTATTGCTTCTGGCTGTCCCGAATAACATCTTTAGGTGTGTATCTTGAGAGTTGAGTGAATTTGTTGAGATATTCACTCACGCTTGATCACCCTTGCCTTAAGTTCTCAAAATCTTGCCTCTTCAAAACCATAACTCCCTCCGACACATAGTGGGAACGAAAGCTCTCTTTGAATTCTGCCCAAGAGATTCTCTCTTGATTCTCATGAGCATTGCAATAAGAATCCCACCAATCCGCAGCTGATCCAACTAGTTGATGAGATGCAAATAGCACTTTCTCTCGGTCACTGCATTGGATAATAGCCAGCTTCTTCTCCACGGACTTGAGCCAATCGTCCGCATCCATAGGGTCGGCAGTTTGAGCAAAGGTTGGTGGCCTATTCCTCATAAACTCTCCCAATTGGTTATGAGGAGGCAGGGGTGGCGGTGGAGGCATGTGGGGCTGATTGTTGATGTTGCCAGCCTGCAGCTGTCCCATTGTCTGCATCATGATCTGCATGAGCTGGTTTTGCATAGCCAGAAGCTGCTCAATGTTGATAGCTCCATGAGCATGTTCTTGTGCATTGTTGTTCTAAGGTACTCCATGGTTCTCCTCCTCATCATTGCCATCCCTCTGGTTGCGAGTCCTCACCATGTGAAGAAAAGCAATTGGTAAGAATTAGAAAATGTCCCCAACTATATGCATCAAGGGATATGAAACTAGGCAACTAACTAGCCTACGTGGACATGGCAATGCTAAAGCATCCCAAAATCCTCTATTAAGCACACAAGCAAACAATATATAGCAACAGCAGACCAAACAAAACACATCGGTCCCTGAGTGCTCCTATGAGCTATAAAGTGTCCATTCCATCTAGGTTGCATCCTACGGTCAACCAGTCGCTCTGATACCAATCTATGACACCTGGTTCCAAAAAATGAACCAAGTGAACGCATATGTGTGCCTAGGATGTTCAACACACATACACAAGTGCATTCACAAAAGAGTATACAGAAAATTACCACAAAACAAGATTTATTAACCAAATTTTACTACACAAACTATATTATTCTCGAATACAAGATCTAATGAATATTCATAACAAGTTCAACTAATGCAGCGGAAATAAACTTAAATAAGAAACTATGCAGCTAAGCAAAAGGTATAGCGCAACTCCATGCAACACCACAGACAAAGCTGACGGTAGACACGGCCTAGAACTCCGCATTATCGCAATTAAACTCCTAATCCTGACCTGCAACTGTTGGGGGATTGCAAGAGTGAGTACATGTCGTACTCAGCAAGTGTGGAAAGTATGACATGTGGTTGATTCAAATGACGAATATAATAATGGTTGAGTGCTGAAAAGTACATTAAAACATTTGGAAAAGCAATATATTATATGTATGTGAAGTAAACCCATCATAATCATAAGTAATATCATAATACCAGTCTGAATTCACTACCATCATCAATAATTCCAGATTTCACCATTTGCCAATAACCATATTCAATACCAGAAATTAATCCATAACCATTACCAAACCATAACCATCCCAAATCCCAATTTTCCTCTAATTATGTGAGGGTCCAGGTTGCTCATAACCGGGAGCACGGCTATCATGATAGTTTTAGACACACTCTGCAGAGGTATTACCACTTTACCCACATGTTGGTAATTTCATCACCTTTCGGTGACTAAGGAACCTCCATTATGTTGTCTCACACTTCCGTAGGTGTGTGGCCAAGAGATCACAAAATTGCCTTTCATAAGGGACTACTAGTATGTACGGGCCTACTAAGGTTTCACCGGCAGGCTTAAACCTCCGTTCTCCCACCCACGGGCCCCCTCGTGTGTCATGCGGATCCCAAGGTAGCCCTCCTCGACTCCCATTCCCCACACCATCCAATGGTCCATACAATACTAGCTGCGCTCCTAATTATTCAGCTACACCGCACCCATACTGGGCCTTGTGGTGGCACTGTAGACCTGGCATATTCTCGTATGAACCAGTCCTTAGATCTAAAGCAAGCAAACCTCTAGAACATCCAACCCATCCACATACCATGCTTGCTTAGATCACCCATTATCATATCATTTTAACCAGTTCATATTAACCATAATCTCATCAATGCATAATTAATTGTGTAGTTGTTTCCCATCCCAGTTATTAAGCGAAGCAAAAAGGTAAAAACATTCCCGACTCACTGCCATGTATTCCAGGTGACAAGGGGGTTTAACAAAGCTAGTAAACTTCCTATCATAGGATTTCCCATAAAATTAACACAAGCATGTAGTTTACAAACAAAACATATATTTTAAAAATAGGATCAATATGGTCAAGGACACTTAACTCTGCCTATGTTGTAATGACATAGCCGGTCCCAAGCCCGGGTAAAGGAGGAGGGGTTGTGATAGGCTTGGCGAGCCAGCAACTAAACTTAGCCATTCTTATGGAAATGAAACCCATTGGAAATTCGGTTGGGCGTAACCCTCTTAGCGACGCGCCATACCGGAACCTGGGTATGGTGTTAAGTGGGCGAGGGCTGAGTCGCCACCGCCTTAGTGGCGCGCCATATCGGAACCCAGATGTGGTGTTAAATGAGCGAGGGCCGGATCGCCATCACCTTAGTGGCGCGCTACATCATCGCCCGAATGTAGTGTTAAGTGAGCAAGGGTCTTTGCATCTTCCTCGACGGATGCGAAGGGTAATGAATCTAGCCGAGGAAACTAGGTTACGGGTGGGTAGTTGGAATGTAGGATCCTTGACGGGAAAGCTACGAGAGTTAGTGGACGTTGCGATTAGGAGGTGTGTAAATATTCTTTGTGTACAAGAGACTAGATGGGCAGGTCAAAAGGCGAGAGAGGTTGAGAATACCGGTTTCAAGCTTTGGTATTCTGGCTCGACGGGAACTAGGAATGGCGTAGGCATCCTAATAGATAAGGGCCTCAAGGATGGAGTAGTGGATGCCTGTAGACGAGGGGATAGGATCATCCTAGTCAAGGTAGTTGTGGGGGACCTTATCTTGAATGTCATTAGTGCTTATGCCCCACAAGTTGGCCTCGACATGAGCACTAAGAGACAATTTTGGGAGGACTTGGAGGATATGGTTAGTAGTGTACCGGTAAGCGAGAAGCTCATCATAGGAGGAGATCTCAACTAACGTAGGTTTTGAGGGGGTACATGGAGGTTTTGGGTGTGGCGATAGAAACCAGGAGGGTAAGGATATCCTAGACTTTGTCGTAGCCTATGACCTATTGGTAGCTAACACCCTCTTTAAAAAGAGGCTATCTCACATAGTGACATTTACTAGTGCCCAACATTCTAGTCAAATCGACTATATCCTCACCAAGAGAAGGGAGAGAGGGGCATGTTTAGATTGTAAGGTGATTCCTGGAGAATGTGTTGTTCAACAACATAAACTTGTGGTAGCCGACTTTCATTTCCACGTGCGTGTGTCACGATATAAAGGTGTTAAAACCACGAGAACAAAGTGGTGGAAGTTGAAGGATGAAGCGCAACAATCATTCAAAAGGAGGATGATCGTAGAAGGACCTTGGAGCGAAGAGGAAGATGCAGATAGTATGTGGGAGAAGATGGCGACATACATTAGGAAGACGGCTAGGGAGGTGCTTGGGTGGACAAAAGGTAAGAAACTTGTAGATAAAGACACTTGGTGGTGGAATGAAGATGTACAAAAAGCTATTAAGGAGAAGAAGGAGTCTTATAAGAGCTGGCATCATGAGAGAAGTGCAAGTAACATGGCGAAGTATAAAGAGGCTAAGAAAAATGCTAGGCGTGTTGTGAGTAAAGCAAGGGGGCAGGCCTATGATGCGCTATATGAGAGGCTAGGGACAAAAGAAGGCGAAAAGGATATATACAAGATGGTGAAACTTTGCGAGAGAAAGGTGAGAGATCTCAACCAAGTCAAATGCATTAAGGATGAGGTAGGCCAAATTCTATTGAAGGAAGAAATTAGGAACAGATGGTGGGACTACTTCAATGGACTATTCAATGACAGGAATGAGAGTATTAGGTTCGAGTTGGATGACTCATTTGATGACACCAACAGACGATTCGTGCGGAGGATACAAGAGTCCGAGGTTAGAGAAGCCCTAAAAAGGATGAAAGGAGGAAAGGCCCGCAGCCCCGATGATGTCCCCATTGAGGTGTGGAGATGTCTAGGGGATGTAGCAATAGTATGGCTCACTAAACTATTCAACCGCATTTTTCAGTCAAACAAAATGCCTGAAGAGTGGCGGAAAAGTATTTTAGTACCCATCATCAAAAATAAAGGAGATGTTCAAAGTTGTACTAATTACCGAGGAAATAAGCTCATGAGTCATACTATGAAGCTCTGGGAGAGAGTGATTGAACACCGCTTGAGGAAAGTGACCAATGTCACTAAAATCCAGTTTGGTTTTATGCCTGGGAGGTCCACTATGGAGGCAATTTTCTTACTCCGTCAGCTTATGGAGAGGTATAGGGAGCAAAAGAAAGATCTACATTTAGTGTTCATTGACTTGGAGAAGGCATACGATAAGGTACCAAGACCGGTCATGTGGTGGGCACTAGAGAAACACAAAGTCCCAACAAAGTACATTAACCTTATCAAGGATATGTATGATAATGTGGTGACAAGTGTGCGCCTAAGAGATAGTGAGACCGACACTTTTCCTATCACAATAGGGTTACACCAAGGATCAGCCTTAAGTCCTTACATCTTTTCCTTAGTGATGGATGAGGTGTCGAAGGATATACAAGGGGATATCCCTTGGTGTATGCTCTTTGCTGATGATCTAGTGTTGGTAGATGAAACTAGGGATGGTGTTGATAGAAAATTGGAGCTATGGAGGCCGACCTTAGAGTCTAAGGGGTTTAGACTTAGTAGAACCAAGACCGAGTATATGAGATGCGACTTTAGTGATGTCGGGTGCGAGGATGGTAATGTTAGTTTACAAGGACAAGTAGTACCTAGGAGGGACACATTTCGATATTTAGGATCACTGTTACAAAGCAATGGTGATATTGACGAAGATGTTTGCCATAGGATCAAGATCGGGTGGATGAAGTGGCGACAAGCATCTGGAATCTTATGTGATAAGAAAGTTCCACAAAAATTGAAAGGAAAATTCTATAGGACGATGATCAGACCTGCGATGCTGTATGGAGCAGAATGTTGGCCAACTAAAAGGCAACATGTCCAACATATGAGAGTTGCGGAGATGCGCATGCTACGGTGGATGTGCGGTCACACAAGAAGAGACAAAATTAGGAACAAAGTAATACGTGATAGGGTAGGGGTGGCACCGATTGAGGAGAAGCTAGTCCAACATCGCCTACGGTGGTTTGGGAATATCCAGCGGAGACCTCCAGAAGCACCGGTTAACAGTGGGATTATAAAGAGTGGAGAAAATTTTAGGAGGAGTAGTGGTCGACCAAGGTTGACATGGCAGGAGGCGGTGAAACGAGATTTAAAGGAGTGGGACATACCTAGAGATTTGGCTCATTATAGGACTGCATGGAAATTAGCAATTCATGTGCCAGAATCTTAGTTTATTCGGAATTTGTTACTCTTATCTTCTTTCTTATTAACCCGTTTCTAGAATAAATAAAATGTAGATTTTTTTTACTCTCTTTTTTTTTACTTTCATCTTATTTTCTATTACTTTTCTTCAAAATTGTTGGGTTTCATTTCTAGCCGACCCCAACTTGTTTGGGACAAAGGCTTGGTTGTTGGTTGTTGTTGTTGTATGGTCAAGGACACTTGCTCTTGGAATTGGTTCGGGTGAAAGCCTTCAAACTCTTGGTGTTGTAGATCCTTCGCGGCACTCTCTAGATAAAATCCGTCTAATCCGCATAATAAACATACAAACAAGAAACACAATCAAAGAGTGCACAAATATTACTCAATGTGATATGACATGCATGATTAATGCAAATGCAAGGTAGAACTTGTTAATAGATTGCTTTTAATGATCACTATCTAGTTCTAATAGATTTTAACAGGTTTCTACAGGTTTGGATGTGATTATATCTACTTTTAGAATCAATTCAACACAATTTTAGTCAGCAAAATCGGACTAGTCTGCAGAAGGCCGGACTAGTTCGCACTTCGCAGAACTAGCAAACTAGGGTTTTCTAGATCAACGTAAATTTGGACATTAGGGGTTGAATTCACGTAAGGAAAAGAGAATAGAAGGTATACCAGGCGTTTAGAACTCCAATGAATCAAGAAACTTGGATGTAACACTTGGATCTTGATGATCTAGGGTTGGTGATGAACTTGGAGATGAGTTGATGATGAAGAACGGAAGCTTGGTGGAGATCTTGATCCTCTTTCACTTCCTCCTCTTCTTCTTCTTGCTCGGGATCTCCTCCTCCCTCCTTGATGGTGGCTCTCCACGAACTAGGGTTTGGGTGGGGTGGAAAAGTGGCAAATAGATGTCAAGCCAAGGGGTGGGGTTGTTTATATAGAGGTGGAGGCTAGGGTTAGATGGATTTCGAGTTTGAGATGAGTAGAGGCCGGTCTAGAGTCCCACATGGGCTCTAAAAGAGTTAGGCACAACGTCCCTAGGCCCACTTAACGTGAACCCCAAGAAACAAGTCATAAAACAAAAGATCAACTCGGTGTCGTGAAATATCGGACAAGTCCGAAAAGGACCGAACTAGTCCGAAGTTGTCCAGAGACAAATCGGACAAGTGAGGCCAAAAATCCGACAAGTCCGACTTTAGTCAGAGAGGAAAACGGACAAGTCCGCTGGGACACCGGACTAGTCCGGAAAAGTCCAGAGACCTAGCAAATTTTTAAGGATTCTTGGAATATCCGACTATTCCACACAAAATCGGACAAGTCCGAAAGTTTCCAGAGGCAAAATTGGACTAGTCCGCAGCAAAAACGGACAAGTCCGTTTTTAGTCAGAGAGAAATCGGACTAGTCCTCACCAAAATTGGACTAGTCCGCACTTTTCAGCATTTTAAGTGTGGTTTTGCTCCAAATCAATTTTAAACTCGTTCCTCTTGATGTGGGTTAATGTTAAACATGTATATGAATGTATGTAGGGCATGATGCATGAAAATGAGGGTGTTACATGCGAGAAGCTAAAATCGAAATGATCGAAGGAGAATTGGGAAAATTCGCCATAGAAGAATATGAGTCACCGCAAGACATGTACAACCGTTGAAGACTCTCATCAACAAGGTTTGAGCATATGGAAGCAAAAAGTGGAACGATCATGAGGCGGTGAAGCTCATTCTTAGAGCTTTCATGCCTCGCAATGTTACCTTGTGCTCGATGATTAGAGAAAGCCCCGGTACATGAAAATGACCCCGGACGAATTGCTTGGAAGGATATCAATTTTGAGATGATGGAGAAGCAAGCAAAACATGTCAAGGAGATTGCCGACCTCACCTCGACAAAGAAGAAGGGGGTCGCCTTGAAGTCCACTTGCAAGCCCTTGTTAAAAGAAGCTCGAGAGACTCAAGAAGAAGAAGATAGTGATGATGAGAGCAACAACATAGATGAAGAAGACATGATCCTCTTTATGATGAAATTCAAAAGGATTATGAAAAGAAGACAAGGGAGTAGATCACATGAGGGAAAACACAAAGACAAGTCAAGACCGAAGTTGAGGCGAGCTTGCTATAACTGTGGTGAATATGACCACTTTATAGTTGATTCCCGTATGAAGAAAACAAGAAGAAAACCAAGGAAATAAAGCCTCAACCCAAAAAGTTCTTCAAGAAGAAAAATCAAGTTGGACAGGCGCACCTAGGAAAGGAGTGGGACTCAAATGATGAGTCCTCGTCCGAAGTGGAAGAGGAGATGGCTAGCATAGCCATCAAGAAGACGACCAAGAAATCGACCCTCTTCCCAACTATCGGCGCATGGAAGGATAGTGACACGTGTCTCATGGCGAAGGAAGGTAAAAGGAAGGTAACAACTAATCTTCCTCCTCGCATTCTTACTCTAGCGATAGTGATGCTTATAGTGATAATGAAGATATGCTTGTTGGCCTAAATAAGAAAACTGCTGCAAAAATGAAAATTCTTAATGGATAATCTTATTTATAAGGAGGAGCTTGTTGATCGCCAAGAAGATATGATCATCCTTCAAAAGGAGGAGTATCTTAAGAACTTGAGTTAGCTTCAATAAAGGAAGCTTGCTTGAAGTTAAGCGACTCAAATGTAATCATCAAGGATGAACTTGCTAACTTGACCAAAGTTAACAAGATCCTTGAGGTACAAGTTGAGTCACTCAAGCAAAGTGACACTTCACCCTCTTCAAGTTCACCTTCTCAACACTTAAAATCTGAAACTACTATTACTTGTGGATGTGCTAAAATTGACACTAAATTGAAGGATAAGTCAAACTTGACAAAGGACAAGCATCCTTCCCGTAATGGCATATTTGACAAGGAGAAGATCAAGCATGCACGCAGTGCATACTTGGCCACAAGACCTCCTAATGTCAAATATGGCATTGGGTATTCTTATGGTGAAAAGCAAAATGCTAGAAGCCACAAGAATAACAAGAGCGCATTGCTTTTGTCAAGGGAAACTCCCCTAAATCTAGAAAGGCTAATAATGTTGACAAGTCCAAACATGCTAATACATATGAGCAACAACATTTGTTTAGAACCTTTAATGCATCATATGTACTCATGAAAAGTAACTTTGGTAGAGTTTGTGCTAAATATGTTGGACCACGTCATGGGAACTCAAAGTGCATCTAGGAATCCCTTGTGGGTTTTGGATGATTTATGACAAGCAAATGAGATCCTAACCACTTTGTTGAGATGAGCACAGGTTCTAATGAGAAAATAAGCAAGGTGCCAAAAAGAAGGGAGAATGAGGAGAAATGTGGAAAAGAGCTCAAGGAACAAGTGTAATAGATCATTGTGTATGGAGTGTGTTAAGGAAACACACCCCAAGAGCTCAAGCACAAATAATCACACACATTGCACAAGTTTATACAGGACCGGACTAGTCCGACTAACACCGGACTAGTCTGATATCTTTCTGCACAAGATCAGACAAGTCCGATATCACCACGGACTAGTCCAATATCTCTCTGACTAGAATCAGACTAGTCCTCCCCAGTGCGGACTAGTACTCCAAACACTTCACAAGTTACACAAAATCGGACAAGTCCGATATTAGCACGGACTAGTCCGAAGACAATGATGGTGTATGACCCAGATAATCCTATTATGGCTATAGGCACCATATATCCTTCTATGTACGAATTTCGATTGGCTATGCGACAATATGCCCTAAATAAGGAATTTGAGTTGGGTATTGTAGCAACAAACAAGACAAGGTATAGAGGATACTACAAGGGTGGTGATTGTCCTTGGTCTATTGTTGGGTATAAGAAGTCAGGAGGTGTGACTATTACAGTATTGATATCACTTTATTGCAGACCATAGCTTGGTGTTGATGCGACTGCACTGAATGTGTCATGATTTTTATGATATTATGCAAACTATAGATACTAGTATATTCATATACTGTAATAAGAATTTTAGTACTTATCGATTTTCATTACAATAGGCATGGGAACTGTCCCCATATTTGTCAATAGTGTCAGTTTATTTTGATCTTCTTCAATGAGATTATAGTCATGAACTTATATTTGTGCGAGATCTCCTAGTGCTTTTCTTTCTATGGTGAGATTATGCTGTTGATGTACTCATAAAAATACTTGTGCTATCAGTGTATATAAATGTTTATGCTATTGATCTAGTTTAAAATTGTAGGTTCCTTGATGATTTTTTTCTTGGTGACATGAATCAAGTCACTGGAAGCTGATAAAATTAAAATTTGGCTCAAAACTTTATGAACCAGGGCACTGGAAGCTGAGATTTTTTTTCTCAAAACGTGATGAACCAGTGCACTGGAAGCTGAGAAAAATTTTTGGCTCAAAACGTGAATCAGGGACCTGCGCTCGGTTGGCACATGACGGGCAGCATCAGCCCACGAGGGTAGATTGGTCATTTTAGAATTAGAGAAAAGATAAAAACACAATATAAAAAATAAAAAGACTTAAAATACAAAAGAATGCTATTATAACAGTGTGAACATGTTGAGAAGGTTATTTTTACGAAGCCCACGGTATCAGTGCCGTTCCGTCGAAGTCACTTCTCTAGAGATCCATAATAGCAATTGGTTCGTTGCAGTCCCCTTTTGAGAAAGTTTGGGGACTGATTTAGAAGAGAAAGTTTGGGGACTGAAAATATCGTACATCTTCAAAGGGTTTCAATTTTTTTCCTGATCATATATCTTTTCCTCTGTAGCAGATCGCAAAATAAAGCTGGTGCATGCTTGCGTCGTAGTACCTTGCATATTGTAAATGTCCAAAAAAAATTATGAAACCATTATACTTAGTGCATGATAATAAATTCACCTCACAAGCCTTTTTTGGTCCCCAAGATTTGAGAAACCAAATTTTCTCGATATTTAGGAAGACCACATAAGGTCAAGAGGTCGTGTGAAAGGCAGTAAATTTACATGTGTTGCAAGTTACAATCCCAGTCTAATTCTACTTCACATCAGCAAAATATGATTTTTAATCCGGGTTCAGAGGTTATCTAGACTTAGGCCATAGCTCAAGGGAGTAAAATGAACCAAATAGAAGTTGGGGAGTTATCTGAACTTGACCATATTTCAGGGAGTAAAATGGATTTTTTTACTTCTTTTTTCTTAGGGAAGACGTTGCCTCAACCGTTCTTGAACTCTTAAGATGACGAAAGGAATTTGTGACGAGGACAAGATTCAGAGATCATGGAGGTCCATCTCTAGCACTATCTAGCCTAGTCCATTTGCTTAAAACATTTTATTTTTGTCCCATGATGAGCCGCCCCATGTCAATCAAGTTTCACAAGTTGTCCGATCACATAATCACCGTTTCGTCGCTAAATTTTCTTTTGTTTCTCAAGGGCACAGCTGTGCTTATGGAAGGTAAAACAGGAGATGCCGTTCTAGACTGCTCAAAAGCACCTACCTGCACTCACAATGTTTTGGTAGACATGGAGTTGATATCAGGCCAAAAAACAAAACGTGTTATTGTAGCATCCTCCAGCAGTAGCAACTCAATCTTTTAGGGAATACTACTCAAAACAATTCTTCTTGTTAAGTGATGAATTCGTTGATTTAGGATTTGTATAGTTCAAATGAATCCTCCACTTAACTATGCTTGATCTCTGATGAGGTTAACATACAGAATCAATACACACAGAAACGGAATCCAATAGAAAATTATGTATACTAAAAATCTTTGTCACGTCCCCAAATGTCTGATGTAATATCGCAGTCTTTCGTTCTAGTGACTGGTGGTCATCACGCCATGAGGCCAATTTTGAACAGATACCAAGCAGGACAAGCATCATATAATCATAAGCAGACAAGGAAAGTGAAATATCACAACATCAAAACAAGATGCCTAGCACCGAGTGGAAATACACATCTATTATTTTTTCCTTTTTGGGTATCCATCATGTATGGACAATTGGACACCTCGGCATCCAAGCAGATATCAAATGAATAAGAATAAACATTTTTGCTATAGTCGCCTTGCTCTGTTCAAGTCATATTCTTCATGAACAGTAGAGAAAGAAATGAGGTAAATTATATTTCATATACATACACAGGTCTGCATACGATCAATCCCTATAAAACTTTAATGATTACATAACCTTTTTAAGTAGCTATGGCAATGCTCATCTCGTCAACAGTACCAAGGTTGCATCCAGACATAATATAGTCATCAAAGGAACTTATTCCACAAAATTTACTAGTAGTCTAAACTAATTTGCCCGTCAAATTTGGAAGAAGGCGAGTCATTGGAGCAAGTATTTGACCTTTACACGCAGGTAAACTCTTGTCTCCCTGTCAACCTGCAATGAATTATCAAAGGAGCTGTCATGATTAACAATGTCATAAGAAAATGAACAAGGTTATAACCAAGAAATCAATCAAACATAGTGGCTCAGGGAACCGATAATTCAGAAACCAAATAACGTTGTTCAGGTGCAGTAAACTAGGATTGCAATATACATAGCTTATATTTTAGAAAATTGGGGTTGTAGTCAACCTCTTCTTCAACTCCTCAAAACTTTCTTGACAAGCTTGAGTCCAATGGAAAGATTTTCCCTTCATTAGCAATTCTGTCATTGGCTTGGCTATCTTGGAAAAGTCCTTGATGAATCGACGGTAATACCCAGCCATCCCAAAAAAACTCCTTATTTCCTTTACATTTTGCGGGGGCTCCCATTTTAACACGTCTCTCACTTTTCTGGGGTCAACCGATACTCCTCCTCCTGAGATGATATGACCCAAAAACGACATCTCTCTCAACCAAAACTCACACTTGTTGAACTTGGCATACAATTGATGCTCCCTCAATTTCTGCAGCGTAAGCCTCAAGTGTTCCTCATGTTCCTTCTCATCCTTCGAGTAAATCATAATATCATCAATAAACACCACAACGAACATATTCAAGTACTCCATGAAGACCTTATTCATGAGGTACATAAAGTAGGACATCACGATGTATTCATAAGATCCATACCGCATCCTAAAAGCTATTTTGGGTATATCTAATGGTCTAATTTTCATTTGAAAGTATCCCGACCTCAAATCAATCTTAGAGAAGACACAAGCACCCTTCATTTGATCAAACAAGTCTTCTATGCGTGGCAAGGTGTACTTGATCTTGATTGTTACCTCGTTGAGAGCTCGGTAATCCACACACATCCTTTGGGTTCCATCCTTCTTGTCCACAAACAGCATGGGCGCTCCCCAAGGTGAACAGCTTGAGCGAATAAAACCTTTCTCTAGTTGCTCTTGAATTTGCTTCTTGAGCTCCGCTAGTTCCATAGGAGGCATCCTATATGGCCTCTTAGCTATAGGTGCAGTTCCAGGTATTAAATCAATAACAAACTCAATGTCTCGATCAGGTGGCATACCTGACAACTCATCCAGAAAAACATCCAAAAATTCACACACCACCGGAATTTCCTCAATTGCAGTACCATCCATGTGATTCAGCTCCAATTGCTTCGATGCATATTGAGTTGCTTAAAATTCTATGGTGATCCCTTCTTCATTAGTCAACTTCACCGTCTTCGTGGCACACTCGATAACTCCATTGTGCTTCCTCAACCAGTCCATACCAAGTATAATGTCCAATCCTTGAGAATCCAAAACAATGAGGTTAGCGGAGAAGTATACCCCCCTTATTCTAAGGCTTACCTTTGGACATACTATATTTGTCCTCATCTCTCCTCCAGGAGACTTAACCAATAGAGTAAACTTCATATGAGAGATAGGCAAACTATACGTGGTGACATACTTCGATGCAATGAATGAATTTGATGCTCCAGAATCAAACAACATAGTCACGGGGTTGGAGTTGGCGAGAAACATACCAATGACCACGTCATCCGCTTGTTGAGCATCCTCCGTAGAGACATGGTTCACGTTGCCACGAGGAAATTCTACTTTCCACAGTTCCCTTGTGGCTGTCCTCCATTGGGTCTTGGGTTTTGCCTCGGTGCATTGCTTCCTTGACCAAGGCCTGACTTAGGACATTGATGCGCAAAGTGTCCAGCTTCTCCACAAGTATAGCACTTCTTAACTCCACCGGAATTATTGGGACGAGCTTGGTTTTGAACACTTGCACCAGGAAAATTAGCACGAGGTGCATATGGCATTGGAGTCCTAGGTGCTTGCATAATAGGGCGATGCTGCACAAACTGAGTTGGGCGTGGTGCATAACTAGGGCGCTGTACAGGAACATAAAAGCTGTAATATGGCGCATTAGGTGGTGCAAAGCGAGGGTGCACATTACTTCCTTGTTGTTTTCCTTGATATGGCGCCTTCCTCTTGTTGTCTTGCTCCATCTCACGGATCTTTTTCTCAACCACCATTGCTTTGTCCACAAGCTTTTGGAAATTTGCATAGTCACAATTGAACAATTGCACTTGGATTTCATTGTTGAGGCCCCTAATAAACAAGTATTGCTTCTGGCTGTCCCGAATAACATCTTTAGGTGTGTATCTTGAGAGTTGAGTGAATTTGTTGAGATATTCACTCACGCTTGATCACCCTTGCCTTAAGTTCTCAAAATCTTGCCTCTTCAAAACCATAACTCCCTCCGACACATAGTGGGAACGAAAGCTCTCTTTGAATTCTGCCCAAGATTCTCTCTTGATTCTCATGAGCATTGCAATAAGAATCCCACCAATCTGCAGCTGATCCAACTAGTTGATGAGATGCAAATAGCACTTTCTCCCGGTCACTGCATTGGATAATAGCCAGCTTCTTCTCCACGTACTTGAGCCAATCGTCCGCATCCATAGGGTCGGCAGTTTGAGCAAAGGTTGGCGGCCTAGTCCTCATAAACTCTCCCAATTGGTTATGAGGAGGCAGGGGTGGCGGTGGAGGCATGTGGGGCTGATTGTTGATGTTGCCAGCCTGCAGCTGTCCCATTGTCTGCATCATGATCTGCATGAGCTGGTTTTGCATAGCCAGAAGCTGCTCAATGTTGATAGCTCCATGAGCATGTTCTTGTGCATTGTTGTTCTAAGGTACTCCATGGTTCTCCTCCTCATCATTGCCATCCCTCTGGTTGCGAGTCCTCACCATGTGAAGAAAAGCAATTGGTAAGAATTAGAAAATGTCCCCAACTATATGCATCAAGGGATATGAAACTAGGCAACTAACTAGCCTACGTGGACATGGCAATGCTAAAGCATCCCAAAATCCTCTATTAAGCACACAAGCAAACAATATATAGCAACAGCAGACCAAACAAAACACATCGGTCCCTGAGTGCTCCTATGTGCTATAAAGTGTCCATTCCATCTAGGTTGCATCCTACGGTCAACCAGTCGCTCTGATACCAATCTATGACACCTGGTTCCAAAAAATGAACCAAGTGAACGCATATGTGTGCCTAGGATGTTCAACACACATACACAAGTGCATTCACAAAAGAGTATACAGAAAATTACCACAAAACAAGATTTATTAACCAAATTTTACTACACAAACTATATTATTCTCGAATACAAGATCTAATGAATATTCATAACAAGTTCAACTAATGCAGCGGAAATAAACTTAAATAAGAAACTATGCAGCTAAGCAAAAGGTATAGCGCAACTCCATGCAACACCACAGACAAAGCTGACGGTAGACACGGCCTAGAACTCCGCATTATCGCAATTAAACTCATAATCCTGACCTGCAACTGTTGGGGGATTGCAAGAGTGAGTACATGTCGTACTCAGCAAGTGTGGAAAGTATGACATGTGGTTGATTCAAATGACGAATATAATAATGGTTGAGTGCTGAAAAGTACATTAAAACATTTGGAAAAGCAATATATTACATGTATGTGAAGTAAACCCATCATAATCATAAGTAATATCATAATACCAGTCTGAATTCACTACCATCATCAATAATTCCAGATTTCACCATTTGCCAATAACCATATTCAATACCAGAAATTAATCCATAACCATTACCAAACCATAACCATCCCAAATCCCAATTTTCCTCTAATTATGTAAGGGTCCAGGTTGCTCATAACCGGGAGCACGGCTATCATGATAGTTTTAGACACACTCTGCAGAGGTATTACCACTTTACCCACATGTTGGTAATTTCATCACCTTTCGGTGACTAAGGAACCTCCATTATGCTGTCTCACACTTCCGTAGGTGTGTGGCCAAGAGATCACAAAATTGCCTTTCATAAGGGACTACTAGTATGTACGGGCCTACTAAGGTTTCACCGGCAGGCTTAAACCTCCGTTCTCCCACCCACGGGCCCCCTCGTGTGTCATGCGGATCCCAAGGTAGCCCTCCTCGACTCCCATTCCTCGCACCATCCAATGATCCATACAATACTAGCTGCGCTCCTAATTATTCAGCTACACCGCACCCATACTGGGCCTTGTGGTGGCACTGTAGACCTGGCATATTCTCGTATGAACCAGTCCATAGATCTAAAGCAAGCAAACCTCTAGAACATCCAACCCATCCACATACCATGCTTGCTTAGATCATCCATTATCATATCATTTTAACCAGTTCATATTAACCATAATCTCATCAATGCATAATTAATTGTGTAGTTGTTTCTCATCCCAGTTATTAAGCGAAGCAAAAAGGTAAAAACATTCCCGACTCACTACCATGTATTCCAGGTGACAAGGGGGTTTAACAAAGCTAGTAAACTTCCTATCATAGGATTTCCCATAAAATTAACACAAGCATGTAGTTTACAAACAAAACATATATTTTAAAAATAGGATCAATATGGTCAAGGACACTTAACTCTGCCTATGTTGTAATGACATAGCCGGTCCCAAGCTCGGGTAAAGGAGGAGGGGTTGTGATAGGCTTGGCGAGCCAGCAACTAAACTTAGCCATTCTTATGGAAATGAAACCCATTGGAAATTTGGTTGGGCGTAACCCTCTTAGCGACGCGCCATACCGGAACCTGGGTATGGTGTTAAGTGGGCGAGGGCCGAGTCGCCACCGCCTTAGTGGCGCGCCATATCGGAACCCAGATGTGGTGTTAAATGAGCGAGGGCCGGATCGCCATCACCTTAGTGGCGCGCTACATCATCGCCCAAATGTAGTGTTAAGTGAGCAAGGGTCTTTGCATCTTCCTCGACGGATGCGAAGGGTAATGAAGCTAGCCGAGGAAACTAGGTTTCGGGTGGGTAGTTGGAATGTAGGATCCTTGACGGGAAAGCTACGAGAGTTAGTGGACGTTGCGATTAGGAGGTGTGTAAATATTCTTTGTGTACAAGAGAGTAGATGGGCAGGTCAAAAGGCGAGAGAGGTTGAGAATACCGGTTTCAAGCTTTGGTATTCTGGCTCGACGGGAACTAGGAATGGCGTAGGCATCCTAATAGATAAGAGCCTCAAGGATGGAGTAGTGGATGCCTGTAGACGAGGGGATAGGATCATCCTAGTCAAGGTAGTTGTGGGGGACCTTATCTTGAATGTCATTAGTGCTTATGCCCCACAAGTTGGCCTCGACATGAGCACTAAGAGACAATTTTGGGAGGACTTGGAGGATATGGTTAGTAGTGTACCGGTAAGCGAGAAGCTCATCATAGGAGGAGATCTCAACTAACGTAGGTTTTGAGGGGGTACATGGAGGTTTTGGGTGTGGCGATAGAAACCAGGAGGGTAAGGATATCCTAGACTTTGTCGTAGCCTATGACCTATTGGTAGCTAACACCCTCTTTAAAAAGAGGCTATCTCACATAGTGACCTTTACTAGTGCCCAACATTCTAGTCAAATCGACTATATCCTCACCAGGAGAAGGGAGAGAGGGGCATGTTTAGATTGTAAGGTGATTCCTGGAGAATGTGTTGTTCGACAACATAAACTTGTGGTAGCCGACTTTCATTTCCACGTGCATGTGTCACGAGACAAAGGTGTTAAAACCACGAGAACAAAGTGGTGGAAGTTGAAGGATGAAGCGCAACAATCATTCAAAAGGAGGATGATCGTAGAAGGACCTTGGAGCGAAGAGGAAGATGCAGATAGTATGTGGGAGAAGATGGCGACATACATTAGGAAGACGGCTAGGGAGGTGCTTGGGTGGACAAAAGGTAAGAAACTTGTAGATAAAGACACTTGGTGGTGGAATGAAGATGTACAAAAAGCTATTAAGGAGAAGAAGGAGTCTTATAAGAGCTGGCATCATGAGAGAAGTGCAAGTAACATGGCAAAGTATAAAGAGGCTAAGAAAAATGCTAGGCGTGTTGTGAGTAAAGCAAGGGGGCAGGCCTATGATGCGCTATATGAGAGGCTAGGGACAAATGAAGGCGAAAAGGATATATACAAGATGGTGAAACTTTGCGAGAGAAAGGTGAGAGATCTCAACCAAGTCAAATGCATTAAGGATGAGGTAGGCCAAATTCTATTGAAGGAAGAAATTAGGAACAGATGGTGGGACTACTTCAATGGACTATTCAATGACAGGAATGAGAGTATTAGGTTCGAGTTGGATGACTCATTTGATGACACCAACAGACGATTCGTGGGGAGGATACAAGAGTCCGAGGTTAGAGAAGCCCTAAAAAGGATGAAAGGAGGAAAGGCCCGCAACCCCGATGATGTCCCCATTGAGGTGTGGAGATGTCTAGGGGATGTAGCAATAGTATGGCTCACTAAACTATTCAACCGCATTTTTCAGTCAAACAAAATGTCTGAAGAGTGGCGGAAAAGTATTTTAGTACCCATCATCAAAAATAAAGGAGATGTTCAAAGTTGTACTAATTACCGAGGAAATAAGCTCATGAGTCATACTATGAAGCTCTGGGAGAGAGTGATTGAACACCGCTTGAGGAAAGTGACCAATGTCACTAAAATCCAGTTTGGATTTATGCCTGGGAGGTCCAATATGGAGGCAATTTTATTACTCCGTCAGCTTATGGAGAGGTATAGGGAGCAAAAGAAAGATCTACATTTAGTGTTCATTGACTTGGAGAAGGCATACGATAAGGTACCAAGACCGGTCATGTGGTGGGCACTAGAGAAACACAAAGTCCCAACAAAGTACATTAACCTTATCAAGGATATGTATGATAATGTGGTGACAAGTGTGCGCCTAAGAGATAGTGAGACCGACACTTTTCCTATCACAATAGGGTTACACCAAGGATCAGCCTTAAGTCCTTACATCTTTTCCTTAGTGATGGATGAGGTGTCGAAGGATATACAAGGGGATATCCCTTGGTGTATGCTCTTTGCTGATGATCTAGTGTTGGTAGATGAAACTAGGGATGGTGTTGATAGAAAATTGGAGCTATGGAGGCCGACCTTAGAGTCTAAGGGGTTTAGACTTAGTAGAACCAAGACCGAGTATATGAGATGCGACTTTAGTGATGTCGGGTGCGAGGATGGTAATGTTAGTTTACAAGGACAAGTAGTACCTAGGAGGGACACATTTCGATATTTAGGATCACTGTTACAAAGCAATGGTGATATTGACGAAGATGTTTGCCATAGGATCAAGATCGGGTGGATGAAGTGGCGACAAGCATCTGGAATCTTATGTGATAAGAAAGTTCCACAAAAATTGAAAGGAAAATTCTATAGGACGGTGATCAGACCTGCGATGCTGTATGGAGTAGAATGTTGGCTAACTAAAAGGCAACATGTCCAACATATGAGAGTTGCGGAGATGCGCATGCTACGGTGGATGTGCGGTCACACAAGAAGAGACAAAATTAGGAACGAAGTAATACGTGATAGGGTAGGGGTGGCACCGATTGAGGAGAAGCTAGTCCAACATCGCCTACGGTGGTTTGGGAATATCCAGCGGAGACCTCCAGAAGCACCGGTTAACAGTGGGATTATAAAGAGTGGAGAAAATTTTAGGAGGGGTAGTGGTCGACCAAGGTTGACATGGCAGGAGGCGGTGAAAAGAGATTTAAAGGAGTGGGACATACCTAGAGATTTGGCTCATTATAGGACTGCATGGAAATTAGCAATTCATGTGCCAGAATCTTAGTTTATTCGGAATTTGTTACTCTTATCTTCTTTCTTATTAACCCGTTTCTAGAATAAATAAAATGTAGATTTTTTTACTCTCTTTTTTTTTACTTTCATCTTATTTTCTATTACTTTTCTTCAAAATTGTTGGGTTTCATTTCTAGCCGACCCCAACTTGTTTGGGACAAAGGCTTGGTTGTTGGTTGTTGTTGTTGTATGGTCAAGGACACTTGCTCTTGGAATTGGTTCGGGTGAAAGCCTTCAAACTCTTGGTGTTGTAGATCCTTCGCGGCACTCTCTAGATAAAATCCGTCTAATCCGCATAATAAACATACAAACAAGAAACACAATCAAAGAGTGCACAAATATTACTCAATGTGATATGACATGCATGATTAATGCAAATGCAAGGTAGAACTTGTTAATAGATTGCTTTTAATGATCACTATCTAGTTCTAATAGATTTTAACAGGTTTCTACAGGTTTGGATGTGATTATATCTACTTTTAGAATCAATTCAACACAATTTTAGTCAGCAAAATCGGACTAGTCTGCAGAAGGCCGGACTAGTTCGCACTTCGCAGAACTAGCAAACTAGGGTTTTCTAGATCAACGTAAATTTGGACATTAGGGGTTGAATTCACGTAAGGAAAAGAGAATAGAAGGTATACCAGGCGTTTAGAACTCCAATGAATCAAGAAACTTGGATGTAACACTTGGATCTTGATGATCTAGGGTTGGTGATGAACTTGGAGATGAGTTGGTGATGAAGAACGGAAGCTTGGTGGAGATCTTGATCCTCTTTCACTTCCTCCTCTTCTTCTTCTTGCTCGGGATCTCCTCCTCCCTCCTTGATGGTGGCTCTCCACGAACTAGGGTTTGGGTGGGGTGGAAAAGTGGCAAATAGATGTCAAGCCAAGGGGTGGGGTTGTTTATATAGAGGTGGAGGCTAGGGTTAGATGGATTTCGAGTTTGAGATGAGTAGAGGCCGGTCTAGAGTCCCACATGGGCTCTAAAAGAGTTAGGCACAACGTCCCTAGGCCCACTTAACATGAACCCCAAGAAACAAGTCATAAAACAAAAGATCAACTCGGTGTCGTGAAATATCGGACAAGTCCGAAAAGGACCGAACTAGTCCGAAGTTGTCCAGAGAGAAATCGGACAAGTGTGGCCAAAAATCCGACAAGTCCGACTTTAGTCAGAGAGGAAAACGGACAAGTCCGCCGGGACACCGGACTAGTCCAGAAAAGTCCAGAGACCTAGCAAATTTTTAAGGATTCTTGGAATATCCGACTATTCCACACAAAATCGGACAAGTCCGAAAGTTTCCAGAGGCAAAATTGGACTAGTCCGCAGCAAAAATGGACAAGTCCGTTTTTAGTCAGAGAGAAATCGGACTAGTCCTCACCAAAATTGGACTAGTCGCACTTTTCAGCATTTTAAGTGTGGTTTTGCTCCAAATCAATTTTAAACTCGTTCCTCTTGATGTGGGTTAATGTTAAACATGTATATGAATGTATGTAGGGCATGATGCATGAAAATGAGGGTGTTACATGCGAAAAGCTAAAATCGAAATGATCGAAGGAGAATTGGGAAAATTCGCCATAGAAGAATATGAGTCACCGCAAGACATGTACAACCGTTGAAGACTCTCATCAACAAAGGTTTGAGCATATGGAAGCAAAAAGTGGAACGATCATGAGGCGGTGAAGCTCATTCTTAGAGCTTTCATGCCTCGCAATGTTACCTTGTGCTCGATGATTAGAGAAAGCCCCGGTACATGAAAATGACCCCGGACGAATTGCTTGGAAAGATATCAATTTTGAGATGATGGAGAAGCAAGCAAAACATGTCAAGGAGATTGCCGACCTCACCTCGACAAAGAAGAAGGGGGTCGCCTTGAAGTCCACTTGCAAGCCCTTGTTAAAAGAAGCTCGAGAGACTCAAGAAGAAGAAGATAGTGATGATGAGAGCAACAACATAGATGAAGAAGACATGATCCTCTTTATGATGAAATTCAAAAGGATTATGAAAAGAAGACAAGGGAGTAGATCACATGAGGGAAAACACAAAGACAAGTCAAGACCGAAGTTGAGGCGAGCTTGCTATAACTGTGGTGAATATGACCACTTTATAGTTGATTCCCGTATGAAGAAAACAAGAAGAAAACCAAGGAAATAAAGCCTCAACCCAAAAAGTTCTTCAAGAAGAAAAATCAAGTTGGACAGGCGCACCTAGGAAAGGAGTGGGACTCAAATGATGAGTCCTCGTCCGAAGTGGAAGAGGAGATGGCTAGCATAGCCATCAAGAAGACGACCAAGAAATCGACCCTCTTCCCAACTATCGGCGCATGGAAGGATAGTGACACGTGTCTCATGGCGAAGGAAGGTAAAAGGAAGGTAACAACTAATCTTCCTCCTCGCATTCTTACTCTAGCGATAGTGATGCTTATAGTGATAATGAAGATATGCTTGTTGGCCTAAATAAGAAAACTGCTGCAAAAATGAAAATTCTTAATGGATAATCTTATTTATAAGGAGGAGCTTGTTGATCGCCAAGAAGATATGATCATCCTTCAAAAGGAGGAGTATCTTAAGAACTTGAGTTAGCTTCAATAAAGGAAGCTTGCTTGAAGTTAAGCGACTCAAATGTAATCATCAAGGATGAACTTGCTAACTTGACCAAAGTTAACAAGATCCTTGAGGTACAAGTTGAGTCACTCAAGCAAAGTGACACTTCACCCTCTTCAAGTTCACCTTCTCAACACTTAAAATCTGAAACTACTATTACTTGTGGATGTGCTAAAATTGACACTAAATTGAAGGATAAGTCAAACTTGACAAAGGACAAGCATCCTTCCCGTAATGGCATATTTGACAAGGAGAAGATCAAGCATGCACGCAGTGCATACTTGGCCACAAGACCTCCTAATGTCAAATATGGCATTGGGTATTCTTATGGTGAAAAGCAAAATGCTAGAAGCCACAAGAATAACAAGAGCGCATTGCTTTTGTCAAGGGAAACTCCCCTAAATCTAGAAAGGCTAATAATGTTGACATTAGGAATGAAGAAGACATGATCCTCTTTATGATGAAATTCAAAAGGATTATGAAAAGAAGACAAGGGAGTAGATCACATGAGGGAAAACACAAAGACAAGTCAAGACCGAAGTTGAGGCGAGCTTGCTATAACTGTGGTGAATATGACCACTTTATAGTTGATTCCCGTATGAAGAAAACAAGAAGAAAACCAAGGAAATAAAGCCTCAACCCAAAAAGTTCTTCAAGAAGAAAAATCAAGTTGGACAGGCGCACCTAGGAAAGGAGTGGGACTCAAATGATGAGTCCTCGTCCGAAGTGGAAGAGGAGATGGCTAGCATAGCCATCAAGAAGACGACCAAGAAATCGACCCTCTTCCCAACTATCGGCGCATGGAAGGATAGTGACACGTGTCTCATGGCGAAGGAAGGTAAAAGGAAGGTAACAACTAATCTTCCTCCTCGCATTCTTACTCTAGCGATAGTGATGCTTATAGTGATAATGAAGATATGCTTGTTGGCCTAAATAAGAAAACTGCTGCAAAAATGAAAATTCTTAATGGATAATCTTATTTATAAGGTGGAGCTTGTTGATCGCCAAGAAGATATGATCATCCTTCAAAAGGAGGAGTATCTTAAGAACTTGAGTTAGCTTCAATAAAGGAAGCTTGCTTGAAGTTAAGCGACTCAAATGTAATCATCAAGGATGAACTTGCTAACTTGACCAAAGTTAACAAGATCCTTGAGGTACAAGTTGAGTCACTCAAGCAAAGTGACACTTCACCCTCTTCAAGTTCACCTTCTCAACACTTAAAATCTGAAACTACTATTACTTGTGGATGTGCTAAAATTGACACTAAATTGAAGGATAAGTCAAACTTGACAAAGGACAAGCATCCTTCCCGTAATGGCATATTTGACAAGGAGAAGATCAAGCATGCACGCAGTGCATACTTGGCCACAAGACCTCCTAATGTCAAATATGGCATTGGGTATTCTTATGGTGAAAAGCAAAATGCTAGAAGCCACAAGAATAACAAGAGCGCATTGCTTTTGTCAAGGGAAACTCCCCTAAATCTAGAAAGGCTAATAATGTTGACAAGTCCAAACATGCTAATACATATGAGCAACAACATTTGTTTAGAACCTTTAATGCATCATATGTACTCATGAAAAGTAACTTTGGTAGAGTTTGTGCTAAATATGTTGGGCCACGCCATGGGAACTCAAAGTGCATCTAGGAATCCTTTGTGGGTTTTGGATGATTTATGACAAGCAAATGAGATCATAACCACTTTGTTGAGATGAGCACAGGTTCTAATGAGAAAATAAGCAAGGTGCCAAAAAGAAGGGAGAATGAGGAGAAATGTGGAAAAGAGCTCAAGGAACAAGTGTAGTAGATCATTGTGTATGGAGTGTGTTAAGGAAACACACCCCAAGAGCTCAAGCACAAATAATCACACACATTGCACAAGTTTATACAGGACCGGACTAGTCCGACTAACACCGGACTAGTCTGATATCTTTCTGCACAAGATCAGACAAGTCCGATATCACCACGGACTAGTCCAATATCTCTCTGACTAGAATCGGACTAGTCCTCCCCAGTGCGGACTAGTACTCCAAACACTTCACAAGTTACACAAAATCGGACAAGTTCGATATTAGCACGGACTAGTCCGAAGACAATGATGGTGTATGACCTAGATAATCCTATTATGGCTATAGGCACCATATATCCTTCTATGTACGAATTTCGATTGGCTATGCGACAATATGCCCTAAATAAGGAATTTGAGTTGGGTATTGTAGCAACAAACAAGACAAGGTATAGAGGATACTACAAGGGTGGTGATTGTCCTTGGTCTATTGTTGGGTATAAGAAGTCAGGAGGTGTGACTATTACAGTATTGATATCACTTTATTGCAGACCATAGCTTGGTGTTGATGCGACTGCACTGAATGTGTCATGATTTTTATGATATTATGCAAACTATAGATACTAGTATATTCATATACTGTAATAAGAATTTTAGTACTTATCGATTTTCATTACAATAGGCATGGGAACTGTCCCCATATTTGTCAATAGTGTCAGTTTATTTTGATCTTCTTCAATGAGATCATAGTCATGAACTTATATTTGTGCGAGATCTCCTAGTGCTTTTATTTCTATGGTGAGATTATGCTGTTGACGTACTCATAAAAATACTTGTGCTATCAGTGTATATAAATGTTTATGCTATTGATCTAGTTTAAAATCGTAGGTTCCTTGATGATTTTTTTCTTGGTGACATGAATCAAGTCACTGGAAGCTGATAAAAATAAAATTTGGCTCAAAACTTTATGAACCAGGGCACTGGAAGCTGAGATTTTTTTTCTCAAAACGTGATGAACCAGTGCACTGGAAGCTGAGAAAATTTTTTGGCTCAAAACGTGAATCAGGGACCTGCGCTCGGTTGGCACATGACGGGCAGCATCAGCCCACGAGGGTAGATTGGTCATTTTAGAATTAGAGAAAAGATAAAAACACAATATAAAAAATAAAAAGACTTAAAATACAAAAGAATGCTATTATAACAGTGTGAACATGTTGAGAAGGTTATTTTTACGAAGCCCACGGTATCAGTGCCGTTCCGTCGAAGTCACTTCTCTAGAGGTCCATAATAGCAATTGGTTCGTTGCAGTCCCCTTTTGAGAAAGTTTGGGGACTGATTTAGAAGAGAAAGTTTGGGGACTGAAAATATCGTACATCTTCAAAGGGTTTCAATTTTTTTCCTGATCATATATCTTTTCCTCTGTAGCAGATCGCAAAATAAAGCTGGTGCATGCTTGCGTCGTAGTACCTTGCATATTGTAAATGTCCAAAAAAAATTATGAAACCATTATACTTAGTGCATGATAATAAATTCACCTCACAAGCCTTTTTTGGTCCGCAAGATTTGAGAAACCAAATTTTCTCGATATTTAGGAAGACCACATAAGGTCAAGAGGTCGTGTGAAAGGCAGTAAATTTACATGTGTTGCAAGTTACAATCCCAGTCTAATTCTACTTCACATCAGCAAAATATGATTTTTAATCCGGGTTCAGAGGTTATCTAGACTTCGGCCATAGCTCAAGGGAGTAAAATGAACTAAATAGATGTTGGGGAGTTATCTGAACTTGACCATATTTCAGGGAGTAAAATGGATTTTTTTACTTCTTTTTTCTTAGGGAAGACGTTGCCTCAACCGTTCTTGAACTCTGAAGATGACGAAAGGAATTTGTGACGAGGACAAGATTCAGAGATCATGGAGGTCCATCTCTAGCACTATCTAGCCTAGTCCATTTGCTTAAAACATTTTATTTTTGTCCCATGATGAGCCGCCCCATGTCAATCAAGTTTCACAAGTTGTCCGATCACATAATCACCGTTTCGTCGCTAAATTTTCTTTTGTTTCTCAAGGGCACAGCTGTGCTTATGGAAGGTAAAACAGGATATGCCGTTCTAGACTGCTCAAAAGCACCTACCTGCACTCACAATGTTTTGGTAGACATGGAGTTGATATCAGGCCAAAAAACAAAACGTGTTATTGTAGCATCCTCCAGCAGTAGCAACTCAATCTTTTAGGGAATACTACTCAAAACAATTCTTCTTGTTAAGTGATGAATTCGTTGATTTAGGATTTGTATAGTTCAAATGAATCCTCCACTTAACTATGCTTGATCTCTGATGAGGTTAACATACAGAATCAATACACACAGAAACGGAATCCAATAGAAAATTATGTATACTAAAAATCTTTGTCACGTCCCCAAATGTCTGATGTAATATCGCAGTCTTTCGTTCTAGTGACTGGTGGTCATCACGCCATGAGGCCAATTTTGAACAGATACCAAGCAGGACAAGCATCATATAATCATAAGCAGACAAGGAAAGTGAAATATCACAACATCAAAACAAGATGCCTAGCACCGAGTGGAAATACACATCTATTATTTTTTCCTTTTTGGGTATCCATCATGTATGGACAATTGGACACCTCGGCATCCAAGCAGATATCAAATGAATAAGAATAAACATTTTTGCTATAGTCGCCTTGCTCTGTTCAAGTCATATTCTTCATGAACAGTAGAGAAAGAAATGAGGTAAATTATATTTCATATACATACACAGGTCTGCATACGATCAATCCCTATAAAACTTTAATGATTACATAACCTTTTTAAGTAGCTATGGCAATGCTCATCTCGTCAACAGTACCAAGGTTGCATCCAGACATAATATAGTCATCAAAGGAACTTATTCCACAAAATTTACTAGTAGTCTAAACTAATTTGCCCGTCAAATTTGGAAGAAGGCGAGTCATTGGAGCAAGTATTTGACCTTTACACGCAGGTAAACTCTTGTCTCCCTGTCAACCTGCAATGAATTATCAAAAGAGCTGTCATGATTAACAATGTCATAAGAAAATGAACAAGGTTATAACCAAGAAATCAATCAAACATAGTGGCTCAGGGAACCGATAATTCAGAAACCAAATAACGTTGTTCAGGTGCAGTAAACTAGGATTGCAATATACATAGCTTATATTTTAGAAAACTTGCAAAAGGTCGAGCTCCAACTGAAAATCCATGTGTCTTGGACAAAACATTTTACTCAATCTATGTCTAGTAGAGTATAAGACCTACATGGATTGCAATATGTAGATTTAGATTTTTGAAAACTCGGAATAAGTCGGGCAGTGTTGTTCAGGCAACGCCTAGTCGCCGCCTAGGCGTCCAGTCGGCCGGCGGCGGACGCCATGGTGGCTCACCTCGCCTGGAGCGAGCAAGGCGCCCGACCGGGACGGCTAGGCGTCGCCTGGCAACCTAGGCGTCCTGTCCGACGGACGTCCAGCGCGCCAGAGAGGGGGAGCTGCGCCGCGCCGCCGGAGGGAGGAGGAGGGGGATCTGCGCCGCGCCGCCGGAGGGAGGAGAAGGGGGATCTGCGCCGCGCCGCCGGAGGGAGGAGGGGGATCTGCGCCGCGCCGCCGGAGGGAGGAGGAGGGGGATCTGCGCTGCGCCGCCGGAGGGAGGAGGAGGGGGATCTGCGCTGTGCCGCCGGAGGGAGGAGGAGGGGGAGCTGCGCCGCACCGGCTGGTTGGAGACGAAGGCGGCGGGATGACAAGGTGCCGGCCGGCTGGAGACGAAGTCAGGAGGAAGACGAACCAGCGCTGGGTGCAGTAAGTTGAAACGACGGCTGGATCAGATGAGTAAAAAATGGATGGCTGGATGAGGTTATGAGCTAAAACCCTAGGGTGAAGGTTAATGGGCCTGTTTGGGCCCAATAGCCTCCCAGTCGCCACATTATTTCCCTGCCTTCCCTACTTCGTGTCTTCGTCCCTCTTCGAGTCATACCTCTGCCGCCACTCCCGGACTCAGCTTCCTGCGCCGCCGGCGACAATGGCGGCCTCCAGCCCTGGCCTGGCGTCCGCTCCGGCTTCCTCCCATGAGCCGGTGGCCTTCAAGTCCTCCTCCCCTGCTGTCTACCCCTCTCCTGCTGGCATCTGTGGTCCTCGCCTGACGCTTGCCTAGGCGTCCAGGCGGCCGGCGGGCGCCTAGGCGACGACGAGGATTCACAACACTGAAGTCAAGCTCCAACTAGAAATCACATGCATCTGTTTATAGGCAAAGGCTACATAGGCTCCAACTAGAAATCCCATGTGTCTGAAAAACAATGTGTCGTATTGCAGAGAACATTTAACTCAGCCTATATCTTGCAGAATATAAGAGTTACATGGATTGCAATATGCAGAAATTGGATTCCAGAAGACATGGAAAAGTTTAAGCTGCAACTAGGAATTCAATGTGTCTGTTTATCAGCGAGGCTAAATAGATGATTGAAGACTGCGGTGACTGAAATACAACAACAATAAGCCTTTGTCCCAAGCACTTTGGGGTCTGCTGGATATGAAATCCAACAATTTTATTTTATTTTTTAAAAAAAAATAATATAGAAAAAAATGATAAGAAAAAAATAAGAGTAACAAAATATGAGTAAACTAAGATAACATTTGAATCATGAAATGCTTACAGAATGATTTTATCAAACATTTTATTCGAGTATAAGATAACATTTGAATCATCAAACTTGCATAGATTGAGTTGTAATAACTTGGTAGACCTGCTATTTATATCAAGATCAAATCACAATATACAGAGTTCCAGTTGAACCAAAATAATGTAAAACAAGTCATCCAGTTACACACTTCCAGTCAATGTGTGAATGACCAACTAGTGGACAATCACATTTCAACACAGTTCTAGTAATCAGATAGATCATTTGGCACACCCTCAAAACCAAACTTACAATTTTTCAATTTTTATAGCTCAATCACATTGAATTAAAATATTGTTCGTAGGGACATGAATAGGGAAAGGGCGACGGTACAAAATAAGCTCTGCTAGAAATCAGTGCCCAGTGCTTCACATTTTTTTACAACTAGAGGCTTGCAGGAAAATAAGAGATTGATCATCTAGACTTCTAGAGGCTTGATGAAGACATAACTTCCTTAACACATTCGGTTTTAGGAACTTTGTGAGACAACAGAAAAATCATTGTTACATATTTTATTTAAAAAAACGTATCAACTCATCATAATGACTGAGATGTTCATATGTTACATGCTAAATTAGTATATTGAAGGTTTTTACCAAAGCACTGAATCAACTATACATCAAGACCACAGGCTAGTTGATAGACCAAATACATAAGGTTGTCAGTGCTGTAAAGCCCATGTTAGTTGGAGAAAAAACTTGAAACTGGATAGCTTTGGTTACAACAAAAAATTCAATACATGGCTCCAGGCCCTTCAACATGACTTGTGAACAAATGCTAAGGGCTGGCAAATCATTAATATGGAGAGTCAGATAAATGGAAGCTCAAAACATGCCATTTTATGGGAGTATGAAAATCAGAAAATACACCCACAACAAGAGGTACCACAAAATTGGTGCCAGACAATTCAAACGAGATGTTAGCACCACTGCAAACCCAAAGGGTCTGATATTGATTACATACTAGAAAAGTACTTATAAAGTAGTGATCTGTACAGAAAAGTCAAAGAAAGCAATAATAGTATGTGCAGAACCAGTGGTATATTAAAACGAGAGAAATCAACCGCAGACATAGAGATTAAGAAGCTCCCACAGCTCAGAACAGCTTTAAAACTGCATTCTTGAAATCACAAAATAAAATGCATACATTCGTGCAAAACAATGATGGCACTGCAAGAGGATTGCGAACGATTTTTTCTTTCTGTATGTCATTGAAGCTGTTAGCTACAAGGACAAGCTCTTAAGTTACTATATCCATTATTATGCAGTAAATTTCCTACCATGCTCATATGTGCGCTGCACTGCACGTGCTATACAAATCAGGAAATGCAAAATATTCATATGTAGTGAGCCGGGAATGGATTTCCATGAACTAGCTAGCATTTAGAGAGAGGGGCAGATGGCTACAACTACAGGCACTATTCATATGATCTCCAGGCAATGAGAAAGATGATAAATGAGAAATGTCATACATTTGTAGCATAACCAAATGAATCACAAGCCCTATCTCCAGTTACACACTTACAATACAGTACTGCAGAAACTGAAATATAAAGAGCATCAACTCGTATGGAAACTATTATTTGGTGCAACTTGCAATACATACAACCATGCACTCCTAGGAGAAAGTAAGTACCGAATACGGTTGATTACCTGGAAAGTAATGGTACAAAGCACGTAAGCTTGTAATTCATTATAGCAATTTTTCATGGTGCATGAATACATTAATAGTGCAAAATTATGTTACAGAAAGTTCAATCGCACCTTGCACCAATGGATGAATTATTGTGCTGTCGCCTCAAATTTCTTAAGCATATCACAGTGCGGTGTCTGGTACGATAGACCCCATTGGCGACGCTGCAGCTCAGCCCTGCAATTCTGTGTGATTATTGAGTAGTAATCCCTCTCAACATGCCGCTCCAGCGTTGCACGCTCAGTGCTCTGGTATGGATACTGCTCCTCAAAATTAGCCAACTTGACGTAGTATGCGACTCCACGTGGGGTCTGGAACTTGTGCTCATACGGGTAGTTGCGGGACAGGGAGTAGACAGGTTCAGATGATGGCAGGAAGTTGAGCAATATAAGCAGTAGGACAGGCAACAGCTGCACAAGCATCCGGATGCTTGAGCCACCAGAGTTTTGTGGCCCATGTCCTTGCATCCCACCAGTCCTGAAATGAAATGTTCCGAACTGGCCAAATTGCCTGGTTGTTGCTGGTGCCATCCCACCAAAGAAGTTTCTGAATATTTCATCCGGGTCAAAGTCATCCTCGTAGAAGCCATTGTACGCTCTAGCATTGGAGGCTGTCCTCCTCCTGTTGTATGTTACCGGCTCATCTGAGCCAACCATGTCGTATCGCTTGCGGCTCTCAGAGTCGCTGAGGCACTGGAAGGCCTTGGAGACAGCCTTGAAGGCGTCCTCAGAACCGGGGGCCTTGTTCTTATCGGGGTGCACCTTGAGAGAGAGCTTGCGGTAGGCCTTGCGCACGTCCTCAACAGTGCAGTCCTTGTCCAGGCCTAGGATCTGGTAGTAGTCCCTGGTGTGCTTCTTGACCTGGCGCACGACCTCTAGCTGCTCCTCTGTGTACTCCCTCGTGACCTTCTCCTCCTGGCCATCCTCCTGCCTCTTCTTTCCCTTCTGCTTCCTCTCCCTCAGCCCGTCAGCCTCTACACCTTCTGCTGCAGCTGCCGCAGGTTCGGGCGGGGGTTGGGGAGACGAAAAGGAGGAGGCCGAGGCCGAGGATTCGTCTTGGGGGTCCAGGAGCGGGGAGAGGAGGTGGTCGACGGGGAGCGAGGGGTCCAGGCGCTTAGCCTTGCAGAGGAACTTGATGGCGCGGGGGCGGTCGCCGGCGTCGAGCGCGCCCTTGCCGATGCGGAGACACTTGACCGCGTCGTCCTTGTTGCCCTCCATGGCGCGGCCTCAGATCTGGCCCTCGCGGAGAGGCTCTCACACAGTCTGGTCGCCGCCGCCGTCCTCGGCCAATCGAGCCGAGCAGGCGAGCAAGCTCCCGCGAGAGGCAGCCTGATCAGATCAGATCCCCAACACCACAACCAATCTGCGAGAGGGGAGGGCGGGTCAGGAGAAGTACTCGAGCTGAGGAAGTGTGGAGGAGTCAGTTGGTCGCGTACCTGCGATCGCGAGGAGAAGCGGAGTAAGGTCCGGGCGGCGGCGGATCGCCGGAGCTCGGGGACGGAGGAGGCCAGGAGAGAGAGGCAAGGGGATATGGTGAGGGAACGCGACGACCTCCGATTCTTTTTTAGTTTTACTGGGTTTCCTCTGGATTTTTTTGTTGATCTTTCTACGCGTGAAGAAAAAGTGTGGAAACAGGCCGGAATCCGGAAGCAGTGTCAGGCCCAGTCAGATTTATTCGGCCTAGCCCGTTTCGATTACGGAGAGTCAAACGCGCGTGTAACGCTCGCGCCTGACGCGAGATCGCTCGACTGCGCACGGGCCGGCTGAATATAAAGTGGATAAGAGCAAGAGGCGGCTGAATTTTTTATCATTATTTTAATCTTTTAATCGTAACTTTGTAAATTTTGAGAAATATCACCTTTGTACTTCTTCCGTCGCAAAAAATTGTTGTACTGGGCAACTTATGCTCCAATCACAGAACGACTCATCCTGTAGTGATGAGTCTACTCGTGCGACTCATCGCACCATAAGATTAGGAAAAAAATTTATATAGCACTGCTACATACCGAGTCTTTTACAGCATCTTCTAGATGCGCGCCACCTGTTCCAGTACGCATCTGAAAGCCAGCCCTCACCCCCAATGGCCGCTTCAGAGGCTTCGGCTAGACTCCCGTTCGGATGTGGCTTCGGCTCGATGGCCTGCGGGAAACTTCGACTTGATCGATGGAGTCCAGCTCGGCTACGCTCCGCTCCCACCTTCGATTCCGCGGCGCTGAATATCGACGGCCCTCACTCTCTGTCGGTAAAGCAATCGGTTCCTGCGTCGGTCAACTGATCGATCGATCGATTAATCTGATACTAAGGAACGTCGCTGATCGGCCACGACTCTTGCTCGCTGGTATTCTTACCAGCAATCGATCCCGAACCAGAAAAAAATTCATTGCCGAGCTCATGTTCGCCGGTGAGCTATCGGTTCCAGTGTTTGCCGAAGTTGTTGATCGATGAGGACATGAGTGATGCAGCGTAGCCTCTCATGTGTCTGACCCCGTCGCGAAGCTATACCGTGTATGGACAAAGAGAGGAAGCTTGCTCTGACAGCGAGGCGCTTGCCCTGGAATCCAGGATCAGCACGACTCTGATGGACAGCGCGCCGCTGAGGAAATAAAGATCGCGTGAGCTGCGATCTGCATGGGCAGCAATCGTGGGCCATTGCACTGCCGGCAATGGCATGAGGAGGGCAGCCATCGCGCCGGCGGAGGCTATCGCGCTGGCGGCAGATGCCATCGCACGGGCTGAGGCAGTCTCATCAGCGGCGGAGGCTATCTATGGGAGCAGCGGCTATCGCGCGGACGAAGGCTATCGCGCTGGCGGCAGCAGTCGCGAACGCCGATATGCGCCGGAGGCGACTGTGGGCCATAGTTGGTTGTGGAGCCATCGAGCTTCTGAAAGAAGAAACGCGTTCAGCTGAGCCGCTAAAGTGCTAAATCGATCAAACGTACCCAGCGGGCGTGGGGTAGGGGGCTGGCTTCAAGATCCGTACTGAGACAGGTGGCGCGCATCCAGAAGGTGTTGTAGAGGGTTTGGTTTGCAGCTATGCTGCATAGAAATTTTTTTTCATAAGATTAACCACAATTTTTTCTTTTGATGATGAGTCGCCTAGTTAGTGAATGACATACACCTATTTTTGAAAAGAGTAAAATGCACTAGTGGTACATGAACTTGTGAGAGTATGTCACATAGATTAATCAACTTCTAAAACATATTTAGAGGTTTCTAAACTAATTAAGAGTGTCATTAGCTATCCAGAGCATGCGTGGCATGCCTACATGGCTGACACATCACATTAAGCAGAGAGACACGTTAGATATTATATTTTTCGTTTGACCCCCACAAATACTCCTATTGACACCCTTCCAGCACTGTAGAAGAAACGGTGGCGCGATCCATTGGGTCATGGGCGATGGGTGGAGCTCCCGTTGGTGACTCGGCGTCGGTTGGCTCCATCCCCGTCTTCTCCGAACGCTGCCTCGCCCGCGCTACTGCTGTTGCTGTTGTCGGCCGCTGGTAGCTCATCACAATCACACACAACCCAGCTACAATGTGTCACCCCGCCGCGCCTTCCCCTCCCCGGCTACTGCCCACCTGACCCTCTTCCCTTCTCGTGCACTACGCTGCATCCCCCCACCCCGCCATCCTCCTTACTAATCACTTTGCTCTCTTGCTTCCTCCCTTTTGTGCTTTGCGCTTGTCAGCCGCCACAATGATGGGGATCGACCTCAGTGAAACCGTGGAGGAGGACGAAGAGAAGGCAAAGGAGCTTGCCGCCTCTGGCAACAGCTGCTCCCTGTCCGCAGTAGAGCTGGTTTGCTGCTTCTGCGACTGCTTCTAATAAGTTCAACGTGTCAATTGCTCTTTTTCGTATGCTGCTGTGTGCGTGAGTGAAGCTTGATTGATTGGCTTTGGTTTATGCAGGCAGACACGGCCATAGACGAGGTGTACGCGCAGCTCGCACTGGTCACTAAGAACGAGGTGCTTCCAATTCCAATCGTCGCCAGCAGTCTGATTCCAATCGTCGCTGGTACCCCGATCTGCGAAATGCGTTGCAACAGATGTCAACGCCTCCTGTATCAAAGCCACCTCCATGAGATCGATGTCACTAGCCCAACTACGCCCCCGTTTCTCCAACCAAAGATCCTGCTGGAAATACGAGGCAATTTACTGAACAATTCCGGAAAAATACACTAAAACGGCAGCGATAAACACTACAAATAGACGGGACGAGAATAATCGCGTGCCGATTTAAAGCCAGAGGAACTGTTATAGATCTGACGATGAGCAGTCGATGTAGACGTTGGTGGCGATGTTAGGCAGCAGCGCCGTATCTCCTCGGTAGACGACCCGTGATGAAGAACGCGAGCAGTTGCGTAGAGATCTTCCCAAAAACCATATTCACCCTCTCTCGGCGCAGGATCGCGAGGACAAGAGGTTCCGGAGACCTGCTCCCCCGATCGTCGGTGCACGTCGGCGCTCGGGATGGAGTGGACTAGATGGCGGCGCAAGGAACACGAACGTGGGAAGAAACAATCTGATCGTGGGATGAACTGCCCTGACGTGCACGCTCGGTATTGTTCGGTTGCAATCTATAAGACCCGCATCTGATCCGACTCGATAGTCATAGACGCGTATGTTTCCTACTACTTGGACTCAATCCAACTCGGAAGCCCAAAATTTGTAAGCCAAAAAACCCAATTAAATTTTATGCAAATATAAAATCTAGGCTCGGCTCGAGGCTCAAATTCACACGAACACGCGAGCGTGCGCGTGTCTGGGGTGGGGCGTGGCGTGGCGAGGCGAGCCAGCGAGGAGGAGGAGGAGAAGGCAGAGGAGGAGTGTGCGTGGGCCACTCATCTCTTCTCCTCTTCTCTCTCACTCAAGGAGTGGAAGAACAACCTCCCTTATATGTAGGGGTTGCTCCCCTTCAACTTCCCATGTGGGACTCACCATTTAGCAATACTCTCTCTTATCCTAATGGGCCTTTAAGATTTTCTAGAATTTATTTTTGAATTAATATTGGGCCAAGCCCATTAATTCCATCAGATCTCAAAGACATTAGAAGAGACCTCATTCCTTGTTTGATATAGTAGTGTTTCAGTAGAGACTGTTAAGTTGAACTTCTGCCTAGATTTTTTAAGTTACATCAGCTCACAACTTGGACAATAGACTACGCCTTGAATTGCAAGTTTTCTACGAACTAACTTCACCTGAAGAACATTACCTGTACTTGACTACCAGTAGTCAACCCCGCGGGCGGAGCATATGCGTCGTACTCCCTAGTCTCTTCATGAGCTTTCTAAAGATCACCCAAATCTCACAGACTGCGATGTTAGACAGTCGGAGCTCATATAGGCGTGTTTCTTTCAATATTTCCCTGTAGGACAACATATTTGCTATACATAGCCAACAAAAAATACATTAAGGCAAATTGCCAACTTGCCTTATAGTTTGAGAGTACAAGTGTGCATCTTCACATAGAGATGGTCTACAGGAAGTACTCTCCTCAGTGAACCACTAGCTTGTTTTCTCATGTCCTATTTCACGGGATCTCCGATCACATAGGCTGGTTTGCTACTATGGTGTCACATCCATGGGTCTCAAACCTATCTCTCTCGATGCACTTTCCATCACATTACGTGATAGACCCTTCGTAAAGGGATCTGCTAGGTTTTATTTATTTGTATGTACAAACAGTAACAACTCTGAAGTTTCTCATTTTATTGACAAATTTTAAATATCTCTTGACGTGTCTTCATGATTTTGCATTATTCTTCGAACTGGTCACTTTAATAATCATCGTTTGATTGTTAAAGTTCATAAGAATTGTCGACAATGGTTTCTCAACCACAGGCAAATCCATCAAGAGCTCTCACAGCCATTCTGTCTCTGCAGTTGCTGTCCCTAAAGCAGTGAGGTCTGCTTCCATGGTTGACCTTGTCAAAATGTTTTTTTGCAAGACCTTTATGATATAGCGCCACCAGCTAGAGTGAACATGTTTCCACTCGTGGCATAGAGCTCATCAACATCAGAGATCCAGTTCAAATCACTATAACCTTCAGACACGACTGGATGCCCAGTATAGTGAATTTCATAACTCGTTGTATCTCTCAAGTAGTGCATAACCCTTTCAAGTGCATGTCATTGATCTGTACCTGGGTTTGACATGAACCTGCTCAGTTTGCTCACGACAAACAAGATATCAGGATGAGTTGTGCTTGCTAACTACATAAGTGAAGGTATCATCTGAGAATATTTAAGTTGATCTCTTGGCTCTTTCTTGTTCTTTTTGAGTATCACAATGGATCATAGGGTATTGGAGAAATCTTGCTATCCATAAAGCCAAACCGACTCAAAATTTTCTCAACATAGTGGGATTGAGTTAAAGTAATCCCACTCTCATCCTTATTCAGCTTAATATTCAAAATAACATTAGCTTCTCTCAAATCTTTCATATCAAAACACTTTGATAGAAAAGGCTTGACCTCAGAAATTATATTAATGCTCGTACGAAAATGATTATATCATCCACATACAAGCATAATATAAAGCTATCGCCCCCACCATGGTGATAGTACATGCACCGATCGTTCTCATTAATAACAAAGCCTGCAGACGTCAACATACTGTCAAACTTCTCATGTCATTGCTTAGGTGCTTGCTTCAGTCTATACAAGGATTTTAAATATTTGCACACCCTTTCTCTCTTCACCTTTTACTACAAACCCATCAAGTTGTTCTATATAGATCTCCTCTTCCAACTCCCCGTTTAGGAAAGTTGTCTTCACATCCATTTGATAGATGATTAGACCATAAGAGGCGGCCAGATAAAGTAGTACACAAATTATTGTCATTCTGGCAACAAGTGATAGATGTCAAAATAGTCTTCACCTTCATTTTGAGTATAGCCCTTTGCAACTAACATCGCCTTGTACTTTTCAATAGTACCATCAAACCTGAGCTTCTTCTTGAACATCCATTTATAGCCTACTGGTTTGCACCCGTACAATTGTTTAGTTAACTTTCAAGTTCCATAAGAAGAATTGAGTCCATCTCACTATGAACTGCTTCTTTACAGTCATCTGCATCAGGTGATGCATATGCCTCTGCTATAGATTTGGAAGTATCATCCACAAGGTACACAATAAAATCATCACAAAAGGATTATGCAATCCTTGACCTCTTACTTGACTAAGTTATTTCATTGTGTTCCTCCTCTAGAACACTCTCAAATGGTGTATCAAGAAACTCGCTAGTTGTGGTGAGGACAAATTTCAGAAGAGATCCTAGAAGTGCTATGCATATCTTTCAGAGAAAAATATATTTTCAAAAAATGGTGCATCACGAGATTCCAAATAGTATCAACATGCATATCAGATACCTCAGATTTAACTACTAAAAATCTATATGCGATGCTCCGATGAGCATAGTCTAGAAAGACACAGTCCACTGTCTTTTGTCCAAGCTTGCGTTTCTTGATAATTGAAACATTGACCTTTGCCAAACATCCCAAAGTACACAACTATGAAAGTTATGGTTTTCTCCCAACCCGCTCCTCATAATGAGTTTTCTCTTTATTCTTGTTTGGAACACGGTTTAGACATGACATGCAGTCAATAGAGCCTCCCCCACCATACCTTAGATAAACCAGATGTATCTAACATGACATTTACCAAGTCACATAATGTGTGGTTTTTTACTCTCGGCTATCCCGTTTGATTGGGGCAAATAGGGAGGCATCCTCTCATGTATAATACCGTGTTCCCCACAGAAATCATCAAATATTTTGGGAAAATACTCACCACCACAATCTGATCTAAGGCGTTTGATCTTTCTCTCTAATTGATTTTCTACTTTAGATTTATAGAATTTAAAGTAGTCGAAAGCTTTCTCTTTAGTTTGCAACAAGTAAACATAACGAAATCTAGTAGAATCGTCTATTAATGTCATAAAGTATTTCTTTTCACCTTTTGCCAACACACCATTCATCTCGCATAGATCAGAATGTATGAGTTCTAATGGTGCTAAGTTTCTCTCCTCGGCTGCCTTGTGAGGCTTTTGAGGTTGCTTTGATTGCACACAACTATGACACTTAGAACCTTTTATGACACTCGGTTATGAAAATTGAACCAAGTGAACGCATATGTGTGCCCAGGATGTTCAACACACATACACGATAAAACCACAAATGATATACGGAAAATTACCACATCACAAACTAGTAAATAGGTACCTTTATTACAATATTCAAATGATTCTCGAATTACAACTTCTAATGATCATTGTTACTAATACTGCAGTGGAAAACATATTAAACTAAGCAAACGAGGCAGCGCGGCTCCAAACATCCGCATGCATTTGACGCTAGCACACAACCTAGAACTCTGCATTATCTTCGTGGTACTCTCAAACATCACCTGACACTATTGGTGGGGGAATTGCAAGGGTGGGCACATGTCGTACTCAGCAAGTGTGGGAAAAATATGACATGTAGCTTAAAACAAAGAATGATAATAAATGGCTATTTTCTGAAAAGTACATTAAAAAACATGTCAAAAGCATCCTACAATGTCTATGTGAATTTATCCCATAATATCTCACATAATTATCATGGTATGAGTCCAATATCACCACTTACAATAACATCACATCTATCAAGTAATTATCCATCCAATACCAATTTCTCACCTTTATTAATAACCATGTCCATTACCATAACCCAGTCCGTGACCATATGTGACACTCGGTTCCGAAAAATGAACCAAGTGAACGCATATATGTGCCCAGAACGTTCAACACACATACACGCGTGCATTCACAAAAGGATATGCAGAAAATTACCACAAAACAAGATTAATTAAGCACTTTTATTACAGAATTCAGAATATCCTCAAATTACAACTCTAATGATTATTAATGACAAGTCTGAACTAATGCAGCGAAAATGAACTAAATATGAGCTATAAGAAATAAGCAAGCTAAGCAAATGGTATAGCGCAGCTCCAAGCAACACCACAGGCAAGCTGATGGCAGCACACAACCTAAAACTCCTCATTAATGTCGTGATACTCCCATTCCTGACCTGCAACTGTTGGTGGGGAAATTGGAAGGGTGAGTACATGTTGTACTCAGCAAGTGTAGGAAAGTATGACATGTAGCTGATACAAATGACGACGATAATAAAGGATAAATGATGAAAAGTACATTAAAACATTTAAAAAGTAGTGTATTATATGTATGTGAAGTAAACCCATCATATAACACAATGATTACCATAGTATAAGTCATTCCATATCCATCACCATTACCATTAATCATATCCAATACCATAACTCAATTCATAACCAACCATAACCATATTATCAACCATAACTAGTTCTAAACCATAACCAAACCATCCCAAATCCTAAGTTTCCCTCTAATCATGTCAGGGTCCATATTGCTCATGACCGGGAGCACGACTATCATGATAGTTCTAATAATCTGCAGAGTTTGTACCATTTCACCCACGTGTTTGTGATTTCATCACCTTTCAGTGACTAGGAACCTCTATTATACCGTCTCACACTTCTGTTGGTGTGTGGCCAAGAGATCACAAAATAGCCTTTACAAATGGACTACTAGCATGTACAGACCCACTGAGGTTTAACCGGTGGCGATGCCTCCAACTGAGCACATCTTCAACCAAGAGCCCCCTCTTGTGCCATTCGGATCCTAAGGAGTCCCACCATAAATCCAAACCCAATCCGACTCCCCTTCCCCGGTGCGCCAAATGATCTGCGTGATACTAGCAATACCCTAATTAATCAGCTATACAACATCCATGCTTGGCCTCGTGGTGGCACTATAAATCATGGATGGTCGCTCCACGAACCTGTCCTTAGATCTAAAGCAAGCGAAACCACCATAGCATCCAACCCAATCCACATACCATGCTTGCTTAGATCACCCATTACCATGTCATATTAACCAATTCATATTAACCATAATCTCATTAATGCATAATTAAATGGTATAGTTGTTTTCCCATCCCAATTAATTAAGTGAAGCAAAGGTAAAAAACCCTTCTCGACTCTCTACCATGTATTCCAGGTGATAAGGGTGGTTAAACAAAGCTAGTAAACTTCCTATCATAGGAATCCCATGAAATTGACACAAGCATGCAGTTTTTCAAACAAACCATTTAAAAACAAGATCAATATGTTCAAGGACACTTGCCTTGCTCTTGGGCTTGGTTTGGGTCAAAGTCTTCAAATTCCTGGTGCTAGAGGTCCTCCGCATCACTCTCTAGCGCAAATCCGTCTAAACCGCGCAATAAACATACAAGAAAAGAATTAGAATCAATAAGTGCATATATATTACTCGATATGTCATGACATGCATGATTAATGCAAATGCGAAGAAAAACTAGTTAATGAGTTACTATTCATGTTCACTGATCATTTACAATGGTTATTAACAAGTTTTAATAGGTTCCAGTTGGTTCAATTAAATTCAGAATTAATTTAACAAAAAACAGACAGCCAGACCGGACTAGTCTGCTGTAGGTCCGAACTAGTCCGCCCTACGCAGAACCAGCAAATTAGGGTTGTCTAGATCGACGTGAATTCAGAGAAACGTGGTTGAATTCATGTGAGAAAGAGGAAGTAGAAGGTATACCAGGTGTTTAAAACTACAATGAATCAAGGGTTTTGGAGGCAACACTTGGATCTCGACGATCTAGGGTTGATGAAGAAAACTTGATGGTGAATTGTTGATGAAGAACGCAAGGTTGATGGAGATCTTGGCCTCTTGATCTTCTTTTGTTTCCTCCTCTTCTTCTTCTTGCTCTGGATCTCCTTATCCCTCCTTGGCAGTGGCTATCCACGAGCTAGGGTTTGGGTGTGATTCAAAAGTGGCAAAGAGATGTAAGGTTAAGAGGTGGGGTTGTTTATATAGAGGTGGAGGATTAGGGTTTCAATGGAGCTCGGTTTTAGAAAGGGTGGAGGCCGGTGTGGGGTCCCACATGGGCTCCAAAAGAGTTAGACATGATGTCCTTAGGCCCACTTAAGGTAAAACCCAAAAACACGCCGTGGAACAAAAGATCAACTCGGAATCGCGATCATCGGACAAGTCCGCACAAGGCCAGACTAGTCCGAAGTTAGTAAGAGAGGAATCAGATAAGTTCAAACCAAACCGTACAGGTCCGAACTTAGTCAGAGAGGAAAACGGACAAGTCCGTTAGATATCGGACAAGTCCGGACAGGTCCAAGGACTTAGCAAATTTTTTCAAGGATGGGATGACCGGACTAGTCTGCAATGGACCGGGCAAGTTCGAAAACGGTACAGAGAGAAAAATGGACTAGTCTACAACAATAATAGACATGTCTGAGGAAGGTCAGAGAGAAATCGGACTAGTCCGCACGAAAAATGGACTAGTCCGCACTTCCCATAACTTTTGAGGACGGTTTTGCTCCTAATTCATTTTGAACTTGTTAAACATGTATATGAACTTATGCAATGCATGATGCATGAAAATGATGGTGTTACACCATAATAAAACCATCCTAAACTTCCCAAATTCCACTCTAATCATGTAAGGGTCCATGTCGCTCATAATCGGGAGCACGAATATCATGATAGTTTTTTAACACTCTACAGAGGTTGTACCACTTTATCCACATGTTTGTGATTTTGTCACCTTTCGGTGACTAAGAGTCTCCCTTATGCCGCCTCACACTTCTGTTGGTGTGTGGCCAAGAGATCACAAAATAGCCTTTACAAAGGGACTACTAGGATGTACGGACCCACTAAAGTTTCACCAACAGGCTTGAATCTCCATTCTCCCACCCATGTGCTCCCCCATGTGCATTATGGATCCCAGGGTAGCCCTCCTCGACTCTCATTCCCCGCACCATCTAATGGTCCATAAAATACCAGCAGCACACCTAATTACTCAGCTACGCCGTACCCATATTTGGCCTTGTGGTGGCACTGAAAGTCATGGATAGTCGCTCCATGAACCGATCCTTAGATCTAGAGCAAGCGAAAACCACCATAACATCCAACCCAATCAACAAACCATACTTGCTTAGATCTCCCAAGTCTCATATTACCATTTAATCATATTCATCAATTCTCATCATACACATGCTCATTAATTCATAGCTAAGCCATTTTGTTGTTTTTCCCATCTCAATTAATTAAAGCAAAGCAAAAAGGTAAAATACCCTTTCCAACTCTCTATAATATATTCCAAGCGACAAGGATGGTCAAACAAGTCTAGTAAACACCTATCATGGGTTTCCCATCAATTTGACACAAGCATGCAGTTTTGCAAATAAAACATTTAAAAATAGGAGGAAAATGATCAAGGACACTTGCCTTGCTCTTGAGACTGGTTTGGATCAGAAACCTCAAAATTCTGGTGCTAGAGGTCCTCAAAGGAACCCTCTAGAGCATTACCTTCTATTCCATGCAACAAACATACAAAACAAACATTACAATCAATAAATGCTGATGTATTACTCAATATGTCATGACATGCATGAAGGATGCAATTATGTGGTGATGCAAGTTATTAGCTTGATATTATAGCGTACTAACTAGTCACACTTGAGCTTTACATGTTAGAGCAAGTTACAATTCGTTTTAGAGAACATTAAAGAAGTTCCAGAAATTTCTAGATATGGGAGACCGGACTAGTCCGCACCCTGGGCCGGACATGTCCATTCCGGATCAGAGAGTTAAACGGACTAGACTGTAGTTGTCCGGACAAGTCTGCTACGACTAGGGTTTTAGCGAATCTCAACTAGAGTATAGTTTGAGTTGAGTATGGGACCATAATTGACGTAGAAAGATGGGTATAAGGTATTTACCATGAATCCTAGGGTTCAAGGGTTGAGGATTCGATGAAACTCGAGAACTTGACGTCTAGATCGACGAAGATGAAGGATTAGGAAGAAGAACATCGACATCAAACAATCAATGAAGAAGATCGCAACAGCGATGACGATCTTACTTGATTCTCCTTCTTCCTTCTCATCCTCTTGCTCTTCCTCCCTGTTCTTCCTTGCAGTGAAGGCTCCTTCCTTGTTTAAGAATGGCGGCACAGGACGTGACAGGGGCGAAGGTTTCTATCGCGGGCAAAAAGGGTGAAGGGTGGACGGTAGGGTCTTTATATAGGAGGAGAGGTGGTAGGGTTAGGGTGGAATCCAAGTAATAGTCGGTGGAAACAAGTAGAGGCCGTGGTAGAGTCCCTCTTGGGCTCATCAAGGGCGGGGCGCGACGTTCTTGGGCCCAATTAATGCAATTACCCAATAACACATCATGGAGGAAAAATAGAATTCGAGTCAAAACCCTACACACTGGACTAGTCCGTAGTGAGGCCGGACAAGTGCGATGGGGTACAGAAAGTTCAACGTAGAATTCCGGTGCAATACAGTCCGTACAAGATCAGAGAGTCAAACGGACAAATCCAGTACCAGGCCGGACAAGTCCGAGATTGTCGAGTATCAAAACCAGACCAATATTTTGGGTGTTTTCAACAGAGATCATCGGACTAGTTTGTATAAGAAACAGATAAGTCTGAATAGGTATAGAAACAAAACCAAATTTGTACGCAAAAATTAACGGACAAGTCTGGAGGACAACATAAATGATTTCGGACTAATCCATAGCAATTAACGGATATGTCTAGGGGACAACAGTAGTTGAATCGGACTAGTCCGGGGTCCAATCCGGACAAATCCGTACTAAGCCCAGTTTTTAATTGCTATTTTGGTTCTAATTCATTTTAATATTGTTCCTTTTTGTGTTGTACCATGTTAGACATGTATAATAATTAATGCAATGCATGATGGATGAAAATGAGGGTGTTACAAAACTACCTCCCTTAAAATGAATCAGCCGTCGAGATTCGACGTAGAAGGAAAAAGATATGGAAATTATCTCTTGAGATCTTCTTCCAGCTCCCAAGTTGCATCGGATTCAGTATCATGCTTCTATTGTATTTTGCACTATCGAATCACCTTGTTTCTTGTGACTCTATTTTGTTTCCAAGATTTTGACGGTTGCTCGGCATAAGTCAAATCTGCCTCTAGTTCCAATTCATCCATGGGTACCTGTTCTTCAGGTACTCTTAAGCACCTCTTGAGTTTAGAGACATGAAATACATCATGAACATCATAAAGGCTTGCTGGCAACTGCAATTTATGTGCCACTTCTCCACATTTGTCCAAAATCTTGAACGGTCTAATATAGCAAGGTGCTAACTTTCCTTTGATGTTAAATCGCTTATGACCGCGCATAGGTGACACTCTGAGGCACACGAAGTCTCCCACTTCAAAAGCTAAGTCTCTTCGCCTATTATACGCATAGCCTTTCTGTCGTGATTAAGAAGCCTTCAGGTTTTCACGGATAATCAGAACTTGCTTTTCGAAGTCTTGTATCACATCTGGTCAAATACTTGGGCTTCCCATGTCTCATTCCAAAACAAGGGTGTTCTACACCTCCATCCTTATAGTGGCTCATATGGGGACATCTTCAAACTTGCTTGATAACTATTGTTTTAGGAGAATTCAGCATATGACAGACTTTTGTCCCAACTTCCTCCATATTTTAGCGCACACGCTCTCAGCATGTATTCCAGTATCTGATTTGTTCTTTCGGTTTGTCCATCTGTTTGGGGTGATATGCAGAACTAAAATTTAGCTGAGTTCCCATAGACTCGTGCACTTTATGCCAAAACCTATAGGTAAATTGAGAACCTCTGTTGGACACTATTCTCTTAGGTACTCCGTGTAAACACACTATTCTCCCCATATACAATTCTGCCAGCTTCGCACCATCATAGGTAGTCTTGACACGGATAAAATGCGTAGACTTGGTCAATCGATCCACAATAACTTATATTGAGTCATATCCCAACGAGGTGCGTGGTAAACCAAATATGAAGTCCATACTAACTTCTTCCCACTTCCATTCTGGTAGCCTTGATGGCTGCAATAGTCCAGCTGGTCTTTGGTGTTCAGCTTTCACTCACCGGCACACATTGCATAATGCAACATATGTCACTATGTCCTTCTTCATTCCATCCCACCAATAGCAAGTTTTCAAATCCTTGTACATCTTCGTACAACCGGGATGGTTTGAATAGGGCGAGTCATGTGCCTCCTTCAATATCGTTTCTCGGAGATGCTTCACATTGTGCACAACAATCCATTTTCCAAGCCATAGTGTACCATGGTCATCTTCATCAAGCCTCCATTCTCTCCCTTTTTGGATCCTTCCCTTGATTTCTTGGATTTCCTCATCCTTTGTCTAACCTTCTCGTATTTCTTGTTCCAAAGTTGGGTTTACCTCCATAGTCCCCATCTCATTCACAAATTCAAGATGCAACCATTCAAACTCCTTACATAACTCAGATGGCAACTCCCAAACCATGAGTTGGTGGCTTACTCCTTTTTTGACTCAAAGTTTCTGCCACTACATTGGCCTTTCCTGAGTGATAGTTGATTCCCACATAGTAATCCTTAATGAGTTCCAACCATCTTCATTGCCTCAAATTCAGATATGTTTGTGTGAATATGTACTTGAGACTCTTGTGATCCGTGTAAATCTCACACCTATGACCAAGAATGTAATGTCTCCATATCTTCAAGGCATGCACTACGACCGCAAGTTCAAGATCATGCATAGGATAATTCTGCTCATGTTTCTTCAATTACCTCGATGTGTAAGCTACCACTTGGCCTTCTTGCATGAGTATGCACCCAAGTCCTTGTCTTGATGCATCGCAATAAATATCAAAGCTCTTGCTCACATCTGGCAATACCAGCACTGGTGCGGTTGTCAACATCTTCTTTAACTTCTCAAAGGTCTCTTGGCAAGCTTGAGTCCATTCGAATGCCTTCCCCTTCATTAACAATTCAGTCATGGGCTTCGCTATTTTGGAGAAATCCTTGATGAATCGGCAGTAATACCCAGCCATTCCAAGAAAACTTTTAATTTCCTTCACATTCTGTGGCGGTTCCCATTTCAACACATCTCCTACTTTTCCCGGGTCAACCGATACTCCTCCTGAGATGATATGTCCCGAAAACGACACCTCCCGTAACCAAAATTGGCACTTGCTGAATTTAGCGTACAATCAGTGTTCTTGCAATTTCTGCAATGTGAGCCTCAAATGCTCCTCATACCCTTCTTCACTTCTCGAGTATATCATAATGTCATCGATGAACACCACATCGAACTTATCCAAGTACTCCATGAAGACCTTATTCATGAGGTACATAAAGTATGCGGGTGCATTGGTCAATCCAAAGGACATAACGGTGTATTCATAAGATCCATACCTTGTTCGAAAAGCTGTCTTGGATATATCCGACGGTCTAATATTCATTTGAAAATAACATGACCTCAGGTCGATCTTGGAGAAAACATAAGTGCCATTCACTTGGTCGATCAAATCCTCTATACGGGGTAACATGTACTTGTTCTTAATCGTCACCTCGTTGAGAGATCTATAATCCACACACATTCTTTGGGCCCCATCCTTCTTATCCACGAAAAGCACTAGTGCTCCCCAAGGTGAAGAGGTTGGGCGAATAAACCCCTTCTCTAGCTGCTCTTGAATTTGCTTCTTGAGCTCCGCTAACTCCACAGGAGGCATCATATACAACCTCTTAGCTATAGGTGTTGTCGTTACCCTGCGTACCGAGTACCCCTTGGTACCGGAAACAAAGTCATGGAATTCCTATTTCTAGGTGGCGGACGTCTGAAGGGGATATGCATCTCGCAGTATCGAATCTGCCTCCCTCCATAGGGTGGCTCTGGTGTTGCCATGTGTCCAGAAGAGCTGGACCTGCCTCCCTCGTTTGGGAAGCTCCAGTGCTACCACGTGTCCTGTAGAGCCGGATCTATCTCCCTCCTCAGGGAAGCTTCGACACTGCCACGTGTCCACTAGCACCGGACCTATCCCCTAGTAGAGGGAAGCTCCAGAGCTTCCACATGTCGCACTCCAGGACCTAAGTCTGCAACGGAAAGACAACGGGATCTCCAACGGCGCGGACATTCATGGGCTATTAATTTGTCGTTACAAGACCTGGTTAATGCATTATTAATGCTATATTAATGACGCACGATTAGAGGACTATCAAGACTGATAACACTACTGTTAAGGGGTTATTACGATATTAACCACCCTTAACACTATAGATCATATTGGGCAGTAATTACAGTAGGGGCCACCTGTCGGGCCAGACACATACTGCAACAGCCAGTCCCTGACATATAAAATGGCTGCACTGCACGGTAGAAAGGACAGGTCATCTGATACGCATCCAAGCTCATACACACTCATACTCATACAATCAACACACCCCGTGGAGTAGGGTATTATGCTCAGGCGGCCCGAACCATGTAAAACTCTCGGTGTTCATCTCTTGTTCCTGATCTTGACTCGCGCCCCAACCGAATACCGACCTTCATGGACTACTTCTTAGTAGTACCAGGGGAAGTGTCCTAGTCCACACTTCGACATTTGGCATGCCAGGTAGGGGCGCATTCAAGATTTCAAGATGGTGAACTCCGCTGCCGCTTCATCCAATAGACCGGCTGTCCAACCCGTTGGAGGGAATCCCTCCAATGTGCAACAGCCGACCAACGTTGTTGTTTCGATAGGCGTTGCACCAATCCCACCACCTGCTCCAGCAGCCAACGCTGGACAACAGGATGGTGTATTCGCGTCGATCACTGCATCGACAAACAACCCAGAGAACACGCTGATCACAGCGCGAACTCTATTCCAGCGTCCACCAGTGCCGGAAGCTCCTCCCGCCGTGCTAGAACAGTGGCATGCCGATGTTGAGCATTTGGTTATGGCTGCAACCAATGATATCAACAACCAAGGTCTTCCCCATGCAGGGTAGCAACCTTCTCGGAACAGGACCTTGTCTGGTAGACTTGGTCCTCAAGCGTCGCATCTCAGGAGACGTGAGCCCTCCTAGCAAGTGACGTCACTGCCCTCTGGGGCTCACTCACACAACAACGAGGCTCCCGACTTAGGACCTCCAGTCAGATCTCGACCGCTGTTACATGAGGAAAGACAGCCGCGTCAACATCGAGCGAGCTCGCGAGAGGCGAATTGCTCGAGAAAACCCTTCTCCTCTTGGAGTGGGGGGCGGCTGTTCGGCCCATGCCATGCACCTCCGCGTGGTCGAGTGGCCACCCAAGTTCCGGTCTCATCTACCGGAGAAATACAACGACACAGTCAACCGTGTCGAGTTTCTTCAGATCTACTCCACCGCCATCCTCGCGGCTGGAGGCAATGAGGTTGTAATGGCCAACTACTTCCCTATGGATCTGATGGGGACTGCAAAGTCCTGGTTTATGAGCTTACCGCCCGACTCCATCTATAGTTGGACGGAACTCAATCGCCAGTTCACCGCCAACTTCGGGAGCTCCTACACCCGGTGTGGCACCGAGCTGGACTTGTTCGCCATACAAAAAAGTCAGAAGAGTCACTGCGATCCTTCATCCAACGATTTTCTTAGGTAGGGAACACCATCCCTTCTATCTCCAACGCTTCTGTCGTTGTTGCATTCAGACAGGGAGTTAGAGGCAAGAAAATGCTGGAGAAGCTAGCAACCAAGAATGTCAGCAGCGTCACTGAACTCTTCAGCCTGGCTGACAAATACGCTGAGCTATGGAGGGCCATGAGATGCACTCCAAACCAGCTGCGGAGGCCAAGCAATCTTCCTCCAAATCTAAAGCTACTGCCTCTGGTGGTGGAAAAAAGAAGAAGAAGTCAAGTGGCAAGAAGAAGTCACTTGCCGGCACACCTACTGCTGCAGCTGCCACAACTCCTGGTGGTCGGGGGCCACGCCTCGACAAACGACCTCGACCATCGTCTAAAGACGGCGACGGTGAAAGGATGTAGTGTCTGATCCATAAATCAAAAACCCACAATCTTGAAGACTGTCGTGAGGTCAAAAGGCTTGCTGAACACAACAACAAGCGTCTCTACAAGACCCCTTTCCGCCAGCGGGAAGGGAAGCAAAAAGTCGATGAAGCTCCGTCTGATCAGGAGCTAGGCTTCCAAGATGCCAAGAAGGCGCTAGATGCGGTCTACAACACAATTGACGATGACTCTGACATCTCTGACGATGAGCTTCGGAAGACTCTCCATATGATGTATGGAGGGTTCGGGGATATCACCTCCCAACACATCTTGAAGACTATGCGTCAAGAGATGGCTGCTGCTGCTGTTACTGCCAAGGCGGAGCCACATCAGAAGTGGATGAATACTTCCATCAACTTTGATGCTTCGGACTGTCCGAAGAATATGGCCGGAGCTAGACAATTGCCCTTGATGGTCTCCCCGACTATCAACAATATCTAGCTCTACCATGTCCTGGTGGATGGAGGCGCGACACTCAACCTCCTCAGCTTCACAGCTTTTGTGAAGCTCCAACTCAACCTCTCAGACCTCAGGCCCTCACACCCATTCTTTGGAGTAGGTCTGGGAGCTATCACATCTCTTGGGTCGGTTACTTTGCCCGTGACCTTTGGAACACGGGAAAACTATAGGTTCGAGAAGCTGGTGTTTGATGTGGCACACATCAATCTCCCCTTCAATGTGATCCTAGGCAGGCTAGTCCTGTATAAGTTCATGGACGTGGTCCACTACGACTACCTCGTGTTGAAGATGCCAACTCCGTCAGGCGTCCTCCAGATCCGAGGGGATCCCACTGCTTGGGTCACTGCGCTGGAAGAACTTCATGCACTGGCAGCAGCATAAGAAGAGGAATCCGACAAGGAGAAAGCTGCTCAAGAACCCCCGAGCTCGCGTCAGCGCGACTCAATCTCTGCACCTCGTGTGCAACCAAGCGGCGACACTGACATTCCTGTCAAAGTCGTCCAAATCGGTTCTAATGCCGCTCAGACCATCCGTATATCAGAAGGTCTGACTGACAAATAGGAACTCACGCTCGTCACTTTTCTTCAGGTAAATATCGACGTGTTTGCATGGCAACCGTCACAAATGCCTACGATCCCTAGGGAGGTGATCGAGCACCGTCTGAAGATCTACCTGGCGCACAACCTATACAACAAAAGCCCTGAAAGCAATCTATTGAGCGGCAGAACTTCATCAGACAAGAAGTTGCTTGACACTAGATTCATCCGGGAGGTTCATCATCCACGATGGCTGGCAAACCCAGTTGTTGTACCAAAGGTCGACGGGAAGCTTCAGATGTCCATCGACTACACTACATTGAATAAGGCATGTCCAAAAGACCCTTTTCCACTACCAAGAATAGATCAAATAGTGGATTCTACCTCCGAGTGCAAACTACTATGTTTCTTGGACGCTTATTCTGGATATCATCAAATTCCAATGTCTAAGGAAGATGAAGAGCATACTTCCTTCATCACAGTAGATGGGTTGTATTGTTATATTGCCATGCCTTTTGGTCTTAAAAATGCTGCCTCGGCTTTTGTGCGAGCCTTGCACAAAACCTTTGGGGAGCTGATTAGGGACCTTGTGATAGTCTACGTTGATGACATCGTTGTCAAGGTGAAGAACAAGGACTTACTCCTAGACAATCTTCAAGCCGTCTTCGACAAGCTGCGCCTAACGCACTCGAAGCTCAACCCAAAAAATGTATTTTCGAGGTTAGCTCTGGAAAACTTCTTGGTTTCTTGGTGACAAACCGAGGAATTGAAGCAAATCCGACCAAGATCAAAGCCACTGAAGAGATGCAACCTCCAGCCCGTATCAAGGACGTCCAGAAGCTTACTGGGTGTCTAGCTTTGCTCAGCCAGTTCATCTCAAGACTGGCAAAGTGGGTGCTTCCCATCTTGAAGCTGTTGAGGAAGTCCGAACCATTCCAAGTGTGTGAAGAAGTAGAGAAGGTGTTCTAGGAGCTCAAGCAACTCCTCATGACACTACCAATCATGGTAGCTCCAGAGCCTTGTGAGCCTCTTCTGCTTTACATTGCTGCAACTATGGAGGTTGTTAGCATGGTTCTGGTTGCAGAGAGACCAGAAACATCTTCAAATCAAGAGCCTAGATCCCTCCAGGAGGGTCCAGAGCTACCTGAATGCGAGTTTGGGGCCTAGCCCCCAGGTGCGGATCCTAAAGGCAAGATGCCTGTGGATCAACCTCCTTCAGCCGAGGGAGTATTAACTCAAGAAGGAGATCTGGACCCCTCTGGGAGGGTCCAGGTTGATGAAGAAGAAGCTTCAAACCCCTTAGGGAGAGTCTGAACTGTCAAGCGGCCAGTGTACTTCATCAGCGAAGTACTTCATGATGCCATGACTCAGTACATTGAGGTGCATAAGCTGCTGTATGCAGTCCTTATTACTTCAAGGAAACTTCGTCACTACTTCCAATCCCACAAGATATCAGTGGTAACCTCTTATCAACTCCAAGCAATTTTAAATAATCCCAATTCTACGGGAAATATTGCCAAGTGGGTAGTGGAGTTTGTAGAATTCGACCTCGAATTCCTGCCTCGACATGCAATCAAGAGTCAGACACTGGTTGACTTCTTGGCGGAGTGGACACCTTCTTCATCAACTCCAGGGGGCCTTGACAAGCAGAAGCTGGAACGGAAGGTCCCAATCTTCACTAAGCCTCACTGGACTCTCTACTTTGACAGTTCCGTGCAGAAGCAGGGGCGAGAGTTGGAATCCTTCTCCTTGCTCCGATCGGGAAGTAGGGCAAGTACATGGTACGCCTCGACTTCAAGGCAACCAACAACATGGCAGAGTATGAAGCTCTCATCTTCGGACTCAAGGTGGCACTATCATATGGCGTCCGACAGCTCCTGGTGAAGGGTGATTCGCAACTCATCATCAAACAAGTCAAAGGCGAATGCAGTTGCAATAACCCTCAGCTTGCTGCATATTTACTTGAAGTCCAGAAGTTGGAGAAGGACTTCCACGTCCTGGACCTCCGCCATGTCCAATGTCTCAACAACGCTGAAGTTGATGACCTCTTGATGAAGGCTTCAACCGGGGCTCAAGCTCCTGACGGTTTTTTTTCAAGAGATTACCAGCACCCGTCGCTCAGCCTATCGAACTGAGTGATGGGGGTGAGACCAGCACCCCGAAGGTAGCGGTCCTGGTGGCCCTATTACCATGGCGTCCACCAAGGATCGTAGGCGCTACAGGAAGCTCCGAGATACCAAGCGCTCAAGATCCATAAGCTCAAGTCAGTCTCGATGCATGGATCTCGGAGATCCGGGACTACTTAAAAGATAACATCCTTTCTAAAGATGGTGTATCCACTGAGCGAATTTTCATATTGCCTAAAAGATACACGTTGGTAGAAGGGGATCTCTACCATTGTGGCGCCAACGACATTCTAATGCGGTGCACTTCCCGAGAAGAAGGTTGCAAACTCCTCGCAGAGATCCATGGAGGCGAGTGCGGGAACCACGCGTCATCCCGCACGCTAGCTGGCAAGGCCATTCAACATGGTTTTTATTGGCCTAGAACACTCCAGGGTGCAGTCGAGCTGGTCAAGAAGTGTAAAGCATGCGAATTCCATGCGAAGCAGATTTACACACTGACACAGTCACTGCAGATGATTCCTCCCACATGTCCATTCGCTGTGTGGGGAATGGACATTTTGGGACCTTTCCCAAAAGTCGACGGAGGTTACTGATTTTTATATGTTGCCATCGACAAGTTCACGAAGTGGCCGGAAGGTACCCAATTGTGACTGTCAACAAGCAATCAACCATCAAATTCTCAAAGTCCATTGTCTGCAGATTTGGAGTTTCAAACAGGGTCATCACTGACAATGGAACCCAATTCACAAGTGCATCTTTCCAAGAGTACTGCGAAGAACTTGGCATACAAGTCAGCTACGCATCAGTAGCTCATCCGGTAAGCAATGTCCAAGCTGAGAGAGCAAATGCAGAAATACTCAAGGGACTCAAGACGTGCACTTATGAGCGCTTGAAGAAACATGGCGCCAACTGGATTGAAGAGCTTTCGTCTGTATTGTGGGCGAGCCGGACAACACCATGCTAGGCAACAGGAGAGACACCATTCTTCTTGGTGTACCGAGCTGAAGCAGTCCTTCCTCCGGAGATCACCATGGGTTCTCTTCGAGTCCGGACCTTCAATGAAGCCACGTAGGACCAACTCCGGTGTGAAGACCTAGACCTCGTAGATGAGGCAAGGTGCCAAGCAGTTGTTCGAAATGCACACTACCGTGAGATGCTTCGGCGCTATCATCAAAGGTACGTGCGCAACCGGTAGTTGAAGGAAGGTGATCTGGTGCCGCAGCGAATACTTACTCGCGAAGGGATGAACAAACTTTTTCCCAGCTGGGATGGTCCCTTTCGAGTCATCAAAGTTTCCCGTGTTGGATGCGTCTGCTTGGCAAGAAAGGATGGGATACCACTTCCCAATCCATGGAACATTGAGCACCTTCGTAAGTTCTACACTTAGTTACACTGAGGTCAGTCTGTATTTGTGTAAAATGTATTTCATAGAGTCTATGAACAAAGCCGGGTTGGTCTTAGATCAAAAGCACACTTAACTTGGTCTTGTACTTTAGGTGTGTCTTTACCTTCCCTGGGTCAGTACAATATGAATAGCACACTTAACTTTGTCCTGTACTTTAAGTGTGTCCTTGTGTCCCCAGTTATTTAGACCAATAATGAAATACATTTGTGTAAGCAGACTCTACGTGCATTAATTTTGCGCAAGCTCATTATTTTTATCATCTTTTACCTTCTTGTCAATAGCAATGTTGTGCAATCCATTTGAAATTTAGCCCTAGAAATTCATGTGATATATAAGTTTTATTGGTAATCTTCTATCAGATCTTAGTATTGCTAGATGGCCTACTCGCCTGAAAACCATAGCCAATGACAGGTCCGGAGTGCGCTATGGACTTAGTCTGGTCAAGCACCCTAGGTACGCCACTCTACCTATTCTGGTAGGTCTCAGTAAGGCGGGTCCGAAAAGCATTCAGATCTAAGAAAGTTTAATCAGTATACTTATGTTGTCACAGTGAGTTTGTTAGGATATAAAATTCAAAGAAGGATAATAAGTCGCAAATGAGCTATAGGCAAGAGGAAGAATCTTACTGCTTTTCTTGTCTCTTATGCGCAGGAAAAATGAACAATCTGTACGGGCGATGGTGGATGCTGTCGAAGCAATAAGCTCCAATAAATCCCAGGGGGTCTGCCATCGACGTTCCATGCATTGACAGTGGGCGCCATCATAGCAAACAAGCTCCTACAACCCCCAGGGGTCCCGTCGTCGATGTTCCATGCATTGATAGTGGGTGCCGTTGAAGCAAACAAGCTCCAACAACACCCAGGGGGCCCACTGTTGACATTCCATGCGCTGACAGTGGGCGTCGTCTAAGCAAACAAGCTCCAACAATCCCCAAGGGGGCCTGCTGTCAACGTTCCATGCGTTGACAGTGGGCACTGTTGAAGCAAACAAGCTCCGACAACCCCCAGGGGCCCACTGTCGACATTCCATGCGTTGACAGTGGGAGTCATTGAAGAAAAAAAGCTCCGACAACTCCCAGGGGGGCCGCCGTCGACGTTTCATGCGTTGATAGTGGGAGCCGTCAAAGCAAACAAGCTCCGACAACCCTTAGAGGGCCCGTCGTCGATGTTCCATTCGTTGACAGTGTGCGCCATCGAAGCAAACAAGCTCCGTCAACCCCCAATGGGCCCACCATCGACGTTCCATGTGTTGACAGTGAGCGCGATCGAAGCAAACAAGCTCCGACAACTCTCAGGGGCCCGCCATTGACGTTTCATGAGTTGACAGTGGGTGCCGTCGAAGAAAACAAGCCCCGACAACTCCCAGGGGGCCCGCGGTCGACGTAACAACGGGTCCTTGGAGATTTTGGAAGCAAGACTCGGACCTCGGAGCTATCATATTGTCTACGAGTCGGAGCAATTAAGTTTTTGATACATTGTTAAATTCCTCATGGTAGATGTCCTCAATCAATTGAGCACATCTACCAGGGGGCCACAAAGATAAAGGGCAATGTTTTGAAGACAAAAATGGAATTCAAAAGGATTTCATTCATTCAAAATTGGAGAATTACAAGTTGAAGGTACAAAGAGAAGGACCTAGCTACTGGAGTTCCTCATGAAGAACGAAGCAACTTTCTCAGCGGCTTCTTGGACACTGGCCTTGGCAGCTTTCTTCTCTTCGGCGATCGGTCCCTCGAACATTGGATCTAAAGACACTGAGGAGTCTTGGCTTCGGAAGCACGTCAACACATACTCTGCTACGTTCCTAGCCAGAGATTCCCCTCCAGTCTCGATCTCATCGATGACCACATCTCCCAAAGCTTCCAGCTTTGTGTCGACGGAATTAAGAACTGGGCCTTGTCCTTCTCTAGGTCCAGATCAGCCAATCGAACTGGGCTAAATCCAAAAGGTACCAGAGTTTCATTCGCCCGCCGGAGGAAGTCCCAGACCTGCTGGGACTCAATTTTTTTGCGCTTCGGAGCTCCTCCAGCGACCTCCTTGCTGAAGAGAGTTCCGTAGAACCCTCCTTCGAGAAACGCTCGACCTCCTTGGCATGATGTTGGATCCGTTCAGCCAGCATCTTCTCTTGGTCAGCAATATTCTTCTCTTGGAGGTGAATGCGGCCTTGCCTATCCGCAATGTCCTTCTCTTTCGCCTTCACTATATCCTCCGTGGCAGAGACAACACTTTCTCTTTTGCTGACTCCTTCCCCTGCTAGCTACAATCGATGATTCTCTTGTTCGCACCAGGACTTGAATTCTTCCATGCGGTTAGCCAAGTCCTGCTCGCCGCGTGCCATCTTCTGAGAGAGTTCATCCTCCCTTTGCTGGATCTTATCTTCTTTCTCCTGGAGTTTAACCTCCTTATTGTCAAGTTCATCTCGGCGCTTGAGGAGCTCTTCCCTCAAAGCTTTGAGACTCTCCGAGTGGCTGTCCGCCATTTCATGGGCCACCTGAGCGTGCTCGTAGATCTCCTGGGTCTTCTTGTCAAGGGCCTTTATAGTGGCCTCTCGTTCATCCAGTGCCTTGTTCAGGTGCGACTACTGGGCCTTCTCCGACGCGACCCACTCCTTTTGGTCCGCGAGCTGGGACTGCATCAGCCTTGTCTCGAAGTATAGCTTTTGGCGCCAACGCATTAGCATGGTGCACTCTTCTTCAAGAGACTTGTGCTCGTAGTCGAAGGCAAGCTGGACCTATCGGAGGCTGGAGCAGGCATTGTCTATCGACAACGCTAGAGGGATTGGCTCAGGGCCTGCTGGAGGTCCGTCCTACGGTTCCTCCAGGTCTTCTGGAACAGTCGTCAAAGCCCATGGCACAAGCATGGAATCCAATAGCTCGACATCGGTGGGGCTGATCTTCGGACATTCATCTACCCCGACACTGACGAGGAGGGTCCTGCCACCGAATCTTCAGCCATTGGCACTAAAGTCGAAGGTCCTGCACCTGGATCCCCTTGTGCAAGATCGGGCATGGTCACCTCTAGTGTTGCCACCTCTTTAGCTAGTGCCGAGACTTCCGATGGAGCTTCAATGATTTCCGGTGTTGATGCCAGAACCTCCGTAGTTGGCTTCGAGACTACCGAGCTTGCTCAAGCCTTTCTTCCTCGTGGTCCGGCGCAACCATGAGCTCTTCAGTTGTCAGCGCTAGGGTCGTCTCCATGATAGCCGGTGCCGGAGCTATCGTGTCGTCGACCACAACCATAGGAGGAGGGGCCGGAGCAGTAGTGGGAGCTTCAGTTGGAGCAGTCTCTGAGGCTGCAGTTGGCACCAAACCAACGATTCCTTTTCTCGATACACTGGAAACAAAGGATAGGGAATTCAAGAAAAATCAAAAAACAAAATCAAGACCCAAACTGAAGAGCTGACCCTTACCTAGGGACATTGTCGCTCCAGTTGACATGGATCTTCTTTTTGGGGCGACCGGAGCCAGAACCCACCATCGCCGGTGAGGCAGAAGCTCTGGACTTTATACCGTAGCTTGTAGAATCTATCGACGTCGCCTTAGCCAGGATCTGCCTTGATTGAGAAGGGACTCCTAATCCATATCCTGCCAATGGCATTGGGACTGGAGACGACTTGCTGGAACTAGCGCCCACTGCAGGCGCTGGATCCGAAAATGATCTTGCTATCGAAGCTGGACTTGCCAATGCTAGGGGCACAACCAGCGCAGACTTGAGGCTTGGCCGAGGTGCAAGCACTGTTTGTGTTGGAGTCGATCTGACGTAACTGCCGTTAGATCGCACCAGCTTTCTCTTCTGGTTGGAGGTTTCAACAGGCTCTTTGCCCTTACTCCGACTTGAGTCCGTTTTCTCCTGGCTTGGAGCTGCAGGAGTCGTGCCCTCTGAAGCTCCGGGGATTGAGATCTCTGCTGGAGGAGTGCTCCTATGCCTATCCACAATGCCTACATCATTGAGCACTGACATCTTCTTTTGCAGCTCCCTCCAGAACTCCAGAACCATGTTCAGGGGCAGGAACTCCACTAGAGGTGTCGGGTCGTCAGGATTGATGGTTTCGTGGTGAAACTTATGGAGATGAAGCTTCAAAGGCTTTTCATCTAAATTTGAACTGAGACCAACATCAATTCGGTATGGGTCCATTTCTCCACTGAATGTTCAAGCAGACCCCTCTTCTTCAGCGGAGCCCAATGGTTGGTCAAGATTTTTGCAATCACTGTCAAAGGGGTCACCCCTCCTTCCACCCAACTTCGGATCCTGTACAAGATCGGATTGTACCCTTCCGCCAGCTTTGGGAGCTCCTCCCAGGTGTCGGTGTTGGTGGTGGGAAGGCCATCAGGCAGCTCCAGCCTGTCATGGCGATCCACCCTGATAATCACCCAATCCTTCTTCTAGCCATCCCACTTCCCGAGAAAAAAATCTTCAAATACTTGAAGGGTGAATTCTTGCGCTTCATGAAGTAGTAGAAGCTGAGGAACCCATTTTTTTTTTCAGGTTGTGTGGACTATGAAGAAGGTCCGAAAGAGCTCGATGCAAGGCATCACACCCACCCACATCTCGCAAAAATGGACGAAAGTCGCCACCAGCAAGCAGGAGTGGGGGCCGAGGTGATGGAGCTGCAAACCGCTTAAGTCCAGCTACATTAACAAGAAGCTAGAGAACGGCGGGACTGAGTCCCAACGTGGTGAACACCGAGAAGTACATGATCTCACCAGCGCTTTCCTTCTTGAAGGGGAGCTTGCCGAAGCGGATCGAGTTCTTGAAGGAGTCACTCGACCATACCATGTAGGTGCGGACTCTCGACAACTCACTATCACTCTTGATCCTGCTGCGAGGAAACCCTAACTCAATCGCTGCAAAGTGGAGCAGAAGTGGAAAAAGAGTTGCAAGAGTGGAGAGCTCTAAGCGCAATATCAAATGGAAGTGTAAGGAGTTCTCTTCCCGTGCAAACTTTCTCCCTATAGTAAGCCTCTCCAATGCTTGTATGGAAACTACACCCAAACCTGAATCATGAATAACCTCATCAATGACAAGGGGGCCCGATTTCACTTCGTTAAAAAGTCGCACTAGGCGAATCATTGTCATGATGGGAAGTTGGAAGGCCAAAGGTGGCAGCTTGACAGAGCTACAAAGATTACGCTCGGAACCGATACAAATTTTGTATTGGAAGTCGACGACCTTCAATTGCGTGAGATCTGCACGCCGGGATCCCACTCACCATATCAAGAAGGGCCACATGGCGATGGTATAATTGTGTGCCATCGCTTCAACCGCTCAAGAAAAGACTTTAGAGAAGCAACACGGGAACCGATGATGGCCCCACCTCCGGTAGCATAACCTCTTCCTGAGACAGGCACAGGGGCCACTGTCGGTACCCTGCGTACCAGGTACCCCTTGGTATTGTAAACAAAGTCGTGGAGTTCCTATGTTTAGGTGGCGGACGTCCGAAGGGGATACACATCACGCAGTATCGGATCTGCCTCCCTCCATAGGGTGGCTCCGGTGTTGCCACGTGTCCAGAAGAGCCGAACCTACCTCCCTCATTTGGGTAGCTCTAGTGCTACCATGTGTCCTGCAGAGCCGGACCTATCTCCCTCCTTAGGGAAGCTCCAACACTGCCACGTGTCCACTAGCACCGGACCTATCCCCCAGTAGAGAGAAGCTCCAGAGCTTCCACGTGTCATGCTCCAGGACCTAAGTTTGCAATGGAAAGACAATGAGATCTCCAACAACGCAAAAATTCAAGGGCTATTAATTGGCCGTTACAAGACCTGGTTAACACATCATTAATGCTATATTAGTGACGCACAATCATAGGACTATCAAGACTGGTAACACTGCTGTTAACGCACATTATCACAATATTAACCACCCTTAACACTATAGATCGTGTATAGGGCAGTAATTACAGCTGGGGCCACCTGTCGGGCCAGGCACATACTGTAACAGCCAATCCTTGGCATATAAAGGGCTGCCCTGCACGGTAGAAATGACATGTCATATGATACGTATCCAAGCTCATACACACTCATACAATCAACACACATCCCGTGGAGTAGGGTATTATGCTCAGGCGGCCCGAACCACGTAAAACTCTCGATGTTCACCTTTTGTTCCTAATCTTGACTCAGGCCCCAACCGAATACGAACCTCCGCGGACTACTTCTTAGTAGTACCAGGGGAAGTGTCCTAGTCCACACTACGACAGGTGCAGTTCCAGGTATTAATTTATTGCAAATTCTATATCACGATCAAGTGACATACCTGGCAACTCATCTGGGAACACATCTGGGTACTCACGATCAACCGGAATGCTCCCCAAAGTCACACCTTCCACGTGGCTCAGCGTTTCTCTATCCGTTGTTGGTTGGGCTGTTTCCACTTCAATACGGGTGTCATGCTCACTTATCAATTGCACAATTTTCTCGGCACATTGAATCACTCTATTGTACTTACTCAACCAATCGATACCAAGTATTATATCTATCCCTTGGGATTCTAGCACAATGAGACTTGCAAGAAAGCCTACCTCCTTATTTTAATGCTTACTCTCGGACACACTATATTTGTCCTTATCTCTCCTCCAGGAGATTTTACCAACATAGTGTGTTTCATATGAGATATAGGCAGATTATACTTGGCAACATACTTTAATGAGATGAATGAATGAGATGCTCCAGAATAAAATAAAATGGTCGTGGGGTTGGATTGGCGAGGAACATACCAATCACGATATCATCCGCTTGTTGGGCCTCCTCAGTAGAGACGTGATTCACATTACCATGAATGACATTCTGTTGCCCACAGTTGCCTTGTGGTGCTCCTCCACATGGTCGTGTGTTATGCCTTTGTGCATTGTTCATTGGTCCATAGTTTCTCTTGGGACATTGACTGGCAAAGTGTCTAGCCTCTCCACAAACATAGCACGTCTTGCTACCCGAAGCACCAGGGAAACTCGGGTGCTGCTGATTTTGAGAGTTAGCCACCATGTTAGGGTGCGGTGCATATGGCACAGGCTGGCAAGGTGCATGCATAACAGAGTGTTGCTGCTGCTGGTTTGGGCGCGGAGGATAAACAACTCGATAAGCAGGAGTAGAGGGGTTGTAATATGGTGCACTTGGTGGCGCAAAGTGAGGATGGACATTGCTACCTTGCAACTGCCCTTGATATGGCATCTTCCTCTTATTATCTTGCTCCATCTCACGAACCTTGTTCTCAACCACAATAGCCTTGTCTACAAGCTTATGGAAATTTGCATAGTCACAATTGAGCAACTGGACTTGAATCTCATTGTTTAGGCTTCTCATGAACACCTATTGCTTGCGACTGTCTTGGTTAACATCCTTTGGAGCAAACCTTGAGAGTTGAGTGAATTTATTAAGGTACTCACTCACTCGACTTCTTTCCTTAGATTCTCAAATTCCTGCCTCTTTAAGATCATAACGCCTTCAGGAACAAAGTTAGAACGAAAGCTCTCCTTGAATTCAGCCCAAGTGATCCTCTCTTGATTAGTATGGGCATTGCAAAGAGATTCCCACCAATCCGCAGCTGCTCCAACTAGTTGGCGGGTGGCAAAAAGAACCTTCCCCCGATCATTGCATTGGACAATGGCAAGCTTCTTCTCCACATATTTCAGCCAATCATCAGCTTCCATAGGATCATTGGCTTGAGCAAAGGTGGGTGGCCTAGTCCTCATAAACTCACCCAACCTGCTACGAGGTGGTGGGGGTGATGGTGGTGGCGGTGGAGGCATATGGGGCTGATTCTGGTTGTTGGCTTGCAGCTGTCCAAAGTTTGCATCATGGTCTGCATGAGCCAATTTTGCATAGCCATCAACCGCTCAAGGTTGCTAGCCTCGGGTCCAAGGTTATTGTTGTTCTCAGGTGCCCCATTGTTCTCCTCCTCATCATTGCCATACCTCTGGTTGTGGGTCACCCTCGGCATCTGAAGAAAGAACAAGAGGTAGAAGAATTTAGAAAACGTCCTCAACTATATGCATAAAGAGATATGAGACTAAGAAACTACCTATATAAGCCTATATGGAGAAGTGGACCAGTGCCAAAGCACCCCACGATCCTCTACTAAGCACACAAGCAATCATCACATAGAAATCAACACACCAACCAACTATGACCCTTACTATGTGTTCCTATGTGTTCTAAAGTGTCCATTCTACCTAGGCTGCGTCCTGTGGTCAACGCGGCTCTGAAACCAATTTGTGACACCTGGTTCCAAAAATTAAACCAGGTGAATGCATATGTGTGCCCAGGATGTTCAACACACATACACGATAAAACCACAAATGATATACAGAAAATTACCACGTCACAAACTAGTAAATAGGTACCTTTGTTACAATATTCAAATGGTTCTCAAATTACAACCTCTAATGATCATTGTTACTAATACTGCAGCTGAAAAATAACTAAACTAAGCAAACAAGGCAATGCGGCTCCAAACATCAACATGCAGTTGTGGTAGCACAAAACCTAGAAATCAGCATTATCTTCGTGGTACTCCCAAACATCAACCGAAACTATTGGTGGATGAATTGCAAGGGTGAGCACATGTCGTTCTCATCAAGTGTGGGAAAATATGACATATAGCTTAAAACAAGGAATGATAATAAATGGCTATTAGCTGAAAATTACATTAAAACATGTAAAAAGCATTCTACAATGTCTATGTCAATTTATCCCATCATATCCCACATAATTATCATGGTGTGAGTCCAATATCATCACTTACCATCACATCACAACCCTCAAGTAATTATCCATCCAATACCAATTTGTCACCTTTATTAACAACCATGTCCATTACTATAACCCAGTCCGTGACCATAACCAAACCATCCCAAATTTCCCAAATTCCACTCTAATCATGTGAGGGTCCAAGTCGCTCATAACTAGGAGCACGACTATCATGATAGTTTTTTAACACTCTGCAGAGGTTGTACCACTTTACCCATATGTTTGTGATTTTGTCACCTTTCGTTGACTGAGAGTCTCCCTTATGCCGTCTCACACTTCCGTTGGTGTGTGGCCAATCGATCACAAAATAGCCTTTACAAAGGGACTACTAGCATTTACGGACCCACTAAGGTTTCACCAACAGGCTTGAATCTCCATTCTCCAACCCACAAGTCCCCCCATGTGCCATGCGGATCCCAAGGTATCCCTCCTCGACTCCCATTCCCCGCACCATCCAATGGTCCATACAGTACCAGCAGCACACCTAATTACTCAGCTACGCCACACCCATACTTGGCCTTGTGGTGGCACTGTAAATCATGGATAGTCACTCCATGAACTGGTCCTTAGATCTAGAGCAAGCAAAAACCATCATAACATCCAACCCAGGCAACAAACCATGCTTGCTTAGATCTCCCAAGTCTCATGTTACCATTTAATCATATTCATCAATTCTCATCATACACATGCTCATTAATTCATAGTTAAGACATTTGGTTGTTTTTCCCATCCCAATGAATTAGAGCGAAGCAAAAAGGTAAAATACCCTTCCCGACTCTCTACAATATATTCCAAGCAAAAAGGACGGTCAAACAAGTCTAGTAAACACCTATCATGGGTTTCCCAACAATTTGACACGAGCATGCAGTTTCGCAAATAAAATATTTAAAAACAGAATCAAAATGATCAAGGACACTTGCCTTGATCTTGAGACTAGTTTCAATCAGAAACCTCAAAATTTTGGTGCTGGAGGTCCTCAAAGGCACCATCTAGAGTGTTACCTTCTATTCTGTGCAACAAACATACAAAACAAACATTACAATCAATAAATTCTCATTTATTTCTCAATATGTCATGACATGCATGAAGGATGCCATTATGTGGTGATGCATGTTATTAGGTTGATATTATAGCTTACTAACTAGTTACACTTGAGCTTTACATGTTAGAGCAAGTTCCAATTCGTTTTGGAGAACATTAAAGATGTTCCAGAAATTTCCATATTTGGGAGACCAGACTAGTCCGCACCTTGGGCTGAACATGTCCGTTCTGGACCAGAGAATTAAATGGACTAGTTTGTAGCTGTCCGGACAAGCCCGCTACGACTAGGGTTTTAGCGAATGTCCAACTAGAGTATAGTTTGAGTTGAGTATGGGACCATAATTGACGTAGAAAGATGGATCTAAGGTATTTACCGTGAATCCTAGGGTTCAAGTGTTGAGGATTCGATGAAACTCGAGACCTTGACATCTAGATCGACAAAGATGAAGGATTGGCGAAGAAGAACGTCAATGTTGAAGAATCGATGAAGAAGATTGCAACAACGATGACGATCTCGCTTGATTCTCCTGCTTCCTTCTCCTCCTCTTCCTCTTCCTCCCTGTTCTTCCTTGCGGTGAAGGCTCCTTCCTTCTTTAAGAATAGTGGCACAGGATGTGACAGGGGTGAAGGTTTCTATCGCGGGCAAAAAGGGTGAAGGGTGGACGATAGGGTGTTTATATAGGAGTAGAGGTGGTAGGGTTAGTGTGGAATCCAAGTAATAGTCGGTGGAAACAAGTAGAGGCCATGGTAAAGTCCTTCTCGAGCTCCTTAGGGGCAGGGCACAACGTTCTTGCGCCCAATTAAGGCAATTATCCAAGAATTTGAGTCGTAACCCTACACACAGGACTAGTCCTTAGTGAGGCCAGACAAGTCCGATGGGGTATATAAAGTTCAACGAAGAAGTCCGGTGCAATACCAGACAAGTCTGTACAAGACCAGAGAGTCAAGCGGGCAAGTCCGGTACCAGACTGGACAAGTCCGGGATTGTCCAGTATCGAAACCAGACCAAGATTCTGGGAGTTTTCAATAGAGATCATCAAACTAGTCCGTATAAGAACTAGACAAGTCCAGACAGGTACAAAAAAACCAGATTAGTCCGCAAAAATTAATAGACAAGTCCGGATGACAACAGAAATGATTTCAGACTAATTCGTAGCAGTTAATGGTAAGTCCCAAGGACAACAGTAGCTGAATCGGACTAGCCTGGGGTTAAATCCGGACAAGTCCAAACTAAGCCCGGTTTTTAATTGCTATTTGGGTTCTAATTCATTTAAATCTTGTTCCTTTTTGTGTTGTACCATTTTAGACATGTATAAGAATGAATGCAATGCATCATGGATGAAAATGAGGGTGTTACACATTTGGAATGGTGAATTCCAAAATTAATTTGAGATTAGATAGTCGATTCATTAAACCAAAATTAACATGACATAAATGAGAATGTCAAACACTCGCATCATCATTAACACTGCCACAAATATGGTTCACTAACTTCTTATTAAACTTCGAAAGCGAACAGCAGAACAAGCCTCCGCATTCATAGCCTTTACCAATAAATTGTCCATGCTTCGACACAACTATTTTTTTCAACTATAAAACTACTTTAAACTCATCTCTACACAGAAAGGAGTCGCTAACAAGATTCTTGTTCATAGTAGAGACATGCTGCATATTGTTCAGCTAGACAATCTTTCCTAAATGAACTTCAGGTCGACCGTGCCAACACCACGAACAGAAGCATGCGACCCATTCCCCATTAGGATGAAAGAATCCCGAACGAAATGGTAAGAATTAAACATAGACATATCAGAACATACGTGAACATTAGCACCCGCATCAAACCACAAAGATAGTGTTTGAGAGACAGAAAGATAAATGAATTACCGTACCCATCCTCATTGCTAGACATCACGATGTTGACATTCTTTTTCCCTCTACAGTCTGCCTTGTTAGGACAGTCCTTGGAAAAGTGTCCTTGCTCGCCACAGGTGTAGCAGCAGCCATCATTGGTTTTGTTTGACTTCTTCTTTTTCTTAAAAGCAGTAGTTTTATTTGGCTTGAATTGAGACTTGTTGTTCCCTTTATTCTTGACATTGGGTTTCTGCACCATATTAGAATTGGCGCTAGATTGACTCTCACCTCCTTTCTCAGTTGCGTCCTTAGCCCGAGCCTTCTCCTCAACATCAAGAGATGCTCTCAGGTTTTCAACTAATTTTTCCTGTCTCTTGTGTTTGAGAGTTGTGGCGAAGTTCCTCCATGAAGGAGGTAACTTTGCAATAATGCACCCAACTACAAACTTATCAGGCAGAAGACACTTGAGGAGCTGGAGCTCTCTGGCGAGGCACTGTATTTCATGAGCTTGTTCAACTACGGGTCAATTGTTAACCATCTTGTAGTCATGAAAACTCTCCATGATATACGGTTCACGTTGTTGGTACCCAGGATACTGGATACCCCTGTGCACATGGTAAAAACCTCCCTGCTGAGGAAGGGTCTAATGAAACCACATGTGCAGTAGGCCCGGACCTCGTCCCTCCTCAGGGGCAGGCTTCAGTACTGCCATGTGGACCTCAAGACGGGACTCAAATCCCCTAAAGAGACGAGCTCCCAGGCTGCCACATGTCCAGCGGACCGGGACCCTGTTCCTCCAAGGGAGTGGGCTCCGGCTGGCCTCCCCCGCAGAAGCAGGCTCTAGAACCCCCACGTGTCCAGCAGTCCTTGCCCCCCATCTCCCATTGGAGTTAGGCTCTGGGGCTGCCATGTGGCACGCAGTGCAGGGCTCGGCCTCCCTCGTGAAGGCAGGCTCAGGTGCTTCCATGCGTCGCATAACTTGTCCTGACCGGTAGGTTGCGGGAGTGAATGGGCGGTGCACCTTGTCCAAGTCAGGCATTGAAGACACGCGCCTTCCCCAGACAGAAGATGTGGCACACGCCTCCTATCAGGTACTGCTGCGTCTAATCACATCATAGTGAATGCACCGTAGGCCTACCCCACTCCGCCAAGTGGGTAGCTTACGGTGACAAGACGGATGGACATAACATTCCCTGCCATCATCAGCGACTACGCATAGCCACTGGCATCCAATGCGGCAAGACAATGAGTATTCAAGCCATGGTCAGAGGTAGCTTATGCGAGAATCCTTAGATCTTTAGGATAGGATCACCCTAGGGCCACCTGTCGGGCCCTGGACCCCACTTGTAAGGTGTCTGGCCTTGTGTGTAAAAGGACCGGACTGCTACCGTCACAAGGGATCCAATCTTTTACACTAACACACACACACACACAATGAGACACTCGAGCAATACAAACCTCACTGTGAAGTAGGGTATTACGCTCCGGCGGCTCGAACTACGTAAAACCATCGTCTCACCATAACTTCCTAAACCGCGCAACCTCACCTAAGACTAAGCCCCCGTTGATCAATAAACCTCCACGGGCTACTCTCTAAGCAGGTCTGGGGGAAGTGTCGTAAGAACACTTCGATATTTGGTGCGCTAGGTAGGGGGCTTTTTGCTCACGGAGTTGCACTTTCACCGCAATGGTGAACATCAGAGATTTGGATGATCCCAGAGGCCGTCGCCACACGCGGATGGTGCCGTGACCAGATCATGCTCCAGAGCACGGTACCAGATCCCGCTCTAGAGCGCGGTCAGTTCATCGTGCCCCCACACAGTTGCAGCTGGCTAAGGCAGTGCAGCCCGGCAAATGCCGGCCTAGTCGGCACCATTGGAGCTGCCAACTGCAAGTCTGGAGAGTGCTCTGGCAACGGCCAGTGCTCTTCTCCACCACCCATCTTCCATAAATGCTTCTCAGGGAGCGGCCTAGCAGTGAATCAACAACATCGACCACCTCATCATCACTGCCATCAACTCTCCAATCAAAGGGAGATGTCACGTGTCACTCTCGCGCACACCGACCATTAACTACTACAAAGCCGACTTCCACTCCAGCAGGCTCACTGGCAGTAGCGGGATCCCCACGACCGACCTTAGGGGCGAGCTCGACTGCCATCGAGCAAATGAAGACACCTGTGTCACCATCGAGCAGTGATGGAAGAGGCGACACAACCTTGATGCTGACTACATCGTTGAAGGGCCTAAGCCTCAGACATCCGCCGAGTGGGTTAAACTGCAGGTAGACCCTGCACCGCCTCCACCTCCAGAATACACTGGGGAATCAGTTCCCCAATAGTACGCTATGCAGCATGTTCCGCGAGAGCATGCTCCGCAGCAAGCAATGCAACAGCCGTACGTCGTACAGGCTGCACCACATTCGCTGTATGGTGTGCAACAAACACCCTCAGGGTGCGCTGCACTGTACTCCTCTCCGATGAAAGCAATCGAAGGGTGCGCAGCCCTGGCTTGGCACCTCCGCATGGCGGTATGGCCGTGCAAGTTCCGACCACACTTCCTGGAGAAGTTTGACAGGAGTGTCAACCTCGTTGAGTTTGCGCAGATCTACACCACAACAATCCTTGCTGCTGGGGCAGATGATTCCATCCTAGCGAACTACTTCCCCGTTGCCTAGGCCGCCTCGGCCCGGTCGTGGTTCATGAACCTGCCAAAGGAGTCCATAACCTCTTGTGAAGAGCTCTGCCAATAGTTCATAGCAAACTTCAGCAGCTCCTACACGCGTCCCGACACCAAGCTCGACCTCCATGCCGTGCGACAACGTCCCGCGGAGGCGTTGCAATCATTCATCCAATGATTCTCCGAGGTATGCAACTCCATCCCTAACATTCCAAATGCTTCTATCTTAGTTGCATTCCGACAGGGTGTGCGGGATAAAAATATGCTTGAGAAGTTAGGTACACACAACGTGCAAGATGTCTCCGAGATCTTTTCCATCACCGATAGATGCGCCAGGGCTGCAGAAGGCCGTGAGTGGCACTCACAGCCAAGTGGTCGATGCTTTCTGTAGGAAAGGAGTAAGCCACCAACTCACAGTTCGAGAGATACCATCCGAGTTATGTAAGAAGTTTGAATGGTTGAACCTTGCATTTGTAAATGAGACAAGAATGATGGAGTTAAATCCGACCTTGGAGCAAGAAATTCGATAAGGACAAATCAAGGATGAGGAAATCCAAGAAATCAAGGAAAGGACCAAAGAGGGAAGAGAATTCAGATTTGACGAGGATGAACATGGTACCCTATGGCTCGGAAAGAGGATCGTTGTGCCTAAGGTGAAGCATATTCGAGAAACGATATTAAAGGAGGCACATGACTCGCCATACTCAATTCACCCCGGGGGTACGAAGATGTACAAGGACTTGAAGACTTGTTATTAGTGGGCTAGCATGAAAAAGGACATAGCTGAATATGTAGCGTTGTGTGATATGTGCCAACGAGTCAAGTCAGAACATCAAAGGCCAGCTGGATTATTGTAGCCATTAAGGATACCAGAATGGAAGTGGGAAGAAATTGGAATGGACTTCATAGTTGGTTTACCATGAACTCAGTCCGTTTATGACTCTATATGGGTAATTGTGGATCGGTTAACTAAGCAGCTCACTTTATTCCCGTTAAGACCACCTTTATTGGAGAAAAGTTGGCTGAACTGTATACAGGAAGAATAGTATATTTGCATGGAGTTCCAAAGAAGATAGTGTCGGATAGAGGTTCTCAATTTACCTCCAGGTTTTGGCAGAAATTGCATGAAGCATTGGGAACAAGGTTGAATTTCAGTTCGGCGTACCACCCTCAAACAGATGGACAAACTGAGAGGACCAATCAGATTTTGGAGGACATGTTAAGAGCTTGTGCTTTGAAGCATGGGAAAAGTTGGGACAAGAGCTTGCCATATGCAGAGTTTTCATACAACAATAGTTACCAAGCAAGCTTTAAAATGTCACCCTATGAAGCACTTTATGGAAGGAAGTGTAGGACGTCTTTGTTCTGGAATGAGACAGGAGAGAATAAAGTGTTTGGACCTGACTTGTTGCAAGAAGCTGAAAAACAAGTTCATATCATCCGTGAGAACTTCAGGGCTGCTCAATCATGGCAAAAGGGCTATGCTGACAATAGGAGAAGGAAACTAGCCTTCGAAGTGGGAGACTTCGTATATCTCAAGGTGTCACCAATGAGAGGTCATAAGAGGTTTAACATAAGAGGCAAGCTAGCACCTCGCTATATTGGACCATTCAAGATTTTGGACAAAAGAGGAGAAGTAACATATAAGTTGGAGATGCCAGCTCACTTATCGAATGTTCATGATGTCTTTTATGTTTCCCAACTCAAGAAGTGTTTAAGGGTACCGGAAGAACAAGTGCCAATGGAAGGATTGGAATTAGAGGCAGATTTATCTTATGCCAAGAAACTGGTCAAAATCTTGAAAACCAAGGAGAGAGTCACAAGAAACAAGGTGATTCGATGGTGCAAAGTTCAATGGGAGCATCACACAGAATCAGAGGCAACTTGGGAGCTGTAGGATGATCTCAAGAAGGATTTTCCCTATCTCTTCTCTTCCGCGTCGAATCTCGAGGGCGAGATTCATTTTAAGGGGGGTAGGTTTGTAACACCCTCATTTTCATCCATCATGCATTGCATACATTCTAATACATGTTTAAAATTTAGAAACATAAAAAGGAACAAGTTTAAAATGAATTTAGAGTAAAACCGCATTCAAAAGTTCTAGTAAGTGCGGACTAGTCTGTTTTTGGTGCGAACTAGTCCGATTTCTCTCTGACCTCCATCGAACTTGTCTGTTTTGCTGCGGACTAGTATGTTTTTGCCTCTGTATAGTTTTAGACTTGTCTGGTCCATTGCGGACTAGTTCGGTATTCCAATTCCTTGGAAATTTTGCTAAGTCCCTGAACTTGTCCGGACTTGTCCGGTATTCCAGCAAACTTGTCCGTTTTCCCTTTGAATAAAATCGGACTTGTCCGACTTTGGCCAGACTTGTCCGATTTCTCTCTGACCAACTTCGGACTAGTCCGACCCTTTTTGGACTTGTTCGGTGAATCGCGACTCTGAGTTGATATTTTGTTTCACGACGTGTTTTTGGTTGTAATTCTTGTCTTGTATGTTTATTGTGCAGATTAGACGGATTTGTGCTACAGAGTGTTGCAGAGGATCTCCAACACCAATAATTTGAAGTCTTTGATCCCAACCAAGCCCAAGAGCAAGGCAAGTGTCCTTGAACATATTGATCCCATTTCTAAAACAAATGTTTTGTTTTCAAAATTGTATGCTTATGCAATTTGATGGGAATCCTATGATAGGAAGTTTACTAGATTTGTTTAGCTACCCTTGTCACCTGGAATATATGGTAGAGAGTCGGGATGGGCTTTTTACTTTTCTTGCTTCGCTTAATTAATTGGGATGGGAAATCAACTATATCATTTATTTTTGCATTAATGAGATTATGGTTAATATGACATGGTAATGGGTGATCTAAGAAAGCATGGCATGTGGATGGGTTGGATGTTATGGTGGTCTGACTTGCTTTAGATCTAAGGACCAGTTCGTGGAGCGACCATCCAGGACTTACAGTGCCACCACGAGGCCAAGTATGGGTGCGGCGTAGCTGATAAATTAGGGTATTGCTAGTATTGAGCGGATCATTTAACACACCGGGGAAGGGGAGTCGGATTGGGTTTGAATATGGTTGGCGGGACTCCCTGGGATCAGAATGGCACAAGAGGGGGCCCTTGGTTTAAGATGTGCTCAGTTAGAGACATCGCCACCAGTGAAACCTCAGTGGGTCCGTACATGCTATTAGTCCCTTTGTAAAGGCTGTTTTGTGATCTCTTGGCCACACACCTAAGGAAGTGTGAGACGGCATAATTGAGATGCCTTAGTCACCACAAGGTGATGAAATCACAAAATGTGGGTAAAGTGGTACAACCTCTGCAGAGTGTGTTAAAAACTATCATGATAGCCGTGCTCCCGGTTATGAGCAACCTGGACCCTCACATGATTAGGGGAAAACTTGGGATTTGGGATGGTTTGGTACTGGTTATGGATGGTATCATGATTTATGACAATGGAAATGGTTAATGGTAATGGTGAAATCTGGTATAATGGTGCTGGATATGGAATATGGACTTATACTATGTTAATAATTATAGTTTATGATGGATTTACTTCAAATACGTATAATATATTGCTTTTCAAATGTTTTAATATACTTTTCAACACTTAGCCTTTATTATTGTCGTCATTTGAATCAACTACATGTCATACTTTCCACACTTGTTGAGTACGACATGTACTCACCCTTGCAATTCCCCCACAAATAGTTGCATGTCAAGATTGGGAGTATAACGATGATAATACAGAGTACTAGGCCATGTCCGCCGTCAGCTTGCCTGTGGTGTTGATTGGAGCTGCACTACCCTACTTGCTTATGCTGCTTAGCTGCTTAGTATGCTCAGTTTAGTTTATTTCCGCTGCATTAGTTCAAACTTGTCTTTAATATTCATTAGAGCTTGTATTTGAGGATATTCTGAATTCTGTAATAAAAGTGCTTAATTAATCTTGTTCTGTGGTAATTTTCTGTATATCTATTTGTGATTGTGTGAGACATATGTGTGCTGAATACATTGGCTTGTACTGAATACATTGGCTTTGATGATAAAAGTTCTGAAATTCTGCTAAAACACTTTTTTAGCAAAGTTTGACTCTAGTTCCGAGCTTCTACAAGGTCTGACAATAGGTTCGACTTGCTTTGTCAAGGTTCGACATGTTTTTGAGTAGCTCCGATGAGCTTTGTCTTTAGCTCCGGCATATCTTTGATAGCTCTGGCATGTCTTTGATAGCTCTGGCATGTCTTTGTTAAGCTCCGATATGTTTTGCTAGGTCTAACTTATGTTGGTTAGCTCCGACATGTTTTTTCTAGCTCCGGCTTTTGAGTTGACTAGTTCCTACTAGCTTTGGTAAGCTCCGGCGCTAGGTTGTACTAGCTTTGGTTAGCTCTGGCGCTAGGTCCGGCTAGTTTTGGTAAGCTCTGGTTCAAGGTCCGGTTAGCTTTGGCAAGATTCGGAGCTTGATCACAATGTTCCTGTTTTTACTGTGAATTGTTTCGAACTTGCTTTACATTGTTGGAAAGATTGCTTAGTATTCCTTTGCTAGGTTTTTGGTGCTTTTTGTTTGATATGGCTGATATCGTTTTACTGTGGTTTTGCAATATTCTTATGTGAGGTGCTCACGTAAGGTGTTGTGTTCGGAACTAACTTGAGTCAAGTCGCAGACTTGTGCTCGGAAGTATTGGTTGTTTGTTCATGTGCAGGTGTTGCTTGAGTTCAAGACATGGCTGGTGACAGGATCCATTGAACGAGTCTTAGGGAGAAGATGAGGTTCAACAACCAAGTTCGGGAGGAATTGTGGTTGAGTTGATCAGGAGGTCGTGCAGCATGTTTGAATCAAGAACAATGCATATGAAGGTATCATGGACGTCATTGGAAGATGTTTGCACGTATGCAAGGAGTGCATGGACGTGGCTGCATGGTTCCGAGGCGTGATGAAGATATGTGGACGTAAAGAATTGGTCGGAAAGGTCCAACCAACTAGGTTATGGACTCAGACTGCGGCTGAGTCGGGTTTGACTCAATAATGGAAATATTTGAGTTGGTTATGATAGGATTTTGTGTGGTTCACGAATTTGGGTTGTTTTAGGAATGCGGGATACGTTCCTAATGTGTTTGGAAGTCTTAAGATTGTTTCTATCTGTGCATAGAAGAGTCCTAAGCAGTTATGGAAAGTTTCGATTCGTGAACTGAGTAAGATTAGAGTCCTAGTTGAGATTGGGTTGGCCTAAGGGCTGGTTATATAAGCAAGGGAGACCAGAGCTCGTGGGAGATGACTTTGGGGCTGTTCCTCTTGTGTTCTATTGAATAAAATTCTTGGTTGAAAGTAACTTTTGTGCCTTGTTCGTCCGACTTGTTCCAGACAAGTTTTTCTCGTCGAGTTTTCTGCACAACACTACCTTTCTTCGGTGGTTTTATCATAACTCGATTTTTACAGATCCGATTGATGTGATTCTTTTTTGTTTGTCTTCAAAACTTAATTTTCCATCATCTGTAAAAATTTCACGGTCATTGGATTTGTGGTTTCTGATCTACACGAGTTTCTTTGCAGCGTTCCAAAACTGTTTTTCTCGGGTAGGTCAGATTGACCTTTGTTCGATCTTTCAATCGTAACTTGAGTTTCTCTCGACGGATTTGAGTTATTCTTGTTGTGTTGTCTTCTTGACTTGATTCTCTCTGATATCTATCACTTTTGTCATGGTAAAACACATTTATATTAGTCTCACACACGATTTCTTTAATATATTGTTTTTCTGGTGAAGGGGCTGGGATTTAATTGTTTCCGCTGCGTAAGATTTTTTAATCTACCATTCACCCCCCTGTGGTAGCTTTTCACGTGCTCTTTGATCCTACAATTGGTATCAGAGCCACGGTGCTCTAATCTTTGTGATTTGCACGTGTTTTTGACTAATCATCATGGAGAAATACTCCGCAAAACCTTGTGTGTTTAGTGGTATCGATTTTCAGGTTTGGAAGGCACATATGGAAGCCTTTATCCAGGCTCAAGGCTTCGCAATATGGGAGAAGGTGTACAAGACTTACGAAGTGCCGTCAAACGATCAAGTTACAGCTACAAATATGAGAGATGTCGACAACAACAACAAGGCTCGAAACTTGATCATACAAGGATTAACTCAAAGCGACTTCGACCGTGTTGCACACCTCCGATCTGCATACGATGTGTGGAAAGCACTTTGTGACTACCACGAAGGATCCAACATGATCAAGGAGGTAAGGCAAGACATATTCAAGAAATAATACATGCGCTTCAAGATGCAATCCAGTGAGTCTATTGATGACCTTTTTGCTCGCTTTAATAAAATTCTCAGCAACTTGCATAGTGTCAATGTTATTTTTTCAGATGCTGAAAATGCTAGGCAATTATTAAGTGCATTAGATATGTTAATTTGGGAGATGAAAGTCACATCTATTCGTGAATCTACTGTCATGAGTACACTTACTTTAGATGTGCTATATTCCAAGTTAAAAACTCATGAAATTGACATAATATCACGTAAGAACCCCAACAAGTCTATTGCTTTTGTTTCTCAACATGACATGCCTAGCTCCGATCAATCTTCATCTTGTGGTACACTTGCTTTGTTGTCCTCTCTAAACCTTGACCAGATTGAGGAGTTTCCAGAGGAGGATCTAGTACTTCTCTCTACTAGGTTCTCAAAAGAATTGCAAAATGTGAGAACTAGAAGGAGAGGAAGTGCCAGACCTCAACGATGCTTCGAATGTGGTAAGACATGACATTTTCGTTCAGATTGCCCTAAACTTTCAGTTCCTACTTCCCGGGATGAAAAGCAAACAAGGACGAAACACTCCTCTGCAAAAGATACGAAGAAAAAGAAGGGTTTCACAGGATGTCAATTGGTGAGCAGTTTTATCTCCGCACCTCAAGAACTTGGCTCAAGCGATGTGGACATTGGAAGTGATGAAGATGAAGATGATTTGGCAAACTTGTGCTTCATGGCGGGCAAGTCAAGATCAAGTATGGAGGAGGCTGAACACAACAGCGATAATGAAGAGGTATGTCCTACTTGCGAAGAAATGTGTGATGCTATTTCTCGTGCCACTGTTATAGTCAAAAAAAGAAAAAAAAAACTTAGGGACAATGCTGTTAAAATTGAGTCACTTGAATATGAAATTAATCGTTTGAAATCTTTGATTCCTAGTGATGATTCTTGTTCCTCATGTGAATTAATATATGAATAGTTGTCCTCATTAATAAGTGAGCACACCTCCACACTTGATAAACTTGAGTTAGAAATTGAAAAGAACAAAAAAATTGCTGCACTTAAAGATAAAAACTTGAAAGATGCTAGCTGTCCTACAATTGATTTGCATTGTTCTACTTGTGATGATCTTGATAAGAAACTACAAGATGCTATGAATGAAATTTCTATATTGAACAATGCTTTACGTTCTCATGAAGTTAAATTTTGTTCCAATTGCAAATTAAAAGGAAAAACTTCATGTGAAAATTGCCTTGATCTGTCCAATAAACTTGATAACATGCATAGGACATTAGATCGGTTTTGTAATGGGAATAAGAGCCTAAACTTGCTGCTGAATTCTTCAAGTCTTGCAATGATAAAACTGGTTTAGGTTTTGATTCTCATGCTCATGCTAAGGCACATACACCTAAAATTGTAAGAACATTAGGAAGTGGTTTGATTCAAACAGTTCCTAAACAAAAAAAGTGGTTTTTAAATCTGCAGGAGTGTTGGCTCATTCGGTTTTAAATAAAAATGTTGCTTGCTCATCTAGACATGAACACAAAGTTAAATTTCATTGTACCTACTGTGGTAGAGATGTCCATGTCATAGATTTTTGTTATAGACTAGCTAAAAAACAGAAAAAGGAAAGAATGATTGCTAGATCTCATAACTTTCATGAAAAATTTGCTGCACTTGCTAAACCGAATGATAGGAACATGCAATCTTCTGGAATGAGTTGAAAACATGCAAAGTTTGCTCCCAAACCTACTGTTTTTCGTGCTACACATGTAATATATCATAGCACAGTAGTTGGATACAAAAATCCTCAAGTTTTGGCTCATAAACCTGCTGTTTTCTCTCAGCTTTCGCGTGTTATTCCTGTTGCACGTCGTGTGACTTAGTACTGGATTCCTAAATGCCTTTTGACTAACCCCAGTATTGAGTCATCGACGTATTGTGCTTCTGTGTAGGTTACACGCTTGAGGAAGGAGAACTTTTGGATTGTGGATTCAGGTTGCTCACGCCACATGACTGGTAACAAAGAATGGTTCTCCCCCTCTCTTTTGTGTCACGTGTAGAGAATATTACTTTTGCCGATAATTCTTCTACTCCTATAATTGCTAAAGGTTCGGTTAGAGTAAATGATCACTACACTTAGGATATGGAACTTGTTAAAAATTTGAAATACAACTTGTTTTCTGTTTCACAACTGCTAGATGAAAATCTGGAAATTATTTTCACTAAAAATTTCTGCAAAGTTGTAAATTCAAACAGTGAGCTTATTTTTAACATGTCACGGTTTGGAAGAGTTTTTAAAGCTTATTTTGATATGTCTTCCTCTAAGCATAGGTGTCTAGCTGCTAATGATTCAAATGACTTATATTTTTGGCATCGTAGACTTGGTCACATAGGCTTTGATCATCTAATGCGTGTTAGTGCTCTTGATCGCATACGTGGGCTGCCTAAGCTTAAAGGGGACAAATAAATTGTGTGCTCTTCTTGTAGACATGCTAAGATGGTTGCAGGTTCACATACTCCTCTCACAATGATCATGAAAACTGAACCGAGTCAACTTTTGCACCTTGACACCATAGGACCTTCACGCGTTCAATCCTTCAGAGGTAAATGATATGTTCTTGTGATTGTTGATGATTATTCTAGATACTTGTTGACGGCTCCTAAGATATACTAACAAATCATCCCCGGCAACGGTGCCAGAAAAGCTTGTTGGTATTTCTTATGCACCATTAACTAAACATCTCCAACTGATGTGTCAGAAATGCTTGTTAATGGTTCTATTGGATCACAGAGTGAGTTCCGCAAGCGCACGGAGGTATCATTATAGCATTTCCCCTTAAGAGTATTCCCAAGGGTGTCATTTATTTGATCCCAAAGGAAGGCAGGGAAGAGATATAACAATCATCAAGTGGAAAGGGTAGAAAGGTCTAGGTAAGAATCTAGTAAGGATGGATAAAATAATAGTGGAGGTAGTGTGACACACACAAAAACTTTCAAGTCTAGGGGGGGGGGTAAGAGGATCCTAGAGGTTAGTTAAGGTTGAGAGTTATGGAGGTACTCCTACTATGCTCTATTGTACATATACATAGTCTAAACTAATTATTCATAAGCTAGATCAATAGTGAATACTTATGCTATGTGGTTCAACACATCGGGCACGGGCTTACCCCTAGCAATACTAGGGCGACTCCCGCCAAGAGCCTGTGGCATAGCCGAACGTGGAGGATTATAAAGGACAAATAGGACTGTCACCACCTACTGCCTACCTCTTCAATCCGTGGGTCTACGAGACATCCAATGCTACTTAGCTATCCTAGCACTGTCGGTACCCTGGAAACCGTACACCCCTTGAGGATACAAAGATATCAAGGAAAAGTCACCCACTTGATTTGAAGACCTTCGGAGGCCCACATGTCAGATGTAACCGGACCTGCTTCTCCAACATGGTTAATCCCAGGTTTGCCACGTGTACTATCAAACCGGAGCTACCGCCCACAAGGGGAAGCTCCGGGTCATGTACCGAAATGGCACCTCCGGACTTAACCCCAGACCGAGAGAAGCTCCAGACCTGACACGTGTCAGGTAGCCCTGGAGCTACTTGTTTCCAACAGTATGCTCCGGAGCTGCCACATGTCCAATCGTCGGATCTTCAGCTTCTAACCTCTGGAAGACCTCGCAACGGCTCCGGATCTTCAAAGGGAAATCAAGGACTTTAAGACCCGATTAAGTGTCATTAATGCCATATTAATGACACTTAAACAGACGATCTTAACACTAGTAACAGTGCTGTCAAAGCCCGTTACAGGGTCATTAAAAGCAATTAAACGTGTATCAATACTAGTAACCGCCGGGGCCACATGTCGGGCCAGGCTAACTCGTAACGGCCTGCCCTTGTACTATAAAAGGACAGGCCGACGACACGTTCAAGGGGAGACAGCTAGACACACACGCCATTGATGCTCATACAGCTAATACAACACCAACACACCCGTGGAGTAGGGTATTACGCTCAGGCGGCCCGAACCACGTAACTCTTGTGTCTCCTGTGTCATTTTCTACTCACCTTCTTGATCTCCGCGCGCCCACACCGAACATCAAACTCCCCTATCACTTTAGCAGTGTAGGGAGATCTGCCGGTTCCAAACCACCGACAGTTGGCGCGCCAGGTAGGGGCGCCTGAGATTTTGAGAATGGTGAACTCAGCTGCTGGATCATCCAACGGTCAACCTGCTGCTCAAGCTGTTGGGGGCAATCCCTCCAATAGGCAGCCACCAGCAGGAGCCTCAGCACCAGCAGGAGTCACACGCCCACCACCACCGTCTCCTCCAGCAAATCATGCTGGGCAACGTGATGGTGCGCCGGCGTCAATTACTGCATCGGCAAATCATGACAACCCGGAACACGCGCTCCATGCAGCGCGTGCTCTTCTCCAACGCCCACCACCTCCGGATGCATCCCGGGATGCACTGGAGCAGTGGAGGGCCGATGTGGAGCATTTGGTTGCAGCAGCAGCCGAACGCCTCAACAACCAGGGTCCTCCTCCTTCAGGACGAGCCCCGTCGCAGCGGCGGACTTTGTATGGTAGACTTGGTCCGCACGTTTCCAATAGCAGGAGACGTGCTGCGTCACAACAAGTGACGTCATTGCCCTCCGGGGCACGACGCACTCACACGGTATCCAGGCTTTCGACTCATGACCTCCGGGCAGAGCTTGATCGCCGATACCGCCAGCAGGACGACCGAGTCAATATTGAGCGTGCCCGTGAAAGACGGGAAGCTCAGGACCTTTCTGCTCCTGAAGGAGTGGGAGGAGGCTGTTCAACCCTTGCCATGCACCTGCGCATGGTTAGGTGGCCACAGAAGTTCTGGCCTCACCTGCCGAAAAAATTCGACGAGACTGTCAATCCCGCTGAATTTCTTCAGATCTACTCCACTGCAATCTTGGCAGCTGGAGGAAACGAGGCCATGATGGCCAATTATTTTCCAGTGGCCATAACTGGGACCGCCAGGTCCTGGTTTATGAGCCTTCCACCCAACTCTATCAACAGTTGGGAGGAGCTGTGCCGACAGTTCACCGCCAACTTCGGGAGTTCATACACCCGACCAGGCACTGAACTAGACCTTTTTGCGGTCGTGCAAAAAGGGGGAGAATCCTTGCGATCATTCATCTAGAGGTTCTCTCAGGTACGAAACACTATCCCTTCTATCTCTAGCGCCTCTGTCATTGTGGCATTCAGACAGGGTGTACGAGACAAGAAAATGTTGGAGAAACTGGCGATCAAGGAGATCACCAGTGTCACGGAACTCTTCAGCTTGGCTGACAAATGTGCCAGAGCTGCGGAGGGCCGTGAGATGCACTCCAAACCAACCTCGGAGGGTCACAAGAAATCCTCCAAAGAAGAAGCCGCTACCTCCGGGATTGGTAAGAAGAAAAAGAAGACCAACGGCAAGAAGAAGCCGTCGGCCGGCACATCCAACGTTGCAGCTGCTGCAACTCCGGGTGGCCGGGGGCCACGCCCTGAGAAGCGACCTCGACCGTCTTCTGAAGATGGTGGCAAACCCAAAGTGTGGTGTCCCATTCATAAAACGGGCAGCCACAGTTTGGAAGACTGCCGGGAGGTCCAAAACCTTGTCGAGCGCTACAACAAGCGCCGGGAAGAATCTCCTTTCCGACAGAGGGAAGGAAAGCAAAAAGTCGACGAAGCTCTGGCTGAAGAGGAGTTAGGATTTTAGGATCCCAAAAAGGTCCTGAAGGCCGTCTACACCTCTGTCGACGATGATTCTGACGTCTCTGACAACGAGCGTCGGAAGACCATGAACACCATTTTTGGTGGATCATGGGACATCACCTCCCATCGCGTCATCAAGACTATGCGTCGGGATATGGCCACTGTAGCTCCTACAGTCAGGCCAGAACCTCATCGGAAGTGGATGGACACAGCCATCACTTTTGATGCTTCGGATTGCCCTCGGAGCATGGTTGGAGCAGGTCAGTTACCTTTGATGGTATCTCCTACCATCAATAACATCCAGCTCCACCATGTCATGGTAGACGGAGGTTCGGGGCTAAACCTCATTAGCTTCGAAGCTTTCACTAAACTTCAGCTCCGACCTTCGGATCTCCACCCCTCGTGACCTTTCTCCAGAGTAGGTCCGGGGACCATTACCCCACTCAGAGCTATTACTCTCCCCGTTACCTTCGAGACACGAGAGAAGTACCGCACCGAGAAGTTGGTCTTCGACGTCGCTCAGATCAACTTACCCTTCAATGCCATCTTGGGTAGGCCTGCCCTGTACAAATTCATGGCAGCTGCTCATTATGGTTATCTGGTGTTGAAAATGCCAACACCAGTAGGCGTTCTCCGGATCCGCGGAGATCGTACTGTCAGAGTAACTGCACTGGAAGAACTCCATGCACTCACCACGGTGCAAGAGGAGGACTCCAGGCAGGAGCAAGCTCCAAAACCCCCGAGCATCCGTCAACGAGGCTTGACTTCTGCACCTCGAGTGCAGCCAAGCAGCAACACCGACATTCCCGTCAAAGTCGTCCAAATTGGTTCCGATGCCGCTCAGACCACCCGTATATCGGGGGGGGGGGGGTTGAACGATAAATAGGAACTCGCGCTCATCACTTTCCTCCGGGCTAACGTCGACGTGTTTGCCTGGCAACCGTCACAAATGCCTGGGATCCTCAGGGAAGTGATTGAGCACAATCTGAAGATCTACCCCGACGCCCGGCCTGTGCATCCTAAGCCTCGGAAGCAATCCGTAGAGCGACAGAACTTCATCCGATAAGAAGTGAAGAAGTTACTCGAAGCCGGATTCATCCGAGAAGTCTTCCATCCAAAATGGCTGGCAAACCCAGTCGTTGTGCCCAAGGCCGGTGGGAAGCTTCGGATGTGCATCGACTACACCACACTAAATAAGGCATGTCCAAAAGATCCATTCCCACTACCTAGAATAGATCAGATAGTGGATTCCACCTCCGGGTGTGAATTACTGTGTTTCCTAGATGCATATTCCGGATATCATCAAATCAGGATGTCTAGGGAAGATGAAGAGCATACTTCATTTATCACAGTAGATGGATTGTACTGTTACACAGCCATGCCCTTTGGTCTCAAGAATACAGCTTCAACTTTTGTAAGAGCTATGTACAAAACTTTTGAAGAACTCATTAGAGACATAGTGGAAGTGTACGTCGATGACATCGTGGTCAAGGTCAGGAACAAGGAGTCACTCCTTGACACCTTGCAGGCTGTCTTCGACAAGCTGCGGGCCACCCGCACAAAGCTAAACCCAGACAAGTGTGTCTTCGGGGTTAGCTCTGGAAAACTTCTCGGTTTCCTGGTAAGTCACCGGGGCATAGAAGCTAATCCGGCAAAGATTAAGGCCATTGAAGACATGCGGCCACCAACCCGCATCAAAGACGTCCAAAAGTTAACTGGATGTCTAGCAGCCCTCAGCCGGTTCATCTCAAAACTGGTGGAACGGGCACTCCCCTTCTTCAAATTATTGAGGAAGTCCGGACCATTCCAGTGGTCCGAAGAAGCAGAGAAGGCATTCCAGGAGTTGAAACAGTTCCTCACCACCCTACCAATTCTGGTAGCTCCGAACCCTGGTGAGCCTTTGTTGCTTTATATTTCAGCTACTGACGAAGTTGTCAGTATGGTTCTGGTTGCAGAGAGACCAGAACTACCCCATACTCAGGAATTCAGACCCCTTCGGGAGGGTCTGGAGGTTCCTGAAAACGAGTTTGGGTCCCAGCTCCCAAATTCGAATCCACAAGAAGTCACTTCAGGAGACCCAGACCCCTCCGGGAGGGTCCAGGTCACTTCTGAAGAAGCTCCGGGTTCCTCCAGCCAGAACCCGGAGGTCCCCGAAGAAAATCCGGATTCCTCCGAGAGGATCCGGGTCAGTGAAGAGGAAGCTCCGGATCCCTCCGGGAGGGTCCAGAACATTCAACGCCCGGTGTACTTCATTAGTGAAGTATTACATGATGCCAAGACTCGATACCTAGAGGTGCATATGCTGCTCTATGCAGTTCTTATTGCCTCCAGGAAGCTTCGCCATTACTTCCAAGCTCACAAAGTCTCAGTGGTGACCTCCTACCCACTTCGAGCAATCTTGCATAATCCCAATTCAACTGGGAATATTGCAAAATGGGCAGCAGAATTGGCTGAATTTGATCTTGAATTTATTTCAAGACAAGCTATCAAGAGTCAAGCATTGGAAGATTTTGTGGCAGAATGGACTCCCTCTCCATCAAACCCTGGGGGCCCCAGTGAGCAGAAGACGAAGCATCAAGCTCCAGCCTTCACCGAGCCTCACTGGACCCTCTACTTCGACGGCTCCATGCGGAAGCAGGGGGCCGGAGCTGGAATCCTTCTCCTTGCATCGATTGGGGAGAAGGTGAAATACATGGTACACCTTGACTTCAAGGCGACCAACAACATGGAGGAGTATGAAGCACTCATCTACGGACTAAAGGTGGCACTGTCATATGGTGTCAAGCAATTGCTGGTCAAGGGAGATTCACAGCTCATCATTAAGCAGGTGAAGGGTGAATGTTCCTGCAATAATCTCCAGCTAGCTGCTTACCTCCTTGAAGTCCAGAAGCTTCAGAAGGACTTTGAAATCCTAGATCTCCACCATGTTCAGCGTGCCCACAATACTGAAGCCGACGAACTCTCGACAAAAGCGTCAACCGGAGCTCCGGCTCCTGACAGAATCTTTGTCCAGAGGTTGTCAAAGCCAACAGCTCAGCCTGTCGAACTGAGCGAAGGGGGCGAGATCAGCATCCCGAAGCTGACAGTCCCGATGGCCCTGTTACCATGGAAGCCATCAAGGGTCGTAGGTGCTGCCGGGAGCTCCGAGCAACCCAACACGCAAGACTCAAACGCTCAAGCTAGTTCCGATGCATGGATCTCGGAGATCCAGAACTACTTGAAAGACAACATCCTTCCTGACGATGATGTATCTCTGACCGGGTAGTCAGATTGGCTAAAAGATACACGCTGGTAGAAGGGGATCTCTATCGGCGCGATGCCAATGGCATCCTAATGCGATGCATCACAAGGGAAGAAGGCTGCGAACTCCTCGCAGAAATCCATGGAGGCGAGTGTGGGAACCACGCGTCTCCCCGCACGCTGGTTGGTAAAGCCTTTCGGCATGGCTTCTACTGGCCTACAGCGCTCCAGGATGCAACCGAGCTGGTGAAGAAATGTGAAGCATGCCAATTTCATGCAAAGCAAATTCACACACCAGCTCAGCCCTTACAAATGATACCTCCTACATGGCCCTTCGCTGTGTGGGGGATGGACATCTTGGGACCTTTCCCAAGAGCCGTTGGAGGTTACAAGTTCCTGTACGTCGCCATTGACAAGATCACCAAGTGGCCGGAAGCAACTCTAGTCGTGACAATCAACAAGCAATCTGCTATCAACTTTTTGCAGTCCATTGTCTGCAGATTTGGAGTCCCAAACAAAATCATCACTGATAATGGGACCCAATTCACAAGCTCTGCATTCCAGGGATATTGCAAAGACCTCGGCATACAAGTTTGCTACGCCTCCGTAGCTCACCCAGCCAGCAACGGCCAAGCCGAGAGAGCAAATGCTGAAATCCTTAAAGGACTTAAAACGCGCACCTATGAGCACTTGAAAAAACATGGAGCCAACTGGATCGAAGAGCTTCCGCCCACTTTATGGGCCAACAGGACATCTCAAAACCGGTTAATTGGAGAGACACCCTTCTTTCTGGTGTACGGATCTGAAGCAATCCTTCGTCCAGAAACCACCTTGGGTTCACTCCGGGTCCGGACCTTCGACGAAGCCGCACAGGACCAGCTCCGGCGTGAAGACCTAGACCTCATTGAGGAGGGAAGGTGCCAAGCAGCTGTTCGGAATGCCCGATATCGCCAAGCCCTACGTCGTTATCACCAACGGCATGTACACAACCGACAGCTCGAGGATGGCGATCTGGTGCTATGGAGAATACAATCCAGAGAAGGGTTAAACAAACTCTCCCCCGACTAGGAGGGGCCCTTCCGAGTGATTAAAGTATCCCGTCCCGGAAGCGTTCGCTTGGCTACTGAGGATGGGACACCTCTCCCAAATCCTTGGAACATCGAGCACCTCCATAAGTTCTACACTTAATACCACGGAGGTGAGTCTTGAGTAACTTGAGGTGTATGTTATAGAGTCATTGTACAGAGTCGGGTAGTTCCTCAGGGAGAGCAGCCGGACCTTTCCCGAAAGGTCCGCAAAGCTCATGCAACACTTGTCACAGTCTCAGGACTAAAAGTGTTGCTAACTACCCTGGGTCAAACGAGAAATGAAACACGCTTAGCCTGGTTCCGTACCCTAAGAGTGTACTTGTTTCCCCTGTACCCCGGACCTATAATGAAAGACATCTTCATGTGAAACAAACTCCACGTGCATTTATTTTGTACAGGCTCAACATTTTTATTTTTCTCTTTCTTGTCTATAACAAAGACGTGCAATTCTTAAGAAATTTTAGTTCGACCGGTTTATATACGATTCAAGTTGTATTGTCAAATCTTTTGATTCAAATATTGTTCATGGCCAACTCGCCTGAAAGCCGCTAAGCCAACCTAGGGCTGGAGTGTGCTATCGACTTAGCCTGGTCAAGCACCCTAAGTACGCCACTCTACCTACACCCCGGCAGGACGAAGTAAGGCGGGTCCATGAACAGTTGGATCTAGAAGAAAAGACAACGCATTCAGTTGTATTTAAAATCGCGTTTGACTTAAAGTCTTCTTGAGAATCGTAAGCCGCAACGAAGTTATAGACAAGAAACAAATTTTACTATTTTTCTTGGCTTAAGTGTGCAGGAAAAATAAAATCTACGTTGACGGAGAAAAGCCGGAGCTAACTAAGCTCCGACTCCCCTAGGGGGGTCAGCCGTCGACGCTGAATAAAAGATGGTGAGAAGACCCCGTAAATGGAGTCTGCTGCCAACAAACTAAGTGTTGGTAAAGGTCACTGCCGGAGCTACTAAGCTCCGACACCCCGGAGGACTAACTATTGATGCTCTACGCGTTGATAGAGACTATTGCCGGAGCTATCAAGCTCCAGCGGTAGACAATGCCGGAGCTTCTAAGCTCCGACAACCTCAGTGGGCCTTCACCATCGAAGACTTCGGACCTAAATTCTACAAGTTCGGAGCAAATGAGTCTTCAACAAAACACAATATCCTCTTGGTACATGTTCACAATCAAATTGTGTACATCTACCAGGGGGCCAAGTGAAGATAAAAGTGTTGAAGACAAAAAGTGAAATTCACAAAAATTTTGGGGATTTCATTTATCTGGAGACAAAGGATTACATCTGGAGACAAGGGATTACAAAATTGAGGAAGAAGAAGAGAAAATACAAGTGAGAACAGTAGAGATGGTCCTAGACCCTATGGAAGAATTGGGCGACCTTCTGGGCAACCTCCGATACGTTGGCTCGGGTAACTTCGCCTTCTCCTTCGACGGGACCTTCAAGCACCGGGTCCAGAGGAAATTGAGAGTTCCGGCTGGTGTAGCACGTCAGCACATATTCTGCAACGTTCTTCGCCAGGGATTGCCCCTCAACCTCCAATTGGTCCGCGATGACATCACCCACCTTGGAGAGCTTGCTACCTGCTGATCTCAACGCCTGCAGCGCTAGGTTCGGCTCCGGCTCCGGATCATCCGGGCGCACGGGGCTGAAACCCATCGGTGTCAGTGCATCGTTGGCCTTGCCCAGGAACTCCCAAATCTGTAGGGAGTCCACAGTCCTCAAGCCCTTCATTTCTTCCAGGGATCTCCTGGCTGCCACCAGTTCAGAATTCTCGCGGGCAAGGCGCTCAACTTCTTTGGCGTTTTGCTGAATCTTCTCAGCAACCCGCTTTTCGAGTTTTCCGAGCTCCTCCTCCCGGAGGTGGATCTTGTTCCGGCAGTCGACCAGGTCCTTCTCTCTTCCCCTCACTTTCTTCTCCCTGGCAGTAAGGGCACACTCTTGTTCGTAGAGTTCCTGCCCTCGCACCCAGGCCTTCTCCTCTTCCTCATGGCAGCGCTCTTCCAATTTCTTGGCGCGCTCCTCGAGGCCCTTGTCAGCCAGAGCCACCTTCTCAGCGAGCTCCTCCTCCCTCCTCAGGACGTCATCCCGCAGCTCTAGGAGTTTCTGCTCTTCATCTTCAAGCCGTTTCTCCCTCTCTTCAAGTGCCTCTCGGCGCTTGATGAGTGCAGTGTTAATGGCCTCAAGCTGTTCGTGGCGTGCATCGGCCGCACTATTGGCTGCTTTGGCTTGATCGTAGATCTCCCAGGATTGAGCGTCGAGGGCACGAGTCATACTCTCCCTGTCATCCAGTAACTTGCCCCAATACTCCAGGCGGATCTTCTCCCGCTTGATCCACTCTTTGTCATCCGCTAGCCTCGACTGCGCCAGCTTGGTCTCGAAGTAGAGCCGGTTACGCCACCGCCTAAGGGTTTGGCGCTCCTCTTCAAGAGCCTTGTTGTCGTGGAAGAAGGCCAGTTGGACTTGACGCAGACTGGAACATGCGTTGTCAATAGACAGTGACAACGGGATGGGTTCCGGACCAGCTGGGGTCTCCTCCACTGGTTCCAACGGGTCTTCAAATACAAAAATTGGGTCCCACTCCACAAGAGTGGTCCCCTGAGTCTCCACGGCACTAGGGTGTCCTCAGGGATGGCCTCAGTCGCCATCGAGGAAGACCCCGCCGCCAGGTCTTCGTTCACGCCCTCAGGCAGGGGGCCAGCAACTTCGCTTGGGCACTCCGGCTCGGCCGCAGGTACCTCCAACGTTGTCGCTTCCGGAGCAGGAGCTGCTACTGGCTCCAGTCTAGGCACCTCTTCTGATGGGGGCTCAAGCTCCGTCACCTCTTCAACAACCGACTCAGGAGCCGGAAGATCTTCAACATCGATCGGCCCTGTGGCCGGAGCTCCAACAATGACCGGCTCAGCGGCCGGTGCTTCAGAGGTAGCTGGCCCAACTGCCGGAACTACCTCTGTTTCCGGCGCGCACGCCGAGGCTTCAGTCACCCCCGGCTCAACCGCCGGGGCTTCGACAATTTCCAGCTTAGGGGCCGGGATTACTGCTTCCTCCGGCTCAACAGCCGGAGCTTCCATCATCTCAGCACCAGGACCCAGAGCTTCAACCTCCGGGACAGGTGCCGCTGGCACATCTTCACTCCCGTGGTCCGGCGCTACCACGGGAACTTCCGGGGATGAGTCGAGGTCCATGACCACGACAGCCTGCGCCGGAGCTGTCGCAGCTTCAGCCACCACTTGGGGCGGCATCGGAACAGGAGCAGAAGCTCCCACCCTCATGGCTTCAGCCACTATGGCTGAGGGTGGAGCCTCACTCCCCTTCTTGGGGACGCTGCAGATGATGAACGAAGAAAATTAAAAAATAGTTGCTACAATTAAAACAACTATCCAAGGTAGAGATTAAAAGTTACCTTGGGAGGCTTCCGCACCAGCTTGCGCGGAACCTTTTTCCAGGGCGTTCTGGGCTGGTCATAGCCGGCGTGGAAGCTCTGGAAGGCCCCCCGGAACTCGTCGCGGCCACGGGCGTTTCCCGAGTCGAGGCCCCCCTCGATCGGGAAGAACCTCCGGACCTGGAGGCCTCCACCGGCCCAGGTGTTGGAGTCGCGCGCCCGGAGCTAACACCCCGGGAGGACCCCACTGCGGGAACAGTCGTGCTCCGAGAGGACCCCACTGCGGGAATAGTCGCGTTCCGAGAGAACCCCGCTACAGGAACAGTCACCGCAGTTGCAGAGAACCTTCACCTCCGGGGAGAAGGAGCCGACGCAGAAGTAGCAGGCCCGACGGACCTTCCGTCGGCGTACTACAGCTTCCTCTTCCGACTCACGGGTTCATCCGCCAGCTCCTTGCCCTTGCCGACGACTTCCCCCTTCGGCTTCGGAGCAGGGTCGGAGCCATCCTTGGGTACTCCGGGGATCGCTACCCCGGAGGTTGGTCTTCTCTCGACGACACCAAGGTCATCAAGCATGGGCATCTTCCGCCGGAGCTCCCTGCTGAACTCCACTTCCACGTTCAGAGGAAGAAAAGCTGATGGCGGAGTCAAGTCGTCGCCTTTGACGTCGATGCCGTGCTGGAACTTCTTGAGGTGGAACTCCAAGGTTTTCCCCACCATGTTGGACTTCAACCCGGTCTCGACCCGGTCGTCGTCCATCACGCTGTTGAGGGTCCAAGCGAGTTTCTCCCTCTTCTTCAGCGGTGCCCACCTGTTGACTAGGAAGTTACAAAACACCGCTTGAGGGGTTAATCCCCCTCCATGCACTGGCGAATCCTGGTCAGAACAGGGTCGAAGGCGTCTGCTAGCACTGGAGCTTCACTCCAGATCGTTGTGTCAATGTTGGGGAGGCCTTCAGGCAGCTCCAGCCTCTCGTGCTCCTCCACCCGGACGACTATCCAGTCCTTCTTCCAGTCATCCCACTTCCCAGAGGGGAACGACCGAAGGTACTTGAATGGGCACTTCTTGCGCTTCACGAAGTAGTAGAAGCCAAGGTACTCATTGCTCCTACCGGTGGTGTGGACGGTGAAGAAGGTCCGGAAGAGTTCGATGCAGGGGGGATGCCCACCCACATCTCATAGAAGTGGACGAAGATAGACACGAGGATAATGGAGTGAGGGCCAAGGTGGTATAGCTGCAGACCATAGAAGTCCAGCAGCATCAAGAAAAAGGAAGAAAAAGGTGGGATCAACCCCACCATGGCGTACGAGGAGAAGTACACCATTTCGCCAGAGTGCTCTTTCTCGAACGGGAGCTCTCCACCGGCGCGGACCGAGCGGTTGAAGAAGTCCGAGGACCACCCCATGAGGGCCCGGACCTTCTTCAGGTCGCCGTCGGTCTTCAAGCGACTCTCGCGGAGACCCAACTCCATCGCAGCACGGCTAGGCAAGAGAAGAAAAGCGAAGCACAAGTTGGGAGTTTGATCGCAAGAACAGATGAGAGGTGTAAAGAACTCCCGACGGTGCACACTTTCCTTCTTAAGTAAGCCCTTGCAACGCTTGGATCGAAACAGCAAGGAAGTCGAAGGTACCACCCAAAAATTACACCCAGCCGATGACAAGCGGGCCCGGGACCACCCCGAATATCAAGTCGAGGTTCTTACCCAGGCGAACGGTTGCCATCATGAGGCGGGAAACCCAAAGGCGGCGGCCTGACAAGGCGTGCGGAACCGATACGGTTTTCGTATCGGGAATCGGCGACCTTAAATTGCGTGAGATCCGCACGCCAAAGATCTCATCTGCCGCACGCGGCGAGGATTTAACTCCAAATCCTTGCCAACGGCACCTCCAAAGACCTTTGAAGACTCAGTTCAAAAGTCGCGAGGATGGACCCACCTCCGGCGGATAACTTCACCCCAGTGGTCTTCCCTGGGGGTAGGTCCAGGGGGCCACTGTCGGTACCCTGGAAACTGTACACCCCTTGAGGATACAAAGATATCAAGGAAAAGTCACCCACTTGATTTGAAGACCTTCGGAGGCACACATGTCAGATGTAACCGGACCCGCTTCTCCAACATGGTTAATCCCAGGGTTGCCACGTGTACTATCAAACCGGAGCTACTGCCCACAAGGGGGAAGCTCCGGGTCATGTACCGAAATGTCACCTCCGGACTTAACCCCAGACCGAGAGAAGCTCCGGACCTGACACGTGTCAGGTAGCCCCAGAGCTACCTGTTTCCAACAGTATGCTCCGGAGCTGCCACGTGTCCAATCGTCGGATCTTCAGCTTCTAACCTCCGGAAGACCTCGCAACGGCTCCGGATCTTCAAAGGGGAATCAAGGACTTCAAGACCCGATTAAGTGTCATTAATGCCATATTAATGACACTTAAACGAACGATCTTAACACTAGTAACGGTGCTGTCAAAGCCCGTTACAGGGTCATTAAAAGCAATTAAACGTGTATCAATACAAGTAACCGCTGAGGCCACATGTCGGGCCAGGATAACTCGTAACGGCCTGCCCTTGTACTATAAAAGGACAGGCCGATGACACGTTCAAGGGGAGACAGCTAGACGCACACGCCATTGACGCTCATACAGCTAATACAACACCAACACACCCGTGGAGTAGGGTATTACGCTCAGGCGGCCCGAACCACGTAACTCTTGTGTCTCCTGTGTCATTTTCTACTCACCTTCTTGAATCTCTGCGCGCCCACACCGAACATCAAACCCCCTATCACTTTAGCAGTGTAGGGAGATCTGCCAGTTCCAAACCACCGACAAGCACCATGCTAGCATATTAAGTAATTACCTTAAGAGCCTAGGCACAATCCATCCTAAGGCAATGAATTGAATCATCATTGAACCAATGTTGATACATAACATAATTATCCATACTAACCTAGTTATGTTATAATTAACTAGACTATAGTGGGGGTCTATAGGTTCTATGATAATGAGATATGTTCATGATGAAATAGTCATAGAAGCTATACATTCCACATACATGGACTCCACAATCAAACAAGAAACGCTTTGCCCAAGTATACGTATAAGTAGAGACTAAAGATACTATCTTTATTATGCATAAAGTCACAAATACAAGAAAGAATACATGAGTCATACCTTTCCCAATGTAAGATTGGGAAGAGAGAGACTCCTTACTCCTTTCCCAATTTGGACTTGGGACTAGAGACTCTCCTCTCTACAACCTAACTCCTCTAAGACTATGGATGATAGTGTATACAATAGAGATGAAGCTCAAGTGGTGTGTGTTGAAGTGAGGGGTAGGGGGTCCTATTTATACTAGTGTTGAGGACGGTTCCCGCCACCAAAAGAGCGCGAATCAGTCACCATTGACTCCTTCAAGCCAGGAGGAGCCAACACGCGTCATTTGACCGCGTTTGGCGCCAGGAAGAGGTCGGCCAAACCCCTGGTTCGCCGACCTGTTCAGCACTCCAAACGTGGAGTGCTTCCTCCAGGTGGCTGCCAAGTGGGCCCCCTTGATGTATATGGGTGATACACCATTGTATCTCCTCGGATACTTCTGTTTGTGGGCCATTTGATCCATGGGATGCCACGTGTCATCGCCGGATTGGCTGGGATGATATTTTATAAGATTGGTCCCTCTACATTTCCTCATTTCCTGCATAAAATGCTGCATACACATATTTCTCCAAGTCCAAGTGGAATTGGGTTAGATAGAAAGGTGATGTGTGCAAGAAATGACAAATCCTTCACATAATCGAGTTAAATTGACGGATGAAATTGGTATATAACAGTCGTCAACAAACTCCCCCAAGCTTATCCTTTGCTCGTCCCGAGCAAAGTCAAGACTCTAGGTTGTTGATCAGAGGTTGCTACAATGTCTTATTTTCAAAAGTATCTAATGCACAACAAGATACTCTACCTAGTATTGCAGAAATTGGCTATGATACTCTACCTTTCTTAAGTTATCATGGGGCTTATGCTTTTTCATATTCATGAGTAGTTGAAAGGTAGAATAGCAAATGGAGCAAACATAGCCTAGAAATCAAGTTCCACTTAAATCCAGGAGAATTCAATTTAGATATTAAGTACCTCAATTTGATTCTCTCAATCACTCCTTTGTGGATAGTGGAAATATTTCCTCACCAAAGCATTGTGCCTCTACTATTCCTACTCATTGAATATGGATTGTATGTGGAGCTTGGTAAGGAAAGTAAGTAGGCATATTTGCATCACATATATTGCTAAGTCAAAAGAGTAAGCCTTAGGAGAATTCAAATCAAAACTTTTTGATTCAAGACTAGTGCATGTGTGATGGAGTGGGAGTGGGTGTGGAAACATTGAGATGACTCCTTTTTGATGTGGACTCTCTTTATTGCAAGGATGAAACATGGCTACTTTTTTTATGCTTATGGAGTAAGCATATTATTTCTTCTCTTTTTTTCTCATGCTTATGATATAAGCATGCATTTTCTTTTTATTTTTCTTGTAGCCATGTCTTCTACTCCTTTTTATGCAATAACTTGAAGAGAGTGCTAACTATGAATAGCATGGAGTTTCTCTTTTTATTGTGGAATGGTGGATATGATGGAATTTTGCTTCCTTCTAGTGTAGAAGTATAGCATGTGCAAGTGAAGTCTTGAATTCAAAAAGAGTTGAATGATTTCTCACATAGGTCTATACTAGTTTGACTAGGCTCAATGTGAAAGTAAATAGCATATGCATAAGGTTTTGTCTATGTATGAACATCATATGGCTTTGGTAGGTATTTCCAATCAATTGAGGGAAACTTAAATCTTTTTAGAATTTCTTCGAAAATCTAAGTTTTACTTTCAAACTAGGACTAGCAGCCCTATTACTAATTCTAATCTTGCAACAACCTAGTATTAGATTAAGCTTTTGCTACCCACAATTTCCAAATTTAGGTAAAAGTAATTCAAACCAATGAAAGCAATATTTGGAGAGTAGCAAGTTGTAAACTAGAGACTTAGGAAAATAAAACAGAGCAACTATTCATCATTTCATCTATGTGAATTCTAAATCATTCTTACAACACATATTTATTTGATGAAAGCAAATCTAACATATTTATATATATATTTTTAAATGCAAGGAGGATGATGGATGGATGGAAAATAAATATGCAAGGAATGTGATACATGTTACCTCAAGTGGGGGTCCTCCCCCAAGCTTGTTCTTCAACTACCTCCGTGATAAGGGTTGAACCCTTGATGACGGAAGTTCACTGCAAGATCGGCTTGTTGTTGTTGTAGCGCCGTGTTGAAGTTGGTGAATTGAGCATCCATGTGTTGTTGCCAATCCTGGGTACCATGAACATACTCCTGGAGTGTGCTGTAGATGTCATCCGTTCTCACTTCAAGTTCTCCCATACGTCTAGTGAGGTCTGTCATTCCATGGCTATAGTCATGATGACTTCTAGCCGAAAAGGAACGACATCCTCTCATGGACGTTGGGGGCAAGCTGCTAGAGCTTGAAGTAGATAAGGGTGGATCCCTTTGCCATTCTTGCCAAGATGATCCCCCAGTCTCATACGTCGGAGGTTGAGTCCATCTGAGCGCATAACCCGTTGGGTTCTCTTCCTCTTTGTATTCATGGACCGGAGAGATTATCAGTGGCATGCCTATGGCTGCAGCCCTCGCACGATTCCTTGTTACCCTACCAGAGACATTACTTCTTCTTGCTTCCTCAAGGGGAAGAAGATTAATGGTTAGCCTCCGGCATTTGTACAAATGAAAATCCGGGTTAGGTAACCGAATTTCATTGACAAAGCCGGGATAGAAAAATATCAAGGAGCCATCATGATCATGCTTAAGGGTATGTCCTTGCACTAAATAGTCTTCATCAATTAATTCTCTTTCAGTTTCAATATATTCAAATGAAGAGTATTTAAGTGCTCCTACCCTATCAGCAATATGAGTAATCAATGAAGTGCATTCAATTGGTCCTGATTTTGAAATGTAATCTAACCATTGTGTCATCATGGCTTTGACTGGAGAAACTTTTATCTTTTAGTCATGGCAAACAAAATTTTCAATTCATCATCTCGCACAACCCTAACATCTCCCCTAGGGAACATAGTCATAGCCACCCATCTATGCATGAAGCGTAAGGTAAGGTTTTGGATGTGGCTATTCCTAGGAGCGCTACATGTGACCTCACTAGTTAGCTCATGCCAAAAACTTTGTTTGTTAAACTTAGGCAAATTGTCTAAATCTAGCAAACACCGTTTATGGAAGCCTAGGATGCTACCTAATTCTTTCCATAGGATGTTGTATTCTTTTTGAAATAACCTAAAAGTAATACCATCAAATCCTATTTTTAGCGTGCAAAGGAGTTGAATAGTGAGAAGGTGTAAACCTTTCTCCTCTATGTGAGCAAAGTCATCAAATCCAATTGCATGCCAAATGGAAAGAAATTCGGAGTCCATACCTATTTTGGAGATCAAATGTGGATCGTAAGCCTTGGTGTGGCGGAACTCACGATCTTGGAGAAGCCTGCGTGCTTGATCTTCAACTTCGCTTCGTATGTCGAGGTCGTTGTCATGAAGAAGTCGGTGTGGGTTGCTTCTCTCTTCCATGGGAGTGTCCTCACATACACTTCTCCTCCTTGGGCTTGTACCCATGGAAGAGAGGCGTGCACTAGAACCTTCACCATGGCTTGATGCTTGCAGCCTCCTTCCTCTTTCCAAACAACCTCTTCATGTCTTTTTGAGTTCAACAAGCAAGAACAAAACAAGGCGAGGAAAATCCGAAAAGAAGCGATGTTTGGAAAACAAAACTCTCGACGAATTTTCTCCTCTTGAAAGCTTGAGTGTAAAATGCAAATGCAAACAAAAGAAAATCTTTTTTGGATGGATTTGAGCAAGAGTGTTGCAATGAAGAGCAAGAAGAACAAGGTGAGCTAGAGAGTGACTTGGGGAGGTGTAAAATGATGTGGTGTGTGAAGAGAGGTGCTCCTCACGACCACAATTTATAGGGTACACCCTCCAAAGGTCACTTGGGGTTCAAAATATAGCCGTTGGAGGAAGGGGAGCCAATTTGGCTCCACTCCCTGTTCGGCCGATGAGGGGGTTCGGCCGACCTGACAGGTGCCCCCCCTTGGTTCCCCTTTGGCAAGTGGCTCCCCAACAGCTATAAAGTTAGCACGTTGGTGAAATGCCACATGTGCAGCTCAGAAAAATTGTTTTTCAAATAAAAACCTTTTTTCAAATTCAATAAAAAATTTCCTTTTGAAAAGAAAGAAAAAAATGATAGTTGAGAATATAAGATTCTCAACTTGCTAGGAAAAATCAAATATGCAATGGGAAAAATCCAAATGGGGTGGAAAAACAAAGAGAAAAATAAAGTAGGATAACTACCAATTTAATCTATTGGCGTAGGTCTCACCACCGTCTGATGAGATGGACATTCCTCCGTCTTCTGGCTCAGTTGTCCTCTTTTCTTATGTGGGATATGGTGGGTCACGAGTGGTCTTTCCTCCTCTCGTAGTCACTACACTGACGTTCTCCACTGGGGCTTCTGGATGCCCCGAAATTCTGTTGTTTTCCAATGGAGGGACAACTGCAGCAAGTTGTGCCAACGGAGTCTCCAACATCTTGTTGAAGATTAGTTGATTCTTGAATACTGAGGATAGTCCTTCAATCTTGGCATTGATGTTTTCTAGGGTCTTGTCATTAGCTGTCAACTTCTTGGATAGGGCATCGTTGATCTTGAGCTGGCTAATGGCATGTTCTCTCAAGATGGGCTGATTTCCAAGGTTGCCATTGTTGTTGTACCCTCCTTGAAAGAATGGGCGTTGTTGACCCCACCCTTGACCTCCTGGACGATAGCCATTGTTGTTGTTGAAATTTCCGTTGTTGGAGAGGTATAGGGCATCCTCACGAGTTTCTGGGCAATAATTGTCCATATGACCCGTGTTGCCACAGACTTCACACGTGATGTGAGAGTCTAGGGCATAGGCATTGCCAGACACTTCACCACTGGCTTGTCCATCAATTTTCTTAATTAGGAGGTCCAATTTTGTAGCAATCTTGTCCACCTCCTTCAAGGTGTGCATGCCTCGCTGTCGGGTATGGAGACGCTCATCGTTCAGTCCCATGTTGGACACCATCTTCTCAATAAGATCTTTAGCTTTTGGCACCGTCAATGAGAAGAAGGCTCCTCCAGCAGCACCATCCAAACGGTCACGAGCTGATGGGATCAACCCGTTATAGAAATTCTGAATAAGGAGACAGTCATCCATCCCATGGTGGGGACATGCTAGGATGTACTCCTGAAGCCTTTCCCATGCCTCGGGAATAGATTCCTTGAGCTCTTGTTGAAAGCTAGAAATCCTTCCGCGTAGGGCATTGGTTTTGCCCAACGGGAAGAATTTGGTGAGGAATGTCGTAGAACACTTCTCCCAAGTGTCTACAACACTTTGGTTCGCGTAGAACCACTATTTCACTCCCCCAAGGAGAAAGAACGGGAACGGTCTTAGACGGACCGCATCCGGAGACACGTCCTTGATCTTAAAAGTGCTGCATATCTCGAGGAATTGTTGCAGGTGAGCACTTGCATCCTCGTTAGCCTTCCCACAGAATGGGTTGGCTTGCACCATAGTGATAAGGTTAGTTTTGATCTCGAATTTCACATCTCCCATGTTAACAGTGGGCCCAATAAGCACATTGTTAGCAGAGGGAGCTGAGAACTCACAAAGGGTCTTCTGAGCCATTGGCGCTTGGATTATTGGTGCAGAAATGCTAGCTTGCTTTGCCCCTCGAATCTTCTGAGGAGTAATGACATGGGGTCAGTCTCTCAGAAGAGATTCAGGATTTTCAACAAAGTTTTCCAGCAGGCAGAAACCAGACATACACTACCCTGTTTTCACATTTAAAAGAAATGCGAAAACAAAGAATGGTTATCCTACTACAGTCCTACCCAGGGTTCTATCCTATTCACTTAGTTATGTTATATATCTATTTGCCTTCCCCGGCAACGGCGCCAGAAATGCTTGTTGACGGCTCCTAAGATATACTAACAAATCATCTCGACAACGGAGCCATAAATGCTTGTTGGTATTTCTTATGCACCATTAACTAAACATCTCCAACTGATGTGTCAGAAATGCTTGTTAATGGTTCTATTGGATCATAGAGTGAGTTCTGTAAGCGCACGGAGGTATCATTGTAGCATTTCCCCTTAAGAGTATTCCCAAGGGTGTCATTTATTTGATCCCAAAGGAAGGTAGGGAAGAGATATAACAATCATCAAGTGGAAAGGGTAGAAAGGTCAAGGTAATAATCTAGTAAGGATGGACAAAAAAAAAAGTGGAGGTAGTGTGACACACACAAAAGCTTTCAAGTCTAGGGGGAGGGGGGGGGGGTAAGAGGATCCTAGAGGTTAGTTAAGGTTGAGAGTTATGGAGGTACTCCTACTATGCTCTATTGTACATATACATAGTCTAAACTAATTATTCATAAGCTAGATCAATAGTGAATACTTATGATATGTGGTTCAAAACATAGCCGAACGTGGAGGATTACAAAGGACAGATAGGGCTGTCACCACCTACTGCCTACCTATTCAATCCATGGGTCTACGAGACATCCAATGCTACTTAGCTATCCTAGCACCATGATGGCATATTAAGTAATTACCTTAAGAGCCTAGGCACAATCCATCCTAAGGCAATGAATTGAATCATCATTGAACCAATGTTGATACATAACATAATTATCCATACTAACCTAGTTATGTTATAATTAACTAGACTATAGTGGGGGTCTATAGGTTCTATGATAATGAGATATGTTCATGATGAAATAGTCATAGAAGCTATACCTTCCACATACATGGACTCCACAATCAAACAAGAAACGCTTTGCCCAAGTATATGTATAAGTAGAGACTAAAGATACTATCTTTATTATGCATAAAGTCACAAATACAAGAAAGAATACATGAGTCATACCTTTCCAATGTAGGATTGGGAAGAGAGAGACTCCTTACTCCTTTCCCAATTTGGATATGGGACTAGAGACTCTCCTCCCTACGACCTAACTCCTCTAAGACTATGGATGATAGTGTATACAATAGAGATGAAGCTCAAGTGGTATGTGTTGAAGTGACGGGTAGGGGGTCCTATTTATACTAGTGTTGAGGTCAGTTCCCGCCACCAAAAGGGCGTGAATTAGTCACCATTAACTCCTTCAAGCCAGGAGGAGCCAACACGCGTCGTTTTGACCGCGTTTGGCGCCAGGAAGAGGTCGGCCAAATCCCTGGTTCGGCTGACCTGGTCAGCACTCCAAACGTGGAGTGCTTCCTCCAGGTGGCTGCCAGGTGGGCCCCCTTGATGTATATGGGTGATACACCGTTTGATCTCCTTGGATACTTCTGTTTGTGGGCCATTTGATCTATGGGATGCCACGTGTCGTCACCTGATTGGCTGGGATGATATTTTATAGGATTGGTCCCTCTACATTTCCTCATTTCCTGCATAAAATGACGCATACACATATTTCTCCAAGTCCATGTGGAATTGGGTTAGATAGAAAGGTGATGTGTGCAAGAAATGACAAATCCTTCACATAATTGAGTTAAATTGATCGATGAAATTGGTATATAACAACCGTCAACAATACTCTTGGGTTTACTTTATGGCATGTAAGAATGAAGCTTTTAGTCACTTTAGAACTTTATTTATTAGATTATCAATTGATCACCCAGGATCTTTAAAATCAATTAGAAGTGATAATGGAACCAAATTTAAAAATCAATCTTTTGATCACTTTTGTGTTGAAAATGGAATATATCATCAATTTTCTTCACCATATGTACCTCAACAAAACGGTGTTGCTGAAAGAAAGAACAGGACCTTAGTTGAGATGGCTAGGACTATGCTTGATGAATATCAAACTCCTAGGAAATTTTGGGCTGATGCTACTGCAACCGCTTGTTATGTCTCAAATCGTGTTTTCTTGCGCGCTAAGCTAGGTAAAACACCATATGAGCTCCGGTTTGGACATAGGCCTAGTGTTACACACTTTTGGGTCTTTGGATGCAAATGCTTTGTTTATAAACATGGTAATCTTGATAAATATGAACCTAGATCCATTGATGGCATGTTTCATGGTTATCCATCTCATACTAGAGGCCACCGTGTGCTTTTACTTGACACTAACAAAATTGTGGAGACTTGTGAAGCGTCTTTTGATGAAGTTAGCACAGGTACTAGCTCAAACATTGCAGGTACGGATCCATATCAGCAGGGGGAGATCATTTTTGTTGAAGATGAGGAAAAAGTGGAGCCGCTGCCCGAAAATTCAGCAGCTAATGACTTTGGTTCAGCTCCGGATGTTGATTCTCAACCAGCACCGACAACCATCATTGCTGATCCAGATCATCCTCAAGTCACAAGCTCATCAATTTGTGATGAACATGAAGACGAAGAAGCTTGTGAAGTGTCGACTCCCCTCCGGGTTCTCAAAAGTCATCCTCCACAACAAAAGATTGGAAGCTTGCATGAACGAGTCACACGGTCCAGGTTTTGCGATCCAAACTCTCATGCTCATTCTGCTTTTGTTGCTTCTTTTGAACCTAAAGATATATCACACACACTCACTAATGAATCTTGGATTATTGCCATGCAAGAAGAGTTAGAAAATTTTGAAAGAAATAATGTTTGGAAACTTGTACCTCCACCTCAAGGTCACACTTTAATTGGAACTAAATGGGTGTTTAAAAATAAACAAAGTGAGTATGGGTTTGTGGTTAGGAATAAGGCTAGGTTGGTTGCTCAAGGTTTCACTCAAGTTGAAGGTCTAGATTTTGATGAAACTTTTGCCCCTGTTGCTAGATTAGAAGCCATAAGAATTTTGTTAGCTTTCGCTGCATCTAAAGGTTTTACGCTATATCAAATGGATGTTAAAAGTGCTTTTCTTAATGGATACATAGTTGAGGAGGTTTATGTCAAACAACCACCGGGTTTTGAAAATCCAGATTTTCCTAATCATGTTTACAAACTGTCCAAAGCCTTGTACGGTCTCAAACAAGCCCCTAGAGCATGGTATGATAGCTTAAAAAAATTCTTACTTGAAAAGGGGTTTACCATGGGCAAGGTTGATAAAACTCTTTTTGTGCTTAAGCATGGCAATGACTCATTATTCATTCATGTGTATGTGGATGCTATTATCTTTGGTTGTGCTTCTCATGATCTTGTGTCCAAGTTTTCAGCTATGATAAGTTCAGAATTTGAGATGAGTATGATGGGAGAACTCACGTACTTTTTGGGGCTGCAAATCAAGCAAACCAAGGAGGGTACCTTTGTGCATCAAACGAAGTATACAAAAGACCTCCTAAGGCGCTTCAACATGGACAAAAGCAAGCCTCTTCGGACACCAATGGGAACAGAAACAACACTTGAACTTGATGTAGATGGTGAACCTGTGGATCAAAAAGAATATAGAAGCATGATCGGATCACTTTTGTACCTCACGACATCAAGACCGGACATACGATTCAGTGTATGTCTCTGTGCACGGTTTCAAGCCTCCCCACGTGCTTCAATCCGTCAAGCCGTCAAAAGGATTCTCAGGTACTTACATGGAACTTAAGAATTTGGTATTTTTCTTCCTTCTTCCTCAACCGTTACTTTGAAAGCTTTTTTGGATGCTGATTTTGGTGGTTGTAGGATTGATAGGGAAAGTACTTCCGGTTCTTGTCATTTTCTTGGTAATTCACTTGTTGCTTGGTCCTCTAGAAAACAAAACTCAGTTGCACAATCCATGGCTGAATCTGCATATGTAGCCGCTGCTAGTGCTTGCTCACAAATTCTTTGGATTGTTCAAACACTTAGGACTTTGGGGTTGATCTAGATAGTGTTCCACTGATTCGTGATAACACTAGTGCCATTTGCATTGCTAAAAACCCCGTGCAACATTCTAGAACTAAGCACATTGACATTAGGTATCATTTTCTTCGTGATAATGTTGAAAAAGGAAACATTGTGCTTCACCATGTAGATACCGAATAACAATTGGCTGACATTTTTACAAAACCTTTGGATTTCACTCGTTTTCTTACATTCGTAGTGAAATAGGGGTTATGCATCCTCATGGCTTAAATTGAGGGGGAGTTATCAAACTTGAGAAGTCTATGTGTGAATCTGAAACTAAAATAATATGAGCATAGTATTTCATACATATATGACTTTGTGATTCCTTTTACATGCTGAAAGTTCTTACTACATTACTCGTGTTATACATTTTGTAGTTTTTACCATGTCTAGTAATTGGAATAATTACGTACACTAAATCTGGTCATGGTCGAACTTTCTTGCTGTTTTGAACATGTTGCATGCTCATAAGTGCTTTTCATCATAAAGAATTAATCAAGTAATCAACTCACATATTGAGTTTTTATGAACAAATATAAGTTGAGAAAAGACCATGAGAATATGCATGTATCGCACTTCTTCTTTTGATATGGCTTATCATTGCACTTATATATGAACTTGGAAGAAGTTGTGTATGACTAAAACCATGTCCTTAAGCTTCTAATTGTCAAAAGACATAGACTTGGCTTGGTTGGTTAGAATAAGGCAGATGCGCATATAATCTCTTGCAAATATCATATGATCCAAATTTGTTGTTTGAAAAATAATAAAATGCAGCAACAAGTGTCATGCTTTCAGGTTTTGAAATAGTTAAGTTTGTGAGATCATGACTTCTTAAATTGAAAATTACATTTGATCTCTAGCATGGCTTACACTACTTTATGTATCTCATTGTTGTGTAGTGTAAGTAACTTGATAGTATGACTTGGATGAGCTTTGTTTATATGTATATGTTATAATATGCTCATAACATTTGAAATTTCTCTTTTGGACCTTGCTGAATACATTGTCAAAGGGGGAGAGATAATATGTGAATTTTTAACATTTTTAAAAATAAGTATGCAAGGGGGAGAAATTGATTACACATTGCACATATTCACAATTGTTTTGGCATGATTCTTCTCAGGGGGAGAACTTCCTTTTCTCATTTTATTTCTGTTTTACAAAGGGGGAGAAATTGTTTTCAAAACTTTTATTGTGAATAAGCCAATGTTCGGATCTTAAGTGGTGTTGCCAATGCATTCATCAAGGGAGAGATTGTGAGACCTATGTGTTCTGAATACATTGGCTTGTACTGAATACATTGACTTTGATGATAAAAGTTCTGAAATTCTGCTAAAACACTTTTTTTTAGCAAAGTCCGACTCTAGCTCCAAGCTTCTGCAAGGTCCGACAATAGGTCCGACTTGCTTTGTCAAGGTTCGACATGTTTTTTGGGTAGCTCCGGTGAGCTTTGTCTTTAGCTCCAACATGTCTTTGATAGCTCTGGCATGTCTTTGATAGCTCCGACATGTCTTTGTTAAGCTCCGATATGTTTTTCTAGATCCGACTTATGTTGGTTAGCTCCGACATGTTTTTTCTAGCTCTGGCTTTTGAGTTGACTAGTTCCAGGACCGGGAGCACACAACTGAGCATCGCGCCTGGGAGCTCGATCTGTAGGAGCGTTAGCTGGCTCAACATCTTGAAGCTGAGGGTAGAGTGGTGGCGGAGACAGTGACATCCCATGTCTTGGTGTGCTACCAGAGTCGGTACCTTGAGATGCCACTGGAGCCTTTTTTCGAAGGTCCCGTTGAGGAGCGCAAGGAAACGACAGTGGCGGAGGTCAAGGATGCCTCCAATCATGTTGTTGCACAATTTTCTAGGGATTGAGGCTGGCGACCCGTCTTTGTATCCAGGGTTCGCCCCTTTGTAAATATTCTTCAATGAATTTGACTTTGTGTTTGTTTTCTTAGCTTGTCCTGTGCTTTTCAAATTGATGCCCAAGTCTTTAGCTGCGTAAGGTCTTGAATAATTTTTGTCGAGTTCGTTAGCTTTTGAAGGACCCACGCTTGCACAGTTAACATGGCCGATTTGTCATCAGTTGACGTCCTGCCTATAGAACCCCCTTAGAGACCCCCTGGTAGGTGTGGCCAGGTGGCTGGGCACACCTACCACTTGATCGCAGGATGTCTTCGACGGGCCCCAGTGGAGTGGGGGAGTATGAGTTGTTGACCTTGGTGTGGCCCTTCCAGGGGCGCTGAGCTTTGTATGAGTGGAAACGTCGACGATAGGCCCCCTGGGAGGTGCTGGAGCTGGCTGCTCCGGCGTCACCCACCATCGTCGTAGAGTTGTTGATGAGAAGTTTAGGCCCAATCTTCCGAAAGGTAAGTTAATTGGGGTGCAGAACTTGACGTTGATGATCCGCAACACTCGAGCAGTTCGAGTACTCCTGCAATCACTACACTACTGCTCCGTTGGTTATCAACCGTGCTGCACACTATTGACCTCACCAAGAAGGCTAATCTCTGCAAGTTCAACTGAGAACACAAGCAAGAACAAGGTAGAAGCAATCTGAATTGCTAAGTTGGGGTCTCACAAACCGATGAACGGCGAAACTGTGTATAACATATTAATCTAAGCAAAACCCACCGAATATGACCGGCGGCTGCAGTATTTAAAGGCTAGGATTCGGCCAAAACACGCTTAGACGCATCCCTAATGGACTCATACGGGATACAAGGCCCAAAGGCTCGACTTGGTGGCGCAGCACCGGACAGAAATTTGGACTGCACTTGTTTCCACGATTCCCAATGACTCCGGAGGAAGGTGGGACGAGAGCCATTGGAAATTTTATCTTCTCCTCTTTCCGTGCATATGTGGAACGTCGAAAACGGAGTCCGTATGCATCCCAGGCGTCCGTTTTAAGGTGGACTGCTCCCGGACTCCGAGTTGAACTCAAGTCCGAGTTGTAAACTTATTCCATCAACTTGTGGACGTCCCAGCTGGTTCTCCACGTTCCCAAGGCCTCTTCCGTTCACTTTTTGATCTTCTCCATTGTTCCTAATAACAATTAAATCATCACATAGCAATCTATTCTCAAACTCACATGCAATGAAATTTAGGAACGAGTTCACCTGCTGATTTATTAACCGTGCTCGTGCTCTTGTGATTGGTCCTTGCAGTTCAATGTGTGTATCTGCTCTTGTGATGTTCTCATCATCCTCCCCCTCTTGAATTGGAGTCATCCTCGACTCAAGTTCATCTTCTTCTCCCAAGTACGGTCGCATATCTGAAATGTTAAATGTGCGACTAACCCCAAAATCGAGAGGCAACTCAAGCATATATGAATTATCATTAATTTTTCCAATAATCTTAAAAAGACTAGCAACTCGTGGCATAGTTTAGATTTTCTCAAGTCAGGGAACCGCTCTATTCTCAAATGTAACCACACCAAATCACCCGGTTCAAGTTTTACTTATTTTCTACCTTTACTACCTGCAATCTTATACTTCTCATTCATCTTTTCAATATTTTTCTTTGTAGTTTCATGCATCTTAAGAAAGAATTCAGATCATTGTGTAGCATCCAAATTTATAGTTTCAGAAGGACGCAAATGTAGTAAATCAATAGGAGCATGGGGATTAAAACCATACACTACCTGGAATGGACTTATCTTCGTCGTCGAGTGAACGGATCTGTTGTAAGAAAATTCTATATGTGGTAAACACTGCTCCCACAACTTCAAATTTGTTTTCAAGACAGCCCGCAACATAGTGGATAAAGTACGATTAAGTACCTCGGTTTGTCCATCCGTTTGTGGGTGACATGTAGTTGAAAACAGCAACTTGGTTCCCAATTTATACCACACAGTTCTCAAAAAATGACTTAAAAATTTTGCATCACGATCAGAAACAATGGCATTTGGCACACCATGTAAACGAACAATTTCCATCATAAATAAATCAGCAATGTGTGAGGCATTATCATTCTTATGACAAGGTATAAAGTGTGCCATTTTGGAGAAGCGATCAACAACTACAAGAATACTATCCCTCCCCCTCTTAGTCCTAGGCAACCCCAAAACAAAGTCCATAGAAATATCCTCCTAAGGTACACTAGGAACAGGAAGAGGTATATAAAGACCATGTGGGTTAAGGCGAGACTTAGCTTTATTGCAAGTAGTGCATCGTGACACGTAGAGCTCGACATCACGCCTCATCTTTGGCCAAAAGAAGTGTGTGGACAGCACGTCTTCAGTTTTCTTCACTCCAAAATGTCCCATCAAACCTCCTCCTTGTGCTTCCTGCAAAAGTAGTAGACGAACGGAGCTAGCTGGAATGCATAGCTTGTTAGCACGATAGAGGAGACCCTCTTGCATCACATATTTATTCCAAGTTCTTCCTTCTCTATAATTTTGAAAAGCATCTTTGAAGTCCAAATCAGTAGGATATAATGATTTTATTGTTTCCAAACCAAAGATTTTATGATCAAGTTGGGACAGTATGGTATAACGTCTAGATAATGCATCGGCAATGACATTTTCCTTCCCTTTCTTATGCTTAATGATGTATGGAAAAGACTCTATGAACTCAATCCATTTAGCATGTCGTTTATTCAGATTGGTTTGACACTTAAGATACTTCAATGATTCATGATCGGAATGTATGAAAAACTCCTTAGACCAAAGATAATGTTGCCAAGCTTGTAATACTCGCACTAAGGCATACAATTCCTTGTCATCAGTAGAATAATTCATAGAAGGACCATTAAGATTTTCACTTAAGAAAGCAACGGGTTTACCTCCTTGTATGAGAACGTCTCCAATACCAATGCCGCTTGCATCGCATTCTAGCTCAAAAGTCTTGTCAAAATCAGGAAGTTGTAGCAATGGTGCTTGTGTAAGCTTCGATTTGAGAGCATCAAAAGCTTGTTGCTGCTGTTTGCCCCATCGAAATGGCACTCCCTTCTTCGTTAACTCATGTAGAGGTGCTGCAATGGTGCTGAAATCCCGCACAAAATGGCGATAAAAACCTGCAAGACCAAAAAAACTACGAACCAGCGTGACGATTGTTGGGGCCGGCTAGCTAGTGATCGCTTCAATTTTTGCCTCCTCCATCTCAATTCCCTGCGAGGAAATGACATAGCCAAGAAACGAGACTCGATTGGTGCAAAAGATGCACTTTTCGAGGTTACCAAATAAACTTGCATCTCTCAAAAAAGTAAAAACAGCACGTAAATGATCAAGATGTTCATCATATGACTTGCTGTAAATGAGGACAACATCGAAGTAAACCACCAGAAATTGTCCAATGAAAGCACGTAAAACCTCGTTCATCAATCGTATAAAGGTGCTGGGTGCATTAGTTAAACCAAAAGGCATGACTAACCACTCATGAAGTCCAAATTTGGTTTTAAATGCAGTTTTCCATTCATCTCCTAGTGCCATTCTAATTTGGTGGTAACCACTACGCAAGTCAATTTTTGTGAAGATGATAACACCACTCAATTCATCAAGCATGCCATCTAAGCGAGAAATAGGATAATGATATCAAATGGTTATGTTATTAATCGCTCGACAATCAACACACATGCGCCAACTACCATCTTTCTTAGGAACCAAAAGAACAGGAACGGAACAAGGGATAAGGCTTTCACGAATGTACGAGCGGTCCAAAAGATCTTGGACTTGTCGCCGAATTTTCTTAGTTTCCCCTGGATTCGCCTTGTATGCTGCAAGATTTGGCAAGCTTGCTCCTGGAATCAAATCGATCTTGTGTTCAATGCCTCTCATGGGTGGTAAACCAGGGGGTATCTCGGAGGGAAACACATCCTCAAACTCCTGCAAAAGGTTAGCAATAGCAGGGGCAATGCAATAGACAATTCATGAAGTGAAAACATGACTTCTTTGCATACTAAATGATAGCACATCCCCTTAGCAATGAATAAATCAACAAGGTCAGATTTAGTTGCAAGCAACGATGGTGATTTTAACTTAATGACTTGCTGTTTTTCAGATTCTAGTTTTGTTGCTTTGCCATCATGAATTTTACTCTTCTCAAAATGCACAATTTCAACAGGAGTCATGGGGAGCAAAGTGATTTTCTTTCCTTTATGCATGAGAGTATATTTATTAGTTATACCATGATGAATAGCATCTGTATCAAATTCCCAAGGACAACCCAATAAAAAAGAACAAGCATCCATAGGCACGACATCAAAATCAGCAAGATCATGGTAAGAACCAATTGAAAAATGTATTCTCACTGTTTGTGTTACCCGAACCTTACCGCTGTTGTTGAACCACTGAATGTGGTATGGATGAGGGTGTGCTCTTGTTGTCAAACCAAGTTTCTTGACGATGTCCGTGTTCACCAAGTTATTGCAGCTACCTCCATCAATTATAGTGTGTACATGGCAGTCCTTGACAACGAGAAACATGTGGAAGAGATTGCGTCGTTGTAGCTTGTCATCTACCTCCACTTTGGAGCTCAAGGCACGCTGCACAATGATGCTCCTATAGTTCTCCGTCGCTGTTGTACCAAGTACCTCTTCTTCGGTGTGTTCCTCATTTGGATCTATAAAGTCAGTAGCAAGAGAATATTCATCTTCAACATCTGAAGTACTATCATACCCGCCATCGTCGCGTGCTATATATGCTCGTTTGCTCGGACAATCTCTCATCATATGACCAAGTCCCTAGCAGCGATGACACTTAATGTCGGAAGTACGACTCATAGAAGGAGTGGACGATGAAGGCTTGAATGATGTCACCTTGCTGTCCTCCAGCACACGAGAAGGTGGAGCAGCAGGTGTAGTTCGTTGGCCGCCATTGGATGGTGTAGTCGCTGCACGGGGGGTGGAAGATGGTGCTGTTTTGGATGGTGTAGACGTCGAACACGGCGTGAAGTTGCTCCTCGTGTGTTGTTGCTGTTGTTGTCGGCTCTGCAATTCTTTTTCTGCCAACATAGCAAGCTGAAACAATCTGTTAACAGTATCATATTCTTTGTAATCAACAATGTCCTGAATTTCACGCCTCAACCCCCCATAAAAACGAGCTATTTTATCATCCATGTCCTCTACTACCCCACAACGCAGTATACCCTTTTGTAACTCTTGATAATACTCCTCTACGGACATGTTACCTTGGTCTAAGCGCTACAATTTTTTGCGAAGGTCCCACTGAAAAGATGGAGGAACAAATCGAACACGCATAGCTTCCTTTAATCTATACCATGATGGAGGATCAATTCTAGTTTTAACAAGTTCATTCTACCATATGATAGCAAAGTCTTTAAACTCACTAGTTGCTTGACGAACTCTATGTGTTCAGGATCAAGATGGGCATTAAATTTTTGCTCTACTGTCATCTCCCAATCAAGATAAGCCTCAACATCATAAGCACCAGAAAAAGAGGGTATAGTAAATTTCACTTTAGCAAAAGGATCATTAGGAGGACAATTATAATTATTATGATGATTATTACCTCCTATGCCTCAACGATAAAGTGGTAGTCTTGGCTAATTGTTGTGATTTTCCATATCATCATAAGCATTGTCTTCATGTCTTCCAACAAGAGGCAACCAAGCCTCAATAGTATTCATCCGAAGAGCAAGGTCATCAAGTTGGCGAGTCAAGTTCGCCAATGACTCCTCCGTTGATGTGTTGTATTTGGCGAACATATTTGTCATGGTCTTCATCATATCACATAACTCAGCATGTTGAACACATTCGTTGTCATTGTCTTCTCCTGCCATTGTTAGTAGAAAACAAAAGACAACAAAAATATGTTATCTCTATCAACTACAGTGACAATGTAAAAGGTGGAAGAAAACAATCTCTCTCGCTCAAGCATCTTACCACACTCTTACAAGTGTTCTTACCGACACAGCAAGTGGTGTGGATGGTGAGATGAACCAATGAAGCGTGGGATGATTGCAAAGGTACTTGTTATGCTCAAGAGAAAGGTGGAGCTTGGATGGCACAATATGGTGGCTAATAAGCAGAAAATTGTTAATAGGTAAACAAAGTTGAATAAGTATTCAATGTAGGAAACTGTTGTAGGTCAACCAACTGCTCTAGGTACTAGCACAACACAAGGATGTATCAAGGCAAAAGGAAGACATAATGATGTAACCAACAATCACAACACAATTAGTATAGGCCAATAGCTTTAATATGCGTGCTCTTAGCTATTTTTTTCTTTTTTGTAATATTTTTTGATATTTTTTCTTTACTCAGGAGCACAAAAATATGAACCACACAATTTTAAAGCACAAAAATATGCGGCCTATAAAAAATCAAGAAGATTCTTTAAAACTCATGCTGAAACTTCAGAGGCCGGATAGCCTATCTTTCGAGGGGAATTTGGGCAATCTAATTTTTTCCGAACGCGGCAAAGCAGCGGAAAACCAGATGCAAAATTTTGTGTAGATAAATTTGAAAAAAAATCGCCCGATTTCGAGTTCGTATGCGAAAGTTATGGCCGTTTTAAGGTAGGCTATCCAAGTTACGGTTTTTGGATGTTGATTCCAACTCGTTTTGAGAACAAAACTCGCAACTAATGGGGTGGTGTGTGATGATTCAAGGATGAGTGGCACAAGGTTTGTCAGCTAATCTAGGGCTAGCGATGCGGGAGTTCACGCAAGGCGGCTAGCTAGGGCAAACCGATGAACGTGGTGGATCAGTTTGCTGTTTAGGGATTGTGGAATGGGTATCGAACAACAAGAAAACAAGGACGAAACACGATAACTAGGACCCAAAACACGAAGCTAAACCAGCAACAAGACTCGACCACACGAATGCAAACTCAACAATGCAAACTGAAAAATGAAACTGCAGGCACTATAGTCTAGGAAGTGGTAAAAATGATTTAGTTTTTTTGTGGCTTTTCTATGGACTCTAGGTACGAACCAAAACCGATCTAATGGAAGGAAAACAAAGATACCTCACGGGCAACCTGGAAATCTTATACCAATTGATGAGAAGTTTAGGCTCGATCTTTCGAAAGGTAAGTCGATTGGGGTGGAGAACTCGACGTTGATGATCCGCGACACTCGAGCAGTTCGAGTACTCCTGCAATCACTACACCACCACTCCGGTGGTTAACCATGTTGAACACGATTGAACTCTCCAAGAAGGCTAACCCCTGCAAGTGCAACCGGGAAAACAAGCAAGAACAAGGTAGAAGCAATCTGAATTGCTAAGCTGGGGTCTCACAAACCGATGAATGGCAAAACTGTGTATAACAGATTAATCTAAGCAAAACCCATCGAATATGACCGGCGGCTGCAGTATTTAAAGGCTAGGGTTCAACCAAAACACGCTTAGACGCGTCCCTAATGGACTCATATGGGATACAAGGCCCAAAGGCCCGATTCGGTGGTGCAGCACCGGACATAAATCTGGACTCGACTTGTTTCGATGATTTTCAATGACTCCGGAGGAATTTTGAGGTGGGACTAGAGCCATTGGAAATTTTATCTTCTCCTCTTTCTGTGTATATGTGGTGCATCAAAAACGGAGTCCGTATGCATCCTGGGCGTCCGTTTGAAGGTGGACTGCTCCTGGACTCCGAGTTGATCTCAAGTCCGAGTTGTAAACTGATTCCATCAACTTGTGGATGTCCCTGCAGGTTCTCCATGTTCCCAAGGCCTCTTCCCTTCACTTGTTGATCTTCTCCATTGTTCCTAATAACAATTAAATCATCACATAGCAATCTATTCTCAAACTCACATCCAAAGGAAGTTAGGAACGAGTTCACCTGCTAATTTATTAACCATGCTCGTGCTCCTGTGATTGGTCTTTGCAGTTCAATGTGCATCTCCACTATTGTGATGTACTCATCTGTTGTTGACGGCGGGCCCCTTGGGAGGTGCTGTAGCTAGCTGCTCCAGCATTGACCAACATCATGTAGAAACGTCGACGGTAGGCCCCCTGGGTGGTGTCGGAGCTAGGTGCTCTGGTGTCACCCACTATCGTCGTAGAGTCGTCGACAGTAGGTCCCCTAATAGGTGTCGGAGCTGGCTGCTCTGGCGTCGCTCACCATTGTCGTTGATTCGTCGACGGCAGGCCTCTTGGGAGGTGCCAGAGCTGGCTGCTCCAGCGTCATCCACCACCGATGTGTAGCACTTCGGTGGCAGGCCCTTGGTGTACATGCTACCACAAGAGAACCCTGTTAGCAACAAGAGCGGGACAGGAGAGTGTACTCACTTATCAGCGCTTGTTGCTATCGTCAACATGCTAAGAAGTCGATTAGGCCCCATGGGTGGTGTCGGAGCTGGCTGCTCTGGCGTCGCCCACCATTATTGCAAAAACGTCAACAGCAGACGCCCTTGGTGGTGCCGGAGCTGGGTGCTCTGACGTCACCCACTATCACTGTAGAGTTGTCGATGGCAGTCCCCTGGAAGGTGCCGGAGCTGGCTGCTCTGGCATCAACCACCATCATTGTAGAGTTGTCGACGACGGGCCTCCCCGAGAGGTGCTGAAGCTAGCTGCTCCAGCATCGCAGAAACGTCGACGGCAGGCCCCCTGGGTGGTGCCGGAGCTGGGTACTCCGGCGTCGCCAACCATCGTCGTAGAGTTGTAAATGGTAGGTCCCTTGGAAGGTGCCAGAGCTGGATCCTTTGGCGTCGCCCACCATTGTCATTGAGTCGTCGAAGGTAGGCCCCTTAGGAGGTGCTGGAGCTGCCTACTCTTGCATCATCCACCACCGATGTGTAGCACTTCGACGGCAGGCCCCTGGTGTACAGGCTGCCACAAGAGAAACCTATTAGCAACAAGAGAGGGGAAGGAGAGTGTACTCCCTTATTAGCACTTGTTGATGTCGTCAACATGCTGAGACGTTGACGGTAGGCCCCCTCGGTGGTGCTAGGGCTGGCTTCTCCGGTGTCGCCCACCATCGTCGTAGAAACGTCGATAGTAGGCCCCCCTGGGTGGTGCCGAAGCTGGGTGCTCCGGTATCGCCCACCATCGTTGCAGAGACGTCGACAGTAGGCCCCCTGGGTGGTGCTGGAGCTGGGTGCTCCGGCGTCGCTGTTCACGGCTACTAACGTCACAGATCATCTCCAATAAGAGATAGGGTCTGCACGCGCACGGGAACTGTCGTGTTGCATTTCATCCAAGAGTATTCCCAAGGGTATCGTATTTATCCCCAAGGAAGGCAATGGAGTAAAGTAAACACTACTCTTATGATCAAGGTATAGGGTACTAAGTGTTTATCAGAACAAGGGTAAGATGATAGTAAAGGTAGTGTGACACACACCTAAGCAATCCACCCAAGGGTAAGGTTGTCCTACCGAGGGTTAGACTACCAGATGGAGCTACTCCTACTATTCTCTAATTACTCATATACATAGCCTAATAAAGTACACATGATTATGCTAATGGTGAATACTAGGGCTTAGTGGTCCAACATATCGGGCACGGGCTTACTCTGGTCTGCCAGGCGACTCCCGCCAAGAGCCTACATCATAGCCGAACGTGGAGCATTACAATGGATGGATAGGGCTGTCACTACCTACCGCCTACCTCTGCAACCTGTGGACTATGATGCATCCAACACTACTTTACTATCCAAGCACCATGCTTGCATGCTAAGTAAATACTCTAAGAGTTGCAACATAATATTCATCCTAAGGCAATGACTAACTTAAACATCGTTGAACCAATGTTGGGACCAACCACTAACATATTTATATTAACATAATCATATTATTACCTAATTAGACTATAGTTGTGGTGTACGATGTTTGTGATAACATGATAATAGCATCATGTCTAGATCATAACAACATCTACACCTAGCACATACATGGACTCCACAATCAAACAAGAAATGCTTTGCCCAAGTATATGAATAAAGAGAGACTAATAATACTATTATAATGCATAAAGTCACAAATACAAGAAAAGTTACATGAGCCATACCTTTCCCAATTTGGACTTGGGACTAGAGGCTCCTCTCTACAGCCGAACCTCAATTGAGGACTTGGAGAACTAATGTATACAAGAGATTGAATGCTCAAGTGGTGTGTGTTGAAGTGAGGAGTGAGGGGTCCTATTTCTAGCTTGGAGAAGGGTCAGTTCCCGCCACCAAAAGAACGCGAATCAGTCACCACTGACTTCTTCAAGCTTGGAGGAGCCAACACGTGTTGTTTGACTGCGTTTGGCGCCAGGGAGCTTGTTCACGTTTCTTATGTCACAAATCATCTCTCAAAAGAGATGGGGTCTACAAGCGCACTGTTGATATTTCTTACGCACTACTAATAATTCATCCTAGCGGTGGGGCCATGAATGCTTGTTGGTAGGTTTTGATTCTTAAATGAACGTCAGCAAGCGCACGGAAACTATCGATGTAGCATTTCCCCTTTTTTTAGAGTATTCCCAAAGGGTGCCATTTATATTTTCCCAAAGGAAGTCTAGATGGAAGTAAAACAATCATCAATTGGAAAGGTTTAGGTTGGTCTAGGTAGGGTTCTAGTCAGGATGGGTTAAATGATAAGTTGAGTTAGTGTGACACACACAAGAGCATTATATCCTAAGGGGATAACTGAGGTAATAGTGGAACTAGGCTAATAGTTAGGTAGAGACTCCTATGCTTCTAATGTACATATACATTGCCTAAGTTAGTTACTAATGATCATATTAATTATGAATTCTCATGCTAAGTGGATTAACTCATCAGACACGGTTTTACCCCTAGCAATACTAGGCGACTCCTGCTAAGAGCCTGTGGCATAGCTGAACATGGAGGATTAAAAAGGACAGATAGGGTTGTCACCAACTACTGCCTACCTCTTATATCCTTGGGTCTACGAGACATTCAATGCTACTCTCTATCCTAGCACCATGCTCGCATATTAAGTAATTACATTAAGATCCTAGGCACAAGCCATCTTAAGACAATGAACTAAATCATCATTGAACCAATGTTAATTAATAACATAAGTGATTCATGTTAACATAATCATATCATAGCTAATTAGACTATAGTGGAGGTTTATAGTGTTTATGATAATGTAATGGGCATGGTATAGCACAATCATAATTACTATTCCTACCACATACATGGAATCCACAATCAAACAAGAAACAATTCATCCAAGTATATGAACAATAGTAGACTAAAGATATCATCTTTATTTTGAACAATGTCACAAATACAAATAGGAATATGGGAGACATACCTTTCCCAATTGGGAAAAGACTCCTTCTACTCCTGTCCTACTTGGACTATGGACTAGAGACTCTCCTCTCTACTGCCTATACTCCTCTAAACCTATGGAGAGTAGTGGATACAATAGATGAATACTCAAGTGGTGTGTGTTAAAGTTAGGGTTCCTATTTATAGCTTGAAGAAGGGTCGGTTCCCACCACCGAAAGCGCGTGAATCAGTCACCCATGACCACTTCAAGCCTGGAGGAGCCACAACGTGGAGTTTGACCGAGAAAACGCCAGGAACTACTTAGTCGACTAGGGGGGGTCGGCCGACCTGGTCCTGGCCCCTTTTGCGGTGTGCTTTCTCCAAGTGACTGACAGGTGGGTCTCATTGACTGATATGGGTGCTACACCATTGGATGGCCTCGGATACTTCTGTTTGTGGGCCATTTGATCCATGTGGTGCCATGTGTCGTTGCTTGATTGGATGGAATGATATTTTATAGGATCCATCCCCTTGTTTCACTTCTTTTCTGCATAGAATCCCTGCATGCACTACTTTCTCCAAGGACAAGTGGAAATAGGTTAAATAGAAAGGTGATGTGTGCAAGAAATGACAATTCCTTCACATAATTGAGATATATTGATGGGTGAAATTGGTGTATCACAGCCGTCAGCAAACTCCCCCAAGCTTATCCTTTGCTCGCCCCGAGCAAAGCCAAGACTTTAGGTTGATGATCAGGAGTTGCTACTATGTTCTACTTTTCAAAAGTACCATGTGCACAACAAAATACTCTACCTAGTATTGCAAAAATTGGGACGGTACTTCACCCATCTTAGGTTATTATGGGGCTTATGCCATCTCCTATTCATGGGTGGTTGAAAGATAGAACAGCAAATAGAGCACACATACCCTAGAAATTAAGTTCCACTCATATTCCAGAGAGTTCAATTTAGATTTGAAGTATACCAATTTGATTCTCTCAAGTCTCTACTTTTTGTGTAGTGGAAATGTGTCCTCACCAAGGCATTGTGCCTAATTTCATCCTACCTCTACATAAGGCTTGTATGTGGAGCTTGGTAGGGAATATAGTAGGCATATTTGCAACACATAATATTGCTATGTCAAAAGAGCAAGCCTTAGGAGAAATCAATTCAAAACAATTTGATTCAAGACTTGTGCATGTGTGATGCAATGGGGTGGATGTTGATATTTTGAGATGACTCCTTTTTGAATGGACTCTCTTATTTTGCCGGGATGAAACTTGGCTACTTTTCTCTTTTCGTTTTCTTTTTTTTTCTCATGCTTATGATGTAAGCATGCATTTTTTTCTTGTAGCCATGTATTCTGCTCCCCCTTTTTTATGGAATGAATTTTGGGGAGTACTAAGCATGAATGATATGGAGTTTCTCTTTTTATTGTGGAGTGGTGGTATGATGGAAATTTTCTTACTTCTAGTGTAGAAGTATAGCATGTGCAAGTGAAGTCTTGAATTCAAAGTGTAATGAAAGAAACCCCACATAGGTCTATACTAGTTAACAAAGCTCATTGCGAAAGAAAATAGCATATGCATAAGGTCTATCAATGTAATGTATCATATGGCTTTGGTGGGTATTTCCAATCAAATGAGGATAACTTAAACCTTTTCAAAAGTTATCCAGAAAACTAAGTTTCACTATAAAACTAGGAATAGCGGCCCTATTACTATATCATTTCTCACAACAACTTAGAATGGACTAAGCTTTTGCTACCCATAATTTCCAAATCAAGGCAAAAGCAATTCTAGCCAATGAGAGCAATATGTTAGAGAGTAGTAAGTTGTAAACTAGGGACTTAGGAAAATTAAAATAGAGAAACTATTCATCATTTCATCTATGTGAATTCCAAGTCATTCTTACCGCTCATCTTTTATTTTATTTGAAAATAAAACTATCCTATTTATATTTTTTCTTAGATGCAAGGTGGTGATGGAAAATAAATATGCAAGTGGTTGATACAATTTACCTCAAGTGGGGGTCCTCCCAAAAGCTTGTTCTCCACTCACCTCCGTGTCGAGGGTTGAACCCTCGATGACGGAAGTATGCTACGAGATCAGCTTGTTGTTGTTGTAGCATGGAGTTGAGGTTGATGAATTGAGCATCCATGTATTGTTGCCAGTCTTGGGTACCTTGAACATGCCCTTGGAGAGTGTTGTAGATGTCAGCCGTCCTCACTTCAAGCTACTCCATATGTCTAGAGAGGCCAGTCATTCCTTGGCTATAGTTGCGATGACTTCTAGCTGAAGTGGAATAACATCTTCTCATAGATGTTGGAGGCAAGCTACTAGAGCTTGAAGTGGATAGGGGTGTCTCCAATGTAGCACCTGGCCATTCATGCGAAGACGGACCTTCGGTCTCATACGATGGAGGTTGAGTCCATCTGGGTGCATCACCCGTTGGGTTCTCTTCCTCTTCGTACTCATGGACTGTGGAGGTTGTCGGTCGCATGACCGCTCTCCTTGTGCGGCTTCTAGTTACCCTGACAGAGACATTATTTCTTCCTATTTCCTCGATGGGAAGTAGGTCAATGGTTAGCCTCTGACATTTGAACAAATGAAAATCCGGGTTAGGTAACCGAATTTCATTGACAAAGCAGGGATAATAAAATATCAAAGAGCCATCTTGATCATGCTTAAGGGTATATCCTTGCACTAAATATTCTTCATCAATTAATTCTCTTTCATTTTCAATGTATTCAAATGAAGAATATTCAAATTCTCCTACCCTAGTAGCAATACGTGTAATCAATGAAGTGCACACAATTGCCCCTACCCTTGGAATGTAGTCTAACCATTGTGTCATCATGGCAATAACTGGAGCAACTTATATCTTTTTAATCATGGCAAATAAAACCTTTAGCTCATCATCACGCACTATCCTTACATGTCCTCTAGGGAATATAGTCATAGCCACCCATCTATGCATGAAGCGTAAAGTGGGGTTGTGCAAGTGGCTATGCCTAGGTGCACTACATCTGAGCTCACCAGTTAAATCTTGCCAAAAACTTTGTTTGTTAAACTTAGGAAATTTGTCTAATTCTAGCAAACAACGTTTATGGAAGCCTAGGATTTCACTTAATTCTTTCCATGGGATGTTGTATTCTTTTTGAAATAACCTAAAAGTAATACCATCAAATCCTATCTTGAGTGTGCAAAGGAATTGAGTGGAGAGAAGGCGTGAACCTTTCTCCTCTATGTGAGCATAATTTTCCCACCCTAGTGCATGCCAAATGGAAAAGAATTTAGAATTCATACCTATTTTAGAGATCAAATCCGAATCATAAGCCTTCGTATGAGAAAACTCACGATCTTGGAGGAGCTTGCATTCTTGATCTTCTACTTCACTTTGGATGTCGAGGTCGTCATCGTGAAGAAGTTGGTGAGGGTTTCTCCTCTAACCCATGGGAGTGTCCTCTCCTACACTCCTCCTCCGTGAACTTTGTGTAGCAACGGAAGAGGGGCGTGCACTTGAGTCTCCACCATGGCTTGAGCTTGCAGCCTCCTTCCTCTTTCCAAACAACCATTTTATTCCTTTCATGGCCACAACAAGCAAGAACACAACAAGGCAAAAACTCAAAAAAGGTGATGTTAGTGAAAGCAAAACCTCGGTGAATTTTCCCTTGAAGATCATGAGAGCAAATTGCAAATGCAAACAAAGCAAATCTTTTTGGGTTGGATTTTGAGCAAGAGTGCTTCAATGAAGAGCAAGAAAACAATTGGAGCAAGAGTGACATTGGGGATGTATGAAATGAGATGAGGTGTGAAGAGAAGAGCTCCTCATGGCCACCATGTATAGTGTGCAATCCCCAACGGTCACTAGGGCACCAAATGTAGTCGTTGGAGAAGAGAGAGCCAAATTGGCTCTCTCCCCTAGTTGGTCGAACAGGGGGGTCGGCCGACCTGATAGGTGGGCCCCCTGTTCTCCCTTTTGGCAGGTGGGTCCCCAATGGCTATGGAATAAGCACGTTGGTGAAATACCACTTTTGCAGCTCAAAAAACTGTATTCCAAATAAAAACTCCTTTTTCAAAACCCAACAATTTTCTTTTTGTGAAAAACAAAGAAATAAAAAATGATAGTTGAGAATATAAGAATCTCAACTTGCTATGAAAATCAAATATGCAGTGGGAAGAATAAAACTAAATGGGGAACACCAAATAAAGAGAAAAGAAAAACAAAGAAAAGGATAACTACCAATTTAACCTATTGGCTAGGTCTCACCACCGTCCGAAGAGATGGACATTCCTCCTTCTTCAATTCTTGACATCCGGGCCCGAAGGGATGGGCTCGGATGGCTTGCCTTTCTTCTTCCGCCATTCCTTCTTTGGCGGCTTGGTGTACTTGGGCCTTTGGGAGGCCCGGACTTCACCGTCTTCTTAGGGTGTCGGTGTGGACGATAAAATTGGTTTTCCGCATAGATCAAATTCCTCATGAATGCAATGAGCAGGTCCACCTTTGGGGATGTGATTTCGACCTCTTTCATGTGTTTAACATTCGCCCATACTTGATATGGATCATAGAGCATTGCTCCAACTTTGGGTGAAAGTTAAAATTCTCCTCCTTGCCATTGATATGGAAGTGGATTTCTCCAGCTCCCACATCTATGTGAGCCTTCGCGGTGCTTAGGAACGGGTGCCCAAGAATGAGCGGCGTATCCTTCTCGACCTCCATGTCGAGCACCACGAAATTTCTGGGCAGTCATTGCCCAAATGGCCCGTGTTGCCACAGACTTCACATGTGATGTGAGAGTCTAAGGCATAAGCATTGCCACATACTTCACCATTGCCCTGTCCATCAATTTTCTTCATAAGGAGGTCTAATTTAGTAGCGATCATGTCCACCTCCTTCAAGGTGTGCATGCCTCACTGGTGGGTATGGAGACGCTTGTCGCTCCAATGCATGTTTGACACCATCTTCTCAATCAAATCTTTGGCTTTGGGCACCGTTAATGAGAGGAAGGCTCCTCCAGCAGCAGCATCAACATGGTCACGAGCGGAAGGGATCAACACGTTGTAGAAGTTTTGAATAATTAGCCAATCATCCATCCCATGGTGGGGACAGCTAGGATATACTCCTGCAGCCTTTCCCAAGCCTCGGAAATAGATTCCTTGGCATCTTGCTGGAAGCTGGAAATTCTTCCATGTAGGGCATTGGTCTTGCCCAACGGGAAAAACATGGCGAGGAATGTCTTAGTACATTTCTCCCAAGTGTCTATAGCACTTCGGTTCGTGTAGAACCACAGTTTCGCTCTCCCAAGAAGAGAGAACGGGAACAGCCTAAGACGAATAGCATCAGGGGATATGCCCTTTATCTTAGTGCTGCAGATCTCAAGGAACTGTTGCAGGTGAGAACTTGCATCCTCGTTAGCCTTCCCAAAAAATGGGTTGGATTGCACCATAGTGATTAGGCCAGTCTTGATTTCGAAGTTCACATCTCCTGTGTTAACAGTGGGCCCAACAGGAACATTGTTAGCAGAGGGAGCCGAAAACTCACGAAGGGTCTTCTGGGCCATTGGTGTTTCGGTTGTTGGTGCGGTTTGGCTTGCTTGTTTTGCCGCTCGAAGCTTTTGAGAGGTTACGACACAAGGTCGATCTCTTAGAAGGGATTCGGGATCTTCAACAAAGTTTTCTGCCAAGCGGAAACCAGACATACACTTCCCTGTTTTCACATAAAATGCGAGAACAAAGAGGGGTCATCCTACTCAAACCTACCAGGGTCCTATCCTATTCACTTAATCTTGTAATACTTCGGCTGGCTTCCCCGGCAACGGCGCAAGAAATGCTTGTTGATATTTCCTACACACTACTAACAATTCATCCTAGCAACGGGGCCAGGAATGCTTGTTGGTAGGTTTTGATTCTTAAATGAACGTCCGCAAGCGCACAGAAACTATCGATGTAGCATTTCCCCTTTTTTTAGAGTATTCCCAAAGGGTGTCATTTATATTTTCCCAAAGGAAGGCTAGATGGAAGTAAAAAAATCATGAAGTGGAAAGGTTTAGGTTGGTCTAGGTAGGGTTCTAGTAAGGATGTGTTAAATGATAAGTTGAGGTAGTGTGACACACACAAGAGCAATCTATCCTAAGGGGATAACTGAGGTAATAGAGGAACTAGGCTGAGAGTTAGGTAGAGACTCCTCCTATGCTTCTAATGTACATATGCATAGCCTAAGTTAGTTACTAATGATCATATTAATTATGAATTCTCATGCTAAGTGGATTAGCACATCGGGCATTGGTTTACCCCTAGCAACACTAGGCGACTCCTGCCAAGAGCCTGTGGCATAGCCGAACGTGGAGGATTACAAAGGACAGATAGGGCTATCACCACCTACTGCCTAACTCTTCAATCCGTGGGTCTATGAGACAATCAACTCTACTCTCTATCCTAGCACCATGCTAGCATATTAAGTAATTACCTTAAGATCCTAGGCACAAGCCATCTTAAGGCAATGAACTAAATCATCGTTGAACCAATGTTAATACATAGCATAAGTGATTAATGTTAACATAATCATATCATAGCTAATTAGACTATAGTGGAGGTTTATAGTGTTTATGATAATGTAATAGGCATGGTATAGCACAATCATAAATACTATTCCTACCACATACATGGAATCCACAATTAAACAAGAAACGTTTCATCCCAGTATATGAACAATAGTAGACTAAATATATCATCTTTATTATGAGTAATGTCACAAATACAAATAAGAATATGGGAGACATACCTTTCCCAATTGGGAAAAGACTCCTTCTACTCCTCTGCTACTTGGACTATGGACTAGAGACTCTCCTCTCTACTGCCTATACTCCTCTAAACCTATGGAGAGTAGTGGATACAATGGATGAATACTCAAGTGGTGTGTGTTGAAGTGAGGGGTCCTATTTATAACTTGGAGAAGTGTTAGTTCTCGCCACCAAAAGCGTGTGAATCAGTCACCCATGACCACTTCAGTCCTGGAGGAGCCACCACGTGGAGTTTGACCGAGAAAAATGCCAGGAACTAGTCGACTGACTAGGGGGGGTAGGCCGACCTGGTCCTAACCCCTTTTGCAGTGTGTTTTCTCCAGGTGACTGACAGGTGGGTCCCATTGACTGATATGGGTGCTATACCATTGGATGGCCTCAGATACTTCTGTTTGTGGGCCATTTGATCCATGTGGTTCCACGTGTCGTCGCTTGATCGGCTGGAATGATATTTTATGGGATCCATCCCCTTGTTTCACTTCATTTCTGCATAGAATCCCTACATGCACTACTTTCTCCAAGGACAAGTGGAAATAGGTTAAATAGAAAGGTGATGTGTGCTAGAAATGACAATTCCTTCACATAATTGAGTTATATTAATGGGTGAAATTTGTGTATCAGCCGTCAACACGCATGGAAACTGTCTTGTAGCATTTCACCCAAGAGTCTTCCCAAGGGTATCGTATTTATCCCAAAGGAAGGCAATGAAGTAAAGTAAACACTATTCTTATGATCAAGGTATAGGGTACTAAATGTTTATCAGAACAGGGGTAAGTTGATAATAGGGGTAGTGTGACACACACCTAAGCGATCTACTCTAAGGGTAAGGTTGTCCTAGCGAGGGTTAGACTACGAGATGGAGCAACTCCTACTGTGCTCTAATTACTCATATACATAGCCTAATAAAGTACACATGAGTATGCTAATGGTGAATACTAGGGCTTAGTGGCATATCGGGCACGGGCTTACCCTGGTCTGCCAGGCGATTCCCGCCAAGAGTCTACATTGTAGCTGAACATGGAGAATTACAATGGACGGATAGGGCTGTCACCACCTACCGCCTACCTCTACAACCCGTAGACTACGATGCATCCAATGCTACTTTACTATCCAAGCAACACGCTTGCATGCTAACTAAATACCTTAAGAGTTGCAACGTAATATTCATCATAAGGCAATGACGAACCTAAACATCGTTGAACCAATGTTGGATCCAAGCACTAACATATTCATATTAACATAATCATATCATTACCCAATTAGACTATAGTGAAGGTGTATGATGTTTATGATAACATGATAATAGCATTATGTCTAGATCATAACAACATCTACACCTAGCACATACATGGACTCCAAAACCAAACAAGGAACGTTTTGCCCAAGTATATAAGAAAATAGAGACCAATAATATTATTATTATAATGCATATAGTCACAAATAAATGAAAAGATAGATGAGCCATACCTTTTACAATTTGGACTTGGGACTAGAGGCTCCACTCTACAGCCTAACCTCCACTAAGGACTTGGAGAACTAATGTATACAAGAGAGTGAATGATCAAGTGGTGTGTGTTGCAGTGAGGGCTGAGGGGTCTGTTGACGGCTGTTATATACGAACTTCACCCGTCAATATAACTCAATTATGTGATAGAAATATAATTTCTTGCACACATCACCTTTCTATTTAACCTATTTACACATGTACTTGGAGAAAGTAGTGCATTCAGGGATTCTATGCAGAATTGAAGTGAAACAAGGGGATGGATCCTATAAAATATCATTCCATCCAATCAGGCGACACCACATGGCACCAAATGGATCAAATGGCCAACAAACACAAGTATCTGAGGCCATCCAACGGTTTAGCACCCATATCATGGAATAGGACCCACCTGTGAGTCACCTGGAGGAAGAACTATCCGTTTGGAGCCAGGACCAGGTCGGCCGACCCCCCTAGTCGGCCGACTAGGTCCTGGCGCTGAACGCAGTCAAACACCACATGTTGGCTCCTCCCGGCTTGAAGAGGTCATGGGTGACTTATTCGCGCGCTTTTGGTGGTGGGAACCGACCCTTCTCCAAGCTATAAACAGGACCCCTCACACCTCAATTCGACACACACCACTTGAGTATACATCCATTGTATCCACTACTCTCCAGAGGATTTGAGGATTATAGGCTGTAGAAAGGAGAGTGTCTAGTCCATAGTCCAAGTAGGAGAGGAGTAGAAGGAGTCTCTTCCACATTTTCATTTGGGAAAGGTATGTCTCCCATATTCCTATTTGTATTTGTGAATTTATGCTTAATAAAGATGTTATCTTTAGTCTTCCATTGTTCATATACTTAGATGAAGCGTTTTTTGTTTGATTGTGGATTCCATGTATGTGGTAGGAGTAGTATTTATGATTATGCTATACCATTATCATTATATCATCTTGAACACTACAAACCCCCACTATAGTCTAATTAGCTATGACATGATTATGTTAACATGAATCACTAACATTGGTTCAATAATGATTTAGTTCATTACCTTAGGATGACTTGTACCTAGGCTCTTAAGGTAATTACTTAATATGCTAGAAAGTTGCTAGGATGGAGAGTAGCATTGAATGTCTCGTATGCCCACATATTTAAGAGGGAGGCTGTAGGTGGTGATAGCCATATCTGTCCTTTGTAATCCTCCAGGTTCGGCTGTGCCAGAGGCTCTTGGCAGGAGTCATCCTAGTATTGCTAGGGGTAAACCCCTGCCCGATGTGTTAATCCACTTAGCATGAGAATTTATAATTTACATGATCATTAGAAACTAACTTAGGTTATGTATATGTCCATTAGAAGCATTGTAGGAGTCTTTACCTAGTTCCTAGTCTGGTCCCTCTTTACTTCTGTCGGTACCCTGGGAACCGTACACCCCTTGAGATTACAATGATCTCTAGGGAAAGTCATCTACTTGATTTGAAGACCTTCGGAGGCCCACATGTCAGACATAACCGGACCCACTTCTCCAACATGGTTAGTCCCAGGGTCGCCACGTGTACTATCAAACCGGAGCTACCGCCCACAAGGGGGAAGCTCCGGGCTATGTACCGAAATGGCACCGCCGGACCTAACCCCAGATCGAGGGAAGCTCCAGAACTGACATGTGTCAGGTAGCTCCGGAGCTTTCTGTTTCCCACAGTATGCTCCGGAGCTGCCACGTGTCCAACCGTCGGATCTTTAGCCTCTAACCTTCGGAAGACTCCACAATGGCTCCGGATCTTCAAAGGGGAATCAAGGACTTCAAGACCCGATCAAGTGTCATTAATGCTATATTAATGACACACCATCGGACGACCTTAATTACCAGTAATGGTGCTGTCAAAGCCCATAACTCGGTCATTAAGGGTAATTAAACGTGTTGAATGTGTATCAATATCAGTAACCGCGAGGGCCACATGTCGGGCCAGGCTTACTTGTAACGGCCTGCCCTTGTACTATAAAGGGACAGGCCGACGATACATAGGACAGGCGATACACGCTCGATACACTCTGAGGACACACTCTCGATACAGCTAATACAACACCAACACACCCCGTGGAGTAGGGTATTACGCTCAGGCAGCCCGAACCACGTAAATCTTCATGTCCACTGTGTCATTTACACTTCACCTTCTTGAATCTCCGCACGCCCTCACCGAACCTCAAACTCCTCAAACACTTTAGTAGTGTCGGGAGATCTGCCGGATCAAAACCACCGACAGTTGGCGCGCCAGGAAGGGGTGCCTGAGATTTCAAGAATGGTGAACTCAGCTACTGGATCATCCAACGGACACCCTGCTGTTCAAGCTGTTGGGGGCAATCCCTCCAATAGGCAGCCACCAGCAGGAGCCTCAGCGCCCGCAGGGGTCACACTACCACCACCGCCGCCTCCACCAGCAAATCAAGCTGGACAACGCGATGGTGCACCGGCGTCAATCACTGCGTCGGCAAATCATGACAACCCGGAACACGCGCTCCATGCAGCACGTGCTCTTCTCCAACGCCCACCACCTCCGGATGCATCCCGGGATGCACTGGAGCAGTGGAGGGCCGATGTGGAACATTTGGTTGCAGCAGCAGCCGACCGCATCAGCAACCAAGGTCCTCCTTCAGGACGGGCCCCGTCGCAGCGATGGACCTTGTCTGGCAGACTTGGTCCGCATGTTTCCAACAACAGGAGACGTGCTGCATCACAGCAGGTGATGTCATTGCCCTCCGGGGCACGATGCACTCACACGGTATCAAGGCTTTCAACTCATGACCTCCGGGCAGAGCTTGATCGCCGATATCGCCAACAAGACGGCCGAGTTCATATTGAGCGTGCTCGTGAAAGACGAGAAGCTCAAGACGTTCCTGCTCCTCAAGGAGTAGGAGGAGGCTGTTCAGCCCTGGCCATGCATCTGCGTATGGTCAGGTGGCCACAGAAGTTCCGGTCTCACCTGCCGGAGAAGTTCGAGTGGACTGTTAATCCTGTCGAATTTCTTCAGATTTACTCCACTGCTATCTTGGCAGCTAAAGAAAATGAGGCCGTAATGGCCAATTATTTCCCAGTGGCTTTAACTAGGACCGCCAGGTCCTGGTTTATGAGCCTTCCACCCAACTCCATCAACAGTTGGGAGGAGCTGTGCCGGCAGTTCACCGCCAACTTCGGGAGTTCATACACCCGACCAGGCACTGAACTGGACCTTTTTGCAGTTGTGCAAAAAGGGGGAGAATCCCTACGATCGTTCATCCAGAGATTCTCTCAGGTACGAAACACTATCCCTTCTATCTCTAGCGCTTCTGTCATTGTGGCATTCAGATAGGGTGTACGGGATAAGAAGATGCTGGAGAAACTGGCAATCAAGGAGATCACCAGTGTCACGGAACTCTTCAGTTTGGCCGACAAATGTGCCAGAGCTGCGGAGGGCCGTGAAATGCACTCCAAACAAACTCCAGAGGATCACAAGAAATCCTACAAAGAAGAAGCCGCTACCTCCGGGAGTGGCAAGAAGAAGAAAAAGACCAATGGCAAGAAGAAGCCGTCGGCCGGTGCATCCAACGCTGCAGCTGCTACAGCTCCGGGTGGCCGGGGGCCACGCCCCAAGAAGCGACCTCGACCGTCTTCTGAAGACGGTGGCAAACCCAAGGTGTGGTGTCCAATTCACAAAATGGACAGCCACAGTTTGGAAGACTGCCGGGAGGTCCAAAACCTTGCCGAGCGCTACAACAAGCTCCGGGAAGAAGCTCCTTTCCGACAGAGGGAAGGAAAACAAAAAGTTGACGAAGCTCCGGCTGAAGAGGAGTTGGGTTTTCAGGATCCCAAAAAGGTCCTGAAGGCCGTCTATACCTCCGTCGACGATGATTCCGACGTCTCCGACAACGAGCGTCGGAAGACCATGAACACCATTTTTGGTGGATCATGGGACATCACCTCCCGCCGCGTCATCAAGACCATGCGTCGGGACATGGTTGCTGTAGCTCCTACAGCCAGGGCGGAGCCTCATCGGAAGTGGATGGACATAGCCATCACTTTTGATGCTTCAGACTGCCCTCGAAGCATGGTTGGAGCAGGTCAGCTACCTTTGATGGTATCTCCTACCATCAATAACATCCAGCTCCACCATGTCATGGTAGACGGAGGTTCGGGGCTCAACCTCATAAGCTTCGAAGCTTTTACCAAGCTTCAGCTCCGACCTTCAGATCTCCACCCCTCCCGACCTTTCTCCGGAGTAGGTCCGGGAGCCATTACCCCACTCGGAGCTATTACCCTCCCCGTTACCTTCGGGACCCGGAAGAAGTATCGCACCGAGAAGTTGGTCTTTGACGTTGCTCAGATCAACTTACCCTTCAATGCCATCTTGGGTAGGCCTGCCTTGTACAAATTCATGGCAGCTGCTCATTATGGTTACCTGGTGTTAAAGATGCCAACACCAGTAGGCGTTCTCCGGATCCACGGAGATCGTACTGCCGGAGTAACTGTTCTGGAAGAACTCCATGCGTTTACTACGGCGCAAGAGGAGGACTCCAGGCAGGAGCAAGCTCCAAAACCACCGAGCATTCATCAGCGAGGCTTGACTTCTGCACCTCGTGTGCATCCAGGCGGCGACACCGACATTCCCGTCAAAGTCATCCAAATCGGTTCCGATGCCGCTCAGACCACCCGTATATCGGGGGGATTGAATGACAAATAGGAACTCGCGCTCATCACTTTCCTCCGGGCTAATGTCGACGTGTTTGCCTGGCAACCATCACAAATGCCTGGGATCCCCAAGGAAGTGATTGAGCACAATCTGAAGATCTACCCCGACGCCCGGCCTGTGCTTCAGAAGCCTCGGAAGCAATCCGTAGAGCGACATAACTTCATTCGGCAAGAAGTGAAGAAGTTGCTCGAAGCTGGATTCATCCGAGAAGTCTTCCATCCAAAATGGCTGGCAAACCCAGTCGTTGTGCCCAAGGCTGGCGGGAAGCTTCAGATGTAAATCGACTACACAACACTAAATAAGGCATGTCCAAAAGATCCATTCCCATTACCTAGAATAGATCAGATAGTGGATTCCACCTCCGGGTGTGAATTACTGTGTTTCCTAGACACATATTCTGGGTATCATCAAATCACAATGTCTAGGGAAGATGAAGAGCATACCTCTTTCATCACAGTAGATGGATTGTACTGTTATACAACCATGCCATTTGGTCTCAAGAATGCAGCTTCAACCTTTGTACGAGCTATGTACAAAACCTTTGAAGAACTCATTAGAGACATAGTGGAAGTGTACGTCGATGACATCGTGGTCAAGGTCAAGAACAAGGAGTCACTCCTTGACACCTTGCAGGCTGTCTTCGATAAGCTGCGGGCCACCCGCACAAAGTTAAACCCAGACAAGTGTGTCTTCGGGGTTAACTCCGGAAAACTTCTTGGTTTCCTGGTAAGTCACCGGGGCATAGAAGCTAATCCGGCGAAGATCAAGGCCATTGAAGACATGCGGCCATCAGCCTGCATCAAAGATGTCCAAAAGCTAACTGGATGTCTAGCAGCCCTCAGTTGGTTCATTTCAAGACTGGCGGAACGGGCACTCCCCTTCTTCAAGTTATTGAGGAAGTCCGGACCATTCCAATGGTCCGAAGAAGCAGAAAAGGCATTCCGGGAGCTAAAACAGTTCCTCACCACCCTACCAACTCTGGTAGCTCCGAACCTGGGTGAGCCTTTGCTGCTTTACATTTCAGCCACTGACGAAGTCGTCAGTATGGTCCTAGTCGCGGAGAGACCAGAACTACCCCATACTCAGGAACCCAGACCCCTTCGGGAGGGTCCGGAGGATCCTGAAAGCGAGTCTGGGTCCCAGCTCCCAGACTTGAATCCACAAGAAGTCACTTCAGAAGACCCAGACCCCTCCGGGAGGGTCCAGGTCGCTTCTGAAGAAGCTCCGGGATCCTCCAGACAGGACCCAGAGGTCCCCGAAGAAAATCCGAATCCCTCCGGGAGGATCCGAGTCAGTGGAGAGGAAGCTCCGGGCCCCTCCGGGAGGGTCCGGACCATTCAATGCCCAGTGTACTTCATCAGTGAAGTACTACATGATGCCAAGACTCGATACCTAGAGGTGCATAAGCTGCTCTATGCAGTTCTTATTGCCTCCAGGAACCTTCGCCATTACTTCCAAGCTCACAAAACCTCAGTGGTGACCTCTTATCCACTTTGAGCAATCTTGCATAATCCCAACTCAACTGGGAATATTGCAAAGTGGGCAGCGGAATTGACCGAATTCGATCTTGAATTCATTTCAAGGCAAGCAATCAAGAGTCAAGCATTAGCAGACTTCGTGGCGGAATGGACTCCCTCTCCATCAAACCCTGGGGGCCCCAGTGAGCAGAAGCCGGAACACGAAGCTCCGGTCTTCATCGAGCCTCATTGGACTCTCTACTTCGACGGCTCCATGCAAAAGCAGGGGGTCGGAGCTAGAGTCCTTCTCCGCGTACCAACTGGGGAGAAGGTAAAATACATGGTACACCTTGACTTCAAGGCGACCAACAACTAGGCGGAGTACAAAGCACTCATCTAGGGACTAAAGGTGGCACTGCCATACGGTGTCAAGCAACTGCTGGTCAAGGGAGATTCACAGCTCATCATTAAGCAAGTGAAGGGTGAATGCTCCTACAACAATCTCCAGCTAGCTGCTTACCTCCTCGAAGTCCAGAGGCTTCAGAAGGACTTCGAAGTCCTAGATCTCCACAATGTTCAGCGTGCCCATAACGCTGAAGCCGACAAACTCTCGACGAAAGCGTCAACCGGAGCTCCGGCTCCTGATGGAACTTTTGTCCGGAGGTTGTCAAAACCCACAGCTCAGCCTGCCGAACTGAGCGAAGGGGGCGAGATCAGCATCCCGAAGCTGACGGTCCCGATGGCCCTTTTACCATGGCAGCCATCAAGGGTCGTAGGTGCTGCCGGAAGCTCCGAGCAACCCAGCACGCAAGACTCAAATGCTCAAGTTAGTTCCGATGCATGGATCTCGGAGATCCGAAACTACTTGAAAGACAACATCCTTCCTGACGATGATGTATCCGCTGACTGGGTAGTCAGATTGGCTAAAAGATACACGTTGGTAGAAGGTTATCTCTACCGGCGCGGTGCCAATAGCATCCTAATGCGGTGCATCACAAGGGAAGATGGCTGCGAGCTCCTCGCAGAAATCCATGGAGGCGAGTGTGGGAACCACGCGTCTTCCCGCACGCTGGTTGGTAAAGCCTTTCGGCATGGCTTCTACTGGCCTACAGCACTCCAGGATGCAACTGAGCTGGTGAAGAAATGCGAAGCATGTCAATTTCATGCAAAACAAATTCACACACCGGCTCAGCCCCTACAAATGATACCTCCTACATGGCCCTTCGCTGTGTGGGGGATGGACATCTTGGGACCTTTCCCAAGAGCCGTCGGAGGTTACAAGTTCCTGTACATTGCCATTGACAAGTTCACCAAGTGGCCGGAAGCAACTCCAGTTGTGACAATCAACAAACAATCTGCTATCAACTTTTTGTAGTCCATTGTATGCAGATTTGGAGTCCCAAACAAAATCATCAATGATAATGGGACCCAACTCACAAGCTCTGCATTTCAAGGATATTGCGAAGACCTCGGCATTCAAGTTTGCTACGCCTCCGTAGCTCACCCAGCAAGCAATGGCCAAGCCGAGAGAGCAAATGCTGAAATCCTTAAAGGATTCAAAACGTGCACCTATGAGCGCTTGAAAAAACATGGAGCCAACTGGATCGAAGAGCTTCCGCCCACTTTATAGGCCAACAGGACAACTCCACACCGGTCAACTGGAGAGACACCCTTCTTCCTAGTGTATGGAGCTGAAGCAATCCTTCCTCCAGAAATCACCTTGGGGTCACTCCGGGTCCGGACCTTCGACGAAGCCACGCTGGACCAGCTCCGGCGTGAATACCTAGACCTCCTTGAGGAGGGAAGGTGCCAAGCAGCTGTTCAGAATGCCTGATACTGCCAAGCCCTTCGGCGCTATCATCAGCGGCATGTACACAACTGACAGCTCGAGAAAGGCGATCTAGTGCTACAAAGAATACAATCCAGAGAAGGGTTAAACAAACTCTCCCCCAGCTGGGAGGGACCCTTCCGAGTGATTAAAGTATCCCGTCCCGGAAGCGTTCGCTTGGCTACCGAGGATGGGACACCTCTCCCAAATCCTTGGAACATTGAGCACCTCCGTAAGTTCTACACTTAATATCACGGAGGTGAGTCTGTAGTAACTTGAGGTGTATGTTATAGAGTCATTATACAGAGTCGGGTAGTTCCTCCGGGAGAACAACCGGACCTTTCCCGGAAGGTCCGTAAAGTTCATGCAACACTTGTCACAGTCTCAGGACTAAAAGTGTGGCTAGCTACCCTGGGTCAAATGAGAAATGAAACACGCTTAGCCTGGTTCCATACCCTAAGAGTGTACTTGTTTCCCCTGTACCCCGAACTTATAATGAAAGACATCTTAATGTGAAACAGACTCCACGTGCATTTATTTTGTACAGGCTCAACATTTTTTATTTTTGTCTTTCTTGTCTATAACAAAGACGTGCAATTCTTAAGAAATTTTAGTTCGACCGGTTCATATACGATTCGAGTTGTTTTGTCGATTCTTTTGGATTCAAACATTGTTCATGGCCCACTCGCCTGAATGCCGCCAAGCCAACCTAGGGCCGGAGTGTGCTATCGACTTAGCCTGGTCAAGCACCCTAAGTACGCCACTCTACCTACACCCCGACAGGCCGAAGTAAGGCGGTCCAAGTACAATTGGATCTGGAAGAAAAGGCAACACATTCGGTTGTATTTAGAATCGCGTTTGACCTAAAAGTTTCTTGAAAATCATAAGCCGCGACGAAGTTATTGGCGAGAAACGAATTTTACTATTTTTCTTGGCTTCAGTGTGCCGGAAAAATAAAAAATCTACGTTGATGGAGAAAAGCCGGAGCTAACAAAGCTCTGACTCCCCTAGGTGGCTTGAAATCAATGTTAAGCATTGAAAACGAGCATCACCGGAGAAACCAAGCTCTAGTAAAGCTAGGGGGGTCAGCCGTCGACGCTAAATAAAAGATGGTGAGAAGACCCCACAAATGGGGTCTGCTGCCGACAAACTACGTGTTGGCAAAGGTCACTGTCGGAGCTACTAAGCTCCGACACCCCGAAGGACTAACTGTCGATGCTCTACGCGTTGATAGGGACTATTGCCGGAGCTACTAAGCTCCGATGATAGACAATGCTGGAGCTTCTAAGCTTCGACAACCTCAGGGGGCCTTCACTATCGAAGACTTCGGACCTACACTCTACAAGTTCAAAGCAAATGAGTCTTCAACAAAACAAAATATCCTCTTGGTACATGTTCACAATCAAATTGTGTACATCTACCAGGGGTCCAAGTGAAGACAAAAGTGTTGAAGACAAAAAGTGAAATTCACAAAAATTTGGGGATTTCATTCATCTGGAGACAAGGGATTACAAAATTGAGGAAGAAAAAGAGAGAATACAAGTGGGAGCTACGGAGATGGTCCTAGACCCTATGGAAGAACTGGGCGACCTTCTGGGCAACCTCCGACACGTTGGCTCGGGCAGCTTCACCTTCTCCTTCAACGGAACCTTCAAGCACCGGGTCCAGAGGAAATTGGGGATTCTGGCTGGTGTAGCACGTCAGCACATACTCTGCGATGTTCTTCGCCAGGGATTGCCCCTCAACCTCCAATTGGTCCGCGATGACGTCGCCCACCTTGGAGAGTTTGTTACCTGCCGAGCTCAACGCCTGCAACGCCAGGTCCGGCTCCGGATCATCCGGACGCACGGGACTGAAGCCCATCGGTGTCAGCGCATCGTTGGCCTTGCCCAGGAACTCCCAAATCTGTAGGGAGTCCGCAGTCCTCATGCCCTTCAATTCTTCCAAGGATCTTCTGGCCGCCACCAGTTCAGAATTCTCACGAGTGAGGCGCTCAACTTCTTTGGCGTTTTGTTGAATCTTTTCAGCAACTCGCTTTTCGAGTTTTCCGAGCTCCTCCTCCCGGAGATGGATCTTGTTCTGGTGGTCAACCAGGTCCTTCTCCCCGCCCTGCACTTTCTTCTCCCTGGCTGCAATGGCACACTCTTGCTCTTAGAGTTCTTGCCCCCGCACCCAGACCTTCTCCTCCTCCTCAGTGCAGCGCTCTTCCAATTTCTTGGCGCGCTCCTCGAGGCCCTTGTCAGCCAGAGCCACCTTCTCGGTGAGCTCCTCCCCCTCCTCAAAACGTCATCCCGCAACTCAAGGAGTTTCTGCTCTTCATCTTCGAGCCTATTCTCCCTCTCCTCAAGTGCCTCCCGGCGCTTGATGAGAGTAGTGTTAATGGCTTCCAGCCTTTCTTGGCGTTCATCAGCCGCACTATTAGCTGCTTTGGCCTGCTCATAAATGGCTCGGGATTGAGCGTCGAGGGCGTGAGTCATGCTCTCCCTGTCATCCAATAATTTGCCCCAGTATTTTAGGCGGACCTTCTCCCGCTTGATCCATTCTTTGTCATCCGCTAGCCTCGACTGCGCTAGCTTGGTCTCGAAGTAGAGCCGGTTATGCCACCGCCTAAGGGTTTGGCGCTCCTCTTCAAGAGCCTTGCTGTTGTGGAAGAATGCCAGCTGAACTTGACGCAGACTGGAGCAGGCGTTGTCAATAGACAAGGACAACGGGATAGGTTCCGGGCCTGCTGGGGTCTCCTCCGCTGGTTCCAGCGGGTTTTTAGTTACAAAAATTGGGTCCCACTCCACAAAAGTGGTCCCCTGAGCCTCTATGGCACTAGGGCTGTCCTCCGAGATGGCCTCAGTCGCCATGGAGGAAGGTCCCGCTGATGAAGTTCCGACCTCCAGAAGTGGTTCCGAAGGCCCCCCCGCCAGGTCTTCATTTGCCCCCTTAGGCTGGGGGCCAGCAACCTCTTCTGTGCACTCCGGCTAAGCCGCGGGTACCTCCGGCGTCATCACTCCAGGAGCAGGAGCTGCCTCTGGCTCCGGCCTGAGCACCTCCTCTACAGGGGGCTCGAGCGCTGACGCCTCCTCAACAGCCGACTCGGGAGCCGGAAGGTGTTCAACATCAATCGGCCCTGCGGCCGGAGGTCCAATAACGACCAGCTCTGCGGCCGGTGCTTCTGAGGTAGCCGGCCCAACCGCCGGGACTTCCTCAACATTCGGCGCGCATGCCAAGACTTCAATCACATCCGGCTCAACCGCCGGAGCTTCAACAATTTCCGGCTCTGGGGCCAGAATTACAGCTTCCTCCGGCTCAACGGCCGGAGCTTCCATTATCTCTGCACCAGGACCCGGAGCTTCAACCTCCGGAGCAGGTGCCACTGGCGCATCTTCTCTCCCTTGGTCCGGCGCTACCATGGGAGTCTCTGGGGATGAGTCGAGGTCCAAGACCACGATAGCTGGCACCGGAGCTGTCGCAGCTTCAGCCACCACTTGGGGCGGCACCGGGACAGGAGCAGAAGCTTCCGCCCTCACAGCTTCAGCTGCTGTGGCTGAGGGTGGAGCCTCACTCCTCTTCTTGGGAACACTGCAGATGATGGACGAAGAAACTTAAAAACAACTAAACAACTGTCCAAGGTAAAGATTAAAAATTACCTTGGGAGGCTTCCGCACCAGCTTGCGCGGAACCTCTTTCCCGGGTGTTCTGGGCTGACCATAGCCGCCGCCGGCGTGGAAGCTCTGGAAGGCCCCCCGGAACTCATTGCAGCCACGGGCATTTCCCTAGTCGAGGCCCCCCTCGATCGGGAAGAACCTCCGGACCTAGAGGCCTCCACCGGCCCTGGTGCTGGAGTCGCATGCCTGGAGCTAGCACCCCGGGAGGACGCCGCTGCGGGTACAGTCGCCGCGGTTGTAGAAGACCTCCCCCTCCGGGGAGAAGGAGCCGATGCAGAGGTGGCAGGCCTGACGGACCTTCCGTCGGCATGCTGCAGCTTCCTCTTCCGGCTCAAGGGTTCGTCCGCCGTCTCCTTGCCCTTGCCGACGACCTCGACCCTTGGCTTTGGGGCAGGGTCGGAGCCACCTTCGGAAACCCCAGGGATCGCCACCATGGCGATTGATCTCCTCTCGACGACACCAAGGTTGTCAAGCACATGCATATTCTGCCGGAGCTCCCTGCTGAACTCTACTTCCACGTTCAGAGGGAGAAAAGCTGATGGTGGAGTCAAGTCGTCACCCGCGACGTCGATGTCGTGCTGGAACTTCTTGAGATGAAACTCCAAGGTTGTCCCCACCATGTTGGACTTCAACCCGGTCTCGACCCGGTCGTCGTCCATCACGCTATTGAGGGCCCAAGCGAGTTTTTCTCTCCTCTTCAGCGGTGCCCACCTGTTGACCAGGAAGTTACAAAACACGCCTGAGGGGTTAATCCTCCCTCCACGCACTGGCGGATCCTGGTCAGAGCAGGGTTGAAGGCGTCCGCCAGCACCAGAGCTTCACTCCAGACTGTTGTGTCAATGTTGGGGAGGCCTTCGGGCAGCTCCAGCCTCTCGTGCTCCTCCACCCGGATGACTATCCAGTCTTCTTCCAATCATCCCACTTCCAAGAGGGAAACGACTGGAGGTACTTCAATGGGCACTTCTTGCGCTTCACGAAGTAGTAGAAGCCAAGGTACTCATTACTCCTACCGGTGGTATGGACGGTGAAGAAGGTCCGGAAGAGTTCAATGCAGGGGGGATGCCCACCCACATCTCATAGAAGTGGACGAAGATAGACACAAGAAGAATGGAGTGGGGGCCAAGGTGGTACAGCTGCAGACCATAGAAGTCTAGCAGCATCAAGAAAAAGGAGGAAAAAGGTGGGATCAACCCCACCATGGCGTACGAAGAGAAGTACAACATTTCGCTGGTGTGCTCCTTTTCAAACGGGGGCTCTCCTCCGGCGCGGACTAGGCGGTTGAAGAAGTCTGAGGACCATCCCATGAGGGTCCGGACCTTCTTCAGGTCACTGTCGGTCTTCAAACGGCTCTCGCGGAGACCCAACTCCATCACATCACAACAAGGCAAGAGAGGAAAAGCGAGCACAAGTTGGGAGTTTGAGCGCAAGATCAGATGAGAGTCGTAAAGAACTTCAGACGGTGCGCACCTTCCTTCTTAAGTAAGCCCTCGCAACGCTTGGATGGAAACCGCAAGGAAGTCAAAAATACTATTCAAAAATCCTACCCTGCCGATGACAAGAGGGCCCGAAACCACTCCGACGATCAAGTCGAGGTTCTTACCCAGGCGAACGGTTGTCATCATGAGGCGGGAAGCCCGAAGGCGGCGGCCTGACAAGGCGCGCGGAACCGATACGATTTTTGTATCGGGAACCGGCGACCTTCAATTGCGTGAAATCCGCACACCAAAGATCTCATCTGCCGTACACGGGATACGCCACGCGGCGAGGATTTAACTCCAAACCATCGCCAATGGCACATCCGAAGACCTTTGAAGACTCAGTTCAAAAGTCGCAAGGATGGACCCACCTCCGGCGGAATGACTTCACCCAAGGGGTCTTCCCCGGAGGTGGGCCCAGGGGGCCACTGTCGGTACCCTGGGAACCGTACACCCCTTGAGATTACAATGATCTCTAGGGAAAGTCATCTACTTGATTTGAAGACCTTCGGAGGCCCACATGTCAGACATAACCGGACCTGCTTCTCCAACATAGTTAGTCCCAGGGTCGCCACGTGTACTATCAAACTGGAGCTACCGCCCACAAGGGGGAAGCTCCGGGCTATGTACCGAAATGGCACCCCCGGACCTAACCCCAGACCGAGGGAAGCTCCGAAACTAACACGTGTCAGGTAGCTCCGGAGCTTTCTGTTTCCCACTGTATGCTCCGGAGCTGCCACGTGTCCAACCGTCGGATCATCAGCCTCTAACCTCCGGAAGACTCCACAACGGCTCCAGATCTTCAAAGGGGAATCAAGGACTTCAAGACCCGATCAAGTGTCATTAATACTATATTAATGACACACGATCATACGACCTTAATTACCAGTAACGATGCTGCCAAAGCCCATAACTCGGTCATTAAGGGTAATTAAACGTGTTGAATGTGTATCAATATCAGTAACCGCCAGGGCCACATGTCGGGCCAGGCTAACTTGTAACGGCCCTCCCTTGTACTATAAAAGGACAGGCCGACGATACATAGGACAGGCGATACACGCTCGATACACTCTGAGGACACACTCTCGATACAGCTAATACAACACCAACACACCCCGTGGAGTAGGGTATTACGCTTAGGCGGCCCGAACCACGTAAATCTTCGTGTCCACTGTGTCATTTACACTCCACCTTCTTGAATCTCCGCGCGCCCTCACCGAACCTCAAACTCCTCAAAAACTTTAGTAGTGTCGGGAGATCTGCCGGATGAAAACCACCGACAACTTCATATTACCCCCTTAGGATAGAATGCTCTAGTGTGTGTCACACTATCTCAATCACCCTTTATCCATCCTTGCTAGAGCCTTACCTAGGCCAACCTAGCCTTTCCACTTGATGATTTTTTTTACTTCCATCTAACCTTCCATTGGGAGAATATAAATGACACCCTTTGTGAATACTCTTAGAGGGGAAATGCTACAGCGATAGTTTCTGTGCGCTTGCTGATTTACATGTATAATCTAAAGCATACCAACAAGCATTTCTGGCACGCCTGCTAGGGATTAATTGTTAGTAGTGTTTAGGAAATATCAACAATCATTTCTGGCGCCGTTGCTGGGGAAGGCAACCGAATAGGATAGGACCATGGTAGGTTTTAGTAGGATGAACCTTCTTTGTTTTTGCATTTTATGTGAAAACAGGGTAGTGTATATCGATTTCCGCTTGCCGGAAAACTTTGTTGAATATCCCGAATCCCTTCTGAGAGATCGACCTCGTGTTGTTACTCCTCAGAAGCTTCGAGTGGCAAAGCAAGCCAACACATCTGCACCAACAACCAAAACACCAATGGCCCAGAAGACCCTTCGTGAGTTTTCAGCTCCCTCTGCTAACAATGTGCCTGTTGGGCCCACTTTTAACACGGGAGACATAAACTTCGAAATCAAAACTGGCCTTAACACTATGGTGCAAGCCAACCCATTTTGTGGAAAGGCTAACGAGGATGCAAGTGCTCACCTGTAACAGTTCCTTGGATCTGCATCACTTTTAAGATAAAGGACGTATCTCTCGATGCTGTCCGTCTTAGGCTGTTTCCGTTCTCTCTTCTTAGGAGAGCGAAACAGTGGTTCTATACAAACTGAAGTGATTTAGACACTTGGGAGAAATGTTCTACGACATTCCTCGTCAAGTTTTTCCCATTGGGCAAGACAAATACCCTACATGGAAGAATTTCCAGCTTCCAACAAGATGCGAAGGAATCTATTCCCAAGGCTTGGGAAGGCTTCAGGAGTACATCCTAGCATGTCCCCACCATGGGATGGATGACTGGCTCATAATCCAAAACTTTTACAACGGGCTGATCCCTTCCGCCCATGACCATGTTGATGTTGCTGCTGCTGGAGGAGCCTTCTTCTCATTGATGGTGCCCAGAGCCAAAGATTTGATTGAGAAGATGGTGTCAAATATGGGTTGGAGCGACGAGTGTCTCCATACCCACCGGCGAGGCATGCACACCTTGAAGGAGGTGGACATGATCGCTGCCAAATTGGACCTCCTTATGAAGAAAATTGATGGACAAGGTAATGGTGAGGTATGTGGCAATGCCTATGCCTGAGACTCTCACATCACTTGTGAAGTCTGTGGCAACACGTGCCATTTGGGCAATGACTTCCCAAAAACCCGTGAGGATGTCCTATACGTAGCCAACAATGGAAACAACGATGGCTATCGTCCAGGAGGTCAATGGTGGGGCCAACCACGCCCATTCTTTCAAGGAGGGTACAACAACAATGGCAACAATGGAAATCAACCCAAGTTGAGAGAACTTGCCATTGGCCAACTGAAGATCAATGAGGCTATATCCAAGAAGTTGTCGGCCAAGAAGAAGACCCTAGAGAGCATTAATGCTAAGATTGAAGGACTATCCTCATCCTTCAAGAATCAATTGAGTTTCAAAAAGATGTTGGAAACTCAGTTGGATCAACTGGCAGCTGCTTTTCCTCTAGTGGATATTGGCAAGATGCTAGGACAGCCCAAATCCCCTGTAGAAAATGTCAACATGATTTATCTACAAGGAGGCAACTGGCTGAAGGACATTGTATGTCCTGCAATTTCATGCTCAATTGGGGCACACCACTTTGACAAGGCCCTTTGTGACCTTGGAGCAAGTGTGAGTGTGATGCCCAAGGTGGTTATTGACCAGCTGAACTTAAGGGAACTTAATCCAACACCAATGCAGCTCCCACTGGCTGATTCCTCAGTCTGTTATCCGGCGGGTATCGTTGAAGATGTCCCGGTGAAAATACAGAACTGCTTTATGCCCATGGATTTCATTGTGCTCGACATGGAGGTCGAGAAGGATACGCTGCTCATTCTTGGCAGCCCGTTCCTAAGCACTATGAAGGCTCGCATAGATGTGGGAGTTGGAGAAATGCACTTCCATATCAATGGCAAGGAGGACAAGTTTATCTTCCACCCAAAGTTGGAGCAATGCTCCATGATCCGTATCAAGTATGGGCCAAATTTTAAACACATTTAGGAGGTCAAAATCACACATCCAAAGTTGGACCCGCTCATTGCATTCATGAGGAATTTGATCTATGTGGAAAACCCGTGTTATCGTCCACGCTGACACCCTAAGAAGACGGAGAAGTCCGGGCCTCTCCAAAGGCCCAAGTCCACCAAGCCGCCAAAGAAGGTATGGTGAAAGAAGCAAGACAAGCCATCCGAGCCCATCCCTCTGGGTCCGGATGTCAAGAAATGAAGAAGGAGGAATGTCCATCTCATTGGACGGTTGTGAGACCTAGCCAATAGGTTAAATTGGTAGTTATCCTTTTCTTTGTTTTTTTCTTTTCTCTTTATTTGGTTTTCCCCATTAGTGTGATTTTTTCCCCACTGCATGTTTGATTTTCTTAGTAAATTGGGAATCTTATATTCTCAACTATTATTTTTATGTCTTTATTTTCACAAAAAGAAAATTGTTGGGTTTTGAAAAAGAGTTTTAATTTGGAAAACAATTTTCCTGAGCTGCAAAAGTGGTATTTCACCAACGTGCTAATTCCGTAGCCGTTGGGGAGCCACCTGCCAAAAGGGGGAATAGGGGAGCCCGCCTGTCAGGTCGGCTGACCCCCCTGTTCGGCTGACATGGGGAAAGAGCCATTTTGTTCCTCTCTCCTCCAACGGCTACATTTGGTTCCCTAGTGACCGTTGGGGATTGTTCACTATAAATGGTGGCCGTGAGGAGCTCTTCTCCTCATACTTCGCCTCATTTCATACCTCCCCAAAGTCACTCTTACTCACATTTTTTTTGGCTCTTCATTGAAGTGCTCTTGATCAGTTCCCAACTCAAAAAGATTTGCTTTCATTTGCATTTGCAATTTTGATCTCAAGTTCTTCAAGGGAATATTCGTTGGGGTTTTTCTTTCACTAACATCACCTCTTTCGAGTTTCTGCCTTGTTGTGTTCTTGTTTGTTGTGGCCATGAACGGAATGAAGACGTTGTTTGGAAAGAGGAAGCAGGCTGCAAGCTCAAGCCATGGTGGAGACTCAAGAGCACACCCCTCTTATGTTGCTACACCAAGTTCACAGAGGAGGAGTGTAGGAGGGGACACTCCCATGGGTGAGAGGAGCAACCCACACCAACTTCTTCACGATGACGACCTCGACATCCAAAGTGAAGTTGAATATCAAGCATGCAAGCTCCTCCAAGATCGTGAGTTTTCTCATACGGAAGCTTATGATTCGGATTTGATCTCCAAAATAGGTATGGATTCTGAATTCTTTTCCATTTTGCGTGCAATAGGATGGGAAAACTTTGCTCACATAGAGGAGAAAGGTTCACGCCTTCTCTCCATAGAATTCCTTTGCACACTCAAGATAGGATTTGATAGTATTACTTTTAGATTATTTCAAAAAGAATACAATATCCTATGGAAATAATTAGTGAAATCCTAGGCTTCCATAAACGTTGTTTGCTAGATTTGGACACTTTGCCTAAGTTTAACAAACAAAGTTTTTGACAAGATTTAGCTGTTGAGGTCATATGTAGTGCACCTAGGAATAGCCACTTGCACAACCCTACTTTACGTTTCATGCATAGATGGGTGGCTATGACTATGTTCCCTAGAGGAGACGTAAGGATAATACGTGATGATGAGCTGAAAATTTTATTTGCCATGATTAAAAAGATAAATGTTTCATAGATACGTTTGTTGACGTCAATTTTATACCAATTTCACCCGTCAATATAACTCAATTATGTAAAGGAAATATCATTTCTTGCACACGTCACCTTTCTATTTAACCTATTTCCACTTGTCCTTGGAGAAAGTAGTGCATGCAGGGATTCTATACAGAATTGATGTGAAGCAAGGGGATGGATCCTATAAAATATCATTCCAGCCAATTAGGCGATGCCACATGGCACCACATGGATCTAATGGCCCACAAACAGAAGTATCCGAGGCCATACAACGGTATAGCACCCATCTCATGGAATGCGACCAACCTGTCAGTCACCTGGAGGAAGAACTGGCTGTTTGGAGCCAGGACCAGGTCGGCCGACCCCCTAGTCGGCCGACTAGGTCCTGGCGCCAAACGCGGTCAAACGCCACGTGTTGGCTCCTCCCGGCTTAAGGAGTTCATGGGCGACTGATTCGATCGCTTTTGGTGGTGGGAACCGACCCTTCTCCAAGCTATAAATAGGACCCCTCACCCCTCACTTCAACACACACCACTTGTGTATTTATCCATTGTATCCACTACTCTCCATAGGTTTAGAGGAGTATAGGCTGTAGAAAGGAGAGTCTCTAGTCCATAGTCCAAGTAGGAGAGGACTAGAAGGAGTCTCTTCCCAATTTCCAATTGGGAAAGGTATGTCTCTCATATTCCTATTTGTATTTTTGACTTTATTCTTAATAAAGATGTTATCTTTAGTATTCCATTGTTCATATACTTTGATGAAGCATTTCTTGTTTGGTTGTGGATTCCATGTATGTGGTAGGACTAATATTTATGATTATGCTATACATTATCATTATAGTCTAGTTAGCTATGATATGATTATGTTAACATGAATCACTGGTGCTATGAATTAACATTGGTTCAAGGATGATTTAGTTCATTGCCTTAGGATGGCTTGTGCCTAGGCTCTTAAGGTAATTACTTAATATGCTAGCATGGTGCTAGGATAGAGAGTAGCGTTGAATGTCTCGTATGTCCACAGATTGAAGAGGTAGGCAGTAGGTGGTGACAGCCCTATCTGTCCTTTGTAATCCTCCATGTTCGCCTATACCACAGGCTCTTGGCTGGAGTCGTCCTAGTATTTCTATGGGTAAACTCGTGCCTGATGTGTTAATCCACTTAGCATGAGAATTCATAATTGACATGATCCTTAGTAACTAATTTAGGCTATGTATATGTATATTAGAAGCATTGTAGGAGTCTCTACCTAGTTCTTAGCCTGGTCCCTCTTTACCCCATATTATTCCCTTAGGATATAATGCTCTTGTGTGTGTCATACTACCTCAATCACCCTTTATCCATCCTTTGCTAGAGCCTTACCTAGGCGAACTTAGCCTTTCCACTTGATGATTGTTTTACTTCCATCTAGCCTTCCATCGAAGTGTGCAATCAACACTTCCCCCGGTACTACTAGATTGTAGTCCGCGGAGGTTCGTGATTGGTTGGGGTGCGCGTGAGATTATGCACAAGACGGTGACACGAGGATTTTTACGTGGTTCGGGCTGCCTGAGCGTAATACCCTACCCCACGGGTGGTTGTTGTATGTATGAGTATGTGTGTGTGAGCACTTGGTTAGACATTTCCTTTGTATCGTGCGGCACAACCCCTTTATAGTCCAAGGACTGGCCGTTACATTGTCAGCCTGGCCCGACATGTGGTCCCGATAGTGTTTAATTACCTAATACATGATCTGTATGTATTAAGCACATTTCAAAGTGTGATAACGCGCCTTAATGGTGGTGTTACCAGTACTAAAGGTCATCTGATTGTGTGTCATTAACATGGCACTAATAACACTTAATAAGGTCTTCTAATGGTAGATTTTACTGTCCCTTGAATGTCCGCACCGTTGGAGATCCGGCAGTCTTCCCGTTGCAGGCTTAGGTCCGGAGGCTCGACACGTGGCAGCTTTGGAGCTTCCCTATGTGGGGAGGCGGGTCTAGAGCTGCTGTACATCTAGCAACACCGGAGCTTCCTTCTACTGGGGGTTAGGTTCGGGGCCCCTGGACACGTAGCACGACCGGAGCTTCCCTATGCAGGGAGTTAGGTCCGGCCTTGTGTTACACGTGGCGGTACCAGAGCTACCCAAATGAGGGAGGCGGGCCCAGTGCTGCAGGACACGTGGAGCCTTCGAAGGTCTTCAAGTCGGACAAGTTGAACTCCATAGCTTTTATTGCGGTATCGTGGGGATACCCAGTAAGCAGGGTACCGACAGTGGCCCCCGGGCCCACCTCTAAGAGAAACCCTTTGGGTTTAGTTATTCTACCATAGGTGGGGCCATCTTCGATTCCCGCGCTGTGGCTTCAAAGGTTTTTTCATGGACTGTTGGGGCGATGGTCAGTAGTTAAGCCATCGCCGCGTGACTCTTCTTGGTGCGGCATGTGAGATCCTGGCGTGCGGATCTCACGTAATTAAAGGTCGCCTGTTCCCAATACAAAAACCGTATCGGTTCCACGCGCCATGTCAGGACGCCGCCCTCGGGCTTCCAACTTTCCATCATGACAACGGTTCACCTAGTGTAATAACTTCGACCTTTTTGCCGAAGTGGTTCCGGGCCCATTTTTCATTGATGGGGTAGATTATTGAAGTGTGACCTTGATCTCGCCGCAGTTTCCATCCAGGCATTACGGAGGCTTACTTAAGAAGGAAGGCCCACACGGTTTGAGGACTCTTTACGCTTTCACTCAAACTTGTGCTCAGAGCCTCCCAACCTTTGCGTAGCCCTTCCAACTTTTGCTCCACTTTGCCACGATGGAGTTGGGTCTTCCTCATAGCAAGATCACTAGCGACGAAGATCTGTCGAGGGTCCGAACATACATGGGGTGGTCCAACGACTCCTTCAACAACGATATCCATTACGACAAGCTTCCCTTCAAGAAGAAGCACACCAGCGAGATCGTCTTCTTCTCGGCATACGCCATGGTGGGTCTGATCCTGCCTTTCTCAAGTTTTCTGCTGATGGTGTTAGATTTCTACGGCCTCCAGCTTCATCATCTCGGTCCCCACTCCTTCTTGCTAGTGGCGACCTTCGTTCACTTCTGCGAGATGTGGGTGGGTGTGCTGCCATGAATCGAGCTCTTCCGAACCTTCTTCACGGTCCACACTACCGGAAAGGGGATGAAGCTGATTGGCTTCTACTACTTCGTGAAGCGAAAGAACTGCCCCTTCAAGTACTTGAAGACCTTTCCCTCTGGAAAGTGGGATAACTGGAAGAAAGACTAGGTAATCGTCGCAGTGGAGGAGCATGAGAGGTTGGAGTTGCCCAAGTGCCTCCCTAATGTCGACACCGATGCCTGGAATGCAGTTCCAGAGTTGTCCAAAGCATACAAGCCCATCCTGACAAGGTAACAGGAATGCGTAGAGGGTGGAGTGACCCCTCAAATGGTCTTTAGAAATATCCTAGTGAACAGGTGGGCTCCGCTGAAGACAAGGGAGTGGCCCGCATGGGCTTTCAACAGTGAGATGGATCACAACCGGATAGAAGCTGGTTTTAACACCAACTTGGACAATGAAGCTTTGAAGCTCCATCTCCAGAAGTTTCAACACGGGGCCATCACTCGTGATGCATTGACCCCGCCGGCAGAATTCCTCACTCTGAACATGGTTCAAGAGATCAATTGGGAGCTCCGAAGGGGGATGCCGGAGCTTGACGACCTCGACCTGGTGGAGAGGCGTAGGACCTCCAGGGTTGCTATTCCAGGAGCTTCGGAGAGGGTGGCTCTGACTACTACCCCGAGCCAGAAGGTCGACAATGCGAGCAAAGGCAAGGGCAAGTGCAAGGAGCCGGCCGAATCCTATAGCTAGAAGAGGATACTGAGACATGCTGATGGGAGCTCCCTCAGGTCGGCTCCATCTCCAGCAGCTCCTACTCTCCAGCCAAGTAGATCTTTAGTGGCCAAGTCCTCTTCGGAGCCAGCCTCCGCCTGGGGCACTGGATTCGATAAATCAATCTCGATTTCAGTGCCAACTTTGGGCTCCAGGTCCGGAGGTCCTTCCCAACCGAGAGAGGACCCGATTGAGGTGACTCCAACCGTTGCGACAAGTTCTGGGCAGCAATCTGGAGCCTCCACCACAACTGCGACGGTAGGTTCTGACTCCGGCCGCCCAATGAAGAGGTTCCGTGCTGACTTGAGCGGTAACATCCCAAGGTAAGCATTGTCATCTGAACTTGAGGTGCTAATCATGTCTTTATAAAGTCTTGAATTTTTCATTCTTTTGTTTCCAGGGTGTCAAAAAAGAATACCAAAACTTCGGCTCCTGCTACAGCAACTGAGGCTTTGCAGGCGGAAGCTCCGGCTTCAACCCCTGTGCCTCCCCAAGTGGTGGTTGAAGACATGGCAGCTCCGACGCTAGGCTTCGTGGACTTGGATCCAGAGTCATCGCCAGAAGCTCCCGTGGTAGCGCCGAACCACGGGGGAGATGTTCATGGTGAAGCGCCAGCTGCTGCAGAGCTGGCAGCCGGGGCTTCGCCGCAAGAGGCAGAGATGGCAGAAGCTCCAGCATTTGAGCCGGAGGTAATCGATGCTTCTACATCCATGCCGGAAGTAGTTGAAGATCTGGCCCCTGAGCCGGAGATGGTTGAAGTTCCAGCCCCCGAGCCGGAGACGGTTGAGGTCCCAGCCTCTGAGCCGGAGGTGGTGGGGCTCCAGGCAAAGCTCCAACGCCGGCCCCAAAGATGATTATTTCAGAGGTGCTCATGTCTGAGCCGGAGCACCCAGAAGAATCAGTGGCAGGCTCTCCACCTACAGAGCCGATGGTTGAAGATCTGATAGGGGGGCCTTCGTCGTTATCCCTGGAGGTTGAAGTTCCCTCGGTGGGACCTTCCTCAACCTCGGTGGTGGCAGAAGAGCTCCCAGAGGGTGGCCCTAGCTCTGCAGAACCTCAGGGGACCACGCTTGTGCTGTGGGACCCAATTTTTGTGTTAGAAGACCCCTAGGAGCCGGGGGAGGAGATCCCAGCAGGTCTGGACCCAATTCCTTTAGTTTTTTCTATTGACAACGCCTGCTCCAGTCTTCGTCAAGTTCAGCTCACCTTTGACCATGGCAGCAAGGTCCATGAAGAAGAGCGCCACACCTTGATGCATTGGTGCAACAGACTTCACTTCAAGACCAACCTGGCGCAAACAAGGCTTGCTGACCAGCCGGAATGGATCGAGAAGGAAAAGGCCCGACTGATATATTGGGGCCGCTTGCTAGATGAGCAAGTGGCTTCCATCAGGGCCCTCGACGTGAAGAGTTGAGAGATTCTCAAGCATGCTAAGAAAAGCAATGAGCCTGCTGACGATCGTCAAGACAACCTCAATAAGCTGAATGAGATTCTCCTGAAGCGCCAAGGAGATCTCGATGAGAGGGAAGAGGAACTCCTAGAGAAGCAGGAGGATATTATGAAAAGAGAGGAGGAGCTCGCCCAGAGAATGTCTCTGGGGGATCAAAGCTTGGTCGGCCGCACTAAAAAGTTTTAGCAGTGGTGCAAGCAGGAAGAGGAGAAGAACTGTCAGGTGGGACATGAGCTCTCCAAAAGAGAAGTTGATGTCGCCACCAGGGAGGAGAAGGTGAGAGGCAGGGAGAAGGACCTAGCGAACCGCCAGAACCACATCCACCTCCAAGAGTTGGAGCTCGCTGACCGTGAAAAGCAGGTGTTTGAGAGCATTCAACAACATGCAAAGGAGGTCGAGCGCGTCGCCTAGGAAGGTTCGGAGCTTGTGGCCGCTAGGAGGTCACTGGAGGAATTCAGGAGTATGAGGGCGACTGAGTCCCAGTGAGTCTGGGATTTTTTGGGTCATGCCAATACAACTCTGGTGTCACTTGGCTTCAATCTGGTATGTCGATGACTCGGAGCCAAAGCTGGACTAGGCGCTGGTGGCGTTGAGCTCTACCAGCAGCAAGCTAGATGCGATGGGTAACGTCATCGTCGACCAATTGAAGACAGAGGGGAAGTCTTTGGCCAAAAACATCGCCGAATATGTGCTGACGTGTTTCAAAAGCTGGGACCCCCAACTATCTCTGGATCCGGTGGTCGAAGGGCCCATTGCCGAAAAGGAATATTCCGCTAGAGCCAGCGTCCGTGAAGCTGCTGAGAAAGTTGCCTCATTTTTTCATAGGGCCTAGGACCTCCAGTAGCTAGGTCCTTGCTCTTCTGCCTTTCACTTGTAATCCTCATTTTGGAATCCAATCCTTCGAATGAATGAAATCCAATCTTTTTTAATGAATGAATTCTATTTTGTATTTGTTTTCAGCGCATTGTCTGTTATCTTGTTGGCCCCTTGGTAGATGTACACAATTTGATTGCGAACATGTACCAAAAGGATCTGACAATGTCTTGATGACATGAATGCTTCATACTCGTAGCTATAACGCTTAGCTCTTAGGTCCAAAGTTTATTTATGAAATCTCCATGGACCCTTTGGGATATCGACGGCGGGCCCACTGTGAGTTGTCGGAGCTTGGTAGGTCCGACGGCGCCCACTGCCAACGCTTAGAGCATTGACAGCGGGCCCCCTGGAAGGTCTCGGAGCATGGTAGATCAGACGGCATCCACCACCAATGCTTAGAAACGTCGACGGCGGCCCCCTGGGAGTTGTCGGAGCTTGGTAGGTCCGACGGCGGCCACCACCAACACATAGAGCGTCGACAGCGGCCCCCCTGGGAGTTATCGGAGCTTGGTAGGTCTGACGGTGCCCACCAGCAACACATAGAGGATCAAAAGCGGGCCCCCTGGGGGTTGTCAGAGCTTGGTAGGTCTGACTACACCCACCACCAATGCTTAGAAATGTCGACGGTGGGCCCCCTTGGATCGTCGGAGCTTGTTAGCTCCGAGGAAGCCAACTTTCAACGTATAAAACGTTGACGGTGGACCCCCTCTCGGTGATTTATCCACCATCTTCATTTAGATCGCCATTAGTTCTTCACGTCGATGGCTGGCCCCCTTGGAGTTGTCGGAGCTTGTTAGCTCCGAGGACGCCCACTTTCAACGTATAAAACGTCGACGGTAGGCCCCCTAGGAGTTGTCGGAGCTTAGTAGCTCCAGCAACATCCACCATCGCTATGAACTTTCTATTTTTTCCCATGCGTTAAAGACAAGAAAAACAGTAAAATTTGTCCTCTCGTCTATAAGTTATTTGCGGCTTACTGTTCTTATTTGAAATTTAGGTCTGAAAGAATTCAACATGATAACAAGTAAATTGATGTAATCTCCTCAGATCTGAATGCCTTCCAGACCTGCCCTATATTGAGGCCTACCAGAATATAGGTAGAGTGGCATACTTAGGGTGTTTGACCAGTCTAAGTTGATAGCGCACTCCAGACCTGTCATTGGCTTTGGCGTTCAGGCGAGTAGACCATCCAGTGATGCTAAGATCTGAAAAAGATCAGCAATATAACTTGTATATCATATGAATAACTTGGACTAAATCTGAAAAAGAATTGCACAACTTCATTATAGACAAGAAGGAAAAAATTAAAAGAAAAACGAGCCTGTACAAAATTAATGCACGTGGAGTCTGCTTTCACACAACAATGTCTTTCATTATAGGTTCGAATTATAGGGGAGACAAGGACACACTTGGGGTACAGAACCAGGCCAAGTTTGCTATTCATCTTGTTCTAAACCAGGGTAGGCAAGCCGCACTTTCAGTACAGGGACCAAGTTAGGTGGGCTTGAACCTGCCGGACCCTCCCAGAGGGGTCCAGATGTTCTCCTTTAGGACGTACCCGACTCTCTGTATAGACTCTATAACTTACATTGTGTGTAATTACAGACTCACCTCCATGAAACTAAGCATAAATATTATGGAGGTGCTTTAACACCCTCATTTTCATGCATCATGCCCTACATACATTCATATACATGTTTAATATTAATCCACATAAAGAGAAACGAGTTTAAAATTGATTTGGAACAAAACCGCACTTAAAATGCTGAAAAGTGCGGACTAGTCCAATTTTGGTGAGGACTAGTCCGATTTCTCTCTTACTTCAAACGGACTTGTCCGATGTTGCTGCAGACAACTCCGATTTTGCCTCTGGACACTTTCGGACTTGTCCAATTTTATGCAGACTAGTTCGATATTCCAAGAATCCTTGAAAATTTGCTAAGTCACTGGACTTGTTCGGACTAGTCTGATGTTTCAGCAGACTTGTCCGTTTTTCTCTTTGATTAAAGTTGGACTTGTCCGATTTTTTACCAGACTTGTTTGATTTCTTTATGACTAACTTCGGACTAGTCCGGTCCTTTTCGGACTTGTTCGATATTTCGCGACCTCAAATTAATCCTTTGTTTTATGACTTGTTTCTTGGGTTTCATGTTATGTGGGCCTAGGGACGTCGTGCCTAACTCTTTTAGAGCCCATGTGGGACTCTAAACCGGCCTCTACTCATCTCAAACTCGAAATCCATCTAACCCTAGCCTCCACCTCTATATAAACAACCCCACCCCTTGGCTTGACATCTATTTGCCACTTTTCAACCCCACCCAAACCCTAGTTCGTGGAGAGCCACCATCAAGGAGGGAGGAGGAGATCCCAAGCAAGAATAAGAAGAGGAGGAAACAAAATAGGATCAAGATCTCCATCAAGTTTCGTTCTTCATCACCAAATCATTTCCAAGTTCATCATCAACCCTAGATTGCCAAGATCCAAGTGTTGCCCCCAAGATCCTTGATTCATTGGAGTCCTAAACACCTGGTATACCTTCTATTTCCTTTTCCTTACGTGAATTCGACTTTTGATCTCCAAATTCATGTCAATCTAGAAAACCCTAGTTCGTCAGTTTCACACAGTGCGGACTTGTCCAGTCCCTAGCGGACTAGTCCGATTTTCCTGGTTAATTGTGTTGAATTAATTCTAAAATTAGATCTAATCACATCCAAACCTGTATAAGCTTGTTAAAAGCTATTAGAACTAGTTAGTGATCATTTAAAAGCAATCTATTAACAAGATCCACCTTGCATATGCATTAATCATGCATATCATGTCATATTGAGTAATAATTGTGCACTCTTTGATTGTGTTTCTTGTTTTGTACGTTTATTGTGCGGATTAGACGGATTTGCACTAGAGACTGCCGCAGATGATCTAGAGCACCAAGAGTTTGAAGGTTTTGACTCGAATCAATCCTAAGAGCAAGGCAATTGTCCTTGAAGCATATTGATCCTGTTTTAAAATAAATGTTTTGTTTGCAAAACTGCATGTTGTGTCAATTTGATGGGAAATCCTATGATAGGAAGTTTACTCGCTTTGTTTAACCACCCTTGTCACCTGGGATATATGGTAGAGAGTCGGGATGAGATTTTTACCTTTTTGCTTCGCTTAATTAATGGGGATGGGAAAACAACTATACCACTTAACTTAATTATGTATTTATGAGATTATAGTTAATATGAACTGGTTAAATATGATATGGTAATGGGTGATCTAAGCAAGCCTGGTATGTGGATGGGTTGGATGTATGGTGGTTTGCTTGCTTTGGATCTAAGGACTGGTTCATGGAGCTACCATCTAGGATTTACAGTGCCACCACGAGGCCAAATATGGGTGCGGCGTAGCTGATTAATTAGGGATTTGCTAGTGCTATTTGGATCATTAAGGATGCTCGGGGAAGGGGTAGTCGGATTGGGTTTGTTGATGATTGGTGGGACTATCCTGGGATCCGAATGGCTCAAGAGGGGGCCCTTGGTTGAAGATGTGCTCTGTTGGAGACATCGCCACCGGTGAAACCTCAGTGGGGTCTAAATAGGCTAATAATCCGTTTGTAAAGGCTATTTTGTGATCTCTTATCCACACACCTACGGAAGTGTGAGACGGCATAATTGAGATTTTAAAGTCATCGAAAAGTGATAAAATCACAAACACGTGGGTAAAGCGGTACAACCTCTGCAGAGTGTGTCTAAAACTATCATGATAGCCGTGCTCCCGGTTATGAACAACCTGGACCTTGTGATTAAAGAAAAATTGGGATTTGGGATGGTTATGGTTGGTATTATGGTTATGAATTGAATTTTGGTATTGAATATGGGTATTGGTATATGATGATGGATATGGAATACAGACTGGTATTATGATAACTACACACTACAGGAATATCGATCAATAACGTCGGCCAAGGCCGACGTAATTAAGGCCTAAATTGATGTAAGTAACTTAATTACGTCGGTTTTTCCTTAATTACGTCGGCGGCTGGCCGACGTAGCAGTTTGGGCGTAATTAAGGTAACTTACATCGGTCGCTGACGTCAGTTATCTTAATTATGTCGGTCTGCAGCAGCCGACGTAAGTCACGTACCGGGATGGGCCGCGGGCTGGGCCGGATTACCTATGTCGGCCACAGCAGGCCGACGTAAGTTATGTGGTGTAACTTACGTCGGTTGAAACAAACCAGTAATTTAAGTGATATAACTTACATCGCTTAGGACACATCGACGTAAGTTAAACTGGGCTAACATACGCCGGCACGGTCATAGCCAACGTAAGTTAAGTTTTCAATTTTTTTTAAAAAACAGAAACTGACTAACTCGCTCGATGGCGACAACACATAACATATATACAAATACACAAATATGCATAACAGATATAGAGAATGCATAACAGTTGCAAATTAAGTTCCAAAACATCAACAACAACAAAACATCCACCGGGCTACACGCTAGCCCCTCCACTGTCTCCGGGATCTTCTCCGTGCGTTCTCGAACCCTGCAAAAGAAACATAATCACTAGTAAGTATCAATGTCAACTCAATGATAATATCAGAGTCCAAGAACATCAGTGACAAAAGAAGGAAGCATGTTGTAGTTTAAAATGAAGTAATGTTGCATATATATATATATATAAATAGCAAACTAGCAGGTATCAGAGTTGGAGACTTTAGGTAACAGGTCAAGCTTATGAACCACTAGCCCTTTGTTAACTGGAAGCACTGATCACAACTTATTAACTATATACTAATCATTTCTGCCATGGTCAAAAACTACTAAAGCTTGATTAGATACACTTAACTTCCTCACCACTATAGGAATCAATATCTGACAAGTCATCATGACCTACCTCTATGTTCTACCTCCTTATCTCTCTATGTAAAATACTAAAATGGATACAACAATATTAAAGAGAGAGTTTATCACCTGCTCCGGTGTCTACTACGGCGGAAGCGTAGGAATCTCGATATCCTGACCAATGTGTCGAGCAAGAGCCTGTCATTGCAAAATATTAGAAGATATATGTTATTGAAGTGCTGTGAAATTTAACTATGGTACTTTAAATTACTTACGGCCACCGCTGCTTGCATTTGGGCCATCATTAAGGCCGTCCTCTTCTACTCCTCCCTTGCCTCCGATCTCGTCCTCTTCAACTCTGCCTGGGTTTGCGTCAGCGTCTCCCTCATGGCCTGGAGCTCTAGGTGGGTCTGCGAGAGACGGCCACTGGTCCCAATGGACGAAGCCTACGACGATGAAGCGCCTCTCAAAGGTCGCGTCGACCTCGAGTCGACAACTCCATCAAAAATGGCAAACCTGCAAAAGAATGAAAACACTAAGTAGAAGAAGATTAATTGAAAAAGAAATTAAAAACATGAAGAACTCACTGTCTGTGGGCCTTCCCGCCTCCGCTTGCGTACGCGGCTTGGGGGTCGATCGGTGCGCTTTCCCAATTGTAATCCGCACCATGTATCTTCGCGACCTCCTGCGCGTACTTTGCCTACAAAACAAATAAATCTTGTAAGCATGTCAATAATAGTATTAGTTATAATGAAGTTGATGAATTTTGAAAACTTACCTGTCAGTCGGCTGCGACCTGACTACACTGCCCTGGCTGAGAAAGGTCACTTCCCTTGTTACCTCTCTTCCAAACCTGGGTCAGGGTCGGCTCATGACCCATCTCTCGCTCTTGTACAACCGTGTTAGTGAGATAAATAATATATTAGGAACACAAAAATAAATTGAGAAGGTACTTACCATGTGTTTAGCCAAACGCAAGTAGCCGTAGCCGCCATAGTTGTGCATGCCCTCGGACCCCTTGCAACACTGTCTAGCCTTTGTGGACTTATTGATGAAAGCGTCGCTAGCCCAGTACCGACAGAGAGCTAAGTACGTCTCGATGTTACCCTGTAACCAAGAAATACTAACCTGCACATATTTCATTTTTCATCAACGCAGTTAACATACATAGATATCGTAAATATTTAATAATATTAAAAACTTACCTCCGCGTACTGCTCCTATGTCATGTATGAGTCGGTGTCCTTCCTAAATACACCCCTTTGCTGCTCCTGCTCCCGGAGGTGCCGCTTGTAGTACGCGTTAACGGCCTGAATCCGGGCGTACAACAACGCCGCCGTCGTGAGCTTCCGAGCATTGTAATGGAGCACGCGTCTCGCGTGGTCCTCCATGCCCGGTTCCTCTACTTGGTACCTCAGCTTTAAGGAAATAAATATTTAAGTGATATGCATTAACAATTAAAACGAGTTGAAGAAATGAAACAGTTAAACTTACCATAAAATCGTGCCAAACGGCTCCCTGAACCGTGCCGTGGACCGGGTGAGAGACACGAGCATAGTCATCCCACGACAGGGCAGGAAAACCGTCAATGACACCGGGGTAGTGCAACTTCACGATAGCACCCAGGACACTATTAACCTGCCTGTGGTGCTTCTCGGCCCCCATGAACGAAAAGTCAGACCAACATCTACAAAATATATTAAATCATTAAGTAAAGGAAAACAACATCTAATATTTAATATACTATATAATGTATTTACCTGTCTCCAACAGGACGGATCGTGGTCCGCTGAGTAGTAACCGGAGGAGGAGCCGCAAAGTGGGTCCTCCTCATCCGTCGCCTCTGCTGTGATGCTGCCGCGTCCTGTGACCCTGAAGGCTCTGCGGAACCACCAGAGTCCAAAGGAAGGCTAGTGGTAGCCGGATGCACAGGGAGGCTAGCGCTAGCCGGCTACGAAGGGAGGCTAGCGCTAGAGGGCTCCTGTAGTGGCCCCCTAGCCTCTGAGTCGGGCTCCTGTAGTGGCCCCCTAGCCTCTGACTCTGACTCAGAAGTCTCTGAGTCAGACTGCACAAAAGGAAAAGATTGACAATAAATAATTAATAACAACTACAATTTCTAAAATAACTTTATTGTAAACTAAAATTTACCTCCGTCCGCTAAAAGCACACGACAGCTGAGGGTGGAGCGTGCGCCATAAAGTGGGAACGTCGGCTCGAAGGTAACGAGGTCCCTGACCAAGGGTCTCGTGGCGGCTCAAACCCTCTCACTGGCTTCCCCTTCCCCTTCCCCTTTGACGACATCCTGTTGCATGAAATAAATGATTAATATGCAAAGATAATATACAAAAGTAATGTTAAATAATGAATAAAACCTTACTTCAAAATTCATCAACATCGCGATCATGCACCCTACTCCTTAAACCAGCCATCGATCTTCTTCTTCCGCATATCGTTTTCGTTTGCGCAAATCAGCAGGTTCGACTATGTCATTGATATCTTCAATTTCCAATTCTGATTCTGTTTCCGCTTCCGTGCCAGCCTCGATATATTGAGCGTATCCAACTAAGTCATCGAGTCCTACACCGGGCTCGACTGAGAAGGAGTCTGGCAACTCTTCCTCTTGGTAGACACAATCAACCTCAGCTTCATCGTGGTAATCATCATCTCCTTGAGCATATAACGGCTCACGAGGATTCACCTTATGTACCACCCACCAAGCTTTGAATTTATTGCATGGATAAGGTAGATAGTACACTTGCTCTACTTGGTGTGCAAGAACTAATGAATCGAATCCTTTCAATCGTTCCTTTTGTTTTACTTCGACCATGCCAAACTCGTTTACTCGAATTCCACGAATGGAATCAAACCATTCACAGTCAAATAATACCGCTCGAATTGGCTTGATTGCGACAAAAGTGAATTCAAGGATTTTTTTAATAATCCTGTAGTACTGCGTTTCATGATCTTGCGAATCGATTGCCCTCATCACAACTCTGGTATTACATGTTGCCGCGAGAGGACAAAGAGATTCAAATTGAGTTGTATGGAATCGAAAGCCATTGACGTCATATCGACCATAACTTCTAACATTAACCACTCCACGGGATAGTTGTCGCAAATCTTCATGGACGTTGGCATCTTTTTGGCACTGTCCAAGATATGGAGTTATTAGAAAACGTAAGAATTCTTAAGTTATAAGAAAACGTTGTTAATATTGATTAGTTATCGAGAAAACATAACATGATCTCGAAACTAAGAGAGAAAATTAGATCCCCCGTTTATTCCTTCTTGTCGAATCTGTTCTATTTGCTTGCTCGTGGGTTGATGTCTATGTCTCCAATTTTGCTTTTCAAACATACTACACGAAAAAGAGAACCTTTTAGAATACATGTGTCGGAAAAGATGGTGAAAAGCATAAGTGTAGGAGAAACACTCACTTGAAATATTGATTCATTTCTTCCATATTAGCGTACATGTAGAAGAATGCAGCACGCCTTTCCTTTTCGCTAACATCATAGGAAGTGTAACTACCAAAAGTAGTGCCTCTTGTTGCAAAAATGGAGAGATCACTACAATGAGGTTGCTGATCCATATTGTACCGCATTACTGAAGTATTAACATTGTGTTCCTCTGCAAAGTAAACAGTTGAAAAGTATCCTACTTCCTTAAGAGTAAAAGCTTCGACGATGCAACCTTCAACCCTTGCCCTGCTACCAACCATTGGTTTCAGATATCTAAGTGATCTTTCAATATGATACATCCACCTATATTGCACGGGACCGCCCACTTTCGCTTCAAATGGAAGATGAATTAAGAGATGTTGCATTGGATTGAAAAATCCTGGAGGAAAATTTTTTCCATCTTACACAAAAGTACCAGAATCTCCTTTTCCAATTTAGTCATCATCTCTGGCATGATTTCTTTAGAACAGAGTTGACTATAGAAGTGGCTAAGCTCGGCTAACACCTTCCACACTGCATCGTCAAAATAGCCTCGAAACGTAACAGGCAGAAGTCTTTCCATGATTATGTGATAATCATGACTCTTCAACCCAATGAGCTTTCCCGTTTTCATTCACGGCTCGTCTTAGACTAGCTGCATAACCATCTGGGAATTTCAACCTTTGCAACCATTCGAGAACTTCTTTTTTTTTTCTTTAGGTCGAAGACAGAAAGGAGCGTGTGGTTTACCACCATTTTCGGAGAGCTCAAGAGTTTGACGGTTACAAAGCTCGGCAAGATCCTTTCGAGCCTTTAAATTGTCTTTTGTTTTGCCCGTCATGTCCATGCATGTGCTTATGATACATTCGGCCATGTTACACTCTTGATGCATAACATCAATGTTGTGCCTTAGAGTCAACAACTTCACATACGGTAACTCCCAAAGTACACATATGTGAGTCCAATTGTGTTTGTCTCTGTAACCTTCGAAATATCCAGGATGACCTTCATCTGGCACCAATTTGTCCAACATATCAGATATTTCTGACCCGTTAAGACGTTTCGGTGGTCCTTTAGTGACAACGGTATTCTTTCTGAAGACATTCCTCTATTGTCTAAACAAGTTATTCGGAGGCAGCCAACGTCTATGAAAATTCAAGTAAGATATCTTGCCTCCATGGGTAAGTCGAAAGCAATCGGTATCTGAGGCACATATCGGACACGTCAACCGATCATGAGTGCTCTATCCAAAAAACATGTCGTATGCCAGAAAATCATGAACGGACCACAAATAAGCAGCTCGGAGCTTGAATTTCTGCTTCTTGTAACAGTCATATGCTTCGACTCCTGTCCACAACATTTTCAACTCTTCGATCAAAGGTTTCAACATCACGTTGAGACGTGACCCAGGATGATCTGGCCCAGGTACAATGAGGCTAAGAAACATAAACTCATTCTTCATGCAAAAAGTCGGAGGAAGATTGTACGGAATGACAAAGACGGGCCAACAGGCGTATGGTGCGACATTTGTGCTGAATGGCGGGAACCCATCTGTCGCCAACCCAATGCAAATATTTCTCGCTTCACGAGCGAATTTTGGGTCGAACCGATCCAGCGCCTTCCATGCCTCACCATCAAACGGGTGCATCATGACTCCATTGTTCTCACGCTCACCTTCTTTGTGCCATCTCATGTGTCTGGCCGTTTTTTTGAAAGGAACAGCCGCTTCAACCTCGGTGTCACAGGTAAGTAACAAAGCTGCTTACGTGCGACTTACGTCGTCACAGTATTACCATCGTTATTAACAACTTCGACAAACCTCGGTTGACCACATTTCAAACATTTGTTCTCATTGGCACGCTCTCTCCAGAAAAGCATGCAGTTGTCCGAACACACATCAATCTTCTCGTGCTTCATACCGAGATCGGAAAGAATTTTCTTCGAGTTGTACATATCCTTAGCCACTTTGTTGGGTTGTGGAAGTACATCTTTGAACAAATCGATGAGCATGTTGTAACAATTGTTAGAAAAGAAGAACTTAGACTTAATTTCCATAAGTCTAGTCACAAAATTGAGGATTGACATTTTAGTGTGTCCATGTAGTGCCTCTTCTGAATCTTTGAGACGTTTGAAGAACTCTTTAACCTCTGCCGTTTGAGGATCTTCTGTAAACTCTGCTCGTATAGCTTGCAGCATTTCATCCATCATATCAACCTCTGTGGCATCATCATTGTCCGCTTCCACTTCTTGTACAGCTTGAGAAGCTGTATCGCCGTGGAAGTTCCACAACTCATAATGTGACACGTAACCGTTTCGACGCAAGTGCATCGTAAGTTCCACTTTGTCCATAAATGTTCCGTTTCGGCATTTCGTACATGGGCACCGCGCCTAATCGCTATTTGACAACAAAAAAGCTCGTTCCACAAAAGCTTCTGTCTTGGCGTACCACTCATCTGAGTGACCACCAATTCTGCTCTTCCAACCAGTGTACATCCAACTACGATCTTCGCCCATGTTTGACTCTGGAATTAATAGCCGGAAAAATTAACGTTAGTTTCTCATTAATTTGTGCATGATAGAGGAAATAATGAGAGATACAATGAACTGGGTCTGTGCCAGTTCGAAGCCCGACACGGGCCATGCTCGGGCTTGACCTCAGACCTAGCTCGGCCGCCCTCAGCTCCCTCGCCTCGTATTGAATCTATGAGGATGCGAGGCGAGCCCAACGAGCGATGACTCCAAGACTCTCATCCAGAGGAGGCGAGGCGAGGACCCCGGCGAGACGACAAAACAGTTAGCGAGGAAGCTATGGAGGAGGCCACGACTACAACGGTCTACATGGCACGATCACACTTATTGCGTGTCGTGCCCATCTGGGTTGGTCACTTAACCCTAATGATTCATCAATGTTTGATTATCATCCGTCTCTGAAATCATGAAATTTTGACAGCATAACGCCGTATATTTAACACTACACACCCCTATTTGGTGCAGTTCTTAAAGTACAAAGGGGGCAACTGGTTAGCTCGGAAACCTATTGCCTTACGGATCTTGCGAGTCAAGGACAAATACTCGCAACATCTGTTTTTGGAGTTTTTGTGGACTTATACATACTCACAAACATGCCGATGTGAACGTACGGGGGTCCTTGCGGCGAAGAGATACCTAGCTACAGACTTTTAGGGTTAGTAATGGGCCGCCCGACCCATATACACTTAACCCTAACGATTCACCTCATGTCACCAGTCACGGGTCACGATCGTAACCCACGCTGCCTATATACGCTAGGGTTGGGCCCGATGGGCCATATATAAACTACATATATATCAAGGCTCGGCCAGGCTTCGGGCCGGCACGACACGCTCGGCCCGTGAACGAGCCTGGCACGGCCAGACAGGGGAAAATGGGATCTGTCGTGCTTGGCTTTGGCTTATGGCCCGTCGTGCCGGCCCGGCCCAACACGACAAATTTGCCGACCGCACCGGGCATAATGTTTTCATGCACGAGACCGACCGGGCTCGGGCCAGCCCGGCCCGACATAGCCCATTGGCCATCTATAGCCACGACAGAACCTAAGTGCCCTGACAGCTGACCACCCCCGACGTCGCCCTCGACATAAACCAGTTAAGCATAATCTACACTACACTAATTAAGCATAATCTACACTAAGCAAATTAAGCACAATTAAGTAACTTAACCACTTAAGCATAATTAAGTAAACATAATCTAAAGTAAGCAAATTAACTAATTAAGCATAATTAAATAAACAATTAAGCAATTTAAGCTTAATTTAAACAATTCAATTGAATTCAATTTCAAAATTTAATAATTCAATTCAATTCAAATCAAATTTAAACGTAGCAATTCAATTAAATTCAAATTTCAATAGAGGGGAGGGGGGTCTTTGGAGGGGGTGTGGGGTGGGGGGTCTATGGAGGGGGAGGGGGTGGGGGTGGGGGGTCTGTTCTGGGGAGGGGGTGGGGGGGTCTGTGGAGGGGAGCGGGGTGGGGGGGGGGGGGGTTTGTGGAGGGGAGGGGGGCCGGGGAGGGGAGAGGGAGGTAGGGTGGCCGCCGGCTAGGGAGGGTAGGGGGAGGGGCGCCGGGTAGGGGAGGGGGGAGGGGGGGCGGCGCTCGACCATGTAGGGGAGGTGGAGGGTGAGTGGGAGGGGGAGGGGGAGGGAGGGCTAGACGGCGGTGATCAGGGAGGGAGGGCGGGGCGATGCTAGGTAGGGGAGGGGGCGGGGGAGCTAGGCCGGCGGTTGGGGAGGGGAGGGGAGGGGAGGAGAGGGGAGGATACCTGGAGGCGGCGGCGGCGTCGGACGGCGGCGGCGCGGCGGTGGGGAGCGGCGGCGGCGGGCGCGGGTGGCAGGGAGAAGAGAAAACGGCGGGTAAGGAAGAAAAGAGAGGGCACGCGCGGGGTAGGTTAAAATACGTAACTTACGTCAGCTAAATAATAAACTTACGTCGGCCGATATAACTTATGACGGCCATCCTATTAGCCGACGTAAGTTAAGGCTTATTTACGTCGGCCACACTTATTCACTTCGACATGTTGTCGAGGCTGACGTAAGTGTTCATTTACTGTTGTCGGGCTAGTTACTTACGTCGGCAACCGACGTAGGTTAACTTACTTACGTCGGATTTCTACAGCCGACGTAAGTTAATTTATTTACGTCGGCCAGCCGACGTAAATTAAATTGGCCGAAGTAAGTATCAGCGTTTTCCTGTAGTGACATGGGCTTTTGATGGTTTATTTCACATACATATAATATATTGCTTTTCAAATGTTTTAATGTACTTTTCAACACTCAACCATTGTTATATTCATCATTTGAATCAGCCACATGTCATACTTTCCACACTTGCTGAGTATGGCATGTACTCACTCTTGCAATCCCCCAATAGTGTGCAGGTCAGGGATTGGGAGTTTAATGGCGATAAATGCGTGAGTTCTAGGACGTGTCTACCGTCAACTTTGTCTGTGGTGTTGATTGGAGCTGCGCTATACCCTAGCGCTTATGCTGCCTAGCTGTTAGTTTGCTTATTTAGTTTTATTTCCCGCTGCATGTAGTTGAAGTTCTCATTAATATTCATTAGAACTTGTATTCCGAGGATGATATGGTTTTGTGTAATAAAATTTGGTTAATTAATCTTGTTCTATGGTAATTTTCTATATACTCTTTTGGTGAATGCACTCGTGTATGTGTGTTGAACGTCCTGGGCACACATATGCGTTCACTTGGTTTTATTTTTGGAACCGGGTGTCACAAATTGGTATCAGAGCCACAGGTTGACTATAGGACGCAGTCTAGATAGGAATGGACACTTTAGAGCACATAGGAGCACCCGGGTATCGATGTGTTTTTTGCTTGGTGTGTTGTTTGCTATATATATTGGTTGCTTGTGTGCTTAATAGAGGATTTTGGGATGCTTTAGCATTGCCATGTCTACGTAGGCTAGTTAGTTGTCTAGTTTCATATCCCTTGATGCATATAGTTGGGGACGTTTTCTAGTTCTCTCCAGATGGTGAGGACTCGCAACCAGGGGGATGCTAATGATGAGGAGGAGAACCATGGAGTACCTCAGAACAACAATGGACAAGGACCTGCTCATGGAACTATCAACATTGAGCAGCTTTTGGCTATGCAAAACCAGCTCATGCAAACCATGATACAAACTATGGGACAACTGTACACTGGCAACATCAATAATCAGCCCCACATGCCTCCACCGCCACCCCCGCCTCCTCATAACCGGTTGGGAGAGTTTGTGAGGACTAGGCCGCCGACCTTTGCTCAAGCCGCTGACCCTATGGATGCGGATGATTGGCTCAAGTCCGTGGAGAAGAAGCTAGCTATTGTCCAATGCAGTGACAAGGAGAAGGTCTTATTTGCTTCTCATCAACTAGTTGGAGCAGCTGCCGATTGGTGGGATTCACTATGCAATGCTCGTGAGAACCAAGAGAGAATTACTTGGGCCGAATTCAAAGAGAGCTTCCGTTCTCATTATGTTCCGGAAAGAGTTATGATTTTGAAGAGGCAAGAATTTGAAAACTTAAGGCAAGGAAGATCAAGCATGAGTGAATATCTCAATAAGTTCACTCAACTCTCAAGATATGCGCCTGAGGATTTTAGCTGGGACAGCCGGAAACAATATTTGTTCATGAGAGGCTTGAACAATGAGATCCAAGTGCAATTGCTCAACTGTGATTATGCCAATTTTCAGAAGCTTGTGGACAAAGCAATTGTGGTTGAGAACAAGGTCCGTGAGATGGAGCAAGGCAACAAGAGGAAGGCGCCATATCAAGGACAGCAACAAGGAAGTAATGTGTGCCCTCGCTTCACACCGCCTAATGCGCCTTACTTCAGCTCTTTTGTGCCTACTAATCACCCTGGATTTGCACCGCGCCCAGCTCAGTTTGTGCAGCAGCGGCCTATTATGCAAGCACCTAGGCCTCCAATGCCTTATGCACCTCGCGCTAACCTTCCTAGTGCAAGTGTTCAAAACCAAGCTCGTCCCAATAATTCTGGTGGAGTTAAGAAGTGGTATACTTGTGGATAAGCTGGACATTTTGCACATCAATGTCGTAAGTCGGGCCTTGGTCAAGGAAGCAATGCGCCGAGGCAAAACCCAAGAACCAATGGAGGACAACTGCAAGGAAACCGCTGACAGCAGAATTTTGCTCGTGGCAACGTGAACCATGTCTCTACGGAGGATGCTCAACAAGCGGATGATGTGGTCATTGGTATGTTTTTCAGCAACTCCAACCCTGCGACTATGTTATTTGATTCTGGAGCATCACATTCATTCATTGCATCGAAGTATGCTGCCAAGTATAGTTTGCCTATCTCTCATATGAAGTTTACTCTGTTGGTTAAGTATCCTGGAGGAGAGATGAGAACAAATATAGTATGTCCAAAAGTAAGCCTTAGAATAAAAAGGGTAGACTTCTCTGCCAACCTCATTGTTTTGGACTCTCAAGGACTGGACATTATACTTGGTATGGACTGGGTGAGGAAACACAATGGAGTTATTGAGTGTGCCACGAAGACGGTGAAGTTGACCAATGAACAAGGGATCACCGTAGAATTTGAAGCATCTCAAACCACACCGAATCAATTGGAGCTGAATCATATGGACGGTGCCGCAATTGAGGAGATTTCGGTGGTGTGTGAATTTTTGGATGTTTTTTCGGACGAGTTGCCAGGTATGCTACTTGATCGAGACATTGAGTTTGTTATTGATTTAATACCTGGAATTGCACCTATAGCTAGGCCCTATAGGATGCCTCCTATGGAATTAGCGGAGCTCAAGAAACAAATTTAAGAGCAACTAGAGAAAGGTTTTATTCGCCCTAGTTCTTCACCTTGGGGAGCGTCCGTGCTGTTTGTGGACAAGAAGGATGGAATCCGGAAGATGTGTGTGGATTACCGAGCTCTCAACGAGGTGACAATCAAGAACATGTACACCTTGCCACGCATAGAGGACTTGTTTGATCAGATGAAGGGTGCTTGTGTATTCTCTAAGATTGATTTGAGGTCAGGATATTTTCAAATGAAGATTAGACCATCAGACATACCCAAGACAGCTTTTAGGACACGGTATGGATCTTATGAGTACACCGTGATGTATTTTGGATTGACAAATGCACCTGCATACTTTATGTACCTCACGAATAAGGTCTTCATGGAGTACTTGGATAGGTTTGTAGTGGTGTTCATAGACGACATCATGATCTACTTGAGGGATGAGAAGGAACATGAGGAACACTTGAGGCTTACGCTGCAGAAATTGAGGGAGCATCAATTATATGCCAAGTTCAATAAGTGTCAGTTTTGGTTGAGAGAAGTGTCGTTTTTGGGTCATATAATTTCAAGAGGAGGAGTATCGGTTGACCCATGAAAAGTGAGGGACATGTTGAAGTGGGAACCGCTGCAAAATGTCAAGGAAATAAGGAGTTTTCTTTGGATGGTTGGATATTACCTTCAATTCATCAAGGACTTTTCTAAGATAGCCAAGCCAATGACGGAATTGCTAATGAACGGGAAGCCTTTCCAATGGACTCAAGCTTGTCAAAACAGTTGAGGAGTTGAAGAAGAGGTTGACAACAACCCCAGTTTTGGTACTGCCAGATTTGAGCAAGAGTTTTGATATTTATTGCGACGCATCGAGACAAGGACATGGCTGTGTGCTCATGCAAGAAGGTCAATTGGTTGCATATGCATCGAGACAATTGAAGAAACATGAACAGAATTATCCAACGCATGATTTTGAACTTGTAGCCGTGATACACGCATTGAAAATTTGGAGACACTACATTCTTAGACATAGGTGTGAAATTTATACGAATCATAAGAGTTTGAAGTATATTTTCACACAAACGGATCTGAACTTGAAGCAACGAAGATGGTTGGAGCTCATCAAGGATTATGACTTGGGAATCGATTATCATCTAGGGAAGGCTAATGTAGTGGCCGATGCTTTGAGTAGAAAAGGAGTAAGTCATCAACTCATGGTTCGAGAGTTACCATCCGAGTTATGTAAGGAGTTTGAACGGTTGAACCTTGGATTTGTAAATGAGATGGAGATGATGGAGTTAAACCCAACCTTAGAGCAAGAAATTTGGGAAGACCAAACTAAGGATGAGGAAATTCAGGAAATCAAGGAAAGGACCCAAGAGGGGAGAGAATTCAGATTCGATGAGCATGAACATGGTACCTTATGTCTTAGAAAAAGGATTGTCGTGCTCAATGTAAAGCATATTCGGGAGACAATACTAATGGAGGCACATGACTCACCTTACTCAATTCACCCCGGTTGTACGAAGATGTACAAAGACTTGAAGACGTGCTATTGGTGGGCTAGCATGAAGAAGGACATAGCTGAATACGTAGCATTGTGTGATGTGTGTCAATGGGTCAAGGCGGAACATCAAAGGACAGCTGGATTATTGCAACCATTAAAGATTCCGGAGTGGAAGTGAGAAGAGATCGGTATGGACTTCATAGTTGGTTTACCATGTACCCAGTCTGGTTACGACTCAATTTGGGTAATTGTGGATCGGTTAACTAAGTCAGCCCACTTTATTCCCGTCAAGACCACCTATAATGGAGAGAAATTGGAGGAACTATATATGGGAAGAATAGTATGTTTGCATGGAGTTCAGAAGAAGATAGTCTTGGATAGAGGTTCACAATTCACTTCCAGGTTTTGGCAAAAATTGCATGAAGCTTTGGGAACGAGGTTGAATTTAAGTTCAGCATATCAACCTCAAACGGATGGACAAACCGAGAGGACCAATCAGATTTTAGAGGACATGTTAAGATCTTGTGCTTTAAAGCATGGGAAAAGTTGGGACAAAGAGCTTGCCATATGCAGAATTTTCATATAACAATAGTTACCAAGCAAGCTTGAAAATGTCACCATATGAAGCGCTTTATGGATGGAAGTGTAGGACACCTTTATTCTGGAATGAGGCAGGAGAAACTCAAGTATTAGGTCCAGATGTGTTACAAGAAGCCGAAAAGCAAGTCCAAATAATTCGTTAAAACTTGAGGGCTGCCCGATCAAGACAAAAAGGCTATACGAACAATAGGAGAAGGAAATTAACCTTTGAAGTGGGAGATTTTGTCTACCTCAAGGTTTCATCGATGAGTGGTCATAAGAGGTTTAACATAAGAGGCAAGCTAGCATCTCGCTACATTGGTCCATTCAAGATTTTGGACAAAAGAGAAGAAGTAGCTTATAAGTTGGAGATGCCAGCTCATCTATCGGATGTCCATGATGTCTATCATGTTTCCCAGCTCAAGAAATGCTTGAGAGTACCAGAAGAACAAGTGCTAATGGAAGGATTGGAACTAGACGAGGACTTGACTTATGCCGAACAACCGGTCAAAAATTTGGAAACCATGGAGAGGGTCACAAGGAACAAGGTTATTAGATGGTGTAAAGTTCAATGGAAGCACCACACAGAAAAAGAAGCAACGTGAGAATTGGAGGATGATCTCAAGCAGAAATTTCCCTATCTCTTCTCTTCTGCGTCAAATCTCGAGGGCGAGATTCATTTTATGGGGGGTAGGTTTGTAACACCCTCATTTTCTTGCATCATGCCCTACATAAATTCATATACATGTTTAACATTAATCCACATAATGAGAAACGAGTTTAAAATTGATTTGGAATAAAACCGCACATAAAATGCTGAAAAGTGCAGACTAGTTCGATTTTGGTGAGGACTAGTCCGATTTCTCTCTGACTTCAAACGAACTTGCCCGATTTTGCTGTGGACTAGTCCGATTTTGCCTCTGGACACTTTCGGACTTGTCTGATTTTATGTGGACTATTCTGATATTCTAAGAATCCTTGAAAATTTGCTAAGTCCAAGGACTTGTCCGGACTAGTCCGATGTTCCAGCGGACTTGTCCATTTTCCTCTCTGACTAAAGTCGAACTTGTCCGATTTTTGGCCAGACTTGTCCGATTTCTTTCTAACTAACTTCGGACTAGTCCGGTCCTTTTCGGACTTGTCCGATATTTCGCGACCCTGAATTAATCCTTTGTTTTACGACTTGTTTCTTGGGTTTCACGTTAAGTGGGCCTAGGGATGCCGTGCCTAACTCTTTTAGAGCCCTTGTGGGACTCTAAAACCGGCCTCTACTCATCTCAAACTCGAAATCCATCTAACCCCAGCCTCCACCTCTATATAAACAACCCCACCCCTTGGCTTGACATCTAATTGCCACTTTTCCACCCCACCCAAACCCTAGTTCGTGGATAGCCACCATCAAGGAGGGAGGAGGAGGTCCCAAGTAAGAAGAAGAAGAGGAGGAAACGAAAGAGGATCAAGATATCCATCAAGTTTCGTTCTTCATCACCAAATCGTCTCCAAGTTCATCATCAACCCTAGATCGCCAAGATCCAAGTGTTTCCCCCAAGATCATTCATTCATTGGAGTCCTAAACACCTGGTATACCTTCTATTTTTTTTCCTTACGTGAATTCGACCCCTAATCTCTAAATTCACGTCAATCAAAAAAACTCTAGTTCGTCAGTTTCGTGCAGTGCGGGCTTGTCCGGTCCCTAGCGGACTAGTCCAATTTTCCTGGTTAAATTGTGTTGAATTAATTCTAAAATTAGATCTAATCACATCCAAACCTGTATAAACTTGTTAAAAACTATTAGAACTAGTTAGTGATCATTTAAAAGCAATCTATTAACAAGATCCACCTTGCATTTCCATTAATCATGCATATCATGTCATATTGACTAATAATTGTGCACTCTTTGATTGTGTTTCTTGTTTTGGATGTTTATTGTGCGGATTAGACGGATTTGGGCTAGAGAGTGCCGCGGAGGATCTACAACACCAAGAGTTTGAAGGCTTTGACTCGAATCAATCCCAAGAGCAAGGCAAGTGTCCTTGAAGCATATTGATCTTGTTTTAAAATAAATGTTTTGTTTGCAAAACTGCATGCTGTGTCAATTTGATGGGAAATCCTATTATATGAAGTTTACTAGCTTTGTTTAACCACCCTTGTCACCTGGGATATATGGTAGAGAGTCGGGATGGGATTTTTACCTTTTGCTTTGCTTAATTAATTGGGATGGAAAAACAACTATACCACTTAACTTAATTATGTATTTATGAGATTATGGTTAACATGAACTGGTTAAATATGATATGGTAATGGGTGATCTAAGCAAGCCTGGTATGTGGATGGGTTGGATGTATTGTGGTTTGCTTGCTTTAGATCTAAGGACCAGTTCGTGGAGCGACCATCCAGGATTTACAGTGCCACCACGAGGCCAAATATGGGTGCGGCGTAGCTGATTAATTAAGGCTTTGCCAGTGCTATTTGAACCATTAAGGATGCTTGGGGAAGGGGTAGTCGGATTGGGTTTGTTGATGATTGGTCAGACTACCCTGGGATCCGAATGGCTCAAGACGGGGCCCTTGGTTGAAGATGTGCTCAGTTGGAGACATCACCACCGGTATAACCTTAGTGGGGTCTAAATAGGCTAGTAATCCCTTTGTAAAGGCTATTTTGTGATCTCTTGGCCACACACCTACGGAAGTATGAGACGGCATAATTGAGATTGTATAGTCATCGAAAGGTGATAAAATCACAAACACGTGGGTAAAGCGGTACAACCTCTGCAGAGTGTGTCTAACACTATCATGATAGCCGTGCTCCCGGTTATGAGCAACCTGGACCTTGTGATTAAAGAAAAATTGGGATTTGGGATGGTTATGGTTGGTATTATGGTTATGAATGGTTATGAATTGAATTCTGGTATTGAATATGGGTATTGGTATATGATGATGGATATGGAATATGGACTGGTATTATGATAACTATATGGCTTATGATGGGTTTATTTGACATACATTTAATATATTGCTTTTCAAATGTTTTAATATACTTTTTAGCACTCAACCATTATTATATTTGTCATTTGAATCAGCCACATGTCATACTTTCCACACTTGCTGAGTACGACATGTACTCACTCTTGCAATCCCCCCAACAGTTGCAGGTCAGGAATGGGAGTTAATGGCGATAATGCGGAGTTCTAGGCCGTGTCTACCGTCATCTTTGCCTGTGGTGTTGATTGGAGCTGCGCTATACACTACGGCTTATGCTGCCTAGCTGTTTAGTTTGCTTATTTAGTTTATTTCCGCTGCATTAGTTGAACTTGTCATTAATATTAATTAGAACTTGTATTCGAGGATGATATGGTTTGTGTAATAAAATTTGGTTAATTAATCTTGTTATGTGGTAATTTTCTGTATACTCTTTTTGTGAATGCACTCGTGTATGTGTGTTGAACGTCCTGGGCACACATATGCGTTCACTTGGTTCATTTTCAGAACTGGGTGTCACAGGTGCTCGATGTTCCAAAGATTGGGAAGCGAAGTCCCATCCTCTGTTGCCAAGCGAACGCATCCAGTACTGGATACTTTGATCTCTCGGAAGGGACCTTCCCAGCTGGGGGATAGTTTGATCATCCATTCATGAGTTAGTATTCTCTGCAGCATCAAATCGCCTTCTTCAAGCTGTTGGTTGCGCACATGCCTTGGTAGCGCCGGAGCGCCTCGCGATATCGTGCATTCTGAACAACTACTTTGCACCTTCCCTCATCGATGAGGTCAAGGTCTTTATGTCGGAGCTTCTCCTGCATGGATTCATCAAATGTCCGGACCCGGAGTGACCCCATAGTGATCTCCGGAGGAAGGACCGCTTCAGCTCCGTACACCAGGAAGAAGGGTGTCTCTCCAGTTGACCGGCTAGGTGTTGTCCTTGTTTCTGACAGTGCGGACAGAAGCTCCTTTATCAATTGGCTCCGTGTTTCTTTAGGCGCTCATATGTGCGCATCTTCAGTCCTTTCAATATTTCTGCATTTGCTCTCTCAGGTTGGCCATTAATTGTCGGGTGAGCTACTGATGCGTACCTGACTTGTATGCTGAGGTCTTCGCAATATTCTTGGAATGCTGCAGTTGTGAATTGGGTTCCGTTGTGAGTGATGACTCTGTTCGGAACTCCAAATCTACAGACTATGGACTTCAAGAACTTGATGGCTGATTGCTTGTTGATTGTCACAACTGGAGTAGCTTTGGACCACTTGGTAAACTTGTCGATGGCGACGTACAGGAACCTGTAACCTCCGACGGCTTTTGGGAAAGGTCCCAAAATGTCCACCCCCCACACATCGAATGGCCATGTAGGAGGTATCATTTGCAGCGACTGAGCCGGTGTGTGAATTTGTTTCGCATGGAACTGACACGCTTCACACTTTTTTACCATCTCAACTGCATCCTAGAGAGTTGTAGGCTAGTAAAAGCCATGCCGGAAGGCTTTACCACCCAACGTGCGGGAAGACGCGTGGTTCCCACACTCGCCTCCATGGATTTCCGCAAGTAGCTCACGGCCTTCTTCCCGGGCAATGCACTGCATTAGGACGCTGTTGGCACCACACTGGTAGAGATCCCCTTCTACCAGCGTGTATCTTTTAGCCAATCTGACGATCCGGTCAGCGGATGCACCATCTTCAGGAAAGATGTTATCTTTCAAGTAGCTCCATATCTCCAAGATCAATGCACGCTGGGTTTCTCGGAGCTTCCTGCAGCGCCTATGACCCTTGGTGGATGCCATGGTAGCAGGGACACTGGGACTGCTAGCTCTGAGGTGTTGGTCTTGCCCCCTTCACTCAGTTCGGCAGGTTGAGCAGTTGGTTTTGACAACCTTCTGACAAAAACTCCGTCGAGAGCTTGAGCTCAGGTTCAAGCCTTCATCGAGAGTTCATCAGCTTTAGCGTTGTTGAGACGCTGGACATGGCAGAGATCCGGGACGTCGAAGTCTTTCTGGAGCTTCTGGACTTCAAGGAGGTAAGCATCTAGTTGTGGATTGTTGCAGCTGCAATCGCCTTTCACTTGCTTGATAATGAGCTGCGAATCACCATTCACCAGCATCTACTTGATGCCATATGATTGTGCCACCTTGAGTCCGTAGATGAGAGCTTCATACTCTGCCATGTTGTTGGTTGGCTTGAAGTCAAGGTGGACCATATACTTGACCTTCTCCTCGGTCGGAATGAGGAGAAGGATTCGAGCTCCAGCCCCCTGCTTTTGCACAGAGCCATTAAAGTAGAGAGTCCAGTGAGGCTCGGTGAAGACCGGGACCTTGGGTTCCGACTTCTGCTCACTGGGGCCCCCTGGATTTGATGAAGAAGGTGTCCACTCCGCCATGAAATCAGCCAATGCGTGAGTCTTGATAGCATGTCGAGGCAGGAATTTGAGACCGAACTCTGCAAGCTCCGCTTCCCACTTTGCAATGTTCCCAGTAGAATTGGGATTATGCAGTATAGCAAACAGTGTATAAGAGGTTTCCACTGATATCTTGTGGGCTTGGAAGTAGTGATGTAGCTTTCTTGAGGCGATAAGAACTACATAATGCAGCTTATGCACCTCAATGTATCGAGTCTTGGCATCGTGGAGTACTTCACTGATGAAGTACACTGGCCGTTGGACAGTTTGGATCTTCCCTGAAGGTCCTGGAGCTTCTTCTTCATCAACTCGGACCCTCTCGGAGGGGTCCGAACCTTCTTTTTGAGCTTCCCGAACACTCCCGGAGGGGTTCGAAACTTGTTCTTCATCCGTGTGTACTCCCTCAGATGAGAGAGGTTGATCCTCGAGCAGCTTGCCTTGAAGATCCGTGCTTGGGGGCTGGGACCTAGACTCGCTTTCAGGTAGCTCCGGACCCTCCCAAAGGGGACTGGGCTCCTGAACTATAGGTGGTTCTGGTCTTTCCGCGACCAGGACCATGCTAACAACTTTTGTAGTTGCCGAAATGTAAAGCAAAAGAAGGTCACCAAGGTTCGGAGCTACCAAGATTGGTAGTGTGGTGAGAAGCTGCTTGAGCTCTTGGAACGCCTTTTCTGCTTTTTCAGACCAATAGAATGGTCAGGACTTCCTCAATAACTTGAAGAAGGGAAGCGCCCGTTCTGCCAGTCTTGAGATGAACCGGCTGAGCGCAGCTAGACATCCAGTTAGCTTCTGGACATCCTTGATCCGAGCTGGGGGCCGCATGTCTTCAATAGCCTTGATCTTTGCCGAGTTTGCCTTAATTCCTCGGTGAGTCACCAAGAATTCGAGGAGCTTCCCGGAGCTAACCCCGAAGACACATTTGTCCGGGTTCAGCTTGGTGCGCATCACACGCAGCTTGTCGAAGACGGCTTGCGGGTTGTCAAGGAGTGACTCCTTGTTCTTGACCTTCACGAAGATGTCATCAACGTAGACCTCCACCAAGTCCCTAATGAGCTCTCCAAATATTTTGTGCATGGCTTGCACAAAGGTTGAAGCAGCATTTTTGAGACGGAAAGGCATGGTAGTATAGAAATACAACCCATCTACTTCATAATAGTATGCTCTTCATCTTCCGTAGAAATTTGGATCTAATGATATCTAGAGTATGCATCTAAGAAGCACAATAGCTCACACCGGGAGGTGGAGTCCACTATTTGGTCTATCCTAGGTAGTGTAATTGGATCTTTTGGACATACCTTATTCAAGGTGGTGTAGTCGATACACATCCAAAGTTTCCCTGCTGGCCTTGGGTACAATGAATGGGTTTGCCATCCATCGTGGATGATGAACCTACCGGATGAAACCAGGTTCGAGCAGCTTCTTGATTTCTTGTCTGATGAAGTTCTGCCACTCGACTGATTGCTTGCGGGGCTTCTGATGTATTGGTCGTGCATCAGGGTATATCTTTAGACTGTGCTCAATCACCTCCCTAGGGATCCCAGGCATTTTTGACGGTTGCCAGACAAACACGTCAACATTCGCCCGAAGGAAAGTGATGAGCGCGAGTTCCTATTTGTTGTCCAGACCTCCTGATATACGGGTGGTCTGTGCAGCATCAGAACCAATTTGGACAACTTTGACAGGGGTGTCGGGGTCGCCACTTGGATGCATGCGTGGTGTAAAGGTTGAGCCTCGGTGACGAGTGCTCAGAGGTTGAGCAGCTAGCTCCTTGTTGGATGCTTCCTCCTGCGCTGTTGTAAGCGTGTGGAGTTCTTCCAGCGCAGTGACTCCTTCAGTATGATTTTCGCGGATCCGGAGAACACATGAAGGTGTCGGCATTTTCAACACCATGTAGCCATAGTGGGCTGTGGTCATGAACCTATACAGGGCTGGCCTGCCTAGGATGGCGTTGAAGGGTAAACTGATATGCGCCACGTCAAAGACCAGCTTCTCGGTCTGGTAATTTTCCCAAGTCCCGAAGGTCACCGGGAGAGTGATTGAGCCAAGAGGACTTATGGCCCCTAGACCTACCCTGGAGAAAGGACGTGAGGGGCGAAGATCCGAGAGTTTCAGCTGGATCTTTATGAATGCTTCGTTGCTGAGGAGGTTGAGCGCCAAACCTCCATCCACCAAGACATGGTAGAGCTGGACATTATTTATGGTAGGAGACACCATCAACAACAGTTGTCCAACTCTGATCATGTTTCTTGTGCAGTCTGAAGCATCAAAAGTGATGGGAGTGTCCATCAACTTCCGATGGGGTTCTGCCTTGGTGGTAGGAGCTCTGGCAGCCATCTCCCGACGCATAGTCTTGAGGACGCGACGGGAGGTGATATCCCAGGACCCTCCATATATGGTATTGAGGGTCTTCCAACGCTCATTGTCGGAGATGTCAGAATTGTCGTCAACGGTGTTGTACACAACCTTTAGGACCTTCTTGAAATCCTAAAATCTTAGCTCCGGATCGACCGAAGCTTCGTTGACTTTCTGCTTCCCTTCCCGCTGGCGGAAAGGAGCTTCTTCTTGGCGCTTATTGAAGCGCTCGACAAGGTTTTGGACCTCGCGGCAATGTTCAAGATTGTGAGTGTCCGTCTAGTGGATCGGACACCAGATCTTTTGACCTACGCTATCTTTAGACGATGGCAGAGGATGTTTCTTGGGGCGTGGCCCCCGACCACCCGGAGCTGCAGCAGGTGTGCCGACCGACGGCTTCTTCTTGCCATTGGACTTTTTCTTCTTATTTATACTACCGGAGGTAGTGGTTTCAGCCTTGGAGTACTTTTTGCCAGCCTCCATAGTTGGTTTGGAGTGCATTTCACGGCCCTCCACAACCCTAGCACACTTGTCAGCTAGGCTGAAGAATTCCGTCACACTGGTGACTTCTTTCATCGCCAGCTTCTCCAACATCTTCTTGTCTCTGACACCCTGTCGAAATGCCACAACGACAAATGTGTTGGAGATGGAAGGAATGGTGTTCCGTACCTGGGAAAACCATTGGATGAATGATCGCAGTGACTCTCCCGCCTTCTGTTGTACGGCAAACAGATCTAGCTCAGTGCCAGGTCGGGTGTAAGAGCTCCCAAAGTTGGAGGTGAACTAGTGGCATAGCTCCGCCCAACTGTTGATGGAGTCAGGCGGAAGACTCATGAACTAGGACCTGGTTGTCCCAGTCAGAGCCACAGGAAAGTAGTTGGCCATCACACCCTCATTGCCACTCGCAGTTGGCCACAGGAGGAACTCGACAGGATTGATAGTCCCATCGTATTTCTCTAGTAGATGAGGCTGGAACTTCTGCGGCTATTGGACCATGCAAAAGTGCATGGCCAGGGCAGAACAGTCGCCCCCTACTCCAAAAGGAGAAGGGTTTCCTGAGCTTCTCGCCTTTTGCGAGAACGCTCGATATGAACGCGACCATCCTGCTGCCTGTATCTTTGGTCAAGCTCCGAACGCAGATAACAGGTCGAAAGTCTCGACAAGTGTGCGTACGACGTGCCTCGGAAGGCAGCGACGTCACTTGTTGGGACACAACACGTCTCCTGTGATGTGAAACTTAAGGACCAAGTCTACTAGACAAGGTCCTCTACTGAGAGGTTGCCTGCCCAGCAGGGGGCGGGCCTTGGTTACTGATGGCATCAGCTGCAGCTTCAACCAGATGTTCGACATCAGTATGCCATTGTTCCATGTCTGCTCGAGGAGCTCTAGCCAGGTGAGGATGCTGGAGCAGAGTACACGCAGTGATTAGCACATTCTCTGGGTTATTTGTCGATGCAGTCACCGACACGAGGGCACCATCCTGTTGTGTGATGTTGGCATCCAGAGCACGTGGTGGTGGTGGTGGGGCAGCAACACCCGCTGGGACAATTGCGCCAGCTGGCTGTTGGGCATCAGAAGGATTTCCTCCTTCAGGCTATCTGGCATTGCCGTTGGACATTGCTGCCGCAGAGTTCACCATCTCAGGCACCCTTACCTAGCGCTCCAAATGTCAAAGTGTGCAATCGACACTTCCCCCGGTACTACTAGATCGTAGTCCGCGAATGTTTGAGATTGGTTGGGGCGCGTGTGAGATTATGTACAATACGGTGACATAAGGATTTTTATGTGGTTTGGGCCACCTGAGCGTAATACCTTACTCCACGGGTGGTTGTTGTATGTATGAGTATGTGTGTGAGAGCACTTGTTTACACTTTTTCTTTGTACCATGCGGTACAACCCTTCTATACTCCCAAGGACTGGCCGTTACATTGTCAGCCTGGCCCGACATGTGGCCCCGGCGGTGTTTAATTACCTAATACACGATCTGTATGTATTAAGCACATTTAACAGTGTGATAACGCGCCTTAATGGAAGCGTTAACGGTACTAAAGGTCATCTGATCGTGTGTCATTAACATGGCATTAATGACACATAATCAGGTCTTGTAATGATAGCTTTATGTGTCCCTTGAATGTCCGCACCGTTGGAGATCTTGCAGTCTTCCCGTTGCAGGCTTAGGTTTGGTGGCTCGACATGTGGCAGCTCTGGAGCTTCCCTCTGTGTGGAGGCAGATCCGGAGATGCTATACATGTGGTAGCATCGGAGCTTCCCTCTACTGGGGGTTAGGTCTGGGGCCCCTGGACACGTGGCACGACTGGAGCTTCCCTATGCAGGGAGTTAGGTACGGCCTTGTGTTACACGTGGCGGTACCAGAGCTACTCAAATGAGGGCTGCGGGCCCAGTACCGCAAGGCACGTGGAGCCTTCGAAGGTCTTCAAGTCTGATAGGTGGAACTCTGTAGCTTTTCTTGCGGTATCGTGGGGTACCCGATACGTAGGGTATCGTACCTTCCATTGGGAGAATATAAATGACACCCTTTGGGAATACTCATAGAGGGGAAATGCTACATCGATAGTTTCCATGCTCTTGATGATTTACATGTGTAATCTAAAACCTACCAACAAGCATTTTTGGCAACTCTGCTAGGGATGAATTGGTAGTAGTGTGTAGGAAATATCAACAAGGTCCTATTTATAGATGGAGAAGGGTCGGTTCCTGCCACCAAAAGCACGCGAATCAGTCACCATTGACTTCTTCAAGCCGGGAGGAGCCAACATGTGTCGTTTGACCTTGCTTGGCGCCAGAAAGGTGTCGGCCAACCTGGTGGTTCGGCTGACCTGGTCCTAGCTCTAAACGGCCAGTTCATCCTCCGGGTGACTGACAGGTGGGTCCAATTCCATGATATGGGTGCTACACCATTGGATGACCTCGGATACTTCTGTTTGTGGGCCATTTGATCCGTTTCACTACAGGAAACGCAAGCACTTTTGTAGGTCGGATTAACTTACGTCGACCAGCCGACGAAAGTATAGTAACTTACATCGGCCAGAACAAACCGACATAATTTAAATAACTTTTGTCGGCGACCGACGTAAGTAAGTTGGCCAACAGGAAAAAACATGAACTTACGTCGACCGAGAAGCCAAGCCGACGTAAGTTAAAAGGCCGATGTAAGTTACGCTAAACTTATGTTGGCCGTTTTACTGGCCAACATAAGTAAATAGGGCTGACGTAATTATATTAATTAGCCGACATAAGTTACGGAAATTAACCTACCTGCGCGCACCTCTCTTTCTCCTTATCCGCGCGTCGCTTCGTCACTCGCTCCCTCGCCCGACGCCACTGCCTCAGCCGCCACCGTGCCCACCGCCGCTGCCGCCGCCGTCCGCCGCCGCCGCCGCGAGGTAACTCCTCCCCTCCCCTCCTCCCTCCCCTCCGCTCCCCTCCCCGACTACCGGCCCGGCCCCCCGCCCCCTCCCCGAACGCTGCACCCTCCTAGGACGACCGCCGCCGGCCCAGCCCTCCCCGCGCCCTCCCCGAGCGCCGCCCCCCCCCTCCACTCCCCTCCCCGGCCCCCCTCCCCTCCTCGGCCCTCCCTCCACCTCCCCTCCCCGGCCCCCCTCCCCCTCCCTTCCCCGGCCCTCCCTCCACTCCCCTCCTCGGCCCCCTCCCCCTCTCCGGCCCTCCCTCCACCTCCCCTCCCCGGCCCCCCTCCCGCTCCCCTCCCCGGCCCTCCCTCCACCTCCCCTTCCTGGCCCCCCTCCCCTCCCTGGCCGAGCTCCACCCCCCTCACCCTCCCTACAGAGGTCTCCCCACCCTCCCCCTCCCCTCCCCGAGGCCCCCCTCCCCTCCACGGACCCCCACCGCCCCCCAAACACCCCCACCCCCCCTCCCCTTCGAATTTGAAATTCAATTTAATTACATTGTTCAAAATTGAATTGAATTGAATTGAATTGTTCAAATTTGAAATTGAATTGAATTGAATTATTTAAATTATGCTTAAATTGCTTAATTGTTTATTTAATTATGCTTAATTAGTTAATTTGCTAAATTTGCTTACTTTAGATTATGTTTATTTAGTTATTCTTAAGTGGTTAAGTTGTTTAATTGTGCCTAATTTGCTTAGTGTACATTATGCTTAACTAGTGTAGTGTAGATTATGGTTAATTGGTTTCTGTCGAGGGCGGCGTCGGGGGCGGCCGGCTGTCGGGGCACTTAGGTTTTGTTGTGGCTATAGATGGCCAATGGGCTATGGCGGGCTGGCCCGGCCCGAGCCCGGCCGGTCTTGTACGTGCATGAAAACATTAGGCCCGGCACGACCCACAAATTTGTCGTGCCGGGCCGACACTACGGGCCATAAGCCAAGGCCAAGCACGACAGTTCCCATTTTCCACTATCGGGTCGTGTAGGGCCCGTTCGCGGGCTAAGCGTGTCATGCCGGCCCGAAGCCTGGCCGAGTCATGGTATATATGTAGCGTATATACCGCCCATTGGGCCCAACCCTAGCGTATATAGGCAATGTGGGTCACAATCATGACCCATGACTGGTGACACGAGGTGAATCGTTAGGGTTAAGTGTATATGGGCTGTGGGGCCCATTACTAAGCCTAAAAGTATGTAACCAGGTATCTCTCCGCCGCAAGACCCACCGTTCACATCGCGCATGTTTGTGAGTACGTATAAGACGATGAAAACTCCAAAAACGTATGTTGCGAGTATTGTCCGTGACCCGCAACATCCGTAAGGCAACAGGTTTCCCAGCTAACCCGTTGCCCCCCCCTTTGCACTTTAAGAACTGCACCGGATAGGGGGTGTAGTGTTAAATATGCGGCGTTATGCTGCCGAAATTTCGTGATTTGTGGGACGTAACCTATCATGTATACCGTTTGCGGGCTGAGCATGTTGTGCCGGCTCGAAGCCCGACTGAGCTGTGGTCACCTCCTCGCGCCTCATCGCCTCCTCCATAGCTTCTTTGCCAACAGTTTCGTCGGCTCACCGTAGATCTACTGGGGTCCTCGCCTCGCCTCCTCTAGACGAGAGTCTAGGAGTCATTGCTCGTCGGGCTCACCTGACGTGCTGGAGGCGAGGGAGGGAGCCGATGGCGGCCGAGCGGGGTCTAAGCACAAGCCCAAGCATGGCCCGTGTCGGGCTTCGAGCTGGCCCAGACCCAGTTCATTGTATCTCTCATTATTTTCTCTATCGTGCATAAATTAATGAGAAACTAACAGTAATTTGTCTTTCTATTAATTGCAGAGTCAAACAAGGTCAAAGATCGTAGTTGGATGTACACTGGTTGGAAGAGCAGAACTGGTGGTCACTCAGATGAGTGGTACGCCAAGATAGAAGCTTTTGTGGAACGAGCTGTTTCATTGTCAAATAGCGATAAGGCACGGTGCCTATGTACGAAATGCCGAAATGGAACATTTTTGGACAAAGTGGAACTTACGATGCACTTGTGTCGAAATGGTTACGTGTCACACTATGAGTTGTGGAACTTCCACGGCGAGATAGCTTCTCAAGCTGTACAAGAAGTGGAAGCGGACAATAATGAAGGCACGGAGGTTGATATGATGGATGAGATGTTGGAAGCTATACGACCACAGCTTACAGAGGATCCTCAAAAATTAGATGTTAAAAAGTTCTTCAAACATCTCAAAGATTTAGAAGAGTCGCTGCATGGACACACTAAAATGACAATCCTCAATTTTGTGACTAGACTTATGGCAATTAAGTCGAAGTTCTTCTTTTCTAATAATTGTTACAACGAGCTAACAATTTTTTCAACGATGCCCTTCCACATCCCAACAAAGTGCCTAAAGATATGTATAAGTTGAAGAAAATTCTTTCCGGTCCCAGTACGAAGTACAAATAGATTGATGTGTGTCCGGACAACTGTATGCTTTTCTGGAGAGAGCATGCCAATGAGAACAAATGTTTGAAATGTGGTCAACCGAGGTTTATCGAAGTTGTTAATAACGATGGTGATACTGTGACGACGGAAGTCGCACGTAAACAGCTTTGTTACTTACCCGTGACACAGAGGTTGAAGCGGTTGTTCCTTTCAGAATAAACGGCCAGACACGTGAGATGGCACAAAGAAGGTGAGCGTCAGAACAATGGAGTCATGACGTACCCGTCCAATGGTGAGGCATGGAAGGCGCTGGACCGTTTCAACCCAGAATTCGACCGTGAAGCGAGAAATGTTCGCATCGGGTTGGCGACAGATGGGTTCACACCGTTCAGCACAAATGCCACACCATACTCCCGTTGGCCCGTCTTTGTCATTCCGTACAATCTTCCACCGACTTTTTGCATGAAGAATGAGTTCACGTTTCTTAGCCTCATTGTACCTGGGCCAGATCATCCTGGGTCACATCTCAATGTGATGTTGAAATTGTTGGTAGAAGAGTTGAAAATGTTGTGGACAGGAGTCGAAGCGTGCGACTGTTACAAGAAGCAAAAATTCAACCTTTGAGCTTCTTATTTATGGTTCGTCCATGATTTTCCGGCATACGGCATGTTTTCTGGATGGAACACTCATGGTCGGTTGACGTGTCCGATATGTGCCTCAGATACCGATTGCTTTCGACTTACCCATGGAGGCAAGATATCTTACTTCGATTGCCATAGACGTTGGCTACCTCTGAATCATTTGTTTAGACAACAGAGAAATGTCTTTAGAAAGAACACTGTTGTCACTAAAGGACCAGCGAAATGTCATAACGGCTCAGAAATATCTGATATGTTTGACAAATTGGAGCCAGATGAAGGTCGTCCTGGATATTTTAAAGGTTTCGGAGACAAACACAATTGGACTGACATATGTGTACTTTGGGAGCTACCTTGAAGTCGTTGATTGTAAGGCACAACATTGATGTCATGCATCAAGAGCATAACATGGCCGAATGTTTCATAAGCACATGCATGGACATGACGGGCAAAACAAAAGACAATTTAAAGGCTCGAAAGGATCTCACAGAGCTTTGTAACCGTCAAACTCTTGAGCTCTCCGAAATAAGTGGTAAACCATGCGCTCCTTTCTGTCTTTGACCTAAAGAAAAGAAAGAAGTTCTTGAATGGTTGCAAAGGTTGAAATTCCCAGATGGTTATGCAGCTAGTCTGAGACGAGTCATGAATGTGAAAATGGGAAAGCTCATTGGGTTGAAGAGTCATGATTGTCACATAATAATGGAAAGACTTCTGCCTGTTATGTTTTGAGGCTACTTTGATGATGCGGTGTGGAAGGTGTTAGCCGAGCTTAGCCACTTCTATAGGCAACTCTGTGCTCAACAAAACATGCCAGAGATGATGACTCAGTTGGAGAAGGAGATTCCGGTACTTTTGTGTAAGATGGAAAAAAAATTTCCTCTAGAATTTTTCAATCCAATGCAGCATCTCTTAATTCATCTTCCATATGAAGAGAAAATGGGTGGTCCCGTGCAATATAGGTGGGTGTATCATACTGAAAGAGCACTCATATATCTGAAACCAATGGTTGGTAAAAGGGCAAGGGTTGAAGGTTGCATCTCCGAAGCTTTTACTCTTGAGGAAGTAGGATACTTCTCAAGTGTTTACTTTGCAGAGGAACACAATGTTAATACTTCGTTAATGTGGTACAATATGGATGAGCAACCTCCTTGTAGCGATCTCTCCATTTTTGCAACAACAGGCACTACTGTTGGTAGTTACACTTCCTACGATGTCAGCGAAAAAGAAAGGCGTGTTGCTTTCTTGTACATGTACGCTAATATGAAAGAAATGAATGAATATTTCAAGTAAGTGTTTCTCCTAAACTTATGCTTTTCACCATATTTTCCAACACTTGTATTCTAAAAGGTTCTCTTTTCGTGTAGTATGTTCGACAAGCAAAATTGGAGACATAGACATCAACCCACGAGCAAGCAAATAGAACAGATTTGACGGGAAGGAATAAACGGGGGATCTAATTTGCTTTCCTGGTTTCAAGATCATGTAATGTTTTCTCGTTAACTTATCAATGTTAACAACGTTTTTTTATAACTTTAGAATGCTTACGTTTTCTAATAATTTCATATCTTGGACAGTGCAAAAAAGATGCCAATGTCCATGAAGATTCGCGACAACTATCATGTGGAGTGGTTAAGTTGGAAGCTATGGTCGATATGACGTCAACGGCTTTCGATTCCGTACAACTCAATTTGAATCTCTTCGTCCTCTCACGGCAACATGTAATACCAGAGTTGTGATGAGGGCAATCTATTTGCAAGAAAACAAAACTCAGTACTACAGAATTATTCTTTGACTGCAAATTCACTTTTGTCGGAAACAAGACAATTCGAGCAGTATTCTTTGACTGCGAATGGTTTGATTCCATTCGTGGAATTCGAGTAAATGAATTTGGCATGGTCGAAGTAAAACACAAGGAACGGTTGAAAGGATTCGATTCATTAGTTCTTGCACACCATATAGAGCAAGTGTACTATCTACCTTATCCATGCAATAAATTCAAAGCTTGGTGGGTGGTACATAAGGTGAATCCTTGTGAGTGTTTATACGCTCCAGGAGATGATGAATATCATGAGGAAGCTGAGGCTGATGTGGTCTACCAAGAGGAAGAGTTGCCAGACTCCTTCTCAATCGAGCCTGGTGTAGTACTCGATGACCTAGTGGGAGACGCTTAAGATATCAAGGCTGGCATGAAAGCGGAAACATAATCAGAATCAGAAATTGAAGATATCGATGACTTAGTCGAACCTGCTGATTTGCGCAAACGAAACGATATACCGAAGAAGAAGATCGATGGGCTGGTTTAAGGAGTAGGGTTCATGATCGTGATGTTGATGAATTTTAAAGTAACATTTTATTCACTTAGTTAACATTAATTTTGTATATTATCTTTGCATATTAATCATTTATTCATTGCAGCAGGATATCGTCGTCAAAGGGGAAGGTGAAGGGGAAGGGGAAGCCATTGAGAGGGTTTGAGCCACCACAAGACCCTTGCTCAGGGACCTCGTTACCTTCGAGCCGACGTTCCCTCTTTCTGGCGCACGCTCCACCCTCAGTTCACATGTGCTTTCAGCGGACGGAGGTAAATTTTAGTTTACAATAAAGTTATTTTATAAATTGCAGTTGCTAATAATTATTTATTGTCAATCTTTTTTTGGTTTGTGCAATCTGACTCAGAGTCATCTGAGTCCGAGTCAGAGGCTAGGGGGCCACTACAGGAGCCTGAGTCAGAGGCAGGGCCGCTATAGGAGCCCTCTAGTTCAAGCCTCCCTTCGAAGCCGGCTAGCACTAGCCTTCCTCTACAGCCGGGTACTGGTAGCCTTCCTTTGGACTCCGGTGGTTCTGCAGAGCCTTCAGGGTCATAGGACGCAGCGGCGTCGCAGCAGAGGCGACGGACGAGGAGGACCCACTTTGTGGCTCCTCCTCTGGTTACTTCTCAGCGGACCACGATCCGTCCTATCGGTGACAGGTAAAAACTGTATATAGTATATTGAACATTAGATGTTGTTTTCCTTTACTTAATGATTTAATATATTTTGCAGATGTTGGTATGACTTTTCATTCACAGGGGCTGAGAAACACCACAGGCAGGTCAACGGTGTCCTGGGTGCTACCGTGAAGTTGCACTACCCCAGTGTCATTGACGTTTTCCCTGCCCTGTCGTGGGACGACTACGCTCGTGTCTCCCACTCGGTCCACGGCACGGCTCAGGGAGTCGTGTGGCACGATTTTATGGTAAGTTTAACTGTTTTATTTTTTCAACTCGTTTGAATTGTTAATGCATATCACTTAAATGTTTGTTTGATTAAAGCTGAGGTACCAAGTAGAGGAACCGGGCATGGAGGACCACGCAAGACGCGTGTTCCATTACAACGCTCGGAAGCTCACGACGGCAACAATGTCGAACGCCCAGATTCAGGCCGTCAATGCGTACTACAAGCGGTACCCCCGGTAGCAGGAGCAGGAGCAGGAGCAGCAAAGGGGTCCATTTAGGAAGGACTCGATGCGTACTTGACAGAGGAGCAGTACGCGGAGGTAATTTTTTAATATTGTTAAGTATTTACAATATCTGTGTATGTTAACTGCATTGATGAAAAATGAAATATGTGCAGGTTTCAATTTCCTGGTTACAGGGTAACACCGAGGCATACTTAGCTCCCTGTCAGTACTGGGCTAGCGACGCTTTCATCAATAAGTCCATAAAGTCTAGACAGTGTCGCATGGGGTCCGACGGCAAGCACAACTATGGCGGCGACGGCTACTTGCATTTGGCTAAACGCATGGTAAGTAATTTTTGAATTTATTTATGTGTTCCTAATATATTTATCTCACTAACACGGCTATACAGGAGCGAGAGATGGGTCATGAGCCGACCCTGACCTAGGTTTGGAAGAGAGGTAACAAGGGATGTGACCCTTCTCAGCCAGGGCAGTGTAGTCAGGTTGTAGCCGACCGACTGGTAAGTTTTCGAAATTCATCAATTTCATTATAACTAATACTATTATTGACATGCTCACAAGATTTATTTGTTTTATAGGCAAAGTACGCGCAGGAGGTCGTGAAGATACACAGTGCGGATTACAATTGGGAAAGCGCGCCGATCGACCCCCAAGCCGCGTACGCAAGCGGAGGCGGGAAGGCCCATGGACGGTGAGTTGTCCATTTTTGATGGAGTTGTAGACTCAAGGTCGAGGTGACCTTTGAGAGGCGCTTCATCGTCGCAGGCCTCGTCCATTGGGACCACCAGTGGTCGTCTCTCGCAGACCCAGCTGGAGCTCCTCGCTTTGAAGGAGACATTGACGCGGACCCAGACAGAGCTGGAGGGGTCGAGACAGGAGCAGCGAAGGACAGCCTTAATGATGGCCTAGATGCAAGCAGCAGTGGCGGTAAGTAATTTAAAGTACCATAGTTAAATTTCATAGCGTTTCAATAACATATATCTTCTAATATTTTGCAATGGCAGGCTCTTGCTCGACACACCAGTCAGGATATCGAGATTCCTACGCTTCCGTCGCAGCAGACACCGGATCAGGTGATAAACTCTTTCTTTAATATTGTGCTAAGCTTCTTAAATGAATTACCCACTCTTTCACATTCTAGGAGTCGGCTAGATCCTATCATGTTGTTGGGACGAACAATTGCTATGAAATGAACTTTACTTCTAGAGTGTACACTTTTACAAAGTTTTACCTCCACTTGTTGCTTGCATGCATCACTTAATATCAAAATAACCATAACATCATATGCAGTAAGTGGAATTTGGTAAAATTTGTTTCATTTCATAGTATGTGATAGTTCATGCTTTAAATAGATCGATTGAAGTATAATATGATTGTGCAATTCTTTACAAGGCTATAGGGAATATATATGGTTCTTTTGCAGGGTTCCGGAAATGCGGCTCAAACTCCTTCGCCACATCCATAGGCACCCGGAGGAACGCGTCGAGAAGATCTTGGCTCCGGAGGTAGTGGAAGGGAAAGCGTGTAGCCCGGTGAATGGTTTTCAAACCATTTTGTGTTGTTGTGGATGTTTTGAATGTTTTGTGGACTATTTTGTGATCTGCGTACTGTATAAACTGTTTCTGTATTGTTTTGTGATCTGTCTGGAGCTCGCAATCCTACGAGGTAGTCAGTTTCTGTTTTTTTTTAATGAAAACTTAGCTTATGTCGGCTATGGCCAAGCCGACGTAAGTTAGCCCAGTTTAACTTACGTCGATCAGACCATACCAACATAAGTTGAAACACTTAACATACCTCGGTTTTGCGCAATCGACGTAAGTTATGCCGCTTAACTTACGTCGGCCGGCAGCAGCCGACGTAAGTACTCCGACCCAGCCCGCGGCCCATCTCGGTAGATAACTTACGTCGGTTGCCAGAGCTCGACGTAATTGTAACACCCTCATATTCGTGCATCATGCCCTACGTACATTCTATACATGTTTAACATTAATCCACATCAAGAGGAATGAGTTTAAAATTGATTTGGAGCATTTAAAATTGATTTGGAACAAAACCGCACTCAAAATGCTGAAAAGTGCGGACTAATCCGATTTTGGCGAGGACTAGTCCGATTTCTCTCTGACTAATAACAGACTTGTTCGATTTTTCTGCGGACTAGTCCAATTTTGCCTCTGGACACTTTCGGACTTGTCCGATTTTGTGCGGACTAGTCCGATATTCCAAGAATCCTTGAAAATTTGCTAAGTCCATGGACTTTTCTGGACTAGTCCGTTTTTCTCTCTGACTAAAGTCGGACTTGTCCGATTTTTGACCAGACTTGTCCGATTTTCTCTCTGGACAACTTCGGACTAGTCCGATCCTTTTCTGATTTGTCCGATATTTCGCGACTCCCAGTTGATCTTTTGTTTTACAACTTCTTTCTTGGGGTTCACGTTAAGTGGGCCTAGGGATGTCGTGCCTAACTCTTTTAGAGTCCATGTGGGACTCTAAACCGGCATCTACTCCTCTCAAACTTGAAATCCATCTAACCCTAGCCTCCACCTCTATATAAACAACCACACCCCTGTGCTTCACATCTATTTGCCACTTTTCCACCCCACCCAAACCCTAGTTCGTGGAGAACCACCACCAAGGAGGGAGGAGGAGATCCCAAGCAAGAAGAAGAGGAGGAGGAAACGAAAGAGGATCAAGATCTCCATCAAGTTTCGTTCTTCATTACCAATTCATCTACAAGTTCATCATCAACCTTAGATCATCAAGATCCAAGTGTTACCTCAAAGTTTCTTGATTCATTGGAGTTCTAAACACCTAGTATACCTTCTATTCTCTTTTCCTTACAAGAATTCAACCCCTAATCTCCAAATTTACGTCGATCTAGAAAATCCTAGTTCGCTAGTTCTGCGAAGTGCGGACTAGTCTGGCCTTCTGCAGACTAGTCAGATTTTCCTAGCTAAATTGTGCTGAATTAATTCTAAAAGTAGATCTAATCAAATCCAAACCTGCATAAACTTGTTAAAATATATTAGAACTAGTTAGTGATCATTAAAAGCAATCTATTAACAAGTTCTACCTTGCATTTGCATCAATCATGCATGTCATGTCATATTGAGTAATATTTGTGCACTCTTTGATTGTGTTTCTTGTCTTGTATGTTTATTGTGTGGATTAGACGGATTTTTGCTAGAGAGTGCCGCGGATGATCTACAACATCAAGAGTTTGAAGGCTTTGACCCGAACCAACCGCAAGAGCAAGGCAAGTGTCCTTGAAGCATATTGATCCTGATTCAAAATAAATGTTTTGTTTGAAAATTGCATGCTTGTGTCAATTTGATGGGAAATCCTATGATAGGAAGTTTACTAGTTTTGTTGACCACCCTTGTCACCTGGAATTATGGTAGAGAGTCGGGAAGGGCTTTTTACCTTTTTGCTTCGCTTAATCAACTAGGATGGAAAAACAACTATACCACTCAACTTAATTATGCATGGATGAGATTATGGTTAACATGAACTGGTTAATATGATATGGTAATGGGTGATCTAAGCAAGCCTGGTATGTGGATGGGTTGGATGTTATGGTGGTTTTGCTTGCTTTAGACCTAAGGACCGGTTCGTGGAGCGACCATCCAGGATTTACAGTGCCACCACGAGGCCAAGTATGGGTGCGGCGTAGCACATTAATTAGGGATTTGCCAGTGCTATTTGGACCACTAAGTATGCTCGAGGAAGGGGTAGTCAGAATGGGTTTGTTGATGATTGGTGGGACTACCCTGGGATCCGAATGGCTCAAGAGGGGGCCCTTGGTTGAAGATGTGCTCAGTTGGAGACATTGCCACCGGTGAAACCTCAGTGGGGTCTAAATAGGCTAGTAATCCCTTTGTAAAGGCTATTTTGTGATCTCTTGGCCACACACCTACAGAAGTGTGAGACGACATAATTGAGATTCTATAGTCATCAAAAGGTGATGAAATTACAAACACATGGGTAAAGCGATACAACCTCTGCAGAGTGTGTCTAAAACTAGCATGGTAGCCGTGCTCCCAGTTTTGAGCAACCTGGAACCTCACATGATTAGAGGGAACTCGGTATTGGGATGGTATTTGGGATGGTTATGGGTTGGTATTGGTTATGGCTGGATATGGACTAATTCTGGTATTGAATATGGATATTGGTATATGATGATGGATATGGAATATGGACTGGTATTATGATAACTACATGGCTTATGATGGGTTTATTTCATATACATGTAATATATTGCTTTTCAAATGTTTTAATGTACTTTTCAGCACTTAGCCATTATTATATTCTTCATTTGAATCAGCCACATGTCATACCTTCCACACTTGCTGAGTACGACATGTGCTCACTCTTGCAACCCCCCCCCCCCCTAGCAGTTGCAGGTCAGGATTGGGAGTTTAATGGCGATAATGCGGAGTTCTAGGTCGTGTCTACCGTCAGCTTTGCCTGTGGTGTTGATTGGAGCTGCGCTATACCCTATTGCTTATGTTGCCTAGCTATTTAGTTTGCTTAATTAGTTATTTCTACTGCATTAGTGTGAACTTGTCATTAATATTCATTAGAGCCTGTATTCGAGGATAATATGGGTTGTGTAATAAAATTTGGTTAATTAATCTTGTTTTGTGGTAATTTTCTGTATACTCTTTTGTGAATGCACTCGTGTATGTGTGTTAAACGTCCTGGGCACACATATGCATTCACTTTGTTCAATTTTTGGAACCGGGTGTCACAGTAATTAAGTAACTTACATCGGCGGCCGACGTAAGTTACCTTAATTATGTCCAAACTGCTTCATCGGCCGGCAACCAATGTAATTAAGGGAAAACTAACGTAATTAAGTAACTTGCGTCGGTTTAGGCTTTAATTATGTTAGCCCTGGCCGGCGTAATTGCTCGAGATTCCTGTAGTGTGTGATGCCACGTGTCGATGCCTGATTGGCTGTATGGTATTTTAAAGGATCCATCCCCTTGTTTCACTTGAATTATGTAATATAATGCCCGCATGCACCAATTTCTCCAAGTACAAGTGGAACTAGGTTATTCCTAACTATGATGTGTGTAAGAAATATTTATTCCTTCACATAATGGAGTTATATTGATAGTCGAAATTTGTATATAATGACCGTCAACAAACTCCTCCAAGCTTACCCTTTGCTCGTCTCGAAGAAAAGATAAAGACTTAGATTGTTGATCAGGAGTTGCTACTATGTCCTATTTTGCAAAAGTACCAAGTGCACAACAAAGTATTCTACCTTGCATTGAATAAATTGGCTATGGTACCAAACCTTTTTTCTTAGTCATTATGGGGCTTATGCCTCATCCTTTTCTTGGGTGGTTGAAGGACAGAACAGCAAAATGAGCATGTGTCGAGGTGTTACTATGACACTTCCCCTAGTACTACCAAATGTAGCCCGCAGAGGTTCTTGTATAGGTTTGGGCACGCAGAGATCAAGAACAAGATGATGACATGGGAGATTTACGTGGTTCGGGCCGCCTGAGCGTAATACCCTACTCCACGGGGTGTGTGTTGTTGTATTGAATATCACTAGTATGCGTAGTGCTTGACTCAGCTTGGATCAGCCTCTGTATCGTGCGGTCAGTCCTTTTATAATTCAAGGACTGACCGTTACAGCGCTTGTCTGGCCCGGCATGTGGCCCTGGCGTATTTAATAGCCTAATACACTGTCTATGAGTATTAAGCGTGGTTAATAGTGTGATAACGTGCCATAATGGCTGCGTTACCCCTCTTAACAATGCTCTGATCGTGTGTCATTAATACAACATTAATGACATGTAATCAGGTTTGGTAACCGCTGCTTTAACTGTCCCTTGAATGTCCGTGCTGTTGGACATCCGTCAGTGTACTCGTTGGTGATGTAGGTCCGGAGGCTCCACACGTGGCAGCTTCGGAGCTTCCCCTTGCGGGAGGTAGCTTTGGAACCACTATACACGTGTCGGCACCGGAGCTTCCCTCTTCTGGGGGTTAGGTCCGGGGTTGTTATATACGTGTTTATTGCGGAGCTTCCCTATGTTGGGAGTTTTAGCTCCGGGCTTACATTGCACGTGCCAATCTCCGGGGATACCCATATGAGGGATGCGGGTCCAATGTAGTGTGACATGTGGGGCCTGAGGAGACCTTCAACTTCGATAGGTAGAACTCTCTTGCACTTCTTGCGATACCGTGGGGTACCCGTTACACAGGGTACGGATAGCATGCATCACCTAATGTATGAGTTCTACTCAAATTTCCGAAGAATTTCAAATGTTATTTGGATTTAAGTTCCTCAAGTAATGCACTCAATCACTCCTATGTGGGAAGTGGAATTTGTATCCTCACCAAGGCAATGCCTTTCTTGTCCTACATCTAAATAAGGCTTGTATGTAGAGCTTGGTAGGTATCAAGAGTAGGCATATTTGCAACACATATATTGCTAAGTCAAAAGACTAAGCCTTAGGAGAAAACAAATCATACTTTTGATCAAGATTTGTGCAAGTGTGATGAAATATTTGTGGAGTGGATTTGGATTTTGAGATGACTCCTATTTTTGTAGACTCTCTTAATTGAAGGGTTGATACATGGCTATTTTCTTCTTTTTTTTTCTCATTCTTATGGTCTAAGCATGCCTTTTTTCTCATGCTTATGATGTAAGCATGCATTTTTTTCTTGTAGCCATGTCTTCTACTCCCTTTTTATGCAATGATCGTGGAGAGAGTACTAAGCATGAAAGGCATGGAGTTTCTCTTTTTATTGTGGAATGATGATACAAAGGAATTTGCTATCTTCTAGTGTAGAAGTTTAGCATGTGCCCGTGTAATCTTGATCTTTAAAAGTATGAAAAGATTCTCACATAGGTCTATACTAGTATGACCAAGCTCACCATGAAGGCAAATAGCATATGCATAAGGTTTATCTAATTCGACCCATCATATGGCTTTGGTAGGAATTTCTATCAAACGAGGAACTCCCATTTTAAGTTTTCTCCATGAAATCAAGTTTCACTTTCAATTAGGATATTATCAGCTCTTATCACTATATGATATCCCACAACAACCTAGAATTGGACTTAGCGTTTGCTACCCACAATTTCCATGTTTCAGACAAGAAAATTCTAGGCCAATAAACCTAATACTTCGACAATACTAAGTTGTATGCAAGGGACTAGAGAAAATAAAACAGAGCAACTATTCATCATTTCAACTCATGCAAAGTAAAAATATTCTCACCGCACATCCTTTATTTTATTAACCTAACCTACACTACATTGTTATTTTTTTAGATGCAAATGTTGTGAAAATAAATAAATAAAATAATGGAATTCAAATGGGATGTGATGCAAGTTACGTCAAGTGGGGGTCCTCCTCCAAGCTTGTTCTTGGTCAAGATCCGCGATAGGGGTTGAAACCCAAACAACGGATGTAGGTCATGAGGTTGGCCTAACCTTGTTGAAGCATGGCTTTGACATTGGAGGGTTGAATATCAATGTTGGGTTGCCTTCCATGGGTTCCACGAGTGTGGTCGAGAAGAGTGTTGTCGATGTCGCTCATCCACACCTCATGGTTCCCATAGGTTAGATGTACCTTGTAATTCCTTTGCTAAGGTAGTGATAACCTTTGGCACAAAGGCATGACGTGTATTCAGCATGGTTTAGTGTATTCCGTCATTCTTTGGCTAAGGTGTATCATACCTTCTTTCCATAACGGAATAACTTGTACCTCTCATGCATTGGGTGTGATCCTTCACTCCTTGGCTTAAGTTAATGATAACCTTTAGCCACAAAAGAGTGACGTGTACCCAACATGTGTTGAGTACGATCTTGTTATTCCTTGGCTAAGATACAACATACCTATAACCACAGAGGAATGACATGCACTCAACATGGGTTGAGTGTGATCCATTGTTCCTTGGCTAAGGTATAAAATACCTTCTAGCCACATAGGAATAACTTGCACCCAATATAGATAGGATGTGATATTGTCATTCCTTTGTTAAGGTGCATCATACCTTTTCGCCACAAAGGAATAACTTATACCCAATGATGGTGACAATTCCATTGAGCTTGAATGAGTGCTTAGAATAGTTGAGAGCATAATGATCTCACATATTCGTAGCAACCCATTGGTTGCTCAAGGAGGGTTTCCATGTTAAATCTCCGACCTCGTATAGCTATTGTTGACCTTTGGGCTTAACTTTCAATATGTAGCAACCATCCTATTTTACTCCTTCGCCAAGAGATATTGAAATGAAATCCTCTTAGGGTTTCTAACAATCAGACCTTTGAATGCCTGCATAGTTATTTTACTCCTACAAACTTCCTCTCGATGATAGAGAGGGATGGTTATTTCCCGATACTTGTGCAAATGGATTTTCGGATTAGGTAACCGAATCCTCTTTTGTATGCACGGGGAAGAGCAAGACCAACGATGCATTGGGCCCAATTTCTAGTGTATCCATGAACAATGTATGAATCATTGCTAGGAGTGGGGTTTTTATTGATAAATCAAGTTGAACATTTTCTAAAGCTCCTACTCATGGCAATGCAAGTGATATAAATACACTATATGGATCCCTTCATCTTGTAAAATTTCTAACCATCATAATTTTTTTACAAGAGAAAATATTTATCATTTGGGTCATGGCAAACAAGATTATCAATTTTATCCTCCTGAACATTTTTAATTTCCTGCCTATGAATTTGAAATTTAGTGATCCATGCATGAGTGAGTTTCAAACTAAAATTATGGTCATCACTATTCCTAGGTTGCTACATACCAATTCAACCATTAAGTAATTCCATAAGCATTACTTAGGCAGAAAATGTCTAAGTCAATTTTAGGAATGCTTATGAAATTCTAGGTACTTGTTTAAATTTATTCCTAAGTAAGGTGACACTTCTTTTGAAGAATCAAAAAGGGAAATGCCAACACTTACTCTAGTGAGGATGCATAAGAATTGAATGATGAGAAGGTGTAAACCTTCCTTAATGTAAGCAAAAATCATTCAATCCTAATGCAATTCAAATGATGGAAAATTTTAAACTTGTACCTCAATTGAAGAGCATTTAGGGTTGAAGGTCGTTGAGTGAGAAACTCACAACCATGAATTTTGGTATAACCTTCATGTTCAATGTCTTTTACCAAGTTAAGTTTGGAGTTGAATGAGCTTCATCTTGTTCCTCCATTAGACCACCATCTTGAGCATTCCTCCAACATGAACTCAAAATGAGATCGATGGAGGGATATGCGCTTGATAGGGCCTTCCAACCTCTTTACAAAATTTTTCCTGGCTGCACTAAAATCAAGAACAAACAAATCAGCTCGAAAATGAGTTATGTTAGCTAGAAAGCATGTTGTACCATTTGTCAAATTGTTTTGCCCAACTTGAAACATCTTGCAAATGCAATGAATATTTAAGGGAAATATTTTTGGTTTGAATTATAAAGTTGAAATCAAGTGGTTACGCCGAAGGTTCATATCCAAATAAATTTATTTTCTAATTCAAAGTTTTATGATGGTTGGAAATTTTACTTTCCAACATGCAAGTGTGAAAATTCAAACATGCTAAATGCAAATGCAAAGATTGATGGGAAATTCAAATATGCAATTGAGAATGCAAATATGAGCTAACTACCCATTAACCTATTAGCAGAGACTCATTGAATTTTTGAAGTCCGATGAGGGGGACTTACCTCCGTCCATTTTAGTGCGATGATTTGTTGTCCAATCCCATTGTTGAAGATGTGGTCAACTTCTCTTTATTGACATGCCAAATCTCCTTTGGCATGTTAGTTTGACATGTGGGCCACATGGTGGCCCTAGTCTCTCCGTCATCTTGATGAAGACTTGTTGATGTAGTGACAGCTTTTCCTTCTTGAAGTTATTCTTTTAAGAGCATGGTGAGGCTTGTCCGTCCTTAGGGGTGCCACTTCGACCTTCTTGATATTCCTTTGAGTTAACCCATGCTTTGATCTTGGATCAAAAAGCTTCCTTGGGCATGGTGACATGTGAACTACACAATCAAACAAGAAACGCTTCATCAACAATGTCACTTGCCCTAGGTTGCTTGGGCTTGGTCGAAGGGTTGGGATCCCAACAAGTGATTCTGGAATATCTTGGATCTTGAATTCTCTTTCTCTTTCTTGTCCTAGGCCAAGGGCTTCATGTAGTCTTGATTTCTTGCTTGGCCATGGACAAGATACTTCAAGGTAGGCTAGTTTAACTTAAATCCCTAGAAATCCTCATAGCCTCCTTGACTACAAGGGTGATGTTGATTAAACCCTTGACCTCCTTGTAAATGGTAGCCATTGGAGTTGTTGTTTGAATGGAAGAACCCTCATGGGTCTTAGGAAATGATTCCCCAAGTGGCCCATGTTTGACATGGATTTTCACAAATCATGTGAATATCCATGGCTTGGATAATTCCATACACTTCTCCATTGTCTTTGTCTTCATGATACTTCAATGGAAGGTATATAACCAGCATTTTCACCATGTGAAGTGGTGTGCATGCCAATCTAAGGGAACTAGAGCATTCTTCAATCCACCCCTTGAGTATAGACCATATTCTCATCCATGGTGATTGAGAATATGGCTTCTTCAGCTCCGGCATGAATGTGGTCATGGGTTGGTGAGGCCAACCAATGACATGAGTGTTGGATGAAGAGCCTACTATCCACCCTATGGTGGAAGCAAACCAAGAAGAACTCTTGGAGCCCCCCCCCCCCCCAAGCTTGGGGATGAATGACTTTGGCTTCTACTGGAAGCTGAAATTCTTCCGCAAAAGGCAATGGTGTTGCCTAGCGGATATTTGTTGAGGTACGCCTTGAATCATCTTGCTGATGAGCATTATCATCCTCGTTGGCCATCCCATGAAATGGGTTAGCCAACACTACCCCGTTTTCACCACAAAAGGAGAAAACAAACAAGGGTAGTCTTGTCTAATAACTATTAGTACCTTTATCTTAATCACAAGTGATAGCTATCCTTCACTTCCTCTGCCTACTCCAGCAATGGCGCCAGCAATGCTCGTTGACATTTCTTATGTCACAGATCATCTCTCGAAAGAGATGATGTTCGCAAGCGCATGGAAACTATCGTGTAGCATTTCACCCAAGAGTCTTCCCAAGGGTAACGTATTTATCCCAAAGGAAGGCAGTGAAGTAAAGTAAACTCTATTCTTATGATCAAGGTATAGGGTACTAAATGTTTACTAGAACAGGGGTAAGTTGATAATAGGGGTAAGTTCATATACATAGCCTAATAAAGTACACATGAGTATGCTAATGTTGAATACTAGGACTTAGTGGTCCAACATATCGGGCACGGGCTTACCCTGGTTTGCCAAGTGACTCCTATCAAGAGCCTACATCGTAGCCGAACGTGGAGGATTACAATGGGGAATGGGCTGTCACCACCTACCGCCTACCTCTAAAAACCATGGACTGCGATGCATCCAATGCTACTTAACTATCCAAGCATCACGCTTGCATGCTAAGAAATACCTTAAGAGTTGCAACGTAATATTCATCGTAAGGCAATGACTAACCTAAACATCCTTGAATGAATGTTGGATCCAAGCACTAACACATTCATATTAACATAATCATATCATTACCTGATTAGACTATAGTGAAGGTGTATGATGTTTATGATAACATGATAATAGAATTATGTCTAGTTCAAAACAACATCTACACCTAGCACATACATGGACTCCACAACCAAACAAGGAGTGCTTTCCCAAGTATATAAGAAAAAAGAGACTAATAATATTATTATTATAATGCATAAAGTCACAAATAAAAGAAAAGATACATGAGCCATACCTTCGCAATTTGGACTTGGGACTAGAGGCTCCTCTCTACAGCCTAACCTCCACTAAGGAATTGGAGAACTAATGTATACAAGAGAGTGAATGCTCAAGTGGTGCATGTTGAAGTGAGGGATGAGGGGTCCTATTTATAGCTTGGAGAAGGATTGGTACCCGCCACCAAAAGCGCGCGAATTGGTCACCAATGACTTCTTCAAGCCGGTAGGAGCCATCACGTGTCATTTGACCGCGTTTGGTGCCAAGAAGGGGTTGGTCGACCTGGTCCTGGCTCCAAACGGCCAATTCTTCCTCCAGGTGACTGACGGGTGGGTATCATTCAATGATATGGGTGCTACACCATTGGATGGCCTCGGATACTTCTGTTTGTGGGCCACTTGGTCCATGTGATGTGACATATCGATGCCTAATTGGATGGGATGGTATTTTATAGGATCCATCCCCTTGTTTCACTTCAATTCTGTATAAAATGCCCCCATGCACCAATTTCTCCAAGTACAAGTTGAACTAGGTTATTCCTAACTTTGATGTGTCTAAGAAATATTCATTCTTTCATATAATCGAGTTATATTGATGGTCAAAATTGGTATATAACAATCATCAACAGTCGCCCACCATCATAGCAGAGATGTCAATTGTAGGCCCCTTGGGATGTGCCAGAGCTGGATGCTCCAGCGTCGCCCACCAACGATGTGTAGCACTTTGATGGCAGGCCCCTAGTGTACAAGCTACCACAAGAGAACCCTGTTAGCAACAAAAGCGGGGCAGGAGAGTGTACTCACTTATTAGCGCTTGTTGTTGTCGTTAACATGTTGAGACATCGACAACAGGCCCCTTGGGAGGCGCTAGAGCTAGGTGCTCCAGCGTCGCCCACCATCATCGCCAAGTCGTCGATGGTGGGCCCCGTGGGAGGTGCCAGAGCTGGCTGCTCCGGCGTTGCCCATCATCGTCGTAGAGTTGTCGACGGCAGGCCCTTTGTGAGGTGCTAGAGCTGGCTGCTTTGATGTTGCCCACCATCATCGCAGAAATGTCAACGGTAGGCCCCTGGTGTATAGGCTACCATAAGAGAACCCTGTTAGCAACAAGAGCAGGGCAGGAGAATGTACTCACTTATCAGTGCTTGTTGCTGTCGTCAACATGTTGAGACATTGATGGCAGGCCCCTTGGGTGATGCCAGAGTTGGCTGCTCCAGCGTCGCCCACCATCATCGCAGATTCATCGAAGGCGGGCCGCCTAGGAAATGCCAGAGCTGGCTGTCCTGCACACGTTAAAGGAGAGACTAGTTTGCTCGTTGGTTTTACCTGTTCTTCTTCCTTAGCTTTGTCATATTTGACTATCCTGAGTTGACACACGAGACTTGGGTAATTCAATGCATTAGCGCTTCGGAGTACGGCTCCTGCCGTCCTTAGGATGTGATCCTTCCGACCCCCAGTACTTGGCCGCAGTGCTGAGAGGCAGGGTGTGCATTCTTAGGGTACATGACCAAGCTAAGCAGTTCACACGCCCTAGACCTCCGGCTTGGCTTAGGACTTTCCTGGGAGGCCATCCAGCTTCACAGAACTCCAAGGATGGGGGCAGCCACCTTCAGTAAACATCGCAGGTACCTCAAGCAAGCCAGCCTTTAGTAGGATTGCACGGCTCCAGCAAGGGTGAGAGATACAGAGTGTACAACTGTATATATGAAGGAAATATACAGTAAATGAGTCTAGCATAGTTGATCATAAAATTAGCGCGTAATTTAAATGAACATTGTTGCGGAAACATGAAGTAAGACAATAATTCTTTTATATCAGTATTCATAGGAGGAGACATAATTTTTTACAAAAGAGGGCAACTGTCTGCTTCCGTGTGCCGAGGGAGGCAAGGTGCACAGGCTTAGGGTTTGGGACCAGGCTAAGCTGACTACACACTCTGGACCTAACCCTCCCGCAGCTTGGTTGTCCCAAAGACTGCTCCTAGACACTATGAACACCTTCACACTGTCCTACTAAGATTAATAATATACATGGTGCCAAAAGCTCCGAGGGTATCTGTGACAGTTGTCGGGCAACTTGTCGTCAGTTGCTACAGATGGGTTGTTGTGTAAAAGCCCCACATTTGAAAATAAAAAGAATTCAAAAAAAATGTGAACTTAAAATTTACAAGTTTAAATAGCAATTCAAATCGCATGAGCTAGCTTAACTAATAAATGAGGGTAAAAATATGACTTCTAAAAACTTGAATGCATTTCTAAGCTCAAGAATTAAGTACAAGAAGGAAGATGTGAAATAGAACACATACGTCATATAGGAGTATGTTAATTCAAACTCATAGTGCTAGAATGCATTGTTCAAAATCACCACTGCCGGTCTCTTGGTTCAATTGGTCGACATGTCCAAGTTTAACAATTGTAAACTTTACATAACCAATTAAATCAAGGCTCTATGGTAGAACCCACTTCTCGCAGAAGTGGACAAAGATCAACACCAGAAGAATGGAGTGGGGGCCAAGGTGGTACAGCTGCAGACCATAGAAGTCAAGCTGCTTCAAGAAAAAAGTGGAGAAAGGTGGGATCAGTCCCACCATGGCGTACGCATATGTATCGACCAATTAAATCAAGGCTCTATGGCAAGCTTCCTTTCGTCAAGGTCCTTATCCCAGGCGAACGGTTGTCATCATGAAAGGCGGGAAACCCGAAGGCGGCAGCCTGACAGGGCGCGTGGAACCGATACGATTTTCATATCGGGAACCGGCGACCTTCAATTGCGTGTGATTCGCACGCTATGATCTCACCTGCCACATCCAGGATATGCCACGCGGCGTTAGTTTAACTACGAACTACCACCAACGGCACATCCGAAGACCCTTGAAGACACGGCTCAAAAACCGAATAATGGACCCACCTCTGGCAGAATGACCTTATCCAAACGGTCTCTCCCAAAGGTGGGCCCAGGGGGCCACTGTCGGTACCCTGTGTAGCGAATACCCCTTGGGATTGCAAAGATCATAAGGAAACTCCATCTACCAGATTTAAAGACCTCCGAAGGCCCCACATGTCAGCCATAACCGGACCTGCTTCCTTGACATGGTTAGTCCCAGGGCCGCCACGTGTATCATAAGACTGGAGCTATCGCCCACACATGGGAAAGCTCCAGACTGGATACCAGTATGGCACCCCCGGACCTAACCCCAAACAGAGGGAAGCTCTGGTACCGACACGTGTACAACAGCACCGGACATACCCATCCTCAACAGTAAGCTCCGGAGCTGCCACGTGTCCTAACCCCCGGACCTTCAACCTCAACAATCAGACTGGTGGACCCCCAACGGCTCGGACCTTCAAGGGGCAATCAAAGACTTCAAGACCCGATTAAGTGTCATTAATACCATATTAATGACACACGATCGGAAGGCCCTTAATACCAGTAACGGCACTGTTAAGGCCCCTTACCACGCTATTAAGGGTAATTAACCTCATTAACTATGTATCAAACATTAGTAACCGCCAGGGCCACATGTCGGGCCAGGCTAATTGTGTAACGACCAGTCCTTGAACTATAAAAGGACCGGTCAACGATACACTGGGGGATCTCTCTCTGGGCTCTCGAGACACATACTCACTCACTCAATACAACATCAACACACCCCGTGGAGTAGGGTATTACGCTCAGGCGGCCCGAACCACGTAAACATCTGTGTCGATTTGCCACCATCTCTTGAATCTCTGCGCACCCATTACCGAACTATAAACTCCACAGACTACTAACAGTAGTGTCGGCAGATCTACCGGATTCACTCACTGACAAAACCAAACCTTGAATTCTCTTATGTCGAGTACAAAGCATTTCATCCTTTGACTAGTTTATTCAGATCACAATATCTTGCGAGTGATCATTCCTAATACCCCTTGATCTTCCCTGTTTGCAAGATTTTCATTTAGGTTGACCTTGCGAAACTCCTTGATTTATAGTGAATGGTGACATTGATATGTCGGGAACCCTGTGGTTGCCATACACATTATAACTTTTCCATTTTGACCACATAAGAAAGATGACATCTTTACTACTCTTATCTTACGGTAATGTAGTCCGATTATTGAACCTAATTGCAAAAATCGATGCTGATGAGATTAATGATTCATTGTTTAATCTCGCAAACTCCCTTGATTCTGTATTGAGTAATACTACACCCAGCTTAAAGGATTTAGTACACAAAGCCAAAGTTGAAAGCAACTGGTATCAAGGTCATCAGAATACTCAAGAGAGTTGAAGAACAAGTGCTAATTCTTAGAATACAAGACTAGGGCAATAAGGCCTTCATGAGAAGAACGTCACGAATTAAGGATGCCCAATATCGTAGAACCATTATTGTTCCTACTATGAAGAAGATTACTTCATTTTAACAGAAAGAAAAGGATCTCCACGCAACCTAGCTACATCAACATAATTTGTTAAGACACTAACTTTACGGGGTGATCTTAGTCATGTCAAGCATCTGAACCTGAGTTGCAGTATGAAGACGCAAGCCACCAAAGCTAGACAATGTGGTTTAAAACAGAAGTTGGACTAGCCACAACTTCAAGAACCTGCAAAAGAAGACGAAGAGTGTCTTTATTGCAATCACGTGGAACGGTGGAGTCATATCATCAACAACTTGTCCTAACTTTCTCATTTCTCTAGAATCTCGGAACGAGATTCCTTTAAGGTGGAAGGGTTGTAAAAGCCCACATTTGAAAATAAAAAGAATTCAAAAAAATGTGAACTTAAAATTTTCAAGTTTAAATAGCAATTCAAATCGCATGAGCTAGGTTAACTAATAAATGAGGGTAAAAATATGACTTCTTAAACCTTGAATGCATTTCTAAGGTCAAGAATTAAGTACAAGAAGGAAGATGTGAAATAGAACACATACGTCATATAGGAGTATGTTAATTCAAACTCATAGTGCTGGAATGCATTGTTCAAAATCACCACTACCGATCTCTTGGTTCAATTAGTTGACAAGCCCAAGTTTAACAATTGTAAACTTTAGATAACCAATTAAATCAAGGCAATTTATGCGTTTACATTCAAATTTAGATCAAAATTTAGAATTCAAACCAAACTTGCTCAATATACACATTGGACTCCATCATGTAGTTCCTCCTAAATTGGAAATGCAACCCGGCAAATTCGCAGCATTTTAAGGGTTCCTTTGTTATTTTTGTTTGAAATTTGCAATCAGCAGGGAGGAGATAATACCAAAGGTGGGACCCACTGATCAGTGGACCCCACTGGTCAGCACAACACTTAGGAAGAATTTTCTTCCTTCTCGGGTGCGTGCGCCATGCACGGGAGCCATCCGCTGTTCGGTTCCTACCTTTGTTCCGTTCCTTGCCCTCCATGCAGCACAGCGCCGTGCGCCTGCCGCTGCCGCTCGCTGGCGGTAGTAGTGTCGACCGCGCCCTGCTCCTGCTCCAGCGCGCGTAGGCTCACCGGCAACCGTGCTCAACACCAGCCCCACTGCCGGTCGCCTCTGTTCGCGCCTCCCACACCTCCACGGCGCTCCGCCTCCCTTCTGTGCCCCGTGCCACTCGCCTGGCCCCGCGCTCCACAGCTGCGCAACTGCCCCCACCTCCTGGCTGCCGATCATGGCCGCCGGCCTTGGCTGACACCAGCGCACGTCCCTCCACCTTCCTCCACGGCCGCATCGGTGTCCTGCATCCCGGCCGTCTCTGCTCGCCGCACTCCGCCCCAACGCGCCCACGGTTGAGCTCATCGCCGGCCCGGCCCTATCTACTCCTGCTCGCTCCACGCCCAAGCCAAGCCGCGACAGCTGCGTTCCTCATGTCCGCACCGTCCGCCGGCAGTATCTTTCACCAATCGCTGTGCTGCAGCACCTCGCCACCGTCCAATAACGTCAGCCAGTCATCGATGCCCGGCAACGTCGTCGCACTCTTCGCTGTGGTGCCTTCCGGTCGTGCGCCATGGTCGCACTGCCGTCCACGCCCCTTTCCTCCGCGGTGCCAACCATTCGCGCCATCGCCGACGTGTCTCTACCTCACGGCACCGCTACAGCGTTTTCCAAGTCCACCTCTGGGCAACCAGCAAGTCTATGCCCGCGTTCAAAGTTAGGCCACAGCTGCTCTGCATCGACGTCATTGCCTACTTTCCGTCGTCGCGGCGTTCTGCTTCGTAGCTGCATTCTAGCGGCAAGGAAAGTCAAGTGTGGAATGGACGATATGCAGGAACACATCAATGACACAACGACAATGACAATTGATCCAAGGATAGCTCTGATTTGTGCAAACGATTAGTCGGGACAATGCTGCATCCAATATGTTCGATGAAATGTCTACAGGACAAAAACAACTGTGATGATGAGCAGTACTAATTGGTGATGTAGGAACGCGACAACATCACAATGGGCAAGGTCAGCTAGGCCTCGAGAACTTCTGAATTGTGCGAGAATGACGGAATCGAAGGTGCAGCCAAGATGTTCGATGAAATGTTTACTAGGAAAGAACCAACATTGTTGATGTTCAGAGCTGGTCTGTGATGTAGGGGTATGGTGATGTTGCAACCAACAAGCCTAAGTGCCAAGATGCTCTTTGAATGGTGATGAAGTGACCAAATCAAGAACACACCCAAGATATTCGTTGAAATGAACAAGATGGGCATGCTTATAAGGATAGCAAGGTAGTGCGACTAGTGTTCTGTAATCCTGCACATATTGTTTAGTGACGGGGGGTGACTAATTGGTCATTCGTTCCTGTTGCAGCTTTTATGTCATGATGTCTCTCTTTTGACCTTAAGCTCCTTATCGAGGGTCCATCTAATTCTTGTAGATTGGTTAATAGTCGTTCTCATCATAGGAACCTCAAGAAGTAGAGATGATCCTATCTTCTATTGTTACTAGAAACCTTAGAATTGAATCCTTACGACACACGGGTAATATAGAGTAAGAATCTTAGAACACTTAAGGAAAAACCATAGTAAGTTCCTCCTATGTACTTAGAAGCTTTGTAGATCATCTACTGGTCCTTAGACGACTTCAATTCTTCAGTTATAAGATTTACTCTGGAGTTTCAATCTTATGCTTTGCATAGTCATCTCATACCTTAATCATCCTTAGTCATGTTGATCCCTTAGTCATCCTTACATTATTCAGTTGAACACTTTTTCACAAATCAGTCTTATCAATCTTATCTAGCATAGCTGCAAGTGTTAATTGCTAAGTTGCAATGTGTGCTGACATTGCACCTTTCAATTCATACCTTGACACTATTATGTCCACCTTGACTCATCCTCTGTTTGTCCTTAGAACAGAGACATGTTTGTCCCTCCTAGTCAAGCTTCTCCTTCTCAAGGTGTATAGAACCACATTGAGTCTATTATTATATTACGTTATTTCCTTATATGCATACTCATGTCAATAGGAAACATGATGGAGATGATCGATGAGGAGCTTCACTTGGAGGAGGAGCCGAGGAGTCACCATCTTGAAGTCCTTGGCGTAGTCATGGAAGAAGACCACCGACCATTGACATTTAATCGAGTCGCAAACTAAGGCAATCCCCGGTTTGCATTTAAGTGCTATTTCAAAGTTTCTATTTGTATCAGTTATGTCTAGGATGAATTTTGTGCATTAGGGCTAAGGTGCTTGTTACTCCACTTGCATGACCCACAAATCCCATGGAGTATTGGGTCGGTCTACAGCTTGACGAGTAGAAAATGCCATGCTAAAGTTTTGAGAAATCCGGTAGAAATCGAGTAGTTGGAATCTACTCACGGGATAGGATTTTATCACAATAGGTAGAGTTTATCAAAGAATGGTTTATGAATATGAATTGGAGACCGAGCAGCGGAATAGGATGCAGCAAGACGTGGTCACACGTGCATAGCCCTGCTTGTGTCGATTGAGGACTGATCCGTGTTCGGCCCTGCTGGACAAGTTTGAACTGTACCGGATGCATACTGGGCATATGGAACCCATGAAACTAATGTTACTTGATAACTCTGGTTTCGAGGCAATACCCCACTATCGATAGGGGTGGGTTGAGGGTAGTAAGGTGTAAATCTGCCGGCGGGCACAAACATGCTCCGTGCGGGGACCTTATGCCCGCGATGGTGGGACCGGTTCGGCATTTGAGTTTCTCGTGAAAGGTTGCTGCGTATGACGTGGTGAGGAGCATGACACGCTCCTTAGGCACGTGTATACATGAGGTGTTATTCAGGTGTCTACTGATTGCAATCACCGTCCCTCGCGGTTATTTGAGTATCGCTTGTTTATTGCACCGTGATGTAGTAATAAAGAGTAGTGGATATTATTGTATTGCAACTTGTATGGATTAGAGATAGCACAGTTAAAGTTTACAGTTTCCAAACACTTAACCTGTAATAGCATTATGTGCTTTGGGCATGTCATATCATCAAGAAAGCGTTTCTTGTTTGATTGCGGAGTCTATGATGTGCCGTGCCCGAGGAAGGTCATTTGCTACTTAAAACATGACTATAAGGACCCACTTGTAGGCAAGTCTATTTATGCTATTTCCTACCTATGTTTAGCCTTTACCTTGCATATGTCTAGTGAGACGGGTCAGTCTTGCTGAGCCTTATGCTCACGTTTGTAGTTAACAAGTTTTTGCATGTTATACTGTGGATGAAGGGCTTGACGACGACGCCTTACCCTCATCAGGGTTCATAGTTGAGTGGGAGCCCTGCATGCTGTCGTGATCAGGAGAGTGAGTGCTGCTAGTGCGAAGCATCCTAAGGGTATGGGCGACTTTGGTTTTGCATAGCTAGAGCTTAGAGCGTAGCTATGATGTATAGAATCTTTTCTTCATTTAGTATTGTAAAAACTTTTGCTGCGTTTATAAATAAAAGACTTGGTTTGTATTTTATTCTGGTTCTTTTCATGTATACTATTGGGTGTCGCATCGTATGACACCACCCAATGAGATTCTTGGATGTCGGGACCTCGGTCCCCACATGTTGAGCAGGTGTTCCTACTTTCTGCCTTGGCCCCCCGCCTTGTGAGGGATCTGAGCAGAGCCAGAACTGATCTTGATAGCTTCGACGGGAGTGTCGGTGCTGTCGAAAGGCTGCAGACAGGGTGCAGCGGGTGAGTCGCGCTGGCGCGAGCTCGGCGGAGGCTGACTCGGCCCAGCGCCGCCCTGGGCTGGTGCTGGGTCTGTTGTGAGTGCTTGGAGCTTCTCCAAAGCTAACACCATAGCAGTGGGGTCTCAGTGGATCCTGAGGTTGCCAGAGAGGGTCGGCATCTTCAAAACAAGGTAGACGTAGTGGGCTACGACCATGAATCTGTACAGTGCAGGCCTGCCGACAATGGTGCTGAAGGGGAGGCTGATGTCTGCGACGTCGAATAGGATGCTCTCGATCCTATAGTTGTCGGGCACCCGGAGGTTGATGTTGCCGTATGGTATGATGTTCCCTGGCCCCACCCCTGAGAATGGGCTTGAGGGGGTGAGCTTTGACATCAGGATCTGCAGCTGGTCGAAGGCCACATGGCTAATGAGGTTGAGGTCGGCCCCACCATATATCAAGACATAGTGGAGGTTGACATTGGCAATGGTGGGGGCGACCAGGAGAGGCAGGATCCAGGCTCTTGATATGTTCTTGGGGCAGTCGGAGGCGTCAAAGCCGATCGGCGTCTCCTTCCACTTGTGGTGCTGCCGGGGCGGGAGCAGGGGCTATCGAAAGCAATGTTCGGTGCAGGGTCTTGACTGCGTTCCAGGATCCGGGATCCCAAGACCCCCCCGAATATGATGTGGAGAGTCTTGCGGCGCTCGTGGTCGCTACTGGCGTCAGAGTCCTCATCTTGGTTGACCACCTTGACGACCCGTTCCTGTTCTGGTACTCCATCTCCTTGTCATCGTTGTTGACCTTGGGGTCGATCTTCTGCTTGCCCTCCCGCTGGCGGAAGGGAGCACCATCAGGACGCTGCTGTGCTCGCTCTTGGTATCGCTCAGCGCATCTCTTGATCTCCCATCACTCGCTCGCGGCGTGGTTGCAAGTCTTGTGCACCGTGCAGGGCTCGATGCTATCGTCAGTAGTAGGTGGCTGACGTGGGCGTTTGTCGGAGTGTGGGGTCTTCCACCATCGGTTGCTGCTGCTGCGGTGATAGGTGACCCATGCAGCGGCTTGTTCTGGCCGCCACCATGGTTCTTGTTCTTCTTTTTGCTACTACTCGGGGTAACAGCACATTCGACGGTCTGGCCGACGTCGCTCACTTTGGGGGCGGATTGGGTGTGCCAGTCACGGCCTTCTGCTGCCCTGACGCACTGGTCAGCAATGGAAAAGAGCTCGGAGACATCTTGCACGTTGTGCGTGGCTAGCTTCTTGAGCATCTTCCGGTCATGCACTCTCTACCAGAATGCTACTATTATAGAAGCATTTGGGATGTTGAGGATGGAGTGTTGTAACTAGGAGAAGTGCTGGATGAATGATCGCAGCATCTCCTTGGGTTGCTGGCGCACGGCGTGGAGGTCGAGCTTAGTGCCGGGGCACGTGTAGGAGCTGCCTAAGTTGGTCGTGAACTACCGGCACAGCTCATCCCAAGAGGTTATGGATCCCTCGGGCAGGTTGATCAGCCATGTCCGCGTTGAGCTGATCAGGGCGATGGGGAAGTAGTTCGCCAGGACGAACTCATATGCTCTTGCAGCAAGGAGTGTCGTGGTGTAGATCTGCAGGAACTTGATCGGGTTGATGCTCCCATAAAACTTCTCCAGCAGGTGTGGCCAAAACTTGCGCGTCCATGTTGTCAGGCGGAGGTATGGCGCCAAGGCTATGCACCCTCCGATGGACTTCGCCGAAGAGGCGTAGGAAATAGCATACCCCAGGGGGGTTTGCTGCGCCACGTCTGGCTGCTGTGGAGCCTGCTGCTATGGTATCAGCTGTGCCAAGTACTGATGCTGCGACACTTGCTACACAGAGTATTGTAGGGGTGCAGTCAACCCAACGTAATCCTAGCTTGACGGCGGCGGTGGAGGGTTTACCTGAGGCACTCCTCGGACGGAGGACTGTGCCTGCTCAAGCCCTTGAGGGCCGTACTCGGCGTCAAGGTTGTGCCGTCTCTCTTGCTGCCGCTCAATGATGACCCGACCATCTATCTGAGCTTGACGATGGTCAAGCTCAGCCCTTAGGTCCTCTGTGGGGATCTTTCCAGTGCTAGTAAGCCTGGTGGAAAATGGATTCGGTGGTGCGATGGTCAATGGACGGCGTGCCCAATAGCGACAAGTGGCATCTCCATTTGTTGGGAGAGTTGAGGGCCACCACGACTAAGTGGTCGATGTCGTGGACCCGCTGCTGAGCCGCTCCCTAGGAAGCATTCATTAACGGTGGGTGGTGGAGCAGGGACCTGGCTGCTGCCAGCGTTCTCTTCGGACTCGTAGTCGGCAGCTGCGGGGGCACTGACTAGGCCGGAACGTGCCCGGAGGCACCACCCTGGCCAGCTGCATCTGTGCGAGGGTGTGATTGACCAGAGTGCACTGCTCGGGTGATGGATCTAGTCACCAGACGGTAGCCTTAGAAACTGCCATCTACGGGTTTGATGAACACTATTGCAGTGAAAACGCAACCACTTTTTTGAGGGAAAAAGCCTCTATCTGGCGCGCCAAATGTCAAAGTGTTAATGTGACACTTTCCCCGGATTTGCTAAGGAGCAGGCCACGGAGGTTCTTTGATCTGCATGGCTTAGTCCTCTATTGAGTGATCGCACATATAATAGTATGAGATGGTGGTTTTTATGTGGTTAAGGCCGCAAGACCGTAACACCCTACTCCACAGTGAGGTTGTAATGCTGGTGTGTGTGTGTGTGTGTGTGTGTGTTGGGGATTAATTGGCTGTTCTTTGTAATGGTGGCGGTCTGGTCCTTTTATAAACAAGGATAGACGCCTTACAAGTGGGGTCTGGTGCCCAATAGGTGGCCCCGAGGTGATCTTATCCTATAGGTCTAATGCTTCTCACATAAGCTTCTTCTGACCGCGACTTGAAGATTCACCATCTTGCCGCCTGAGTCACAAGTGGCCCATGTGTAGTCATTGATGATGGTAGGGAATGTCCCATCCTTTGTCCCTGGCGCCGTAAGCTACCCACTTGGCAGAGTGGGGTAGGCTGTTGTGCCTTCACTGCGATGCGATTGGGCGCAGCGGTACCTAACAGTAGGAATGTGCCGCATCACGCGCCTGGGGAAGACGCGAGTCTTCAATGTCTGATCTGGACAAGGTGCACCACCCTCTTAATTCCTGCAACCCACCGCCCAGGGCATGTTGCAGAGTACGTGGCAGCTCGGGAGCTAACCTCTTCTAGGGAGGCCGGGTCCCGACCCGCTGGCCACGTGGTAGCCCTTGAGCCCACTCCTGAGTAGAGCGGGGGTTCCAGAATCGCGGGACACGTGGTAGAGCCAGAGCCCGCCTCTTCGGGGAGATGGCATGTCTGTTATCTTGAGCCATGTGGCAGTTCCGGAGCCCTCTCCCATTGGTGGAGCGGGATCCCGTCCTGCTGGACACGTGGCCGCTTGGGACCTCGTCCTTGAGGGGGGAGCTGGACTCCTCCTTGAGGTTCATGTAGGTACTATGAACCCCGTATCTGAGGTAGAGGGGTTCAGGCCTTCTGGACACGTGGCGGCCTTGGACCCCGCCTTGGCTGGAGGCAGGCCACCTAGGCGGCTTTAGCCTATGCGCGAGGGTACCCGGTATGTCGAGTACCGACAAATGGTTTGAAGTTTCTCTTTTTATTGTGGAAGGATGGTATGATGGGATTCTGCTTACTTCTAGTGTAGAAGTATAGCATGTGCAAGTGAAGTCTTGAATTCAAAAAGTAATGAATGAAATCTCACATAGCTCTATACTAGTTTGACAAAGCTCAATGTGAAGACAAATAGCATATGCATAAGGTATCAATGTAATGTATCATATGGCTTTGGTAGGTATTTCCAATCAAATGTGGATAACTTAAATCTTTTTAGAATTTCTCCGGAAATCTAAGTTTCACTTTCAAACTAGGAATAGCAACCCTGCCACTATATCATATCTCACAACAACTTAGAATTGGATTAAGGTTTTGCTACCCACAATTTCTAAATTGAGGTAAAAGCAATTCTAGCCAATGAAAGCAATATTTTGGAGAGTAGTAAGTTGTAAACTAGGGACTTAGGAAAATTAAAACAGGGCAACTATTCATTATTTCATCTATGTGAATTCCAAATCATTCTTACCGCACATCTTTTATTTTATTTTGAAAGCAAATCTACTCTGCTTTTTACTTTTTTTAGTTTTTTATATGGAAGGTGGATGATGGGTGAATGGAAATAAATACTCAAGGCGTGTGATACATGTTACCTCAAGTGGGGGTCCTCCCCCAAGTTTGTTCTTGTTCATGATCCGTGCTAGGGGCTAAAACCCTAATGATGGATTTAGGCCATGAGGTTGGCCTAACCTTGTTGCAGCATGGCTTTGACATTGGAGGGTTGAGTGTCGATGTTGGGTTGACTTCCATGGGTTCAACAAGTGTGGTCGAGGAGAGTGTTGTTGATGTCTCTCATCCACACCTCAAGGTTCCCATAGGTTGGATGTACTTGGTTATTCCATGTCTAATGTAATGAGAACCTTTAGCTGCAAAGGAACGATGTGCACTCAACATGGTTGAGTGTGTTCCATCATTATTTGGATAAGGTGTATCATACCTTCTTGCCATAAAGGAATAACTTGTACCCCTCATGCATTAGGTGTGATCCGTCACTCCTTGGCTAATTTAATGATAACCTTTAGCCACAAAGGAGTGATATGTACCCAACATGTGTTGAGTATGATCCCGTTATTCCTTGACTAAGGTACAACATACCTATAACCACAAAAGGAATGATGTGCACTCAACACAGGTTGAGTGTGATCCTTTGATCCTTGGCTAATGTATAAATACCTTCTGGCCACATAGGAACAACTTGCACCCAATATACATTGGATGTGATCTCGTCATTCCTTGGTTAAGGTACATCATACCTTTTAGCCACAAAGGAATAACTTACACCCGATGATGGTGGCGATTGCCTTGAGCTTGAATGAGTTCTTTGAATAGTTGAGAGCATAATGCTCTCACATATTTGTAGCAGCCCATTCATTGCTCACGGAGGGTTTCCATGTAAAATCTTCGGCCTTGTATAGTTATGGTTGACCTTCGAGCTTAATTTCTGATAGGCAACAACCAGCCTAATTTAATCTTTGGCCAAGAGATATTTAAATGGAATCCTCTTAGGGTTTCCAACAATTGGATCTTTGAATGCCTGCATAGTTATTTTACTCCTGCAAACTTCCTCTCTATGATAGAGAGGGATCGTTAGCTCCCGATACTTGTACAAATGAATTTTCGGGTTAGATAAGCAAATTCTCACTTGTACGTACGGGGAAGAATAAAGTCAAAGATGCATTGGGTCCAATTTCAAGTGTATCCACGAACAATGTATGAATCATTGATAGGAGTGGGGCTTTATGAATAGATAAAATTGCACATTTTCTAAAGCTCCTACTCATAGCAATGAAAGTGATATAAATACAATATATGGATCCCTTCATCTTGTAAAATTTCTAAGCATCATTGTTTTTTTACAAGAGCAAATATTTATCATTTGGGTCATGACAAACAAGATTCTTAATTTTATCCTCCTGGACATTTTTAATTTCTTGCCTAGGAATTTTAGTCCACAAAATTATGCACATCACTATTCTAGGTTGCTACATACCAATTCAACGATTAAGTCATTCCATAAGCATTACCTAGGCAAAATATGTCTAAGTCAACTTTAGCAATGCTTATGAAGATTTAGGTACTTGTTTAAATTTATTCCCAAGTAAGGTGACATTACTCTTATGAAGAATAAAAAAGAGCAAAGCCAAAACTTACTCGTGAGGATGCATAAGAATTGAATGATGAAAAGGTGTAAACATTCCTTACCAATGTAAGAAAAAAATCATTCAATCCTTATGTAATCCAATGAAGGAAAATTTTTGAAGTTGTACCTCAATTGAAGAGCAGTCCTGGTTGAAGGTCATTGTGTGAGAAACTCATGACCATGAACTTTAGTTTATCCTTCATGTTCAATACTAAGTTGAGGTTGGGCTTCATCTTGCTCCTCCATTGGGCCACCATCTTGAGCATTCCTCCACCATGAACTCAAAATGAGATTGATGGAGTGATATGCACGTGATGAGGCCTTCCAACCACTTTACAAGTTTTATCCTGGCTGCACTAAAATCAAGAACAAACAAAACAACTCGAAAACGGGTTACATTAGCTCAAAGGCATGGTGTACCCCTTGTCCAATTGTTTTGCCAAACTTAATACAACTTGCAAATGCATTGAATATTAAGGGGAATAGTTTTGGTTTGAATTAGGAAGATGAATTAAAGTGGTTAGGCCCAAGGTTCATATCCAAATAAATTTATTTCCTAATTCAAAGTTTTAGTTTTATGATGTTTGGAAATTTTAATTTCCAATATGCAAGTGTGGAAATTCAAACATGCTACATGCAAATGCAAAATTTGATAGTAAATTAAAATATGCAATTGGGAAATCAAATATGAGATAACTACCAATTTACCTGTTGGCAAGGACTCACCAAATTTTTGATGTCCGACGAGACTTACCTCCACCCTGATTAGTGTGATGATTTGTTGTCCAATCCAAGATTTGAAGATGTGGACAACTTCTCTTGACTGACATGCCAAATCTCCTTTGGCTGTCATTCGGACATGTGGGCCACATGGTGGCCCTAGCATCTCCGTCATCTTGATGAAGACTTGTTGATGTAGTGACGGCTTCTCTCGCTTGAAGATATTCTTTTATGAGCATGGTGAGGCTAGTGTAACACCCTCATTTTCATGTATCATTTCATGCATTCATCATTAAATATGTTTAACATTAAGTCATATAAAAATGAGCAAGTTTAAAATGAATTAGGAGCAAAACCGCACTCAAAAGTTCTGAGAAGTGTGGACTGTTCCGTTTTTGGTGCGGACTAGTCCGATTTCTCTCTGACCTCCCTTGGACATGTCCATTTTCGCAGTGGACTAGTCCTTCTTATTTTTTGTACCATTTTCGGACTTGTTCCGTCCATTGCGGACTAGTCCGGTATCCCGATTCCTTGAAATTTTGCCAAGTCCCTAGACTTGTCCGGACTTGTCAGACATCTAGGGGACTTGTCCGTTTTACTCTCTTACTAAGTTCAGACCTGTCCGATTTGGTCCGGACTTATCCGGTTTCTCTCTAACTAATATAATACTAGTTCGGCCCTTCGCGGACTTGTGCGGTGATCGCGATTCCGAGTTGATATTTTGTTCCACGACGTGTTTATGGGTTTCACCTTAAGTGGGCCTAAGGACGTCGTTTCTAAAGGGTTGTTTGGATTGTTTCCCTTGCTTACCTTTCCAAAGTTTGGTGTTGCCAGATTTTGGTAAAGGATTTGGCCACCCAAACTTTGGCCAACATTGGTAAAGAAAATGAACTAGCACAACACATTAGTCCATTGGCTTGCCAAATTTTGGCTTCAATCCAAATACACTCACATATCATGGTCAACTACCAAATTTTGGTAAAGTACGTATTGGAAACAATCCAAACACACCCTAACTCTTTTGGAGCCCATGTGGGACCCCACACCGGCCTCCACCCTCTCTAAAACTGAACTCCATCAAACCCTAGCCCTCCACACTTATATAAACAACCCCACCTCTTAACTTTACATCTCTTTGCCACTTTTGAATCACACCCAAACCCTAGATCATATATGCTGCCGCCAAGGAGGGAGAAGGAGATCCGAAGCAAGAAGAAGAAGAGGAGGAAACGAAAGAAGATCAAGAGGCCAAGATCTCCATCAACCTTGTGTTCTTCATCAACAATTCACCATCAAGTTTTCTTCATCAACTCTAGATCGACAAGATCCAAGTGTTATCCCCAAACCCTTGATTCATTGAAGTTCTAAATACCTGGTATACCTTCTACTTCCTCTTATGAGAATTCAACCATGTTTCTTCAAATTCACGTCGATCTAGAAAACCCTAATTCTTTGGTTCTGCGTAGGGCGGATTAGTCTAGTCTGGCTGTCTGTTTTTTGTTAAATTAATTATGGATTTAATTGAATCAACTTGAACCTGTTAAAAACTTGTTAATAACCATTGTAAATGATCAGTGAACATGAATAGTAACTGATTAACTAGTTTTGCTTCGCATTTGCATTAATCATGCATGCCATGACATATTGAGTAATATATGTGCACTTATTGATTGTAATTCTTGTCTTGTATGTTTATCGTGGTTTAGACGGATTTGTGCTAGAGAGTGCTATGGAGGACCTCTAGTACCAGAACTTTGAAGTCTTTGACCCTAACCAGGCTCAGGAGCAAGGCAAGTGCCCTTGAACATATTGATCCTATTTTTACAATAAATGTTTTGTTTGTAAAACTGCATTGCTTGTGTCAAATTGATGGGAAACACAAGATAGGAGTTTACTAGTCTTGTTTAACCACCCTTGTCACCTGGAATACATGGTACAGAGTCGGTAAGGGCTTTTTACCTTTGCTTCGCTTAATTAATTGGGATGGGAAAACAACTATACCATTTAATTATGCATTAATGAGATTATGGTTAATATGAACTGGTTATTTTGATGAGGTAATGGGTGTTCTAATCAAGCCTAGTATGTGGATGGGTTGGATGTTATGGTGGTTTGCTTGCTTAGGATCTAAGGACCGATTCATGCAAGAATATGCCAGGACAACAGTGCCACCACGAGGCCAAGTATGGGTGCGGCGTAGCTGATTAATTAGGGTATCGCTAGTACTACGTGAATCATTTGCCGCACCGGGGAAGGAGAGTCGGATTGGGTTTGGATTTGTGGCGGGACTCCCTGGGATCCGAATGGCACAAGAGGGGGCCCTTGGTTGAGGATTTGCTCAGTTAGAGGCATCGCCACCGGTGAAACCTCAGTGGGTCCGTAAATGCTAGTAGTCCCTTTGTAAAGGCTATTTTGTGATCTCTTGGCCATACACCAAAGGAAGTGTAATTGGCATAAGGGAGGTTCTTTAGTCGTTGATGGGTGATGAAATCACAAATACGTGGGTAAAGTGGTACAAACTCTGCAGAGTATTAAAACTATCATGATAGTCGCACTCCAGGTTAAGAGCACCTGGATGACCTACATGATTAGTGGGGTTTTGGATTGGGATGGTTTGGTACTGGTTATGGGATGGTATTATGGTTTATGGCAATGGATGTGGTTAATGGTAACGAGAAATATGGTATGTGGATGATGGTAATGGAATATGGATTGGTATTATGATAACTACATGGTTTGTGATGGGTTTACTTCACATACATACAATATATTGCTTTTCAAATGTTTTAATGTACTTTTCAGCACATAGCCATTATTATTGTCGTCATTTGTATAAGCTACATGTCATACTTTCCTACACTTGCTGAGTACGACATGTACTCACCCTTGCTATTCCCCCACCAACAGTTGCAGGTCAGATTTGGGAGTATAACATCGATAATGCAAAGTTCTAGGTTGCGTGCTGCTGTCAGCTTGCCTGTGGTTTGATTGGAGCTCTGCGATGTCCCTTTTGCTTAGCTGCATAGTAGCTTTATTAGCTGATTTCCACTGCATTAGTTCAAAAACTTGTCATTATTATTCATTAGAGCTTGTATTCGAGGATATTGCGAATTGTGTAATAAAAGTGGTTAATTAATCTTGTTTTGTGGTAATTTTCTGTATATCCTTTTGTAAATGCACTCGTGTATGTGTGTTGAACGTCCTGGGCACACATATGTGTTCACTTGGTTCATTTTCGAAACCGGGCGTCACAGCTAGTCCTTCTTTAGGGGTGTCACTTCGACCTTCTTGATATTCCTTAAGGTCAATCCATACTTTGATCATGGATCAAAAGCATCCTTGGGCATGATGACATGTGGACTCCACAATCAAACAAGAAACACTTCATCCACAACGCCACTTGCCCTAGGTTGTATGGGTTTGGTCGAAGCGTAAGAATCCCAACAAGTCATTGTGGGATATCTTGGATCTTGAATTCTCTTTTAAGTTTCTTTTCCTTGGCCAAGAGCTTCATGTTGTCTCTATTTCTTGATTGTCCATGAACAAGATTCTTCAAGGTTGGCTAGTTGAACTTAAATCCCATGATATCCCCATAGCCTCCTTGATTACAAGGGTGATGTTGATTCACCCTTGACCTCCTTTTAGGTCATAGCTATTGGAGTTGTGTTTAAAAGGAAGAATCCTCATGGATCTTAGGGAAATGATTATCCATGTGGCCCATGTTGACATGAATTTTCATAAATCATGTGAATATCCATGGCTTGGATCATCCAAACAGTTCCCCATGGGCTTGATATTCGTGTTACTTCAATGGGAGGTGTAGTTCCATAACAAGCATGTCCACCTTGTTAAGTGGTGTGCATATGGAACTAGAGCATTCTTTAATCCACCCCTTGAGTGGAGGCCATATTCTCATCCATGATGAATGAGAATAGTACTCCTTCAGCTCGAGCATGAATATAGTCATGGATTGGTGGAGCCAACCCGTGACATGAGTGTTGGATGAAGGGCCAACTATCCTTCCCAATTGCAGAGCAGACCAAGAAAAACTCTTGGATCCTCCCCCAAGCTTGGGGATTGATTTCTTTAGCTTCTAGCAGAAGTTGAAATTCTTCTACGAAAGGCAATGGTGTTGCCTAGCGGACATTTGTTGAGATACGCCTTGAATCATCTTGCAGTTGAGCACTTGCATCCTCGTTGGCCGTCCCATGGAATGGGTTAGCCAACACTACCCTGTTTTCACAGAAAAGGAGAAAACAATCAAGGGTAATCCTATCTAATAACTATTAGTACCTATAGCTTAATTACAATTGATAGCTATCCTTCACTTCCTTTTCCTTCCCCGGCAACGGCCCCAGAAATGCTTGTTCACAGCTACTAAGAAAACTTAACAAAATCATCCCCGGCAACTGCGCCAGAAATGCTTCTTGACGTTTCTTAATGTCACATCTCATCTCCAGTAAGAGATGAGGTCCGCAAGCGCCAGAAACTAACGTGTAGAGAGTATTCCCAAGGGTATCATATTAATCCCAAAGGAAGGCGGTGAAGTAAAGTAAACACTATTATTATGATCAAGGCATAGGGTACTAGTCAGTTATCATGATAGAAGTAAGTTGATATAGGGGCAGTGTGACACACAGCTAAGCAATATACTCTAAGGGTAAGGTGGTCCTAGCGAGGGTTAGACTATGAGATGGAGCTACTCCTACTATGCTCTCATATACATAGCCTAATAAAGTACACATGCGTATGCTAATGGTGAATACTAGGGCTTAGTGGTCAAACATGTCGGGCACGGGCTTACCCTGGTCTCTTAGGCGACTCCCGCCAAGAGCCTACGTTGTAGCCGAACATGGAGGATTACAATGGACGGATCGGGCTGTCACCACCTACCGGCTACTTCTACAACCCAACGCTACTTAACTATCCTAGAACCCCGCTTGCATGCTAAGTAAATACCTTAAAATTTGCAACTTAATATTCATCCTAAGGCAATGACTAACCTAACGTTGTTGAACCAATGTTGGATCAAAGCACTAACAACCATCCATCGCCCAGTCTACTTCATCAGCGAAGTCCTGCACGAAGCAAAAATGAGGTACCTTGAAGTACATAAGTTTCTATATGCAGTGTAATCGCGTCTAGGAAGCTCCACCACTACTTTCAGGCACACAGGGTTTTAGTGGTGACCTCGTTCCTACTGGGGACTGTGCTATGCAACACCAACGCGACCAGCAACGTCGCTAAGTGGGCGGCGGAGTTGGCGGAGTTTGAACTCGACTTCTTGTCGCAGCGTGCGGTCAAGAGTCAACCACTAACGAACTTCGTTGCTGAGTGGACGCCATCACCAAGCAACCTAGGGGGTCTTGACATTGGCAAGCCGGAGCCCAAGGCCCTGATCCTTAACGAACCCCACTAGAGGCTCTTCTTTGATGCCTCCTCGTGGAAGCAGGGAGCCAAAGCCGGCATGCTACTCCTCTCGCCAACAGGGGAGCAGTTCAAGTACGCAGTGCGCCTTGACTTCAAGGCGACCAACAACATAGCGGATTACGAAGCCCTGATCTTCGGGTTGACAGCTGCGCAGGTTCTCGACATGCTCTAGATGCTGGTCAAGGGAGACTCAAAACAGATAATCAAACATGTCCGGGGAGAATGCTGTTGCCATGACCCCCAGCTCGCGGCGTACCTACTATACGTCAAGAAGCTAGGGAAGGGCTTCGAAGCCTTAGACCTCTGCCATGTGCCGCACGCCGACAACTCTATTGCCGACGCCCTTTCAACGACGACATCCAATGGGGCCCCGGTTCCATAGGGTGTCTTTGAAATGAAGTTGGTACGACCAACAGCTAGGCCTGCCGAGCCTATTGAAGGAGGCGAGCCTAGCACCTTGAAGCTGGCAATCTTAATGGCCCTGCAACCATGGTGTCCACCAAGAATCGTATGCATCATCGGGGACTCCATGCAAGCCGGCACCCAAGATCAAGAAGCTCAGGAGGGTCCTGATGCATGGATCATGCAGATCTAGGACTACTTGAAGGACAACATCCTTCTCGAAGAACATTGCATCTGTTGAATGGATCGTCAGGGTGGTTGTTGATAGTTCTTAAGTAACACTTACAAATCATCCCCAGCAACAGCGACAAAAGTGATTGTTGATGACTACTAATGTTACAGATATAAACCCGCAAGCGCACAGAATCTATCGATGTAGCATTTCCCCTTAAAGAGTATTCCCAAAGGGTGTCATTTATATTCTCCCAAAGGAAAGCTAGGTGGAAGCAAAGCAATCATCAAATGGAGAGGATAGGTTGGTCTAGGTAGGGTTCTAGCAAGGATGGGTAAATGATAATTGGAGGTAGTGTGACACACACAAGAGCATTCTATCCTAAGGGGGTAAATGAGGCAAAGTAGGACTAGGCTAAGAGTTAGGTAGATACTCCTACTGTGCTTCTAATTACATATATATAGCCTAAGTTAGTAACTAATGATCATATCAATTATAAATTATCAAGCTAAGTGGATTAACACATCAGGAACGGGTTTACCCCTAGCAGCACTAGGATGACTCCCGCCAAGAGCATGTGGCACATCCGAACACGGAGGATCACAAAGGACAGATAGGGCTATCACCACCTATTGCCTACCTCTTTAATCCGTGGGTCTGCGAGACATTCAACGCTACTTATCTATCCTAGCACCATGCTAGCATATTAAGTAATTACCTTAAGAGCCTACACACAAGCCATCCTAAGGCAATGAACTAAATCATTGTTGAACCAATGTTAATACATAGCATAAGTGATTCATATTAACATAATCATGTCATAACTAATTAGACTATTGTGGGGGTTTGTAGTGTTTGTGATGATACAAAGAGAATTGTATAGCATAATCATAAATACTACTCCTACCACATATATGGAATCCACAATCAAACCAGAAATGCTTCATCCAAGTATATGAACAATAGAAGACTAAAGATAATATCTTAATTAAGAGCAAAGTCACAAATACAAATAGGAATATGAGATCCATACCTTTCCCAATTAGGAATTGGGAAGAGACTCCTTCTACTCCTATCCTACTTGGACTATGGACTAGAGGCTCTCCTCTCTACAGCCCAAACTCTTCTAAACCTATGGAGAATAGTGGATACAATGGAATGAATACTCAAGTGGTGTGTGTGTGTGTGTGTGTGTGTGTGTGTGTGTGAAGTGACGGTAGGGGGTCCTATTTATAGGTGGAGAAGGGTCGGTTCGCGCCACCAAAAGCGCGTGAATCAGTCACCACTGACTTCTTCAAGCCGAGAGGAGCCAACACGTGGCGATTGACCGAGTTTGGCGCCAGGACCAAGTCGGCCAACTAGGAGGGTCGGCCGACCTGGTCTTTGCACCATTTCTTGTGTTCTTTCTCCAGGTCACTGCCAGGTGGGTCCCATCCCTTGATATGGGTGCTACATGGATGCCTCGAATACTTCTGTTTGTGTGCCATTGATCCAGTGGTGCCACATGTCGATGTTTGATTGTCTGGATGGTATTTTAAAGGATTCCTCTGCCTCTTTTACCTCATTTCCTGCAATAATTCCCTGCATGCACTATTTCTCCAAGGACAAGTGGAAATAGGTTAAATAGAAAGGTGATGTGTGCAAGAAATGACAATTCCTTCACATAATTGAGTTATATTGACGGGTGAAATTGGTATATTACAACCGTCAACAAACTCCCCCAAGCTTATCCTTTGCTCGTCCCGAGCAAAGTCAAGACTTTAGGCTGATGATCAGGAGTTGCTACAATGTTCTATTTTTTTCAAATGTACCATGTGCACAACAAAATACTCTACATAGTATTGCAAAAATTTGCATGGTACTTCACCCATCTCAAGTCATTATGGGGCTTATGCCATCTCCAATTCATGGGTGGTTGAGAGATAGAACAACAAATGGAGCATACATACTCTAGAAATCAAGTTCCACTCCAATTTCGAAGGTTCAATTTAAATTTTATGTACCTCAATTTGATTCTCTCAGTCTCTCTTTTATGTGTAGTGGAAATATTTCGTCACCAAGGCATTTTGCCTAAATTCATCCTACCACTAAATAAGGCTTGTATGTGGAGCTTGGTAGGGAATATAGTAGGCATATTTGCAACACATAATATTGCTAAGTCAAAAAAGCAAGCCTTAGGAGAAATCAATTCAAAACTATTTAATTCAAGACATGTGCATGTGTGATGGAATGGAAGTGGATGTGGATATTTGAGATGACTCCTTTTTGAGTGGACACTCTTATTCTGCAAGGATGAAACATGGCTACTTTTCTTTCTCTCTTTTTTTTCTTTTCTCATGTTTTTTATGTAAGCATGCATTTTCTTTTTCTTTTTCTTGTAGCTATGTCTTCTACTCCCTTTCCATGCAAGAAATTTTGGAGAGAGTACTAAGCATGAATGGTATGGAGTTTCTCTTTTTATTGTGGAATGGCAGTATGATGGAGCTTTGCTTACTTCTAGTGTAGAAGTATAACATGTGCAAGTGAAGTCTTTAATTCAATATGTAATGAATGAAAACTCACATAGGTCTATACTAGTTTGACGAAGCTCAATGTGAAGACAAATAGCATATGGATAAGGTCTATCAATGTAATGTATCATATGGCTTTGGTAGGTATTTCCAATAAAATGACAGTAACTTAAATCTTTTTAGAATTTCTCCGGAAATCTAAGTTTCGCTTTCAAACTAGGAATAGCAGCTCTATCACTATATCATATTTCACAAAAACTTAGAATGGATTAAGCTTTTGCTACCCATGTGAGACCTATGTGTGCTGAATACATTGGCTATGGCGATAAAAGTTTTGAATGCTGCCATAACATCTCTTTAGCAAGGTCCAACTCTAGCTCCGAGTTTCTGCAAGGTCCGACGTGAGGTCCGACCTTGTTTGTCTAGGTCCGACATGTTTTTGGGTAGCTCTGGTGAGCTTTGTCTTTAGCTGCGGCATGTCTTTGATAGCTTCGGCATGTCTTTTTTAAGCTCCGATATGTTTTGCTAGTTCCGACTTATGTTGGTTAGCTCCGATATGTTTTTCTAGCTTCGGCGCTAGGTCTGACTAGCTTTGGTAAGCTCCGGCGCTAGGTTGTACTAGCTTTGATAAGCTCCGGCTCAAGCTCCGGTTAGCTTTGGTAAGGTTCGCAGCTTGATTGCAATGTTCTGGCTTTTAATGTGAAACGTTTCGAACTTGCTTTACATTCTTAGAAAGATTGCCTAGTATTCTTTTACTATGTTTTTGGTGCATTTTGGTTGATATGGCTGATATTGTTTTGATATGCTTTGCAACATGCTTATGTGAGGTGCTCACGTAAGGTGTTGTGTTCGGAACTGATGTAAGGATCGAAACGCCCAAGAGGGGGGGTGAATTGGGCTTTTTAAATTTTAAGGCAATTTAAAAGCTTTAATTGTTAAGCCCAATTCCCTATGCAAGTCAACTACGCAAACAAGAGAGTTAAGTGCGGAATAGTAAAACGTAATCGTAAAGGGGTAGGGAGAGGAATGCAAACGCTCGAAGACGCGGAGACACGGCGATTTTTCCCGTGGTTCGGTAAGATCACTAGGATCTTCCTACATCCATGTTGTGGCACCCACCAAAGGGTATTGCCACTCCCAAGTCACCAAGACGAGGGAATCCACTAACTTTCTCCATTCGCCATCTCCGGCAAGGTGGAGCTCAAACCTTGTACAACTTCGATGCTCCGGGCTTCCACAATTGTCTCGGCAAGCTCCGGAGCAATCTCTCTACTCTCCTCTTGATACAAGATGAATGCAATCACCAAGAATGCACTCCCTTACGGCTCTCACTGGTCTAGAGACTCCACTCACCCAGAGAGGACGCACACAAGCTTCTCTCTAGCTAGGTCTAGTCTATATCTTGAGGTGTAGATGGACGAAAAGGGTGTGTAAATGATTGTTCTAGGTCTTGGACACTTGAGGATGTGTGGGCATGCTTTGGTTGTCAAGTGTTATCGAAATGACTGGTGGAAGGAGGTTAAATAGCCAGCCCAACTGAATTAGCCGTTGAAAAAGTTGGCTGATTACTTTTTCTGTGTACATCGGATGATCCGATGACCACCTTTTCTGAGCATCGGTCTAATTAGATTAGCTGACGTCACTGTGTCAGAAGTGACCGTTATTCGACCGATGCTGCCCCTTCTCAATCATCGGATGATCCGGTGAGCTTTGTCTTCAGACTTGGTCCAGAGATAATGTTTCTGTTGAATTAGACCGATGTTCACTTTGCTTTTGCATCGGATGATCCGGTGAGTGTTTCTCCAGAATTGTTGAGACAAATTAATCTTTCTGTTGAACTTCACCGATGTCCACTTGTCTCTAGCATCGGTTGATCCGGTGTGCACTTCATTCTGAGGTCTTCTTCTTCTGTTGAGCCCCAATCGACCGATGTGTGCATTTTCCAGAACATCGGACGATCCGGTGAGTGTAATTTGTTTGCTTCGAGTTGAACTTTTAGAAGCTTCTCGAGTGACCTCTTTGACACTTGTTGCAAATAATGTTCTGATGAATATTGATCTTCTTGTGTTGCCAATTTTGATAGGATAGAGTCGTTGTGTGAGTTCTTCATTTAGCCTTCATGAGAATTGAATAACCCCCTTAGAATAGGTCATTTGAGGGGTCTCCATTCGTATCCAATGAGTGGTAGATGATTTGAATAGATAGTCATTAACGCTTGATGTGATATACGTGAAACCTTGCATCCACAAACTCATTAGTAATTACGAATGGTTGTCATTAATCACCAAAACCATACCTCACGGGGGCCTAGATGCTTTCAATCTCCCCCTTTTTGGTGATTGATGACAACACAACGAGTAGAGCATAGAAGTAAATGAATTTAATAACGCAATGCTCATAAAAGATTGTAACTGGAACAAAATGCAACACAAGGAGCTCGAAGGCTCAAACAGAGATCAAATAAGTCATGAAATAGCACACTGAATTACAATAGAAGCAAAAGATAACAAGCAAAACTCAAATCGAAGCAAATGACAATAAGTCCAAAAAGATAAAGGTAAAACTCCCCAAACTCCCCCTAAGACCAAGACTGACTCCCCCTAGAGCTAAACTCCCCCTGACTCTAACTCTTCTCCCCCTTTGGCATCAAGACACCAAAAAGGGAAGATGAGTACCTAGGACTCCGGAGCACTGGGGTCGACGGTGAAGCGGTCGACGTCGGCGGTGCTGTCGTCGGAGCTGCTCGAGGTGGAGGTCGCAGGTGCTGGTGCTGGAGCGGGAGGAGCTGGAGCTGCTGACGCTGCTGGGGGATCTGCTGGGACTGCTGGCGCCAGCAGAGAAGGTACTGCCGGTGGAGGTGAGAACTGGAATGGCACTGTCGAGGCTAGTAGAGGTGACATGCTGAAGCTTGGTATGGGCGATGCCGGTGCTGGAGCTGCAGTAGGTGCCAGTGGAGAAGCTGCTGGAACCTGACCAAGACTCGGCTACTGAGGCGGAAGGGTTATCCCGGTCTGCTGGTAGAGGTTGGTGATCAACCCCAGGATGCCCATCATAGCCTGCTGAGTCTGCTGCTGCTGGTCCAGGGTCCTCCGGTGCATCTGATCCACCAGGCTCGTGAAGCGGTTAGTGTCCTCTCACCTCTGGCGGGCGATCTCCAACTGCATCTCCTGCTGCTGTATCTGTAGCTCCGCGAGCTGTGCAGCCTGCTCCGCTCGGGCCTGCTCAGCTGCAAGCCTGTCCTGGCGCTGCTGCTCGACCATCTGCTGGAGCAGCGAGGTGAGCTCTGACGGTTGTGACACCTGAGCCTCGGACACTGGAGGTGGTGGAGCAGTCGAACCTCCCGCCTCCGCGTCGTGCTGCCTCAGAGAAGGAGGTGGAGGAGGGAAGTACTCCTCGACGCTGTCGCTGGTGTCGCTGTCCGACCAGACGTGCTCCAGTCCTCCACCCTGTGCCTCTGCCTGGGCGAGCGCCTCGTCCTCCTGGGCTAGCTCGGTCCAGTCCTCCTCGGAGAGTCGAGCTCTGACCTGACGCTCGACTGGACGGCCAAGGCGGCGGTCTCCAGGAGTGGGCACTCGGTAGTGGCCGAACCGAGTGGCGTGGAGCTCTGTCAGGGGAGCAGTGGCTGGCGAGTCCTCAGGTGCTAGCAGGAACAGCAGACGGCAGATCCAATGCCCGTAGACCAACTGCCTCAACATCCCAACTCCGTCAGTGATCACGTCCTCCATCTCGCAGATCAAGATGTCCACGATATCAAATTCCATCCCGTTCATCACATAGAACAGGATGGTCTGCTGGAGGCTCGTGAAGCCCTCTAGGTAGCCGGACCTCGGTAGAAGAGTACGCCTGAGGATGTGGTGAACTGTCCGAGCGGCTGGAGTGAGGAGAGCTGGCACCCTCGGCTGGTCTGGCGTGAAAGGAGGGGTGAACAGACCTCTGATCTCCTCAAACGGCGGTGACACTCCCCCTATCAGCGGCCTCCTCGGCGGGTCGGCTCCTCCGTAGACCACCTCGTGCAGACAAGTGAGGTGTGTGTCCACTCCAAGCAGCTGTGCCAGTCGCTCTCGAGACACGGTGTGCTGCTGCCCCAGAAACATGAAGTGGATCGAGCGCCGACCCTCTGAGATATAGAGAGCGGCGTAGAAGACTCGAACCCACTCCTCCACGTAAGCGCTCCTCTGGCATGAGAGCAGCTCCACAAGGCCTCTGTACCTCTCGAAGAATGGCCTGATCCCGTGTCCAACTGCTGTTGCAAGCTGATTCCAGTCGATGTAAGTGTGCTGGAACAGCTTATGGCCCCGACGCCTGTACGTCTCGTACAGGGACGCCTGTGTCAGGGTCCAAAAGCGGGGATCAACCCTAGTGTCCCTGGGCTGCGGGAACCACTCCTCTGGCAATGCTGTCCATCTGAGCTTCTTCAGTTGTTTTGCCTTGAACTTGCGATAGTCTGTAAGCCTGACATCCTCAGCAACTCTGGCAGCGGTATCCATCTCGTAGATGGCCCTCTGGGCCTCTCTGTCCTCTGCGCGTTCGACAGCAGTGGGGCGCTGACTCGCGGTGGGGGTCTGACCTCACCCTCGGGTCCTGACGGTGCACCGGCGAACCAGTGGCGTCACCGCAGTCTCCTCCTCATCCTCAGAGTCGTCGGGCGGCACGGGCTGCACTGTGGGCCGCTGCTGCCTCTGCCGAGACTCGCAGAGCCGCAAGGAACCGCGATGGCCGCGCTCACGCTCCTCGGCGGCGCGAGCGGCCAACTCTGCCCGGCGAGCTTCCTTCGAGAGCTTTTGTTTCTTCGCTGCGGGCTCCTCGATGGCCTTGCCTTTTCCCTTGCGATCATGGCCCATCTGGATGCAAAAGAGAGGGCTAGGGTTAGCGGAAAGATGATCGACGAGGAACAAGGATGGATGTCGCACGGCACGGTACAAACCTTAGCGACGAAAAGGATCACACGAACGATGAACGGCGACGCAGTGATCGGGATGATGTCGCGTGGTTCGTGGGAACCCTAGCGACGAAAGTCGTCGAACGGAAGGAGGGCTGCCGGCGGTGAGGTGGAGAGACGACGAGGAGGTGATGTAGAGGTGACGACGACGGTGGCGCCCTGAAGAGGCGGCGGCGGCGGCGTGGTCTGAGGCGGCGGCGTGGTCTGAGGCGGCGGCGATGGAGGCGCGGCGGCGGTGGAGGCGCGGTGGTGGTGGAGGCGCGGCGGCGGTGGAGGCGCGGCGGGGGCTCGGCCTGAGGTGGCGGCGATGGAGGCGCGGCGGCGGTGGAGGCGCGGCGGCGGCTCGGCTTGAGGTGGCGGCGATGGAGGTGCGGCGGCGGTGGAGGCGCGGCGGCGGCTCGGCTTGAGGTGGCGGCGCGGGAGGCGCGGCGGCGGTGGAAGAGGTGGCGGCGCGGAGTGAAGAAGACGAAGCGCCCGTACATCTTTAAAAAGGAACCCGATGACCTAACAGTTACGCGAACACCGGATTGACCGATGCGCATCGGGGGGGGGGGGGGGTCATCGGTCGAGTTCAACAGAGAGTTGGTCCAAAAACTCTCTTTGCACACCGGATGATCCGACGTTGCTACGTCGATCATCGGTCGAATTCTACAGGGTAACAGAGGATTGAACATCGGATTCTCCGATGTTTCCTGAAATGAACTCATCGGTCGATTTCTTGGTTCTGACTGATCTGTTCAATGAACTGAAGCATCAATTGATCCGATGTAGCTGCTGACCCTAGCATCAGATAGTCCGATGACTACAGAAAACCTAAGAATTCCCATATATGTCCGTTGACTTAAAACACACAAAGAGAAAACGAGTCTTAGGACCTTTTGGGCACCTCCTAACCCCTAATAATAGGCTTTTCAATATAGTGCCACATATTGGCTAAGCCCTTAAACAAATAGATCACACAAGGAAAATTAGGAGGGAAAAACCAAGAAAATGTAAGGTCCATGCTTTGTGAGCTAGAGTATGGAAACTTCTATCTCTTTAAAGCATGTTCCTTTAGAATTTTGCTCTTTCCACATCATATGAGTTAAGATATTGCATTTCAAACAAGTCTTCTTCTCATGATGTGGGTTCCCCTTTGTGACAATCTACCGTATGCAATGCCAAACAAGTTAATGCAAGATATTAAATGAGTGCAAGTTTATATGGCAGGAATCATGCAAGGCATAAAATAAATCTATCTTGCCAAGTTTAAACCTTCCAAAGGCTTCCTCAGGGAAAACTATTTCTAGCTCGCCCCTATCCTTTGGGAGTTAGGCAAGACCTATATGATACGCAACCTTACATGAACATGGCAACTTACATGACGTTAGATGCATCTAGCACATTTAATTCACTTCTAAGCCTAGAAAAAGTTTTCTCATCAAGTGGTTTGGTGAAGATATCCGCCAATTGTTCTTCGGACCTAACACCTTGCAATGAGATGTCTCCCTTAGCCTCATGGTCCCACAAGAAGTGATGGCGAATATCAATGTGCTTGGTGCGGGAGTGTTGAAGGGGGTTTCTAGCTATCTTAACCGCACTTTCATTGTCACAAAGGAGAGGCACACAACCAAACTTAATTCCAAAGTCCAAAAGGGTTTGCTTCATATATAGAATTTGGGCACAACATGCACCGGCCGCTATATACTCCGCCTCCGCGGTGGACAAAGCCACGGAATTTTTCTTTTTGCTAGACCAAGATACTAGGGAACGCCCAAGTAAGTGGCACCCTCCGGAGGTACTCTTGCGGTCCACACGACATCCGGCAAAGTCCGAATCCGAGTAGCCTAAGAGATGAAAACTAGCGTTCTTGGGGTACCACAACCCTACACTTGGGGTATGCTTGAGATACCGAAGTATCCTAAAGACCGCCTTCTTGTGCGATTCTTTAGGTGCCACTTGAAAGCGAGCACACAAGCACACACTAAACATAATATCAGGCCTAGATGCGGTAAGATATAACAATGAGCCAATCATGGAACGGTAATGAGATTGATCAATAGGTTTACCGTCCATGTCCGCATCGAGATGGCAATTTGTCGCCATTGGAGTGCTTCTTGAGCTACAATCTCCCATCTCAAATTTCTTCAAGAGGTCCTTTGTGTACTTCTCTTGATAGATGAAGGTCCCCTCTTGAAGTTGCTTGATTTGAAATCCTAGGAAGAAGTTGAGCTCTCCAATCATTGACATCTCGAATTCCCTAGACATCATTTTGCCAAACTCATGGCTAAGAGCTTTGTTAGTTGAGCCAAAAATAATGTCATCAACGTAAATTTGACAAAGAAATAAATCTCCGTCGATGTCCTTGGTGAAGAGTGTAGTATCCACCCTCCCGATCTTGAATCCTTGCATGACTAGGAAATCCCTTAGTCGTTCATACCACGCCCTAGGTGCTTGCTTGAGTCCGTAGAGCGCCTTTGTAACCTATACACATGATTAGGATTCCTCGGATCTTCAAACCCGGGAGGTTGCTCAACATAAACAAGCTCGTTAATATAGCCATAAAGAAAGGCACTTTTCACATCCATTTGATAAAGCATTATGTTATGATTTGAAGCAAAAGCAAGGAGTTTACGAATAGCTTCTAACCGAGCGACCGGAGCGAATGTCTCTCCAAAGTCTAGTCCTTCAACTTGCGCAAAACCCTTGGCCACAAGTCTTGCCTTGTTGCGGACCACAACGCCATTCTCATCTTGCTTGTTGCGGTACACCCACTTCGTTCCGATGACATTCTTGTCCTTGGGTCGCTCCTCCAACACCCAAACTTCGTTGCGGGTGAAGTTGTTGAGTTCTTCTTGCATTGCCATCACCCAATTTGGATCTTGAAGTGCTTCCTCGATGCGAGTGGGTTCTACACACGAAACAAACGAGTAGTGCTCACAAAACGAAGCAACATGGCGAGAACGAGTACTTACTCCCCGTGACGGACTTCCGATGATTTGATCCATCGGATGCGCCTTGGAGATGCGCCCATGCCTCATGAGTGGTTGTGAAGCACTTGGCGGTGGTGATGCGTTTTGCTCATCTTGTGGATGGACTTGATCTTGGACTTCTTCTTCTTCATCTAGATGTTGTAGGACTTGTGAATCTTGCGTAGGCAATGGATCATCTTTTTCTTCTTCTTCTTCAACTTGAGGCGCCATGGAGGTGTCGATGTTAGCATTTGAGGCTCCCCCTTGATCATGGCTCTCCTCAACTTCGGGCTTGATGTCTCCAATGGTCATGTTCTTCATGGCTTCTCGTAGAGGCTCATCATCTATATCATCATGACCAAAACTCTCCTCTTGGGAGCCATTAGTCTCATCAAACTCAACATCACAACTTTCTTCAACTAACCCGGAGGTTTGGTTGAATACTCGATATGCTTTTGAGTTTGATGCATAACCAAGAAAAATACCAACATCACACCTTCTTTCAAACTTACCAAGCCTCTTCTTGCGGTAGATGTAGCACTTGCATCCGAAGACTCGGAAGTAGGAGATGTTGGGCTTTCTCCCAATGAGGAGCTCATAGGGGGTCTTTTGAAGTAGTCGATGAAGATAGATCCTATTAGCGGCATGGCACGCCGTGTTGATTGCTTCGGCCCAAAACTTCTCCGACGTGCCATAGTCATCAAGCATTGCTCTTGCAAGGGTGATGAGAGTCCTGTTCTTCCTTTCAACGACACCATTTTGTTGAGGGGTGTATGTGGCCGAAAACTCGTGCTTCACGCCTTCACGGTCACACCACTCCCCAATGTTGTAGTTCTTGAACTCGGTGCCGTTGTCACTCCGGACCTTGATGATGGGAAGTTGAAATTCCCTTTGAGCTCGTTTTGCAAAGGTCTTGAGGACTTCCGGAGTTTCACCCTTGTCACCTAGAAACAATGTCCAAGCATATCGAGAATAATCATCAACAATAACGAGACAATAGAGGTTACCACCAAGACTTTGGTATGTGGACGGTCCGAAGAGGTCCATGTGAAGCAGTTCAAGTGGCTTGGAGGTTGACACCATTGTCTTCATCGGATGGTGCGAGGCAACTTGCTTCCCGGCTTGACATGCGCTACAAAGCTTGTTCTTCTCAAATGTGACGTCCTTCACGCCGGTCACCATCCCAAGCTTGAATGACTTCTTGAGCTTGCTCATCCCTATGTGAGCAATGCGTCGATGCCATAGCCAACCCAAACTTGTCTTGGTGAAAAGACAAGTGGTCAAGCTAGCGTTCTTGTTGGAGAAGTCCACCAAGTAAAGATGCCCGTGCCTAAACCCCTTGAAGATTAGTTCTTTGCTAGACTCACTAGACACCACAACACCATTCTTGTCAAATGTGCACGTTAGTCCAAGATCACATAATTGAGCAATAGAGAGTAAATTGAAACTAAGAGACTTAAAATAAAGCACGTTAGAGATAGACAGATCATTAGAAATATCAATTTTACCTAAACCAATTACCTTCCCCTTTGAGTTATCACCAAAGGTGACTTGTTCGTGATTGCCGGGGTCCTCTATGGAGGTGAACATACCATCATTGCCGGTCATGTGTTGAGTGCACCCACTATCGAGTACCCAATGTTTTCCTCCGGCTTTGTAGTTCACCTACACACATGAAGTTAGTTTTTGAGTTTAGGAACCCAAGCCAACTTAGGTCCTTGTATGTGTGATACAAGTGATTTTGGGACCCAAAGTTGCTTGGGGAGCTTCCCCTTCATGCCCTTGATGTCTTTGCCGATGAACTTTGCCTTCACCTTCCCACCTACTTTGCTCAATAGATAATAGTGATTATCAAAGGTAGATGTATAGTTAGGAGGCAATTTGGGAGAAGGATGATTAGGAAGAGGACACTCCCTTGTGTGATGTCCAGTGACCTCACAGTGTTGGCAATAGGAACCAACTTCCTTGATGAAGCTTGTCCTAAGCTCCGGTGAGGGCACCTTCCCTTTGTTTGGCACTGGGAAGGATCCAAGTCCTCTCTTGTTGAAGCCTTTGGCTTGTTGGAAGAGGATTTCCTTATGCTTGTCCTCTCCCTTGGTTAGTCTTGCCACGCTAGCATGGAGACTTTCAATCTCGTCCATTAGCTCCTTCTCCCTAGCATTTGCTTTCAACGGCAAAGACTCATGCAAATTGTTAGTGGCATGTGAACTAGCAGGTATTTTGCCATCAAGGGTTTCTTTCTTCAAGTTTTTCAATTTTAGTTCAATAGCTTCATAAGCAAGGTTAAGTACTTGATGCTCTTGAACCAACTCATTGTGCTTGCCCGAGAGTGCTTGATGAGCTAAGTCAAGCTCATGGTGATCAAGCTTGATTTGAGCCTTCTCTTCCTCAATTTGCTTGACATGAGACTTGAGCATGTCATGCTCCTTAAGTATGCTTTCATACTTGTCATGCAAATTGAGGTTAGCACTCTCAAGCTTAGCACGAGCTTGTTCAAGTGCCTTAACCTTGCCCTTTTCCCTTTTTATGATGGCATGATATTCATTAATCATAGATGCTAATTCATCGGGAGAAAGTTCATCATCATCACTAGAGTCATCACATACCTTGGTGTTACCTTTCGCCATGAGGCACATGGGCGGTGGGGGAAGAGGTGAGTCATCCTTGTTGACGATAGCGAGGCTTGCCAAGTTTTCTTCCTCATCTTCACTATCATCGTCACTTGTTTCCTCATCGGTGACCCACTCATTGGCTTCGCACATGAAGACCTTTTGAGGCCCTCTTCTCTTCTTTGGAAAGAGCTTAGTCTTCTTGCCTTTGTCAAATTTCTTCTTTCCAAAGGAGCGCTTGGGCTTGACCCCTTCTTCATCTTCATCACTTTCTTCTAGCTTTCGATGCTTTCCCTTGTGGTTGTCCTTCCTCTTGTCCGGTTTTGGACAATCATATGATATGTGGCCTTGATCACCACAATTATAGCATATCTTGTTTTCATCTTTTCTTGGAAGGAAGGCTTTCTTCTTGGGATCAAAGGAGTAACCCTTCTTTGCGATCTTGGAGTTTAACCGTGAGAATTTCCTCATCATCAATGCAAGCTCGTCATCGTCCTCTTCGCTTGTTGCTTGCTCTTCTTCACTTGAGCTAGGCTCAACTACTTTCTTCTTCTTGGGAGTTGTCTTCTTGGTTGAGGCCTTGAGAGCAATGGTCTTTGACGATGACTCCTCCATCATTCCAAGAACGCTCATCTCATGAGCATGAATTTCTCCAATAAGCTCCGAGACTTCAATGTTGTCAAGCGATTCCTTTTGGAGCATTGAATTGATAATGTTGTACTTGGGCTTGGGTAGAAGCATGAGGATCTTGCGGTTAATAAGTCCCTTACCAAGAGAGGCAATGTCAAGTGCGTTAATCTCCTCAATGAGTACATTTAAACGGGAAAACATTTGATTAACATTCTCATGAGGAAGCATTTTGAATTCATCATACTTGGATTTAAGCAAGTGATATTTGAGTTCTTTAACACGAGATGAGCCCTCATGTATTTCAATTAAACATGCCCAAATTTCACATGCTTTCTCTTTACTAGCAATTCTAGCAAATACGTCTTGACTTATGCATTCGTAGATAGCATTTCTAGCCTTAGCATCCCATTTTAGTTGATCACCAACATAATTGAGATCTCCAAATCCCGCATGGGTCGCTTCCCAAACTTCGGGAGCAATAGCCTCTAGGTAGGCACGCATGCGTGCTTTCCAATAGGCAAAGTTTTTGCCCTCGAAGGTGGGAACCGAACCCCCATTCCTGGCCATTTAAGCTCTCTAGCGGTGAAGCTAGAATGATCCTATGAGCAACCAAGCTCTGATACCAATTGTAAGGATCGAAACGCCCAAGAGGGGGGGTGAATTGGGCTTTTTAAATTTTAAGGCATTTTAAAAGCTTTAATTGTTAAGCTCAATTCCCTATGCAAGTCAACTACGCAAACAAGAGAGTTAAGTGCGGAATAGTAAAACGTAATCGTAAAGGGGTAGGGAGAGGAATGCAAACGCTCGAAGACGCGGAGACACGGCGATTTTTCCCGTGGTTCGGTAAGATCACTAGGATCTTCCTACATCCACGTTGTGGCACCCACCAAAAGGGTATTGCCACTCCCAAGTCACCAAGATGAGGGAATCCACTAACTTTCTCCGTTCGCCATCTCCGGCAAGGTGGAGCTCAAACCTTGTACAACTTCGATGCTCCGGGCTTCCACAATTGTCTCGGCAAGCTCCGGAGCAATCTCTCTACTCTCCTCTTGATACAAGATGAATGCAATCACCAAGAATGCACTCCCTTATGGCTCTCACTGGTATAGAGACTCCACTCACCCAGAGAGGACGCACACAAGCTTCTCTCTAGCTAGGTCTAGCCTATATCTTGAGGTGTAGATGGACGAAAAGGGTGTGTAAATGATTGTTCTAGGTCTTGGACACTTGAGGATGTGTGGGCATGCTCTGGTTGTCAAGTGTTATCGAAATGACTGGTGGAAGGGGGTTAAATAGCCAGCCCAACTGAATTAGCCGTTGAAAAAGTTGGCTGATTACTTTTTCTGTGTACATCGGATGATCCGATGACCACCTTTTCTGAGCATCGGTCTAATTAGATTAGCTGACGTCACTGTGTCAGAAGTGACCGTTATTCGACCGATGCTGCCCCTTCTCAATCATCGGATGATCCGGTGAGCTTTGTCTTCAGACTTGGTCCAGAGATAATGTTTCTGTTGAATTAGACCGATGTTCACTTTGCTTCTGCATCGGATGATCCGGTGAGTGTTTCTCCAGAATTTTTGAGACAAATTAATCTTTCTGTTGAACTTCACCGATGTCCACTTGTCTCTAGCATCGGTTGATCCGGTGTGCACTTCATTCTGAGGTCTTCTTCTTCTGTTGAGCCCCAATCGACCGATGTGTGCATTTTCCAGAACATCGGACGATCCGGTGAGTGTAATTTGTTTGCTTCGAGTTGAACTTTTAGAAGCTTCTCGAGTGACCTCTTTGACACTTGTTGCAAATAATGTTCTGATGAATATTGATCTTCTTGTGTTGCCAATTTTGATAGGATAGAGTCGTTGTGTGAGTTGTTCATTTAGCCTTCATGAGAATTGAATAACCCCCTTAGAATAGGTCGTTTGAGGGGTCTCCATTCGTATCCAATGAGTGGTAGATGATTTGAATAGATAGTCGTTAACGCTTAATGTGATATACGTGAAACCTTGCATCCACAAACTCATTAGTAATTACGAATGGTTGTCATTAATCACCAAAACCATACCTCACGGGGGCCTAGATGCTTTCAACTGACTTGAGTCAAGTCGCGGACTTGGGCTCGTACGGATTGGTTGTTTGTTCATGTGCAGGTGTTGCTTGAGTTCAAGTCATGGCTAGTGACAGGATCCTTTGGACTAGTATCAGGGAGGAGATGAGGTTCGAACAACCAAATTCAGGAGTAATTGTGGTTGAGTGGGTTAGGAGGTCGCGCGGGATGATTGAATCAAGGGCAGTGCATATGAAGGTTACTGGACATCAAAGGAAGGTGTTTGCATGTATGCATGCGGTGCATGACGTGGAAACATGGTTCCAAAGATGGTTTATGGATGAGAAGATCTGGTTGGAAGGATCGAATCATACCAGTTGATGACTTTGGCTGCGGCGTAGTTGGTTATGGCTTGGTATGGAAAGTATCGAGTTGGTTATGATAAGATTTTGTGTGAGTTTGAGTTGTTTTAAGAATGTGGGATACGTTCCTAAGGTGTTTGGAAGTCTTAAGATTGCTTCTATCTATGTATAGAATAGTCCTAAGCTGTTATGGAAAGTTTCAATTCGTGATCGGAGTAGGATTGGAGTCCTAGTTGAGATTGGGTTGGCCTAAGGGCTGGTTATATAAGCAAGGGAGGCCAAAGCTCATGAGCACGACTTTGGGGCTGTTCCTCTTTTGTTATACTGAATAAAATTCGTAGTTTGAAGGAACTTTTGTGACTTGTTTGTCCGACTTGTTCCAGACAAGTTTTACTCGTCGAGTTTCTAGACAGCACTACCTTTCGTCTGTGGTTTTATCATAACTCGAGTTTTACAGATCCAATTGACGTTATTCTTTTTTGGTTGTCTCCAAAACTTGATTATCTATTATCTGTAAAAATTTCACGGTCATTGGATTTGTGATTTCTGATCTACACGAGTTTCTTTGCAGCGTTCCAGAACTGTTTTTCTCGGGTAGGAGAGATTGACCTTTGTTCGATCTTTCGTTCGTAACTTGTGTTTCTCTTGATGGATTTGAGTGATTCTTGTTGTGTCATCTTCGTGACTTGATTCTCTCTGATATCTATCACTTTTGTCATGGTGAAACATTTTTAGATTAGTCTCACACACAATTCCTTTAACAGATCATTTTTCTGCCGAAGGAGTTTGGACTTAATTGTTTCCGCTGCGAAAGATTTTTTAAATCTACCATTCACCCCCCTCTGGTAGATTTTCATGTGCTCTTCGATCCTACAATTGGTATCAGAGCATGGTGCTCCAATCATTGTGATTTGCACGTGTTTTTGACTAATCATCATGGAGAAATACTCTGCCAAACCTTGTGTGTTTGCTGGTATTGATTTTCAGGTTTGGAAGGCACGCATTGAGGCATTCATCCAGGCGCAAGGCTTCGCAATATGGGAGAATCTGTACAAGCCTTAAAAAGTGCCACCAAATGATCAAGTTATGGCTACAAACCTACGGGACGTTGACAACAACAACAAAGCCCGAAACTTGATCATCCACGGACTCACTCAGAGCGACTTTGACCGCGTTGCACATCTTCGACCGGCATACGATGTATGGAGAGCACTTTGTGACCATCATGAAGGATCCAACACGATCAAGGAGGTAAGGCAAGACATGTTCAATAAAGAATACATGCGCCTCGAGATACAACCCGGTGAGCCCATAGATGATCTCTTTGCTCGCTTTAACAAAATTCTCAGTAACTTGCGTAGTGTCAACATTAATTTTTATGATGCTGAAAATGCTAGGCAACTTTTTAGTGCATTAGATATGTCAATCTAGGAGATGAAAGTAACATCTATTCGTGAATCAACTGTCATGAGTTTTCTTACATTAGATGTGCTTTATTCTAAACTAAAAACTCATGAAATTGACATCTTATCACGTAAGAACCCAAATAAGCCTATTGCATTTGTCTCACAACGTGATATGCCTAGCTCCAACCAGTCATCATCTTGCAATACTCTTGCTTTGTTGTCCTCACTAACCCTGGAGCAGATCGAGGAATTTCCAGAAGAGGAGTTAGCACTCATCTCAACTAGATTCTCAAAAGTATTGCAAAATGTGAGAACTAGAAGGAGAGGAAGCTCCGGACCTCAACGCTGTTTTGAATGTGGTAAGACAGGACACTTTTGTACAGAATGCCCTAACCTTTCAGGTCCTACTACCCGTGATGAAAAACAGAACAAGATCAAGACCACCTCTGGAAATCCCAACAAGAAAAAGAAGGGTACCATAGGACGCAAGATGATTAACAGCTTCATCACCGCACTTCAAGAACTCAGTTCAAGTGATGTAGACTTTGAAAGTGATGAAGATGATGACGACCTGACCAACTTATGCTTCATGGCGGGCAAAACAAGATCAAGATCAAGTCAGGAGGATGCAGAACACAATAGTGACGACGATGAGGTATGTTCTACCTGCAATGAAATGTGTGATGCTATTTCTTGTGCAACTAATATTGTCAAGAAAAAGGACAAAAATCTTAGGGATAATGCTGCTAAAATTGAATCACTAGAATCTGAAATCAACCGTTTAAAAACTTTGATTCCTAGTGATGATGCATGTCCCTCATGTGACTTAATCTATGAACAATTGACCACATTAAGAAGTGCACACTCCTCCACTCTAGATAGACTTGATGAAGAAATTGAAAAGAACAGAGAGCTTTCTGCACTTAATGATAAAAACTTAAAAGACGCTTCTTGTTCAACAGATAATTTGCATTGTTCTAATTGTGATGATCTTGAACAGAAACTAAAAGATGCTATGAATGAAATTTCAATATTGAATAATGCTTTACGTTCTCATGAAGCTAAATATTGTTCCAACTGCAAATTAAAAGGAAAAACTTCATGTGAGAATTGCCTTGATCTGTCCAATAAACTTGATAACATGCATATGACATTAGATCGGTTTTGTAATGGGAATAAGAACCTAAACTTGCTGCTGAATTCTTCCAAGTATTGCAATGATAAAATTGGATTAGGTTTTGATTCTCATGCTCATGCTAAGGTACATCCACCTAAAATTGTAAAGTCATTAGGAAGTGGTTTGATTCAAACAGTTCCTAAACAAAAAGAAGTGGTTTTCAAATCTGCAGGAGTGTTGTCTCATTCAGTTTGAAATAAAAATATTGCTTGCTCATCTAGACATGAACACAAAGTAAAATTTCATTGCACCTACTGTGGTAGAGATGGTCATGTCATAGATTTTTGTTATAGACTAGCTAAACAACAGAAAAGGGAAAGAATGATTGCTAGATCTCATAACTTTCATGCAAAATTTGCTACACATATTAAACCGAATACTAGGAACATGCAACCTACTGTTATGAGTCAAAAACATTCAAAGTTTACCTCCGGACCTTCTGTTTTTGCCTCCGAAGCTACTGATTTTTGTGCTACTCAAGTAACATCTTATAGGTCAGTAGTTAAGAGTAAAAAACCTCAGACTTTGACTCGTAAACCTGCTGTTTTATCTCAGCTTTCGCGTGTTTTTCCTGCTGCACGTCATGTGACTCAGTACTGGATTTCTAAATGCCTTTTGACTAACCCCAGTGTTGAGTCATCAACGTATTGTGCTTCTATGTAGGTTACACGTTTGAGGAAGGAGAACATTTGGATTGTGGATTCAGGTTGCTCACGCCACATGAACGGTAACAAAGATTGGTTCTCCTCCCTCTCTTTTGTGTCATGTGTAGAGAATGTTACTTTTGTCGATAATTCTTCAACTCCTATAAATGCTAAGGGTTCGGTTAGAGCAAATGATCACTACACTTTGAAGGATGTGACACTTGTCAAAAATTTGAAATACAACTTGCTTTCTGTTTCACAATTGCTAGATGAAAATCTGGAAATTATTTTCAATAAAAACCGCTGCAAAGTTGTAGGTTCAAATAGTGAGCTTGTTTTTAACATGTCTCGGTTTGGAAGAGTTTTTAAAGCTGATTTTGATATGTCTTCCTCTAAGCATAGGTGTCTATTTGCTAATGATACAAAGGACTTATATTTTTGGCATCGTAGACTTGGTCACGTAGGCTTTCATCACCTAACGCGTGTTAGTGCTCTTGATCACATACGTGGGCTGCCAAAGCTTAAAGGGGACAAAGAAATTGTGTGCTCTTCTTGTAGACATGCTAAGATGGTTGCAGGTTCACATACTCCTCTCACAATGATCATGACAACTGAACCGGGTCAACTTTTGCACCTTGACACCGTAGGACCTTCACATGTTCAATCCTTCGGAGGTAAATGGTATGTTCTTGTTATTGTTGATGATTATTCTAGATACTCTTGGGTTTAGTTTATGGTGTCTAAGAATGAAGCTTTTAGTCACTTTAGAAGTTTATTTCTTAGATTATCAATTGATCACCCAAGATCTTTAAAAGCAAATAGAAGTGATAACGGAGCTGAATTTAAAAATCAATCTTTTGATCACTTTTGTGCTAAAAATGGAATAGATCATCAATTTTCTTCACCATATGTACCTCAACAAAACGGTGTTGTAGAAAGAAAGAACAGAACGTTAGTTGAGATGGCTAGGACTGTGCTTGATGAATATCAAACTCCTAGAAAATTTTGGGCTGATGCGATTGCAACCGCTTGTTATGTCTCAAATCGTGTTTTCTTGCGCGCTAAGCTAGGTAAAACACCATATGAGCTCCGATTTGTACATAGTCCTAGTGTTACCCACTTTCGGGTCTTTGGTTGCAAATGCTTTGTTAAGAAACATGGTAATCTTGATAAATTTGAACCTAGATCCATTGATGGCATGTTTCTTGGTTATCCATCTCATACTAGAGGCTACCGTGTGCTTTTACTTGACACTCACAAAATTGTGGAGACTTGTGAAGTGTCTTTTGATGAATCTAGCCCAGGTACTAGCTCAAACATTGCAGGTCCAGATCCATATCCGCAGGGGGAGAGCACTTTCGTTTCAGATGGGGAAGAATTAGAGCTGCTGCCCAAAAATTCAGCAGCTAAAGACTTTGGTTCAGCTCCGGATGTTAATTCTCAACCAGCACTGACAACCATCAATGCTGATTCAAATCGTCCTCAAGTCACAAGCTCATCAATTTGTGATGAACATGAAGAAGAAGAAGCTTGTGAGACATCTGTTCCCCTACGGTTTTACAAAGATCGTCCCCCACAACAGATAATTGGAAGCTTGCACAAACGAGTCACACGGTCCAGGTTTTTGCGATCCAAACTCTCATGCTCATTCTACTTTTGTTTCTTATTTTGAACCCAAAGATATATCACACGCACTAACTAATGAATTTTGGATTATTGCCATGCAAGAAGAGTTAGAAAATTTTGAAAGAAATAATGTTTGGAAACTTGTACCTCCACCTCAAGGTCACACTTTAAATGGAACTAAATGGGTGTTTAAAAATAAACAAAGCGAGGATGGGGTTGTGGTTAGGAATAAGGCTAGGTTGGTTGCTCAAGGTTTCACTCAAGTTGAAGGTTTAGATTTTGATGAAACTTTTGCTCCTGTTGCTAGATTATAAGCCATAAGTATTTTGTTAGCTTTTGCTGCATCTAAAGGTTTTAAGCTATATAAAATGGATGTTAAAAGTGCTTTTCTTAATGGCTACATAGATGAGGAGGTTTATGTCAAACAACCACTGGGTTTTGAAAATTCAGATTTTCCTAATCATGTTTACAAACTGTCCAAAGCCTTGTACGGTCTCAAACAAGCCCCTAGAGCATGGTATGATAGGTTAAAAACATTCTTACTTGAAAATGGGTTTACCATGGGCAAGGTTGATAAAAATCTTTTTGTGCTTAAGCATGGCAATGACTCATTATTCGTTCAAGTGTATGTGGATGATATTATCTTTGTTTGTGCTTCTCATGATCTTGTATCCAAGTTTTCAGCTATGATGAGTTCATAATTTCAGATGTGTATGATGGGAGAACTCACATACTTTTCGGGGCCGCAAATCAAGCAAACCAAGGAGGGTACCTTTGTGCATCAAACAAAGTATACAAAAGACCTCCTAAGGCGCTTCAACATGGACAAAAGAAAGCCTCTTCGGACACCAATGGGAACAACAACAACACTTGAACTTGATGAAGATGGTAAACCTGTGGATCAAAAAGAATATAGAAGCATGATCGGATCACTTTTGTACCTCATGGCATCAAGACCGGACATACAATTCAGTGTATGTCTTTGTGAACGGTTTCAAGCCTCCCCACGTGCTTCACATCGTCAAGCCGTCAAAAGGATTCTCAGATACTTACATGGAACTAAGGAATTTGGCATTTTTCTTCCTTGTTCCTCAACCGTTAATTTGAAAGCTTTTTCCGATGCTGATTTTGGAGGTTGTAGGATTGATAGAAAAAGTACTTCTGGTGCTTGTTATTTTCTTGGTAATTCACTTGTTGCTTGGTCCTCTAGAAAACAAAATTCAGTTGCAAAATCCACTGCCGAATCTGAATATGTAGTTGCTGCTAGCGCTTGTTCACAAATTCTTTGAATCGTTCAAACACTTAAGGACTATGGGGTTGATCTAGATAGTGTTCCACTATTTTGTGACAACACTAGTGCTATTTGCATTGCTAAAAACTCTGTGCAACATTCTAGAACTGAGCACATTGATATTAGGTATCACTTTCTCCATGATAATGTTGAAAAAGGAAACATTGTGCTTCACCATGTAGATACCGAACAACAATTGGCTGACATTTTTACAAAACATTTGGATTTCACTCGTTTTTGTTACATTCGTAGTGAAATAGGGGTTATGCATCCTCATGGCTTAAATTGAGGGGGAGTTTTCAAACTTGAAAAGTCTATGTGTGAATCTGAACATAAAATAATATGAGCATAGTATTTCATACATATATGACTTTGTGATTCCTTTTTCATTCTGAAAGTTCTTACTACATTACTCATGTTATACATTTTGTAGTTTTTGCCATGTCTAGTAATTGGAATAATTACTTACACTAAATCTGGTCATGGTCGAACTTCCTTACTGTTTTGAACTTCTTGCATGTTCACAAGTGCTTTTAATCGTAAGGAATTAAACAAGTAGTCAACTCAAGTGTTGATTTTTTATGATCAAATGATAAATTGAGAAAAGATCAAGAGAATATGCATGCATGCACTTCTTCTTTTGAGATGGCTTATCATTGCACTTAGATATGAACTTAGAAGAAGTTCTGTATGACAAAAACCATGTCCTTAGGCTTCTGATTGTTAAATGACATAGGCTTGGCTTGGTTGGTAAGAATAAGGCAGATGTGTATATAATCTATTGCAAATATCATATGATCTAAATTTGTGCTTTGAAAAATAATAAAATGCAGCAACAAGTGTCATGCTTTCAGATATTGAAATTGTTAAGTTTGTGAGATCATGACTTGCTTAAACTGAAAATTACATTTGATCTCTAGCATGGCTTACACTACTTTATGTATCTCATTGTTGTGATAGTGTAAGTTACTTGATAGTATGACTTAGATGAGCTTTGTTTTATATGTGTACGTTATAATATGCTCATACCAATTAAAATTTCTCGTTTGAACCTTGCTGAATAATTGTCAAAGGGGGAGAGATAATAAATAATATGGTGAATTATGCAAGGGGGAGAAATATGTATGGGGGGGGGGGGGGGAATTTAGAAATTTATTTCTATCTCATTGATTTTCAAAAAGGGGGAAAATTGTTCTCAAAACTTTTCATGCCAATTTTCGGATTCTAAGTGGTGTTGCCAATGCATTCATCAAGGGGGAGATTGTGAGACCTATGTGTGCTGAATACATTGGCTATGGCGATAAAAGTTTTGAATGCTGCCATAACATCTCTTTAGCAAGGTTCGACTCTAGCTCCGAGTTTCTCCAAGGTCCGACGTAAGGTCCGACCTTCTTTGTCTAGGTCCGTGTAAGACCTATGTGTGCTAAATACATTGGCTTGTAGTGAATACACTTGGCTTTGATGATAAAAGTTTTAAATATCACCAAAACACCTTTTTATCAAGGTCTGACTCTAGCTCCGAGCTATAGCAAGGTCCGACGGTAGGTCCGGCTTGTTTTGGGTAGCTCCGACTACGTTAGATGCTAGATCCGGCTTCTTGGTAAGGTCCGACTAGCTTTGGTTAGCTCCGGTGAGCTTTATCTTTAGCTCCGATATATCTTTGATAGCTCCGGCATATATTTGATAGCTCCGGAATGCTTTTGCTAAGCTCCGACGTACTTTGTCTAGCTCCGGTTTTGGGTTGACTAGTTTTGGTAAGCTCCGGTGCTAGGATCTACTAGTTTTGGTAAGCTCCGGCAGGTGATTCATTGTACTAGTTTTGGTAAGCTCTGGCGCTAGGTTCTACTACCTTTTGTTAGCTCTGGCTCAAGCTCCGGGTTGCTCTGGCAAGGTTCGGAACTTGACCGTGGTGCTTCTGCTTTTCATTTGCAATGTTTCATACTTGCTTTACATGATTGGAAAGATTGCTTAGTATTCATTTGCTAAGTTTTTGGTGCGTCTTGGTTGATATGGATGATATTGTGTTACTGTGGTTTTGCAACATGCTTATGTGAGGTTCTCACATAAGGTGTTGTGTTCGGAACTAACTTGAGTCAAGCGAGGACTTGGGCTCGTATGGATTGGTTGTCTATTCATGTGCAGGTGTTGCTTGAGTTCAAGTCATGGCTGGTGACGGGATCCATTGGACTAGTCTCAGGGAGGAGATGAGGTTCCAACAACCAAGTTCGGGAGGAACTGTGGTTGAGCTGATCAGGAGGTCGCGCAGGATGATTGAATCAAGGGCAGTGCATATGAAGGTTACTGAACGTCGAAGGAAGGTGTTCGCACGTATGCATGGGGTGCATGACGTGGCAACATGGTTCCGAAGATGGGATAAGGAAGGAAAGGTCTGGTTGGAAGGATCGAATCGTACCGGTTGATGACTTCGGCTGCAGCGGAGTCGGTTATGGCTCGGTATGAAAAGTATCGAGTTGGTTATGTTAGGATTTCGTGTAGGTCGTGAATTTGAGTTGTTTAGGAATGTGGGATACGTTCCTAAGGTGTTTGGAAGTCTTAAGATTGCTTCTATCTGTGTATAGAAGAATCTTGAGCAGTTATGGAAAGTTACGATTCGTGATCTGAGTAGGATTGGAGTCCTAGTTGATATTGGGTTGGCCTAAGGGCTGGTTATATAAGCAAGGGGGCCCAGAGCTCGTGGTGCACGTCTTTGGGGCTGTTCCTGTTGTGTTCTATTGAATAAAATTCATAGTTTGAAGGAACTTTTGTGCCTTGTTCGTCCGACTTGTTCCAGACAAGTTTTACTCGTCGAGTTTCTGGACAGCACTACCTTTTGTTGGTGGTTTTATCAGAACTCGAGTTTTACAGATCCAATTGACATAATTCTTTTTGGGTTATCTTTACAACATGATTAGCTATCATCTGTCAAAATTTCACAGTCATTGGATTTGTGGTTTCTGATCCACACGAGTTTCTTTGCAGCGTTTCAGAACTGTTCTTTCTTGGGTAGGGCAGATTGACCATTGGTTGATCTTTCGATCATAACTTGAGTTTTTCTCGGCGGATTTGAGTAATTCTTTTTGTGTTGTCTTCGTGACTTGATTCTCTCTGATATCTATCACTTTTGTCACGATGAAACACATTTAGATTAGTCTCACACACGATTTATTTAACATATTGTTTTTCTGCCGAAAGGGGTTGGGGTTTAATTATTTCCGCTGCGTAAGATTTTTAAATCTATCATTCACCCCCCCTCTGGTATCTTTTCACGTGCTCTTGGATCCTACAGTCCGACATGTTTTTGGGTAGCTCCGGTGAGCTTTGTCTTTAGCTCCGGCATGTCTTTGATAGCTTCATCATGTCTTTGTTAAGCTCCCATATGTTTTGCTAGGTCCGACTTATGTTGGTTAGCTCCAACATGTTTTTCTAGCTCCGGCGCTAGGTCCAACTAGCTTTGGTAAGCTCTGGCGTTAGGTTGTACTAGCTTTGATAAGCTCCGACTCAAGCTCTGGTTAGCTTTGGTAAGGTTCGGAGCTTGATTGCAATGTTCCGGCTTTTAATGTGAAATGTTTCGAACTTGCTTTACATTCATAGAATGATTGCTTGATATTATTTTACTAAGTTTTTGGTGCGTTTTGGTTGATATGGCTGATATTGTTTTGATATGCTTTGCAACATGCTTATGTGAGGTGCTCACGTAAGGTGTTGTGTTCGGAACTGACTTGAGTCAAGTCGCGGACTTAGGCTCGTATGGATTGGTTGTTTGTTCATGTGCAGGTGTTGCTTGAGTTCAAGTCATGGCTGGTGATAGGATCCTTTGTACTAGTCTCAGGGAGGAGATGAGGTTCCAACAACCAAATTCAGGAGGAATTGTGGTTGAGCGGGTTAGGAGGTCGCGCAGGATGATTGAATCAAGGGCAGTGCATATGAAGGTTACTGGACGTCGAAGGAAGGTGTTTGCATGTATGCATGCGGTGCATGATGTGGCAACATGGTTCCGAAGATGGTTTATAGATGAGAAGATCTGGTTGGAAGGATCGGATCATACCGGTTGATGACTTTGGCTGCGGTGGAGTCGGTTATGGCTCGGTATGGAAAGTATCGAGTTGGTTATGACAAGATTTCATGTGGGTCACGAATTTGAGTTGTTTTAGGAATGTGGGATACGTTCCTAAGGTGTTTGGAAGTCTTAATATTGCTTCTATCTACGTATAGAAGAGTCCTAAGCAGTTATGGAAAGCTTCGATTTGTGATCAGAGTAGGATTGGAGTCCTAGTTGAGATTGAGTTGGCCTAAGGGCTGGTTATATAAGAAAGGGAGGCCAAAGCTCGTGGGCACGAATTTGGGGCTGTTCCTCTTGTGTTCTACTGAATAAAATTCGTAGTTTGAAGGAACTTTTGTGCCTTGTGCGTCCAACTTGTTCCAGACAAGTTTTACTCGTCGAGTTTCTGGACAGCACTACCTTTTGTCGCTAGTTTTATCATAACTGGAGTTTTATATATACAATTGACATGAATCTTTTTGGGTTGTCTCCAAAACTTGATTATCTATTATTTGTAAAAATTTCACGGTCATTGGATTTGTGGTTTCTGATCTACACGAGTTTCTTTGCAGCATTCCAGAACTGTTTTTCTCGGGTAGGACAGATTGACATTTGTTCGATCTTTCGTTCGTAACTTGAGTTTCTCTCGACAGATTTGAGTGATTCTTGTTGTGTCATCTTCGTGACTCGATTCTCTCTGATATATATCACTTTTGTCATGGTGAAACACGTTTAGATTAGTCTCACACACAATTTCTATAACAGATCGTTTTTCTGCCGAAGGGGTTGGGATTTAATTGTTTCCCTGCGAAAGATTTTTTAAATCTACCATTCACCCCCCCCTCTGGTAGCTTTTAACGTGCTCTTTGATCCTACAACCCATAATTTCTAAATCAAGGCAAAAGCAATTTTAGCCAATGAGATCAATATGTTGGAGAGTAGTAAGTTGTAAACTAGGGAATTAGGAAAACTAAAATAGAGCAACTATTCATCATTTCATCTATGTGAATTCCAAGTCATTCTTACCGCACATCTTTTATTTTATTTGAAAGCAAATCTATACTACTTATGATTTTTTTATATACAAGGTGGATGATGGGTGAATGGAAAATAAATATGCAAAGGGGTTGATACAATTTACCTCAAGTGGGGGTCCTCCCCAAGCTTGTTCTTCACTCACCTCCGTGATGAGGCTTGAACCCTTGATGTTGGAAGTATGCCGCAAGATCGGCTTGTTGTTGTTGTAGCATGGAGTTGATGGTGATGAATTGAGCGTCCATGTGTTATTGCCAGTCTTGGGTACCTTGGACATGCCCTTGAAGAGTGTTGTAGATGTCACCCATTCTCACTTCAAGGTCTTCCACACATCTATTGAGATCTGCAATCCTTGACTATAGTCATGATGACTTCTAGCCAAAGAGGAATGACATCTTCTCATGGACATTGGAGGCAAGCTGCTAGGACTTGAAGTGGATAGGGGTGGCTCCCATGCGGCACCCGGCCATCCATGCCAAGACGGGCCTTTGGTCTCATACGATGGAGGTTGAATCCATCCGGGTGCATCTACCGTTGGGTTCTCACCCTCTTCGTACTCATGGACCGTGCAGGTTGTTTGAGGCATGGTTGCTCTCCTTGCACGGCTTCTAGTTACGCTGCCAAAGACATTACTTCTTCGGCTTCCTCAATGGGAATAAGGTCAATAGTTAGCCTCTCACATTTGTACAAATGAAAATCTGGGTTAGGTAACCGAATTTTATTGACAAATCCGGGATAATAAAACATCAAAGAGCCATATTGATCATGCTTAAGGGTATGTCCTTGCACTAAATAATCTTCATTAATTAATTCTCTTTCATTTTTAATATACTTAAATGAAGAATATTCAAGTGCTCCTACCCTAGTAGCAATACGGGTAATCAATGAAGTGCATTCAATTGGTCCTTGTCGGTACCCCGCGTATGGGGTCCCCCCGGACACAAGCTTAAAGTGCCGAGGTACGTTCGGTGGCGTCACATATCTAGAAGGTGCCGGACCCCAACCATCCTCAAGCACGGGGTCCGACACTGCCACGTGGACCACAAAGACGGGACCAAGCTCCTTTGGAGGGACGAGCTCTCAAGGTGCCACGCGTTCGGGTGGGACCTCATCCTACTATAGGGTGAGGTCCACTGCAACCATGTGGCTCGAAGCACCAGGCCGAACGCCTCCTGCAGAGAAGGGCTCCGGAGCTACCAGATACCCCGAAGGGCTCCGAAGCTTCCACATGTGGCGAAGGGACCCGGAGCTGCAGCATGCCCTGAAGGGCTCCAGAGCTGCCACGTGCCTTGAAGACGAAGCCTGGCCTCCCCCGGCGGAGGCCAGCCCCAAAGCTACCACGTGTCCCACAACTTACCTTGGGTGGTGAAGTGTGGGAGTTAAGGGATGGTGCGCCCTATCTAAATCAAGCATTGACGATAGTCAACCACCTCCAGCGGGTAGCAAGGAGCACACAACCGGTCAAAGATCGCTACGCCCAATCACATCATAGTAAAGACACCACATGCCTACCCTGCCCCGCCAAGTGGGTATCCTGCGGCGACCAGACAGACGAACGGGACGTCCCCTGACACCATCAGCGACTACGCATCGACCACTAGCGACTGAGGCCCCAAACCCCACTTGTAAAGTGTCTTGCCTTGTCTATAATAGGACCAGATCGCTACCATTACAAGGGATCCCCAATCTACGCATTCACACACACACACACACACACACACACACAATACAACCTCACCATGGAGTAGGGTGCTACGCAAAAATCACCGTCTCATACTCTCATACGCATGACCACCAGATTCAGAACTAAGCCTTGCCGACAAAGAACCTTTGCGCGCTGCTCCTTAGCAGATCCGGGGGAAGTGTCGCATTAACACTTCCACATTAGGTGCGCCAGATAGGGGCTTTTTCCCTCAAAAAAGTGGTTGCGCTTTCATCGCAATGGCAAGAATCAAGCTTGAGAGTGGCGGCAAGATCAAGACGCAAAAGGTAGACCAACAGGTCAACAAAGACGTCGAGATGGAGTTCCAAGAGCCTGAACGGGCTATTGAAATGGTCCATCAGGTTGAGAACTTCGACCTCAACGGCGACCACGAGCGTCGCAAAGCACTCCACGTCATCCGTGGGAGATCTTGGGAACCCACGTCCCAGGTCACGGTCAAGGCACTGCGTCGAGCGGTAGCGTCACTACACTCTACTGACGCCCTGGTGCTGCATCAAAGATGGATGGAGACGCCGATCAGCTTCGACGCCTCTGACTGCCCCGAGTATATGTCAGGAGCCAAGCTTCTGCCTTTCCTCGTCACCCACACCATAGCAAATATCAGGTTCTACCACATCCTGATAGATGGCGGGGCCGGCCTCAATCTCATTAGTCACGCAGCCTTCGACAAGCTGAATATCCCTTTGTCTAGGCTCGCCTCGTCGAGATCATTCTCGGGGATAGGGCGAGGTTAGATTATCCTGTATGGCAACATCCACCTCCGAGTGACTCTCGAAATTCCCGAGAACTTCGGGACGGAGAATATCCTATTCAATGTCGAGGAGGTCAGCCTCCCCTACAATGCCATTATCAATAGGCCATCCCTATACCGGTTCATGGCTGTAGTCCACTACGGCTACCTTGTACTAAAGATGTCGACTCCCTCTGGCGTACTAAAGATCTGCAGAGATTGCACAACAGTGGTGTCTGCATTGGAGGAGCTTCGAGCACTAGCGGCAGCCCCAACACCAGCCTCGGGTGATGCTGGACCTAGTCAGCCTTGACCAGGCCCGCGCGAGCGTGACTACGTTGCTACGCCATGGGTGCAGCCCTCCGACAACAACGATGTACCCATCAAGGCTATCCAGATCTGCTCTGATGCTACCCAGACCACCCGCATTGTAGGTAGTCTATACAGCAAATAGGAATCGGCACTCATCGCTTTCCAGCGAGCTAATGTCGACATGTTTGCCTGACAACCATCTCAGATGCCCAGCATGCCCAGGGAGGTGATCGAGCAGCACCTGAGGATCTACCCCGATGCTCGGCCGGTGCATTAAAGGCCACACAAGCAGTCTATCGAGTGGTAGTACTTTATCAGTGAAGAGATCAAGAAGCTACTCGATGCTGGCTTCATTCGGGAAGTCCATTATACCAGGTGGCTAGCCAACCCTGTAGTCGTTCCCAAGGCCAGTGGGAAGCTTCGAATGTGCGACTACACCAACATCAACAAAGCATGTCCTAAAGATCCTTTCCCTCTCCCTAGGATAGATCTGATCGTAGATTCAACCTCGGGATGTGACTTGCCCTGCTTTCTATATGCTTACTCAGGGTTCCACCAAATCCCCATGTCTAGAGAGGATGAAGAGCATACCGCATTTATAACCGTATATGGCCTCTACTGATATGTCTCCATGCATTACAGTCTTAAGAATGCCCTCCCTACTTTTGTACGTGCCATGCATAAAACATTTGGGGACCTCATTCGGGATCTGTTAGAGGTGTACGTCGACAATATCGTTGTCAAAATCCAAACACATACATAATTGTTATACAACCTCGCCCTAGCCTTCGATAGATTGTGGACCACACGCACAAAGCTTAACCTTGACAAGTGTGTGTTCGTAGTCAAAGCTGAGAAGCTCCTTGGTATTTTGGTCTCACACCGAGGGATCGAGGCGAACCTGGAGAAGATCAAGGGGGTAGAGCTAATGCGGCCTCTAGCCCGCATCAAAGAGGTACAAAAGCTTGCAGGTTGCTTGGCAGCCCTCAACCAGTTTATCTCTAGACTGGCTGAACGAGCCCTCCCATTCTTCAAACTGCTGCACCAGTCTAGACCGTTCGTCTGGATAGAGGAGGCAAAAAAGGCATTCCACAAACTGAAGCCACAGCTTACATCCTTACCCATCATAGTAGCCTTGGAGCCCAAAGAGCCTTTATACCTCTACATCACCGCCAGTACTGAGCATGGTCTTGGTGGTAGAGCGACCCAGTACCCAGCAACCTCAAGAGAGAGACGGGGCCCCTGCTACTGATGTCGAGCCCTAGGGCTTGGAGACCGCAGGGGGCCCAGATGAACAAGATGCCTTCGGGTCCCAGACCCTGGAAGGTATTTGGGTCCCCCAAAGGGGCCCCGGAGATCAAGAAGCCTCTGGGTCCCAGCCCCTAGAGGACGCCCCGAGTTCAGGGAACACTGATCTCTGGGCCCGAAGCAGATGGAAGAAGGTGCGCTGAATTTCTCGGGGAGGGTCTGGATGATCCAGCGCTTGGTCTACTTCATCAGCGAAGTATTGCATGAAGCGAAAATAAGGTACCTTGAAGTGCACAAGTTATTGTATGTAGTGCTAATTGCATCGAGGAAGCTCTGCCATTACTTTCAGTCACACAGAGTCTCAGTGGTGACCTTGTTCCCACTAGGGGCGGTGCTCCGCAGTCCTAAAGCGACTAGTAACATCGCCAAATGGGCGGCGGAACTGGCGGAGTTCAAGCTCGACTTCTTGCCGCGGCATGAAATCAAGAGCCAAGCACTAACAGACTTCATTGTTGAGTGGACTCCCTCACCAAGCTACCCGGGGGGCCTAGAAGTTAGTGAGCCATAGCCCAGGGCTCCAGTGCTCACCAGACCCCACTGGACACTCTTCTTCGATGGGTCATCATGGAAGCAAGGGGTCGGAGCTAGTGTACTAGTCACCTCCCCAATAGGGGAGCAGTTCAAGTACGCGGTGTGCCTTGACTTCAAGGCGACCAACAACATGGCGGAATACGAAGCCCTCATCTTCGGACTGACAGCTACGCAGGGTCTCGGTGTCCAGCAGATGCTGGTCAAGGGAGACTCCCAGCTGATCATTAAGCTAGTCTGGGGAGAATGCTATTGCAACAACCCTCAGCTCGCGACATACTTACTCCACGTCAAGAAGTTAGAAGCTGTTTTTGAGGCTTTGTACCTCTGCCACGTGCCGCGCGCCGACAAATCCATCGCGAACGCCTTGTCAAATATGGTATCCACTAGGGCCCCGATTCTTGAAGGTGTCTTCGGCAGGAGATTAGTGCGACCAATAGCTAGGCTTGCAGTGCCTAACGAAGAAGGTGAGCCCAACACCTCAAAGCTAGCAACGTCGGCTGCCCTGGAACCGTGGGGCCCATCAAGGTTCTTGTGTGTCACTGGAGACCTCAGATTACCCAGCTCCCAAGATCTAGAAGCTCAGAAGAGTCCCAATGCATGGATCATGGAGATCCGGGACTACCTGAACGACAACATCCTTCCAAAGGAACACGTATCCGCTAAGCGGATATATAGGATGGCGAAACTGTACACGCTGGTGGAAGGATACCTCTGCCGGCATGGCGCCAACGGTCTCCTATTGCGGTGCATAACTCGGGAGGAGGGCTACGACTTGCTCGTAGAAATCCACGAAGGAGAGTGCGAGAATCATGCTGCTTCCCACACACTAGTCTGTAAAGCCTTCCGACATGGCTTCTACTAGTCAACGGCACTCCAAGATGCCATCAAGATGGTGAAAAGATGCAAGGCATGCCAGTTTCACGCCAAGTATATTCACACTCCGGCACAAACACGGCTGATGATCACACCCTCCTGCCCCTTCACGGTTTGGGGGCTAGATATCCTGGGACCCTTCCCTTGGGCAGTCAGAGGGTACCGGTTCCTCTATGTGGCTGTTGACAAGTGCACCAAGTGGTCGAAGGCAGCCCTGGTGATCAACATCAACAAGGAGTCCATAGTCAAGTTCATCAAGTTGATTAGCTGCAGGTTCGGGGTCCTGAACAGGATCATCACCGACAACGGGCCCAGTTCACCAGTGCAGCGTTCCAAGGCTACTGCGAAAACCTTGGCGTCAAAGTTTGTTATGCGTCCGTAGCTCACCCAAAGAGCAACTACCAAGTTGAAAGGGCCAATGCCGAGATCCTCAAGGGCCTCAAGACACGAACATATGTCTGCTTGGATAAACATGGTGCCAAGTGGGTTGACGAACTCCCATGTGCACTGTGGGCCAGCTGAACGTCGCCCAGCCGGGCCACGGGAGAAACGCCTTTCTTCCTGGTGTATGGGGCCGATGTTGTCCTCCCCCCAGAGATCGTAGTGGGCTCCCTCCGAGTTCGATCATTCAACTAAGCCGCCCAAGACCAGCTCCAACACGAAGATGTCGACCTCGTCGACAAAGCAAGGTGGCACGCCATTATCCAAAACGCACGGTATGGGCAAGCGCTCCAGCGCTACCATGAGCGATTTGTGCGGAGTAGAGAGTTCTATACAGGTGATTCGATGCTGCGGCGAATACTTTCTCGATAAGGGGCACAAAAACTCTCTCCCAGTTGGGAGGACCCCTTCTGAGTGACAAAGATATCCCGCCTCGGTTGCGTCCGCCTGGCCACAAAAGAAGGAGAGCACCTCCCCAACCCTTGGAACATAGAGCACCTCCGTAAGTTCTATCCCTAAGCATAATAGTAGGACAGTGTAGGGTGTCATGGTGCCAAGGAACGGCACTTAAGACAACCAAGCTCTGAGGGGGACAAGTCCAGATTGTTCAACCGTTTAGCTTGGTCCTGTAGCCTAAGCATGAACACTCTGCCTCCCTTGCCAACCAGAGTGGGTCATTGCCTTATTGTAAAGCCAGTCCCCTCCTATGAATGCCAATTTGAAAAAAAATCACAATCTTACCCTGTGATTTCTATTATGTTCACTTAATTATCTGTTAATTTTTTGATCGATCAGGCTAGTCTCGTTTTTTCATATATCTTCATATACCTGGTGAATTTTTTATCTATATCACCCCTAGTGGAGTTATGCAACCCTGCTGAAAGCGGACTTGTTTTAGGTACCTACAAGGTGTTTCGGGATCTCGTGGCTTCCTTCTTACTTGGGGCACTGTGGTGCCAAATCGTCCCCACGAAAGGCGTATGCCGAGCTGGAGGTTTAGAGCGCGCAGCCTGCCTAGCCTGGTCCTGTACACTAAGCATGCGCGCTTTGCCTCCCAGTGCTACGGCTAAGTACTGAGGGCCAGGAAGCTCACACCCTGAGTAAGGCGGTAGCCGAATCCCGGGCGCTAATGCACTGAATTACCCAAACCCCGCATACTAGCCCAGGACTGTAAGAAATGGCAAAACTAAAGAGTAGGGGAAGACCACCGACGAGCAAAAAATATGTACCCCTATTGTGTACGCAGGACATACAAAGCAGGTTCTGATGGTGAGCGACGCCGGAGCAGCCAGCTCCGGGACCACCCAAGGGGCCTGTAGTCGGCATCTCTACAACAATGTTGTGTGACGCCAAAGCATCTAGCTCTGGCACCTCCTAGGGGGCCTGCCATCGATGTTCCTACAACGATGATGGGCGATGCCGCACCTCCCAAGGGCTCGATATCCCAGCATGTTGATGACAGCAACAAGCGCCGATAAGTGTGTACACTCTCCTGCCCCGCCCTTCTTGCTAACAGGGTTCTCTTGTGGTGCCTGTACACCAGGGGCCTTTTGTCGGCGTCCTACACATCGGTGGTGGACGATGCCAGAGCATCCAGCTCTGGCACCCCCCAGGGGGCCTACCATCGATGACTCTGTGACAATGGTGGGCGACGCCGGAGTAGCCAGCTCCGGCACCACCCAGGGGGCCTGCTGTCGACATTCCTGTAATGATGGTGGGCGACAATAGAGCATCTAGCTTCGGCACCTCCCAGGGGGCCTGCTGTAGACGTTCCTGTGACGATGGTGGGTGATGCCGAATCATCTAGCTTCGGCACCTCAAAAGGGGCCTACTGTCGACGTCCCAGCATGTTGACGACAGCAACAAGCGCTGATAAGTGAGTACACTCTCCTGCCCCACTCTTGTTGTCAGCAGGATTCACTTGTGGTGCCTTGTAGGATCAAAGAGCACGTGTAAAGCTACCAGAGGGGGGTGAACGGTAGATTAAAACTGTTTTTAGCAGAAGCAATGAAAACCCCTCGACAAAAAATTGATCTATTAAAGAAATCGAGTGTACAACTAATCTAAATGTGATCAATTGTGACGAAACTAGTATAGTTTGTGGAGAATCAAATCACGAAGACGTCATGACAAGAATCACGAAAAATCGTGGAGAAAAACTCAAGTTACAATCAAAAGATCAAGCAAAGGTCAATCTGTTCTACCCGAGAAAAATCAGATCTGCAACACCGCAAAGAAACTCGTGTAGATCAAAAACCACATATCCAATGACCGTGGAATTTTTACATATGATATAATCAAGTTGTGAAGACAACCCAAAAAGAATCACGTCTATTGGATTTGTAAAACTAGAGTTATGACAAAACCACTAGAGCAAGGTAGTGTTGTGCAGAAACTGAATGTAGGCCTAGAGGGGGGGGGTGAATAGGCCTTTTTGAAAATTTGTCGGATCCTGCAGCACTCAACAACCAGTTTAATACCAGAGATATCGGACTAGTCCGGTAAAGTGCGGACTAGTCCGGTGTTCATGGAATAAGCTGATTAAACTTGATTGATTGGTTTGATTCTTTTATGTGTACAGCGGAAGTATAGAATAAAACAACAGTTTAATAGCTATATACTGAATTATATCACAATTGAGTCTTATGTTTAACAATTTAACATAAGATGAACAATGTGTATGAAACCCTAGATTAAGTTGATTAACTTGAATGATGAACAATGAAACAAGACACAAGTGTTTATCCATGGTTCGGCTACCACAAAAGGCCACCTACATCCACGTTGAGGAGTCCACAAAAGGACCGGGTCTTCTCCAACCCTACCCTCGTTGGATCACCACGAAGGCCAATCCTCTTCCACTAATCACAAAGGGGTGAATAACCAAATTTAAGGGGCGATCTCACACTTTGAGAGCTCCCTTAGATTACAAAACACAATGCCACAAAAAACACACTCAAAAGTTACAATTGAAACGCAAGAGTGTGTTAGAGAATCAAACCAAGAGCTCAATGTGGTGTAGCAAGTGTCTCTCCAATGATCTAGATTGAATCCTCAAAGGATTGGACGATTGTGCACTTAATTTCGTGGAGAGAGGTCGCTTTTGAGTCTCTTGGGAGGTGTGACGGCGCTAGGGTTCGAGAGATTGTAAAAGTGGGTTGTGCACCTCTATTTATATGGGGTTTATAAAAGTGACCATTAGGGTTCAGAAAGTTCGGACTAGTTTGTGGAGGTCACCGGACTAGTCCGGTGTGCTGTGTGTAGCAAACCCTAAGTGTCCCGAAATATCGGACTAGTCCGGCTGAAAGCGGACTTGTCCGATTTCGCTACTGGAAATCTTCGGACTAGTCCGATGTCCATTGGACTTGTCCGGGCAAGTGAAACCCTAAGTGTGTTGGATGACAAGTCCACACTGGAGAGGACTTGTCCGATTTAGAACATTGGGTTTTTTGGACTAGTCCGTGTGAACATCGGACTTGTCCGAAGTGGATCAGAAAGGATATCGGACTAGTCCGGTTGATAACGGACTTGTCCGATTTTGTGTGACTTGTGTAGTGTTTTGAGGACTAGTCCGCACTGGGGAGGACTAGTCCGAATGTAGTTAGAAAGATATCAGACTAGTCCGACAGATATCGGACTTGTCCGATCTGGTGCAGAAAGGTTTATCGGACTAGTCCGGTGGTGAACGGACTAGTCCGGTCCTGTGTAACTCTTTGCAGTGTGTGTGTTTCATTATCATTGAGCTCTTGGGGTGTGTTTCCTTAACACACTCCATACAAAATAATCTACTACTCTTTTTGCTTGAGCTCATTTCCACTTTGCTCATCTTCATCCCTTTTTTTTTTGGTATTTTGCTCATTTTTCTATTATAGGCGTGCATTCATCTCAATAAAGAGGTTAAGATCCCAATTGCGTGTCATAAATCATCCAAAACCCACAAGGGAGTCCTAGATGCACTTTCAATCTCCCCCTTTTTGGGATTGATGACAACCAATTGAGATTTCTCAAAATATGACAAAAATTGGGATTTTCATAAAGTATGCACATATGAATCAAAATACATCAAGCAGTGAAAGAATTATCCATATGTGCATTCTTTATGGTGGGATGCATAACTAAGTACATTAAGTCATTGAGAATGACATAATTTGCATTAATCAACCAAAACAAAGCACATATGTCATTCCAGGAGCAAAATTACAGATTTTAACAAAAAACTTCTCAAATTAAGTAAGCATTGCATCACAGAACCAAAGTTAATCTTAGAAACACAGTCAAACCATTACAATCACAAAGATAGATAAAAAGATCTCTCTCCTCGCATCCTACAGCTAAAGCTAAGACTCCCCCTCAATCTCTCCCCCTTTGGCATCAAGACACCAAAAAGAAGGAGACGAGGGTCCTAGGGTCTTCACTCTTCACTGTCGGTCCTCTCGTCGTCGTCTTTGTCTTCTTCACCATCAGCTTGACGAGGAGGAAAAGGAGGAGGGACGGAGCCACTCGAGCCCCCAATGCCAAAGTAGGCAAGCTCAGAGGGGTTCAAGGGCGCAAGCTCTGTGAAGTCTAGGTCAGAGTCTTCAGAGATCACTGGAGATCCAATGGGATCGATCTCCAGCTTTTGGCAGATTTGTTTCACATTGGCCTTTATGTACTTCATGTCCTCCCTTCTATTCTGGTTGAGCTTGTGGGCCTTCACTTCGGCCTTCTTGCAGGAGGAGAATATAGCAGCCAGATACTTGAGGATCCCACTAGCTGATCCTCTCTGAGGGGCTTCCCTAGAAGTAGGGACAACTCTGGCACCTTCACTTGATCTTGCCGGTGCCTCGGGACTGGAGGCCGATGAGGGAGCAGCCTCCACACTCGGCTTTTGAGGCATTTCAGGCCTCAAGGGGAGATGCTCCACATCTTTCACAAACTCAATCCCGGTGACTTTTTCAATCACAAACATAAGGTAAGGAGCATATCCGCAAGATATGTTGGGAGTGCAGGAGATGTTTACCATATCATTCCAAATGTATACCGCCACATCAAATGGGCGGTCCTTGCTTATTACTCTCATCAGAGTCCAGAGGTATCCCTGCACACTCCCCGCATCGCCATCCTTGGGAGCAATTGTCTTTCTTAACACTCTGTTCAACACCACACAGAATGGCTTCATGTTTTTGGTGGAAGGAGGGTTGAACTTTGATTTTGGATCATATAGGAACTTCATCCTATCCTTGTCAATGACACCAATGTTGTGTATAACCAAGCAATCAGACCTTGTGGTGTCAAGATGAAGCAAGCTAGTGAAATCTTCTTGAGTGATGCTGTACTTGGATCCATGGGTCATCCAAGTGACACTCTCTTCATCCTCACTAGAGAAGTGACAGGTCGCAAAGAACTGCGCAATCACTTCATCATTCCAGTTATGTCTGAAAGCAAATAGATCTCTCAGTCCATGCTTCTCAATGGCTCTCACTACATCAGTGAACGGTGAGCAGCCCTTCTTCTCAAAGTGTGCCCAATCAATCCACTGACTGCGCACCACTGGGGTCTTCATTGGTAGATACACCGATTTGTAGAAGTCAGCATGGAAGTTGCACCAGAACCTTCCATCTGCAGTTTGCTTTGGTCTGCCATACTAGTCAATGCTTCTGAATTTAGCGGCCGAGTCACTGCCCTTGCCATTGAACTTCTCCTCAGTAGGGTCCCGGACCCCTTCCCTGGGAGCATGCAACTTCAAGGGCCCGACTGGCCCCGTCGCTATCCCTTTTCCCTTGCCCTTTACTTGGCGGGCACTTGCCGAGCTAGGGCCACCACCAGCCTTAGAAGCTGGCACCTTGGAGGCCGGCTTCCTCGCTAGCACTTTCCTCCGAACTTGAGGAGGGGAAGGAGCAGGCTCGGAGGGTCTTTCTTGGCGCTTCTTGCCAACACCCGTCGAAGTCAAAGGTGCTATCTCGTGGTCCATCTGGGCCTCAAAGTCGGAGATTTCATCATTTGAGCTCGACATGATCTGAGAATCATTTGCAAGAATGATGATAAGTGATACAAGGCATAGGTATGAAAAGATAGCAAGGAATTGCATTGAGGAATTGAGGAATTAGGTTTTTGGTTCAGAAACATCGGACTTGTCCGGTGCACAGGCACAGACTAGTCCGGGGGGACCAGACTTGTCCGTGCTTGGATCGCACTAGTCCGGTGTTCATCCTCAAAAACTTAGCAGACTTGACAAAGGCTGATTCCTAATGCATAATACGTCTAGCATACACGTAGTACATCAAAGAAGCATGTATCTAGTGGAAGATGCTAGGTTATTCGATCAACAGTGGAGAAAAACAAGATTTCTAGGGTTTGGGAGAAAATTACCGAAGAAATCGATTGAAGCTTGAGGATTAGGGAGTTGGAGCCCGGACAAGTCCGCTAGCTTCAATCCGCACGAGGTCAAGCTTGATTTCCGCCCAAATGTGCACCCTTTTGATGGAGGGATCAAGGAATCGCCTTGGGGAGCTCGAGCACGAGAGAGAGAGAGAGAGTGCGTGAGGAAGAGTGGGGATGAGAGGAACTAGGGTTTTGTGGCGACTAGGGTTATGGACACAAAAAATCGGACAAGTCCGGAGATGACCGGACTAGTCCGAACTCATCCAGAGAGCTATATCAGACTAGTCCGTGGTCTAACGGACTTGTCCGGCCTAACCGACACTCAGCGGACTAGTCTGCAAGGGCGGACTAGTCCGGGTAACCACGGACTAGTCCGTGGTCACCAGGAGAAATTGCATAGCCCATTCATATATATTTGAAGGTTCATAAATAGAGAATAGAGGGGCAAAACAAATCAATTAATCTTGATGAATTTGACCAGTAAGCATACAACAATCAAACAATGATCATAATTCACCAAGATCTAGTAATTGACATAGTTTTTCGAGAAAAATTGAGAGAGATGATTTTCACAATTCAATCAACATTTTGAAGAATTCATACAGGTATGCAACCTTCAAGCCACACTCCGAGAATCAAGGATATTTAGTTCATTTCGGAGTTCGCAAAAACGCTTTTCATCAAGTGGCTTGGTGAATATGTCGGCCAATTGTTTTTGGGTGTTGAGATGTGAGATGGTTATATCTCCCTTCATTGAATGGTCTCTCAAGAAATGATTTCTTATGTCTATGTGTTTAGTTCTAGAGTGCTCAACTGGATTGTGGGCAATTTTAATGGCACTCTCATTGTCACAAAGGAGAGGAATACGGTTCATATTGTAACCGTAATCCCTTAGAGTTTGTCGCATCCAAAGGAGTTGTGCACAACAACTCCCGGCTGCAACATACTCCGCTTCGGCTGTGGATAGGGCAATGGAATTTTGTTTCTTGGAGGACCAAGAAACTAAGGATCTCCCTAGGAATTGGCATGTGCAGGAGGTGCTTTTTCTATCTACTTTGCACCCGACATAATCTGCATTGGAGTAACCAATGAGATTGAATTTTGAGCCTTTTGGGTACCATAGACCAAGGTTGGGTGTATGAACTAAATATCTCAAGATCCTTTTTACGGCTGTCAAATGACATTCCTTAGGGTTGGCTTGAAATCTTGCACACAAACACACACTTAACATAATATCTGGCCTAGATGCACATAAATAGAGTAGAGATCCAATCATGGAGCAATATACCTTTTGGTCGACGTTAGTTCCATCTTCATTGAGATCCAAGTGGCCATTTGTTGCCATGGGGGTCTTTATGGGCTTTGCCTTGTCCATGCCAAACTTCTTAAGTATGTCCCGCGTGTACTTGGTTTGGCTTATGAACGTTCCTTCCTTTTGTTGCCGCACTTGGAATCCCAAGAAGTATTTTAATTCTCCCATCATTGACATTTCAAACCTGTCTGTCATGATTTTGCTAAATTCCTCACGAAAAGATTGATTAGTTGACCCAAAGATTATATCGTCAACATAAATTTGACAAATAAAAAGATCATTATCTAAATTCTTTGCAAATAATGTATAATATACTTTGCCAATATGAAAACCATTCTCGTTTAAGAAATCTCTAAGACACTCATACCAAGCTCTAGGAGCTTGTTTGAGGCCGTAGAGAGCCTTACGCAATTTATACACGTGGTCGGGGAACTCTTCGTCTTCAAACCCAGGTGGTTGCTCCACGTACACCTCTTCCTTGATCGGTCCGTTGAGGAAGGCACTATTCACTTCCATTTGATACAGCTTGAAATCATGGTGAGTAACATATGCAAGTAATATTCTAATAGATTCAATCCTAGCTACTGGAGCAAAAGTCTCATCGAAATCCAAACCTTCGACTTGTGAGTACCCTTTGGCCACAAGTCGCACCTTGTTCCTTGTCACCACTCCGTGTTCGTCTTGTTTGTTGCGGAAGACCCACTTGGTGCCGACGATATTTGCATTGGGTCTTGCCACAAGTTCCCACACCTCGTTCCACTTGAAGTTGTTCAATTCTTCTTGCATTGCCACCACCCAGTCCCGATCCTTCAATGCATCCTCAATCCTGCATGGTTCCAAAAAGGATACAAATGAATAATGCTCACAAAAGTTAGCTATGCGAGATCTAGTAGTTACTCCCTATTGGATGTCACCGATGATGTTGTCGATTGGGTGATCCCTTTGGACGCATTGGTGTACTCTTGGGTGTGACACTTGAGGAGTTGTGTCTTCATGATTGTTTGCTTCTCCCCCTAAGTGGTTGCCTTCATTGACTTGTTGATCATCTTCGTACTCTTGTGGTTGATCTTGTGTCGAAGCTCCCCCTTGATTGATGGTGTCCTCTTGTGGTTCATTTTCCTCATGTTCGTGTGAAGGTGACTCTTGCGGGTGAACTTCGCCTAGAGCCATTCTTTTCAATGCTTGACATGGAGCTTCTTCTTTACCTCATTCACATGGATCAACTTGCTCCTTTTGGGAGCCATTAGTCTCATCGAATACTACGTCACGTGCTACTTCAACAAGTCCGGAGGCCTTGTTGAAAACACGATAGGCGTAAGTGTTCGAATCATAACCAAGCAAGAAACCTTCATCGGACTTCGAAGCGAACTTTGAAGTCCTAGGCTTCTTGTTCAGGATATAACATGGATAACCGAAAACTCGAAAATATGAAATGTTTGGTTTGTTACCGGTAAGTATCTCATAGGGAGTCTTCTTGAGTAGTCGATGAAGATAAAGTCGATTTACGGCGTGGCAAGCGGTGTTAATCGCTTCCGCCCAAAATCGATTCAAAGTCTTGTACTCATCGAGCATTGTTCTTGCCATCTCTATGAGTGTTCGGTTCTTTCTTTCAGCAACTCCATTTTGTTGTGGCGAGTATGGCGCTGAAAATTCGTGCTTGATGCCCTCTTCATCAAGGTACTCCTCCACCTGTGTGCTCTTGAATTCCGTGCCATTGTCGCTTCGAATACTCTTGATTGTCAATGAAATTTTTTTTGAGCTCGCTTGAAGAACTTCTTGAGCGTTCCTTGTGTTTCTGACTTATCATGCAAAAAGAAAACCCAAGTGAAGCGAGAAAAATCATCAATGATAACTAAACCATATTTGTTACCGCCGATGCTTATGTAAGCAATTGGACCAAACAAGTCCATGTGAAGTAGTTCGAGCGGTCTTGTCGTAGTCATGACGTTCTTTGCAGGATGATGTGCTCCAACTTGCTTCCCGGCTTGGCACGCGCTACAAGGCCTGTCTTTCTCAAAAACAACATTCTTCAAACCTCGGATATGATCGCCCTTGAGGATTTTTTGAAGGTTCCTCATACCAACATTGGCTAGCCGTCTATGCCACAGCCAACCCATGTTTGTTTTTGCAATCAAGCATGTGTCGAGTTCGGCTTTATCCTTTTTGAAGTCAACAAGGTAAAGCTTTCCCTTCAACATACCCTTGAATGCAATGAAACCATCACTCCTCCTAGAGACGGTCACACCCTCGTTAGTGAACAAGCAATTATAACCTTTGTCACATAGTTGAGATATGGACAACAGGTTATAATCCAAAGTTTCAACATGTAAAACATGAGAAAGCGTGTGTTCAGAGGATATTGCAATTTTACCGGTACCGAGCACCCTTCCTTGACTATTATCTCCGAAGTAGATGCCCTCGTTTGGGTCCTCGTTCTCTTCATATTCCACGAACATCTTCCTTTCACCGGTCATGTAGTTGGTGCACCCACTGTCTAGCACCCATTTGGATCCACCGGAGGAATAGGCCTGCAAAAACAGATTATGCTTTGGTTTTAGGTACCAAGCTTGCTTGGGTCCTTGGAGGTTAGTTACAATACATTTGGGCACCCACACATGGGATTTAGTGTTCCCATGGTGTGGCCCAACATAATAAGCATAGATCTTGCCAAGGTTGTTTCTCATTAACACATAGGAGGCATCAAAAGTTTTAAATAGAAGCTGCTGTTGTTTATGAGTCGGACCAGTATGGGGGTCGGACTTGTCCGGATGACCGGACTTGTCCGGACTCCCACCAGACTAGTCCGGTATTCATGTGAGTTCAGGTTTTTATCCTTCGACTTACCAGTTTGAGAAGGTCTTCCCTTCACAAAAGAAATCCTTCCATTGTTATTCTTATGACTTCCAGCATGCTGCTTTTCATCACAGGAGTAACCAATGCCATATTTGACTACGTGCATAGTTGATCTTCTCCTTGTCAAATATGCCACATTTGGTAGGATTTTTATCCTTTGTGGAGATTGATTTCCCTTTCAATCTGGTGTCAGTTTTACTAAATGTGCACATATGAGCAAATTCAGTTTTAGTGGGTTGAGAAGGTGAGTTTGAAGAGGAGGAAGGTTCACTCAGCTTGAGTGACTCAACTTGCACTTCAAGGATCTTGTTAACCTTGATCAGGTCAGCAAGTTGGTCCTTAATTGCAACACTTGAGTCGGTTAACTCCAAGCAAGCTTTCTTGCTTGAGGCTAACTCAAGCTCTAGTGAACTGTTTTTCTCCTTTTCAAGCTCTAAAGTTTCTCAAGATCGACATACTCCTCCTTTTGGGAGATGATCATGTCCTCTTGACGATCAATTAACCTTTCCTTCTCAACAATTTGATCAAGTAAGAATTTTATTTTTGTTGCAATTTTCTTATCTAGTCTAGTTAGCATATCATCATCATCGCTATCTATTTCATCATCACTAGAGTAGGAATGCATGGAAGGGGTTTTGATGATTACCTTGCGTTTACCTTCCTTTGCCATAAGGCAAGTGCCATTTCCCTTTCTTGCACCGAGTGTAGGGAAGAGTGTTGATTTCTTGGACATGCTCTCAATGGCTATGCTAGCCATCTCTTCTCCATTGGATGATGAGGACTCATCGTTTGAGTCCCACTCCTTCCCAATATGCGCTTGTTCGGCTTCTTTCTTCTTCTTGAAGAATTTCTTAGGTTGAGGCTTGGATTCTTTAGTCTTCTTCTTGTCCTCCTCATATGGGCAATCCACTATAAAGGGGTTATATTCACCACAATTATAGCACGTCCGTCTCAATTTTGGCTTTGTTCTTTCTTTGTACATGCCTTCACTTGATTTTGTACCTTGCTTTTTTTTTCATTATTCTCTTGAACTTTTTCATGAACAATATCAAATCCTCTTCATCTAGCTCACTACTCTCGTCATCACTGTCCTCCTCTAGTTGTGCTTCTCTTGCTTCTTTGGATAGAGGCTTGAGGGTGGACTTTAAAGCAACTCCTTTCTTCTTAGCCGAGGTGAGGTCGGCAATTTCCTTGACGTGCTTTGCTTGTTTCTCCATCATTTCAAAGTTGATAATTTTACCAAGCAATTCATCCGAAGTCATCCTTTTGTATCTGGGGCTTTCTCTAATCATGGAGCATAGCGTGACATTGCGAGGCATAAAAGCTCTAAGTATGAGCTTTACCACCTCGTGATCATTCCACTTCTTGCTCCCATATGATCGGACTTTGTTGATGAGTGTCTTCAATCGATTGTACATATCCTGAGGTGACTCATCTTCCTCAATTGCGAATCTTCCTAGTTCGCCTTCGATCATCTCAATATTTGCTTCACGCACATGCCGGTCACCTTCATGTGCGGTTTGCAGAGTATCCCATATCTCCTTAGCAATTTCGAGTCCATCCACCTTGGTGAACTCGTCCCGACTGAGTGAGGATGTGATTACAGCTGCGGCTTGAGCATTTCTATGAATGGCCTGCTCTTGGCTTGGGGTGAGCTCTTCGTCGTCATCCGGAATATCTATCCTTGTGCATACAATATGCCATAAACTTGGGTTGAGGGAAATCAAATGCATTTTCATATTCTGCCTCCACATGGAGTAATCACTTCCATCGAAGTTTGGGGCTTTTCCAAGTGGGATAGATAAGTAATGGTTGTTATTGGAATTTAGACGATCATAGTTAAAAGGATATCGGGAGTAGTCGGTGTGACTACTCCCCTTCTTCTTCTCTTCAACCTTTGCTTTCCCTTTGGAAAGTGCCTTCTTTCTGAGGAGTGCCTTCAGCTCCAGCGTCTCTTCATCATCGTCCTCGAAGACTTGAATGGCTTCGAGGTACTTCTCCAGTTTTTGGGTCTTGTCGTTGTTAATCTATTCTTGGTTATTGATTTTGTGGACGTTGTTCATGTCCGACATGATCTCCTCGAGTGATTAGACTCTTTCTTGAAGAACCTGCTCTGATACCAATTGAATGTAGGCCTAGAGGGGGGTGAATAGGCCTTTTTGAAAATTTGTCGGATCCTGCAGCACTCAACAACCAGTTCAATACCAGAGATATCGGACTAGTCCGGTAAAGTGCAGACTAGTCCGGTGTTCACGGACTAAGCTGATTAAACTTGATTGATTGGTTTGATTCTTTTATGTGTATAGTGGAAGTATAGAATCAAACAACAGTTTAACAGCTATATACTGAATTATATCACAATTGAGTCTTATGTTTAACAATTTAACATAAGATGAACAATGTGTATGAAACCCTAGATTAAGTTGATTAACTTGAATGATGAACAATGAAACAATACACAAGTGTTTATCCCGTGGTTCGACTACCACAAAAGGCCACCTACATCCACGTTGAGGAGTCCACAAAAGAACCGGGTCTTCTCGAACCCTACCCTCGTTGGATCGCCACGAAGGCCAATCCTCTTCCACTAATCACAAAGGGGTGAATAACCAAATTCAAGGGGCGATCTCACACTTTGAGAGCTCCCTTAGATTACAAAACACAATGCCACAAAAAACACACTCAAAAGTTACAATTGAAACGCAGGAGTGTGTTAGAGAATCAAACCAAGAGCTCAATGTGGTGTAGCAAGTGTCTCTCCAATGATCTAGATTGAATCCTCAAAGGATTGGACGATTGTGCACTTAATTTCGTGGAGAGAGGTCGTTTTTGAGTCTCTTGGGAGGTGTGACGGCGCTAGGGTTCGAGAGATTGTAAAAGTGGGTTGTGCACCTCTATTTATATGGGGTTTATAAAAGTGACTGTTAGGGTTCAGAAAGTTCGGACTAGTCCGTGGAGGTCACCGGACTAGTCCGGTGTGCTATGTGTAGCAAACCCTAAGTGTCCCGAAATATTGGACTAGTCTGGCTGAAAGCGGACTTGTCCGTTTTCGCTACTGGAAATCTTCGGACTAGTCCGATGTCCATCGGACTTGTCCGGGCAAGTGAAACCCTAAGTGTGTTGGATGACAAGTCCGCACTGGAGAGGACTTGTCCGATTTAGAACAGTGGGTTTTTCGGACTAGTCCGTGTGAACATCGGACTTGTCCGAAGTGGATCAAAAAGGATATCGGACTAGTCCGGTTGATAATGGACTTGTCCGATTTTGTGTGACTTGTGTAGTGTTTTGAGGACTATTCCGCACTGGGGAGGATTAGTCCGATTCTAGTTAGAAAGATATCGGACTAGTCCGACAGATATCGGACTTGTCCGATCTGGTGCAGAAAGGTTTATCGGACTAGTCCGGTGATGAACAGGCTAGTTTGGTCCTGTTTAACTCTGTGCAGTGTGTGTGTTTCATTATCATTGAGCTCTTGGGGTGTGTTTCCTTAACACACTCCATACAAAATAATCTACTACTCTTTTTGCTCGAGCTCATTTCCACTTTGCTCCTCTTCATCCCTTCTTTTTGGTGTTTTGCTCATTTTTCTATTATAGGCCTGCATTCATCTCAATAAAGAGGTTAGGATCCCAATTGCTTGTCATAAATCATCCAAAACCCACAAGGGAGTCCTAGATGCACTTTCAGAAACTCGACGAGAAAAATTTGTCTGAAACAAGTCGGACGAACAAGGCACAAAAGTTCCTTTAAACTACGAATTTTATTGATCAAACCAAAATAGGACCAACCACAAAGTCGTGCACCACGATCTCTGGCCTCCCTTGCTTATATAACCAGCCCTTAGGCCAACCCAATCCTAGCTAGGACTCCAATCCTACTCAGATTCAACTAAAACTTTCCATAACTGCTCAAGACTCTTCTATATGCAGATAGAAGCAATCTTAAGACTTCCAAACACCTTAGGAACGTATCCCAGATTCCTAAAACAACCCAACTTCGTGACCCACATGAAATCCTATCATAACCAACTCAAATCTTTCCATATTTGAGTCAAACCCGACTCAGCCGCACCTTGAGTCCATAACCTAGTCGGTTGGACCTTTCTGACCAATTTTTTACGTCCACTTCTCTTCATCACGCCTCGGAACCATGTAGACAAGTCCATGCACTCCATGCAGACATGCAAACACTTTCCAATGACGTCCATGATACTTTCATATGCATTGTTCTTGATCCAAACATGTTGCGCGACCTTCGATCAAGTCGACCACAATTCCTCCTAAACTTGGTTGTTGAACCTCATCTTCTCCCTAAGAATAGTTCAATGGATCCCGTCACCAGCCGTGTCTTGAACTCAAGCAACACCTGCACATGAACAAACAATCCATTACTTCTGAGCACAAGTCCTAGACTTGACTCTCGTTAGTTCCGATAACCACAACACCTTACGTGAGCACCTCACATAAGCATGTTGCAAACCATAGAAAAAAGATATCAATCATAACCACCAAAACACACCATAGACTTAGTAAAATAATACTAATCAAACTTTCCATAGATGTAAAGCAAGTTCAAATCAATTCAAAGTAAAAGCAGAACAATTGCAATCTAGCTTTGAACATTGCAAAACTAAGCGGACCTTGAGCCGAACCTTGTTGGAGCTCGGACCAAGAGCCGGACCTTGTTGAAAAAGCTGTTTTGGTGATATTCAAAACTTTTATCGCCATAGCCAATGTATTCAACACACATAGGGCTCACAATCTCTCCCTTGATGAATGCATTGACAACACCACTTAGAATCCAAACATTGGCTTATTCACATGAAAAGTTTTGAAAACAAAATCCCCCCCCTATACATATTTCTCCCCCTTTGTACATCAGAAATAAAATGAGAAGAAAAAAAAACCAAAATTCTCCCGCCCCCCTGAGAAGAATCGTGCCAAATTACTTGAGAATGTGTGCAATGTGTGATCATTTTCTCCCCCTTTGACAATGTATTCAGCAAGGTACAAAAGAGAAAATTTAATTGTTATGAGCATATTATAACATATACATAGAAAACAAAGCTCATCCAAAGTCATACTATGAAGTAACTTACACTATCACATCAATGAGATACATAAAGTAGTGTAAGCCATGCTAGAGATCAAGTGTAATTTTCAATTTAAGCAAGTCGTGATCTCACAAACTTAACTATTTCAAAACCTGAAAACATGACACTTGTTGCTGCATTTTATTATTTTTCAAAGCACAAATTTAGATCATATGATATTTGCAAGAGATTATATGCGCATCTGCCTTATTCTAACCAACCAAGCCAAGCCTATGTCATTTGACAATCAGAAGCTTAAGACATGGTTTTAGTCATACAGAACTTCTTCCAAGTTCATATCTAAGTGCAGTGATAAGCCATCTCAAAAGAAGAAATGCGATGCATGCATATTTCTTGATCTTTTCTCAATTTTTCATTTGACCATAAAAGCTCAACATGCGAGTTGATTACTTGATTAATTCTTTATGATTTAAAGCACTTGTGAGCATGCAACAAGTTCAAAACAACAAGAAAGTTCGACCATGACTGGATTTAGTGTAAGTAATTGTTCCAATTACTAGACATGGAAAAAACTACAAAATGTATAACACGAGTAATGTAGTAAGAACATTCAGCATGTAAAAGGAATCACAAAGTCATATATGTATGAAATACTATGCTCATATTATTTTAATTTTATATTCACACATAGACTTCCCAAGTTTCAAAACTCCCCCTCAATTTAAGCCATGAGGATGCATAACCCCTATTTCACTACGAATGTAACGAAAACGAGTGAAATCTAAAGGTTTTGTAAAAATGTTAGCCAATTGTTGTTCGGTATCTACATGGTGAAGCACAATGTTTCCTTTTTCAACATTATCATAGAGAAAGTGATACCTAATGTCATTTGTTCTAGAATGTTGCACGGGGTTTTTAGCAATGCAAATAGCACTAGTGTTATCAAAAAACAATTGAACACTATCTAGATCAACCCCATAGTCCTTAAGAGTTTGAACAATCCAAAGAATTTGTGAGCAAGTGCTAGCAGCAGCTACATATTCAGATTTGGTTGTGGATTGTGCAACGAGCAACAAGTGAATTACCAAGAAAATGACAAGCACCCGAAGTACTTTTCATATCAATCCTACAACCCCCAAAATCAGCATCCGAAAAAGCTTTCAAAGTGACGGTTGAGGAAGAAGGAAGAAAAATGTCAAATTCTTGATTTCCATGTAAGTACCTGAGAATTTTTTTGACAGCTTAACAATGTGAAGTATGTGCAGAAGCTTGAAACTGTGCACAAAGACATACGCTGAATTGTATGTCCGGTCTTGATGCCGTAAGGTACAAAAGTGATCCAATCATGCTTCGATATTCTTTTTGATCGACTGGGTCATCATCTTCATCAAGTTCAAGTGTCGTTGTTGTACCCATTGGTGTCCGAAGAGGCTTGCTTTTGTCCATGTTAAAACGCTTGAGAAGGTCTCTTGTATACTTCGTTTGATGCACAAAGGTATCTTCCTTGATTTGCAGCCCAAAAAAGTATGTGAGTTCTCCCATCATACTCATCTCAAATTCTAAACTCATCAAAGTAGAAAACTTGGGCATAAGATCATGAGAAGCACAACCAAAGATAATATCATCCACATATACTTGAACAAATAATGAGTCATTGCCATGCTTGAGCACAAAAAGAGTTTTATCAACCTTGCCCATGGTAAACCCCTTTTTAAGTAAGAATTTTTTTAATCTATCATACCATGCTCTAGAGGCTTGTTTGAGACCGTACAAGGCTTTGGACAGTTTGTAAACATGATTAGGAAAATCTGGATTTTCAAAACCCGATGGTTGCTTGATATAAAACTCCTCATCTATGTAGCCATTAAGAAAAGCACTTTGAAAATCCATTTGATATAACTGGAAACCTTTAGATGCAGCAAAAGCTAACAAAATTCTTATGGCTTTGAATCTAGCAACAGGAGCAAAAGTTTCATCAAAATCTAGACCTTCAATTTGTATGAACCCTGAGCAACCAACCTATCCTTATTCCTAACCACAACTCCATCCTAACTTTGTTTATTTTTAAACACTCATTCAGTTCCAATTAAAGTATGACCTAGGGGTGGAGGTACAAGTTTCCAAACATTATTTCATTCAAAATTTTCTAACTCATCTTGCATGGCAATAATCCAAGATTCATTAGTGAATGTGTGTAATATATCTTTGGTTTCAAAAGAAGAAACAAAAGAAGAATGAGCGTGAGAGTTTGGGTCATGAAACTTGGACTATGTGACTTGTTCGTGCAAGCTTCCAATAATTTGTTGTGGAGGATGACTTTTGAGAACCCAAAGGGCAGTGGACACTTCAAAAGCTTCTTCTTCTTCATGTTCATCACAAATCGATGAGCTTGTGACTTGAGGACGATCTGGACCAGCAATGGTGGTCGTCGGTGCTGGTTGTGAACAAAATCAGGAGCTGGAACAATGTCATTAGCTGCTGAATTTTCGGGCAGCAGCACCTCTTCTTCCTCATCTTCAACAAAAATACTCTTCCCCTGCTGATATGGATACTTACCTGCAATATTTGAGCTAGTATCTGGGCTAGCTTCATCAAAAGAAACCTCACAAGTCTCCACAATTTTGACAGTGTCAAGTAAAAGCACACGGTAGCCTCTAGTATGAGATGAATAACCAAGAAACATGCCATGACCAAATCTAGCTTCAAATTTATCAAGATTACCATGGTTCTTAACAAAGCATTTGCAACCAAAGACCCTGAAGTGTGAGACACTAGGCCTATGTACAAACCGAAGCTCATATAGTGTTTTTCCTAGCTTAGCACACAAGTAAACATGATTTGAAACATAACAAGCGGTTGCAATTGCATCTGCCCAAAATTTCCTAGGAATTTTAGATTCATCAAGTATAGTCCTAGCCACCTCAACTAAGGTTATGTTCTTTCTTTCTTCAACACCGTTTTGTTGAGGTACATATGGTGAAGAAAATTGATGATCTATTCCTTTTTCAGCACAAATATGATCAAATGATTGGTTTTTATATTCTGTTACATTATCACTTCTCATTGCTCTTAAAGATCATGGGTGATCAATTGATAATCTAAGAAATAAAGTTCTAAAGTGACTAAAAGCTTCATTCTTAGATGCCATAAAATAAACTCAAGAGTATCTAGAATAGTCATCAACAATCACAAGAACATACCATTTACCTCCGAAGCATTGAACACGTGAAGGTCCTATTGTGTCAAGATGCAAAAGTTGACCCGGTTCGGTTGTCATGGTCATTCTGAGAGGAGCATGTGAACCTGCAACCATCTTAGCATGTCTACAAGAAGAGCACACAATTTCTTTGCCCCCTTTCAGCTTAGGCAACCCACGTATGTGATCAAGATCACTAACACACGTGAGATGATCAAAGCCTACGTGACCAAGTCTACGATGCCAAAAATATAAGTCTTTGGAATAATTAGCAACTAGACACCTATGCTTAGAAGAAGACATATCAAAATCAGCTTTAAAAACTCTTCCAAACTGGGACATGTTAAAAATAAGCTCACTATTTGAACCTGCAACTTTGCAATAACTTTTATTGAAAATATTTTCCAGATTTTCATCTAGCATTTGTGAAACAGAAAGCAAGTTGTGTTTCAAATTTTTGACAAGTGCCACATCCTTCAATATGTAGTGATCATTTACTCTAACCGAACCCTTAGCAATTATAGGAGTTGAAGAATTATCAGCAAAAGTAACATTCTCTACACGAGACACAAAAGAGAGGGAGGAGAACCAATCTTTGTTACCAGTCATGTGGCATGAGCAACCTGAATCCACAATCCAAATGTTCTCCTTCCTCAAACGTGTAACCTACATTGAAGTGCAATACGTCGATGACTCAATACTGGGGTTAGTCAAAAGGCATTTAGGAATCCAATACTGAGTCACACGACGTGCAACAGGAAAAACACACAAAAGCTGAGGCAAAACAATAGATGTATGAGCCAAAGTTCGAGGATTTTTGTACCCAGCTACTGACTTATGAGGTATTACATGTGTATCACGAATAACGGTAGTTTTGGGAGCAAACTTTGCATGTTTTCGACTCATTACAGCAGGTTGCATGTTCCTATCATTTGGTTTAGCATGTGCATGAAATTTTGCATGAAGGTTATGAGATCTAGCAATTATTCTTTCCTTTTTCTGTTGTTTAGCTAGTCTATAACAAAAGTCTATGACATGACCATCTCTTCTACAACAGTAGGTACAATGAAGTTTAACTTTATGTTCATGTCTAGATGAGCAAGTAACATTTTTATTTGAAACCGAATGAGCCAATACTCCTGTAGATTTGAAAACCAGTTCTTTTTGTTTAGGAACTGTTTGAATTAAACCACTTCCTAATGACTTTACAATTTTAGGTGGATGTGCCTTAGCATGACATTAGAATCAAAACCTAAACCAGTTTTATCATTGCTAGACTTGGACGAATTCAGCAACAAGTTTAGGTTCTTATTCCCATTACGAAACCGCTCTAGTGTCCTATTCATGTCATCAAGTTTCTTAGACAAGTCCAGGCAGTTTTCACATGAAGTTTTTCCTTTTAGTTTGCAATTGGAACAATATTTAACTTCATGAGAACGTAAAGTATTGTTCAATACAGAAATTTCATTCATAGCATCTTGTAGTTTCTTATCAAGATCATCACAAGTAGAACAATGCAAACCAATTGTTGAACAACGACCATCTTTCATGTTTTTATTATTAAGTGCAACAAGCTTTTTGTTCTTTTCAATCTCAAGTTCAAGTTTATCAAGTGTGGAGGTGCGTGCACTTCTTAGAGAGGACAATTGTTCATATATTAAGTCACATGAGGAACAAGAATCATCACTAGGAATCAAAGATTTCAATCGACTAATTTTAGATTCTAGTGACTCAATTTTAACAGCATTGTCCCTAAGCTTTTTGTCCTTTTTCTTAACTATAACAGTGGCACGAGAAATAGCATCACACATTTCTTTGCAAGTAGGACATACCTCTTCATTGTCGCTGTTGTCTTCTGCCTCCTCCATAGTTGATCTTGACTTGCCCACCATGAAGCACAAGTTTTCCAAATCATCTTGATCTTCATCACTTTCGATGTCCACATCGCTCGAGCCAAGTTCTTGAAGTGCGGAGATAAAACTATTCACCAAGTGGCGTCCTGTAAAACTCTTCTTTTTCTTGTTGTTGTTTGCAGGGGAGTGCTTCGACCTAGTTTGCTTTTCATCACGGGAAGTAGTACCTGAAAGGTTAGGGCAATCGATGCGAAAATGTCCTGTCTTACCACATTTGAAGCATCATTGAGGTCCGGCACTTCCTCTCCTTCTAGTTCTCACATTTTGCAATGCTTTTGAGATCCGAGTAGAGATGAGTGCGAGTTCTTCCCCTGGAAACTCTTCAATCTGTTCAAGGGTTAGAGAGGACAACAAAGCAAGTGTTCCAAAAGATGAAGATTGGCCGGAGCTAGGCATGTCATGTTGAGAAACAAATGCAAGAGACTTGTTGGGGTTCTTACGTGAGATTATGTAAATTTCGTGAGTTTTCAATTTAGAATATAGAACATATAAAGTAAGTGTACTCATGACAGTAGATTCACGAATAGATGTGACTTTCATCTTCTAAATTGACATGTCTAATGCACTTAGTAATTGCCTAGCATTCTCAGCATCTGAAAAATTAACATTGACGCTATGCAAGTTGCTGAGAATTTTATTAAAGCGAGCAAAGAGATCGTCGATGGACTCACCTGGTTGCATCTCAAAGCGCATGTACTCCTTTTTGAACATGTTTTCCCTTACCTCCTTGATCGTTTTGGATCCTTCGTGGTAGTCACAGAGTGCTTTCCACACATCATATGCAGATCGGAGGTGAGCAACACGATCGAAGTCGCTTTAAGTTAATCCTTGTATGATCAAGTTGCGAGCCTTGTTGTTGTTGTCGACATCTCTCATGTTTGTAGCCGTGACTTGATCGTTTGATGGAGCGTCGTAATGCTTGTACACCTTTTCCCATATTGCGAAGCCTTGTGCCTGGATGAAATCTTCCATACGTGCCTTCCAAACCTAAAAATCAATACCACTAAAGACATAAGGTTTTGCGGAGTATTTCTCCATGATGATTAGTCAAAAACACATGTGAATAAAAAATATTAGAGCACCATGGCTCCGATACCAATTTTAGGATCAAAGAGCACATGTTAAGCAACCAGAGGGGGTGAATGGTAGATTAAAACTTTTTTTAGCGGAAGCAATGAAAATCCCTCGGCAAAAAATTGATCTGTTAAAGAAATTGTGTGTATGACTAATCTAAACGTGATCAATTCTGACAAAACCAGTATAGATGTGGAGAATCAAGTCACAAAGACGTCACAACAAGAATCACTAAAATCGTCTAGAAAAAGTCAAGTTACGATCGAATGATCGAGCAAAGGTCAATCTGTTCTACACGAGAGAAGTAAGATCTGCAATACTGCAAAGAAACTCATGTAGATAACAAACCACATATCCAATGACCATGAAATTTTTACAGATGATAGAAAATTAAATTGTGAAGACAACCCAAAAATAATCATGACAATTGGATCTGTAAAACTCGAGTTATGATAAAACCACTAGAGCAAGGTAGTGCTGTGCAAAAACTCGACGAGAAAAACTTGTCTGAAACAAGTCGGACGAACAAGGCACAAAAGTTCCTTTAAAATACGAATTTTATTGATCAAACCACAAGAGGAACAGCCCCAAAGTCATGCACCACGAGCACTGGCCTCCCTTGCTTATATAACCAGCCCTTAGGCCAACCCAATCCTAACTAGGACTCAAATCCTACTCAGATTCAACCGAAACTTTCCACAACTGCTCAAGACTCTTCCATACGCAGATAGAAGCAATCTTAAGACTTCCAAGCACCTTAGGAACGTATCCCACATTCCTAAAACAACCCAACTTCGTGACCCACATGAAATCCTATCATAACCAACTCAAATCTTTCCATATTTGTGTTGAACCCGACTCAGCCGCAGCCTGAGTCCATAACCTAGTCGGTTGGACCTTTCCAACCAATTTTTTACGTCCACTTCTCTCCATAATGCCTCGGAACCATGAATCCAAGTCCATGTACTCCTTGCACACGTGCAAACACTTTCCAACGACGTTCACAATACCTTCATATGCATGGTTCTTGATCCAAACATGTTGCACGACCTTGCGATCAACTCAACCACAATTCCTCCCGAGCTTGGTTGTTGAACCTCATGTTCTCCCTAACACTAGTTTAATGGATCCCGTTACCAGCCATGTCTTGAAATCAATCAACAACTCTGCATGAACAAACAACCAATACTTTCGAGCACAATTCCCCGACTTGACTCTCGTTATTTCCGATAACCACAACACCTTACGTGAGCACCTCACATAAGCAATAGTAATCAATCTTTACATAGACGTAAAGCAAGTTCAAATCAATTCAAAGTAAAAAAAGAACAATTGCAATCTGGCTCTGGACCTTGCCAAAACTAACCGGACCTTGCTGGAGCTCGGACCTAGAGCCAGACCTTGTTGAAAAAGGTGTTTTGGTGATATTTAAAACTTTTATCGCCATAGCCAATGTATTCAGCACACATAGGTCTCACATGCCTGTACACCAGGGGCCTGCCGTCGGCTACTACACATCATTGGTGGACGACGTTGGAGCATCCAACTCCAGCACCCCCCAGGGGGCCTACCGTCAACGACTCTGCGACGATGGTGGGCGACCCCGGAGTAGCCAACTCCGGCACCACCTAGGGGGTGTGCCGTCGATGTTCTTGCGACGATGGTGGGTGACACCAGAGCAGTCAGCTCCGGCACCTCCCAAGGGGCCTGCCATTGGCGAATCCATGACAATGGTGGGCGACGGCAGAGCATCCAGCTCTGACACCTCCCAAGGGGTTTTCCGTCGACGTCCCTATGACGATAGTGGGTAGCGCCGTATCATCCAGCTCTGACATCATCCAAGGGGCCTACCGTCGACGTCCCAACATGTTGACGACAACAACAAGCACTAATAAGTGAGTACGCTCTCCTGCCCCGCTCTTGTTGCTAATAGGGTTCTCTTGTGGTGCCTGTACACCAGGGGCATGCCATCGGCGGACTACACATCAGCGTGGACGATGCTGGAGCATCCAGCTTCGGCACCCCCTAGGGGGCCTAACATCGACGACTCTGCGACGATCGTGGGCGACGCTAAAGCAACCAGCTCCTGGACCACCCAGAGGGCCTACCGTCGATGTTCCAGCGATGACGGTGGGCGACACCGGAGCAGTCAGCTCCGACACCACCCAGGGGGCCTGCCGCCAACAACTCTACGGTGATGGTGGGTGATGCCGGAGCAACCAGCTCGAGCACAACCCAGGGGGCTTGCCGTCGACATACCTACGATTATGGTGGGCAACGCTAGAGCATCTAGTTATGGCTCCTCCTAGGGGGCTCGCCGTCAACACCTTTGCAATAGTGGTGGGCGACGCCAGAGCAGCCAGCTCCGACACCAACCAGGGATCCTACCGTCGACGACTCTGACAAAGCTTGGCGCCAGGGGCCCCACTGAAGCCATCCACTCAAACTCTCCTGCTCCACTGGGGGCCCATCGAAGACATTCTACGATCAAGTGGTTGACGTGCCTAACAACCCGACCACACCTACCAGGGGGCCTCTAAGGGGGTTCCTGTGACACCTGGTTCTGAAAATGAACCAAGTGAATGCATATGTGTGCCCAGGATGTTCAACACACATACACGAGTGCATTCTCAAAAGAGTATACCGAAAATTACCACAGAACAAGATTTATTAACCAAATTTTATTACACAAACCATATCATCCTCGAATACAAGTTCTAATGAATATTAATGACAAGTTCAACTAATGCAGCGGAATCATTTATTAAAGCAACTATGCAACTAAGCAAATAGGGTACACAGCTCCAAACAACACCACAGGCAAAGCTGACGGTAGACACGGCCTAGAACTCCGCATTATCGCCATTAAACTAATATCCTTACCTGGAACTGTTGGGGGGGGGAATTGGAAGGGTGAGTACATGTCGTACTCAGCAAGTGTGGAAAGTATGACATGTGGCTGATTCAAATGACAAATATAATAACGGTTGAGTGTTGAAAAGTACATTAAAACGTTTGAAAAGCAATATATTACATGTATATGAAATATACCCATCATAAGCCATGTAGTTATCTTAATACCAGTCCATATTCCATATCCATCATCATATACCAATATCCATATTCACTACCAGAATTCAATTCACAGCCATCCATAACCATAATACCAACCATAACCATCCCAAATCCCAACTTTCCTCTAATCATGTGAGGGTCCAGGTTGCTTAATCAGAAGCACGGCTATCATGATAGTTTTAGACACACTCTGCAGAGGTTGTACCGCTTTACCCACGTGTTTGTGATTTTATCACCTCTCGATGACTATAAAATCTTCATTATGTCGTCTCACACTTCCGTAGGTGTGTGGCCAAGAGATCACAAAATAGACTTTACAAAGGGATTACTAGCCTATTTAGACCCTACTGAGGTTTCACCGGTGGCGATGTCTCCAACTGAGCACATCTTCAACCAAGGGCCCCCTCTTGAGCCGTTCGGATCCCAGGGTAGTCCCACCAATCATCAACAAACCCATTCTGACTACCCCTTCCCCGAGCATCCTTAATGGTCCAAATAGCACTGGCAAAGCCCTAATTAATCAGCTATGCCACACCCATACTTGGCCTCGTGGTGGAACTGTAAATCCTAGATGGTCGCTCCACGAATCGGTCTTTAGATCTAAAGCAAGCAAAACCACCATAACATCCAACCCATCCACATACCAGCTTGCTTAGATCACACATTACCATATCAGATTTAACCAGGTCATCTCAACCACAAACTCATTAATGCATAATTAAATTAAGTAGTGTAGTTGTTCTTCCATCCCAATTAATTAAGCGAAGCAAAAAGTTAAAAATCCCATCCCGACTCTCTACCATGTATTCCAGGAGACAAGGGTGGCCAAACAAATCTAGTAAACTTCCTATCATAGGATTTCCCATCAAAATTGACACAAGCATGCAGTTTGCAAACAAAACATTTATTTCAAAAACAGGATCAATATGCTTCAAGGACACTTGCCTTGGTCTTGGGATTGATTCGAGTCAAAGCCTTCAAACTCTTGGTGCTGGAGATCCTCCACGACACTCTATAGCGCAAATCCGTCTAATCCGCATAATAAACATACAAGACAAGAAACACAATCAAAGAGTGCAGAAATATTACTCAATATGACATCCTATGCATGATTAATGCAAATGCAAGGTAGAACTTGTTAATAGATTGCTTTTAAATGATCACTATCTAGTTCTAATAGATTTTAACAAGTTTATACAGGTTTGGATTTTATTAGATCTAATTTTAGAATTAATTCAACACAATTTAACCAGGAAAATCAGACTAGTCCGCTAGGGACCGGACAAGTCCGCACTTTACGAGATCAGCATATTAGGGTTTTCTAGATCGACGTGAATTTGGAGATTAGGGGTCCAATTCATGCAAGAAAAAGAGAATAAGAGGTATACCAGGTGTTTAGGACTCCAATGAATCGAGAAACTTGGAGGTAGCACTTGGATCTTGATGATCTAGGATTGATGATGAACTTGAAGATGAATTGGTGATGGAGAGCGAAACATAATGGAGATCTTGATCCTCCTTCGTTTCCTCCCCTTCTTCTTCTTGCTTGGGATCTCCTCCTCTCTCCTTGATGGTGGCTCTCCACGAACTAGGGTTTGGGTGGGGTGGAAAAGTGGTAAATAGATGTCAAGCCAAAGGGTGGGGTTGTTTATATAGAGGTGGAGGCTAGGGTTAGATGGATTTCGAGTTTGAGATGAGTAGAGGCCGGTTTAGAGTACCACATGGGCTCTAAAAGAGTTAGGCACGACGTCCCTAGGCCCACTTAACGTGAAACCCAAGAAACAAGTCGTAAAACAAAGGATTAATTCGGAGTCATGAAATATTGGACAAGTCTGAAAAGGACCGGACTAGTCCGAAGTTGTCCAGATAGAAATCGGATAAGTCTGGCCAAAAATTGGACAAATCTGACTTTAGTCAGAGAGGAAAATGGACAAGTCCGCTGGAACATCGGACTAGTCCGGAGAAGTCCAGGGACTTAGCAAATTTTCAAGGATTCCTGGAACACCGGACTAGTCCGCATAAGACCGGACAAGTCCGAAAGTGTCCAGAGGTAAAAACGGACTAGTCCGCAGCAAAAACGGACAAGTCTGATCGAGGTCAGAGAGAAATCGGACTAGTCCTCACCAAAATCGGACTAGTCCGCGCTTTCTAGAATTTTAAGTGCGATTTTGTTCCAAATCAATTTTAAACTTATTCCTCTTTATGTGGATTAATGTTAAACATGTATATGAATGTATGTAGGGCATGATGCATGAAAATGAGGTTGTTACAAACCTACCCCCCTTAAAATGAATCTCGCCCTCGAGATTCGATGTGGAAGAGAAGAGATAGGGAAATTCCTTCTTGAGATCGCCCTCCAATTCCCAGGTTCTTTTTTTGTGCGGTGCTTCCATTGAACTTTACACCATTTAATAACCTTGTTCCTTGTGACCCTCTCCTTGGTTTCCAAGATTTTGACCGTTTGTTCAGCATAAGTCAAATCTGCCCCTATTTCCAATCCTTCCATTGGCACTTGTTCTTCCGGTACTCTCAGGCACTTCTTGAGCTGGGAAACATGAAAAACATCATGAACATCTGAAAGATGAGTTGGCATCTACAACTTATATTCTACTTCTCCTCTTTTGTCCGAATCTTGAATTGTCCGATATAGCGAGGTGCTAGCTTGCCTCTTATGTTAAACCTCTTATGATCTCTCATTGGTGACACCTTGAGGTAAACGAAGTCTCCCATTTCAAAGACTAATTTACTTCTCCTATTGTCCGCATAGCCTTTTTGTCTTGATTGGTGAGCCCTCAAGTTTTAACGAATTATTTGGACTTGCTTTTCGGCTTCTTGCAACACATCCGGACCAAATACTTGAGTTTCTCCTGCCTCATGCCAGAATAAAGGTGTCCTACACTTCCTTCCATAAAGCGCTTCATATGGTGACATTTTCAAGCTTGCTTGGTAACTATTGTTGTATGAAAATTTTGCATATGGCAAGCTCTTGTCCCAACTTTTCCCATGCTTTAAAGCACAAGCTCTTAACATGTCCTCTAAAATCTGATTGGTCCTCTCAGTTTGTCCATCCGTTTGAGGGTGATATGCTGAACTAATATTCAACCTCGTTCCCATAGCTTGATGCAGTTTTTGCCAAAACCTGGAAGTGAATTGTGAACCTCTATCTGAGACTATCTTCTTCAGAACTCCATGCAAACATACTATTCTTCCCATATACAGTTCCGCCAATTTCTCTCCATTATAGGTGGTCTTGATGGGAATAAAGTGGGCTGACTTAGTTGACCGATCTACAATTACCCAAGTTGAGTTGTAACCAGACTGAGTACGTGGTAAACCAACTATGAAGTACATACTGATCACTTCCCACTTCCATTCCGGGATATTCAATGGTTACAATAATCCAGCTGGCCTTTGATGTTCCGCCTTGACCCGTTGACACACATCACACAATGCAACATATTCAGCTATGTCCTTTTTCATGCTATCCCACCAATAGCAAGTCTTCAAGTCTTTGTACATCTTCGTACAACCAGGGTGAATCGAGTAAGGTGAGTCATGTGCCTCTTTTAATATCGTCTCCCGAATATGCTTCACATTAGGCACGACAATCCTTTTTCCCAGCCATAAGGTACCATGTTCATCCTCATCGAATCTGAATTCTCTCCCATATTGGGTCCTTTCCTTGATTTCATGAATTTCCTCATCCTTAGTTTGACCTTCCCGAATTTCTTGCTCCAATGTTGGGTTTAACTCCATCATCTCCATCTTATTTACAAATCCAAGGTTCAACCGTTCAAACTCCTTACATAACTCATATGGTAACTCTCGAACTGTGAGTTGATGACTTACTCCTTTTCTACTCAAAGCATCGGCCACTACATTAGCCTTCCCTGGATGATAATTGATTCCCAAATCATAATCTTTGATGAGCTCCAACCATCTCCGTTGCCTCAAGTTCAGATCCGTTTGTGTAAAAATATACTTCAAACTCGTATGATCCGTATAAATTTCACACCTATGTCCAAGGATGTCGTGTCTCCAAATTTTTAATGTGTGTATCAAGGCTGCAAGTTCCAAATCATGCGTTGGATAATTATATTCATGTTTCTTCAATTGTCTCGACGCATAGGCGACCACTTGACCTTCTTGCATGAGCACACATCCAAGTCCTTGTCTCGAGGCGTCACAATATATGTCAAAACTCTTGCTTACATCTGGTAGTACCAAAACTAGGGCTGTTGTCAACCTTATCTTCAACTCCTCAAAATTATTTTGACAAGCTTGAGTCCATTGGAATGCCTTTCCCTTCGTTAGCAATTCCGTCATTGTCGTGGCTATCTTGGAAAAGTCCTTGATGAATAAACGGTAATATCCAGCGATTCCAAGAAAACTCCTAATCTCCTTTACATTCTGCGGGGGTTCCCATTTCAACACATCCCTCACCTTTCCTGGGTCAACCGATACTCCTCCTCCTAAAATAATATGACCCAAAAACGACACCTCTTTCAACCAAAACTGACACTTGTTGAACTTGGCATACAATTGATGCTCCCCCAGTTTCCGCAACGTAAGCCTCAAGTGTTCTTCATGTTCCTTCTCATCCTTCGAGTAGATCATAATATCATCAATAAACACCACAACAAACTTATCCATGTACTCCATGAAGACCTTATTCATGAGGTACATAAAGTACGCAGGTGCATTAGTCAATCCAAAGGACATCACGGTGTACTCATAAGATCCATACCACATCCTAAAAGCTGTCTTGGGCATGTCCGATGGTCTAATCTTCATTTGAAAGTATCCCGACCTCAAATCAATCTTAGAGAAGACACAAGCACCCTTCATCTGATCAAACAAGTCTTCTATGCGTGGCAAGGTGTACTTGTTCTTGATTGTTACCTCGTTGAGAGATCGGTAATCTACGCACATCCTTTGGAATCCATCCTTCTTGTCCACAAATAGAATGGGCGCTCCCCAACGTGAAGAGCTGGGCCGAATGAAACCCTTCTCTCGTTGCTCTCAAATTTGCTTTTTGAGCTTCGCTAATTCCATAGCAGGCATCCTATACGGCCTCTTAGCTATAGATGCAGTTCCAGGTATTAAATCGATAACAAACTCAATGTCCTGATCAGGTGGCATACCTGGCAACTCGTCCAGAAAAACATCCAAAAATTCACAAATCACCGGAATCTCCTTGATTACGGCACCGTCCATATGATTTAGCTCTAATTGCCTCGGTGCGGTTTGAGATGCTTCAAATTCTAAGGTGATCCCTTCCTCATTGGTCAACTTTACAATTTTTGTGGCACACTCAATAACTCCATTGTGCTTCCTCAACCAATCCATACCAAGTATAATGTCCAATCCTTGAGAATCCAAAACAATGAGGATGGCAGAGAAGTCTACCCCCTTATTCTAAGGATTACTTTTGGACATACTATATTTGTCCTCATCTCTCCTCCAGGAGACTTAACCAATAGAGTAAACTTCATATGAGAGATAGGCAAAATATACTTGGCAACATACTTCGATGCAATGAATGAATGCGATGCTCCAGAATCAAATAACATAGTTGTGGGTTGGAGTTCACGAGAAACATACCAATGACTACGTCATCCGCTTGTTGAGCATCCTCCATAGAGACATGGTTCACGTTGCCACGAGCAAAATTTTGCTGTCCCCGGTTCCCTTGCGGCTGTCCTCCATTGGGTCTTGGGTTTTGCCTCGGTGCATCGCTTCCTTTACCAAGTCCTAACTTAGGACATTGATGTGCAAAGTGTCTAGCTTCTCCACATGTATATAACTTCTTAACTACACCAGAATTATTGGGACGAGCTTGGTTTTGAACGCTTGCACCAGGAAAGTTGGCACGAGGTGCATAAGGCATTGGAGGCCTAGGTGCTTGCATAATAGGGCGCTGCTGCATGAACTGAGTTGGGCGCGATGCAAATCCAGTGCGATGAGTAGGCGCAAAAGAGCTGAAGTAAGGCGCATTGGGCGGTGTGAAGCGAGGGCACACATTACTTCCTTGTTGCTGTCCTTGATATGTCGCCTTCCTCTTGTTGTCTTGTTCCATCTCACGGACCTTGTTCTCAACCACAATTGCTTTATCCACAAGCTTCTGAAAGTTGGCATAATCACAGTTGAGTAGTTGCACTTGGATCTCATTGTTCAAGCCTCTCATGAACAAGTATTGTTTCTGGTTGTCCCGACTCACATCTTCAGGCACGTACCTTGATAGTTGAGTGAACTTGTTGAGATATTCACCCACACTCAATCTTCCTTGCCTCAAGTTCTCAAATTCTTACCTCTTCAAAATCGTAACACCCTCGGGCACATAATGGGAACGGAAACTCTCCTTGAATTCGGCCCAAGTGATCCTCTCCTGATCCTCATGAGCATTGCAATAAGAATCCCACCAATCCGCAGTTGCTCCAACTAGTTGATGAGAAGCAAATAAGACCTTCTCCCGGTCACTGCATTGGACAATAGCAAACTTCTTCTCCATGGACTTGAGCCAATCATCCGCATCCATAGGGTCAGCGGCTTGAGCCAAGGTTGGCGTCCTAGTCCTCATAAACTCTCCCAACCGGCTATGAGGAGGTGGGGGTGGTGGTGGAGGCATGTGGGGCTGATTGTTGATGTTACCAGCCTGCAGTTGTCCCATAGTCTGTATCATGGTCTGCATGAGCTGGTTCTGCATAGACAGAAGCTAATTAATGTTGATAGCTCCATAAGCAGGTCCTTGTCCATTGTTGTTTTGAGGTGCTCCATGGTTCTCCTCCTCATCATTGTCATCCCTCTGGTTGCGAGTCCTCACCATCTGGAGAAAAGCAATAGGTAAGAATTAGAAAACGTCCCGAAGTATATGCATCAAGGGATATGAAACTAGACAACTAAGTAGCCTACATGGACATGGCAATGCTAAAGTATCCCAAAATCCATGATTAAGCACACAAGCAACCAATATATATAGCAATCAACACACCAAGCAAGAACACATCAATGAACACATCGATTCCTGAGTGTTTATATGTTCTCTAAAGTGTCCATTCTGTCTAGGCTGCATCCTACGGTCAACCTCATTCTGATACCAATCTGTGACACCCGGTTTCAAAAATAAACCAAGTGAACACATATGTGTGCCCAGGATGTTCAACTCACATACACGAGTGCATTCACAAAAGAGTATACATAAAATTACCACAGAACAAGATTTATTAAACAAATTTGATTACACAAACCATATCATCCTCGAATACATGTTCTAATGAATATTAATGACAAGTTCAACTAATGCAGCGGAATCATCTATTAAAGCAACTATGCAACTAAGCAAATAGGGTAGCGCAACTCCAAACAACACCAGAGGCAAAGCTGACAATAGACACGGCCTAGAACTCCGCCTCATCACCATTAAACTCCCAATCCTGACCTGCAACTGTTGGGGGGGGGGGGGGTTGCAAGGGTGAGTACATGTCATACTCAGCAAGTTTGGAAAGTATGACATGTGGCTGATTCAAATGACGAATATAATAATGGTTGAGTGCTGAAAAATACGTAAAACATTTGAAAAGCAATATATTACATATATATGAAATAAACCCATCATAAGCTATGTAGTTATCTTAATACCAGTCCATATTCCTTATCCATCATCATATACCAATATCCATATTCACTACCAGAATTCAATTCATAACCATCCATAACCATAATACCAACCATAACCATCCCAAATCCCAATTTTCCTCTAATCATGTGAGGGTCTAGGTTGCTTAACCGGGAGCATGGCTATCATGATTGTTTTAGACACACTCTGGAAAGCTTTTACCGCTTTACCCACGTGTTTGTGATTTTATCACCTTTCGATGACTATATAATCTCCATTATGCCGTCTCACACTTCCGTAGATGTGTGGTCAAGAGATCACAAAATAGCCTTTACAAAGGTTTTACTAGCCTATTTAGACCCCACTGAGGTTTCACCGGTGGCGATGTCTCCAACTGAGCACATCTTCGACCAAGGGCCCCCTCTTGAGCCGTTCGGATCCCAGGGTAGTCCCACCAATCATCAACAAACTCAATCCGACTACCCCTTCCCCGAGCATCCTTAATTGTTCAAATAGCACTGGCAACGCCCTAATTAATTAGCTATGGCACACCCATACTTGGCCTCGTGACGGCACTGTAAATCCTGGATGGTCGCTCCACGAACCGGTCCTTAGATCTAAAGCAAGCAAAACAACCATAACATCCAACCCATCCACGTACCAGCTTGCTTAGATCACCCATTACCATATCAGATTTAACCAGTTCATGTCAACCACAATCTCATTAATGCATAATTAAATTAAATAGTGTAGTTGTTCTTCCATCCCAATTAATTAAGCGAAGCAAAAAGGTAAAAATCTCATCCCGACTCTCTACCATGTATTCCAGGAGACAAGGGTGGCCAAACAAATCTAGTAAACTTTTTATCATAGGATTTCCCATCAAAATTGACACAAGCATGCAGTTTGCAAACAAAGCATTTATTTCAAAAAACAGGATCAATATGCTTCAAGGACACTTGCCTTGCTCTTGGGATTGATTCGAGTCAAAGCCTTCAAACTCTTGGTGCTGGAGATCCTCTGCGGCACTCTCTAGCGCAAATCCGTCTAATCCGCACAATAAACTTACAAGACAAGAAACACAATCAAAGAGTGCACAAATATTACTCAATATGACATGATATGCATGATTAATGCAAATACAAGGTAGAACTTGTTAATAGATTGCTTTTAAATGATCACTATCTAGTTCTAATAGATTTTAACAAGTTTATACAGGTTTGGATTTGATTAGATCTAATTTTAGAATTAATTCAACACAATTTAACCAGGAAAATCGGACTAGTTCGCTAGGGACCGGACAAGTCCGCACTTCACGAGATCAGCAGATTCGGGTTTTCTAGATTGACGTGAATCTGGAGATTAGGGTTCGAATTCACGCAAGAAAAAGAGAATAAAAGGTATACCAGGTGTCTAGGACTCCAATGAATCGAGAAACTTGGAGGTAGCACTTGGATCTTGATGATCTAGGGTTGATGATGAACTTGAAGATGAATTGGTGATGAAGAGTGAAACATAATGGAGATCTTGATCCTCCTTCGTTCCCTCCTCTTCTTCTTCTTCTTGCTTGGGATCTCCTCCTCTCTCCTTGATTGTGGCTCTCCACGAAATAGGGTTTGGGTGGGGTGGAAAAGTGGCAAATAGATGTCAAGCCAATGGGTGGGGTTGTTTATATAGAGGTGGAGGCTAGGGTTAGATGGATTTCGAGTTTGAGATGAGTAGAGGCCAGTTCAGAGTACCACATGGGCTCTAAAAGAGTTAGGAACCACGTCCCTAGGCCCACTTAACGTGAAACCCAAGAAACAAGTCGTAAAACAAATGATTAATTCGGAGTCGCGAAATATCGGACAAGTCCGAAAAGGAACGGACTAGTCCAAAGTTGTCTAGAGAGAAATCGGACAAGTCTGGCCAAAAATCGGACAAGTCTGACTTTAGTCAGAGAGGAAAATGGACAAGTCCGCTGGAACATCGGACTATTCTGGACATGTCCAGGGACTTAGCAAATTTTCAAGGATTCTTGGAACACCGGACTAGTCCGCATAAGATCGGACAAGTCCGAATATGTCCAGAGGTAAAAACGGTCTAGTCTGCAGCAAAAACAGACAAGTCTGATCGAGGTCAGAGAGAAACCGGACTAGTTCTCACCAAAATTGGAGTAGTCCAATCTTTCCAGAATTTTAAGTGCGGTTTTGTTCCAAATCAATTTTAAACTTATTCCTCTTATGTGGATTATTGTTAAACATGTATATGAATGTATGTAGGGCATGATGCATGAAAATGAGGGTGTTACAAACCTACCCCCCTTAAAATGATTCTCGCCCTCGAGATTCGATGCGGGAGAGAAGAGATAGGGAAATTCCTTCTTGAGATCGCCCTCCAATTCCCATGTTGCTTCTTTTTTTGTGTGGTGCTTCTATTGAACTTTACACCATCTAATAACCTTGTTCCTTTTGACCCTCTCCTTGGTTTCCAAGATTTTGACCGTTTGTTCGGCATAAGTCAAATCTGCCCCTATTTCCAATCCTTCCATTGGCACTTGTTCTTCCGGTACTCTCAGGCACTTCTTGAGCTAGGAAACATGAAAAACATCATGAACATCTGAAAGATGAGTTGGCATCTACAACTTATATGCTACTTCTCCTCTTTTGTCTGAATCTTGAATTGTCCGATATAGCGAGGTGCTAGCTTGCCTCTTATGTTAAACCTCTTATGACCTCTCATTGGTGACACCCTAAGGTAAACGAAGTCTCCCATTTCAAAGGCTAACTTCCTTCTCCTATTGTCCGCATAGCCTTTTTGTCTTGATTGGGCAGCCCTCAAGTTTTAACGAATTATTTGGACTTGCTTTTCGGCTTCTTGCAACACATCCGGACCAAATACTTGAGTTTCTCCTGCCTCATTCCAGAATAAAGGTGTCCTACACTTCCTTCCATAAAGCACTTCATATGGTGACATTTTCAAGCTTGCTTGGTAACTATTGTTGTATGAAAATTCTGCATATGGCAAGCTCTTGTCCCAACTTTTCTCATGCTTTAAAGCACAAGCTCTTAACATGTCCTCTACAATCTGATTGGTCCTCTCAGTTTGTCCATCCGTTTGAGGGTGATATGCTGAACTAAAATTCAACCTCGTTCCCAAAGCTTCATGCAGTTTTTGCCAAAACCTGGAGGTGAATTGTGAACCTCTATCTGAGACTATCTTCTTCGGAACTCCATGCAAACATACTATTCTTCCCATATACAGTTCCGCCAATTTCTCTCCATTATAGGTGGTCTTGATGGGAATAAAGTGGGCTGACTTAGTTAACCGATCCACAATTACCCAAATTGAGTTGTAACCAGACTGAGTACGTGGTAAACCAACTATGAAGTACATACCGATCTCTTCCCACTTCCATTTTGGGATCTTCAATGGTTATAATAATCCAGCTGGCCTTTGATGTTCCGCCTTGACCCGTTGACACACATCACACAATGCTACATATTCAGCTATGTCCTTTTCATGCTATCCCACCAATAGCAAGTCTTCAAGTCTTTGTACATCTTCGTACAACCAGGGTGAATCGAGTAAGGTGAGTCATGTGCCTCTTTTAATATCGTCTCCCGAATATGCTGCACATTAGGCACGGCAATCCTTTTTCCCAGCCATAAGGTACCATGTTCATCCTCATCGAATCTGAATTCTCTCCCCTCTTGAGTCCTTTCCTTGATTTCTTGAATTTCCTCATCCTTAGTTTGACCTTCTTGAATTTCTTGCTCCAATGTTGGGTTTAACTCCATCATCTCCATCTTATTTACAAATCCAAGGTTCAACCATTCAAACTCCTTACATAACTCGGATGGTAACTCTCGAAATGTGAGTTGATGACTTACTCCTTTTCTACTCAAAGCATCGACCACTACATTAGCCTTCCCTAGATGATAATTGATTCCCAAATCATAATCTTTGATGAGCTCCAACCATCTCAGTTGCCTCAAGTTCAGATCCGTTTGTGTAAAAATATACTTCAAACTCTTATGATCCGTATAAATTTCACACCTATGTCCAAGGATGTTGTGTCTCCAAATTTTTAATGCGTGTATCAAGGCTGCAAGTTCCAAATCATGCGTTGGATAATTCTGTTCATGTTTCTTCAATTGTCTCGACACATAGGCGACCACTTGACCTTCTTTCATGAGCACACATCCAAGTCCTTGTCTCGAGGTGACGCAATATATGTCAAAACTCTTGCTTACATCTGGCAGTACCAAAACTGGGACTGTTGTCAACCTTATCATCAACTCCTCAAAACTGTTTTGACAAGCTTGAGTCCATTGGAATTCCTTTCCCTTCATTAGCAATTCCGTCATTGTCTTGGCTATCTTGGAAAAGTCCTTGATGAATCGATGGTAATATCCAGTCATTCCAAGAAAACTCCTGATCTCCTTTACATTCTGCGGGGGTTCCCATTTCAACACATCCCTCACCTTTCCTGGGTCAACCGATACTCCTCCTCCTAAAATGATATGACCCAAAAACGACACCTCTTTCAACCAAAACTAACACTTGTTGAACTTGACATACAATTCATGCTCCCCCAGTTTCCGCAACATAAGCCTCAAGTGTTCTTCATGTTCCTTCTCATCCTTCGAGTAGATCATAATGTCATCAATAAACACCACAACGAACTTATCCAAGTACTCCATGAAGACCTTATTCATGAGGTACATAATGTACGCAGGTGCATTAGTCAATCCACAGGACATCACGGTGTACTCATAAGATTCATACCACATCCTAAAAGCTTTCTTGGGTATGTTCGATGGTCTAATCTTCATTTGAAAGTATCCCGACCTCAAATCAATCTTAGAGAAGACACAAGCACCCTTCATCTGATCAAACAAGTCTTCAATGCGTGGCAAGGTGTACTTGTTCTTGATTGTTACCTCGTTGAGAGATCGGTAATCTACGCACATCCTTTGGGATCCATCCTTCTTGTCCACAAATAGAACGTGTGCTCCCCAACGTGAAGAGCTGGGCCGAATGAAACCCTTCTCTCGTTGCTCTCAAATTTGCTTTTTGAGCTTCGCTAATTCCATAGCAGGCATCCTATACGGCCTCTTAGCTATAGATGCAGTTCCAGGTATTAAATCGATAACAAACTCAATGTCCTGATCAGGTGGCATACCTGGCAACTCGTCCGGAAAAACATCCAAAAATTCACAAATCACCGGAATCTCCTTGATTGCGGCACCGTCCATATGATTTAGCTCTAATTGCTTTGGTGCGGTTTGAGATGCTTCAAATTCTACGGTGATCCCTTCCTCATTGGTCAACTTTACAATTTTCGTGGCACACTCAATAACTCCATTGTGCTTCCTCAACCAGTCCATACCAAGTATAATGTCCAATCCTTGAGAATCCAAAACAATGAGGATGGCAGAGAAGTCTACCCCCTTATTCTAAGGATTACTTTTGGACATACTATATTTGTCCTCATCTCTCCTCCAGGAGACTTAACCAATAGAGTAAACTTCATATGAGAGATAGGCAAACTATACTTGGCAACATACTTTGATGCAATGTGTAAGATCTATATGTGCTGAATACATTGGCTTGTAGTGAATACACTTGGCTTTGATGATAAAAGTTTTAAATATCACCAAAACACCTTTTTATCAAGGTTCGACTCTAGCTCTGAGCTACAACAAGGTCCGACGGTAGGTCCGGCTTGGTTTCGGTAGCTCCGGTTATGTTCGATGCTAGGTCCGACTTCTTGGTAAGGTCCGACCAGCTTTGGTTAGCTCCGGTGAGCTTTATCTTTAGCTCCGGCATGTCTTTGACAGCTCCGACATATATTTGATAGCCCCGGAATGCTTTTGCTAAGCTCCGACGTACTTTGTCTAGCTCCAGTTTTGGGTTGACTAGTTTTGACTAGTTTTTGGTAAGCTCCGGTGCTAGGATCTACTAGTTTTGGTAAGCTCCGGTAGGTGCTTCATTGTACTAGTTTTGTTAGCTCCGGCTCAAGGTTCGGGTTGCTCTGGCAAGGTCCGGAACTTGACCGCAGTGCTTCTGCTTTTCATTTGCAATGTTTCGTACTTGCTTTACATTGTTGGAAAGATTGCTTAGTATTCATTTGCTAAGTTTTTGGTGCGTTTTGGATTATATGGCTGATATCGTTTTGCTGTGGTTTTGCTACATGCTTATGTGAGGTTCTCACGTAGGGTGTTGTGTTCGGAACTAACTTGAGTCAAGTCGAGGACTTGGGCTTGTATGGATTGGTTGTTTATTCATGTGCAGGTGTTGCTTGAGTTCAAGACATGGCTGGTGACGGGATCCATTGGACTAGTCTCAGGGAGGAGATGAGGTTCCAACAACCAAATTCAGGAGGAATTGTGGTTGAGCTGATCAGGAGGTTGCGCATCATGATTGAATCAAGAACAATGCATATGAAGGTATCATGGACGTCATTGGAAGATGTTTGTATGTGTGCAAGGAGTGCATGGACGTGGCTACATGGTTCCGAGACGTGATGAAGAGATGTGGACGTAAAGAATTGGTCAGAAAGGTCCAACCGACTAGGTTATGGACTCAGGCTGCGGCTGAGTCGGGTTTGACTCAAATATGGAAAGATTTGAGTTGGTTATGATAGGATTTCGTGTGGGTCACGAATTTGAGTTGTTTAGAAATGTGGGATACGTTCCTAAGGTGTTTGGAAGTCTTAAGATTGCTTCTATCTGCATATAGAAGAATCTTGAGCAGTTATGGAAAGTTACGATTCGTGATCTGAGTAGGATTGGAGTCCTAGTTGATATTGGGTTGGCCTAAGGGCTGGTTATATAAACAAGGGAGCCCAGAGCTCGTGGAGCACGACTTTGGGGCTGTTACTCTTGTGTTCTATTGAATAAAATTCGTAGTTTGAAGGAACTTTTGTGCCTTGTTCGTCCGACTTGTTCCAGACAAGTTTTACTCGTCGAGTTTCTGGACAGCACTACCTTTCGTCGGTGGTTTTATCATAACTCGAGTTTTACAGATCTAATTGACGGGATTCTTTTTGGGTTGTTTTCACAACTTGATTTTCTATCATCTGTCAAACTTTCACGGTCATTGGATTTGTGTTCTATGATCTACACGAGTTTCTTTGCAGTGTTCCAGAACTGTTTTTTCTCGGGTAGGACAGATTGACTATTGTTTGATCTTTCGATCATAACTTGAGTTTTTCTCGACGGATTTGAGTGATTATTTTTGTGTTGTCTTTGTGACTTGATTCTCTCTGATATATATCACTTTAGTCACGGTGAAACACGTTTAGATTAGTCTCACATACGATTTCTTTAGCAGAACGTTTTTCTGCCAAAAGGGTTTGGGGTTTAATTGTTTCCGCTGCGTAAGATTTTTAAATCTACCATTCACCCCCCTCTGGTAGCTTTTCACGTGCTCTTCGATCTTACAATTGGTATCAGAGCCACGGTGCTCTAATATTTGAGATTTGCACGTGTTTTTGACTAATCATCATGGAGAAGTACTCCGCCAAACCTTGTGTGTTTGCTGGTATTGATTTCCAGGTTTGGAAGGCACGCTTGGAGGCCTTCATCCAGGCAAAAGGCTTTGCAATATGGGAGAAGGTATACAAGCCTTACGAAGTTCCATCAAACGATCAAGTTACAGCTACAAATCTGAGAGATGTCGACAACAACAACAAGTCTCGGAACTTGATGATACAAGGATTAACTCAAAGCGACTTCGACCGTGTTGCACACCTCCGATCTGCATACAATGTGTGGAAATCACATTGTGACTACCACGAAGGATCCAACATGATCAAAGAGGTAAGACAAGACATGTTCAAGAAAGAATACATGCGCTTTGAGATGCAACCCGGTGAGTCTATTGATGACCTTTTTGCTCGCTTTAATAAGATTCTCAACAACTTGCGTAGTGTCAATGTTAATTTTTCAGATGCTGAAAATGCTAGGCAATTGCTAAGTGCATTAGATATGTCAATTTGGAAGACGAAAGTCACATATATTCGTGAATCTACTATCATGAGTTCACTTACTTTAGATGTGCTATATTCCAAGTTAAAAACTCATGAAATTGACATAATCTCATGTAAGAACCCCAATAAGTCTATTGCATTTGTTTCACAACGTGATATGTCTAGCTCCGGCCAATCATCATTTTGTAATACTCTTGCTTTGTTGTCCTCACTAACCCTGGAGCAGATCGAAGAATTTCCAGAAGAGGAGTTGGCACTCATCTCTACTAGATTCTTAAAAGCATTGCAAAATGTGAGAACTAGAAGGAGAGGAAGCTCCGGACCTCAACGCTATTTTGAATGTGGTAAAATAGGACACTTTCGTACAGAATGCCCTAACCTTTCAGGTCCGACCACCCGGGAAGAAAAACAAAGCAAGGTCCGGACCTCCTCTGGAAATTTCAACAAGAAGAAGAAAGGTACCATAGGACGCAAGATGATCAACAGTTTCATCACCGCGCTTCAAGAGTTCAGTTCAAGTGATGTGGACATTAGAAGTGATGAAGATGATTTGGCAAACTTGTGCTTTATGGCGGGCATGTCAATATCAAGTATGGAGGAGGCAGAACACAACAGCGACAATGAAGAGGTATGTCCTACTTGCGAAGAAATGTGTGATGCTATTTCTCGTGCCACTATTATTGTTAACAAAAAGGACAAAGAACTTAGGGATAGTGCTGCTAAAATTGAATCACTAGAATCTGAAATCAATCATTTAAAAACTTTGATTCCTAGTGATGATGCATGTTCCTCATGTGATTTAATATATGAACAATTGTCCTCATTAAGAAGTGCGCACACCTCCACACTTGATAAACTTGAGTTAGAAATTGAAAAGAACAAAGAGCTTGTTGCACTTAATGATAAAAACTTGAAAGATGCTAGCTGTTCTACAATTGATTTGCATTGTTCTACTTGTGATGATCTTGATAAGAAACTACAGGATGCTATGAATGAAATTTCTATATTGAACAATGCTTTACGTTCTCATGAAGTTAAATTTTGTTCAAATTGCAAACTAAAAGGAAAAACGTCATGTGAAAATTGCCTTGATCTATCCAATAAACTTGATGACATGCATAGGACATTAGATCAGTTTTGTAATGGGAATAAGAACCTAAACTTACTGCTGAATTCTTCCAAGTCTTGCAATGATAAAACTGGTTTAGGTTTTGATTCTCATGCTCATGCTAAGGCACATGCACCTAAAATTGTAAAGTCATTAGGAAGTGGTTTGGTTCAAACAGTTCCTAAACAAAAAGAAGTGGTTTTCAAATCTGCAGGAGTGTTGTCTCATTCGGTATCAAATAAAAATGTTGATTGCTCATCTAGACATGAACACAAAGTTAAATTTCATTGTACCTACTGTGGTAGAGATGGTCATGTCATAAATTTTTGTTATAGACTAGCTAAACAACAGAAAAAGGAAAGGATGATTGCTAGATCTTATAATTTTCATGCAATTAGAAAAACACAACCTGCTTTAATGAGTCAGAAATTTGAAAAGGTAGCTTTCGGAACTTTTGGCAAGAAATCTACAAAGGCAGCTCCGGTAGTTCTGATAGCTCCGAGAGCTCCCGGATCTTCTGTTGTTCCCTCCAAAGCTTTAGTTTTTGCCTTCGGATCTTCTGCTTTTACCTCCAGAGCTACCGGTTTTCACTCTATACAAGTAACAACTTCTAAATCAATTGTTAAGAACAGAAAACCTCAATCTTTGACTCATAAACCTATTGTTTTATCTCAGCTTTTGCGTGTTTTTCCTGCTGCACGTCGTGTGACTCAGTACTGGATACCTAAATGCCTTTTGACTAACTCCAGTATTGAGTCATCGACGTATTGTGCTTCTATGTAGGTTACACGTTTGAGGAAGGAGAACATTTGGATTGTGGATTCAGTTTGCTCACGCCACATGACCGGTAACAAAGATTGGTTCTCCTCTCTCTCTTTTGTGTCACGTGTAGAGAATGTTACTTTTGCCGATAATTCTTCAACTCCTATAATTGCTAAGGGTTCGGTTAGAGTAAATGATCACTACACTTTGAAGGATGTCGCACTTGTGAAAAATTTGAAATACAACTTGCTTTCTGTTGCACAATTGCTAGACGAAAATCTAGAAATTATTTTCAATAAAAACTGCTGCAAAGTTGTAGGTTCAAATAGTGAGCTTATTTTTAACATGTATCGGTTTGGAAGAGTTTTTAAAGCTGATTTTGATATGTCTTCCTCTAAGCATAGGTGTCTAGTTGCTAATGATTCAAAGGACTTATATTTTTTGCATCGTAGACTTGGTCACGTAGGCTTTGATCACCTAACGCGTGTTAGTGCTCTTGATCGCATACGTGGGCTGCCTAAGCTTAAAGGGGACAAAGAAATTGTGTGCTCTTCTTGTAGACATGCTAAGATGGTCACAGGTTCACATACTCCTCTCACAATGATCATGACAACTGAACCATGTCAACTTTTGCATCTTGACACCGTAGGACCTTCACGTGTTCAATCCTTCAGAGGTAAAGGTATGTTCTTGTTATTGTTGATGATTAGTCTAGATACTCTTGGGTTTACTTTATGGCATCTAAGAATGAAGCTTTTAGTCACTTTAGGACTTTATTTCTTAGATTATCAATTGATCACCCAGGATCATTAAAAGCAATTAGAAGTGATAATGGAACTGAATTTAAAAATCAATCTTTTGATCACTTTTGTGCTAAAAATAGAATAGATCATCAATTCTCTTAACCATATGTACTTCAACAAAACAGTGTTGTAGAAAGAAAGAACATAACCTTAGTTGAGATGGCTAGGACTATGCTTGATGAATATCAAACTCCTAGGAAATTTAGGGCTCATGCGTTAGCAACCGCTTGTTATGTCTCAAATCGTGTTTTCTTGCGTGCTAAGATAGGTAAAACACCATATGAGCTCCGGTTTGGACATCGGCCTAGTGTTACACACTTACGGGTCTTTGGTTGCAAATGCTTTGTTAAGAAACATGGTAATCTTGATAAATTTGAACCTCGATCTATTGATGGCATGTTTCTTGATTATCCATCTCATACTGGAGGCTATTGTGTGCTTTTACTTGACACTAACAAAATTGTGGAGACATGTGAAGTGTCTTTTGATGAAGCTAGCCCAGGTACTAGCTCCGGTGTTGCAGGACCAGATCCGTATCCTTAAGGGGAGGGTATTTTCGAAGATGAAGAAGAGCCGGTGATACTGCCTAGTAGTTCCAAAGGTGACACGTGTCCAGATCCGGACATTGAACAAGCTCCGGCTATCACCTCTGCTGGTCCTGATCATTCACAAGTCACAAGCTCATCAATCTACGATGAACCTAATGAAGAAGAAGCTTGTGAGACATCTTTTCCCCTACGTTTTTACAAAGATCATCCCCCACAACAGATGATTGGAAGCTTGCATGAATGAGTCACACCGTCCAGGTTTTACGATCCAAACTCTCATGCTCATTCTGCTTTTGTTGCTTCTTTTGAACCCAAAGATATATCACACGCACTCACTAATGAATCTTGGATTATTGCCATGCAAGAAGAGTTAGAAAATTTTGAAAGAAATAATTTTTGGAAACTTGTACCTCCACCTCAAGGTCACACATTAATTGGAACTAAATGGGTATTTAAAAATAAACAAAGTGAGGATGGGGTTGTGGTTAGGAATAAGGCTAGGTTGGTTGCTCAAGGTTTCACTCAAGTTGAAGGTCTAGATTTTAATGAAACTTTTGCTCCTGTCGCTAGATTAGAAGCCATAAGAATTTTGTTAGCTTTTGCAGCATCTAAAGGTTTTAAGCTATTTCAAATGGATGTTAAAAGTGCTTTTCTTAATGGCTACATAGATGAGGAGGTTTATGTCAAACAACCACCGGGTTTTGAAAATCCAGATTTTCCTAATCATGTTTACAAACTGTCCAAAGCCTTATACGGTCTCAAACAAGCCCCTAGAGCATGGTATGATAGGTTGAAAACATTCTTACTTGAAAAGGGGTTTACCATGGGCAAGGTTGATAAAACACTTTTTGTGCTTAAACATGGCAATGACTCATTATTCATTCAAGTGTATGTGGATGACATTATCTTTGGTTGTGCTTCTCATGATCTTGTGTCCAAGTTTTCAGCAATGATGAGTTCCGAATTTGAAATGAGTATGATGGGTGAACTCACTTACTTTTTGGGGCTGCAAATCATGCAAACCAAGGAGGGTACCTTTGTGCATCAAACAAAGTATACCAAAGACCTCCTAAGGCGCTTCAACATGGACAAAAGCAAGCCTCTTCGGACACCAATGGGAACAGCAACAACACTTGAACTTGATGAAGATGGTGAATATGTGAATCAAAAAGGATATAGAAGCATGATCGGATCACTTTTGTACCTCACGGCATCATGACCGGATATACAATTCAGCGTATGTCTTTGTGCACGGTTTCAAGCTTCCCCACGTGCTTCACATCGTCAAGCCGTCAAAAGGATTCTCAGGTACTTACATGGAACTCAAGAATTTGGCATTTTTCTTCCTTCTTCCTCAACCGTTACTTTGAAAGCTTTTTCGGATGCTGATTTTGGGGGTTGTAGGATTGATGGGAAAAGTACTTCCGGTGCTTGTCATTTTCTTGGTAATTCTCTTGTTGCTTGGTCCTCTAGAAAACAAAATTCAGTTGCACAATCCACAGCCAAATCTGAATATGTAGCTACTGCTAGTGCTTGCTCACAAACTCTTTGGATTGTTCAAACACTTAAGGACTATGGGGTTGATCTAGATAGTGTTCCACTATTCTGTGATAACACTAGTGCCATTTACATTGCTAAAAACCCCGTGCAACAATCTAGAACTAAGCACATTGACATTAGGTATCACTTTCTCTGAGATAATGTTGAAAAAGGAAACATTGTGCTTCACCATGTAGATACCGAACATCAATTGGCTGACATTTTTACAAAACCTTTGGATTTTACTCGTTTCTGTTTCATTCGTAGTGAAATAGGGATTATGCATCCTCATGGCTTAAATTGAGGGGGAGTTTTTGAAACTAGGGAAGTCTATGTGTGAATCTGAAATTAAAATAATATGAGCATAGTATTTCATACATATATGACTTTGTGATTCCTTTTACATGCTGAAAGTTCTTACTACATTACTCGTGTTATACATTTTGTAGTTTTTGCCATGTCTAGTAATTGGAATAATTACTTACACTAAAACTGGTCATGGTCGAACTTTCTTGCTGTTTTGAACTTGTTACATGTTCACAAGTGCTTTTAATCATTATGAATTAATCAAGTAATCAACTCAAATGTTGAGTTTTTATGAACAAATATAAATTGAGAAAAGATCAAGAGAATATGCATGCATCGCACTTTTTTTTTTTGAGATGGCTTGTCATTGCACTTAGATATGAACATGGAAGAAATTGTATATGACTAAAACCATGTCCTTAAGCTTCTGATTGTCAAATGACATAGGCTTGACTTGGTTGGTTAGAATAAGGCAGATGCGCATATAATCTCTTGCAAATATCATATGATCTAAATTTATGCTTTGAAAAATAATTAAATGCAGCAACTAGTGTCATGCTTTCAGGTTTTGAAATAGTGAAGTTTGTGAGATCATGACTTGCTTAAATTGAAAATTACATATGATCTCTAGAATGGCTTACACTACTTTATGTATTTCATTGATGTGATAATGTAAAGTACTTGATAGTATGACTTGGATGAGCTTTGTTTATATGAATATATTATAATATGCTCATAACAACTAAAGAGGGAGAGATAATTTGTTTACATGCTCATGACTTACTGAATACATTGTCAAAGGGGGAGAGATAAGCATGAAGAGAAAGAGAATATGTGCATAAGGAGAGATAATAAAGGGGGAGATATAATATGGGATAATTTTTTTTCTTCTCATTTTACTTTTGATTTACAAAGGGCGAGAAATTTTCTTCAAAACTTTTTATGTGAATAAGCCAATATTCGGATTTTAAGTGGTGTTGCCAATTCATCAAGGGGGAGATTGTAAGATCTATATGTGCTGAATACATTGGCTTGTAGTGAATACACTTGGCTTTGATGATAAAAGTTTTAAATATCACAAAAACACCTTTTTATCATGGTTCGACTCTAGCTCTGAGCTACAGCAAGGTCCGACGGTAGGTCCGGCTTGGTTTGGGTAGCTCCGGTTACGTTCGATGCTAGGTCCGACTTCTTGGTAAGGTCCGACCAGCTTTGGTTAGCTCCGGTGAGCTTTATCTTTAGCTCTGGCATGTCTTTGATAGCTCCAGCATATATTTGATAGCTCCGGAATGCTATTGCTAAGCTCTGACGTACTTTGTCTAGCTCCGGTTTTGGGTTGACTAGTTTTTGGTAAGCTCCGGTGCTAGGATCTACTAGTTTTGGTAAGCTCCGGTAGGTGCTTCATTGTACTAGTTTTGTTAGCTCCGGCTCAAGGTCCGGGTTGCTCTGGCAAGGTCCGGAACTTGACCGCAGTGCTTCTGCTTTTCATTTGCAATGTTTTGTACTTTCTTTACATTGTTGGAAAGATTGCTTAGTATTCATTTGCTATGTTTTTGGTGCATTTTGGATGATATGGCTGATATCGTTTTGCTGTGGTTTTGCAACATGCTTATGCGAGGTTCTCACGTAGGGTGTTGTGTTCAGAACTAACTTGAGTCAAGTTGAGGACTTGGGCTTGTATGGATTGGTTGTATATTCATGTGCAGGTGTTGCTTGAGTTCAAGACATGGCTGGTGATGGGATCCATTGGACTAGTCTCAGGGAGGAGATGAGGTTCCAACAACCAAATTCAGGAGGAATTGTGGTTGAGCTGATTAGGAGGTTGCCCAGCATGATTGAATCAAGAACAATGCATATGAAGGTATCATGGACGTCATTGGAAGATGTTTGCACGTGTGCAAGGAGTGCATGGACGTGGCTACATGGTTCCGAGACGTGATGAAGAGATGTGGACATAAATAATTGGTCGGAAAGGTCCAACCGACTAGGTTAGGGACTCAGGCTGCGGCTGAGTCGGGTTTGACTCAAATATGGAAAGATTTGAGTTGGTTATGATAGGATTTCGTGTGGGTCACAAATTTGAGTTGTTTAGGAATGTGGGATACGTTCCTAAGGTGTTTGGAAGTCTTAAGATTGCTTCTATCTGCGTATAGAAGAATCTTGAGCAGTTATGGAAAGTTACGATTCGTGATCTGAGTAGGATTGGAGTCCTAGTTGATATTAGGTTGGCCTAAGTGCTGGTTATATAAACAAGGGAGCCCAGAGCTCGTGGAGCACAACTTTGGGGCTGTTCCTCTTGTGTTCTATTGAATAAAATTCGTAGTTTGAAGGAACTTTTGTGCCTTGTTCGTCCGACTTGTTCCAGACAAGTTTTACTCGTCGAGTTTCTGGACAGCACTACCTTTCGTTGGTGGTTTTATCATAACTCGAGTTTTACAAATCCAATTGACGTGATTCTTTTTGGTTTGTTTTCACAACTTGATTGTATATCATCTGTAAAACTTTCACGGTCATTGGATTTGTGGTCTATGATCTACACGAGTTTCTTTGCAGCGTTCCAGAACTGTTTTTTCTCGGGTAGGACAGATTGACTATTGTTTGATCTTTCGATCATAACTTGAGTTTTTCTCGACGGATTTGAGTGATTCTTTTTGTGTTGTCTTCGTGACTTGATTCTCTCTGATATATATCACTTTAGTCACGGTGAAACACGTTTAGATTAGTCTCACACACGATTTCTTTAATAGATCGTTTTTCTGCCGAAAGGGTTTGGGGTTTAATTGTTTCCGCTGCGTAAGATTTTTAAATCTACCATTCACCCCCTGGTAGCTTTTCACGTGCTCTTCGATCCTACACAATGAATGAATGTGAAGCTCCAGAATCAAATAACATAGTTGCGGGGTTGGAGTTCGCGAGAAACGTACCAATGACTACGTCATCTGCTTGTTGAGCATCTTCCATAGAGACATGGTTCACGTTGCCACGAGCAAAATTTTGCTGTCCCCGGTTCTCTTGCGGCTGTCCTCCATTGGGTCTTGGGTTTTGCCTTGGTGCATCGCTTCCTTGACCAAGTACTAACTTAGGACATTGATGTGCAAAGTGTCCATCTTCTCCACATGTATAGCACTTCTTAACTCCACCAGAATTATTGGGACGAGCTTGGTTTTGAACGCTTGCACCAGGAAAGTTGGCACGAGGTGCATAAGGCATTGGAGGCCTAGGTGCTTGCATAATAGGGCGCTGCTGAATGAACTGAGTTGGGCGCGGTGCAAATCCAGTGCGATGAGTAGGCGCAAAAGAGCTGAAGTAAGGCACATTGGGCTGTGTGAAGCGAGGGCGCACATTACTTCCTTGTTGCTATCCTTGATATGGCACCTTCCTCTTGTTCTCTTGTTCCATCTCACGGACCTTGTTCTCAACCACAATTGCTTTGTCCACAAGCTTCTGATAGTTGGCATAATCTCAGTTGAGTAGTTGCACTTGGATCTCATTGTTCAAGCCTCTCATGAACAAGTATTGTTTCTGGTTGTCCCGACTCACATCTTCAGGCGCGTACCTTGATAGTTGAGTGAACTTGTTGAGATATTCACCCACACTCGATCTTCCTTGCCTCAAGTTCTCAAATTCTTGGCTCTTCAAAATTGTAACACCTTCGGGCACATAATGGGAACGGAAACTCTCCTTGAATTCGGCCCAAGTGATCCTCTCCTGATCCTCATGAGCATTGCAATAAGAATCCCACCAATCCGCAGTTGCTCCAACTAGTTGATGAGAAGCAAAAAAGACCTTCTCCCGGTCACTGCATTGGACAATAGCAAGCTTCTTCTCCACGGGCTTCAGCCAATCATCCGCATCCATAGGGTCAGCGGCTTGAGCAAAGGTTGGCGGCCTAGTCCTCATAAACTCTCCTAACCGGTTATGAGGAGGTGGGGGTGGCGGTGGAGGCATGTGGGGCTGATTGTTGATGTTACCAGCCTGAAGTTGTCTCATAGTCTGTATCATGGTCTGCATGAGCTGGTTCTGCATAGACAAAAGCTGATCAATGTTGATAGCTCCATGAGCAGGTCCTTGTCCATTGTTGTTCAGAGGTGCTCCATGGTTCTCCTCCTCATCATTGCCATCCCTCTGGTTGCGAGTCCTCACCATCTTGAGAAAAGCAATAGGTAAGAATTAGAAAACGTCCCAAACTATATGCATCAAGGGATATGAAACTAGACAACTAACTAGCCTACGTGGACATGGCAATGCTAAAGCATCCCAAAATCCTCTAATAAGCACACAAGCAACCAATATATATAGCAAGCAACACATCAAGCAAGAACACATCGATGAACACATCGATTCTTAAGTGTTTATATGTGCTCTAAAGTGTCCATTCTATCCAGGCTACATCCTACGGTCAACCTTGCTCTGATACCAATCTGTGACACCCGGTTCTGAAAATGAACCAAGTGAACACATATGTGTGCCCAAGATGTTCAACACACATACACGAGTGCATTCACAAAAGAGTATACAGAAAATTACCACAGAACAAGATTTATTAAACAAATTTTATTACACAAACCATATCATCCTCGAATACAAGTTCTAATGAATATTAATGACAAGTTCAACTAATGCAGTGGAATCATCTATTAAAGAAACTATGCAACTAAGCAAATAGGGTAGCGCAAGTCCAAACAACACCATAGCCAAAGGTGACGGTAGGCACGGCCTAGAACTCCGCATTATCGCCATTAAACTTCACAATCCTAACCTGCAACTATTGGGGGGGGGGGGGGGTTGCAAGGGTGAGTACATGTCGTACTCAGCAAGTGTGGAAAGTATGACATGTGGCTGATTCAAATGACAAATATAATAAAGGTTGAGTGTTGAAAAGTACATTAAAACGTTTGAAAAGCAATATATTACATGTATATGAAATATACCCATCATAAGCCATGTAGTTATCTTAATACCAGTCCATATTCCATATCCATCATCATATACCAATATCCATATTCACTACCAGAATTCAATTCATAACCATCCATAACCATAATACCAACCATAACCATCCCAAATCCCAATGTTCCTCTAATCATGTGAGGGTCCAGGTTGCTTAACCGGGAGCATGGCTATCATGATTGTTTTAGACACACTCTGCAAAGGTTGTACCGCTTTACCCACGTGTTTGTGATTTTATCACCTTTCGATGACTATATAATCTCCATTATGCCGTCTCACACTTTCATAGGTGTGTGGTCAAGAGATCACAACATAGCCTTTACAAAGGGTTTACTAGCCTATTTAGACCCCACTGAGGTTTCACCGGAGGTGATGTCTCCAACTGAGCACATCTTCGACTAAGGGCCCCCTCTTGAGCCGTTCGGATCCCAGGGTAGTCCCACCAATAATCAACAATCCTAATCCGACTACCCCTTCCCCGAGCATCCTTAATGGTCCAAATAGCACTAGCAAAGCCATAATTAATCAGCTATGCTGCAACCATACTTGGCCTCGTGACAACACTGCAAAACCTGGATGGTCGCTCCACGAACCGGCCCTTAGATCTAAAGCAAGCAAAACAACCATAACATCAAACCCATCCACGTACCAACTTGCTTAGATCACCCATTACCATATCAGATTTAACCAGTTCATGTCAACCACAATCTCATTAATGCATAATTAAATTAAGTAGTGTAGTTGTTCTTCCATCCCAATTAATTAAGCGAAGCAAAAAGGTAAAAATCTCATCCCGACTCTCTCCCATGTATTCCAGGAGACAAGGGTGGCCAAACAAATCTAGTAAACTTCCTATCATAGGATTTCCCATCAAAATTGACACAAGCATGCAGTTTGCAAACAAAACATTTATTTCAAAAACAGGATCAATATGTTTCAAGGACACTTGCCTTGCTCTTGGGATTGATTCGAGTCAAAGCCTTCAAACTCTTGATGCTGGAGATCCTCTGCGACACTCTCTAGCGCAAATCCGTCTAATCCGCACAATAAACATACAAGACAAGAAACACAATCAAAGAGTGCACAAATATTACTCAATATGACATGATATGCATGATTAATGCAAATACAAGGTAGAACTTGTTAATAGATTGCTTTTAAATGATCACTATCTAGTTCTAATAGATTTTAACAAGTTTATACATGTTTGGATTTGATTAGATCTAATTTTAGAATTAATTCAACACAATTTAACCAGGAAAATTGGACTTGTCCGCTAGGGACCGGACAAGTTCGCACTTTACAAGATCAACAGATTAGGATTTTCTAGATCGACGTGAATCTGGAGATTAGGGGTCGAATTCACGTAAGAAAAAGAGAATAAAAGATATATCAGGTGTTTAGGACTCCAATGAATCGAGAAACTTGGAGGTAGCACTTGGATCTTCATGATCTAGGGTTGATGATGAACATGAAGATGAATTGGTGATGAAGAACGAAACTTGATGGAGATCTTGATCCTCTTTCGTTTCCTCCTCTTCTTCTTCTTGCTTGGGATCTCCTCCTCTATCCTTGATGGTGGCTCTCCACGAACTAGGGTTTGGGTGGGGTGGAAAAGTGGCAAATAGATGTCAAGCCAAAGGGTGGGGTTGTTTATATAGAGGTGACGGCTAGGGTTAGATGGATTTCGAGTTTGAGATGAGTAGAGGCCGGTTTAGAGTCCCATATGGGCTCTAAAAGAGTTAGGCACGATGTCCCTAGGCCTACTTAACGTGAAATTCAAGAAACAAGTCATAAAACAAAGGATTAATTTGGAGTCTCGAAATATCGGACAAGTCCAAAAATGACCGGACTAGTTCGAAGTTGTCCAAAGAGAAATCGGACAAGTCTGTCCAAAAATCGGACAAGTCCGACATTAGTCAGAGAGGAAAACTGACAAGTCCACTGGAACATCAGACTAGTCCGGACAAGTCCAGGGGCTAAGCAACTTTTCAAGGATTACTAGAACACCAGACTAGTCCGCATAAGACCGGACTAGTCCGAAAGTGTCCAGAGGCAAAAACGGACTAGTCCGCAGCAAAAACATACAAGTATCATCGAGGTCAGAGAGAAATTGGACTAGTCCTCACCAAAATCGGACTAGTCCGCACATTCCAGAATTTTAAGTGCGGTTTTATTCCAAATCAATTTTAAACTTATTCCTCTTTATGTGGATTAATGTTAAACATGTATATGAATTTATGTAGGGCATGATGCATGAAAATGGGGGTGTTACAGTTCCATAGGTAGGACATCAACCGACGGCAAGATTGGCCATGTCCAGATGTGTAATTGTTGGTTCCTCAATAACTAACAAGCTCGACAAATTTCCCCAAGCCCTTACGTAACTAAGGACTTGGAGCGACAGATTGAGAAGCACAAGACAAGCCAACAAGAAAAACAACATGGATTCAAATTCATTAATAGTTATTTGTACAAAGGGGTCATCGCCGATTACAAAAGTACTCCGCCTGAGTGCCGCCGGTCTCAACTCTGCTGGAACGAAGAGGCCACCTGATTGGCAAGGTCTTGGACTTCAGCCCTCACCTCCTCCTGTCGCTCATCGAAGGGGCCTTTATCTACCGAATCCAGTGGGATCGTCGGGTACCAGCTCCAGAAGCATACCAAGACATGGGAAGCCACCTGCTCCACTAGCTCCTTTCCTTTGACCTCAAGCCGCTATGCAAGGAAAGTGTACACTGACCCCAACGTCGAGTAGAGGAAGTCCAAGGCGGGGAGCAGCTGGGCCACCCCCTGAGATGGCTCCCTGTGTGGCATGGGACCAAGTCTGAGGGGTTCCAACACTGCCCCGGCACGTGCCAGTAAGTCCAGGATCCCTTGTGCCTCGATTGCACGAGAGTCCTGGAGGCCCTCTGCCTCTCTCTGCAATGCTTCCTCCCAGTCGGTAAGCTCCCGAGCATGATGCTCCAGATCATCCTCCCGGCACTTGATCATGAGCTCTGAGTCCTGCATTGCCTAGCGCTTCACCTCCAGCACGCCGAGGCTCCAAGAGACCTCTTACTCCTTCACTGCCAAGTCCCGTTCCGCATTAGCAATGGCAACGTCACGTCAGACCAACTCCAGCTGCTTATCCTCGCATAGCTTGAGCGAGCTTTGGCGACGGCATGGGCCTTCAAGTACTTCACCTCGAGCTCCTTATTCTTGAGGTCGATTAGTTTCACCAAGCACCACTCCTCAGCAAGCTGATCCCACTCTCGGGCGAAAGCAGCCTGCGTCTGGCGCAAGACGGACTGGGCCACGGCAACAACATCGGAGAGGGGGATCAGTATGGCCGTCGCCGCAGACGGCTGCCTCTCCGCCTCTTCCGCCGACTCCGCGGCAGACACCAACGGCTGGGGACCCCATGGCTCCTCGGCTGGAGCTCCAGGCATTAGCACGTCGCTGCCTGACGCTGAAGTTCTCTCTTCCATCACGAAGGTATCATCGGCCGCCGATGGCGAGTCGCCGTCTTGCGCGCCAATGACGTCGGGCACCGGCGTAGTATGAACGAAGGGCGGGTCTGCTACACAAAGGGCATCCGCGACGGCCAAAGAGGCCACCTCCTCGTCTGGCACCTTTTTAGCCCCATATGCTTCGACGGACGGAGGAGCAGGAACATCGGCATCACCGGAAGCCGGTGCACCTTCAGGCCTAGGGTGCGGTGCAGCAGATCCCGTGCCAGCTCTGGGAGGTGTGGGACTCACCAAGCCCACCCCGGGAAGCACTAAGGGCACTTTGTCGGTCGACGATGCCCTGAAAAGCCAAAACAAACTTCTTCAGAGCAGAAAAACAATGAAAGAATAGCGAAGGATGAAACTGCGCCTTACCGGCGGGCTTATCTGCTCCAAAGACCATGGGCTTCCAACTCGCATGATAAATCAAGGCCCCCTGGACCCAATGCCAAGGTTGGCGCCACAATCTTCGGCACCAGCTCCGGGACGGCTTGCATCGACATGGCCGTCGGCATAGACTCCTCCGCGCCTCCTCCGGAACTAGTGCTGCCACTAGAATAAGAAACCAAGTCCACGACAGGAGCTTTGGCCGCTCTGGCTCCATCACGATGAGAGATTGAGGTATCGTCCCACCACGTTAACTTCCGCTTCTTCAGCGCAGCGGTGGCGGAACTCACGGCCAAAGTGTGAGAACACTTTCTCGGCGCCGGGACTAGCGCTGGTTGTCTGTCCTCCACCCTGACAGACGATGTTGGGGGCCCTACCTCCGCCCTTTCGGAAGAATGAAAAGTAGACCCCGACCTTGGCTGCGTCATGACAAGTTTCAACTAATGCAGCAGAAATAAACTAATTACGCAAACTAAGCAACTAATCTAAGTAATCATAAGGGTAGCGCAGCTCCAATCAACACCACAGACAAAGCTGATGGCAGACACGACCCAGGACTCCGCATTATCATCGTTATACTCTCAAATATGACCTGCAACTGTTGGTGGGGGAATTGTAAGGGTGAGTACATGTAGTACTCAGCAAGTGTGGAAAGTATGACATGTAGCTGATACAAATGACAAATATAATAAAGGATAGGTGCTGAAAAGTACATTAAAACATTTGAAAAGCAATATATTATATGTGAGTGAAGTAAACCCATCATAAACTATGTAGTTATCATAATACCAGTCTACATCTCAATATCATAATCCATATTCCGGATTTCTCATTACCATTAATCATATCCATTAGCATAAATCATAATATCATCTATAAACCATTACCAAACCATCCCAATACCAAGACACCTCTAATCATGTGAGGGTCCAGGTTTCTCATAACCGGGATCATGGCTATCATGATAGTTTTATAACACACTCTACGGAGGTTGTACCACTTTACCCACGTGTTTATGATTTCATCACCTTGCAGTGACTAAGGAATCTCAATTATTCTGTCTCACACTTCCGTTGGTGTGTGGCCAAGGGATCACAAAATAGCCTTTACAAAGGGTCTACTAGCATATATGGACCCACTGAGGTTTCACCGGTGGCGATGTCTCTAATTGGGCACATCTTCAACCAAGGGCCCCTCTTGTGCCATTCGGATCCTAGGGAGTCCCGCATACCATATCCAGACCCAGTTCGACTCCCCTTTCCCAGTGCACAAAATGATCCGAGCAATACTAGCAATACCCTAATTAATCAGCTACGCCGCACCCATACTTGGCCTCGAGGTGGCACTGTAAATCCTAGATGGTCGCTCTACGAACCGGTCCTTAGATCTAAAGCAAGCTAAATCACCATAACATCCAACCCATCCACATACCATGTTTGCTTAGATCACCCATCACGATATCACATTAACTAGTTCATATTAACCATAATCTCATTAATGCATAGTTAAGTGGTATAGTTGTTTTCCCATCCCAATTAGTTAAGTGAAGAAAAGATAAAAAGCCCTTCCCAACTCTCTACCATGTATTCCAGGTGACAAGGGTGTTCAAACAAAGCTAGTAAACTTCCTATCATAGGATTCCCATCAAATTGACACAATCATGCAGTTTTGCAAACAAAACATCTATTTTAGAAACAGGATCAATATGTTCAAGGACACTTGTCTTGCTCTTGGGCTTGCTTCGGATCAAAGACTTCAAACTCTTGGTGCTAGAGGTCCTCCGCAGCACTCTTTAGCGCAAAACCATCTAAACCGCGCAACGAACATACAAGACAAGAATTACAATCTATAAGCGCACATATATTACTCAATATGACATGACATGCATGATTAATGCAATTATTAAGTAAAACTAGTTAATGAGTTGTTAATAATGTTCACTACTCATTTACAATGGTTAATAACAAGTCTACACAGGTTTAGAGTTGATTTGAATCAATTTAGATCTAATTCAGCAGAAAACAGATTGCAAAATCGGACTAGTCCGCCCTTCGCAGGAACAACGAACTAAGGTTTTCTAGATCGACGTGAATTTGGAGAAACGGGGTTGAATTCACGTGAGAAAGAGGAAGTAGAAGGTATACCATGTGTTTAGAACTCCAATGAATCATGTGATTTGGAGGCAACACTTGGATCTTGACGATCTAGAGTTGATGAAGAACTTGATGGTGAATAGGTGATGAAGAATGAAACTTGATGGAGATCTTGATCCTCTTTCGTTTCCTCCTCCTCTTCTTCTTGCTCGGGATCTCCTTCTCCCTCTTTTGTGGAGGCTCTCCATAAACTAGGGTTTTCTAGACTTCAATTGAGGCAAAAGGATATAAAGTCAAGGGTGGAGTTGTTTATATAAGGGTGGAGGGCTAGGATTTCATGGATTTCGAGTTTGGGGTGGGTGGAGGCCGGTGTGGGGTCCCACACGGGCTCAAAAAAGAGTTACACATGACATCCTTAGGCCCACTTAAGGTAGAACCCAAAAACACGGCGTGAAACACAATATCAACTCAAAATCGTGATTTACCGGACAAGTCCGAAAACGGCCGAACTAGTCTGAAGGTTGACAGGGGCGAAAACGGACAAGTCCGAACTTGGTCAGAGGAAAATCAGACAATTCTAGCAAAAACTGGACAAGTCTAATTTTAGTCAAAGGGAAAACGGACAAGTCCGCTGGAATACCGGACAAGTCCGAACAAGTCCAGGGACATAGCAAAATTTCAAAGGAATTGGAATACCGGACTAGTCCGCAATGGATCGGACAAGTCCGAAACTATACAGAGGCTAAAACTAGGATAGTCCGCATGAAAATGGACATGTCCGAGCAAGGTCAAAGAGAAATTGGACTAGTCCGCACCAAAAACGGACTAGTCCGCACCTCCCAAAATTCTTGAGTGCAGTTTTGCTTTAAATTCATTTCAAACTTGTTCCTTTTTATTTGGGTTAATGTTAAACATGTATATGAACTTATGCAATGCATGATGCATGAAAATGAGGGTGTTACATACATCACCTCCAACATTTCGGGGGTGGGGTTGTCTAGAGCCAGCCGACACCGATCATAGGTACTAGTGTAGAGCCAGACCCCAATAGAAGTTTCTGGAGAGGGGCGGTGCGGCGGCGCAAAAAGTCTGCCAGCACCATCAAGGAGGTCAAGCCTTTGCCCGCCAGGAATGGGATCCTCTTAAATATTGGCGTGTACTCCTCCGTCAGCCCCTGTATAGCTTCCCAGGTGGTGGGATTGGAAGCTGGGCCTTCAGAGGGCATCTTCAGCGAAGCATGGGCCTCGACCCGCATGATCGCCCAATCTTCCCTCCAGCTGATCCACTTGCCCCCTTTGAGTAAAGGGATGTAGGTCTGGGAGGTCTTGTCTCGGTGCCATAATTAGTAGGCACCCACTTTGGTCGTTGCGCTCTTTCCGGTGGTCTTCATCACGAAGAAGAACCAGAACAGCTCCACTGTTGGCGTGCAGCCCATGAACCCCTCACAGAAGTGGACGAACACAGCGATCACGGTGATGGAGTTCGGCGACAAGTGGTGAAGCTGGAGCTCGTACTCCTCCAGCACTGCGAGGAAGAACCTTGATAGTGGGAACCAAAGACCAGCAGACACGTAGGCGGCAAAGAGGATAGTCTCATCTTTGCGCAGGTCTTTAAGAGTGGGAGATCCGCAGCGGATCATCCACCCATGCTCCGCCACCACCCAGCCAAGCAGTCGCCTCATCGCCCATAGATCCTCAGCTGTCTCGAAACAAGAAGGAGACAGCAGGGAGGCCATCGGAGCAAGCAAAATGAGAGATTTGGCCGAGTGGTGAAGGCTCGTGCGCTCAAGGAAGAAAGCGAAAGCTCGGGTTGTGGGATGTGAGTAAAGAAGGAACTGTCCCCTCAAACAAAGGTTTCCTTTTTTATCATCCCCACAATGCCTGAGCATTTCGTGCGTATCGCAAAGGTTCGGCCTGCACCACTCAACCCATAACGTCAATGGCAGTGGGGGCTAAGCCCCCTAACAGAAGTGCTGGCCCAAGCAGTCAGCCACACAAGAAGACAGTTGAAGCAGTTCCCATAAAGGCAGAGCGAACGTAAGTGCTATAGCTGCATTGAGAACCACTGCGGTTAAAGGCGCCACAAAAGACAGATATACTAGAACAAGCAAATATCTCATCACCATAGTCCCTCCACCAGGAGCTGATGCGTGGCCATGTTGGCAGAAGCGCCCACCGCTTCGACTAACCAAGACAAAATTCAAAAGGCAGTGCAGCAAAACACGGTAAGAGCTCCACCCTCAGGCTCATCACCTCCCGCAAGCTGAACCCAGGGACCACTATCGGTACCCTGCGTACGGGGTACCCTCGCACAGATGCTTAAAGTGCCAAGATACGTTCAGTGGCACCACGTGTCCAGAAGGTGCCGGACCCCAACCATCCTCATGCACAGGTCCGACACTACCACATGGACCATATGGACGGGACCCGGCTCCCCCGGAGGGACAGGCTCCCAAGGTGCCACGTGTTTGGTCGGGACCTCATTCTACTATAGGGCGAGGTCCGACGTAACCACATGGCTCGAAGCACCAGGCCAAATGCCTCCCGCAGAGAAGGACTCCGGAGTTACCACATACCCCAAAGGGCTCCAGAGCTGCCATGTGTCGCGAAGGGACCTGGAGCTGCCGCATGCCCTGAAGGGCTTCAGAGCTGCCACGTGCCGCGAAGACCAAGCCTGGCCTCCCCCGCTGGAGGCCAGCCCCGAAGCTTCCACGTGTCGCACAACTCACCTTTGGCGGTGAAGTGCGGGAGTTAAGGGATGGTGCACTCCGTCTAAATCAAGCATTGAAGACAGGCACCCACCTCCGGCGGTTAAACCGGATCACGCCAACGGTCAGAGACCGCTATGCCCAACCACATCACAGTGAAGACACCGCAGGCCTACCCTGCCCCGCCAAGTGGCTATCTTGCGCCGACCAGACAGATGAACAGGACATCCCCTGACACCATCAGTGACGACGCATGGGCCACTGGCAACTGAGGCGGCAGGATGGCAAGTCTTCAAGCCGCGGTCAGGGGAAGCTTACGTGAGAAGCCATAGATCTTCGAGGATAAGATTGCCCCGGGGCCACTTGTCGATCCCCAGACCCCACTTGTAAGGCGTCTGGCCTTGTCTATAAAAGGACCAGACCGCCACCATTACAAAGGATCCCCAATCTACGTACTCACAGACACACACACACACACACACACCAGCAATACGACCTATCCGTTTAGTAGGGTGTTACGCACTTGCGGCCCGAACCACGTAACAACCACCGTCTCATACTCTCATACGCGTGACCACCACATTGAGAACCAAGCCCTACCAATCAAAGAACCTTCGTGGGCTGCTCTTTAGCAGATCCGAGGGAAGTGTCACATTAACACTTCGACATCCCTGTTCTTGAAATGTAATCTAACCATTGTGTCGTCATGGCAATAACTGGAGCAACTTTTATCTTTTTAACTATGGAAAATAAAAATTTTAGATCATCTTCACGCACTACCCTTACATCTCCTCTAGGGAACATAGTCATAGCCACTCATCTATGAATGAGATGTATAGTAGGGTTTTGTAAGTGACTATTCCTAGGTGTTGTACATCTGATCTCACTAGTTAATTCTTGCGAAAAACTTTGTTTGTTAAACTTAAGCAAAGAGTCTAAATGTAGCAAACAACGTTTATGGAAGCCTAGGATTTATCTTAATTCCTTCCATAGGATGTTATATTCTTTTTGAAATAATCTAAAAGAAATATGTGACACCCGGTTCTGCAAAATAAACCAAGTGAACGCATATGTGTGCCCAAGATGTTCAACACACATACACGACAGCATTCACAAAAGAGTATATAGAAAATTACCACAAGACAATATTAATTAACCAAATTCTATTACACAATTCATATTATCTCGAATACAAGGTCTAATGAATATTAATGACAAGTCCAACTAATGTAGCGGAAATAAACCAATTAAGCAAACTAAACAGCTAGGCAGCATAAGCGATAGGGTATAGCGTAGCTCCAATAACACCACGAACAAGTCGATGGTAGCACACAACCTAGAACTCCGCATTATCATCAAGACACTCCCAACCATCACCTGAAACTGTTGGTGGGGGGGGGGATTGCAAGAGTGAGTACATGTCGTACTCAGCAAGTGTGGAAAGTATGACATGTACCTGATACAAATGACGACAATGATAAAGGCTAAGTGCTGAGAAGTACATTAAAACATTTTAAAAGCAATATATTATATGTATATGAAATAAACCCATCATAAACCATGTAATCATCATAATTTCAATCCATATTCATTACCATCATCCATATTCCAGATTTCACATTACCATTAACCATAACCATTGCCATAAACCATAATACCATCCCATAACCAGTACCAAACCATAACCTTCCCAAAAACCATCCCAATACCAGGTTCCCTCTAATCATGGAAGTTGTCCAGGTGCTCATAACTGGGAGCACGGCTATAATGATAGTTTTATTAGACTTCGCAAAGTTTGTACCACTTTACCCACGTGTTTGTGGTTTCATCACCTTTCGGTGACTAAGAACCTCCCTTATGCCCATGACACGTCGGTCACATTACACACTTCCGTTGGTGTTTGGCCAAGAGATCACAAAATAGCCTTTACAAAGGGATTACTAGCCTATTTAGGCCCCACTGGGGTTTCACCGGTGGTGATGTCTCCTACAGAGCACACCTTCAACCAAGGGCCCCCTCTTGAGCCATTCAGATCCCAAGGTAGTCCCACCAATCATCAACAAACCCAATCCGACTACCCCTTCCCTGAGCATCCTTAATGGTCCAAATAGTACTGGCAAAGCCCTAATTAATCAGCTACGCCGCACCCATACTTGGCCTCGTGATGGCACTATAGTCCTGTCTTATTTTTGCATGAATCGGTACTTAGATCTAAAGCAAGCAAACCATCATGACATCCAACCCATCCACATACCAAGCTTGCTTAGATCACCCATTACCATATCATATTGACTAGTTCACATTAACCAGAATATCATTAATGCATAATTAAATGTGTAGTGTTGTTTTCCCATCCCAATTAATTAAGCGAAGCAAAAAGGTAAAAGCCCATCCCGACTCTCTACCATGTATTCCAGGTGACAAGGGTGGTCAAACAAATCTAGTAAACTTCCCATCATAGGAATTCCCATAAAAATTGACACAAGCATGCAGTATTGCAAACAAAACATTTATTTTAGAAATAGGATCAATATGCTTCAAGGACACTTTCCTTGCTGCGACGGATAGGGTTGCTCAAGTGCTTCGAAGTCTTGATTTTGGAAATCCTCGTACACGACCTCTTGAGCACTTCCCTCTACTCGTGATCACACATACAAGAAAATACATACAAAACAACATGATGCACACCTACTAATCAACATGCGATGACATGCATGCTTGCAAAGTTCAATTATTAATTAACTATGGTTGTTTATTGATTAGATGCAACTAGTTCATACGTGTTTACGGGGGTTTAAGCGAGAATTAATGCTGCTGAAAATAAAAATATGGTGCAACTACGATCAAATTACGTCTATTAGATCTAATACGTCGCTAAAATTCGCATCGGAACAACGAATCCTACCGTAGATGCAACGACTTCGAAGATCGTGGGACGAAGATGACGCGTAGACGAAGTGGATGGCGCAACGGTCCTCCAGCGGCACGACGACGGCGGCACGACGATCTCCGGTGGACGACGATTTCTTCCTCCTTTTCTTCTTCTTCCCCTCCTTTTTTCCTCTCTTTTTCGCTCTGGCGGTGCAGCTCTATTCTTCTTTCTTTCTACCAGTGCTAGGGCCTCTGGCGTCTAGGGTTTTGGGGCTGCAGCGCTTCCGTTGACCAACGGAGCCTGGCTCCTTATATAGGCGCGAGTGGTCCAGAGACAGGCTCGAGCGCGCTGGACCGAGGCCGCTCGGCCAGAAGCGCGGGGGCGCGCTGGGCGCGGGAGCAGGTGCGCTGGTGGGCCGGCTTGGGCGGCTGGCCGGCTCGAGCGGCCTGGCAAGTGCCGGTTGGGGCACTATTTGCCCGGAAACATCCGGGGGTGAAACAAACATCCCCCGAAAACTTCTAGAAGTTTTCAGAATCTCTTTTTTCTTTCTTTAGGTTTCACAAGTATATTTTTTTCCTATATATATTAATTTTTTTATATTTCTTCTCTAATACATGTTTTATATTATTTTCTTTTTCTTCTTTTGCTACACATATCTTGTATATGTATGTTTTATGTTTTATTATTTTTCCTTTATCCTAATAATGTTTAATGCATGAACATGTATGCAATGCATGATGCAAAAATTGAGGGTGTTACAAAATACCATCAAATCCAATTTTGAGTGTGCAAATGAATTGTATGGAGAGAAGGCGTGAACCTCTCTCCTCTATGTGAGCAAAGTTTTCCCATCATAGTGCACACCAAATGGAAAAGAATTCAGAATTCATATCTATTTTGGAGATCAAATCTGGATCGTAAGCTTTGGTATGGGAAAAACTCACAATCTTGTAGGAGCTTGCGTGCTTGATCTTCAACTTCACTTCGTATGTCGAGGTCGTCCTTGTGGAGAAGTTGGTGCGGGTTGCTCCTCTGACCCATAGGAGTGTCTTCACATACACTTGTAACACCCTCATTTTTATGCATAATGCAATGCATACATCCTCATACATGTTTAACATAAAGGAACCCTAAAGAAACAATATTAAAATGAATTTAGGCTTAATCAGAGATTTATGTCTGTCAGGGTACGGACTTGTCCGACCTGAAATTCGGACTAGTCCGGTTTCCCTATTCTCTTTCAGAAATTCAGGTTCTTCGGAGCCCGGACTTGTACGACACATTACACGGACTAGTCCGTTTGAGTCTCTGATGTTTTTCCGGACTCGTCCGGTCCCGGCCGCGGACTAGTCCAGCCTACAAAATTCAACTCAGATTCTAATATTCTTCCACGATTGGTTATTGGGTAATTGCCTTAATTGGGCCCAAGAACTTTGTGCCCAACCTCAGACGAGCCCAAGTGGACCCCACCTTGGCCCCTACACGTTCCCCCACCGAAATCCACTTGTGATTCACCCCGAAACCATACCTCTCCACCCCTATATAAAAAACCCAATACCCTCACCTCTCCAACCTTTGAGAAAACCCTCACTGCCGCCTTTAGCCTTGCGCCGACATCGAGAGGATGCCCAGGCGCAAGGCGGAGGAAGAGAAGAAGGAGAAGGACCAATCAAGATCGATCTTCATCAACTTTTCGACAATTGACGTTCTTCATCACCAAACCTTCATCAACTCATCTTCGTTAAGCCCTAGATGTCAAGATTCAAGAGTTGCATCCAATCCTCGACCCTTGGATCTCTAGACACGTGGTACACCCTCTGCATCAATGTTTCCACGTAAATTCAACCCAAAACCCCACTGTCTAGAAAACCCTAGTTTGCATTTTTGGATAGGGCCGACTAGTCCGGCCCTAACAGCGGACTAGTCTGGTGTTTGAATCTGTTTAGTGCTGAATTGGATCCAAATTGACTCAAATCAATTCCAAACTTGTTCAAACTTGTTAGAAACCATTGCAACCAGATAGTAAACATTAATAGCTACTCATTATCAAGTTTTACGTCACAATTGCATTAATCATGCATATCATGGCATATTGAGTAATATATGAGCATTTATTGATTGTAATATTTGTTTTGCATGGTTGTTGCGCGAAATAGAAGGTATTGCCATAGCGAGTGCTTTCGAGGACCTGCAGAACCAGAACTTCGAAGCTTTCGATCCAAACCAAGCTCAAGAGCAAGGCAAGTGACCTTGATCATTTTGATTGAGGTTTTCAAATGTTTTGTTTGCAAAATTGTATACTTGTGTCAATTGATGGGAACACCCAATCATAGGAGTTTACTAGTTTTGTATGACCAACGTTGTCACTTGAACACTATGTAAAGAGTTGGGAAGGGTATTTTACACTTTTGCATCGCTATACTCAATGGGTTTGGGAAATAATCATACTACTTAATTATGAACTAATGGACACATGAATGATGAGAATAGGTATTAATAACCTTTTAGCAACATGGTGCCTAGGGATCTAAGCAAGCCGGTTATGTGGAATGGGTTGGACTGTTTTGGTGGTTTTGATTGCTTTAGATCTGAGGACCAGTTTGTGGAGCGACCATCCAAAATTTACAATGCCACCACAGGGCCAAGTACATGTGCGGCTTAGCTGACTAATTAGTGTTTTGATTGTACTATTTGGACCATTAAGAATGCTCGGGGAAGGGGTAGTCGGATGGGTTTGTAGAGCTTGGTGGGACTACCCTGGGATCCGAATGGCTTAAGAGGGGACCCTTGGTTGGATGTGCTCAGTTTGAGACATCACCACCGGTGAAACCTAAGTGGCGTCTAAATATGGTAGTAATCACTTTGTAAAGGCTATTTTGTGATCTCTTGGCCACACAACTAAGGAAGTGTGAGACGGCATAATTGAGATTCCATGGTCATCGAAAGGTGACGAAATCACAAACTTTTGGGTAAAGTGGTACAACCTATGTAGTGTGTGTTTAAAATGACCATGATAGTCGTGCTCTAGGTTATGAGCAGCTTGGACGCTCACATGATTAGAATTTGGACTTGAACATGGTTTAGTGGCCGAAATTGAATTGGGAATTGGTAATGAGATATTATATATGGAATTGATGAAATTTAGACAGATGAGCAGTTATGAGTCGATTATGGATTATTAATGCTGGTATTGGTTATTTAAGTTGAAATTGATGTTGTTTGGGTTATTTGTCGAAGGACCTCACTTAATGATAATATTGTTGCCTTTTTAACTGTTTTGAATGTACTTTTATGCAATTAGCCCATTTATTACCATTCCGTTTTTAAGCTACATGTCATACTTTCCCACACTTGCTGAGTACGACATGTGCTCACCCTTGCTATTCTCCCAACCAATTGAGATGCAGGCGTCAATGAGGAGTACCCGGAGGTTTTTGAGGAGTAATAGTAGCATGTTACCATCAAGCTTGCCTGTGGAGTTTGGAGTCATTAGTGTTTAGTGTTTGCCGCTGCTGTTATTTAGAGCTTGTATTCGAGACTATTTGGTGTGTAATAAGGTACTATTACAAGTGTTATTATTCAAGACATAGTTATATCTGTTTATCGTTTGTGAATCACTTGTGTATGTGTGTTAAACATCCCGGGCACACATATGCATTATGCTTGGTTCATTTTCGGGACCGGGTGTCACAAATTGGTATCAGAGCCGTGTTTGACCATAGGACGCATGCCTAGTTAGAATGGACACCACAAATCACTTAGGACTTCTTTCCTATTCAAAATTAGCCTATTTTGCACTATTTTTCCCCCACCAGCTATATAAAGTGGGAAAAGTTGTGCTTTTTGCTGCTGCTGTAATTTTTCCACTTTTCCATCTTTTTGAGAAAATGCACTTCCTCTCATCTTAATTTATGGCTGCTGCAGTTTCAGAACTTATATTTATGCTTTCCTCTATTTTTCTCATGTTTTCTTGTAGATGCCTCACACCAAAATGACAGCCCGCAAGAGAGCTCATTTGCCACCCCTGGGGAGCAAGCTTAGGCCTCATAAGGAGCCGCAAATGGAACCAGCCCAAGAGAAGGAAGAAGTTAGTTCTTCCACAAAGGAAGTTGAGCATGAACACTCCAACACAATGGAGGAAGACCCTGAGATGGTGGAATTCTATGATGATGAGGAGGAGGAAGATCCGAAGATTGTGGAAGTCTATGATAGTGAGGAAGAGGAAAGCAAAGCCCATGAGGAGGATGAAGATGAACCGCAGGAAGAGGATGAACCCGATGCACAAGTGGAAGCACCTGAAGCTCAAAGGAATGCATCATAGCCTAGTGAAGCCAGAAAGGAGGACAAATGCATAGTTTACCATGATGCCCAAGAATTCCGTTCCGACGACAGTGATGAAGGATTTGTAGCCAAGCAATTGAAGGAGTTCCTTGACCTATGCAAAATGCACCCGGAGTATTATGTTAAGAGGGTTCCATGCCATGGACCGAACACTACAGGAATATCGATCAATTACGTCGGTCAAAACCGACGTAATTAAGGCCTAAACCGACGTAAGTAACTTAATTACGTTGGTTTTTCCTTAATTACGTCGGCCATTGGCCGACGTAGCGGTTTGGACGTCAAACCCTTCGCAGTCAAAGAATACCGCTCGAATTGGCTAGTTTGCGACAAAAGTGAATTCGAGGATTTTTTAATAATCCCATAGTACTGCGTTTCATGATCTTGCGAATTAATTTCCCTCATCAAAACTCCGGTATTACATGTTGTCGCAAGAGGACAAAGAGATTCAAATTGAGTTGTACGGAATCGAAAGCCGTTGACATCATATCGACCATAGCTTCTAACATTAACCACTCCACGGGATAGTTGTCGCAAATCTTCATGGACGTTGGCATCTTTTTGGCACTGTCCAAGATATGGAGTTATTAGAAAACGTAAGAATTTCTTAAGTTATAAGAAAACATTGTTAACATTGATTAGTTATCGAGAAAACATTACATGATCTCGAAACCAGGAGAGAAAATTAGATCCCCCGTTTATTCCTTCCCGTCGAATATGTTCTATTTGCTTGCTCGTGGGTTGATGTCTATGTTTGAAATTTTGCTTGTCGAACATACTACACGACAAAGAGAACCTTTTAGAATACATGTGTCGGAAAGATGGTGAAAGGAAGAAGTGTAGGAGAAACAATTACTTGAAATCTTCATTCATTTCTTCCATATTAGCGTACATGTAGAAGAATGCAGCACGCCTTTCTTTTTCGCTAATATCGTACGAAGTGTAACTACCAACAGTAGTGCCTCTTGTTGCAAAAATGGAGAGATCGCTACAAGGAGGTTGCTCATCTATATTGTACCGCATTATTGAAGTATTAACATTGTTTTCCTCTGCAAAGTAAAGACTTGAGAAGTATCCTACTTCCTTAAGAGTAAAAGCTTCGGTGATGCAACCTTCAACCCTTGCCCTGTTACCAACCATTGGTTTCAGATATCTAAGTGATCTTTCAATATGATACATCCACCTATATTGCACGGGACCGCCCACTTTCGCTTCAAATGGAAGATGAATTAAGAGATGTTGCATTGGATTGAAAAATCCTGGAGGAAAATTTTTTTCCATCTTACACAAAAGTACCAAAACCTCCTTTTCCAATTTAGTCATCATCTCTGGCGTGATTTATTTAGCACAGAGTTTCCTATAGAAGTGGCTAAGCTCGGCTAACACCTTCCACACTGCATCGTCAAAATAGCCTCGAAACATAACAGGCAGAAGTCTTTCCATGATTATGTGATAATCATGACTCTTTAACCCAATGAGCTTTCCTGTTTTCACATTCACGGCTCGTCTCAGACTAGCTGCATAACCATCTGGGAATTTCAACCTTTGCAACCATTCGAGAACTTCTTTTTTTTCTTTAGGTCGAAGACAGAAATGAGCGCGTGGTTTACCACCATTTTCGGAGAGCTCAAGAGTTTGATAGTTACAAAGCTCGGCAAGATCCTTTCGAGCCTTTAAATTGTCTTTTGTTTTGCCCGTCATGTCCATGCATGTGCTTATGATACATTCGGCGATGTTACGCTCTTGATGCATAACATCGATATTGTGCCTTAGAATCAACGACTTCACATACGGTAACTCCCAAAGTCCACATATGTGAGTCCAATTGTGTTTGTCTCCGTAACCTTCGAAATATCCAGGACGACCTTCATTTGGCACCAATTTGTCCAACATATCAGATATTTCTGACCCGTTAAGACGTTTCGGTGGTCCTTTAGTGACAACGGTGTTCTTTCTGAAGATATTCCTCTGTTGTCTAAACAAGTGATTCGGAGGCAGCCAATGTCTATGACAATCGAAGTAAGATATCTTGCCTCCATGGGTAAGTCGAAAGCAATAGGTATCCGAGGAACATATCGGACATGTCAACCGACCATGAGTGCTCCATCCATAAAACATGCCGTATGCCGGAAAATCATGAACGGACCACAAATAAGCAGCTTGGAGGTTGAATTTCTGTTTCTTGTAACAGTCGTACGCTTCGACTCCTGTCCACAACATTTTCAACTCTTCAATCAACGGTTTCAACATCACGTTGAGACGTGACCCAGGATGATCTGGCCCAGGTACAATGAGGCTAAGAAACATAAACTCATTCTTCATGCAAAAAGCCGGTGGAAGATTGTACGGAATGAGACGGGCCAACAGGAGTACAGTGCGGCGTTTGTGCTGAACGGCATGAACCCATCTGTCGCCAACCCGATGTGAACATTTCTCGCTTCACGAGCGAATTCTGGGTCGAATCGGTCCAGCACCTTCCATGCCTCACCATCAGATGGGTGCGTCATGACTCCATTGTTCTCACGCTCACCTTCTTTGTGCCATCTCATGTGTCTGGCCGTTTTTTTTGAAAGGAACAACCGCTTCAACCTCGGTGTCACAGGTAAGTAACAAAGTTGCTTACGTGCGACTTCCGTCGTCACAGTATTACCATCATTATTAACAACTTCGACAAACCTCGGTTGACCACATTTCAAACATTTGTTCTCATTGCCATGCTCTCTCCAGAAAAGCATGCAGTTGTCCGGACACACATCAATCTTTTTGTGCTTCATACCGAGACCGGAAAGAATTTTCTTCGATTTGTTCATATCCTTAGGCACTTTGTTGGGTTGTGGAAGGGCATCTTTGAACAAATCGATGAGCACGTTGTAACAATTGTTACAAAAGAAGAACTTAGACTTAATTGCCATAAGTCTAGTCACAAAATTAAGGATTGACATTTTAGTGTGTCCATGTAGTGCCTCTTCTGAATCTTTGGGACGTTTGAAGAACTCTTTAACCTCTGTTGTTTGAGGATCTTCTGTAAGCTCTGGTCGTATATCTTCTAGCATCTCATCCATCATATCAACCTCTATGACATCATCATTGTCCGCTTCCACTTCTTGTACAGCTTGAGAAGCTGTCTCGCCGTGGAAGTTCCACAACTCATAATGTGACACGTAACCGTTTCGACACAAGTGTATCGTAAGTTCCACTTTCTCCAAAAACATTCTGTTTCGACATTTCGTACATGGGCACCGCGCCTTATTGCTATTTGAAAACGAAAAAGCTCGTTCCACAAAAGCTTCTGTCTTGGCATACCACTCATCTGAGTGACCACCAGTTCTGCTCTTCCAGCCAGTATACATCCAACTGCGGTCTTCACCCATGTTTGGCTCTGCAGTTTAATGCGAAAGAAATTGTCGTTAATGTATTGTTATGTTATGTCACAGCCCTACAACCTAGGCAGATAGATCCTAAACCCACCCAAGAGTGACCGAGCGGAGCGTGCTCATGAAGAGACGCGTGATTCGGATTCGAACGAAATTTCAGCAGCATAACCCCGCTGTTCTCCACTGCACGCCCAAAAACGGTGCAGCAGAGAACAACAGGGTTACGCCGCCGAAATGCCGTCCAAATCCGGACCCGCGTCTCATCACAAGCCACGCTCCCTCAGTCACTCCGAGGCTGTCCAAAAAGGGACAATTCCGAACCTGCACGTCTCACATGCCAATGGCATGTGAGACATGCCGATCCAAAATGGGTAATACATTGCTATAGGTTACGTTGCTCATTTTCATTTTGAGGTCAATTAAGAGAGAGGAAAGAACTAGAGAAAGAGTGAGAGGAAAGATGGTCTTAGATGACAATTCCACATCCATGTGGAGTAGGGTATTACGCTCCACATCCAGTTGGTCTTAGAGAGTAAGTTATGCCCCATCGAAGCCCGCCGTTAACTTAAGACGACTTTAGTGTTAGCTCGTCGTACGTTATGCCCAGTATGGACCTGCCGTTATCTTACGACGGCTTTAGTGTTAGCTGCTTTACGCGCAGGTGCTTGCCATCCTCACCGCCGTCGTTTGCCTTCGTGCTCGTCTACATGCATACTTTACCTTACCACTAAATGGGCCTTGTCGGGCCTTGTCAAGCTGGTCCGAAGCCCATTTATGTATATATAGTACTTAAACACTCAAGCAATCAAAATTAAAATTGTAACCATAATTCAAAAAACTAAGCAATTCAAATAAACCTAAACATAACAATTATCCATTGTAATTCATCAATTTATCAACTCAATTCAAACATAAGCAATTCAATTCAATTAAATTAAACCTAAACATAAGCAATTCAATTCTAACCATAATTCTAAGCATAAAAAATAAGGATAAAAATTCATCAATTGTAATTCATCAATTTACCGATTTAATTCTAACATAAGCATAGTAAACATTATTCGCACTGTGAATACATTTTAACCCTAAACCCTAAACCATGCATGATTCCCTATTGTGTATCTATATAGTTTGTAGGAATAATTCCCTAAACACATTATTCACATTGTGTATATGAATTTTAAAATGAAAACAAAAAAAACTCGAGCTCATCTTGCTGTGTTGTGCCGGAGGCGTCGATTGGGGGCGCAGCGGACAGGAGCAGCGACGGCGGGGGCATGGCGGACCGGGGACAGCGACGGCGGGGGCACAGGGGCGGCAACGGCGGGGTGGCGGTGGGCCTCGGGGTTGGGGCGGCGCCACGGGGGCAGGGCCGGGGGCGGGAGCAGGGGCGGCGGCGGGGCGGCGACGTCAGGGCGGCGGGCCGACGGCGGGGCGTCGGTCGGCAGAAAGCTATCGAAGCGGCGTGGGGAAAATGAGAAGGCGCGCGTGCGCATGCGGCTCATGCGGTTAGGTTAAATTAGCAACTTACGTCGGCCGTGGTTACTTACGTCGGCCGACGTCAAGACTGACGTAAGTAAATGTTAACTTACGTCGGGCACTCAACTTACATCGGCTACGGGCCGCGACCGACGTAAGTATCCGTTAATTGTCGTCGGTTCTTTTACTTACGTCGGCCATGGGATAGAAGCCGACGCAATTTATTTAACTTACGTCGGTACCAGGCACCGATGTAAGTAACTTAATTACGTCGGCTGGCGCACGTAAGTTTTGTTGGCCGACATAATTGTTGGCGTTTCCTGTAGTGGAAGAATGGAGGGCTCAAATTACTGTTCTTGCTAGAGATGAGGTAGTCACCCTACACTTTGCATCCACATGGAGATCCACCAGGGAGCAAGCTATTGATGACGTGGCTTGGGATGCACTCACCAGATTGTGCCACGTGTACCAGGAGCAGGTTGGAGATACTGGTTTTGCACTACACCCGCAATGCAAGAGGGGAACAAGGGAAGTCTTAAGGCTGCAAGATGGAGCTAAAATCAGTTCTTGTGCTATTGACAGATCTCAGGCAGTATTGGTGAATTTGGGAAATTGCTATGCTGATGCTATGGAAGAGATCCGCTACCTCCGTAAGAAGCTATTTATCATGGAGAAGCAAGAGAAAGTTTGTGCCACCGTGGAAGTCAATGGCATAGCAACCTCTCCAGCACCTACATGGACGGCCAACTCACCTTGGCGTGCGCCCATGTATGCCTCACTGCCGCCGTCGCCGTCGCCGCCTCAAGTCCAGGACAGCCACGATTCATATAATTAAGTCTAGGTCTCCTGTCTAAAAATTAGAAAAGCGTTTAGATCGTCTTAGTCATGTTTAGTGTGGTGTGCTGAATTTTCGTGGTGTGTGCTTATGCTTGTGTGCTTGGTGCGAGTTGTGGGACGTCTAGCGTTTTGTTGACATACGTATGTAGTAACGAATTGTGGGATGCTTGTCCTCATCCTCCAATAGGGTTAATAGTATTAATAAAGGAGTTGTTTAGTTACACATACCTTAATGCATATAGTTGGGGCATTTCTTTTCAAATTCTAAATTCTTCAGTCTCTACTATTATTTCACCAACAGATGTTGATGACTCGCAACCAAAGGAATGCAGCTATCAACCTTGAGCAGCTATTGTCTATGCAGAACCAACTCATGAAGACCATGATACAGACCATGGGACAGTTGCAAGCGGCCAACAACAATCAGCCCCACATGCCGCCACCACCACCACCCCATCCACCCTACTACCGTTTGGGGGAGTTCATGAGGACCAGGGTGCCTACCTTTGCTCAAGCCACAGACCCTATGGAAGATGATGATTGGCTGAAGTCCGTAGAGAAGAAACTTGCTATAGTCCAGTGTAGTGATAGAGAAAAGGTTCTTTTTGCCTCACACCAGTTGATTGGAGCTGTTGCTGATTGGTGGAAATCTCTATGCAATGCCCATGAAAATCAAGATAGAATCACCCGGGCTGAATTTAAGAAGAAGTTTCGCTCTCACTATGTACCTGAGGGAGTCATGATACTGAGCAGACAAGAATTTGAAAAGCTCAGGCAAGAAAGGATGAGTGTGAGTGAATATCTCAATAAATTCACTCAACTGTCTCGATATGCTCCAGAAAACATCAACACTGATAGCAGAAAGCAATATCTGTTCATGAGGGGTCTCAACAATGAAATTCAAGTTCAGTTGCTCAATGCTGACTATGCAAACATTCATAAGCTGGTTGACAAGGCCATTGTGGTTGAGAACAAGATTCGTGAAATGGAGTTAGACCATAAGAGGAAAATGCCATATCAGAGACAGCCGCATGGAAGCAATGCCCGTCCTCGCTATGCACTGCCAAGTGCCACTTATTTCAACCCGCTTGCTGATGCATACCGCCCTGCTTATCCATCGTGGTCGCAACAGCCAATGCAGCAACACCCGCCCATGCAAGCACCTCACATACCTATGCAGCCCGCGACACGTCCAAATATGTCTGCCTATGCTCAAAACCAGCCTCGCACTAACCTTGCCGGCACCACTGGTGGAAAGACTTGCTATTCTTGTGGTCAAGTGGGGCATTTTGCAAATCAGTGCCCAATATCAGGTCAACGTCAGATGAATAATGTTCCGAGGTAGAATCCAAGGCCCAATGGAGGAGCAACTCAAGGAAACTGAGGACTGCATAATTTTCCTCGTGGCATGGTGAGTCATGTATCTGTAGAAGAGGCTTAGCAAGCTGAAGATGTTGTGATTGGTATGTTCCTCGCAAACTCCAACCCTGCTACTATGTTATTTGATTATAGTGCATCCGATTCATTCATCTCATCAAAGTATGTTGCAAAGCATAGCATGCCCATATCATACCTGAAGTTTACTTTGTCGGTTACATATCCTAGAGGAGAGATGAGGACGAATATAGTATGTCCAAAAGTAAGTATTTCCATCAGGGGGGTAGATTTCCTCGCCAACCTCATAGTTCTGAATTCACAAGGCTTGGACATCATACTTGGACTGGATTGGCTAAGGAAGCATAACATAGTAATTCAGTGTGCCACTCGGACATTGCAATTGACAAATGAGGAAGGAGTCTATGTAGAATTCAAGGAAGTTCAGCCGACAACTGAGAAGGCAATGGTAAATCATGCAGAAGGAGTAACTTTGGAGGAAGTTCCAGTTGTCCTTTAGTATCCAGATGTGTTTCCGGAGGAATTGACATGTATGCCACCTGATCGTGACATCGAGTTCGTCATTGACTTAATACGTGGAACTGCACCAATACCAAAGAGGCCATATAGGATGCCTCCTAAGGAATTAGTAAAGCTCAAGAAATAGATTGAAGAGCAGTTAGAGTAGGGTTTTATACGCCCAAGTTCTTCACCATGGAGAGCCCCAGTGCTTTTCATAGATAAGAAAGATGGATCCAAAGCATGTGTGTGGATTACCGGTATCTCAACGAGGTGACAATCAAGAATAAGTATACGTTGCCCTGCATACAGGATATGTTCGACCAAATGAAGGGAGCCAGAATATTCTCTAAGATTGATCTTCGGTCGGGATATTTCCAGATGATGATTAGACTGTCACACATACCTAAAACAGCTTTCACGACACGATATTTATCTTATGAGTATACACTCATATCATTTGGATTGACTAATGCACCCGCATACTTCATGTATCTTATGAACTAGGTTTTCAAGGAGTATTTGGATAAGTTTGTGGTAGTGTTCATTGATGACATCATGATCTACTTGAAAACTGAAGAAGAGCACGAAGAGTATCTAAGGATGACATTGCAGAAATTGTGAGAGCACTAGTTGTATGCAAAGTTCAACAAGTGCCAATTCTGGTTGAAGGAGATATCATTCACATGCCATGTCATATCAGGAGGAGGAGTGTTAGTTGACCCGGGAAAGGTTATAGATGTGCTAAAGTGGGAACCGCTGCAGAACATGAAGGAATTAAGGAGTTTTCTTGGAATAGCTAGATACTATCGTCTGTTCATCAAGGACTTTTCCAAGATAGCAAAGCCCATGACTAGACTTTTAATGAAGGAGAAGCCATTCAAGTGGACTCAAACTTGTGAGGACAGTTTTGAGGAGCTAAAGAAGAGGTTAACAATAGCACTTGTGTTAGTATTACCAGATGTGAGCAAGAGCTTTGATATCTTTTGCGATGCTTCAAGGCAAGGACTCGATTGTGTATTGATGCAAGAGGGCCGAGTTGTAGCTTATGCATCTAGGCAATTGAAGAAACATGAGCAGAATTATCTTATGCATGATCTCGAACTTGCAGTCGTAGTGCATGCATTAAAGATTTGAAGACATTACATTCTTGGCCATAGATGCGAGATTTATACGGATCATAAGAGTCTTAAGTACATATTCACGCAAACGGATCTGAATTTGAGGAAACAAAGACGGTTGGAACTCATTAAGGATTATGATGTGGGAATCAATTATCATTTAGTAAAAGCCAACATAGTGGTTGATGCTTTAACCCGAAAAGGAGCAAGCCACCAGCTCACTGTTAGGGAGTTGCCACCCGAGATATGCAAGGAGTTTGAACAGTTGAATCTTGGATTCGTAAATGAGATGGGAGCAATGGAAGTAAATCCAACCCCGGAGCAAGGAATAAGAGAAGGTCAAACCGAGGATAAAGAAATCCAGGAAATCAAGGAAAGGACCCAAGAAGGAAGAGAATTCAGATTTGATGAGGATGACCATGGTACTCTATGACTTGGGAAAGGGATTGTTGTGCCTAATGATAAGAGTCTCCCACAGTTTATATTGAAGGAGGCACATGACTCACTTTACTCCATCCATCCTAGTTGTACACGGACCTGAAGACGTGCTATTGGTGGGATGGTATGAAAAGGGACATAGCTGAATATGTCGCATTATGTGATGTATGCCAACGAGTAAAAGCTGAACATCAAAAGCCAGCAGGACTATTGCAGCCGTTGAAGGTTCTGGAATTGAAGTGTAAGAAGTTGGTATTGATTTCATATTTTGATTACCTCGCACTTCAGTGGGATATGATTCGATATGGGTTATTGTGGATCGGTTGACGAAATCAGCGCACTTCATTCCTGTCAAGACTACCTATAGTGGAGCAAAATTGGTAGAATTATACATTGAAGAATAGTGCGTTTATATGGAGTGCCAAAGAAGATAGTGTCCGATAGAGGTTCTCAATTCACCTCGAGGTTCTGGAAAAAGCTGCACGAATCAATGGGAACTCAATTGAATTTCAGTTCTTCCTATCACCCTCAGACAGATGGACAGATCGAGAGAACAAATTAGATATTAGAGGACATGCTAAGGTCTTGTGCGTTTAAGTATGGAGGAATTTGGGTTAAGAGCTTGCCATATGCTGAATTTTCCTACAACAATAGTTATCAAACGAGTTTGAAGATATCACCATACGAAGCATTGTATGGGAGAAGGTGTAGAACCCTTGTTTTGGAATGAGATAGGGGAAACTATCACCTATGCAAGGTCACAGGCGATTTAATGTCAAAGGCAAGTTGGCACCTCGCTATATTGGACCATTCAAGATTTTGGACAAACGGGGTGAAGTAGCATACAAACTGGAGTTGCCAGTGCATCCATGATGTGTTTCATGTTTCTCAGCTCGGAAAGTGCTTGAGGGTTCTGGAAGAGCAAGTACTAATGGAAGAATTGGAGCTTGAGGAAGATTTGACCTATGACGAGCAACCTGTCAAAATTTTGGACACCAAGGAAAGGATCACAAGGAACAAGGTGATTCGATGGTGCAAAGTGCAATGGATGCATCATACAGAATCAGAAGCAACTTGGGAGGGGGAAGAGGATATCAATAAGAAATTCCCCTATCTCTTTCCTTCCCCGTCGAAACTCGAGGGCGAGATTCATTTTAAGGGTGGTAGGTTTGTAATACCCTCATTTTCATGCATAATGCATTGCATACATCCTCATACATGTTAAACATAAAGCAACCCTAAAAGAAACAAGATTAAAATGAATTTAGGCTTAATCAGGGAGATTTAAGTCAGTCAGGGTACGGACTTGTCCGACCTGTAATCTAGACTAGTACGGTGTCCCTATTCTTTTTCACAAATTCAAGTTCCTTACAGCCCGGACTTGTCCGACACATTGCACGGACTAGTCCGTTTGAGTCTCTGATGTTTTTCCGGACTTGTCCAGTCTCGACCGCAGACTAGTCCGGCCTACTGAATTCAACTCGGATTCTAATATTCTTCCACGATTGGTTATTGGGTAATTGCCTTAATTGGGCCCAAGAACTTCATGCTCAATCTCAGAGGAGCCCAAGTGGACCCCCCCTCAGCCCCTACACGTTCCCCCACCGAAATCCACTTGGAATTTACCCCAAAATCCTACCTCTCCACCCCTATATAAACAACCCAATACCCTCACCTCTCCAACCTTTGAGAAAAACCCTCATTGCCGCCTTTACCCTTGCGTCGACGTCAAGAGGAAGCCCAGGATCAAAGAGGAGGAAGAGAAGAGGGAGAAGGAACAATCAAGTTTGATCTTCATAAACTTTTTGACAATTGACGTTCTTCATCACCAAACCTTTATCAACTCATCTTCATCAAGCCCTAGACGTCAAGATTCAAGTGTTGCATCATCCTCGACCCTTCGATCTCTAGACACGTGGTACCCTCTACATCCAAGTTTCCACGTCAATTCAACCCTAAAACCCCGAAGTCCAGAAAACTCTAGTTTGCAGTTCTAGACAGGGCGGACTAGTACGGCCCTGACAGCGGACTAGTTCGGTGTTTGAATCTGTTTAATGCTGAATTGGATCAAAATTGACTCAAATCAATTCCAAACTTGTTCAAACTTGTTAGAAACCATTGTAACTAGATAGTAAACATTAATATCAACTCATTAACAAGTTTTACTTCATAATTGAATTAATTATGCATATCATGGCATATTGAGTAATATATGAGCAATTATTGATTGTAATGTTTGTTTTGCATGGTTGTCACACTGAATAGAAGGTATCGCTGTAGAGAGTGCTTTTGAGGACTCGTAGAACCTGAACTTCAAAGCTTTCGATCCAAACCAAGCTCAAGAGCAAGGCAAGTGTCCTTGATCATTTTGATCCAGGTTTTCAAATGTTTTGTTTGCAAAATTGCATGCTTGTGTCAATTGATGGGAAAATCCAATTATAGGAGTTTACTAGTTTTGTATGACCACCCTTGTCGCTTGAACACTATGTAGAGAGTCGGGAAGGGTATTTTACACTTTTGCATCGCTATACTCAAATTGGGTATGGGAAATAATCATACTACGTAATTATGAACTAATGGACACATGGATGATGAGAATTGATATTAATGACCCTTTAGCAACATGGTGTCTAGGGATCTAAGCAAGCCGGTTATGTGGAATGGGTTGGACTGTTTTGGTGGTTTTGCTTGCTTTATATCTGAGGACCGGTTCGTGGAGCGACCATCCAGGACTTATAGTGCCACCACAGGGCCAAGTATGAGTGCGGCTTAGCTGACTAATTAGTGTTTTGCCGGTACTATTTGGACCGTTAAGAATACTTGGGGAAGGGGTAGTCAGATGGGTTTGTAGAGATTCGTGGTACTACCCTAGGATCCGAATGGCTCAAGAGGGGGCCCTTGGTTGGATGTGCTTAGTTGGAGATATCACCACCGGTGAAACCTCAGTGGGATCTAAATATGCTAGTAATCTGTTTGTAAAGGCTATTTTGTGATATCTTGACCACACACCTGAGGAAGTGTGATACGGCATATTTGAGATTCCATAGTCATCGAAAGGTGACAAAATCACAAACTTGTGGGTAAAGTGGTACAACCTCTGCAGAGTGTGTTTAAAACTATCATGATAGCTGTGCTCCTGGTTATGAGCAACCTGGACCCTCACATGATTAGAATTTGGACCTGAACATGATTTAATGGCTGAAATTGAATTGGGACCTGGTAATGGGATATTAATTGGCTTTGGTATATGGAATTGATGAAATTAAGACGGATGAGCAGTTATGAGTTGATTATGGATTATTAATGCAGGTATTGGTTATTTAAGTTGAAATGGATGTTGTTTGGATTATTTGGGGAAGGACCACATTTAATGATAATATTATTGCATTTTCAACTGTTTTGAATGTACTTTTATGCAATTAGCCCATTTTATTATCATTCCTTGTTTAAGCTACATGTCATACTTTCCCACACTTGCTGAGTACGACTTGTGCTCACCCTTTCTATTCCCCCAACAAATTTAGACGCAGACGTCAACGAGGAGTACCTCGAGGTTTTTGAGGAGTACTAGGCGCGTGTTACCGTCTAACTTGCCTGTGGAGTTTGGAGTCATTAGTGTTTAGTGTTTTCTACTGCAGTTATTTAGAGCTTGTATTCAAGACTATTTGGTGTGTAATAAGGTACTAATACTAGTGTTATTGTCTAAGTGTAGCAACGACAGTTCCACTAGTACTACTAAAGTGTATCCCGCGGAGGTTCTTGTTTCGGTTGGGGCACACAGAGATCAAGATCAAGATGGCGACACCAGAGATTTACGTGGTTCGGGCCGCCTAAGCGTAATACCCTCCTCCACGGATTGTGTGTATGTATTGTATTATGAATCGCTCAGAAGCGTAGTCTCATGCTCAGCCTGGGCTTCCTTCTAGACTTCCCTTCTTTGTATCGTGCGGCTCGGTCCTTTTATACTCTAAGGACCGACCGTTACATCGTTAGCCTGGCCTGACATGTGGCCCTGGCGTATTAAATAGCCTGATACACTGTCTACGGGTATTAAGCATGGTTAATAGTGTGATAACATGCCTTAATGGCATCGTTACCTCTATTAACAGTGCTTTGATCGTGTGTCGTTAATACAGCATTAACGACACGTAATCAAGTCTTGTAACTGCCGCTTTGATTGTCACTTGAATGTTCGTGTTGAAGGAGATCTGTCAGTGTATACGTTGATGAAGATCTGGAGGCTTCACACGTGGCAACTTCAGAGCTTTCCTTTGTGAGAAGGTGGCTCTGGCACCACTGTACACGTGTCAACACCGGAGCTTCCCTCTGTTGGGGGTTAGGTCCGGAGTCATTATACACGTGTTGATCGGGGAGCTCCCCTGTGTTGAGAGGATGCCTCTAGATTTACATTACACGTGTCAATCTCCAGAGCTTCCATATGAGGGTTGCGGGTCCGGTGTAATATGACATGTGGGGCCTGAGGAGGTCTTCAATCTTGATGGCAGAACCCTTTTGCACTTCTTACGGTATTATGGGGTACCCGATACGCAGGGTACCGACAGTTATCATTCGAGACATGGTTATATCTGTTTATCGTTTGTGAATAACTTGTGTATGTGTGTTAAACATCCTGGGCACACATATGCATTACGCTTGGTTCATTTTCAGAATCGGGTGTCACAACACTCCTCCTCCGTGAACTTGGTGTAGCAAAGGGGGACGTGCACTTGAGAGTCCACCGTGGCTTGAGCTTGCAGCCTCCTTCCTCGTCCCAAACAACTTCTTCAATCCTTTCATGGCCACAACAACAAGAACACAACAAGGCAAAAACTCAGAAGAGGTGCTGTTAGTGAAAGCAAAAACCCCAACGAATTTTCCCTTGAAGAACTTAAGAGCAAATTGCAAATGCAAACAAAAGCTAATCTTTTTCTGTAGGATTTGAGCAAGAGTGCTTCAATGAAGAGCAAGAAAAATAATGTGAGAAAGGAGTGACTTTGGGGAGGTGTCAAATGAGGTGAAGTATGAGGGGGAGTGCCCCCTCACGGCCACCATTTATAGTGTACATTCCCCAACGGTCACAAGGGAACCAAATGTAGACGTTGGAGGAGAGAGAGCCAAAATGGCCCTTTCCCTAAGACGACCAAACAGGGGGGTCGGCCGCACTGCAATGTGGGATCCCGTGTTCTCCATTTTGGCATGTGGCTCTTTGCGGCTATAAAATCAGCACGTCGGTGAAATGCTACATTTGCAGCTCAGAAAAATTGTTTTTCGAATAAAAACTTTTTCTTCAAAACCCAACAATTTTCTTTTGTGAAAAATAAAGAAATAAAAATCATAATTGAGACTAGAAGATTCTCAACGTGCTAAGAAAAACCAAAAAAGCAGTAGGAAAAATCAAACTAAGTGGGGAAGAACAAAATGAAGAGAAAATCAAAGAAAGGATAACTACCAATTTAACCTATTGGCTAGGTTTCACCACCGTCCGATGAGATGGACATTCCTCCTTCTTAATTTCTTGACATTTGGACCTGAAAGGATGGGCTCGGATGGCTTGTCATCATTCTTCCGCCATTCCTTCTTTGGCGGCTTGGTGGCCTTGGCCTTTGGGGAGGCCTGGACTTCTCCATCTTCTTGGGGTGTCAGCATGGACGATAAGACGGGTTCTCCTCATAAATCAATTTCCTCAAGAATGCAATGAGCAGGTCCACCTTTGGATGTGTAATTTCGACCACTTAAATGTGTTTAACATTCGACCCATACTTGATACGGATCATGGAGCATTGCTCCAACTTTGGGCAAAAGTTAAACTTCTTCTCCTTGCTGTTGATATGGAAGTGAATTTCTCCAACTGCCACACCTATGCAAGCCTTCGCGGTGCTAAGGATTGGTCCCCCAAGGATGAGTGGCCTATCCTTCTCGACCTCCATGTTGAGCACCACAAAATCCACGGGTATGAAGCAATTCCAAATTTTCATCAGAACATCTTCAGTAATACCCGCCGGATAACGGACTGAAGAATCAACCAGTAGGAGCTGCATTGGTGTTGGAGTAAGCTACGTGTAGTTGAGTTGGTCGAAGACCACCTTGGGCATCATACTCGCACTTGCTCCAAGGTCACAAAGGGCCTTGTCAATGTCGTGAGCCCCAATCAAGCAAGATATTATAGGACACCTAGGGTCCTTCAGCCGATTGCCTTCCCGTAGAGAAATCATGTTGATATTTTCCACAGGGGGTTCAGGCTGTCCTGGCATCTTGCCATTCTCCACTGGTGGAACAACAGCTGCCAATTGAGCCAATTGAGTTTCCAGCATCTTGGTGACACTCAGTTGATTCTTGAAGGCCGAGGATAGTGAAAGTGCATCTAGGCATCCCTTGTGGGTTTTGGTTAATTTATGACAAACAAATAAGATCCTAACAAAATTGTTGAGATGAGTGCAGGTTTTCATGAAATTATGAAGAACGCGCAAAAAGAAAGGAGAATGAGGAATATATATGGAAAAGAGCTCAAGAGTTGAATAAAGTACTTTGTTATGTATGGAGTGTGTTGGAGAAACATACCCCAAGAGATCAAGCAAAAGAAATCACCCTCACTGCACAAAACTTCACAAATCCGGACTAGACCGATATTCACCAGACTAGTCCGATATCTCTATAAATAAGATCGGACTAGTCCCCCCTAGTGCGGGACTAGTCCTCAAAACTTCACATCTGCACAAAAACGGACAAGTCCGATATCACCACGGACTAGTCCGATATCTTTCTGACTAAAAATAGAAAAGTCCGCCACAGTGTAGACTTGTCGTCAGGACCTCACACTTTAAGTAGAAATGGACAAGTCCGATATCACCACGGACTAGTCCAAAAACTCAATGACTAAAATCGGACAAGTCCTCCAAGTGCAGACTTGTCCTCAATTCTACATGAGGTTCACCACACCAGACTAGTCCGATATGTGCCGGACTAGTTCGAACACTTTCAGAGATCAAATGGGACTAGTCCGCTCATTGTCGGACAAGTCCGATATTTCTAAACACTTAGGGTTTCCCACACGCCGCACACCGGACTAGTCTGGAGTCCACCACAGACTAGTCCGGACATCGCAAACCCTTACGGTAACTTTTGGAAACCCTAGAATAAATAGAGGTGTACGGCCCTACAACCAACTCTCTCGACCCCCTACGCCGTCACACCTCCCAAGAGCCCAAAATACATGACTCCCCACACAATCTAACCCTAGAAAGATCAGATCTTTGAGGATTAGCAATTATCAAAGGAGAGACTCGTTCTACACATCTTGAACTTTTGGGTTTGATTCTCTCGCACACTCTTGTTCTTTATTGTACATCTTTCGAGTGTGTTGGTGGTGTTCATCATTGTAAATCTTGGGGAGCCCTCAACTTGTGAGAAGGCCCCTTGAACAAGGTTATTTGCCCCTTTGTGGTTAGTGGAAGAGAATCGGCCTCCATGGCGATTCGACGAGGGTATGGTTGGTGAAGACCCGGTCCTCCGTGGACTCCTCAACGTGGATGTAGGTTTCCTTCGTGGGAATCGAACCACTGGATAAACACTTGTGTCGCACACTTTTGTTCTCATTGTTTATCATATTCGAGGGTTTACTCAATCTTGGATAAATTATGTTAAAACATTGAAATCAAAGTTAATTTGTGCCATACATAGTTTCATTGTCGTGATACATCCAAATTACAACTTACTTTCTGCTGCATAAAGTACTAGACGTGAATTTTTCAATCAAACTTGATTGTTCTAGTCCGCACACATCGGACTAGTCCGCACCAAACTGGACTAGTCTGATTTTTCTGTATTTGATCAAGTTGTTAAGTGTTTCAGGATCCGACGAAAGTTAAAAAAGCCTATTCACCTCCCCTCTAGGCTACATTCAATTGGTATAAGAGCTGGACTCTTCAAAAGAGACTCATCGCTCGAAGAGAAGATGTTGGACATTAAGGATGTTCACAAGAACTTCAACCAAGAGAAGGGTGACGATGAAAAGACTCAGAAGTTGGAGAAGCTCGTCGACGCCATCCAAGACTGCGAGGATGATGATGAGGAGATGCTAGAACTAAAGGCACTTCTAAGGAAGAAGGCACTATCACCAAAAGGTGAGATGAATATGGAGGATGAAAAGAAGAAGAAGGGGAGTAGTCACATCGACTACTCCCGATATCCTTTTAATTATGATTGGTTAAATTCTAACAATAATCATTACTTGTCAATTCCTCTAGGGAAAGCACCGATCTTCGATGGCAATGATTACTCTATGTGGAGACAAAATATGAAAATGCATCTCATATCACTTAACCCCAGCTTGTGGCATATTTTGTGTACAGGGATAGATATCCCATATGATGTTGAAGAGCTCACACCAAGCCAAGAACAAGCTATTCATCAGAACACTCAAGCGGCAGCTGTCATAACATCATCACTGAGCCGAGATGAGTTCACCAAGGTGGATGGACTCAAATATGAAAAGGAGATATGGGACACTTTACAAACTGCACATGAAGGTGATCGTCATGTGCGAGAAGCCAAGATTGAAATGATTGAAGGCGAATTGGGAAGATTCGCTATAGAAGAAGATGAGTCACCACAAGATATGTACAATCGATTGAAGAATCTCATCAACAAAGTTTGGGCATATGGAAGCAAGAAGTGGAATGATCATGAGGTTGTAAAGCTAATTCTTAGAGCTTTCATGCCTCGCAACGTAACCCTATGCTCGATGATTAGAGAACGCCCTGGGTATCGGAAAATGACCCCGGACGAACATCTTGGGAAGATTATCAATTTTAAGATGATGGAGAAACAAGCAAATCACATCAAAGATATTGCCAACCTTACCTCGCCAAAGAAGAAAGGAGTTTCTTTGAAGTCCACTTGTAAACCTATATCAAAAGAAGCTCGAGAAGCTCAAGAGGAAGACGACAGCGACGATGAGAGCAGTGATATAGATGAAGAAGATATGATCCTATTCATGAAGAAATTCAAGGAAACGATGAGAAGAAGACAAGGTGGTAGACCAAATGAAGGAAGACAAAGGGACAAGCCAAGACCGAAAATTAGGCGCGCTTGCTATAACTGTGGAGAATACGACCATTTCAAAGTTGATTGTCCTCATGAAGAAAACAAGAGGAAGACCAAGGACAAGAAGCCTCAACCCAAGAAGATTTTCAAGAAGAAGAAGCAATTCGGACAGGTGCATCTAGGAAAGGAGTGAGACTCCAATGATGAGTCTTAATCCGAAGAGGAAGAGGAGATGGCTACCATAGCCATCAAGAAGACAACCAAGAAATCCACCCTCTTTCCAACCATGGGCGCATGGAAGGACAACGACAACACATGTCTAATGGCAAAGGAAGGTAAAAAAGGTATCAACTAAATCTTCAACCTCGTATTCCTTTGCTAGTGATAGTGATAATTATAGTGAGGATGATAGTTGTGATGAAAATTAATACTTGCTTATTGGTTTAGGTAAGAAAACTGCTGCTAAGATGAAATTTTTAATGGATAAGCTTGTTGATAAGGAGGAGCTAGTTGATCGTCAAGAAGATATGATCATACTACAAAAGAAGGAATATCTTAAGATCAAAAAGCTCCTTGAACTTGAAAAGGAGCGAAGCAAATCACTAGAACTTGAGTTATCTTCAAGCAAAGAGGCTTGTTTGAAGTTAAGTGACTCAAATGTGATAATCAAGGATGAACGTGCTAACTTAACCAAAGTTAACAAGATCCTTGAGGTACAAGTTGAGTCACTCAAGCAAAGTGGCTCTTCATCCTCTTCAAGCTCACCTTCTCAACATCTAAAATCTGAAACTACTATTGCTTGTACATGTGCTAAAATTGACACTAATTTGAATGAAAAGCCAACCTTGATGAAGGACAAGCAACCTTGCCACAGTGGCATATTTGACAAGGAGAAGGTCAAGTACGCACGTAGTGCATACTTGATCTCAAGACCTCCAAATGTCAAATATGGCCTTGGATATTCTTATGGTGAAAAGCAAAATGCTAGAAGCCACAAGAATTACAAGGAACACATTGTCTTTGTCAAGGGAAACTCTTCTTAAGTTAGAAAACTTAATAATGTTGATAATTATAACATTGTTAACTCACATGAACAACAAGTTTTATTTAAAACATTTGATGCTTCATATGTACTTGTGAAAAGTAATATCGGAAGAGTTTATGCCAAATATGTTGGGCCACGCCATAGGAACACAAAGTCTCATGTATGGGTGCCCAAATCACTTATGACTAACCTCAAAGGACCCAAGCAAGCTTGGGTACCTAAGACCAAGGTGTAATTTGTTTTTGCAGGCCTATTCCTTCGGTGGAGCAAAGTGGGTGGTAGATAGTGGATGCACCAATCACATGACTGGAGAAAGAAGGATGCTCGTTGAATATGAAGAAAATGAAGATCCAAGTGAAGGCATTTACTTTGGTGATAACAGTCAAGGAAGGGTGCTTGGTACCGGTAAAATTGCAATTTATCAAAACATACTCTTTCTCATGTTTTACATGTTGATTCCTTGGATTATAACCTTTTGTCCATATCTCAATTATGTGACAATTGTTATAATTTCCTATTCACTAATAAGGGTGTGACCGTCTCTAGAAGGAGTGATAACTCGGTTGCATTCAAGGGTGTGTTAAGGGGAAAACTTTATCTAGTTAACTTCAACAAAGATAAAGCCGAACATGACACATGCTTGATTGCAAAGACCAACATGGGTTGGCTGTGGCATAGACGGCTAGCACATGTTGGTATGAGGAATCTTCAAAAAATTCTAAAAGGCAATCACATCCATGGTTTAAAGGATGTTGCTTTTCAGAAAGACAGGCCCTATAGCGCGTGCCAAGAAAGGAAGCAAGTAGGAGCACCCCATCCCACCAAGAATATCATCAATACAATAAGACCGCTCGAGCTCCTTCACATGGACCTATTTGGTCCAATTGCTTACATAAGCGTCAGTGGTAACAAATACGGTTTAGTAATTGTTGATGATTTTTCACGCTTCATGTGGGTTTTCTTTTTGCATGATAAGATAGAAACTCAAGGAACCCTCAAGAAGTTTCTCAAGTGAGCTCAAATTGAATTTTTGTTAACGATCAAGAACATACGAAGTCACAACAAAACGGAGTTCAAGAATACCCAAGTTGAGGAGTATCTAGACGAAGAAGGGATAACACACGAGTTTTCACCACCTTATTCTCCTCAACAAAACAGAGTAGCCGAAAGGAAGAATCAAACACTCATTGAGATGGTGAGGACAATGCTTGATGAATACAAGACTTTGGACCGGTTTTGGGCTGAAGTGGTTAACACCGCCTATCACGCCATAAATCGGCTATATCTTCATCGCCTACTCAAGAAAACATCGTATAAACTACTCACAGGTAACAAGCCAAATATTTCATACTTTTGAGTTTTTGGTTCTAAATGTTATATCTTGAGCAAGAACCCTAGGACTTCAAAGTTCGCTTCAAACTCCAATGAAGGTTTCTTGCTTGGCTATGATTCGAACTCTTACGCCTATCGTGTCTTCAACAAGGTCTTCGGGCTTGTTTAAGTAGCACGTGACGTAGTGTTCGATGAAACTAACGGCTCTCAAGGAGAGCAAGTGGATCAATGTGTGCTAGATAGAGAAGAAGCTCCATGTCAAGTGTTGAGAAGAATGGCATTGGGCGATGTTCGACCACAAGCGCCACCTCCAAATGTGAATGAGGAAGATGAATCACAAGTGGAGGAAAATGATCAAGGGGGAGCTTCTGCACAAGATCAACCTCATGAAGGTCAAGGCGATCAACACATCAATGAGGGCAACCATCCATGGGGAGAAGAAGATGATGACAAAGAAGATTTTAGATCACAAGTGCCACACCCAAGAGTACATCAATGCATCCAAAGAGATCACCCTATCGACAACATAATTGGTGACATCAAAAAAGGAGTAAAAACTCGATCTCGTATAGCTATTTTTTGTGAACATTACTCATTTGTATCCTCTTTGGAACCACACAGGATCCGGATTGGGTGGTGGCAATGCAAGGAGAACTGAACAAGTTCAAAAGGAACAAAGTGTAGGAACTTGTAAAAAGACCCAAGTTCAATGTCATCGGCACTAAATGGGTCTTCCGCAACAAGCAAGATGAACACGGGGTGGTGACAAGGAACAAGGCGCGACTTGTGGCCAAAGGGTATTCACATGTCGAAGGTTTGGATTTCGACGAGACTTTTGCTCCCGTAGCTAGGATTGAATCAATTCGAATATTACTTGCATATGCTACTCACCATGATTTCAAGCTTTATCAAATGGATGTGAAAAGCGCCTTCCTCAACGGACCGATCAAGGAGGAGGTGTACATGGAGAAACCCCCCAGGTTCAAAGATCAAGAGTTCCCCGACCATGTGTTCAAACTGCGTAAGCCTCTCTATGGCCTCAAACAAGCTCCTAGGGCTTGGTATGAGTGCCTTAGATATTTTTTGATTGAAAATGGATTTAAGATTGGTAAAGCTGATTTGGTTAGAATTTTGATAATGATCTATTTATGTGTCAAATTTATGTTGATGATATTATATTTGGTTCAACTAACAAATCTTTTTGTCAGGAAATTAGTAACATCATGAAAGATAGATTTGAGATGTCCATGATGGGAGAATTGAGATATTTCTTGGGATTCCAAGTGAGGCAACAAAAGGAAGGGACGTTCATTAGCCAAACAAAGTACACTCAAGACATACTTAAGAAGTTTGGAATGGACAAAGCAAAGCCTATAAAGACTTGCATGGCGACAAATGGACACTTGGATCTTAATGAAGACGGACCAAATGTGGATCAAAATGTATATCGCTCCATGATTGGCTTCCTACTTCATTTATGTGCATCTAGGCCTTATATTATGTTGAGTGTATCTTTGTGTGCAAGATTTCAAGCCAATACTAAGGAATGTCACTTGACAGCCGTAAAAAGGATCTTGCCATATTTAGTTCATACACCCAACCTAGGCCTTTGGTATTCTAAAGGTTCAAAATTCAATCTCGTTGGGTACTCCGATGCTGATTATGCCGGATGCAAGGTAGATAGAAAAAGTATATCCGATACTTGCCAATTCCTAGGTAGATCCCTAGTTTCTTGGTCCTCCAAGAAACAAAATTTCATTGCCTTATCCACGGTCGAAGTGGAGTATGTTGCAGTCGGGAGTTGTTGTGCACAACTCCTTTGGCTGCGACAAACTCTAAGGGATTATGGTTATAATATGAGCCGTATTCCACTCCTTTGTGACAATGAGAGTGTAATTAAAATTGCCCATAATCCCATTGAGCACTCTAGAAATAAACACATAGACATCCGACATAACTTTCTGAGAGATCAATCAATGAAAGGAGACATAGCCATTTCCCATGTCAACACTGAAAAACAACTAGCCCATATCTTTTCCAAGCCACTTGATGAAAAACGTTTTTGTGAGATTCGAAATGAACTAAATATCTTTGATGCTCGGAACATGGCTTGAATGCTTGCATACCTGTATGCCATCTTCAAAATCTATTGACTGTGTTATGAAAATCATCTATCTCTATTTTCTCTAAAAAACTGTGTTAATTACTTGATCTTGGTGAATTATGGTCATAGCTTGATTGTTGTATGTTTACTGATCATATTCATCAAGATTATTTGTGTGTTTTGCCCCCTATTTTCTTTGTAAGCACCTTCGAATATATACGAATGGTCTAACTGTTTCTGTTTTGGTGACCACAGACTAGTTCGTGGTTACCCGACTAGTCCGCACAATGCAGACTAGTCCACAGAGTTTCGGTAGTCCGGACTAGTCCGGTCAACCACGGACTAGTCCGATTTTTCAACTCCATAACCCTAGGGCCGCCAAAACCTAATCTTCTTCATCCTCACAACACACATCACGTTCTCTCTCCTCACTCAAGTGCCCCCAAGGTGATTTGGCGAGTTCCCCACCAAACCTCCTCAAATCTCAATGGGAAACAATCTTCATTGCAAGGGAATCGAGGAACCTGGACTTGTCCACATCAAAAACTCCTCCAACTCCGCGAATCGAAGGATTTGGTAAAGTTTCTCTCTAAACCCTAGAACCTTCATTTTCTCTTGTTTTTGCTCAAATAGCTTAGTTCCTCCTGTTAATACATGATTCCTTGTTGTATTACAACTACATCGAGCCACTTTTGCATTGAGAAACACCATTGCTTTGCTAGTTAGGGTTCAAACAGACGAATATCGAACTAGTCCGTTCTCAGCGCGGACAAGTCCGGTACTTTGGACTAGTCCGCAATTGAGCACCGAACAAATTCGATTTTTGACTGTACACAACCCTAATTTCCTTCTACTCAATGCATTCCCTTGCCATCAATCCTTATCTATGTCATGAATAACCTCCTTGTCAGGACAATGTCGAATGAAAACATCTCCAACTTTGAAGACAAGATAGATCAAGATGTGTTGCCGCGAGCCTCAGAGTCTCGCGCCAACAAAAGGCAAGATCGTGATACCGAGCCTTCGCCTACTCCACCTAGGGTGCGGCAGAAGGTTGCGGCCAAGAAGCCGGCTTTGAAAGCTCAGGATATGGTTGGTTCTATCTCAGCGGCTCATCGCCAATCCAAAGTGAAAGGCAAAGGGATTGCCTTTGGCTCGATTGGCCCTCTTAAAATGATAGCTCCAAGGCAGGGGAATAGAGACCCCTCAGGAGAAAAATTCAATGGCAAGGGGAGTGATGTGGCTTGGAAGCTGAGGAAAGTTGATGCATATAGAAGTGGCAAGAAGGAAGCTGATCCGAGGTTTTGGAGCAACTTTCACGTAGACTACTACAGTTCTGTGTACCTGCAGATGAAGACTCCAGTAGTCCGCAGCCAATGGATTGACTGGAGCCATTTTGAAAGAAAAGGTTGTGGTGCATTTGATGAAGTGGTAGAGGCTGCAGAGAGGCATGGTTTAAAGGATTTATTTGCTTTTAGGTACAACTAGAACGATGAGGTCATAGCACAATTCTTTGCGACCTGCTACTTCGCCAGTGAAAAAGAAGAGAGAGTGACTTGGATGACTCATGGATCCAAGTACACTGTGACATATGATGAGTTTGTTAGGTTGCTGCACCTTAGCGACACCGGCAGCAATGAAGTGATTATTCACAACACTGGAATTTCAGAGAAGGACAAGATGGACTTTCTCTATGATACCTGTCTCAAGTACAACCCTCCATCAACCAAGAACATGAAGCCATTCTTCATGGTTCTCAATAGAGTGATTCAGAAGACCATTGCTCCAATGGATGGAGATGTAGGGAGTGTCCAAGGTTACTTGAGAACCTTGATGAAGGTGATTAGCAAGAGCAGGAAGTTTGACATCTTCAACTACATCTGGAACGACAAGGTGAACATTTCCTGCACCCTTGACCGTTCCTGTGGCTATGCACCCTATATCATGTTCATGATAGAGAAGGTCACATGGATCGAGTTTGTGAAAGATGTTGAGAACACAATCTTGAGGCCCCAGAAGCCTCCCCAAGCCACTTTCCCAGCTGCTCCCTCACTTGCCTCAACTGAAGAACACCTAGAGAGAGTTGAAGGAGATGCAAGGCATGCCTCTAACACTAGGGCCCCTCCTCACAAAGGGTCTGCTAGTGACATTATGAAGTACTTGGTCGCCATCTTTGGCTCTTGCAAAAAAGCTGAAGTGAAGCTGCACAAGTTGAACAAGGCAAGAAAGGAGGATAGGAGATACATAAAGGACAATGTCAAGGCCATATGTCTAAAGCTGGATATTGAGCCTATTGGATCTCCAGTTATCTTCGAGGACTCCCCTTCTGACTTCTCGGAGCTTCCACCTTTATCTCCTTTCTAACTTGCATACTTCGGCATTGGGGGCACGACGAGTGGTTCTCATCCTCATCTTCCTCAGACCGACAACGATGAAGACGATGAAAGGAAGGACAGCGAGGAGTGAGTCAGTGACGCCTAGTAGATCCCTCTTCTCCTTCTTTTTGGTGCTTTGATGCCAAAGGGGGGGGGGAGATTGAGGGGGAGTCATTAGATTGTAGCAGTAGATGAGAGATGAGAGCTCTATCTGTATCTTTTGATCTTTGTTATGCATTTGGTGCTTTTGGTGTTGTAAGACTCTTATTATGTTTGTAGTCATGTTTATGAAGTTTGTGATGATGCATTGATATGATCTATGTTTATGCTCTAAAATTGGCATACATGCTTGATGTTGATATGATTATGTCATTTATCTCATTCTCATCATAGTTATTGCTCACAAACATATAGTTTTGCACCCCACCATAAAGATTGCACATATGTCTTATGTTTTCATTGCTTAATTTGTTCCAAGCTCATATGTGCACACTTTATGAAAATCTGGATTTTTATCATATTTGTGAAATCTCAATTGGTTGTCATCAATCACCAAAAATGTGGTGATTGAAAGTGCATCTAGGAATCCCTTGTGGGTTTTGGTTGATTTATGACAAACAAATGATATCCTAACAAAATTGTTGAGATGAGCACAGGTTTTAACGAAATTATGAAGAAAGCGCAAAAAGAATGGAGAATGAGGAATCTATATGGAAAAGAGCTCAAGAGCTGAATAGAATACTTTTTTGTGTATGGAGTGTGTTGGAGAAACACACCCCAAGAGCTCAAGCAAAAGAAATCACCCTCACTGCACAAAATTACACAAATCTGGACTAGTCCGATATTCACCGGACTAGTCCGATATCTCTCTAACTAAGATCGAACTAGTCCCCTCTAGTGCGGACTAGTCCTCAACACTTCACATCTGCACAAAAACGGACAAGCCCGATATCACCACGGACTAGTTCGATATCTTTCTGACTAAAAACGGACAAGTCCGTCCCAGTGCAGACTTGTCCTCAGGACCTCACACTTTACACAAAAATGGACAAATTTGATATCACCACGGATAGTCCGAAAACTCTATGAATAAAATCAAATAAGTCCTCCAAGTGCGGACTTGTCCTCAATTCTACATGAGGTTCACCACACCGGACTATACCGAACACTTTCGGAGATCAAATCGGACTAGTCCGCTCATTGCCGGACAAGTACGATATTTCTAAACACTTAGGGTTTCTCACACGCCGCACACCGGACTAGTCCGGAGTCCACCACGGACTAGTCCGGACACCGCAAAACCTAACTGTAACTTTTGGAAACCCTAGTATAAGTAGAGGTGTACGACCCAACAACCAACTCTCTTGACCCCCTGCACCGTCACACCTCCCAAGAGCCCAAAGTACACGACTCTCCACACAATCTAACCCTACAAAGATAAAATCTTTGAGGATTAGCAATTGATCAAAGGAGAGACTAGTTCTACACATCTCGAGCTTTTGGGTTTGATTCTCTCGCACACTCTTGTTCTTTATTGTACATCTTTCGAATGTGTTGGTGGTGTTCATCATTGTAAATCTTGGGGAGCCCTCAACTTGTGAGAAGGCCCCTTGAACACGGTTATTTGCCCCTTTGTGGTTAGTGGAAGAGAATTGGCCTCCGTGGCGATTCGATGAGGGTAGGGTTGGTGAAGACACGATCCTCCGTGGACTCCTTAATGTGGATGTAGGTTTCCTTCGTGAGAATCAAACCACAGGATAAACTCTTGTGTCGCACACTTTTGTTCTTATTGTTTATTATATTTTAGGATTTACTCAATCTTGGATAACTTATGTTAAAACATTGAAATCAAAGTTAATTTGTGCCATACAAAGTTTCATTGTCGTAATACATCCAAATTACAACTTACTTTCCACTGCATAAAGTACTTGACGTGAATTCTTCTATCAAACTTGATTGTTCTAGTTCGCACACACTGGACTAGTCCACACCAAACTGGACTAGTCCAATTTTCTCTGTATTTGATCAAGTTGTTAAGTGTTTTAGGATCTGACAAAAGTTCAAAAAGCCTATTCACCCCCTTCTAGGCTACATTTAGATAGTCCTTCAATTTTGGCATTAGTGCTCTCTAGGGTCTTGTCATTAGCCGACAGTTTCTTGGATAGAGCATCTAAAAGTGCATCTAGGCATCCCCGGTGGGTTTTGGTTGATTAATGACAAACAAAGGAGATCCTAAACAAATTGTTGAGATGAGAGCAGGTTTCAAGAGATGAGAAAGAAATTACAAAAAGGAAGGAGAAGGAATATCCAAAAGAAAAAGGGCTCAAGATTTGAAAAGACTAGATTTAATTTGATAGGAGTGTGTTGGAGAAACACATCCCAAGAGCTGAAGCGACGAGATCGCACTCACTGCACAAGTTTCACAAATAACGTACTAGTCCGATAATGACCGAACTAGATCGAAATCTCTCTAGATAAAAACGGACAAGTCCTCTAGGTGCGGACTTGTTCTCAGCTCTTCACATTTTGCACAAGAGCGTATAAACCTTACTGAGTACATTGTCAAAAGGGGGGAGATAACATGTGAATTTTTCAAAATAAATACACAAGGGGGAGACATTGATTAAACATTGCACATATTCACAATTGTTTTTGGCACGATTCTTCTCAGGGGGAGTCAGATATTGACCAGACTAGTTCGAAAATTCTCTGGGTAGAAAACAGACAAGTCCTCCAAGTGCGGACTTGTCCTTGGTTCTTCACATTTTCACTAGAGCGGACAAGTCTGATATTAACCGGACTAGTCCAAAAACTCTATGAGTAAAAAACGAACTAGTTCGCACCGTAACAATCTAGTTTGGTACCCTCAACACTTAGGGTTTTTCACACACGCACACCGGACTAGTTCGGTGTCCAACAATGGACTAGTCCACATTTCGAAAAACTTAATGATAACTTTTGGAAACCCTTGTATAAATAGAGGTGCACGACCATGTAACCCTAACTCTCGATCCCCTGCGCCGTCACACCTTCCAAGAGCACAAAACACCTCTCTCTCCACTCATTCTAAACCTAAAAGGATAAAATCTTTGAGGATTAGGGATTGGATAAAGGAGAGAATTCGTTCTTCAAGATCTTGAGCTCTTGGGTTTAATCTCTTGCACACTCTTTGATTATTGTACATATTTTGAGTGTGTTTGGTGGTGTTCATTCATTGTAAACTTTGAGGAGCCCTCAACTTGTGAGAATGCCCCTTGAACGAGGTATTTACCCCTTGTGTGGTTAGTGATTGAGAATCGGCCTTCGTGGCAATTCAACGAGGGAAGGGTTAGTGAAGACCCGGTCCTTCGTGGACTCCTCAATGGGGACGTAGATTCCTCCATGGAATCGAACCTCGAGATAAAATCTTGTCTCGCGTGTTCTCGTTCTAGTTTTTTATCACATTTTAGGGTTTGCAAATTCTTGTTTAATCTTCATTGAATCATTGTATTAAACTTAATAGTTGCAATCACTTACTTCATAATCACAATATATTTAAGTTGTCAATTGCTTTCCACTGCATAGAATACTAGAAGAAGAATTAAATATTTACTTGGCTTTTAAGTGCGCATATACCAGACTAGTCCGCACTGGAACGGACTAGTCCGGCATTCCTGTATTTGATCTCTTCGCTAAGTGTTTTAGGGATTGATAAAAATACAAAAAGCCTATTCACCCCCGTCTAGGCTACATTCAATTGGTATTAGAGCCAAACTCTTCAAAAGAGAATCACCGCTCGAAGAGATGATGTCGGAAATCAAGGTTGAAAAGGGTGATGATGAAGGAAACCAAAAACTAGAGAAACTCCTCAATGCCATTCAAGATTGTGAGGATGATGATGAGGAGATGCTTCAACTCAAGGCAATTATGTGGAAGAAAGCACTCTCCCCAAAAGGGAAGAAGATTGAAGAAAAGAAGCAAAAAGAGAGTAGTCACACAGACTACTCCCGATATCCTTTTAACTATGAGCGCTTAAATTCTAATAGTCATTACTTGTCAATTCCTTTAGGTAAAGCACCATACTTTGATGGAAATGATTATTCAATGTGGAGACAGAACATTAAAATGCACCTTATATCTCTTAACCCAAGTCTTTGGCATATAGTGTGTACAAGGCTAGATATTCCCGATGATGATGAAGAGCTAACTTCGGATCAAGAGCAAGCTATTCATCGAAATGCTCAAGCCGCAGCTATAATCACCTCATCATTGAGCCGAGATGAGTTCACCAAAGTGGATTACTCAAAGTAGCCAAGGAAATATGGGACACTCTCAAAACCACACATGAAGGTGATCGTCATGTACATGAAGCTAAAATTGAGATGATTGAAGGTGAATTGGGAAGATTTGCTATCGAAGAAGGTGAATCACCCCAAGAAATGTACAATCGACTGAAGTCTCTCATCAAAAAAGTACGAGCCTATGGTAGCAAGAAGTGGATAGATCATGAAGTGGTCAAACTGATTCTTAGAGCATTTATGCCTCGAAACTTGACACTCTGCTCCATGATTAGAGAAAGTCTCGTTTTTCACAAAATGACCCCGGACGAACTTATTGGCAAAATAATCAACTTTGAAATGATGGAGAACGAAGCCAAGCATGTCAAGGAACTTGCCAATCTTACCTCGGCAAAGAAGAGAGGAGTTGCTCTAAAGGCAACATGCAAGTCCGCTTCAAAAGAAACTCGAGAAGCTCCTGAGGAAGATGATGGTGATGATGAAAGCACTGATGTCAATGATGAAGACATGATCCTGTTCATCAAAAAATTCAAGAAAATGATGACAAGAAGAAAGGGTGGCAGTTCAAGTGAAGTAAGACATAAGGACAGTCAAAGTTCCAAGATGAGACGCAAATGCTATAAGTGTGGAGAATATGATCATTTCATAGTGGATTGCCCACATGAAGACAATAAGAGGAAGAGTAAAGATAACAAGCCTCAACAAAAGAAAATATTCAAGAAAAAGAAGCGATATGGCCAAGCACATCTAGGGAAGGAGTGGGACCCCAATGATGAGTCCTCATCTGAAGAAGAAGAGGCGATGGCCACTATAGCTATCAAGAAGCCTACCATGAAGTCCACTCTCTTCCCAACCATGGGAGCATGGAACGACACCAACCACAGCCTAATGGCCAAGGAAGGAAAATGAAAGGTTAACCCTAAATCTTCCTCCTCGCATTGCTTTACGAGTGATATTGATAATTCTAGTGATGATGAAGAAATGTTTAGAGGTTTAGACAAAAACTACTGTAGCCAAAATGAAAATTCTAATGGATGAGATTGTTGATAAGGAGGAGCTAGTCAATCGCCAAGAAGATATGATCATTCTCCAATAGGAGAAACATCTTGAGTTTGAAAAGCTTCTTGAGCTTGAAAAGAAGCGAAGTAAATCACTTGAACTTGAGTTAGCTTCAAGCAAGAGGACTTTTTTGAAGTTAAAGACTCAAACATCACTATCAAGAAAGAACTTGCTAACTTAACCAAAGTTAACAAGATCCTTGAGATGCAAGTTGAGTCACTCAAGCAAAGTGGTTCTTCATCCTCTTTAAGCTCACCTTCTTAACATATTGAATCTAAAACTGTCATAACTTGTACATGTGCTAAAAGTGACACTAACTTGAAAGAAAAGTCAAACTTGACAAAGGACAAGCATCCCTCAAAAAGTGGCACGTTTGACAAGGAGAAGGTCAAGTATGCACACAGTGTATACTTGGTCACAATACCTCCTACTGTTAAACATGGCATTGGGTATTCTCATGGTGAAAGGAAAAACGCTAGAAGCCACAAGAATGACAAGGATCGTATTGTTTTTGTCAAGGGAAACTCTTCCCAAGTTGCAAAACATAATAATTTTGATAAATTTAACATTGTGAACTCTGTGAAAAACAAATCTTGTTTAGAACCTTTGATACTTCATATGTGCTTATACAGAATAGTTTTGGAAAATTTCATGCTAAATATGTGTGATGCCCGGTTCCGAAAAATGAACCAAGCTAACGCATATGTGTGCCCAGGATGTTCATCACACATACACGAGTGCAATCACAAAAGCGTATACAAAAAATTACCACATAACAAGATTAATTAACCAAATTTTATTATACAACCATATTATCCTCGAATACAACCTCTATTGAATATTTATGACAAGTTCAACTAATGAAGCAAAAATAAACTAATTAAGCAAACTAAACAGCTAGGCAGCATAAGCAATAGGGTATAGCGCAGCTCCAATAACAACACAGGCATGCTGACGGTAGTCACGGCCTAGAACTCCGCATTATCACCTTTAAACTCCCAATCCTGACCTGCAACTATTGGGGGGGATTGCAAGTGTGGAAAGTATGACATGTGGCTGATTCAAATGACAACAATAATAATGGCTAAGTGCTGAAAAGTACATTAAAACATTTGAAAAGCAATATATTATATGTATGTGAAGTAAACCCATCATAATCATAATTATTATCATAATACCAGTCTGAATTCACTACCATCATCAATAATTCCAGATTTCGCCATTGCTAATAACCATATTCAATACCAGAAATAAATCCATAACCAACCATAACCATTACCAAACCATAACCATCCCAAATACCATCCCAATACCGAGTTCCCTCTAATCATGGAAGTTGTCCAGGTGCTCATAACCGGGAGCACGACTATCATGATAGTTTTATTTAACTCTGCAGAGTTTGTGCCACTTTACCCATGTGTTTGTGATTTCATCACCTTTCGGTGACTAAGAACCTCCCTTATGCCTATGACCCGTCGGTCACATTACAAAATTCCGTTGGTGTGTGGCCAAGAGATCACAAAATAGCCTTTATAAAGGGATTACTAGGTTATTTAGACCCCACTGAGGTTTCACCGTTGGCGATGTATCCCGCGGAGCACATCTTCAACCAAGGGCCCCCTCTTGAGCCATTCGGATCCCAGGGTAGTCCCACCAATCATCAACAAACCCAATCCGACTACCCCTTCCCCGAGCATCCATAATGGTCCAAATAGCACTGGCAAAGCCCTAATTAATCAGCTACGCCGCACCCATACTTGGCCTCATGGTGGCACTGTAATCCTGGCTTATTCTCGCATGAACCGGTCCTTAGATCTAAAGCAAGCAAACCACCATAACATCCAACCCATCCAGATACCAGGCTTGCTTAGATCACCCATTACCATACCGTATTGACCAGTTCACATTAACCAGAATATCATTAATGCATAATTAAATGTGTAGTGTTGTTCTCCCATCCCAATTAATTAAGCAAAGCAAAAAGGTAAAAGCCCTTCCCGACTCTCTACCATAAATTCCAAGTGACAAGGGTGGTTAAACAATTCTAGTAAACTTCCTATCATAGGATTCCCATCAAATTGGCACAAGCATGCAGTTTTGCAAACAAAACATTTATTTGAAAAACCGGACTATATGCTTCAAGGACACTTGCGTTGCTCTTGCTGTTGATTAGGATCAAAGCCATCAAACTCTTGGTGCCGTAGATCCTCCGTGGCACTCTCTAGTGCAAATCCGTCAAATCCGCACAATAAACATACAAGACAAGAGACATAATCAAATAGTGCACATATTTACTCAATATGACATGACATGCATGATTGATGCAAATGCAAGGTAGAACTTGTTACTAGATTGCTTTTAATGATCACTAACTAGTTCTAATAGCTTTTAACAAGTTTATACAGGTTTGGATTCGATTAGATCAAATTTTAGAATTAATTTGATACAATTTAACCAGGAAGATCGGACTAGTCCGCTAGGGACCGGACAAGTCCTCACTTTGCGAGATCAGCAGATTAGGGTTTTCTAGACCGATGTGAATTTGGAGATTAGGGGTCAAATTCACGTAAGGAAAAGATAATAGAAGGTATACCAGGTGTTTAGGACTCCAATGAATCAAGAAACTTGGAGGTAGCACTTGGATCATGATGATCTAGGGTTGGTGATGAACTTGGGGATGAACTGGTCGTGAAGAATGAAACTTAGTGGAGATCTTGGTCCTCTTTCGTTTCCTCCTCTTCTTCTTCTTGCTTGGGATCTTCCCCTCCCTCCTTGATGGTGGCTCCCCACAAACTAGGGTTTGGGTGGGTGGAAAAGTGGCAAATAGATGTCAAACCAAGGGGTGGGGTTGTTTATATAGAGGTGGAGGCTAGGGTTAGATGGATTTCGAGTTTGGGATGAGTAGAGGCCGGTTTAGAGTCCAACATGGGCTCTAAAAGAGTTAGGCACGACGTCCCTAGGCCCACTTAACGTGAAACCCAAGAATCAAGTCGTAAAACAAAAGATCAAATCGGAGTCACGAAATATCGGACAAGTCCGGAAAGGATCGGACTAGTCCGAAGTCGTCGAGAGAGAAAATCGAACAAGTCTGGCCAAAAATTGGACAAGTCCGACTTTAAACTGATAGAAAACCGGACAAGTCCGCTGGGACAACGGACTACTCCAGAAAAGTCCAAGGACTTATCAATTTTTCAAGGATTCATGGAATATCGGACTAGTCCGCACAAAATGGGACAAGTCCGAAAGTTTCCAGGGCCAAAAATCGGACTAGTCCGCAGCAAAAACGGACAAGTCCGTTTTTAGCCAGAGAGAAATCGGACTAGTCCTCAGCAAAATCGGACTAGTCCGCACTTTCCCGCATTTTAAGTGCGGTTTTGCTGCAAATCAATTTTAAACTCGTTCCTCTTGTTGTGGGTTAATGTTAAACATGTATATGAGTGTATGTAGGGCATGATGCATGAAAATGAGGTTGTTACAATATGTTGGGCCACGCCACGAGAACACCAAGTCTCGTGTGTGGGTGCCCAAGTCACTTGTCACTAACCTCAAAGGACCCAAGCTAGCTTGGGTACCTAAGATCAAAGCATAATTTCTTTTTTGTAGGCATACACATCTGGTGGAGCAAAATGGGTGCTAGATAGTGGATGCACAAATCACATGACCAGAGAAAGAAAAATTTCGTGGAGTACGAACAAAATGAAGACTCAAGCAAAGTCATTTATTTTGGTGATAATAGTCAAGAAAGGGTGCTAGGTACAGGTAAATAGCAGTTTCATCACAACATGCACTTTCTTATGTTGTACGTGTTGATTCCTTAGATTATACCCTCTTGTCCATATCTCAACTATGTGACAAAGGTTATAATTGTCTATTCACTAATGATGGTGTGATCGTCTCGAGAAGGAGTGATAACTCTATTGCATTCCAGGGTGTGTTAAAGGGAAAACTTTATCTATTTGATTTCAACAAAGATAAAGACAAACTTGACACAGGCTTCATTTCAAAGACTAACATGGGTTGGCTGTGGCATAGACAGCCAGCACATGTTGGTTTGAGGAATCTACAAAAACTTCTAAAAGGCAATCACATCCGAGGTTTGAATGATGTAGTTTTTTAGAAAGACAAGCCTTGTAGCGTGTGCCAAGCCAGGAAGCAAGTAGGAGCACCCCATCCTGCGAAGAATGTCATGACTACAACAAGATTGCTTGAGCTCCTCCACATGGACCTATTCGGTCCAATTGCTTACATAAGCATCGGCGGTAATAAATATGGTTTAGTCATTGTCGATGATTTTTCACGCTTCACATGGGTTTTCTTTTTGCATGATAAGAAAAAAACTCAAGGAACACTCAAGAAGTTTCTCAGGCGAGCTCAAAATGAATTCTCATTGACGATCAAGAATATACGAAGTGACAATGGAACAGAGTTAAAGAATACTCAAGTTGAGGAGTATCTAGATGAAGAAGGAATAAAGCACGAATTTTTAGCACCCTACTCTCCTCAACAAAACGGGGTAGCCATAAGGAAGAACCGAACACTCATTGAGATGGCGGGGACAATGCTCGATGAATACAAGACCTCAGACCAGTTTTGGGCTGAAGCGGTTAACATCGCTTGTCACGCCATAAACCGACTATACCTTCATCGTTTACTCAAGAAAACCTCATACAAACTACTCACTGGTAACAAACCAAATATTTCATACTTTCAAGTTTTTGGTTCAAAATGTTATATTCTAAACAAGAAGCCTAGGACCTCGAAGTTTACTTTGAAGTCCGATGAAGGTTTCTTGCTTGGCCATGATTCGAACTCCTGCGCTTATCGTGTCTCCAACAAAGTCTCTGGACTTGTTAAAGTAGCAAGTGATGTAGTGTTCGATGAAACTAATGGATCACAAGTAGAGCAAGTTGATAAGTGTGTGCTAAATCAAGAAGAAGCTCCATGTAAAGCATTGATAAGAATGACTGTCGAAGTTTTAATGCGACACCTCCCCCAGATCTGCTAAGGGGTAGCCCACGGAGGTTCTTGTTCGGCAGGGCTTAGGCCTCAATCAAGTGTTCGTGCGTATGAGATTGTATGCAACGGTGGTTTCTACGTGGTTCGGGCCTCAAGGAGCGTAACATCCTACTCCATGGTGGATTGTATTGCTAGTGTGTGTGTGTCAATGCATGTGTGTATCGGGGATTGAATGTTCGGTCCTTTGTAATGGTGGTAGTTCGGTCCTTTTATAGACAAGGCCATATGCCTTACAAGTGCGGTCGAGGCCCGACAAGTGATTTCAGGGCGATCTTATCCTAAATATCTATGGCTTCTCGCATAAGCTTCCTCTGATCGTGGCTTTGAAGACTCGCCGTCTTGCCGCCTGAGCTGTAAGTAGCCAATGCATCATTGCTGACAATGGTAGGCGATGTCCCATCGAACTGTCTCTGTCGCCGTAAGATACCCACTTTGGCGTAGTGGGATAGGCCTGCAGCTTCTTCACTGCGAGCGATTGGTCATAGCGGTACCTGACATTAGGCATGCACCACGCCATGCGTCTGGGGAAGCCGTGTATCTTCAATCATTGACAGTGACAAGGCACACCGCCCTCTTAACTCACGCAACTCTCCGTCCAGGGCAAGTGGCTAGACTACAAGGCAGCTCGGGAGCTGACCTTCGCGCAGGAGGTCAGGTCCCGTCTTACGGACCACGTGGCCGCTTGAGAGCTTACCTCCGCGAAGGAGGTCTGGTCCCGTCTTACGGACCACGTGGCATCCCCAGAGCAAGTTCCTGAGTAGGGCGGGGACTCTAGGGCTGCGGGACACGTGGCAGCGCTGGAGCTCTCCTATGCGGGAGGTGGCCCGTCTGATGCCTCGGGCTACATGGCAGCACTAGAGCCCTGTCTCACAGGGGAGAGGGATCCTTACTTGCTTGACACGTGGCTGCACGGGAGCTCGTATCAAAGGGGAGCTAAACTCTTCTTTGGGGTCTGTTGTGGGTACCCTGGACCCCGCATCGGAGGCAGATGGTTCCGGACCTTCTGAACACGTCGTGCCCTTGGACCCTGCCTGTGCTGGAAGGCAAGGTACCTAGGCGGCTCTAGCTTGTGTGCGAGGGTACCCGGTATGTCGGGTACCGACAGTGGCCTTTGGGTCCACCCTGGGGGGAGGCGATGAGCTGGAGGGTGGAGCCCTATCTTTCTTTTCTACGCTGCCTTTTAATTTTGTCTTGATCAGCCGAAGCGGTGCGCGCCTCTGCTGTTGTGGCCATGTGTCCCTCTGTGGTTGAGGGCTCGTGGTGACGGTATCTTTGCTTGATGCAGCTTCTCTACTATGACGGTTCCCAATGCGGTTGTTGCACTTCTGCTCCTTCTACCCCTACCTTTATGGGAACCGCCGGGTTACCTTCTCGGGTCGATGCCTCTTCAGGCTAATCTCTCTGACAGGGGACCTGGGCCCTGCCATTAGGGACGCTATGGATTGAGCAGTGGGTTTTGACCCCAAGCGATTTGCTTGGTGCACTCAAACACCTAACGAGGTGTTAAAAGGAAACCTTTGGGGGCAAAGACTCCCCAACATTCGAGCCTTCGTCTTCCTCCTTGAGCTCCCACTCTCTCCCCACCCTCGTGGTTCTCGACTCCCACCCCAATGGACTCATCCTTGCCTCCTTCTCGCTTAGTTGACGTAGCACGTGTGAGGCGCCTGTTCGGCTTGGAGGACGAGGCGCGACGGGATCTGATCTGCCCGGGCACCATAACTCTGAAGTTGGGAGAGAAGGAGATTGTCTTCTTCCGAGCGTATGCGTACTTTGGATTCATTCCTCCCGTTTCCTCCTTCTCGGTGACAAACCTGGAGATCCTCGGGCTCCAGCTTCACAACTTGTCGCCGAACTCTCTGGTGGCGGCAGCGGTGTTCTCTCACTTCTGCGAGATGTTCGTCGCAGTGCTCCCGTCCATGCCAGTGTTCTAGCAGTTCTTTGTGCTGAAGCAGACTGGGAAGAAGAACAAAGCAAAATTCCTCAGCGGCTACTGCTTCCGGCATTGGGCCAAGAACCGCTTCACGTATATCACCCCGCTCTCCATAGCAAAGTGGGCTGACTGGAGGAGGGACTGGATGATCATATAGGTCGATGACCATGATTGCATGGTCATGCCCTCCGGATGGTCGATACTTAGGAAGGAGACCTGGGAGGAGCGCCCGGAATTGGAGCAGGCCTACACCCCCGTGATGAAGAGGATCCAATTCTTGGTCATGGCTTGTAGGAGCTGATGGTAATGGCTGACTTCATTCGCCGACGCATGGCTCCCCTCAAGCACTGTAGCCGCCCTGTATGGCTTTACATTGGGCCACGGGACAACACTTGGCTGGTGTGGGATCGCGACACAGAGACGACCCCACAAGAGGTGCTCGATGCAATGTCCAAGGCGTGTGAAGGCCCACTGACTTCCGATGTCTTCAACCTTTTGAGGCCCTATCCGCCACTTTGCTCGAATCGGGACCTTCGGATGAAGAGCCTGACGAAGATGCTGAACCTGGACAAGCTTAGTCTTGCACCGCAGCAGGATGGCGATGCAGACCATGGGTTGGTCATTGTCGACTCGCCGCATGAGTCTACTCCTGCCCCAGGCTCCGAGGCATCAACAGTGGAAGACGCAAGCTTCAATGGTGGGAGAGGCAAGGCATCAATTGCCAACGCCAGGATGGGGAAAGCACCGGTCCCTGACATCGGGAAGGGGAAATACCCGGTGGTCGAGGTTGTGAAGGAGAAGCGCCCTCGGTCGCCACCAAAAGCACCTCCGCAGGTGGCCTTCCCTCCAAGTCAATGTCCCTTGGCCTCGGCCCTCCTCAACATTGGGTGTCGGCTGTTCTTCGCGGGGAGACTCAGTCTGTCAAGCCGTGGCTCTACCACCGTCTATGGTCGGCACACCGTCCAGCATCCCTATCGCCAGCATAGTCCTAGTTGCCATAGGAAGCTCTGGGAGCATTACGACTACGGAGCCTCAGGCCAGGAGGCCTCAGGCCGATGTCGGCGGTAGCTCGAGAGGAGGCTCTGGTAGTAGCTCCGTTGGAGTCGGTGGAGATACGCTAACGTAGGGTGGTGGCATCGCTAGTGGTTTCAGTGGAGGCTTGGCCGGGAGGACCTCGCCAACCACACCGTCGTCAGGACCCGTGGCTTTAGGGCCACAGAAGGTGGAGTCCCGCTGGAGCTTTCGGGGACGTCGATAAGGCATTCTTACCAATACTTGCTTTGTTATCTTGCCTTCTTTTGTTAACTGGTCAGGCCTTGGTTTTGATTTGTAGGGCCACGTCAGATGTTGTGATGCACTTACCCCCAGGGGTAGTATCCTGAAGTGCTTCGAAGATGGCCCAACGGGCTACGGCTGCACCAGCAAAATAGACTGCTGAGCTGGTTTTGGGGAGCGTTGCTCCGGCGCCCGCGGCTGGCGTTAGTAGTGGAGCTTCTCCGGTCGCTGTCCAAGAGGCACCTCTGACTATTGCACTAGAGGCGATGTCAGAGCCGACTAAGAGGGCTTAGGGCCCGACCTCTGAGGTTGTTGATCCGGCTGGTGGCTCCTTGGGCGATGTTGGTGTTGCTGCTTTGGACAACGCCACAACTTCTGCTCAGTATTCGGAGAGGAGGCCCCCGGTGCCAGTGGTATTGCCTTCATCACCGGAAGAGGAAGAGCTTCTTGAGATGGTTACCAGGCAGCCCTTACGGACTTCTGTAGATCCAAAGCATCTCTCCGACGTTGTGGCCTCAGTGCAGTCCATCATCAACCTGGTGTAGTCAAACCTCCGCTAGGCGCAGAGGGCCCTTGCTGCAGAGTGGGAAAGCTGCAAGTGGAGGGCAATTGACTCCGATCCTGGGAGCACCTCTTGAGGTCCACGATTGTCCATGCAAAGGTGAAGCACCGGTGGGAGGAAGAAGAGCTAGAGCTGAGGCACCGCCTTGTGATGGCCACAGACACCATGTCCCAGAGGATTCTGGCCGATGCCAAGGCGTCTTGCGAGGTGGGTGATGCCCGCTTGTGCACCCTCGAAGTGGGTCGAGAGGCCCACAATCGTCGTGAGGCCGTCATTGCTGAGCGGGAGGCTGCTGTTGCTGAGCAAGAGGTGGCAGCCCAGGCAATGATGGCTCAGGTCGAAGCAGAGCGGGTTAGGCTATAGTCTCACACCGAAGACCTTGAGCTTCGGGAGTGCAACTTGACACGAGATCGGGAGCAGCACCTGGCTGAGCACCAGGAGCTCCTCTTGCTAGATCTTGACGTCCGGATTCGGGAGCTGACTTCAGAGCGTTGCTTCTGGGAGCTCGATTAGCAGGAGCAATAGCTGGCCCAATATCTTGAAGCCGAGGGAAGAGCGGTGGCGGAGACAGTGGCATCCCACATCCTGGTGTGCTACCGAAGCCGGTTCCCTGAGTTGCCGTTGGAGCCGGTTTTCAAAGGCCCTGTCGAGGTGTGCGAGTAGACAGCACTGGTGGAGGTTAAGGATGCCGCCAAACATGTCGTAGCGCATTTCGGCAGGGACTGAGGCTGGCAGCCCATCTTTATATCCGGGGTTTGCCCCTTTGTAAATATTACTTAATGAATCTGAATTTGTGTTTGACTTCTTGGCTTGTCTTTGCGCTTCTCAAATATTGCTCCGAGTCCTTAGCTACGTAAGTGTTCGCAGAACCTTTGCTGAGCTCGTTAGTTTTTGGGGGACCAACAATTGCACAATTGATACGGCCGAAGTGTTGTCCGTCGACTTCCTGCATATGGAACCCCTTTATAGGCCCCTTGGTAGATGTTGTTAGTTGTCCTGGCACATCTACAGATCGATCTCAGGATGTCTTTGATGGGCCCCTAGCGGAGAGGGGGAGTTGGAGTGGATTGCTTCAGTGTTGCCCACCATCGTCATGGCAACGTCGACGACAGGACCCTTGGGGGATGCCAGAGCTGGCTTCTCCAACGTCGCCCACCATCGTCGTAGAGTCGTCGACGGCAGGCCCCTTGGGAGGTGCCTGAGCTGGCTGCTCCATCGTCGCCCACCATCTTTGTAGATAGGTCGACGACATGCCCCTGAACTACAGGCTATCACAAGAGAACCCTGTTAGCAACAAGAGCGAGGTAAGAGAGTTTACTCACTTATCCGCGCTTGTTGCTGTTGTTGACATGCTGAGACATCGACGACAGGCCCTTGAGCGGTGCTGGAGCTGGCTGCTCCAGCATCGCCCACCATCGTCGTAGAGACATCGACAGCAGGCCCCTTGGGAGGTGACGGAGTTGGATGCTCTGGCGTCGCCTACCATCGTTGCAGAAACATCAACGGCAGGCCCCTTGGGAAGTGCTGGAGCTGGATGCTCCGGCATCGCTCACCATCATCGCAGAAACATCGATGGCAGGCCCCTGGTGTACACTCCATCACAAGAGAACCCTGTTAGCAACAAGAGCGAGGCGGGAGAGTTAACTCAATTATCTGTGCTTCTTGCTGTCGTTGACATGTTGAGACGTCGAAGGCAGACTCCTTGGGAAGTGCCAGAGCTAGATGCTCCAGCGTCGCCCACCATCATCGCAAAAACATCGACGGCAGGCCCCTTGGGAAGTGCCGGAGCTGGATGCTACAGTGTCGCCCACCATCGTCGCAGAAACATCATCGGATGGCCCCTGGTGTATAGGCTATCACAAGAGAACCCTATTAGCAAGAAGAGCGAGGCAGGAGAGTTTACTCACTTATTCGAACTTGTTGCTATCATTGATGTGTTGAGACATTGACAGCAGGCCCCTTGGGAGGTGCCGGAGCTGGCTACTCCGACGTCGCCCACCGCCGTCATAGAGACGTCACCGGCGGGACCCTTGGGAAGTGTCAGAGTTGGATGCTCTGCGTCGCCCACCATCGCTGCAAAAATATCGACAACAGGCCCTTTGGGAAGTGCTGGAGCTAGATGCTCCAGCATCGCCCACCATCGTCGCAGAAGCATCAACAGCAGGCCCCTGGTGTACAGGCTATCACAAGAGAACCCTGTTAGTAACAAGAGCGAGGCAGCAGAGTTTACTCACTTATCCACGCCAGTTGTTGTCCTTGACGTGCTAAGATGTTGACGACAGGCCCCTTGGGAGGTGTCAGAGCTCGCTGTACTGCACACATGTTAAAAAAATGGGGTACTAGTCTACTCGTCAGTTTAACTATTCCTCTCCCTTAGCTCTGTCATGACTTAATGTCCTGTACTGACGCACGGGGCTTGGGTTATTGGATGCGTTGGTGCTCCGAGGTCCGGCTCCCGCCATCCTCAGGGTGTGAGCTTTCTAGCCCCAGTACTCGGCCTTAGCGCTGGGAGGCAGGGAGTATATGCTTACGGTTCAGGACCAGGCTAAATAGTTTACACCCCCTACACCTCCTGCCCGGCACAGGCCTTTCCTGGGAAGCCTTCTGGTGCCACAGGACCCAAATGATAAGAGCAGTTGAAAGAACCCCTCACACGTTGCAGGTACCTCAAGCGACCCCGCCAGGAGTAGGACTACACGACTCCAGCATGGGTGATTTACAGAGCGTAAAACTGTGCATATAAAAGTAGTATACAATAAACGAGTCTTAGCATGGCATGATCATAAAATCAACGTGTAATTAAATGAACAATGTTTTTAAGAAATCATGAAGTAAGACAGTGATTATTTTTTATTGGCGTCCATAGGAGGAGACAGGATTTTTACAAAAGAGGGCAACGTCTTGCTTCTGGATGATGAGGGAGGCAGGGTGCACAGGCTTAGTCCGGCCCCCCCAGCGTATTTGCCCGGTGTGCCCGACTCGGATTCAATCTTTTCCTCCACGATTTGTTATTGGGTATTTACTTTAATTGGGCCTAAGAACGTCGTGCTTAACCCCTGTGGAGCCCATGTGGGACCCCCACACCGGCCTCCACCCACCCCAAACTCAAATCCATTGAAACCCTAGCCCTCCACCTCTATATAATCAACCCCACCCATTGACTTTACATCCTTTTGCCTCAATTGAAACAACCACAAACCCTAGTTCGTGGAGAACCACCATCAAGGAGGGAGAAGGAGATCCCGAGCAAGAAGAAGAAGAGGAGGAAACGAAAGAGGGTCAAGATCTCCATCAATTTTTTGTTCTTCATCAACAATTCACTGTCAACTTTTCTTCATCAACCCTAGATCGTCATGATCCAAGTTCCATGTTAAATTCTTGATCTTTGGAGTTCTAAACACATGGTACACCTTCTACCTTCTCTTTTGCCCACGTCAATTCAACCCTAATTCTCCAAATTCTCGTGGATCAAGAAAACCCTAATTTGCAGTCTGTCCAGGGCGGACTAGTCCGGCCCCTGAAACCGGACTTGTCTGGACTCTGAATCTGAATTGTGCTGAATTAATTCCAAAATTGACTCAAATTAATTCCTAACTTGTTTAAACTTGGTGAAAACTATTAGAACTGGTTAGTAAACATTAATAGCAACTCATTAACAAGTTCCACTTCATAATTGCATTAATCATGCATGTCATGTCATATTGAGTACTATATGAGCATTATTTCATTGAATTGTGTGTTTTGCATGTTTGTTGCTCGGAATAGAAGGTTTTGCGCTAGAGAGTGCCGCGGAGGACCTCCAGTACTAGAATTTTCGAGACTTTGACCCAATCAACACAAGAGCAAGGCAAGTGTCCTTGAACATATTAATCTTGTTTTACAATAAATGTTTTGTTTTCAAAATTGCATGCTTGTGTCAATTTGATGGGATTTCCTATGATAGGAAGTTTACTAGCTTTGTTTAACCACCCTTGTCACCTGGAATATATGGTAGAGAGTCGGGCAGGGCTTTTTACCTTTTTGCTTTGCTCATATAATTGAGATGGGCAAACAACTATACCATTCAAATATGCATTAATGAGATCATGGTTAATATGAACTGTTCAATATGATATGATAACATGTGATCTAAGCAAGCCTGGTATGTGGATGGGTTGGATGTTATGGTGGTTTGCTTGACTTAGATCTCAGGACCAATTCATGCGAGAATAAGCCAGGACAAAAGTGCCACCACGAGGCCAAGTATGGGTGCGACGTAGCTGATTAATTAGGGTACTGCTATTATTGCGCGAACCATTTGGAAGAGCGAGGAAGGGGAGTCAGATTGGGTTTGTATGAGTGGTGGGGCTCCCTGGGATCCAAATGGCACAAGAGGTGGCCCTTGGTTGAAGATGTGCTCAGTTGGAGACATCGCCACCGGTGAAACCTCAGTGTGTCTGTAAATGCTAATAGTCCCTTTGTAAATGCTATTTTGTGATCTCTTGGCCATACACCTAAGGAAGTGTAATTAGCGTAAGGGAGGTTCTTTGGTCGCCGACGGGTGATGAAATCACAAACACGTGGGTAAAGCGGTACAAACTCTGCAGGGTATTAAAACTATCATGATAGCCGTGCTCCCGGTTAAGAGCACCTGGATGACCTACATTATTAGAGGGATTTCGGTTTTGGGGACGGTATTATGGTTTATGTATTGGATATGGTTAATGGTAATGAGAACTCTTGAATATGGATGATGGTAATGGAACATGGACTGGTATTATGGTAACTACATGGTTTATGATGGGTTTACTTCACATACATATAATATATTTCTTTTAAAATGTTTCAATGTACTTTTCAGCACTTAGCCATTATTATATTCGTCATTTGAATAAACTACAAGTCATACTTTCCACACTTGCTAAGTATGACATGTAATCACCCTTGCAATTCCCCCACCAATAGTTGCAGGTAAGGATTGGGAGTATAACGATGATAATGCGGAGTTCTAGGCCATGTGTGCCGTCAGCTTTGCCTGTGGTTATGCTTGGAGCTGCGCCATATACACTGCTGCTTAGCTGCTTAGTTTGCTTAACTTGTTTATTTCTGCTGCATTAGTTCAAACTTTTCATTAATATTCATTAGAGCTTGTATTCGAGGATATTCTGAATTATGTAATAAACGTGCTTAATTAATCATGTTCTATGGTAATTTTTTGTATATCCTTTTGTGATTGCACTCATTTATGTGTGTTGAACCTCCTGGGCACACATATGCATTCACTTGGTTCATTTTCGGAATCGGGTGTCACTGTTCAGGACCAAGCCAAGCTGACTGCACACTCTGTACCTGACCCTCCTAGAGCTCGGTTGTCCTCAATGTTGCTCCTAGGTCCTATGAAAACCTTACCTGTCCTTACTAAGCTAATATTTACAATAGGTGTGCCCAACGCTCCAAGGGTAGTTGTGATGGTTGCGGTCAACCTCGTTGTCTACAGCTACGAGAGGGGCGATGAGCTAGCATCCCTACTTCCTGCCTTGGCCGCCCGCCTTGCGAGTGGTCTGAGCTGGGCCGAGACTGAGCTCGGTAGCTTTTACAGCGGTGTCGATGCTGCTGGAGGGCTGCAGCCAGGACGTAGCGTGTGCGTCGTGCTGACGCGAGCTTGGCGGAAGCTGACTTGATCCAGTGCCGCTCGGGACAGGTGCTAGGTATGCTGTGAGGGCTTAGAGCTGCTCTAAGGCTAACACCGCAGTAGCGTGGTATCCACGGATCCTGAGGATGCCGGAGAGGGTTGGCATCTTCAGGACAAGGTAGCTGAAGCAGGCTACGATCATGAATCAGTATAAGGCGGGCCTGCAGATGATGGCGTTGAAGGGGAGGCAAACATCCGCGACGTCTAAGAGGATGCTCTCCGTCCTGTCGTTGTCGGGTGTCCTGAAGGTCACCCGAAGTTGGATGTTGCAGTATGGGATGATGCGCCCTGGTCCCACCCCCGATAATGGGCTCGAGGGGGTGAGCTTGGACACCAGGATCTACATCTGCTCGAAGGCTGCACGGCGATCAGGTTGAGGTCGGCCTCGACATCTATCAAGAAGTAGTGGAGCTTGACATTGGCAATGGTGAGGGCGACCAGGAGAGGTAGATTCCATGCCCCAGCCATGTTTTCAGGGCAGTCAGAGGCGTCAAAGCTGATCGTTGTCTCCTTCCAACAGTGGTGCAGCGCTGGAGTCGGGGCAAGGGCTATCGAAGCCACCACACGACAAAGGGTCTTGACCGCGTTCCAAGACGTGGGATCCCAAGACCCTCCGAAGATGACATGGAGTGTCTTGCAATGCTCGTGGTCCCTACTGGCATCGGAGTCCTCGTCTTGGTGGACCACTTTGACGGCCCGCTCTTGCTTCTGGTACACAATCTCATCATCGTCAACCTTGGGGTCAACCTTCTGCTTGCCCTCCCGCTGGCGGAAGGGGGCGCCATTCAGGTGCTGCTGCACCCGCTCTTGGTAGCATTCAGCATCGCTTGATCTTCTGGCACACACTCGCGGTGTGGTCACATGTCTTGTGCACCGGGAGAGCTCGACGCTATTGTCAACGGCAGGTGGCTGGCGCGGGTGCTTCTCGGGGCATGGTGGTTTACCACCACCAGTTGCGGCTGCTGCCGCAATGGGGGACCCATGCAGTGGCTTGATTTGGCCGCCACCATGGTTCTTGTTCTTCTTTTTGCCGCTACCAGGGGTAACGGCACCTTCTCTGGTCTAGGCGGCCGTACCCGCCCAGGGGGCGGGCTAAGCATGCCAGTTGCAGCCTTCTGCCGCCCTTGCTTACCGATCGGTGATGGAGAAGAGCTCAGAGACATCTTGCACATTGTGCGTGGCTAACTTCTTGAGCATCTTGCTGTCACGCACCCCCTGGCGGAATGCCATTATGACAGAGGCACTCGGGATGTTGGGGATGGTGTTGCGTATTTGGGAGAAAGGCTGGATGAATGATCACAGCGTTTCCTTGGGTCGCTGTCGCACAGCGTGGAGTTCAAGCTTGGTGTCGGGATGTGTGTAGGAGCTACCGAAGTTCACTGTGAACTATCAGCACGGATCATCCCAAGAGGTTATAGACCCCTCGAGAAGGTTCAACAGCCACGAGCGAGCCGATCCAGTCAGGGCGATCAGGAAGTAGTTCGTCAGGATGGACTCATCCGCTCTGCATCAAGGAGCGTCGTGGTGTAGATCTGCAGGAACTCGGCCGGGTTGACGCTTCCATCAAACTTCTCCGGCAGATGTGGCTGGAACTTGTGCGACCACATCATGATGCAGAGGTACGGAGCCAATGTTGTGCAGCCTTCGACGGGCTTCGTTGGAGAGGCATATGGGGTAGCATACCCCAGGGGGTTCTGTTGGACGACGTGCGGCGCTTGCGTGACTTGCGATTGTGGCACCGACTGTGCCATGTGTTGCTGCAACGATACTGGCTACGCCAAGTACTGTTGCTGCATGTCCTGCTACACTGAATACTGTAGGGGGATGTCGAGCCAACATACTCTTGGTTAGGTGGCGGAGAGTTTACCTGTGTTGCACCTTGGACAGAGGATGCCTCATGAACAGGCATTGGGGGCCATATTCGGCATCGAGGTTGTGCTGCCTCTCTCGTTGTCACTTGATGATGACTCGGTCGTCCATGTGAGCTTGACGACAGTCAAGCTTAGCCCTCAGGTCCTCCGTGGGGAGCAGACAAGCGCCCTTATGCCTGGAGGAGCGGGAGTTGGCGGTGCGACGGTCGATGGACAGTGTGCGCGACAACGACATGTGACGTCTTCTCCTGTTGGGGGAGTTGATGGCCACGACGACGAAGTGGTCAATGTCTTGGACCCACTGCTGAGCCGCTCCCTGGGAAGCGTTCAGTGCTCTCTGGGCTTGCTGCCGGCGGCACCGGGGAGCCGACTGGGCCGGGATGTGTCCTCATGCGCCGCCCTGGCCAGCAGTACCTACATGGGGGTGTGACGGACGACAGAGCGCCGCTCGAGTGACAGATCTGGTCACCAGACGATGGTCGTGGAAACTGCCTTCCACGCGCCTGATGGGCACCATGGTGGTGAAAGCGCTACCACTTTTTTGAGGGAAAAATCCCCTACCTTGCACACCAAATGTCGAAGTGTTAATGCGACACTTCCCCCGGATTTGTTAAGGAGCAGCCCGCGAAGGTTCTTGTTCGGCGGGGCTTAGGCCTCAATCAAGTGTTTGCGCATATGAGATTGTATGAGATGGTGGTTTTTATGTGGTTCGGGCTGCAAGGAGCATAACACCCTACTCCACGGTGGATTGTATTGCTAGTGTGTGTGTGTGTGTGAATGCATGTGTGTATCGGGGATTGGATGTTCGGTCCTTTGTAATGGTGGTGGTACCGTCCTTTTATAGACAAGGTCGGATGCCTTACAAGTAGGGTTCGGGGCGCGACAGGTGGTCCTGAGGCGATCTTATCCTAAAGATCTAAAGCTTCTCGCATAAGCTTCCTCTGACCCTGGCTTTAAAGACTCACCTTCTTGCCACCAGAGTTGTCAGTAGCCCATGCACCATTGCTGACAATGGCAGGGAATGTCTCGTCCAACTATCTCTGTCGCTGTAAGCTACCCACTTGGCAGAGTGGGATAGGCCTATAGCGTCTTCACTGCGATGTGATTGGTCATAGCGGTACCTGACATTAGGCGTGCCCCGCGCCATGCGTCTGAGGAAGCCGCATATCTTCAATCCTTGATAGGGACAAGGCGCACCGCCCTCTTAACTCCCGCAACTCTCCGTCCAGGGCAAGTGGTTGGACTACTGGCAGCTCGGGAGCTCACCTCCACAGAGGAGGTCAGGTCCCGTCTTATGGACCACGTGGCCGCTCAGGAGCTCACCTCTGCGGAGGAGGTCGGGTCCCATCTTACGGACCACGTGGCAGCCCCGAAGACCATTCCTGAGTAGGGCAGGGACTCTAGGGTTGTGGGACACATGGCAGCGGTGAAGCCCCTATACGGGAGGTGGCCCGTCTGATGTCTCGGACCACGTGGCAGCACCAGAGCCCTATCTCATGGGGGAGAGGGATCCTTACCTGCTGGACACGTGGCTGCTTGGGAGCTCGTCTCCAAGGGGGAGCTGAACTCTTCTTTGGGGTCTCTTGTGGGTACCGTGGACCCTGCATCTGAGGCAGATGGGTCCGTTCCTTCTAAACACGTGGCGCCCTCGGACCCTGCCTCTACTGGAAGGCGGTGTACCTAGGCGGCTCTAGCTTGTGCGCGAGGGTACCCGGTATGCTGGGTACCGACAATGACAATTGGCGATATTCGACCACAAGCATTACTTCAAAATCCGAGTAAAGAAAATGAACCAGAAATGGAGGAAAATAATCAAGGGGGGGCTTCCAGACCAGATCAACCTCAATGAGATCAAGATAATCAAAACAATAATGAGGGCAACCATCTAGGGGGAGACGTAGAAGATGATGATCATGAGAATTCAAGACCACAAGTGCCACATCCAAGAGTACACCAAAGCATACAAAGAGATCACCCCGTCGATAACATAATTGGTGACATCAAAAAGGGAGTGACAACTCAATCTAGTATAGCTAATTTATGTGAATACTATTCTTTTGTATCCTCTTTAGAACCATACAAGGTTGAAGATGCACTAAGAGATCCTGACTGGGTGATGGTGATGCATTAAGAGTTGAACAACTTCAAGGGGAACGGAGTATGGGAACTTGTAGAAAGACCCAAGTCCATCATCGTCGACACTAAATGGGTCTTCCATAACAAGCAAGATGAACACCGAGTAGTAACAAGAAACAAGGACCGACATGTGGCCAAATGTTCCTCACAAGTCGAAGGTTTGGATTTCGACGAGACTTTTGCTCCTGTAGCTAGGCTTGAATCAATTCATATGTTACTTGCATATGCTACTCACCATGATTTCAAGCTGTATCAAATGGACATCAAAAGTGCCTTCCTCAACGGAACGATCAAGGAGGAGGTGTACGTGGAGCAACCGCTGGGTTTGAAGATCAAAAGTACCCCAACCATGTATTCAAACTGCGTAAGGCTCTCTATGGCCTCAAACAAGCTCCTAGAGATTGGTATAGTGCCTTAGAGATTTTCTAGTTTAAAATGGCTTCAAAATTGGTAAAGAAGATTACACCTTGTTTACCAAGAACTCCGATGATGATCTATTCATTTGTCAAATCTATGTTGATGATATCATATTTAGTTCAACTAATAAATCTTTTTGTCAAGAGTTTAGTAAAATCATGACAGGTAGGTTCGAGATGTCCATGATGGGAGAGTGTTGACGGCTCCTAAGATATACTAACAAATCATCCCCGGCAACGGCGCCAGAAATGCTTGTTGGTATTTCTTAACACCACAGATCATCTCCGGTAAAGAGATGAGATTCGCAAGTGCACGGAAGATTCCGTTGTAGCAGTTCACCCATGAGTATTCCTAAGGGTATCATATTTATCCCAAAGGAAGGCAATGGAGTAAAGTATATACTACTCTTATGGTCAAGCTATGGGATACTAATCAATTATCCAGACAAGAGGTAAGTTGATAATAGGGGTAGTGTGACACACACCTAGGCAATATATTCTAAAGGGTAAATGGGTCCTAGAGGGAGATTGGATTAAGAGTTAGAGAGTTGATCCTACAATGCTCCTAATACATATACATAGCCTAAGGTAGATACTAATGGTCATGTCAATGATGAATTCCTATGCAATGCTATTCAAGACATCGGGCACGGGCTTACCCCTAGCAATACTAGGCGACTCCCGCCAAGAGCCTGTGGCATAGCCGAACGTGGAGGATTACAAAGGACAGATAGGACTGTCACCACCTACTGCCTACCTCTTCAATCCATGGGTCTACAAGACATCCAACGCTACTTAAATACACTAGCACCATGATAGCATACTAAGCAAATACCTTTAGAGCTGCAGCACAAGCCATCCTAAGACAATGAACTAAATCATCGTTGAACCAATGTTGATTGCATAGCATAGTTATTCATATTAACATAATCATATCATAACTACATAGTTGGGGGTCTATAGTTTTTATGACCATAACATGTGATTATGAGAGTAGAATCATAAATACTATACCTTCCACTTACATGGACTCCACAATCAAACAAGAAACGCTTTGTTCAAGTATACATACAATAGAAGACTAAAGATAATATCTTTATTGAGCACAAAGTCACAAATACAAGAAGGAATACACGAGACATACCTTTTCCAATGTGGAATTGGGAAGAGAGACTCCTTCTACTCCTTTCCAGATTTGGACTTGGGACTAGAGGCTCTCCTCTCTACATCCTAACTCCTCTAAGGACTATGGAAGAAAGTGTATACAATAGAACGATGCCCAAGTGGTGTGTGTTGAAGTGAGGTGTATGGGGTCCTATTTATACTAGTGTTGAGGTCAGTTCCCGCAACCAAAAGCGCGTGAATCAGTCGTTATTGACTCCAGGGAGCCGGGAGGAGCCAACACGTGGAAGTTGATCGCGTTTGGCGCCAGGACCAGGTCGGCCGACCCCCTGGTTCGACCGACCTGGTCAGGGCTCCAAACGATCCATACTTCCTCCAGGTGGCTGCCAGGTGGGTCCCATTGACTGATATTGGTGCTACACTGTTGGATGGCCTCGGATACTTCTGTTTGTGGGCCATTGATCCATGTGGTGCCACGTGTCGTTGCCTGATTGGCTGGGATGCTATTTTATAGGATTGCTCCCCATACTTTTCCTCAATTCCTGTATAAATATCTGCATACACATATTTCTCCAAGTACAAGTGGAAATAGGTCAAGTAGAAAGGTGATGTGTGCAAGAATTGATCAATCCTTCACATAATTGAGTTATATTGACGGCTGAAATTGGTATATAACAGCCGTCAACAAACTCCCCCAAGCTTATCCTTTGCTCGTCACGAGCAAAGTCAAGACTTTAGGTTGATGATCAGGAGTTGCTACAATTTTCTACCTTTTGAAAGTACCAAGTGCACAACAAAATACTCTACCTAGTATTGCAAAAAGTGCTATGGTACTTCACCCTTCTTAAGTAATTATGGGAGTTATGCCTTCTACTATTCATGGGTAATTGAAAGATAGAACAGCAAATGGAGCAAGCATAGCCTAGATATCAAGTTCCACTTAAATTCCGGAGAGATTCAAATTAGATTATAAGTATCTCAATTGATTCTCTCAATCACTTCTTTGTGTATAGTGGAAATATGTCCTCACCAAAGCGTTATGCCTATACTATTCCTACTCTTTGAATATGGCTTGTATGTGGAGCTTGGTAGGGAAAGTAAGTAGGCATATTTGCAACACATAATATTTCTAAGTCAAAAGAGCAAGCCTTAGGAGAAATCAATTCAAACTTTTGAATCAAGACTTGTGCATGTGTGATGGAATGGAGGTGGATGTGGAAACATTGAGATGACTCCTTTTGATGTGGACTCTCTTTATTGCAAGGATGAAGCATGGCTACCTCTCTTTTTTTATCCTTATGGAGTAAGCATATGATTTCTTTTTTTTTCTCATGCTTATGATATAAACATGCATTTTCTTTTTCTTTATCTTGTAGCCATGTCTTCTAATCCTTTTTATGCAATAACTTGAAGAGAGTGCTAACTATGAATAGCATGGAGTTTCTCTTTTTATCGTGGAATGGTGGATATGATGGAATTTTGCTTCCTTCTAGTGTAGAAGTATAGCATGTGCAATTGAAGTCTTGAATTCAAAAAGAATTGAATGATTTCTCACATAGGTCTATACTAGTTTGACTAGGCTCAATGTGAAAGCAAATAGCATATGCATAAGGTGTTGTCTATGTATGAATATCATATGGCTTTGGTAGGTATTTCCAATCAAATGAGGGAAACTTAAATTTTGATAGAATTTCTCCGAAAATCCAAGTTTCACTTTCAAAATTGGATAGCAGCCCTATTACTAATTCAAATCTCCCAACAACCTAGAAGTAGATTAAGCTTTTGCTACCCACAATTTCTAAATCAAGGCAAAGTTAATTTTAGCCAATTTAAGCAATATTTGGAGAGTAGCAAGTTGTAAACTAGGGACTTAGGAAAAATAAAATAGAGCAACTATTCATCATTTCATCTACGTGATTTCTAAATCATTCTTACCGCACAACTTTATTTGATAAGCAAAGCAAATCTAAGTTCCCATTTTTATGTTTTTTTAGATGCATGGTGGATGGTGGATGAATGGAAAGTAAATATGCAATGGATGATTTGAAATAAAAAATGCAGTGGGTGTGATACAAGTTACCTCAAGTGGGGGTCCTCCCCCAAGCTTATTCTTGATCAAGGTCCGTGATAGGGGTTCAAACCCTAACGAAGGAGGTAGGCCATGAGTTGGCCTATCCTTGTTGCAGCGTGGCTTTGACAATGGAGGGTTGAGTGTTGATTGTTGTGTTGCCTCCCATAGACACCATGAGTATGGTTGAATAGAGTGTTTTCGATGCTGATCGTCTGCACATCAGGGTCTCCTTGTGTTGGGTGTGACTTGTCATTCCTTGGCTAGGATAATGATAACCTTTAGATCCAAAGGAATGACGTGCACTCAACATACATTGAGTATGTTTCTTCATTCTTTGGCTAAGGTGTATCATATCTTTTTGCCATAAGGGAGTCACATGTGCCCAACATGCATTGGGTATGATCAGTTGTTCCTTGGGTAAGGTGCAACATACCTTATAGCCACATAGGAACAACTTGCACCCAATGATGGTGGCAAATCCCTTGAGCTCGAATGAGTTCTTAGAATAGTTGAGAGCATAATGCTCTCACCCATTCGTGGCAGCACATTGGTTGCTCATGGAGGGTTCTTATTTCAAATCTCTAGCCTCGTATAGTTATGATTGACCTTCGGGCATAATTTCCGATAGGTAGCAACCATCCTCATTTACTCCTTGGCCAAGATATGTTGAAATGGGAGCATCTGGGGATCCCAACAATCAGCTTCTTGAATGCCTGCATAGTAATATTACTACTGCAAACATCCTCTCTTGAATAGAGAGGGATGGTTAGCTCCCGATACTTGTACAAATGAACGTTCGGGTTAGGTAACCGAACTTTCATTTGTACATACAGGGAAGAACAAAATCAAAGATGCATTGGTTCCAATGTCAAGTGTATCCATGATCAATGTGTTATTCATTGATAAGAGTGGATCTTTATGGATAATTCATGTTGCATATTTTCTAAAGCTCCTACTCATAGCAATGCATGTGATAGAAATATACTATATGGATCCCTACATATTTTAAAGTTTCTAACCATCTTAGTTTTCAAGAGAAAATTTTATCATTTAGACCATGAAAAACAAGATTCTCAATTTTATCCTCCTAAACTTCACTAGGAATTTAAAATTTAGTGACTCCTCCAAAAAATGCAATTTTGGAGCATGGATATCACTTATTCCTAGGAGTTTGAAATCTAGTGACACCATCTATGCATGAAGCTCAATTAAAAATTATGGCTGTCACTATGCCCAAGTTTCTATATGCCAATTCACCAATTAAGTCATGCCCAAAAGTTTTATTTTGTAAACCTAGACAAAAATGACTAAGTCTACAAAACAATGCTTAAAGGATTCTAGGTACTTGTTTTGGATTTTTCCAAGTAAGGTGGGATTTCCTTTTGGAGATCCAAAAGTCAATACCCACACTTACTCTTGTGAGGATGCATGAGAATTAAATGATGAGGAAGTGTCAACCTTCCTCACAAATGCAAGCAAATACATTCAATTCTATGGCAAACCAAACAATGAAAAATTCTAAACTCATACCTCATTTGAAGAGCAGTTGGTGACGAAGGTCTTTGTGTGAGAAACTCACAACATTGATTTTCGACGTAGGCTTGATGGTTGATAAATGCCAAGTTGAGATTGGATTTGGAAATGGATTTTGTTCTGGCTCCTCCATTGGGTCATCATCTTGAACATTTCTCTTCCTCAAAATCAAAATGAGTTTGAAGGAGAGAAGTGTTCTCAAATCCTCCAAATGGTGACTTGAGCTTGATGAAACCTTCCACTTTCTTGCCATACCACCTCTTCACAATTTTGACCTAGCTGCACTTTAATCAAGAACACACAAAACAACTCAAAAACGGGTTACGTTAGCCAAAAGAAAATTGAACCCAATTTTCGAATTGACTTGCCCAGCTTGAAATAACTTGTAAATGCAATGAGGGTCAAAGCAAATCTTTTTGGTTTGAACTAGGAAGATAAATTCAAGTGGTCATGCACGTAGTTCATATCCAATTAAATTTCTCCCCTAATTCAAATTTTTAGTTTTATGATGGTTGGAAATTTTACTTTCCAACATGCAAGTGTGGAATTTCAAACATGCAAATGCAAGGGTTGATGCAATTTGGAAAACAAATATGAGATAACTACAATTAACCTATTGGCGAGGACTCACTGAATTTTTAAAGTCCAATGAGTAGGACTTACCTCCGTTCTGTTCAGTGCAATGATTTGTTGTCCAATCCCGAAGTTGAAGATGTTGACGATTTCTTCTGTTTTGACATACCTAACTCATTTGGCTGTCATTTGGATATGTGGGCCACCTGGTGGCCCTAGCCTCTCCCCATTGTATTGATATAGACATGTTGTTGTAGCGACGAGTTCTCCCTCTTGAATGTATTCCTTCATGAGCATGGTGAGGATTTGTCCTTCTTAGGGGTGCCACTCTGACCATATTGATATTCCATTGAATCGACCCATACCTTGATCATGGATCAAAGGTTTCCTTGGGCATGATGACATGTGGACTCCACAATCAAACAAGAAACGCTTCATCCACAATGTCACTTTCCCTAGGTTGAATGGGTTTGGTCGAAGTGTGGGAATCCCAACAAGTGATGTGGGATATCTTGGACTTTGAATGCTCCTTAAGTTCTTGTCCTTGGCCAAGATCTTCATGTGAATGTTGTCTTGATTTCTGCTTGGCCAAGATACTTCAAGGTAGGCTAGTTGAACTTAAATTTCTTGGAAAGCCATAGCCTCCTTGAATACAAGGGTGATGTTAATTCCACCCTTAACCTCCTTGTGAATGGTAGCCATTGGAGTTGTTGTTTGAAACAGGTCCTCATGGGTCTTAGGGAAATAATTCCCACGCGTCCCATGATGACATGGATTTTCACAAATCATGTGAATATCCACGACTTGGATTATCTCCAACGACTTGGATATTCATGACACTTCAATGGGAGGTGTAGTTCCATAACTAGCATATCCACCTTGTGAAGTGGTGTGCATGACAAGCTATGGGAACTCGAGCATTCTTCAATCCACCCCTTGAGTGGAGACCTTCTTCTCATCCATGATGAATGAGAATAGGACTCCTTCAGCTCCAGCTTGAATGTGGTCATGGATTGGTGGAGCCAACCCATGACACGAGTGTTGGATGAAGAGCCAACTATCCACCCAATGGTGGAGGCAAACCAAGAAGAACTTCTTGGAGCCTTCCCCAAGCTTGGGTATGGATGACTTTGGCTCCTATTGAAAGCTAAGATTCTCCCGCAAAAGGCAATGGTGTTGCCTAGCAGACATTTGTTGAGGTACGCCTTGAATCATCTTGCAGTTACTTGCGCTCTCGTTGGCCATCCCATGCAATGGGTTGGCCAACACTACCCCGTTTTCACACAAAGGAGAAAACAAACAAGGGTAATCCTGTCTAATAACTATTAGTACCTATAGCTTAATCACAAGTGAAAGCTATCCTTCACTTCCTTTGCCTTCCCCGGCAACGGTGCTAGAAATACTTCTTGACGGCTCCTAAGATATACTAACAAATCATCCCCGGCAACGGCGCCACAAATGCTTGTTGGTATTTCTTAACACCACAGATCATCTTCGGTAAAGAGATGAGATCCGCAAGCGCACGGAAGATACCGTTGTAGCATTTCACCCATGAGTATTCCCAAGGTTATCGTATTTATCCCAATGGAAGGCAATGGAGTAATGTATATACTACTCTTATGGTCAAGCTATGGGATACTAATCAATTACCCAGACGGGGTGTAATTTGATAATAGGGGTAGTGTGACCCACACCTAGGCAATCTATTCTAAATGGTAAATGGGTCCTAGAGGGAGATTGGATTAAGAGTTAGAGAGTTGCTCCTACAATGCTCCTAATACATATACATAGCCTAGGGTAGATACTAATGGTCATGTCAATGATGAATTCCTATGCAATGCTATTCAACACATCGGGCACGGGCTTACCCCTAGCAATACTAGGGCGACTCCCGCCAAGAGCCTGTGGCATAGTCGAACATGGAGGATTACAAAGGGCAGATAGGGCTGTCACCACCTACTGCCTACCTCTTCAATCCGTGGGTCTACAAGACATCCAATGCTACTTAAATAACCTAGCACCATGCTAGCATACTAAGCAAATACCTTAAGAGCTGCAGCACAAGCCATCCTAAGGCAATGAACTAAATCATCGTTGAACCAATGTTGATTGCATAGCATAGTTATTCATATTAACATAATCATAACTACGTAGACTATAGTAGGGGTCTATAGTGTTTATGACCATAAGATGTGATTATGAGAGTACAATCATAAAGACTATACCTTCCACTTACATGGACTCCACAATCAAACAAGAAACGGTTTGTCCAAGTATACGTATAAAAGAAGACTAAAGATAATATCTTTATTGAGCACAAAGTCACAAATACAAGAAGGAATACATGAGACATACCTTTCCCAATCTGTAATTTGGAAGAGAGACTCCTTCTACTCCTTTGCCAATTTGGACATGGGACTAGAGGTTCTCCTCTCTACATCCTAACTCCTCTAAGGATTATGGAAGATAGTGTATACAATAGAATGATGCCCAAGTGGTGTGTGTTGAAGTGAGGGGTATGGGGTCCTATTTATACTAGTGTTGAGGTCGGTTCCCGCCACCAAAAGCGCGTGAATCAGTCGTTATTGACTCCAGGGAGCAGGGAGGAGCCAACACGTGTAAGTTGACCGCGTTTGGCGCTAGGACCAGGTCGGCCGACCCCTGGTTCGGCCGACCTGGTCAGGGCTCCAAACGGCCCGTACTTCCTCCAGGTGGCTGCTAGGTGGGTCCCATTGACTGATATTGGTGCTAACCGTTGGATGGCCTCGGATACTTCTGTTTGTGGGCCATTTGACCCATGTGGTGCCATGTGTTGTTGCCTGATTGGCTGGGATGATATTTTATAGGATTGCTCCCCATACTTTTCCCCAATTCCTATATAAATATCTGCATACACATATTTCTCCAAGTACAAGTGGAAATAGGTCAAGTAGAAAGGTGATGTGTGCAAGAATGATCAATCCTTCAAATAATTGAGTTATATTGACCGCTGAAATCTGTATATAACAGCTGTCAACAGAGAGTTTAGATACTTATTGGGATTCTAAGTGAAAAAACTAAAGGAGGGAACGTTCATAAGCCAAACAAAGTACACCCAAGACATTCTCAAGAAATTTGGCATGGACAAAGCAAAGCCCATAAAGACTCCCATGGTGACAAATGGACACTTAGACCTTAATGAACATGGACTTAACGTGGATCAAAAGGTATATCGCTCCATGATTGGCTCTCTACTTTACTTATGTGCATCCAAGCCTCATATCATGTTGAGTGTATGTATGTGTGCAAGATTTCAAGCCAATCCTAAGGAATGTCATTTGACAGCCGTAAAAATGATCTTGTGATATTTATTTCATACACCCAATCTAGGCCTTTGGTATCCTAAAGGTTCAAAGTTCAATCTCATTGGATACTCTGATGCAAATTATGTTGGATGCAAGGTGGATAGAAAAAGTACCTCAGGAACTTGCCAATTCTTCGGTAGATTCCTAGTTTCTTGGTCCTCCAAGAAACAAAACTCCATTGCTTGTCCACAGCCGAAGCGGATTATGTTGTAGCCGGGAGTTGTTGTGCACAACTTCTTTGGATGCGACAACTCTAGGGGACTACAGTTACAATATGAACCGTATTTTGCTCCTTTGTGTAATTAAAGTGCGATTAAAATTGCACATAACCCTATTGAGCACTCTAGGACCAAACACATTGATATCTGGCAACATTTTTTGAGAGACCATTAAATCAAAGGAGACATAGCCATTTCCCATGTCAAAACTAAGAAACAACTAGCTGATATCTTCACCAAGCCACTTGATGAAAAACGCTTTTGTGAGCTTCGAAATAAACTAAATATCCTTGATGCTCGGAACGTGGCTTGAAATCTTGCAAACCGAATGCTGACTTCTTCAAAATCAAGATTTTTGAAGAAAACTCATCTTTCCTTGATTTTTCCTAAAAACTATGTTAATTATTAGATCTTGATTAATTATGGTCATAGCTTGATTGTTGAGTGTTTTTTGATCATGTTCATCAAGAATTTTAGTGAATCTTTGTCCAAAAGATCTCTATTAGACACCTTCATTTATATATATATATATATATATAGACGTAATTTTCATATAAATATAGACTTCACTGTCCTTGTGACAATGGACAAGTCTGTGGTTACCCCGAACTAGTCCGCACAATGCAGGCAGGTCCGTGTTGAGTCCGCAAGATTAGACTAGTCCGGTATGCCGACGTCTTAACCTCTTAGGCAGGTGCAAATTTTTCTTCTTCCTCCTCACAACTTCCCTCATCTTCTCTCTCCTCACTCAATTGCTCCCAAGGTGATTTTGCGAGTTCTCCATCAAATCTTCACATCTTTCTGTGGAAATCAATCTCCATTGAAAGGGGATCGAAGACCCCAGACTTATCTGCATCAAAAACTATTCAAACCCTTTGGATCCAAGGATTTGGTAATTTTCTCACCAAACCCTAACTCTTCGATTTTCCGTAGTATTGCTGAATAAGTTTTATTCCTATTGCCCATACATGTTTCCTTGATGCATTCCAACTACACGTTGTCACTATTACACACTTGTATTGAGAAACTTTGAAATTTGTTAGCTAAGGTTTGAACAGCCGCACAATGGACTAGTCCGTTATCTGTGCGGACAAGTTCGGTGCTCTGGACTAGTCCGCCATGATATACGGAAAAGTCTGGTGTGTTGCTGATTAAATCCCTAGCTTATCCCTTCTCAATGCATTTGTTGTCACCGATTCTTGTCAATGGCATGTATCTCTCCTCTATCAGGGAAAACGTCGACCTCCTCAAACGAGAATATCTCCAACTATGAGGCCGAAATGGATCAAGAGATATTGCTTCATGCTACGGAGGATCGTATCAAGAAAAGGCAAGATCGTGCTGCTGACTCTTTACCCCCTCCACCTCGTGTGCGGCAAAAGGTCCCAGCAAAGAAACCACCTGCAAAGGGTATTGAAGTTGTTGGATCTAGCTCGGCGGATCCACGCCAATCTAAGGGCAAGGGAGAAGGGATTGCCTCTGGCCCCATTGGTCCTCTGAAGATAGCACCCCCTAGACAAAGAAATAGCAGTTCATCAAAGGAGAAATTCACTGGAAAGGGCAGCAATATTGCCTGGAAGTTCAGGAAAGTCGACGCTTACAGCAGTGGGAAGGTAGCTTCTGATGCAAGATTCTATAGTGATTTCCACTCAGATTACTACAGAAGCATCTACCTCAACATGAAGACCCTAGTGGTACGCAGTCAATGGATAGAGTGGAACAACTTTGGAAGCAATAGTTGTGTTGCATTTGATGAGGTAGTGGCCGCTGTAGAGAGACATGGTCTAAAGGATATGTTATCCTTTAGATACAACTGGAATGATGAAGTTATAGCCCAATTCTATGACACTTGCCACTTTGCCAAAACAGGTGAATAAAGAGTAACCTAGATGACTCATGGATCAATCTACTCTATCACCTATGTTGTCTTTGCAAAGTTGTTACATCTTGAGGATACTGGGAACCATGAGATTGTGATCCACAATGACAGCCCTCTGGAGAAGGACAAGATGAAGTTCCTCTATAACACTCGTCTTCCTTACTATCCCCCATCAACCAAGAACATGAAGTCATTCTTCATTGTCCTCAATCGAGTGCTTTGGAAGACCATTGCTCCTAAGGATGGGGATGCAGGCAATGTCCAACGGTACTTGAGAACCCTAATGAAGGTCATAAGCTGGAGTAGAAGGTTTGATGTGTTCAACTATATATGACATGGTGAACATCTCTTGCACTCTGAACCGCTCCTGTGGCTATGCGCCATACATTATGTTCATGATTGAGAAGGTCATAAGAATCGAGTTTGTGAAGGACGTAGAGCACACTGCCTTGAGGCCTCAGAAGCCGCCTCAAGCTGCTCTCCCAACGGCTCCCTCTCTAGTGTCAAGTGAGGAGCGCCCAAGGAGAGCCCAAGAAGAAGCAAGGGCTCCTTCTAGCTCTAGGGCCCCTCCATCTCATATGGGGTCCGCTAGTGGGTTAATGAAGTATCTTGCTGCAATCTTTGGTTCTTGCCGCAAATCAGAGGCGAATCTACACAAGATCAACAAGGCAAGAAAAGAGCAAATGAAATACATGAAAGAAAACATCAAGGCCTTTTGTCAAAAACTAGAAATTGAGTCTGTGGGGTCTCCTGTCATCTCAGAAGACTCCGGATCTGACTTCTCTAAGCTTCCTCCTCTCACCAACTTTGAACTTGCTTACTTTGGTTATGGGGGCATGATGAGTGGCTCTCCTCCTCCTCCTCATCATCATCACTATGATGAAGAAGAAAGTGCATAAAGGACTGAACGTGAGGGTGGAGCCGACAACGACGAGAAGATCCCTCCTTCTCTTCCTTTTTGGTGCCTTGATGCCAAAGGGGGAGAGATTGAGTGCGAGTCCTAGGTATTAGATTAGATTGAGGGGGAGTCCTTAGGTCTTAAGTCCTTAGGCCTTAACCAGTCCTAGGTCTTAGCTTATGTCTTTATGCTCTATCTCTTTTAAGACTATTTTATGCATTTGGTCATGTAATACTCCTATTATGCACTTGGACATGTAATTTGTGTTCTCTATGATCTATGCATTAGGCCTTAAAATTGCTATGTCTGCTTGATAATCTTTATGATGTTATGATTATGCTTTTCACCTCATTCACATCAAAATTCTTGCTGACACACACATAGGTTTGCACACCACCATAAAGAGCGGACATATGAGTAGTACTTCTACATTTACATTTTTTCTCAAAACTCATATGTGCACACTTTATGAAAATCTGAATTTTTCATCATATTTGTGTAATCTTAATTGGTTGTCATCAATCACCAAAAAGGGAGAGATTGAAAGTGCATCTAGGCATTCCCAATGGGTTTTGGTTGATTAATGACAAACAAATGAGATCCTAAAAAAATTGTCGAGATGAGAGCAGGTTTCAAGAGATGACAAAGAAATTACAAAAAGGAAGGAGAAGGAGGATCCAAAAAGAAAAAGGGCTCAAGATTTGAAAAGAGTAGATTTAATTTGTTAGGAGTGTGTTGGAGAAACACATCCCAAGAGCTCAAGTGACGAAATCGCACTCACTATACAAGTTTCAGAAATAACGGACTAGTCCGATAATGACCGGACGAGTCTAAAATCTCTCTGGATAAAAACGGACACGTCCTTCAGGTGCAGACTTGTCTGCAACTCTTCACGTTTTGCAAAAGAGCGAACTAGTCCGATATTGATCGGACTAGTTCGAAAATTCTCTGGGTAGAATATCGACAAGTCCTCCAAGTGCGGACTTGTCCTCAGTTCTTCACATTTGCACCAGAGCGAACAAGTCTGATATTAACCCGACTAATCCGAAACTCTCTGAGTCAAAAATGGACTAGTCCACACCGTAACGGACTAGTCCGGTACCATCAATACTTAGGGTTTTTCACAAACGCACACCGGACTAGTATGGTGTCCAACAACGGACTAGTCTGCACTTCACAAAACATAACGGTAACTTTTGGAAACCCTTGTATAAATAGAGATGCACGACCATGTAACCCTAACTCTCGATCCCCTACGCTGTCACACCTTCCAAGAGCACAAAAACACCTCTCTCCACTCATTCTAAACCTAAAAAATCAAATCTTTGAGGATTAGGGATTGGATAAAGGTGATAATCCGTTCTTCACGATCTTGAGCTCTTGGGTTTGATCTCTTGCACACTCTCATTGACTATTGTACATCTTTTGAGTGTGTTTGGTGGTGTTCATTCATTGTAATCTTTGGGGAGCCCTCAACTTGTGAGAAGGCCCCTTGAACGAGGTATTTACCCCTTGTGTTGTTAGTGATTGAGAATCGGCCTTCGTGGCAATTCAACGAGGGAAGGGTTAGTGAAGACTCGGTCCTCCATGGACTTCTCCACGGGGACGTAGATTCCTCCGTGGAATCGAACCTCGGGATAAACTCTTGCCTGTCGTCTTCTTGTTCTACTTTTTGATCACATTTTAGGGTTTGCAAATTCTTGTTTAGTCTTCATCGAAACATTGTATTAAACTTGATAGATGCAATGTCTTACTTCATAATCACAATATATTTAAATTGTCAATTGCTTTCCGCTGCATAGAATACTAGAAGAAGAATTAAAGATTTACTTGGCTTTTAAGTGCGCATATACCGAACTAGTCCGCACCGGAATGGACTAGTCCAACCTTCCTTTATTTGATCTCATTGCTAAGTATTTCAGGGATAGATAAAAATACAAAAAGCCTATTCACCCCCCTCTAGACTACATTCAGCATCATTGATCTTCAACTGGCTAATGACAAGCTCTCTCAAGTTAGGATGATTTCCATTATTTCCATTGTTGTTGTACCCTCGTTGTAAGAATGGGCGTGATTGGCCCCACCCTTGACCTCCTGGACGATAGCCATTGTTGTTCCCACTGTTGGCTACGTATAAGGCATCCTCACGGGTTTCTGGGCAGTCATTGCCCAAATGGCCCGTGTTGCCACAGACTTCACAAGTGAGTTGAGAGTCTAGTGCATAGTCATTGCCACATACATCTCCATTGGTTGTCCATATATCTTCTTCATGAGGAGATCCAATTTGGCAGTGATCATGTCCACCTCCTTCAGGGCGTGCATACCTCATAGGTAGTTATGGAGACGCTCGTTGCTCCAACCCATGTTTGACACCATCTTCTCAATCAAACCTTTCGCTTTTGTCACCATCAATGAGAAGAAGGCACCTCTAGCAGCAGCATCAACATGGTCACGGGCGGAAAGGATCAGCCCGTTGTAGAAGTTTTTTGGATAATGAGACAATCATCCATCCCATGGTGGGGATAGGCCAGGATGTACTCCTGAAGCCTTTCCCAAGCCTCGGGAATAGACTCCTTAGCGTCTTGTTGGAAGCCGGAAATCCTTCCTCGTAGGCCATTGGTCTTGCCTCAAGTCGGGGTCCTCCCCCAAGCTTGTTCTTCACTCACCTCCGTGTCGAGGGTTGAGCCCTTAATGACAGAAGTATGCCGTGAGATCGTCTTGTTGTTTTTGTAGCGTGGAGTTGAGGTTGATGAATTGAGCGTCCATGTATTGTTGCCAGTCTTGGGTACCTTGGACATGCCCTTGGAGAGTGTTGTAGATGTCACCCGTCCTTACTTCAAGCTCCTCCATACGTCTAGAGAGGTCTGTCATTCCTTGGCTATAGTCACGATGACTTCTAGCTGAACTGGAATGACATCTTCTCATAGATGTCGGAGGCAAACTGCTAGAGCTTGAAGTGGATAGGGGTATCTCTCATGTAGCACCTGGCCATTCATGCCAAGATGGACCTTCAGTCTCATACAAAGGAGGTTGAGTCCATCCGGGTGCATCACCCATTGGGTTCTCTTCCTCTTCGTACTCATGGACCATGGAGGTTGTTGGGGGCATGGCTGCTCTCCTTGTGCGGCTTTTAGTCACCCTGCCAGAGACATTAATTCTTCTGGCTTCCTCGATGGGAAGTAGGTCAATGGTTAGCCTCCGTTTGTACAATTTATAATCCGGGTTAGGTAACCGAATTTCATTGACAAAGATGGGATAATAAAATATCAAAGAGCCATCATGATCATGCTTAAGAGTATGTCCTTGCACTAAATAATCTTCATAAATTAATTCTCTTTCATTTTCATTGTACTCAAATGAAGAATATTCTAGTGCTCCTACCTTAGTAGCAATACGGGTAATCAATGAGGTACATACAATTGGCCCTACCCTTGGAATGTAATCTAACCATTGTGTCATCATGGCAACAAATGGAGCAACTTTTATCTTTCTAATCATGGCAAATAGAATTTATAGCTCATCATTACGCACTATCTTTAAATCTCCTCTAGGGAACATAGTCATAGCCACCAATCTATGCATGAAGCATAAGTAGGGTTGTGCAAGTGGCTATTTCTAGGTGCACTACATCTGACCTCACTAGTGAAATCTTGCCAAAAACTTTGTTTGTTAAACTTAAGCAAAGCGCCTAAATATAGCAAACAAAGTTTATGGAAGCCTAAGATTTCACTTAATTCTTTCCATAGGATGTTGTATTCTTTTTGAAATAATCTAAAAGTAATACCATCAAATCCTATTTTGAGTGTGCAAAGGAATTGTATGGAGAGAAGGCGTGAACATTTCTCCTCTATGTGAGAAAAATGTTTCCATCCTAATGCACGCCAAATGGAAAAGAATTCAGAATCCATACCTATTTTGGAGATCAAATCTGGATCATAAGCTTTCTATGAGAAAACTTAGGATCTTTGAGGAGCTTGCGTGCTTGATCTTCAACTCCACTTTGGATGTCGAGGTCGTCGTTGTGAAGAAGTTGGTGTGTGTTGCTTCTCTCACCTAATAGAGTGTTCTCTCCTACAATCCTCCTCCGTGAACTTGGTGTAGCAACGAAAGAGATGCGTGCACTTGACTCTCCACCATGGCTTGAGCTTGCAGCCTCCTTGTTCTTGCCAAACAACCCCTCCATTCCTTTCATGGCCACAACAAGCAGGAACACAACAAGGAAAAAACTCGAAAGAGGTGATGTTAGTGAAAACAAAACCCTAGCGAATTTTTCCCTTGAAGAATTTCAGAGCAAATTGCAAATGCAAACAAAAGCAAATCTTTTTGGGTTGGATTTTGAGCAAGTGTGTTTCAATGAAGAGCAAGAAAAACAATTTGAGCAAGATTTACTTGGGGATGTAAGAAATGAGGTGAAGTGTGATGAGAAGTGCTCCTCACGGCAGCCATTTATAGTGTGGAATCCCCAATGGTCACTAGGGTACCAAATGTAGCTGTTGGAGGAGAGAGAGCCAAAATGGCTCTTTCCCCTAGTCGGCCAAGCAGGGGGGGGGGGGGGGTCGACTGACCTGACAGGTGGGCCCCCCATTCTCCCTTTTAGAAGGTGGCTCCCCAAAGGCTATGGAGTTAGCACGTTGGTGAAATACCACTTTTGCAGCTCAAATAATTTGTTTTCAGAATAAAAATTCCTTTTTTCAAAACCAAACAATTTTATTTTTGTGAAAAATAAAGAAATAAGAATGATAGTTGAGAATATACGATTCTCAACATACTGAGAAAATCTAATATGCAGTGGGGAAAAACCAAATAAAGAGAAAAGAAAAAAAAGAAAAGGATAACTACTGATTTAACCTATTGGCTAGGTCTCAGCACCGTCCGATGAGATGGACATTCCTCCTTCTTCATTTCTTGACATCCGGGCCCAAAGGGATGGGCTCAGACGGCTTGTGTTGCTTCTTCTGCCATTCCTTCTTTGGCGGCTTGGTGGACTTGGGCCTTTGAGGAGGCCCGGACTTCTCCGTCTTCTTGGGGTGTTGGCGTGGATGATAAGACGGGTTTTCCGCACAGATAAAATTACTCATGAATGCAATGAGTGGGTCCACCTTTGGAGGTGTTATTTCGACCTCTTGAATGCCTTTAACATTTGTCCCATAGTTGATACAGATCATGGAGCATTGCTCCAACTTTGGGCGAAAGTTAAACTTTTCCTCCTCGCCATTAATATGGAAGTGGTTTTCTTCAGCTCCCACATCTATGTGAGCCTTCGCGGTGCTTAGGAACGGGCGCCCAAGAATGAGCGGTGTATCCTTCTCGACCTCCATGTTGAGCACCACAAAATCCACAGGTATGAAGCAGTTCCGAATTTTCACCAGGACATCTTCGGAAATACCCGTCAGATAACGGACTGAGGAATCAGCCAGTTGGAGTTGCATTGGTGTTGGAGTAAGCTCCGTGAAGTTTAGCTGGTTGAAAACCACCTTGGGCATCACACTCACACTTGCTCCAAGGTCACAAAGGGCCTTGTCAAAGTTGTGTGTCCCAATTGAACATGAGACTGTAGGACATCCAGGGTCCTTCAGTCAGTTGCTTCTTTGTAGAGAAATCATGTTGACACTTTCCATGGGTGGTTCGGGCTGTCCTAGCATCTTGCCATTCTCCACTAGAGGAACAATGGCTTCCAGTTGAGCCAACTGAGTCTCCAAAATCTTGTTGAAACTCAATTGATTCTTGAAGGTTGAGGATAGTGCTTCAATCTTGGCATTTATGCTCTCTAGGTTCTTGTCATTGGTCGACAGCTTCTTGGATATAGCCTCATTGATCTTTAGCTGGCCAATGGCAAGTTCTTTCAAGTTGGGTATATTTCCATTGTTACCATTGTTGTTGTACCCTCCTTGAAATAATGGGTGTGGTTGGCCCCACCCGTGACCTCCTCGATGAGAACCATTCGTGGTTCCATTGTTGGCTAGGTATAGGTCATCCTCACAAGTTTCTAGGCAGTCATTACCCAAATGGCACGTGTTGCCACAGACTTCTTAGTTGATGCGAGAGTCTAAGGCATAGACATTGCCGCATACTTCACCAGTACCTTGTCCATCAATTTCCTTCATATGGAGGTCCAATTTAGCAGCGATCATGTCCACCTCCTTCAAGGTTTACATTCCTCGTTGGCGGGTATGGAGGCGCTCGTCACTCCAACCCATGTTTGACACCATATTCTCAATCAAATCTTTGGCTTTGGGCACCGTCAATGAGAAGAAGGCACCTCTAGCAGCAGCATCAACATGGTCACGGGCGGAAGGGATCAACCCATTGTAAAAGTTTTGGATTATGAGCCAGCCATCCATCCCATGATGGAGACAGGCTAGGATATACTCCTGCAGCCTTTCCCAAGCCTCGGGAATAGATTCCTTAGCATCTTGCTAGAAGTTGGAAATTCTTCCACGTAGGGCATTGGTCTTGCCCAACAGGAAAAACTTTGCGAGGAATGTCGTAGAACATTTCTCCCAAGTGTCTACAACACTTCGATTCATGTAGAACCACTGTTTCACTCTCCCAAGAAGAGAGAACGGGAACAACCTAAGATGGACAACATCAGGAGATACTTCCTTTATCTTAAAAGTGTTGCAGATCTCAAGGAACTGTTGCAGGTGAGCACTTGCATCCTCATTAGCCTCCCCACAAAATGGGTTGGCTTGCACCATAGTGATTAGGCAAGTCTTCATTTCGAAGTTCACGTCTACCATTTTAACAGTGGGCCCAACAGGAACATTGTTAGCAGAGGGAGCCGAGAACTCACGAAGGGTCTTCTGGGCCATTGGTGTTTCAGTTGTTGGTGTGGTTGTGTTGGCTTGCTTTGCCGCTCAAAGCTTCTGAGAAGTAATGACATGAGGTCGATCTCTCAGAAGGGATTCATGATCTTCAACAAAGTTTTCCGGCAAGCGGAAACGAGACATACAATACCCTGTTTTCACATAAAATGCGAAAACAAAGAGGGGCCATCCTACTAAAACCTACCAGGGTCCTATCCTATTCACTCAATCCTGTAATACTTTGGCTGCCTTCTCCGGCCACGGCGCCAGAAATGCTTGTTGATATTTCCTACGCACTACTAACAATTCATCCCTAGCAGTGATGCCAGAAATGCTTGTTGGTAGGATTTAATTCTCAAGTTAACGTCCGCAAGCGCACATAAACTATCCATGTATCATTTCCCTTTTTAGATAGTATTCCCAAAGGGTGTCATTTATATTTTCCCAAAGGAAGGCTATGTGGAAGTAAGACAATCATCAATTGGAAAAGTTAGGTTGTCCTAGGTAGGGTTCTAGCAAGGATGGGTTTAATGATAAGTTGAGGTAGTGTGACACACACAAGAGCATTCGATCCTAAGGGGATAAATGGGGTAAAGAGAGATTAGACTAAGAACTAGGTAGAGACTCCTACTATGCTTCTAATGTACATATACATAGCCTTAGTTAGTTACTTATGATTATTTTAATTATGAATTCTCATGCTAAGTGGATTAACACATCGGGCATGGGTTTACCCCTAGCAACACTAGGTGACTCCCGCCAAGAGCCTGTGGCATAGCCGAACGTGGAGGATTACAAAGGACAGATAGGGCTATCACCACCTACTGTCTACCTCTTCAATCCGTGGTTCTACGAGACATTCAACATACTCTCTATCCTAGCAACATGCTAGCCTATTAAGTAATCACCTTAAGAGCCTAGGCACAAGCCATCCTAAGGCAATGAACTAAATCATCATTGAACCAATGTTAATTCATAGCATAAGTGATTCATATTAACATAGTCATATCATAGCTAATTGGACTATAGTGGAGGTTTATAGTGTTTATGATAATGTAATGAGCATGGTATAGCACAATCATAAATACCATTCCTACCACATACATGCAATCGACAATCAAACAAGAAACGCTTCATCCAAGTATATGAATAATCGAAGACTAAATATATCATCTTTATTATGAATAAAGTCACAAATACAAATAGGAATATGGGAGACATACCTTTCCTAATTGGGAAGAGACTCCTTCAACTCCTCTCCTACTTGGATTATGGACTAGAGACTCTCCTCTCTATAGCTTATACTCCTCTAAACCTATGGAGAGTAGTGGACACAATGGTTGATTACTCAAGTGGTGTGTGTTGAAGTGAGGGGTGAGGGATCCTATTTATAGCTTGGAGAAGGGTCGGTCCCCGCCACCGAAAGCACGCGAATCAGTCACCCATGACCTCTTCAAGTTGGGAGGAGCCAAGACGTGACGTTTGACCGCGTTTGGGGGCAAGAACAAGTCAGCCGACAACGGGGGGGGGGGGGGGGTGGGGGGGGGGGTCGGTCCACCTGGTCTTGGCCCTGTTGGGGTTGTGCTTCCTCCAGGTCTCTGTCAGATGGGTCTCATTCCTTTATATGGGTGCTACACCTTTAGATGGCCACAGATACTTCTGTTTGTGGGCCATTTGATCCATGTGGTTCCACATGTCATCGCTTGTTTGGCTGGAATGATATTTTATTGGATCCATCCCATTGTTTCACTTCATTTCTGCATATAATCCCTACATGCACTAATTTCTCCAAGGAGAAGTGGAAATAGGTTAAATAAAAAGGTGATGTGTGCAGGAAATGACAATTCCTTCACATAATTGAGTTATATTGACGGGTGAAATTGGTGTATAAGAGCCGTCAACAACTGTGACACCCGGTTCCGAAAATGAACCAAGTGAACGCATATGTGTGCCCAGGGTGTTCAACACACATACACGAGTGCATTCACAAAAGGGTATACAGAAAATTACCACAGAACAAGATTAATTAACCAAATTTTATTACACAAACCATATTATCTTCGAATACAAGCACTAATGAATATTAATGACAAGTTCAACTAATACAATGGAAACAAACTAATTAAGCAACTAAGCAAGCTAAGCAAAGGGGTATAGCCCAGCTCCATGCAACACCACTGGAAAAGCTGACGATAGACATGGCCTAGAAATCCGCATTATCGCCATTAAACTCCCAATCCTGACCTGCAAATGTTGGGGGAATTGCAAGAGTGAGTACATGTCGTACTCAACAAGTGTGGAAAGTATGACATGTGGCTGATACAAAAGACGAATATAATAATGGTTGAGTGCTGAAAAGTACATTAAAACATTTGAAAAGCAATATATTACATGTATGTGAATAAACCCATCATAAACCATAAGTAATATCATAGTACCAGTCCATATTCCACATCCATCATCATATACCAATATCCATATTCAATACCAGAAATTAATTCATAACCATCCATAACCATAATACCAACTGTAACCACCCAAAATCCCAATTTTCCTCTAATCATGTGAGGGTCCAGGTTGCTCATAACTGGGAGCACGGCTATCATGATAGTTTTAGACACACTCTGCAAAGGTTGTACCACTTTACCCACGTGTTTGTGATTTTATCACCTTTCGATGACTATAGAATCTCAATTATGCCAGCTCACACTTCCGTAGGTGTGTGGCTAAGAGATCACAAAATAGCCTTTACAGGATTACTAGCCTATTTAGACCCCACTGGGGTTTCACCGGTGGTGATGTCTCCAACTGAGCACATCTTCAACAAAGGGCCCCCTCTTGAGCCGTTCGGATCCCAGGGTAGTCCCACCAATCATCAAGACGACTCCTTCCCCGAGCATCCTTAATGGTCCAAATAGCACTGGCAAAGCCCTAATTAATCAGCTACGCCGCACCCATACATGGCCTCATGGAGGCACTGTAAATTCTGGATGGTTGCTCCACGAACCGGTCCTTAGATCTAAAGCATGTAAACCACCATACATCCAACCCATCCACATACCAGGATTGCTTAGATAACCCACTAAAATATCAGATTTAACCAGTTCATGTCAACCACAATCTCATTAATGCATAATAAAATTAAGTAGTGTAGTTGTTCTTCCATCCCAATTAATTAAGCGAAGCAAAAAGATAAAAATCTCGTCCCGACTCTCTACCATGTATTCAAGGTGACAAGGGTGGTCAAACAAAGCTACTAAACTTCCTATCATAGGATTTCCCATCAAAATTGACACAAGCATGCAGTTTTGCAAATAAAACATTTATTTTAAAAACAGAATCAATATGCTTCAAGGACACTTGCCTTGCTCTTGGGATTGATTAGGATCAAAGACTTCAAACTCTTGGTGCTGGAGATCCTCCGTGGCACTCTCTAGTGCAAATCCGTCTAATCCGCACAATAAACATACAAACAAGAAACACAATCAAAGAGTGCACAAATATTACTCAATATGACATGACATGCATGATTAATGCAAATGCAAGGTAGAACTTGTTAATAGATTGCTTCTAATGATCACTAACTAGTTATAATAGCTTTTAACAAGTTTATACATGTTAGGATGTGATTAGATCTAATTTTAGAATTAATTCAACACAATTTAACCAGGAAAATCGACTAGTCTGCTAGGGACCGGACAAGTCCACACTGCGCGAAACTGACGAACTAGTGTTTTCTAGATCGACGTGGATTTGGAGATTAGGGGTCGAATTCACCTAAGGAAAAAAGAATAAAAGGTATACTAGGTGTTTAGGACTCCAATGAATCAAGAAACTTGGAGGTAGCACTTGGATCTTGATGATCTAGGGTTGGTGATGAACTTGGAGGTGAATTGGTGACGAAGAACGAAAGCTTGGTGGAGATCTTGATCCTCTTTCGTTTCCTCCTCTACTTCTTCTTGCTTGGGATCTCCTCCTCCCTCCTTGATGGTGGCTCTCCACGAGCTAGGGTTTGGGTGGGGTGGAAAAGTGGCAAATAGATGTCAAGCCAAGGGGTGGGGTTGTTTATATAGAGGTGGAGGCTAGGGTTAGATGGATTTCGAGTTTGAGATGAGTAGAGGTCAGTTTAGAGTCCCACATGGGCTCTAAAAGAGTTAGGCACGACGTCCCTAGGCCCACTTAACGTGAAAACCAAGAAACAAGTCGTAAAACAAAAGATCAATTCAGAGTCGCGAAGTATCGTACAAGTTCAAAAAGGACCGGACTAGTCTGAAGTTAGTCAGAAAGAAATCGGACAAGTCTGGCCAAAAATTGGACAAGTCCGACTTTAGTCAGAGAGGAAAACGGACAAGTCCGCTGGAACACTGGACTAGTGCGAACAAGTCCAGGGACTTAGCAAATTTTCACGGATTCTTGGAACACCGAACTAGTCCGCATAAGACCGGACAAGTCCGAAAGTGTCTAGAGGCGAAATCAGACTAGTCTACAGAAAAAACAGACAAGTTCGATCGAGGTTAGAGAGAAATCGGACTAGTCCTCACCAAAATCGGACTAGTCCAGACTTTCAAGAATTTTAAGTGCGGTTTTGTTCCAAATAAATTTTAAACTCATTCCTCTTTATGTGGATCAATGTTAAACATGTATATGAATGTATGTAGGGCATGATGCATGAAAATGTGGGTGTTACAACAACGATCCTTAAGTGCCATATTTAGACCGTCAATTCACCTCATAATGTGCACAACATAGAAACACAATAGTGGTAGGGTTAAAAACTAGCCAATTCCACAAGTGTTGGTGTTTATTTTTATGCAGGTGAATTTAGACCCAAAATACCAGGACATGCAACGAGTAATCCATAAAATTGGATTTCGACGAATCAAGCAATGCCACGTGTCACCAAATGGATCAAATGACCCACAAAAAGAAGTATTCGAGGCCATCTGTAGGATCATAGAGCACGTGAAAAGCTACCAGAGGGGGGTGAATGGTAGATTTAAAAAATCTTACGCAGCGGAAACAATTAAATCCCAACCCCTTCTGCCGAAAAATGATCTGTTAAAGAAATCGTGTGTGAGACTAATCTAAATGTGCTTCACCATGAAAAAAGTGATATATATCAGAGAGAATCAAGTCACGAATAATACACAAGAAGAATCACTCAAATACGTCGAGAGAAACTCAAGTTATGATTGAAAGATCGAACAAAGGTCAAACTGTCCTACCCGAGAAAAACAGTTCTAGAACGCTGCAAAGAAACTCGTGTAGATCATAAACCACAAATCCAATGACCGTGAAATTTTGACATATGATATATAATCAAGTTTTGAAGACAACCCAAAAAGAATCACGTCAATTGGATCTGTAAAACTCGAGTTATGATAAAACCACCGACGAAAGGTAGTGCTGTCTAGAAACTCGACGAGTAAAACATGTCTGGAACAAGTCGGACGAACAAGGTACAAAAATTCTTTCAAACAACGAATTTTACTCAATATAACACAAGAGGAACAGCGCCAAAGTCGTGCACCACGAGCTTTGTCCTCCCTTGCTTATATAACCAGCCCTTAGGCCAACCTAATCTCAACTAGGACTCTAACCCTACTCAGATCACGAATCGAAACTTTCTATAACTGCTTAGGACTCTTCTATACGCAGATAGAAGCAATCTTAAGACTTCCAAACACCTTAGGAACGTATCCCACATTGCTAAAATAACTAAAATTCGTAACTCATACGAAATCCTATCATAACCAACTCGATACTTTCCATACCGAGCCATAACCGACTCTGCCGCAACCAAAGTCATCAACCGATACGATCCAATCCTTCCAACCAGATCTTCCCATCCATAAACCATCTTCGGAACCTTGTTTTCACGTCATGCACCGCATGCATACATGCAAACACCTTCCTTCAACGTCTAGTAACCTTCATATGCATTGCCCTTGATTCAATCATCCTGCGCGACCTCCTGACCCGCTCAACCACAATTCCTCCTGAATTTGGTTGTTGGAACCTCATCTCCTCCGTGAGACTAGTCCAAAGGATCCTATCATCAGCCATGACTTGAACTCGAGCAACAGCTGCACATGAACAAACAACCAATCCGTACGAGCCCAAGTCTGCGACTTGACTCAAGTGAGTTCCGAACACAACACCTTACGTGAGCACCTCACATAAGCATGTTGCAAAGCATAGAAAAACGATATCAGCCATATCAACCAACACGCACCAAAAACATAGTAAAAGAATACTAAGCAAACTTTCCAACAATGTAAAGCAAGTTCGAAACATTTCACATTAAAAGCTGGAACATTGCGATCAAGCACCAGACCTTGCCAAAGCTAACCGAAGCTTGAGCTGGAGCTTACCAAAGCTAGTACAACCTAGCACAGGAGCTTACAAAAGCTAGTACAACCTAGCGTCGGAGCTAACCAAAACCAGTCGGAACTAGTCATCCCAAAGTCGGAGCTAGAAAAACATGTCAGAGCTAACCAACATAAGTCGGACCTAGCAGAACATATCAGAGCTTAACAAAGACATGCCGGAGCTATCAAAGACATGCCAGAGCTAAAGACAAAGCTCACTGGAGCTACCCAAAAACATGTCGGATCTAGACAAAGAAAGTCGGACCTATTGTCGGACCTTGCTAAAAAGATGTTATGGCAGCATTCAAAACTTTTATTGTCAAAATCAATGTATTCAGCACACATAGGTCTCACAATCTCCCCTTGATGAATGCATTGGCAACACCATTTAAATCCAAACATTGGCTTATTCACATTAAAAGTTTTGAAAACAATTTCTCCCCCTTTGTAAAACAGAAATAAATGAGAAGAAAAACAAATTCTCCCCCTGAGAAGAATCATGCCAAAACAATTGTGAATATGTGATGTGTAATCAATTTCTCACCCTTGCATACTTATCTCTTTTTTTTTTAAATTCACATATTGTCTCTCCCCCTTTGACAATGTATTCAACAAGGTACAAAAGAGAATTTTCAAAATGTTATGAGCATATTATAACATATACATATAAGCAAAGCTCACCCAAGTCATACTATCAAGTAACTTACACTATCACATCAATGAGATACATAAATAGTGTAAGCCATGCTAGAGATCAAGTGTAATTTTCAATTTTAGCAGGTCATGATCTCATAAACTTAACTATTTCAAAACATGAAAGCATGTCACTTGTTGCTGCATTTTAATATTTTTCAAAGCATAAATTTAGAGCATATGATATTTGCAAGAGATTATATGTGCATCTGCCTTATTCTAACCAACCAAGCCAAGCCTATGTCATTTGACAATCAAAAGCTTAAGGACATGGTTTTAGTCATACACAACTTCTTCCAAGTTCATATCTAAGTGCAATGATAAGCCATCTCAAAAGAAGAAGTGTGATGCATGCATATTCTCTTGATCTTTTCTCAACTTATATTTGTTCACAAAAACTCAACATGTGAGTTGATTGCTTGATTAATTCTTTATGATTAAAAGCACTTGTGAGCATGCACCTAGTTCAAAACAGCAAGAAAGCATGCACCTAGTTCAAAACAGCAAGAAAGTTCAGCCATGACCAGATTTAGTGTAAGTAATTATTCCAATTACTAGACATGGCAAAAACTACACAATGTATAACACGAGTAATGTAGTAAGAACTTTCAGCATGTAAAAGGAATCACGAAGTCATATATGTATGAAATACTATGCTCGTATTATTTAAGTTCATATTCTCACATAGACTTCTAAAATTTCAAACTCCCCCTCAATTTAAACCATGAGGATGCATAACCCCTATTTCACTATGAATGTAACAAAAAAGAGTGAAATCCAAATGTTTTGTAAAAATGTCAGCCAATTGTTGTTCGGTATCTACATGGTGAAGCACAATGTCTCCTTTTTCAACATTATCACGGAGAAAGTGATACCTAATGTCAATGTGCTTAGTTCTAGAATGTTGCACAGGGTTTTTAGCAATGCAAATAGCACTGGTGTTGTCACAAAACAGTGGAACACTATCTAGATCAACCCCATAATCCTTAAGTGTTTGAACAATCCAAAGAATTTGTGAACAAGCACTAGCAGCAGCTACATATTCAGATTCGGCTGTGGATTGTGCAACTGAATTTTGTTTTCTAGAGGACCAAGAAACAAGTGAATTACCAAAAAAATGACAAGCACCGGGAGTATTTTTCCTATCAATCCTACAACCTTCAAAATCAGCATCGGAAAAAGCTTACAAAGTAACGGTTGAGGAAGAAGGAAGAAAAATGCCAAATTCTTGAGTTCCATGTAAGTACCTGAGAATCCTTTTGACAGCTTGACGATGTGAAGCACGTGGGGAGGCTTGAAACCGTGCACAAAGACATACGCTGAATTGTATGTCCAGTCTTGATGTCGTGAGGTACAAAAGTGATCTGATCACGCTTCTATATTCTTTTTGATCCACGGGTTCACCATCTTCAACAAGTTCAAGTGTTATTGTTGTTCCCATTGGTGTCCGAAGAGGCGTGCTTTTGTCCATGTTGAAGCGCCTTAGGAGGTCTTTTGTATACTTCATTTGATGCACAAAGGTACCCTCCTTGGTTTGCTTGATTTGCAGCCCCAAAAAGTACGTGAGTTCTCCCATCATACTCATCTCAAATTCTGAACTCATCATAGCTGAAAACTTGGACACAAGATCATGAGAAGCACGACTAAAGATAATATCATCCACATACACTTGAACGAATAATGAGTCATTGCCATGCTTAAGCACAAAAAGAGTTTTATCAACCTTGCCCATAGTAAACCCCTTTTCAAGTAAGAATGTTTTTAACCTATCATACCATGCTCTAGGGGCTTGTTTGAGACCGTACAAGGCTTTGGACAGCTTGTAAACATGATTAGGAAAATCTGAATTTTCAAAACCCGGTGGTTGTTTGACATAAACCTCCTCATCTATGTAGCCATTAAGAAAATCACTTTTAACATCCATTTGATATAGCTTAAAACCTTTAGATGCAGCAAAAGCAAACGAAATTCTTATGGCTTCTAATCTAGCAACATGAGCAAAAGTTTCATCAAAATCTAGACCTTCAACTTGAGTGAAACCTTGAGCAACCAACCTAGCCTTATTCCTAACCACAACCCCATCCTCACTTTGCTTATTTTTAACACCCATTTAGTTCCAATCAAAGTGTGACCATGAGGAGGAGGTACAAGTTTCCAAACATTATTTCTTTCAAAATTTTCTAATTCTTCTTGCATGGCAATAATCTAAGATTCATTAGTGAGTGCGTGTGATATATCTTTGGGTTCAAAAGAAGCAACAAAAGCAGAATGAGCATGCGAGTTTGGATCGCAAAACCTGGACTGTGTAACTGGTTCATGCAAGCTTCCAATAATCTGTTGTGGAGGATAAATTTTGAGAACCCAGAGGGGAGTGGACACTTCACAAGCTTCTTCTTCTTCTTCATGTTCATCACAAATCGATGAGCTTGTGACATGAGGAGGATCTGGACCAACAATGGTGGTCATTGGTGCTGGCTGTGAATCAAAATCAAGAGCTCGAACAATGTCATTAGCTGCTGAATTTTCAGGCAGTAGCTCCACCTATTCCTCATCTTCAACAAAAATGCTCTCCCCCTGCGGATATGGATCTGGACCTGCAATGTTTGAGCTAGTACTTGGGCTAGATTCATCAAAATACACTTCACAAGTCTCCACAATTTTGTTAGTGTCAAGTAAAAACAATCGGTAGCCTCTAGTATGAGATAGATAACCAAGAAACATGCTATCAATGGATCTAGGTTCAAATTTATCAAGATTACCATGTTTCTTAACAAAGAATTTGCAACCAAAGACCCGAAAGTGCGTAACACTAGGCCTATGTCCAAACCGGAGCTCATATGGTGTTTTACCTATCTTAGCGCGCAAGAAAACATGATTTGAGACATAACAAACGGTTGCAATCGCATCAGCCCAAAATTTCCTAGGAGTTTGATATTCATCAAGCATAGTCCTAACAATCTTAACTAAGGTTCTGTTATTTCTTTCCACAACACCATTTTGTTGAGGTACATATGGTGAAGAAAATTGATGATCTATTCCATTTTCAGCACAAAAGTGATTAAAAGATTGATTTTTAAATTCAGTTCTGTTATCACTTCAAATTGCTTTTAAAGATCCTGGGTGATCAATTGATAATCTAAGAAATAAAGTTCTAAAGTGACTAAAAGCTTCATTCTTAGACACCACAAAGTAAACCCAAGAGTATCAAGAATAATCATCAACAATAACAAGAACATACCATTTACCTCCGAAGGATTGAACACGTGAAGGTCCTACGGTGTCAAGGTGCAAAAGTTGACCCGATTCATTTTTCATTATTATTGTGAGAGGAGTATGTGAACCTGCAACCATCTTAGCATGTCTACAAGAAGAGCACACAATTTCTTTGTTCTCTTTTAGCTTATGCAGCCCACGTATGCGATCAAGAGCACTAACACGAGTTAGGTGATCAAAGCCTATGTGACCAAGTCTACGATGCCAAAAATATAAAACCTTTGAATCATTAGTAACTATACACCTATGCTTAGAGGAAGAAATATCAAAATCAGCTTTAAAAACTCTTCCAAACCGATACATGTTAAAAATAAGCTCACTATTTGAACCTACAACTTTGCAGCAGTTTTTATTGCAAATAATTTCCAGATTTTCATCTAGCAATTGTGAGACAGAAAGCAAGTTGTATTTCAAGTTTTTGACAAGTGCCACATCCATCAAAGTGTAGTGATCATTTACTCTAACCGAACCCTTAGCAATTATAGGAGTTGAAGAATTATCGGCAAAAGTAACATTCTCTACACGTGACACAAAAGAGAGGGAGGAGAACCATTCTTTGTTACCGGTCATGTGGCGTGAGCAACCTGAATCCACAATCCAAATGTTCTCCTTCCTCAAGCATGTAACCAACATAGAAGCACAATACGTCGATTACTCAATACTGGGGTTAGTCAAAAGGCATTTAGGTATCCAGTACTGAGTCAAACGACGTGCAGCAGGAAAAACACGCGAAAGCTGAGATAAAACAGCAGGTTTATGAGTCAAAGTTTGAGGTTTTTTATTCGTAACTACTGACCTATAAGGTGTTACTTGTGTAGCACAAAAATCAGTAGCTCCGGAGGCAAAAACAGAAGGTCCGGAGGTAAACATTGAATGTTTTTGTCTCATAACAGCAGGTTGCATGTTCCTGGCATTCGGTTTAATATGTGCAGCAAATTTTGCATGAAAGTTATGAGATCTAGCAATCATTCTTTCCCTTTTCTGTTGTTTAGCTATTCTACAAAAAAATCTATGACATGACCATCTCTACCACAGTAGGTACAATGAAATTTAACTTTGTGTTCATGTCTAGATAAGCAAGAAATATATTTATTTGAAACCGAATGAGACAACACTCCTGCAGATTTGAAAACCACTTCTTTTTGTTTAGGAACTATTTGAATCAAACCACTTCCTAATGACTTTACAATTTTAGGTGGATGTGCCTTAGCATGAGCTTGAGAATCAAAACCTCAACCAGTTATATCATTGCAAGACTTGGAAGAATTTAGCAGCAAGTTTAGGTTCTTATTCCCATTACAAAATCGATCCAATGTCCTATGCATGTTATCAAGTTTATTGGACAGATCAAGGCAATTTTCACATGAAGTTTTCCTTTTAATTTGCAAATGGAACAATATTTAACTTCATGATAATGTATAGCATTACTCAATATTGAAATTTCATTCATAGCATCTTTTAGTTTCTTTTCAAGATCATCACAACTAGAACAATACAAATCATTTGTAGAACAAGAAGCATCTTTTAAGTTTCCAATGTCAAGTGCAGCAAGCTTTTTGTTCTTTTCAATTTCAAGTTCAAGTCTACCTAGAGTAGGGGAATGTGCAGTTCTTAATGTGGACAATTGTTGATAGATTAAATCACACGAGGGACAAGAATCATCACTAGGAATCAAGGTTTTGAAATGGTTGATTTCAGATTCTAGTGATTCAATTTTAGTAGCATTATCCCTAAGCTTTTTGTCTTTTTTCTTAACAATAATAGTTGCACGAGAAATTGCCTTACACATTTCATTACAGGTAGAACATACCTCATCATCGTCACTGTCGTGTTCTGCATCCTCTTGACTTGATCTTGATCTTGTTTTGCCCGCCATGAAGCATAAGTTGGCCAAATCATCTTCATCTTCGTCACTTCCAATGTCCACGTCGCTTGAGCCATGTTCCTGGAGTGCGGAGATAAAACTGTTCACCAGTTGGCAATCTGTAAAGCCTTTCTTCTTTTTCTTATCATTTGTTGAGGAGTGATTTGTCCTTGATTGTTTTTCTTCTTGGGAAGTAGAACCTGAAAGGTTAGGGCATTATGTACAAAAGTGTCCTGTCTTACCATATTTGAAGCATCGTTAAGGTCCGGAGCTTCCTCTCCTTCTAGTTCTCACATTTTGCAATGCTTTTGAGAACCTAGTAGAGAGAAGTGCTAGCTCCTCCTCTGGAAATTCCTCGATCTGCTCTAGGGTTAGTGAGGACAACAAAGCAAGAGTATTGCAAGATGATGATTGGCCGGAGCTAGGCATATCACGTTGTGAGACAAATGCAATAGACTTATTTGGGTTCTTACGTGATAAGATGTCAATTTCATGAGTTTTGAGTTTAGAGTAAAGAACGTATAAAGTAAGTGTACTCATGACAGTAGATTCACAAATAGATGTAACTTTGATCTCCCAGATTGACATGTCTAATGCACTAAGAAGTTGCCTAGCATTTTCAGCATCAGGAAAATTGACGTTGACACTACGCAAGTTACTGAGAATTTTGTTAAAGCGAGCAAAGAGATCATCCGATGGAATCACCGGGTTGCATCTCGAAGCGCATGTATTCTTTCTTGAACATGTTATAACTTACCTCCTTGATCATGTTGGATCCTTCGTGATAGTCACAAAGTGCTCTCCATAAATCGTATGCCGATCGGAGATGTGCAACGCGGTTGAAGTCGCTCTGAGTGAGTCCTTGGATGATCAAGTTTTGGGCTTTGTTGTTGTTGTCGACGTCCCGTAGGTTTGTAGCCGTAACTTGATCGTTAGATGGCACTTCGTAAGGATTGTACACCTTCTCCCATATTGCGAAGCCTTGCGCCTGGATGGAAGCCTCCATGCGTGTCTTCCAAACCTGAAAATCAATACTAGCAAACACACAAGGTTTGACGAAGTATTTCTCCATGATGATTAGTAAAAAACACGTGCAAATCACAATGATTGGACCAACGTGACTCTGATACAATTATAGGATTGAAGAGCACGTGAAAATCTACCAGAGGGGGATGAATGGTAGATTTAAAAAATTTTACGCAGTGGAAACAATTAAATCCCAACCCCTTCGGCAGAAAAACGATCTGTTAAAGAAATCGTGTGTGAGAGTAATCTAAACATGTTTTACCGTGACAAAAGTAATATATATCAGAGGGAATCAAGTCACAAAGAAAACACAAGAAGAATCACTCAAATCCATCGAGAGAAACTCAAGTTATGATCGAAAGATCAAACAAAGGTCAAACTGTCCTACCCGAGAAAAAACAGTTCTGGAACGCTGCAAAGAAACTCGTGTAGATCAGAAACCACATATCCAATGACCGTGAAATTTTGAAAGATGATATATAATCGAGTTGTGAAGACAACCCAAAAATAATCATGTCAATTGTATCTGTAAAACTCGAGTTATGATAAAACCACCGATGAAAGGTAGTGCTGTCCAGAAATTCGACGAGTAAAACTTGTCTGGAACATATCGGACAAACAAGGCACAAAAGTTCCTTCAAACTACGAATTTTATTCAATAGAACACTAGAGGAACAGCCCCAAAGTCGTGCACCTCGAGCTTTGGCCTCCCTTTCTTATATAACCAGCCCTTAGGCCAACCCAATCTACACTAGGACTCTAATCCTACTCAGATCACGAATCGAAACTTTCCATAACTGCTTAGGACTCTTCTATACGCAGATAGAAGCAATCTTAAGACTTCCAAACAACTTAGGAACGTATCCCACATTCCTAAAACAACTCAAATTCGTGACCCATACGAAATCCTATCATAACCAACTTGATACTTTCCATACCGAGCCATAACCGACTCCACCACAGCCAAAGTCATCCACCGATACGATCCAATCCTTCCAACCAGATCTTCCCATCCATAAACCATCTTCGGAACCATGTTGCCACGTCATGCACCACATGCATACGTGCAAACACCTTCCTTTGACGTCCAGTAACCTTCATATGCACTGCCCTTGATTCAATCATCCTGCGCGATCTCCTGACCCGCTCAACCACAATTCCTCCTGAATTTGGTTGTTGGATCCTCATCTCCTCCCTGAGACTAGTCCAAAGGATCCTGTCACCAACCATGACTTGAACTCAAGCAACACATATACATGAACAAACAACCAATCCGTACGAGCCCAAGTCCGCGACTTGACTCAGGTCAGTTCCAAACACAACACCTTACGTGAGCACCTCACATAAGCATGTTGCAAAGCATAGCAAAACGATATCAGCCATATCAACCAACACGCACCAAAAACATAGTAAAAGAATACTAAGCAAACTTTCCAACAATGTAAAGCAAGTTCGAAACATTTCACATTAAAAGCCGCAACATTGCGATCAGGCACCGGACCTTGCCTAAGCTAACCGAAGCTTGAGCCAGAGCTTACCAAAGCTAGTGCAACCTAGCGCCGGAGCTTACCAAAGCTAGTACAACCTAGCGCCGGAGCTTACCAAAGCTAGTACAACCTAGCACCAGAGCTAACCAAAACTAGTCGGAACTAGTCATCCCAAAAGTCGGAGCTAGAAAAACATGTCGGAGCTAACCAACATAAGTCGGACCTAGCAGAACATATCGGAGCTTAACAAAGACATGCCGGAGCTATCAAAGACATGCCGGAGCTAAAGATAAAGCTCACCGAAGCTACCCAAAAACATGTTGGATCTGGACAAAGAAAGTCGGACCTATTGTTGGACCTTGCTAAAAAGATGTTATGACAGCATTCAAAACTTTTATTTTCAAAACCAATGTATTCAGCACACATAGGTCTCACACAATCCAACGGTGTAACACCAATATCAGTCAATGGGACCCACCTGGTAGAGACCTGGAAGAAGCACACCGCAAAAGGAGCCAAGACCAGGTTGGCCGACTCCCCTGGTCGGCCGACTAGGTCCTAGCGCCAAACGCGGTCAAATTCCACGTGTTTGCTCCTCCCGACTTGAAGAGGTCATGGGTGGCTGATTCACGCGCATTTGGTGGCGGGAACCGACTCTTCTCCCCCTTATAAATAGAACCCCACACCTCACTTCACACACATCACAAAAAGGTTAGAATAGAATACCACTCCAAAGGTTTAGAGTAGTCCTAGAGGTTACCAAGTAGAAGGAGAGTGTGGTGAAGAGTTTAGGAGAAGGAGGCTTGGGCTTATCAAGTCCCTCTTCTACACTTGTATCCCTACAAAGGTTCTCAAATCAAGTAAGCCCTTTGTGAATTCAATTCAAGTTTGATTCTCAATTCATAATAGTTTTGACAAGTAGTTCCTTGTGGATTCATTGCTTTAATTCATTAGAGGCTCTAGTTGTAGCTTTGTGTTCGAAATAACTAGAGTTGTGATTTAGAACATAAGCTTGGTGCTTAGGTTAGAAATCACCAGTGAATATCTCATAGATCCACAGATTGAAGAGGTAGGTAGTAGGTGGTGATAGCCCTATCTGTCCTTAGTAATCCTCCACGTGCGGCTATGCCATAGGCTCTTGGCGGGAGTCGTCCTATTGTTGCTAGGGGTAAACATGTGCCTGAAGCAAGCAGCTACTGCAAATTTTTTTGAATTAGAATCAATACTTTGAGTTCCTCTCTCTTCCTCGCCTACAAAATAACTTTGTGTCCTTGGGTGAATTAGTTCGTAAGATTACACACACGTTCCTTGGATTCGATACCCTTGGGAATACTCCTTAAGGCGAAGTGCTACACGGTAGTTTTCGTGCGCTTGCATATTTTATCTACGATGTAAGAAACGTCAACAAGCATTTATGGTGTTGTTGTCGGGGACGGTTGTTGTTAATCTTTGAACCTTGTTCACCCTCGTATCTATCTTCTTATCCTATCTTTCCGATTCTTACCGCCACCACATATATGGAGCAGCCCACCATTCTATCATATTCTGCCCCAGAGGGCAAGTTCTGTGAGCCACCGCCTTTGACGGAACCTAATTGTTCTACCAGGCTTTATAGCCATGGTTCGGGAGCAATCCTGCTTAGGAACAGATTGTCAAAACCCTTACCACCATCTAAGAGAGTTCGAACAATAGTGTTCATGCCTTCTAATTAAGGGTATGACACAAGAGACTCTCAAATGGAGGTTGTTTCCTTTTTCTCTCAAGGAAAAAGCCAAACAATGGTACGATCACAATGTTGGGAAGACAAATGGAAATTGAAGAGAATTACGAGATAGATTTTAGCTTGCTTTCCTTCCAATTGCTCGAATTGTTTTCTTACTAAAGGAAGTACTATGCTTCTAGCCAATGGAGAAGGAATCCATAGGTGCAGCCTGGGATAGATTTTCTCTTTTGAGAAACTCCAGCCTAGATTTGTCCATTCCCGATCCGTTGCTTTTGCAACACTTTTATATGGGATAGAACAAAGAATCTGCCCTACATCTTGACATTACGGCTGGAGGATCTTTCCTCCATAAGACGCTGGAAGAAGGTAAGGATCTTATAGACTGAATTCTAGAAAATTCCTCCTTCATTATGGGTCTTAATGAGCCCCCTCAAGAGGAAATAGTGTCAAGATATGAGTATAAGGAAGAACCTATCTCTTGCTGTAACACCCTCATTTTCATGCATCATGCGTTGTATAAGTTCATATACATGTTTAACATTAATCCACATAAAAAGGAATGAGTTTAAAATGAATTAGAAGCAAAACCACACTCAAAAGTTCTGAGAAGTGTGGACTAGTCCAATTTCTCTTTGACCTCCCTCGAACATGTCCATTTTTGTTGTGGACTAGTCCGTTTTTCTCTCTGTACAACTTTCGGACTTGTCCGGTCCATTGCGGACTAGTCTGGTATTCCAATTCCTTGAAATTTCGCCAAGTCCATAGACTTGTCTGGACTTGTCCGACATCTAGCAGAGTTGTTTTTTATCCTCTCTCAGCAAGTTTGCACTTGTACGATGTCTAGTCTGAACTTTTCTGATATCTCTCTGATTAACTTCAGACTAGTCCGGCCTATTGCGGACTTGTCCGATGATCGCGATTCCGAGTTGATCTTTTGTTCCACGACGTGTTTTTGGGTTTTACCTTAAGTGGTCCTAAGGACGTCGTGTCTAACCCTTTTTGGAGCCCATGTGGGACCCCACACCAGCCTCCACCCACCCCAAAATCGAAATCCATCAAACCCTAGCCCTCCACCCCTATATAAACAACCCCACCTCTTAACTTTACATCTCTTTGCCACTTTCAAAACACACACAAACCCTAGCTCATGGATAGCCACCGCCAAGGAGGGAGAAGGAGATCCCGAGCAAGAAGAAGAAGAGGAGGAAACAAAAAAGGATCAAGTGACCAAGATGTCCATCAAGTTTGTGTTCTTCATTAACAATTCACCATCAAGTTCTCTTCATCAACCCTAGATCGTCAAGATCCAACTGTTGCCTTGTAACACCCTCATTTTCATGCATCATGCATTGCATAAGTTCATATACATGTTTAACATTAATCCACATAAAAAGGAATGAGTTTAAAATGGATTTAAACCAAAACCACACTCAAATGTTCTGAGAAGTGCGGACTAGTCCATTTCTCTATGGCCTTGCTTGGACATGTCTGTTTTAGTGCGGACTATTCCGGTTTTTGCCTTTGTACAGTTTTGGACTTGTCCGGTCCATTGCGGACTAGTCCGGTATCCCAATTCCTTGAAAATTTTGCTATGTCCCTGGACTTGTCTGATGTCCACCGGACTTGTCCATTTTCTCATTGACTAAAATCGGACTTGTCCGCCTTTGGCCAGAATTATTTGATTTTCCTTTGAACAAGTTTGAACTTGTCCGATATAGTCCGGACTTGTCCGTTTTCGCCTCTGTCAATCTTCAGACTAGTCTGGCCTTTTTCGGACTTGTCTGGTAAATCGCGATTCTGAGTTGATCTTCTATTCCACAACTTATTTTTGGGTTTTACCTTAAGTGGGTCTAAGGACGTCGTGTCTAAAACTTTTTGGAGCCTATGTGGGACCCCACACCGGCCTCAACCCACCCCAAACTCAAATCCCTTGAAACCCTAGCCTCCACCCTATATAAAAAACCCCACCCCTTGACTTTATATCCTTTTGCCTCAATTGAAAGACCACAAACTCTAGTTTGTGGATAGCCACGATCAAGGAGAGAGAAGGAGATCCCGAGCAAGAAAAGAAGAGGAGGAAACGAAAGATGATCAAGTGATCAAAATCTCCACCAAGATTTTGTTCTTCATCAACAATTCACCTTCAAGTTCTTCATGAACCCTAGATCGTCAACATCCAAGTGTTGCCTCCAAAACCCTTGATTCATTGGAGTTCTAAACACCTTGTATACCTTCTACTTCCACTTTCTCACGTGAATTCAACCCCGCTTCTCCAAATTCACGTGGATCTAGAAAACCCAGTTCGCTGTTCCTGCGATGGACGAAATAGTCCGTTCCCAAGTGGACTAGTCCGATTTTGCTGACTGTTTTCTGCTGAATTAAATCTAAATTGTTTCGAATCAACTCCAAACCTATCCAAACTTGTTAAAAGATATTAGAACTAGTTAATAAACATCATTAACAACTCATTAACTAGTTTTGCTTCGCATTTGCATTAATCATGCATGTCATATTGAGTAATATATGTGCACTTATTGATTGTGATTCTTGTCTTGTATGTTTATTGCATGGATTAGACAGATTTGCACTAGACAGTGCTGTAGAGGACCTCCAGCACCAGGAGTTTGAAGGCTTTGACCCAAACCAAACCCAAGAGCAAGGCAAGTGTCCTTGAAGTCATTGATCCTGTTTCTAAAATAAATGTTTTGTTTGCAAAACTGCATGCTTGTGTCAATTCGATGATAATCCTATGATAGGAAGTTTACTAGTTTTGTTTGACCACCCTTGTCACCTGGAGTACATGGTAGAGAGTCAGGAAGGGCTTTTTACCTTTGCTTCTCTTAATTAATTGGGATGGGAAAACAACTATACCATTTAATTATGCATTAATGAGATTATGGTTAGTATGAACTGGTTAATATGATGCAGTAATGGGATATGTAAACAACCATGGTACGGGGATGGGTTGGATGCTATGGTGGTTTCGCTTGCTTTAGATCGAAGGACCGGTTCGTGGAGCAACCATCCAGGAATTACAGTTACACCACGAGGCCAAGTGTGGGTGTGGCATAGCTGATTATTTAGGGTATTGCTAGTATTGAGCGGATCATTTGGCGCACCGTGGAAGGGAAGTCTTATTGGGTTTGGATATGGTTGGCGAGACTCCCTGGGATCCGAATGGCACAAGAGTGGGCCCTTGGTTGAAGATGTGCTCAGCTGGAGACATCGCCACCGGTGAAACCTCAGTGGGTCCATACATGCTAGTAATCCCTTTGTAAAAGCTATTTTGTGATATCTTGGCCAAATAACGACGGAAGTGTGAGACGGCATCATTGAGGTTCTAGTCACTGGAAGGTGGTGAAATCACAAACACATGGGTAAAGTGGTACAACCTCTGTAGAGTGTCTTAAAAACTATCATGATAGTCGTGCTCCCGGTCATGAGCAACCTGGACCCTCACATGATTAGAGGAAAATTGAACTTGGGATTTGGGATGGTTTTGTAATGGTTATGGTTGATAATATGGTTATGAATTGAATTATGGTATTGGATATGATTAATGGTAATGCGAAATCTGGAATATGGATGATGGTAATGAAATATGGACTGGTATTATGATAACTACATGGTTTATGATAGGTATACTTCACATACATATAATATATTGCTTTTCAAATGTTTTAATGTACTTTTCAGAACTTAGCCTTTATTATATTTGCCATTTGAATCAGCTACATGTCATACTTTCCACACTTGTTGAGTATGGCATGAACTCACCCTTGCAATTCCCCCACCAATAGTTGCAGGTCAGATTTGGGAGTATAACGGTGATAATGCAGAGTTCTTGGCCGTGTCTACCGTCAACTTTGCCTGTGCTGTTGATTGGAGTTGTACTATCCCTTGTGCCTAATTGCTTAGTTGCTTAGTTGCTTCTTTAGTTTATTTCTGCTGCATTAGTTCAAACTTGTCATTAATAATCATTAGAGCTTGTATTTTAGGTAACCTGAATTATGTAACAAAAGTGGTTAATTAATCCTGTTATGTGGTAATTTTTTGTATATCCTTTTGTTAATGCACTCGTGTATGTGTGTTGAACGTCCTGGGCACACATATGCATTCACTTGGTTCATTTTTGGAACCGGGTGTCACATGCCTCCAAAGCCCTTGATTCATTGGAGTTATAAACACTTGGTATACCTTCTATTTCCTCTTTCTCATGTGAATTCAACCCAGTTTCCCCAAATTCACGTCGATCTAGAAAACCCTAGCTCGCTGTTTCTGCGAAGGGCGGACTAGTCCGACCCTACAGCGGACTAGTCCAGTTTGGCTGTCTATTTTCTGCTAAATTAAATATAAATTGATTTCAATCAATTTCATACCTTTCCAAACTTTTTAATAACCATTAGAACTAGTTAGTAAACATTATTAACAACTCATTAACTAGTTTTGCTTTGCATTTGCATTAATCATGCATATCATGTCATATTGAGTAATATATGTGCACTCATTGATTGTAATTCTTGTCTTGTATGCTTATTGCGCGGTTTAGACGGATTTGCACTAGAGAGTGCTGCGGAGGACCTCCAGCACCAGAAATTTGAAGACTTTGACCAAAAAACTGAGCCCAAGAGCAAGGCAAGTGTCCTTGAACATATTGATCCTGTTTTTACAATAAATGTTTTGTTTTCAAAACTGCATGCCTGTGTCAATTTAGTGGGAATTCCTATGATAGGAAGTTTACAATCTTTGTTTAACCACTCTTGTCACCTGGAATACATGGTAGAGAGTTGGGAAGGGCTTTTTACCTTTGCTTTACTTAATTAATTTGGATGGGAAAACAACCATACTATTTAATTATGCATTAATGAGATTATGGTTATTATGAACTGGTGAATATGATAGGGTAATGGGTGATCTAAGCAAGCCTAGTATGTGGATGGGTTGGAAGACATGGTGGTTGCTCGCTTTAGATCTAAGGACAGTTCATGCGAAAATATGCAAGGACTACAGTGCCACCACGAGGCCAAGTATGGGTGCGGCATAGTTGATTAATTAGGGTATTGCTAGTGTTGAGCAGATCATTTGGCGCACCAGGGCAGGAGAGTCGGATTGGGTTTGGATTTGAGGCGGGACTCCCTAGGATCCGAATGGCACGAGAGGGGGCCCTTGGTTGAATATGCGCTCAGTTCGAGGCATCATCACCGGTGAAATCTCAGTGGGTCTGTACATGCTAGTAGTCCCTTTGTAAATGCTATTTTGTGATCTCTTGGCCATACACCAAAGGAAGTGTAATTAGCACAATGGAGGCTTTCTTTAGTCGCCGACGGGTGATGAAATCACAAACATGTGGGTAAAGTGGTACAAACTCTGCAAAGTATTAAAACTATCATGATAGCCGTGCTCCCCGGTTAAGAGCGCCTGGATGACCTACATGATTAGAGGGGTTTTGATATTGGGATGGTTTGGTATCGGTCATGGGATGGTATTATAGTTTATGGCAATGGATATGGTTAATGGTAATGAGAAGTCTGGTATATGGATGATGTAATGAAATCTAGACTGGTATTATGATAACTACATAGTTTATGATGGGTTTACTTCACATATTTACAATATATTGCTTTTCAAATGCTTTAATGTACTTTTCAACACTTAGCCTTTATTATTTCGTCATTGGAATCAGCTACATGTCATACTTTCCACACTTGTTGAGTAAGACATGTACTCACCCTTGCAATTCCCCCACCAACAGTTGCAGGTCAGGATTGGGAGTATAACGTTGATAATGCGGAGTTTTAGGCCGTGTCTGTTGTCAGCTTGTCTGTGGTTTGATTGGAGCTGCGCCATATACTCTTTTCTTAGCTGCATAGTTGCTTTATTTAGTTTATTTCCGCTACATTAGTTCAAACTTGTCATTAATATTCATTAGAGCTTGTATTCGTGGATATTCTGAATTCTGTAATAAAAGTGCTTAATAAATCGTGTCTTGTGGTAAATTTATGTATATCCTTTTGTGAATGCACTCGCGTATGTGTGTTGAACGTTCTGGGCACACATATGCGTTCACTTGTTTCTTTTTCGGAAATGAAAGTCACACATGCTTATCTCAAACCTTGTCGGATGAATCCTCTCCCGAACCAAAAACTATGAAGAAAGAAGAAATTCAACCTTCGAAGTTTCCCTTCTACTATGAGGAAGAGATATTTGAAGATTTTGTAAATACCTTGAAGTACTCTTGCCATAGGAAACCATCATTGCCATCAACTCCACCTGACCCACCTGATGGAGTGTTTATCCAACAAGAAGTTAAGGAGTGAACCTCTATTCTAAGCAGAGAATGGACTTCGGAAGTTGAGTAGTCACCCGAAATTCTTCGGATGACCTCACCTTTGACAACTATTTTATGCTTTATTAGAGGGACACTATTGAACGTACTATACAACCCCACTGTTGAAGCAAATCTCATTTCCGATTCTTGTGCTCTCGCCATTCTAGGTGATGTGCCATTGGCACCAACATATAAATCCTTTCGAGATTCTTTCGGAAACATCCTTGAAGGATGCGGGGATTTACAACAAGTGTCTATGAGACACAAAGATGTTGAGGCAACAATAGATTTCCATTTGTTCGAAATTCAATACTCGGGCATTATGATTGGGATTCCCATCGAGAAATTTCTCATGGAAATTCCCTTGGAAGGAAGCCTCAATGTCAAACTTGGACGGAGAAAATTCTCTATTCATATCCTACATTCCAAGAACACATCCGCAGAATCTCCCATCCAAGATGACCCTTTAGAGGAGGTTAGAACTCTTCAATTCTTAGACCCCCCCCCCCTGAAATTGAAGGAGAAGAAGATTTCATCCAAGAGGAGGATGAATTCAGGAGGCAATTGAATTGCCAAAAGAAGAGTTGTTTGCAAAACCGCCTGTTGAGTTAAAAATTCTACCTCCAGGCCTACGTTATGCCTTTCTAAATGGTGATTTGGAAGCTTCTGTCATCATAAGTGACAAGCTTTCAGATGATGAGACACTCAAGCTCATTGCCATGTTAGAAAAGCATAAGGTTATTTTTGGCTATTCATTCGAGGATCTCAAGGGGACTAGTCCATCATTATGCCCCATCGCATTCCAGTTGACCACGAGAGTGTCCCCTCAAGAGAACCCCAAAGGCGATTGAATAATGCGATGCGGGAAGTTGCCAAGAACCAAGTCTTGAAACTTTTGCATGTCGGAATTATCTACCCTGTCCCTCATAGTGAATGGGTAAGCCCAGTTCAAGTAGTGCCCAAGAAGGGAGGTATGACAGTCGTTCAAAATGAGAAGAATGAATTAATTCCTCAATGAACTATCACGGGTTGGAGGATGTGCATAGATTACCAAAAACTTAACAAGGCTACAAGGAAGGATCATTTTCCACTGCCCTTCATCGATGAGATGTTAGAGCGGTTGGCAAAAAACTCCCACTTTTGTTTCCTTGATGGGTATTCGGGTTATCATCAAATCCCAATTTACACCGACAATCAAAGTAAGACCACATTCACATGTCCCTATGGAACTGATGCCTACTGGCGTATGTCCTTTGGATTGTGTAATGCTCCTACCTCTTTTCAAAGATGCACGATGTCTATATTTTCTGACATGATTGAGGAGATCATGGATGTTTTCATGGACGATTTCTCCATCTATGTAAAAACTTTTAATCATTGTCTAGAAAATTTAGCCAAGGTCTTACAAAGATGCCAAGAGAAGGACCTCATACTTAATTAGGAAAAGTGCCATTTCATGGTCCGTGAAGGCATCGTTCTTGGACACCTAGTGTCTGAAAGAGGGATAGAGGTGGACAAAGGAAAGATTGAAGTCACCAAAAAACTTCCACCTCCTATCAATGTTAAGGGAATCCGCAGCTTTTCAGGTCATGCGGGGTTCTATCGGCGATTCATCATAGACATCTCAAAAGTCGCTAGACCCCACTAACCTATTAGCTAAGGATGCTCCCTTTGATTTCAATGATGAATGCCTTAAATCATTTTTAATACTCAAAAAGGCACCCCTCTCAGCTCCAATCATTCAACCTCCTAATTGGACGCTGCCATTCGAAATCATGTGTGATGCTAGTGATTTTGCTGTTGATTCGGTCCTAGGGCAAACCAAAGATAAAAGGCATGATGCAATAGCCTACGCTACCAAAACTCTAACAGGAGCACAACTCAATTATGCCACAACTGAAAAAAGCTCTTGGTTGTAGTTTTTGCTATCGATAAGTTTAGGTCCTATTTAGTTGGAGCCAAGGTCATAGTCTATACAGACCATGTTGCCTTGAAGTATTTGCTCACCAAAAAGGATGCTAAACCAAGGCTAATCTGTTGGATTCTTCTACTCCAAGAGTTTGACTTAGAAATCAAGGATAAGAAGGGAGTAGAGAATTCCGTGGCAGATCATCTTTCACGTATGGAAGACACCCAAACCATAGACATTCCTAGCGATGACTTCCTACGAGATGATATACTTCTCAAGGTGACTGACTCTCACCCTTGGTATTCGGATATCATGAACTTCATGGTCACGGGATACGTACCACCCGGGGAAAACAAAAATAAACTCATCGATGAGAGTCGTAGATACCTTTGGGATGACCCATACCTCTATCGAGTTTGTGCCGATGGCCTTCTTAGAAGGTGCGTCCCATCAATCGAAGGCACCAAGATTATTGAGAAATGCCATGCTAGCCCCTATGGTGACCATTACGATGTTTACCGTACCCAGGCAAACATTTGGCAAAGTGGATTCTATTGGCCTTTTATGTATGAATATACAAAAGAATTCATTCACAGATGTTGGAAATGCCAAAAGCATGGAGGAATCTTAGCTCGCAATGTGATGCCCCTAACATATAATCTACAAGTGGAATATTTGATGTGTGGAGTATTGATTTCATGGGACCTTTCCCTAGGTCCTATGATTGCAAGTACATTCTGGTGGCTGTGGATTATGTGTCAAAATGGGTAGAAGCATTGCCATGCAAGAATGCTGATTCCAAGCAAGCTAGGAAAATGTTCTATGAGATCATTTTCCCACGCTTCAGCACTCCCCGTATGGTCATAAGTGATGGTCTCATTTCAAAGATAAGACCTTCCAGAACTTTCTGAGGGAGCTTGGTGTCCAGCATAACATTGCTACCCCATACCACCCACAAACAAGTGGTCAGGCAAAAACTTCTAATAAGCAAATTAAGAATATTCTGCAAAAGACCGTCTTGGAAATGGGAACGGGGTGGAAGCATAAGCTACCCGACGCATTGTGGGCATACCGTACTGCCTACAACACTCCCATCGACATGTCTCCTTTTCAACTTGTCTATGGAAAGACTTGTCATCTTCCTGTAGTGTTGGAACATAGAGCCTATTGGGCTATCAAGCGGTGGAACATGGACCCTAACGAAGCAGGAAAACACCGATTGAAGCAACTCTCCAAGTTGGAAGAATGGAGAGATAAGGCGTACCATAGTGCCAAAATTTACAAGGAAAGAACTAAAAGGTGGCACAATAAGAGGATTAAGCCTAAAGAGTTCAAACCCGGAGATAAAGTTCTACTCTTCAATTCTAGGGTTATACTCTTTGGACATGGAAAGCTCAGAAGTACATGGGAAGGACCCTTCACTATAGTAGAAACCTCATATCATGGAGCAATCACACTGCAAGGTGATGATGATCAACTATTTAAAGTGAATGGGCACCGACTCAAATTATTAAGGAGGCGGAAAAGGAAATTGACGTGATAAATCTTATTGATTTTCATGCCGTTTCTTTAAATTTTGTCTAAATTCTCCGCTTCCAATTAATGGGCCCATCCAATTAATCATCTATGGGGCCCATTAAGCCAACCCACAAAAGCTTAGCCCGAACAGAGCCAGGAAGGGTTCGGCCGAACCCTAGGATCGACCAACCTCTCCCTTGCGCCGTCAGCTTTCTATTTTCTCCTGTGGACTTTCCCGATGTATCCCAAAAAAAGTCTCAGTGCTATTGTGCTTGCCCCGCTTATATATTGACGGGGACAGAGAGGAGAAACTTGCACCATCCAGAAAAACCCATCTCCTGTTCCTACTAACCAAGTCATGGCCGACAAGAAAATTGTGCCTCATCCCAACTCTAGCTCCACTTTCAACGTGAGCGGAGACATCACGCTGGCCAATGACAAGTCCCCTCTCGCTTTGGAGTCTGTCATGGCATTAGGTGTCGCACCTCTCGCCATGATACCGCCACAAATGACAACTCCGCGTGGGCGTAGCACCACACCTCATGGTGCTGCACGGTCGCTCTCCCCTCAGAGGACGCCCATGAAGTCGATGACGCCTGCACATCGTCCGACTACGGCTGGCCTTAAGTCAGTCAATACCCATCTCTTGGTTGAAAAAGACGAGTCTCTCCCAACACTGTAGCCTGGCGAGGATTTCAAGTACACTCTAAAGACCAAGGACGGTGTCGTAGTGAGCCACCACTACAAGTCACCCACGCATACCTCTCCTGAGCGTGTGGGAGACCGCCTTATTATCCATGGGGTGCGCAAGCCTGAAGGACGCTATGCAAAAGGCTTTTTCAAGCAAATGGATAATTTGGCAATGGAGGAATCAACGGGCTCGTCACCCTCCATGATTAGGCATCAGCTCTCACCACCTTCCATTAGAGGGCCACCTGGCCAATTTGAGGACAGCGACGGGAAATCTCCTTGTGCCCCCAAAGTGGCACAACTTTCTAAGGAAATAGCTTCTCTCCGTTTGGAGAACAAGAAGCTATCGGACTTAGTAGCTAAAGGGCACATTGAGAGGGCAGAATCGAAGGATGAACTCATATCCCTCAAGGAGGAGATTGACGGTGTTCGCCGTGGCATGGGCGCCAATCTGCGACGCATATTCAATGCCGTCGGGAAGCACGACACCTACAATGCTCCATAGTTTTAGATGTTCCGACCGCATAGGATGCTTACTAGCTTAGTTTAGTTTTATTCCAAATTTTTATTTAATTAAATTTAGATTGAATAATGTAAGCATCCTCATATTTTGAGTTCAATAAAGTGAACTTACCGGTTCACCTAACCCGGTAAAGTTCTCCGTTTAGTTTATTTGTGTTGAATAAAGAATTCAGGGAACAAGTGTGGGGGAGGCAAACCAAATTTGCGAAATCTCGGCGTACAAAATTAGCATTGCATCTCAAAACACGTCGCAACCGAACAATACAACTCGACAAGTCGAAACAGAGCAGCAGAAAGGCCAGAAGGGGGTTGGCCAAACCCCCTGGTCGATCGACCTGGTGAGGGCCCCACACGGCTCCGTTTCACTCCATAAATTTGGTTTGGATCTCTTACCCCTGAATATGCTTGCTACGTTACCGTTTGAGTTGATTTAATATTTAATACTGAATATTTCAAATTAACTCAACTCAACAAATTAAAATTTAGAACTTGGTAGTAAAATTTTGCTTGAGCTGAAAATTTGAATAATTTACATTTCAATGTACTACCTTATTTATGATTCCCACAAGCAAAATAGGAAAAAACACACATCACCTAAGTATTTGACTAGTGTGATATGGTAAATGAGTTATTCGAGGAGATATCTCTTTGCTTGAAATTGATTTTGATGTTTGCACAATTTGGAATCTTGAACTTTGCCTGATTCTCTCATTAGAAATTTAAATACCCACCAATCCATACGATGCAAATTCCCAAAAACCACATGCATATGCCACTTTGTTTTTCATTGAACTTCGTCAAACTCATGACCCAATTGAGCGACATGCATGTACCTTTTGACTTAGAAATTCTTGTGCGGTTTATTCATGCAAAATTTCTCACATTGAGAATTTGCCTCCACCATTCATCTGTCCAATAAAAGAAACTCCATACATTTTGGTCATAAAAATCACTCTAGAAAAAATAAAAATGAGTAGAAGACATGGATACGGAATTGAAAAAAGGGAGAGAGAGAGTAGCCATGTTTCATCCTTAAAGAGAGAAAACCATGGAGTCCACTAATATATATCCATGCCATTCATATGCACAAAAATTTTCTTTTTCAATTTGTTTGTTGCATAAGTCTCTCATAGGATCAAGTTTTTGACTTAGTAATATATGAATTGCAATGTGTGCCACATTTATCCCTACCAAGCTTCAGATATAGCCATATTTAGTATAGGGACAAAATTGGTACAACATGCCAAGGTGAGGATGAAAACACTTTGAGAGACTTGAGAGATTCCAAATGAGAGATAAGGGAAATTGTTTCCTTGACTTTCCGAATATAGAAAATTGTTAGATCATTTTGGCAAGGGAAGATCCAAAAGAACTAAATTACAACCACTCCACTCTTCAAACATGCAAGATTGATGTGGTAGCCACATTCCACAGAGGTAATTCATGAATTGAGGTAGGAGTTGAAATATCTAGTATTCTCTTTTTCTAACTTATAGCAAATTTATGATAGCACCTTAGTTCTTTTTCTTGCCTTCACTCGAGGACGAGCAAAGGACTAAGTGTGGGGGAGTTTGTTGACGGTCCTTAAGTGTCATATTTAGACTGTCAATTCACCTCATAATGTGAAAAAAAGAGAAACACAACGTAGTGGTAGAGTTAAAAACTAACCAATACCACATGTGTTTGTGTTTATTTGTATGCAGGTGAATTTAGACCGAAAATACCAAGACATGCAGGGAGTATTCCATAAAATTGGATTGCGATGAATCAGGCGATGCCACGTGTCACCACATGGATCAAATGGCCCATAAACAGAAGTATCTGAGGCCATTTAACGGTGTAGCACCAATATCAGTTAATGGGACCCACCTGGCAGAGAACTGGAGGAAGCACACCGCAAAAGGAGCCAAGACTAGGTTGGCTGACCCCCCTAGTCGGCCGACTAGGTCCTGGCGCCAAATGTGGTCAAACACCACGTGTTGGCTCCTCATAGCTTGAAGAGGTCATGGGTGACTGATTCGCGCGCATTTGGTGGCGGGAACCGACTCTTCTCCCCTCTATAAATAGAACCCCACACCTCACTTCACACACACCACCAAAAGTTAAGAATAGAATACCACTCCAAAGGTTTAGAGTAGTCCAAGAGGCTGCCAAGTAGAAAAATAGTGTGGTGAAGAGTTTAGGAGAAGGAGGATTGGGCTTGTCAAGTCCCTCTTCTACACTTGTATCCTGACAAAGGTGTACTCAAATCAAGCAAGCCCTTTTTGAATTCAAGTCAAGTTTGATTCTCAATTCATAGTACACTACCAGGATTCCGGGTTATTGCGACGAAAAAAAATCGTTGCAATAGGTCGAAATTTGTCGCGATAGGTTGTTGTTGCAACGAAATAGAACGTCGCAATAGTCTTTCCGACTCAAGGCGATAACAGCCATGGCAATAGGTTATTGCGACCACTTGACATCCATGGCAAATAGTATGGTATTGCGATGACTCCACGTTGGTGGCAAATAGTATGGTATTGCAACAGTTTAACGTATTGCGACGATTTAACATATTGCGACGAAAATATCGGTGTTGCAACGATGCCACATTCGTGGCAAAAAGTATGGTACTGCAACGACTCCACGTTCGTTGCAAATAGTATGGTATTGCAACGGTTTAACGTATTGCGATGATTTAACGTATTGCAACGAAAATAACGGTGTTGCAATGATGCCACATTCGTGGCAAAAAGTATGGTATTGCAACGACTCCACATTCGTGGCAAATAGTATGGTATTGCAAGGTTTTAAAGTATTGCGATGATTTAACGTATTGCAACGAAAATAACGGTGTTGCAACGATGCCACATTCATGGCAAAAAGTATGGTATTGCAACGACTCCACGTTCGTGGCAAATAGTATGGTATTGCAACGGTTTAACGTATTGCGACGATTTAACGTATTGCAACAATTAGTATGTTATTTGCGACGATTTCACATCTGTGGCGATAAGTACGGTATCGCAACGATTTCATACTTGTGGCGAATAGTATGGTATCGCGACGTTTTCACATTCGCGGCGAATAGTACGGTGTTGCAACGATTTCACATCTGTAGTGAATAGTACGGTATGGCAACGTTTTTACATTCGTGGCGAATAGTATGGTGTTGCAACGATTTCACATCCGTGGCGAATAGTACGGTATCGTGACGATTTCACACGCGTGGCGAATAATATGGTATCGCGATGTTTTCACATCCGCGACGAATAGTACGGTATCGCGACGATTTCACATTCGTGGCGAATACTACGGTGTTGCAACGATTTCACTTCCGTGGCGAATAGTACGGTATTGCGACGATTTCACACTCGTGGCGAATAATATGGTATCACGACGATTTTACAGCCGTGGCCAATAATATGGTAATGCAACGATCTCACATTCATGACGAATAGTACTGTATTGCAACGATTTCAAAACTATGACAACAGTATTGTATTGCAACGATTTCTGATGTGTGGCAATAGGTTCGTAATGCAACATATTCAAATCTGTTGCAACAGGGTCGTAATGTGACGTTCTTCGGGTGGTGGCAATAGCAGTCTAGTGCAACGTTTTTTTGGTCGTAGCCAAATGTTTGTAGTGCAACTTTTTATAATTTGTGGCAATAGCTAGCTTCCTATTGCAATAGTTTATTTTCGTCGCAATAATCTGTTAATGCCACGTTTTATAATTAGCGGCACTAGAATCCTAATGCACCAAGTTTGAAAGTTAGTGGCAACAGAATCAATTTATTCGCACACGATACGTCTGTCGACTTAACAACAAACATCCAGCAATTGGTGCAACGCTCAAGGACCCTTGCGTCGTTGCGAGACGATGTTATTTACAGTTTTTTCAGGTTGCAACATTGTACCCATTAAAAGAGCACCGCGACGAGTTGTAGTATTAGGAATAGTTTCTCGAACATCCAGCTTCGACTTGGTGCGAGCAGAAGCCTTTTGTGGAGTTGCTGCTAGCCGTTGTTGATTTTGCAAGCTCTCCATCATTCTGCGCATGTCGGCTAGCTCCTTTTCTTGCCGTGCAGAATTGGCTGCCATCTGATCATGTAAAGCCTGGACTTCCTGGTTGAGCTGTTCATTTGCCTGGACGAAGCTATCCATCTGGGAGGTCATATAATCATTTCTTCCTTCCAAATCTTGCACCTGAGAGCTGAGCTCTTCATTTCTATTTTGCAAGGATCAAACTTGCTGGCCGAGCTGGTCAGACATCTGGATACGAAGTCTTTCAGAAACATTAGGTTTAGCCATATAACCACGCCCCCGAAACTGTGATCCTCCAGAACCGGTTGCGGATATATAAGTAAGCTGGAAGATGTTGTTTCTTTCCTCATCTAGGATTGGGACTCCCAGCTCAGCTTCCTTGACGTTGATTTGGGCACGTGCCTGGGTCAATATACAAAAAGAAAAGTCACATGTACATTGCAAATATTTATTTAAATGGGGACTGTTTGAAGTGTTTCTCACATGTACAGCTTCTGCCTGCTCATTTGCCCATTGACCATTCTTCACATGGCTTGCCTCCCACAGTTCTATGTCATCGGGTTTTTTTCCGGTCTCTGGGTCTCGCTACATCAAATACAAGTAAAATTTGATTGAATGATTGCAGTGCAAAGTAAAAGCATGATTTAGTTTTCATACCTTATCGTAACTAAGTTGGGCGTAGGATTTCGAGCCAAGCAAGTGTTTTGACTTTTGAGTACTTCGATTTCGTGAATTGGTTCTGCTTATTGACTGCAATTTTAAGAATTAATTTCACGAATGGGTGTTATCAAATAGTTTTTGTAGGATATGAAGGTATTAGAAAGCTAGCTGACCTTGAATCGCTCGGACCCAAAATAGTCCATAAGCGCCAACCAATCGGAATCTGCTACATCAACAGGCTTGTTTTGTATACGTTCCTCATCGGTCGAATACTTCTTATAGGCGACATGCAATGTTGATCGCCACCCCTTGTAGCGCTCACCAGCAATCTTTAATATTTTTCTTCTGGTATCATCTGTGTCCTCCAAGTCCCAGGCATTCTGTACATTGTGTGTCACACTGTTATAAACGTACAAGATGGAGGTCGCTAGAAAAAATACTTATGTGGGGTGTCACAACACTAACCAGAATGTCTCTCACTATATCGCTCTTCGAATTATCGCCAACCTCTGCCCACTTATTTACACCAGCGAGGGGTGCATTTTTTTTGTTGTAATAACCACATCATCGACAAAGTGCCACTGATTAGGACCAACCGCAGCACCCAACCTTTTGGACCACTGAATTTGTGGCTTCCGATTCTGATCATACGTTCTATTTGCAGATGCTAGATAGCGAAATTTAGCAACCTTAAGTCCTTTAGCAACCCCCTTCCAAACTTCTTTCCTTCTATTAGTGTCATTTAAACGGTAAACGTTTAAAGCAAATTAGCAACTGAACAGGCCTAGTATCATGTACAAATAGTGTGAAAGAAGAAGAAGTCTGATGTTTTACCATCTTCAGGACGAGTGCGGCAAATACGAGCGTGGGAACATCGCGTCGCAACAACATTTTGCTCCATATTGGGTGATGCATCGACTTGTTGACTTCTTTGTTGCTGTTCATACCCTATAATCAGGCATCAGGCAGTAGTCAGTGGTGCTACAGCACCTGTAGTACTGCAGGGGATTTTCACTCTAGCTGCAAAGCAGGCAAGACAGTAGCTGGCGATGCTAGAGAAAGAGAGGGTTCGCTGGGTGCTCATCCTCTGCAGTACTGCCGGTTCGGTCTGACCAACATCAGCAGGAGCGCGTCTCGAGGCGAATTGGTGGCAGGGCGAGTCATGGACGTCGGCGGTATTAGCAGGTAGAGGATGCAAGACAGATGAGGCGGGCAGCTTGCGATGTTTAACAAAGCTAGGGTTCGGTCTGGCAGTGTAGTGACCATATTTAAGTCAGAGGATCGACGTCCAGATCACACCGGTGATCTCACGTGACTTACGTTTTTACTGCAGGCGATGCAGTAAAGATCCAACGGTGTGATTCTGTTGGATCTTTACTGCGTCACGTGCAGTAAAAATGTATAAGTCAGGTGATCTACATCCATTGATATCACCCCGGGGCAAGTCTCGAGGCTAGGACAGTGTGGCGGATCTAGGAATTAAATTTAGGTGGATTGCATACTGATATTTTTCTCTGCATGTTAGCATCTCGCCCTAAAGTGCTACTAGAATGGATACATGAATATGATCTTGCGTTAATTACCAGACATCAGCAACGCATTTGGCAGTGTAAAAAACGGAATTGAGATCATATAAGCAGCAATGAACCCTCATGTACATGCATCTCTAAACTATATGATGCTATATTTCTTAGTGGACAGGGGTTAATGATATTGGACTATTTTTTCCAGGGTATGCCATGTCATATGGGGCATAGCATGTAGGTACGCCGTAATGGCCAGGAGTTTGCGGGCAGCGGAGTCATCATCGCACGCGAACGATGGGACGTGGAGATGGAGGGAGACACGTTGGGGAGGACAGTGAAGTGACCACCAGCACGGCGTGGGCGCCGGCCGATGCCGGAGTGACCGGAGGCGACATGGGATTGCGGGTGGCGGGGTCATCATGACACGCGAAGGATGGGACGTGGCGATGGTCGAGGGAGACGCGTTTCTGAGGACACTGAAGTGAGCAGCAGCAGGGCGTGGTCGCCGGTGCTGGAGTGGCGGCGGCGAGAGAGCCCAGCGTGCGCGTGTAGGCATCAATAAATCACGCCATCACATATACTCACCAGCAGGGCGTGGGCGCCAGCCGGTGCCGGAGTGACCGGTGGCGATAGGGGTTTTTGGGCGGCGGGGTCATCATGACACGCGAAGGATGGGACGTGGCGATGGTGGAGGGAGACGCGTCGGGGAGGACACTGAAGTGAGCAGCAGCAGGGTGTGGTCGCCGGTGCCAGAGTGACCGGCGGCGAGAGAGCCCATCGTGCGTGTGTAGGCATCAATAAATCATGCCATCACATATACTGATTAATTGTTAACTGGGACTAGGAAACTACAATCGCAATGCTAAAATATTTAGTAGAGCCCGGTACATATTTATACTCGTAGTACCAGCATGGGATGACGAATCTCGGGGTTCCTGAGCATCAGGTGCTGCAATATTCTCTGCATACGATGCAAAGAAATTAACATGTTATAAATATGTGTATTTTGATAGTAAACACATTTATAGTTATACCAGGTGCTTGTTGCCCATCACGATTACTTGTGGACGACATGACGGTTTGGTGTCTTGTTCCTAAAGTAAAGAGTATATATAGTAAGTAACAGTGATAACGTCAGATTACATGAGGATGTGTATTTTAGATCGGGCAGTGTGGTTGCTATGAACTGAAAATGTTTGTTTTGAACGGAGGAATTAGAAATGAAGGAGTAGGAAAAAAAACCGTACAATCTGAGAAAGAAAAACAAGAAAAACGTGTATAAACCGTGGGAACTGAAAATCTTAGGAATACAAGTTTGGAACACAGGAATGAGAGTACAATATTGGGAGTGGTTGATGAGATAACCCTGGCGTTATTTAATTCTAAATCAAGAAATTACATAGTACATGCGGTTTTTAATAGTTATCTTTCCTGACATGGAAATGTACTAGAAATACACTACCATAAACTATCGGAGCGACATTTATTTCGGGGCAGAGGTGTAGTGTATTTTATATATGGAAAAAAGTAGAATGCAATCAGATGCTAGGGTAAAATAAAAAGATGAATCGACTGTAGGATGCAGATCTAACGATTGAGGATAGTTGATTGCACGATTGCACCATTAATCAGATTATATACTAGACATTCATGAAACATAAGAGCATATAAGAAGGAGTTGGGACGACAACTAGGAATGAATTGGCTGCAGCTGTTGGGACGACAACTAAAGCGATAAGGAGGGAGTAGCTCTATAAAAAGACGGCATGGATCGTGTAGAACTTACGTAGCACAAAACTGGAGTCCAGGATGTTGCAGGGTGGGGTCGGCGGCGAAGAGGTTCGGTAGAGCCCGTCAAACTTGGTCGCTCGACGTTGTACCCACAGTCACCACCACCGCTAACACGGGAATTTCTTAGGAATGCAAGTTTGGAACACAGCACTAAGAGGAGAACATGTGTGCCGGGAACGGAAGCCACTGCGGGATTAGAGGGAGACGCACATTTATATTTGTCGTGGCTAGCTACAAATGGGCGGGACTGGAATTTTGGGCGCACGGAGTGAAGTTTCAATTGTGAAAATCTCAATTGTGCGGGCCAAGAAGAACAAAAATTTTTTCGAGGGACCGCTACCTGCCGTTAATCTTTGTTTTCATGGAGATGTAAAAGCAGTCATGTGGTAGTGGGACATTCTAAAAAAATACGAAAAAATATGAATCGCCAGATGTATCATTGTGCTAATGCAAACGACATGCAAATACAGAGAACACCCAAGTCCACGAAAGGAGGACGGCAAATCCCTGGTCTAGTAAAAGGTAAACAATCAACATTTTATATATAACATTCGTCGCAATGAAATGATAACATATACAGAGTATATACTACTAATACAAAAAAACATTTCCCCTGTGATGTGTAATCTTCACGCCGTCGATCCAAAGCCGCCTGTGATACGAGTATCACAGGTACATACGATATATATATCAACAATGTCATCGGATATTAGCTACAACGAATAAAGTACTTTTCATGCACCTGTTGCATCAGGCGATGGACTAGTTAGCAATTTAGATGACGTAATTTCCTAATCAAGTTAATTATGCATCATGTCTGTTGTTAGTTCTATTACTTGTAAGGATAATGTTTATCAGATTTCATTCATTCAGCCACAAGAAATATAGACGGTCCCAAGTTACAAACATATAGGAGATGTTTTTGATAAAAGAAGTTTCTCGATACTGCATATATAGAACACATTGTTCATGAACATAAAGACATATTTCATTAACAAACAAGTAATAGGAAAACACGTAGTAGACAGCAAGAAAAAGATAAACTACACCTAATACTACTCCACTGGGAGAAAACCACGACCTCCTCCTCCGCCGCTGCCGCCTCCTCCGCCTCCGCCGCCGGTGCCGCCTCCTCCTCCTCCTCCTCCGCCGCTGCCGCCGCTGCTGCCGCCTCCGCCTCCACCGCCGCTGCCACCTTCTCCTGCTCCTTCTCCGCCGCTACCACTGCCTCCATAGCCGCGTCCACCTCCGCCTCAAGAGACGCCTCCTGCTCCGCCTCCTCTGCTGCCGCCGCTGCCCAAGCCGCCTCATACTCCTCAACCTCCGTCACAGTCCGAAGCTTCCCGGCGACGCGGCGCTTAATCTTCAGGAGGCCCTCTACCCCAGCAACCTCCGCGATCGTCTCATGGAGGGCGTCGAGACGACCGGCCACAGTCATCAACCCGTAGCAGTAGTGGCCCGTGATGTCCATGCTCGTGTGGAGGGGAAGGGTCCCAAGACCAAGACGGCGACACAAGTGATCTGTGTCGGAAAAGACCTTCCGCGCCACTGCGCTGAGCTCTAGTGTGCTATGAGTGGTGGCAGACTTGGTGTCGGTGGCCACCTTAAGGCGCCGATCGACTTCGTCGATGCGGTCGGTGAGGAGTCTGAGAGTCTGCTCAACCCAACCGGGATGAGGAAGTGCAGGCGCCGCGGGCGGAGATGCGGGCGCCGCCATCAATTCCATCGGCATTGCCGGCGGCGATGGAAACGGAGAAGGAGGTTCGGAGGACGTCGATGGCCTAGAGCGCTTCGGCGCGGGGCTACCCATTTGTGTGGCGACAGAGGTGCATAGAAAGAGCGAGAGGTGGTCGACGGTGGCGGGGGTAGAAGTTTAGAGGCTAGGATCTAAGGAGTGGTGCGGCGGAGAAGCAAGAGGATGGTGAGCCTTTATAGCGGGTCGTCGTCTAAGCGGGCACGTCGAGATGATCGAACGCTAGAGGAAACCGCGCTTAATAATTAACCGGTTAGTGGCCCCGGTTTCCTTGAAATCGCGGTTTTGCATCCTCTCGGTCCCAACGGCTCGACGCGTCCCATTAGGAGTAAATTTACACGCGGGGAAAAACAATTTTTTGGTTATATAAAAAAATCCGTCCGTACACGCCTAAGCCAACTTCGTGATCGCGCGTCCGTGCCAGGGGACGCCTTGCAGCTAACATGGGCCTAGTCCTGCATGCATTACCGAGGTTTGAGATATATATATATATATATATATATATATATATATATATATATATATATATATATATATATATACATGCATGTTAGTGTTGTTAAACATGACCGAGGTGTTTTAATTCTAGCTATGTCTAACATGCACGGACCGCAAACATGATCAACCAATTACACTACGTAAGAAACCCAAATAGGAGACAACGATGGGCGACAGATCGGATGTCCATCGATCACAAAGTGATGCGAGACGCGCTTAAAGTCATTTTTTGTCTCCTTTAACTTTGCAATTACAAATCGAGACGAGCATCAAACCCTAAGATCTTTTGTTTTTGTCCAATTTGCTCGGTTCACTTGTGACAGATTAACACATCACTAAACTTAGAGCACATTCACTTGATTGAAATACAGAAATTCTAACACACCAGTATTCATTGACACGAATGAACACATATATATATTACAAAACACAAGAAATATATACAAGAACAGAATTGAAGCTAAACATGTACAAGAACTCCTAAAACTACAAAAGAAATATGTACAAGAACTCCTAAAACTACTATGCTGGCCCCGCCTCCTCTGCACTCTCCCCCAACTTCTCAAACCACGACAAGCGGTCCTCCTCATCCTCGTCGTCGTCGTCGTGGTGGTGGTCGCCATCGTCGTCGCCGTCGTCATCATCATCCTCGTCGTCGTCGTCGTCGTCGTCATCATCATCGTCGTCGTCATCGTCGTCCTCCTCCTCCTCCTCCTCCTCCTCCTCCGGCGATGATGCAGCATGAGAGTGGGCCGGCTGCTCCAGCTGAGCCGATTGCTCCGGCTGCACCGGCGGTGGAACCCCACCACGACGGAAGTTCCTCTCCGTCGCTGCCACCAGGGCACTACGGCCCTCGGCGCCGAGCTCCTGGGCCATCGTCCCCGACAAGATGTCCAGACGATCGGCCACACCCGTGAGGGCGTAGAGGTAGCGGCCGTTGGTATCCATTCCCAAAAACTCGGGAAGGGTACCAAGACCCAAGGCGTCCAAGGACCGAGACGTACTGTTGTACGCCTCTCGCGCCATAATGAGGCGCTGGTCGTCGTTCACCCTCTCGAGGGAGCTGCAGCATATTCGCTTGCAAGGTGGCTGCCTCGGCGGGCAAGGAGGCAGAAGGTTGGCCATGATTGTGGTGGTTCATCGGCGCCGGGCTAGGAGGTGGAACGATGGAAGAAGAAGAAAGGAGTGCAAAAATTCTGTTCTTGTACATAACCGACGACGCGCCTATATGGTCTGTGCGGAGTAGACGAGGGAGCGGTTCATTTCCCGTGCATTGAACTCTTTGCAGACCTCGTGCGGCGCAATTAAACCACTATGGAAGACGATCTTCAGAGATCCTTCCGTCTCTCTTGTGGAACTGAATCCCCTGCAATACTGCAGGTGCATTAGAGGTCACTGACATGTGGGCCCTATGCTATGTGGGACCCACATGTTAGTGACTTCTAATGCACCTGCAGTACTGTAGGGGATTTCAGTATCCATTTGGAATGTCGCGCACGCGTCCCTGAACCACGGCTTCTTAACTTCTCCGTAGACCTCGTGTGGCGCGTCAGTTACTTGGCGCACTGGAAAGGCCAGCGGCGAGATCTACGGGCCCGGCGAGCCCCGCCACAGCGGCGCCGCGCGCGCACCCTCAGCGCGAGGAAGAAAGGGTCTGTGATGTTGGTTTTCTTGTTTCGTGATTTTGTTTTTCTTGTTTTGTAGTAGTATTGTTTTATGTTAATGAACTCAATGTCATTGTTCCTCTGTGAAGACCTTTCACCGTAGCTGGTTTCTACCATAACAGTAACCGCTTGAGATAATTAGGTTATCACAGATGGTTCTTTACTTGTATCTAGCAGTCTTTGATAATTGTTTTTCACATACATGCCTAGCCGTTGGTTAATAACCGCCTATAATAAGGTATAACCTATGCAGTACTACTGCTGTTATTTATAATTTCCAGGTCAATTCAATATAATCACAGAACTGAACTCAATAATATCATCACAGAACAAAAGTCAATAATATTATCATCACATAAGTCAATTTCACTAAAACAATATACATATGTCCAAGTTACAGATACAATTCATCTCAAAGTTTACAAGTTTTCACTAAAAAATGTTTCTATTGGCATAGTCGCAAAGTTCTGGCACATCAGCTGCTGCACCATCCTCATCAAAGAACTCCCCTCTTTTGTGCAAAATTACGTGACGAATGAATTGACAGGGTTCAACAACAATCCTGTCGGCTCCTCCACTAGGAATACTTCTACAAACCGGCCATTCTTCGTTCAGATTCTTCATGTGCTGCAATATAACATATAACAAGGTTTAGAATGTATTGGTTTGAACAATCTCAAAGTATAGATCAAAGTGAGAGTATACAGGAATTTATTTGGTATTTTTGGAGCAGTTGTACTATGAGCAATTGAATTTTGAAGTTGGAATCAAAATATTAAAATAATGTTTCTGGTAATATTGAACAGCAGAGAATATAAGTATTAAACTATGCTAGTTACAATGAAAATAAAATACAAAAGTAAGAAAATAAGGTATCGACATTAAGGATAACTTACATCCTCACGATTCACTCTATATATTTCGGCGGTCCGAAGATGCTCGCATACATAATACCCGCATAAGACACTCCCAGCAGGCTGCTTCGAACAAGCATAATACGTTTTAATGTCCAATGCATTCGTATTGGAAGGTCTCTCACCGCCAAGTCGTTCCGCGTAAAACCACCAAGCGCTGTAATACAAGAAATGTTATAAAACTTGTCAACACATTCTAAATGTGCGTAAATTAAAATTATTGAATAAATGTATGATTTCAAAATGGAAAGGAAATCTTTGTAATGATCTGGTGAGAAATCGGCTGAGTCCAAGACTGTTGCCATTCCCTCCGTTGGCTTGATGAAGATCATTATGTAGTGATTACTGCAAACATACAAACACACGTGTTAACAATTACCAATAATTGCTATTTCAATGTCATGTGTCGAACTTACTCGAAGTGGTATGGAGCCTTTACGAGGTCCTTGCCGTCTCTGACAAAGTTAAACATCGCATGTCCTATGTAAGCTGCAACTTCTGTCCTTTTATCCTTCTTATGTTTTGTGATTGCTTTTTTAAAATCTTTTCTTTTCATGTGTTTGAACTGTGCTGAGTCTTGATCCGTCTGGACGTCGAATAGCACCTTTGCAATCCTAGTAGGGTCAAGGATACCTGTCCTGCGCTCCAACTTTTCATTATCCATGTAGTGCATCCTATTGAAGAAGTCCAGAATTGTTATAATCTCATGAAATGCGTATGCATGTAGTAAGAAAAGCAAATACAAAATATTAGAGCACTTACAAGCACCAGACGAGCAGCAGGTTGATTTTGAGCATGCCCCGATGGAAAAGGGCATGCAGCTCTTCAAATAAAATGACTCGTCTATCCACTCCAGTGCTCCAGAATGCTTCTTTTGGAATACGAAATGTGACGCAATTAAGACCATATTTTGTGCTGGCAAGGATGTACCACTCATGCATTCTTCTGAGCTGGACGGGTTGTTTTCTAAGTTGTACAGATGTCATGAACGGCTTCCCATTCTTAAATTCAGGACGAACATCCTCAAGCTTGTATATTGGAACTCCTGGTTTAACTAAATCCGTCCGCCGATTATACATGACACCGTCTTCTTCCCACTCCTCGATATCTCCTAAAGATGGCTCATGAGAAGAACGAGATGCACTCGATTTTATAATATTTTCCTTCATAGTTTCCAAATATTTTGACACTTCTGATGAAGGTTTCTTATTTTCGTATGAGGTAACTTTGATAGGCACTGATGATCGAGGAGTAGTCGTTAGAAGTTGGACACTGGCTTGTAGTTGAACCTGTTGTTCAACTGATTGCTCTTTACTCCCAGCAGTTGGCTCTAGTACTACTTCAAGTTGTTGCTCAACAGGTTGCTCTTTACTAGCAACAGTTTTCTCTGGTACTGCTTGAAGTTGTTGTCCAACTTGTTGCTCTTGGATATCATCCTTGCTGAGACATAGGGGGAGTGGATCTTCCTGGACTGGGAGTGGATCTTCATGCACTTTCGCCTTAGAAGATGGGGCTGCAGTATTTGGAGATGCGATGGGGCTAGAAATTGGCTCATCATCCAACACAATATCGCGTCGGTGCCAAAGGATTAATTGGTTGATAGCCTGCCCCAGAGTTGCGATCCCCTCAGGTGTGACGTGGTCTATTTCATAATCTTCATAATCATTATCAATGATCTGAAGAACTTGCACCATGGCATAATATAACGGAAGTGGATTCCTGTTGAAGTCACGATCAGGCTTTGCCATAGCAGTGGCAACATGTTTGGTTTTGTTCCCTGCTCTGCCTATCGGGACAAGAAGACGACAAGATTTGTCGTTAGCAATATCATCGACAGGGAACTTATGGGTTGACCCTGAGCCTGGCACGGAACCAATGCTGCTAGGGTAGGCAGTTGGAGATACTAATTGCTCCTATTGCACCGGAACCATCACTGTACTCGGTGCCACTAATCGTCCCGATTGTCTAAGTTGTTCCATTATTTCTTGCATATTTTCTTTGACCTTTTGAGCAATCGTTTCATCAAGTGTTTTCTTAAACTTCTCACGTCTTCTATATGTGTCCTTATCTTTAGGGAAACCATCTAGCCAAGACATTTGAGAAGAGACCACTCGAACCCGTCTGCAGTGTTCAGGGTTTCCTAAGATAGCGGTAAGTTGGTCATTCTCCCTCTTCGGCTTGAAGAGACCCTTCTGTTGCTTTTCAATTACTTCTTTCATTTTATCCTCTACTTCATTCAGAGAGTCAGGCTTTTCAAGTTTGCCCTCGCTGGTCAAACATGACCGAGCAAAGACCCAGCATTGAGTTCGCTCATCGCACCCTTCTAATGGGTGGGGATTGCCCTTACTGGTAATTTCGTCTAATATCTTATTCCATTTCTGGACTTTGGGGGCATATCCGGCAGACCCCAAACGATGATGGTATTTGTTATTTTTTGCAAGCTCTAACCTAGTTGCTCTTTTGACGAACAAACTCTTGCCACTGAGCTTGTGTGATTTTTCCCATCTTCCTCGGGCTAGGGACCTTATCGGCCTTAACATAAGCATTCATTTCACTCTTCCAGCATCGAAACTTCATGCCGCAAGAGACCAATGTTGCTTTCTTTACAGCTTCTTCTATGCCTTTCGGGAACTTGAATTGTTTCTTTATCCTTTCCCACAACTCATTCTTGGTCTGCTCGGGTAATTTCCTCCAATTCTCGGTTGTGATCGGCACAACCTCCCTAACAAGAAAACCACATGCATTACGGTACTTGGTAACTGAATCCAGTGGTTCTTGGGGAAGCCAACCTGGACCGACCCTTGTTATGTACATGATGCGGTCCAATGGACCTTTATTGGGACCTCGTTGCCCTCGTTTCCGCTTGAGTGAAGTTGAGGATTCATCCATTGGAGAACCTTCTGCGGTTTTAGGAGCCGATGTCACCTAATTGTCTTCACGATTAATCTAGGTAGAAAAAAATTATAAGACTTCGTATACTTGACAACCAACATTAACTTGAACTGCTGAAGTTAAGATTCGTGATCCATACCTCGTCGGCAGATCATATTCCGGGTCTAGATCCACTGAAGTCTTTTTAATTTTTATATTCGGAAAAGGATCCGATGGACTGTGATAGGAGCCTGAACTGCTGGAGTCAGTAAACTCCATATTGTCTTCTTTATTGTTACTACCAGGACCAGTCTTCTTAGGGCTTTTCATGCTAGAACTAATAAGACAAAAAATCTAATAAATGGCATATTAACTCTACATGAAGTGTTGCATGAAGAAAAAGATGGAAGCATTCTAGTATTTGATAAGGAATTCTAGGGTTTAAGGCGACTAACCAAAAGGTTCCTATACATTGCGAGGGTGACAAGCATGTTAAAGTTGCTCACCGGCAATGGCAATTTTATCTTTATATTCTAAATAGGCTAGCTTCGTTCAGAGTGGCGACCACGTTCTTGAGGTTTACTAGGCGGCGCCAAGCTCCGGACCTATAACTGATCAAGCAAGGGACAAAAAGCAAATCCTCCAGCCTTTTTCAAGTATCAAGAATCGCAAAGTGTGGCACTTGGATTTGGATGGTGAGGTGAGGCGAGGTGAGGTAGCTGCAGGCGCGAAGAGACACTCTTTTTCAGCGATGAGGGCGTACATGGAAGTGACTAGGGCGAAGCTCGGCGGCGACGGCGAAGCTCGGCGGCCTACCTGGAAGTGACGAGGGCGAACACTTGGCTGCCGAGGGTATATATAAACTCCAATTTTCTCAGGCGGATTTTAAGTACCGATCATCTCAGAAGATGGTTACCTCAGGCGGATTTTACATACCAACCACCTGAGATAATAAAATTATCTTAGGCGGTTGGTTAGTAACATCCGAGATAAACATCTTCTCATGCGGTTATTAAGTACCAACCGTCTATGAAGATATTTACTTCTTCTTAATTAATATTCTTGATTAAATGTGGGTCCTTTAAAAAGGCAAAATTCCACTTTCATGTAATATTATTGATATGTAAAGGTTACCATTAATTTTCACTTCATAAATCATTTGAAATTGGTCAGAACATAAAAAAGATACAACAAATGCTATTTTTCATTTTTCTACCTTGATGAACATAATGCTTTTTCATTTATTTTTTCAGTGGACATTTTTACTCATCATACCAACCTCTATTAATTTTTTCAGATTTTTTTTAAATTTTTTTGAATCAATGTGTGTTCATAATTTGATGAACGCCTACATAAAGACCCCTCACCAACCTCCTGTGAAGACGTGTCGACGACCGTGCTCGACCTCTCTTTTCCCCAAGGCGCGACCTTTCAATGTGCGGTAAACCAACTGCTCCATCTTCCACTCCGCGCGGCCTTAAAGACGCGCTATCACCCGTTAGTTCTCCACAAGCGCGTCGCTCACTTTGAATCCTCTTCTTTTCTTCATCTTCCTCCGCTCCGATGACCCAACACCACTATGGCCGACCTTCCGCCGCCAAGCCCTCCGAAGGAGCCACCTTGCAAGAAACTATGTTGCAGCTCCCCCAAGAGGTTCAACACCCAGCAGCGCCTCCTCATGGCGCATGAGACGTACAACAATACATATCGCGCCATGAGTGCCTTGGGGCTGGGTACCCTTCCAGAGTATACTGGAATGGGTACCATCGGCCACTACCTCTACGCCCTCACGGGGGTGGCTGGTCGTCTCGACATTCTGTTCACGACGATGGCCTAGGTTCTTGGCCCCGAGGGCCGTAGAACGCTGGTGGAGGCGACGGCTAGTAACCTCGGGGTTGCACCGCCGGTGCAGCCGGTGCAACAGGCCCCTATTGCATTGGCGCCGGAGGACGAGGAGGAGGAGGAAGAGGAGTAGGAGTAGGAGGAGGATTTAATTAGTTTTTCTTTGTTGTTTTTAGTTGCTTCTGTTTTGTAAATATTGCTAATGAATGAAATCTATCTTTGTTCATCTATGTGACTGAATATTACTTGTGTATCTTGTGTTCTTTTGTGAGATGCGTGATTGAATATTGTTAATGAATGAGTATTTTGTGTGTTCTTCAACTGTGTGAATGAATGAATGTGTAGTGTGTTCATCGTGTTCCTCCGGCTCGGGTATCATAAGGTAATTAGCTTAGGCGGTTGGTAATTCAAACTCGTCTAAGAAGGAGATTATCTCAGGCGGTTGGTAAGTAATACCCGACTGAGATAAAGTTCTTCCTTGACGGTTATTAAGTACCAACTGCCTGTGAAGATATTTACTTCTTCTTAATTTATATTCTTGATTAAATGTGGGTCCTTTAAAAAGGCAAAATTCCACTTTCTTGTAATATTATTGATAAGTAAAGGTTACCATTAAATTTCACTTCATAAATCTTTTCAAATCGGTCAGAACATAAAAAACATACAACAAATGATATTTTTCATTTTTCTATCTTGATGAATATAATGTATTTTTCATTTATTTTTTTAGTGGACATTTTTACTCATCATACCAACCTCTATGAATTTTTTCAGATTTTTTTTAAATTTTTTTGAATCAATATGTGTTCATAATTTAATGAATGCTTCATATGTATATTAGCATTTAGTTAGTATGATGGATAATTTGAAGTTTGACATGTTGGAATGCTTTTAAAAAAAATTAACAAAATTCATACGTGTATAAATGATACAAATATGTTCATACAAACAAATTTGAGTGAAGGATCTTTTTTTTACGAGATACACAAATGTGAATAACATGTGAGTAGAAATTAATTTGATATTTACCAAAACATTACAATGTCAGCTATACAAGTTTTAAAATTTTTTGTTCAGGTGGTATATGTTAATTTTAAACAAATGTAGAAGAAAGAATCATATAATTTGGACACAATTTGCATAATCTAAACATGTTTGAATATTTATATTGGAATCTAAATAAAAAAGAAGCAAGGGATAAGGAAACTAAAGAACAGCATCGGGCATTATCTCAGGCGGTTGGTAAGTAATACCCGACTGAGATAAAAATCTTCCTTGACGGTTATTAAGTACCAACCGCCTGTGAAGATATTTACTTCTTTTTAATAAATATTCTTAATTAAATGTGGGTCCTTTAAAAAGGCGAAATTCCACTTTCTTGTAATATTATTGATCAGTAAAGGTTACCATTAAATTTCACTTCATAAATCTTTTGAAATCGGTCAAAACATAAAAAACATACAACCAATGACATTTTTCATTTTTCTATCTTGATGAATATAATGTCTTTTTCATTTATTTTTTCAGTGGACATTTTTACTCATCATACCAACCTCTATGATTTTTTTCAGATTTTTTTTAAATTTTTTTGAATCAATGTGTGTTCATAATTTGACGAATGCCTCATATGTATATGAGCATTTAGTCAGAATTATGGATAATTTGAAGTTTGACATGTTGGAATGCTTTTATAAAAAATTAACAAACTTCATACATGTATAAATGATACAAATATGTTCATACAAACAAATTTGAGTGAAGGATTTTTTTACGAGATACACAAATGTGAATAATATGTGAGTAGAAATTAATTTGATATTTACCAAAACATTACAATGTCAGCTATACAAGTTTTAAAATTTTTTGTTCAGGTGGTAGATGTTAATTTTATACAAATGTAGAAGAAAGAATCATATAATTTGGACACAATTTGCAGAATCTAAACATGTTTGAGTATTTATATTGTTATCTAAATAAAAAAGAAGTAAGGGATAAGGAAACTGAAGAACAGTATCGGGCATTATCTGTGATGGTTGGTAAGTAATACCCGACTGAGATAAAAATCTTCCTTGACGGTTATTAAGTACCAACCGTCTGTGAAGATATTTACTTCTTATTAATTAATATTCTTGATTAAATGTGGGTCCTTTAAAAAGGCAAAATTCCACTTTCTTGTAATATTATTGATAAGTAAAGGTTACCATTAAATTTCACTTCATAAATCTTTTCAAATCGGTCAGAACATAAAAAACATACAACAAATGATATTTTTCATTTTTCTATCTTGATGAATATAATGTATTTTTCATTTATTTTTTCAGTGGACATTTTTACTCATCATACCAACCTCTATGAATTTTTTCAGATTTTTTTAAATTTTTTTGAATCAATGTGTGTTCATAATTTAATGAATGCCTCATATGTATATGAGCATTTAGTTAGAATGATGGATAATTTGAAGTTTGACATGTTGGAATGCTATTAAAAAAAATTAACAAAATTCATACATGTATAAATGATACAAATATGTTCATACAAACAAATTTGAGTGAAGGATTTTTTTTTGCGAGATACACAAATGTGAATAATATGTGAGTAGAAATTGATATGATATTTACCAAAACATTACAATGTCAGCTATACAAGTTTTAAAATTTTTTGTTCAGGTGGTAGATGTTAATTTTAAACAAATGTAGAAGAAAGAATCATATAATTTGGACACAATTTGCATAATCTAAACATGTTTGAGTATTTATATTGGAATCTAAATAAAAAAGAAGCAAGGGATAAGGAAACTGAAGAACAGTATCTGGCATTATCTCAGACGGTTGGTAAGTAATACCCGACTGAGATAAAAATCTTCCTTGACGGTTATTAAGTACCAACCGCCTGTGAAGATATTTACTTATTTTTAATAAATATTCTTGATTAAATGTGGGTCCTTTAAAAAGGTAAAATTCCACTTTCTTGTAATATTATTGATCAGTAAAGGTTACCATTAAATTTCACTTCATAAATCTTTTGAAATCGGTCAAAACATAAAAAACATACAACAAATGACATTTTTCATTTTTCTATCTTGATGAATATAATGTCTTTTTCATTTATTTTTTCAGTGGACATTTTTACACATCATACCAACCTCTATGATTTTTTTCAGATTTTTTTTAAATTTTTTTGAATCAATGTGTGTTCATAATTTGATGAATGCCTCATATGTATATGAGCATTTAGTCAGAATTATGGATAATTTGAAGTTTGACATGTTGGAATGCTTTTAAAAAAAAATTAACAAAATTCATACATGTATAAATGATACAAATATGTTCATACAAACAAATTTGATTGAAGGATCTTTTTTTTACGAGATACACAAATGTGAATAATATGTGAGTAGAAATTAATTTGATATTTATCAAAACATTACAATGTCAGCTATACAAGTTTTAAAATTTTTTGTTCAGGTGGTAGATGTTAATTTTATACAAATGTAGAAGAAAGAATCATATAATTTGGACACAATTTGCAGAATCTAAACATGTTTGAGTATTTATATTGGAATCTAAATAAAAAAGAAGCAAGGGATAAGGAAACTGAAGAACAGTATCGGGCATTATCTGAGACGGTTGGTAAGTAATACCCGACTGAGATAAAAATCTTCCTTGACGGTTATTAAGTACCAACCATCTGTGAAGATATTTACTTCTTATTAATTAATATTCTTGATTAAATGTGGGTCCTTTAAAAAGGCAAAATTCCACTTTCTTGTAATATTAATTATAAGTAAAGGTTACCATTAAATTTCACTTCATAAATCTTTTCAAATTGGTCAGAACATAAAAAACATACAACAAATGATATTTTTCATTTTTCTATCTTGATGAATATAATGTCTTTTTCATTTATGTTTTCAGTGGACATTTTTACTCATCATACCAACCTCTATGATTTTTTTCAGATTTTTTTTAAATTTTTTTGAATCAATGTGTGTTCATAATTTAATGAATGTCTCATATGTATATGAGCATTTAGTTAGAATGATGGATAATTTGAAGTTTGACATGTTGGAATGCTTTTACAAAAATTAAAAAAATTCATACATGTATAAATGATACAAATATGTTCAGACAAACAAATTTGAGTGAAGGATCTTTTTTTTTACGAGATACACAAATGTGAATAATATGTGAGTAGAAATTAATTTGATATTTACCAAAACATTACAATGTTAGCTATACAAGTTTTAAATTTTTTTGTTCAGGTGGTAGATGTTAATTTTAAACAAATGTAGAAGAAAGAATCATATAATTTGGACACAATTTGCATAATCTAAACATGTTTGAGTATTTATATTGGAATCTAAATAAAAAAGAAGCAAGGGATAAGGAAACTGAAGAACAGTATCGGGCATTATCTCAGACGGTTGGTAAGTAATATCCGAGTGAGATAAAAATCTTCCTTGATGGTTATTAAGTACCAACCGCTTGTGAAGATATTTACTTCTTTTTAATAAATATTCTTGATTAAATGTGGGTCCTTTAAAAAGGCAAAATTCCACTTTCTTGTAATATTATTGATCAGTAAAGGTTACCATTAAATTTCACTTCATAAATCTTTTGAAATCGGTCAAAACATAAAAAACATACAACAAATGACATTTTTCATTTTTCTATCTTGATGAATATAATGTCTTTTTCATTTATTTTTTCAGTGGACATTTTTACTTATCATACCAACCTCTATGATTTTTTTCAGATTTTTTTAAATTTTTTTGAATCAATGTGTGTTCATGATTTGATAAATGTCTCATATGTATATGAGCATTTAGTCAGAATTATGGATAATTTGAAGTTTGACATGTTGGAATGCTTTTAGAAAAAATTAACAAACTTCATACATGTATAAATGATACAAATATGTTCATACAAACAAATTTGAGTGAAGGATCTTTTTTTTTACGAGATACACAAATGTGAATAATATGTGAGTAGAAATTAATTTGATATTTACCAAAACATTACAATGTCAACTATACAAGTTTTAAAATTTTTTGTTCAGGTGGTAGTGGACACAATTTGCAGAATCTAAACATGTTTGAGTATTTATATTGGAATCTAAATAAAAAAGAAGCAAGGGATAAGAAAATTGAAGAACAGTATCGGGCATTATCTGAGACGGTTGGTAAGTAATAACTGACTGAGATAAAAATCTTCCTTGACGGTTATTAAGTACCAACCGTTCGTGGTGAAGATATTTACTTCTTATTAATTAATATTCTTGATTAAATATGGGTCCTTTAAAAAGGCAAAATTCCACTTTCTTGTAATATTATTGATAAGTAAAGGTTACCATTAAATTTCACTTCATAAATCTTTTCAAATCGGTCAGAACATAAAAAACATACAACAAATGATATTTTTCATTTTTATATCTTGATGAATATAATGCCTTTTTCATTTATTTTTTCAGCGGACATTTTTACTCATCATACCAACCTCTATGAATTTTTTCAGATTTTTTTAAATTTTTTTGAATTAATGTGTGTTCATAATTTGATGAATGCCTCATATGTATATGAGCATTTAGTTAGAATGATGGATAATTTGAAGTTTGACATGTTGGAATGCTTTTAAAAAATTAACAAAATTCATACATGTATAAATGATACAAATATGTTCATACAAACAAATTTGAGTGAAGGATTTTTTTTATGCGATATACAAATGTGAATAATATGTGAGTAGAAATTAATTTGGTATTTATCAAAACATTACAATGTCAGCTATACAAGTTTTAAAATTTTTTGTTCAGGTGGTAGATGTTAATTTATACAAATGTAGAAGAAAGAATCATATAATTTGGGCACAATTTGCAGAATCTAAACATGTTTGAGTGTTTATATTGGAATCTAAATAAAAAAGAAGCAAGGGATACGGAAACTGAAGAACAGTATCGGGCATTATCTCAGGCGGTTGGTAAGTAATAACCGATTGAGATAAAAATCTTCTCGGAAGGTTATTAAGTACCAACCGCCTGTGAAGATATTTACTTGGGACGGAGGGAGTATAAGATGGTCACCCGCGCCATTGTCTTTTCCGCACAACCGTTCCAACATCCTCTCTTCTCTCCACAAAACCTAGCCGCAGCTAGTATACAGAAAATGCTTTCGAGCTCGAGCAACCCTCCGCCACCGAGCCCGCCGAGGGACCCAGCCGCCGGTAAGCGGCCGCGGCTGGACCCCCCCTCGTCGCCGCGCATGAAGGATACCCTCTGTTCAACATGGCCCGAGATGTATTTACGGATAAATCTCACTCCATGGAACGACTTGGGCTTGGTACCCTTCCACAAAGTACTGGAATGGACACCACGGGCCACTACGTCTTCGGCCTCTCGCACGTGGCCTCTCATCTCGACTCCCTCTGGGAGATGATGGCGGTCGAGCTCGGCGTCGCGGGTCGTCGGAACCTCATTGTGGCGGCGGCCTTAAGACTGGGTCACCTTCCGCCGCCGGAGCCTGAGGTGCTAGAGGAGGGTCAGGAGCCCGAGGACCACCCGAGGAGGAGGAGGTGGAGGCTAAATAGAGTAGTATTTAGGTGTTTTCTTTTCATGTTTTTAGTTGTAGATTTTCGTTTCATGTTTTTAGTTGTAGTTTTTCGTTTCATGGTTTTAGTTGTAGTTTATCTTTTCTTGTGTTTGTTATATACTCCCTCCATCCAAAGCGACAAGTATTTTGGGACGGAGATACTCCCTCCATCGAAAGGGACAAGTAGTATTTTGGGACAGAGGGAGTAATGTTTTTAAGTTAAATGTACTTGGTGTTCTTGTTCATAGATGTACTATCTGTGCAAAATTAGTTCAAATTTTCCGATCGCCAAACCCTCCTTGTTGTCCCCAAACCGGTGGAGTTGCTAGCAGATCGCCCGCAGCAGGGCCCGCAAAGCGGTCTGTAAAGTAGTAGTAACAGGAAAATGCAACAGGCCGGTAGCTAGGACTGGAAAGAAAAAAGTGACGGTTATTAAGTACCAACCGCCTGTGAAGATATTTACTTCTTCTTAATTAATATTCTTGATTAAATGTGGGTCCTTTAAAAAGTCAAAATTCCACTTTCTTGTAATATTATTGATAAGTAAAGGTTATCATTAAATTTCACTTCTTAAATCATTTGAAATTGGTCAGAACATAAAAAAAATACAACAAATGCTATTTTTCATTTTTCTATCTTGATGAATATAATGCCTTTATCATTTATTTTTTCAGTGGACATTTTTACTCATCATACCAACCTCTATAAATTTTTTTAGATTTTTTTAAATTTTTTGAATCAATGTGTGTTCATAATTCGATGATTGCCTCATATGTATATGAGCATTTAGTTAGAATGATGGATAATTTGAAGTTTGACATGTTGGAATGCTTTAAAAAAATTAACAAAATTCATACATGTATAAATGATACAAATATGTTCATACAAACAAATTTGAGTGAAGGATCTTTTTTATGCGATATACAAATGTGAATAATATGTGAGTAGCAATTAATTTGATATTTACCAAAACATTAAAATGTCAGATATACAAGTTTTAAAATTATTTGTTAATGCGGTAGATGTTGATTTTATACAAATGTAGAAGAAAGAATCATCGAATTTGGACACAATTTGCAGAATCTAAACATGTTTGAGTATTTATATTGGAATCTAAATAAAAAGAAGCAAGGGATAAGGAAACTGCAGAACAGTATCGGGCATTATCTTAGGCGGTTGGTAAGTAATACACATATCAGATAAAAATCTTCCTTGACGGTTATTAAGTACCAACCGTCTTTGAAGATATTTACTTCTTCTTAATTAATATTCTTGATTAAATATCTTATCAGGCGGTTGGTAAGTAAAACCCGCCTGAGATAAACATAAAAACCGCCTGTGAAAAACCGACGCCGAGACGTGGACCCCTCACCACACGCTCGCTATTAGACGACGACCCGCTATAAAGGCTCACCGTTTTCTTGCTTCTCCGCCGCACCACTCCTTAGATCCTAGCCTCCAAACTTCTCCCCCCGCCACCAGCGACCACCTCTCGCTCTTTCTTTGCACCTTCGTCGCCACACAAATGGGTAGCCCCCCGCCGAAGCGCTCTAGGCCATCGACGTCCTCCGAACCTCCTTCTCCGTTTCCATCGCCGCCGGCAATGCCGGTAGAACTGATGGCGGCATCCGCATCTCCTCAGCCCGACTGGTTACAGGAGACTGTCCGCCTCTTTACCGCCCGCATCGACGAATTAACACGTCAAATTAAAGATGTCGAAGACGACGTGTCCTTCACCGTCGAACATGCAAGAGCGCTGGACACAATGTCGCGGGATGTATTTAACAATACATCTCTCATATGTCGCCGTCTGGGTCTTGGGAGGCTTCCCCAGCTCCCCAGCATGGACTCCGCCGGCTACTACTTGTTCGGGTTAAGCTTTGTGGCCGCTCGTCTCGACGCCCTCCACAAGACGATCGCGGAGGTTGCTGGGGTACAGGGCCGCTGGAAGATTCTGCACAGTGTCGCCTGTAAGCTCGGTGTGGAGATGGAAGAGGAGTCGCCGCTGCCGTCGGAGGCGGAGACGGAGCCGTCGGAGGATGCGTCGGCCGCGGCGCGCACGGCGACGGAGGTGGACGAGGCCTCCGAGTAGAATATGATTAGAACTAGTTTTGTTCTTGTTTCTACGTGTTTTTCGTCCATGTTTTCTTTACTCTTGTTTGTAATATATGTGTTGGTAGTATGTTAATGTAATATGTCTTTTATGTTCATGAACAATGTGTCTGATGTATTATCGAAAAATTCTCCTTTTATCGAAAAACTTCTCCTTTAACGACGCCAAGTTTTAACCTTTAACCCACTTCATGCGTGAATCAAAAACATCTCCAGTCGTGATGTTGTGTTTCTCTTGTTTTTTTTTATATTTTTTCTTTTCATGTTTTGTCATGTTGTTTTCTTTGATGCAAACAGGGCTAAACAAAAGACGAGCACGCATAGGGGAAACACAACAAGTGCAACATTCATCAGAGACGAGCATGCATATATAGGAGAAACACATTAACATGCCTTATACAAGTCTATTTTATATACAGTACTCTCTTTGTTCACTTTTCATTGGCCTTGGGAGAACTAGGGGTAGTGCATCCAAAAGGGAATGGAGGGAATATAACCCATAGAGTACAACACGTTATGGCAGAATAGGTCATACTCGCGCTCAATCCTACAGTTCTCAATACAGAAGACGGTCCACTCGTACCGCCCTCGCCGGCCGCAGCGGGCAGGCCCCTGGTTCCCCCCTGTTGGGCAGCGGCAAAAGTAATCGTCAATTTCGGGCAGCGCCACCGGCGGCAGTCCCGGAGGATGCCTACGCAAAAACTTCCAACTCACGAAAACGTCGAGCCTCTGCTTGTCTTGATTCCGACACCAGCAGCACTCCGTGTTGGTCCTCTTCATCGCGACGGACCCGGCCGCGTTGTCGCCGAGGTGGGCCTCGCCTTCGACTGGCCGGATATACTTGAGGGCGTCGTGGTCCCCGCAGTCAGCGTCGTAGCAGAGCATGGCGAGGACGTAGGCCGCCACCTTGTGGCGGTTCACGGCCGCCCGGGCAAGGAACTGGGTGCCCCGCTGGCCTGCGCGCGACTGTAGTTGAAGACGAGGTCGAACCCGGTGACGTAGCACGCATGAGGGTTGCCCACGTTGGCCAGGCGCTCCACGAGGGCATCATAGCTCTCATTCCCGTGCTGTTGGAACCACTCCCAGCTGCTCTCCCGCTGCAGCGCCACGCACCTGCCCACAGCGGGATCACGGCACGCTGCGTGCATGGCCTTGCAGGTGGCGCGCAGACTGGAGAGGTCGTTCATGGGCTGGGTGGAGGTTGCGGCGACCCACCCCACGATCAGGACCGCAATATCATGCGGCAAGGGAAACTCCATGGGCTTCGCAGGGAACCAATGAGGGCGCGCGCGACAGAGAGGAAGAGTACACGCGTAGAAGAGGATGGTGTGTGTGGCGGAGTAGAGGATGGTGTGTCGTCTTACTACTCTTTATTAGTACGCGCGGAGAAGACGATGAGACACCCGGTGATTTTTAGTACGCGCGGAGAAGAGGGATGGTGGTGTGTGGGCAGTTATTTCCAGCCAATTTTTTTGTCCCAGCTCAACTTTACTTTCACTGTATGGTCATGTCAGCTGTGTGCTCTGCACATTTTCAGCTACCGTCCTTTGTTGCCGTAGCAACTTGCTGGCATTGAATGGAAAGTGGGAGGATATGTATTGATGAAGGGTGTTAGGGTAAATTTATGTGTTGACTAATGTGCGGTTTGAATCCTAAAAATTAGTTTTTCTTTGTTGTTTTTAGTTGCTTCTGTTTTGTAAATATTGTTAATGAATGAAATCTATCTTTGTTCATCTATGTGACTGAATATTACTTGTGTATCTTGTGTTTTTTTGTGAGATGCGTGATTGAATATTGTTAATTAATGAGTATCTTGTGTGTTCTTCAACTGTGTGAATGAATGGATGTGTAGTGTGTTCATCGTGTTCCTCGGACTCGGGTATCATAAGGTAACTATCTTAGACAGTTGGTAATTCAAACTCGTCTAAGAATAAGATTATCTCAGGCGGTTGGTAAGTAATACCCGACTGAGATAAAAATCTTCCTTGACGGTTATTAAGTACCAACCTCCTGTGAAGATATTTACTTCTTCTTAATTAATATTCCTGATTAAATGTGGGTCCTTTAAAAAGGCAAAATTCCACTTTCTTGTAATATTATTGATAAGTAAAGGTTACCATTAAATTTCACTTCATAAATCTTTTAAAATCGGTCAGAACATAAAACATACAACAAATGATATTTTTCATTTTTCTATCTTGATTAATATAATGCCTTTTTCATTTATTTTTTCAGTGGACATTTTTACTCATCATACAAACCTCTATGAATTTTTTCAGATTTTTGTAAATTTTTTTGAATCAATGTGTGTTCATAATTTGATGAATGCCTCATATGTATATGAGCATTTAGTTAGAATGATGGATAATTTGAAATTTGACATGTTGGAATGCTTTTAAAAAAAAAAATTAACAAAATTCATACATGTATAAATGATACAAATATGTTCATACAAACAAATTTGAGTGAAGGATCTTCTTTTTTACGTAGTGCTCCGCTCGCGCGACGAGCAAACCGAGTTGCTGCGGACATTGGTGCAGAATTCATCCCGTCAAGGGGGACGACAAGGCAATGGGCAACGCCAGCCCCACTAGAGTTTGTACCCAGATTTCTTGGCGACGCATCCACCAGTCTTCACGGAGGCCGATGAGCCTTTGGAGGCGGACAACTTCCTCCGCACCATCGACACAAATGTGAATAATATATGAGTAGAAATTAATTTGATATTTACCAAAACATTACAATGTCAGCTATACAAGTTTTAAAATCCGGTGATAGGACCGGACCTTTCGAGGCCTTCGGCTCTGTGCAAGTGTCATGAATGCGCGAAGGCCCAGCTTGAATATAAAGTGAATCAGCGCAGTTTCAGCCCACAAATAACAAGCGGCCCAACTTTTTCGTCCTGCCTGCCCGCGGCGGGAAATTTTTGTCACGCCGAATGAAGAAGGAAAATAAGAAACGAAAATAATATTTTATCACGGTACCCTTCGACCCGCAACGCTGGCCCCCTCTCTGCAACGTGCTTGTAGGAGCATCCGCCGGCCGCCACGATTGTAGGAGCATCCGCCGGCCGCCACGCTTGTTGGAGCATCCGCGGGCCGCCACGCTTGGAGGAGCATTCGCCGGCCGCCACGCTTGGAGGAGCATCCGCCGGCCGCCACGTTTGGAGGAGCATCCGCCGGCCGCTACGCTTGGAGAAGCATCCGCCGGCCGCCACGCTCGTAGGAGCATCCGCCGGCCTATACTCTTGTAGGAGCATCCGCCGGCCGCCAAGCTTGGAGTACCAACCGCCGGCCGCCACGCTTGGAGGAGCATCCGCCGGCCGCCACGCTTGTAGGAGAATCCGCAGGCCGCAGTGCATGGAGTAACAACAGCTAGGTACAATTGCTCACAAAATGTGTTCTTCTACATCTATCCTCTTACAGATAGGCGGATGGCTGATTGAATTGTAGGAAGCGATGTCAGAAGATAAGACATGGATGGGAAAAGACAGGCATACGAGGGAGTGGCATGATGGAATGAAGTCATTTCTAAATTTTGCATTTCAAGGCACTCGTGAAGGAGGAACTATGCCTTGTCCTTGCACGAGATGTCGTAATATTTGCCACAAGACACGCAAGGGAGTTCATTTACACCTGCTCAGAAATGGGATGTTATTGGATTATACTTGTTGGATACACCATACAGAAATTCGAGTTCAGGAAAATATTGCTGAGGAATCAGCAAATAATGAGGAGATAATTTCTGATGATGGTGCTATGCAAAATATGTTGTCTAGTCTACTTAGAGGCACTGATCATGGTGGTACTTCAGCAGATGTTGTTGATCAAGAAAATGCTATAAACCAGCAGGAGCCAACTGGGGATGCAAAGAAATTCTATGACTTATTAACTGATGCCAAAAAGGAGTTGTATCCAGGTTGTTCGCAGCTGACCCAATTATCCTACATTGTCAGGTTCTACCAGATAAAGTGTTTAACTGGTATGAGCAAAGTAGCTTGTAAGATGTTTCTTGAACTATTCTCATTTGCACTTCCAAAGGGCCATTGCATTCCTAATACACTTGATAAACTTCAGAAGGTTGTTCGTGACCTCGGGATGGACTACCAAAAGATTGATGCATGTGTCAATGACTGTGTGTTATTCCGGAAGGACTATTCTCTGCTGAATAGTTGCCCAAAATGTGGTGAATTAAGATGGAAAAAATAGTACTGCTGGGGATTCAAGAGAGGCTTTACCTTGTGGAAAATCCAAGAAGCTTGTAGCACGCAAGGTTCTACGTTACTTCCCTCTTATTCCCCATCTACAAAGGTTTTATATGGGAGAATCAACGACATCGAACATGCGCTGGCACAAAGAAGGTCTTACTGATGATGGAATATTACGCCATCCCGCCGATTCGAAAGCATGGAAGCATTTTGATAGCATTCACCAAAATTTCTCATCTGATCCTCGCAACATAAGACTTGGGCTAGCATCTGATGGTTTCAATCCTTTAGGAGTAATGAATGTTTCTTACAGTACATGGCATGTGATTCTAATCCCTTATAATCTACCACCTTGGTTGTGTATGAAGCAGTCTTATTGGGTGATGTCAATGACAATTCATGGGCCAAAGTCACCTGGAAACAACATTGATGTGTATCTGCTGCCTTTGATTGATGAGCTACTGAAATTATGATCTGATGGTGTTGAAACATATGACAGTTTAAAGAAAGAGACATTTTTCATGCGAGCTTCTTTATTGTGGACAATAAATGATTTTCCAGCATATGCAATGCTATGTGGATGGAGCACAAAAGGGAATCTAGCATGTCCATACTGCCATATAAACACTGACGCCTTCTGGTTGAAATATGGACGAAAGCATTGTTACATGGGTCATCGTCGTTTCCTACCTCAGGATCACAGATGGCAATGAAACAAAGGTTCTTTCAACAACAAGGCAGAGAATAGAGAGGCTCCAACATCACTCTCTGGTGACGAAGTACTCCAACAATACGAGTGTTTTGATCAAGTGAGTTTTGGACCGACGAATAATAAGAGAAAGCACACCGAGGAAAATAGATGGCATAATTGGAAGAAGAAAAGTATATTTTTCGACCTCCCTTATTGGAAGACATTGCAAATAAGGCATAACTTGTATGTCATGCACATTGAGAAAAACATTTGTGATAGCATATTGGGGACATTGCTTGCTATGGATGGTAAAACAAAAGATAGTCTACAAGCTCGTCTTGATATGAAGGATATGGGTATACGGCCAGATCAACATCCAAAGTTCATAAAGAGCAAGTACACATTCCCACCAGCATTATATACTTTGGGCAAAGATGAGAAGACCACCTTGTGCAAGTTTTTGGGGAATGTGAAGGTGCCCGATGGTTATGCCTCAAACATCAAGAGATGTGTGGACATAAAAGCATGTAAGGAATCGGGTCTAAAAACTCATGACTGCCATATTATATTTCAGAAGCTCCTTCCTATTGCAATACGTAACATATTGCCTGAAAAGGTTGTTGCACCTTTAATTGAGTTTAGCACATTCTTTTCCGTAATTTGTTCTAAAGAATTGGCGGAACCAGATTTGGACAAGATGAGCAAACAAATTCCTGAAACAATTTGTAAGCTTGAGATGTTGTTTCCTCCCGCTTTCTTTGATATCATGGTACATCTTCCAACCCATCTTGCCGAAGAAGCACGGTTGGGTGGACCTGTTTCTTATAGATGGATGTATCAATTTGAGAGGTACCTTGGTACATTGAAGAGGTATGTACGTAACAAAGCACACGCGGAGGGTTCTATAGCTGAGGGATATATTGCCGAAGAGTGTATGACTTTTTGTAGTCAGTTTTTGGATAACATCAGCACCAAGCGTAATAGGCCAGAACGTCATGAAGCTGCACCTACAAATGAACCTTCTGTTGATAATTCTAACATATTTACAGAAGTTGATAATTCTAAAAAAGGGTATAAATGGGACCAACTTACTATGGTGGAACTACATAACATCAGGCATTATCTTATTACTAACGTCGAAGAGGCCGCTCTATGGATCAAGTAATAATGTATAACTCAGATGTTGTATACTATATATATGGCTTATTGTAGATGGCTAATTTAATTTTGTACCCTTTTCAGTGAGCATATTGAAGAGCTGAAAAAGATTCATTCTCGTGATGTTGATAAACTCCATAGAGATGAGTTTGTTGATTGGTTTCAGAAACGAGTAAGTACATGCAAGTTTGCACTTTGATGAAATATTGAACAAATATGTGTTTTGAAATTGGTTTGTCGTCGATAACCCCTGTTATACTAATGTGTACAGATTACGATATTACACAAAGAAGGCAAAGCAATCGATTATCTGTATGCATTATCTAGAGGACCAGATCGTCGGACACATTTTTTTAGTCGGTTATTCATCAATGCCTTCTTCTTTTGAATTGCAGACGTGGAAAAAGATTTACGGACCCAAAACAATGGTATTGTTGTTCGGTGCACTAATCATGATTGGTTTGGAGTAATCAAGAAAATCATTGCTGTTGATTTTGAAAAAAAAATCAAGAGGTTCTGTTATTTCAGTGTGAATGGTTTGATCGGCCTTTTGGAAGCAGTCAGAACCAAAGCAGAGGCTACAAAAAGGATCAATATGGAATGATAGATGTTGACACTACTCTGTTTCGATTCCAGTATGAGCCTTACATTCTAGCCACCCAAGCAGAACAAGTTTTTTTATGTTCCAAGTGTGAAGCGTCCTAAGTGGGCTACAGTTGTTAAAACGAAGCCACGGAACCTTTTTGCCATACCCTCTGGAGACAGTGAAAATAATGTGACTAAGACGATAGAGGCTGAGACATTTCATGATGATCTGCTTACAGATGATATCAATAATGAGGATACGATCGCATGGGCTAGGAATGACATTGAGGGAGCCAGCGGCGATGCTTCCACTCTTATAATGACAACGTCAGGTGATCGGTTTGAGGTATATGGAGTTGCATCAGAAAATTAAGACGACGACGACGACGATACATATACCAATGATGGTCATGTAGCTCCATTGTGGGGGGATGATGGCGAAGATGATGATTTTTAGTATAATTAAGTACGTGACATGTAGCTCCACAATGAATTCATCCGTCCGAACCCAACATTTATTTTTCAGTTATTTATATTTGCTATCCGAAAAGTACCCGATACCCGATATTTCGGTCTTTTCAGTTCCGGTCTCGGTTTTATCGGTTTCGGTTTTTTGGTCTCGGTTTATTTGCCCACCCCTAATTTACGTAGTAGTAGCATATATATGGGATATATAGTATAAAACTTTTTCAAAGGGAAGTCTTAGGTTTTGTCAAATCTATCTTTCAGATTTACGCAATTTTGATCTGTTTTAACAATACAAGAATTGTAATTTTAGATTCACCATGAAAAATATTTCCATAATATACAATCTATTACTACATGTTATTGAAGTTAATAAATTCCATATAAATCATTTGTCAAAGGTAATTAGTTTGACCAAAACAGAAATAGAGTTGAGTTGGGGAGGAGGAAGTATTATACATTGCTGTTTGTCGCATAAGGTTTCGTCCTTCGTTCAGGCCGTAGCTATTTGTACAGGCGGTTGATGCGACCGGGCGCACCGAGCTTACGTGCGCGCCAGTCACCGAGGCGCCTTAGACGCGTGCAGCGCATGCGTTGAAATCACCTGCGGTACTTTTAAATCTACGCGTTGGTATTCTCCCCCTCATATTTGTTGATGCATTAATACCTAATGTTTTACATCGTTGAGTATGTTACGGATCATCAGCGTCGTTAGTCCAGCACTGAGTCGTTAGGAGGCAAAAAGTAATGAACATCATTGATCAGCACTGCGCCGAGGAGAACGCGAAAATTGTTTGCTAATTCGTGGCAACAGATCCTAATGCAACGACTGTGTTCCGTGGCAATAAAGCTGTAACGCCACGAACCAGTATTTCGTGGCAACACATCCTAATGCAACAATTCTGTTTCATTGCATTACGGTCCAACAAATGCAACTGTTTGCTGATTCCTCGCAACAGATCCTAATGCAACGACTGTGTTCCGTGGCAATAAAGCTGTAACGCCACGAACCAGTATTTCGTGGCAACACATCCTAATGCAACGATTCTGTCATTGCATTACAGTCCAAATGCAACTGTTTGCTGATTCCTGGCAACAGATCCTAATGCAACGACTGTGTTCCGTGGCAATAAAGCTGTAACGCCACGAACCAGTAATTTGTGGCAACAGATCCTAATGCAACGACTGTGTTCTGTGGCAATAAAGCTGTAACGCCACTAACCAGTAATTCGTGGCAACAGATCCTAATGCAACGACTATGTTCCGTGGCAATAAAGTTATAATGCCACGAACCAGTATTTCGTGGCAACACATCCTAATGCAACGATTCTATTTCGTTGCGTTACGGTCCAAATGCAACTGTTTGCTGATTCATGGCAATAGATCCTAATGCAACGACTGTGTTCCGTGGCAATAAAGTTGTAATGCCACGAACCAGTATTTCGTGGCAATAGATCCTAATGCAATGACTATTTTACGTGGCAATAAAGTTGTAACGCCATGAACCAGTAATTCGTGGCAACAGATCCTAATGCAACAATTGTGTTCCGTGGCAATAAAGCTGTAACGCCACGAACCAGTATTTCGTGGCAACACATCCTAATGCAATGATTCTGTTTCGTTGCATTACGGTCCAAATGCAACTCTTTGCTGACTCGTGGCAACAGATCCTAATGCAACGACTGTGTTCCGTGGCAATAAAGCTGTAACGCCACGAACCAGTATTTCATGGCAACATATCCTAATGCAACGACTGTGTTCCGTGGCAATAAAGCTGTAACGCCACGAACCAGTAATTCGTGGCAACAGATCCTAATGCAACAATTGTGTTCCGTGGCAATAAAGCTGTAATGCCACGAACCAGAGTATCGTGGCAACACATCCTAATGCAACGATTCTGTTTCATTGCATTACGGTCCAAATGCAACTGTTTGCTAATTCGTGGCAACAGATCCTAATGCAACGACTCTGTTTTGTGGCAATAAAGTTGTAACGCCACTAACGAGTAATTTGTGGCAACAGATCCTAATGCAACGACTGTGTTCTGTGGCAATAAAGCTGTAACGCCACGAACCAGTATTTCGTGGCAACAGATCCAAATGCAACGACTGTGTTCCATGGCAATAAAGTTGTAACGCCTCGAACCAGTAATTCGTGGCAACAGATCCTAATGCAACGACTGTTTTCCGTGGTAATAAAGCTGTAACGCCACGAACCAGTATTTCGTTGCAACAGATCCTAATGCAATGATTGTAATCCGTTGCGTTAGCATCCTGACGCCACAAACTAGTGAATCGTGGCAATAGATCCTAATGCAACGATTGTGTTCCGTGACGATAGATTCTAGTGCCACGAACTAGTGAATCGTGACAAAAAGCCAAGCTTACTGCAACGATTTAGTATTCATTGCAGTACAATCGTTGCAACATGTCGGAATCCTTGTAGTGGTAGTTTGCACAAGTAGTTACTTGTGGGTTCATTGCTTTAATTCATTAGAGGCTCTAGTTGTAGCTTTGTGTTTGAAACAACTAGAGTTGAGATTTAGAACGTAAGCGTGGTTCTTAGGTTAGAAATCACCAGTGAATATCTCATAGACACACGAATTGAAGAGGTAAGTAGTAGCTGGTGATAGCCCTATCCGTCCTTAGTAATCCTCCACGTTTGGCTATGCCACAGGCTCTTGGCAGGAGTCGTCCAAGTGTTTCTAGGGGTAAACCCATGCCAGAAGCAAGCAACTACTGCAAATTGTTTTGAATTAGAATCAATACTTTGAATTCCTCTCTCTCTTCCTTGCCTACAAAACAACTTTGTGTCCTTGGGTGAATTAGTTGTAAGATTACACACACGTTCCTTGGATTCGATACCCTTGGGAATACTCCTTAAGGAGAAGTGCTACACGATAATTTTTGTGTGCTTGCAGATTTTATCTGTGACGTAAAAAACATCAATAGCCCAAGAAAGAGAACTGGCCAGGAATGTCATAGAACACTTCTCCCATGTGTCTAAAATACTTCGGTTCGCGTAGAACCACTGTTTCACTCTCCTAAGAAGGGAGAACGAAAACAGCCTAAGACGGGTGGCATCAGGGGATACATCATTGATCTTAAAAGTGCTGCAGATCTCAAGGAACTATTGCAAATGAGCCCTTGCATCCTCGTTAGCCTTCCCACAAAATGGGTTGGCTTGCACCATAGTGATTGGGCCAGTCTTGATTTCAATGTTCACATTTCCCGTGTTAAAAGTGGGCCCAATAGGCACATTGTTAGCAGAGGGAGCTGAAAACTCATGAAGGGTCTTCTGGGCCATTGTCGTTTTGATTGTTGGTGCAGTTACGCTGGCTTGCTTTGCCTCACGAAGCTTATGAGGAGTAACGACACGAGGTCATCTCTCAGAAGGGATTCGGGATCTTCAACAAAGTTTTTCGGCAAGCGGAAACAAGACATACACTACCCTATTTTCACATAAAATGCGAAAACAAGAAGGGTTATCCTACTAAAACCTACCCAGGGTCCTATCCTACACTCAATCATGAAATACTTCGGTTGCCTTCCCCGGCAACGACGCTAGAAATGCTTGTTGACATTTTTGAGAGTAGTAAGTTGTGAACTAGGGACTTAGGAACATTAAAACGGAGCAACTATTCATCATTTCATCTATGTAAATTCTAAATCATTCTTACCGCACATCTTTTATTTTATTTGAAAGCAAATGTACTCTACCTTTTTTATATGCAAGGTGAATGGTGGATGAATGGAAAATAAATATGCAAGGGGTGCAATACAATTTATTTCGAGTGGGGGTCCTCCCCCAAGCTTGTTTTTCAACCACCTCCGTGATGAGGGTTGAACCCTTGATGACAGAAGTATGCCGCAGGATCTGCTTGTTGTAGTTTTAGCGTGGCGTTGAAGTTGGTGAATTGAGCGCACATGTGTTGTTGCCAATCTTGGGTACCTTGGACATGCTCTTGGAGAGTGTTGTAGATGTCACTCGTCCTCACTTCAAGGTCTTCCATACGTCTAATGAGATCCATCATTTCTTGGTTATAGGCATGATGACTTCTAGCCGAAGATGAACGACATCTTCTCATGGACGCTGGAGGCAAGATGCTAGAGCTTGAAGTGGATAGGGGTTGCTCCCACGCGGAACCTGGCCATCCATGCCAAGACGGACCTTCGTTCTCATACGATGGAGGTTGAGTCCATCCGGGTGTGTCACCCGTTGGGTTCTCTTCCTCATCGTACTCATGGACTGTGGAGGTTGTCGAAGGCCTGCCCGCTCTCCTTGCACGGCTTCTACTTACCCTGCCAGAGATATTACTTCTTCGGGCTTCCTCGATGGGAAGAAGATCAATGGTTAGCCTCCGGCATTTGTACAAATAATAATTCAGGTTAGGTAACCAAATTTCATTGACAAAGACGGGATAATAAAATATCAAAGAGCCATCTTGATCATGCTTAAGAGTGTGTCTTTGCACTAGATAATCTTCATTAATTTATTCTCGTTCATTTTCAATATATTCAAATGAAGTATATTCTAGTGCTCCTACCCTAGTAGCAATCCGGGTAATCAATGAAGTGCATTCAATTGGCCTGTCCTTGAAATGTAATCTAAACATTGTGTCATCATGGCAATAGCTAGAGGAACTTTTATCTTTTTAATCATGGCACAAAAAAAAATCAGCTCAACATCACGCACTATTCTAACATCTTCTCTAGGTAACATAGTCATAGCCACCCATCTATACATGAAGCGTAAAGTAGGGTTGTGCAAGTGGCTATTCCTAGGAGCAATACATCTGACCTCACTAGTCAATTCATGCCAAAAACATTGTTTGTTAAACTTAGGCAAAGCGTCTAAATCCAGCAAACAACGTTTATGGAAGCAAAGGATTTCACTTAATTCTTTCCATAGGATGTTGTAATCTTTTTGAAATATCCTAACAGAAATACCATCAAATCCTATTTTGAGGGTGCCAAGGAATTGCATGGAGAGAAGGCTTGAACCTCTCTCCTCTATGTGAGCAAAATTCTCCCATCCTAGTGCACACCAAATGGAAAAGAATTCAGAATCCATACCTATTTTGGAGATCAAATCCGGATAATAAGCTTTCGTATGAGAAAACTCACGATCTTGGAGGACCTTGCATGCTTGATCTTCAACTTCACTTTGTATGTCGAATTTGTCATCGTGGAGAAGTTGTCGCGAGTTGCTCGTCTCACCTAAGGGAGTGTCCTCACATACACTCCTCTTCCGTGAACTTGGTGTAGCAACGGAAGAGGGGTGTGCACTTGAGTCTCCACCATGGCTGGAGCTTGCAACCTCCTTCCTCTTCCCAAACAACCTCTTCATTCCTTTCATTGCCACAACAAGCAAGAACACAACAAAAGCAAAAACTCGAAAGAGGTGATGTTAGTAAAATCAAAACCCCCAATGAATTTTCCCTTGAAGAACTTGAGAGCAAATTGCAAATGCAAACAAAAGCAAATCTTTTTGGCTTGGATTTGAGTAGGAGTGCTTCAATGAAGAGCAAGAAAAAACAATGTGAGCAAAAAGTGACTTTGGGGAGGTGTGAAATAAGGTGAATTGTGAATAGGAGTGCTCCTCACGGCCACCTTTTATAGTGTACACTCCCCAACGGTCACAAAGGAATCAAATGTAGCCGTTTGAGGAGAGAGAGCCAAAATAGCCCTTTCGCTAGTCGACCGAACAGGGGGGTCGGCCGCACTGAAATGTGGGCCCTCATGTTCCTCCTTTTGGCAGGTGGCTCTCCAACGTCTATAAAATTAGCACATTGCTGAAATGCCACGTTTACAGCTCAGAAAAATTGTTTTTTCAAATAAAAACCCTTTTTCAAAACCCAACAATTTTCCTTTTATGAAAAATAAAGAAAAATAATAATAATTGATAATATCAGATTCTCAACTTGCTAAGAAAACTCAAATATCCAGTGGCAAAAATCAAACTAAGTGGGGAAAAACTAATGAAGAGAAAAGAAAAATCAAAGAAAAGATAACTACCAATTTAACCTTTTGGCTAGGTCTCACCACCGTCTGATGAGATGAACATTCCTCCTTCTTCATTTCTTGACATCCGGGCTCAGAGGAATGGGCTCAGACGGCTTGTCTTGCTTCTTCTGCCATTCCTTCTTTGGTGGCTTGGTATACTTGGGCCTTTGAGGAGGCCCGGACTTTTTCATCTTCTTGGGGTGTCGGCGTGGACGATAAGACGGGTTGTCCACACATATTAATTCCCTCATAAATGCAATGAGCGGGTCCACCTTTGGAGGTGTGACTTCAACCTCTTGAATGTGTTAAACATTTAGCGGATACTTGATATGAATCATGGAGCATTGCTCCAACTTTGGGCGAAAGTTAAACTTTTCCTCCTTGCCATTGATATGGAAGTGGATTTCTCCAGCTCCCACATCTATGCGAGCCTTCGTGGTTCTAAGGAATGGTGACCCAAGAATGAGCGGCGTATCCTTCTCGACCTCCATGTCGAGCACCACGAAATCCACGGGTATGAAGCAATTTCGAATTTTTACCGAAACATCTTCATCAATACTCGCTGGATAACGGACTGAAGAGTCAGCCAATTGGAGCTTCATTGGTGTTGGAGTAATCTCTATAAGGTTCAGTTGGTCAAAGACCACCTTTGGTATTACACTCACACTTGCTCCGAGGTCACAAAGTGCCTTATCGAAGTAGTGAGCCACAATTGAGAAAAATATGATGGGGTATCGAAAGTCCTTCTGCTAGTTGCCTTCTCATAGATAAATCATGTTGACATTTTCCACAGGAGGTTCAGGCTGTCCTGGCATCTTGCCATTCTCCGTTGGTGGAACAGCAGCTGCCAGTTGAGCCAATTGAGTTCCAACATCTTGTTGAAGCTCGGTTGATTCTTGAAGGCCAAGGATAGTCCTTCAATCTTGGCATTGATATTCTCTAGGATCTTGTCATTAGTCGCCAACTTCTTGGATAATGCATCATTGATCATTAGTTGGCTAATGGAAAGCTCTCTCAAGTTGGGTTGATTTCCATTGTTGCCATTGTTGTTGTACCCTCCTTGAATGAAAGGTCGTGGTCGGCCCCACCCTTGACCTCCTGAATGATAGCCATTATTAATATCATTGTTGTCTACGTATAGGGCATCCTCATGGGTTTCTGGGCAGTCATTTCCCAAATGTCCCATGTTTCCACAGACATCACAGGTGATGCGAGAGTCTAGGGCATAGGTATTACCACATACATCACCACCGGCTTGTCCATCAATCTTCTTCATGAGGAGGTCCAATTTAGCAGCGATCATGTCCACCACCTTCAAGGTGTGCATGCCTCGCTAACTGGTATGGAGATGCTCATCGCTCCAACCCATATTTGACACCATATTCTCAATTAAGTGTTTGGCTTTGGGCACTGTCAATGAGAAGAAGGCACCTCTAGCAGTAGTATCGACATGGTCATGGGCGGACAACCCATTGTAGACGTTTTGAATAATGATCCTGTCGTCCATCCCATGGTGGGGACAGGCCAGGATGTACTCCTGAAGCCTTTCCCAAGCCTCAGAAATAGACTCATTGGCATCTTGCTGGAAGCTGGAAATCCTTCCATGTAGGCCCTTAGTCTTGCCCAACGGAAAGAACTTGGCAAGGAATGTCGTAGAACACTTCTCCCAAGTGTCTACAGCACTTCGATTCATGTAGAACCACTACTTGGCCCTCCCAAAAAGGGAGAACGGAAACAGCCTAAGACAGAAGGCATCAGGAGTTGATCTTAAAAGTGTTGCAGATCTCACAAAACTGTTGCAAGTGAGCACTTCCATACTAGTTATACTTCCCACAAAATGGGTTGGCTTGCACCATAGTGATCAGGCCATTCTTGATTTCAAAGTTAACGTCTCCCGTATAAACAGTTGGCCCAACAGACACGTTGTTAGCAGAGGGTGACGAGAACTAACGAAGGGTATTCTGGGCCATTAGAATTTTGGTTTTTTGTGCAGTTACACTGGCTTGCTTTGCCGCACGAAGCTTCTGAGGAGTAACGACACGAGGTCGATCTCTTAGGAGGGATTCAGGATCTTCAAAAAAGTTTTCCATCAAGCAAAAACTAGACATACACTACCCTGTTTTCACATAAAATGCAAAAACAAAAAGGGTTATCCTACTAAAACCTACCCATGGTCCTATCCTATTCATTCAATCATGCAATACTTCAGCTGCCTTCCCCAACAAATGCTTGTTGATGTTTCTTACATCACAGATAAAAATCCGCAAGCGCACGGAAACTATAAAAGTAGCATTTCCGGTTAAAGATTGTTCCCATTGGTGTCATTTATATTTTCCCAAAGGAAATCACCAAATGGAGAGGATAGGTTGGTCTAGGTAGGGTTCTAGAAGGATGGGTAAAGGATAATTTGGAGGTAGTGTCACACACACAAGAGCATTCTATCCTAAGGGGGTAAATGAGGCAAATAGGGACTAGGATAAGAGTTAGGTAGATACTCCTACTATGCTTCTAATATACATATACATAGCCTATGTTACTTACTAACGATTATATCAATTATGAATTCTCATGCTAAGTTGATTAACACATCGGGCACGGGTTTAAACCTAGCAACACTAGGATGACTCCCGCCAAGAGCCTGTGGTATAGTTTTGTCGGTTCCTACGCACTACTAACAATTCATCTCTAGGAGTGGTGCCAAAAATGCTTGTTAATAGATTTTAGATTATACATATAAATCTGCAAGCACACGGAAACTACCAATGTAGCATTTCCCCTCTAAGAGTATTCCCAAAGGGTGTCATTTATATTCTCCCAAAGGAATGCTAGATGGAAGTAAAATAATCATCAAGTGGAGAGACTAGGTTGGCCTAGGTAGGGTTCTAGCAAGGATGGATAAATGATAAGTTGGAGTAGTGTGACACACACAAGAGCATTCTATCATAATGGGATAAATGAGGTTAAGGGGGACTAGGCTAAGAGTTAGGTAGAGACTCCTACGATGCTTCTAATGTACATATACATAGCCTAAGTTAGTCACTAATGATCATGTCAACTATGAATTCTCATGCTCAGTGGATTAACACATCGGGCACGGGTTTACCCCTATCAATACTAAGATGACTCCCGTCAAGAGCCTGTGGCATAGCCGAATGTTGAGGATTACAAAGGAAAGATAGGGCTGTCACCACCTACTGCCTACCTCTTCGATCCGTGGGTCTACGAGACATTCAACGCTACTTTCTATCCTAGCACCATGCTAGAATATTAAGTAATTACCATAGAGGCCTAGGCACAAGCCATCCTAAGGCAATGAACTAAATAATTGTTGAACCAACGTTAATTCATAGCATAAGTGATTCATGTTAACATAATCATGTCATAGCTAATTAGACTATAGTGGAGGTTTGTAGTGTTTATGATGATAAAATGACAATGATATATCATAATCATAAATACTACTCCTACCACATACATGGAATCGACAATCAAACAAGAAATGCTTCATCCAAGTATATGAACAATGGAAGACTAAAGATAACATCTTTATTAACAATAAAGTCACAAATACAAATAGGAATATGAGAGCCATACCTTTCCCAATTAGGAATTGGGAAGAGACTCCTTCTACTCCTCTCCTACTTGGACTATGGACTAGAGACTATCCTCTCTACAACCTATACTTCTCTAAACCTATGGAGAGTAGTGGATACAATGGATGAATACTCAAGTGGTGTGAGTTGAAGTGAGGGGTAAGGGGTCCTATTTATAGCTTGGAGAAGGGTCGGTTCCCGCCACCAAAAGTGTGCCAATCAGTCACCCATGACCTCTTAAAGTCGGGAGGAGCCAACACGTGGAATTTGACCGCATTTGGCGCGAGGACCTAGTCGGCCGACTAGGGGGGTCAGCCGACCTGATCTTGGCTACTTTTGCGGTGTGCTTCCTCCAGATCTCTCTCAGGTGGGTCTCATTGACTGATATTGGTGCTACACCATTGGATGGCCTTGGATACTTCTGTTTGTGGGCCATTTGATCCATGTGGTGCCATGTGTCATCACTTTATTGACTGGAATGATATTTTATAGGATTCATCCCCTTGTTTCTCTTCAATCCTGCATTGAATCCCTCATGCACTACTTTTTCCAAGGACAAGTGGAAATAGGTTAAATATAAAGGTGATATGTGCAAGAAATGATATTTCCTTCACATATTTGAGTTAAATTGAAGGGTGAAATTGGTATATAACAGCCGTCAACAAACTCCCACAAGCTTACCCTTTGCTCATCCCGAGCAAAGTCAAGACTTTAGGTTGATGATCAAGAGTTGCTACCATGTTCTATTTTTCAAAAGTACCATGTGCACAAAAAAAATACTCTACCTAGTATTGAAAAAATCTGCATGGTACTTCACCCGTTTTAGGTCATTATGGGGCTTATGCCATCTCCTATTCATGGGTGGTTGAAAGATAGAACAGCAAATTGAGCACACATACCCTAGAAGTCAAGTTCCACTCAAATTTCGGAGAGTTCAATTTAGATTTTAAGTATCTCAATTTGATTTTATGAGTCTCTCCTTTATGTGTAGTGGAAATATATCCTCACCAAGGCGTTGTGCATAAATTCATCCTACCTCTACATAAGGCTTGTATGTGGAGCTTGGTAGGGAATATAGTGGGCATATTTGCAACACATAATATTGCTAAGTCAAAAGAGCAAGCCTTAGGAGAAATCAATTCAAAACAATTTTGATTCAAGACTTGTGCATGTGTGATGGAATGAAGTGGATGTGGATATTTGAGATGACTCCTTTTTTAGTAGACTTTCTTATTTTGTAGGGATGAAACATCGCTACTACTTTTTTCTCATGCTTATGATGTAAACATGCATTTTCCGTTTTCTTTTTCTTGTAGCCATGTCTTCTACTCCCTTTTATGCAATAAATTTTGGAGAGAGTACTAAGCATGAATGATATGGAGTTTCTCTATTTATTGTGGAATGGTGGTATGGTGGAAATTTTGCTTACTTCTAGTGTAGAAGTATAGCATGTGCAAGTGAAGTCTTGAATTCAAAAAGTAATGAATGGAATCTCACATAGGTCTATACTAGTTTGACAAAGCTCAATGTGAAGAGAAATTGCATATGCATAAGGTCTATCAATGTGATATATCATATGGCTTTGGTAGGTATTTCCAATCAAATGAAACTAACTTAAATATTTTTAGAATTTTAGTAGGATAATACGGGTAATCAAGGAAATGCACTCAATTGGCCCTGTTCTTGGAATGTAATCTAACCATTGTGTCATCATGGCAATAACTGGAGCACTTTTATTTTTTTAATCATGACAAATAGAATTTTCAGCTCATCATCACGCACTAACCATACGTCTCCTCTAGGGAACATAATCATAGCCACACATCTATGCATGAAGTGTAAAGTAGGGTTGTATAAGTGGCTATTTCTAGGTTCACTACATCTGACCTCACAAGTTCAATCTTGCCAAAAACTATGTTTCTTAAACTTAGTCAAAGCGTCTAAATCTAACAAACATCGTCTATGGAAGCCTAGGATTTCACTTAATTCTATCCATAGGGTGTTGTATTCATTTTGAAATAATCTAAAAGTAATACCATCAAATCCTATTTTCAGTGTGCAAAGGAATTGTATGGAGAGAAGGCGTGAACCTCTCTCCTCTATGTGAGCAAAGTTTTCCCATCCTAGTGCATGCCAAATGGAAAAGAATTTGGAATTCATACCTATTTTGGAGATCAAATCCGGATCATAAGCTTTCGTATGAGAAAACTCATGATCATGGAGGAGCTTGCGTGCTTGATCTTCAACTTCACTTTGTATGTCAAGGTCGTCGTCGTGAAGAAGTTGATGAGGGTTGCTCCTCTCACCCATGGGAGTGTCCTCACCTACACTCCTTCGTGAACTTAGTGTCACAACAGAAGAGGGGTGTGCACTTGAGTCTCCACCATGGCTTGAGCTTGCAGCCTCCTTCCTATTTCGAAACAACCTCTTTGTCCCTTTCATGGCCACAACAAACAAGAACACAACAAGGAAAAAAACTCAAAAGAGGTGATGTTAGCGAAAGCAAAACCCAACGAATTTTCCCTTTAAGAACTTGAGAGCAAATTGCAAATGCAAGCAAAATCAAATCTTTTTGAGTTGGGAATTGATCAAGAGTACTTCAATGAAGAGCAAGAAAAATAATGTGAGCAAGAGTGACCTTTGGGAGGTATGAAATGAGGTGAAGTGTGAGGAGAAGTGCCCCCTCACGGCCACTATTTATAGTGTGCATTTCCCAACGGTCACTAGGTTATCAAATGTAGTCGTTGGAGGAGAGAGAGCCAAAATGGCTCCTTCCCCTAGTCCGCCGAATAGGGCGGTCGACCGAACTGACAAGTGGGTCCTCTTGTTCTACCTTTTGGCAGGTGGGTCCCCAACAGCTATGGAATAAGCACGTTGGTGAATTACCACTTTTGCAGCTCAAAAAAAATTGTTTTCCAAATAAAAACTCCTTTTCAAAACCCAACAATTTTCTTTTTGCGAAAATAAAGAAATAAAAAGGATAGTTGAGAATATAAGATTCTCAATTTACTAAGAAAATCAAATATGCGATGGGGAAAATCAAACCAGATGGAGAAAACCAAATAAAGAGAAAAGAAAAACAAAGAAAAGATACCTACCAATTTAGCCTATTGGCTAGGTCTCACCACCGTCCGATGAGATTGGCATTCCTCCTTCTTCATTTCTTGACATCCGGGCCTGGAGGACGGGCTCGGACAGCTTGTCTTGCTTCTACTGCCACACTTCTTCGGCATCTTGGTGGACTTGGGCCTTTGGGAAGGCCCGGACTTCTCCGTCTTCTTGGGGTGTCGGCGTGGAGGATAAGACGGGTTTTCCACATAGATAAAATTTCTCATGAATGCAATGAGCGGGTCCACCTTTGAAGGTATGATTTTGACCTCTTGAATATGTTTAACATTTGGCCCATACTTGATACGGATCATGGACCATTGCTCCATCTTTGGGCAAAAGTTAAATTTTTCCTCCTTGCTATTGATATGGAAGTGGATTTCTCCAGCTCCCACATCTATGCCAGTGTAGGATCGAAGAGCACGTGAGAAGATACCAAAGGGGGTGAATGGTAGATTCAAAAATCTTACGCAGCGGAAACAATTAAATCCCAACTCCTTTGTTAGAAAATCAAACAATTGATAAACTGTGTACGCAAATGTTCTTAAACGTGTTCAATCATGACAAAAATTGTAGATATCAGAGAGAATCAAGTCATGATTACAACACAATAAGAATCACTAGAATTTGTCAAGAAAAACACAAGTTACGATCAAAAGATTGAACTAAGATCAATCTGTTCTACCAAGTAAAATCAGTTTTGTTTTTCGTCAAGGAAACTCATGTAGATTAGAAACCACAAATCCAGTAACCGTGAAATTTTCACAGATTATAGATAATCAAGATGTGAAGACAACCAAAAAAGAATCACGTCAATCGGATCTGTAAAACTCGAGTTATGATAAAACCACCGAAGAAAGATAGTGCTGTGCAGAAACTCGACGAGAAAGACTTGAAGAAAACAAGTCGGACGAACAAGGCACAAAAGTTCCTTTCAACTACGAATTTTATTCAAGAGAACACAAGAGGAACAGCCCAAAAGTCGTCTACAATGAGCTCTAGCCTCCCTTCCTTATATAACCAGCTCGAAAGCCAACTCAACTCAAACTAGGACATTAATCCTACTCAATTCACGAATCAAAACTTTCCATAACTGCTCAAAACTCTTCTATACGCAGATAGAAGCAATATTAATACTTCCAAACACCTTAGGAACATATCCCACATTCCTAAAGCAACTCAAATTTGTGACCCACATGAAATCATATCATAACCAACTCGATACTTTCCATATACGATCCATAACTGACTCCGCCGCAGTCGAAGTCATCATCCGATGTGATCCAATCCTTCCAACCAGATCTTTCCTTCCATAACCCACCTTCGGAACCATGTTGCCACGTCATGCACCGCATGCATACGTGCGAACACCTTCCAACGACGTCCAGTTTCCTTCACATGCATTGCCCTTGATTCAATCATCCTACGTGACCTCTTGATCAGCTGAACCACAGTTCCTCCCGAACTTGGTTATTGGAACCTCATCTCCTCCCCGAGACTAGTCCAATGGATCCCAACACTAGTTATGTCTTGAACCCAAGCAACACCTGCACATTAATAAACAACCAATACTTCCGAGCACAAGTCCTTGACTTGACTCTCATTAGTTCTGAAACCACAACACCTTACGTGAGCACCTCACATAAGCATGTTGCAAACCATAGTAAAATGATGTCAACCATATTCACCGAAAACGCACCAAAAACATAGCAAATGAATACTAATGAATCTTTCCAAGAATATAAAGCAAGTTTGAAACATTTCACTGTTAAAGTAGGAACATTGCAATAAAGCTCCGAACCTTGCCAAAGCTAACCAGAGCTTGAGCCAGAGCTTAGTAAAGCTAGTCAGACCTAGCACCAGAGCTAGAAAAACAAGTCAAAGCTTAACAAAGACATGCTGGAGCTATCAAAGACATGCCTGAGCTAATGACAAAGATCACCGGAGCTTACCAAAGTTACAGCAAGTCGGACCTTACGTCGGACCTTGCCGGAGCTACCAAAGACAAGTTGGACCTATTGTCGGACCTTGCTAATAAAGGTGCTTTGGATGTATTTAAAACTTTTATCGACAAAGCCAATGTATTCAACACACATAGGTCTCACAATCTCCCCCTTTATGAATGCATTGGCAAAACCACTTAAAATCCGAATGTTGGCAAGAAAAGTTTTGAAAACAATTTCTCCCCCTTTTTGAAAAACAAATGAGATAGAAACAAATTTCTCCCCCTATACTTATTTCTCCCCCTTTCATACTTCTCCCCCTTTGACAATGTATTCAATAAGGTAAAAAACAGAAATTTTAATTTGTTATGAGCACATTATAACATATACATATAAGACAAAGCTCATCCAAGTCATACTATCAAGTAACTTACACCATCACAACAATGAGACACATAAAGTAGTGTAAGCCATGCTAGAGATCAAATGTAATTTTCAATTTAAGCTAGTCATGATCTCACAAACTTAACTATTTCAGAACCTGAAAGCATGACACTTGTTGCTGCATTTTTTCAAAGCACAAATTTAGATCATATGATATTTGCAAGATATTATATGCACATTTGCCTTAATCTAACCAACCAAGCCAAGCCTATGTAATTTGACAATCAGAAGCTTAAGGACATGGTTTTAGTCATACACAACTTCTTCCAAGTTCATATCTAAGTGCAATGATAAGCCATCTCAAAAGAAGAAGTGTGATGCATGCATATTATCTTTATCTTTTCTCAATTTATATTTGTTCATAAAACTCATCATATGAGTTGATTACTTGATTAATTCATTATGATTAAAAGCACTTGTGATCATGCAACAAGTTCAAAACAACAAGAAAGTTCGATCATGACCAGATTTAGTGTAAGTAATTATTCCAATTACTATTCATGGCAAAAACTACAAAATGTATAACATGAGTAATGTAGTAAGAACTTTCAGCATGTAAAAGGAACCACAACGTCATATATGTATGAAACACTATCCTAATATTATTTTAAGTTCAGATTCACACATAGACTTCCCAAGTTTCAAAACACCCCCTCAATTTAAGCCATGAGGATGCATAACCTCTACTTCACTACGAATGTAACAAAAACGAGTGAAATCCAAAGGTTTTCCGAAAATGTAAGCCAATTGTTGTTCGGTATCTACATGGTGAAGCACAATGTTTCCTTTTTCAACATTATCACTTAGTATGTGATACCTAATATCAATGTGCTTAGTTCTAGAATGTTGCACGGGGTTTTTAGCAATGCAAATGGCACTAGTGTTATCACAAAATAGTGGAACACTATCTAGATCAACCCCATAGTCCTTAAGTGTTTGAACAATCCAAAGAATTTGTGAGCAAGCACTAGCAGCAGCTACATATTCAGATTCAGTTGTGGATTGTGCAACTGAGTTTAGTTTTCTAGAGGAACAAGCAACAAGTGAATTACCAATAAAATGACAAGAACCGGAAGTACTTTTCCTATCAATCCTACAACCCCCAAAATCAGCATCCGAAAAAGCTTTCAAAGTAACAGGTTGAGTAAGAAGGAAGAAAAATGTGAAATTCTTGAGTTTCGTGTAAGTACCTGAGAATCCTTTTCATAGCTTGATGATGTAAAGCACGTGGGGAAGCTTGAAACCGTACAAAAAGACATACTCTGAATTGTATGTACGGTCTTGATGTTGTAAGATACAAAAGTGATCCGGTCATGCTTCTATATTCTTTTTGATCCACGGGTTCACCATCTTCATCAAGTTCTAGTGTCATTGTTGTTCCCATTGGTGTACAAAGGCTTGCTTTTGTCCATGTTGAAGCGCTTAAGAATTTTGCTTGATTTGGAGCCTATGTGAGTTCTCCCATCATACTCATCTCAAATTCTGAACTCATGATAGCTGAAAACTTGGACACAAGATCATGAGAAGCACAACCAAAGATATCATCCACATACACTTAAATGAATAATGAGTCATTGCCATGCTTAAGCACAAAATAAGTTTTATCAACCTTGCCCATGGTAAAACCTTTTTCAATTAAGAAAGTTTTTAACCTATCGTACCATGCTCTAGGAGCTTGTTTTAGACCATACATGGCTTTAGTTAGTTTGAAAACATGATTAGGAAATTAAGGATATTCAAAACCAGGTGGTTGCTTAACATAAACCTCCTCATCTATGTAGCTATTAAAAAAAGAACTTAATACATGCAATTGATATAACTTGAAACCTTTAGATGCAGCAAAAGCTAACAAAATTCTTATGGCTTCTAATCTAGCAACAGGAGCAAAAGTTTCATCAAAATCTAGGCATTCAATTTGTGCGAATCCTTGAGCAACCAATCTAGCCTTATTCCTAATCACAACCCCATCCTCACTTTGTTTATTTTTAAACATCCATTTAGTTCCAATTAAAGTGTGATCTTTAGGTGGAGGTACAAGTTTCCAAACATTATTTCTTTCAAAATTTTCTAACTCTTCTTGCATGGCAATAATCCAAGATTCATTAGTGAGTGCGTGTGATATATCTTTAGGTTCAGAAGAAGCAACAAAAGCAGAATAAGCATGAGAATTTGGGTCAGAAAACCTGGATCTTGTAACTCGTTCATGCAAGAAAATTGATGATCGATTCTATTTTTAGCACAAAAGTGATCAAAAGATTGATTTTTAAATTCAGTTCTGTCATCACTTCTAATTGCTTTTAAAGATCCTGGGTGATCAATTGATATCTAAGAAATAAAGTTAATTGACTAAAAGATTTATTATTAGATGCCATAAAGTAAACCAAGAGTATTTAGAATAATCATCAACAATTAGAAGAACATACCATTTACCTTTGAAGGATTGAACACGTGAAGGTCCTATGGTGTCAAGGTGCAAAAGTTGACCCGGTTCAGTTTTCGTGATCATTGTGAGAGGAGTATGTAAACATGCAACCATCTTAGCATGACTACAAGAAGAGCACACAATTTTTCGTCCCCTTTAAGCTTAGGCAGTCCACGTATGCGATCAAGAGCACTAACATGCGTTAGATGATCAAAGCCTATGTGACCAAGTCTACGATGCCAAAAATATAAGTCTTTGGAATCATTAGCAACTAGACACCTATGCTTAGAAGAAGACATATCAAAATCAGCTTTAAAAACTCTTCCAAACCGAGACATGTTAATAATAAGCTCACCATTTGAATCTACAACTTTACAGCAATTCTTATTGAAAATAATTACCAAATTTTCATCTAGCAGTTGTGAAACAGAAAGCAAGTTGTATTTCAAATTTTTAACAAGTGCCACATCATTCAAAGTGTAGTAGTCATTTACTCTAACCGAACCCTTAGCAATTATAGGAGTTGAAGAATTATTGGCAAAAGTAACATTCTCTACACGTGACACAAAAGAGAGGGAGGAGAACCATTCTTTGTTACCGGTCATGTGGTGTGAGCAACCTGAATCCACTATCCATATGTTCTCCTTCCTCAAGAGTGAAACCTACACGGAAAGACAATACGTCGTTGACTCAATATTGAGGTTAGTCAATAAGCATTTGGGAATCCAGTACTGAGCCATGCAACGTCCAGTAGGAACAACACACGAAAGCTGTGAAAAAATAGCAGGTTTATGAGTCAAAGAGTAAGGTTTTCTATTATTAACTACTGATTTAAAAGTTGTTACTCGTTTAGCACAAAAACCAGTAGCTCCGGAGGTAAAAGCAGTAGTTCCAAAGGGAAAAGGTGAAACTCCGGATGCAAAAACTTAAGTTCCGAAGGGAGCAACAGAAGGTCCGGGGGCTCTCGGAGCTATTAGAACTACCGGAGGTGCCTTTACAGATCTCTTACGAGAAGGTCCGAAAGCTACCTTTTCAATTTTCTGACTCATTAAAGCAGGTTGCATGTTTCTAATTTTAGGTTTAGCACACATAGCAAATTTAGCATGAAAGTTATGAGATATAGCAGATATTTTATCCTTTTTAATTTGTTTAGCTAGTCTATAACAGAAATCTTCGACATGACCATGTTTATCACAGTAAGTACAATGAAATTTAATTTTGTAATCTTGTCTAGATGGGCATCTAGCATTAGAAACAGAAATAGAAAGCACTCCTGCAGATTTAAAAATCACATCCTTTTGTTCAGGGACAGTTTTGACCAAACCTATTCCAAATGATTTTACAACTTGAGGTGGATGTGTTTTAGAATAAGCATGGGAATCAAAACCTAAACTAGTTTTATCATTGCAAGGTTTAGAAGAATTTAACAGCAAGTTTAGATTCTTGTTTCCATTGTAAAACCGCTCTAGTATCTTATTTTTGTTGTCAAGTTCTTTAGATAAAACTAGGCAGTTATTACATGATGCTTTTCCATTAAGTTTGCAGTTAGAACAGTTTTTAACTTCACATGTTCATAAAGCATTGTTCAGAATGGAAATTTCATTCATTGCATCTTTTAGTTTCTTATCAAGATTATCACATGCAGAACAATGCAGATCATTTGTAGAACAAGAAGCATCTTTTATGTTTTTAACATTAAAATCAGACAACTTTTTATTCTCTTCAATTTCTTCATCAAGTCTATCTAGAGTGGAGGAGTATGCACTTCTTAATGTGAACAATTGTTCATAGATTAAGTCACATGAGGGACATGCATCATCACAAGGAATTAAAGTTTTTAAATGATTGATTTCAGATTCTTGTGATTCAATTTTAGCAGCATTATCCCTAAGCTTTTTGTCCTTTTTCTTGACAATAATAGTTGCACGAGAAATTGCATCACACATTTCATTACAAGTAGAACATACCTCATCGTTGTCACTGTTGTGTTCTATATCCTCCTGACTTGATCTTGATCTTGTTTTGCCCGCCATAAAGCATAAGTTGGTCAGATTGTCGTCATCTTCATCACTTCCAATGTCTACATCACTTGAACTGAGCTCTTGAAGTGCGGATGAAGTTGTTTATCAACTTGCGTCCTATGGTACCCTTCTTTTTCTTGTTGGAGTTTCAAGAGGTGGTCTTGACCTTATTTTGCTTTTCTTCACGGGTAACAGGAGTTGAAAGGTTAGGGCATTCCACAAGAAAATGTCCTGTCTTATCACATTCAAAGCGGCGCTATTGTCCGGAGCTTCCTCTCCTTCTAGTTCTCATATTTTGCAGTGCTTTTGAGAATCTAGTAGAGATGAGTGCTAACTTCTGTTCTCATATTTTGCAGTGCTTTTGAGAATCTAGTAGAGATGAGTGCTAACTTCTGTTCTGCAAATTCCTCGCTCTTCCCCAGGGTTAGTGATGACAACAAAGCAAGAGTATTGCAAGATGATGATTGGCCGGGGCTAGGCATATCACATTGTGAAATGAATGCAATAGACTTATTGGGATTCTTACGTGATAAAATGTCGATTTCATGAGCTTTAGTTTAGAGTAAAGCACATCTAAAGTAAGAGTACTCATGGCAGTTGATTCACGAATGGATGTTACTTTCATCTCCCATATTGTAATGTCTAATGCACTAAGAAGTTGCCTAGCATTCTCAACATCAGAAAAGTTTACATTGACACTATGCAAGTTGCTGAGAATTTTATTAAAGCGAGCAAAAAGGTCATCAATGGACTCACCGGGTTGCATCTCGAAGCGCATGTATTCCATTTTGAACATATCCTTCTTTACCTCCTTGATCGTGTTGGATCCTTTGTGGTAGTCACAAAGTGCTCTCCACACATCGTACGCCGATCGAAGGTGTGCAACACGGTCAAAGTCGCTCTGAGTTAGTCCTTGGATTATCAAGTTGCGGACTTTGTTGTTGTTGTCGACATCTCTTTAGTTTGTAGTCGTGACTTGATCGTTCGGCGGCACGTCATAAGTTTTGTACACTTTTTCCCATATCGCAAAGCCTTGCGTCTGGATAAAAGCCTCCACACATGCCTTCCAAACCTGAAAATCAATACCACTAAACAAAAAAGGTTTGGCGGAGTATTTTTCCATGATAATTAGTCAAAACACGTGCAAATCAAAGAGATTAGAGAACTGTGGCTCTAATACCAATTGTTGGATCAAAGAGCACATGAGAAGCTACCAGAGGGGGGGGTGAATGGTAGATTCAAAAATCTTACGCAGCAAAAACAATTAAATCCATACCCCTTTGGTAGAAAATCAAACAATTGATAAATCGTGTATGCAAATGATCTTTAACGTGTTCAATTGTGACAAAAATGGTAGATGTTAGATAGAATCAAGTCACGATGACAACATAATATGAATCACTCAAATCTGTCGAGAAAAACTCAAGTTACGATCAAAAGATTGAACTAAGATCAATCTTTTCTACCAAGTAAGATCAGTTCTTTTTTTGACAAAGAAACTCGTGTAGATTAGAAAAAAAACAAATCCAATAATCGTGTAATTTTCATAGATGATAGATAATCAAGTTGTGAAGACAATCAAAAAATAATCAAGTCAATCGGATCTGTAAAACTCGAGTTATGATAAAACCACCGAAGAAAGGTAGTGTTGTGCAGAAACTCGACGAGAAAGACTTGAAGAAAACAAGTCGGACGAACAAGGCACAAAAGTTCTTTTCAACTATGAATTTTATTCAATAGAACACAAGAGGAACAGCCCAAAAGTCGTCTACAATGAGCTCTGGCCTCCCTTGCTTATATAACCAGCCCGAAATCCCACTCAACTCAAACTAGGGCTCTAATCCTACTCAATTCACAAATCGAAACTTTCTATAACTGCTCAAGACTCTTCTATACGCAGATAGAAGCAATCTTAAGACATCCAAACACCTTAGGAACGTATCCCACATTCCTAAAACAACTCAAATTGGTGACCCACACGAAATGCTATTGTAACCAACTCCATACATTCCATATCCGATCCATAACCGACTCCGCCACAGCCGAAGTCATCATTCGATACGATCTGATCCTCCCAACAAGATCTTTCCTTCCATAACCTGTCTTCGGAACCATGTTACCACGTCATGCACCGCATGCATACGTGCGAACGCCTTCCAATGATGTCCAGTTTCCTTCACATGCATTGCCCTTGATTCAATCATCTTGCGTAACCTCCTGATCAACTCAACCACAGTTCCTCCCGAACTTGGTTATTGGAACCTCATCTCCTCCCTGAGACTAGTCCAATGGATCCCATCACCAGTCATGTCTTGAACTCAAGCAACACCTGTACATGAATAAACAACCAATACTTCCGATCACAAGTCCTCAACTTGACTCTCGTTAGTTCCGAAACCATAACACCTTACGTGAGCACCTCACATAAGCATGTTGCAAACCATAGTAAAATGATGTCAACCATATTCAGCCAAAATGCACCAAAAACTTAGCAAATGAATGCTAAGCAATCTTTCCAAGAATATAAAGTAAGTTTGAAACATTTCACGATAAAAGTAGGAACATTGCAATCAAGCTCCAAACCTTGCCAAAGCTAACCGGAGCTTGAGTCTGAGCTTAGTAAATCTAGTCGGACCTAGCGCTGGAGCTAGCAAAAACAAGTCAAATCTTAACAAAGACATGTCGGAGCTATCAAAAACATGACAGAGCTAAAGACAAAGCTCACCGAAGCTTACCAAAGCTACAGCAAGTCAGACCTTACGTCGGACCTTACCGGAGCTACCCAAGACAAGTCAGACCTATTGTCGGACCTTACTGATAAAGGTGTTTTTGAAGTATTCAAAACTTTTATCGTCAAAGCCAATGTATTCAGCACACATAGGTCTCACAGCCAGCCTTCCCGGTGCTTAGGAATGGTCACCCAAGAATGAGCGGCATATCCTTCTCGACCTCCATGTCAAGCACCACGAAATCCACGGGTATGAAGCAATTCTAGATTTTCACTAGAACCTCTTCAGCGATACCCGTCGGATAGCAGACTGAAGAATCAGCCAGTTGGAGCTGCATTGTTGTTGGAGTAAGTTATGTGAAGTTCAGCTAGTCGAAAACCACCTTGGGCATCACACCAACACTTGCCCCAAGGTCACAAAGAGCCTTGTCAAAGGGGTGATCCCAATTAAGCATGATATTGTAGGACATCCAGGGTCCTTGAGCCAGTCGCCTGCTTGTAGAGAAATCATGTTGGCACTTTCCATAGGAAGTTCGGGCTATCCTAGCATCTTGCCATTGTTGACATTTCTTACGTCACAGATAAAAATCCAAAAGCGCATGGAAACTATCGTGTAGCACTTCCCCTTAAAGGAGTATTCCAAGGGTATCGAATCCAAGGAACGTGTGTGTAATCTTATGAACTAATTCACACAAGGACACAAAGTTGTTTTGGAGGCAAGGAAGAGAGAGGAATCCAAAGTATTGATTCTAATTCAAAAAAATTTGTAGTAGCTGCTTGCTTCGGGCACGGGTTTACCCCTAGCAACACTAGGCGACTCCTGCCAAGAGCCTATGGTGTAGCCGAACGTGGATGATTACAAAGGACAGATAGGGCTATCACCACCTATTGCCTACCTCTTCAATCCATGGGTCTACGAGATATTCACTGGTGATTTCTAATCTAAGCACCACGCTTACGTTCTAAATCACAATTCTAGTTGTTCTGAACACAAAGCTACAACTAGAGCCTCTAATGAATTAAAGCAATGAACCCACAAGTAACTACTTGTGCAAACTACTATGAATTGAGAATCAAACTTGAATTGAATTCACAAAGGCTTAATTCATTTGAATAACAACTTTGTAGGGTTACAAGTGTAGAAGAGGGACTTGACTAGCCCAAGCCTCTTTCTCCTGAACTCTTCACCACACTCTCCTTCTACTTGGCAGCCTCTAGGACTACTCTAAACATTTGGAGTGGTATTCTATTCTCAACTTTTGGAGTGTTTGTGAAGTGAGGTGTGGGGTTCTATTTATATGGGGGAGAAGAGTTAGTTCCCGCCACCAAATGCGCGCGAATCAGTCACCCATGAACACTTCAGGCTGGGAGGAGCCAACACGTGGCGTTTGACCGCAATTGGCGCCAAGACCTAGTCGGTCGACTAGGGCGGGTCGGCCGACTTAGTTTTGGCCCCGTTCGGGCTGTGCTTTCTACAGGTCTCTGCCAGGTGCGTCCCATCCCCTTATATGGGTGCTACAACGTTGGATGGCCTCAGATACCTCTGTTTGTGGGCCATTTGATCAATGTGATGACACGTGGCGTTGCTCGATTCGTCAAAACCCAATTTTATGGATTACTCCCTGCATGTCTTGGTATTTTGGTTCTAAATTCACCTGCATACAAATAGACACCAACACTTGTGGAATTGGTTAGTGTTTAACCCTACCACTACATTGTGTTTCTCTTTTGTGCACATTATGAGGTGAATTGACGGTGTAAATATGGCACTTAAGGACCGTCAACAAACTCCCCCACACTTAGTCCTTTGCTCGTCCTAGAGTGAAGGCAAGAAAACGAACTAAGGTGCTGTCATAAATTTGCTTATAAGCTACAAAATGAGGATACTAGATATTTCAACTCATACCTCAATTCATGATTTCCCTTTTTGAGGAATGTGGCTACCACATAAATCTTGGGTGTTTGAAGAGTGGAATGGTTGGAATGTAGTTCTCTTGGATCTTCCCTTGCCAAAATGGTATGATGATTTGCTGTATTCAGAAAGTCTAAGGAACAATTGACCTTATCTCTCATTTGGAATCTCTCAAGTCTCTCAAAGTGTTTTTATCCACACCTTGGCATGTTGTGCCAATTTTGTCCCTATACTAAACATGGCTATATTTGGAGCTTGATAGGAATAAATGTGGCACACATTGCAATTCATGTATTACTAAGTCAAAAACTTGATCCTGTGAGAGACTTATGCAGCAAACAAATTGACAAAGGAAATCCTTGTGCACATGATGGAATGGATACATATGGACTCCATGGTTTTCTCTCTTTAAAGATGAAACAGGGCTACTCTCTTCTTCTTCTTTTTTGAATTCTGTAGCCATGTCTTCTACTCCTTTTTATTTTTCTAGAGAGATTTTGATGACCAAAATATATGGAGTTTTCTTTATTGGATGGATGAATGGTGGATGCAAATTCTCAATGTGAGAAATCTTGCATGAATAGGGTGCACAATAATTTCTTAGTTAAAGGTTCATGCATGTCACTCAATTCGGTCATGAGTTTGACAAATTTCAATGAAAGGCAAAGTGGCATATGCATGTGGTTTTCAAGACCTTGTATCATATGGCTGTGGTGGGTATGTAAATTTCCAATGAGAGAATTAGGCAAAGTTCAAGACTCCAAATTGTGCAAATATCAAAAATCAATTTCAAGCAAGGAGATATCTCCTCATGTAACTCATTTACCATATCACACTAGTCAAATACTTAGATGACATGTTTTCCTATTATTCTTTTGGGAATAAAAAACAGGGCAAGAAATCGAAATATAAAGTATTCAAATTTTTAGCTCAAGCAAATTTTGACTACCAAGTTTTAAATGTTAATTGTTGAGTTGAATTTCCTTCATATATTTAGTATTAAATATCAAACCAAATCAAACAGTAACGTAGCATGAATATTTAGCGGTAGGAGATCCAAACCGATTTTGTGAAGCAAAACAAAGCCGTGTGGGGCCCACACCAGGTCGGCAGACGAGGGGGGTCAGCCGACCCCCTTCTGACCTCTTTGTTGCTCTGTTTTGATGTGTTTGAGTCGTATAATCGATTGCGACGTGTTTTGAGATGCAACAATATTTTTGTACGTCGAGTTTTCGAGAATTTGGGGTACCTCCCCCACACTTGTTCCCTGGATTCTTTATTCACACAAAATAAACATAAGATGGAACTTTAATGGATTAGATGAACCAGTATGTTCCTTTTATTGAACTCAAATATGGGGATGTTTACATTATTCAACCTAAACTTAATGAAATAAGAATTTTGGAATAAAACTAAATGAAACTAGTAAGAATCCTATGCGGTCGGGACATCTACACTAAGGAGCATTTTAGATGTCGGGCTTCCCGACGACATTGCATATGCGCTGCAACTTGGCACTCATGCTACGATGAACACCATCAATCTCCTCCTTGAGGGTTATGAGCTCATCCTTCAGTTCTGCCCTCTTGATGCGCCCTTCAACCACTAAGTCTAATAGCTTCTTGTTCTCCAAACAGAGAGAAGCTAACTCCTTAGAAAGTTGTGCCACTTTAGGGGCACGAGGAGATTTCCCGTCGCTGTCCTCAAATTGTCCAGGTGGCCCTCTGATAGTAGGCCGCGAGAGGTGACGCCTAATCTTGGAGGGTGACGAGCCCGTTGATTCCTCTATTGCCAAATTATCCACTTGCTTGAAAAAGCCTTTTGCATAGCCTCCATCAGGCTGGCGCACCCCGTGGATAATGAGGAAGTCTCCCACACGCTCAGGCGAAGTATGCGTAGGTGACTTGTAGTGGTGGCTCACTACGTCACCGTCCTTGGTCTTCAGAGTGTACATGAACTCCTCGCCAAGCTGCGCGTTGGGAGAGACTCATCTTTTTCAGGAAAAAGATGGGTCTTGACTGACTTAAGGACAGCCGTAGTCGGACAACGTGCAAGTGTCGTCGACTTCATGGGCATCCTCTAAGGGGAGAGCGACCGTTCAACACAGCGAGGTGTGGTGCTACGCCCACGCGGAGTCTTCGTCGATGGTGGAATCAAGGCGAGGGGCACGGCATCCAATGCCATGACGGACTCCAAGGCGAGGGGGGATTTGTCATTGACATGCGTGATGTCTCCGCTAAGGTTGACGGTTGAGCTAGAGTGGGGATGAGGCACGATCTTCTTATCGGCCATGACTTGGAACAGGAGATGGATTTTTCTATATGGTGCATGGTTCCCCTCTCTGTTCATGTCAATAAATAAGCGGGGGAAGTACGATAACACTAAGAGTCTTGTTGAGATAGGTTGGGAGAGTCCGCACACATAGAAGGCTGACGGTGCAAGGGGGGCGTCGGCCGACCCTAGGGTTCAGCCGACCCCTTCCTTGCTCCGTTCGGTCCAAGTTTTTGTGGGTTGGCTTGATGGGCCCCACGGATGAATAATTGGATGGGCCTATTAATTGGACGCAGAGAATTTAGACAGAATTTAAAGAAACAGCGTGAAAATCAATAAGATTTATCACGTCTATTTCTTTTCCTGTCTCATCCTCTTGGGATTCAAAAAATAGTTTGAGTTGGTGCCGATTCACTTTTAATAGAGAATCATCATCACCTTGTAGTGTGATTGCTCCATGAGATGAGGTTTCTACTACAGTGAAGGGTCCTTCCCATTTACTTCCGAACTTCCCATGTACAAAGAGTTTAACCCTAGAGTTGAAGAGTAGAACTTTATCTCCATGTTTGAACTCTTCGGGCATAATCCTCTTATCGTGCCATCTTTTAGTTCTTTCCTTATCTCTCCATTCTTTCGACTCGGAGAGATGCTTCAATCGGTGCTTTCCTGCTTTGTGAAGGTCCATGTTCCACCGCTTGATGGCCCAATAGGCTCTATGTTCCAACTCTACATGAAGATGACAAGTCTTCCCATAGACAAGTTGGAAAGGAGACATGTCGATGGGAGTTTTGTAGGAAGTACGGTATGCCCACAATGCGTCAGGTAGCTTATGCTTCCATACCATTCCCATTTCCAAGACGGTCTTTTGCAGAATATTCTTAATTTGCTTATTAGATGTTTCTGCTTGACCACATGTTTGTGGGTGGTATGGGGTAGCAATGTTATGCTGGACACCAAGTTCCCTAAAAAAGCTCTAGAAGGTCTTATCTATGAAATGAGACCCTCCATCACTTATGACCATATGAGGAGTGCCAAAGCTTGGGAAACTGACCTCATGGATCATTTTCCTAGCTTGCTTGGAATCAAAATTTTTGCATGGCAAAGCATCTACCCATTTTGACACATAATCTACAACCACCATGATATACTCGCAATCATAGGACCTAGGGAAAGGTCCCATTAAATCAATACCCCATACATCAAATAATTCCACCTGTAGATTATAGGTTAGGGGCATCTCATTGCGAGCTGAGATTCCTCCATGCTTTTGGCATTTCGAACATCTGCGAATGAATTATTGTGTGTCTTCATACATAGAAGGCCAATAGAATCCACTTTTCCAGATCTTTGCCTGGGTACGGTAAACACCGTAATGGCCACCGTAGGGGCTAGCATGGCATTTCTCAATAATCTTGGTGCCTCCGATTGATGGGACACACCTTCTAAGAAGGCCATCGGCACAAACTTGATAGAGATATGGGTCATCCCAAATGTGTCTACGACTCTCATAGATGAGTTTCTTTTTGTTTGCCCCCGGAGGTACGTATCATGTGACCTCGAAGTTCATGATATCTGCATACCAAGGGTGAGAGTCAATCACCTTGAGAAGCATATCATCTCGTAGGAAGTCATTAATAGGGATGTCCATGGTTTGCGTGACTTCCATACGCGAGAGATGATCTGCCACGGAATTCTCTACTCCATTCTTATCCTTTATTTCTATGTCAAACTCTTGGAGTAGGAGAATCCAAAGGATTATCCTTGGTTTAGCATCCTTTTTGGTGAGCAAGTACTTCAAGGCAGCATGGTCTGTATAGACTATGACTTTGGCTCCAACCAAATAGGACCTAAACTTATTGATAGCAAAAACTACAGCCAAGAGCTCTTTTTCAGTTGTGGCATAATTGAGTTGAGCTCCTGTTAGAGTTTTGCTACAGTAGGCTATTGCATGATGCTTTTTATCTTTGGTTTGGCCTAGGACCTCACCAACAACATAATCACTAGCATCACACATGATTCCGAATGGCAGCGTCCAATCGGGAGGATGAATGATTGGAGCTGAGATGGGTGCCTTTTTGAGTGTTTCAAATGATTTAAGGCATTCATCATCGAAATCAAAGAGAGCTTCCTTAGCTAATAGGCTAGTGAGGGGTCTAGCGACTTTTGATAAGTCTTTGATGAATCGCCGATAGAACCCCGCATGACCTAGAAAGCTATGGATTCCATTAACATTGATAGGAGGTGGAAGTTTTTCAATGACCTTGATCTTTGCTTTGTCCACCTCTATCCCTCTCTTGGACACTAAGTGTCCAAGAACGATACCTTCACAAACATGAAATGACACTTTTCCCAATTAAGTACTAGGTCCTTCTCTTGGCATCTTTTCAAGACCTTGTCTAAATTTTCCAGTAAATGATCAAAAGTTTTCCCATAGACAAAGAAATCATCCATGAAAACTTCCATGGTTTCCTCAATCATGTTAGAAAAGATAGACATCATGCACCTTTGAAAATAGGCAGCGGCATTGCACAGTCCAAAAGACATACGTCGGTAGGCATAAGTCCTATAAGGACATGTGAATGTGTTCATACTTTGATCATCGGGGTGGATTGGGATTTGATGATAGCCCGAATACCCATCAAGGAAACAAAAGTAGGAGTGTGTGCCAACCGCTCTAACATCTCATTGATGAAGGCAGTGCAAAATGATCCTTCCTTGTTGCCTTGTTATGTTTTTAGTAATCAATGCACATCCTCCATCCCATGATAGTTCGTTGAGGAATTAATTCATTCTTCTCATTTTGAATGACCAACATCCCTTCCTTCTTGGGCACTACTTGAACTGGGCTTACCCATTCACTATGAGGAACAGGGTAGATAATCCCGGCATGCGAAAGTTTCAAGACTTCCTTCTTGACTACTTCCCGCATTGTATTATTAAATCACCTTTGAGGTTCCCTTGAGGGGACACTCTTGGGGTCAATAGGAATGCGATGGGTGCATAGCGCAGGGTTAATCCCCTTGAGATCCTCTAGTGAATAGCCAAAAATAGCTCTATGCTTTTCTAACATGGCAATGAGTTTGAGTGTCTCATCATCCGAAAGCTGGTCACTTATGATGATAGGAGCTTCCAAATCGCCATTTAGAAAGGCATACCGTAGGCCTGGAGGTAGAATTTTCAACTCCACATGAGGTTTTTGGAAGAACTCTTCTTTTGGCAATTCAATTGCCTCCTGAAATTCATCCTCCTCTTGGATGAAATCTTCTTCTCCTTCTATTACAGGAGGGGCTAAGAATTTAAGATTTCTAACCTCCTCTAATGGTTTATCTTGGATGGGAGATTCTGTGGATGTGTTCTAGGAACGCAGGATAGGAATAGAAAACTTTCTCCTTCCAAGGTTGACATTGAGGTTCCCTTCCAAAGGAATTTCCATGAGAAATTTCTCAATGGGAATCCCAATCATAATGTCGAAATCTCGGATTACGAAGACATGGAAATCTATGATTGCCTCAACATCATTGTGTCTTACAGACACCTGTTGCAAAACCCCGCATCATTCACAGATGTTTCCAAAAGAGTCTAGGAAGGATTTACATGTTGGTGCCAATGGCACATCGCCAAGAATGGTGAGAGCACAATAATAAAAAAAAAAGAGATTTGCTCCAACAATGGTGTTGTATAAGACCTTCATTGGTGTCCTTCTAATGTAACATAGAATAGTTGACAAAGGTGAGGTCATCTGAAGACTTTTAGGTGTCTGCTCAACTTCTGCAGTCCATTCCCTACTTAAAATAGACGTTAACTCCTTGACCATCTGTTGGACGAACACTCCATCAGGTGGGTCAGGGGGAGTTAATGGCAATGATGGTTTCCTATGGCAACAGTACTTCAAGGTATTTCAAAAATCTTCAAATATCTCTTCCTTGAAATAGAAGGGAAACGTTGAAGGTTGAATTTCTTCTTCCTTCATAGTTTTTGGTTCGGGGGAGCATTCTTCCGACAAGGTGTGGGATAAGCAAGAGATGGGTTCTTCCTTGTCCATGGATTCATCCTCAGTTCTTGGCACTACTTCCTCTTGAGGAGGCTCATTAAGGCCCGTAATGAACGAAGAATTTTCTAGAATTGGGTCTAGAAGATCCTTGTCTTCCTCTAGCGTCTTATGGAGCAAAGATCCTCCAGTCGTAATGTCAAGATATAGTGCAGACTCTTTGTTCAATCCCATGTAGAAGTGTCACAAAAGCAACGGATCAGGGATAGACAAATCTGGGCTAGAATTTCTCAAAAGAGAAAATCTATCCTAAGATGCACCTATGGATTCCTTGTCCATCTGTTGGAAGCATAGTACTTTCTTTCGTAAGGAAACAATTCGGGCAATCAGGAAGAAAGCAGGACAAAATCTATCTCTTAATTCATTCCAATTCGTTTGTCTTCCCAACATTATGGTTGTACCATCGTTTAGCTTTTTCCTTGAGACAAAAAGGAAACAACTTCCATTCGAGAGTTTCTTGTGTCATACCCTTGATTAGAAGGCATGAACACAATGTTCAAACTCTCTTAGATGGTAGTAAAGGTTTTCACAATCCGTTACTAAGAAGGATTGTTCCCGAACCATGGCTATGAAGTTAGGGAGAAGTTCATAGCTAGTAGAAAAAATGGGTTCCGCCGACGGGGGTGGCTCACAAAACTTCCCCTTTGTGGCAGAATATGATAGAATGGTGGGTTGCTCCATATATGTGGTGGTGGTAAGAAAAAGGAAAGATAAAATAAGTACATAGGTACGAGGGTGAACAAGGTTTGAAGATTAACAGCAACCGTTCCCCGGCAATGGCACCAGAAATGCTTTTGTTGACGTTTCTTACGTCATAGATAAAAATCCGAAAGTGCACGGAAACTGTCGTGTAGCACTTCCCCTTAAAAGAGTATTCCAAGGGTATCAAATCCAAGGAACGTGTGTGTAATCTTACGAACTAATTCACCCAAGGATACAAAGTTGTTTTGTAGGGAAGGAAGAGATATGAATCCAAAGTATTGATTCTAACTCAAAAGAATTTGCAGTAGCTGCTTGCTTCGAGCACAGGTTTACCCCTGACAACACTACGTGACTCCCGCCAAGATCCTATGGCATAGCTGAACGTGGAGGATTACAAAGGACAGATAGGGCTGTCACCACCTACTACATACCTCTTCAATCTGTGGGTCTACGAGATATTCACTAGTGATTTCTAACCTAAGCACCACACTTACATTCTAAATCACAACTCTAGTTGTTTCAAACACAAAGCTACAACTAGAGCCTCTAATAAATTAAAGCAATGAACCCAAAAGTAACTACTTGTGCAATCTACTATGAATTGAGAATCAAACTTGAATTGAATTCACAAAGGATTACTTGATTTGAGTAACACCTTTGTAGGGGTACAAGTGTAGAAGAGGGACTTGCCAAGCCCAAGCCTCCTTCTCCTAAACTCTTCACCACACTCTTCTTCTACTTGGCAGCCTCTAGGACTACTTTAAACCTGTGGAGTGGTATTCTATTCTCAACTTTTGGTGTGTGTGTGAAGTGAGGTGTGGGGTTCTATTTATAGGGGGAGAAGAGTCGGTTCCCACCACCAAATGCATGCGAATCAGTCAACCATGACCTCTTCAAGTTGGGAGGAGCAAATACGTGGCGTTTGACCGCAATTGGCGCCAAGACCTAGTAGGCCGACTAGGGAGGTCGACCGACCTAGTCTTGGCCCTGTTGGGGCTGTGCTTTCTCTAGGTCTCTGCTAGGTGGGTCCCATCCCCTTATATGGGTGCTACACCGTTGGATGGCCTCAGATACCTCTGTTTGTGGGCCATTTGATCAATGTGATAACACGTGTCATCGCTCGATTTGTCGAAACCCAATTTTATGGATTACTCCCTGCATTTCTTGTTATTTTGGGTATAAATTCACCTGCATACAAATAAAAAACAACACTTGTGGAATTCGTTAGTTTTTAACCCTACCACTATGTTGTGTTTCTCTTTTCTGCACATTATGAGGTGAATTGATGGTCTAAATATAGCACTTAAGGACCATCAAAAACCATTCTCCACTGGAGGAACAACAGCTGCCAGTTGAGTTTCCAACATCTTGTTGAAACTCACTTGATTCTTGAAGGCTGAGGATAGTCCTTCAATCTTGGCATTAATGCTCTCTAGGGTCTTGTCATTGGCCCACAACTTTTTGGATAAAGCCTCATTGATCTTTAGCTGGCCAATGGCAAGTTCTCTCAACTTGGGTTGATTTCCATTGTTGCCATTGTTGTTGTACCCTCAATGAAAGAATGGGCGTGTTTGGCCCCACCCTTGACCTCCTGGACGATAGCCATTGTTGTTTACCTTGTTGGCTACGTATAGGCCATCCTCACGGGTTTTTGTGCAGTCATTTCCCAAACGGCCCGTGTTGCCACAGACTTCACAAGTGATGTGAGAGTCTAAGGCATAGGCATTGCCACATACCTCACCATTGCTTTGTCCATCAATATTTTTCATAAGAAAGTCCAATTTGGCAACAATCATGTCCACCTCATTCAAGGTGTGCATGCCTCGCTGGCAGGTATGGAGACGATCGTCGCTCCAACCCGTATTTGACACCATCTTATCAATCAAATCTTTGGCTTTGGACACTGTTAATGAGAAGAAGGCACCTCTAGCAGCAGCATCAACATGGTCACAGGCGGAAGGGATCAACCCGTTGTAGAAATTTTGGATGATGAGCCAATCATCCATCCCATGGTGGGGACATGCTAGGATGTAATCCTGATGCCTTTCCCAAGCCTCAGGAATAGAGCCCTTGGCATCTTGCTGCAAGCTAGAAATTCTTCCACGTAGGGCATTGGTCTTGCCCAACGGGAAAGACATGGCAAAGAATTTTGTAGAACACTTCTCCCAAGTATCTACAGAACTTTGGTGCGTGTAGAACCATTGTTTTGCTCTCCCAAGAAGAGAGAACAGAAACAGCCTAAGACGGACAACATCAGGAGATACGTCCTTGATCATAAAAGTGTTGGAGATCTTAAGGAACAGTTGCAGGTGAGCACTTGCATCCTTTTTAGCCTTCCCACAAAATGGGTTGGCTTGCACCATTAGAGATAGGGCCAGTCTTGATTTTGAAGTTTACGTCTCCCGTGTTAACATGGGCCCACCATGTTAACATGGTCCCAATAGCCACATTGTTAGCAGAGGGAGCCAGAAACTTACGAAGGGTCATTGTAACACCCTCATTTTCATCCATCATGCATTGCATACATTCTTGTACATGTTTAACATTAAGCAACATAAAAAGGAACAAGTTTAAAATGAATTAGAAGCAAAACAACACTTAAAAATCTGTAGAAGTACGGACTTGTCCGGTTTGTGCCCCGTACTAGTCCAATTTTCCCTTCCGATGCCCCTCAGAACTTGTCCGGTTTTGCTACGGACTAGTCCGATTAAGTCTCTGTTCCATCCCGAACTTGTCTGTGATTGAGTGCGGACCAGTCCAATCTTTGGTACGGTTTTTGAATAAGTTGTCAAATTCCTGAACTTGTCCGTTTTACTGTCTATATAAGACCGAACTTGTCCAGACCACGTACCGGACTTATCTATCTTTGTATCAGTCCAACTTCGGACTAGTCTGGCCTTCTAGCGGACTTGTCCGGTGTGCCCGACTCGGATTCAATCTTTTCCTCCACAATTTGATATTGGGTATTTACCTTGATTGGGCCCAAGAATGTCGTGACTAACCCCTATGGAGCCCAAGTTGGACCCCTACATGGCCTCCACCACCTTGAACACAAAATCTATCAAACCCTACCTCTCCACCTCTATATAAGCAACCCAACACCCCAATTTTTCACCTCTTTTCCACAATTGAAAGAAACGCAAACCCTAGTTCGTGGGAGCAGTCATCAAGAAAAGATCCAGAAGCAAGGAGGAGAGGGAGAACACGAAGGAGGATCAATCAAGCAAGATCTTCATCGACTTTTCGTTCTTCATCTCCAATTTACCCTCAACTCTCCATCAACTCTTCATCACAAACCCTAGATTGCCAAGATTCAAGTGTTGCACTCAATTCTCGATCCTTGGAGTTCTACACACATGGTACACCTTCTACTTTCCCTTTTCCATGCAAATTCAACCCCAATTCTCGCAGATCATGAAAACCCTAAATTCTAGTTTTGATCAGGGCGGACTAGTCAGTATCTGAATCTGTTTCAGGCTGAATTAACTCCAATTTGACTCGAATCAATTTCAAACCCATCCAAACTTGTTACAAACTATTAGAACCAGTTAGAAAACATTAATAGCAACTTATTAACAAGTTTTGCCTCACAATTGCCATAATCATGCATGACATGGCATATTAAGTAATATATATGAGCATTTATTGATCTTAATGTCTGTTTTGTATGTTCATTGCGTGGAATAGAAGGTTTTGCTCTAGAGGGTGCTGTCGAGAACCTCCATCACCAGAATTTTAAAATATTTTAAACCCTAACCAAGCTCAAGAGCAAGGCAAGTGTCCTTGATCATTTTGATCTTGTTTTTAAATGCTTTGTTTGCAAAACTGCATGCTTGTATCAATTTGATGGGAAAACCATTGATAGGTGTTTACTAGACTTGTGTGATCATCCTTGTCGCTTGGATTACATTATAGAGAGTCGAGAAGGGCTTTTTATCTTTTTGTTTGATCTAATTAATTGGGATGGGGAAACAGCCAAATGACTTAATTGAGAATTAATGGATGATGGGAATTGATGAACATGGTTAATTGGTAATATGGGACTTGAGAGATCTAAGCAAGCATGGTTTGTGGATTGGGTTGAATGGTATGGTGGTTTGCTTTCCTTGGATCTAAGGACCGGTTCATGCGAGAATAAGACACCACTATAGTGCCACCACTAGGCCAAGTATGGGTGCAGCTTAGCCAATTAATTAGGAGTATTACCAGCATCGATTTGGATCATTTGGAGGAGCGGGTACTGGGAGTCGGTTGGGTTTGCAATAGTGGTAGGACTTTCCTGGGATCCGAACGGCACAAGAGGGGGCCCTTGGTTGGATGTGCTCACTTGGATGCATCACCACCGGTGAAACCTTAGTGGGTCTGAATATGCTGGTAGTCCCTTTTGTAAAGGCTATTTAGTGATCTCTTGGCCATACACCTATGGTAGTGTTTTGGCATAATGGAGGTTTCCTTTAGTCGTCGACGGGTGACAAAAACACGAACTTGTGGGTAAAGTGGTACAACCTCTGCAGAGTGTTAAAAACTATCATGATAGCCGTGTTACTGGTTAAGAGCAACTAGATGACCTACATGATTAGAGGGAACTTGGGATTTGGGATGGTTGGTTATGGTTATGGTTATGGATTGAGTTATGATAAATGAACATGGATGATAATGATGGTAATAATCTGGTATATGGATGGATAATTTATTATGGTTTTGTATTATGTTAATTACGTGTGATATGATGGGATTACTTCACATAGACATAGTATAAAGCTGTTTCCACGTTTAAAATGTACTTTTAAGCAATTACCATTGTTTATTATCATGTCTTGTTTAAGCTACATGTCATACTTTCCCACACTTGCTGACTACAACATATAATCACCCTTGCAATTACCCCACAAACAGTTTTAGGTGATGTTTCATAGTATCCTGAGAATAATGCAGAGTACTAGGATGTGTGCTGTCGTCGACTTGCTTGTGGTTAAGCTTGGAGCCGCGCTATTCCTTTTGCTTCATTGTTTAATTAGATAATTTTTGCCGCAGTAGTATAATCATTAATGATCATTAGAGTTGTAATTGAGGAATATTTGAATATTGTAATAAAACTACATATTTAATAATTTGAGCTGTGATAATTATCTATTTATCATTTGTGAATCACTTGTGTATGTGTGTTAAACATCCTGGGCACACATATACTGCTTGGTTCATTTTTGGAACTGGGTGTCACATTACGTGAGCATCTCACATAAGCATGTTGCAAACCATAGCAAAACGATATGAACCATAACCACCAAAACACACCAAAAATGTAGTAAACAAATACTAAGCAAACTTTCCATAGATGTAAAGCAAGTCTGAAACATTGCAAGGTAAAAGCAGAACTACTGCGATCAAGCATTGGACCTTGTCAAAGCTAATCGAACCTTGAACTGGAGCTTACCAAAGCTAGCAGGATCTAGCGCCAGAGCTAACCAAAGCTAGTCGGACCTAGCGCTAGAGCTAACCAAAGCTAGTCAGATCGAGACAAAAGAAGTCGGACATAGCCAAAGCACGTCAGACCTTATGTCTGCAACACCCTCATTTTCATGCATAATGCACTGCATACATATTTATACATGTTTAGCATTAAGCCATGTAAAAATGAACAAGATTAAAATTAATTTAAGACTAAAATGGAAATTTCAGTCTGTCAGGGTGCAGACTTGTTCAGCTTCTGAACGGGACTAGTCCGATATCCCTATCCTCTGTTCAGAAAATTCAGTTTCCTTCAGAGTCCAGACTTGTCCGGCACAATGCCCAGATTAGTCCGATTTGGTCTCTGATGTTGTCCGGACTTGTCCGTGGCCCAAGCGGACTAGTCCGTTCCTTATTGAACTTTAGTCCGGAAGCATTCTATCCTGCAACCCCAGACCTGTCCAGCCTTATACACCGGACTAGTCCGATTTTTCCTCTGTTGCCAAACGGACTTGTCCAGTCCCCAGTGCGGACTAGTCCGGCTTTCGGAATTCAACTCAGATTCTTTTATTTCTCCACGACTTTTTTCTGGGTAATTGCCTAATTTGGGCCCAAGAACTTCGTGCCCAACCTCAGAGAAGCCCAAGTGAACCCCACCTCAGCCCCTACACGCCCCCCACCAAATTCTACTTGGAAATCACCCCAAAACCCTAACCCTCCAACCCTTATATAAGCTACTCAATACCCTCGCGCCTCCACTAAGCTGGGAATCCCTCGCTGCTGCCCGTTCGTGTGCGACGTCAAGAGAAGGTCCATTAGCAAGAAGGAAAAGGAAATTTTGAAGAAGGGCTGATCAAGATCAAGCTACATCAAATCTTTGACAAATTGACGTGCTTCATCCAAGTTCTTCATCTACCCATCTCCATCAAGCCCTAATTGCCAAGATCCATAGTCTCACGTCCAATTCTTGATCTTTGGATCTCTAAACACGTGGTATACCCTCTACATTCGAGTTTTCATGCAAATTCAACCCCAATTCTCTTAGATTAGAAAAACCATAATTTTGCAGTCTTTGTAGTGCGGACTAGTCCGACCTCTGAATCTGAACTGTGCTGAATTAATTCCAATTCAACTCAAATCAATTACAAACTTGTTCAAACTTGTTGAAAACTATTAGAACTAGTTAGTAAACATTAATATCAACTCATTAACAAGTTTTAACCCACAATTGCATTAATCATGCATGTCATAGCATATTGAGTAATATATGAGCATTATTTGATTGAATTGTGTGTTTTGCATGTTTGTCACTCGAAATAGAAGGAATTGCCGTAGCGAGTGCTTTCGTGGACCTGCAGAACCAGAATTTTGAAGCCTTCGATCCAAATCAAGCTCAGGAGCAAGGCAAGTGTCCTTGACCATATTGATCTTGTTTTAATGGTTTTGTTTGCAAAATTGCATGCTTGTGTCGAAATTGATGGGAAAACCCAATTGTAGGAGTTTACTAGTTTTGTATGACCACCCTTGTCACTTGAACACAATGTAGAGAGTCGGGAACTGTATTTTGCACTTTTTGCTTCGCAATGCTCAATTGGGTTTGGGAAACAATCAAATGGCTTAATTGTAAACTACTGAACACATGAATGATGAGAATCGATATTGATGAACTTTTAGCAACATGGTGCCTAGGGATCTAAGCAAGATGGTTATGTGGAATGGGTTGGACTGTTTCAACGGTTTTGCTTGCTTTAGATCTAAGGACCGGTTCGTGGAGTGACCATTTAGGATTTACAGTGCAACCACAAGGCCAAGTATGGGTGCGGTTTAGATGACTAATCAGTGAATTGCAAGTGTCGTTTGGACCATTAAGAATGCTCGGGGAAGGGATAGTTGGACTGGGTTTGTAGAGATTGGTGGGACTACCCTAGGATCTGAATGGCTCAAGAGGGGGTCTTTGGTTGGATGTGCTGAGTTTTAGACATCACCACCAAGGAAACCTCAGTGGGGTCTAAATAGGCTAGTGATCACTTTGTAAAGGCTATTTTGTGATCTCTTGTCCACACACCCAAGGAAGTGTGAGATGGCATAATTGAGATTCCATAGTCATCGAAAGGTGATGAAATCATGAACTTGTGGGTAAAGTGGTACAACCTCTGCAGAGTGTAAAACTATCATGATAGTCGTGCTACCAATCAATAGCAACCTAGACCCTCACATGATTAGAATTTGGACTTTAACTTGGTTTAATAACTAAAATTGAATTGGGAATCAGTATTAGTTAATTAAATATGAATGTGGCCTAGAGGGGGGTGAATAGGCCTTTTTGAAATTTAGTCGAAACCTGCAACACTTAACAAACTGATCAAATCCCAAAGTATCGGACTAGTCCGGTATAATGCGGACTAGTCCGGTGCGTGCGGACTAGATTGATCAAGTTCGATCAATGATTTCAATTCAAGCACACTATGCAACAGAAAATAGTATGTAACTTGCAAGTATTGATTCAATGAAGTAAAGTGTAGTGCAAATTAGCATTGATATGAATGTTCTAACGTAAGATGGATAAAATCAATCAAACACTAGAATATGATATGAGGAACTTTAAGAGCAAGTTTGACACACGATTTTATCTCGTGGTTCGGTTCCCACAGAGGCAACCTACATCCACATTGACGATCCCACGAAAGGACTGGGTCTTTGCTGACCCTAACCTTGTCGAATCGCCATGAAGGCCAATTCTTCTTCCACTATCACAAAGGGGCAAATCACCAAGTTCAAGGGGCCTTCTCACAAGTTGAGGGATCCCCAAGATTACAATTCAAACACCACCAAGAACCCACTCGTAAGATCAACAATGAAATAACAAGAGTGTGTTAGAGATCAAACCCAAGAGCTCAAACGTGTGGAATCTTGTCTCTCCTATGATCCAAAGTGAATCCTCAAGGGATTGATCTTTCTTGCGTTGGATTGCATGGAGAGATGTGTTTTCTAGGCTCTTGGAGGGTCTGACGGCGCAGGGGGTCGAGAGCTATGATAGTTGGGTCGTGCACATCAATTTATATAATGGTTTTCAAAAGTTACCATTGGGGTTTTGAGGGTCCGGACTAGTTCGTGGTGGAGTCCGGACTAGTCCGGTGTGCAGCGTGCAGGAATCCCTAAGTGTCCAGAAATATCAGACTTGTCCGGCTAGGAGCGGACTTGTCCAATTTTAGTCGGAAAGGTTTTCGGACTTGTCTGTGGTAATATCGGACTTGTCCGGTGTGGTGATGCCCTTAGTGAATATAAGACAAGTCCGCACTTGGAGGACTTGTCTGATTTTAGTCAGAGGCATTATCAGACTAGTCCGGACTTTTTGGACTTGTACGGTGCGAACAAGGCTGCATTGGCGGGACTTGTCCGGAGAGGATATCGAACTAGTCCGGTGTATATCGGACTAGTCCGTATTTCCTGTGAAATGTGAAGTGTGTGAGGATTTTTGTGCTTGAGCTCTTGGCATGTGTTACACCAACATGCTCCCTACACAAATAATGTATTCTATTCAGCTCTTGAGCTCTTTTCCGAGTTGATCCTCATTCTCCTTTCTTTTTGGAGCTTTCTTCATTCTTTCATTAAAAACGGCGCTTTCTTCATTCTTTCATTAAAACCTGCGCTCATCTCAATAATATGGTTAGGATCTCATTTGTTTGTCATAAATCAACCAAAACCCACAAGGGATTCCTAGATGCACTTTCAAAATGGCATTGTAATATGGAATTGATGAATTTGAGATATATGAGCAGTTATGAGTTGATCATGGATTATTATTGCTGGAATTGGTTATTTAAGTTGAAATTGATGTTATTTGGGATATTTTGGGATGGACCTCACTTAATTATAATATAATTGCATTTTTAACTGTTTTGAATGTACCTTTATGCAAATAGCCTATTTGTCTACCGTACCTTATTTAAGCTACATGTAATACTTTCCCACACTTGCTGAGTACGACATGTGCTCACCCTTGCTACCCCCCCCCCCCCAAATTCTGACACAGGTGACCAGGTGGAGTACCAGGAGGTTTTTGAGGGGTACTAGGCGCGCGTGTTACCGTCAAACCTGTATGTGGAGTTTGGAGTCATTACTGTTTAGTTTTTCTGCTGCAGTTTCATTAGAGATGTATTTGAGACTATTTGGTTTGTAATAAGGCACTATTGTTAGTATTATTATTCGAGACATGGTTATATCTGTTTATCGCTTGTGAATCACTTGTGTATGTGTGTTAAACATCTTGGGCACACGTATGCATTACGCTTGGTCCATTTTCAGAACCGGGTGTCACAAATTAGTATCAGAGCCGTGTTTTACCGTAGGACACATATCTAGGTAGAATGGACACTACGAATCACTTAGGACTTCTTTCCTATTCAAAATTAGCCTGTTTTACACTATTTTGCCTCCCAGTAGCTATATAAAGTGGGAAAAAAACTGCGTTTTTGTTGCTGCTGAAAAATTTGCTATTTTCGCATCTGTTTGAGCGAATGCACATCCTCTCAACTAAATTTATGAATGCTGCAATTTCAGAACTGATATTTGTGTTTTCTCTATTTTCCTCATGTTTTCATCTAGATAGCTCACAACAAAATTACAGCCCGTAAGAGAGCTCGTTTGCCACCCATTTGAAGCAAGCTTAGGCCTTGCAAGGAGCGGCAAATGGAACTGTAGGATCGAAGAGCACGTGAAAAGCTACCAGAGAGGGTGAATGGTACATTTTAAAAATCTTACGCAGCGGAAACAATTAAATTCCAACCCCTTCGGCAGAAAAACGACTTGTTAGAGAAATCATGTGTGAAACTAATCTAAACATGTTTCACCATGACAAAAGTAATATATATCAGAGAGAATCAAGTCACGAAGAAAACACAAGAAGAATCACTCAAATCCGTCGAGAGAAACTAAAGTTATGATCAAAAGATCGAACAAAGGTCAATCTGTCATACCCGAGAAAAACAGTTTTGGAACGCTGCAAATAAACTCGTGTAGATCAGAAACCACAAATCCAATGACCTCGAACATTTTACAGATGATAGATAATCAAGTTTTTAAGACAACCCAAAAAGAATCACGTCAATTGGATCTGTAAAACACGAGTTATGATAAAACCACCGACGAAAGGTAATGTTGTCCAGAAACTCGATGAGTAAAACTTGTTTGGAACAAGTCGGACGAACAAGGCACAAAAGTTCCTTCAAACTACGAATTTTATTCAATAGAACACAAGAGGAACAGCTCCAAAGTCGTGCACCATGAGCTCTAGCCTCCCTTGCTTATATAACCAGCCGTTAGGCCAACCCAATCTCAACTAGGACTCTAATCCTACTCCGATCACAAATCAAAACTTTCCATAACTACTTAGGACTCTTCTATACGCAGATGGAAGCCACCTTAAAACTTTAAAACACCTTAGGAACGTATCCCACATTCCTAAAACATCTCAAATTTGTGACCCACATGAAATCCTAACGTAACCAACTCAAATCTTTCCATATTTGAGTCAAACCCGACTCAGCCGCAGCCTGAGTCCATAACCTAGTCGGTTGGACCTTTCCGACCAATTCTTTACATCCACATCTCTTCATCACGCCTCGGAATCATGTAGCCATGCCCATGCACTCCTTGCACATGTGCAAACATCTTCCAATGACGTACCTTCATATGCATTGTTCTTGATTCAAACATGTTGCGCAACCTCCTGACCCGCTCAACCACAATTCCTCCTGAATTTGGTTGTTGGATACTCATCTCCTACCTGAGACTAGTCCAAAGGATCCTGTCACCAGCCATGACTTGAACTCAAGCAACACCTGCACATGAATAAACAACCAATCCGTACGAGCCCAAGTCCGCGACTTGACTCAAGTCAGTTCCGAACACAACACCTTACGTGAGCACCTCACATAAGCATGTTGCAAAGCATAGCAAAATGATATCAACCATATAAACCAAAATGCACCAAAAACTTAGTAAAAGAATACTAAGCAAACTTTCCAACAATGTAAAGAAAGTTCGAAACATTTCACATTAAAAGCCGGAACATTGCGATCAAGCACCGGACCTTGCCAAAGCTAACCGAAGCTTGACCCGGAGCTTACCAAAGCTAGTACAATCTAGCGCCGGAGCTTACCAAAGCTAGTACAACCTAGCACCGGAGCTTACCAAAGCTAGTCGGACCTAGCACCGGAGCTAACCAAAACTAGTCGGAACTAGTCATCCTAAAACTCGGAGCTAGAGAAACATGTCGGAGCTAACCAACATAAGTCGGACCTAGCAAAACATATCGGAGCTTAACAAAGACATGCCGGAGCTATCAAAGACATGCTGGAGCTAAAGACAAAGCTCACCGGAGCTACACAAAAACATGACGGACCTAGACAAAGCAAGTCGGACCTTGTAGAAGCTCGGAGCTAGAGTCGGACCTTGCCAAAAAGATGTTATAGCAGCATTCAAAACTTTTATTGTCAAAACCAATGTATTCAGCAGACATAGGTCTCACAATCTCCCCCTTGATGAATGCATTGGCAACACCATTTAAAATCCGAACATTGGCATGAAAAGTTTTGAGAACAATTTTCCCCCGTTTTGAAAATCAAATGAGGTAGAAATAAATTTCTCTCCCTATACATATTTCTCCCCCTTGCATAATTCACCATATTATCTCTCCCCCTTTGACAATGTATTCAGCAAGGTTAAAAAGAGAAATTTTTAATTGTTATGAGCATATTATAACATATACATATAAAACAAAACTCATCCAAGTCATACTATCAAGTAACTTACACTATCACAACAATGAGATACATAAAGTAGTGTAAGCCATGCTAGAGATCAAATGTAATTTTCAATTTAAGGAAGTCATGATCTCACAGACTTAACTATTTCAATACCTGAAAGCATGACACTTGTTGCTGCATTTTATTATTTTTCAAGGCACAAATTTGGATCATATGATATTTGCAAGAGATTATATGCGCATCTGCCTTATTCTAACCAACCAAGGCAAGCCTATATCATTTGACAATCAGAACATTAAGGACATGGTTTTAGTCATACACAACTTCTTCCAAGTTCATATCTAAGTGCAATGATAAGCCATCTCAAAAGAAGAAGTGCAAAGCATGCATATTCTCTTGATCTTTTCTCAACTTATATTTGTTCATAAAAACTCAACATGTGAGTTGATTACATGATTAGTTCTTTGTGATTAAAAGCACTTGTGAGCATGCAACAAGTTCAAAACAGCAAGAAAGTTCGACCATGACTAGATTTAGTGTAAGTAATTATTCCAATTATAGACATGGCAAAAACTACAAAATGTATAACACGAGTAATGTAGCAAGAACTTTCAACATGTAAAAGGAATCACAAAGTCATATATGTATGAAATACTATGCTCATATTATTTTAATTTCACATGCACTCATAGACTTCTAGGGTTTGAAAACTCCCCCTCAATGTAAGCCATGAGGATGCATAACCCCTATTTCACTACGAATGAAACAAAAACGAGTGAAATCCAAAGGTTTTGTAAAAATGTCAGCCAATTGTTGTTCGGTATCTACATGGTGATGCACAATGTTTCCTTTTTCAACATTATCACTAAGAAAGTGATACCTAACGTCAATGTGCTTAGTTCTAGAATGTTGCACAGGGTTTTTAGCAATGCAAATGGCACTAGTGTTATCACAAAACAGTAGAACACTATCTAGATCAACCCCATAGTCCATAAGTGTTTGAACAATCCAAAGAATTTGTGAGCAAGCACTAGCAGCAGCTACATATTCAGATTCGGCTGTGGATTGTGCAAATGAATTTTGTTTTCTAGAGGACCAAGCAACAAGTGAATTACCAAGAAAATGACAAGCACCGGAAGTACTTTTCCTATCAATCCTACAACCTCCAAAATCAGCATCGGAAAAAACTTTCAAAGTAACGGTTGAGGAATAAGGAAGAAAAATGTCAAATTCTTGAGTTCCATGTAAGTACCTGAGAACCCTTTTGATGGCTTCACGATGTGAAGAACGTGGGGAGGCTTGATACCGTGCACAAAGATATACGCTGAATTGTATGTTCGGTCTTGATGCCATGAGGTACAAAAGTGATCCGATCATGCTTCTATATTCTTTTTGATCCACGGGTTCACCATCTTCATCAAGTTCAAGTTTTGTTGCTGTTCCCATTGGTGTCCGAAGAGGCTTGCTTTTGTCCATGTTGAAGCGCCTTAGGAGGTCTTTTGTATACTTCGTTTGATGCACAAAGGTACCCTCCTTGGTTTGCTTGATTTGCAGCCCCAAAAATTACGTGAGTTCTCCCATCATACTCATCTCAAATTCTGAACTCATCATAGCTGAAAACTTGGACACAAGATCATGAGAAGCACAACAAAAGATAATATCATCCACATACACTTGAACGAATAATGATTCATTGCCATGCTTAAGCACAAAAAGAGTTTTATCAACCTTGCCCATGGTAAACCCCTTTTCAAGTAGGAATGTTTTTAACCTATCATACCATGCTCTAGGGGCTTGTTTGAGACCGTACAAGGCTTTGGACAGTTTGTAAACATGATTAGGAAAATCTGGATTTTCAAAACCCGGTGGTTGTTTGACATAAACCTCCTCATCTATGTAGCCATTAAGAAAAGCACTTTTAACATCCATTTGATATAGCTTAAAACCTTTAGATGCAGCAAAAGCTAATAAAATTCTTATGGCTTCTAATCTAGCAACAGGAGCAAAAGTTTCATCAAAATCTAGACCTTCAACTTGAGTGAAACCTTGAGCAACCAACCTAGCCTTATTCCTAACCACAACCCCATCCTCACTTTGTTTAATTTTAAACACCGATTTAGTTCCAATTAAAGTGTGATCTTGAGGTGGAGGTACAAGTTTCCAAACATTATTTCTTTCAAAATTTTCTAACTCTTCTTGCATGGCAATAATCCAAGATTCATTAGTGAGTGTGTGTGATATATCTTTGGGTTCAAAAGAAGCACAAAAGCAGAATGAGCATGAGAGTTTGGATCGCAAAACCTGGACCGTGTAACTCGTTCGTGCAAGCTTCCAATAATCTGTTGTGGAGGATGAACTTTGAGAACCCGGAGGGGAGTGGATACTTCACAAGCTTCTTCTTCTTCATGTTCATCACAAATCGATGAGCTTGTGACTTGAGGAGGATCTGGAGCAGCAATGGTGGTCGTCGATGCTGGCGGTGAATCACAATTAGGAGCTCGAACAATGTCGTTAGCTGCTGAATTTTCGGGCAGCAGCTCCACCTCTTCCTCATCTTCAACGAAAAAGCTCTCCCCCTGCGGATATGGATCTGGACCTGCAATGTTTGAGCTAGTACCTGGGCTAGATTCATCAAAAGACACTTCACAAGTCTCCACAATTTTGTTAGTGTCAAGTAAAAGCACATGGTAGCCTCTAGTATGAGATGCATAACCAAGAAACATGCCATCAATGGATCTAGGTTCAAATTTATCAAGATTACCATGTTTCTTAACAAAGCATTTGCATCCAAAGACCCGAATGTGCGTAACACTAGGCCTATGTCCAAACCGGAGCTCATATGGTGTTTTACCTAGCTTAGCGCGCAAGAAAACACGATTTGAGACATAACAAGCGGTTGCAATCGCGTCAGCCCAAAATTTCCTAGGAGTTTGATATTCATGAAGCATAGTCCTAGCCATCTCAACTAAGGTTCTGTTCTTTCTTTCTACAACACCATTTGGTTGAGGTACATATGGTGAAGAAAATTAATGATCTATTCCATTTTCAGCACAAAAGTGATCAAAAGATTGATTTCTAAATTCAGTTCAGTTATCATTTCTAATTGCTTTTAAAGATCCTGTGTGATCAATTGATAATCTAAGAAATAAAGTTCTAAAGTGACTAAAAGCTTCATTCTTAGATGCCATAAAGTAAATCCAAGAGTATCTAGAATAATCATCAACAATCACAAGAACATACTATTTACCTCCGAAGGATTGAACACGTGAAGGTCCTACGGTGTCAAGGTGCAGAAGTTGACCCGATTCATTTGTCATGATCATTGTGAGAGGAGTATGTGAACCTGCAACCATCTTAGCATGTATACAAGAAGAGCACACAATTTCTTTGTCCCCTTTAAGCTTAGGCAGCCCACGTATGCGATCAAGAGCACTAACACGCGTTAGGTGATCAAAGCCTACGTGACCAAGTCTACGATGCCAAAATTATAGGTCCTTCGAATCATTAGCATCTAGACACCTATGCTTAGAGCAAGACATATCAAAATCAGCTTCAAAAACTCTTCCAAACCGAGACATGTTAAAAATAAGCTCACTATTTGAACTTACAACTTTGCAACAGTTTTTATTGAAAATAATTTCCAGATTTTCATCTAGCAATTGTGAAATAGAAAGCAAGCTGTATTTCAAGTTTTTGACAAGTGCCACATCCTTCAAAGTGTAGTGATCATTTACTCTAACCAAACCCTTAGCAATTATAGGAGTTGAAGAATTATCGGCAAAAGTAACATTCTCTACATGTGACACAAAAGAGAGGGAGGAGAACCAATCTTTGTTACCGGTCATGTGGCGTGAGTAACATTCTCCACAATCCAAATGTTCTCCTTCCTCAAATGTGTAACCTACATAGAAGCACAATACGTCGATGACTCAATACTGGGGTTAGTCAAAAGGCATTTAGGTATCCAGTACTGAGTCACACGACATGCAGCAGGAAAAACACACGAAAGCTGAGATAAAACAGCAGGTTTATGATTCAAAGTTTGAGGTTTTTTATTCTTAACTACTGACCTATAAGGTCTTACTTGTGTAGCACAAAAATCAGTAGCTCCAGAGGCAAAATCAGAAGGTCTGGAGGTAAACTTTGAATGTTTTTGACTCACAACAGCAGGTTGCATGTTCCTGGCATCCGGTTTAATATGTGCAGCAAATTTTGCATGAAAGTTATGAGATCTAGCAATCATTCTTTCCCTTTTTTGTTGTTTAGAAAGTCTATAATAAAAATCTATGACATGACCATCTCTACCACAGTAGGTACAATGAAATTTAACTTTGTGTTCATGTCTAGATGAGCAAGCAATATTTTTATTTGAAACCGAATGAGACAACACTCCTGCAGATTTGAAAACCACTTCTTTTTGTTTAGGAACTATTTGAATCAAACCACTTCCTAATGACTTTACAATTTTAGGAGCATGTGCCCTAGAATGAGCATGAGAATCAAAACCTAAACCAGTTTTATCATTGCAATACTTGGAAGAATTCAGCAGCAAGTTTAGGTTCTTATTCCCATTACAAAACCGATCTAATGTCATATGCATGTTTTCAAGTTTATTGGACAGATCAAGGCAATTTTCACTTGAAGTTTTTCCTTTTAATTTGCAATTGGAACAATATTTAACTTCATGAGAACGTAAATCATTATTCAATATTGAAATTTCATTCATAACATCTTTTAGTTTCTTTTCAAGATCATCACAACTAGAACAATACAAATCGATTGTAGAACAATAAGCATCTTTTATGTTTCCAATGTCAAGTGCAGCAAGCTTTTTGTTCTTTTCAATTTCATGTTCAAGTCTATCTAGAGTGGAGGAGTGTGCAGTTCTTAGTGTGGACAATTGTTCATAGATTAAATCACATGAGGGACAAGAATCATCACTAGGAATCAAGGTTTTCAAACGGTTGATTTCAGATTCTAGTGATTCAATTTTAGCAGCATTATCTCTAAGCTTTTTGTCCTTTTTCTTAACAATAATAGTTGCATGAGAAATTGCATCACACATTTCATTACAGGTAGAACATACCTCATCGTCGTCATTGTTGTGTTCTGCATCCTCCTGACTTGATCTTGATCTTGTTTTGCCCGCCATGAAGCATAAGTTGGCCAAATCATCTTCATCTTCATCACTTCCAATGTCCATGTCGCTTGAGCCAAGTTGGCGACCTGTAAAGCCCTTCTTCTTCTTATCATTTGTTGAGGAGTGCTTTGTCCTTGATTGTTTTTCTTCTCGGGAAGTAGAACCTGAAAGGTTAGGACATTCTATACGAAAGTGTCCTGTCTTACCACATTTGAAGCATCGTTGAGGTCCAGAGCTTCCTATCCTTCTAGTTCTCACATTTTGAAATACTTTTGAGAACCTAGTAGAGAGAAGTGCTAGCTCCTCCCCTGGAAATTCCTCAATCTGTTCAAGTGTTAGAGAGGACAACAAAGAAAGTGTACCACAGGATGAAGATTGACTGGAGCTAGGCATGTCACGTTGTGAAACAAAAGCAATAGACTTGTTTGGATTCTTACGTGATAAGATGTCAATTTCATGAGTCTTTAGTTGAGAGTAAAGCACATCTAATGTAAGAGAACTAATGACAATTGATTCACGAATAGATGTAACTTTCATCTCCCAGATTGACATGTCTAATGCACTAATAAGTTGCCTACATTTTCAGCATCATAAAAGTTAACATTGACACTACGCAGATTGCTGAGAATTTTATTGAAGCGAGCGAAAAGGTCATCGATAGAATCACTGGGTTGCATCTCGAAACGCATATATATTCCTTTTTGAACATATCTTGTCTCACCTCCTTGATCGTGTTGGATCCTTCGTGATAGTCACAAAGCTCTCTCCACACATCATATGTCGATCGAAGGTGTACAACACAGTCGAAGTCGCTTTGAGTGAGTCCTTGGATGATCAAGTTCCGGGCTTTGTTGTTGTTGTCGACGTCCCATAGGTTCGTAGTCGTAACTTGATCATTTGACGGCACATCATATGTCTTATACACCTTTTCCCAAATGGCGAAGCCTTGGGCCTGGATGAAAGCCTCCATGCGTGTCTTCCAAACTTGAAAATCAATACCAGCAAACATACAAGGTTTGGCAGAGTATTTCTCCATCATGATTAGTCAAAAACACGTGCAAATCACAATGATTAGAGCACTGTGGCTCTGATACCAATTGTAAGATCAAAGAGCACGTGAAAATCTACCAGAGGGGGGTGCATGGTAGATTTTAAAAATCTTACGCAGCGGAAACAATTAAATCACAACCCCTTCAGCAGAAAAACGATTTGTTAGAGAAATCGTGTGTGAAAATAATCTAAATGTGTTTCACCGCGAAAAAAGTGATATATATCAGAGAGAATCAATTCACGAAGAAAACAGGAGAAGAACCACTCAAATCCGTCGAGAGAAACTCATGTTATGATCGAAAGATCGAACAAAGGTCAATCTGTCCTACTCGAGAAAAACAGTTCTGGAACGCTGCAAAGAAACTCATGTAGATCATAAACCACAAATCCAATGACCGTCAAATTTTGACAGATGATAGATAATCAAGTTTTGAAGACAACCCAAAAAGAATCATGTCAATTGGATATGTAAAACTCGAGTTATGATAAAACCACCGACGAAAGGTAATGCTGTCCAGAAACTCGACGAGTAAAACTTGTCTGGAACAAGTCGGACGAACAAGGCACAAAAGTTCCTTCAAACTACGAATTTTATTCAATAGAACACAAGAGGAACAGCTCCAAAGTCGTGTACCACGAGATCTGGCCTCCCTTGCTTATATAACCAGCCCTTAGGCCAACCCAATCTCAACTAGGACTCTAATCCTACTCCGATCACAAATCGAAACTTTCCATAATTGTTTAGGACTCTTCTATACACAGATAGAAGCAATCTTAAGACTTACAAACACCATAGAATCGTATCCCACATTCCTAAAACAGCTCAAACTCGTGACCCACACGAAATCATATAACCAACTCAGATCTTTCCATATTTGAGTCAAACCCGACTCAGCCGCAACCTGAGTCCATAACCTAGTCGGTTGGACCTCTCCGACCAATTCTTTATGTCCACATCTCTTCATCACGCCTCGGAACCATGTAGGCACGTCCATGCACTCCTTGAACACGTGCAAACATCTTCCAATGACGTCCACGATACCTTCATATGCATTGTTCTTGATTCAAACATGTTGCGCAACCTTCTGACCTGCTCAACCACAATTCCTCCTAAATTTTGTTGTTGGAACCTCATCTCCTCCTTGAGACTAGTGCAAAGGATCCTGTCACCAACCATGACTTGAACTCAAGCAACACCTGCACATGAATAAACAACCAATCCGTACAAGCCCAAGTCCACGACTTGACTCAAGTCAGTTCCGAACACAACACCTTACGTGAGCACCTCACATAAGCATGTTGCAAATCATAGCAAAATGATATCAACCATATCAACCAAAATGCAGCAAAAACTTAGTAAAAGAATACTAAGCAACCTTTTCAACAATATAAAGCTAGTTCGAAACATTTCACATTAAAATCTGGAACATTGCGATCAAGCACCTGACCTTGCCAAAGCTAACCGAAGCTTGACCCGGAGCTTACCAAAGCTAGTACAACCTAGCGCCAGAGCTTACCCAAGCTAGTACAACCTAGCGCTGGAGCTTACCAAAGCTAGTCGGACCTAGCGCTGGAGCTAACCAAAACTAGTCAGAACTAGTCATTGCAAAAGTCGGAGCTAGAGATACATGTCGGAGCTAATCAACATAAGTAGGACCTAGCAAAACATATTGGAGCTTAACAAAGACATGCCGGAGCTATCAAAGACATGCCGGAGCTAAAGACAAAGCTCACTGGAGCTACCCAAAAACATGTCGGACCTAGACAAAGCAAGTCGGACCTTGCAGAAGCTCAGAGCTAGGGTCGGACCTTGCCAAAAAGATGTTATGGCAGCATTCAAAACTTTTATTGTCAAAGACAATGTATTCAGCACACATAGGTCTCACAGGAACCAACCCAAGAGGAGGAGGAAGTGAATTCTCCCACAAAAGAAGTTGAGCATGAACACTCCAACACGATGAAGGAAGACCCTAAAATGGTGGAGTCCTATGATGATGAGAAAGAGGAAGATCCTAAGACGGTAGAAATCTATGAAAGTGAGGAGAGTGAAGATGAAGCTCAAGATGAAGAAGAACCTCAAGAGGAGGACCCTACTGCACCAAAAGAAGTACCTGAAGCCCAAGGGAACACATTGTAGCTAAGTGAAGCCAGGAAGGAGGACAAATGCATAACTAACCGCGATGCTCAAGAATTCCATTCTAACGACACTGATGGAGGTTTTGCAGCTAGGCAATTGAAGGAGTTCCTTGATTTATGCAAGATACAACTGGAGTACTATGTCAAGAGGATTCCTCGCCATGGACGTGATGAATGGAGGGCTCAAGTTATTGTTCTTGCTAGAGATGAGGTGGTCACCCGACACATTGCATCCACATGGAGAAGCACCAGGGAGCAAGCTATAGATGATGTCACTTGGGATGCACTTACTAGATTGTGCCACATCTATCGGGAGCAGATTGGAGGTACTAGCTTTGGGATGCACCCGCAACGCAAGAAGGGAACAAGGGAAATCATAATGCTGCAGGATAGAGCCCAAGTTAGTTCTCGTGCTGTTGACAGATTTCAGGCAGTATTAGTGAACTTGGGAAATAACTATGCTAATGCTATGGAAGAGATCGGTTACCTCTGTAAGAAGATGTTTATCATGGAGAAGCAATAGGAAGTCCGTGCCACCGTGGAGGTTAATGGTGTAGCAACCTCTCCAGCACCTACATGGACGGCCAACTCACACTGGCGTGCGCCCATGTATGCCTCGTCGCAGCCGTCGCCTTTGCCGCCTCACGGTCAGGACAACCACGTCTCACACAATTAAGTCTAGGTCTCCTGTCTAGAAGATAGGAGCGTTTAGCCCATCTTAGTCATGTTTATTGTGGTATGCTGAATTTTATTGGTGTGTGCTTGTGTTTGTGTGCTTGTTGTAAGTTGTGGAACGTCTAACGTTTTGTCCACATACGCACGTAGTAGAGGGTTGTGGGATCATTGTTCACATCCTCTGATAGGGCTATTAGTATTAATAAAGGAGTTGTTAGTTATATATACCTTGATGCATATAGTTGGGGCGTTTCTTTTAAAATTCTAAATTCTTCCGTATCTACTATTATTTCACCAACAGATGTCGAGGACTCGTAACTAGAGGAATGCCAATGGTGAGGAGGAGAGCAATGAAGCACCTCAGAACAACCAGGAACCTGTCCAGGGAGCTATCAATCTTGAGCAGCTATTGGCTATGCAGAACAAGCTCATGCAGACCATGATACAGACTATGGGATAGCAGCAGGCTGGCAACAACAATCAGCCCCATATGGCGCTACCACCACCACCCCCGCCACATCACAACCGGTTAGGAGAGTTTATGAGGACCAGGACGCCTACCTTTGCTCAAGCCACAGATCCAATGGAAGTTGATGACTGGTTGAAGTCCGTTGAGAAGAAACTTGCTACTGTCCAGTGTAGTGACAGAGAGAAGGTTCTTTTTGCCTCGCACCAGTTGATGAAAGCTGCTGCAAACTGGTGGGAATCTCTATGCAATGCCCTTGAAAATCAAGAGAAAATCACCTCGGCTGAATTCAAGGAGAAGTTTCGTTCTCACTATGTGCCAGATGGAGTCAGCATGATACTGAGAAGGCAAGAATTTGAAAACCTCAGGCAAGGAAGAATGAGTGTGAGTGAATACCTCAATAAATTCACTCAACTGTCTCGATATGCTCCAGAAGACATTAGCACGGATAGCAGAAAGAAATATTTGTTCATGAGGGGTCTCGATAATGAAATTCAAGTCCAGTTGCTCAGTGCTGACTACGCAAACTTCCGGAAGCTGGTTGACAAGGCCATTGTGGTTAAGAACAAGATTTGTGAGATGGAGCTAGACCACAAGAAGAAGATTCCATATCAAGGACAGCCGCAAGGAAGCAATGTCCGTCCTCGCTATGCACCACCTGCTGCACCCTATTACAACACATTTGTTGTTGCATATCACCCTGCTTATCCACCGCGACCGAAACAACCTATGCAGCAACGCCCGCCCATGCAAGCGCCTCGCTTACCTATGCAGCATGCGCCATGCCCAAATATGCCTACTTATGCTCAAAACCAGCCTCGTCCTAACTTTGCTGGAACCACAGGTGGGATGACTTGCTATGCTTGTGGTCAGACATGACACTTTGCAAATCACTGCCCAAGATCAGGTCAGGGTCAGATGCACAATGTCCCAGGGCAGAATCCAAGGTCCAATGGAGGATCAACTCAAGGCAATCATGGGCCCCAGAATTTCGCTCGTGGCAAGGTGAACCATGTATCTGGAGAAGAGGCTCAACAAGCTGGAGATGTTGTGATTGGTATGTCACTCGCAAACTCCAACCCCGTGCCTATACTATTTGATTCTTGGGCATCCCATTCATTCATCTCATTAAAGTATGTTGCAAATCATAGCATGCCCATATAATACTAGAAGTTTACTTTATTGGTTAAATCTCTTGGAGGAGAGATGAGGATAAATATCGTATGTCCAAACGTAAGTATTTCCATAAGAGGGGTAGAATTCGTTGCCAACCTTATAGTCCTGAATTCCCAAGGCTTGGACATCATACTTGGAACGGATTGGTTAAGGAAGCATAAGAGAGCGATTCAATGTGCTACTCGGACAGTGCAATTGATGAATGAGGAAGGAATCAGTATAGAATTCAAGGCAGTTTAGCCGACAACCGAGAAGGCCATGGTGAACCATGCAGAAGGAGTGGCCTTGGAGGAGATTCCAATTGTTCGAGAGTACCCAGAAGTGTTTTCTGAGGAATTGCCAGGTATGTCACCTAATTGTGACATTGAGTTCATCATTGATTTAATACCTGGAACTGCACCTATAGCAAGGAGGCCATATAGGATGCCTCCTAAGGAATTAGCAGAGCTCAAGAAGCAAATTCAAGAGCAGTTAGAGAAGGGTTTCATACGCCCAAGATCGTCGCCATGGGGAGCCCCAGTGCTTTTCGTAGATAAGAAGGATGGATCTCAAAGAATGTGTGTGTATTACCGGTCTCTCAACGAGGTGACGATCAAGAATAAGTACACGCTACTCCGTATTGAAGATCTATTCAACCAGATGAAGGGAGCTTGAATATTCTCTAAGATTAATCTTCGGTCGGTATATTTCCAAATGAAGATTAGACCATCGGACATATCCAAGACAGCTTTCAGGACACTGTATGGATCCTATGAATATACAGTTATGTCATTCGGATTGACTAATGCACCCATGTACATCATGTATCTTATGAACAAGGTTTTCATGGAGTATTTGGATAAATTTGTGGTAGTGTTCATTGATGACATCATGATCTATTCGAGAGGTGAAGGGGAGCACGAGAGCATCTAAGGTTGACTTTACAAAAATTGCGAGAGCACCAGTTGTATGCCAAGTTCAACAAGTGCCAATTTTGGTTGAGGGAGATATCATTCCTAGGTCATATCATATCTGGAGGAGGAGTGTCAGTCGACCCGGGGAAGGTTAGAGATGTGCTAAAGTGGGAACCACCGCAGAATGTGAAAGAGATAAGGAGTTTTCTTGAATAGCGGAATATTACCATCGGTTCATCAAGGACTTTACCAAGATAGCTAGGCCTATGACTAAGTTGTTGATGAAGGAGAAGCCTTTCAAGTGGACTCAAGCTTGTCAAGACAGCTTTGAGGAGCTAAAGAAGAGGTTAAAACCGGCACCTGTGTTGGTATTGCCAGATGTGAGCAAGAGCTTCGACATCTATTGTATGCTTCAAGACAAGAACTTGGATGTGTATTAATGCAAGAAGGTCGAGTAGTAGCTTATGCATCCAGTAATTTGTTATGAGCATTTTATAACATATACATATATAACAAAGCTCATCCAAGTCATAGTATCAAGTAACTTACACTATCACATCAACGAAATACATAAAGTAGTGTAAGCCATGCTAGAGATCAAATGTAATTTTCAATTTAAGCAAGTCATGATCTCACAAACTTAACTATTTCAAAACTTGAAAGAATGACATTTGTCACTGTTTTTTTATTTTTCAATATTATTTAAAGCACAAATTATGATCATATAACATTTGCAAGAGATTATATGCTGCATATGCCTTATTCTAACAAACCAAGCCAGGCATATGTCATTTGACAATCAGAAGCTTATGGACATGATTTCAGTCATACACAACTTCTTCTAAGTTCATGTCTAAGTGCAATGATAAGCCATCTCAAAAGGAGAAGTGCGATGCATGCATATTCTCTTGATCTTTTCTCAATTTTTCATTTGAACATAAAAACTCAACTTATGAGTCGATTACTTGATTAATTATTCATTATTTAAAAGCACTTGTGAGCATGTAACAAGCTCAAAATAGCAAGAAAGTTTGATCATAACCAGATTTAGTGTAAGTAATTATTCCAATTACTAGTCATGGCAAAAACTACAAAATAGATAACATGAGTAATGTAGTAAGAACTTTCAACATGCAAAAAGAATCACAAAGTCACATATGTATGAAATACTATGCTCATATTACTTTTAAATTCAGATCCCAAATTTGAAAGCTCTCCCCCAATTTAAACCATGAGGATGCATAACCCCTATTTCACTACGAATGCAACAAAAATGGGTGAAATCCAAAGGTTTAGTTAAAATATCAGCCAATTGTTGTTCGGTATCTACATGGTGAAGCACAATGTTTCCTTTTTCAACATTATCATGGAGAGAGTGATATCTAATGTCAATGTGCTTTGTTCTTGAATGTTGCACAGGGTTTTTGGCAATGCAAATGGCACTAGTGTTATCACAAAACAGTGGAACACTATCTAGATCAACCCCATAGTCCTTAAGTGTTTGAGAAATCCAAAGAATTTGTGAGTAAGCTCTAGCAGTAGCTACATATTCAGATTCAACTGTGGATTGTGCAACTGAGTTTTGTTTTCTAGAGGACCAAGCAACAAGCAAATTACCAAGAAAATGACAAGCTCCCGAAGTACTTTTCCTATCAATTCTACAACCCCCAAAATCAGGATCCGAGAAAGCTTTCAAAGTAACGGTTGTGGAAGAAGGAAGAAAAATGCCAAATTCTTGAGTTCCATGTAAGTACCTGAGAATTCTTTTGACGGCTTGACAATGTGAAGTATGTGGAGAAGCTTGAAACCATGCACAAAGACATACGCTGAATTGTATGTCTGGTCTTGATGTCGTGAGGTACCAAAGTGATCCAATCATACTTATATATTCTTTTTGATCGACCGGGTCACCATCTTCATCAAGTTCAAGCGTCATTGTTGTATCCATTGGTGTCCAAAGAGGCTTGCTTTTATCCATGTTGAAGCGCTTAAGAAGTCTCTTGTATACTTCGTTTGATGCACAAAGGTTCCCTCCTTAGTTTGCTTGATTTGCAGCTCCAAAAAGTATGTCAGTTCTCCCATCATACTCATCTCAAATTCTGAACTCATCATAGCTGAAAACTTGGACACAAGATCATGAGAAGCACAACCAAAGATAATATCATACACGTACACTTGAACGAATAATGATTCATGGCCATGCTTAAGCACAAAATGAGTTTTATCAACCTTGCCCATGGTAAACCCCTTTTCAAGTAAGAATGTTTTCAACCTATCATACCATGATCTAGGGGCTTGTTTGAGACCGTACAAGGCTTTGGACAGTTTGTAAACATGATTAGGAAAATCTGGATTTTCAAAACCCAGTGATTGCTTGACATAAACCTCCTCATCTATGTAGCCATCAAGAAAAGCACTTTTAACCTCCATTTGATATAACTCGAAACCTTTAGATGCAGCAAAAGCTAACAAAATTCTTATTGCTTCTAATCTAGCAACAAGAGCAAAAGTTTCATCAAAATCTAGACCTTCAACTTGTGTAAAACCTTGAACAACCAACCTCGCCTTATTCCTAGCAACAACCCCATCCTCACTTTGTTTATTTTTAAACACCCATTTAGATCCAATTAAAGTGTGACCTTGAGGTGGAGGTACAAGTTTCGAAACATTATATTTTTCAAAATTTTCTAACTCTTCGTGCATAGAAATAATCCAAGATTCATTAGTGAGTGCATGTGATATATCTTTGGGTTCAAAAGAAGCAACAAAAGCAGAATGAGCATGAGAGTTTGGATCGCAAAACCTGGACAGTCTGACTCGTTCGTGCAAGCTTCCAATAATTTGTCATGGAGGATGACTTTTGAGAACCCGGAGTGGAGTGGACACTTCACAAGCTTCTTCTTCATGTTCATCACAAATCGATGAGCTTGTCACTTGAGGATGATCTGGACCAGCAATGATGGTCGTCAGTGCTAGTTGTGAATCAAAATCAGGAGCTGGAACAATGTCATTAGCTGCTGAATTTTCGGGCAGCAGCACCTCTTCTTCCTCATATTCAACGAAAATACTCTCCCCATGCGGATATGGATCTGGACCTGCAATGTTAGAGCTAGTACCTAGGTTAGCTTCATTAAAAGAAACCTCACAGGTCTCCACAATTTTGTTAGTGTCAAGTAAAAGCACACGGTAGCCTCTAGTATGAGATGGATAACCAAGAAACATGCCATCAACAGATCTAGCTTCAAATTTATCAAGATTACCATGTTTCTTAACAAAGCAATTGCAACCAAAGACACTAAAGTGTGTGACACTTGGCCTATGTCCAAACCGAAGTTCATACGGTGTTTTAACCAGCGTTATCCTAAATGGTAAACGGTAGACAGTCAGTGGAGGCTTGTTTACCATTTAGACGGTTTAAACAGTGTTTAAACCGTATTAAACGGATTAAACAGTGTGTATGTAGCTGCAAGAAAAAATAATTTAGCTGCTTTTCTCATGTTAAAATCAAGTTCAGTCCTATGTTTCTACCAAGGAATTACACTAGGCAGTAGCATCCACATCAAACCGACAACAAAATTTTGTCTTGTGGGCGCCTTCAAAAACAAGGAACTGGTATTAACGCCTCAACAACAAAAGAAATGCAACCAAAATGGATGAGCGGACCTGACAATGGGCATCTGTGTTTGGATTTGGGTTCCTGACTGAAACTGGTAAGAGATCCATCCTCAAAGCAATCAAGTTTAAGAAAATCGAAATAAACATCCAAGCAAAATTAGGGTTCCTTACCAGCGAAGAGAGCAGACTAAGGAAGGAGGTGGCAGCTCCCGAATGGCGGAGAGAGGCAATACTAGAGCGGTGCGGGCAAGATTCCCACGAGCGGCGGCTCGATCTGGGAGTGGACGGCCATGGAAGAAGCGTGCGTTCCACGACAGCACACAGACCCCTTCGGCAGCGGCGGATGATGGGTCAATGGGCGAAGCCTTCGGCAGCAGCGGGAGGAGTAGTCGGCTGCGGCGGTCACGGATCTACGGGCGGCACAGTCGGCGGCGGCGGTTGCTGGATCTACGGGCAGTGCATCCAGCGGTGGTGGTCGCCAGCTTAATGATTGGCGCAGCAGGCGGGGGCGGTCGCCGGCTCCTTGAATGGCGCAGTCGGCGGTAGCGGGCGGCGTGTTTTCCATCGAGGGGGTGGGCGCGTGCTGCACTACTGCTCGATCTGAGGAGCTCAGGCGACATTAACGGGTGGAGGAATGCAGACTCGATTTATAATCTTACCTGCTATACACATAAACGGGACCGAACGGTGTTTAAACCCGACAAAACCGTTTCGTTTCGCCTGTTTACTGCTTTTAGACGCCCGTTGACCCGTTTAAACGGGTCAATCATTTACAGGCCCATTTATGTTCTAAACTACACAGTAGTGGTCTGTTTACCGTTTAAACGGGTTTAAAGACCCGTTTAAACCCATTTACGATAACACTGGTGTTACCTAGCTTAGCATGCAAGAAAACACGATTTGAGACATAACAAGCAGTTGCAATTGCATCAGCCCAAAATTTCCTAGAATTTGATATTCATCAAGTATAGTCCTAGCCATCTCAACTAAGGTTATGTTCTTTCTTTCTACAATACCGTTTTGTTGCGGTACATATGGTGAAGAAAATTGATAATCTATTCCATTTTCAGCACAAAAGTGATCGAAAGATTGATTTTTAACTTCAGTTTTATTATCACTTCTAATTGCTTTTAAAGATCTTGGGTGATCAATTGATAATATAAAAAATAAAATTCTAAAGTGACAAAAAGCTTCATTCTTAGATGCCGTAAAATAATCCCATGAATATCTAGAATAGTCATCAACAATCACAAGAACATACCATTTACCTCCCAAGGATTGAACATGTGAAGATGCTACGGTGTCATGGTGCAAAAGTTGACCCGGTTCAGTTGTCATGGTCATTGTGAGAGGAGCATGTGAACCTGCAACCATCTTATCATGTCTACAAGAAGAGAACACAGTTTCTTTGTCCCCTTTAAGCTTAGGCAACCCACGCATGCGATCAAAAGCACTAACACGCGTGAAATGATCAAAGCCTACATGACCAAGTCTATGATGCCAAAAATATAAGTCTTCTAAATCATTAGAAACTAGACACCTATGCTTAGAAGAAGACATATCAAAATCAGCTTTAAAAACTCCTCCAAACCGAGACATGTTAAAAATAAGCTCACTATTTGAGCCTACAACTTTGCACCAATTTTTTTTTGAAAAAAAATTCTGGACTTTAATCTAGCAATTGTGAAATAGAAAGCAATTTTGTCAAGTGCCACATCCTTCAAAGCGTAGCGATCATTTACTCTAACCAAACCCTTAGCAATTATAGGAGTTGAAGAATTATCAGCAAAAATAACATTCTCTACACCTGACACAAAAGAGAGGGAGGAGAACCATTCTTTGTTACCGGTCATGTGGTGTGAGCAACCTGAATCCACAATCCAAATGTTCTCCTTCCTCAAGTGTGTAACCTACATAGAAGCACAATACGTCGATGAATCAATATTGGGGTCAATCAAAAGACATTTATGAATCCTGTACTGAGTCACACGATGTCTAGCAGGAATAACACACGAAAGCTGAGATACAACAGGTTTATGAGCCAAAGCTTGAGGATTTTTGTACTCAACTACTTACCTACGAGGTGTTACATGTGTAGCACGGAAAATAGTAGGTTTGGGAGCAAACTTTGCATGTTTTCGACTCATTACAGCAAGTTGCATGTTCCTATTATTTAGTTTAGCATGTGCAGCAAATTTTGCATGAAAGTTACGAGATCTAGCAATCATTCTTTTTGTTTTCTATTGTTTAGCTAGTCTATAACAAAAATCTATAACATGACCATCTCTACCACAGTAGGTACAATGAAATTTAACTTTGTGTTCATGTCTAGATGACAAAGCAACATTTTTATTTGAAACCGAATGAGATAACACTTCTGCAGATTTGAAAATCACTTCTTTTTGTTTAGGAACTGTTTGAATCAATCCACTTCCTAATGGCTTTACAATTTTAGGTGGATGTACCTTAGCATGAGCATGAGAATCAAAACCTAAATCAGATTTATTATTGCAAGATTTATAGGAATTTAGCAGCAAGTTTATGTTCTTATTTGCATTACAAAACCGATCTAATGTCCTATGCATGTCATCAAGTTTATTTGACAGATCAAGGCAATTTTCACATGAAGTTTTTAATTTTAATTTGCAATTGGAACAATATTTAACTTTATGATAATGTAAAGCATTGTTCAATATAGAAATTTCATTCATAGCATCTTGTAGTTTCTTATTAAGATCATCACAAGTAGTAGAATGAAAATCAATCATAGAACAACAAGCATCTTTCAAGCTTTTATCATTAAGTGCAGCAAGCTTTTTGTTCTTTTCAATTTCAAGTTCAAGTTTATCAAGTGTGGAGATGTGTGCACTTCTTAGAGAGGACAAATGTTCATATATTAAATCATATGAGGAACAAGAATCATCACTAGGAACCAAAGATTTCAAACGATTAATTTCATATTCTAGTGACTAAATTTTAACAGCATTGTCCCTCAGCTTTTTGTCCTTTTTCTTAACTATAACAGTGGCACGAGAAATAGCATCACACATTTCTTAACAAGTAGGACATACCTTTTCATTGTCGCTGTTGTGTTTTGCCTCCTCCATACTTGATCTTGACTTGCCCGCAATGAAACACATGTTTGCCAAATCATCATCATTTTCATCACTTCCGATGTCCACATTGCTCGATCCAAGTTCTGGAAGTACGGAGATAACACTATTCGCCAATTGGAGTCCTGTAAAACCCTCCTTTTTCTTGTTGTTGTTTACAGAGGAGTGCTTCTTCCTTGTTTGCTTTTCATCACGGGAAGTAGCACCTGAAGGTTAGCACAATCCGTGTGAAAATGTCCTATCTTACCACATTCGAAGCATCGTTGAGCTCCGGCACTTCCTCTCCTTCTAGTTCTCACATTTTGCAATGCTTTTGAAAATTGTGTAGAGATGAGTGCAAGTTCTTCCTCTGGAAACTCTTCAATTTATTTAAGGGTTAGAAAGGACAACAAAGCAAGTGTTACACAAGATGAAGATTGGCTGGAGCTAGGCATGTCACGTTGAGAAACAAATGCAAGAGACTTTTTGGGGTTCTTACGTGAGATTATGTCAATTTCATGAGTTTTCAATTTAGAATATAGAACATCTAAAGTAAGTGTACTCATGATAGTAGATTCACGAATAGATATGACTTTCATCTCCCAAATTGACATGTCTAATGAACTTAGTAAATACCTAGAATTCTCAGCATCTGAAAAATTAACATTGACGCTATGCAAGTTGCTGAGAATTGCATTAAAGCGAGCAAAGAGATCGTCGATGTACTCACCTGGTTGCATCTCAAAGGGCATGTACTCCTTTTTGAACATGTCTTGCCTGACCTCCTTGATCGTGTTGGATCCTTCGTGGTAGTCGCAGAGTGCTTTCCACATATCATATGTAGATCGGAGGTGAGCAACACGGTCGAAGTCACTTTGAGTTAATCCTTGTATGATCAAGTTGCGAGCCTTGTTGTTGTTGTCGATATCTCTCATGCTTGTATCTGTAACTTGATTGTTTTACGGCACGTCGTAAAGCTTGTACACCTTTTCCCATATTGAAAAGACTTGTGCCTGGATGAAAGCTTCCATACGTGCCTTCCGAACCTAAAAATCAATACCACTATAGACACAAGGTTTTGCGGAGTATTTCTCCATGATGATTAGTCAAAAACACGATCAAATCACAAAAATTAGAGCATCTTGGCTCTGATACCAATTGTAGGATTTAAGAGCACATAAAAAGCTACCAGAGGGGGGTGAACGGTAGATTTAGATTTTTTAGCTGAAGCAACAAAAACCCCACGACAGAAAATCAATCTGTTAAAGAGATCATGTGTGCGACTAATATAAATATGATCAATCATGACAAAACAAGTATAGATTTTGAAGAATCAATTTACGAATACGTCACAACAAGAATCACGGAAATTCGTCGAGAAAAACTCATTTTATGATTGAAAGATTGAACGAAGGTAAATCTGTTCTATCCGAGAAAAACCAGATCTGTAACACTGCAAAGAAACTTGTGTAGACCCAAAACCACAAATCCAACGACCGTGAAATTTCACATATAATATATAATCAAGTTGTGAAGACAACCCAAAAAGATTCACGTCAATTGGATTTGTAAAACTCGAGTTATGATAAAACCACCGAAGCAAGATACTGCTGTGCAGAAACTCGACGAGAAAGACTTGACAAAAATAAGTCGGACGAACAAGGCACAAAAACCTCCTTTAGACTACGAATTTTATTGATCAAAACACAAAATAAACAGCTCCAAAGTCGTGCACCACAAGCTCTGGCCTCCCTTGCTTTTATAACCAGCTCTCAGGACAACCCAATCCTAACTAGGACTCAAATCCTAATCAGATTCAACCGAAACTTTCCATAACTGCTCAAGACTCTTTTATACGCAAATAGAAGTAATCTTAAGACTTCCAAACACCATAAGAACATATTACACATCCCTAAAACAACTCAACTTCATGACACACACGAAATCCTATCATAACCAACTCAAATATTTCCATATTTGAATCAAACACGACTCAGCCGCAGCCTGAGTCCATAACCCAGCCGGTTGGACCTTTTCGACCAATTATTTACATCCACTTCTCTTCATCACGCCTTGAAACCATGCATCCACGTCCATGCACTCCATGCACATGTGCAAACACATTCCAACGGCGTCCACGATACCTTCATATGCATTGTTCTTGATTCAAACATGTTGCGTGACCTCCTGATCAACTCAACCACAATTCCTCCCAAAGTTGGTTGTTGAACCTCATATTCTTCCTAAGACTAGTTCAATGGATCCCGTCACCAGCCATGTCTTGAACTCAAACAAAACTTGCACATGAACAAACAACTAATACTTCCGAGCACAAGTCCTCGACTTGACTCTTGTTAGTTCCGAAACCACAACACCTTACGTGAGCACCTCACATAAGCATGTTGCAAACCATAGCAAAACAATATAAACCATAACCACCAAAACATAACAAAAACTTTGAATACTAAGAAAAATTTCTATAGATGTAAAGCAAGTTTGAATCATTGCATGGTAAAAGCAGAAACACTGCGATCAAGCACCGGACCTTGCCAAAGCTAACCGAACCTTGAACCGGAGCTTACCAAAGCTAGCAGGACCTTGCGCTGGAGTTAACCAAAGCTAGTTGAACCTAGCGTCGGAGCTTAACAAAGCTGGTCGGACCAAGCGCCGGAGCTAACCAAAGCTAGTCGGACCTAGACAAAGAAGTCAGACCTAACCAAAGAAAGTTGGACCTTACGTCGGACCTTGCTGCAGCTACCCAAAACAAGTTGGACCTATCGTTGATCCTTGCAGGAGCTCACACCTAGAGTCAGACCTTGTTAAACAAGTGTTTTGGCTGCATTCAAAACTTTTATTATCAAAGCCAATGCATTCAGCACACATAGGTCTCACACCTCTAGCTCCACTTTTCCACGTGAGATTAACCCTCAATTCTCGCTATCAGAAAACCCTAACTCTGCAATTCTGTATAGGGCGGACTAGTTCGGCCCCTATACTGGACTTGTCCGGTGTCTGAATCTGTTATTGCTGAATTAATTCCAAATTGACTCAAATCAATTCGAAACTTGTTCAAACTTGTTAAAAACTATTGTAACTAGTTAGTAAACATTAATAGTAACTCATTAACAAGTCTTACCTCACAATTGCATTAATCATGCATGTCATGGCATATTGAGTAACATATGAGCATTTATTGATTGTAATGTTGTTGCATTTATTGATTGTAATGTTGTTTTGCATGTTTGTCACGCAGAATAGAAGGTCACACTGTAGAGAGTGCTTTTGAGGACCTGCAGAACCAAAACTTTGAAGCCTTTGATCCAAACCAATCTCAAGAGCAAGGCAAGTGTCCTTGATAATTTTGATCCAGGTTTTTAAATGTTTTGTTTGTAAAATTGCATGCTTGTGTCAATTAAAGGAAAACCTCATGTAGAAGTTTACTAGTCTTGTATAACCACCCTTGTCACTTGAACACAATGTAGAGAGTATGGAAGGGTATTTTACGCTTTTTCGTCGCATTACTCAATTGGGTTTGGGAAACACGCATACTACTTAATCATGAACTATTAAACATGTGAATGATGAGAATTGATAGTAATGACCCTTTCGTAACATGGTGCCAAGGGATCTAAGCAAGTTGGTAATGTGGAATGGGTTGGACAGCTTTGGTGGTTATGCTTGCTTTAGATCTAAGGACCAGTTCGTAGAGCGACACTCTAGGATTTATAGTGCCGCCTTAGGGCCAAGTATGGGTGCGTCTTAGATGACTAATTAGTGTTTTGCCAATACTATTTCAACCATTAATAATGCTCGGGGAAGGGGTAGTCGGATGGGTTTGTTGAGATTGGTGGGACTACCCTGGGATCCGAATGGCTCAAGAGGGGGCCTTGGTTGGGTGTGCTCAGTTGGAGATATCACCACCGGTGAAACCTCAATGGGGTCTAAATATGCTAGTAATCACTTTGTAAAGGCTATTTTGTGATCTCTTGGCCACACACCAAAGGAAGTATGAGACGGTATAATTGAGATTCATTGGTCATCGAAAGATGATGAAATCACAAACTTGTGGGTAAAGTGGTACAACCTCTGAGAGTGTGTTAAAAACTATCATGATAGTCGTGCTCCCGGTTATAAGCAACATGAACCCTCACATGATTAGAGTTATGTACATTGAACATGGTTTAAGGGTTGGAATTGGATTGGGAATTGGTATTTGTTTAATTAATTGGCTTTGGTATATGGAATTGATGAAAATGAGATTTCAAAGTGCATCTAGGCTTCCCTTGTGGGTTTTGGTTGATTAATGACAAACCAGTGAGATCCTAACAAAATTGTTGAGATGAGCGCGGGTTTTAAAGAAATGAGGAAGAAAGCACAAAAAGGAAAGAGAATGAGGATTTAAAGGGAAAATAGCTTAGGAGCTAAAATTATTAGATTATTTTGTATGGAGTGTGTTGGAGAAACACACCCCAAGAGCTCAAGTGATAGAAATTACACTCACTGCACAAAAATCAGCATGTGCGGACTAGTCCGACATTCACTGGACTAGTCTGATATCTCTCTGACTAAAATAGGACAAGTCCTCCCCTAGTGTGGACTTGTCTGCAGCCCTTCACATTTGCACAAAACCGGACAAGTCTGATATCAACCAGACTAGTCCGATAATCCTCTGACTAAAATCGGGCAAGTCCTCCAAGTCCAGACATGTCCTTGGCCCTACAATTTTTCACTACACTGGACAAGTTCGATATTGACCGGACTAGTCTGATAACTCTCTGACTAAAATCAGACATTCTCTCCAAGTGTGGACTTATCCTTAGTCCTACATGGTGTTCATCACAGCAAACTAGTCCGACATCTATCGGACTAGTCCAAAAAGTTTCTGACTAATATCGTACTAGTCCGCACCTCAACAGACTAGTTTGTTATCCATCAACACTTAGGGTTTCTTGCTCACACACAAACCGGACTAGTCCGGTGTCCACCACTGACTAGTCCGGACATCACAAACCCTAACGGTAACTTGTGGTAACCCTAGTATACATAGAGTTGTGTGGTCATACATCAAACTCTCTCGACTCCCTGCACCGTCACACCTTCCAAGAAACCAAAAATACATCTATCTACTCTTTCTAAACCCAAAAGGATCAAATCGTTGAGGATTAGGGATTGGACAAAAGAGAGAATTGTTCCACACGATCTTGAACTCTTGGGGTTGATCTCTCGCACACTCTAATTGTTTTATTGTATAGCTTTTGAGTGTGTTTGGTGGTATTTACCGCTGTAATTCTTGGGGAGCCCTCAACTTGTGAGAAGGCCCCTTGAACAAGTTATTTGCCCCTTCGTGGTTAGTGAAAGAGAATCGGCCTCTGTGGTGATTCAATGAGGAAAGGGTTAGTGAAGACCAGGTCCTCCGTGGACTCCTCAATGGGGATGTAAATTCCTCTGTGGAATTGAACCTCAAAGCAACTCCGCCCATCAGTGTTGAAGACCTTCAAAGGCCCCACGTGTCACTCGGAACCAGACTTGCCTCCCTTCTATAGTTAGTCCTAGTGCCGCCACGTGTATCATTAAACCGGAGCTACATCCCACACATGGGGAAGCTTCGGACTAGATACATGTGTGGCACCCCCGGACCTAACCCTCGATAGATGGAAGCTCTGGTACCGACACGTGAACAACAGCACCGGACCTACTCGTCCAAGACAGTAAGCCCCGGAGCTGCCATGCATCCAACCGCCGGACCTTCAACCTCAACAGGTAGAGTGGTGGACTTCCAACGGCTCAGACCTTCAAGGAACATTAAAGACCTCAAGACCCGATTAAGTGTCATTAATTCTATCTTAATGACACATAATCGGAGGGCCCATAATACCAGTAACACCACTGTCAAGGCGAGTTACCACACTATTAAGGGTAATTAATCTCATTAATTGTGTATTAAGCATTAGTAACCGCCAGTGCCACATGTCGGGCCAGGCTAACGATGTAACGACCAGTCCTTGTACTATAAAAGGACTGGTCGAACGATACACGAGCGAGACGACAGAGACACACGCCCACAAGCGCTGAGACGCTCAATACAACAACAACACACACCAGTGGAGTAGGGTATTACGCTCAGGTTGCCCGAACCACGTAAATCCTCGTGTCAACTTGCCATCGTGTTCTGAATCTTTGCGCGCCTACAACTGAACTACAAACTCTGCGGGCTACCAACGGTGGTACCGGGAGAATTGCTGGAATCACACTCCGACAGTTGCTGTGCCAGGTAGGGGCGCCCGAGATTCAAAGATGGTGAACTCTACTGCTAGATCGTCCAACGGTAACCATGTTGTGCAACCTGCTGGAGTCAATCCCTCCAACATGCAATAGCCAGCAGGTGCCGTGGCTCCAGCAGGAGTCATGCCACCGCCGCCACCATCTGCTCGTGCGAATCAAGCTGGACGTCGAGATGGTGCGTCTGCTTCGATCGCTGCATCGGCAAACAACAACCCTGAACACGCGATTAATTCCGCGCGTGCTCTTCTCCAATGTCCAACGCCTCTAGGAGCACCCCAGTGTGCGATGGAGCAGTGGAGAGCTGATGTGGAGCATCTGGTTGCGGCAGCAGCCGATAGCATCAGCAATCAAGGTCCTCCCCCCTCGGGGCAGGCCCCATTGCAGCATCAGACCGTGTCGGGTAGACTCGGTCCGCCCGCTTCACAGCACAGGAGGCGTGTTGTGTCTCAACAGGCAACATTGCTGCCTTTCGGTGCGCGACGTACTCACACGGTAACCAGACTTTTGACTCACGACCTCCGGGCTGAGCTCGATCGTCATTATCGTCAATAGGACGGTCGCGTCCACATCGATCGTGCTCGCGAGAGGCGAGAGGCTCGAGACAGCCCTGCTCCTGAGGGAGTAGGAGGAGGCTGTTCTGCCTTGGCCATGCATCTACGCATGGTTAGATGGCCGCAGAAGTTCCGGCCTCACCTGCTGGAGAAATCTTACGGGACTGTCAATCCCGCTGAATTTCTCCAAATCTACTCCACCGCAATCCTCGCGGCTGGAGGCAGGAGGCCGTAATGGCCAACTATTTCCCTGTGGCTTTAACTGTGACCACCAGGTCCTGGTTCATGAGCCTCCCACCCGACTCCATCAACAGCTGGGCGGAACTGTGCCAACAGTTCACCGCCAACTTTGGGAGCTCATATACCCTTCCAGGCACGAAACTGGACCTTTTTGCTCTCAAGCAGAAGGGGGGAGAGTACCTGCGATCTTTCATCCAGAGGTTCTCCTAGGTACAAAACACCATTCCTTCTATCTCAAGCGCCTCTGTTATTGTGGCATTCAGGCAGGGCGTTCGAGACAGGAAGATGCTGGAGAAGCTAGCGACCAAGGAAGTCACCAGCGTCACGGAACTCTTCAGCCTGGCAGACAAGTGTGCCAAGGCTGCGAAGGGTCGTGAAATGCACTCCCAACCACCTCCAGAGGACAACAAAAAGTCCTCCAAGGGTGAAGCCGCTACCTTCGGGAGTGGTAAGAAGAAGAAAAATTCCAACGGCAAGAAGAAGCCGTCGGCTGGTACACCTACTACTGCAGCTGCTGCAGCTCCGGGTGGCCGGGGGCCACGCCCCGAGAAGCGACCTCGGTAGTCGTCTGAAGACGGTGGCAGCTCCAAGATGTGGTGTCCCATACACAAGACGAACAACCACAACCTGGAAGGCTGCCGAGAGGTCCAGAACCTTGCCGAGCGCTACAATAAGCACCGGGAAGCAGTCCCTTTCCATCAAAGGGAAGGAAAACAAAAAGTCGACGAAGCTCCAGCTGAAGAGGAGTTAGGCTTTCAGGACCCTAAAAAGGTCTTGAAGGATGTTCACACCTCCATTGACGATGACTCCGACGTCTCCGACAACGAGCGCCGGAAAACCATGAACACCATCTTTGGTGGTTCGTAGGACATCACCTCCCGCCGTGTCCTCAAGACAATGTGGTGGGACATGGCCTCAGTAGCTCCCACCGCCAGGGCGGAGTCTCACCGGAAGCGGATGGACACTACCATCACCTTCGACACTTCAGACTGCCCACGGAACATGATCGGAGCTGGCCAACTCCCAGTGACGGTATCTCTGACCATCAACAACATCCAGCTCCACCATGTGATGGTGGACGGAGGTTCGGGGCTGAACCTCATAAGCTTCAAGGCCTTCGTCAAGCTTCAGCTCCGACCTTCGGATCTTCGCCCCTCCCGACCTTTCTCCGGAGTAGGTCCGGGGGGCCATAACTCCACTTGGTGCTATTACTCTCCCGGTGACCTTTTTGACACAGGAGAATTACCGCACTTAGAAGTTGATATTCGACGTGGCGCAGATCAACTTGCCATTCAATGCCATCTTGGGCAGACCAGCCTTGTACAGATTCATGGCTGCTGCTCATTATGGCTACTTGGTGTTGATGATGCCTACACCATGAGGCCGGATCCACGGAGATCGCACCGCTGGAGTTACTGCTCTGGAAGAACTCCATGCGCTAGCTACAACTATAGTGGATTCCACCTCCGGGTGTGAATTAATGTGTTTCTTAGACGCATATTCTGGGTATCATCAAATCAGAATGTCTAGGGAAGATGAAGAGCATACTTCCTTCATCATAGTAGATGGATTATATTGTTACACTACCATGCCATTCGGTCTCAAAAACTTTTGGTCCGGGTTGATGAGGTGGAAGCTCTGGGCCCCTTCAGGAGGGTCCGGACAGTCCAACGCTCAGTGTACTTCATCATTGAAGTAATCCATGATGCCAAGACTCGGTACCTGGAGGTGCATAAGCTGCTCTATGCAGTTCTTATTGCCTCTAGGAAGCTTTGACATTACTTCCAAGCTCACAAGATTTTAGTGGTAACTTCGTATCCACTGCGTGCAATCTTGCATAACCCCAACTCTACTGGGAACATTGCAAAGTGGGCAGCGGAATTGGCCGAGTTTGACCTTGAATTCGTCTCAAAACAAGCGATCAAGAGTCAAGCATTGGTGGACTTCGTGGCGGAATGGACCCCCTCTCCATCAAATCCTGGGGGCCCTAGTGAGCAGAAGCCGGAACCTAAGGTTCTGGTCTTCACTGAGCCCCACTGGACTCTCTACTTCGACGACTCCGTGCAGAAGCAGGGGGCCGAAGCTGGAGTCCTTCTCCTCGCTCCGACTGGGGAGAAGGTCAAATGCATGATTCACCTTGTATTCAAGGTGACCAACAACATGGCGGCGTATGAAGCATTAATCTATGGGCTCAAGGTGGCACTATCATATGGTGTCAAGCAGCTGTTAGTAAAGGGTGATTCGCAGCTCGTTACAAAGCAAGTCAAAGGTGAATGCTGCTGCAACAACCCTCAACTAGCTGCATACCTACTTGAAGTCCAGAAGCTTCAGAAGGACTACGACGTCCTGGATCTTTGCCATGTCCAGCATCTCAACAATGCTGAAGTTGACGAACTCTCGACGAAAGCTTCAACTGGAGCTTCGGTTCCCGACGGAACCTTCGTCCGGAGATTGTCAAGACCAACAACTCAGCCTGCCGAACTGAGCGAAGGTGGCGAGACTAGCACCTCGAAGCTGGCGGTCCCGATGGCTCTGTTACCATGGCGTCCATCGAGGGTCGTAGGTGTTGTAGGAAGCTCCGAGCAACCCAGCACGCAAGACTCAAATTCTCAAGTTAGCTCCGATGCATGGATCTCGAAGATCCAGAGCTACTTGAAAGACAACTTCCTTCCTGAAGATAATGTATCCGCTGACCGGATAGTCAGATTGGCTAAAAGATACACACTGGTAGAAGGGGATCTCTACCGGCGTGGTGCCAACGATGTCCTAATGTGGTGCATTACAAGGGAATAAGGCTGCGAGCTCCTCGTAGAAATCCATTGAGGCGAGTGTGGGAACCACGTGTCTTCCCGCACGTTGGTCGGTAAAGCCTTCCGACATGGTTTTTACTGGCCTACAACACTCCAGGATGCAACCGAGCTAGTGAAGAAATGCGAAGCATGCCAATTTCATGCGAAGCAAATTCACACACCAGCTCAACACTTACAAATGATACCTCCTACATGGCTATTCGCTGTGTGGGGGATGGATATCTTGAGACCTTTCCCAAGAGCTGTCGGAGGTTACAAGTTCCTGTACGTCGCCATTGACAAGTTCACCAAGTGGCCAGAAGCAACTCCAGTTGTGACAATAAACAAGCAATCAACTATCAATTTCTTGCAGTCCATCGAATGCAGATTTGGAGTCCCAAACAAGATCATAACTAATAACAGGACCCAATTCACAAGCTCTGCATTCCAAGGATATTGCGAAGACCTCGACATCCAAGTCAACTACGCTTCCGTAGCTCACCCGGCAAGCAACGGCCAAGCCGAGAGAGCAAATGCAGAAATCCTAAAAGGACTCAAGACGCGCACATATGAGCGCCTGAAAAAACATGGAGCCAACTGGATCGAAGAGCTTCCGCCCACCTTGTGGGCAAACAGGACAACTCCAAACCGGTCAACTGGAGAGACACCCTTCTTCCTGGTGTACGGAGCTGAAGCAGTCCTTCCTCCGGAAATCACCTTGGGGTCACTCCGGGTCCAAACCTTCGACAAAGCCACGTAGGACCAGCTCCGGCGTGAAGACCTTGACCTCGTTGAAGAGGGAAGGTGCCGAGCAGCTGTTTGGAATGCCCGATACCGTCAAGCTCTTCGGCGCTATCACCAAAGGCATGTGCATAACCGACAGCTCGAGGAAGGCGATCTGGTGCTACGGAGAATACAAACTCGAGAATGGTTAAACAAACTTTCCCCCAGCTGGGAAGGACTGTTTTGAGTGATCAAAGTATCCCGTCCTGGATGCGTTCGCTTGGCAACCAGGGCTGGGACACTCCTCCCTAATCCTTGGAACATTGAGAACCTTTGTAAGTTCTACGCTTAATATCATGGAGGTGAGTCCGTAATTACATGTGATGTCTGTTATAGCGTCAATGTACAGAGTCGGGTAGCTCCTCTGGGGGACAGCCAGACCTTTCCTAGAAGGTCCGCAAAGTTCAGGCAACACTTGACACAGTCTTAGAGCTAAAAGTGTAGCTAGCTACCTTGGGTCAAACGAGAAACGCAACACACTTAGCCTGGTTCCGTACCCTATGAGTGTACTTGTTTCCCCTGTACCCCGGACCTATAATGAAAGACATCATTGTGTGAAAACAGACTCCACGTGCATTTATTTTGTACAGACTCAATATTTTTTATTTTTCTCTTTCTTGTCTATAACAAAGTTGTGCAATTCTCAATAAACTTTAGCTCGAACAATTCATGTATAATTCAAGTCGCTTTGTTAATTCTTTTGTGTCTTAACATTGTTGAAAGGCCTACTAGCCTGAATGCCGCCAAGCCAACCTAGGTTTGGAGTGTGCTATCGAGTTAGCCTGGTCCTGCACCCTAAGTACGCCACTCTACCTACACCCCGGCAGGCCGAAGTAAGGTGAGTCCAAGAAATGATTGGACCTGAAGAACATAAGCAAATGCACTTGATTGTATATAGAATTGCGTTCGACCTAAAAATTTCTTTCAGTAATAGTAAGCCACAAACGAGTTATAGATAAGAAATGGATTTTACTGTTTTCCTTGACTTCAGTGTGAGTAAAAATAAAGATCTCATGATGATGGTGGATGAAGCCGGGGCTGTCAAAGCTCCGACACCCCCTAAGGTTACCCGCTATCGATGTTTTAAACATTGATAGTAGGTGTCGCCGGAGCTACCAAGTTCTGGCGAATCCAGGGGCCAGACGTCAACGTGAAGAAAAGATGGTGGGAAGACTCCCCAGTGGGGTCTGCTGTCGACACACCGCGTGTTGACAGTGGTCGCTGCCGGAGCTACCAAGCTCCGACAACCCCAGAGGACTAACTGTCGACACTCTACGTGTTGACAAGGGTCACTACCGGAGCTACTAAGCTCCGACAACCTCAAGGGGCCCCTAATATCGACGACTTCGGACCTACAAACTACAAGTTCGAAGCATGCAAGTCTTCAACAAAATACTACATCCTCTTGGTACATGTTCACAATCAAATTGTGTACATCTACCAGGGGCCAAGTGGGACAAAGGTGTTGAAGAAAAAAAATGAAATTCATAAAATTCTTGGATTTCATTAATCTGGAGATAAGAGATTACAAAATTGGAGAAAAGAAGAGAAGATACAAGCAGGAGCTACAAAGAGAAAGTTCTAGATCCTACGGAAGAATGAGGCAACCTTCTGGGCAACCTCCGACACGCTGGCCTTGGCGGCATCTCCCTCTCCATCGATGGAGCCTTCAAGCACCGGGTCTAGTGGGAAGTGAGGATCCCGGCTTGTGTAGCACGTCAGTGTGTACTCTGTGACGTTCTTCGCAGGGGATTGTCCTTCAGTTTCCAACTGGTCCATGATGACATCGCCCATCTTTTTGAGTTTGCTGTCTGCCAAGCTCAACGCCTTCAATGCCAGGTTCAGCTCTGGCTCCGGGTCATCCGGACGCACGGCACTAAAGCCCAGCGGCATCAGCGCGTCATTGGCTTTGCCCAAGAAGTCCCAAACTTGTTGGGACTCTGCAGTTCTTGAGCCTCGCACTTCTTCCAAGGACCACTTGGTCGTCGCAAGCTCCGAATCCTTCCGGGCAAGACGCTCGACCTCTTTGGCATTCTGCCAAATCTTTTCAGCAACCTGCCTTTTGAGTTTACCAAGCTCCTCTTCCCGGAGGTGGATCTTGTTCTGGTGGTCGACCAGATCTTTCTCCCGGCCCCACACTTTCTTCTCCCTGGCAGCAATTTCATTCTCCCTCTTGGTGAGGTCTTGTCCCCGCTGCCAGACCTTCTTCTCCTCTTTCTCGCAGCGCTCCTCCAGCTTCTTGGTGCGCTCCGCGAGGCTCTTGTCACCCAGAGTCAGCCTCCAAGTAAGCTCCTACTCCCTCTTCACGAGGTCATCCCGCAGCTCTAGAAGTTTTTGCTCTTCGCCTTCGAGCTTTTTCTCCCGCTCCTCAAGAGCCTCCCGATGCTTGACGAGGCTGTTGTGCATGGTGCTGAGCTTCTCCTGGCAGTCATTCGCCGCTTCATTAGCAGCCACGGCCTATTCGTGGATGGCCTGGGATTGGTCGTCGAGAGATCGCACCATGCTTTCCTTCTCATCTAGCAGCTGACCCCAGTACTCCAACTGGACCTCCCTTTTCACCCACTCCTTGTTGTCGGCCAGCCTTGTCTGCGCCAGCTTGGTCTCGAATTGAAGCCGGTTGCGCCACCTCCTAAGGGTTTGGCGCTCCTCCTCGAGAGCCTTGCTGCCGTGGTAAAAGGCCAGCTGGACCTGATGAAGGCTGGAGCAGGCGTTGTCGATAGACAGCGACAAAGGGATTGGCTTCGGACCTATCAGGGTCTTCTCCGCTGGCTCCAGCAGGTTCTCCGCAAACAAAATTGGGTCCCACTCTACAAGAGCGGTCCCCTGAGCTTCCACGGCACCAGGGCCGCCCTCCGGGATAGCCTCGGCTGCTGCGGAGGAAGGTCCTAAAACAGAAGTTCCTACCTCCGGAGTTGGCTCCGAAGGTCTCGCCACCAGGTCATCAACAATCAGTCCTTCAGGCGGAGGAACAGTCGCTTCATCTTGGCACCTTGGCTCAAGTGCGCGTACCTCCGGAACTTTCACCTCTGGGGCAGGCGTTGAAGATTTGGGCGGAGCTGAGGCCACCTCCGGCTCCAGAGCTGGTGCCTCCTCTGTCGTCGGTTCAGGCGCTGGCGCTTCAACCACAACCGATTCGGGGGCCAGTACCTCCGCGACAACCGGCTCAGGCGCCGGAACTTCATCAACCACCGACTCCACCGTCGGGGCTTCAACAACATCTGGCTCTAGGGTTAGAACTGTAGCTACCTCCAGCTCTGAGACCGGAGCATCAATCATCACTGCATCCAAAACTGGAGCTTCAACCTTCGGAGCTGGTGCCGCTGGTACATCTTCATTCCCGTGGTCCGGCGCTACCCACGGGAGCTTCAGGGGATGACTCAAGGTCAAGGACCACAACAGCTGGCGCCGGAGCTGCCACATCCTTAGCCACCTCTTGGTGCGGCGCTGGAACTGGAGCCGCAGCTTCCGCTTGCACAGCATGAGCCACTGTCTCAAGAAACAGAGCTTCAGCCCCTTTCTTGGGCACCCTGTGGATGAAGGACGAAGAAACTCAAAATATGATCACAACAAAAAACAATCAACTGAGGTAAAAAATCAAATTTTCCTCGGAAGGCTTCCGCTCTAGCTAGCGCGGAACCTCTTCACCAGACGCTCAGGACCAGACCATGTCACCACTGGCGTGGTAGCTCCAGAAGGCTCCCCGGAGCTTGCTCACGCCGTCAGCAACGTCTTGGTTGAGGCCCCCCCCCCTCGACCGGGAAGGACACTCGGACCTAGAGCCCTCAGCTAGCTCTGGTACCGGAGCCACATGGCCAGAGCTGGTGTCCCGGGGAGATTCCGATGATTGAGTTGTTGTCATCATCGAAGAGCTCCCTCGTCAGGGAGAAGGAGCTGTCGTGGAAGGAGTAGGTCTGATGGACCTCCCATCATGATGCTTCAGCTTCCTCTTGCAGCTCGAGGGCTCGGCCAACTCCTTGCCCTTGCCTATGACTTCAGCTCTTGGATTTGGGGCAGGAGCGGAGCCACCCTCTGAAGCTTCGGGGATCGCCACCCCGGAGGTTGATCGCCTCTTCATCAGGCCCAAGTCATCCAACAGCTGCATCTTCCTTCAGAGCTCTCTACACTCCTCTGGTATCGTATTCAGAGGAAGGAAGGCCGCCGGTGGAGACATGTCGCTAGGGCCAATGTTCCCAGGCTGGAACTTATTGATATGGGTCATCGAGGCTTCACTGTTCAAGTTGGTGCCCAAAAACAACCTCAATACAGTTGGTATCCATCTCACTATTGAAGGCCCAGGCAGGTCGCCACCTAGCCCTTAGCGGGGCCCACCTGTTTGTCAAGAAGTTGCCAAAGACCATCTGGGGATCACCCCACCTTTGACACACTCCTGGATTCTGTATAGAATGGGCCTGTACTCCCTCAACAGCTCCGGCACGTCACTCCAAGTGTCGGTGTCGACGCAGGGGAGGCCTTCAGGCAGCTCCAGCCTCTCATGTCCCTCCACGGTGAGGACCACCCAGTCTTTCTTCTAGTCGTCCCACTTACTGGAAGGAAAGGACCTCAAGTACTTGAGGGGGGAGTTTTTCCGCTTCACGAATTAGTAGAAGCCGATGAACTCATCACTCTTCCCGATGGGGTGGGCAGTGAAGAAACTCCGGAACAACTACACGCAAGGGGGGCACACCCACCCACATCTCGCAAAAATGGACGAAAGTCACCACCAGCAAGATTGAGTGGGGGCCAAGATGGTGGAGCTGCAAACCATAGAACTCTAGCAGTATTAGAAAGAAAGTGGAGAAAGGCGGGATCAAATCTGCCATGGCGTACCCAAGGAAGTACACCATATCTCCGGCTCGCTCCTTCTCGAAGGGAAGCTTGCCGCAGCGAATGTCATTGTCGAAGGAGTCACTAGACCAACCAATGTAGGTCTGGACCCTAGACAACTCCTTCTTGCTCCCAATGCGGCTCTTGGGGAGTCCCAACTTCATCGCAACACAGCGGGGCGAGAGATGAAAAGCAAGCGACTGTTTGGAGGATTCGACTGCAAGTTGAAATGAAGGCATAAATAATCCCCAAACGGTGCGCGCTTTCCTTCTTAAGTAAGCCCCCGCAACACTTGGATGAAAACCCCAGAGGGACCGACGATACAGTTCAAAAACCTTCACCCTGCCAATGATAAGGGGGCCCGCGGCCACCTTGGCGATCAAGTCGAGGTCCTTACCCCAGGCGAACAGTTGTCATCATGAGAGGCGGGAAGCCTGAGGGCGGCGGCCTGATAGGGCATGCAGAACCGATACGGTTTTTGGATCGGGAACAGGCGACCTTCAATTGCATGAGATCCACATGCTCAGATCTCACTTGCCGCATCCTGGATATGCCACACAGCGATGGTTTAACTGCGGCCACCACCCCAACGACACATCCAAAGACCCTTGAAGACACGGAGCCGAAATCGAAGGATGGACCCACCTCCGGCAGAATGACTTCATCTAAAAGGTCTCTCCCAGAGGTGGGTCCAGGGGGCCACTGTCGGTACCCTGTGTACCGGATACCCCCTGGGACTGCAAAAAGAGCAAAAGAACTCCGCCCGTCAGTGTTGAAGACCTCTGAAGGCCCCACGTGTCACTCGGAACCGGACTAGCCTCCCTTCTATGGTCAGTCCCAGTACCGCCACGTGTATCATTAAACCGGAGCTACATCCCACACATGGGGAAGCTTCGGACTAGATACCTGTGTGGCACCCCCGGACCTAACCCCCGATAGAGGGAAGCTCCAGTACCGACACGTGTACAACAGCACTGGACCTACTCGTCCAAGACAGTAAGCTCTGGAGCTGCCACGCGTCCAACCGCCAGACCTTCAACCTCAACAGGCAGAGTGGTGGACTTCCAACAGCTTCGACCTTCGAGGAACATTAAAGACCTCAAGACTCGATTAAGTGTCATTAATGCTATCTTAATGACACACGATCGAAGGGCCCTTAACACTAGTAACGCCATTGTCAAGGCGCGTTACCACACTATTAAGGGTAATTAAGCTCATTAATTGTGTATTAAGCATCAATAACTGCCAGGGTCACATGTCGGGCCAGGCTAACGATGTAATGACCAGTCCTTGTACTATAAATGGACTAGTCGAGCGATACACGAGCGAGACGACAGAGAAACACGCCCACAAGTGCTGAGACGCTCAATACAATAACAACACACACCCGTGGAGAAGGATATTACGCTCAGGCGGCCCGAACCACGTAAATCCCCGTGTCAACTTGCCATCGTGTTCTGAATCTCTGCGCGCCCAAAACCGAACTACAAACTCCGCGGGCTACCAACGGTGGTACCGGGAGAATTGCCGGAATCACACTCCGACAGAACCTCGGGATAAAACTTTGTTTTGCGTGTTCTTGTTCTATTTTCATCATAATCCAGGTTTTGCTTAGTATTGTAAAATTCACATTGAAACATTGTATCATACTTGATCATTGCAATATATTGGTTCATTGGATCAGTTCACTTTACCCGTAATCTGATTTCCGCTACATAGTGTGCTGGAAGTAGAATTGTCAATTTACTTGATCTTTTAGTCCGCGCACGCCGGATTAGTCCGCACTAGACCGGACTAGTCCGACCTCCCTGTATTTGATCCATATGTTAAGTGTTTCAGGGTCTGACAGAAGTTCAGAAAGCCTATTCACCCCCCTCTAAGCTGCATTCAATTGGTGTCAGAGCCAAACTCTTCAAAAGAGACTCACTGCTCGAAGAGACGATGTCGGACATCAAGGATGTACACAACAACCTCAACAACGAGAAGGGTGATGATGAAAAGACCCAAAAGCTGGAGAAGCTCCTCGATGCAATTAAAGATTGTGAGGACGATGATGAGGAAATGTTTAAACTCAAGACTCGTCTCCGGAAGAAGGCACTATCTCCAAAAGGAAAGAAGAAGACTCAAGATGAGAATATGAAGTGGAGTAGTCACACCGACTACTCCCGATATCCTTTTGACTATGAACGTTTAAATTATAATAATAGTCATTACCTATCAATTCTTTTAGGAAAAGCACCTTACTTTGATGGAAATGACTATTCAATGTGGAGAAAAAAATATGAAAATGCATCTCATATCTCTTAACCCAAGTTTGTGGCATATAGTTTGTACAGGGATAGATATTCCGTACAATGATGAAGAGTTGACACCAAGTCAAGAACAAGCAATTCATCAAAATGCTCAAGCTACATCTGTGATCACTTCATCATTGAGCCGAGACGAGTTCACCAAGGTGGATGGACTCGAAATTGCCAAAGAGATATGGGACACTCTACAGACAGCACATGAAGGTGATCGTCATGTACGCGAAGCAAAGATAGAGATGATAGAAGCTGAATGGGGAAGATTTGCTATAGAACATGGTGAATCTCCTCAAGACATGTACAATAGACTCAATAATCTTATCAACAAAGTCCGATCTTAAGGCAGCAAGAAGTGTAATAATCATGAGGTTGTGAAGTTGATTCTTAGAGCCTTCATGCCTCGCAACGTGACTCTTTGCTCTATGATTAGAGAAAGCCCCGGGTATCGAAAAATGGCCCCGGACAAACTTCTTTGCAAGATTATCAACTTTGAAATGATGAATAAGTAATCCAAACACGTCAAGGACATTGCCGACCTTACCTCGGCAAAGAAGAAAGGAGTTGCTTTGAAGTCAACTTGTAAACCTGCATCAAAAGAAGCTTGAGAAGCTATTGAAGAAGATGACAGTGATGATGATAGCAGTGACATCAATGATGAAGATAAGGTCTTATTCATGAAAAAGTTCAAGAGGATGATGAGAAGAAGAAAGGGTAATAGCTCAAATGAAGGAAGACAAAGGGACAAACAAAGACCAAAGATGAGATGGGCGTGTTACTATTGTGGAGAATATGACCATTTCATAACAGGTTGTCCACATGAAGAAAATAAGAGGAAGACTAAAGACAACAAGCCTCAACCAAAGAAAATGTTCAAGAAGAAGAAGCAATATGGCCAAGCGCATCTAGGGATGGAGTGGGACTCCAATGATGAGTCCTCATCCGAAGAAGAAGAGGAGATGGCCACCATAGCCATCAAGAAGCCTACCAAGAAATCCACCCTCTTTCCAATCAGGGGCTCATGGAAGGACACCGACCACACGTGTCTAATAGCCAAGGAAGGAAAAAGAAAGGTCACAACTAAACCTTCCCCCTCGCTTTATTCTGATAGTGATATTGATGATTATAATGATGAAGAAAACATGCTTAGTGGTCTAGATAGAAAAAGAGCTACAAAAATGAAATTTTTAATAGATAAGATTGTTGATAAGGAGGAGCTAGTCAATCACCAAGAAGATATGATCATTCTCCAAGAGGAGAAATATCTTAAGATTGAAAAGCTCCTTGAACTTGAAAAGGAGCGAAGTGAATCACTATAACTTGAGTTAGCTTCAAGCAGGGAAGCTTGTTTGAAGCTAAAAGACTCAAATGCGTCCATCAAGGAAGAACATGCTAATTTAACCAAAGTTAACAAGATCCTTGAAACATAGGTAGAGTCACTCAAGCAAAGTGGGTCTTCATCCTTTTCATGCATACCTTCTCAACACATCAAGTACGAAATTGTTTTTACTTGCACTTGTGCTAAAAATTATATCAACTTGGAAGAAAATTTCAAATTGACAAAGAAAAAGCATCCCTCCCAAAGTGGCATATTTGACAAGGAGAAAGTCAAGTATGTACGTAGTGCATACTTGGTCACAAGACCTCCAAATGTTAAATATGGCATTGGTTATTCTTATGGTGAAAAGAAAAAGGCTAGAAGCCACAAGAATAACAAGGATCGCATTGCTTTTATCAAAGGAACTTCTTCTCAAGTTGGAAAACATAGTAACTTTGATAAAATGAACATTGTTAACTCATATGAACAACAAGTTTTATTTCAAACCTTTGATGCTTCATATGTACTTATGAAAAATGCTTATGGAAAAGTTCATGTAAAATATATTGGGCCATGCCATGAGAACACCAAGTGTCGTGTGTGGGTGCCCAAATCACTTGTAACTAACCTCAAAGGACCCAAGCAAGCTTGGGTACCTAAAACCAAAGCATAATTCCTTTTTTCCAGGCTTATTCATCCGGTGGAGCAAAATTGGTGCTAGATAGTGGATGCACAAATCACATGACTGGAGAAAGAAGAATGTTCATGGAATATAAGTAAATGAAGACCCAAGTGAAGGCATTTACTTTGGTGATAATAGTCAAGGAAGGGTGCTTGGTACAGGTAAAATTGCAATTTCATTACAACATACTCTTTCTCATGTTTTACATGTTGACTCCTTGGATTATAACCTTTTGTCCATATCTCAATTATGTGACAAAGGTTATAATTGTTTATTCACTAATGAGGGTGTGACTATTTCTAGAAGGAGTGATAACTCTGTTGCATTCAAGGGTGTGTTAAAGGGAAAACTTTATCTAGTTGACTTCAACAAAGATAAAGCCGAACTTGACACATGCTTGATTGCAAAAACCAACATGGGTTAGCTGTGGCATAGACGGTAGCACATGTCGGTATGAGAAATCTTCACAAACTCCTTAAAGGCGATCACATCCAAGGTTTAAAGGACGTTGTTTTTGAGAAATACAGGCCTTGTAGAGTGTTCTAAGCCGAGAAGCAAGTAGGAGCACCCCATCCCACGAAGAATGTCATGACTACAACAAGACCGCTTGAGCTCCTCCACATGGATCAATTCGGTCCAATTGCTTACATAAGCATCGACGATAATAAGTATGGTTTAGTCATTGTCGATGATTTTTCACGCTTCACGTGGGTTTTCTTTTTGCATGATAAAACAGAAACTCAAGGAACCCTCAAGAAGTTCATCAGGCGTGCCTAAAATGAATTCTCACTGAAGATCAAAAACATACGAAGTGACAATGGGACGGAATTTAAGAATACTCAAGTTGAAGAGTATCTAGATGAGGAACTAATAAGGCATGAGTTTTGAGCACCATACTCTCCTCAACAAAACGGACTAGCCGAAAGGAAGAACCGAACACTCATTGACATGGCGAGGACAATGCTCGATGAATACAAGACTTCGGATAGGATTTGGGCTGAAGCGGTGAACACCGCTTGTCACGCCATAAACCGACTCTATCTTCATCATCTACTCAAGAAAACCTCATATGAACTACTCACGGGTAACAAACCGAATATTTCATATTTTCGAGTCTTTGGTTCAAAATGTTACATTTTAAACAAGAAGCCCAGGGCTTCGAAGTTCGCTTCGGAGTCCAATGAAGGTTTTTACATGGCTATGATTTGAACTCCTAAGCCTATTGTTTCTTCAACAAGGCCTACGGACTTGTTAAAGTGGCACGTGATGTAGTGTTCGATGAAACTAACGACGATCAAGAAGAGCAAGTTGATCAATGTGTGCGAGATCAAGAACAAGCTCCATGTCAAGCATTGAGAAGAATGGCATTAGGTGATGTTCGACCACATGTGCCACCTCCAAATGCGAATGAAGAAGATGAACCACAAGTGGAGGAAAATGATCAAGGGGGGGCTTCCACACAAGATCAACCCCAAGAAGATCAAGCTGATCAAAACATCAATGGGAGAAACTATCCAGGGGGAGAAGAAGATGATAATCATGAAGGTTCAAGACCACAAGTGCCACATCCAAGAGTACACCAAAGCATCCAAAGAGATCACCCAGTCGACAACATAATTGGTGACATCCAAAAGGGAGTAATAACTTGATCTCGCATAGCTAATTTTTGTGAACACTATTCTTTTATATCCTCTTTGGAACCATACAGGGTTGAAGATGCATTAAAAGATCTGGATTGGGTGATGGCAAAGAAATAATAATTAAACAACTTTAAAAGGAAAGAAGTGTGGGAGCTTGTTGAAAGACCCAAGTCCAACATCGTCGGCACTAAATGGGTCTTCCGCAACAAGACGAAAATGGATTGGTAACAAGGAACAAGGCAGGACTTATGGCCATAGGGTATTCACAAGTTGAAGGTTTAGATTTCAATGAGACTTTTTCTCCCGTAGCTAGGCTTCAATCGATTCGTATATTACTTGCATATGCTACTCACGATGGTTTCAAGCTTTATCAAATGGACGTGAAAAGCGTCTTCCTCAACGGACCAATCAAGGAGGAGGTGTACGTGGAGCAACCACCCGATTTTGAATATCAAGAGTACCCCAACCATGTGTACAAACTGCGTAAGGCTCTCTATGGCCTCAAACAAACTCCTAGAGCTTGGTATGAGTGCATTAGAGATTTTTTGGTTAAAAATGGCTTCAAAATTGGTAAAGCTGATTACACCTTGTTTACCAAACACATTGATGATGATCTCTTCGTTTGCCAAATCTATGTTGATGACATCATATTTGGTTCAACTAACAAATATTTTTTTCTAGAATTTAGTAAGATTATGACAGATAGATTCGATATGTCCATGATGGGAGAGTTGATATACTTTTTGGGATTCCAAGTGAAGCAACAAAAGGAAGAGACATTCATAAGACAAACAAAGTACACTCAAGACATTCTCAAGAATTTTGGAATGGACAAAGCGAAGCCTATAAAAACTCCCATGGCGACAAATGGACACTTGGATGTCAATGAAGACGGACCAAACGTGGAATAAAAGGTATATCGTTCCATGATTGGCTCTTTACTATATTTATTTTCATCTAGGCCAGACATTATGTTGAGTGTATGTTTGTGTGCAAGGTTTCAAGCAAATCCTAAGAGATGTCATTTGATAGCCATTAAAAGGATCTTGAGATATTTAGTTCATACACCCAACCTAGGCCTTTGGTATCCAAAAGGTTCAAAATTCAATCTCATTGGATACTCCAAAGCAGAATATGTCAGATGCAAGGTAGATAGAAAAAGTACATCCGGTACTTGCCAATTCCAAGGTAGATCCTAGTTTCTTGGTCCTCCAAGAAATAAAATTCCATTGCCTTATCCACGGCCAAAGTGGAGTATGTTGCAGCCGGGAGTTTTTGTGCACAACTCCTTTGGATGCGAGAAACTCTAAGAGATTACAGTTACAATATGAGTCGTATTCCACTCCTTTGTGATAATGAGAGTGCTATTAAAATTGCCCATAACCCTGTTGAGCACTCCAGAACCAAACACATAGGCATCCGATATCACTTTTTGAGAGATCACTCAATGAAAGGAGACATAGCCATTTCCCATGTCAACACTGAAAAACAACTACCCGATATCTTTACCAAGCCACTTGATGAAAAATGCTTTTGTGAGCTCTGAAATGAACTAAATATCCTTGATGCTCGGTATGTGGCTTGGAAACTTGCATACCTGTATGCCAACTTCAAAATCATGTTGATTGTGTTGAAAAATCATCTCTCTCTATTTTTCTTAGAAAAACTATGTTAATTACTTGATCTTGGTGAATTATGGTCATAGCTTGATTGTTGTATGTTTACTGATCATATTCATCAAGAATATTTGTGTGTCTTTGTCCCTATTCCCTATTAGGATCCTTTGGATATATACACGAAGAGTTTTTTACTTTTCTGTACAGGGGACCACGGACTAGTCTGTAGTCATCCCGGACTAGTCTGCACATTGCAGACTAGTCTGCATTGTTTCCGCATGTCTGGACTAGTCCGGTCCGACCACGGACTAGTCTGATATTTTAACTCCATAACCCTAGGGTCAGCGCATACCTAATCTTCTTCCACCTCACAAGTTCTCTTACATTCTCTCTCCTCACTCAAGTGCTCCCAAGGCAATTTCGCGAGTTCTCCATCAAATCCACTCAAGTCTTCGTGGGAATCGATCTCCACTGCAAGGGGATCGAAGACCCCAAACTAGTCCGGATCAAGAACTCCTTCAACGCCACGAATCGAAGGATTTGCTAAACTTCTCTCAAAACCCTAGGACCTTCAATTTTATACCTTAATACTTCTGGCCAATACATTCTCTATTGATGTATTCCATTTACCCTAGATCACTTTTGCATTGAGTAGCCTAAAGTTTCATTGAGTTAGGTTTTGAATAGCCACACAACAGACTAGTCCGTTCTCAGGCCGAACAAGTCCTGCACTCCGGACTAGTCCGTTACTGAACAACGGACAAATCTGGTATGCCCTGATCAAAACTCTAGCTTATATCAATTCAATGCAATTCCTTGTCATCCTTGCTTATCCATATCCTTTATATCTTCCTTGTCAGAATCATGTTGAACTCAAACGAGGATATCTCCGACTACGAGACCGAATTGAATCAAGAGACATTGCCTCATGCCTCGGCGGGCCAAACCAAGAAAAGGCAAGACTGTGCCACTAATTCCTCGTCCACTCCACCTAGGGTGCGGCGAAAGGTTCTGGCTAAGAAACCAACTTCCAGAGGGAAAGATGTGGTCGGTCCTAGCTCGGTGGCTCCACACCAAACCGAGGGCAATAGAGAGGGGCTTGCATCTGGCCCGATTGGTCCCTTGGAGATGACAGCTCCAAGACAAGGGAATAGAAATCCCTCAGAAGAGAAGTTCAATGGCAAGGGAAGTGATGTAGCATGGAATCTAAGGAAGATTGATGCTTATAGCAGTGGGAAAAGGCAGTTGATCCAAGATTTTGGAGTCATTTCCACTCAGACTACTACAGCTCTGTGTACCTCCAAATGAAAACTCCAGTGGTCCGCAGCCAATGGATTGTCTAGAGCCATTTTAAAAGAAAGAGCTATGGTGCCTTTGAGGAGGTGAAAGAGGCTGTAGAGAGACACAGTCTCAAGGACTTGTTTTCTTTCAGATACAACTGGAATGATGAAGTCATTTCTCATTTCTTTACAACTTGCTATTTTGCCAGCGATGAAGAAGAGAGTGTGACTTGGATGACACATGGATGCAAGTACATAGTTACTTATGCTGAGTTTGCCAGGCTGCTGCACCTTGAGGACACCGGCAGCAGTGAGATTGTAATTCACAATCTTGGTGTTTTGGAGAAGGACAAGATGGATTTTCTCTATGATACTCTCCTCAAATACAATCCTCCCTCAACCAAGAACATGAAGCCCTTCTTCATTGTTCTCAATAGAGTGTTCCGAAAGACAATTGCTCCAAAGGATGGAGATTCCAGGAGTGTCCAAGGTTACTTGAGAACCTTGATGAATGTGATTAGTAGGAGAAGGAAGTTTGATATCTTCTATTACATTTGGTATATCTCCTGCACACCTAATCGCTCATGTGGCTATGCACCGTACATTATGTTTATGATAGATAAGGTCACCGGCATTGAATTTGTGAAGGATGTTGAGCATACAGCATTGAGGCCTCAGAAGCCGCCTCAAGCTGTTTTTCCAACAGCTCCATCCCCTATATCAAGTGAAGAGGCTCCTAGGAGAGCCCAAGGAGAGGCAAGACCTCCATCTAGCTCAGGGGCTCCTCCTTCTCACAAAGGGTCCCCTAGTGGGATTATGAAGTATTTGGCGGCTATATTTGGCTCTTGCCGCAAAGCAGAAGTTAAGATACACAAGATGAACAAATCAAGAAACGAGGAGATGTGATACATGAAGGACAATGTCAAAGCCATTTGTCAAAAACTGGAGATTGAGCCTATTGGGACTCCAGTTATCTCAGAGGACTCCGCTTCTGACTTTTCGGAGCTTCCACCTCCCCCCTTTTGAGCTTACCTACTTTGTCCTTCGGGGCATGACAATTGTTTCTTCTCATCCTTCTCCTCAGCCTGATGAAGAAGATGAAGAATGGACCAACAACGCATATGAAGGTGGCGGCGACGAGTAGATACCTCCTTCTCTTCCTTTTTGGTGCCTTGATGCCAAAGGCGGAGAGATTGAGGGGGAGTCTTAGGTCGTAGCATTAGGTTGAGATAGAGAGCTCTAATCCTCTTTTGTATTTTTGTTGCTACTCTATCATGCTTTTGGGCTTGTAAATCTTTAATTATGCTCTCTCATGCTTTTGGACATGTGTTGTGAAATGATGACTATGTTATGATTATGATCAATGGTTTATGTTTAAAACTACTACATGTGCTTGTTATCCTTGATGATGTTATAATTATGCTCCCTATCATATTCACATCAATATTATTGCTCACACACATAGTTTTGCACCCCGCCATAAAGAGTGCACATATGTATTACTTTTACATTTGCTATTTTTTGCTCAAAATTAATATGTGCACACTTTATGAAAATTTGAACTTTTATCATATTTGTGTAATCTCAATTGGTTTTCATCAATCACCAAAAAGGGGGAGACTGAAAGTGCATCTAGGCTTCCCTTGTGGGTTTTGGTTTATTAATGACAAACCAATGAGATCCTAACAAAATTGTTGAGATGGGCGCATGTTTTAAAGAAATAAGGAAGAAAGCACAAAAAGGAAAGAGAATGAGGATTTAAAGGGAAAAGAGCTCAGGAGATGAAAAGATTAGATTATTTTGTATGGAGTGTGTTGGAGAAACACACCCCAAGAGCTCAAGTGAAAGAAATTACACTCCCCTGCACAAAAATCAGCATGTGCGGACTAGTCCGATATCTCTCATACTAAAAACGGACAAGTCCTCCCCTTGTGTGGACTTGTCCGCAACCCTTCATATTTGCACAACACTGGACAAGTCCGATATCAACCGGACTAGTACGATAATCCTCTGACTTAAATCGGACAATTCCTCCAAGTCCGAACTTGTCCTTAGTCCTACAATTTTTCACTACACCGGACAAGTCCGATATTGACCGGACTAGTCCAATAACTCTCTGACTAAAATCGGACAAGTCCCTCCAAGTGCGGACTTATCCTTAGTCCAACATAGTGTTCATCACACCAGACTAGTCCGATATCTACCGGACTAGTCCGAAAAGTTTCTCACTAAGATCGGACTAGTCTGCACCTCAACATACTATTTCATTATCCATCAACACTTAGGGTTTCTTGCACACACGCACGCCGGACTAGTCCGGTGTCTACCACAGACTAGTCCGGACATTGCAAACCCTAACGATAACTTTTGGAAACCCTAGTATAAAAAGAGGTGTACGGCCATACATCAAACTCTCTTGACTCGTTGCATCGTCACACCTTCCAAGAGCCAAAAAATACATCTCTCCACTCATTCTAAACCTAAAAGGATCAAATCTTTGAGGATTAGGGATTGGAATAAGGAGAGAATTGTTCCACACGATCTTGAGCTCTTGGGTTTCGATCTCTCACACACTCTAATTGTTTTATTGTATATCTTTTGAGTGTGTTTGGTGGTGTTCATCACTGTAATTCTTGGGGATCCCTCAACTTGTGAGAAGGCCCCTTGAACAGGTTATTTGCCCCTTCATGGTTAGTGGAAGAGAATCGGCCTCCGTGGCAATTCAACGAGGGAAGGGTTAGTGAAGACACGGTCCTCCGTGGGCTCCTCAACGGGGATATAAATTCCTCCGTGGAATTGAACCTCGGGATAAAACTTTGTCTTGCGTGTTCTTGCTTTATTTTTCATCATAATCAAGGTTTTGCTTAGTATTGTAAAATTCACATTGAAACATTGTATCATACTTCATCATTGCAATATATTGGTTCATTGGATTAATTCACTTTACTCGTAATCTGATTTCCGCTGCATAGTGTGCTGGAAGTAGAATTGTCAATTTACTTGATCTTTTAGTCCACACACACCGGACTAGTCTGCGCCACACAGGACTAGTTCGACCTCCCTGTATTTGATCCATCTGTTGAGTTTTTCAGGGTCCGACAAATGTTCAAAAAGCCTATTCACCCCCCCCCTCTAGGCTACATTCAAGATCTATGAGCAATTAAGAGATGGTTATGGATTATTATTTCTTGTATTGGTTATTTAAGGTTAAATTAATGTTATTTTGGGTAGCACCAAGCCTAATGATCGTATAATTGCATGTTCAACTGTTTTAAATGTACTTTGTGCAAGTAGCTCATTTTATTTTCTTTCTTGTTTATGCTACATGTCATACTTTTCCCAAACTTGCTGAGTACGGCATGTGCAAACCCTTGCTATTCCCCCAACAAATTAAGACGCGGGCGACAGTATGGAGTACCAGGAGGTACTTGAGGAGTACTAGGCGCGCGTGTTACCGTCAAGCTTGCGTGTGGACTTTGGAGTCTTAGTGTTTAGTATTTTCTTCTGCAGTTATTTAGAGCTTGTATTCAAGACTATTTGGTTTGTAATAAGGTACTATTATTAGTTTTATTATTTGAGATATGGTTATAATCTGTTTATCGTTTGTGAATCACTTGTGTATGTGTGTTAAACATCTTGGGCACACATATGCATCACACTTGGTTTATTTTCAGAACTGGGTGTCACAAGAACTGAAGTGAAATGAGGCGATGGATTCTATAAATTATCATCCCAGCCAATCAAGCGTCGACATGTGGCACCACATGGATCAAATAGCACACAAACAGAAGTATCTGAGGCCATCCAACGGTGTAGCACCCATATCAAGGGATTGGAACCACCTAGAAGTCACCCCAAGAAAGCACAGACCATTTGGAGGACTTACCAGGTCGGTCGACCCCCCTAGTCAGCCAACGTGGTCTTTCCTCTAAACTTGGTCATCTTCCATGTGTTGGATCCTCCCACCTTGAAGAAGTAAGTGGTGACTGATTCACGCGCTTTTGGTGGCGAGAACCGACCCTTCTCCAAGCTATAAATAGGACCCCTCACCCCTCACTTCAACACACACCACTTGAGTATTCATCCATTGTATCCAGTACTCTCCATAGGTTTAGAGGAGTATAGGTTGTAGATAGGAGAGCCTCTAGTCCATAGTCCAAGTAGGAGAGGAGTATAAGGAGTCTCTTCCCAATTCCTATTTTGGAAAGGTATGGTTCTTATATTCCTATTTGTATTTGTGGCTTTGCTCTTAATAAAGATGATATCTTTAGTCTTCTATTGTTCATATACTTGGATGAAGCATTTCTTGTTTGATTGTGGATTCCATTTGTGTGGTTGGAGTAGTATTTATGATTATGCTATACCATTCTCATTATATCATCATAAACACTACTAACCCCCACTATAGTCTAGTTAGCTATAACACGATTATGTTAATATGAATCACGTATGCCATGAATTAACATTTCTTAAATGATGATTTAGTTCATTGCCTTAGGATGGCTTGTGCCTAGGCTCTTAAGGTAATTACTTAATACGCTAGCATGGTGCTAGAATAGAAAGTAGCGTTTATATCTCGTAGACCCATAGATTGAAGAGGTAGGCAGTAGGTTGTGACAACCCTATATGTCCTTTGTAATCCCCCACGTTCGGCTATGCCACAGGCTCTTGACGGGAGTCGTCCTAGTGTTGCTATGGGTAAACCCTTGCCCGATGTGTTAATCCACTTAGCATGAGAATTCATAATTAATATGTCATTAGTAACTAACTTAGGCTATGTATTTGGAGTTTAGAAGCATAGTAGTAGTCTCTACCTAACTCTTAGCCTAGTCCCTCTTTACCTTGTTTATCCCCCTTAGGATAGATTGCTCTTGTGTGTGTCACACTACCTCCAAACTATCATTTATCCATCCTTGCTTAAACTCTACCTAGACCAACCTAAGCTCTCCATTTGATGATTGCTTTGCTTCCACCTAGCCTTCCTTTGGGAGAATATAAATGACACCCTTTGGGAATACTCTAAAGGGGAAATGCTACATCGATAGATTTGGTGTGCTTGCGGATTTACATGTGTAATCTAAAATCTATTCACAAGCATTTTATAGGAAGGCTAACGAGGATGCAAGGGCTCGCCAACAACATTCTATGAGAGCTGTAGCACTTTTAAGATCAACGACGTATCTTCTGACGTTGTCCGTCATAGACTGTTTCCGTTCTCTCTTCTTGGGAGAGCGAAACAGTAGTTCTACGCGAGCCGAAGTGTTGTAGACACTTGGGAAAAGTGTTCTACAGCATTCCCTGCCAAGTTTATCCCGTTGGGCAAGACCAATGCCCTACATGGAAGAATTTCCAGCTTCTAGAAAGATGCCAAGGAATCTATTACCGAGGCTTGGGAAAGGCTTCAGGAGTATATCCTAGCCCTTCCCCACCATAGGATGGATGATTGGTTAATTATCCAAAACTTCTACAACAGACTGATCCCTTCCGCCCGTGACCATGTTGATGCTGCTGCTGGAGGGGCCTTCTTCTTATTGACGGTGCCCAAAGCCAAAGATTTGATTGAGAATATGGTGTCAAACATGGGTTCGAACGACGAGCGTCTCCATAACCGCCAGCGGGACAAGCACACCATGAAGGAGGTGGACATGATCGCTGCCAAATTGGACCTCCTTATAAAGAATATTTATGAACAAGGCAATGGTGAGATATGTGGCAATGCCTATGCCTTAGACTCTCACACCACTTGTGAAGTCTGTGGCAACACAGGCCATTTGGGAAATGACTGCCCAGAGACCCGTGAGGATGCCTTATACGTAGCCAACAATGGAAACAACAATGACTATCGTCCAAGAGGTCATGGGTGGGGCCAACCATGCCCATTCTTTCAAGGAGGGTACAACATCAATGGCAATATTGGAAATCAACCCAACTTGAGAGAACTTGCCATTGGCCAGCTGAAGATCAATGATGCTATATCCAAGAAGTTGTTGGCTAATGACAAGACCCTAGAGAGCATTAATGCGAAGATTGAAGGACTATCCTCAGCCTTCAAGAATCAATTGAGCTTCAACAAGATGTCAGAGACTCAGTTGGCTCAAATGGAAGCTGTTGTTCCTCCAGTGGAGAATGGCAAGATGCCAGGACAGCCCGAACCTCCTGTGGAAAGTGCCAACATGATTTCTCTATGAGGAGGCAACTGGCTGAAGGATCCTGGATGTCCTAAAATTTCATGCTCGATTGGCGCTCACCACTTTGACAAGACCCTTTGTGACCTTGGATCAAGTATGAGTGTGATGCCCAAGGTTGTTTTCGACAAGCTAAACATCACGGAGATTACTCCAACACCAATGCAGCTCCAACTGGCTGATTTCTCAGTCCGTTATCTGGCAGGTATCGCTGAAGATGTTCTAGTGAAAGTCCAGAATTGCTTCATACCCGTGGATTTCGTGGTGCTCGACATGGAGGTCAAGAAGGATACGCCACTCATTCTTGAGCAACCATTCCTAAGCACCGTGAAGACTCGCATAGATGTGGGAGCTGGAGAAATCCACTTTCATATCGATGGCAAGGAGGAGAAGTTTAACTTTTGCCCAAAGTTGGAGCAATGCTCTATGATCGCATTGGGGCGAATGTCAGTACATTCAAGAGGTCGAAATCACACCTCCAAAGGTGGACCCGCTCATTGCATTCATGAGGAATTTAATCTATGCAAAAAACATTTCTTATCGTCCACGACAACATCAGAAGAAGACGGAGAAGTCCATGCCCCCCAAAAGGCCCAAGTCCACCGAGCCGCCAAAGAAGGAATGGCGGAAGAAGCAAAACAAGCCATCCGAGCCCATCTCTCCAGGCTCTAATGTCAATAAATGAAGAAGGAGGAATGTCCATCTCACCGGACGGTGGTGAGACCTAGCCAATAGGTTAAATTGGTACTTATCCTTTTCCTTAATTTTTCTTTTTCCTTATTTTTTCCCCATTTAGTTTCATTTTTCCCATCACATATTTGGTTTTCCTTAGTAAGTTGAAAATCTTATATTCTCAACTATCATTTTTATTTCTTTATTTTACAAAAAGAAAATTGTTGGGTTTTGAAAAAAGAGTTTTCATTTGAAAACAATTTTCCTGAGTTGCAAAAGTGGTAATTCACCAACGTGCTAATTCCATAGCCATTGGGGAGCCACCTGCCAAAAGGTAGAATAGGGGGGCCCACTTGTCAGTTCGGCCGACCCTCCTATTTGGCCGACTTGGGGAAGGAGCCATTTTGGCTCTCTCACCTCCAACGGCTACATTTGATTCCCTAGTGATCGTTGGGGAGTGCACACTGTAAATGGTGGCCATGAGGGGCACTTACCCTCACACTTCACCTCAGTTCATACCTCCCCAAAGTCACTCTTGCTCACATTGTTTTTCTTGATCTTCATTGAAGTGCACTTGCTCAAAATCCAACTCAAAAATATTTGCTTTTGTTTGCATTTGTAATTTGCTCTCAAGCTCTTCAAGGGAAAATTCATCGGGAATTTGCTTTTTCTAACATTACCTCTTTCGAGTTTTGCCTTGTTGTGTTCTTGTTTGTCGTGGCCATGAAAGGGATGAAGAGGTTGTTTGGAAAGAGGAAGGAGGATGCAAGCTCATGCCATGGTGGAGATTCAAGTGCACGTCCCTCTTCTGTTGCTACACCAGGTTCACGGAGGAGGAGTGTAGGTGAGGACACTCCCATGGATGAGAGAAGCAACCCTCACCAACTTCTTCACGACGACGACCTCGACATACAAAGTGAAGTTGAAGATCAAGCACGCAAGCTCCTCCAAGATCGTGAGTTTTCTCATACAAAAGCTTATGATCCAGATTTGATCTCCAAAATAGATATGGATTTTGAATTCTTTTCCATTTGGCATGCACTAGGATAGGAAAACTTTTCTCACATAGAGGAGAGATATTCACACCTTCTCTCCATACAGTTCCTTTGCACACTCAAAATAGGATTTGATGGTATTACTTTTAGATTATTTCAAAAAAATACAACATCATATGGAAAGAATTAAGTGAAATCCTAGGATTCCATAAACGTTGTTTGCTAGATTTAGATGCTTTGCCTAAGTTTAACAAATATAGTTTTTGGCAAGATTTAACTAGTGAGGTCAGATGTAGTGCACCGATGTGACACCTGGATCCGAAAATGAACCAAGTGAACACATATGTGTGCCCAGGATGTTCAGCACACATACATGAGTGCATTCACAAAAGGATATACAGAAAATTATCACATAACAAGATTAATTAAGCACTTTTATTACACAACTCAGAATATCCTCAAATACAAGCTCTAATGATTATAAATGTCAAGTTCGAACTAATACAGCGGAAATCATCTAAACTGGGCAAACTAAGCAACTAAGCAGCATAAGCAAATAGGGTATAGTGCAGCCCCAATCAATACCACAGGCAAAGCTGACGGCAAACACAGCCTAGAACTCTGCATTATCACTGTTATACTCCCAATCCTGACCTGCAACTGTTGGTAGGATAATTGCAAGGGTGAGTACATATTGTACTCAGCAAGTGTGGAAATTATGACATGTAGCTGATTCAAATGACGAATATAAAAAAGGCTAAGTGCTGAAAAGTAAATTACAACATTTAAAAACAATACATTATATGTATGTGAAGTAAACCCATCATAAACCATGTAGTTACCAGAATACAAGTCCATATTTCATTACCGTCAACCATATACCAGATTTCACATTACCATTATCCATATCCAATAATATAATTCAATCCATAACCAGTCATACCCATATTACCGACCATAACCAGTACCAAACCATAACCAATTTCCAAGTTTTTTTCCTAATCATGTGAGGGTCCAGGTTGCTCATAACCGGGAGCACAACTATCATGTTAGTTTTTAAGACACTCTGCAGAGGTTGTACCACTTTACCCATGTGTTTGTGATTTCATCACCTTGTGGTGACTAAGGAATCTCAATTATGCTGTCTCACACTTCTTTAGGTGTGTGGTCAAGAGATCACAAAATAGCTTTTACAAAGGGACTACTAGCATGTACAGACCCACTGAGGTTTCATCGGTGGCGATGTCTCCAACTGAGCACATCTTCAACCAAGGGCCCCCTCTTGTGCCATTCGTATCCCAGGGAGTCCCGCCAACTATATCCAAACCGAATCTGACTCCCCTTCCCCGGCGCGCCAAATGATTCGAGCAATACTAGCAATACCCTAATTAATCAGCTACGCCGCACCCATACTTGGCCTCGTGGTGGCACTTTAAATCCTGGATGGTTGCTCCACGAACCGGTCCTTAGATCTAAAGCAAGCCAAACCACCACAACTTCCAACCCATCCACATACCACGCCTTCTTAGATCACCCATTACCATGTCACATCAACCAGTTCATATTAACCATAATCTCATTATTGCATAATTAAATAGTATAATTGCTCTCCCATCCCAATTAATTAAGTGAAGCAGAAAGGTAAAAAGCCCTTCCCGACTCTCTACCATATATTCCAGGTGACAAGGGTGGTTAACAAAGCTAGTAAACTTCCTACCATAGGATTCCCACCAAATTGACACAAGCATGCAGTTTTGAAAACAAAGCATTTATTGTAAAAATAGGATCAATATGTTCAAGGACACTTGTCTTGCTCTTGGGCTTGGTTTGGATCAAAGACTTCAAATTCCTAGTGCCGGAGATCCTCCGCAGCACCCTCTAACGTAAATCCATCTAATCCGCAAAATAAACATACAAGACAAAAAATCACAATCAATAAGTGCACATATATTACTCAATATGACATGATATGCATGATTAATGTAGTTATGAAATAAAAATTGTTAATAAGTGGCTTTTAATGTCTACTAATTAGTTACAATGGTCATTAACAAGTCTACACAGGTTTAGAGTTGATTTGAATTGATTTAGAATTAATTCAGAAGAAAATAGATCGCAAAATCAGACAAGTCTGCAGGAGGCCGGACTAGTCCGCCCTTCGCAGAAACAACAAATTAGGTTTTTCTAGATCGATGTGAATTTGGATAAACGGGGTTGAATTCACGTGAGAAAAGGGAAGTAGAAGGTATACTAGGTGTTTAGAACTCCAAAGAATCAAGAGATTTGGAGGCAACACTTGGATCTTGAAGATCTAGGGTTTACAAAGATCTTGATGGTGGATGGTTGCTGAAGAACGAAACTTGATGGAGATCTCGACCCTCTTTTGTTTCCTCCTCTTCTTCTTCATGCTCGAGGTCTCCTTCTCCCTCCGTGATGGTGGCTCTTTACAAACTAGGGTTTGGGTGGACTTTCAGTTGAGGCAAAAGGATGTTAAGTCAAGGGGTGGGGTTTTTTATATATAGGTGGAGGCTAGGGTTTGATGGAACTTGAGTTTAATATGGGTGGATGTTGGGTTGGAGTACCACATGGGCTCCAAAAAGAGTTAGACACGACGACTTGAGGCCCACTTAAAGTAAAACCCAAAAACAAATCATGAAACAAAAGATCAATACAAAATCACGATTTATCGGACAAGTCTGAGAAGGGCCGGACTAGTCCGTCGTTAAACAGGGAGATATCGGACAAGTCCGGACTATATCGGACAAGTCCAAACTTGGTCAGAGAGAAATAAGACAAGTCCGATTTTAGTCAGAGGGAAAACGGACAAGTCCGCTGGAATACCGGACAAGTCCGGACAAGTCCAAAGACTTAGCAAAATTTCGAGGAATTGGAATACAGGACTAGTCCGCAATGGACTGGACAAGTCCGAAAGTGTCCAAAGGAAAAAACAGACTAGTCCGCAGCAAAAACAGACTAGTCCGATGGAGGTCAGAGAGAAATCAAACTAGTCCGCACGAACACCGGACTACTCCGCACTTCCCAGAATTCTTAAGTGCGGTTTTTGCTCTAAAGTCATTGTAAACTTATTTACTTTTATGTGCACTAATGTTAGACATGTATTAGAATGTATGCAATGCATGATGCACGAAAATGAGGGTGTTACAAACCTACAACCCTTAAAATGAATCTCGCCCTCGAGATTCGACGCGGAAGAGAAGAGATAGGGAAAATCCTTCTTGAGATCATTCTCCAACTCCCATGTTGCTTCCGATTCTGTATGATGCTTTCATTGCACCTTGCACCATCTAATAGTCTTGTTCCTTGTGACTCTCTCCTTGGTTCCCAAGATTTTGACCGGTTGCTCGGTGTAAGTCGAATCTGCCTCTAGTTCCAATTCTTCCATTGGCACTTGTTCTTCTGGTACTCTCAAGCACTTCTTGATCTGGGAAACATGAAAGACATCTTGGACATCCGATAGATGAGCTGGCATCTCCAACTTATATGCTACTTCCCCTCTTTTGTCCAAAATATTGAATGGTCCAATATAGCGAGGTGCTAGCTTGCCTCTTATGTTAAACCTCTTATATCCTCGCATAGGTGACACCTTGAGCTAAACAAAATATCTCATTTCAAAGGCTAGTTTCATTCTCCTATTATCCACATAGCCTTTTTGCCTTGACTGGGCAGCCCTCAAGTTCTCGCGAATAATCTGGACTTGTTTTCAGCTTCTAGCAATGCATCCGGACCAAATACTTAAGTTTCTCCTATCTCATTCCAGAACAAGGGTGTCCTACACTTCCTTCCATATAGTGCTTCATATGGTGCCATTTTCAAACTTGCTTGATAACTATTGTTATACAAGAATTATGCATACGGCAAGCTCTTGTCCCAACTTTTCCCATGCTTCAAGGCACAAGCTCTTAACATGTCCTCTAAAATCTGATTCGTCCTCTCAGTTTGTCCATCCGTTTGAAGGTGATATGCTGAGCTCAAATTTAACCTTGTTCCCAATGCTTCATGCAATTTCTGCCAAAACCTAGAGGTAAATTGAGAACCTCTATCCGACAGTATCCTCTTTGGAACTCCATGTAGGCACACAATATGCTGCATGTATAATTCGGCTAATTGTGCAGCGGTATACTTGGTCTTCACAGGGATGAAATGACCTGACTTGGTCAAACGAGCCACAATAACCCAAATTGAGTCATAGCTGGACTGGGTACGCGGTAAACCAACTATAAAGTCCATACCAATCTCTTTCCGCTTCCATTCCAGAATCTTCAATGGCTGCAATAATGCAGCTGGCCTTTGATGTTCAGCTTTGACTCATTGGCATACATCACACAACGCCACATATTCGGATATGTCCTTTTTCATGCTAGCCCACCAATAACATGCTTTCAAGTATTTGTACATCTTCGTACAACCGGGATGAATTGAGTATGGCGAGTCATATGCCTCCTTTAGTATTGTCTCCCATATATGCTTCACGTTAGGGACAACGATCCTCTTTCCGAGTGAGCCATAGGGTACCATGTTAATCCTCGTTAAATCTGAATTCTCTTCCCTCTTGGGTCCTTTCCTTGATCCCCTGAATTTCCTCATCCTTTGTTTGACTCTCTCAAATTTCTTGCTCCAAGGTCGGATTTAACTCCATTATTTCCATCTCATTGACAAATCCGAGATTCAACCGTTCAAACTCTTTACATAACTCGGATAGCAGCTCTCGAACTGTGAGTTGGTGACTTACTCCTTTTCGACTTAAACCATCGACCAATACATTAGCCTTTTCTAGGTGATAATTGATCTCCAAATCATAATCCTTGATGAGCTCCAACCATCTTCGTTGCCTCAAATTCAGATTCGTTTGTGTGGAAATGTATTTGAGACTCTTGTGGTCCATCTAAATTTCACACCTATGTCCTAAGATGTAATGTCTCCAAATCTTCAACGCGTGTACCACGGCTGCAAGTTCCAAATCATGTATTGGATAATTCTACTCATGTTTCTTCAATTGCCTTGATGCATATGCAACCACTTGACCTTCTTGCATCAATACATATCCAAGTCCTTTTCTCGATGCATCACAATAAATACAAAACTCTTGCTCACATTCGGCAAAACCAACACGGGCACGGTGGTTAACCTCTTTTTCAACTCTTCGAAACTTTCTTGACAAGGTTGAGTCCATTGGAAAGCCTCCCCCTTCATCAACAACTCGGTCATGTGCTTGGCTATCATGGAAAAGTCCTTGATGAACCTACGGTAATATCCAGCCATTCCAAGAAAACTCATTATTTCCATTACATTTTGCGAGGGTTCCCATTTCAACACGTCCCTCACTTTTTCGGGGTCAACCGATACTCCTCCTCCCGAGATGATATGACCCAAGAATGACACTTCCCTTAACCAAAACTAACAATTGTTGAACTTGGCATACAATTGTGACACCCAGTTCCGAAAAATGAACCAAGTGCAGTGTATGTGTGCCTAGGATGTTTAACACACATACACAAGTGATTCACAATTGATAAATAGATAATTACCACAGAACAACATTAATTAACCAACTTTTATTGCACAATTCATAATATCCTTAAATAAAAGCTCTAGTGAATATTAATGACAAGTTCAACTAATGCAGCTGAAATAAACGAATTAAGCAACTAAGCATAAGGGATAGCGCAACTCCATGCAACACCACAGGCAAACCTGACGGTAGACACAGCCTAGAACCCCACATTATTAATGTAATACTCCCAATCCTGACCTACAACTGTTGGGGGGGGGGGGGGATTGCAAGAGTGAATACATGTCGTACTCAGCAAGTGTGGAATGTATGACATGTGGCTGATTCAAATGACGAATACAATAATGGTTGAGTGTTGAGAAGTACATTAAAACATTGGAAAAGCAATATGTATTATGTATGTGAATAAACCCGTCATGAACCATATAAATAATAACATGGTACCAGTCCATATCCGTTGTCATCATCAATAATTCCAGGTTTCACCATCACCATTAATCATATCCAACGCCAAAATTAAATCCATAACCATCCATAACCATATTAATAACCAAAACCATCCCAAATATCGAGTTCCCTCTAATCATGGAAGTTGTCCATGTGCTCATAACCAGGAGCACGGCTATTATGATAGTTTTAATAGACTCTCTGCAGAGTTTGTACCACTTTACCCACGTGTTCGTGATTTCATCACCTTTCGGTGACTAAGAACCTCCCTTATGCGCGTGACCCGTCGGTCACATTACACACTTCCGTTGGTGTGTGGCCAAGAGATCACAAAATAGCCTTTACAAAGGGATTACTAGCCTATTTAGACCAGTGGAGATGTCTCCTACAGAGCACATCTTCAACCAAGGGCCCCCTCTTGAGCCATTCGGATCCCAGGGTAGTCCTACCAATCATCAACAAACCCAATTCGACTACCCCTTCCCCGAGCATCCTTAATGGTCCAAATAGCACTGGCAAAGCCCTAATTAATCAGCTATGCCGCACCCATACTTGGCCTCGTGGTGACACTGTAGTCTTGGCTTATTCTCGCATGAACCGGTCCTTAGATCTAAAGCAAGCAAACCACCATGACATCCAACCCATCCACATACCAGGCTTGCTTAGATCACCCATTACCATATCATATTAACCAGTTCATGTTAATCTATATACCATTAATGCATAATTAAATAATATAGTGGTTTCCCATCCCAATTAATTAAGCGATGTAAAAGGTAAAAATCCCTTTCCGACTCTCTACCATAAATTCCAGGCGACAAGGGTGGTTAAACAAATCTAGTAAACTTCCTACCATAGGATTTCCCATCAAAATTGACACAAGCATGCAGTTTTGCAAACAAACATTTATTTTAAAACAGAATCAATATGCTTCAAGTACACTTGCCTTTATATCTCGCAATTCGATAGTCAACCAATTCAACTTCTTGCACATGAAGATCCACACATACTCGCTTCTCGATCGTAACCTCTTGAGCATATCGGTCTACTTGCAATCAACCACATACACAAGCAAACATACATAATAAATGCATTGCAACCACTAAACAATATGCAAAATATGGATACATGGAGAAAATATGTTCGTATTAATGTTATATAAATTTCTATGGCTTTTAATAATTTTCTATAGTGACTTCTTATTTATTTAGGCAAGTTTGGGATTAATTACAATTATTTCAGAGGAAAAATAGTTATTTCAGAATATTAAATATGCTGAAAATATTTTAAATGACTCACTCGAATTTATTCTAATTTTTAGGAATTTTTCTAGATTTATTTTGCTACTTTATGAATTAACTAGGCTTTAATCTTATTTATTAAATCTGAAAAACAGATTAAATAATACTAAAAATATAAATTTTGTCAAATCTAGAATAACATATTGATCTTATATGATTTAATCTAACTTGTGCATTCCAAGTGACTTTTACGATGATCAGACGATGATTAACGATTGCTCAAATAAAATACGTTCTACACGTGATCTAATTCAAGTATTAGAATTAAAATAGTTGTCTAGATCTAGACCGTAATACATACTGTGTGTGCATCTAGTCTGATCGGTCATGAATCGGCGGTGCGATGCGTGTCCCCGGGATCTAGAGTTTTCTGGATGAAGACGACGGCAGGCTGACGTAGACGAAGCAGACGAAGGCATGACGTAGATGAAGAAGACGGCGATGCGATCCTCGGGCGGCACAATGACATCGACGACGATCTCCGGCGGACGACGGAACCCTCCTCTTTCTATTCCTCTTCCTTCCTTTTTTTTCTCCCCTTTTCATCCTGGCAGCGCAGCTCTATTCTTCTTTTTTTTTTCTACTGGCAGCGCTAGGGTTTTGGGGCTGCCGCGATTTCTGGTGTCAGGGGAAAATACGGACCCTCCGGTCCCTTCTATAGTCGGGCGCTCCGGATCTAGGGCCGGCGCGGGAGCGGGGCGTGGGGCGCTCGACTAGGGTTGCGGGGGCACTGGGTGGGCTGGGGCACGTGGGCTAGCGCGGTAGGGGGCGCGGGAACACGCGGCGCGCTGGGGGCGCGGGCGGGGTCGCGCGGCACGTGGGAGGCGCGGGGCGCTGGCTGGGGCGCATTGACCCGGTGGGTGGGGTCAGGGCGCGCGGAGCTGGCGCGCGCAGGAGGGCGGGGTGGGACGCACGGGAGGCGTGATCGAGCTGGCGGCTTGGCCGCTCGGCCAGGAACGGGGGGGGGGGGGGGGGCGCGAGAACGGGGGATTGGCCGGGTGGGTTGGCTCGGCCGCCTGGCCAGCGTAGCTATCCTTTTTTTTTCTTTTTCTTTGTCATATTATTTATATTTCTTTTCTTGTTTTGTTTTTTTATTTGTTTGTTCTTTATATTATTTTTTATTTATATTTTTTATTTCTTTACATATATAAATATTATTATTATATATTATTATTTATTTTTTATATATTATTATTATATATATTATTTATTTAGTTAGTTATTCTCTTAGTTAAAGTTATATATTTTCTTTCTTTCTTTATATTTGTTATTTATTATATTATTCTTAACAACTATTGTTTCTTTCTTTCATAATAAATTTTCTTCCTTTTATTTTTTTCATTCCATATTCATTATTCCAATTTAATTACTTTTAATGTATTAGTTTTGGAAATAAATTTAATACCTAGCGATGAATGCAAATGAAACATGAGGTGCATATATTTTATATATTTCTTTATAAAAACAATTTATTTTTAAATTCCAATTTAATTTTTAGTTTGCCAAAACTCGAAAATCAGGGTGTTACAACAATTGATGCTCCCTCAATTTCTGCAATGTAAGCCTCAAGTGTTCCTCATGCTCCTTCTCATCTTTCGAGTAGATAATAATGTCATCAATGAACACCACTACAAACATATCCTAGTACTCTATGAAGACCTTATTCATGAGGTACATAAAGTAGGCAGGCGCATTGGTCAATCCAAAGGACATCACGGTGTACTCATAGGATCCATATCGTGTCCGAAAAGCTGTCTTGGGAATGTCCGATGGTCTAATCTTGATTTGAAAGTATCCCGACCTCAAATCAATCTTGGATAAAACACAAGCACCCTTCATCTGATCAAACAAGTCTTCTATGCGTGGCAAGGTGTACTTGTTCTTAATTGTCACATTGTTGAGAGCTCGGTAATCCACACACATCCTTTGCAATCCATCCTTCTTATCCATGAAAAGAGCGGGCGCTCCCCAAGGTGAAGACCTAGGGCGAATAAAACCCTTCTCTAGTTGCTCTTGAATCTGCTTCTTGAGCTCCGCTAACTCCTTAAGAGGCATCCTATATGGCCTTTTAGCTATAGGTACAGTTCCAAGTATCAAATCGATAACAAATTCTATATCTCGATCAGGTGGCATACCTGGCAACTCATCCGGAAACGTGTCCAAGAATTCACACACCACTAGAGTCTCCTCGATTGTGGCACTGTCCATGTGATTCAGCTCCAATTGCTTTGGTGCATGTTGTGATGCTTCAAACTCTATGGTGATCTCTTCCTCATTGGTCAACTTCACCGTCTTCGTGGCGCATTCAATAACTCCATTGTGCTTCCTCAACTAGTCCATACCGAGTATAATGTGAAATCCTTGAGAATCCAAGAGAATGAGGTTCGCAAAGAAGTCTACCCCCTTATTTTAAGTCTTACTTTTGGACATACTATATTTGTCCTCATATCTCCTCCAGGAGACTTAACCAATAGAGTAAACTTCATATGAGAGATAGGCAAACTATACTTGACAACATATTTCGATGCAATGAATGAATCGATGCTCCAGAACCAAATAACATAGTCATCGTGTTGGAGTTTGCGAGAAACATACCAATCACCACGTCATCCGCTTGTTGAGCATCCTTCGTAGAGACATGGTTCATGTTGCCACAAGCAAAATTCTGCTGTCCACAGTTCCCTTGCGGCTATCCTGCAACATTGGGTTCTGTCTTTGAGCATTGCTTCCTTGACCAAGGTCTGACTTAGGACATTGATGTGCAAAGTGTCCTACTTCTCCACATGTATAGCATTTCCTTGCTGCACCTGAATTTGGATGGACTTGATTTTGCGCACTGGCACCAGGAAAGTTGGCACGAGGTGCAAAAGGCATTGGAGGCCTAGGTGCTTGCATGACAGGGTGTTGCTGCACAAACTGAGTTGGACACGGTGCATAACCAGGGTGCTGCACAGGAGCAGAAGAGCTGTAATATGGCGCATTGGGTGGTGCAAAGCGAGGGCGCACATTACTTCCTTGTTGCTGTCCTTGATCTTGTTATCTAGCTCCATCTCACGGACCTTGTTCTCAACCCCAATTGCTTTATCCACAAGCTTCTGGAAGTTGGCATAGTCACAGTTGAGCGATTGCACTTGGATCTCATTCTTCAAGCCTCTCATGAACAAATATTGCTTCCTATTGTCCCGACTGACATCCTATGGTGCATACCTTGAGAGTTGAGTGAATTTGTTGAGATATTCACCCACACTCGATCTTCCCTGCCTCAGGTTCTCAAATTCATGCCTCCTCAAAATCATAACACCCTCAGGCACATAATGAGAACAGAAGCTCTCCTTGAACTCAGGACAAGTAATCTTCTCCTGGTTCTCATGGGCGTTGCATAGTGAATCCCACCAATCGGCAGCTGGTCCAACAAGTTGATGAGATGCAAATAGCACCTTCTCCCGGTCACTGCATTGGACAATAGCTAGCTTCTTATTCACAGACTTGAGCCAATCATTGGCATCCATAGGGTCAGCGGCTTGAGCAAAGGTCGGTGGCTGAGTCCTCATGAACTCTCCCAATCGGTTATGAGGCGGTGGGGGTGGAGGTGGGGGCATGTGAGGCTGATTGTTGTTGTTGCCAGCCTGCAGCTGTCCCATAGTCTCTATCATGGTCTGCATGAGCTGGTTTTGCATAGCCAATAGCTGCTCAAGGTTGATAGCTCCCTAGGCAGGTCCTTGTCCATTATTGTTCTGAGGTGCTCCATTGTTCTCCTCCTCATCATTGCCATCCCTTTGGATGCGAGTCCTCACCATCTGAAGAAAAGCAAGAGATAAGAATTTAGAAAATGTCCCCAACTATATGCATCAAGGGATATGAAACTAAAAAACTACCTATACTAGCCTATGTGGACATGGCAATTCTAAAGCATCCCAAAATCCTCTACTAAGCACACAAGCAAACAATATATAGCAAGCAACACACCAAACAAAAACGCATCAATCCCTGAGTGCTCCTATGTGATCTAAAGTGTCCATTCTATCTAGACTGCGTCCTACGGTCAACATATGGCTCTAATATCAAATTGTGACACCCGGTTCCGAAAATGAACCAAGTGAACGCATATGTGTGCCCAGGACGTTCAACACACATACACGAGTGCATTCACTAAAGGATAAGCAAAAAATTATCACAGAACAAGATTAATTAAGCACTTTTATTACACAACTCAGAATATCCTCAAATAGAAGCTCTAATGATTATAAATGTCAAGTTCGAACTAATGCAGCGGAAATCATCTAAACCGAGCATACTAAGCAACTAAGCAGCATAAGCAAATAGGGTATAGCGCAGCTCCAATCAACACCACAAGCAAAGCTGATGGCAGACACGGCCTAGAACTCCGCATTATCACCGTTATACTCCCAATCCTGACCTGCAACTGTTGGTGGGGGAATTGCAAGGGTGAGTACATGTCGTACTCAGCAAGTGTGGAAAGTATGACATGTAGCTGATTCAAATGACGAATATAATAATGGCTAAGTGCTAAAAAGTATATTAAAACATTTGAAAAGCAATACATTATATGTATGTGAAGTAAACCCATCATAAACCATGTAGTTACCAGAATACCAGTCCATATTTTATTACCATCAACCATATACCAGATTTCACATCACCATTATCCATATCCAATAACATATTCAATCCATAACCAGTTGTCGGAAAGTTTTTCCGGCAATTCTCCTAATACTACCGTTGGTAGCTCGCGGAGTTTGTAGTTCGGTATTGGGTGCGCAGAGATTCCGAAGAGTATGTTAAATGGACAGAAGGATTTACGTGGTTCGGGCCGCCTGAGCGTAATACCCTACTCCACGGGGTGTGTAGCTGTTACATTGAGCGTCTAAGAGCTTCTAGAGAGTTTTTAGCCCAGAGACCGTGTGTTTTGTGTATCGTCGACCAGTCCTTTTATAGTACAAGGACCGATCGTTACACCGTTAGCCTAGCCCGACATGTGGCCTTGGTGGTTACTGATGCTTAATACACAATTAAAGAGATTAATTACCCTTAATAGCATGGTAATGGGCTTGCCAATGCCGTTACCGGTATTAAGGGCCTTCCGATCGTGTGTCATTAATATGGTATTAATGACACTTAATCGGGTCTTGAAGTCTTTGATTGCCCCTTAAAGGTCCGAGCCGTTGGGGTTCCACCAGTCTGATTATTAAGGCTGAAGGTCCGGAGTTTGGACACGTGGCAGCATCGGAGCTATCCGTCTTGGGACAGGTAGGTATGGTGTAGATGTACACATGTTAGTACCAGAGCTTCCCTCTATCGAAGGTTAGGTCCAGAGGTGCCGCTCAAGTGTTTAGCTCGGAGCTATCCCATGTGTGGGATGTAGGTCCGGTTGCAGTATACACATGGCAGCACCAGGACTAACCATAGATGGGAGGCAGGTCCGGTCCCGTATGACACGTGGGGTATTTGCAGGTCTTCAACTCAGACAGGTGAAGTTCCTTTGGTCTTTTTGTAATCCCAAGGGGTATACGGTACGTAGGGTACCGACAGTGGCCCCCTGGGCCCACCTTTGGGAGAGACCTTTTGGATGAAGTCGTTCTGCTGGAGGTGGGTCCATCCTTCGGTTTTTGAGCCACGTCTTCAAAGGTCTTCGGATGTGCCGTTGGTGGTAGTTCGCAGTTAAACCAACGCCGAGTGGCATATCCAGCATGCGGCAGGTGAGATCTGGGCGTGCGGATCTAACGCAATTGAAGGTCACCAGTTCCCGATACAAAAATCGTATCGGTTCCGCGCGCCATGTCAGGCCGCCGCCTTCGGGCTTCCCACTTTTCATGATGACAACAGTTCGCTTGGGGTAAGAACCTCGACTTGATCATCGAGGTGGCCCTGGGCCCCCTTGTCATTGGCAGGGTGAAGTTTTTGAATTGTATCGTCGGGTCCTCCGTAGTTTCCATCCAAGTGTTGCGGGGGCTTACTTAAGAAGGAAAGCGTGCACCATTTGGGGATTCTTTACGCCTTCATTCGAACTTGCGCTCAAATCCTCCAAACTTTTGCTTGCTTTTCCTCTCTCGCCACACTGTGCCGCGATGAAGTTGGGACTCCCCACGAGCCGCATTGGGAGCAAGAAGGAGTTGTCCAGGGTTCGGACCTACATGGGATGGTCTAGTGACTCCTTTGACAATGACATTCGTTGCAGCGAGCTTCCCTTCCAGAAGAAGCGAGCCGGAGATATGGTGTACTTCATTGGATACGCCATGGCGGGTTTGATCCCACCTTTCTCCACCTTCTTTCGAATGCTGCTAGATTTCTATGGTTTGCAGCTCCACCATCTAGGCCCCCACTCAATCTTTCTGGTGGCGACTTTTGTCCACTTTTGCGAGATGTGGGTGGGCGTACCCCCTTGCATGGAGTTGTTCCGGACCTTCTTCACTGTCCACCCAACTGGGAAGAGTGGTGAGTTCATCGGCTTCTACTACTTCGTGAAGCGAAAAAACTCTCCCCTCAAGTATTTGAGGTCCTTCCCTTCTGGCAAGTGGGACAACTGGAAGAAAGACTGGGTGGTCATCACCGTCGAAGGACACGAGAGGCTGGAGATGCCTGAAGGCCTTCCTCGCGTAGACACCGACACTTGGAGTGACGTGCCGGCGCTGTCGAGGGAGTACAGGCCCATCCTAGACAGAATCCAGGAATGTGTTGAAGGTGGGGTGACCCCGCAGATGGTCTTCGACAACTTCTTGACGAACAGGTGGGCCCTGCTGAGGGCTAGGAGCCGGCCTGCCTGGGCCTTCAACAGTGAGATGGATACCAACCGCATTGAAGTCGGCTTGGGCACCAACTTGGCGGGTGAAGCCTTGAAGACCCACCTCAAGAAGTTCCAGCCTGAGAACATCTGCCTTGGCGATGTGTCTCCACCGGCGGCCTTCCTGCCTCTGAATATGATTCCAGAGGAGTGCAGAGAGCTCCGGAGGAAGATGCCGCTGTTGGACGACTTGGGCCTAGTGTATAAGCGATCAACCTCCGGGGTGGCAATCCCTAGAGCTTCTATAGGCGGCTCCGCTCCCACCCCAAAGCCAAGAATCGAAGTCGTAGGCAAGGGCAAGGAGTTGGCCGAGCCCTCGAGCCGCAAGAGGAAGTTGAAACATGCTGACGGTAGGTCCGTCAGACCTGCTCTTTCCACAACAGATCCTTCTCCCCGGAGGGGAAGGTCTTCAACAGCGGCAACCACTCCAGCATCGCCATCTCCTTGGGTTGCTAGCTCTGGCCATACGGCTCCAGTACCAGCTGAGGGCTCTGGGTCCGGAGGTCCTTCCCGGTCGAGGGGGGCCTCCACCAAAGTGACGCTGGTAGCAGCGAGCTTCGTGGAACCTTCCAGAGCTGGCACGCCAGGGGCGACAGGGTCCGGCGCTTAGTGTTCGGAGAAGAGGTTCCGCGCTAGCTGGAGTAGAAGCCTTCTGAGGTAAATTTTCTTTTTTACCTCAGTTGGTTGTTTTTTGGTTGTAACTACGTCTTGAGTTTCTTCATGCTTTATCTGTAGTGTCCCAAAAAGAAGGACTGAAGCTCTAGCTCCCGTGACAGCAACTGATGTTGTGGAGACGGAAGCTCCGGCTCCAATTCCAGCACCACCACAAGAGGTGGCTGAGGTCGCGGCAGCTCCGGCGCCGGCTGTCATGGTCTTGGACCTTGACTCATCCCCAAAAGCTCCCGTGGTAGCGCCGAACCAAGGGAATGAAGATGTACCAGCGGCACCAGCCCCGGAGGTTGAAGCTCCGGGTTTGGATGTTGTAATGGTGGATGCTCCGGCCTCAGAGCCAGAGGTAGCTGCGATTCCAGCCCTAGAGTCGGATGTTGTTGAACCCCGACAGTTGAGCCAGTGGTTGATGAGGCCTCGGCGGTAGAGCTGGTGGCTGATGAAGTTCCGGCGCCCGAGCCGGTCGTTGAAGAAGTTCCTACGCCTGAGCCGGTTGTTGCAGAGGCGCCGGCGCCCGAGCCCCTGATGGTCGAAGCACCAGCGCCTGAGCCGGCGACAGAGGAGGCGCCAGCGTCGAAGCCGGAAGTGGCTTCAGCTCCGGCAGGATCTTCAACGCTTGCCCCGGAGGCAGTGGTCCTGGAGGTGCCCACGCCTGAGCCAGGGTGCCAAGATGAAGCTGTCGGCCCCCCGCCTGAGGGCCCAGTTGTTGATGACCTGGCGGCGGGACCTTCAAAGCCAACTCCAGAGGTCGAAACTTCTATTGCAGGACCTTCCTCGGCGGCGGCCGAGGCTATCCCGGAGGATGGCCCTAGTTCAGTGGAAGCTCAGGGGACCGCTCTTGTAGAGTGGGACCTGGTTTTTGTCACGGAGAACCCGCTGGAGCCAGCGGAGAGGACCCCAGCAGGTCCGGACCCAATCCCTCTGTCGTTGTCTATTGACAACGCCTGCTCCAGCCTTCGTCAAGTCCAGCTAGCTTTCCACCACGACAGCAAGGCCCTCGAGGAGGAGCGCTAAACTCTTAGGAGGTGGCGCAATCGGCTCCAATTCGAGACAAAGGTGGCGCAGTGGAGGCTGGCTGATGACAAGGAGTGTGTGAAGAAGGAGAAGGTCCGGTTGGAGTACTGGGGTAAGCTGCTGGACGAGAGGGAAAGCATGGTGCGATCCCTCGACAACCAGTCATGGGCCATCCACGAACAAGCCATAGCTGCCAATAGCACAACGAATGATCGCTGGGAGAAGATCAGCGCTATCCACGACAGCCTCGTCAAGCGTCGGGAGGCCCTTGAGGAGCGGGAGAAAAAGCTCGAAGATGAAGAGCAAAAACTCCTGGAGCTGCGGGATGACCTCGTGAAGAGAGAGGAAGAGCTTACTCAGAGGCTGACTCTGGGTGACAAGAGTCTCGTGGAGTGCACCAAGAAGTTGGATGAGCGCTATGAGAAAGAGGAGAAGAAGGCCTGGCAGCGAGGACAGGACCTCCACAAGAGGGAGGATGAAATTGCTGCCAGGGAGAAGAAAGTGCGGGGCCGGGAGAAGGACCTTGTTGACCGCCAGAATAAGATCCACCTCTGGGAGGAGGAGCTTAACAAACACGAAAGGCAGGTTGCTGAAAAGATTCAGCAGAACGCCAAAGAGGTGGAGCGTCTTGCTCGGGAGAACTAGGAGCTTGCGGCGGCCAGAAGATCCTTGGAGGAGATGCGAAGTGGCAGGGTTGTGGAGTCCCAAAAAGTTTGGGACTTCCTGGGCAAAGCCAACGACGCACTGACGCCAATGGGTTTTAGTCCCGTGCGTCCAGATGATCCAAAACCGGAGCTAGACTAGGCGTTGCAGGCACTGAGTTCGGCAGGCAACAAGCTCACCAAGATGGGCGATGTCATTGCGGACCAGATGGAAACCGAGGGAAAATCCCTGGCCAAGAGCGTCGCAGAATTTGTTTTGTCGTGCTACACAAGCCGGGACCCCCAATTCCCCCTAGACCCGGTGCTCAAAGGCCCCATTGATGGAGAGGGAGAAGTTGCCCACGCCAGCATTTCTGAGATTGCCCAGAAGGTCGCCTTGTTCTTCCATAGGGTCTAGGACCATCTCTTTGTAGCTCCCGCTTGTATCCTCTCTTCCTTCTCTCCAATTTTTAATCTCTTGTCTCTAGATGAATGAAATCCAAGTTTTTTATGAATTTCATTATATTTTGTCTTCAACACTTTTGTCCCGCTTGGCCCCCTTGTAGATGTACGCAATTTAATTGTGAACATGTACAAAGAGGATGTAACAGTTGTTGAAGACTCGCGTGCTTCAGCTTGTAGAGCGTAGGTCCGAAGTCTTCGGTAGTGAATGCCCCCTGAGGTTATCAGAGCTTAAGGGCTCCGGCCTTGACCATCATTAGAGCTTGGTAGCTCCAGCAGTGGTCTCCATCAACGCGTAGAGCGTCGACGGTTAGTCCTATGCAGTCTTCCCACCATCTTTTGTTCACTTTGACGGCTAGCCCCGTGGCTTTACCGGGCTGAGTAGCTCCAACGATGCTTGCTATCAATGTTTAAAACATCGACTACAAGCCATTTAGGGGATGTTGGAGCTTTAATAGGTCCGGCTTAATTTACCATCATCAAGAGATCTTTATTTTTCCTGCACATTGAAGTCAAGAAAAATAGTAAAATTCATTTCCTATCTATAACTTAGTTGCGACTTACTATTCTCATAAGAAATTTTTGGGTCGAGCACAATTCTTCATACAATCAAGTGCATTGAGTTGTTTTCTCCAAGTCCAATTGTTTTCAGGACCCGCCTTACTTCAGCCTGCCGGGGTGTAGGTTGAGATGCGTACTTAGGGTGCTGGACCAGGCTAAGTCGCACACTCCGGACCTAGATTGGCTGGCGGCATTCAGGCGAGTGAGCCATTCAACAACATGAGAACCCGAAGGAATTAACAATGCGACTCAAGTTGTACATGAATTGGTCGATCTAAAAAATTCTTGAGAATCGCACAACTTTGTTATAGACAAGAAAGAGAAAAATGAAAAATAATGAGCTTGTACAAAGTAAATGCACGTGGAGTCTGTTTTCACACAAAGATGTCTTTCATTATAGGACCGGGGTACAGGCGAAACAAGTACACCCTTAGGGTACAGAACCAGGCTAAGTGTGTTTTGTTTCTTGTTTGACCCAAGGTAGCTAGCTACACTTTTAGTTTTGAGACTGTGACAAGTGTTGCCTGAACTTTGCGGACCTTCCAGAGAAGGTCCGACTGTTCTCCCGGAGGAGCTACCCGACTCTGTACAATGACTCTATAACATACATCACGTGTAACTACAAACTCACCTTCGTGATTTTAAGTGTAGAACTTACAGAGGAGCTCAATGTTCCAAGGATTAGGCAGAGGTGTCCCATCCTCGGTTGCCAAGCGAACGCATCCGGGGCGGCGGAAGGGTCCTTCCCACCGGGGGAGAGTTTGTTTAACCCTTCTCTGGATTGTATTCTCCGTAGCACCAGATCACCTTCCTCGAGCTGTCGGCTGTGAACATGCCTTTGGTGATAACGCTGTAGAGCTTGGCGGTATCGGGCATTCCGAACAGCTGCTCGGCACCTTCCCTCTTCAAGGAGGTCAAGGTCTTCGCGTCGGAGCTGGTCCTGTGCGGCATCGTCGAAGTTCCAGACCCGGAGCAACCCCAAGGTGATTTCTGGAGGAAGGGCTGCTTCAGCTCCATACACCAGGAAAAAGGGTGTCTCTCCAGGTGACCGGTTTGGAGTTGTCATGTTGGCCCATAGAGTGGGTGGAAGCTCTTCAATCCAGTTGCCTCCATTTTTTTTTCAGACGCTCATATGTGCGTGTCTTGAGCCCTTTTAGGATTTCTGCATTTGCTCTCTCGGCTTGGCCATTTCTTGCCGGGTGAGCTACGGAAGCGTAGCTGACTTGAATGTCGAGATCTTCGCAATAGCCTTGGAATGCAGAGCCTGTGAATTGGGTCCCATTATCGGTTATGATTTTGTTTGGGACTCCAAATCTGCATACGATGGACTGTAAGAAGTTGATGGTTGATTGCTTGTTTATTGTCACGACTGTAGTTGCTTCCTGCCATTTGGTGAATTTGTCAATGGTGATGTACAGGAACTTGTAACCTCCGACGGCTCTTGGCAAAGGTTCGAAGATATCCATCCCCCACACAGTGAAAGGCCATGTAGGAGGTATCATTTGTAGAGGCTGAGCCGGTGTGTGAATTTGTTTTGCATGAAACTGCCATGCTTCACATTTCTTCACGAGCTCAGTTGCATCCTGGAGCGCTGTAGGCCAATAAAAGCCATGCCGAAAGGATTTACCGACCAGTGTGTGGGAAGACGCGTGGTTCCCACACTCACCTCCATGGATTTCTGCGAGGAGCTCACAACCTTCTTCCTTTGTAATGCACCGCATTAGGACGCCGTTAGCACCGCACCGGTAGAGATCCCCTTCTACTAGCGTGTATCTTTTAGCCAATCTGACTATTTGGTCAGCGGATACATTATCTTCAGGAGGAAGTTGTCTTTCAAGTAGCTTCGGGTCTCCGAGATCCATGCATTGGAGCTAGCTTGAGCATTCGAGTCTTGCGTGCTGGGTTGCTCGGAGCTTCCGGCAGCATCTACGACCCTTGATGGCTGCCATGGTAACAGGGCCATCGGGACTGCCAGCTTTGAGGTGTTGGTCTCGCCCCCTTCGCTCAGTTCGGCAGGTTGAGCTGTCGGTTTAGACAACCTCCGGACAAAGGTTCCGTCGGGGGCAGGAGCTCCGGTTGACACTTTCGTCGAGAGTTCATCAGCTTCAGCGTTATGGAGATGTTGTACATGGTGGAGGTCCAGGACTTCGAAGTCCTTTTGAAGCCTCTGGACTTCAAGGAGATAGGCAGCTAGTTGGGGATGGTTGCAGGAGCATTCACCCTTCACCTATTTAATGATGAGCTGCGAATCTCCCTTGACCATCAGCTACTTGACACCATATTATAGTGCCACCTTTAGTCCATAAATGAGTGCTTCATACACCGCCATGTTGTTGGTCGCCATGAAGTCAAGGTGTACCATGTATTTAACCTTCTCCCCAGTCGGAGCAAGGAGAAGGACTCCAGCTGTGGCCCCCTGCTTCTGCATGGAGCCGTCGAAGTAGAGAGTCCAGTGAGGCTTGGTGAAGACCGGAGCCTTGGGTTCCGGCTTCACACTAGGGCCCCCAGGGTTTGATGGAGAGGGGGTACATTCTGCCACAAAGTCCGCTGATGCTTGACTTTTGATTGCTTGTCTTGGGATGAATTCAAGGTCAAAATCGGCCAATTCCGCTGCCTACTTTGCAATGTTCCCATTGGAGTTGGGATTATGCAAAATCGCACGCAGTGGATATGAAGTCACCACTGAGATCTTGTGAGCTTGGAAATAGTGTCGGAGCTTCCTGGAAGCAATAAGAACTGCGTATAGCAGTTTATGTATTTCCAAGTACCGAGTTTTGGCGTCGTGGAGTACTTCACTGATGAAGTACACTGGGCATTGGACTGTCCGGACCCTCCCAGAGGGGCCCGGAGCTTCCTCCTCATCGACCCGGACCCTCCCGGAGGGGTTCGGACCTTCTTCGGGGATCGTCGAGTCCTTGTTGAAGGAACCTGGAGCTTTTTCAGGAGTGATCTGGACCCTCCTAGGAGGGTTTGGCTCTTCTTGCTCAACAAGAGTAACTCTTTGTTGACTCAAGTCTGGGGGCTGGGACCCAGACTCGCCTTCAATAACCTCCTGACTCTCCCGGAGGGGTCTGGATTGCTGAGCTTGTAACGGTTCTAGTCTCTCCGCAACTAGGACCATGCTGACAACTTCGTCAGTTGCTGAAATGTAAAGCAGTAGGGGCTCACCAGGGTTCGGAGCTACCAAGGTTGGTAGAGTGGTGAGGAGCTGCTTCAGCTCCTGGAACGCCTTTTCTGCTCCTTCAGACCATTGGAATGGACCGGACTTCCTCAATAGTTTGAAGAAGGGTAGTGCACGTTCCGCCAGTCTTGAGATGAACCGGGTGAGGATGGCTAGACATCCAGTCAGCTTCTGGACGTCCTTGATGCGGGCTGGTGGCCGCATATCTTCAATGGCTTTAATCTTTGCCGGATTTGCCTCTATACCTTGGTGGTTTACCAGGAAACCAAGAAGCTTTCCGGAGCTAACCCCGAAGACACATTTGTCCGGGTTCAACTTCGTGTGAGTGACTCGCAACTTGTCAAAGACAGCTTGCAAGGTGTCAAGAAGTGACTCCTTGTCCTTAATATTGACGATGATGTCATCAACATACACTTCCACTATGTCTCTGATGAACTCTCCAAAGGTTTTGTACATAGCTCGTACAAATGTTGAAGCTGCATTCTTGAGACCAAATGGCATGGTTGTATAACAATACAATCCATCTACTACGATGAAAGAAGTATGCTCTTCATCTTCCCTAGACATTCTGATTTCATGGTACCCATAATATGCGTCTAGGAAACACATTAATTCACACCCGGAGGTGGAATCCACTATATGATCTATTCTAGGTAGTGGGAATGGATCTTTTGGACATGCCTTATTCAGTGTTGTGTAGTCGATACACATCCGAAGCATCCTGCCAGCCTTGGGTACAACGATTGGGTTTGCCAGCCATTTTGGGTGGAATACCTCTCGGATGAATCCAGCTTGGAGCGACTTCTTCACTTATTGTCGTATGAAGTTTTGTCGCTCTACTGATTGCTTCCGAGGCTTCTGATGTACAAGCCGAGCGTCAGGGTAGGTCTTCAGATTATGCTCGATCACTTCCCTAGTGATCCCAGGCATTTGTGACGGTTTCCAGGAAAACACGTCGACATTAGCCCGGAGGAAAGTGATGAGCGTGAGTTCCTATTTGTCATTCAGACCTCCTGATATACAGGTGGTCTGAGCGGCGTCGGAACTGATTTGGACGACTTTGACAGGAATGTCGGTGTCGCCGCTTGGTTGCACCCGAGGTGCGGAGGTTGAGCCTCGATGACGAATGCTCGGTGGTTTCGAATCTTGCTCCTTTCCAGATTCTTCTTCTTGCGTTGTGGCAACCGCGTCAAGTTCTCCCAGAGCTGTCACTCTGGCGGTGCGATCTCCACGGATCTGGAGAACACCAGCTGGTGTTGGCAGCTTCAACACCAAGTAGCCATAATGAGCAACAGCCATGAACTTGTATAAGGCTGACCTGCCCAAAATTACATTGAAGGGTAAGTTGATCTGAGCAACGTCAAAGACCAACTTCTCAGTGCAATAGTTCTCCTGAGTCCCAAAGGTTATGGGGAGAGTAATGGCACCAAGTGGAGTTATGGCCCCCGGACCTACTCCGGAGAAAGGTCGGGAGGGGTGAAGGTCTGAAGGTCGGAGCTGAAGCTTGACGAAAGCTTCGAAGCTTATGAGGTTCAGCCCCGAACCTCCGTCTACCATTACGTGGTGGAGTTGGACGTTGTTGATGGTCGGAGATACCATCAATGGGAGTTGACCAGCTCCGATCATATTCCGAGGGCAGTCTGACGCGTCGAAAGTGATGGCAGTATCCATCCACTTCCGGTGCGGCTCCGCCCTGGCAGTGGGAGCCACTGAAGCCATGTCCTGCCGCATGGTCTTGAGGGCACGGCGGGAGGTAATGTCCCATGAACCACCAAAAATGGTGTTCATGTTTCTCCGACGTTCATTGTTGGAGACATCAGAGTCGTCATCAACGGAGGTGTAAACAGCCTTCAAGACCTTTTTAGGGTCCTGAAAGCCTAACTCCTCTTCAGCTGGAGCTTCATCGACTTTCTGTTTTCCTTCCCTTTATCAGAAAGGAACTTCTTCTCGGCGCTTGTTGTAGTGCTCGGCAAGGTTCTGGACCTCTCGGCAGTCTTCCAAGTTGTGGCTGTTTGACTTATGAATAGGACACCATACTATGGAGTTGCCGCCGTCTTCTGATGACGGTCGAGGTCGTTTCTTGGGGCGTGGCCCCCGACCACCCGGAGCTGCGGCAGCTGCAGCAGTAGGTGTGCCGGCCGACGGCTTTTTCTTTCTGTTGGACTTTTTCTTCTTTTTGCCACTCCCAGGGGTAGTGGCTTCGCCCTTGGAGGATTCTTTATTATCCTCCGAAGGTGGTTTGGAGTGCATTTCATGGCCCTACGCAGCTTTGGCGCACTTGTCTGCCAAGCTGAAGAGCTCCGTGATGCTGGTGATCTCCTTGATCGCCAGCTTTTCCAGCATCTTCTTGTCTCATACGCCCTGTCTAAATGCCAAAATAACAAAGGCGCTGGAGATAGAAGGGATAGTGTTTTGTACCTGGGAGAACCTCTGGATGAAGGAATGCATGGATTCTCCCCCCTTCTACGTGACAGCAAAAAGGTCCAGTTCAGTGCCTGGTCGGGTGTATGAACTCCTGAAATTGGCGGTGAACTGTTGGCACAATTTCGCCCAACTATTGATGGAGTTGGGCGGAAGGCTCATGAACCAGGACCTGGCAGTCCCAGTTAAAGCCACTGGGAAGTAGTTGTCCATTAAGGCCTCGTTACCTCCGGCTGCAAGGATTGGAGTGGAGTAAATCAGGAGAAACTCAGCGGGATTGACAGTCCCGTCAAATTTCTCCAGCAGGTGAGGCCGGAACTTTAGTGGCCATCTGACCATGCGTAGGTGCATGGACAGGGCAAAACAGCCTCCTCCTACTCCCTCAGGAGCAGGACTGTCTCGAGCCTCTCGCCTTTCACGAGCACGCACGATATGGACGCGGCCGTCCTGTTGACGGTAATGGCGATCAAGCTCCGCCCGAAGGTCATAAGTTGAAAGCCTGGTTACTGTATGGGTGTGTCTCGCCCCGGAAGGCAGTGACGTCACTTGTTGAGACACAGCACGCCTCCTATTTTGGGAAGCGTGTGGACCAAGTCTGCCCGACAAAGTCCGATACTGCGATGGGGCCCGCCCTGAGGGGCAGGACCTTGGTTGCTGATGCGATCGGCTGCTGCTGCAACCAAATGTTCCACATCAGCCCTCCACTGCCCCGTTGCACCCTGCGATGCACCCGGAGGTGGTGGGCGTTGGAGAAGAGCACGTGCAGCATGGAGCGCATGTTCAGGATTGTTGTTATTCGCTGATGCTGTGATCGACGTAGATGCCCCGTCCCGATGTCCAGCTTGATTTGCTGGTGCAGGCGGGGGTGGCGGAGGCATGACTCCTGCTGGATCCGCGGCACCTACTGGTTGTTTCATGTTGGAGGGATTGCCTCGAGCAGGTTGCGCGGCGGGGTTGCCGTTGGACGATCCAACAGTAGAGTTCACCATTCTTGAAATCTCGGGCACACCCCCTACCTGGCGCGCCAACTGTCGGAAGGTTTTTCCGGCAATTCTCCCTATACTACTGTTGGTAGCTCACAGAGTTTGTAGTTCAGTATTGGGTGCGCAGAGATTCCGAAGAGTATGGCAAATGGACACAAGGATTTACGTGGTTCGGGCCGCCTGAGCGTAATACCCTACTCCACGGGGTGTGTAGCTATTATATTGAGCGTTTAAGATCTTCTAGAGAGTTTTTAGCCCAGAGACCATGTGTTTTGTGTATCGTCGACCAGTCCTTTTATAGTACAAGCACCGGACATTACACTGTTAGCCTGGCCTGACATGTGGCCCTGTGGTTACTGATGCTTAATACACAATTAAAGAGATTAATTACCCTTAATAGCATGGTAACGGGCTTGACAATGCCGTTACCAGTATTAAGAGCCTTCCGATCGTGTGTCATTAATATGGTATTAATGACACTCAATTGGGTCTTGAAGTCTTTGATTGCCCCTTAAAGGTCCGTTGGGGGTCCACCAGTCTGATTGTTAAGGCTGAAGGTCCAGAGTTTGGACACATGGCAGCATCGGAGCAATCCGTCCTGGGACAGGTAGGTTCGGTGTAGATGTACATGTGTCAGTACCGGAGCTTCCCTCTGTCAAAGGTTAGGTCCGGAGGTGCCGCTCAAGTGTTTAGCCCAGAGCTATCCCATGTGTGGGATGTAGGTCCGGTTGCAGTATACACGTGGCAGCACCAGGACTAACCATAGATGGGAGGCAGGTCCAGTCCCGTATGACACGTGGGGTCTTTGCAGGTCTTCAACTCAGACAGGTGAAGTTCCTTCGGTCTTTTTGTAATCCCAAGGGGTATACAGTACGCAGGGTACCGACACCAGTCGTACCCATATTATCGACCATGACCAGTACCAAACCATAACCAATTCCCAAGTTTTTTTTCCTAATCATGTGAGGGTCCAGGTTGCTCATAACCGGGAGCACGGCTATCATGTTAGTTTTTAAGACACTATGGAGAGGTTGTACAACTGTACCCACGTGTTTATGATTTCATCACCTTGCAGTGACTAAGGAATCTCAATTGTGGCATCTCACACTTCCTTAGGTGTGTGGCCAAGAGATCACAAAATAGCTTTTACAAAGGGACTACTAGCATGTACGGAACCACTGAGGTTTCACCGGTGGTGATGTCTCCAAATGAGCACATCTTCAACCAAGGCCCCCCTCTTGTGACATTCGGATCCAAGGGAGTCCCGCCAACCATAACCAAACTGAATTTGACTCCCCTTCCCCGGTTCGCCAAATGATTCGAGCAATACTAGCAATACCCTAATTAATTAGATACGCCGCACCCATATTTGGCCTCGTGGTGGCACTTTAAATTCTGGATGGTCGCTCCACGAGCCGGTCCTAAGATCTAAAGCAAGCCAAACCACCATAACTTCCAACCCATCCATGTACCATGCTTGCTTAGATCACCCATTACAATGTCACATCAACCAGTTCATATTAACCATAATCTTATTATTGCATAATTAAATAGTATAATTGCTTCCCATCCCAATTAATTAAGCGAAGCAAAAAGGTAAAAAACCCTTCCCAACTCTCTACCATATATTCTAGGTGACAAGGGTGGTTAACAAAGCTAGTAAACTTCCTACCGTAGGATTCCCATCAAATTGACACAGGCATCCAGTTTTGAAAACAAAGCATTTATTGTCAAAACAGGATCAATATGTTCAAGGACACTTGCCTTGCTCTTGGGCTTGGTCTGGATCAAATACTTCAAATTCCTGGTGCTGGAGATCCTCCGTAGGACCCTCTAGCGCAAATCCGTCTAATCTGCACAATAAACATACAAGACAAGAATCACAATCAATAAGTGCACATATATTACTCAATATGACATGATATGCATGATTAATGCAATTATGAAGTAAAACTAGTTAATAAGTGGCTTTTAATGTTTACTAATCAATTACAATGGTCATTAATAAGTCTACACAGGTTTGGAGTTGATTCGAATCGATTTAGAATTAATTCAGCAGGAAATAAATCGCAAAATCGGACAAGTCCGTAGGAGGCCGGACTAGTCCGCCCTTCGCAGAAGCAGCGAACTATGGTTTTTTAGATCGATGTGAATTTGGAGAAACGGGGTTGAATTCACGTGAGAAAATGGAAGTAGAAGGTATACCAGTTGTTTAGAACTCCAAAAAATCAAGAGTTTTGGAGGCAACATTTGGATCTTGAAGATCTAGGGTTGATGAAGATCTTGATGGTGGATGGTTGATGAAGAACAAAACTTGATGGAGATCTCGATCCTCTTTCATTTCTTGTAACACCCTCATTTTCGTGCATCATGCCCTACATACACTCATATACATGTTTAACATTAACCCATAACAAGAGGAACGAGTTTAAAATTGATTTGGAGCAAAAACCGCACTTAAAACTCAGGAAAGTGCAGACTAGTCCGATTTTACTGAGGACTAGTCCGATTTCTCTCTGACTAAAAACAGACTTGTCCGTTTTTGCTGCGGACTAGTCTGATTTTTGGCACTAGAAACTTTCATACTTGTCTGATTTTGTGCGGACTAGTCCGATATTCCATGAATCCTTGAAATTTGCTAAGTCCCTGGACTTTTCCAGACTAGTCCGGTGTTCCAGCGGACTTGTCCATTTTCCTCTCTGTTTAAAGTCGGACTTGTCCGATGTTTGGCCAGACTTGTCCGATTTTCTCTCTGGACAACTTCGGACTAGTCCGGTCCTTTCAGGACTTGTCCGATATTTTGCGACTCCGAGTTGATCTTTTGTTTTACAACTTGTTTCTTGGGTTTCATGTTAAGTGGGCCTAGGGACGTCGTGCCTAACTCTTTTAGAGCCCATGTGGGACTCTAAACCGGCCTCTACTTATCCCAAAACTCGAAATCCATCTAACCCTAGCCTCCACCTCTATATAAATAGCCCCACCCCTTGGATTGACATCTATTTGCCACTTTTCCACCCACTCAAACCCTAGTTCGTGGGGAGCCACCATCAAGGAGGGAGGAGAAGATCCCAAGCAAGAATAAGAAGAGGAGGAAACGGAAGAGGATCAAGATCTCCACCAAGTTTCGTCCTTCACCACCAATTCATCCCCAAGTTCATCACCAACCTTAGATCATCAAGATCCAAGTGTTACCTCCATGTTTCTTGATTCATTGGAGTTCTAAACACCTGGTATACCTTCTATTATCTTTTCCTTATGAGAATTCAACCCCTAATCTCAAAATTTACGTCGATCTAGAAAACCCTAATCTTCTGATCTCGCAGAGTGCGGACTTGTCCGGTCCCTAGCGGACTAGTCCGATCTTCCTGGTTAAATTGGGTTGAATTAATTCTAAAATTTGATCTAATCGAATCCAAACCTGTATAAACTTGTTAAAAGCTATTAGAACTAGTTAGTGATCATTAAAAGCAATCTAGTAACAAGTTCTACCTTGCATTTGCATCAATCATGCATGTCATGTCATATTGAGTAATATTTGTGCACTCTTTGATTGTGTTTCTTGTCTTGTATGTTTATTGTGTGGATTAGACGAATTTGCGCTAGAGAGTGCCGCGGAGGATCTACATCACCAAGAGGTTGAAGGATTTGACCCTAATCAACAGCAAGAGCAAGGCAAGTGTCCTTGAAGCATATTGATCCTGTTTTAAAATAAATGTTTTGTTTGCAAACTACATGCTTGTATCAATTTGATGGGAATCCTATTGTAGGAAGTTTACTAGATTTGTTAAACCACCCTTGTCACCTGGAATTTATGGTAGAGAGTCGGGAAGGGTTTTTACCTTTTGCATCGCTTAATTAATTGGGATGGGAAACCACTATATTATTTAATTATGCATTAATGGTATATGGATTAACATGAACTGGTCAATACGGTATGGTAATGTGTGATCTAAGCAAACCTGGTATGTGGATGGGTTGGATGTTATGATGGTTTTGCTTGCTTTAGATCTAAGGACCGGTTCATGCGAGAATAAGCCAGGACTACAGTGCCACCACGAGGCCAAGTATGGGTGCGACGTAGCTGATTAATTAGGGCTTTGCCAGTGCTATTTGGACCATTATGGATGCTCGGGGAAGGGGTAGTCGGATTAGGTTTGTTGATGATTGGTAGAACTACTCTGGGATCCGAATGGCTCAAGTGGGGGCCCTTGGTTGAATATGTGCTCAATTGGAGACATCGCCACCAGTGAAACCTCAGTGGGGTCTAAATAGGCTAGTAATCCCTTTGTAAAGGCTATTTTGTGATCTCTTGGCCACACACCGACGGAAGAGTGAGACGACATAATAGAGGTTCTAGTCATCGAAAGGTGATGAAATCACGAACACGTGGGTAAAGTGGTACAAACTCTGCAGAGTTAAATAAAACTATCATGATAGCCGTGCTCCCAGTTATGAGCAGCTGGAAAACTTCCATGGTTAGAGGGAATTCGATATTGGGATGGTATTTGGGATGGTTATGGTTGGTATTATGGTTATGGATTAATTTCTGGTATTAAATATGGTTATTGGCGAATGGTGAAATCTGGAATTATGGATGAGGATGGTGAATTGTGGACTGGTATTATGGTATTACTTATGATTATGATGGGTTTACTTCACATACATATAATATATTGCTTTTCAAAAGTTTTCATGTACTTTTCAGCACTTTACTATTATTATTGTCGTCATTTGGATAAGCCACATGTCATACTTTCCACACTTGCTGAGTACGACATGTACTCACTCTTGCAATCCCCCCCCCCCCAACAATTGCAGGTCAGGATTGGGAGTTTAATGGCGATAATGCGGAGTTCTACGCCGTGTCTACCGTCAGCTTTGCCTGTGGTGTTATTGGAGCTGCGCTATACCCTATTGCTTATGCTGCCTAGCTGTTTAGTTTGCTTAATTAGTTTATTTCTGCTGCATTAGTTGAACTTGTCATAAATATTCATTAGAGCTTGTATTCGAGGATAATATGGTTTGTGTAATAAAATTTGGTTAATTAATCTTGTTCTGTGGTAATTTTCTGTATACTCTTTTGTGATTGCATTCGTGTATGTGTGATGAACATCCTGGGCACACATATGCGTTAGCTTGGTTCATTTTTTCGGAACCGGGCGTCACATTTCTCCTCTTCTTCTTATTGCTCGAGATATCCTTCTCCCTCCTTGATGGTGGATCTCCACGAATTAGGGTTTGGGTGGAATTTCAATTGAGGCAAAAGGATGTTAAGTCAAGGGGTGGGGTTGTTTTTATAGAGGTGGAGGCTAGGGTTTGATGGGACTCGAGTTTAGAGGCCAGTTTGGGGTCCTACATGGGCTCCAAAAAGAGTTAGACACGATGTCCTTAGGCCCTCTTAAGGTAAAACCTAAAAACAAATCGTGAAACAAAAGGTCAACACAGAATCGCGATTTATCGAACAAGTCCGAAAAGGGTCGGACTAGTCCGAAGTTAGACAGAGAGATCTCGAACAAGTCCGAACTATATCGGACAAGTCCGAACTTGGTCAGAGAGAAACCAGACAAGTCTGGCCAAAATCGGACAAGTTCGATTTTAGTGAGAGGGAAAACGGACAAGTCCGCTGGAATACCAAACAAGTTCGAACAAGTCTAGGGACTTAGCAAAATTTCGAGGAATTGAAATACCGTACTAGTCCGCAATGGACCGAACAAGTCCGAAATTGTCCAGAGGCAAAAACAGACTAGTCCGGAGCAAAAACAGACTAGTCTGATGGAGGTCAGAGAGAAATCGGACTAGTCCGCACAAACACCGGACTAGTCCGCACTGCCCAAAATTCTTAAGCGCGGTTTTTGCTCTAAATTCATTTTAAACTTATTTCTCTTTTTGTGGATTAATGTTAGACATGTATTAGAATGTATGCAATGCATGATGCACGAAAATGAGGGTGTTACAACCGAGGAATAGCCAGTTACACAACCCTACTTTATGCTTCATGCATAGATGGGTGGCTATGACTATGTTCCCTAGAGGAGATGTAAAGGTAGTGCGTGATGCGGAGTTCTAGGTCGTGTCTACTGTCAGCTTTGCTTGTGCTGTTATTGGAGCTGCGCTATACCCTATTGCTTATGCTGCCTAGCTGTTTAGTTTGCTTAATTAGTTTATTTCCGCTGCATTAGTTGAACTTGTCATAAATATTCATTAGAGCTTGTATTCGATGATAATATGGTTTTTGTAATAAAACTTGGTTAATTAATCTTGTTCTGTGGTAATTTTCTGTATACTCTTTTGTGATTGCATTCGTGTATGTGTGATGAACATCCTGGGCACACATATGCGTTAGCTTGGTTCATTTTTTCGGAACCGGGCGTCACAGATTGGTATCAGAGCCACAGGTTGACCGTAGGACGCAGCCTAGATAGAATGGACACTCTAGAGCACATAGGGGCACTCAGGAATCGATGTGTTTTTGCTTGGTGTGTTGTTGCTATATATATTTTTTGCTTGTGTGCTTAATAGAGGATTATGGGATGCTTTAGCATTACCATGTCTACGTAGGCTAGCTAGTTGTTTAGTTTCATATCCCTTGATGCATTTAGTTGGGGACGTTCTTTAATTCTTACCTATTGCTTTCCTTCAGATGGTGAGGACTCGCAACTAGAGGGATGGCAATGATTAGGAGGAGAACAATGGAGTGTCTTAGAACAACGTTGGACAAGGATCTACTCAGGGAGCTATCATTATTGAGCAGCTTTTGGCTATGCAAAACCAGCTCATGCAGACCATGATACAGACTATGGGACAGCTGCAGGATGGCAACATCAACAATCAGCCCCACATGCCTCCACTGCCACCCCCGCCTCCTCATAACCGATTCGGAGAGTTTATGAGGACTAGGCCGCCGACCTTTGCTCAAGCTGCCGACCCTATGGATGCAGATGATTGGCTCAAGTCCGTGGAGAAGAAGCTAGCTATTGTCCAATGCAGTGACCGGGAGAAGGTCTTGTTTGCTTCTAATCAACTAGTTGGAGCAGCTACGGATTGGTGGGATGCTTATTGCAATGCTCATGAGAACCAAGAGAGAATAACTTGGGCCAAATTCAAGAAGAATTTTCGTTCTCATTATGTGCCCGAGGGTGTTATGATCTTGAAGAGGCAAGAATTTGAGAATTTAAGGCAAGGGAGATCAAGCGTGAGAGAATATCTCAATAAGTTCACTCAACTCTCAAGGTATGCGCCTGAGGATGTTAGTCGGGACAGCCGGAAGCAATATTTGTTCATGAGGGGCTTGAACAATGAAATCCAAGTGCAACTACTCAATTGTGACTATGCAAATTTTCAGAAGCTTGTGGACAAAGCGATTGTGGTTGAGAACAAGATTCGTGAGATGGAGCAAGAAAATAAGAGAAAGGCACCAAATCAAGGACAGCAACAAGGAAGTAATGTGCGCCCTCGCCTTGCACCACCCAATGCGCCCTATTACAGCTCCTCTATTCCTGCTCAACGCCCTGGTTATGCACCACGCCCAACTCAGTTTGTGCAGCACCGCCCTGTCATGCAAGCACCTAGGCCTCCAATGCCTTATGCGCCTTGTGCTAATTTTCCTGGTGCAAATGCTCAAAACCAAGCTCGTCCCAATAATTCTGGTGGAGTTAAGAAGTGTTATACTTGTGGAGAAGCTGGACACTTTGCGCATCAATGTCCTAAGTCAGGCCTTGGTCAAGAAAGCAATGTGTTGAGGCAAAACCCAAGACCCAATGGAGGACAACCACAAGGGAACCGCGGACAACTGAATTTTACTCGTGGCAACGTGAACCATGTCTCTACGGAGGAGGCTCAACAAGCAGATGACGTGGTCATTGGTATGTTTCTCGCCAACTCCAAACCCGCAACTATGTTATTTGATTCTGGAGCATCGCATTCATTCATTGCATGGAAGTATGTTGCCAAGAATAGTTTGCCTATCTCTCATATGAAGTTTACTCTATTGGTTAAGTCTCCTGGAGGAGAGATGAGGACAGTAAGACTTAGAATAAGGGGGGTAGACTTCTCCGCCAACCTCATTGTTTTGGACTCTCAAGGATTGGACATTATACTTGGTATGGACTGGTTGAGGAAGCACAATGGAGTTATTGAGTGTGCCATGAAGACGGTGAAGTTGACCAACGAAGAAGGGATCACCGTAGAATTTGAAGCATCTCAAACCGCACCGAAGCAATTGGAGTTGAATCATATGGACGGTGCCGCAATTGAGGAGATTTCGGTGGTGTGTGAATATTTGGATGTTTTTCCAGACGAGTTGCCAGGTATGCCACCCGATCGAGACATTGAGTTTGTTATTGATTTAATACCTGGAACTGCACCTATAGCTAAGAGGTCGTATAGGATGCCTCCTATGGAATTAGCGGAGCTCAAGAAGCAAATTCAAGAGAAATTAGAGAAGGGTTTTATTCGCCCTAGCTCTTCGCCTTGGGGAGCGCCCGTTCTATTTGTGGACAAGAAGGATGGATCCCAAAGGATGTGTGTGGATTACCGAGCTCTCAACGAGGTAACAATCAAGAACAAGTACACCTTGCCACGCATAGAAGACTTGTTTGAGCAGATGAAGGGTGTTTGTGTCTTCTCTAAGATTGATTTGAGGTCGGGATACTTTCAAATGAAGATTAGACCATCGGACATACCCAAGATAGCTTTTAGGACACGGTATGGATCTTATGAGTACACTGTGATGTCTTTTGGATTGACAAACGCGCCTGTCTACTTTATGTACCTCATGAATAAGGTCTTCATGGAGTACTTGGATAGATTTGTTGTGGTGTTTATTGATGACATTATGATCTACTCGAAGGATGAGAAAGAACATGAGGAACACTTGAGGCTTACATTGCAGAAATTGAGGGAGCATCGATTGTATGCCAAGTTCAACAAGTGTCAATTTTGGTTGAGAGAGGTGTCATTTTTGTATCATATAATTTCAGGGGGAGGAGTATCGGTTGACCCCGAAAAAGTGAGAGACGTGTTGAAGTGGGAACCGCCGCAAAATGTCAAGGAAATAAGGAGTTTTCTTGGGATGGCTGGATATTACCGTAGATTCATCAAGGACTTTTCCAAGATAGACAAGCCTATGATGGAGTTCCTAATGAATGGCAAGGCTTTCCGATGGACTGAAGCTTGTCAAAACAGTTTTGAGGAGTTAAAGAAGAGGTTGACAACAGCCCTAGTTTTGGTATTGCCGGATGTAAGCAAGAGTTTTGACATTTATTGCGATGCATCAAGACAAGGACTTGGATGTGTATTGATGCAAGAACGTCAAGTGGTCGCCTATGCATCAAGACAATTGAAGAAACATGAGCAGAATTACCCAACACATGATTTAAAACTTGCAGCCGTGGTACATGCATTGAAGATTTGGAGGCACTATATTCTTGGACATAGGTGTGAAATTTATACGGATCATAAGAGTTTGAAGTATATTTTCACACAAACGGATCTGAACTTGAGGCAACGAAGATGGTTGGAGCTCATCAAAGATTATGATTTGGGGGTCAACTATCATCCGGGAAAAGCCAACGTAGTGGCCGATGCTTTGAGTAGAAAGGGAGTAAGTCATCGACTCACAGTTCGAGCGTTACCATTCGAGTTATGTAAGGAGTTTGAAAGGTTGACCTTGCTCTGTAAATGAGATGGATATGATGGAGTTAAATCCAACCTTGGAGCAAGGAATTTGAGAAGCACAAACCACGGATGAGGAGATCAAGCAAATCAAGGAAAGGATCGAGGAAGGGAGAGAATTCAGATTTGATGAAGACGAGCATGGTGCCTTATGGCTTGGAAAGAGGATCGTTGTGCCTAATGTAAAGCATATTCAGGAGACAATATTAAAGGAGGCACATGACTCGCCTTACTCAATTCACCCTGGTTGTACAAAGATGTACAAAGACTTGAAGACTTGCTATTGGTGGGATAGCATGAAAAAGGACATAGCTGAATACGTAGCATTGTGTGATGTGTGCCAACGAGTTAAGGCGGAACATCAAAGGCCAGCCGGATTATTGCAACCGTTGAAGATTCCGGAATGGAAGTGGGAAGAAATTGGAATGGACTTCATAGTTGGGTTACCACGTACTCAGTCCGGGTATGAGTCAATTTGGGTATTGTGGATCGCTTAACCAAGTCAGCTCATTTTGTCCCTGTGAAGACCAAATATAGAGCTGCACGATTGGCCGAAATATACATGGAGCATATTGTGTGTCGACACGGAGTCCCGAAGAAGATCGTGTCGGATAGAGGTTCTCAATTTACCTCCAGATTTTGGCAAAAATTGCATGAAGCTTTGGGAACGAGGTTGAATTTTAGTTCAGCATATCATCCTCAAATGGATTGACAAACCGAGAGGACCAATCAGATTTTGGAGGACATGTTAAGAGCTTGTGCTTTAAATTATGGGAAGAGTTGGGACAAAAGCTTGCCATACGCGGAATTTTCATACAACAATAGTTACCAAGCAAGTTTGAAGATGTCACCATATGAAGCGCTTTATGGGAGGAAGTGTAGGACACCTTTGTTCTGGAATGAGGCAGGAGAAACTCAAGTATTTGGTCCGAATGTGTTGCAAGAAGCCGAAAAGCATGTCCAAATAATTCGTGAAAACTTGAGGGCTGCCCAACCAAGGCAAAAAGGCTATGCGGACAATAGGAGAAGGAAACTAGCCTTTGAAGTGGGAGATTTTGTTTACCTCAAGGTGTCACCAATGAGAGGTCATAAGAGGTTTAACATAAGGGGCAAGCTCGCACCTCGCTATATTGGACCGTTTAAGAATTTGGACAAAAGAGGAGAAGTAGCATATAAGTTGGAGATGCCAGCTCATATTTCAGACGTACATGATGTCTTTTATGTTTCCCAGCTCAAGAAGTGCTTGAGAGTATCGGAAGAACAAGTGCCAATGGAAGAATTGGAATTAGAGGAAGATTTGACTTATGCCGAGCAACCGATCAAAATCTTGGAAACCAAGGACAGGGTCACAAGGAACAAGGTCATTAGAAGGTGTAAAGTTCAATGGAAGCACCACACCGAAAAAGAAGCAACTTGGGAGCTAGAAGATGATCTCAAGAAGGATTTTCCCTATCTTTTCTCTTCTGCGTCGAATCTCGAGGGCGAGATTCATTTTAAGGGGGGTAGGTTTGTAACACCCTCATTTTCATGCATCATGCCCTACATACACTCATATACATGTTTAACATTAACCCACAACAAGAGGAACGAGTTTAAAATTGATTTGGAGCAAAAACTGCACTTAAAACGCAGGAAAGTGTGGACTAGTCCGATTTTACTGAGGACTAGTCCGATTTCTCTCTGACTAAAAACGGACTTGTCCGTTTTTGCTCGGACTAGTCTGATTTTTGGCACCGGAAACTTTCGAACTTGTTCGATTTTGTGCGGACTAGTCCGATATTCCATGAATCCTTGAAATTTGCTAAGTCCCTGGACTTTTCCGGACTAGTCCGGTGTTCCAGCGGACTTGTCTGTTTTCCTCTCTATTTAAAGTCGGACTTGTCCGATGTTTGGCCAGACTTGTCCGATTTTCTCTGTGGACGACTTCGGACTAGTCCGGTCCTTTCCGGACTTGTCCGATATTTTGCGACTCCGAGTTGATCTTTCGTTTTACGACTTGTTTCTTGGGTTTCACATTAAGTGGGCCTAGGGACGTCGTGCCTAACTCTTTTAGAGCCCATGTGGGACTCTAAACGGCCTCTACTCATCCCAAAACTCGAAATCCATCTAACACTAGCCTCCACCTCTATATAAGCAGCCCCACCCCTTGGATTGACATCTATTTGCCACTTTTCCACCCACCCAAACCCTAGTTCGTGGGGAGCCACCATCAAGGAGGGAGAAGAAGATCCCAAGCAAGAAGAAGAAGAGGAGGAAACGGAATAGGATCAAGATCTCCACCAAGTTTTGTCCTTCACCACCAATTCATCCCCAAGTTCATCACCAACCCTAGATCATCAAGATCCAAGTGTTACCTCCATGTTTCTTGATTCATTGGAGTTCTAAACACCTGGTATACCTTCTATTCTCTTTTCCTTACGAGAATCAACCCCTAATATCCAAATTTACGTCGATCTAGAAAACTCTAATCTTCTGATCTCGCAGAGTGCGGACTTGTCCGGTCCCTAGCGGACTAGTCCGATCTTCCTGGTTAAATTGGGTTGAATTAATTCTAAAATTTGATCTAATCGAATCCAAACCTGTATAAACTTGTTAAAAGCTATTAGAACTAGTTAGTGATCATTAAAAGCAATCTAGTAACAAGTTCTACCTTGCATTTGCATCAATCATGCATGTGATGTCATATTGAGTAATATCTGTGCACCCTTTGATTGTGTTTCTTGTCTTGTATGTTTATTGTGTGGATTAGATGGATTTGCGCTAGAGAGTGCCGCGGAAGATCTACAACACCAAGAGTTTGAAGGCTTTGACCCTAATCAACAGCAAGAGCAAGACAAGTGTCCTTGAAGCATATTGATCCTGTTTTAAAATAAATGTTTTGTTTGCAAACTGCATGCATGTGTCAATTTGATGGGAATCCTATGGTAGGAAGTTTACTAGATTTGTTAAACCACCCTTGTCACATGGAATTTATGGTAGAGAGTCGGGAAGGGTTTTTACCTTTTGCATCGCTTAATTAATTGGGATGGGAAACCACTATATTATTTAATTATGCATTAATGGTATATGGATTAACATGAACTGGTCAATACGGTATGTTAATGGGTGATCTAAGCAAGCCTGGTATGTGGATGGGTTGGATGTTATGGTGGTTTTGCTTGCTTTAGATCTAAGGACCGGTTCATGCGAGAATAAGCCAGGACTACAGTGCCACCACAAGGCCAAGTATGGGTGTGGCGTAGCTGATTATTAGGGCTTTGCCAGTGCTATTTGGACCATTATGGATGCTTGGGGAAGGGGTAGTCGGATTGGGTTTGTTGATGATTGGTGGGACTACCCTGGGATCCGAATGGCTCAAGTGGGGGCCCATGGTTGAAGATGTGCTCAGTTGGAGACATCGCCACCGGTGAAACCTCAGTGGGGTCTAAATAGGCTAGTAATCCCTTTGTAAAGGCTATTTTGTGATCTCTTGACCACACACCAATGGAAGTGTGAGACGGCATAATAGAGGTTCTAGTCATCGAAAGGTGATGAAATCACGAACACGTGGGTAAAGTGGTACAAACTCTGCAGAGTTAAATAAAACTATCATGATAGCCGTGCTCCCGGTTATGAGCACCTGGACAACTTCCATGATTAGAGGGAATTCGATATTGGGATGGTATTTGGGATGGTTATAGTTGGTATTATGGTTATGGATTAATTTCTGGTATTGAATAAGGTTATTGGCGAATGGTGAAATATGGTATTACTTATGATTATGATGGGTTTACTTCACATATATATAATATATTGCTTTTCAAAAGTTTTCATGTACTTTTCAGCACTTCGCCATTATTATTGTCGTCATTTGAATAAGACACATGTCATACTTTCCACACTTGCTGAGTACGACATGTACTCACTCTTGCAACCCCCCCCCCCCCCCCCACCAACAGTTGCAGGTCAGGATTGGGAGTTTAATGGCGATAATGCGGAGTTCTAGGCCATGTCTACCGTCAGCTTTGCCTGTGGTGTTATTGGAGCTGCACTATACCCTATTGCTTATGCTGCCTAGCTGTTTAGTTTGCTTAATTAGTTTATTTCCGCTGCATTAGTTGAACTTGTCATAAATATTCATTAGAGCTTGTATTCGAGGATAATATGGTTTGTGTAATAAAACTTGGTTAATTAATCTTGTTCTGTGGTAATTTTCTGTATACTCTTTTGTGATTGCATTCGTGTATGTGTGATGAACATCCTGGGCACACATATGTGTTAGCTTGGTTCATTTTTTCGGAACCGGGCGTCACATTTCTCCTCTTCTTCTTCTTGCTCGGGATATCCTTCTCCCTCCTTGATGGTGGATCTCCACAAATTAGGGTTTGGGTGGACTTTCAATTGAGGCAAAAGGATGTTAAGTCAAGTGGTGGGGTTGTTTTTATAGAGGTGGAGGCTAGGGTTTGATGGGACTCGAGTTTAATATGGGTAGAGGCCGGTTTGGGGTCCTACATGGGCTCCAAAAAGAGTTAGACATGATGTCCTTAGGCCCACTTAAGGTAAAACCTAAAAACAAATCGTGAAACAAAAGATCAACACAGAATCGCGATTTACCGAACAAGTCCGAAAAGGGTCGGACTAATCCGAAGTTAGACAGAGAGATCTCGGACAAGTCCGAACTATATCGGACAAGTCCGAACTTGGTCAGAGAGAAACCAGACAAGTCTGGCCAAAATCGGACAAGTTCGATTTTAGTGAGAGGGAAAACGGACAAGTCCGCTGGAATACCGAACAAGTTCAAACAAGTCTAGGGACTTAGCAAAATTTCGAGGAATTGAAATACCGGACTAGTCCGCAATGGACCGAACAAGTCCGAAACTGTCCAGAGGCAAAAACAGACTAGTCCGGAACAAAAACAGACTAGTCTGATGGAGGTCAGAGAGAAATCGGACTAGTCCGCACAAACACCGGACTAGTCTGCACTGCCCAAAATTCTTAAGCGCAGTTTTTGCTCTAAATTCATTTTAAACTTATTTCTCTTTTTTTGGATTAATGTTAGACATGTATTAGAATGTATGCAATGCATGATGCACGAAAATGTGGGTGTTACAACCGAGGAATAGCCAGTTACACAACCCTACTTTATGCTTCAAGCATAGATGGGTGGCTATGACTATGTTCCCTAGAGGAGATGTAAAGGTAGTGTGTGATGCGGAGTTCTAGGTCGTGTCTACCGTCAGCTTTGCTTGTGGTGTTATTGGAGTTGCGCTATACCCTATTGCTTATGCTGCCTAGCTGTTTAGTTTGCTTAATTAGTTTATTTCCGCTGCATTAGTTGAACTTGTCATAAATATTCATTAGAGCTTGTATTCGAGGATAATATGGTTTGTGTAATAAAACTTGGTTAATTAATCTTGTTCTGTGGTAATTTTCTATATACTCTTTTGTGATTGCATTCGTGTATGTGTGATGAACATCCTGGGCACACATATGTGTTAGCTTGGTTCATTTTTTCGGAACCGGGCGTCACATTTCTCCTCTTCTTCTTCTTGCTCGGGATATCCTTCTCCCTCCTTGATGTTGGATCTCCACAAATTAGGGTTTGGGTGGACTTTCAATTGAGGAAAAAGGATGTTAAGTCAAGTGGTAGGGTTGTTTTATAGAGGTGGAGGCTAGGGTTTGATTGGACTCGAGTTTAATATGGGTAGAGGCCAGTTTGGGGTCCTACATGGGCTCCAAAAAGAGTTAGACATGATGTCCTTAGGCCCACTTAAGGTAAAACCTAAAAACAAATTGTGAAACAAAAGATCAACACAGAATCGTGATTTACCGAACAAGTCCGAAAAGGGTCGCACTAGTCTGAAGTTAGACAGAGAGATCTCGGACAAGTCCGAACTATATCGGACAAGTCCGAACTTGGTCAGAGAGAAACCAGACAAGTCTGGCCAAAATCGGACAAGTTCGATTTTAGTGAGAGGGAAAACGGACAAGTCCGCTGGAATACCGAACAAGTTCAAACAAGTCTAGGGACTTAGCAAAATTTCGAGGAATTGAAATATTGGACTAGTCCGCAATGGACCGAACAAGTCCGAAACTGTCCAGAGGCAAAAACAGACTAGTCCGGAGCAAAAACAGACTAGTCTGATGGAGGTCGGAGAGAAATCGGACTAGTCCGCACAAACACCGGACTAGTCCGCACTGCCCAAAATTCTTAAGCGCAATTTTTGCTCTAAATTCATTTTAAACTTATTTCTCTTTTTGTGGATTAATGTTAGACATGTATTAGAATGTATGCAATGCATGATGCACGAAAATGAGGGTGTTACAACCGAGGAATAGCCACTTACACAACCCTACTTTATGCTTCATGCATAGATGGGTGGCTATGACTATGTTCCCTAGAGGAGATGTAAAGGTAGTGCGTGGTGATGAGCTGAAAATTTTATTTGCCATGATTAAAAAGATAAAAGTTGCTTCAGTTATTGTCATGATGACACAATGGTTAGATTACATTCCAAGAACAGGGCCAATTGAATGCACTTCATTGATTACTTGTATTGCTACTAGGGTAGGAGCACTAGAATATTCTTGACTTGAGTATATTGAAAATGAAAGAGAATTAATTAATGAAGATTATTTAGTGCAAGGACATACCCTTAAGCATGATCAAGATGGCTCTTTGTTATTTTGTTATCCCTACTTTGTCAATGAAATTCGGTTACCTAACCCGGATTATCATTTGTACAAATGCCAGAGGCTAACCATTGATCTTCTTCGCATCGAGGAAGCCTGAAGAAGTAATGTCTCTGGCAGGGTAACTAGAAGCCGTACTAGGAGAGCATACGTGCCTCCGACAACCTCCACAGTCCATGAGTACTAAGAGGAAGAGGACCCAATGGGTGATGCACCTAGATGGACTCAACCTCCATCGTATGAGACCGAAGGTTTGTCTTGGCATGGATGGCCAGGTGCCAGAAGGGAGCCACCCCTATCCACATCAAGCTCTAGCAGCTTGCCTCCAACGTCCATGAGAAGATGTCGTTCCACTTCAACTAGATGTCATCATGACTATAGCCAAAGAATGATGGATCTCACTAGACGTATTGAAGAGCTTGAAGTGACACTCTCCAAGGGCATGTCGAATGTACCCAAGACTGGCAACAACACATGGACCCTCAATTCACCAACTTCAACTCCACGCTACAACAACAAGCCGATCTTGCAGCATACTTCCATCATCAAGGGTTCAACCTTCATCACGGAGGTGAGTGAAGAACAAGCTTGGGGGAGGACCCCCACTTGAGGTAAATTGTATCACACCCTTTGCATATTTATTTTCCATTCACCCATCATCCACCTTGCATATAAAAAAAGTAAAGTAGGATATATTTGTTTTCAAATAAAATAAAAGATGTGTTGTATGAATGACTTCGAATTCACATAGATGGAATGATGAATAGTTGCTCTGTTTTAATTTTCCTAATCACAACTTACTACTCTCCAACATATTGCTCTAATTGGCTAAAATTACTTTTGCCTTGATTTGGAAATTGTGGGTAGCAAAAGATTAATCCATTCTATGTTGTGAGATATGATATAGTGACATGGCTATCATTCCTAGTTTGAAAGTGAAACTTGGATTTCTGGAGAAAATTCTAAAAACATTTAAGTTACTCTCATTTGATTGAAAATACCTACCAAAGCCATATGATACATCACATTGATAGACCTTATGCATATGCTATTTGTCTTCACATTGAGCTTTGTCAAACTAGTATAGACCTATGTGAGATTTCATTCATTACTTTTTGAATTCAAGACTTCACTTGCACATGCTATACTTCTACACTAGAAGTAAGAAAAATTCCATCATACCACCATTTCACAATAAAAAAAGGGAACTCCATATCATTAATGCTTAGTACTCTCTCCAAAATTGCATAAAAAGGGAGTAGAAGACATGGATAAAAGAAAAAAAAAGAAAATGCATGATTACATCATAAGCATTAGAAAAAAAAAGAAAAAAAGTAGCCGTGTTTCATCCCTGCAAAATAAGAGAGTCCACTCAAAAAGGAGTCATCTCCAATATCCACATCTGCCTCCATTCCATCACACATGCACAAATCTGGAATCAAATTGTTTTGAATTGATTTTTCTTAAGGCTTGCTCTTTTGAGTTAGCAATATTATGTGTTGCAAATATGCCTACTATATTCCCTACCAAGCTCCACATACAAGCCTTATGTAGAGGTAGGATGAATTTAACAAAATGCCTTGGTGAGGATATATTTCCACTACAAAAAAAAGGTGAGACCAAGAGAATCAAATTGACATACTTAAAATCTAATTTGAACTCTCCGGAATTTGAGTGGAACTTGATTTCTAGGGTAGGTGTGCTCCATTTGTTGTTCTATCTTTCAACCACCCATGAATAGGAGAAAGTAGGCCCATAATAACATGAGATGGGTGAAGTACCATGCCAATTTTTGCAATACTAGGTATAGTATTTTGTTGTGCACATGGTACTTTTGAAAAGTAGAACATTGTAGCAACTCCTGATCATCAACCTAAAGTATTGACTTTGCTCGGGACGAGCAAAGGATAAGCTTGGGGGAGTTTTTTGATGGCTATTATATACCAATTTCACCCGTCAATATAACTCAATTATGTGAAGGAAATATCATTTATTTCACACATCACCTTTCTATTTAACCTATTTCCACTTGTCCTTGACGAAAATGGTGCATGCAGGTATTTTATACAGAATTGAAGTGAAGCAAGGGATGGATCCTATAAATTATCATCCCAGCCAATCAAGTGTTGACATGTGGCACCACATGGATCAAATGGCCCACAAACAGAAGTATATGAGGCCATCCAACGATGTAGAACACATATCAAGGGATGGGACCCACCTGGAAGTCACCCCAAGAAAGCACAGACCGTTTGGAGGACTTACCAAGTTGGTCGACCCCCCTAGTCAGCCAACCTGGTCTTTCCTTCAAACTCAGTCAGCTTCCACGTGTTCGCTTGTCTCGACTTGAAGAAGTTAGTGGTGACTGATTCACGCGCTTTTGGTGGCGGGAACTGACCCTTCTCCAAGATATAAATAGGACCCCTCACCCCTCACTTCAACACATACCACTTGAGTATTCACCTATTGTATCCACTACTCTCCATAGGTTTAGAGGAGAATAGGCTATAGAGAGAAGAGCCTCTAGTCCATAGTCCATGTAGGAGAGGAGTAAAAGGAATCTCTTCCCAATTCCTAATTGGGAAAGGTGTGGCTCTTATATTCCTATTTGTATTTGTGACTTTGCTCTTAATAAAGATGATATCTTTAGTCTTCTATTGTTCATATACTTGGATGAAGCGTTTCTTGTTTGATTGTGGATTCCATTTATGTGGTAGGAGTAGTATTTATGATTATGCTATACCATTCTCATTATATCATCATAAAAACTACAAACCCCCACTATAGTCGAATTAATATGAATCACTTATGCTTTGAATTAACATTGGTTTAACGGTGATTTCGTTTATTGCCTTAGAATGGCTTGTGCCTAGGCTCTTAAGGTAATTACATAATATACTAGCATGGTTCTAGGATAGAAAGTAGCGTTGAATGTCTCGTAGGCTCATGGATTGAAGAGGTAGGCAGTAGGTGGTGTCAGTCCTATCCGTCTTTTGTAATTCTCCACGTTCGGCTATGCCACAGGCTCTTGGCGGGAGTCGTCCTAGTGTTGCTAGGGGTAAACCCTTGCCCGATGTGTTAATCCACTTAGCATGAGAATTCATAATTAACATGATCATTAGTAACTAACTTATGCTATGTATTTGTACATTAGAAGCATAGTAGTAGTCTCTACCTAACTCTTAGCCTAGTCCCTCTTTGCCTCGTTTACCCCCCTTAGTACAATGCTCTTGTGTGTGTCACACTACCTCGAAACTATCATTTATCATCCATACTTGCTAGAACTCTACCTAGACCAACCTAACCTCTCCATTTGATGATTGCTTTGCTTCCACCTAGCCTTCCTTCGGGAGAATATAAATGACACTCTTTGGGAATACTCTAAAAGGGGAAATGCGACATCGATAGATTTCGTGCGCTTGTAGATTTACATGTGTAATCTAAAATCTAATAGCAAACATTTCTGGCACTCCAGCCAAGGATGCTTGGTTAGTAGTGCGTAGGAAGTATCAATAGCATCACACACCATCAACGTGAAGAAACGTCAACAGCGGGCCCTTTGGAAGGTGCCTGAGCTGGATGCTCATCAACACGAAGAACGTCGACAGCAGGCCCCTGGCTTATAGGAGACCAAAGAAACATTCTTAGCAACAAAGGGAGAACGAGAGAGGGTACTCACGAATCGGCGCTAGTTGCCATAATGTAGAAGAGCGTCGACAGGCCCAATGGGAGGTGCTAGAGTTGGATGCCCCGACGTCGCCCACCATCAACGCGAAGAAACATTGACGGCGGGCCCCTTGGGAGGTGTCGGAGCTGGCTTCTCTGGCGTCGCGGAATGTGTCCTAGAGGGGGGTGAATAGGCGTTGAAAACTTTTCCTGCAACACTTAACAAATTCATCAAATACATGAGGAAGTCTGGTGCAGTGTACAGACTACTCCGGTGTGCTGGATGTACTTTGAAAAGATCAAGTGTTTATGCAAATTTTACAAATCATATGGCAGCGGAATGTAATCAGTTATGCTAATAACTTAAGTAAGTGATTAGACTGATCGATTTGTACGTGGAATACAATTGAAACAAGTTACTAGTTTGATTAACACTATGCCCTAGATAATGATTATTACAAAAGTAAAAATCAAGAACACGCGAGACAAGGATTTTTATCGAGGTTTGATCTCACCAAAGAGATCTACTTCCTCATTGTGGAAGCTCACACAGAGTTGGGTCTCTTCAAACCCTTTGCCTTGTCAACTCACCACAAAAGGCTGACTTGAGTTCCACTATCCAGGGGTAATCACCGAGTCAATGGGGCAACCTCACACGTTGAGGGCTCCCACAAAATTACGGAGAGAAAACTGACCGAATACACTCAAAAGATTTACAAGAGATGCAAGAGTGTGTAAGAGATCAAACCCCAAGAGCTTAGTAATGCGTAGAAGATGATCTCCCAATCCCAAATCAATATTCCCAAAAGATTTAACTTTTAAGAGCTTTATATGTATGGGGAGATGTGTTTCTTTGCTCTTGGGACAAGTGGCGGCACTAGGGTTCTTAGTTGTTCAATATTGTGTCGGTGTATCTGTTGTGGGGTCATGGATCACCTATTTATAGAGTTTCCAAAAAAGTTACCGTTAGGGATCCCGGCGGTCGGACTAGTCCTCTTTGAAAATCGGACTAGTCCGGTGTGCTGTGTAAAATGTGCGTGAATTGTCCAGCACATCTGAAACTGTAATTTTTGTGAGGTGTAGCGGACTTGTCCGTATTGGAACAGAAAGTTAACCGAACAAGTCTTTGATGGGTCCGGAGGACTTGTTCGCATGTGGACGGACTTGTCCAGTGCATGGTGATTTGTGTTGAGTGAACATCAGAAAGTTGAATGGACTAGTACGGCATATGTTCGGACTTGTCTCAGTTAGGTTAGTGAATTGAACGGACTAGTCTGGTGCTATTCCGAACTTGTCCGTATGAGGATAGTAAATTAATCAGATTAGTCCGCTGGTAAATGAACTTCTCCGGTGCTTCAGTGGCTTTTCCTTTATCTCACTCCTCATTTTCACCTTTTTGAGTGCATCATAAGTTCTAGTCTTTGTAGACCTGCATTCATCTCAAAGAATTCATTAGGATCTCATTTGTTTGTCATCAATCATCCAAAACCCACAAGAATGCCTAGATGCACTTTCAATCTTCCCTTTTTGGTGATTGATGACAACCGATTGAGATTTCATAATTAAGAGTAAAAATTTATTTTCGTAAAGTGTACATATATGAGAATGACATATGAACAACATCAAGTTCTCACATATATGCACTCTTTATGGTGGCGTGCCTATAAGGTATGTGTGAGCAAGTATTTTGATGTGCATCATGAAAAATACAGCAATTATAAAAGCAACCATCACAAGAATATACATATGAAAATCACACAATCATATTAAACAAAATAGGCATACAAATAGAGATTAAAATAGTTTGAAACTTAAAAACACAAAAGATTTATGTCCATGATCACTAGTCCTTAAGGCTCAAAATAGACTACTAGCACTACTAGTCTAATCTCAATTTCTTCCCCTTTGGCATCAAGGCACTAAAAAAGGGAAAAATTGAGGGGAATCACTCTCTGTCACTCCCTCTCCCAATCTCAGTCCTATCTTCATCTTCATACACATGAGCATGCTGAGGAGGAGGAGGAACAGTGAAACCTGCAAGTCCAAAGGAGGCCAATTCTTGTTCTGTGAGAGGCACCATCTTTGTGATATTTTATTTGAAATCCTATGAAATTTGAGGAGATCCCACTGGCTCAATATCAAGCTTCTTACAAATTACTTTGATGTTTGCCTTCACATACCTATGGTGCCTCTTCCTGGCCAAGCTTTCCTTGTGTTGCTTAACCTCCACTTTGCGGCAAGATGCAAAGATGGAGGAAAGCATCTTCAATACACCACTAGAGGACTCTTTGGAGGATGAAGGAGCAGAGGTTGCAGCTCGAGTCCTTGTGCCTTTATTTTATTGCATTGACCTTTGTTCTACTGCAGGTTAGGCAGGGGCATTGGGAACATTGTAGACTGGTGGCTTCTAAGGCTTGAGGCCGGCATGCTCAACATCTTTGACAAACTCAAGGCCGGCTACCTTCTCAATCATGAACATGATGTAAGGTGCATAGCCACATGACCTATTCGGAGTGATTGAGATGTTCACAATGTCATTGTAGATATATTCAAAGACATTGAAGGTCATTTTCTTGGTTATCATTTTCATCAAGGTCCTTAGAGTTCCTTGAATTGTCCCTGCATCTCCATCCTTTGGAGCACGGCAAAGAATGGCTTTAAGTACTTTGTGGTAGGTGTCTTGTATGGCATTCTTGTGTCATAGAGGAAAGCTAGCTCATCCTTCTCCAAGGGATTCAAGTTGTGAATCTCAAGGTCATTGTTCAAGGTGTTTTCGAGATGGAGTATCCTGGCAAATTCCTCATAAGTGACATCCAAATCATCTTATCCCCATCATCACGGGCGAAGTAGAGAGTAGAGTAAAATTGAGTGATGACTTCAATGTTCCAATTATATTGGAAGGATAGGAGATCCTTCAAGCCATTCCTCTCCAATGCCTCTAAGAGTTCATGATATGCTTGACAGTTCTTGGATTGTAGATAGTCATGTACATCCATTGACTGGCAACCACTGGATTTATCATCTTCCTGTAGACATGCTCATAATAATCAGTATGGAAGTGGCTCTATAAACTCGGGTCAACTGATTGCTTCGGCTGCTCATATACTTCAATTTTTTAGAGTTTGTCAGCTAAGTCATTTCCTTTGCCCATGAAATCATCTTCTAAGGGTTGCCTGTTGTGCTGTACAGGAGGTTTCATCTTTAGTGGACCAATGGGTCCACTTGCAAGTCATTTTCCCTTGCTAGTGCTTCTCCTTGGTGCCATTGAACTGACACCTGCACCATCCTTGCTAGATAGCTTCTTGACTACAACCTTCCTCTTTCTTGGGAGCACATCATTAGGAGGAGAACCGGACTAGTCACCAGCAATGGACTAGTCCGGTGCTGACCACGGACTAGTCCGGGTTAGCTGGACAGATTATGATTAGAACAAAGAGACTTTTGGGAATTTGATCTAATAGTGATCTAAAGAATAATATTTCACAAATAATCTTGATGAAGATGACTAGTAAGCAGTCAACAATTATATAATGGCCATAATTCACCAAGATTCAATAATTGAAATAGTTTTCAATAGAAAATTGAGATAAGGGATGAATTTTCGCAAAAGTGAGCAAATTTTGAAGAATCAATCAGGTATGCAATGTTTCAAGCCACATTTTGAGCATCAAGTATATTGAAACGTTGCACGCAAAGCATATACTCAGTATGGTATTAAGCCTAGATGCACAAGAGTATAATAAATTAAGAACATAGATTGATATACCAGCTTAATAGGTTCTAGAAGCATTTATGGTCCTATAACCTCTTTTTATTCTTCATTTTGTTCAGCTCCCCCTTGATCATTGCCTCCATTGTTGTATTGATTATTTTGATCTTGTTGAGTTTGATCATGTACATATGGAGCTCTTTTTTTTGTCGAGGCTCCCCCTTAATCATTGCTCTTTGGTTCTTGTACAGTTGAGTCTTGTGTTGATGATCTGGGTGGAGATGAACTTTGATTTTTATTGTACCTCATGAATATTTTCTTTCCTCCATTCATTTTTTTGCCTACCAAGCACCTCTTTGAATCCATTGGAGGTGGGTGGTACACCTACAAAACAGGATCATGCCTTGGATCTAGGTACCCAAGCTAGCTTGGGTCCTTTGATGTTAGTGATAAGACATTTGGGCACCCACACACAAGGGACTCTTGTGGAGTGACTTAACATACTTGGGATAAACATGATTAAATTTATTCTTCACAAGAACATATGAGGCATTAAAGTCACGAAACATGATGTTTGGTCCATTTTTAGCTTGTTCATGTAAGGAAGGAACATGTTTGGTGTTCTTAACTTGATATGAGATTTCCTTGACAAAAGCAATCGGTTCCTTGTTATTCTTCAGGTTTCTAGCATTATGCTTTTCACCTCGAAAATATCCAAGGTCATCCTTGACATTAGGAGCTTTAGTAACCAAGTATGCACTTCGTTCATACTTGATTTTCTCCTTGTCAAAAATGCCACCTTTGGGGGAATTTTTCTTTGTGCCACGTTAAGCTCATTTTTCAGGTCAAGAACCAAATTAGCACAATTACAAGTTTTAGGTGGAATAGACTCAATATTTGAGAAAGGTGAGCTCTTAGAAGATGAGGGATCACTTTCCTTGAGTGATTCAACTTGTACTTGAAGTTCCTTTTAACTTTTGTCAAGTCAACAAGCTCATTCTTAATTACAACATTCAAATCATTTAGATTTATGCAAGTGTCCTAGCTGAAAGCTAGCTCACGCTCAAGTGCTTCTCTCTTTTCCTTTTCAAGCTCGAGAGCCTTTTCAACCATAGAATATCTCTCCTTTTGAATGAAGAGCATATCTTCTTGTCGGTTGATAAGTTCTTCCTTCTCAAATATTTCATTCGTCAACATTTTCATTTTAGCTAATGCATTTTTACTTAAGCCCTTAAGCATGTGTTAATTTTCATCACTGTTATCAAACTCATCATCAGAGTAATCTAAAGATGAGGGTTTAGATATAACCTTTTTATTGCCTTCCTTGGCCATAAGGCAAGTGTGGTTCAACTCCTTCCATTCTCCCATGTTTGGAAAGAGAGTGGACTTCATGGAGGGATTCTTGATGGCAACGGTTGCCACCGTATCTTTGTCTCTGGAGGAGGACTCATCGTTTGAGTCCCACTCCTTGCCAATATGTGCTTGGCCTACTTGTTTCTTCTTCTTCAATGTCCTCTTGTCTTGTTGTTTAGCTTCCTTCTTTTTCTTGGCATCTTATTCATATGGGCAGTCAACTATGAAGTGCCCATATTCCCCACAATTGTAGCATGACCTCCTAGTTCTGGACTGGTCCTTGTTCTTGCTCTTGCCTTCACTTGAGTTGTCTCCTTTTCTTATTCTCATCATGCGCTTGAATCTTTTTATGAAGAGCACCATCTCTTCATCATCCATATATGTGCTTACATCGTCAGTGTCTTTGTTGTCTTGCACCTTATGGACTTTCTTGTCTTTTGATTTGCGAGTCGCCTTGAGGGCCACCCCCTTATTCTTTGATGAGGTGAGCTCAGCAAGATTCTTCACATATTGATCTTCCCTCTCCATCATCTCGTCATTTTGTGGAACCCCGGGCTTTCCCTTATCATTGAGCATCAGCGTGACATTTCGAGGCATGAAGGCTCTTATCATCCTTATTACAACCTCATGATCAGTCCACTTTTTTCTTCCATAAGCACAGATCTTGTTGATGAGTGTCTTCAAGCGGTTGTACATTTCTTAAGAGGATTCACCATCTTCTATGGCAAATCTCCCAATTCTCCCTCAAGCATCTCAATCTTTGCTTCGCGGACGGAGCAGTTCCCTTCATAAGGAGTCTTGAGTGTATACCATGTTTCCTTGGCACTTTCCAATACATCCACCTTGGTAAACTCTTCTTGGCTCAAGGATGAAGTGATCACCACAACAACTTCTACATTGTGGTGAATTGCTTGTTCTTGCTCTGGGGTCAGTTCATCGTCGGTGTCTTGGATATCTATACCTGTACACACTATATGCCAAAGACTAGGATTAAGTGAGATTAGATGCATCTTCATATTATATTTCCACATTGAGTAATCATTGTCATCAAACTGTGGAGGTCTTCCCATAGGAATAGAAAGATAATGATTGTAGTTGTTAAGCTTCTCATAATTGAAAGGATACCGAGAGAAGTCTTGATGAATACCTCCTTTTGGCTTTTCATCCTCCTTCATGCCCTTTTGGCTTAGAAGCTTCTTCCTGAGAAGTGCCTTGAGTTCACACACTTCTTCATCATCGTGTTCATGCTCCTTGAGCACATCGAACGCCTTGGAGTCTTGTTCATCTCCGATGATGGGCATTTCTGGGATCTCGTTGTTCTTGTCGGTGTCCATTTGTCTCTCCAAGCGGTGAGTCTCGTAAAAGGATATCCTTGCTCTGATACCAATCGAATGTGTCCTAGACGGGGTGAATAGGCGTTGAAAACTTTTACAGCAACACTTAACAAATTCGTCAAATATAGGAGGAACCGGACTTGTCCGGTACAGTGTACGAACCAGTCCGGTGTGGTGGATGCACTTTGAAAAGATCAAACGTTTATGGAGATTTCACAAACAATATGTTTGCGAAATTTAATAGTTATTCTAATACTTAAGTAAGTGATTAGACTGATTGATTGGTACGTGGAATACAAAATTGAAACAAGTTACTAGTTTGATTGACACTATGCCCTAGATGATGATTATTGCAAAAGTAAAAAATAAGAACACGTGAGACAAGGATTTTTACTGAGGTTCGATCTCACCAAAGAGATCTACTTCCTCGTTGAGGAAGCTCATTGTTGAAAGTTGTTATTGTAAGACCCTCATTTTCATGCATAATGCATTGCATGCATCCTCATACATGTTTAACATAAAGCAACCTTAAAAGGAACCTGATTAAAATAAATTTAGGTCTAATCAGCATCTTAATTCTGTCAGGGTGCGGACTTGTCCGGCCGAAACCCCGGACTAGTTCGATATCCTTTTTCTGTTTCAGAAACTTCAGTTTCTTTAGAACCTGGACTTGTCCAGCACACTGCACGGACTAGTCCGTTGTTGGTTCTGATGTTTTTCTAGATTGTCCGATTTCCAGCGAACTAGTCCGATCTTGTCCAATTTTCAGTCCAGATCAGCCTTTTCCAGCCAACCCCAGACTTATACAACCCATAGAATCGGACTTGTCCGAAATAGTTTATGTTGCCAAATGGACTTGTCCGGCCATCCTTGCATACTAGTCCGGCTTCAGAGTCCAACTCGGATTCTATTTTTCTTTCACAATTGGTTATTGGGTAATTACCTTAATTGGGCCCAAGAACTTCGTGCCCAACCTCAAAGGAGCCCAAGTGGACCCCACACAAACCCCCTACTCGTCCCCCACCGAAATCCACTTGGAATTCACCCCAAAACCCTACCTCTCCACTCCTATATAAAAAACCCAATACCCCACACCTCTCCATCATGGTCGAAAACCCCTGTTGTCGTGTTCTTGACGTGTGCTGCCATTAAGTGAAGATCCAGCAACAAGGAGAAGGAGGAGAAGAAGGAGAAGGATCAAACAAGCACGATCTTCATCAACTTCTCGACATCAACGTTATTCATCGCCAAATCATCATGAACACCACTCTTCAAGCCCTAGACATCAAGATTCAAGTTTCACGCCCAATTCTTGATCCTTGGATCTCTAAATACACAGTACACCCTCTACATCCAATTGTCCATGTCAATTTACCCCTAAATCTTGCTGTCCAGAAAAACCCTATTGTTTTTGTTCTGGGCAGAACAGACTAGTCTGGTCCCCAGTGCGGACTTGTCCGGCCTTCTAATCTGTTTTGCCTGAATTAATTCCAAATTGATCTAAATTGATTCAACTCTTTTTCAAACTTGATAAAAACTATTGTAACTTGTTAATAAACACTAATGGGAACTCATTACCAAGTTTTACCTCACAATTGCATTAATCATGCATATCATGGCATATTGAGTAATATATGAGCACTATTTGATTGTAATGTTTGTTCTGCATGTTTGTCGTACGGAATAGACGGTATTGCTGGAGAGAGTGCTTTTGAGGATTTGCAGAACCAGAACTTCGAAGCTTTTGATCCAAACCAAGCTCAAGAGCAAGGCAAGTGCCCTTGACCATTTTGATCCATGTTTCTAAATGTTTTGTTTGCAAAATTGCATGCATGTGTCAAATTGATGGGAAACCCAATTGTAGGAGTCTACTAGTTTTGTATGGCCATCCTTGTCGCTTGAACACAATATAGAGAGTCAGGAAGGGTATTTTGCACTTTTGGCTTCGCTATACTCAATTGGGTTTGGGAAACCATCATATTGCTTAATTATGAACTATTGAACACATGAATGGTGGAATTTGATAATAATGACCCTTTAGCAACATGGGGCTTAGGGATCTAAGCAAGCCGGTTATGTGGAATGGGTTAGACAGTTTTGGTGGTTTTGCGTGCTTTAGATCTAAGGACAGGTTTGTGGAGTGACCATCTAGGATTTACAGTGCCACCACAGGGCCAAGTATGGGTGCGGCTTAGCTGACTAATTAGTGTATTGCCAGCACTATTTGGACCATTAGGAAAGCTCGGGGAAGGGGTAGTCGGATTGGTTTTTAGTGATGGTGGGACTACCCTGGGATCCAAATGGCTCAATAGGGGGCCCTTCGTAGGATGTGCTCAGTTGGAGACATCACCGACAATGAAACATCAGTGGGGTCTAAATATGCTAGTTAAAGGCTATTTTGTGATCTCTTGGCCACACACCTAAGGAAGTGTGAGAGGGCATAACTGAGATTCCTTAGTCATCGAAAGGTGATGAAATCACAGACTTGTGGATAAAGTGGTACAACCTCTGATGAGTGTGTTAAAAACTGTCATGATAGTCGTGCTCCCAGTTATGAGCAACCTGGACCCTCATATGATTAGAGTTATGGACCTTGGACATGGTTCAATGGCTGGAATTGAATTAGGAGTTGGTATTGGTTCATTAATTGGCTTTAGAATATAGAATTGATGAGTTTGAGACAAATGAGCAGTCATGAGTTGGTTATGTATTATTACTGCTGGTATTGGTTATTTGAGTTAAAATTAAAGTTATTTGGGTTATTTTGGGAAGGACAACACTTAATGATAATATTATTGCATTTTCAACTGTTTTGAATGTACTTTTATGAAATTAGCCATTTAATTTTCATGCCTTGTTTAAGCTACTTGTCATACTTTCTCACACTTGTTGAGTACAACATGTGCTCACCCTTGCTATTCCACCAACAAATTCAGACGCATGTATCAACGTGGAGTACCCGGAGGTCTTTGAGGAGTTCTAGGCGTGCGTTTTACCATCAAGCTTGCCTATGGAGTTCGAGTCTTAGTGTTTAGTGTTCTTCCGCTGCAGTCTTTTAGAGCTTGTATTTGAGACTATTTGGTTTGTAATAAGGTACTATTATTAGTGTTATTATTCGAGAAATGGTTTTATCTGTTTATCATTTGTGAATTACTTGTGTATGTGTGCTAAACATCCTGGGCACACATATGCATCACGCTTGGTTCATTTTTGGAATTGGGTGTCACAGTTATATACCAATTTCACCCATATAACTCAATTATGTTAAGGAATTACCATTTCTTGCACACATCACCTTTCTATTTAACTTATTTCCACTTGTCCTTGGAGAAATAGTGCATGTAGAGAATTATTGCAGGAAATAAGGTAAAAGAGGGGGAGCAATCCTATAAAATATCATTCCAGCCAATCAAACGCCGATATGTGGCACCACATGGATCAAATGGCCCACAACAGAAGTATCTGAGGCCATCCAAAGGTGTAGCACCCATATCAAGGCATGGGACCCACCTGGCAGTGACCTGGAGAAAGCACACGAGAATTGGTGCAGAGACCTGGTCGGTTGACCCCCCCTAGTCAGTCAACTTGGTCCTAGTGCCAAAGTCGGTCTATCACCATGTGTATGTTCCCCCAACTTGAAGATGTCAATGGTGACTGATTTGCGCACTTTTGGTGGCGGGAACCGACCCTTCTCCACCTATAAATAGGACCCCCTACCCTCACCTCACACACACATACTTGAGTATTCATTCCATTGTATCTACTATTCTCCATTGGTTTAGAGGAGTTTAGGCTGTAGAAAGGAGAGCCGCTAGTCAATAGTCCAAGTAGGAGAGGAGTAGAAGGAGTCTCTTCCCAATTCCTAATTGGGAAAGGTATGGCTCTCATATTCCTATTTGTATTTGTGACTTTGCTCTTAATAAAGATGCTATCTTTAGCCTTCTATTGTTCATATACTTGGATGAAGCGTTTCTTGTTTGATTGTGGATTCCATATATGTGGTAGGATTAGTATTTATGATTATGCCATACCATTCTCTTTATATCATCATAAACACTACAAACCCCCACTATATTCTAATTAGTTATGACATGATTATGTTAATATGAATCACTTATGGTATGTATTAACATGAGTTCAATGATGATTTAGTTCATTACCTTAGGATGGCTTGTGCCTAGGCTCTTAAGGTAATTACTTAATATGATAGCATGGTGCTAGGATAGATAAGTAGTGTTGAATGTCTCGTAGACCCATAGATTGAAGAGGTAGGCAGTAGGTGGTGACAGTCCTATCCGTCCTTTGCAATCCTCCACGTTCAGCTATGTGTTGACGGCTATTATATACCAATTTCACCAATATAACTCAAATATGTGAAGGAAATATCATTTCTTGCACACATAACCTTTCTATTTAACTTATTTCCACTTGTCCTTGGAAAAAGTAGTGCATGTAGGGATTCTATGTAGAATTGAAGTGAAACAAGGGGATCGATCCAATAAAATATCATTCCAGCCAATCAAGCAATCACATGTGGCACAACATGGATCAAATGGACCACAAACAGAAGTATCCGTGGCCATCCAACGGTGTAGCACCAATATCAGTCAATGGGACCCACTTGGCAGAGACCTGAAGGAAGCACACCGCAAAAGGAGTGAAGACCAGGTTGGCCGACCTCCCTAGTCAGCCGACTAGGTCTTGGCGCTAAACGCGGTCAAACGCCACGTGTTGGCTACTCCCGGCTTGAAGAGGTCATGGGTGACTGATTCATGCAATTTTGGTGGCGGTAACCGACCCTTCTCCAAGCTATAAATAGGATCTCTCACCCCTTACTTCAACACACACCACTTGAGTATTCATCCATTGTATCCACTACTCTCCATAGGTTTAGAGGAGTATATGCTGTAGAGAGTAGAGCCTCTAATACATAGTCCAAGTAGGAGAGGAGTAGAAGGAGTCTCTTCTCAATTCTTAATTGGGAAAGGTATGACTCTCATATTCCTATTTCTATTTGTGACTTTATTCTTAATAAAGATGATATTTTTAGTCTTCCATTGTTCATATACTTGGATGAAGCATTTCTTGTTTGATTGTGGATTCCATGTATGTGGTAGGAGTAGTATTTATGAATATGCTATATCATTGTCATTATATCATCATAAACACTACAAACCTCCACTATATTCTAATTAGCTATGACATGATTATGTTAACATGGATCACTTATGCTATGAATTAACATTGGTTCAACGATGATTTAGTTCATTGCCTTAGGATGGCTTGTGCCTAGGCTTCTAAGGTAATTACTTAATATGCTAGCATGGTGCTAGGATAGAGAGTAGCGTTTAATGTCTCGTAGACCCACGGATTGAAGAGGTAGGCAATACGTGGTGATATCCCTATCTGTCTATTGTAATCCTCCAGGTTTGGCTATGCCACATGCTCTTGGCAGGAGTCGTCCTAGTATTGCTAGGGGTAAACTTGTGCCCGATGTGTTAATCCACTTAGCATGAGAATTCATAGTTGACATGATCATTAGTAACTAACTTAGGCTATGTATATGTACATTAGAAGCATCGTAGGAGTCTCTACCTAACCCTTAGCCTAGTCCCCCTTAACCTCATTTATCCTCTTAGGATAGAATGCTCTTGTGTGTGTCACACTACTCCAACTTATCATTTATCTATCCTTACTAGAACTCTACCTAGGCCATCCTAGCCTCTTCACTTGATGATTTTTTACTTCCATCTAGCCTTCCTTTGGGATAATATAAATGACACCCTTTGGGAATACTCTTAGAGGGAAAATGCTACATCGATAGTTTCTGTGTGCTTGTGGATTTATAAGTATAATCTAAAATCCATTAAGAGGCATGTTTGGCACCACTACTAGAGATGAATTGTTAGTAGTGCGTAGGAACCGTCAACAAGCATTTCTAGTGCCATTGTCGAGGAAGGCAGCCGAAGTATTGCATGATTGAGTGAATAGGATAGGACCCTGGTAGGTTTTAGTAGTGTGCCCCTTCTTGTTTTTGCATTTTATGTGAAACAGGCTAGTGTATCTCTGGTTTCCACTTGTCGGAAAACTTTGTTGAAGATCCTGAATCCCTTCTGAGAGATTGACCTCGTGTCATTACTCCTCAGAAGCTCCGAGCGGCAAAGCAAGCCAGTGCAATTGCACCAACAACTGAAACGCGAATGGCATAGAAGACTGTGACACCTGGTTCCGAAAATGAACCAAGTGCAGTATATGTATGCCCAGGATGTTTAACACACATACACAAGTGATTCACAAATGATAAACAAATAATTACCACAATTGAAATGATTAAATAAGTACTTTTATTACAACTCAAATAATCCTCAAATTACAACTCTAATGATCATTAATGATAATACTACTGCAGCGGAAATAATCTAATTAAGCAACTAAACAAAAGGAATAGCGCGACTCCAAGCTTAACCACAGGCAAGTCGACGGCAGCACACAGCCTAGTACTCCGCATTATCCTCAGGATACTCCCAAACATCACCTGAAACTATTGGTGGGGGAATTGCAAGGGTGAGTACATGTTGTACTCAGCAAGTGTGGGAAAGTATGACATGTAGCTCAAACAAGGCATGACAATAAACAATGGCTAATTGCTGAAAAGTACATTTTAAACGTGTAAAAAGCATTATCTATATCTATGTGAAGTAATCCCATCATATCACACATAATTAACATAATACGAAACCATAATCAATTATCCATCCATATACCATATTATTACCATCATCATCATCCATGTTCATTTATCATAACTCAATCCATAACCATGTAAGACCTATGTGTGTTCAATACATTGGCTTGTAGTGAATACACTTGCTTTGATGATAAAAGTTTTGAATATCACCAAAACACCTTTTTGTCAAGGTCCGACTAGTTTTGTAAGCTCCGGCGGGAGCTTGGTTGTACTAGTTTTGGTAAGCTCCGGCGCTTGGTTCTACTAGCTTTTGTTAGCTCCGGCTCAAGGTCTGGGTTGCTCTGGCAAGGTCCGAAACTTGACCGCAATGCTTCTGTTTTTCATTTGCAATGTTTCATACTTGCTTTACATCTCTGGAAAGATTTCTTAGTATTCATTTTCTATGTCTTTGGTGCGTTTTTTGTTGACATGGATGATATCGTGTTACTGTGGTTTTGCAACATGCTTATGTGAGGTTCTCACGTAAGGTGTTGTGTTCGGAACTAACTTGAGTCAAGTCGAGGACTTGGGCTCGTATGGATTGGTTGTTTATTCATGTGCAGGTGTTGCTTGAGTTCAAGACATGTCTAGTGATGGGATACATTGGACTAGTCTCAGGGAGGAGATGAGGTTCCAACAACCAAATTCAGGAGGAATTGTGGTTGAGCTGATCAGGAGGTTGCGCATCATGATTGAATCAAGAACAATGCATGTGAAGGTATCGTGGACGTCATTGGAAGATGTTTGCACGTGTGCAAGGAATGCATGGACGTGGCTACATGGTCCCGAGACGTGATGAAGAGATGTGGATGTAAAGAGTTGGTCGGAAAGGTCCAACCGACTAGGTTATGGACTCAGGCTGTGGCTGAGTCGGGTTTGACTCAAATATGGAAAGATTTGAGTTGGTTATGATAGGATTTCGTGTGGGTCACGAATTTGAGTTGTTTTAGGAATGTGGGATACGTTCCTAAGGTGTTTGGAAGTCTTAATATTGCTTCTATCTGCGTATAGAAGAATCCTAAGCAGTTATGGAAAGTTACGATTCGTGAACAGAGTAGGATTAGGTTCCTGATCTGAGTTGAGTTGGATTTCGAGCTGGTTATATAAGCAATGGAGCCCAGAGCTCGTGGTGCACGACTTTGGGGTTGTTCCTTTTGTGTTCTATTGAATAAAATTCGTAGTTTGAAGGAACTTTTGTGCCTTGTTCGTCAGACTTGTTCCAGACAAGTTTTACTCATCGAGTTTCTGGACAGCACTACCTTTCATCGGTAGTTTTATCATAACTCAAGTTTTACAGATCCAATTGACGTGATTCTTTTTGGGTTGTCTTCAAAACTTGATTATCTATCATCTGTCAAAATTTCACGGTCATTGGATTTGTGGTCTATGATCTACACGAGTTTCTTTGCAGCATTCCAGAACTGTTTTTTCTCGGATAGGGCAGATTGACCTTTGTTTGATCTTTTGATCATACTTGAGTTTTTCTCGACGGATTTGAGTGATTCTTATTGTGTTGTCTTCGAGAATTGATTCTCTCTGATATATATCACTTTTGTCACGGTTAAACACGTTTAGATTAGTCTCACACACGATTTATTTAATAGATCGTTTTTCTGCCGAAGGGGTTGGGGTTTAATTATTTCCTCTTCGTAAGATTTTTAAATCTACCATTCACCCCCCCTATGGTAGCTTTTCATGTTCCCTTTGATCCTACAATTGGTATCAGAGCCACGGTGCTCTAATCTTTATGATTTGCGCGTGTTTTTGACTAATCACCATGGAGAAGTACTCTGCCAAACCTTGTGTGTTCGCTGGTATTGATTTTCAGGTTTGGAAGGCACACATGGAGGCTTTCATTCAGGCACAAGGCTTTGCAATATGGGAGAAGGTATAAAAGCCTTATAAAGTGCCATCAAACGATCAAGTTACAGCTACAAATCTGAGAGATGTCGACAACAACAACAAGGCTCGGAACTTGATCATACAAGGATTAACACAAAGCGACTTCGACCGTGTTGCACACCTCCGATCTGCATGCGATGTGTGGAAAGCACTTTGTGACTACCACAAAGGATCCAACACGATCAAAGATGTAAGGCAAGACATGTTCAAGAAAGAATACATGCGCTTCGAGATGCAACCCGGTGATTCTATTGATGACCTTTTTGCTCGCTTTAATAAGATTCTCAGCAACTTGCGTAGTGTCAATGTTAATTTTTCAGATGCTGAAAATGCTAGACAATTGCTAAGTGCATTAGATATGTGAATTTGGGAGATGAAAGTCACATCTTTTCGTGAATCTACTGTCATGAGTTCACTTACTTTAATGTGCTATATTCCAAGTTAAAAACTCATGAAATTGACATAATCTCACGTAAGAACCCCAACAAGTCTATTGCTTTTGTTTCTCAACGTGACATGCCTAGTTACAGTCAAACATCATCTTGTGGTACACTTGCTTTGCTGTCCTCTCTAACCCTTGAACAGATTGAGGAGTTTCCAGAGGAGGAGCTAGCGCTCATCTCTACCCGGTTCTCAAAAGCATTGCAAAATGTGAGAACTAGAAGGAGAGTAAGCTCCGGACCTCAACGATGCTTTGAATGTGGTAAGACAGGACATTTTCATTCAGATTGCCCTAACCTTTTAGGTCCTACTTCCCGGGATGAAAAGAAAACAAGAACGAAGCACTCCTCTACAAAAGATACGAAGAAAAAGAAGGGTTTTACAGGACGTCAATTGGTGAGCAGTTTTATCTCAGCACTCTAGAAACTTGGCTCAAGCGACGTGGACATTGGAAGTGATGAAGATGAAGATGATTTGGCAAACTTGTGCTTCATGGCGGGCAAGTCAAGATCAAGTATGGAGGAGGCAGAACACAACAGCGACAATGAAGATGTATGTCCTACTTGCGAAGAAATGTGTGATGCTATTTCTCGTGCCACTGTTATTGTTAAGAAAAAGGACAAAAAGCTTAGGGACAATGCTATTAAAATTGAGTCACTAGAATCTGAAATTAATCGTTTGAAATCCTTGCTTCCTAGTGATGATTCTTGTTCCTCATGTGACTTAATATATGAACAATTGTCCTCCCTAAGAAGTGCACATACCTCCACACTTGATAAACTTGAACATGAAATTGAAAAGAACAAAAAGCTTGTTGCACTTAATAATGGAAACTTAAAAGATGCTTCTTGTTCTAAAATTGATTTGCATTGTTCTAGTTGTGATGATCTTGATAAGAAACTACAGGATGCTATGAATGAAATTTCTATATTGAACAATGCTTTACGTTGTCATGAAGTTAAATATTGTTCCAATTGCAAATTAAAAGGAAAACCTTCATGTGAAAATTGCCTTGATCTGTCCAATAAACTTGATAACATGCATAAGACATTTGATCGGTTTTTTAATGGGAATAAGAACCTAAACTTGCTGCTGAATTCATCCAAGTCTTGCAAAGATAAAACTGGTTTAGGTTTTGATTCTCATGCTCATGCTAAGGCACATCCACCTAAAATTGTAAAGTCATTAGGAAGTGGTTTGATTCAAACATTTCCTAAACAAAAAGAAGTGGTTTTCAAATCTGCAGGAGTATTGTCTCATTCGGTTTCAAATAAAAATGTTGTTTGCTCATCTAGACATGAACACAAAGTTAAATTTCATTGTACTTACTATGGTAGAGATGGTCATGTCATAGATTTTTGTTATAGACTAGCTAAACAACAGAAAAGAGAAAGAATGGTTGCTAGATCTCATAACTTTCATGCAAAATTTGCTGCACATATTGAACCGAATGTACAACCTGCTGTTTTGAGTCAAAAACATTCAAAGTTTACCTCTGGACCTTCTGTTTTTGCCTCCGGAGCTACTGATTTTTGTGCTACACAAGTAACACCTTATAGGTCAGTAGTTAAGAATAAAAAATTTCAAACTTTGACTCATAAACCTGCTATTTTGTCTCAGCTTTCGTGTGTTTTTCCTGCTGCACGTCGCGTGACTCAGTACTGGATTCCTAAATGCCTTTTGACTAACCCCAGTCTTGAGTCATCGACGTATTGTGCTTCTATGTAGGTTACACGTTTGAGGAAGGAGAACATTTGGATTGTGGATTCAGGTTGCTCACACCACATGACCGGTAACAAAGATTGGTTCTCCTCCCTCTCTTTTGTGTCACGTGTAGAGAATGTTACTTTTGCCGATAATTCTTCAACTCCTATAATTGCTAAGGGTTCGGTTAGAGTAAATGATCACTACACTTTGAAGGATGTGGCACTTGTCAAAAATTTGAAATACAACTTGCTTTCTGTTTCACAATTGCTAGATGAAAATCTAGAAATTATTTTAAATAAAAACTACTGCAAAGTTTTAAGTTCAAATAGTGAGCTTATTTTTAACATGTCTTGGTTTGGAAGAGTTTTTAAAGCTGATTTTGATATGTCTTCCTCTAAGCATAGGTGTCTAGTTGCTAATGATTCAAAGGACTTATATTTTTGGCATCGTAGACATGGTCACGTAGGCTTTGATCATCTAACACGTGTTAGTGCTCTTGATCGCATACGTGGGCTGCCTTAGCTTAAAGGGGACAAAGAAATTGTGTGCTCTTCTTGTAGACATGCTAAGATGGTTGCAGGTTCACATACTCCTCTCACAGTGATCATGACAACTGAACCATGTCAACTTTTGCATCTTGACACCATACGACCTTCACGTGTTCAATCCTTCGGAGGTAAATGGTATGTACTTGTGATTGTTGATGATTATTCTAGATACTCTTGGCTTTACTTTATGGCATCTAAAAATGAAGCATTTACTCACTTTAGAAATTTATTTCTTAGATTATCAATTGATTACCCAGGATCTTTAAAAGCTATTAGAAGTGATAATGGAACTGAATTTAAAAATCAATCTTTTGATCACTTTTGTGCTGAAACTAGAATAGATCATCAATTTTCTTCACCATATGCACCTCAACAAAACGGTGTTGTAGAAAGAAAGAACAGAACCTTAGTTGAGATGGCTACGACTATGCTTGATGAATATCAAACTCCTAGGAAATTTTGGGCTGATGCGTTAGCAACCGCTTGTTATGTCTCAAATCGTGTTTTCTTGCGTGCTAAGCTAGGTAAAACACCATATGAGCTCCGGTTTGGACATAGGCCTAGTGTTACACACTTTCGGGTCTTTGGTTGCAAATGCTTTGTTAAGAAACATGGTAATCTTGATAAATTTGAACCTAGATCCATTGATGGCATGTTTCTTGGTTATCCATCTCACACTAGGGGCTACCGTGTGCTTTTACTTGACAATAACAAAATTGTGGAGACTTGTGAAGTGTCTTTTGATGAAGCTAGCCCAGGTACTAGCTCAAACATTGCAGGTCCAGATCCATATCCGCAGGGGGGAGCATTTTCGTTGAAGATGAGAAAGAATTGGAGTTGCTGCCCGAAAATTCAGCAGCTAAAGACTTTGGTTCAGCTCCGGATGTTAATTCTCAACCAGCACCGACAACCATCAATGCTGATTCAAATCATCCTCAAGTCACAAGCTCATCGACTTGTGATGAACATGAAGAAGAAGAAGCTTGTGAGACATTTGTTCCCCTACGGTTTTACAAAGATCATCCCCCACAACAGATGATTGGAAGCTTGCACGAACGAGTCACACGGTCCAGCAATGATGAGTTCCGAATTTGAAATGAGTATGATGGGTGAACTCACTTAATTTTTGGGGCTGCAAATCAAGGAAACAAAGGAGGGTACCTTTGTGCATCGAACGAAGTATACAAAAGATCTCCTAAGGTGCTTCAACATGGACAAATGCAAGCCTCTTCAGACACCAATGGGAACAGCAACAACACTTGGACTTGATGAAGATGGTGAACCCATGGAACAAAAAGAATATAGAAGCATGATCGGATCACTTTTGTATCTCACGGCATCAAGACCAGACATACAATTCAGCATATATCTTTGTGCATGGTTCCAAGCCTCCCCACGTGCTTCACATTGTCAAGCCGTCAAAAAGATTCTCAGGTACTTACATGGAACTCAAGAATTTGGAATTTTCTTCCTTCTTCCTCAACCGTTACTTTGAAAGCTTTTTTGGATGCTGATTTTGGGGGTTGTAGGATTGATAGGAAAAGTACTTCCGGTGCTTGTCATTTTCTTGATAATTCTCTTGTTGCTTGGTCCTCTAGAAAACAAAATTCAGTTGCACAATCCACAGCCGAATCTGAATACGTAGCTGCTGCTAGTGCTTGCTCACAAATTATTTGGATTGTTCAAACACTTAAGGACTATGGGGTTGATCTAGATAGTGTTCCACTTTTCTGTGATAACACTAGTGCCATTTGCATTGCTAAACACCCTGTGCAACATTCTAGGACTAAGCATACTGACATTAGGTATCACTTTCTCTGAGATAATGTTGAAAAAGGAAACATTGTGCTTTACCATGTAGATATCGAACAACAATTGGCTGACATTTTTACAAAACCATTGGATTTCACTCGCTTTTGTTACATTCGTAGTGAAATAGGGGTTATGAATCCTCATGGCATAAATTGAGGGGGAGTTTTGAAACTTGGGAAGTCTATGTGTGAATCTGAAATTAAAATAATATGAGCTTAGTATTTCATACATATATGACTTTGTGATTCCTTTTACATGCTGAAAGTTCTTACTACATTACTCGTGTTATACATTTTGTAGTTTTTGCCATGTCTAGTAATTGGAATAATTACTTACACTAAAACTGGTCATGGTCGAACTTTCTTGCTGTTTTGAACTTGTTACATGTTCACAAGTGCTTTTAATCATTAAGAATTAATCAAGTAATCAACTCACATGTTGAGTTTTATGAACAGATATAAATTGAGAAAAGATCAAGAGAATATGCATGCATCACACTTCTTCTTTTGAGATGGCTTATCATTGCACTTAGATATGAACTTGGAAGAAGTTGTGTATGACTAAAACCATGTCCTTAACCTTCTGATTGTCAAATGACATAGACTTGGCTTGGTTGGTTAGAATAAGGCAGATGCACATATAATCTCTTGCAAATATCATATGATCTAAATTTATGCTTTGAAAAATAATAAAATGCAGCAACTAGTGTCATGATTTCAGGTTTTGAAATAGTTAAGTTTGTGAGATCATGACTTACTTAAATTGAAAATTACATTTGATCTCTAGCATGGCTTACACTACTTTATGTATTTCATTGATGTGATAATGTAAGGTATTTGATAGTATGACTTGGATGAGCTTTGTTTATATGTATATGTTATAATATGCTCATAACAACTAAAGGGGGAGAGATAATTTGTTTATATGCTCATGACTTGCTGAATACATTGTCAAAGGGGGAGAGATAAGCATGAAGAGAAAGAGAATATGTGCATAAGGAGAGATAATAAAGGGGGAGAGATAATATGGGATAATTTTTGGATTTTCTTCCCATTTTACTTTTGATTTACAAAGGGGGAGAAAATCTCTTCAAAACTTTTATGTGAATAAGCCAATGTTCGGATTTTAAATGGTGTTGCCAATGCATTCATCAAGGGGGAGATTGTAATACCTATGTGTGCTGAATACATTGGCTTGTAGTGAATACACTTGCTTTGACGATAAAAGTTTTGAATATCACCAAAACACCTTTTTATCAAGGTCCGACTAGTTTTGTAAGCTCCGGCAGGAGCTTGGTTGTACTAATTTTGGTAAGCTCCGGCGCTTGGTTCTACTAGCTTTTGTTAGCTCCGGCTCAAGGTCCGGGTTGCTCTGGCAAGGTCCGGAACTTGACCGCAATGCTTCTGTTTTTTATTTGCAATGTTTCGTACTTGCTTTACATCTCTGGAAAGATTTCTTAGTATTCATTTGCTAAGTATTTGGTGCATTTTTGGTTGACATGGATGATATCGTGTTACTGTGGTTTTGCAACATGCTTATGTGAGGTTCTCACGTAAGGTGTTGTGTTTGGAACTAACTTGAGTCAACTCGAGGACTTGGGCTTGTATGGATTGGTTGTTTATTCATGTGCAGGTGCTGCTTGAGTTCAAGACATGACTGGTGATGGGATCCATTGGACTAGTCTCAGGGAGGAGATGAGGTTCCAACAACCAAATTTAGGAGGAATTGTGGTTGAGCTGATCAGGAGGTTGCGCAGCATGATTGAATCAAGAACAATGCATGTGAAGGTATCGTGGACGTCATTGGAAGATGTTTGCACGTGTGCAAGGAATGCATGGACGTGGCTACATGGTTCCGATACATGATGAAGAGATGTGGACGTAAAGAGTTGGTCGGAAAGGTCCAACCGACTAGGTTATGGACTTAGGCTGCGGCTGAGTCGGGTTTGACTCAAATATGGAAAGATTTGAGTTGGTTATGATAGGATTTCGTGTGGGTCGTGAATTTGAGTTGTTTTAGGAATGTGGGATACGTTCCTACGGTGTTTGGAAGTCTTAATATTGCTTCTATCTGCGTATAGAAGAATCCCGAGGAGTTATGGAAAGTTACGATTCGTGAACAGAGTAGGATTAGGTTCCTGATCTGAGTTGAGTTGGCTTTCGAGCTGGTTATATAAGCAAGGGAGCCCAGAGCTCGTGGTGCACGACTTTGGGGCTGTTCCTCTTGTGTTCTATTGAATAAAATTCGTAGTTTGAAGGAACTTTTGTGCCTTGTTCGTCAGACTTGTTCCAGACAAGTTTTACTCGTCGAGTTTCTGGACAGCACTACCTTTTGTCGGTGGTTTTATCATAACTCGAGTTTTACAGATCCAATTGACGTGATTCTTTTTGGCTTGTCTTCAAACTTGATTATATATCATCTGTCAAAATTTCATGGTCATTGGATTTGTGGTCTATGATCTACACGAGTTTCTTTGCAGCGTTCCAGAACTGTTTTTTCTCAGGTATGGAAGATTGACCTTTGTTTGATCTTTCGATCATAACTTGAGTCTTCCTCGACGGATTTGAGTGATTCTTGTTGTGTTGTCTTCGTGAATTGATTCTCTTTGATATCTATCACTTTTGTCACGGTGAAACATGTTTATATTAGTCTCACACACGATTTCTTTAACAGGTCATTTTTCTGCTGAAGGGGTTGGGGTTTAATTGTTTCCGCTGCGTAAGATTTTTAAATCTACCATTCACCCCCCCTCTGGTAGCTTTTCACGTACTCTTCGAACCTACAAACCATAACCATAACCAACCATAACAAACTATCACCAACCATCCCAAATCCCAAGTTCCCTCTAATCATGTAGGTCATCCAAGTGCTCTTAACCGAGAGCACGACTATCATGATAGTTTTTAACTTTTTGTAGAGGTTGTACCACTTTACCCACAAGTTCATGATTTCGTCACCCATCGGTGACTAAAGAAAACCTCCATTATGCCAAAACAGTACCATAGGTGTATGGCCACGACATCACAAAATAGCCTTTACAAAAGGGACTACCAGCATATTCGGATCCACTAAGGTTTCACCGGTGGTGATGCCTCCAACTGAGCACATCCAACAAAGGGCCCCCTCTTCTGCCATTCAGATCCCAGGGCAGTCCCGCCACTATTGCAAACCCAACTGACTCCCATTCCCTACTCCTCCAAATGAACAAAATTAATGCTAGTAATACTCCTAATTAATTGGCTAAGCCGCGCCCATACTTGGCCTTGTGGTGACACTGTAGTCCTGGCTTATCCTGGCATGAACCAGTCTGTAGATCCAAGGCAAGCAAACCACCATATCATCCAACCCAATCCACAAACCATGCTTGCTTAGATCTCCCAAGTCCCATGTTACAAATTAACCATGTTAATCAATTCCCATCATCTATTAATTCATAATTAAGTCATTTGGTTTTTTCCCCATCCTAATTAACTAGAGCAAAGCAAAAAGATAAAAAGCCTTTCCTGACTCTCTATAATGTAATCTAAGCGACAAGGATGGTCACACAAGTCTAGTAAACACCTATCGATGGGTTTCCCATCAAATTGACACAAGCCTGCAGTTTGCAAACAAAACATTTAAAAACACGATCAAAATGATCAAGGACACTTTCCTTGCTCTTGAGCTTGGTTAGGGTCAAAGGATTCAAAATTCTGGTGCTGGAGGTCCTCGACAACACCCTCTGGAGCAAAACTTTCTATTCGACACAACGAACATACAAAAAAGACATTACAATCAATAAATGCTCATATATTACTCAATATGCCATGTCATGCATCATTATTGCAATTGTGAGGTAAAACTTGTTAATGGGTTGCTATTAATGTTTTCTAATTGGTTCTAATAGTTTGTAAAAAGTTTGGACAGGTGCAATTGATTTGAGTCGAATTGGAATTAAGGTCAGCCTGATACAGATTCAGATACCGGAAAAGTACGGTGCCAGTGCAGGACTAGTCCGCCCTGATCAAAACTGGAATTTAGGGTTTTCGTGATCTGCGAGAATTGGGGTTGAATTTGCATGGAAAAGGGAAAGTAGAAGGTGTACCACGTATGTGGAACTCTAAGGATCGAGAATTGAGTGCAGCACTTGAATCTTGGGAATATAGGGTTGGTGATGAAGAGTTGATGGAGAGTTGAGGGTGAATGAGTGATGAAGAACGAAAAGTCGATGAAGATCTTGCTTGATTGATCCTCATTCGTGTTCTCCCTCTCCCCCTTGCTTCTGGATCTTTTCTTGATGACGGCTCCCATGAACTAGGGTTTGGGCTTCTTTCAATTGTGGAAAAGAGGTGAAAAATTGGTGTGTTGGGTTGCTTATATAGAGGTGGAGAGGTAGGGTTTGATGGATTTCATGCTCAAGGCAGTGGAGGCCGTGTAGGGGTCCCACATGGGCTCCATAGGGGTTAGTCATGACGTTCTTGGGCCCAATCAAGGTAAATACCCAATAACAAGTCACGGAGGAAAAGATTGAACCCGAGTCAGGCAAACTGGACAAGTCTGCTAGAGGGCCGGATTAGTCTGATGTTGGACAGTGACGAAAACGGATATGTCCGATAGGTGGTCCAGACAAGTCCGGTCTTTTCAGAGAGTAAAACGGACAAGTCCGACATAGATCGGACAAGTCCAAGAATTTGACAACTTATTCGAAAACCGTACCAAAGATCATACTAGTTCGCACTCAATCACGGACATGTCCTGGATGGAACAGAGACTTAATCGCACTAGTTCGCAGCAAAAATAGACAAGTCCTGAGGGGCATCAGGGGCAAAAACTGGACTAGTCCGGGGCAGAAACCGGACAAGTCCGTACTTCTATAGACTTTTAAGTGTTGTTTTGCTTCTAATTCGTTTTAAACTTGTTCCTTTTTATGTTGCTTAACGTTAAACATGTACAAGGATGTATGCAATGCATGATGGATGAAAATGAAGGTGTTACAATCCTACCCCCCTGAAAATGAATCTCGCCCTCGAGATTCGGCGTAGAAGGAAAGATATAGGGAAATTCCTTCTTGAGATTATCTTGTAGTTTCCACGTTGCTTACGATTCTGTATGATGCTTCCATTGTACTTTGTACCATCGAATGACGTTGTTTCTTGTGACCCTCTCCTTGGTTTCCAATTTGACCGATTGCTCGTCATAAGTTAGATCAGCCTCGAATTCCAATTCTTCCATTGGCACTTGTTCTTTTGGTACCCTTAAGAACTTTTTGAGCTGAGAAACATAAAACACATCATGGACATCGGAAAGATGTGCTGGCGTTTCTAGTTTATATGCTACTTCTCCAAGTTTGGCCAAAATCTTGAATTGTCCAACTTGCCTCTGACATTAGACCGCTTATGACCTCACATAGGTGACACTTTAAGGTACACGAAGTCTCCCACTTCAAAGGTTAAGTTTCTTCGTCTATTATCCTCATATCTTTTGTGTCTTGATTGAGCAGCCCTCGGATTTTCGCGGATTATCTGAACTTGCTTTTCAGCCTCTTGCAACGCATCTGGTCCAAACACTTGGTTCTCTCCTGTATAATTCCAAAACAGAGGTGGCCTACACTCCTTCCATATAGTGCTTCATATGGCGACATTTTCAAACTAGCTTGGTAATTGTTGTTATATGAGAATTCCGCATACGGCAAGCTTTTGTCCCAGCTGTGCCCATGCTTCAAGGCGCAAGCTCTCAACATGTCTTCTAATATTTGGTTGGTCCTCTCGGTTTGTCCATCAGTTTGTGGATGATATGCTGAGTTGAAATTCAATCTTGTACCCTTAGCTTCCTGCAGTTTCTGCCAAAACCTAGAGGTGAACTAAGAACCTCGGTCCAAGACTATTTTCTTTGGAACTCCATGTCGACATACAACATGCTCGATATACAACTCTTCTAGCTTCACGGTGGTATAGGTTGTCCTAACAGGAACAAAATGAGCTGATTTTGTCAACCGATCCACAATAACCCAAATCGAGTCATAACCGGACTAGGTTCATGGTAATCCAACTATGAAGTCCATACCGATTTCTTCCCACTTTCATTTTGGAATATTCAATAGCTGCAATAGTCCAGTTGGTCTTTGATGTTCCACCTTGAATCGTTGGCACACATCACACAAGGCAACATATTCAGTTATGTCCTTTTTCATGCTAGCCCACCAATAACATGTCCTTAAGTCCTTGTACATCTTTGTACAGCCGAGATGAATTGAGTAAGGTGAGTCATGTGCCTCCTTTAATATCGTTTCGCGAATATGCTTCACATTTGGCACCACAATTCTTTTCCCAAGCCATAGTGTACCATGATCATCCTCATCAAACCTGAATTCTCTCCCCTCTTGGGTCCTTTCTTTGATTTCATGAATTTCCTCATCCTTGGTTTGACCTTCTCAAATTTCTTGCTCCAAGGTCGTATTTATCTCCATTATCCCCGTCTCATTCACAAATCCAAGATTCAACTGTTCAAACTCCTTGCATAGCTCGAATGGCAACTCTCGGACCGTGAGTTGGTGGCTTACTCCTTTCCGACTCAAGGCATCTGCCACTACATTAGCCTTCCTTGGATGATTGTTAATTCCCATGTCATAATCCTTGATGAGCTCCAACAATCTTCCTTGCCTCAAATTCAGGTCCGTTTGCGTTAATATGTACTTGAGACTCTTGTGGTCCGTGTAAATCTCACACCTATGACCAAGAATGTAATGTCTCCATATCTTCAAAGCATGCACTACGGCTGCAAGTTCGAGATCATGAGTAGGATAATTCTGCTCATGTTTCTTCAATTGCCTCGATGCATAGGCTACCACTTGACCTTCTTGCATGAGCACACATCCAAGTCCCTACCTTGAAGCATCACAATAAATATCAAAACTTTTGCTCACATCTGGCAAAACCAAGACATGTGATGTTGCCAACCTCTTCTTAAGCTCCTCAAAACTTTCCTGACAAGCTTGGGCCCATTGAAATATTTTCCCCTTCATTAATAACTCGGTCATGGGCTTGGCAATCCTGGAAAAGTCCTTGGAACCGACAGTAATATCTAGCCATTCCAAGAAAACTCCTTATTTCCTTGACATTGTGCGGCAGTTCCCACTTTAGAACTGAAAGTGCATCTGGGCATCCCTTGTGGGTTTTGGTTAATTAATGACAAACCAATAAGATCCTAAAAAATTGTTGAGATGAGCGCAGGTTTTAAAGAAATGAGGAAGAAAGCACAAAAAGAAAGAGAATGAGGATTTAAAGGGAAAAAGCTCAAGAGCTAAAAAGATCAGCTTATTTTGTAGGGAGTGTGTTGGAGAAAAACACCCCAAGAGCTCAAGTGAACAAATAATTCAACTCACTGCATATTTCATAGGAAGAGCGGACTAGTCCGGTAAGAACCGTAGTAGTCTGCTATCTCTCTAACTAAAAACGGACAAGTCCCCCCAGTGCGGACCTGTCCGCAGCACTTCACATTTTCACAACACCGGACTAGTCCGATATCAATCGGACCAGTCCAATTATCCTCTGACTAAAATTGGACAAGTCCTCCAAGATCGGACTTGTCCTTAGCCCTACGTTTTTTCACTACACCAAACAAGTCTGATATCCTCCAGACTAGTCTGAAAACTCTCTGACTAAAATTGGACAAGTCCCTCCAAGTGTGGACTTGTCCTTAGACCTATACGGTGTTCACCACACCGGACTAGTCTGATATCTATCGGACTAGTCAAGAAAGTTTTTGAGCCCAGATCGGACTACGCACCTTAATGACTAGTATTGTATCCATCAACACTTAGGGTTCCTCACACACACGCACACCGGACTAGTCCGGTGTCCACCACGGACTAGTCCGCACTTCGCAAACCCTAACGATACCCTTCGGAAATCCTAATATAAATAGAGGTGTACGGCCATACATCAAACTCTCTCGACTACCTGCACCATAACACCTCCCAAGAGCCCAAAAATACATCTCTCCACTCATTCTAAACCAAAAAGGATCAAATCTTTGAGGATTAGGGATTGGAGAAAGGAGAGAATTGTTCCACACGATCTTGAGCTCTTGGGTTTGATCTCTCGCACACTCTAATTATTTTATTATATATCTTTTGAGTGTGTTTGGTGGTGTTCATTGCTATAATTCCGGGGGAGCCCTCAACTTGTGAGAAAGCCCCTTGAAAAAGTTATTTACCCCTGTGATTAGTGGTTGAGAATCGGCCTCCCTGGCGATTCAACAAGGGAAGGGTTAGTGAAGATCCGGTCCTACCAGGACTCCTCAACGGGGTCGTAGATTTCCTCCGTGGAATCGAACCTCGGGATAAAATCTTGTCTAGCGCACCTTTCTTTTATAGTTCAACATATTCTAGGGTTTGCTTAAACTTGCGTAACTCACGTTGAAATATCGTAATTAAAGTTGATCTTTGCAATACATTGTTTCATTACTGTAATACATCCAAGTTGTCAATTGCTTTCGGATACATAGAGTACTAGAGGCGAAATTAACGATAAATCTTGATCTTTCTAATTCACGTACACCGGACTAGTCCGCACCATACAGGACTAGTTCGACCTTCCCTGTATTTGATCAATCTGTTCAGTGTTTCAAGGATCGACAAAGATTCAAAAAGCCTATTCACCCCCCTCTAGGCTACATTCAATTGGTATCAGAGCCAAACTCTTCAACAGAGACTCACCGCTCGAAGAGATGATGTCAGACATCAAGGATGTACACAAGAACTTCAACAACGAGAAGGGTGATGATGAAAAGACCCAAAATCTAGAGAAGATCCTCGATGCCATTCAAGAGTGTGAGGACGATGATGAGGAGATGCTTCAACTCAAGGCTCTTCTCCGGAAGAAGGAACTATCTCCAAAAGGAAATAAGACTCAAGATGAGAAGATGAAGGGGAGTAGTCACACCGACTACTCCCGATATCCTTTTGACTATGAACATTTAAATTCTAATAATAGTCATTACCTATCAATTCTTTTAGGCAAAGCACCTTACTTTGATGGAAATGACTATTCAATGTGGAGCCAAAATATGAAAATGCACCTTATATCTCTTAACCCAAGTTTGTGGCATATAGTTGGTACAAGGATAGATATTCCGCACAATGATGAAGAGCTGACACCAAGTCAAGAACAAGCAATTCATCGGAATGCTCAAGCTGCAGCTTTGATCACTTCATCATTGAGTCAAGAAGAGTTCACCAAGGTGGATGGACTCAAAATTTCCAAAGACATATGGGACACTCTACAAACCGCACATGAAGGTGATCGTCATGTACGCGAAGCAAAGATAGAGATTATCGAAGTTGAATTGGGAAGATTTGCTATAGAAGATGGTGAATCGCCTCAAGACATGTACAATAGAGTCAAGAATCTTATCAACAAAGTTCGAGCTTATGGCAGTAAGAATTGGAATGATCATGAGGTTGTGAAGTTGATTCTTAGAGCATTCATACCTCGCAACGTGACTCTTTGCTCTATGATTAGAGAAAGCCCCGAGTATCGGAAAATGGCCCCGGACGAACTTCTTGGAAAGATTATCAACTTTGAAATAATGGAGAAGCAAGCCAAGCACGTCATGGAACTTTCCGACCTTACCTCGTCAAAGAGGAAAGGAGTTGCTTTGAACTCAACTTGTAAACCCGCATCAAAAGAAGCTCGGGAAGCTATTGAAGAAGATGACAGTGATGATGATAGCGGTGACATCAATGATGAAGACATGATCTTATTCATGAAAGAGTTCAAGAAGATTATGATAATAAGAAAGGGTAATAGCTCGAATAAAGGAAGACAAAGGGACAAACAAAGACCCAAGATGAGACGGGCATGCTAAAATTGTGGAGAATATGACCATTTAATAGTAGATTGTCCACATGAAGAAAATAAGAGGAATACTAAAGACAACAAGCCTCAACCAGAGAAAATGTTCAAGAAGAAGATGGAATATGGCCAAGCACATCTAGGTAAGGAGTGGGACTCCAATGATAAATCCTCATTCGAAGAAGAAGAAGAGGAGATGGCCACCATAGCCATCAAGAAGCCTACCATGAAATCCACTCTCTTCACAACCATGGGTGCAAGGAAGGACACCGATCACACCTGTCTAATGGCCAAGGAAGGAAAAAGAAAGGTCAAAACTAAACATCCCTCCTCACTTTATTCTGATAGTGATATTGATAATTATAGTGATGAAGAAAACATGCTTAGTGGTTTAGATAGAAAAACAGCTGCAAAAATGAAATTTTTATTGGATAAGATTGTTGATAAGGAGGAGCTAGTCAATAGCCAAGAAGATATGATCATTTTCCAAAAGAAGAAATATCTTAAGATTGAAAAGCTCCTTGAACTTGAAAATGAGCGAAGTGAATCACTAGAACTTGAGTTAGCTTCAAGCAAGGAAGCTTGTTTGAAGTTAAAAGACTCAAATGTGTCCATCAAGGAAGAACTTGCTAACTTAACCAAAGTTAACAAGATCCTTGAAACACAGGTTGAGTCACTCAAGCAAAGTGGGTCTTCGTCCTTTTCAAGCACACCTTCTCAACACATCAAGTCCAAAACTGTTTTTTACTTTCACTTGTGCTAAAAATTATATCAACTTGGAAGAAAGTTCCAAATTGACAAAAGAAAAGAATCCCTCCCAAAGTGGCATGTTTGACAAGGAAAAAGTCAAGTATGCACGTGGTGCATACTTGGTCACAAGACCTCCAAATGTTAAATATGGCATTGGGTATTATTATGGTGAAAAGCAAAATGCTAGAAGCCACAAGAATAACAAGGATCACATTGCTTTTATCAAAGGAACTTCTTCTCAAGTTGTAAAACATAGTAACTTTGATAAAATGAACATTGTAAACTCATATGAACAACAAGTTTTATTTAGAACCTTTGATGCTTCATATGTACTTACGAAAACTGCTTATGGAAAAGTTTATGCAAAATATGTTGGGCCACGCCATGAGAACACCAAGTCTCGTGTGTGGGTGCCCAAATCACTTGTAACTAATCTCAAAGGACCCAAACAAGATTGGGTACCTAAGACCAAGACATAATTTGTTTTTTGCAGGCTTATTCATCCGGTAGAGCAAAATGGGTGCTAGATAGTGGATGCACCAATCACATGACCGGAGAAAGCAGAACGTTCGTGGAATATGAAGAAAATGAAGACCCAAACGAAGGCATTTATTTTGGTGATAATAGTCAAGGAAGGGTGCTTGGTACCCGTAAAATTGCAATTTCATCACAACATACTCTTTATCATGTTTTACATGTTGACTACTTGGATTATAACCTTTTGTCCATATCTCAATTATGTGACAAGGGTTATAATTGTTTTTCACTAATGAGGGTGTCACCGTGTGTAGGAGTGATAACTCAGTTGCATTCAAGGGTGTGTTAAAGGGAAAACTTTATCTAGTTGACTTCAACAATGATAAAGCCGAACATGAAACATGCTTGATTGCAAAGACCAACATGGGTTGGTTGTGGCATAGACGGCTAGCACATGTTGGTATGAGGAATCTTCAAAAACCCTTTAAAGGTGATGACATCCGAGGTTTAAAGGATGTTGTTTTTGAGAAAGACAGACCTTGTAGAGCGTGCCAAGCCGGGAAGTAAGTAGGAGCACCCCATCCCGCGAAGAATATCATGACTACAACAAGACCGCTTGAGCTCCTCCACATGGATCTATTCGGTCCGATTGCTTACATAAGCATCGGCGGTAATAAATACAGTTTAGTCATTGTTGATGATTTTTCACGCTTCTCGTGGGTTTTCTTTTTGCATGATAAGACAAAAACTCAAGGAACCCTCAAGAAGTTCATCAAGCGTTCCCAAAATGAATTCTCACTGAAGATCAAGAACATACAAAGTGACAATGGGACAGAATTCAAGAATACTCAAGTTGAGGAGTATCTAGATGAGGAAGGAATAAAGCATGAATTTTTAGCACCATACTCTCCTCAACAAAACGGAGTAGCCAAAAGGAAGAACCGAACACTCATTGAGATGGCAAGGACAATGCTCGATGAATACAAGACTTCAGACAGGTTTTAGGCTGAAGCGGTTAACACTGCTTGTCACGCCATAAACCGACTATATCTTCATCGATTGCTCAAGAAAACCACATATGAACTACTCACGGGTAACAAACCAAATATTTCATATTTTTGAGTCTTTGGTTCAAAATGTTATATTTAAACAAGAAGCCTAGGGCTTCAAAGTTCGCTTCGAAGTCTGATGAAGGTTTCTTACATGGCTATGATTCGATATCCTACGCCTATCGTGTCTTCAACAATGCCTCCGGGCTTGTTGAAGTGGCACGTGACATAGTGTTCGATGAAACTAACGGCTCTCAAGAAGAGAAAGTTGATCAATGTATGCTAGATCAAGAAGAAGCTCCATGTCAAGCATTAAGAAGAATGGCATTGGGCGATGTTCGACCACATGTGCCACCTCCAAATGTGAATGAAGAAGATGAACCACAAGTGGAGGAAAATGATCAAGGGGGAGCTTTCGCACAAGATCAACCTCAAGAAGATCAAGATGATCAAAACATCAATGAGGGCAACTATCCAGGGGAGAAGAAGATGATAATCATGAAGATTCAAGACCACAAGTGCCACATCCAAGAGTACACCAAAGCATCCAAAGAGATCACCTCGTTGATAACATAATCGGTGACATCCAAAAGGGAGTAATAAATCGATCTCGCATAGGTAATTTTTGTGAACACTATTCTTTTGTATCCACTTTGGAACCATAAAGGGTTGAAGATGCATTAAAAGATCCAGATTGGGTGATGGCGATGCAAGAAGAATTGAACAACTTTAAAAGGAACGAAGTGTAGGAGCTTATTGAAAGACCCAAGTCCATTGTCGTTGGCACTAAATGGGTCTTCCGCAATAAGCAAGACGAACATGGAGTGGTAACAAGGAACAAGGCGCGACTTGTGGCCAAAGGGTATTCACAAGTCGAAGGTTTAGATTTCGACGAGACTTTTGCTGTCATAGCTAGGCTTGAATCGATTCGTATACTACTTCCATATGCTACTCACCATGATTTCAAGCTTTATCAAATGGACATGAAAAGCGTCTTCCTCAACAGACCGATCAAGGAGGAGGTGTACGTGGAGCAACCACCAAGTTTTGAAGATCGAGAGTACCCTGACCAAGTGTACAAACTGCGTAAGGCTCTCTATGGCCTCAAACAAGCTCCTAGAGCTTGGTATGAGTGCCTTAGAGATTTTTTTGGTTGAAAATGGCTTCAAAATTTATAGAGCTGATTACACTTTGTTTACCAAACACATCGATGATGATCTCTTCATTTACCAAATCTATGTTGGTGACATCATATTTGGTTCAACTAACAAATCTTTTTGTCAAGAAATTAGTAAGATTATGACAGATAGATTCGAGATGTCCATGATGGGAGAGTTGAGATACTTTTTTGGATTCCAAGTGAAGCAGCAAAAGGAAGGGACGTTCATAAGCCAAACAAAGTACACTCAAGACATTCTCAGGAAGTTTGGAATGGACAAAGCGAAGCCCATAAAGACTCTCATGGCGACAAATGCACACTTGGATCTCAATGAAGACGGACCAAATGTGGATCAAAAGGTATATCGTTCCATGATTGGCTCTTTACTATATTTATGTGCATCTAGGCCAGATATTATATTGAGTGTATGCTTGTGTGCAAGGTTTCAAGCCAATCCTAAGGAATGTCATTTGACAGCCGTTAAAAGGATCTTGAGATATTTAGTTCATACACCCAACCTAGGCCTTTGGTATACCAAAGGTTCAAAATTCAATATCATTGGATACTCCGATGCAGATTATTTCGGATGCACGATAGATAGAAAAAGTACCTCCGGTACTTGCCAATTCCTAGGTGGATCCCTAGTTTCTTGGTCCTCCAAGAAACAAAATTCAACTGCCTTATCCATGGCCGAGCGGAGTATGTTGCAGCCGAGAGTTGTTGGGCATAACTACTTTGGACGCGACAAACTCTAAGGGATTACGGCTGCAATATGAGCCATATTCTGCTCCTTTGTGATAACGAGAGTGTCATTAAAATTGCACATAACCCTATTGAGCACTTTAGAACCAAACACATAGACATCTAACATCACTTTTTGAGAGATTACTCAATAAAAAGAGATATAGCCATTTCCCATGTTAACACTGAGAAACAACTAGCCGATATATTTACCAAGCCACTTGATGAAAAATGCTTTTGTGAGCTCCAAAATGAACTAAATATCCTTGATGTTCGGAACGTGGCTTGAAAACTTGCATACTTGTATGCCATCTTCAAAATCATGTTGATTGTGCTAAAAAATCATCTCTCTCATTTTCTCCAAAAAACCATGTCAATTACTTGATCTTGATGAATTGTGGTCATAGCTTGATTGTTGTATGTTTACTGATCATATTCATCAAGATTATTTGTGTGTTTTTGCCCCTATTTTATTTTTAAGAACCTTCGAATATATACGAATGGTCTATGTTAATTTATATCCTGGTGACCATGGACTAGTCTGTGGTTATCTCGGACTAGTCCACACATTGCAAACTAGTCTGCAAAGTGTCCGCTTGTCCGCACTAGTCCGGTACGACCATGGACTAGTCCGATTTTTCGACTTCATAACCCCTAAGGACTGTCGTAGACCTAATCTTCTCCTACCTCACAACTCATCTCACATTCTCTCTCTTCACTCGAGTGCTCCCAAGGCAATTTTGCAAAATCTCCATCAAATCCAACCAAAACTCCGTGGGAATCAACCTCCACTGCTAGGGGATCGACAACCCCAGACTAATCCGCACCAAGAACCTCTTCAACACCTCGAATCGAAGGATTTCGTAAATCTATCTCCAAACCCTAGAATCTTCGATTCTCCTTGTTTTTGCTCAAAAAGCTTAGTACTTTTGTTCAATACATGCTCTATTGATGTATTTCATTTATCCTAGGTCACTTTTGCGTTGAGTAACCTCAAATTTTTCTAAGTTATAGTTTGAACAGTCACATAATGGACTAGTCCATTCTCAGGGCGGACTAGTCCGTCCCTGAACAACGGACAAGTCTGGTATGTCCTGATCAAAACACTAGCTTATATCAATTCAATGCAATTCCTTGTCATCCTTCCTTATCCATATCCTTTATATCTCCCTTGTCAGGATCATGTCGGGCTTGAATGAGAATCTCTCCGACTTTGAAGCCGAGATGGATCAAGAAGTGTTTCATCGTGTTTCGGAGTCTCACTCCCACAAAAGGCAAGAGCGTGCTGCTGAATCCTCTCCCACTCCACCTCGAGTGCGAAGAAAAGTCCCGGCCAAGAAACCAACCTCCAAAGTGAAAGGTGTGGTTGGACCCAGCTCGGTGGCTCCTCGCCAAGCTAAGAGCAAGGGCAAAGGAATTTCCTCCGGTCCGATTGGTCCCCTGAGGATGACATTTCCAAGACAAGGGAATAGGAACCCCTCAGAAGTGAAGTTCAATGGCAAGGGAAGTGATGTAGCATGGAAGCTAAGGAAGATTGAGGCCTATAGCAGTGGGAAAAAGGCAGCCGACCCGAGATTCTGGTGTCATTTCCACTCGGACTACTACAACACCATGTACCTCCAAATGAAGACTCTAGTGGTCTGCAGCCAATGGATTGACTTGACCTATTTTGAAAGGAAGAGTTGTGATTCCTTTGAGGAGGTGATAAAGGTTGCAGAGAGACACGGTCTCAAGGACTTGTTTTCTTTCAGATATAACTGGAATGATGAAGTCATTGCTCAGTTCTTTGCAACTTGCTATTTTGCCAGCTCTGAATAAGAGAGAGTGACTTGGATGACACATGGATCCAAGTACACAGTTACTTATGCTAAGTTTGCCAGGTTGCTGCACCTTGAGGACACTGGCAGCAATGAGATCGTGATTCACAATCTTGGTGTCTTGGAAAATGATAAGATGTATTTTCTTTATGACACTCGCCTCAAATACAATCCTCCCTCAACTAAGAACATGAAGCCTTTCTTCATTGTTCTCAATAGAGTGCTCCAGAAGATAATTGCTCCAAAAGATGGAGATGCTGGGAGTGTCCAAGGTTACTTGAGAACCTTGATGAAAGTGATTAACAGGAGGAGGAAGTTTGATATCTTTGATTACATCTGAATGACATGGTAAATATCATCTGCACACCTAATCGCTTATGTGGCTATGCACCGTACATCATGTTCATGATAGAGAAGGTCACAGGAATTGAGTTTGTGAAGGATGGGAGCATACAACGCTAAGGCCTCAAAAGCCTCCTCAAGACACTCTTCCTGTTGCTCCCTCTCCTAACTCAAGTGAGGAACACCCAAGGAGAGCCCAAGAAGAAACAGGGCCTTCCCCTAGCACTAGGGCCCTCCATCTCGCAAAGGGTCCGCTAGCGGGGTCATGAAGTATTTGGCTGCAATCTTCAGTTCTTGTTGCAAATCAGAGGTGAAGATTCACAAGATGAAAAAGGCAAGAAAGGAAGAGATGAGATACATGAAAGAAAATGTCAAAGCCATTTGTCGAAAACTGGAGAATGAACCTACTAGATCTCCGGTTATCCCAAAGGACTCTGAATCTGACTTTTCGGAGCTTCCACATCTCTCTCCTTCAGAGCTTGCCTACTTTGGCCTTAGGAGCCCAAAAAGTGGTTCTTCTCATCCTCATCCTCAGCCTGATAAAGAAGATGAAGAAAGGACCAACAGTGCGGATGAAGGTGGCAACGACAAGTAGATACCTCCTTCTCTTCCTTTTTGGTGCTTTGATGCCAAAGGGGGAGAGATTGAGGGGGGGGTATTAGGTCGTAGTATTAGTTCGAGAGACAGAGCTCTATTCCTCTTTTGTATTTCTGTTGCTACTCTGTCATGCTTTTGGGCTTGTAAAACTTTAATTATGCTCTCATCATGCTTTTGGACATGTGTTGTGAAATGATGATTATGTTATGCTTATGACCAATGGTTTATGTTTAAAACTGCTATGTATGCTTGATATTCGTGATGTTATTATGATTATGCCTCTTATGATATCCACATCAATATTATTGCTCACACACTTAGCTTTGCACCCCACCATAAAGAGTGCACATATGTATTACTCTTACATTTGCTATTTTTGCTCAAAATTTATATGTGCATACTTTATGAAAATCTGAATTTTTCATCATATTTGTGTAATCTCAATTGGTTGTCATCAATCACCAAAAAGAGGCAGATTGAAAGTGCATCTAGGCATCCCTTGTGGGTTTTGGTTGATTAATGACAAACCAATGGGATCCTAACAAAATTGTTGAGATGAGCGCAGGTTTTAAAGAAATGAGGAAGAAAGCACAAAAAGGAAAGAGAATGAGGATTTAAAGGGAAAAGAGCTCAAGAGCTGAAAAGATTAAATTATTTTGTAAGGAGTGTGTTGGAGAAAAACACCCCAAGAGCTCAAGTGAACGAATAATTCAACTCACTGCATATTTCACAGAAAGAGCGGACTCGTCCGATAAGCACCAGACTAGTCCGATATCTCTCTGACTAAAAATAGACAAGTCCCCCCAGTGCGGACCTGTTCGCAACACTTCACATTTTCACAACACTGGACTAGTCCGATATCGACCGGACTAGTCCTATAATCCTCTGACTAAAATCGGACAAGTGCTCCAAGTCTGGACTTGTCCTTAGCCCTACGGTTTTTTACTACACCGGACAAGTCCGATATCCTCCGGACTAGTTCGAAAACTCTCTGACTAAAATCGGACAAGTCCCTCCAAGTGCGCACTTGTACTTAGACCTACACGGTGTTCACCACATCGGACTAGTCCAATATCTATCGGACTAGTCCGAAAAGTTTATGTGCCTAGGTCGGACTAGTCCGCATCTTAACAGACTAGTCTTGTATCCATCAACACTTAGGGTTTCTTGCACACACGCACACCGAACTAGTCCGGTGTACACCAAGGACTAGTCCGGACTCCACAAACCGTAACGGTAACCTTTGGACACCCTAATATAAATATAAGTGTACGACCATACATCAAACTCTCTCGACTCCCTGCCCCTTCACACTTCCAAGAGCCCAAAAATACATCTCTCCACTCATTCTAAACCTAAAAGTATCAAATTTTTGAGGATTAGGTATTAGACAAAGGAGAGAATTGTTTCATACGATCTTGAGCTCTTGGGTTTGATCTCTCGCACACTCTAATTGTTTTATTGTATATCATTTCAGTGTGTTTGCTGGTGTTCGTCGCTGTAATTCTTTGGGAGCCCTCAGCTTGTGAGAAGGCCCCTTGAACAAGTTATTTACCCCTGTGATTAGTGGTTGAGAATCAGCCTCCGTGGTGATTCAACGAGGGAAGGTTAGTGAAGACCCAGTCCTCCGTGGGCTCCTCAATGGGGACGTAGATTTCCTCCGTGGAATCGAACCTCGGGATAAAATCTTGTCTCGCGCACTGTTGACGGCTGTTATATACCAATGTCATCCGTCAATTTAACTCAATTATGTGAAGGATTTGTCATTTCTTGCACACATCACCTTTCTATCTAACCCAATTCCACTTGGACTTGGAGAAATATGTGTATGCAGCATTTTATGCAGGAAATGAGCAAATGTAGAGGGACCAAATCTATAAAATATCATCCCAGCCAATCAGGCGATGACACGTGGCATCCCATGGATCAAATGGCCCACAAATAGAAGTATCCGAGGAGATCCAACGGTGTATCACCCATATACATCAAGGGGGCCTACCTGGCAGCCACCTAGAGGAAGCACTCCACGTTTGGAGTGCTGACCAGGTCGGCCGAACCAGGGGTTCAGCCGACCCCTTCCTGGTGCCAAACGCGGTCAACCGACGCGTGTTGCCTCCTCCTGCCTTGAAGGAGTCAATGGTGACTGATTCGTGCGCTTTTGGTGGCGGGAATCGACCTCAACACTAGTATAAATAGGACCCCCTACCCCTCACTTCAACACACACCACTTGAGCTTCATCTCTATTGTATACACTATCATCCATAGTCTTAGAGGAGTTAGGTTGTAGAGAGGAGAGTCTCTAGTCCCAAGTCCGAATTGGGAAAGGAGTAAGGAGTCTCACTCTTTCCAATACTACATTGGGAAAGGTATGGCTCATGTATTCTTTCTTGTATGCGTAAAGATAGTATCTTTAGTCTCTACTTATACATATACTTGGGCAAAGAATTTCTTTTTTATTGTGGAGTCCATGTATGTGGAAGGTATAGCTTCTATGACTGTTTCATCAGAACATATCTCATTATCATAGAACCTATAGACCCCCACTATAGTCTAGTTAATTGTAACATAACTAGGTTAGTATGGATAATTATGATGTGTATCAACATTGGTTCAATGATGATTCAATTCATTGCCTTAGGATGGATTGTGCCTAGGCTCTTAAGGTAATTACTTAATATGCTAGCATGGTGCTAGGATAGCTAAGTAGCATTGGATGTCTCGTAGACCCACGGATTGAAGAGGTAGGCAACAGGTGGTGACAGCCCTATCTGTCCTTTGTAATCCTCCACGCTCGGCTATGCCACAGGCTCTTGGCAGGAGTCGCCCTAGTATTGCTAGGGGTAAGCTCATGCCCGATGTGTTGAACCACATAGCATAAGTATTCCCTATTGATCTAGCCTATGGATAATTAGTTTAGACTATGTATATGTACATTAGAGCATAGTAGGAGTATCTCCATAACTCTCAACCTTAACTAACCTCTAGGATCCTCTTATACCCCTTAGACTTGAAAACTTTTGTGTGTGTCACACTACCTCCACTATTATTTTATCCATCCTTACTCGATTCTTACCTAGACCTTTCTACACTTTCCACTTGATGATTGTTATATCTCTTCCCTACCTTCCTTTGGGATCAAATAAATGACACCCTTGGGAATACTCTTAAGGGAAAATGCTACAATGATATCTCCGTGCGCTTGCGAAATTCACCCTGTGATCCAATAGAACCTTTAACAAGCATTTCTGACACATCAGTTGGAGATGTTTAGTTAATGGTGCATAAGAAATACCAACAAGCATTTCTGGCGCCATTGTCGGGGATGATTTGTTAGTATATCTTAGGAGCCGTCAACATGCACCTTTGTTTTATAGTTCATCATATTCTAGGGTTTAATTAAACTTGTGTAACTCACGTTGAAATATCATAATTAAAGTTGATCTTTGCAATACATTGTTTCATTACTGTAATACATCCAAGTTGTCAATTGCTTTCCGCTGCATAGAGTACTAGAGGTGAAATTAACGATCAATCTTGATCTTTCTAATCCACGTACACCGGACTAGTCCGCACCGTATCGAACTAGTCCGACCTTCCCTGTATTTGATCAATCTGTTAAGTGTTCCAGAGATCGACAAAGATTCAAAAAGCATATTCACCTCCCCCTCTAGGCTACATTCAAGAACATCGCTCACTTTTCCTAGGTCAACCGATACTCCTCCTCCCGAGATGATGTGACCCAAAAATTACATTTCCCTTAACCAAAACTGGCACTTGCTGAATTTGGCATATAAATGGTGTTCCCTCAATTTCTGCAATGTGAGCCTCAAATGCTCTTCATGCTCCTCTTCACTCTTCGAGTAGATCATCATATCATCAATGAACACCACAACGAATTTGTCCAAGTACTCCATGTAGACTTATTCATGAGGTACATAAAGTATGCAGGTGCATTCATCAATCCAAAAGACATAACGGTGTACTCATAGGGTCCATACCGTGTTTGAAACGCCGTCTTCGGTATATCCGATGGTCTAATCTTTATTTGGAAGTAGCCTAACCTCAGGTCAATCTTGGAGAAAACACAGGCACCCTTCACCTGGTCGAACAAATCCTCTATTCGGGGCAACGTGCACTTGTTCTTAATCCTCTATCCTACTCGGTAATCCACAAATATCCTTTGGGATCCATCCTTCTTATGCACGAAAAGTATTGGCGCTCCCAAAGGTGAAGAGCTTGGACGAATGAAACCCTTCTCTAGCTGCTCTTGAATTTGCTTCTTGAGCTCCGCTAACTCCATAGGAGGCATCCTATATGGCCTCTTAGCTATAGGTGCAGTTCCAGGTATTAATTCAATAATGAACTCAATGTCACGATCAGGTGACATACCTGGCAACTCATCCGGAAACACATCTGGAAACTCGCACACCACAGGGATCTCCTATATTGCTGCACCGTCCATTTGATTCAGCTCCACTTGCTTTGCTGGGGGTTGAGATGCTTCAAACTCTATGCTAACCCCTTCCTCATTTGTCAACTTCACCATCTTTGCGGCACATTTAATTATCCCATTGTGCTTCCTTAACCAGTCCATACAAAGTATTATGTCCAGTCCATGCGAATCCAAAACGATAAGGTTGGCCAAGAAGTCTAACCCCCTTATTCTAAGGCTTACTTTTGGACATACTATATTTGTCTTCATCTCCCCTCTAGGAGATTTAACCAACAAGGTATACTTCATATGAGATATGGGAAAACTATACTAGGCAACATACTTTGATGCAATGAATGAATGTGATGCTCCAGAATCAAATAACATAGTCATCGGGTTGGAGTTTGCGAGAAACATACCAATCACCACGTCATCCGCTTGTTGTGCTTCCTCCGTAGAGACATGGTTCACCTTGCCATGAACTAATTCTGTGGTCCAAGTTGCCTTGTGGCGCTCCTCCATTCAGTCTTGGGTTCTGTCTTGAAGCATTGTTCTCTTGACCAGGACCTGACTTAGGGCATTGAGATGCAAAGTGTTCTATCTAACCAAAAGTATAGCATGACCTTGTTGTACCAGTGTTGTTAGGGCAAACTTGATTTTGAGCATTGGCAAGAAAATTTGAATGAGGCGCTTGAGGCATTGGAGGGCGAAGAGCTTACATGGCAGGGCGTTGCTGCATTGGTTGAGCTGGTTGTGGTGTATAGCCGCGCGATATGCAAGAGCAGAGGAGTTGTAGTATGGTGCATTTGGTGACACAAAGCGGGGATGAACATTACTTTCCTATGACTGTCCTTGATGCAGCATCTTCCTCTTATTGTCTTGCTCCATCTCACGAACCTTGTTCTCAACCACAATAGCTTTGTCCATAAGCTTCTGGAAATTTGCATAGTCACAGTTGATCAATTGGACTTCAATTTCATTGTTTACCCTCTCATGAATAAATACTGCTTGCGGCTGTCCCAATTAACATCCTCTGGGGCATACCTTGAGATTTGAGTGAATTTATTGAGATACTCACACTTGACTTTCTCTGCCTTAGGTTCTCAAATTCCTGCCTCTTCAAGATCATAACACCTTCACACACAAAATGAGATCGGAAGCTTTCCTTGAATTCAGCCCAAGTGAGCGTCTCCTAATTTTCATGAGCATTGCAAAGTGAATCCCACCAATCCACAGCTGCTCCAACTAGTTGGTGGGATGCAAAAAGAACCTTCTCCCTGTCATCGCATTGGACAATAGCGAGCTTCTTCTCCACGGATTTCAGCCAATCATCAACTTCCACAGGATCAGTGGCTTGAGCAAAGGTAGGTGGCCTAGTACTCATAAACTCTCCCAATTTGTTATAAGGCGGTGGGGGCGGCGGTGGTGGAGGCATATGCGGCTGATTCTGATTATTGGCCTGCAGCTGTCCTAAACTCTACATCACAGTCTGCATCAGTTGATTTTGCATTACCAACAGTTGCTGAAGGATGATAACCTCAGGTTCCGGTCCATTGTTGTTGTTCTGAGGTGTCCCATTGTTCTCCTCATTCTCACTGGCATTCCTCTGGTTGTGAGTCCTCGACATCTGAAGAAAGAGCAAGAGAGAAGAATTTAGAAAATGTCCCCAACCATATGCATCGAGGGATATGAAACTAAGCAACTACCTATACTAGCCTATGTGGATGTGGCAAACGCTAAAGCATCCCACAATCCTCTACTAAGCACACAAGCAAATATTACATAACAAACAGCACACCAAACAATGTTCCTTGAGTGTTTCTATGTGCTCTAAAGTGTCCATTCTATCTAGGATGCATCCTACAGTCAAACCTGGCTCTGATACCTATTTGTGACACCCGGTTCCGAAAATGAACCAAGTGCAGTATATGTGTGCCCAGGATGTTTAACACACATACACAAGTGATTCACAAATGATAAACAGATAATTACCATAGCTCAAATTATTAAATAAGTACTTTTGTTACAATATTCAAAGAATCCTCAAATTACATATCTAATGATCATTAATGATAATACTACTACAACGGAAATAATCTAATTAAGCAACTAAGCAAAAGGAATAGTGCGACTCAAGCTTAACCACTGGCAAGTTGACGGCAACACACAGCCTAGTACTCCGCATTATCCTCAGGATACTCCCAAACATCGCTGGAATGTTTTCTAATTGGTTTTAATAGTTTGTAACAAGTTTGGACAGGTTTGGAATTGACTTGAGTCAAATTGGAATTAATTCAGCTTGAAACAGATTTAGATTCCGGACAAGTCCGGTGCCATGCCCGAACTAGTCCACCCTGATCAAAACTAGAATTTAGGGTTTTCATGATATGCGAGAATTGGGGTTGAATTTGCATGGAAAAGGGAAAGTAGAAGGTGTACCACGTGTGTGGAACTCCAAGGATCGAGAATTGAGTGCAACACTTGAATCTTGACAATCTAGGGCTGGTGATGAAGAGTTGAGGGTGAATTTGTAATGAAGAATGAAAAGTCTATGAAGATCTTACTTGATTGATCCTCCTTCGTGTTCTCCCTCTCCACCTTGCTTCTGGATCCTTTATTGATGACGGCTCCCACGAACTAGGGTTTGGGTTTCTTTTCAATTGTGTAAAAGAGGTGAAAAATTGGGGTGTTGGGTTGCTTATATAGAGGTGGAGAGGTAGGGTTTGATGGATTTCATGTTCAAGTAGGTGGAGGTCATGTAGGGGTCTCACATGGGCTCCATAGGGGTTAGTCACGACGTTCTTGGGCCCAATCAAGGTAAATACCCAATCACAAGTCGTGGAGGAAAAGATTGAATCTGAGTCGGGCACACCGGACAAGTCCGCTAGAGGGTCGGACTAGTCCGATGTTGGACCGAGACAAAAAATGATAAGTCCGGTAGGTGGTCGGAACAAGTCTGTTCTTGTCCAGAGAGTAAAACGGACAAGTCCGACATAGATCGAACAAGTCCGGGAATTTGACAACTTATTCGAAAAGCATACGTAAGATCGGACTAGTCCGCACTCAATCACGGACAAGTCGGAGATGGAACGGAGACTTAATCGGACTAGTCCACAGCAAAAATGGACAAGTCCTGAGGGGCACCAGAGGGGAAAACCGAACTAGTCCAAGGCACAAACCGGACAAGCCCGTACTTCTACGGACTTTTAAGTGCTGTTTTGCTTATAGTTCCTTTTAAACTTGTTCCTTTTTATGTTTCTTAATGTTAAACATGTACAAGAATGTATGCAATCCATGATGGATGAAAATGAGGGTGTTACACATAAGGTGTTGTGGTTTCGGAACTAACGAGAGTCAAGTCGAGGACTTGTGCTGGAAAGTATTGATTGTTTGTTCATGTGCAGGTGTTGTTTGAGTTCAAGACATGGATGGTGACGGGATCCATTAAACTAGTCTTAGGGAGAAGATGAGGTTCAACAACCAAGTTTGGGAGGAATTGTGGTTGAGTTGATCGGGAGGTCGCGTAGCATGTTTGAATCAAGAACAATGCATATGAAGGAATCGTGGACGTCGTTGGAACGTGTTTGCACGTGTGCATGAAGTGCATGGATGTGGATGCATGGTTCAAAGGTGTGATGAAGAGAAGCGGACGTAAAGAATTCGTCAGAAAGGTCCAACCAACTAGGTTATGGACTCAAGTTGCGGTTGAGTCGTGTTTGATTCAAATATGGAAAGATTTGAGTTGGTTATGATATGATTTTGTATGGGTCATGAAGTTGAGTTGTTTTAGGAATATGGGATACATTCCTAAGGTGTTTTGAAGTCTTAAGATTGCTTCTATCTGCTTATAGAAGAGTCTTGAGCAGTTATGGAAAGTTTCAGTTGAATCTGAGTAGGATGTGAGTCCTAGTTAGGATTGGGTTGGCCTAAGTGCTGGTTATAAAAGCAAGGGAGGCCAGAGCTTGTGGTGCACTACTTTGGGGCTGTTCTTTTTGTGTTTTTATTATTAAAATTCATAGTCTAAATGAGCTTTTTGTGCTTTGTTCGTCTGACTTGTTTTTGTCAAGTATTTCTCGTCAAGTTTATGCACAACACTACATTGCTTCGGTGGTTTTACCATAACTCAAGTTTTACAGATCCAATTGGCGTGAGTCTTTTTGGGTTATCTTCACAACTTCATTATCTATCATCTGTGAAAATTTTACGGTCATTGGATTTGTGGTTTTTGATCTACACGAGTTTCTTTGCAGTGTTACAAATCTGGTTTTTCTCGGATAGGACAGATTGACCTTCGTTCAATCTTTCAATCATAACTTGAGTTTTTTTCGAAGGATTTTCGTGATTCTTTTTGTGACGTCTTCGTAACTTGATTCTCCACAATCTATACTAGTTTTTCACGATTGATCATGTTAAGAGTAGTTGCACACATGATCTCTTTAACAGATTAATTTTCTGCCGAGGGGTTTTTGTTGCTTCCGCTGAAAAAGTTTAAATCTACCATTCACCCCCTATGGTAGCTTTTCAAGTGATATTTGATCCTACAAGAGGGTGTACCACGTGTCTATGGATCCAAGGGTCGAAGGTTGGATGCGACACTTAAATCTTGATGTTTAGGGCTTGATGAAGATGAGTTGATGAAGGTTTGATGATGAAGAACGTCGATTGTAAAGAAGTTGACGAAGATCGATTTTGATTGATCCTTCTCCCTCTTATCCTCCTCCTCCTTGCTCCTGGGCTTCCTATTGACATCGGCGCAAGGCTAAAGGCGGCAATGAGGGTTTTTCTCAAAGGTTAGAGAGCTGAGGGTATTGGGTTGTTTATATAGGGGTGGAGAGGTAGGGTTTTGGAGTGAACTCCAAGTAGAATTCGGTGGGGGACGAGCAGAGGCCGGGGTGGGGTCCACTTGGGATCCTCTGAGGTTGGACACGAAGCTCTTGAGCCCAATTATGGCAATTACCCAATAACCAACCGTGGAAGAATAATAGATTCGAGTTGAATTCAGTAGGTTGGACTAGTCTGCAATGGTGACCAGACAAGTCCGTTGTGGAACAGAAACTAATTCGGACAAGTCCGGTTTGGGTGGCCGGATAAGTCTGTTTGGCAACAGAAGTGTTTTCGGACAAGTCCAATATGTATGGCTGGACAATTCCGAGGTTAGCAAAATAGAGGCTTCCAGATTGAAAATTGGACCAGATCGGACTAGTCCATTCAAAATCGGACAAGTCTCGGAAAACATCAGAAGCTAAATCGGACTAGTCAGTGCAGTGTGCCACACAAGTCCGTAGTCCTGAAGAAACTGAATTCTTGAAACAGAAAGGGGATACCAGACTAGTCCGGGTTTAAGGCCGGACAAGTCCGCTCCTTGACAGGATTAAATTCCTAACTAGACCTAAATTCAATTTAATCTTGTCCCTTTTAAGGTTTCTATATGTTAAACATGTATGAGGATGTACGCAATGCATTATGCATGAAAATGAGGGTGTTACAAACCTACCCCACTTAAAATGAATCTTGCCTTCGAGATTCAACGTGGAAGGAAAGAGATAGGAAAACTCTTTCTTGAGATCATCTTCTCGCTCCCAAGTTGCTTCTGACTCTGTATGATGTGTCCATTGCACTTTGCACCATCTAATCACCTTGTTCCTTGTGACCCTTTCCTTGATGTCCAAAATTTTGACAGGATGCTCGGCATAGGTCAAATCTTCCTCAAGCTCCAATTCCTCCATGGGTTCTTGCTCTTCCAGAACCGTGAAACACTTCTTGAGCTGAGAAACATGAAACACATCATGGACATCGGAAAGATGCGCTGGCATTTCCAACTTATATGCTACTTCTCCCCGTTTGTCCAAAATCTTGAATGGTCCAATGTAGTGAGGTGCCAATTTTCCTTTGACATTAAATAGCTTAAGACCCTGCATGGGTGACACTTAGAGGTATACGAAGTCTCCCACCTCAAAAGACAGGTTTCTTCGTCTATTATCTGCATATCCTTTTTGTCTTGACTGAGCGGCTCTTAAGTTTTCACAGATTGTCTGAACTTGCTTTTCAGCATCCCAGATCACATCAGGTCAAAATACTTGAGTTTTCCCTGTCTCATTCCAAAATAAGGGTGTTCTACACCTTCTCCCATACAATGCTTCATATGGTGACATCTTCAAATTTCTTGATAACTGTTGTTATAAGAAAATTCAGCATATGGTAGAATTTTGTCCCAACTTCTTCCATACTTTAGGGCACAAGCTCTTAGCATATCCTCCAATATCTGATTTGTTCTCTCAGTCTGTCCATCCGTTTGAGGGTGATAGGCAGAACCGAAATTCAATTGAGTTCCCATAGACTCGTCCAGCTTTTGCCAAAACCTTGAGGTAAATTAAGAACCTCTATTGGACACTATCTTCTTGGGCACTCCGTGTAAACACACTATCCTTCCCATGCATAATTCTGCCAACTTTGCTCCACTATAGGTAGTCTCGACAGGAATGAAATGCGTTGATTTCGTCAATCGATCCACAATAACCCATATTGAGTCATAATCGGTTGAAGTGTGAAGCAAACCAACTATGAAATCCATACCGACCTCTTCCCACTTCCATTCTGGAATTTTTAGCGGCAGCAATAGTCCAGCCAGCCTTTGATGTTCAGCCTTGACTCATTGGCATACATCACTCAATGCAACATATTCTGCTATGTCCCTCATCATACCATCCTAGCAATAGCGTGTCTTCAAATCATTGTACATCTTTGTACAACCGGGATGGATAGAGAAAAGTGAGTCCTGTGCCTCTTTTAATATCAGCTGTCGGAGACTCTTATTATTAGGCACAACAATCCGTTTTCCTAGCCATAGAGTACCATGGTCATCCTCATCAAATCTGAATTCTCTCCCTTCTTGGGTTCTTTCCATTATTTCCTGGATTTCCTTATCCTTCGTCTGCCTTCTCTTATTTCTTGCTCCAGGGTCGAATTCACTTCCATTACTCACATCTCATTTACGAACCCAAGATTCAACCGTTCAAGTTCCTTGCATAGCTCGGATGGCAATTCCCTAACGGTGAGTTGGTGGCTTGCTCCTTTTCGACTCAAAGCATCGGCCACGACGTTGGCTTTCCCTGGATGATATTTGATTCCCACATCATAATCCTTAATGAGTTCCAACCATCGCCGTTGTCTCAAATTCAGATCCATTTCTGTGAATATGTACTTGAGACTCTTATGATCTGTGTAAATCTCGCATTTATGGCCAAAAACGTAATGTCTCCAAATCTTCAATGCATGCACTACAGCTGCAAGTTTGAGATCATGCGTAGGATGATTCCGCTCATGTTTCTTCAATTGCCTAGATGCATAAGCTACTACTCGGCCTTCTTGCATCAATACACAACCAAGTTCTTGCCTTAAAGCGTCACAATAGATATCAAAGCTCTTGCTCACATCCGGCAACACCAACACATGCGCTGTTGTCAATCTCTTCTTTAGCTCCTCAAAATTGTCTTGACAAGCTTGAGTCCACTTGAAAGGCTATTCCTTCATAATAGTTCAGTCATGGGTTTTGCTATCTTGGAAAAGTCATTGATGAACCGACGGTAGTATCCTGCCATTTCAAGAAAACTCATCATTTCCTTCACATTCTACGGCGGTTCCCACTTTAGCTCATCTCTAACCTTCCCTGGGTCAACTAGCACTCCTCCTCCAGATATAATGTGGCCTAGGAATGATATCTCCCTCAACCAGAATTGACACTTGTTAAACTTGGCATACAACTGATGCTCTCTCAATTTTTACAAAGTTAACCTTAGATGCTCTTCATGCTCCTCTTCACGTTTCGAGTAGATCATGATGTAATCAATGAATACTACCACGAAATTATCCAAATACTCCATGAAAACCTTGTTCATAAGATACATGAAGTACACGGGTGCATTAGTCAATCCAAAAGACATGACCAGATACTCATAGGAACCATACCGTGTCCCGAAAGTTGTCTTAGGTATATCTGATGGTATAATCTTCATCTGGAAATATCGTGACCGAAGATCAATCTTAGATAATATTATGGATCCCTTCATTTGGTCGAACAGATCCTCTATGCGAGGCAGTGTATACTTATTCTTGATTGTCACCTCATTGAGAGATCGGTAATCCACACACATTCTTTGAGACCCAACCTTCTTATCTACTAAAAGCACTGGGGCTCCCCATGGCGACGAGCTTGGGCGTATAAAACCCTTCTCTAACTGCTATTGAATCTGCTTCTTGAGCTCTACTAATTCCTTAGGAGGTATCCTATATGGCCTCTTGGCTATAGCTGCGGTTCCAGGTATTAAATCAATGACAAACTCGATGTCACGATCAGGTGGCATACCTGGCAATTCTTCAAGAAACACATCTGGGTACTCACGGACAATCAGAATTTCCTCCAAAGTTACTCCTTCTACATGATTTACCATTGCCATCTCGGTTGTCGGCTGAACTGCCCTGAATTCTACATTGACTCCTTCCTCATTTTTCAATTGAACTGTCCGAGTGGCACACTAGATCACTCCGTTATGCTTCCTTAGCCAATCCATTCAAAGTATGATGTCCAAGCCTTGAGAATTCAGGACTATGAGGTTGGTGAGGAAATCGGCTCCCCTTATGGAAATACTTACTTTTGGACATACTATATTTGTCCTCATCTCTCCTTCAAGAGATTTAACCAACAAAGTAAACTTCAGGTATGATACGGACATGCTATGCTTTGCAACATACTTTGATGAGATGAATGAATGGGATGCTCCAGAATCAAATAATATAGTAGTAGGGTTGGAGTTTGCGAGGAACATACCAATCACAACATCTTCAGCTTGCTGAGCCTCTTCTACAGATATGTGGTTCACCTTGCCACGAGCAAAATTCTATGGTCCTCGGTTGCCTTGAGTTGCTCTTCCATTGGGCCTTGGATTCTTACTTGGAACATTGTTCATCTGACCTTGTCCTGACCTTGGGCATTGATTTGCAAAATGTCCCGCTTGACCACAAGCATAGCAAGTCTTTCCACCAGTGGCGCCAACAAAGTTAGGGCGAGGCTGGTTTTGAGCATAGGCAGTCATATTTGGGCGTGGCGCAGGCTGCATAGGTAAGCGAGGTGCTTGCATGGGCAGGCGTTGCTGCATTGACTGTTGTGGTCGCGGTGGATAAGCAGGGCAGTATGAAACAACAGACGGGTTGTAATATGGTGCAGCAGGCGATGCATAGCGAGGACGGACATTGCTTCCTTGTGGTTGTCCCTGATATGGCATTTTCCTCTTGTGGTCTAGTTCCATCTCTCGAATCTTGTTCTCAACCACAATGGCCTTGTCAACCAGCTTTTGAAAGCTTGCATAATCTGCATTGAGCAACTGATCCTGAATTTTATTGTTGAGACCCCTCATGAATAGATATTTCTTTCTGCCATCAGTGTTGATGTCATCTAGAGCATATCTGAACAGTTGAGTGAATTTATTGAGGTATTCACTCACACTCATCCTCCCTTGCCTGAGGTTTTCAAACTCTTGTCTTCTCAGTATCATAACTCCCTTAGGTACATAGTGAGAACATAACTTCTCCTTGATTTCGGCCCAAGTGATTCTCTCTTTATTTTCATGGACATTGCATAGGGATTCCTACCAGTCTATAGAATCTCCAATCAAGTGGTGTGAGGCAAAAAGGACCTTCTCTCTGTCACTACACTAGGCAATAGCAAGTTTCTTCTCTACGGACTTCAGCCAATCATCAGCTTCTATAGGATCTTTAGCTTGAGCAAAAGTAGGCAGCCTGGTTCTCATAAACTCTCCCAAACAATTGTGGGGTGGAGAGGGTGGTGGTGGTGGCTGCATGTGAGGCTAATTGTTGTTGCCAGCTTGCAGTTGTCCCATTGCTTGTATCATGGTCTGTATGAGCTAGTTCTGCATAGCCAATAGCTGCTCAAGGTTGATAGCTCCCTATGCAGGTCTCTGATTGTCCTGTGGTGCTTCATTGTTCTCCTCCTCACCATTGGCATTCGAGTACTCGACATCTATTGGTGAAAGAATAGTAGAGACGGAAGAATTTAGGATTTGAAAAGAAACACCCCAACTATATGCATCAAGGTATGTGTAACTAAAAAACTCCTTTATTAATACTAATAACCCTATTAGGGGATGTGGACAAGGATCCCACAACTCTCCACTACGTGCCGATGTGGAAAAAATGCAAGACGTCCCACAACTCGCACCAAGCACACACCAAGAAAATTCAGCAAACCACACTAAATATGACTTAGACAGTCTAAACACATTTCTAACTTCTAGACAGGAGACCTAGACTTACTTATGTGATCCGTGGTTGTCCTGACCGGTGGGGCGGCAAAGGCGACGTTGACTGGAAGGCATACATGGGCGCACGCCAGGGTGTGTTGGTCGTTCATGTAGGCGCTGGAGAGGTTGCTACACCATTGACCTCAACGGTGGCACGGACTTCCTCTTGCTTCTCCATGATCAACAACTTTTTACAGAGGCAACGAATCTATTCCATGGCATTAGCATAGCAATTTCCCAAATTCACCAATACTACATGAGATCTGTCAAGGCACGAGAACTGATATGAGCTCCATCTCGCGGTCTTAAGACTTCCGTTGTCCCCTTCTTGTGTTGCGGGTGCAACTCAAAGCTAGTACCTCCAACCTGCTCCGGATAGATATGGCATAATCTAGTAAGTGCATCTCGGGGTCTTCCTCTATTTTGTTGGAGTGTTCATGCTCAACTTCTTTTGTGGGAGAATTCACTTCTTCCTCCTCTTGGGCTGGTTCCATTTGCGGCTCCTTGCGAGGCCTAAGCTTGCTTCCAAGAGGTGGCAAATGAGGTCTCTTGCGGGCTGTCATTTTGGTGTGAGCCATCTACAAGAAAACATGAGAAAAATAGAGGAAAACACAAATATCAGTTCTGAAATTGCAGCAGCCATAAATTAAGATGAGAGGATGTGCATTTGCTTAAAATGATGGAAAAGTGGCAAAAATTGCAGCAGCAGCAAAAACACAAAATTTCCCCACTTTATATAGCTAATGGAAGGCAAAATAGTGCAAAAGAGGCAAATTTTGAATAGGAAAGAAGTCCTAAGTGGTTTGTGTTATCCATTCTAACTAGGCATGCGTACTACGGTCAATATGACTCTGATACCAATTTGTGACACCCGGTTCTGAAAATGAACCAAGCGTGATGCATATGTGTCCCCATGATGTTTAACACACATACACAAGTGATTCACAAACGATAAACAGATTATAACCATGTCTCGAATAATAACACTAATAATAGTACCTTATTACAAACCAAATAGTCTCGATACCAGCTCTAAATAACTGCAGCGGAAAATACTAAACACTAAGACTCCAAACTCCACAGGCAAGCTTGACGGTAACATGTGTTCCTAGTACTCCTCAAATACCTCCTGGTACTCCATAGTGTTGCTTGCGTCTGAATTTGTTGGGGGGATAGCAAGGGTGAGCACATGTCGTACTCAGCAAGTGCGGGAAATTATGACATGTAGCTTAAACAAGGAATGATAATAAAATAGGCTAATTGCGTAAAAGTACATTAAAAACAGTTGAAAATGCAATTATACGATCATTAGGTGTGGTCCTTCCCAAAATAACCCAAATAACATTAATTTCAACTTAAATAATCAATACCAGCAATAATAATCCATAACCATCTCTTAACCGCTCATAAATCTCATTTTCATCAATTCCATATACCAAAGTCAATTAATTAAACCAATACCAATTTCCAATCCATTTCCAACCCTTAAACCATGCTCAAGGTCCATAACTCTAATCATGTGAGGGTTCAAGTTTCTCATAACCGGGAGCACAACTATCATGATAGTTTTTAACACACTCTCTGCAGATGTTGTACCACTTTACCCACAAGTTTGTGATTTCATCACCTTTCGATGACTAAGGAATCTCAATTATGCCGTGTCATACTTCGTTTGGTGTGTGGCCAAGAGATCACAAAATAGCCTTTACAAAGTGATTACTGGCATATTTAGACCCCACTGAGGTTTCACCGGTGGTGATGTCTCCAACTAAGCACACCCAACCAAGGGCCCCCTCTTGAGCCATTCGGATCCCAGGGTAGTCCCACCAATCTCTACAAACCCATCCGACTACCCCTTCCCCGATCATTCTTAATGGTCCAAATAGTAGTGGCAAAACACTAATTAGTCAGCTAAGCCGCACCCATACTTGGCCCTGTGGTGGCACTGTAAATCTTGGATGGTCGCTCCATGAACCAGTCCTTAGATATAAAGAAAGCATAACCACTGAAATAGTCCAACCCATTCCACATTACCAACTTGCTTAGATCCCTAGGCACCATGTTACTAAAGGGTCATTACTATCAATTCTCATCATTCACATGTTCAATAGTTCATGATTAAGTAGTATGCGTGTTTCCCAAACCCAATTGAGTAATACAAAGCAAAAGTGTAAAATACCCTTCCCGACTCTCTACATTGTGTTCAAGTGACAATGGTGGTTAAACAAGACTAGTAAACTCCTACAATTGGGCTTTCCCATCATTTGACACAAGCATGCAATTTTGAAAACAAAACATTTAAAAACCTGGATCAAAATGATAAAGAGCACTTGCCTTGCTCCTGAGCTTGGTTTGGATCAAAGGCTTCGAAGTTCTGATTCTGTAGGTCCTCGAAAGCACTCTCTACAGCGTGACCTTCTATTTCGCGTGACAGACATGCAAAACAACATTACAATCAATAAATGCTCATATATTACTCAATATGCCATGACATGCATGATTAATGCAATTGTGAGGTAAAACTTGTTAATGAGTGTATAAGCCTTGGCCCGACAGGTGGCCCTAGCTATAATAACCGCCCTATACATGATCTATGGTGTTATGGGTGGTTAATAGATTAATAACGTGCTTTAACGGCAGCATTACAAGTCTTGACAGTCCTCTGATCATTTATTAATGTTTACTAACTAGTTACAATAGTTTTTAATAAGTTTGAACAAGTTTCAAATTGATTTGAGTCAATTTGGAATAAATTCAGCAATAACAGATTCAGACACCGGACAAGTCCTGTATAGGGCTCGGACTAGTCCGCCCTATACAGAACTGCAGAGTTAGGGTTTTCTGATCAGAGAGAATTGAGGGTTAATTTCACGTGGAAAAGTGGATGTAGAGGGTGTACCACATGTCTAGATATCCAAGGGTCTAAGCTTGGATGCGACACTTGAATCTTGACATTTAGGGCTTGATGAAGATGAGTTAATGAAGGTTTGATGATGAAGAACGTCAATTGTTGAAAAGTTGACGAAGATCGATCTTGATTAATCCTTCTCCCTTTTATCCTCCTCCTCCTTGCTGTTGGGCTTCCTATTGACGTTGGCACAAGGCTAAAGGCGGCATCGAGGGTTTTCTCAAAGGTAGGAGAGGTGAGGGTATTGGGTTGTTTATATAGGGGTGGAGAGGTAGGGTTTTGGGGTGAATTCAAAATAGAATTCGGTGGGGGACGAGTAGGGGCCGAGGTGGGGTCCACTTGGGCTCCTCTAAGGTTGGGCACGAAGCTCTTGGGCCCAATTACGGCCATTACCTAATAACCAATCATGGAAGAAAAATAAATCCGAGTTGAATTTAGTAGGCTGGACTAGTCCGCAATGGGTACCTGACAAGTCCGTTGTGGAACATAAACTATTTCGGACAAGTCTGGTTTGGGTGGCCGGACAAGTCCATTTGGCAACATAAGGGTTTTCAGAAAAGTCCGGTATATGTGGCCGGACAAGTCCGGGGATAGCAAAATAGAGGCTTTCGGATTGAAATTTAGACCAGATCGGACTAGTTCATTCAAAATCGAACAAGTCCGGGAAAACATTAGAAGCTAAATCGGACTAGTCCGTGCAGTGTGTCGGACAAGTCCGTAGTCTTGAAGAAACTGAATTTCTGAAACAGAAAGGGGATACCAGAATAGTTCGGGTTTGGGGCTAGACAAGTCCGCTCCCTGACAGGATTAAATTCCTGATTAGACCTAAATTCATTTTAATTTTGTCCCTTTTAAGGTTGCTTTATGTTAAACATGTATGAGGATGTACACAATGCATTATGCATGAAAATGGAGGTGTTACAATTTTGTATAGAATACCTGCATGCACCATTTTCTCCAAGGACAAGTGGAAACAGGTTAAATAGAAAGGTGATGTGTGCAAGAGATGATATTTCCTTCACATAATTGAGTTATATTGACGGGTGAAATTGGTATATAATAGCCATCAACAGACGTTTGAGCATCTAGCTATGGCACCTCGCAAGGGGCCCGCCGTTGATGTTTTTGCGTGTTGATGGTGGGCGATGCTGGAGCATCTAGCTCTGGCACCTCCCAAGGGGCCTGCCGTTGATTTTTCTGCGTGTTGATGGTGGGCGACGTCGGAGCATCCGGCTCCGGCACCTCCCAAGGGGCGCACTGTCGACATTTCTACGTGTTGATGGTGGGCTACGCTGGAACAACCTGCTCTGGCATCTCCCAAGTGCCAGCCGTCAACATGACTACGAGTTGATGGTGGGTGACGCTAGAGCAGCCAGCTTCGGCACCTCCCAAGGGGCCCGTCGTCGACGTTTCTACGCATTGATAGTGGGCGATGTCGGGGCATCCAACTCCGGCACCTCCCAAGGGTCCACCGTTGATGTTTCCTACGAGTTGATGGTGGGCGACGCAGGCGCATCGAGCTCCGGCACCTCCCAGGGGTCCGCCGTCAATGTTCCTTACGTTGAGCGTGGGTGCATCCTGGCTCGTCGGCTGCCTTGTCGCCATCACCATTGAAGACCTTTTCGACAACGGTCATGCATTTCAAATCAAGCCCTGCGCCCCCTAGGGGCCCACATGCGTCAATCTACAAGTCCGGCGCTCCCCAGGGGGTCCATTGATGTCAACTACTCAAGCTCTCGCGCCCTGCTGGGGGCCCATCAACGACATCCTGGGATCAAGTGGTAGACGTGCCCAACCAGTTGGCCACACCTATCAGGAGGCCACACCTATCAACCAGTTGGACATGAATTCAAAATCATTAAAGTTGAGAAGCACAAGACAACCCATGATACAAAGGTGCCCCACCTGGGGGCCACCAGCCTTACTCTCGCACGAGCTGTGTAGCGACATATTTGGCGAAGTTCTCGACTTCAGCCTTCGCTGCCTCTTCCCGCATCTCGAGGGGACTGTCGACTATGGGGGTCCAAGGAGATCCCTGGGTACTGACTCCGGTAGCACACCAGGATATGGGACACCACTGCCTCCGCCAGCTCTCTCCCTTTGGTCTCCATACGGTGGGTGATGAATGTGCCCATAGCTTGCATCTTTGCACTGATGGAGTCAGGCACGAGGACCACCTGACTCACCTCCTGTGTTGGCTCCAAACTCCGCACAGGGATAAAGCCAAAGGGCCACAGTGCGTCCTCAGTGTGGCCCAGGAAGTCCCAGACCATCTGCGCCTTGGCCGCACAGGATGCTTGGAGGTCTTTGACCTTCTGCTGCATCGCCTTCCGCGCGTCTATCCTGCTTTTGGCGAGCTCCTTCTCTCGGGCGGCTTACTGCTGCACCTGCACATCAAGCCTTCGGGCACGGCGGTCCACAGCATGCTCCCGGGCGTCGATATTGAGCTCACACAATAGGAGGGTCTGGCACTCTAATAGGTGCTTCTCTCGATCCCACGCCATATTATGCTCGTGGAGCTCAACATCTTTGATGCGAGACTGTAGCTTGTCCTGGTTCGCCTCAGTCTGCGCCTTCATCTCCTCGGACACCCCCTCTCGCACCACAACAGCAGCCTCTCGACGTTCGAGAGCCTCTCGGAGCTCCTCAATGGAGTGGAATCAAGCGTCGACCGATTCGTTGGCCGCCTTGGCTTCGGCGAGGATCTTTTGTGACTCGACGTCCATGGCCTTCGCCAAACGATGCTCCAGCTCCAACATCTCCTCTTCCCTCCGGATCCTCTATTTTGCCTCATCAATATTGGACCCTAGAACATGGTTCCATGCTCAAATATGTTCGTCCTCCGCCTGCAGCTTCTCCCACTCCATGATGAGAGCACACTGCGCATGTCGAAGGCTAGACTATGCCAAGTCGATGACGTCGGAGAGGAGTACTGGTTCAGCTGATGCTATGCAGGGTTGCCCTGTGATCATCTTAGGCTCCTCTTCTCACTGTGGGGAAGGTGGAAAGGCCGTCAGCGCCAGGGACCTCGCCGACAAGGGCCAAGTAAAAGTTGCAGCACCATCTAGAGTGGCGGCGCCACCATCGGCCGAGGCACTATCGGCTGAAACAACAACCTCAGGGGCAAGACCCTCAACTTGATGTGCGGCTTCTGGCACCACATCTAGGATGGAAACATGGGGTACTTTCCCACTTGCGCTAAGCGCTGGTGCCGGGGGGACGGTCTCCTGGGCTGACCCGAGGGCCCGCTTCACCGTCACATTTGTGGCTCCCTTGGAAGTGGGGGTGGTCCCCACTGCTGCCCCCAGCGACAAGGGTGTCACGGCGACATATGATGACCTCCAGGATGGAGTCATGGGCTGTCCAAACAGGATGAACAACAATGCAAGACTCGATAAGTGTGTCTTACTGACGTCCTCGGAAGCAGCGGGCAGGGCAGATCCGACCAAGCCTCCACCAGAACCACTGGCGCCACTGCCGGTACTCGAAGGTGTGCCTCCACTGACCCCTGAGGATGACGGGCTCATGGCTCAGGGCTCCATAGCCTCGTGATGGGTCCCGGTCGTCACTCCAATCGTGCTTCCTCTCGAGTACTCTCCAGAGCTACCGCCAACATTCATCCCCCTCCTGCAGCAAGGACGCTCGTGGCTTGAGGCCTCTTGGCCTGGGGCTCCGCAGATGGAGCACCCTCAACGCCCTCGCTGGGGCTTCGGATGGTGCCAGTGATGGTGATGCCGACAGATCGACGCTCATCGGACCACCACGAAAAAGCTGGTGTGTCGTCTTTGGTCAAAAGCCGACTCATCGCAGAACAGGCAAGGTCCCTGCTTGAAGAACCGCCAACCCTGAGGCTGGGTGCGGATGCTCCACCGGATGTTGGCTTGCGGTAGGAGCTACCCTCGGCAGTGATTGAGGACGCTTAGTCTTCATGACCTAGACCACTGGCAACTTCCCCTTCCCCGTGTCGGGGGCCAGCGCTCTACCCCTTCTCTTCCAGAGGTCGAGTCTTCTTCCTCCTGCGCTCCGGAGCTCAGGTTGTGCGCGGACTCCTGTTCTGCACTGGGGATGTTTAACCCCCAGTCTGTGTCCCCAACCTGCCGCGATGCAAGCCCAAGTGCGTCCAGGTTCGGCATCTCCTTCAAGATCTTCACCCTAAGGGTTCGGTCCGTGCAAAGCGGCAGGCAAGGCTCGGGAAGGGTGAAGACGATGGGAGTCAGCAAGTCGTCGCTTGACTTGGACATCACCTGGAACACCTCCTCGTGGCTTATCTAAGAGTCAGGACCTCTCACCAGTCTGGTGTAGTCCTACAGACCAAAGTAAAGCCATGTTGGGTATGTGCACTACTAGAAAGGTGCCAAGCAGTGGTGCACAAAGTCTGCCAGCATCACCAGCGATAACAGGTCGTGGTATACTAGGTACCGAATCCACTCCATCACCTGGGCATACGCTGGCTCCAACTCCGAGCGCTACTCCCAGGGCTTGCTTTTGTTTATCGCCCAGTCCGTAGGCAGGGACATGCGGTCGTGAGCGTCAGTGCGCACGATCACCCAGTCTTCTCTCCAGCCTCGAAAGGGGGGTGATGTATTTGAACAGACACTTGGGCCGCTGCTGGAAGTAATAGGCCCCAAGGAAGTTCGTCTTGCTCTTCCTGGTCCACCTCACCACGAAGAATTGCCGGAACATCAGCACGGGTGGGTGGACTCCCATAAACATCTCGCAGAAGTGCGAGAAGACCACCACCACCACGGAGTTCGATGACAAGTGATAAAGCTGGAGCTCGAAGATCTCTAGAAGCATCACAAGGAAGGAGGATACTGGCAGAATGAATTCGGCGTAGGCGTACAAAGTAAAGAAAACGATCTCCCCAACCTCCTCGTCGAGAGGTAGGGAATCGTGGCGGACCCAATCTCGCCGCTTCTCATCTTGCCAGCCAAGTAGCCGCCTCACTGGCCCTACATCCTCAATGCAGGAGGGAGGCAAGATCGCGGCCATTGGAGCAAACAAAATCAAAGTTTTCTCAGGTGGCGAAGGCTCGAGCGCTCAGAGGAAGAAGGCAAAGGCTCGTGCATTGGCGTGTGAATAATGATTTTACTACCTTTGCCTACAAAGGTTTCCTTTTAATCACCCCACGATTCTTGGGTGCATCATGCCAGTCGCCTGAACCTAGCACCCGCTACACCCTTGACAGTGGTACCCAGGTCTTCTGCCAGAAGAGCTGGCCCGAGACCTCAGTCACCTGGGAAGACAACACGACGATTCCCATAAAGGCGGAGCAACGGATGCGCTGCAACCACATTGGGAACTGTCGCGGTTAAAGATACTGTAGCAAATAAAGATTGTGTTGCCATGACCTTTCAACCAGAAGAGGACTCGTGGCCGCATGGAAGAGGAGCGCACCGCTTCGACTGCCCAAGACAAAAATCAAAGACAGCGCGGGAAAGCAAGGTTAGGGCTCCACTCGCGGGCTCATCACCTCCCCCGGGGTGTACCCAGGGGCCACTATCGGTACCCAGGATACTGGGTACCCCTGCGCATAGGGTAAAAATGCTAAGTACCCTGCTTCCCTGCTGAGGCAGTGTCCGATGGCACCACATGTCCAGCAGGCTCGAACCCCATCCCTCCTCAGGGGCAAGCTTCGGTACTACCACATAGGCCTCAAGACGGGACTCGGCTCCCCCAAAAGAGATGAGCTCCCAGGCTGCCATGTGTCCAGTGGGTCGAGACCCCATCGCTTTAAAGGAGTGGCCTCTGGTGCTGCCACGTGGCCCAAAGCTCTGGGCTGGCCTCCCCCATGGAGGCAGGCTCCAGAACCCCCACGTGTCCAGCAGTCCCAGACCCTCGTATCCCCTTGGAGTTAGGCTACGGGGCTGCCACATGGCCCGCAGCGCAGGGCTCGGCCTCCCCCGCTGAATGTGGCCTAGAGGGGGGGTGAATAGGCCTTTTTGAAAATTGTCGGATCCTGCAACACATAACAACTAGTTCAAAACCAGAGAAATCGTACTAGTCCGGTAAAGTGCGGACTAGTCCGGTGTATACGGACTAGATTGATTAGGTTTGATCGATTAACTTTGTTCTTCAATATATGCAGCGGAAGTATACGATTAAACAAAGTGTTACAAGGTAATGAATCAGGTTATATCACAATTCAATCTTATAATTGATATTTCAACATAAAGTGATCAAGATCAATTGTAACCCTAGATTGATATAATGTAAAGGACAATGAACACAAACGAAGAACACAAGAGATTTATCCCGTGGTTCGGTTCCCACAGAGGCAACCTACATCTACGTTGAGGAGTCTACAAAAGGATCGGGTCTTCTCCAACCCTACCCCCGTCGGATCGCCATGAAGGCCAATCCTCTTCCACTTATCTCGAAGGGGTGAATAACCTAATTCAAGGGGCTTTCTCACACGTTGAGAGCTCCCTTGGATTACAACACAAAATACCACCAAGAACACACTCAAAAGATTACAATTAAATCGCAGGAGTGTGTTAGAGAATCAAACCAAGAGCTCAATGTAGTGTTGAACGTGTCTCTCCAATGAACTAGAGTGAATCCCCAAGGGATTGATCTTTGTTGCACTTAATTTCGTGGAGAGATGTGGTTTTTGAGGCTCTTGGGAGGTGTGGCGGTGCTAGGGTTTGAGAGTGTAAAATATGGCCGTGCAACTCTATTTATATGGGTTTATAAAAGTGATCGTTAGGGTTCAGAAAGATTGGACTAGTCCGTGGTGGTCACCGGACTAGTGCGGTGTGCTGTGTGTAGCAAACCCTAAGTGTCCCGAAATATCGGACTAGTCCGGCTAGAAACGGACTTGTTCGATTTTGCTACTGGAAATCTTCGGACTAATCCGATGGTCATCGGACTTGTCCAGACATGTGAAACCCTAAGTGTATAGGATGACAAGTCCGCACTTGGAGGACTTGTCCGATTTAGTTAAGAGGGTATTTCGGACTAGTCCGTGCAAATATTGGACTTGTCCGATTTGGACCAGAGAGAATATCATACTAGTTCGGTTGTGATCGGACTTGTCCGATTTTGTGTGACTTGTGAAGTGTTTTGAGGACTAGTCCGCACTGGGGAGGACTAGTCCGATTCTAGTCAGAGAGGATATCGGACTAGTCCGATGGATATCGGACTTGTCCGATTTTGTGCAGAGTGGATATCGGACTAGTCCGGTGTTAGTTGGACTAGTCCAGTCCTGTGTAACTTTGTGCAATGTGTGTGTTTAATTTTTATTAAGCTCTTGGGATGTGTTTTCTTAACACACTCCATACAAAATGATCAACTATTCTTCTTCCTTGAGCTCATTTCCACTTTGCTCCTCATTCTTCCTTTTTTGGCACTTTTCTCATTTTTCTATTAAAATCCTGCACTCATCTCAACAAAGAGGTTAGGATCCCAATTGCTTGTCATAAATCATCCAAAACCCACAAGGGAGTCCTAGATGCACTTTCAATCTCCCCCTTTTTGGTGATTGATGACAACCAATTGAGATTTCACAAAATATGATAAAAATTGAGATTTTCATAAAGTATGCACATATGAGTCCAAAATACATCAAGTAGTGAAACCATAGTCCATATGTGCATTCTTTATGGTGGGATGCATAACTAAGTGCACTAAAACATTGAGAATGACATAATTGACATTAATCACCTAATAGCAAGCATATATGTCATTCTAGAGCAAAATCACAGTTTTCATAAATACTACTCAAAGGATCAAATCATTGTATCACAAAACCATAATTAAGTTAAGATCATTGTTAAAACTTTACAAGCCACAAAATAGTTAAAAAACACAGAATAGGGCTCTCTCCTCGCAAACTATAGCTAAGACTAAGACTCCCCCTCAATCTCTCCCCCTTTGGCATCAAGACACCAAAAAGAAGGAGGGGAGGGTCCTAAGGTCTTCACTCTTTGTTGTCAGTCCTCTCATTGTCATCTTCATCGTCTTCATCTTCAGCTTGATGATGAGGAGGAGGAGGAGGAGGAGGTGTGGTGCTACTCATGCCCCCAACGCCAAAGTAGGCAAGCTCGGAGGGGGTCAAGGGCCCGAGCTCGGTGAAATCAGAATCTGAGTCTTTAGAGATTGTTGGAGACCCAATTGGCTTAATCTCCAGTTTCTGGCAAATTTGCTTCACATTTGCCTTGATATACTTCATGTCCTCCTTTCTTTTCTTGTTGAGGTTATGGGCCTTCAGTTCGTCCTTTTTGCAGGAGGCAAAGATAGCAGTCAGGTACTTGAGAATTCCAGTGGCTGAACCTTTTTGAGGGGCTGCACTAGAAGCAGGGGCAGCCCTAGCATCTTCTCTTGATCTTGCCGGTGCCTCAGGACTAGAGGCCGGTGAGGGAGCAGCCTACACACTCAGCTTTTGAGGCATTTGAGGCCTCAAGGGGAGATGCTCCACATCTTTCACAAACTCAATCCCGGTGACTTTTTCAATCACAAACATTAGATAAGGAGCATATCCACAGGACCTGTTGGGAGTGCAGGATATGTTAACCATGTCATTCCAAATGTATTCCGCCACATCAAACGAGCGGTCCTTGCTTATGGCCCTCATCAGAGTCCGGAGGTATCCTTGCACACTCCCACCATCTCCATCCTTGGGAGCAATCGTCTTCCTCAAAACTCTGTTCGGCACCACAAAGGATGGCTTCATATTTTTGGTGGAAGGAGGGTTGAACTTTGAGTTTGGCTCATATAGGAACTTCATCATATCCTTGTCAATGACACCTATGTTGTGTATGACCAAGCAATCAGATCTTGTGGTGTCAAGGTGAAGCAGGTTAGCAAAATCTTCTTGAGTAATACTGTACTTGGATGCATGGGTCATCCAAGTGACACCCTCCTCATCCTCACTAGAGAAGTGACAGGTTATAAATAACTGTGCAATCACTTCATCGTTTCAGTTATTCCTGAAGGCGAAAAGATCTCTCAGACCATGCTTCTCAATGGCTCTCACTACTTCAGTGAACGCTGAGCAGCCCTTCTTCTCAAAATGTGCCCAGTCAATCCACTGACTGCGCACAACTGGTGTCTTCATTTGGAGATACACCGATTTGTAGTAATCAGCATAGAAGTTGCATCAGAATCTTCCATCACCAGCTTGCTTCGATCGGCCATACCAATCGATGCTTCTGAATTTGGCCGTCGAGTCACTTCCCTTCCCGTTGAACTCCTCTTCATTGGGGTCCCGGACCCCTTCCCTTGGAGCATGAAGTTTCAACGGGCCAACCAGACCTGTTACTATTCCTTTGCCCTTGCCTTTTGCTAGGCCGGCACTCGCCGCGCTAGGGCCACCGCAGGTGGTAGTGAATGTGGCCTAGAGGGGGGTGAATAGGCCTTTTGAATTTCCTGCACACTTAACAGAATAGTCAAAAACTTGGTTGGCCGGACTAGTCCGGTTGCGTGGGCGGACTAGTCCGGTGTGCAAGAAGTATGTGTGTTGATCAGGTGTTAATTGAGAAATTAAATTTCTTTAGCAGCGGAGTTAAGAACAACTGATATTTATACTTGAAATTAATATAAGAATGCAGGTGTAACTTCAAATTGCCTTAAGTTAATGTTTAGCACTTAAGTGATCTAATGAACAAAATTTAAAGTAAATGAGACACGAGACACGAGACACAAGAATTTTTCCCGAGGTTCGATCTCACAACGAGATCTACGTCCTCGTTGAGAAAGCTCACACAGAGCCGGGTCTCCAACCCTTTTCCTCCTCAAGTCACCACGAAGGCCGACTTGATTCCACTATCACGGGTAATCACCAAGTTTGTGGGGCAACCTCACACGTTGAGGGCTCCCACGAAAATTACAACGAACACATGATCAAATACAGTCAAAAGTATTACAATGCAGAGTATGAGTGTAGAAAGATCAAACCCCAAGAGCTTGCAATGAAAGAATGACGATCTCCCAATCCCAAATCCAAGTGTTCAATTGATTTCACTCTTTTTGAACTTTAGATGTGTGGGGAGATGTGTTTTTGGGCTCTTGGGACTGAGTGGCGGCGCTAGGGTTTTCTCCTTTTTCAATATTCGACGTGTCTTATCATGGGAAAGTTGTGGATCATCTATTTATAGGGTTTCCAAAAGCTAGCCGTTGAAAAACCCTAACACCAGACTAGTCCGGTGCAAGTCCGGACTTGTCCGGTCTCAATATGTTTTGAGGTCCAGAAAGTCTGCCGGACTAGTCCGGTCCAACCTCGGACTAGTCCGGTACTGTGTAAAGATGACTCCAGAAAGTTCATCGGACTAGTCCGCAGACTAGTCCGATCTCCACAAAAGGGATTTTACAGAAAGTTCAACGGACTAGTCCGGTCCATGATCGGACTAGTCCGGTCCCTCAGTATGAGAGACTCCAGAAACTTCAACGGACTAGTCCGGTGGATGCACAGACTAGTCTGGTCTCCTTGTGAGTGTGATTCCTGAAAGGTGAACGGACTAGTCCGGTCCATGATCGGACTAGTATGGTGCTTTGTGAAAGTTATGTTAATTTTAATCCCTTATCCTCGCGCAAAGTTGTGAGCTCTTGGAGTGTGTCTTTCGTACACTCCCTATACATTCAAATCTATTTTGGTCTTCCGAGCTTCATCAAAGTATCTCTCTTTGAACACCACTTCATTTTTCACTTTTTGTGTGCACCGATATGTCTCACTTGTTTGTCCTGCAATCATCTCAGTAGTTTCATTAGGATCTCATATGTTTGTCATCAATTAGCCAAAACCCACAAGGGATATCCTAGATGCACTTACAATCTCCCCCTTTTTGGTGATTGATGACAACCATTTGAGATATCACAATTGAGAGTAAAATCTTGATTTTCATAAGGTGTCCACATATGAGAATAATGATAAGTCCACAAAAAAAGCTTCTCACATATGCACACACCTTATGGTGGGGTGCCTAACAAGTGTGTGATCAACAGGGTGTGATGTAGTAAAGATAATCAACAATGAGTATAAAGATAATCATCCAAGCAACAGTAAGCATCACACATAAGAGAGGGAATAGTGCATTACAAGGTTTTAAAATTAAGTACACATGTCCTTGATCACAAAAATATAAAGACACCAACTACTCTTAAACTAGTAGTCTTCATCTCTCCTAGTCTCAATCTCTCCCCCTTTGGCATCAAGGCACCAAAAAGGGAAAAAATGAGGGAAATCACTCATCGCCACTCTCTTCCTCCGTTTCAGTCCGGTCTTCATCTTCACCATCATCATCATCATTCGCCAGAGCGGACTCTTCCTCGGAGTCCTCGAAGGCAGGCGGGGATCCCACCGGCTCAATCTCCAGCTTATCGCATATAGCTTTGATGTTGGCATTGACATATTGTTGATGCTTCTTTTGCCTGAATTCAATCTTGCGGCAGCAGGCAAAGATGGAGGTGAGCATTTTGAGCACACCACCGGAGGGTTCACGAGCAGCTGCAGAGCTGGGAGGAGCATCTGAGGATCTAGGTGCATTCACATCCCGAGCCTGTTTAGTCCTCCTCTCAGTCTCAGGGGAGGGAGGTGCATCAGGGGCCGAAGGTAGAGTGTACTCCGTAGGCTTTTGTGGCTTCATCCCCGTATGGTGAACATCCTTGACGAACTCAAGTCCAGTCACCTTCTCAATCATGTACATGATGTACGGGGCATACCCGCAAGATCTGTTTGGAGTGATTGATATGTTCACAATGTCATTGTAGATGTATTCAAAGACATTGAATGGTCTCCTCCCACCAACGACCTTCATTAGGGTCCTCAAGGTCCCTTGAATAGTCCCCGCATCTCCATCCTTTGGGGCTATTGTCTTCCTCAAAATTCTGTTGAGGACCACATAGAAGGGCTTCAAGTACTTGATATTGGGAGCAACATACGGCATCCTTGTGTCATAGAGAAATTTGAGCTCATCCTTCTCCAGGGGTTGCATGTTGTGGATGACTAGATCATGATCCAAGGTATGCTCAAGGTGGAGAATCCTTGCAAACTCATCATAAGTGACACTATACTTGGATCCATGGGTCATCCAAGTAAGACTGTCTCCATCACCCCGAGCAAAGTAGAGAGTAGAGTAGAATTGGGTGATCACTTCATTGTTCTAGTCATTCTCAAAGGAGAATAGTTCTTTCAGTCCGTGCCTTTCCAGGGCCTCAACCACCTCACGGAAAGCAGGATACTTCTTTGACTACATGTACCTGATGTTCACCCTTTGACTCTTCACAACGGGATTCTTCATCTTCATGTACACATGCTCATAGTAGTCGGCATGGAAGTTGCTCCAAAATCTTGGGTCTGAGCATTTCCGAGGCTGAGCATACACGTTGACCTGCCTGAAGCTGTCGGCAAGCTCACCCCCTTTCCCAGTGAAATCCTTGCTTGAGCGCTGCCGGTTGCAGTGACTTGGGTTCTTCATTTTCAAGGGTCCAATGGGACCACTAGCAAGTCCTTTCCCTTTGTTGAGAGTCCTCTTTGGCCCTGAGGAACTCTCACCGGCCTTTCCTTGGGCCTTCTTCACCACTACCCTCCTTTTCTTGGGCAAGTTGTCGTCGGAGGGTGGATAGTGCACATTCACATCATGCCTTTTCTTCATGTACCTCTCCTTGGCTCTTTTCACTTTTTCGTGCTCAACTTCTTCATCAACATGGAAGGAGCTGTCATCTGAGCTTGAAGACATCATGCCTAACAAGGAGTTCATGATTTAGATGAAGATGAACTGAAAATGAAGGTGATACTATGACTCAAGTGTCAGAGACCGGACTTGTCCGGTTTCAGAGTGCGGACTTGTCCAGGGTACCGGACTAGTCCGTACCTAGGAGCCGGACTAGTCCGGCCTGGCACAAGAACCCTAACAATACTTGAATCACAACTTCTATCTAGGGATGCAAATGAGCATGAAGGTGAAAGGAATACATCTATGAAGCTAATGTACTTCCTTGGAATCAAGGGAAATAAACTAGAACTAGAAAAGTTGAGAGTTTGACTTTGGGGAGAATTTTACCGAAATTTGAGGATTCGCGTCGAAGGAGCGCAAATCGGTCCGGATGAGTTTGGAGAGGAGTACCAACTCGTCGAGGGGAGAGTTTCCCACGGAGAGAGCTTGGATTTTGAGGGCTCAAACCGAAAATCACCTTTTGGGGGTTAGGGTTTTAGATGTGAGAGTTTAGGTCAAGTGGAGGGAGATTTGAAACGGGCCAGCTGCTTATATAGGCAGTCGACCGGACTAGTTCGGTGTCCCTGGAAAACCTAGGTATTTGGAGATTATCCGGACTAGTCCGGTGCCAAACCTGACTAGTCCGGTGATCCTGGACAACCTAAGTATTTGAAGATAACTAATAGTGATCCAAGGACAAGTTTTGCAAATAATCTTGGTGTTTATGACCAGAAAGCAATCCACACAAAAACATGGTCATAAATTTCAAGATTTCTTCATTAAAAGTAGTTTTCTTAGGAGAAAAAGAGGTGAAGGGCAGTTTTAGCAATAAAATGCAACATTTGAAGTATCAACCAGATGTGCAACGTTTCAAGCCACATTTCGAGAGTCAAGAATATTAAGTTCATTCCTAAGTTCACAAAACCTTTTTTCATCCAATGGTTTGGTAAAAATGTCCGCAGGTTGTTTTTCAGTTCTGACATGTGAAATAGTAATGTCACCTTTTAATGAATGATCTCTAAGAAAATGATGACAGATATCTATGTGCTTAGTTCTTGAGTGCTCTACTGGGTTGTGTGCAATTTTTATAGCACTTTCATTGTCACATAGAAGTGGGATATTGTTAAGATTGTAGCCGTAGTCTCTAAGTGTTTGCCGCATCCAAAGTAATTGGGCGCAACAGCTACCGGCTGCAATATATTCTGCTTCTGCTGTTGAAAGGGCAATGGAGTTTTGCTTTTTAGATGACCAAGATAGCAGGGACCTACCAAGAAACTGACAAGTCCCTGACGTGCTCTTTCTATCGACTTTGCATCCTGCATAGTCGGCATCAGAATATCCTATCAAGTTAAATTTGGACCCTTTGGGATACCAAAGGCCCAAGTTGGGTGTGTGCACAAGGTACCTCAAGATTCTTTTTACAGCAACTAGATGACACTCTTTGGGTGTAGCTTGAAACCTTGCACACATGCAAACACTAAGCATAATATCTGGCCTAGATGCATATAAATAAAGTAAAGAGCCAATCATGGACCGATATACCTTTTGATCCACGTTTGGACTGTCTTCATTGAGGTCGAGATGTCCATTAGTGGCCATGGGTGTCTTGATGGGCTTGGCTTTGTCCATATTGAACTTCTTGAGAATGTCTTGTGTATATTTGGTTTGTCTTATAAATGTACCTTCTCTTAGTTGCTTCACTTGGAATCCCAAAAAAAACTTTAATTCACCCATCATTGACATCTCGAACCTATCTGTCATAATTTTGCTAAACTCTTCACAGAAGGGTTTGTTAGTTGATCCAAAGATAATGTCATCAACGTAAATTTGACATATAAATAAGTGATCATCACAGTGTTTAGTGAAGAGTGTATAGTCAGCTTTACCAACTTTGAATCCATTCTGAATTAGAAAATCTTTAAGGCACTCATACCAAGCTCGAGGAGCTTGTTTGAGGCCATAGAGAGCCCTACGCAGTTTGTAGACATGGTTTGGATACTTTGGGTCTTCAAATCCTAGTGGCTGCTCCACATAAACTTCCTCCTTGATAGGGCCATTTAAGAAGGCGCTTTTGACGTCCATTTGATACAGCTTAAAATTATGGTGAGTAGCATATGCCAATAAAATACGAATGGACTCAAGTCTGGCTACAGGAGCGAAAGTTTCATCGAAGCCCAAACCTTCGACCTGAGAATAACCTTTGGCCACCAGTCTTGCATTTAGTTCCGACTATGTTCGCCTTTGGTCTCTCCACTAGCTCCCATACTTCATTTCTCTTGAAGTTGTTCAGCTCCTCTTGCATTGCAATCACCCAGTCTGGATCCCCTAAGGCTTCTTCTACCCTGTATGGTTCCAGAAAAGACACAAAAGAGTAGGATTCACAAAAATTTGCAACTCGAGATCTAGTAGTTACTCCCTTTGCAATATCTCCAATGATGTTTTTGACAGGGTGGTCTCTTTGCACGCTCTGGTGTACTCTTGGGTGTGGGGCTTGTGTAGTTGCTTGTTCTTCATGTACATTGTCTCCCCCTTGATGGTTGCTTCCATGATGGTCCTTCTCTTCTTGATCTTCCTCCTCTTGATCTTGTGCAAGGGCTCCCCCTTGATCATTGCTTCCGTGTTGAGGTTCATCTTGTGCATTTGGGTCGAATGTTTGCTCTTGTGGTAAGATATCACCAAGTCCCATTTTCTTCAGTGCTTCATATGGAGCTTCCTCATCATCTAGCACACACTTGTCAACTTGCTCCACTTGTGAGCCGTTAGATTCATCAAACACTACGTCACGTGCTACTTCAACAAGGCCAGACACCTTGTTGAAGACACGATAGGCGTAGGCATTCGATTCAAAACCGAGCAAGAATCCTTCATCAGACTTTGAAGCGAACTTCGAGGCCCTCTGTTTCTTGTTCAGAATAAAACATTTGCAACCAAAAACATTAAAATAAGAAACATTTGGCTTTTTACCAGTAAGGAGCTCATATGGAGTTTTGTTCAGTAGTCGATGGAGGTATAGTCGATTAGTGGCATGGCAGGCGGCGTTCACCGCTTCTGCCCAAAATCAATCTGATGTCTTGTATTCATCCAGCATAGTTCTGGCCATTTCAATCAATGTTCTGTTCTTCCTTTCTGCCACTCCATTTTGTTGAGGGGAGTAGGGTGCTGAGAATTCATGCTTTATCCCTTCTTCATCAAGAAACTCTTCAACTTGGATATTCTTGAATTCTGTCCCGTTGTCACTTCTTATGTTCTTTATGGTTGATGAGAATTCATTCTGAGCTCTTTTTAAGAACTTCTTGAGGATCCCCTGAGTTTCTGATTTATCATACAAGAAAAACACCCAGGTAAATCTAGAAAAATCATCAACAATGACTAAACCATATTTGTTACCGCCGATGCTGATGTACGAAACTGGACCAAAAAGATCCATGTGGAGAAGTTCCATCGGTCTCGCGGTAGTCATCACGTTCTTGGCGGGGTGTGGTGCTCCGACTTGTTTTCCTGCTTGACAAGCGCTGCACGGCCTGTCCTTTTCAAAAACCACACCCTTAAGACCACGGATGTAACCACCTTTTAGAAGTTTCTGCAGATTTCTCATCCCAACATGGGCTAGCCGTCTATGCCACAGCCATCCCATGTTGGTCTTAGCAACCAATCAAGTGTTGAGTTCAGCTTTATCTCTGTTGAAGTCAACAAGATAGAGCTTGCCCTTCAACATTCCCTTGAATGCAATCGAGCCATCGCTTCTTCTAAAAATTGTCACACCCTCATTAGTGAATAAACAGTTGTAACCTTTGTCGCATAGTTGGGATATTGACAAAAGGTTATAATCTAGAGAATCTACATGTAAAACATTTGATAAGGTATGTTGAGAGGAAATTTCAATGTTACCGCTACCAAGGACCTTTCCTTGGCTGTTGTCACCAAAGTATATGCCTTCACTTGGATCCTTGTTGTACTCGTACTCCACAAACATACCTCTCTCTTCGGTCATGTGATTCGTGCATCCGCTATCAAGTACCCATTTTGTTGCGCCGGAGGAGTAAGCCTGCAAAAAAGAATCATTCCTTGGTTTTAGGTACCCAAGCTTGCTTGGGTCCTTTCAGGTTAGTCACAAGAGTCTTAGGCACCCACACACAAGTTTTCAAGTTCTTGTGGCGTGGCCCTGTATATTTGGCAATGACTCTTCCACTTTTGGCCTTAATAAGAACATAAGAAGCATTAAATGTGTGAAACAACATTTGAGGTTCAGATTCATGAGATTTCTCTTTGACAAAGACAATTCTATTCTTAGCATGATTAGAAATAGCCATGTGTTTGTTCTTATCAAAACCAAGGCCATCTTTGACATTGGGAGGTCTAGTGACCATATATGCACTGCGTGCATATTTGATCTTCTCCTTATCAAAGATGCCGCTTGGGGGCATGCATATTACGAGAAGTTGATGTATTAGAAATAGTATTCTTCTTACTAGAGCAAGTGCAAGTCTCGATTGTAGTCGAACTCATATCTTTGGAGGAAGAGCTCTTGGAGGAAGAAGAGTCACTTTGCTTGAGCGACTCAACTTGCACCTCAAGGATCTTATTAACCTTTGACAAGTTAGCAAGTTCTTCCTTGATTGCAATATGTGAGTCTTTTAGCTTTGAGTAAGTTTCCTTACTCAAGGCTAGCTCAACTTCAAGCGACTTGTTCTTCTCTCTTTCAAGCTCGAGAAGTTTTTCAACTTCTTGATATCTCTTCCTTTCATGGATGAGCATATCTTCTTGTCGATCAAGAAGTTCTTCCTTCTCAAAAATTTTGTTCGACAACATTTCCATTTTCTTTAGACCAATTTTACTTAGTCCTCTAAACATTTCTTCGTTATAGCTAGAGCTGTCAAAGTCATCAATAGAGGAGTTTAGTGTGGGAGGAGTGAGCCGTACCTTTTTCTTGCCTTCCTTAGCCATAAGGCAAGTGTGGTTGTTCATGTCCCGTCCTCCCATGTTTGGAAAGAGTGTGGCCTTCATAGTAGGTTTCTTGATGGCAATAGTGGCCATCTCTTCTTCTTCATCGGAGGAGGACTCATCGTTTGAGTCCCACTCCTTGCCAATGTGAGCTTGATGGTTTTGTCTTCTTTTTCTGAAATTTTTCTTTTCTTGAGATCTTGTTTCCTTCTTCTTTTTGTTTTCTTCATAGGGGCAGTCCATAATGAAGTGACCATACTCTCCGCAGTTGTAGCAAGTGCGTCGAGCCTTGGATTTTCCTTTGTCCTTGCTTTTGCCTTCATTTGAGTTGTTGCCGTGTCTTCTTTTCATCATTCGCTTGAACTTCTTGATAAAGAGTACCATCTCCTCATCATCAAGATCGGTGCTCTCGTCACTTGTGTGCCCATCGTCTTGATCTTCACGAGCTTCTTTGAGTTTGGGTCGGCATGTAGCTTTGAGAGCGACCTCTTTCCTTTTGGAGGAAGTGAGTTCGTTCAAGTCTTTGACGTATTTTGCCTCTTTTTCCATCATCTCATGGTTTATGATCTTCCCCAACAGCTCATCGGGGGTCAATTTGTGGAAACCGGGGCTTTCTCTAATCATTGAGCAAAGTGTGACATTTCTTGGCATGAAGGCTCTAATCATTCTCTTGACTACCTCATGATCCGTCCATTTCTTACTTCCATAGGCACGTAACTTGTTGATGATTGCCTTCATTCGGTTGTACATGTCTTGAGGTGATTCGCCTTCTTCAATAGCGAACCTCCCCAGCTCTCCTTCAAGCATTTCGATTTTTGCTTCACGAACTGATCTATTTCCTTCGTGAGCCATCTTAAGTGTATCCAAGATTTCCTTTGCACTTTCTAAGCCATCAATCTTGGTGAATTCTTCTCTGCTTAATGATGATGTGATCACGGCGACAGCTTGTGCATTTCTGTGAATCTCTTGTTCTTGTTCTGGGGTGAGTTCTTCATACGTGTCCGGGATATCTATGCCAGTGCAGACGATGTGCCATAGGCTAGGATTTAGGGATATTAGATGCATCTTCATGTTGTACTTCCACATTGTATAGTCGCTTCCGTCAAACTGTGGAGGTTTTCCCATGGGAAAGGAAAGATAATGATTGTTGGAGTTGAGACGGTTGTAGTTGTAAGGCTGTCGGGAGTAGTCATGATGACCACTCTCCGTTGTCTTCTCTTCTTCTTTTCCCTTTTGTCCTAGCAGTTTCTTTCTCAGGAGTGCCTTCAATTGTCGCACTTCTTCATAATCGTGTGGGCTCTCTTTCAGCACATCAAAAGCCTTAGTTTCTTGTTCCTCCTCACTAATATTCATCTTCGAGATATCATTGTTCTTCTCAGAGGCCATTGATCTCTCCGAGATGTGAGTCTTGTTGGTGGAGAACCAAGCTCTGATACCAATTTGTAAGACCTATATGTGCTGAATACATTGGCTTGTAGTGAATACACTTGGCTTTGATGATAAAAGTTTTAGATATCACCAAAACACCTTTTTATCAAGGTCCGACTCTAGCTCCGAGCTACAGCAAGGTCCGATGGTAGGTCCGACCTGTTTTGGGTAGCTCCGGCTACGTTAGATGCTAGGTCCGGCTTCTTAGTAAAGTCTGACTAGCTTTGGATAGCTCCGGTGAGCTTTATCTTTAGCTCCGGCATGTCTTTGTTAGCTCCGGCATGTCTTTGATAGCTCTGGCATATACTTGATAGCTCCGGCATGCTTTTGCTAAGCTCCGACGTACTTTGTCTAGCTCCGGTTTTGGGTTGACTAGTTTTGACTAGTTTTTGGTAAGCTCCGGTGCTAGGATCTACTAGTTTTGGAAAGCTCCGATGCTAGATTCTACTAGCTTTTGTTAGCTCCAGCTCAAGCTCCGGGTTGCTCTAGCAAGGTCCGGAACTTGACCGCAGTGCTTCTGCTTTTCATTTGCAATGTTTCGTACTTGCTTTACATTGTTGGAAAGATTGCTTAGTATTCATTTTCTAAGTTTTTGGTGTGTTTTGAATGATATGGTTGATATCGTTTCTACTGTGGTTTTGCAACATGCTTATGTGAGGTTCTCACGTAAGGTGTTGTGTTCGGAACTAACTTGAGTCAAGTCGAGGACTTGGGTTCGTATGGATTGTTTGTTTGTTCATGTCCAGGTGTTGCTTGAGTTCCAGTCATGGCTGGTGACAGGATCCATTGGACTAGTCTCAGGAGGAGATGAGGTTCCAACAACCAAGTTCGGGAGGAACTGTGGTTGAGCGGATCAGGAGGTCGCGCAGGATGATTGAATCAAGGGCAGTGCATATGAAGGTCGAAGGAAGGTGTTCGCACGTATGCATGCGGTGCATGACGTGGCAATATGCTTCTAGAGACGGATTATGGAAGGAAGATCTGATCGGAAGGATCGGATCGTATCGGTTGAAGACTTTGGCTGCGGCGGAGTCGGTTATGGCTCGGTATGCAAAGTATCGAGTTGGTTATGTTAGGATTTCGTGTGTGTCATGAATTTGAGTTGTTTAGTAATGTGGGATACATTCCTAAGGTGTTTGGAAGTCTTAAGATTGCTTCTATCTGCGTATAGAAGAGTCCTAAGCAGTTATGGAAAGTTCTGATTGTGATCGGATTAGGATTGGAGTCCTAGATGAGACTGGGATGGCCTAAGGGCTGGTTATATAAGCGAGGGAAGGCCAAAGCTCGTGAGAGACGACTTTGGGGCTGTTCCTCTTGTGTTCTATTGAATAAAATTCATAGTTTGAAGGAATTTTTGTGCCTTGTTCGTCCGACTTGTTCCAGACAAGTTTTACTCGTCGAGTTTCTGGACAGCACTACCTTTCGTTTGTGGTTTTATCATAACTCGAGTTTTACTGATCCAATTGACGTGATTCTTTTTGGGTTGTCTTCACAACTTGATTATATATCATCTGTCAAAATTTCACGGTCATTGGATTTGTGGTTTTTGATCTACACGAGTTTCTTTGCAGCATTCCAGAAACTGTTTTTCTCAGGTAGGTTAGATTGACCATAGTCTGATCTTTCGATCATAACTTGAGTTTTTCTCGACGGATTTGAGTAATTCTTTTTGTGTTGTCTTCGTGACTTGATTCTCTCTGATATCTATCACTTTTGTCACGGTGAAACACGTTTAGATTAGTCTCATACACGATTTCTTTAACAGATCGGTTTTCTGCCGAAAGGGTTTGGGGTTTTAATTGTTTCTGCTGCGTAAGATTTTTAAATCTACCATTCACCCCCCCTCTGGTAGATTTTCACGTGCTCTTCGATCCTACAATTGTTATCAGAGCGACGGTGCTCTAATCTTTGTGATTTGCACGTGTTTTTGACTAATCATCATGGAGAAGTACTCCATCAAACCTTGTGTGTTTGCTGGTATTGATTTTCAGGTTTGGAAGGCACGCATGGAGGCCTTCATCCAGGCGCAAGGCTTCGCAATATGGGAAAAGGTGTACAAACCTTATGAAGTCCCTCCTAACGATCAAGTTACGGCTACGAACCTCCGGGACGTCGACAACAACAACAAAGCACGAAACTTGATCATCCAAGGACTCACTCAAAGCAACTTTGATCGTGTCGCACACCTCCGATCAGCATACGATGTTTGGATCGCTCTCTGTGATTACCATGAAGGCTCCAACACAATCAAAGAGGTAAAACAAGATATATTCAAAAAGGAATATATGCGTTTTGAGATGCAACCCGGTGAGTCTATCGATGACCTCTTTGCTCGTTTCAATAAAATTCTCAGCAACTTACGTAGTGTCAATGTTAATTTTTCTGATGCTGAGAATGCTAGGCAACTTCTTAGTGCATTAGACATGTCAATTTGGGAAATGAATGTAACATCTATTCGTGAATCAACTGTCATGAGTTCTCTTACATTAGATGTACTTTATTCTAAACTAAAAACTCATGAAATTGACATCCTAGCACGTAAGAACCCAAACAAGTCTATTGCATTTGTTTCACAACGTGATATGTCTAGCTCCGGCCGATCATCATCCTCCAATACTCTTGCTTTGTTATCCTCACTAACCCTGGAGCAGATCGAAGAATTTTCAAAAGAGGAGTTGGCACTCATCTCTACTAGATTCTCAAAAGCATTGCAAAATGTGAGAACTAGAAGGAGAGGAAGCTCCGGACCTCAACGCTGTTTTGAATGTGGTAAAATAGGACACTTTCGTATAGAATGCCCTAACCTTTCAGGTCCGACCACCCGGGAAGAAAAACAAAGCAAGGTACGGACCTCCTCTGGAAATTCTAACAAGAAAAAGAAGGGCACCATAGGACGCAAGATGATCAACAGTTTCATCACCGCACTTCAAGAACTTAGTTCAAGTGATGTAGACTTTGAAAGTGATGAAGATGATGACGATCTGGCCAACTTATTCTTCATGGCGGGCAAAACAAGATCAAGATCAAGTCAGGAGGATGCAGAACACAAGAGTGAAGACGATGAGGTATGTTCTACCTGCAATGAAATGTGTGATGCTATTTCTCGTGCAACTATTATTGTCAAGAAAAAGGACAAAAAGCTTAGGGATAATGCTGCTAAAATTGAATCACTAGAATCTGAAATTAACCGTTTAAAAACTTTGATTCCTAGTGATGATGCATGTCCCTCATGTGACTTAATCTATGAACAATTGTCCTCCCTAAGAAGTGCACATTCCTCCACTCTAGACAGACTTGATGAAGAAATTGAAAAGAACAAAAAGCTTGCTGCACTTAGTGATAAAAACTTAAAAGATGCTTCTTGTTCTACAGATGATTTGCATTGTTCTGCATGTGAAAATCTTGATAAGAAACTAAAAGATGCAATGAATGGAATTTCCATTCTGAACAATGTTTTACGATCTCATGAAGTTAAAAATTGTTCCAATTGCAAACTAAAAGGAAAAACTTCATGTGCAAACTGCCTAGACTTGTCCAAGAAACTTGATGACATGAATAGGACACTAGGTCGGTTTTGTAATGGGAATAAGAATCTAAACTTGTTGCTGAATTCTTCCAAGTCTTGCAAAGATAAAACTGGTTTAGGTTTTGATTCTCATGTTCATGCTAAGGCACATCCACCTAAAATTTTAAAGTCATTAGGAAGTGGTTTGATTCAAACAGTTCCTAAACAAAAAGAAGTGGTTTTCAAATCTGCAGGAGTGCTTTCTAATTCTGTTTCTAATGTTGGGTGCTCATCGAGACATGATTACAAAATTAAGTTTCATTGTACCTACTGTGGTAGAGATGGTCATGTCATAGATTTTTGTTATAGACTAGCTAAACAACAGAAAAAGGAAAGAAAAATTGCTAGATCTTATAACTTTCATGCAAATAGAAAAACACAACCTGCTTTAGTGAGTCAGAAATTTGAAAAGGTAGCTTCCAGACCTTCTAGTAAGAAATCCGCAAAAGCAGCTCCGATAGTTCCGATAGCTCTGAGAGCTCCCGGACCTTCTGTTGTTTCCTTCGGAACTTCAGCCTTTGCTTCCGGAGCATCAGCCTTGTCTTTTGGAACTGCTGCTTTTACCTCCGGAGCTATTGGTTTTTGTGCTAAAAGAATTAAGAATAGAAAACCTCAAACTTCGACTCATAAACCTGCTGTTTTATCTCAGCTTTTGCGTGTTTTTCCTACTGCACGTCGTGTGACTCAGTACTGGATACCTAAATGCCTTTTGACTAACCCCAATATTGAGTCATCGACGTATTGTGCTTCTATGTAGGTTACACGTTTGAGGAAGGAGAACATTTGGATTGTGGATTCAGGTTGCTCACGCCACATGACCGGTAACAAAGATTGGTTCTCCTCCCTCTCTTTTGTGTCACGTGTAGAAAATGTTACTTTTGCCGATAATTCTTCAACTCCTATAATTGCTAAGGCTTCGGTTAGAGTAAATGATCACTACACTTTGAAGGATGTGGCACTTGTCAAAAATTTGAAATACAACTTGCTTTCTGTTTCACAATTGCTAGATGAAAATCTGGAAATTATTTTCAGTAAAAACTGCTGCAAAGTTGTAAGTTCAAATAGTGAGCTTATTTTTAACATGTCTCAGATTGGAAGAGTTTTTAAAGCTGATTTTGATACGTCTTCCTCTAAGCATAGGTGTCTAGTTGCTAATGATTCAAAGGACTTATATTTTTGGCATCGTAGACTTGGTCACGTAGGCTTTGATCACCTAACGCGTGTTAGTGCTCTTGATCGCATACGTGGGCTGCCTAAGCTTAAAGGGGACAAAGAACTTGTGTGCTCTTCTTGTAGACATGCTAAGATGGTTGCAGGTTCACATACTCCTCTCACAATGATCATGACAACTGAACCATGTCAACTTTTGCATCTTGACACCGTAGGACCTTCACGTGTTCAATCCTTCGGAGGTAAATGGTATGTTCTTGTTATCGTTGATGATTATTCTAGATACTCTTGGGTTTACTTTATGGCGTCTAAGAATGAAGTTTTTAGTCACTTTAGAACTTTATTTCTTAGATTATCAATTGATCACCCAGGATCATTAAAAGCAATTAGAAGTGATAACGGAACTGAATTTAAAAATCAATCTTTTGATCACTTTTGTGCTAAAAATAGAATAGATCATCAATTTTCTTCACCATATGTACCTCAACAAAACAGTGTTGTAGAAAGAAACAATAGAACCTTAGTTGAGATGGCTAGGACTATGCTTGATGAATATCAAACTCCTAGGAAATTTTGGGCTGATGCATTAGCAACCGCTTGTTATGTCTCAAATCGTGTTTTCTTGCGTGCTAAGCTAGGTAAAACACCATATGAGCTCCAGTTTGGACATAGGCCTAGTGTTACACACTTTCGGGTCTTTGGTTGCAAATGCTTTGTTAAGAAACATGGTAATCTTGATAAATTTGAACCTAGATCCATTGATGGCATGTTTCTTGGTTATCCATCTCATACTAGAGGCTACCGTGTGCTTTTACTTGACACTAACAAAATTGTGGAGACTTGTGAAGTGTCTTTTGATGAAGCTAGCCCAGGTACTAGCTCCGATGTTGCAGGACCAGATCCATATCCTGAGGGGGAGGGTATTTTCGAAGATGATGAAGAGCCGGTGATACTGCCTGGTAGTTCCGAAGCTGACACGTGTCCAGCTCCGGACATTGAACAAGCTCCGGCTATCACCTCTGCTGGTCCTGATCATCCAGAAGTCACAAGCTCATCAATCTACGATGAACCTAATGAAGAAGAAGCTTGTGAGACATTTGTTCCCCTACGCTTTTACAAAAATCATCCCCCACAACAGATGATTGGAAGCTTGCACGAACGAGTCACACGGTCCAGGTTTTGTGATCCAAACTCTCATGCTCATTCTGCTTTTGTTGCTTCTTTTGAACCCAAAGATATATCACTCGCACTCACTAATGAATCTTGGATTATTGTCATGCAAGAAGAGTTAGAAAATTTTGAAAGAAATAATGTTTGGAAACTTGTACCTCCACCTCAAGGTCACACTTTAATTGGAACTAAATGGGTATTTAAAAATAAACAAAGTGAGGATGGGGTTGTGGTTAGGAATAAGGCTAGGTTGGTTGCTCAAGGTTTCACTCAAGTTGAAGGTCTAGATTTTGATGAAACTTTTGCTTCTGTCACTAGATTAGAAGCCATAAGAATTTTGTTAGCTTTTGCAGCATCTAAATATTTTAAGCTATATCAAATGGATGTTAAAAGTGCTTTCCTTAATGGCTACATAGATGAGGAGGTTTATGTCAAACAACCACCTGGTTTTGAAAATCCAGATTTTCCTAATCATGTTTACAAACTGTCCAAAGCCTTATACGGTCTCAAACAAGCCCCTAGAGCGTGGTATGATAGGTTAAAAACATTCTTACTTGAAAAGGGGTTTACCATGGGCATGGTTGATAAAACTCTTTTTGTGCTTAAGCATGGCAATGACTCATTATTCGTTCAAGTGTATGTGGATGATATTATCTTTGGTTGTGCCTCTCATGATCTTGTGTCCAAGTTTTCAGCAATGATGAGTTCCGAATTTGAAATGAGTATGATGGGTGAACTTACTTACTTTTTGGGGCTGCAAATCAAGCAAACCAAGGAGGGTACCTTTGTGCATCAAATGAAGTATACCAAAGACCTCCTAAGACGCTTCAACATGGACAAAAGCAAGCCTCTTCGGACACCAATGGGAATAGCAACAACACTTGAACTTGATGAAGATGGTGAGTCCGTGGATCAAAAATAATATAGAAGCATGATCGGATCACTTTTGTACCTCACGTCATCAAGACCGGACATACAATTCAGCGTATGTCTTTGTGCACGGTTTCAAGCTTCCCCACGTGTTTCACATCGTCAAGCCGTCAAAAGGATTCTCAGGTACTTACATGGAACTCAAGAATTTGGCATTTTTCTTCTTTCTTCCTCAACCGTTACTTTGAAAGCTTTTTCGGATGCTGATTTTGGGGGTTGTAGGATTGATAGGAAAAGTACTTCCGGTGCTTGTCATTTTCTTGGTAATTCTCTTGTTGCTTGGTCCTCTAGAAAAAAAAATTCAGTTGCACAATCCACAGCCGAATCTGAATATGTAGTTGCTGCTAGTGCTTGCAATCAAATTCTTTGGATTGTTCAAACACTTAAGGACTATGGGGTTGATCTAGATAGTGTTCCACTATTCTGTGACAACACTAGTGCCATTTGCATTGCTAAAAACCCCGTGCAACATTCTAGAACTAAGCACATTGACACTAGGTATCACTTTCTCCGAGATAACATTGAAAAAGGAAACATTGTGCTTCACTATGTAGATACCGAACATCAATTGGCTGACATTTTTACAAAACCTTTGGATTTCACTCGTTTTTGTTACATTCATAGTGAAATAGGGGTTATGCATCCTCATGGCTTAAATTGAGGGGGAGTTTTTGAAACTTGGGAAGTCTATGTGTGAATCTGAAATTAAAATAATATGAGCATAGTATTTCATACATATATGACTTTGTGATTCATTTTACATGCTGAAAGTTCTTACTACATTACTCGTGTTATACATTTTGTAGTTTTTGCCATATCTAGTAATTGGAATAATTATTTACACTAAATCTGGTCATGGTCGAACTTTCTTGCTGTTTTGAACTTGTTGCATGCTCAAAAATGCTTTTAATCATTAAGAATTAATCAAGTAATCAACTCACATGTTGAGTTTTTATGAACAAATATAAATTGAGAAAAGATCATGAGAATATGCATGCATCGCACTTCTTCTTTTGAGATGGCTTGTCATTGCACTTAGATATGAACTTGGAAGAAGTTGTGTATGACTAAAACCATGTCCTTAAGCTTCTGATTGTCAAATGACATAGGCTTGGCTTGGTTGGTTAGAATAAGGAAGATGCACATATAATCTCTTGCAAATATCATATGATATAAATTTATGCTTTGAAAATTAATAAAATGCAGCAACTAGTGTCATGCTATCAGGTTTTGAGATAGTTAAGTTTGTGAGATCATGAGTTGCTTAAATTGAAAATTACATTTGATCTCTAGCATGGCTTACACTACTTTATGTATTTCATTGATGTGATAATGTAAGGTACTTGATAGTATGACTTGGATGAGCCTTGTTTATATGTATATGTTATAATATGCTCATAACAACTAAAGAGGGAGAGATAAATTGTTTATATGCTCATGACTTGCTGAATACATTGTCAAAGGGGGGGAGATAAGCATGAAGAGAAAGAGAATATGTGCATAAGGAGAGATAATAAAGGGGGAGAGATAATTTTTTTCTCATTTTACTTTTGATTTACAAAGGGGGAGAAATTGTCTTCAAAACTTTTATGAGAATAAGCCAATGTTCGGATTTTAAGAGGTGTTGCCAATGCATTCATCAAGGGGGAGATTGTAAGACCTATATGTGCTGAATACATTGGCTTGTAGTGAATACACTTGGCTTTGATGATAAAAGTTTTAAATATCACCAAAACACCTTTTTATCAAGGTCCGACTCTAGCTCCGAGCTACAGCAAGGTCCGACGGTAGGTCCGGCCTGTTTTGGGTAGCTCCGGCTATGTTAGATGCTAGGTCCGGCTTCTTAGTAAAGTCTGACTAGCTTTGGATAGCTCCGATGAGCTTTATCTTTAGCTCCGGCATGTCTTTGTTAGCTCCGGCATGTCTTTGATAGCTCTGGCATATACTTGATAGCTCCAGCATGCTTTTGCTAAGCTCCGACGTACTTTGTCTAGCTCCGGTTTCGGGTTGACTAGTTTTGACTAGTTTTTGGTAAGCTCCGGTGCTAGGATCTACTAGTTTTGGAAAGCTCCGATGCTAGATTCTACTAGCTTTTGTTAGCTCCGGCTCAAGCTTCGGGTTGCTCTGGCAAGGTCCGGAACTTGACCGCAGTGCTTCTGCTTTTCATTTGCAATGTTTCGTACTTGCTTTACATTGTTGGAAAGATTTCTTAGTATTCATTTGCTAAGTTTTTGGTGTGTTTTGAATGATATGGTTGATATCGTTTCTACTGTGGTTTTGCAACATGCTTATGTGAGGTTCTCACGTAAGGTGTTGTGTTCGGAACTAACTTGAGTCAAGTCGAGGACTTGGGCTCGTATGGATTGTTTGTTTGTTCATGTGCAGGTGTTGCTTGATTTCAAGTCATGGCTGGTCACAGGATCCATTGGACTAGTCTCAGGAGGAGATGAGGTTCCAACAACCAAGTTCGGGAGGAACTGTGGTTGAGCGGATCAGTAGGTCACGCAGGATGATTGAATCAAGGGCAGTGCATATGAAGGTCGAACGAAGGTGTTCGCACGCATGCATGCGGTGCATGACGTGGCAATATGTTTCTAGAGACGGATTATAGAAGGAAGATCTGATCGGAAGGATCGGATCGTATCGGTTGAAGACTTTGGCTGCGGCGGAGTCGGTTATGGCTCGGTATGGAAAGTATCGAGTTGGTTATGTTAGGATTTCGTGTGTGTCACGAATTTGAGTTGTTTAGGAATGTGGGATACGTTCCTATGGTGTTTGGAAGTCTTAAGATTGCTTCTATCTGCGTATAGAAGAGTCCTAAGCAGTTATGGAAAGTTTCGATTGTGATCGGATTAGGATTGGAGTCCTAGTTGAGATTGGGATGGCCTAAGGGCTGGTTATATAAGCGAGGGAAGGCCAAAGCTCGTGAGAGACGACTTTGGGGCTGTTCCTCTTGTGTTCTATTGAATAAAATTAATAGTTTGAAGGAATTTTTGTGCCTTGTTCGTCCGACTTGTTCCAGACAAGTTTTACTCGTCGAGTTTCTGGACAGCACTACCTTTTGTCAGTGGTTTTATCATAACTCGATTTTTACTGATCCAATTGACGTGATTATTTTTGGGTTGTCTTTACAACTTGATTATCTATCAGATGTAAAAATTTCACGGTCATTGGATTTGTGGTTTTTGATCTACACGAGTTTCTTTGCAGCATTCCAGAAACTGTTTTTCTCAGGTAGGTCAGATTGACCATAGTCTGATCTTTCGATCATTACTTGAGTTTTTCTCGACGGATTTGAGTAATTCTTTTTGTGTTGTCTTCGTGACTTGATTCTCTCTGATATATATCACTTTTGTCACGGTGAAACACGTTTAGATTAGTCTCATACACGATTTCTTTAACAGATCGTTTTTCTGCCGAAAGGGTTTGGGGTTTTAATTGTTTCCGCTGCGTAAGGTTTTTAAATCTACCATTCACCCCCCCCCCTCTGGTAGCTTTTCACGTGCTCTTCGATCCTACACAATTGAATGTGGCCTAGAGGGGGGGTGAATAGGCCTTTTGAATTTCCTGCACACTTAATAGAATAGTCAAAAACTTGGTTGGCTGGACTAGTCCGGTTGCGTGGGCGGACTAGTCCAGTGTGCAAGAAGTATGTGTGTTGATCAGGTGTTAATTGAGAAATTAAATTTCTTTAGCGGCGGAGTTAAGAACAACTGATATTTATACTTGAAATTAATATAAGAATGCAGGTGTAACTTCAAATTGCCTTAAGTTAATGTTTAGCACTTAAGTGATCTAATGAACAAAATTTAAAGTAAATGAGACACGAGACACAAGAATTTTTCCCGAGGTTCGATCTCACAACGAGATCTACGTCCTCGTTGAGGAAGCTCACACAGAGCCGGGTCTCCAACCCTTTTCCTCCTCAAGTCATCACGAAGGCCGACTTGATTCCACTATCACGGGTAATCACCAAGTTTGTGGGGCAACCTCACACGTTGAGGGCTCCCACGAAAATTACAATGAACAAGTGATCAAATACACTCAAAAGTATTACAATGCAGAGTATGAGTGTAGAAAGATCAAACCCCAAGAGCTCGCAATGAAAGAATGATGATCTCCCAATCCCGAATCCAAGTGTTCAATTGATTTCACTCTTTTTGAACTCTAGATGTGTGGGGAGATGTGTTTTTGGGCTCTTGGGACTGAGTGGCGGCGCTAGGGTTTTCTCCTTTTTCAATATTCGACGTGTCTTATCATGGGAAAGTCGTGGATCATCTATTTATAGGGTTTCCAAATGCTAGCCGTTGAAAAACCCTAACACCGGACTAGTCCGGTGCAAGTCCGGACTTGTCCGGTCTCAATATGTTTTGAGGTCCAGAAAGTATGCCGGACTAGTCCGGTGCAACCTCGGACTAGTCCGGTACTGTGTAAAGATGACTCCAGAAAGTTCATCGGACTAGTCCGCGGACTAGTCTGATCTCCACAAAAGGGATTTTACAGAAAGTTCAACGGACTAGTCCGGTCCATGATCAGACTAGTCCGGTCCCTCAGTATGAGAGACTCCAGAAACTTCAACGGACTAGTCCGGTGGATGCACGGACTAGTCCGGTCTCCTTGTGAGTGTGATTCCTGAAAGGTGAACGGACTAGTCCGGTCCATGATCGGACTAGTCTGGTGCTTTGTGAAAGTTATGTTAATTTTAATCCCTTATCCTCGCGCAAAGTTGTGAGCTCTTGGAGTGTGTCTTTCGTACACTCCCTATACATTCAAATCTATTTTGGTCTTCCGAGCTTCATCAAAGTATCTCTCTTTGAACACCACTTCATTTTTCACTTTTTGTGTGCACCGATATGTCTCACTTGTTTGTCCTGCAATCATCTCAGTAGTTTCATTAGGATCTCATATGTTTGTCATCAATTAGCCAAAACCCACAAGGGATATCCTAGATGCACTTACAGGTAGCCCTAGAAGCAGGCACCTTGGAGGATGGCTTCTTAGCTAGCACTTTCCTCCGAGCCTGTGGAGGAGACTGAGCTGGCTCGGACGGTCTTTCTTGGCGATTCATGCCAAGACCCGTCGAGGTCCGAGGTGCCACCTCGTGGTCCATCTCGGCCTCAAAGTCAGAGACATCATTGTCCGAGCTCGACATGACCTGAGAATGAGTGGCATGAATGATAATGAATGATACAAGGCATAGGTGTGAAAGGGTAGCAAGGAATTGCATTGAGGAATTAAAGAATTAGGTTTTTGAGTTCAGAAACATCGGACTTGTCCGGTGCACAGGCACGGACTAGTCCGGGGGACCGGACATGTCCGTGCATGGACCGGACTAGTCCGGTGTTCATCCTCAAAAACCTAAGAGACTGGAAAAAGGTTGATTCCTAATGCACAACCAGTGTAGCATACACGTAATACATCAAGGAGGCATGTATATAGTGAAATATGCTAGGCTATTTGATCAACAATGAAGAAATTTGGAATTTCTAGGGTTTGAGCGAAAATTACCGGAAAAATTGCTTGAAACTTGGAGATGAGGGTGTTGAAGGCCAGACAAGTCCGCTAGCTTCAATCCTCAAGTGGACAAGCTTGATTTCCGCCCAAATGTGAAGATTTTTGGTGGAGGGAGCAAGAAATCGCCTTGGGAGCTCGAGCACGAAGAGAGAGAGCGCATGAGGCAAGAGTGGAGGTGAAGAAATTAGGGTTTGGCGGCGGCTAGGGTTATGGACATGAAAAATCGGACAAGTCCGGAGATGACCGGACTAGTCCGAACTTTTCCAGTGGCTATATCGGACTAGTCCGTTGTCTACCGGACTAATCTGGCCTAACCGGCACTCTACAGACTAGTATGCATGGGCGGACTAGTCCGGGCAACCACGAACTAGTCTGTGGTCACCAGGCAAGAATTTTGTAGCCCATTCATATATATTTGAAGGTTCATATTTAAAAATAGAGAGGCAAATCAACTCAAATAATCTTGATGAATATGATCAGTAAGCATACAACAATCATGCAATGATCATAATTCACCAAGATCTAGTAATTGACATAGTTTTTCGGAGAAAATTGAGAGAGATGATTTTCACAATCCAATCAACATACTTTGAAGAATTCATACAGGTATGCAACATTTCAAGCCACACTTCGAGCATCAAGGATATTTAGTTCATTTCGGAGTTCACAAAAACGCTTTTCATCAAGTGGCTTGGTGAATATGTCGGCCAATTGCTTTTGAGTGTTGACATGTGAAATGGCTATGTCTCCTTTCATGGCATGATCTCTCAAAAAGTGGTGTCTTATGTCTATGTGTTTAGTTCTAGAGTGCTCAACTGGGTTGTGGGCAATTTTGATGGCACTTTCATTGTCACAAAGGAGTGGAATATGGTTCATATTGTAACCATAATCCCTTAGAGTTTGTCGCATCCAAAGAATTTGTGCAAAACAACTCCCGGCTACAACATACTCCGCTTCGGTTGTGGATAGGGCAATGGAATTTTGTTTCTTGGAGGACCAAGAAACTAAGGATCTCCTTAGGAATTGTCATGTACCAGATGTGCTTTTTCTATCTACTTTGCACCCGACATAATCTACATCGGAGTAACCAATGAGATTGAATTTTGAGCTTTTTGGGTACCAAAGACCATGGTTGGGTGTATGAACTAAATATCTCAAGATCCTTTTTACGGCTGTCAAGTGACATTCCTTAGGATTGGCTTGAAATCTTGCACACAAACATACACTCAACATAATATCTGGCCTAGATGCACATAAATACAGTAGAGATCCAATCATGGAGCGATATACCTTTTGGTTGACGCTAGGTCCATCTTCATTGAGATCCAAGTGGCCATTCGTTGCCATGGGGGTTTTTACGGGCTTCGCCTTGTCCTTGACAAACTTCTTAAGTATGTCATGTGTGTACTTGGTTTGACTTAGGAACGTCCCTTCCTTCTGTTGCCGCACTTGGAATCCCAAGAAGTACTTTAATTCTCCCATCATTGACATTTCAAACCTGTCTGTCATGATTTTACTAAATTCTTCATAAAAAGATTGGTTAGTTGACCCAAAGATTATATCGTCAACATAGATTTGACAAATAAAAAGATCATTATCAAAAATTTTTGTAAACAGTGTATAATCTACTTTGCCAATCTTAAAGCCATTTTCAATTAAGAAATCTCTAAGACACTCATACCAAGCTCTAGGAGCTTGTTTGAGGCCGTAGAGAGCCTTACGCAATTTAAATACGTGGTCGGGGAACTCTTCGTCTTCAAACCCGGGTGGTTGCTCCACGTACACCTCTTCCTTGATTGGTCCATTGAGGAAGGCGCTTTTCACATCCATTTGATATAGCTTGAAATCATGGTGCGTAGCATATGCAAGTAATATTCTAATAGATTCAAGCCTAGCTACTGGAGCAGAGGTCTCATCGAAATCTAAACCTTCGACTTGTGAATACCCTTTGGCCACAAGTCGTGCCTTATTCCTTGTCACCACCCCGTGTTCATATTGTTTGTTGCGGAAGACCCACTTGGTGCCGATGATGTTTGCATTGGGTCTTACCACAAGTTCCCACACCTTGTTCCGCTTGAAGTTGTTCAATTCCTCTTGCATTGCCACCACCCAGTCCGGGTCTTTCAATGCATCTTCAACCCTGCGTGGTTCCAAAAAGGATACAAACGAATAGTGTTCACAAAAGTTAGCTATGCGAGATCTAGTGGTTACTCCCTTTTGGATGTCACCGATGATGTTGTCGATTGGGTGATCCCTTTGGACGCATTGGTGTACTCTTGGGTGTGGCACTTGAGGAGTTGTATCTTCATGATCATTTGCTTCTCCCCCTAAGTGATTGCCTTTGTTGACTTGTTGATTGTCTTCGTATTCTTGTGGTTGATCTTGTGTTGAAGCTCCCCCTTGATCGTTGGTCTCCTCTTGTGGTTCATCTTCCTCATGTACGTGTGGAGGTGGCTCTTGTGGTCGGACCTCACCTAGAGCCATTCTTTTCAATGCTTGACAAGGAGCTTCTTATTTACCTAGTTCACATGGATCAACTTGCTCCTTTTGGGAGCCATTAGTCTCATCGAACACTACGTCACGTGCTACTTCAACAAGTCCGGAGTTCTTGTTGAAAACACAATAGGCGTAAGTGTTTGAATCATAACCAAGCAAGAAACCTTCATCGGACTTCGAAGCGAACTTTGAAGTCCTAGGCTTCTTGTTCAAGATATAACATGGAGAACCGAAAACTCGATAATATGAAATATTTGGTTTGTTACTGGTGAGTAGCTCATAGGATGTCTTCTTGAGTAGTCGATGAAGATAGAGTCGATATACGGCGTGGCAAGCGGTGTTAATTGCTTCCGCCCAAAATTGATCCGATGTCTTGTACTCATCGAGCATTGTTCTTGCCATATCTATGAGTGTTCGATTCTTTCTTTCGGCAACTCCGTTTTGTTGTGGGGAGTACGGCGCTGATAATTCGTGTTGCGTGTTCTTGAACTCCGTGCCGTTGTTGCTAAATATTCTTGATTGTCAATGAGAACTCATTTTGAGCTCGCTTGAAGAACTTCTTGAGTGTTTCTTGTGTCTTTGACTTATCATGCAAAAAGAAAACCCAAGTGAAGCAAGAAAAATCATCAATGACAACTAAACCATATTTGTTACCGCTGATGCTTATGTAGGCTATTGGACCAAATAAGTCCATGTGTAGTAGCTCGAGTGGTCTTATTGTAGTCATGACGTTTTTGGCGGGGTGAGGTGCTCCAACTTGCTTCCAGGCTTGGCACGCGCTACATGGCCTGTCTTTCTCAAATACAACATCCTTTAAACCTCGGATGTGATCGCCTTTGAGGAGTTTTTGAAGGTTCCTCATACCAACATACGCTAGCCGTCTATGCCACAGCCAACCCATGTTGGTCTTTGCAATCAAGCATGTGTCAAGTTCAGCTTTATCATTGTTGAAGTCAACAAGATAGAGTTTCCCTTTAACATACCCTTGAATGCAACAGAACCATCACTCCTCCAAGAAACGGTCACACCCTCGTTAGTGAACAAGCAATTATAACCTTTGTCGCATAATTGAGATATGCAGAGCAGGTTATAATCTAGAGATTCAACATGTAAAACATGAGAAACTGTGTGTTTAGAGGATATTGCAATTTTACTGGTACCGAGCACTCTTCCTTGACTATTATCTCCAAAGTAGATGCCCTCGTTTGGTTCCTCATTCTCTTCATATTCCACGAACATCCTTCTTTCCCCGGTCATATGATTGGTGCAGCCACTGTCTAGCACCCATTTAGATCCACCGGAGGAATAGGCCTGCAAAAACAAATCATGCCTTGGTTTTAGGTACCCAAGCTTGCTTGGGTCCTTAGAGGTTAGTTATAATGCATTTGGGCACCCACACATGAGACTTGGTGTTCCCATGGCGTGGCCCAACATAATGAGCATAAACCTCGCCAAAATTATTTCTCATTAACACATAGGAGGCATCAAAAGTTTTAAACAATAGTTGTTGTTGTTTATGTACAGGACTAGTCTGGGGGCCGGACTTGTCCGGAGGACCGGACTTGTCCGGACACCGACCGGACTAGTCCAGTGTTCATGTGTTGTTACAGTCTTAATCTGTGACTTTCGAATTTGAGGGTGCCTTCCTTTTACAAAGGTAATCCTCTCCTTGTTATTCTTATGGCTTCTAGCATGTTGCTTTTCACCATAAGAATAACCAATGCCATATTTGACATTTGGAGGTCTTTTGACCAAGTATGCACTACGTGCATATTTGATCTTCTCCTTGTCAAATATGCCACTTTGGGCATGATATTTATCCTTTGTAGAGGTTCGATTATCCCTCAAACTGGTGTGACCTTTCTTACATGTGCAAGTATGAGCAAAATCAGTTTTAGTGGGTTGAGAAGGTGAACTTGAAGAGGAGGAAGGTTCACTCATCTTGAGTGACTCAACCTGCACTTCAAGGATCTTGTTAACCTTGATTAGGTCAGCAAGTTGGTCCTTGATTGTGGCATTTGAGTCAGTTAAATCGAGGCAAGTTTCCTTGCTTGTAGCTACCTCAAGCTCGAGTGATTTTCTTCGTTCCTTTTCAAGTTCTAGAAGTTTGTCAAGTTCGACATATTCCTCCTTTTGGGAGATGATAATGTCCTCTTGACGATGTATTAACCTCTCCTTCTCAACAAGTTGATCAAGCAGAAATTTCATTTTAGTAGTTGTTTTGCTATCTAGTCCAATAAGCATGTCCTCGTTATCACTATTGAGTTCATCATCGCTAGAATAGGAATGCACGGAGGGGGGTTTAATGGTTACCTTTCGTTTACCTTCCTTTGCCATAAGGCAACTGCCATCTTTCTTCCATGCGCCAAGTGTAGGGAAAAGGGTAGACTTCTTGGATGTCTTCTCGATGGCTATGCTAGCCATCTCTTCTTCTTCGGACGATGAGGACTCATCATTTGAGTCCCACTCTTCCCAATGTGCGTTTGTTCGGCTTGTTTCTTCTTCTTGAAGAATTTCTTGGGTTGAGACTTGGCTTCTTTGGTCTTCTTCTTGTTCTCCTCATATGGGCAATCAACTATAAAGTGGTTATACTCACCACAATTATAGCATGCCCGCCTCAACTTTGGCTTCGTTCTTTCCTTGTACTTTCCTTCGCTTGACTTTGTACCTTGTCTCTTTTTCATTATTCTCTTGAATTTCTTCATGAACAATATCATGTCTTCTTCATCCAATTCACTGCTCTCGTCGTCACTATCTTCCTCTAGTTGTGCTTCTCTAGCTTCTTTGGATAGGGGCTTGAGAGTGGACTTCAAAGCAACCCCTTTCTTCTTTGCTGAGGTGAGGTCGGCAATATCCTTGACATGTTTTGCTTGTTTTTCCATCATCTCGAAGTTGATGATCTTTCCAAGCAGTTCATCTGGAGTCAACCTTTTGTATCCAGGGCTTTCTCTGATCATGGAGCATAGTGTGACATTGCGAGGCATAAAATCTCTAAGAATGAGCTTTACCACCTTGTGGTCATTCCATTTCTTGCTTCCATATGATCTGACCTTGTTGATGAGTGTCTTTAATCAATTGTACATGTCTTGGGGTGACTCGTCTTCTTGAATGTAGGCCTAGAGGGGGGGTGAATAGGCCTTCTTGAATTTTCTTGGTTCCTGTAGCACTTCAACAACAGGATCAAAACCAGATATATCGGACTAGTCCGGTAAAGTGCGGACTAGTCCGGATTTCACGGGCTAGGTTGATCAAGTTAAGTGAATTTGATTGTTTCGTTAACATTTGCAGCGGAAATATAAGCTTTAACAACAGTTCAATAGTTGTAAGTCAAGTTTTATTTCTAGTATGATCCTTGTTCAACTAATTAACTTGAATTCAACAAAAAGAATCAACCCTAGATAACGTTGATCAACTAGAATGATGAACACAAACGAACAAGACACAAGATTTATCCCGTGGTTCGGTTACCACGAAGGCAGCCTACATCCACGTTGAGGAGCCCACAAAAGGACCGGGTCTTCACCAACCCTTCCCTCGTCGGATCGCCATGAAGGCCAATCCTCTTCCACTAACCACACAGGGGTAAATCACCAAGTTGAAGGGGCGATCTCACAAGTTGAGAGCTCCCTTGATTACAAGTTTCAAGACCACCAATAACACACTTCAAAATATACAAATTGAGATGCAAGAGTGTGTTAGAGATTCAAACCAAGAGCTCAATCGTGTGCCAAGTGCCTCTCCAATGATCTACAAGTGATCTTCAAAGGATTGATTGATTTTGCACTTAATTTCGTGGAGAGAGATGGTTTTTGAGTCTCTTGGGAGGTGTGACGGCGCTAGGGTTCGAGAGAGGGTGAAAGTGGGCCGTGCACCTCTATTTATATGAGGTTTCTAAAAGTTACCGTTAGGGTTCAGAAAGATCGGACTAGTCCGTGGTGGTGACCGGACTAGTCCGGTGTGCTGTGTGAAGCAAACCCTAAGTGTCCAGGAATCTCGGACTAGTCCGGTTCAAAACGGACTTGTCCGATTTTGCTACTGGAAAGCTTCGGACTAGTCCGATTGTCATCGGACTTGTCCGGACATATGAAACCCTAAGTGTTTAGGATGACAAGTCCGCACTTGGAGGACTTGTCCGATTTAGATCAGGGTGTATATCGGACTAGTCCGTGTGGACACCGGACTTGTCCGAAGTGGATCAGAATGAATATCGGACTAGTCCGGGTCACAATGGACTGGTCCGATTTTGTGTGACTTGTGCATTGATAAGGACTAGTCCGCACTGGGGAGAACTAGTCCGAAGTGGAACAGAAATAATATCGGACTAGTTCGGTGGTGCCCGGACTTGTCCGATCTGGTGCAGAATGTGATATCGGACTAGTCCGGCTGAAATCGGACTAGTCCGGTCCTGTATAGTTTTGTGCATTGTGTGTGTGTGATTAAGTGAGATTGAGCTCTTGGGTGTGTTTCCTTAACACACTCCATACATACTAAACTACTAATTTCTTCCCCTTGAGCTCAAATTCATTTTCCTTCTCAATTTCCCTCTTTTTGGTACTTTGCTCATTTTTCATGATTTTCCTGCATTCATCTCAACAAAAAGATTAGGATCCCAATTGCTTGTCATAAATCATCCAAAACCCACAAGGGAGTCCTAGATGCACTTTCAATCTCCCCCTTTTTGGTGATTGATGACAACCAATTGAGATTTCACAAAATGAGGTATAAAATGAGATTTTCATAAAGTATGCACATATGACTCAAAAATACATCAAGCAACAAGATAATTATTCATATGTGCATTCTTTATGGTGGGATGCATACTAAGAGCATGAGTGCATTAAGAATGATCGAATTTGCATTTATCAACTAATATCAAGTGAATATGGCACTTCAGGGGCAAAAACTCAGATTTCATCACACAGTTGCAAATTAATAGAGCAATTCATAACAGGACCAAACATGATATGAAAACAGAGTTAAGCAAATGCAATTACAATTAAAAAAAAGAGAGCTCTCTCCTCGCATCCTATGCAGCTAAAGCTAAGACTAGAGACTCCCCCTCAATCTCTCCCCCTTTGGCTTCAAGACACCAAAAAGAGAGAGAGGAAGGTCCTAGGGCTTCACTCTTCACTGTCAGTCCTCTCGTCGTCTTCATCGTCTTCATCACTTTCCGCTTGACGAGGTTGAGAGGTAGGAGGAGGAGCGGAGCTGCTCGAGCCACCAATGCCAAAATAGGCAAGCTCGAAGGGAGTCAAGGGGCTGAGCTCGGTGATGTCCGGATCAGAATCTTCAGAAAGTACTGGAGATCCAATTGGGTTGATCTCCAGCTTCTCACTCAGCTGCTTCACATTGGCTTTTATGTATCTCATGTTCTCCTTCCTCTTCTGATTTAGCTTGTGAAGCTTCACTTCAGTTTTCTTGCATGAGGAGAAAATTTCAGCCAAGTACTTAAGGATCCCACTGGCGGATCCTTTCTGAGGAGCTTCCCTGGAGGGAGGAGTAGCCCTAGCAGCTTCTTCTTGTCTTGCCGGTGCCTCGGGGCTTGAGGCCGGCGATGGAGCAGCCTGGACACTCACTAACTGAGGCTTCTGAGGCCTCAGTGGAGTGTGCTCCACATCCTTCACAAACTCGATTCCTGTGACTTTCTCAATCATGAACATCAAGTAAGGGGCATAGCCACAGGATCGGTTGGGGGTACTTGAGATATTGGCCATATCATTCCAAATATAGTCTGCAACATCGAATTGCCTTTTCTTGCTAATGACCCTCATCAGGGTCCGGAGGTAGCCTTGCACACTCCCTGCATCCCCATCCTTGGGGGCAATTGTCTTCCCGAGGACTCTGTTGAGGACCACAAAGAAAGGCTTCATATTCTTTGTGGAGGGAGGGACATACTTGGAGGTGGGCTCATACATGAACTTCATTCCATCCCTCTCAATGACCCCAATGTTGTGGATAATGAGTTGGTCATGTCCTTCAGAGTCAAGGTGCAGCAGGCGGGTAAACTCTTCCTGAGTAATAGAGTACTTGGATCCATGAGTCATCCAAGTCACACTTTCTTCGTCTTCACTTGAGAAGTGGCATGTTGCATAGAATTGTGCAATCACTTCATCATTCCAATTATATCTGAAGGCAAACAGATCCTTCAGCCCATGTCTCTCTGCAGCTGCTATCACTTCATCAAAAGCTGCACATTTCCTCTTCTCAAGGTGGGCCCAGTCAATCCATTGACTGTGCACCACTGGGGTCTTCATCGGCAAATAGACCATCTTGTAGAAATCAGCATGGAAATTTGACCAAAACCTGCCATCAGCTGCTTGCTTGGGCCTTGCATAGCAATCAACACTTCTCAACTTCATAGCCACATCGCTGCCCTTGCCATTGAATCTTTCCTCATTGGGGTCCCGGACCCCTTCTCTGGGAGTATGCAGCTTTAGGGGCCCAACAGGCCCTGTGGCAACCCCCTTGCCCTTCCCTTTAGCTTGGCGAAGGCCACTTGAAGGAGTAGCAGCCTTCGAGGCGGGTTTCTTGACACACACCTTCCTCCGAACCTGGGGAGGTGAGGGAGCAGGCTCGGAGGGTCTCTCTTGGCGTTTCTTGCCAAGACCCGCCGAGGTCCGAGGTGCCACCTCGTGGTCCAACTCGGCCTCGAAATCGGAGATTTCGTTGTCGGAGCTCGACATGATTTGAGAATGAGTGATCAAGAGAGAGGACAAGTTATACAAGGTATTGGTGAGGTAAGATGGCAGTGGAAGGCATTAGGGAATTAAAGAATTAGGTTTTGGTTCAGAAACAACGGACTTGTCCGTACCTGGACCGGACTAGTCCGGTGTTCATCCGCAAAAACCTAACAGACTGGACAAAAATTGATCCCTAAGATAAAACTAGTCTAGCATACACATAGTACATCAACTAGACATGTAACTAGTGAAGAATGCTAGGCCAAACGATAAGCAATAGAGAAATTTGTGATTTCTTAGGGTTTTGAAGAGTATTTACCAAGAAATCAAAGGAGGCTTGAGATTTTGGGGGTTGGAGGCCGGACTTGTCCGCTAACTTCAATCCCCGAGTCTTCAAGCTTGATCTCCGCCCAAGATTGAGGCTTTTCGACGGAGGAATCAAGGATTCGCCTTGGGAGCTCGAGCGCAAGAGAGAGAAAACTTGGGGGCAAGTGTGGGGTGAGGGAATTAGGGTTTAGTGGCGGCTAGGGTTATGGACACGAAAAATCGGACAAGTCCGGACACGACCGGACTAGTCCGAAGTCCTCCAGAGACCTAAGTCGGACTAGTCCGTGGTCTGTCGGACTAGTCCGGCCTAACCGGCACACTGCGGACTAGTCTGCAATGGCGGACTAGTCCGGGTAACCACGGACTTGTCCGTGGTCACCAGGAGAGAATAGCATAGCCCATTCATATATATTTGAAGGTCCAATAATGGAGAGTAGAGAGGCAAAACAATTCAAAGAATCTTGATGAATTTGACCAGTAAGCAAACAACAATCATACTATGATCAACAATTCATCAAGATCTAATAATTGACATAGTTTTTCGAGAGAAAAATGGGGAGGGATAATTTTCACAATTCAATCAATATTTTGAAGCAATCATACAGGTATGCAACTTTTCAAGCCACACTCCGAGAATCAAGAATGTTTAGCTCATTTCGGAGTTCGCAAAAACGTTTTTCATCAAGTGGCTTGGTGAATATGTCGGCCAATTGTTTTTGGGAGTTGACATGAGAGATGGATATGTCTCCTTTCATGGAATGGTCTCTCAAGAAATGGTGTCTTATGTCAATGTGTTTAGTCCTAGAGTGTTCAACTGGATTGTGGGCTATTTTAATGGCACTCTCATTATCACAAAGGAGAGGAATACGGTTCATATTGTAACCGTAATCCCTTAGAGTTTGTCGCATCCAAAGGAGTTGTGCACAACAACTCCCGGCTGCAACATACTCTGCTTCGGCAGTGGATAATGCAATGGAATTCTGTTTCTTGGATGACCAAGAAACTAAGGATCTTCCTAGGAATTGGCAGGTGCCGGAAGTGCTTTTTCTATCAACTTTGCACCCGGCATAGTCTGCATCGGAATACCCAATGAGATTGAATTTTGAGCCTTTTGGGTACCAAAGACCAAGATTGGGTGTATGAACTAAATATCTTAGGATTCTCTTTACGGCTGTCAAATGACATTCCTTAGGGTTGGCTTGAAATCTTGCACACAAACATACACTCATCATAATATCTGGCCTAGATGCACATAAGTAAAGTAAAGATCCAATCATGGAGCGATATACCTTTTGGTCGACGCTCGGTCCATCTTCATTTAGATCCAAGTGACCATTCGTTGCCATGGGAGTCTTTATGGGCTTTGCCTTGTCCATGCCAAACTTCTTGAGGATGTCCTGTGTGTACTTGGTTTGGCTTATGAATGTTCCTTCCCTTTGTTGCCGCACTTGGAATCCCAAGAAGTACTTCAATTCTCCCATCATTGACATTTCAAATCTGTCTGTCATGATTTTACTAAACTCTTCACAGAAAGATTGATTAGTTGATCCAAAAATTATATCATCAACATAGATTTGGCAAATAAAAAGATCATTATCCAGATTTTTCGTGAATAGTGTATAATCTACTTTGCCAATTTGAAAGCCATTATCAATTAAAAAATCTCTAAGACACTCACACCAAGCTCTAGGAGCTTGTTTGAGGCCATAGAGAGCCTTACGCAGTTTATACACGTGGTCGGGGAACTCTTCGTCTTCAAATCCGGGTGGTTGCTCCACGTACACCTCTTCCTTGATCGGTCCGTTGAGGAAGGCGCTTTTCACGTCCATTTGATACAGCTTGAAATCATGGTGAGTAGCATATGCAAGCAATATTCTAATTGATTCAAGCCTAGCTACTGGAGCAAAGGTTTCATCGAAATCCAAACCTTCGACTTGTGAGTAACCTTTGGCCACAAGTCGTTCCTTGTTTCTTGTCACCACTCCGTGTTCGTCTTGCTTGTTGCGGAAGACCCACTTGGTGCCCACAACATTTGCATTGGGTCTTTCCACAAGTTCCCAAACCTCGTTTCTCTTGAAATTGTTCAACTCTTCTTGCATTGCCACCACCCAGTCCGGATCCTTCAATGCATCCTCAGTCCTGCGGGGTTCCAAAAAGGAGACAAACGAGTAATGTTCACAAAAATTTGCTATACGAGATCTATTGGTTACTCCCTTTTGGATGTCGCCGATGATGTTGTCGATTGGATGATCCCTTTGAATGCATTGGTGTACTCTTGGGTGTGGCACTTGGGGGGTAGTATGTTGGTGATCATCTTCTTCTCCCCCTGAGTTGTTGTCCTCGTTGATTTGTTGATCATGTTCATATTCCTGTGATTTGTCTTGTATCGAGGCTCCCCCTGAATTGTTGATCTCCTCTTGTGGTTCACTTTCCTCTTGTATTTGTGACGATGACTCTTGTGGTCGTACTTCGCCTAGAGCCATCCTCTTCAATGCTTGATAGGGAGCTTCCTCTTTACCTAATTCACATTGATCAACTTGCTCCTTTTGGGAGCCATTAGTTTCATCGAACACTACGTCACGTGCCACTTCAACAAGTCTGGAGGCCTTGTTGAAAACACGATAGGCGTAAGTGTTCGAATCATAACCAAGCAAGAAACCTTCATCGGACTTCGAAGCGAACTTTGAAGTCCTGGGCTTCTTGTTCAGAATGTAGCAAGGAGAACCGAAAACTCGAAAATATGAAACGTTCGGTTTGTTACCGGTGAGTAGCTCATAGGGGGTCTTCTTTAGTAGTCGATGAAGATAGAGTCGATTTGTGGCATGGCAGGCGGTGTTGATTGCTTCCGCCCAAAATCGATCCGAAGTCTTGTATTCATCGAGCATTGTTCTTGCCATCTCTATGAGCGTTCGGTTCTTCCTTTCGGCAACTCCTTTTTGTTGTGGAGAGTATGGTGCTGAGAATTCGTGCTTGATTCCTTCCTCATCAAGGTACTCCTCCACTTGTATGTTCTTGAACTCCGTGCCATTGTCGCTCCAAATACTCTTGATTGATAGTGAGAACTCGTTTTGCGCTCGCTTGAAGAATTTCTTGAGTGTTCCTTGTGTTTCTGACTTGTCATGCAAAAAGAACACCCAAGTGAACCGGGAAAAATCATCAATAATAACTAAACCGTATTTGTTACCGCCGATGCTTATGTAAGCAATTGGACCAAACAAGTCCATATGAAGTAGTTCGAGCGGTCTTGTCGTGGTCATGATATTCTTCGCAGGATGTTGTGCTCCAACTTGCTTTCCTGCTTGGCACGCGCTACAAGGCCTGTCTTTCTCAAACACAACATCTTTCAAACCTCGGATGTGATCGCCCTTGAGGAGTTTTTGAAGGTTCCTCATACCAACATGTGTTAGCCGTCTATGCCACAGCCAACCCATGTTGGTTTTTGCAATCAAGCATGTGTCGAGTTCGGCTTTATCCTTGTTGAAGTCAACAAGGTAAAGCTTTCCCTTTAACATACCCTTGAATGCAACGGAACCATCACTTCTCCTTGAGACGGTCACACCCTCGTTAGTAAACAGGCAATCATAACCTTTGTCACATAACTGAGATATGGACAGCAGGTTATAATCTAAAGATTCAACGTGTAAAACATGCGAAAGAGTATGTTCAGAGGATATTGCTATTTTACCGGTACTGAGGACCCTTCCTTGACTGTTATCCCCAAAGTAGATGCCTTCGTTTGGGTCCTGGTTCACTTCATACTCCACAAACATCCTCCTTTCTCCGGTCATGTGGTTTGTGCATCCACTGTCTAGCACCCATTTGGATCCACCGGAGGAGTAGGCCTGCAAAAACAAATTACGCCTTGGTTTTAGGTACCCAAGCTTGCTTGGGTCCTTGGAGGTTAGTAACAATACATTTGGGCACCCACACATGGGATTTTGTGTTCCCATGGCGTGGCCCAGAATAATAAGCATACACTTTACCAACATTATTTCTCATTAATACATAAGAAGCATCAAAGGTTTTAAACAAGAGTTGCTGTTGATTATGGGTCGGACTAGTCCGTGTGACCGGACTTGTCCGGATGACCGGACTTGTCCGGACCACAACCGGACTAGTCCGGTTTTCATGAGAGCTCAGATTTTTGGTTTTCGAGTTACCAGGTTGTGAGGGTCCTCCCTTCACAAAGGTAATCCTTCCCTTGTTATTCTTAAGATTTCCAGCTCTTTGCTTTCCATCATAAGAGTAACCAATGCCATACTTGACATTTGGAGGTCTTTGGACCAAATATGCACTACGTGCATAGTTGATCCTCTCCTTGTCAAACATTACACATTGGGTAGGATTTTTGTCCTTTGTGGAGGTAGAATTTTCCTTCAAACTGGTGTTAATTTTATCACATTTGCAAATATGTGCGATATTAGTTGAGGTGGGTTGAGAAGGTAGGCTTGAAGAGGAGGAAGGTTCACTAAGCTTGAGTGACTCAACCTGCACTTCAAGGATCTTGTTGACCTTGATTGGGTCATCAAGTTGATCCTTGATTGCAACGTTTGAGTTGGTTAACTCCAAGCAAGTTTTCGTGCTTGAAGCTAGCTCAAGCTCTAGTGAGTGGTTTCTCTCCTTTTCAAGAACTAGAAGATTGTCAAGTTCGGCATGCTTCTCCTTTTGGGAAATAATCATGTCTTCTTGACGATCAATTAGCTCTTCCTTCTCAACAAGTTGGTTAAGCAAGAATTTCATTTTAGCAGCAGTTTTTCTATCTAAGCCAATTAGCATATCTTCATCATCACTATCTAGATCATCATCACTTGAGTAAGAATGCAAGGAAGGAGTTTTGATGTTTACCTTGCGTTTACCTTCCTTAGCCATGAGGCAAGTTCCATTTGCCTTCTTTGCACCGAGCGTGGGGAAGAGTGTGGATTTCTTGGACATGCTTTAAATGGCTATGCTAGCCATTTCTTCTTCATCGGACGATGAGGACTCATCGTTTGAGTCCCATTCCTTTCCGATGTGTGCTTGTTCAACTTGCTTCTTCTTCTTGAAGAATTTCTTCGGTTGAGGCTTGGACTCTTTACTCTTCTTCTTGTTGTCCTCATACGGGCAATCGACTATAAAGTGATTGTATTCACCACAATTATAGCATGCCCGCCTCATCTTCGGCTTTGTCTTCTCCTTGTATTTTCCTTCACTCGATTTTGCTCCTTGTCTTTTCTTCATAATTCTTTTGAACTTCTTCATGAACAAAATCATATCTTCTTCGTCCAGCTCGCTGCTTTCATCATCGCTGTCCTCCTCAAGCTGTGCTTCTCTTGCTTCTTTGGATAGAGGCTTGAGTGAGGACTTTAGGGCAACTCCCTTCTTCTTAGCTGATGTGAGATCGGCTATTTCTTTTACGTGCTTGGCTTGCTTCTCCATCATCTCAAAGTTGATGATCTTGCCAAGCAGTTCATCCGGAGTCATTTTCTTGTACCCGGGACTTTCTCGGATCATAGAGCAAAGTGTGACGTTGCGAGGCATAAAGGCTCTAAGGATGAGCTTCACAACCTCGTGGTCATTCCACTTTTTGCTACCATATGATCGAACCTTGTTCACAAGAGTCTTCAGTCTGTTGTACATGTCCTGGGGAGACTCATCTTCCTCAATCGCGAACCTTCCCAGTTCGCCTTCAATCATCTCAATCTTTGCCTCCCGCACATGCCTGTCACCTTCATGTGTTGTCTGTAGTGTGTCTCAGATTTCTTTGGCAATCTCCAATCCGTCCACCTTTGTGAATTCATCTCTACTTAGAGATGAGGTGATAACGGCTGCAGCTTGGGCATTCCTGTGGATGGCTTGCTCTTGACTTGGTGTGAGTTCTTCATCGTCATCAGGGATGTTTATTCCTGTGCACACAATATGCCATAAACTTGGGTTAAGGGAAATCAAGTGCATCTTCATATTTTGCCTCCACATGGAGTAATCACTCCCATCGAAGTGTGGGGCTTTTCCGAGAGGAATAGATAGATAATGACTGCTGTTAGAATTTAAACGGTCATAATTAAAAGGACATCGGGAGTAGTCGGTGTGACTACTCCCCTTCTTCTTTTCTTCAACTTTAGCTTTCCCTTTGGAAAGTGCTTTCTTTCGGAGCAGTGCTTTCAGCTCCAATGTCTCCTCATCATCATCATCGAAGTCTTGAATGGCTTCGAGATACCTTTCGAGCTTTTGGTGCTTGTCATTGTTCATTTCTTCCTGGTTGTTGATTTTCTGGACTTCCTTCATGTCCGACATGATCTCTTCGAGTGGTTGCACTCTTTCTTGAAGAACCCGCTCTGATACCAATTGAATGTAGGCCTAGAGGGGGGGTGAATAGGCCTTCTTGAATTTTCTTGGTTCCTGTAGCACTTCAACAACAGGATCAAAACCAGATATATCGGACTAGTCCGGTAAAGTGCGGACTAGTCCGGATTTCACGGGCTAGGTTGATCAAGTTAAGTGAATTTGATTGTTTCGTTAACGTTTGCAGCGGAAATATAAGCTTTAACAACAGTTCAATAGTTGTAAGTCAAGTTTTATTTCTAGTATGATCCTTGTTCAACTAATTAACTTGAATTCAACAAAAAGAATCAACCCTAGATAACGTTGATCAACTAGAATGATGAACACAAACGAACAAGACACAAGATTTATCCCGTGGTTCGGTTACCACGAAGGCAGCCTACATCCACGTTGAGGAGCCCACAAAAGGACCGGGTCTTCACCAACCCTTCCCTCGTCGGATCGCCACGAAGTCCAATCCTCTTCCACTAACCACACATCGGTAAATCACCAAGTTGAAGGGGCGATCTCACAAGTTGAGAGCTCCCTTGATTACAAGTTTCAAGACCACCAATAACACACTTCGAAATATACAAATTGAGATGCAAGAGTGTGTTAGAGATTCAAACCAAGAGCTCAATCGTGTGCCAAGTGCCTCTCCAATGATCTACAAGTGATCTTCAAAGGATTGATTGATTTTGCACTTAATTTCGTGGAGAGAGATGGTTTTTGAGTCTCTTGGGAGGTGTGACGGCGCTATGGTTCGAGAGAGGGTGAAAGTGGGCCGTGCACCTCTATTTATATGAGGTTTCTAGAAGTTACCGTTAGGGTTCAGAAAGATCGGACTAGTCCGTGTTGGTGACCGGACTAGTCCGGTGTGCTGTGTGAAGCAAACCCTAAGTGTCCAGGAATCTCAGACTAGTCCGGTTCAAAACGGACTTGTCCGATTTCGCTACTGGAAAGCTTCGGACTAGTCCGATTGTCATCGCACTTGTCCGGACATATGAAACCCTAAGTGTTTAGGATGACAAGTCCGCACTTGGAGGACTTGTCCGATTTAGATCAGGGTGTATATCGGACTAGTCCGTGTGGACACCGGACTTGTCCGAAGTGGATCAGAATGAATATCGGACTAGTCCGGGTCACAACGGACTGGTCCGATTTTGTGTGACTTGTGCATTGATAAGGACTAGTCCGCACTGGGGAGAACTAGTCCGAAGTGGAACAGAAATAATATCGGACTAGTCCGGTGGTGCCCGGACTTGTCCGATCTGGTGCAGAATGTGATATCGGACTAGTCCGGCTGAAATCGGACTAGTCCGATCCTGTATAGTTTTGTGCATTGTGTGTGTGTGACTAAGTGAGATTGAGCTCTTGGGTGTGTTTCCTTAACACACTCCATACATACTAAACTACTAATTTCTTCTCCTTGAGCTCAAATTCATTTTCCTTCTCAATTTCCCTCTTTTTGGTACTTTTCTCATTTTTCATGATTTTCCTGCATTCATCTCAACAAAAAGATTAGGATCCCAATTGCTTGTCATAAATCATCCAAAACCCACAAGGGAGTCCTAGATGCACTTTCACTTCTTCAATTGCAAATCTTCCTAACTCGCCTTCAATCATTTCGATTTTTGCTTCGCGCACATGTCGGTCACCTTCATGTGCAGTTTGTAGTGTGTCCCATATCTCTTTAGCAATTTCGGGTCCATCCACCTTGGTGAACTCGTCCCGACTGAGTGAAGAGGTAATTACGGCCGCATCTTGAGCATTTCGGTGAATTGCCTGCTCTTGGCTGGGGGTGAGCTCTTCGTCGTCGTCCGGGATATCTATCCCTGTGCACACAATATGCCACAAACTTGGATTGAGGGAAATTAGATGCATTTTCGTATTTTGCCTCCACATTGAGTAATCACTTCCATCGAAGTGTGGGGCTTTTCCAAGTGGGATAGATAAATAATGATTGTTATTGGAATTGAGACGATCATAGTTAAAAGGATATCGGGAGTAGTCAGTGTGACTACTCCCCTTCTGCTTCTCTTCAACTTTTACTTTCCCTTTGGAAAGTGTCTTCTTTCTTAGGAGCACCTTTAGCTCCAGCGTCTCCTCATCGTCGTCCTCGAAGTCTTGAATGGCTTCGAGGAGCTTCTCCACCTTGAGGTTCTTTTCATCATCAACCTTCTCTTAGTTGTTGCTCTTGTGGGTGTCCTTCATGTCCAACATGATCTCCTTCGAGCGATTAGTCTCTTTCTTGAAGAACCCACTCTGATACCAATTGAATCTGCCCTAGAGGGGGCGGGGGTGAATAGGCCTTTTTGAAAATTGTCGGATCCTGCAACACTTAACAACCAGTTCAAAACCAGAGAAATCAGACTAGTCCGGTAAAGTGCAGACTAGTCTGGTGTATACGGACTAGATTGATTAGGTTTGATCGATTAACTTTGTTCTTCAATAAATGCAGCAGGAATATATGATTAAACAAAGTGTTACAAGGTTATGAATCAGGTTATATCACAATTCAATCTTATAATTGATATTTCAACGTAAAGTGATCAAGATCAATTATAACCCTAGATTGATATAATGTAAAGGACAATGAACACAAACGAAGAACACAAGAGATTTATCCTATGGTTCGGTTCCCACAGAGGAAACCTACATCCACATTGAGGAGTCCACAAAAGAACTGGGTCCTCTCCAACCCTACCCTCGTCAGATCGCCACGAAGGCCAATCCTCTTCCACTTATCTCAAAGGGGTGAATAACCGAATTCAAGGTGCTTGCTCACACGTCGAGAGCTCCCTTGGATTACAACACAAAATACCACCAAGAACATACTGAAAAGATTACAATTAAATCGCAAGAGTGTGTTAGAGAATCAAACCAAGAGCTCAATGTAGTGTTGAACGTGTCTCTCCAATGAACTAGAGTGAATCTCCAAGGGATTGATCTTTGTTGCACTTAATTTCGTGGAGAGATGTGGTTTTTGAGGCTCTTGAGAGGTGTGACGGCGCTAGGGTTCGAGAGAGTGTAAAATATGGCCGTGCAACTCTATTTATATGGGTTTCTAAAAGTGACCGTTAGGGTTCATAAAGATCGGACTAGTCTGTGGTGGTCACCGGACTAGTCCGGTGTGTTGTGTGTAGCAAACCCTAAGTGTCTCGAAATATCGGACTAGTCCAGCTAGGAATGGACTTGTCCGATTTCGCTACTGGAAATCTTCGGACTAGTCCGATGGTCATCGGACTTGTCCAGACATGTGAAACCCTAAGTGTATAGGATGACAAGTACGCACTTGGAGGACTTGTCCGATTTAGTTCAGAGGGTATTTTGGACTAGTCCGGTGTTAGTCGGACTAGTCCGATCCTATGTAACTTTGTGCAATGTGTGTGTTTAATTTTGATTGAGCTCTTGGGATGTGTTTTCTTAACACACTCCATACACAATGATCTGCTATTCTTCTTCCTTGAGCTCATTTCCACTTTGCTCCTCATTCGTCCTTCTTTCTAGCACTTTGCTCATTTTTCTATTAAAATCCTGCACTCATCTCAACAAAGAGATTAGGATCCCAATTGCTTCTCATAAATCATCCAAAACCCACAAGGGAGTCCTAGATGCACTTTCACCCGTGGAGGCAAGCTCCGGTGGTGCCACGCGTCCTGCAAATTGACCTGACCGGTAGGTTGCGGTAGTGAATGGGTGGTGCGCCTTGTCCAAGTCAAGCATTAAGACACGCGCCTTCCCCAGACAGACGACACGGCGCACACCCCTTGTCAGGTACCGTTGCATCCAATCAGATCACAGTGAAGGTGTTGCAGGCCTACCCCGCTCTGACAAGTCAGTAGTTTACGAGGACAAGACGAATGGACTGTACATTCTCTGCCATCATTAATGACTACGCATAGCCACTGGTGTCCGATGCGACAAGACGCAAGTCTTCAAGCTGCGCTTACAGGCAGCTTATTTGAGAAGCCTTAGATCTTTAGGATAAGATCGCCCTGGGGCCACCTGTCAGGCCCCGGGCCCAACTTGTAATGCGTCCGACCTTGTCTATAAAAGGACCAGATTGCCACTGTCACAACGGATCCAATCTTTTACACTCACACACACACACACACACACACACACACATACACACACACACACACACGCACACTCAGACACTCAAGCAATACAAACCTCACCGTGGAGTAGGGTATTACGCTCCGGCAGCCCGAACCACGTAAAACCACCGTCTCGCCATAGTTTCCTAAACCGCGCAAACTCACTTGAGACCAAGCCCCCGCCGATCATAGAACCTCCGCGGGCTATTCTCTAAGCAGGTCTGGGGGAAGTGTTGCAAGAACACTTTGACAACCGTCTGCATCAGCTGCACCATACTTAGCGTTAAGTGCATCCCAGAGCTCCTTTCCATCTATGACTGTTAGATAGACATCACAGAGTTTGTTGTCAAGAATGCTTAAGATACAACCTCTCAGGGCAGAATTGGCTTCCTCAATCTTCGTCTGCTCTTTAGCAGACAAAACACCTGGAGGCGTACCCTTTGTTTCCCCGAAGATCTTAAGCGCCTGGAGTCAGAGTGTGGTCTTAACTTGCCACCTCTTGAATTGCACATCGGAGAAATTCTCCGGCCTCAGCGCACCGGCTAAAATCATCATGATCAACTCAGAAAATTGCCTAAATAAGGTTTTTGGATTTTAGAAATATGAGGCAATTTACTGAACGATTCCGTAAAAACACACTAAAACAGCAGCGATAAACACTGGCAGATAGACAGGATGAGAATAATCATGTACCATTTAAAGTCGGAGGAACTGCTGTAGATCTGACGATGAGCAATCGCTGCCGACATTAGTGGTGACGTTGAGCAGCAGCGTCCGACCTCGTCGATAGACGACACGTGATGAAGAACGTGAGCTGTCGTGCAGAGCACTTCCCAAAAACCTTGTTCGCCCTCTCCCGATGTAGGATGGCAAGGACAAGTGATTCCGGAGACCTGCTCTCCCGATCGTCGGTGCACCCTGACGATCAGGATGGAGTGGACTAGACAGCGGTACAAAGAACGCAAATGTGAGAAGCAATGATCTGACCGTGGGATGAATTGCCCTCTCGCGCACGCCCCATATTTAAAGAGTCCAGCGGAGGCAGTTCAGTTGCCATCCGGAAGACCCACGTCTGGTCCGATTGTATACTGGTAGATGCGTTCGACTCCAACTATTTGGACTCAATCCAACTCAGAAGCCCAAAATTCGGAAGCCCAATAGCCCAATTAAATTTTCTGCAAAAATATAAAATTTGGGCTCGTTTCGAGGCTCGAATTCACACGAACACGCACGTGCATGCGAGCGGGGTTGGTCGAGCGTGCGAGGAGGAGTAGGAGGAGCGCGCGTGGACCACCCCTCTCCTATCCTCTTCTCTCTAACTCAAAGAGTAGAAGAATCGACTCTCTTATATGTAGGAGTTGATCCCCTCCAACTTCCCATGTGGGACTAACCATTTAGCACCACCCTCTCTTGCTATAATTGGCATTTGATATTTTCTAAAATTTAATATTGAGCCAAGCCCATTAATTCTAACATATCCTAAACTCCAAACATGTCAATAAGAGTACTTGTGGGGGTTAAATGAAAAATGTAATATCCAACGTGTCTTTCTAATTGGTGTGACGTGTCAGCCATGTAGGCATGCCATGCGTGCGCTGAACTTCTAATGACACTCTTAATTAATTTAGAGACCACTAAATACGTTTTAAACACATCCTTACAAATTCATGACCCAACAATGCATTTTCAAAATGGGACCTGTCGAAGTGTTCTTGCGACACTTCCCCTGGACCTGCTATGAGAGCAGCCCGCGGAGGTTCATGATCGGTAGGGCTTAGTCCTCTATGGAGGGATGCACGTATGAGAGTGGTAAGGCAGTGGTTTTACGTGGTTCAGTCCGCCGGAGCGTAATACCCTACTCCACGATGAGGTTGTATTGCTGGTGTGTACGAGTGTGTAGCATGTGTATGCGTTAGATTGGGGATCCTTTGTAAGTGGTGGAGGTCCGATCCTTTTATAGACAAGGCCAGAAGCCTTACAAGTGGGGTCCAGGGACTAACAGGCGGCCCCGGGGCGATCTTAGCCTAAAGATTTAAGGCTTCTCGCATAAGCCTCCTCTAATCGTGACTTGAAGACCTGCCGTATTGCCGCCTCAGATGCCAGTGGCTCATGCGTAGTCTTGATGATGGCAGGAAATGTCCCGTCCAACTATCCCTATCATCGTAAGCTACCCACTTGGCGGAGTGGGTTAGGCTTGCGCGTCTTAACTGCAATGCGATTGGGCGCAGTGGTACCTAGCAGTAGGCGTGCGCTGCGTCATGCGCATGGGGAAGTCACGAGTCTTTAATGCTTGATTTAGACAAGGTGTACCGCCCTCTTAAATCTCGCAACCAACCGTTCAGGACAAGTTGCAGGGTACGTTGAAACTCAAGAGCTAGCCTTTTTAGAGGAGGCTGGGTCCCGATCCGTGGACCACGTTGCAGCCCTGGAGCCCGTTCCTAAGTAGAGCGGGGAATCCAGGGCCGCGCAAACGTAGTAGAGCCAGAGCCCGTCTCCACAGGAGGTGGCCAAGCTGGCACTTCAAACCACGTGGCAGCCCCAGAGCCCTCTCCCATGGGGCAGCGGGGTCCAATCTTGCTGGACACGTAGCCACTTGGGAGCTTGTCTCCCCGGAGGAGCTGGACCCCTCCTTGAGGTTCATGTGGATATGTCGGACCCCCAATCTGAGGTAGTGAGGGGTTCAGACCTTCTATACACGTGGCACCCTCGGACCTTGCCTTGGCAGGAAGGCAGGGCACTTAGGTAGATTTAGCCTGTGCGCGAGGGTACCCGGTATGTCGAGTACTGACAGTGGCCCCTGGGTCCATCCCGGGGAGAGGTGATGAGCCCTAGGTGGAGCCCTATCCGTGCTTTCACGCGCTGCCTTTTGATTTTATCTTGATTAGTCGAAGCGGTGTGCGCCTCTGCCGTCGTGGCCACGTGTCCCCCTCTGGTTGAGGGGCCGTGGTGATGGGATCTTTACTTGCTGCAGCTTTTTATCGTGATGGTTCCCAATGTGCTTGTTGCGCTTCTGCTGCTCTCACTTCCGCCTTCGAGCACATGCGATTTGCACGATGTGCTCAAACTTCGCCAAGGTGTTTAAAAGGTGGACCTTTGTGGGGAAAGGTTCTTCCTACCGTACTCACACCCCAAGGTTCGAGCCTTCGTCTTCCTCCTTGAGCACTTGTGCTTTTCCCCACCTTCGAAGTTCTTAACTCCTGCTCCAATGGACTCTGCCTTTCCTCCTTCTGGTGTTGTGGACGTAGCACCCATGAGGCGGCTACTTGTGACACCCGGTTCTGAAAATGAACCAAGCATGATGCATATGTGTGCCCAAGATGTTTAACACACATACACAAATGACTCACAAACGATAAACAGATTATAACCATGTCTCGATTAATAACACTAATAATAGTACCTTATTACAAACAAAATAGTCTTGAATACAAGCTCTAAACGACTGCAGTGAAAAGCACTAAACACTAATGACTCCAACTCCACTGGCAAGCTTGACGGTAACACGCACGCCTAGAACTCCTCAAAGACCTCCTGGTACTCCACAGTGTTGCTTGTGTCCGAATTTGTTGGGGGAATAGCAAGAGTGAGCACATGTCGTACTCAGCAAGTGTGGGAAAGTATGACATGTAGCTTAAACAAGGAATGATAATAATAATGGCTAATTGCATAAAAGTACATTCAAAATTGTTGAAAATGCAATTATATCATCATTAAGTGAGGTCCTTCCCAAAATAACCCAAATAACATTAAGTTCAACTTACGTAACCAATACCAGCAATAGTCATCCATAATCAATTCATAACTGCTCATCTGTCTCAATTTCATCAACTCCATATGCCAAAGCCAATTAATGAACCATTACCGATTTCCAATTCAATTCCACTCATTAAACCATATTAAAGTTCAAACTCTAATCATGTGAGGGTCTAGGTTTCTCATGTCCGGGAGCACGGCTATCATGATAGTTTTTAACACACTCTGCAGAGGTTGTACCACTTTACCCACAAATTCGTGATTTCATCACCTATCGATGACTAAGGCATCTCGATTATGCCGTCTCACACTTCCTTAGGTGTGTGGCCAAGAGATCACAAAATAGCCTTTACAAAGTGACTACTAGCATATTTAGACCCCACAGAGGTTTCACTGGTGGTGATGTCTCCAACTGAGCCCATCCAACCAAGGGCCCCCTCTTGAACCTTTCGGATCCCAGGGTAGTCCCACCAATCTCTACAAACCCGTCCAACTGCCCCTTCCCCGAGCATTCTTAATACTCCAAATAATACTAGCAAAACTCTAATTATTCAGTTAAGCCGCACCCATACTTGGCCCTGTGGTGGCACTATAAATGTTGGATGGTCGATCCATGAAATGATCCTTAGATCTAAAGCAATCAAAACCACCAAAAACAGTCCAATCCATTCAACATAACCGGCTTGCTTAGATCCCTAGGCACCATGTTGCTAAAGGGTCATTATTATCAAATTCCACCATTCATGTGTCCATTAGTTCATAATTAAGTAATATGATGGCTTCCCAAACCCAATTGAGTATAGCGAAGCAAAAAGTGTAAAATACCCTTTTTGACTCCCTACATTGTTTTAAGCGACAAGGATGGTCATACAAGACTAGTAAACTGCTACAATTGGGTTTTCCCATCAATTGACACAAGCATTCAATTTTGCAAACAAAACATTTAGAAACCTAGACCAAAATGATCAAGGACACTTGCCTTCCTCTTGAGCTTGGTTTGGATCGAAGGCTTCGACGTTCTAGTTCTGCAGGTCCTCAAAAGCACTCTCTACAGTGAGACCTTCTATTCCGCGTGACAAACATGCAAAACAAACATTACAATCAATAAATACTCATATATTACTCAATATGCCATGATACGCATGATTAATGCAATTGTGAAGTAAAACTTGTTAATGAGTTTCTATTAATGTTTACTAAATAGTTACAATAGTTTTTAACAAGTCTGAACAAGTTTGGAATTGATTTGAGTCAATTTGGATTAAATTCAGCATTTAACAAATTCAGACACCGGACAAGTCCGGTATCAGGGCCGGACTAGTCTGCCCTGATCAGAACTGTGAATTTAGGGTTTTTTGATCAGCGGGAATTGGGGGTTAATTTCACATGGAAAAGTGGATGTAGAGGGCGTACCATGTGTCTAGAGATCCAAGGGTCGAAGATTTGATGCAACACTTGAATCTTGATGTCTAGGGCTTGATGAAGGTGGGTTGATGAAGATTTTGTGACCAAGAACGTCCATTGTCGAAAAGTTGATGAAGATCGATCTTTATTGAGCCTTCTCCCTCTTATCCTCCTTCTCCTTGCTTCTAGACTCCCTGTTGACGTCGGCGCAAGGCAAAAGGTGGTAGCAAGAGATTTCAATGGTGATGGAGAGGTGTGGGGTATTGGGTTGCTCATATAGGGTTGTAGAGGTAGGGTTTTGGAATGAATTCCAGGTGGATTTCAGTGCGGGACGAGTAGAGGCCGAGGTGGGGTCCACTTGGGCTCCTCTGAGGTTAGACACGAAGTTCTTGGGCACAATTAAGGCAATTATCCAATAACCAATCGTGGATGAATAATAGAATCTGAATGGAATTCAGTAGACCAGACTAGTCCGCAATAGGGATCGATCAAGTCTGTTTGGCAACAGAGAGGTTTTCAGACAAGTCAGGTATGTGTTTCCGGACAAGTACGTTTCGATCAGAAACTATTTCAGACAAGTCCAGTTCATTGGCCGGACAACTGCGGGGTTGCAAAGCAAAAGTCTTCCAGACTAAAAATTGAACAAGATCGGACTAGTCCGCTTGGGATTGGACAAGTCCGGAGAAACATCAGAAACTCGATCGGACTAGTCCATGCAGTGTGCCGGACAAGTCTGTAGTCCTAAAGAAACTGAATTTTTGAAATAGAAAGGGAACACCAGACTAGTCCGGGTTGGGGCTGAACAAGTCTGTACCCTGACAGACTTAAATTCCTGATTAGACCTAAATTCATTTTAATCTTGTTCCTTTTAAGGTTTCTTTATGTTAATCATGTATGAGGATGTATGCAATGCATTATGCATCAAAATGAGGGTGTTACAAACCTAGCTCCCTTAAAATGAATCTCGCCCTCGAGATTCGACGTGGAAGGAAAGAGATAGGGAAATTCCTTCTTGAGATCTTCTTCTCCCTCCCAAGTTGCTTTCGATTCTGTATGATGCTTCCATTGCACCATGCACCATCTAATCACCTTGTTCCTTGTGACTCTTTCCTTGGTGTCCAAAGTTTTGATGGGTTGCTAAACATAGGTCAAATCTTCCTCAACCTCCAATTCTTCCATTAGCACTTGCTCTTCCAGAACCCTCAAGACTTCTTTAGCTGAGAAACGTGAAACACATCATGCACATCAAAAATATGTGCCGGTATTTCCAACTTATATGCTACTTCTCCTCGTTTGTCCAAAATCTTCAATAGTCCAATATAGCGAGGTGCCAACTTGCCTTTGACGTTAAACCGCTTGTGACCTCGCATGGGTGACACTTTGAGATATATGAAGTGTCCCACCTCAAAAGACAGGCTTCTTCATCTATTATCCTTGTAACCCTTTTGTCTTGACTGGGCAGCTCTCAAGTTCTCGCGGATTGTCTGGACTTGCTTTTCAGCATCCTGTATTACATCAGATCCAAACACTTTAGTTTCTCCTGTTTCATTCCAAAACAAGGGTGTTCTACACCTTCTCCCAAACAATGCCTTATATGGTGACATCTTCAAACTTGCTTAATAACTGTTGTTGTAGGAAAATTCAGCATATGGCAAGCTCTTGTCCCAACTTCCTCCATAGTTTAGCGCACAAGCTCTTAGCATGTCTTCCAAAATTTGATTTGTCCTCTCGGTCTGTCCATCAGTTTGAGGGTCATACGCAGAACTGAAATTCAATTGAGTTCGCATAGTCTCGTGCAGCTTTTGCCAGAACCTTAAGGTAAAATTGAGAACCTCTATCGGACACTATTTTCTTGGATACTCCGTGTAAGCACACTATTCTTCCCATATACAATTCTACCAACTTTGCTCCACTATAGGTAGTACTGACAGGAATGAAATGCGCTGATTTCGTCAACCGATCCATAATAACCCATATTGAATCATAACCTGCTGAGGTGCGAGGCAGACCAACTATGAAATCCATACCAACCTCTTCCCACTTCCATTCCGGAATTTTCAACAGCTGCAATAATCCTGCCAGCCTTAGATGTGCAGCCTTGACTCGTTGTCATACTGTGACACCCGGTTTCGAAAAGGAACCAAGTGCAGTATATGTGTGCCCAGGATGTTAAACACACATACACAAGTGCATCACAAACGATATACAGAAAATTACCACAACACAAGTTAATTAAGTACTTTTATTACAATATTCAAGTAATCCTCGAATTACAGACTCTAATGATCAATATTAATGGTTCGTAAAACTAATGCACCGGAGATAATCTAAACTGAGCGAACTAAGCAAATAGGGTAGCGCGGCTCCAAGCAACACCACCGGCAAGTTGACGGCAGCACACAACCTAATACTCCGCATTATCTTCAAAATACACCCAAACATCGCCTGAAACTGTTGGTGGGGGAATTGCAAGGGTGAGCACATGTCGTACTCACCAAGTGTGGAAAAATAATGACATGTACCTTAAATAAGGAATTGATTATAAATAATGGCTATTTTCTGAAAAGTACTTTTAAAACATGTAAAAATCATCCTACATTGTCTATGCAAAATTTATCCCATCATATCCCAAATAAACATAATAATTCATTATCCATCCATATTACATAATCTTACCATTATCATTAACCATGACCATTTATCACCATCCAATCCATAATCATAACCATAACCATTACCATAACCCAACCATAACCAATACCAAACCATAACCATCCCAAAACCCAAGTTCCACTCTAATCATGTAGGTCATTCAGGTGCTCTTAACCGGGAGCACGGCTATCATGATAGTTTTTAACACTCTGCAGAGGTTGTACCACTTTACCCACAAGTTCGTGATTTTATCACGCATCAGCAACAAAAGAAACCTCCCTTATGCCAATTACACATCCTTAGGTGTATGGCCAAGAGATCTGAAAATAGCCTTTACAAAGGGACTACCAGCATATTCAGACCCACTAAGGTTTCACTGGTGGTGATGCCTCCATCTGAGAACATCCAACCAAGGGTCCTCTCTTGTGTCGTTCGGATCCCAGGGCAATCCCGTGTAAAATCCCACTTTTTCATTTCTTGTGAAGTTGAGCTACAAGTGGTTTATCAAACATAATGGAGGTCAATATAGTTGTGCACATGAACTTGACCTCACTAAAAAGTTTTCTTTTTTTTTACTCATGTTTAATCTTATTAACATGAGGACTGGACTTCACCCTAATCCTAGAACATTTTAATTAAACCTTTCTACAATGTTGGGAATTTAATTGATTGAAATGGCTAGGGCAAATTATATTGCAGCAATATAAAAGTCAAAACAATTGTAATTTGATTATATTGCTATGGATATTTGGCCCTGCCAAAAAGATTCAAATCCAAGGCTCCAAATTTTTCCTTGGACTCTTAAATATCTTAAATAGCTTCTCAGAAAATTTTCAAGATTTTTGAAGTACATCTTCCACTTGTTTGGACACGTACAAGGGATTCATTTCGCGTCGATATCAAATTTAGCTTTGCATTGAACCTTGCCCAAATCAACCCACAATTTTTCCTAAGACCTTTTATGGTTCAGGGAGCTTTGTTTCAAAGTTTGGAGATTTATGGACCTCAGCTACTATTTATTTCAATGAGTTTTATAAACATGTTTGAATTCAAATTTGTTTTTAAATTTGAAACAAACTATCTCCAAATTGAAATATGAGTACAGATTTGGGTTCCCCATATTTTTCTTACCCTATCTGTAAATTTTGGGAATTTTTGGACAATGTTTGAGCTAGAATTTAGAGGAAGGGATAAGGGACAGCGGTGGGGCCCACAAGTCAGCCGGTGAGACCGTTTAACTGCCCCTGTTTCTTTCTCCGGGCGACACTGCGATGCTGCATGCCGCCAGCGCGCCGTCGGCCATCGGTCGCCTCCAGCTGCCCCCTAGCGTCCTTATCTACTGCGGTGAAGACTATAAAATCACCCCCCGTCGACCAGAGTCACTCACCGTTTCACCTTTCATCGCGCCGTGCCATTTCCTCGCCGTCGCGATCACCCCGTGCCGCCCGATGCTGCTCAGCCTCGCCGTCGATACAAGCATCACCATCCTCTGCAGTCTATAGCAAAAAGGTGCGCAACGATCTCGTGCAGCTTCTGGTTAAGTTTGAATTCCTATCGTGCATCCTAGCTTCTGTATTCTGTAAATTCCCGAAGCACTTTTATAGCTTCGAGGCTAGTTCGTCGGTTTAATTCCGATTGTATGCACAAAATTTCTTTGATCCAGTTAGACGACATGATCTATGTATCCTAGCGTATCTTCCCTCCAAAAATCAGCAAGAACCATCGACTAATTAGCAAGTTATCCGATTTTTCCCCTTCCACCATTGATGGAGCTCGGTTCACCGTCGAACTCGATGTTGCCGGCTATGGCACAAGCTCTAGCCCCTCCTAAACTCTTTCCCATGCTTCCACGATGCTTCCTGAGCTTTCAAACGAGAGTTTTAACTAGGGAATCGAGGGTCTCGACATAACCAAAACCCTAGCACCCGCCGCCGCCGTCAGGAATGGTTTTTCGGTCACCCATCGCCGTCGGGAGTTGGTCCAGCGTGTTCCCCGCGCGAAAATAGGGTGGGGCAGCGAGTACCGAAGCCTCCCGTTGGCCAGAAGCCATCGCCGGCAAAAATGCCGCCGCGCGCCGGCGAGAGCACCGCCGCCCGAGCCGTGGCCCGAGGTTGAAGACGACAGGGATGCGGGTCCCACTTGCCAGCGAGTGCAAAGGTGCCCGAATCAGTCTGTGGCCAGGGATCTAATGTGACCGCGTGGGAATATTTATGGCCCCCGGTGTGGCTAGATCCTGATTGGCTGGTTTTAAATCCAGTGGGCCCTGGCGCCAAATTTAAAAGCTGCAATTTCCCAATATATGCAGAACCATTTCCAAAGTTTAAAAATCAATATCTCTCTGTAGACTGCTCCAAAAATATTAAAACAAATTTTGTTTGAAAGCCCACGAGCTCTAGTCTCTGTCAGTACCAATTAGGTTCTGTGAAACTCACATTTAAACTATGTAGAAAATAATATTTCCAAATGCAAATACAATTTTTTCTGGTGAATTTGCGACTGTAAAAATCTGCAAAATTCACATAAAATATGACGACCTATTCTGGACTACCAGAAAAAGTTTGAGAGCAATTGCATCTGTATAACCCTCTGTATATTTCAATTACCTTTTTCGGTTATTGAATTTTTACAGATGTTCAGTTGCTTTATTATGTCCCAAATTTAGAATGAGCCTTCCTTTAGTCATATACTAGTTTCCGTAAAAATCTTGAATTTAATTGACATAATCTCCTAGTCCTAATTTAAGTGCAAACTGAATATTAATTTAAAAGCTAAAAATTCAATTATGAAATAGTTCCAGAAAATTTTGCCAACTTTGAAATTCAATAACTCCTTCACCAAGGCTTAGAAATTTATGAAACAAATTTTGATAGAACCAGGACAACTTCCTCTATCATGATTATCAACTGGCAGCTATGTTCAAGCTACAGTTTCTTCTCTAAAATTCTTGGAAGTTGATTGCTTGCCATAATTTTGGAGACAACAAAATACTTTGATCATCTCCTGTTCTTTGCAAGAGCTTCTATCATATTCCCTAGTATCTACCATCAAAGTTCCACAGCCAATTAGGTCCTTATCATATAATGATCACCATAAATTAAATTATGGTCTTGGTAGTAATTATTTTTCAAAGTCATTCATATACATATTATATGCATATCGTATAGTGACCGAAGTCGAGGAGGAACCAGAGGCCTTGGAAGTACACCTGCTGGATACTAACCCAGACTCTGACCTCCAACCAGGCAAGCCCCGGTTTGCATTTAAGTCGTTAATTTTACTTTATCACTATGATGATTAGCATATGAATTGTGCATTATGTTTAGGATGCTTGAATACTCCAGATGCATGACCCACAATCCCATTGGTTAATTGGGTAGGTTAATAACTCGACGTGTAGAATTGCTATGCTAATGTTGTAGGTAAACTGGTAGAAGTCGAGTAGTTGGAATCTACTCGCGAGATAGAAATTTACACTCATCTACACTGGGATAATATTTATAGAAAATAACTGTTACATCTAAAACTCGAGAACGGTCAGAGATGGATAGGAATCGGCAAGACGTAGTCTTGGTCGCATAGCTCTGACTGGTCAGTTAAGGCCTGTCTGTATGCGGCCCCTTCGAACAAGCTTGACTTGTACCGGCGATATAATGTACATATGGAATCCAGTAAAATGACGTAACTCCATAATTGGGGTGTCGAGGCCCATTAACTCACCATCGATAGGGGTGGGTTGAGGATAATAAGGTGTAAATCGGTCGGCGGACACATAGGGTGTTCCGTGCGGAGACCCTCTGTTCGCGGAGGTGAGACGGGCTCGGCGTTCAGGTTTCTTGTGAAAGGTGGCCTTATACGACTAGTACTGAAGTGTTACGTAGGTACTGGTGTGCTCGCTGACACTTCCGAACGATGTATGCGTCATGTTGTCCGGGTGTGTCCTGATTGCAATCACCGTCCCTCGCGGTAATAGAGTACCACTTGTTCACTGAGCTGTGACGTAGTAAATACTAAAGAAGCCAGAAAAATATATTGTATTGAATTATAATTGCTTTGCAACCTTGTATGACTTAGAGATAGTAAAATTAAAGTTTACAGTTTCTCCATACTTTAGCTGTAATAGCATTATGTGCTCTGGGCATGTCATATCATCGGCAAAGCTTTTCTTGTTTGATTGTGGAGTCTATGATGTGCCGTGCTTAAAGAATGTCATTTGCTACTTAAAACATGATTATAAGGATCCAATTGTAGGCGAGTCATTTATGCTTCACCTTACCTATGCTTAGTGTCCACCCTTGCATATGTCTAGTGAGACGGGTTAGTCTTGCTGAGCCTTATGCTCATGTTTGCAGTTAACGAGTTTTTGCAGGTTATACAATTGATGAAGGGTTTGATGATGAGGCTGCACCCCCTCCAGGGTGTACAGCCGAGTGGGAACCCTGCACGCCGCCGTGACTTGCGTGTTGCTAGTGCGAAGTATCCAGGACATGGATGACTTTGCTTTTGCATAGCTAGTGTTGAGAGCGTAGCTATGAAATATATGTTTCTTTCCTTCTGCTAGTATTGTAAAACTTCTGCTGTATGATAACTAAAAGACTTCGTCTTGTATTTTATTCTAGTTCTGTTCTTGTATACTGTTGGGTGTCGCATCACACGACACCACCCAATGAGATCCTCGGATGTCGGGATTCCGGTCCCCACATCCCGCCACTATTGCAAACCCAACCGACTCCCATTCCTCGCTCCTCCAAATGATCCAAATCGATGCTGATAATACTCCTAATTAATTGGCTAAGCCGCACCCATACTTGGCCTTGTGGTGGCACTGTAGTCCTGGCCTATTCTCGCATGAACCAGTCCTTAGATCCAAGGCAAGGAAACCACTATAACATTCAACCCAATACACAAAACATGCTTGCTTAGATATCCCAAGTCCCACATTACCATTTATCCATATTCATCAATTTACATCATCCATAGGTTCATTAAATCAAGATTAAGCATTTTGGTTGTTTTCCCATCCCGATTAATTAGAGCAAAGCAAAACGGTAAAAAATCCCTTCCCGACTCTCTATAATGTATTCCAAGTGACAAGGATGGTCAAACAAGTCTAGTAAAAACCTATAAATGGGTTTCCCATCTAATTGACACAAGCATGCAGTTTTGCAAACAAAACATTTAAAAAACTAGATCAAAATGGTCAAGCACACTTGCCTTGCTCCTGAGCTTGGTTAGGGTCAAAAACTTTAAAGTTCTGGTGCTGGAGGTCCTCGACAGCACCATCTAGCGCAACACCTTCTATTCCGTGCAATAGACATACAGAACAACTATTACCATCAATAAATGCTCATATATTACTCAATATGCCATGACATGCACTATTTATGCAATTATGTGGTAAAACTTGTTAATAAGTTGCTATTAATGTTTACTAACTAGTTACAATAGTTTGTAACAAGTTTGGACAGGTTTCGAATCAATTTAGATTAAATTGGGTTCAATTCAGGAATTTTTCATATTCAGACACCGGACTAGTCCGCTGTCACGGCCGAAGTAGTCCGCCCTATACAGAATCTGCAATTTAGGGTTTTCTTGATCAGCGAGAATTGGGATTGAATTCACATGGAAAATTAAATGTAGAGGGTGTACCACGTGCTTAGAGCTCCAAGGGACAAGAATTGGATGTGAAACTTGAATCTTGACGATTAGGGTTGATGGTGGAGAGTTGAGGGTGAATTGGTGATGAAGAACGAAAAGTCAATGAAGATCATGTTTGATTGATCCTCCTTTGTGTTCTCCTCCTCCTCCTTCCTGTTGGATCTTCTCTTGATGGCAGCTCCCACGAACTAGGGTTGAGGGTTTCCTCAATTGTGGCAAAGAGATGAGAAGTGGGGGGGGGGGGGGTAGGGTGTTTATATTGAGGTTGAGAGGAAGGGTTTGATAGATTTCGAGTTTGAGGTGGTGATGCCGTGTAGGGGACCCACATGGGCTCCACAGAGGTTGGGCACGACGTTCTTGGGATTCGTGGAGGAAAAGATTGAATCCGAGTCGGGCACATCGGACAAGTCTGCTAGGGACCGGACTAGTCCAATATTGAACAGAGACATCAATGGACAAGTCCCGTGAGGTGGCATGTACAAGTCTGTTTTGGAACAGAGACCAAATCGTACAAGTCTGGGGTAATAGGCTCGACAAGTCCGGGATGGCAAGAAAAGGTTTTTCGGACTAAAACTCAACCTGGAATGGACTAGTCCGCTTGGACCATAGACAAGTCTGGACAACATCAGAGACCAAAATAGTCTAGTCTGTGCATTGTGCTGGACAAGTCCGGGCTCTGAAAGAAACTGGATTTCTTGAAGAAGAATAGGTCACCAGACTAGTTGGGGTTACAGCGGGACAAGTCTGCACCCTGACAGTTTTAAATTGTTGTTTTGTCCTAAATTCATTTAGTCTTGTCCCTTTATGTTGCTTAAGGTTAAACATGTATAAGAATGTATGCAATGCATGATGGATAAAAATGGGGGTCTTACAAACTTACCCCCTTAAAATGAATCTCACCCTCGAGATTCGACGTAGAAGGAAAGAGATAGGTAAATTCTTTCTTGAGTTCCTCTTCTAGCTTCCAAGTTGCTTCCGATTCTGCATGATGCTTCCATTGTACTTTGCACAGTCGAATCACCTTGTTTCTGGTGACCCTCTACTTGGTTTCCAAGATTTTGACATGTTGCTCCGCATAAGTCAAATCTGTCTCTAATTCCAATTCTTCTATTGGCACTTGTTCTTCTGGTACCCTTAAGCACTTTTTGAGTTGAGAAACGTGAAACACATAATGAACATCGGAAAGATGTGTTGTGATGAGATCATGTATATTATTATTGCACTTACAAACATGACACAATGTTTATTTGTTTGGGATCCTGGCTCAAGTGAATGTGCACTCTTATTTGATGGACAAGATCAAGATGGTGCACTATGCCGTCCACCACCTTGGCCTCCTCCTTTCATGCTTACAAGAAGATTTGATGGCGTTGCACATATGGACCCACACATGATAGAAGATAAACTTGAGTCGAGGACAACTCCAATTCAAGAAGGGGAGGATGATGAGGACATCACTTCTATGGATACAAACAACACTCCATTGAACATACAAGATGCAATCAATAGAGTTCATACACAACAATTAATTTCAGAGGTGAACTCGTTCTTATATATTTCCTTATATGTTTTTGAACATAAATTGCTACTTAATGATTTATTTGTGATTAGGATCCATCGAGAGGTTCAAGGAGTACTTGGAGGGAGTATTAGGGACGTGGAAGACCAGAGAATTCGTTCAAAGAAGATGGAAACCGAACCAAACTCCAAATCGTATCCAACTCGGAGTCCAGGAGCAGTACGCACTAAAACGGACGCCCAGGACGCATACGAACTCCGTTTTGGACGTTCTACATATGCAAGGAAAGGGGAGAGGATAAACTTTCCAATGGCACCGGTCCCATGTCAAAATTCCTTCGGAGTCAACGGGAATCGTCGAAACAAAATAAAGTACAGAATCTGTCAGGGTGCTGCGCCACCGTATTGGGCAATTGGGCCTTGTATCAAGTCTAAGTCCATTATTTTCGTGTGTTAGGGTTAGGTCACGACCCCAGCACCCCCTTGGACGTCCTCCCACCTATATATACTCCATGTTAGCCGCCATAGATAATTGGGTTTTGCTTAGATCAATAATATCGCCGTTCCACAGTTTGTGAGACCCCAACTTCGCGATTTCAGATCGTGTCTTCTACGTTCTTGCTTGTGTTCTCGGTTGCACTTGCAGGGATTATCCTTCTTGGCGAGGTCAATCGTGTGAAGCACGGTTGATAACCAACGGAGCGGTGGTGTAGTGATTGCAGGGGCTGTTCGTGTTCTACTCGAGAGCCTCGGATCATCAACGTCGAGATCTCCATCAATCGACTTACCCATTACCTTTCGGAAGATCGGAACTCATCTCTTTTTCCATCAATTGGTATCAGATTACCAGGTTGACCGTTAGGTAATTCATCTATCCATTACTTTAGTTTTGTTTTTCATACCTAGAGTCCACAAAAAAAGCCACAAAAAAACTTGTAGTTTAGTAGATCTGTTCATTACTTTGTCCAAACCACATTGAGCCTTTGCAACTTTGTTATTCAGTTTGGTTTTGTTGAGTTTGTGTCTGTTGTTGAGTCATATGTCTGGTTTAGAAAGTGTTTTTGGTCTTAGTTTGAGTTTTGCATTGTGTGATTCATCGTTTTGAATCACGTCATCACGTCCAGATTAGATTCACCTCTGTCCAGTTTGGTATTTTCATCATATCTCGCTCATATGAACTCGGATTTTGGTGATCTGGTACTTTCTGGAAAGCTTAAGAAGTTCTCTATAACTTTCATATTCATCATTTTCCCAGAAAATATAGTTATCGATGTCTAAATTGCATTAGATCCGAATCTGTTATTGACCTAAAAATTCTGAACAGTCTGTATTTCGGGGTCAGTATCTCCTATTATTCTTTTCCAAAATAGGTCTTCCATATATTTAAATTAAAGAGGAGAGATATATCTACAATCTTGATGTTCTAAGTTTTCCAATTTAGAGCCTATAAGTGTGCCTATTTGTCCTTGGAAGATTGAGCAGAAAATCTGCAACAGACACACGAGATATCTTGGATTGATTTTCATTGTGTTCTTCCCTTGCAGCACATTCTGAAAAAAAAAACGGAAGAAAAAAGAAAAAGGCAAGTGCAAAACAAGAAAGAAAAGCCGCACAAAAAAGGGAAAAAAAAACAACAAAAAAAACAGAAGTGCTTGTATTCTTTGTGTCATCTAGTTTTGTCTCATGTCTTGCTAGCTTGAACTACTAGGAACACATTTAGGTCAGCAACTTTGACAACTTTGGACACTTATTCAACTTTACTATCTGATTTCATTGTTGCTAATCCTTGCTATATAGAAAGTGCCATCCAAGCTACACCTTACTCTTGAGCAGAATCGATACACCTTTGCAATCATCCCACACTTCATTGGTTTCTTCATACCGTCCACCGTTTGCCACCTGCAGTGTCGGTAAGAACACTTGTAAGAGCGTGGTAAGACGCTTGAGAGTGTGTGATTCCACTTACACTTTTCCATTATCCTTTGTAGTTGATAGGGATAACATATTTTTTGTGTTGTCTTCTGTTTGCTACTAACAATGTCAGGTAAAAGCAAGAATCATGCATTATATGCTGAGATGATGGACATGATGAAGACGGCGATAGAGTTGCTCACTAAAAATCAAACATCAACCAAGGATTCACATGACATTCAGACCACCTTTACAACACCTTCCACAAGAAGTAATTAAATTCTCCCATCTCTTCCTTCTTATGATGGTTTTGGTTACGATGAATATATTGCTTGAGAAATAGAGTTGGATAAAATTTTTGGACAATGTCATATGTGTGAGAAAAGAAAGATTAGAAATGTTGCAAGTGCATTAGTAGGTTGTGCATTAACTTGGTGGAACAATTTAAATGATTTAGAAACCTCAAACATGGAAAGATATGAAAATTCTTATGCGAGAAACATTTACTAGTGTATCCAATTGCAAAGATGAAATACATGAGCTTGAGAAGAATTTTCTTGTTGTACCTCCTCCTATGCCTAACCTTTTGCAGGAACAAGAACCTATAATCGTAGAAAATCCAAAACCGAATGAGGTGTTCAACAACTCCTGTGAAAATTCAGATCTATCAATTCATATTTCACCCACAATTACTGCTGAAAATGAGAATAAAGGTAACGAATATCACAACACACTTGTTGAAGGTGAGAAGTTTTTGGATGTTCTGAATTTTGCTACCAATCATACTATCGATGAGCAGCAACAAGATGAACCTTTTCATAATACACCTTTACCATTAGTTGATTTTCCTACTGATTCTTATAACAAAAATGAGTTGTGTGCTGATAATTATATTTTACCTATGCTAGAACAACCAAATGAATTTGATACTTTATTACTCACTTGTGCTGAAATTAAGCATTTGATCCCAACTACATGTGAAAGGGATGAGCTGAAATTGTTATCTTCTCTAAATACTTTGGGCTATATTGAATTTGACACTCTTTGTGATCTAGATATCGTAGAGAAGATAATATTTTCTTAGTCTCAATTGCCTTTGTTAAGTAGAAATATTTTTTATGCTATAGGCAAATATGAACATAGTGGTATGTTTATGGTGCATAAAGTTTACATATGTTCAAATGAGGAAGCTCCTTTTGTGTTGCAACAACATGGTCAAGTAAATGAATGTACTAACGCTAATAATATCTTGTCAAGTTTTTCTAGTATTTTTTCCTTGCAGCTGGGACAACAAAAACATTTTTCACTCCGGTTGTGCAATATGGACAGTGCTCACTCGGGCCTAAACTCTACCCCCAAAGCAAGACTTTTTGCTGGACATACGAGCAAGCCGAGGACGGCTTGTCATAAAGAAGGGGAGAATGATGAGATCATGCATATTATTATTGCACTTACAAACATGACACACTGTTTATTTGTTTGGGATCCTGGCTCAAGTGAATGTGCACTCTTATTTGATGGACAAGATCAAGATGGTGCACTATGCCGTCCACCACCTTGGCCTCCTCCTTTCATGCTTACAAGAAGATTTGATGGCGTTGCACATATGGACCCACACATGATAGAAGATGAACTTGAGTCGAGGACAACTCCAATTCAAGAAGGGGAGGATGATGAGGACATCACTTCTATGGATACAAACAACACTCCATTGAACATACAAGATGGAATCAATAGAGTTCATACACAACAATTAATTTCAGAGGTGAACTCGTTCTTATATATTTCCTTATATGTTTTTAAACATAAATTGCTACTTAATGATTTATTTGTGATAAGGATCAATGGAGAGGTTCAACGAGTACTTGGAGGGAGTATTAGGGACGTGGAAGACCAGAGAATTCGTTCAAAGAAGATGGAAACCGAACCAAACTCCAAATCGTATCCAACTCGGAGTCCAGGAGCAGTGCGCACTAAAACGGATGCCCAGGACGCATACGAACTCCGTTTTGGACGTTCTACATATTCACGGAAAGGGGAGAGGATAAACTTTCCAATGGCACCGGTCCCATGTCAAAATTCCTTCGGAGTCGACGGGAATCGTCGAAACAAAATAAAGTACAGAATCTGTCAGGGTGCTGCGCCACCGTATTGGGCCATTGGGCCTTGTATCAAGTCTAAGTCCATTATTTTCGTGTGTTAGGGTTAGGTCACGACCCCAGCACCCCCTTGGACGTCCTCCCACCTATATATACTCCATGGTAGCCACCATAGATAATTGGGTTTTGCTTAGATCAATAATATCGCCGTTCCACGGTTTGTGAGACCCCAACTTCGCGATTTCAGATCGTGTCTTCTACGTTCTTGCTTGTGTTCTCGGTTGCACTTGCAGGGATTATCCTTCTTGGCGAGGTCAATCGTGTGAAGCACGGTTGATAACCAACGGAGCGGTGGTGTAGTGATTGCAGGGGCTGTTCGTGTTCTACTCGAGAGCCTCGGATCATCAACATCGAGATCTCCATCAATCGACTTACCCATTACCTTTCGGAAGATCGGGCCTCACTTTTTTCTCATCATGTTGGCATCTCTAATTTATAGGCCACTTCTCCACATTTGACAAAAATCTTGAATGGCCCAATATAGTGCGGTCCCAACTTGCCTCTGACATTAAACCGCTTATGACCTCACATAGGTGACACTTTGAGATATACGAAGTCTCCCACTTTAAAGGCTAAGTTTCTCCGCCTATTATCCGCATAGCCCTTTTGTCTTTTTTGAGCGGCCCTCAAATTCTTGTGGATCATCTAAACTTGCTTTTCAGCCTTTTGCAACACACCCGGTCCAAACACTTGGTTCTCTCCTGTCTCGTTCCAAAACAAAGGTGTCCTACACTTCCTTCCATAAAGTGCTTCACATGGCGACATCTTCAAGATGGCATGGTAACTGTTATTGTAGGAAAACTCAGCGTATGGCAAACTTTTGTCCCAGCTGCATCCATGTTTCAAGGCACAAGCTCTCAACATATCCTCTAAGATTTGATTTGTCCTCTCGGTTTGCCCATCAGTTTGTGGGTGATACGCGGAGCTGAAATTTAACATGGTACCCATAGCTTCGTGTAGTTTCTACTAGAACATCGAGGTGAATTGAGAACCTTGGTCTGAGACTATTTTCTTTGGAACTCCATGTCAATAGACGATATGCTCCATCTACAATTCTTCTAGCTTCACGGTGGTATATGTGGTATGGTATGAAATGAGCTGATTTGGTCAATCGATCCACAATAACCCATATTGAGTCATACCCGGACTATAATCGCGATAACCCAACTATGAAGTCCATACCAATTTCTTCCCACTTAAATTCCAGAATCTTTAATGGCTGCAATAATCCAGCTGGCCTTTGATGTTCAGCTTTGACTCGTTGGCACACATCACACAAAGCAACATACTCAGCTATGTCATTTCTCACGTTGGCCCACCAATAACATGTTTTCAAGTCCTTGTACATCTTTGTACAACTGGGATGGATTGAGTAAGCTGATTCATGTGCCTCCTTCAATATCGTTTCCCGAATATGTTTAACAATCGTCACAACAATCCTCTTTCCAAGCCATAAAGTATCATGTTCATCTTCATCAAATCTGAATTCTCTCCCTTCCTGGGTCCTTTCCTTGACTTCCTGAATTTCCTCATCCTTGGTCTAACCTTCTCGAATTTATTGCTCCCAGATCGGATTTAACTCCATTATCCCCATCTCATTCACAAACCCAAGATTCAACCGTTCAAACTCCTTGCATAGCTCAAGTGGCAATTCCCGAACCGTGAGTTGGTGGCTTACTCCTTTCCGACTCAAAGCATCGGTCACGACATTAGACATCCCTAGGTGATAGTTGATTCCCACATCATAATCCTTGATGAGCTCCAACCATCTTCATTCCTCAAATTCAGGTCCATTTGCGTGAATATGTACTTGAGGCTCTTGTGATCTGTGTAAATCTCATAGCTATGACCAAGAATATTGTGTCTCCGTATCTTCTAAGCGTGCACTATGACTGCAAGTTCGAGATCATGTGTAGGATAATTCTTCTCATGTTTCTTCAATTGCCTTGTTGCATAGGCCACCACTTGACCTTCTTGCATGAGCACACATCCAAGTCTCTGCTTTGATGCATCGCAATAGATATCAAAACTTTTGCTCACATTTGGCAAAACCAACACAGGTGTTGTTGTCAACCTCTTCTTAAGCTCCTCAGAATTGTCCTGACAAGCTTGAGTCAATTGGAATGCTTTTTCCTTCATCAACAACTCAGTCATGGGATTGGCTATCTTGGAGAAATCCTTGATGAATTGATGGTAATATCCAGCCATTCCAAGAAAACTCCTTATTCCTTCACATTTTGCGGTGCCTCCCATTTAGCACATCTCTCACTTTTCCTGGGTCAACCGATACTCCTCGTCCCGAGATGATATGACCTAAGAATGATACTTCTCTTAACCAAAATTGGCACTTGCTGAATTTGGCATATAATTGGTGTTCCCTCAATTTCTGCAATGTGAGCCTCAAATGCTCTTCATGCTCCTCTTCACTATTTGAGTAAATCATGATGTCATCAATGAACACTACCACGAACTTATCCAAATACTCCATGAAGACCTTATTCATGAGATACATGAAGTATGCAGGTGCATTCATCAATCCAAAAGACATAACGGTGTACTCATAAGACCCATACCGTGTTCGAAAAGTTGTTTTGGGTAAATCCGACAGTCTAATCTTCATTTGGAAGTAACCTGACCTCAAGTCAATCTTGGAGAAAACACAAGCGTTCTTCATTTGATCAAAAAAACCCTTGATGCAGGGAAATGTATACTTATTCTTGATCATCACCTCATTCAAGGCTCGATAATCCACACACATCCTTTTAGATCCATCCTTCTTATCCACAAACAGAACGGGTGCTTCCCCAAGGCGAAGAGCTTGGGCAAATGAAACCCTTCTGTACCTGCTCTTGAAGTTGCTTATTGAGCTCCGCTAACTCCATGGGAGGCATCCTACATGGCCTCTTAGCTATAAGTGCAGTTCCAGGTATTAATTCAATAACATCTCTATGTCTCGATCAGGCGGCATACCTGGCAACTCATCCAGAAACACATATGAAAATTCACACACCACTGGAATCTCCTTTATTGCTGCACTGTCCATTTGATTCAGCTCCACTTGCTCTGGTGTGTTTGAGATGCTTCAAATTCTATGCTGACCCCTTCCTCATTTGTCAACTTCACCGTATTTGTGGCACATTGAATTATTCCATTGTGCTTCGTTAACCCGTCCATACCAAGTATTATGTATAGTCCTTGCAAATCCAAAACAATAAGATTGGCGAATAAATCTACCCCCTTATTCTAAGGCTTACTTTTGGACATACTATATTCGTCCTCATCTCCCCTCAAGGAGACTTAACCAACAAGGTATACTTCATATGGGATATGGGCAAACTATACTTGGCAACATACTTTGATGCAATGAATGAATGTGATGCTCTAGAATCAAATAACATAGTCGCTGGGTTGGAGTTTGCGAGAAACATACCAATCACCATGTCATCCACTTGTTGGGCTTCCTCCATAGAGACATGGTTCACCTTGCCACAATCAAAATTATGCGGTCCACGGTTGCTTTGTGGCACTCCTCCATTTGGTCTTGGGTTCTGTCTCGGAGCATTGGTCACTTGACCAAGGTCTGACTTAGGACATTGAGATGCAAAGTGTCCTACTTCACCACCAGTATAGCATGACATTGCTGCACCAGAATTGTTAGGGCGAGCTTGGGTTTGAGCATTGGCCGGAAAATTTGTGTGGGGCGCATGAGGCATTGGAGGGCGAGGTGCTTGCATGGTGGAGTGTTGCTGCATAGGCTAAGCTGGGTGCGCTGGATAAGGAGCGGAGGGGTTGTAGTATGATGCATTTGGTGGTGCAAAGCGGGGACGAACATTGCTTCTTTGTGGCTGTCCTTGATATGGCGCCTTCCTCTTATTATCCTGCTCCATCTCACAGACCTTGTTCTCAACCACAATTGCTTTTTCCACAAGCTTATGGAAATTTGCATAGTCACAATTGAGCAATTGGACTTGAATCTCATTTTTAGGCCCCTCAGAAACAAATATTGCTTGCAGCTGTCCCGATTGATATCTTCTGGAGCATACCTTGAGAGTTAAGTGAATTTATTGATATACTCACTCACACTTGACTTCCCTGCCTTAGGTTCTCAAATTCCTGCCTCTTCAAGATCATAAAACCTTCAGGCACAAAATGAGACCGGAAGTGGTCCTTAAATTCAGCCCAAGTGATCCTCTCTTGATTAGCATGGGCATTGCATAGTGTGTCCCACCAATCCACAGCTGCTCCAACTAGCTGATGGGAAGCAAAAAGGACCTTCTCCCGGTCACTGCACTAGACAATAGCAAGCTTCTTCTCCATAGACTTCAGCCAATCATTAGCTTCCATAGGATCATTGGCTTGAGCAAAGGTAGGTGGCCTAGTCCTCAGAAACTCTCCCAACCTGTTATAAGGCAATGGGGGTGGTGGTGGTGGAGGCATATGGGGCTGGTTTTGATTGTTGGCCTGCAGTTGTCCCAAGGTTTGCATCACTGTCTACATAAGTTGATTCTGCATAGCCAACAACTATTGAAGGTTGGTAGCCTCAGATCCAGGTCCATTGTTGTTGTTCTGAGGTGTCCCATTGTTCTCCTCATTCTCATTGGCATCCCTCTGGTTGTGGGTCCTCGGCATCTTAAGAAAGAGCACGAGGTAGGATTTAGAAAACGTTCCCAACTATATGCATCAAGGGATATGAACTAAGCAACTACCTGCACTAGCCTATATGGATGTGGCAAGCGCTAAAGCATCCCACAATCCTCTACTAAGCACACAGGCAAACATTACATAGCAAACATCACACCAAACAATCCACAATGTTTTCTGAGTGTTTCTATGTGCTCTAAAGTGTCCATTCTATCTAGGTTGCGTCCTACTATCAACCTGTGGCTCTAATACCAATTTGTGACACCTGGTTCCGAAAAATGAACCAAGTGCAGTATATATGTGCCCAGGATGTTCAACACACATACACAAGTGCATCACAAACGACATACAGAAAATTACCACAGCACAAGTTAATTAGGTACTTTTATTACAATATTCAAGTAATCTTCAAATTACAGACTCCAATGATAAATATCAATGGTTCTGAAAACTAATGCAGCAGAAATAATCTAAACTGAGCGAACTAAGAAAATAGGGTAGCGCGGCTCCAAGCAACACCACAGGCAAGTTGACAACAGCACACGGCCTAATACTCCGCATTATCCTAAGGATACTCCCAAACATCACCTGAAACTGTTGGTGGTGGAATTACAAGGGCAAGCACATGTCGTACTCAGCAAGTGTGGGAAAATAATGACATGTAGCTTAGACAAGGAATTGATTATAAATAATGGCTATTTGTTGAAAAAGTACTTTTAAAACATGTAAAAAGCATCCTACAATGTCTATGTGAAATGTATCCCATCATATCCCAAATAAACATAAAAATTCATATTCATCATTCATTATCCATCCGTATTCCATATTCTTACCATCATCATTAACCATGGCCATTTATCACCATCCAAACCATAATCAAAACCATAACCCAACCTTAACCAATACCAAACCATAACCATCCCAAAACCCAAGTTCCACTCTAATCATGTAGGTCATCCAGGTGCTCTTAACCGGGAGCATGGCTATCATGATAGTTTTATACACTTTGCAAGGGTTGTACCACTTTACCCACAAGTTCGTGATTTCATCACCTATCAGCGACTAAAAAACCTCCCTTATGCCAATTACACCTCCTTAGGTGTATGGACAAGAGAACACAAAATAGCCTTTACACAGGGACTACCAGCATATTCAGACCCACTAAGGTTTCACCGGTGGTGATGCCTCCATCTGAGCACATCCAACCAAGGGCCCCCCTCTTGTGCCATTCGGATCCCAGGGCAGTCACGCCACTATTGTAAACCCAACTGACTCCCATTCCCCGCTCCTCCAAATGGTTCGTATCGATGCTGGTAATACTCCTAATTAATTGGCTAAGCCGCACCCATAGTTGGCCTTGTGGTGGCACTGTAGTCCTAGCCTATTCTCGCATGAACCGGTCCTTAGATCCAAGGCAAGAAAATCACCATAACATCCAACCCAATCCACATACCATGCTTGCTTACATCTGCCAAGTCCCACATTACCATTTAGCCATATTCATCAATTTACATCATCCATAGGTTAAATAAATCATTATTAAGCATTTTGGTTGTTTTCCCATCCCGATTAATTAGAGCAAAGAAAAATGGTAAAAAAGCCCTTCCTGACTCTCTATAATGTATTCCAAGCGACAAGGATGGTCAAACAAGTCTAGTAAACACCTATAAATGGGTTTCCCATCAAATTGACACAAGCATGCAGTTTTGCAAATAAAACATTTAAAAACTAGATCAAAAAGATCAAGGACACTTGCCTTGCTCCTGAGCTTGGTTAGGGTCAAAAGCTTCAAAGTTATGGTACTGGAGGTCCTCGACAGCACCCTCTAGCGCAACACCTTCTATTCCGCGCAATAGAAATACAAAACAACCATTACCATCAATAAATGTTCATTTATATCTCAATATGCCATGACATGCATGATTTATGCAATTATGTGGTAAAACTTGTTAATAAGTTGATATTAATATTTACTAACTAGTTACAATAGTTTCTAACAAGTTTGGATAGGTTTGGAATCAATTTAGATCAAATTGGTTTCAATTCAGGAATTTTTCAGATTTAGGCACCGGACTAGTCCGCTGTCACGGCCGACTAGTCCGCCCTACAGAATCTGCAATTTAGGGTTTTCTTGATCAGCGAGGATTGGGATTGAATTCACATGGAAAAGTGAAAGTAGAGGGTGTACCACGTGCTTAGAGCTCCAAGGGTCAAGAATTGGACGTGAAACTCGAATCTTGACGATTAGGGTTGATGGTGGAGAGTTGAGGGTGAATTGGTGATGAAGAACAAAAAGTCGATGAAGATCTTGCTTGATTGATACTCCTTTGTGTTCTCCTCCTCCTCCTTGCTACTGGATCTTCTCTTGATGGCGGCTCCAACGAACTAGGGTTGAGGGTTTCCTCAATTTTGGCAAAGAGATGAAAAGTTGGGGTGGTGGGGTGTTTATATAGAGGTGGACAGGTAGGGTTTGATGCATTTCAAGTTTAAGGTGGTGGATGTTGTGTAGGGGTCCCACATGGGCTCCACAGGGGTTGGGCACGACGTTCTTGGGCCCAATTAAGGTAAATACCCAATGACAATTCCTGGATGAAAAGATTGAATCCGAGTCAGGCACATCGGACAAGTCCGCTATAGGCCGGACTAGTCCGATATCGAATAGAGACATCAACATACAAGTTTGGTGGGGTGGTGCGGACAAGTCCATATTGGAACAAAGACCAAATCGGACAAGTCCGGGGTAATAGGCCTGAAAAGTCTGGGATGGCAAAGAAAAGGTTTTCCAGACTAAAATTCAACAAGGAACGGACTAGTTTGCTTGGACCACGGACAAGTCCGGACAACATCAGAGACCAAACCGGACTAGACTTTGCATTGTGCTAGACAAGTTCGGGCTCTAAAAGAAACTGAATTTCCTGAAGAAGGATAGGGTCACCGGACTAGTCTCGGGGCCAGACAAGTCTGCACCCTGACAGTTTTAAATTGATGTTTTGTCCTAAATTCATTTTAATATTGTCCCTTTTATGTTTCTTAAGGTTAAACATGTATAAGAATGTATGCAATTCATGATGGATGAAAATGAGGGTGTTACACATACATCACATAATGCGACATATTCAGCTATGTCCCTCTTCATACCATCCCACCAGTAGCACGTCTTTAGGTCCTTGTACATCTACAGTCGGGATGGATGGAGTAAAGTGAGTCATGTGCCTCCTTCAATATCAACTGTTAGGGACTCTTATCATTAGGCACAACAATCCTTTTTCCAAGCCATAGAGTACCATGGTCATGCTCATCAAATCTGAATTCTATCCCTTCTAGGGTCCTTTCCTTGATTTTCTGGATTTCCTTATCCCTGGTCTGACCTTCTCTTATCTCTTTCTCCAAGATTGTGTTCACTTCTGTTGCTCACATCTCACTTACGAATCCAAGATTCAACCATTCAAACTCCTTGCATAGCTCAGATGGCAACTCCCTGGCGGTGAGCTGGTGGCTTGCTCCCTTTTGACTCAAAGCATCGGCCACTACGTTGACCTTTCCTGGGTGATAATTGACTCCCACATCATAATCCTTAATGATTTCTAACCATCGTCGTTGCCTCAAATTCATATCCGTATGCGTGAATATGTACTTGAGACTTTTGTGGTCCATATAAATCTCGCATCTATGGCCGAGAACATAATGTCTCCAAATCATCAACGCATGTCCTACGGCTGCAAGTTCAAGATCGTGCTTCGGATAATTTTGCTCATGTTTCTTTAATTGCTTGGATCCATAAGCTGCTACTCAGCCTTCTTGCATCAATACACAACCAAGTCCCTGCCTTGAAGCATCGCAGTAGATATCAAAACTCTTGCTCACATCTGGCAATACCAGTACAGGTGCTGTTATCAATCTCTTCTTTAGCTCCTCAAAGCTGTCTTGACAATCTTGAGTCCACTTGAAAGGCTTCTCTTTCATTAACAGTTCAGTCATGGGCTTCGCTATCTTGGAAAAGTCCTTGATGAACTAACGATAGTATCCAGCCATTCCAAGAAAACTCCTTATTTCCTTCACATTCCGTGGCGATTCCCACTTTAGCACATCTCTAACCTTTCCCGGGTAACCTGACACTCCTCCTCAAGATATGACAAGGCCTAGGAATGATATCTTCCTTAACCAGAATTGGCACTTGTTAAACTTGGCATACAGCTGGTGCTCTCGCAGTTTCCGCAATATCAGCCTTAGATGCTCTTCGTGATCTTCTTCACTTTTTGAGTAGATCATGATGTCATCATTGAACACTACCACGAACTTATCCAAATACTCCATGAAGACCTTGTTCATAAGATACATGAAGTATGCGGGTGCATTAGCCAATCCAAATGACGTGACTGTATACTCATAAGATCCATACCATGTCCTGAAAGCTATCTTAGGTATGTCTGATGGTCTAATATTCATTTGGAAATACCTGACCGAAGATCAATCTTAGAGAATATTCTAGCTCCCTTCATCTGGTCGAACAAATCCTCAATGCGGAGCAGCGTATACTTATTCTTGATCGTCACCTCCTTGAGAGACCGGTAATCCACACACATTATTTGGTTCCATCCTTCTTATCTATGAAAAGCATTGGGGATCCCCATGGTGACGAGCTTGGGCATATAAAACCCTTCTCTAACTGCTCTTGAATCTGCTTCTTGAGCTCTGCTTATTCCTTAGGAGGCATTCTATATGGCCTCTTTGCTATAGGTGCAGTTTCAGGTATTAAATCAATGACGAACTCGATGTCATGATCAGGTGGCATACCTGGAAATTCCTAAGGAAACACATATGGGTACTCATGAACAATTGGAATGTTCTCCAATACTCCTTCTGCATGATTTACCATTGCCTTCTCAGTTGTCGACTGAACTGCCCTCAATTCTATACTGACTCTTTCCTCATTTGTCAATTGCACTGTCTGAGTGGCACACCGAATTACTCTGTTATGCTTTCTTAACCAATCCATTCCAAGCATGATGTCAAAGCCTTGAGAATTCAGGACTATAAGGTTGGCGAGGAAATCTACCCCCCTTATGAAAATACTTACTTTTGGACATACTATATATGTCCTCATCTCTCCTCTAGGAGATTTAACCAATAAAGTATACTTCAGGTATGATATAGGCATGCTATTCTTTGCAACATACTTTGATGAGATGAATGAATGGGATGCTCCAGAATCAAATAAGAAAGTTACGAGGTTGGAGTTTGCGAGAAACATACCAATCACAACATCTTCAGCTTGCTGAGCCTCTTCGACAGATACATGGTTCACCTTGCCACGAGCGAAATTTTGCGGTCCTCGGTTGTCTTGAGTTGCTCCTCCATTGGGCCTTGGATTCTACCTTGGAACATAGTTCATTTGACCTTAACCTGATCTTGGGCATTGATTTGCAAAATGTCCCGCTTGACCACAAGTATAGCAAGTCTTTCCACCAGTAGTGCCAGCAAAGGTTGGGTGAGGCTGATTCTGAGCATAGGCTGGCATATTTGGGTGTGGCGCAGGATGCATAGGTAAGCGAGGTGCTTGCATGGGTGGGCGTTGTTGCATTGGCTGTTGCAGTCGCAGTGGATAAGCAGGACGGTATGCAGCAGCAGACAGGTTGTAATACGGTGCAGCAGGCGGTGCATAGCGAGGACGAACATTGCTTCCTTGCGGTTGTCCCTGATATGGCAACTTCCTCTTGTGATCTAGCACCATCTCACGAATCTTGTTCTCAACCACAATGGCCTTGTTAACCAACTTTTGAAAATTTGCATATTCAGCATTGAGCAACTGAACTTGAATTTCGTTGTTGAGACCTCTCATGAACAAGTATTGCTTCCTGCTATCAGTGTTGATGTCTTCTAGAGCATATCAAGACAGTTGAGTGAATTTATTGAGATACTCACTCACGCTCATCCTTCCTTGCCTGAGGTTTTCAAATTATTGCCTTCTCAGTATCATAACTCCCTATAGCACATAGTGAGAACGAAACTTCTCTTTAAATTCAGCCAAGCTGATCCTCTCTATTTTCATGGGCGTTGCATAGATATTCCCACAAATATGCAGCAGCTCCAATCAACTGGTGTGAGGCAAAAAGAACCTTTTCTCTATCAGTGCACTGGACAATAGCAAGTTTCTTCTCTACAGACTTCAGCCAATCATCAGCTTCCATAGGATCTGTGGCTTGAGCAAAAGTAGGTGGCCTGGTCCTCATGAAATCTCCCAAACGGTTGTGGGTGGCGGGGGTGGCGGTGGTGGCAACATGTGAGGCTGATTGTTGTTGCTAGCTTGCAGCTTTCCCATGGTCTATATCATGGTCTGCATGAGTTGGTTCTGCATTGCCAACAGCTTCTCAAGGTTGATAGCTCCATGTCAAGCTCCCTGGTTGTTCTGGGGTGCTTCATTTTCCTCCTCCTCACAATTGGCATTCCTTTGGTTGTGAGTCCTCGGCATCTGTTGGTGAAAGAATAGTAGAGACGGAAGAATTTAAAATTTGAAAAGAAACACCCCAACTATATGCATCAAGGTGTATGTATGTAACTAACAACTCTTTTATTGATACTAATAAGCTAATAGAGAATGTGGAAAAGGTTCCCACAACTCTCTACTACGTGCGGATGTGGACAAATGCTAGACGTCCCGCAACTCGCACCAAGCACACACCACGAAAATTCAGCACACCACACTAAACATGACTAAGACGGTCTAAACACTTTTCTATCATCTAGACAGGAGACCTAGACTTAATTATGTGAACTGTGGTTGTCCTGGTCGTGAGGCGGCGAAGGCAACAGCAGCAGCGAGGCATACATGGGTGCATGCCAAGGCGAGTTGGCCGTCCATGTAGGCGCTAGAGAGGTTGCTACACCATTGACCTCAACGGTGGCTTGGACATCCTCTTGCTTCTCCATGATGAACAGCTTCTTACGGAGGTAGTGGATCTCTTCCATAGCATAAGCATAGCGATTTCCCAAATTCACTAATACTGCCTAAGATCTGCAAATGGCACGAGAACTAATTTGAGCTCCATCTTGCGGCCTTAAGACTTCCCTTGTTCCCTTCCTGCGTTGCGGGTGCAATGCAAAGCTAGTATCTCCAACCTGCTCCCGATAGATGTGGCACAATCTAGTAAGTGTGTTCCAAGCAACATCATCAATAGCTTGCTCCCTTGTGGATCTCCATGTGGATGCAAAGTGTCAGGTGACCACCTCATCTCTAGCAAGAACAGTAACTTGAGCTCTCCATTCTTCCTGTCCATGGCGAGGAATCCTCTTCACATAGTATCCGGGGTACATCTTGCATAAATCAAGGAACTCCTTCAATTGCTTAACAGCAAATCCTCCATCAGTGTCGTCGAAACAGAATTCTTGGGCATCACGTTAAACTAGGCATTTGTCCTCCTTTCAGGCTTCACTGGGTTGTGATGCATTTGTTTGGGCTTCGGGTACCTCTTCTTGTGCAGCGTGTTCATCCTCTTCCTGTGGTTTCTCCTCTTCTTGAGCTTCATCTTCATTCTCCTCATGTGCTTCACCTTCCTCTTCCTCACTATCATAGATTTCCACCATCTCTAGATCTTCCTCTTCCTCATCTTCATAAGATTCCACCATCTCAGGGTCTTCCTCCATCATGTTAGAGTGTTCATGCTCAACTTCCTTTGCTGGAGAATTCACTTCTTCCTACTCTTGGGTTGGTTCCATTTGTGGCTCCTTGCGAGGCCTAGGTTTGCTTTCAAGGGGTGGCAAACGAGCTCTCTTGTGGGTTGTCATTTTGGTGTGAGCCATCTAAAGAAAACATGAGAAAAATAGAGGAAAACATAGATATTAGTTATGAAATTGCAGCATCCATAAATCAAGACGAGAATACATGCATTTGCTCAAAATGATGGAAATGTGGCAAAAATTGCAGCAGCAGCAGCAAAAAGTACAAATTTATATAGCTAGTAGAAAGAAAAATAGCACAAAACGGGCAAATTTTGAATAGGAAAGATGTCCTAAGTGATTTATGGTGTCCATTCTACCTAGGCATGCGTCCTACGGTCAAACATGACTCTGATACCAATTTGTGACACCCGGTTCCGAAAAATAAACCAAGCTTGATGCATATGTGTGTCCAGGATGTTTAACATACATACACAAGTGATTCACAAACAATAAATAGATTATAACCATGTGTCGATGAATAACACTAATAATAGTACCTTATTACAAAACAAATACTATCGAATACAAGCTCTAAACAACTGCAGCGAAAAACACTAAACACTAATGACTCCACTCCACAAGCAAGCTTGACGATAACACGCGCGCCTAGAACTCCTCAAAGACCTCCTAGTACTCCAAAGTGTCGCTTGTGTCTGAATTTGTTGGAGGAATAGCAAGGGTGAGGACATGTCGTACTCAGCAAGTGTGGAAAAGTATGACATGTAGCTTAAACAAAGAATGATAATAATAATGGGTAATTGCATAAAAGTACATTCAAAACAGTTGAAAATGCAATTATATCATCATTAAGTGGTGTCCTTCCCAAAATAACCCAAATAACATTAAATTCAATTTAAGTAACCAATACCAGCAATAGTAATCCATAATCAATTCATAACTGCTCATCTGTCTCAATTTCATCAATTCCATATGCCAAAGCCAATTAATGAACCATTACCGATTTCCAATTCAATTCCAGCCATTAAACCATTTTAAAGTTCAAACTCAAATCATGTCAGGGTCCAGGTTGCTCATGTCCGGTACCACTTTACCTACGAGTTCGTGATTTCATCACTTTTCGATGACTAAGGAATCTCGATTATGTTGTCTCACACTTCCTTAGGTGTGTGGCCAAGAAATCATAAAATAGCCTTTACAAAATGATTACTAGCATATTTAGACCCCACCGAGGTTTCACCTAGGGTGATGTCTCCAACTGAGCCCATCCAACCAAGGGCCTCCTCTTGAGCCTTTCAGCTCCCAGAGTAGACCCACCAGTCTCTACAAACCCATCTGACTACCCCTTCCCCGAGCATTCTTAATGGTCCAAATAATACTGGCAAAACACTAATTAGTTAGCTAAGCCGCACCCATACTTGGCCCTATGGTGGCACTGTAAATCCTGGATGGTCGCTCCATGAACCTGTCCTTAGATCTAAAGCAAGCAAAACCACCAAAAACAGTCCAACCCATTCCATATAATCGGCTTGCTTAGATCCCTAGGCACCTTGTTGCTAAAGGGTCATTATTATCAAATTCCACCATTCATGTGTCCATTGTTCATAATTAAGTAATATGATGGTTTTCAAACCCAATTGAGTATAGCATAGCAAAAAGTGTAAAATATCCTTCCCGATTCTCTACATTGTGCTCAAGTGACAAGGGTGGTCATACAAGACAAGTAAACTACTACAATTGGGTTTTCCCATTAATTGACACAAGCATGCACTTTTGTAAACAAAACATTTAGAAACATGGATCAAAATGATCAAGGACATTTTCCATGCTCTTGAGCTTGGTTTGGATTGAAGGCTTCGATATTCTGGTTCTGTAGGTCCTCGAAAGCACTCTCTACAGCGAGACCTTCTATTTCGCGCGACAAACATGCAAAATAAACATTACAATCAATAAATGTTGATATATTACTCAATATGCCATGATATGCATGATTAATGCAATTGCAAAGTAAAACTTGTTAATGAGTTGCTATTAATGTTTACTAACTAGTTACAATAGTTTTTAACAAGTCTGAACAAGTTTGGAATTGATTTGAGTCAATTTGGATTCAATTAAGCATTTAACAGATTCAGACACTGAACAAGTCCCGTATCAGGGGCGGACTAGTCTGCCCTGTTCAGAACTGTGAATTTAGGGTTTTCTGATCAGCGGGAATTGGGGGTTAATTTCACGTGGAAAATTGGATGTAGAGGGTGTATGTTGACGGTTGTTATATACCAATGTCACCCGTTAATATAACTCAGTTCTATGAAGCAAATATCATTTCTTGCACACATCACCTTTCTATTTACCTATTTCCACTTGTCTTTGGAGAAAGTAGTGCATGCAAGGATTCTATGCAAAATTGAAGTGAAACAAGGGGATGGATCCAATAAAATATCATTCTAGCCAATCAAGCGATGACATGTGGCACCACATGGATCAAATGGCCCACAAACAGAAGTATCCGAGGCCATCCAATGGTGTAGCACCAATAATAGTCAATGGTACCCACCTGGCAGAGACCTGGAGGAAGCAACCGCAAAAGGAGCCAAGACCATGTCGGTCGACCCCCCTAGTCGGTCGACTAGGTCCTGGCGCCAAACGCGTTCAAATGCCACATGTTGGATCCTCCCGGCTTGAAGAGGTCATGGGTAACTGATTCGCACGCTTTTGGTGGCAGGAACCGACCCTTCTCCAAGCTATAAATAGGACCCCTAACCTGTCACTTCAACACACGCCACTTGAGTATTCATCCATTGTATCCACTACTCTCCATAGGTTTAGAGGAGTATAGGTGGTAGAGAGGAGAGTCTCTAGTCCATAGTCCAAGTAGGAGAGGAGTAGAACGAGTCTCTTCCCAATTCCTAATTGGGAAAGGTATGGCTCTTATATTCCTATTTGTATTTGTAAGTTTATTCTTAATAAAGATGTTACCTTTAGTCTTCTATTGTTCATATACTTGAAGGAAGCATTTCTTGTTTCATTGTGGATTCCATGTATGTGGTAGGAGTAGTATTTATGATTATGCTATACCATTATCATCATATCATCATAAACACTACAAACCCCCACTATTGTCTAATTAGCTATGTCATGATTATGTTAACATGAATCACTTATGCTATGAATTAACATTGGTTCAATGATGATTTAGTTCATTGCCTTAGGATGGCTTGTGCCTAGGCTTATAAGGTAATTACTTAATATGCTAGCATGGTGCTAGGATAGAGAGTAGCGTTGAATGTCTCGTAGACTCACGGATTGAAGAGGTAGGCATTTGGTGGTGACAGCCCTATCTGTCCTTTGTAATCCTCCATGTTTGGCTATGCCATAGGCTCTTGGCGGGAGTCGTCCTAGTATTGCTAGGGGTAAACTCATGCCTGATGTGTTAATCCACTTAGCATGAGAATTCATAGTTGACATGATCATTAGTAACTAACTTAGGCTATGTATATGTACATTAGAAGCATAGTAGGATTCTCTACCTAACCCTTAGCCTAGTCCCCCTTTACCCCATTTATCCCCTTAGGATAGAATGCTCTTGTGTGTGTCACACTACTCCAATTATCATTTATCCATCCTTGCTAGAACCCTACCTAGACCAACCTAGCCTCTCCACTTGATGATTGCTTGCTTCCATCTAGACTTCCTTTGGGAGAATATAAATGACACCCTTTGGAAATACTCTTAGAGGATAAATGCTACATCGATAGTTTTCGTGCGCTTATGGATTTATATGTATAATCTAAAATCTATTAACAAGCATTTCTGGCACTACTGCTAGAGATGAATTGTTAGTAGTGCATAGGAACCGTCAACAAGCATTCCTGGCACCGTTGTCGGGGAAGGAAGCCGAAGTATTGCATGATTGAGTGAATAGGATAGGACCCTGGTAGGTTTTAGTAGGATGAACCTTCTTGTTTTTGCATTTTATGTGAAAATAGGGTAGTGTATGTCTGGTTTCCGCTTGCCAGAAAACTTTGTTGAAGATCCCGAATCCCTTCTGAGAGATCGACCTCGTGTCGTTACTTCTTAGAAGCTTAGCGACAAAGCAAGCTAGCACAACTACACCAACAACCAAAATGCTTATAGCCCAGAAGACCCTTCATGAGTTTTTAGCTTCCTCTGCTAACAATGTGCCTGTTGGGCCCACTGATAACATGGGAGACGTAAACTTCAAAATCAAGACTAGCCTTATCACTATGATGCAAGCCAACCCATTTTGTGGGAAGGCTAACGTGGATGCAAGTGCTCACCTGCAACAGTTCTTTGATATCTGCAACACTTCTAAGATCAATGGTGTCTCTCCTGATGTTGTATGTCTTAGGTTGTTTCCGTTCTTTCTTCTTGGGAGAGTGAAACAATGGTTCATGTGAACCGAAGTGCTGTAGATACTTTGGAGAAGTGTTCTACGGCATTCCTCACCAAGTTTTCCTGTTGGGCAACACAAATGCCCTACGTGGAAGAATTTCTAGCTTCCAACAAGATGCCAAAGAATCTATTCTCAAGGCTTGGGAAAGGCTTCAGGAGTACATCCTAGCCTGTCCCCACCATGGGATGGATGATTGGCTCATCATCCAAAATTTCTACAATGGGTTGATCCCTTCCGCCCGTGACCATGTTGATGCTGCTACTGAAGGTGCCTTCTTCTTATTGATGGTGCCCAAAGCCAAAGATTTGATTGAGAAGATGGTGTCAAACATGGGTTGGAGCGAATAGCGTCTCCATACCCACCAGCGAGGCATGCACACCTTGAAGGAGGTGGACATGATCGCTGCCAAATTAGACCTCTTTATGAAAAAGATTGATGGACAAAGAAATGGTGAGGTATGTGGCAATGCTTATGCCTTAGACTCTCACATCTCTTGTGAAGTCTGTAGCAACACGGACCATTTGGGCAATGACTGCCCAAAAACCCGTGAGGATGCCCTATACGTAGCCAACAATGGGAACAGCAATGGCTATCGTCCAGGAGGTCAAGGGTGGGGCCAACCACGCCCATTCTTTCAAGGAGGGTACAATAACAATGGCGACAATGGAAATCAACCCAACTTGATAGAACTTGACATTGGCCAGCTAAAGATCAATGAGGCTAAATCAAAGAAGTTTCCAGCCATTGACAAGACCCTAGAGAGCATTAATGCCAAGATTAAAGGACTATCTTCAGCCTTCAAGAATCAATTGAGTTTCAACAAGATGTTGGAAACTCAGTTGGCACAACTAGTAGTTGTTGTTCCTCCAGTGCAGAATGGTAAGATGCCAAGACAGCCCGAACCTCCTATGGAAAGTGCCAACATGATTTCTCTACAAGGAGGCGACTGGCGAAGGACCTTGGATGTCCTACAATATCATGCTCAATTGGGGCTCACCACTTTGACAAGGCTCTTTGTGACCTTGGGGGAAGTGTGAGTGTGATGCCCAAGGTGGTTTTCAACCAGATGAAATTCATAGAACTTACTCCAAAACCAATGCAGCTCCAATTGGATGATTCTTCAGTCTGTTATCCGATGGGTATCGCTGAAGATGTTCCTGCGAAAATTCGAAATTGCTTCATACCCGTGGATTTCGTGGTGCTTGACATGGAGGTCGAGAAGGATACACCGCTCATTCTTGGGCGACCATTCCTAAGCACCATGAAGGCTCGCATAGATGTGGATGCTAGAGAAATCCACTTCCATATCAATGGCAAGGAGGAGAAATTTAACTTTCGCCCAAAGTTGGAGCAATGCTCCATGATCCGTATCAAGTATGGGCCAAATGTTAAACACATTCAAGAGGTCGAAATCACACCTCCAAAGGTGGACCCACTCATTGCATTCATTAGGAATTTGATCTATGCGGAAAACCCGTCTTAACGTCCACGCCGACACCCCAAGAAGACGGAGAAGTCCGGGCCTCCCCAAAGGCCCAAGTCCACCAAGCCGCCAAAGAAGGTATGGCGGAAGAAGCAAGACAAGCCGTTTGAGCCCGTACCTCCGGGCTCGGATGTCAAGAAATGAAGAAGGAGGAATGTCCATCTCATCGTACGGTGGTGAGACCTAGCCAATAGGTTAAATTGGTAGTTATCTTTTCTTTGTTTTTCTTTTCTCTTTATTTGGTTTTCCCCCATTTAGTTTGATTTTTCCCACTGCATATTTGATTTCTTAGTAAATTGAGAATCATATATTCTCAACTATTCTTTTTATTTCTTTATTTTCATAAAAAGAAAATTTTTGGGTTTTGAAAAGGAGTTTTTATTCAGAAAACAATATTTCTGAGCTGCAAAAGTGGTAATTCACCAACGTGCTAATCCTATAGCCGTTTGAGAGCCACCTGCCAAAAGGGAGAACAAGGGGGCCCACTTGTCAGTTCGGCTGACCCCCCCTGTTCGGCCGACTAGGGGAAGGAGCCATTTTGGCTCTCTCTCTCTCTCTCTCTCTCTCTCTCTCTCTCCTCCAATGGCTACATTTGGTATCCTAGTGACCGTTGGAGAGTGCACACTATAAAAGGTGGTCGTGAGGAGGCACTTCTCCTCACACTTCACCTCATTTCATACCTCCCCAAAGTCACTCTTGCTCCCATTGTTTTTCTTGCTCTTCATTTAACTGCTCTGATCAATTCCCAACTCAAAAAGATTTGCTTTTGCTTGCATTTGAAATTTGCTCTGCAGTTCTTCAAGGGAAAATTCGTCGGAGTTTTGCTTTCGCTAACATCACCTCTTTCGAGTTTTTTTGCCTTGTTGTGTTCTTGTTTGTTGTGACCATGAAAGGGATGAAGAGGTTGTTTGGAAAGAGGAAGGAGGATGCAAGCTCAAGCCATGGTGGAGACTCAAGCTACACCAAGTTGACGGAGGAGGAGTGTAGGTGAGGACACTCCCATGGGTGAGAGGAGCAAGCCTCATCAACTTCTGCACGATGACAACCTTGACATACAAAGTGAAGTTGAAGATCAAGCATGCAAGCTCCTCCAAGATCGTGAGTTTTCTCATACGAAAGCTTATAATCCGGATTTGATCTCCAAAATAGGTATGAGTTCTGAATTCTTTTCCATTTGGCGTGCACTAGGATGGGAAAACTTTGCTCACATACAGAAGAGAGGTTCACGCCTTCTCTCCATGCAATTCCTTTGCACACTCAAAATGGAATTTGATGGTATTACTTTTAGATTATTTCAAAAAGAATACAACATCCTATGGAAAGAATTAAGTGAAACCCTAGGCTTCCATAGATGATGTTTGCTAGATTTAGACGCTTTGCCTAAGTTTAACAAACATAGTTTTTGGCAAGATTTGACTTGTGAGGTCAGATGTAGTGCACCTAGAAATAGCCACTTACACAATTCTACTTTACACTTCATGCATAGATGGGTGGCTATGACTATGTTCCCTAGAGGAGACGTAGGGGTAGTGCGTGATGATGAGCTGAAAATTCTATTTGCCATGATTAAAAAGATAAAAGTTGCTCCAGTTATTGTCATGATGACACAATGGTTAGATTACATTCCAAGAACAGGGCCAATTGAATGCACTTCATTGATTACTCGTATTGCTACTAGGGTAGGAGCACTAGAGTATTCTTCATTTGAGTATTTGAAAATGAAAGAGAATTAATTGATGAAGATTATTTAGTGCAAGGACATACCCTTAAGCATGATCAAAATGGCTCTTTGTTATTTTATTATCCCAACTTTGTCAATGAAATTCAGTTACCTAACCCGGATTATCATTTGTACAAATGCCGGAGGCTAACCATTGACCTTCTTTCCATCGAGGAAACACGAAGAAGTAATGTCTCTGGCAGGGTAACTAGAAGTCGTGCAAGGAGAGTGGCCACGCCTCCAACAACCTCCACGGTCAATGAGTACGAAGAGGAAGAGAACCCAACGGGTGATGCACCTGGATGAACTCAACCTTCATCGTATGAGACTGAAGGTCCATCTTGGCATGGATGGTCAAGTGCCACATGGGAGCCACCTCTATCCACTTCAAGCTCTAGCAGCTTGCCACAAAAGTCCATGAGAAGATTTCATTCCTCTTCGACTAGAAGTCATCGTGACTATAGCCAAGGAATGACGGATCTCACTAGACGTATGGGAGAGCTTGAAGTGGGAATGGGTGACATCTACAACACTCTCCAAGGGCATGTCCAAGGTACCCAAGATTGGCAACAACACATGGACGCTCAATTCATCAACCTCAACTCCACGCTACAACAACAACATGCCAATCTTGCAGCATACTTCCGTCATTAAGGGTTCAACCCTCATCACAGAGGTGAGTGATGAACAAGCTTGGGGGAGGACCCCCACTTGAGGTAAATTGTATCAAGCCCTTGCATATTTATTTTCCATTCACCCATCATCCACCTTGCATAAAAAAATATATAGGATAGATTTGTTTTACATAAAAAAATGATGTGCGGTAAGAATGGTTTGGAATTCACATAGATGAAATGATGAATAGTTTATCTATTTTAATTTTCCTAAGTCCCTAGTTTACAACTTACTACTCTCCAACGTATTGCGCTCATTGGCTAAAATTGCTTTGGCCTTGATTTGGAAATTGTGGGTAGCAAAAGCTTAATTCATTCTAAGTTGTTGTGGGATATGATATAGTGATAGGGCTGCTATTCCTAGATTGAAAGTGAAACTTAGATTTCCGGAGAAATTCTAAAAAGATTCAAGTTACTCTCGTTTGATTGGAAATACCTACCAAAGCCATATGATATATCACATTGATAGACCTTATGCATATGCTATTTCTCTTCACATTGAGCTCCAGACTTCACTTGCACATGCTATACTTCTACACTAGAAGTAAGCAAATTTCCACGATACCACCATTCCACAATAAAAAGAGAAACTCCATATCATTCAAGCTTAGTACTCTCTCCAAAATTATTGCATACAAGGGAGTAGAAGACATGGATACAAGAAAAAGAAAAAGAAAAATGTATGCTTACATCATAAGCATGAGAAAAAAAAGTAGTAGCCATGTTTCATCCCTGCAAAATAAGAGAGTCCACTCAAAAAGGAGTCATCTAGGTCCTGGCACCAAACGCTGTCAAACGCCACATGTTGGCTCCTCCCGGCTTGAAGAGGTCATGGGTGACTGATTCACGCACTTTTGGTGGCGAGAATCAACCCTTCTCCAAGCTATAAATAAAACCCCTCACCCTTCACTTCAACACACACCACTTGAGTATTCATCCATTGTATCCACTACTCTCCATAGGTTTAGAGGAGTATAGGCTGTAGAGAGGAGAGTCTCTAGTCCATAGTCCAGGTAGGAGAGGAGTAGAAGGAGTCTTAGGTATGGCTCTTATATTCCTATTTGTATTTGTGACTTTATTCTTAATAAAAATGTTATCTTCAGTCTTCTATTATTCATATACTTGGATGAAGCGTTTCTTGTTTGATTGTGGATTCCATGTATGTGGTAGGAGTAGTATTTATGATTATGCTATACCATTATCATCATATCATCATAAACACTACAAACCCCCACTATAGGCTAATTAGCTATGACATAATTATGTTAACATGAATCACTTATGCTATGAATTAACATTTGTTCAACGATGATATAGTTCATTGCCTTAGGATGGCTTGTAACTAGGCTTGTAAGGTAATTACTTAATATGCTAGCATGGTGCTAGGATAGAGAGTAGAATTGAATGTCGCGTAGACTCACGGATTGAAGAGGTAGGCAGTAGGTGGTGACAACCCTATCTGTCCATTGTAATCCTCCATGTTCGGTTATACCACAAGCTCTTGGCAGGAGTCGTCCTAGTATTACTAGGGGTAAACGTGTGCCCAATGTGTTAATCCACTTAGCATGAGAATTCGTAGTTGACATGATCATTAGTAACTAACTTAGGCTATTTATATGTACATTAGAAGCATAGTAGGAGTCTCTACCTAACCCTTAGCCTAGTCCCCCTTTACCCCATTTATCCCCTTTGGATAGAATGCTCTTGTGTGTGTCACACTACTCCAATTACCATTTATCCATCCTTGCTAAGACCCTAACTAGACCAACCTATCCTCTCCACTTGATGATTGCTTGCTTCCATCTAGCCTTCCTTTGGGAGAATGTAAATGACACCCTTTGGAAATGCCCTTAGAGGGGAAATGCTACATCGATAGTTTCCGTGCACTTGCGGATTTATATGTATAATCCAAAATCTATTAACAAGCATTTTTGGCACCATTGCTAGAGATGAATTGTTAGTAGTGCGTAGGAACCGTCAACAGTGTACCATGTGTCTAGAGATACAAGGGTCGATGATTTGATGCGACACTTGAATCTTGACGTCTAGGTCTTGATGAAGGTGGGTTGATGAAGATTTGGTGATGAAGAACGTCAATTGTCAAAAAGTTGATGAAGATGGATCTTGATTGAGCCTTCTCCCTCTTCTCCTCCTTCTCCTTGCTTCTGGACTCCCTCTTGACGTCGGCGCAAGGCAAAAGGTGGCAGCAAGGGTTTTCAATGGTGATGGAGAGGTGTGGGGTTTTGGGTTGCTTATATAGGAGTGGAGAGGTAGGATTTTTGGGTGAATTCCAAATGGATTTCAGTGAAGGACGAGTAGGGGCCAAGGTGGGGTCCACTTGGGCTCCTCTAAGGTTGGGCACGAAGTTCTTGGGCCCAAATAAGGCAATTACCCAATAACCAACTGTGGAAGAATAATAGAATCCGAATGGAATTCAGTAGGCCAGACTAGTTCGCAATAGGGATCGGACAATTCCATTTGGCAACAGAGAGGTTTTTGTACTAGTCCGGTATGTGTGGCAGGACATGTCTGTTTTGGATCAGAAACTATTTCGGACAAGTCTGGTTCACTGGCTGGTCAAGTCCGGGGTTGCAAAGCAAAAGTCTTTTAGACTGAAAATTGGACAAGATCAGACTAGTCCGCTTGGGATTGGACGAGTCTGGAGAAACATCAGAAACTCGATCGGACAAGTCCATGCAGTGTGTCAGACAAGTTTGTAGTCCTGAAGAAACTGAATTTCTGAAACAGAAAGGGAACACCAGACTAGTCCGGGTTGGAGGTCGGACAAGTCAGTACCCTGACAGACTTAAATTCTTGATTAGACCTAAATTCATTTTAGTCTTGTTCCTTTCAAGATTGCTTTATGTTAAACATGCATTGAGGATTTATGCAATGCATTATGCATGAAAATGAGGGTGTTACACTACTCGGCTAGGAGGATGAGGAGTGTTGGGATCTGATCCGTCCTGGCTCCCTGCCTCTGGATTTGGAGCACAACGAGATTGTCTTCTTCAATTCGTATGCGTACTCCGGGTTCGTTCCTCCCATTTCCTCCTTCCTGGTGACGCTTCTAGAGGTCCTCGTGCTCCAGATTCATCATCTGTCGCTGAATTCATTGGTGGTGGCAGCGGTGTTCTCGCAATTCTGTGAGATGTTCATCGGGGTGTACCCGTCTGTGCTGGTGTTCCAGTAGTTCTTCGTGCTAAGGCGGGCTGGGAAGAGCAAGATGAGCTTCCTCGGTTCCTACTACTTCCAGAATTGGTCCAACAACCCCTTTAAGCATCACCCCGCTCTCCACCGTGAGATGGACCGACTGAAGGAGTGACTGGGTGATCGTACATGTTGATGCCCACGATCGCATGGTCCTGCCCACTGACTGGCTGATGCTTAAGATGAAGACCTGGGAAGAGCGTCTGTCGTTGGAGCCGGTGTATACCCCGGTGATGAAGAGGATCCGATTCCTGGCGGATCATGGTTTGTCGGAGCTGATGTGCTCGCAGACTTTGTGCATTAACGCCTGGCCCCCCTCTAGCATTGTTGTCGTGCTGCATGGTTATATTTCGGGCCGCAAGACAGCACCAGCCTTGTGAGGGGTCGCGACACGGAGATGACCCTACAAGAGGTATTTGATGTGATGTCCAAGTCATGTGATGACTCGGTTTCTCCTGACGTCTTCATCCTTTCGTGGTCCTTTCCACCGCTTTGCTCGGATCGTAACCTTCAGGGTGAAGATCCTGAAGGAGATGTCGAATCTGGACGTGCTTGGTCTTTTGTCCTGACAGGATGGCGATGAGGACTGTGGACTGGCCATCGTCGACCCTTTACAAGAGTCTGCACCTGCTCTAGGCTCTAAACTGTCGAGGGTGGAAGGTGCGCCCTCCTACAAAGGGAAAGGCAAGAAGATGGTCCCTGACATTAGGAAGGGGAAGTTGCAGGTGATTGAGGTTGCGAATGACAAATGCCCTCGGTCACCGCCAAGGGCACCACTGAGGGCGGTCCTTGCGCCAAGTCCACATCCGATTGAGCGCCCCTCCTCAGCCTTGGGTGTTGGCGATTCTTCGAGGAGAGGCCCAGTCCACCAAGCGACATTTCCACCATCGACTGCGGCCAGCAAACCGGCCAGCATCTTCGCCACCGGTGCAATCCAAGGCGCCGAAGGGGGCTTTAGCAGTGCTACACCCACGGAGCCTCAGGCCATGAGGCCTCAGGGCCAGCAATCTTGTCCCAGTTTTGGCAATGGACGTCGGCAGCGGCTTGAGAGGAGGCCCCGGGAGTGGCACTGCTTGAGTCAGTGGTGACACGCAGATGAGGGGTGATAGCATCATCGGTGGTTCTGGTGGAGGCCCGGTCAGATTGACCCCGCCTGCCAAGTCGTCGGCAGAGCACGCAGCCTCAGAGCTGCCGAAAGTTGAGGTCCGCTGGAGCTTCCAGGGAGTTGGTAAGGCATTCTTACCAAAGCTTGCATCATCTTCTCATATGTTCTTCTTGTTTGAACAGATTTATATTTTGATCTGCAGGTCCACATCAGCTATTGTGATGCCCTTACCGCTGGGGTAGTGACTCGGAGCGCTCTGAAGTCAGCCCAGGAGGCTACGGTTGCATCAGCGGAACAGACCGCCAAGCTAGTACAAGGGAGCATTGCTCCAGCGTCTACGCCTGGCATGAGCTGTAAAGCACCTTAGGTCGCCGTACCAGAGGTAATGTCAGAGTTAGCTCAATAAGCTGAGGGCCCGACCTTCGAGGCTGTAGATCCAGCAGGTTGCTCCTCGGGCAAATTGGTGGTGCTGCAGCTTCGGGTGGCACCGCGACTTCCACTCAGTTACAGGGGAGAAGGCCCCGGCGCTGGTGGCCTTACCTTCATCGTCGCGGGAGGAAGAGGTTCCCGAGATGATCACCGGGCGGCCTTTCTCGACTTCGGTAGAATCAGAGCACCTCTCTGACGTTATCGGCTCGACACAGTCCAGCATTAAATTGGTGCGGTCTTGTGACACCCGGTTCCGAAAATGAACCAAGTGAGACGCATATGTGTGCTCAGGATGTTGATCACACATACACGAGTGCATCACAAATGATATACAAAAAATTACCACAGTAATCCTCAAATTACAACTCTAATTATCATTATTAAACTATAATTGCAGCAGAAATAATCTAAACTTAGCAAACTAAGTATATAGGGTAGCGCAGCTCCAAACAACACCACTAGCAAGTCGACGGCAGCACAAAACCTAGTACTCCGCATTATCCTCAGGGTACCCCCAAACATCACCTGAAACTGTTGGTGGGGGAATTGCAAGGGTGAGCACATGTCGTACTCAGCAAGTGTGGGAAATAATGACATGTAGATTCAACAAGGAACTGACAATGAATAATGGCTAGTTGCTGAAAAATACATTTAAAACATATGAAAAGCACCTTAAAATGTCTATGTGAAATTTATCCCATCATACCCAAAATAAACATAATGTTTCATATCCATCATTCATTATCCAGCCATATACCATATTCTTACCATCATCATTAACTATATCTACTTATCACCATCCAATCCATAACCATAACCAAACCAAACCTTCCCAATTCCCATGTTTCCTCTAATCATAGAAGTTGTCCAGGTGCTCATAACCGAGAGCACGGCTATCATGATAGTTTTTAACACTCTGCAGAGGTTGTACCACTTTACCCACAAGTTTGAGATTCCATCACCCGTCGGCGACTAAAGAAATCTCCCTTATGTCAATTACACTTCCTTAGGTGTATAGCCAAGAGATCACAAAATATCTTTTACAAAGGGATTACCTGCATATTCAGACCCACTAAGGCTTCACCGGTGGTGATGCCTCCAACTGAGCATATCCAACCAAGGTCCCCCTCTTTTGCCATTCGGATCCCAAGGCAGTCCCGCCACTATTACAAACCTAACCTACTCCCATTCACCGCTCCTCCAAATGATCCGAACAATGCTGGCAATACACCTAAATAATTGGCTCAGCCGCACCCATACTTGGCCTTGTGGTGGCACTGTTGTCCTGGCTTATTCTTGCATGAACCGGTCCTTAGATCCAAGGCAAGCAAACAACCATACCATCCAACCCATTCCACAAACCATGCTTGCTTAGATCTCCCAAGTCCCATATTACTAATTATCCATGTTCATCTATTCTCATCCTCCATAAATTCATTAATTCATAGTTAAGCTATTTGGTTGTTTTCCCATCCCAATTAAAGAGTGAAGCAAAAAGGTAAAAAGCCATTCCCGACTCTCTACAATATATTCCAAGCGACAAGGATGGTCAAACAAGTCTAGTAAACACATATCTTGGGTTTCCCATCAATTTGACACAAGCATGCAGTTTTTCAAACAAAACATTTAAAAATAGGATCAAAATGATCAAGGACACTTGCCTTTCTCTGGAGCTTTGTTAGGGTCAGAAGCTTCGAAGTTCTTGTGTTGGAGGTCCTCGACAGCACCCTCTAGCGCAACATCTTCTATTCCACACAAAAGGCAAACAAAACAAGCATTACAATCAATAAATGCTCATATATTACTCAATATGTAATGACATGCATGGTTAATGCAATTATGGGATAATGCATGTTATCAAGTTGATATCATTGCTTACTAACTAGTTATAATTAAGTATTAAATGTTAGAACAAGTTTCAAGTCATTTCGGAGATTGCTAAAGAAGTTCCAGGAATTTTCAGAATAGGAAGGCCTGACTAGTTCGCATAGGGACCGAACGAGTCCGTTCTGGACTAGAAAGAAAATCGGACTAGTCTGTACTGGGGCCCGACAAGTCTGTTGGCTAGGGTTACTTAGAAAATATGTATCTAAGATAATTACCATGAATCCTAGGGTTCAAGGGTCGAGAATTCGACATCAAGATCGAAGGAGACAAAGAATTGACAAAGAATTGACGATGATGTCGATGAGTTGATGAAGATCGACCTTGCTTGATCCTTCTCCTTCCTCTCCCTGCAGTGGAGTCTTCTTAACGGCGACTCTCACGAACAAGGGTTTGGGGTTCTTCAATTGTGGCAAAGAGGTGAAGGGGTGGGTATTGGGGTGTTTATATAGAGGTGGAGGTGGTAGGGTTTCATGGATTTCGAGTTCAAGATGGTGGAGGTCGTGTAGGGGTCCCAAATGGGCTCCACAGGGGTTGGGCACAATGTTCTTGGGCCCAATTAAGGTGAATAACCAATAACATATCATGGAGGAAAAACTGAATCCGAGTCGAGCAGACCGAACAAGTCCGCTAGGGGCCGGACTAGTCCAATTGGGAACAGAGACTTGAATGGAAAAGTCTGTTTGATGATCGGACAAGTCCGATCTTGTCCAGAAAGCAAAACGGACAAGTCCGGTATAGGTTGGGCAAGTCCAGAGGCTTGATCAATTTTCCTAAATCCGGATCAAAAGATGGATCTACCGGACGACTCTGAAATGTTCCAGTAGCAAGGAACGTACTAGTCCGTACTCAACAACGGACAAACAACAGAAACTCAATTGTACTAATACGCAGCAAGAGCAGACAAGTTCGGAGAGTCAACAGAGAGCAAAATTGGACTAGTCCGAGATCCAAACCGGACAAGTCCGCAACTATACAGGTTTTTAAATGTTGTTTTGCTTCTAATTCATTTTAAACTTATTCCTTTTTATGTTGCTTAATGTTAAACATGTATAAGAGTGTATGCAATGCATGATGGATGAAATTTTGGTATTACAAACCTACCCCCCTTAAAATGAATCTTGCCCTCGAGATTCGACGTAGAAGGAAAAAGATAGGGAAATTCTTTCTTGAGGTCTTTTTCCAGCTTCCAAGTTGCTTTCGATTCTGTATGATGCTTCCATTGTACTTTGCACCATCGAATTACCTTGTTTCTTGTGACTCTCTCCTTTGTTTCCAAAATTTTGGCCGGTTGCTCGACATAAGTTAAATCTGCCTCTAATTTCAATTCTTCTATTGGTACTTGTTGTTCCGGTACCCTTAAGCACTTTTTGAGCTGAGAAACATGAAACACATCATGAACATTGGAAAGATGTGTTGGCCTCTCCAACTTATATGCCACTTCTCCACGTTTGCCCAAAATCTGGAATGGTCCAATATAGCGAGGTGCCAACTTGCCTCTGACGTTAAATCGCTTAAGACCTCGCATAGGCGACACTTTGAGGTATACGAAGTCTCCCACTTCAAATGCTAAGTTTCTCTGCTTGTTAGCCGCATAGACATTTTGTCTTGTTTGAGCGGCCATCAAATTCTCAAGGATTATCTGAACCTGCTTTTCAGCTTCTTGCAACACATCAGGCCCAAATACTTGGTTTTCTCCTATCTCGTTCCAAACGGGTTTCTTACACTTCCTTCCATAAAGTGTTTCATATTGCGACATCTTCAAACTTGCTTGGTAACTATTATTGTAGGAAAATTCAGCATACGGCAAGCTTTTGTCCCAACTGCGTCCATGCTTCAAAGCACAAGCTCTCAACATATCTTCTAATATTTGATTCATCCTCTCAGTTTGCCCATCGGTTTGTGGTTGATATGCTGAGCTGAAATTTAACTTAGTACCCATAGCTTCATGCAGTATCTACCAGAACCTAGAGGTGAATTGAGAACCTCAGTCAGACAATATTTTCTTGGGTACTCCATGTCGGCATACAATTTTCTCCATGTATAACTCAGCTAACTATGCAGCGGTATACTTGGTCTTGATAGGAATGAAATAAGCTGATTTGGTCAACCGATCCACAATAACCCATACTGAGTCATAGTCGGACTGGGTGCACGGTAATCCAACTATGAAGTCCATATCGATTTCTTCCCACTTCCACTCTGGAATCTTCAATGGCTGCAATAATACAGCTGGCCTTTGGTATTCAGCTTTGACCCGTTGGCACACATCAGATAACGCAACATATTCAGCTATGTCCTTTTTCATGCTAGCCCACCAATAACATATCTTGAAGTCTTTGTACATCTTTGTACAGTCGAGATGAATTGAGTAAGGTAAGTTATGTGCCTCCTTTAATATCGTGTCTCGGATATGCTTCACATTAGGCACAACAATCCATTGTCCAAGCTATAGTGTACCATGATCATCCTCATCAAATCTGAATTCTCTCCCTTTAGGGTCCTTTTCTTGATTTCCTGGATTTCCTCATCCTTTGTTTGACTTTCTCGGATTTCTTGTTCCAAAGGTCGGATTTAACTCCATTATTCCCATCTCATTCACAAATCCAAGAATTAACCATTCAAACTCCTTGCATAGCTCGGATGGCAATTCCGGAACTATGAGTTGGTGGCTTACTCCTTTCCGATTCAAAGCATCAGCCACTACATTAGCCTTCCTCGGGTGATAATTGATTCCAACATCATAATCCTTGATGAGATCCAACGATCTTCATTATGTCAAATTCAAGTCCGTTAGTTTGAAAATGTACTTGAGACTCTTGTGATCCATATAAATCTCACACCTATGACCTAGAATGTAGTGCCTCCATATCTTCAAAGCATGCACTACGGCTGCAAGTTCAAGATCGTGCGTAGGGTAGTTCTGCTCATGTTTCTTCAACTGCCTCGATGCATAGGCTACCACTTGACCTTCTTGCATGAGCACACATCCAAGTCCTTGTCTTGATGTATCACAATGAATATCAACACTTTTTCTCACATCCGGCAATACTAACACAGGTGCTATTGTTAACCTTTTCTTTAGCTCCTCAAAACTGTCATGACAAGCTTGAGTCTATTGGAATGCTTTTCCTTTCATTAGCAATTCTGTCATGGGCTTGGCTATCTTGGAAAAGTCCTTGATGAACCGACGGTAATATCCAGCCATTCCAACAAAACTCTGGATTTCTTTCACGTTTTGCAGCGGTTCTCATTTTAGCAAATCTCTCACTTTTCCTGGGTCAACCAATACTCCTCCTCCGGAGATGATATGTCCCACAAATGACACATCCCTCAACCAAAATTGGCACTTGCTGAATTTGGCATATAATTGGTGTTCCCTCATTTTCTGCAATATGAGTCTCAAATGCTCCTCATGTTCCTTCTCACTCTCGAATAGATCATAATGTCATCAATGAACACCACAACGAATTTATCCAAGTACTCCATGAAGACCTTATTCATGAGGTACATAAAGTAGGCAGGTGCATTTGTCAATCCAAAGGTCATGACTGTGTACTCATAGGATCCATATCATGTCCAAAAAGCCGTTTTGGGTATATCCGAGGGTCTAATCTTCATTTGGAAATAACCTGACCTCAAGTCAATCTTGGAGAAAACACAGGCACCCTTCATTTGATCGAACAAATCCTCTATACGGGACAACGTGTACTTGTTCTTGATTGTCACCTCATTTAGAGCTCCGTAGTCCCCTTACATCATTTGGGATCCATCTTTCTTATCTACAAAAAGCACTGGTGCTCCCCAAGGTGAAGATCTTGGACGAATAAAACTTTTCTCTAGCTGCTCTTGAATTTGCTTCTTAAGCTCCGCTAACTCCATAGGAGGCATCTTATATGGCCTCTTAGCTATAGGTGTGGTTCTAGGTATTAAATCAATAACAAATTCGATATCACGGTCAGGTGGCATACCTGGCAACTCATCCGGAAATACATCCAAAAGTTCACACACCACTGGAATTTCCTCAATTGTTGCACTGTCCATTTGATTCAGCTCCACTTGCTTTCGTGTGTGTTGAGATGCTTCAAATTCTATGCTGACTCCTTCCTCGTTTGTCAACTTCACTGTCTTTATAGCACATTGAATTATCCCATTGTACTTTCTTAACTAGTCCATACCAAGTATTATGTCCAGTCCTTGGGAATCCAAAACAATAAGGTTGGCGAAGAAGTATGCACCCTTATTCTAAGGCTTACTTTTGGACATACTATATTCGTCCTCATCTCCCCTCCAGGAGACTTAACCAATAAGGTATACTTCATATGAGATATGGGCAAACTATACTTGGCAACATACTTTGATGCAATGAACGAACGCAATGCTCCATAGTCAAATAACATAGTCACTGGGTTGGAGTTTGCGAGAAACATACCAATCACCACGTTATCCGCTTGTTGGGCTTCCTCCATAGATACATGGTTCACCTTGCCATGAAAGAAATTTTGCGGTCCACGGTTGCCTTGTGGCGCTCCTCCATTTGTTCTTGAGTTCTGTCTTGGAGCATTGTTCCCTTCACCAAGACCTAACTTAAGACATTGAGATACAAAGTGTGCCACCTCACTACAAGTATAGTATGACCTTGCTGCACCAGAATTGTTTGGATGAGCTTGATTTTGAGCATTAGCAGGAAAGTTGGCGCAGGGTGCATGAGGCATTGGAGGGCGAGGTGCATAGCGGGCGTTGCTGCATGGGTTGAGCTGGGTGCGGTGGAATAGCAGCACGATATCACTACAGGAATATCGATCACTTACGTCGGCCAGAGCAACTTACGTCGGCTGGCCGACGTAAGTAAGTAACTTACGTCGGTCCCTGGTAGCCGACGTAAGTTAAATAAATTACGTCGGCAGACCGACGTAAGTATATGGACCGACAGTAATAAAAATTACCCACGTCGGCCTCGGCCCATAGCCGACGTAAGTTAATTGGCCGACGTAAGTTAAGCCTAACTTACGTCGGCCCTGACGTTGGCCGACGTAAGTAAGTCGGGCTGACGTAAGTAGTTGTTTAACCTAACCGCGCGAGCGGTGCGCGCTCTCATTTCACGCGCGCTCTCCTTTTCCCAACCGACGCCGCCGACCCGAGCCGCCGCCGCCCCGCCGCCGCCGCCCCGTCGCCGCCCCGCCATCGCCGCCCGGCCGCCCGACGCCGCCCGGCCGCCCCGCCGTCGCCGTCGCCGCCCGGCCGCCACAAGCAAGGTAATCCCTCCTCTCCCCTCCCTCCTCTCCTCCCCGACCCCCCACCCCACGGGCCGCCGCCGCCCTGCCGCCGCCGCCGCCCTGCCGCCGCCGTCCACCTCCCCATCCCGACGCCGCCCTCCCCGTCGACCTCCCCTCCACGGCCGAGCGCCCCCCCTTCCCCTCCCCTCCCATCCCGAGCCCCTTCTCTCCCCCTCCTCCTCCCCAATTTAATTGATTAATTGTTTAAATTCTTAATTGTTTGATTGATTAATTGTTTGATTGCTTAATTGTTTAATTGCTTAATTGTTTGCTGAAATTGTTTAATTGCTTAATTTAAATTTGCTGAAATTCCTTAATTGTTTATTAAATTATGCTGAAATTATTTAATTGCTTAATTGTTTGATTGATTATTTGCTTAAATATGCACGGCCGTCTTGCCGGCCGACGCGACCGCCGGCTCCCCTCCACGGCGAGCGCCGCCCCGCCCTGGCCCCTTCCCCTCCTCCCCTCCCCTCCTCCCCTCCTCCCCTCCCTAACCGCCGGCTGCCCGGCCCCGAGCGCCACCGCCGCCGATTCCCGACCGACGCCACCGCCGCCTTCCCGGCCGACGCCACTGCCGGCTCCCCTCCACGGCGAGCGCCGCCCCGCCCCGACCCCTTCCCCTCCTCCCCTCCCCTCCTCCCCTCCTCCCCTCCCTAACCCTCCCCGACCCCCTCCCCCTCACCCTCCCTGACCGCCGGCCCGGACCCGGAGCGCCGCCCCGCCATTCCCGGCCGGCCCCAGAGCTTAATTTGCTTATTTTTGCTTAATTTACTTAAATATGCATGAGTGGTTTATTTTATTATGATTAATTTGCTTCATTATGCTTAATTTCCTTATTTTTCCTTAATTTGCTTAAATATGCATTAGTGGTTTATTTTATTATGATTAATTTGCTTAGTTATGCATAATTATGCTTAATTTCCTTATTTTTGCTTAATTTGCTTAAATATGCTTAAGTGGTTTATTTTATTATGATTAATTTGCTTAATTACGACTTCTCGTTCACGGGGGCCGAGAAGCACCACAGGCAGGTTAGCAGTGTCCTCGGTGCTATCGTCAAGTTGCACTACCCCGGTGTAATTGATGGTTTTCCTGCCCTGTCGTGGGATTACTACGCTCGGGTCTCTCACCCGGTGCACGGCACGGTTCAGGGAGCCGTGTGGCATGATTTTATGGTAAGTTTAACTGTTTTGTTTTTTCAACTCCTTTGAATTCTTAATTGCATATCACTTAAATATTTGTTTGCTTAAAGTTGAGGTACCAAGTAGAGGAGCTGGGCATGGAGGACCACGCGAGACGCGTGTTCCATTACAACGCTCGGAAGCTCACGACGGCGGCGTTGTCATACGCCCGGATTCAGGCCGTCAACGCTTACTACAAGCGGCACCCCCGGGAGCAGGAGCAGGAGCAGCAAAGGGGTGTCTTTAGGAAGGACTCGGACTCCTACTTGACAGAGGAGCAGTACGCGGAGGTAAGTTTTTAATATTGTTAAATATTTACAATATCTACGTATGTTAACCGCGTTGATGAAAATGAAATATGTGCAGGTTAGTATTTCCTGGTTACAGGGTAACATCAAGGCGTACTTAGCTCTCTGTCGGTACTGGGCTAGCGACGCTTTTATCAACAAGTCCACGAAGGCTAGACAGTGCCGCATGGGGTCCGAGGGCAAGCACAACTATGGCGGTGATGGCTACTTGCGTTTGGCTAAACGCATGGTAAGTACCTTTTTATTTTATTTATGTGTTCTTAATATATTATTTATCTCACTAACACGGATGTACAGGAGCGAGAGCTGGGTCATGAGCCGACCCCGACCCAGGTTTGGAAGAGAGGTCACAAGGGAAGTGACCCTTCTCAGCCAGGGCAGTGTAGTCAGGTCGCAGCCGACCGACTGGTAAGTTTTCGAAATTCATCGGCTATGAGCATGCCGACGTAAGTTTGCCCAGGTTAACTTACGTCGATATGGCCAGACCGACGTAAGTTAAACCACTTAACTTACGTCGGTTTGCCCTGGCCGACGTAAGTTACAGCACTTAACTTACGTCGGCCTGTCCAAGCCGACGTAAGTCATCCGGCCCAGCCCAAGGCCCATCTCGAGGGTGAACTTACGTCGGCTCCTGCAGACTGACGTAATTAAGGTAACTTACGTCGGTGGCCGACGTAAGTTACCTTAATTACGTCCAAAACCCTACGTCGGCTGAAAGCCGACGTAATTAAGCAAAAACTGACGTAATTAAGTTAATTACGTCGGTTTAAGCCTAACTTACGTTGGCTTTGGCCGACGTAAGTGACCGGTATTCTTGTAGTGTATGCGGGAGCAGAGGGGTTGTAGTATGGCGCATTTGGTGGTGCAAAGGGGGGGGGGGGGGGGCAAACAATGCTTCGTTGTGGCTATCCTTGATATGGCGCCTTCCTCTTGTTATCCTGCTCCATGTCACGAACCTTGTTCTCAACCACAATAGCTTTGTCCACAAGCTTCTGGAAATTTGCATAGTCATAATTGAGCAATTGGACTGAATCTCATTGTTTAGGCCCCTCATGAACGAATATTGCTTGCGGCTGTCCCAATTGACATCCTCTGGAGCATACCTTGAGAGTTGAGTGAATTTATTGAGGTACTCACTCACACTCGACCTTCCTTGCCTTAAGTTCCCAAATTCTTGCCTCTTTGGAATCATAACACCCTCCGGAACAAAGTGAGAACGGAAGCTCTGCTTGAATTCAGCCCAAGTGATCCTCTCCTGATTTGCATGGGCATTACAAAACGAGTCCCACCAATCCGCAGCTACTCCAACTAGCTAATGGGAGGCAAAAAGGACCTTCTCTCTGTCATTGCACTGGACAATACCAAGCTTATTCTCCACCGATTTCAACCAATCATCAGCTTCCATAGGATCATTCGCTTGAGCAAAAGTAGGTGGCTTAGTCCTCATAAACTCTCCCAATGTGTTATGAGGTGGTGGGGTGGTGGTGATGGAGGCATATGGGGCTGGTTTTGATTGTTCGCCTGTAGCTGTCCCAAGGTTTGCATCACCATCTGCATAAGTTGATTCTGCATAGCCAACAACTGCTGAAGGTTGACAGCCTCAGGTCCAAGTCCATTGTTGTTGTTCTGAGGTGCTCCATTGTTCTCCTCATTCTCATTGGCATCCCTTTGGTTGTGAGTCCTCGACATCTGAAGAAAAAGCAAGAGATAGAAGAATTTAGAAAATGTCCCCAACTATATGCATCAAGGGATATGAAGCTAAGCAACTACCTATACTAGCCTATATGGATGTGGCAAACACTAAAGCATCCCACAATCCTCTACTAAGCACACAGGCAAACATTACATAGCAATCAGCACACCAAACAACCCACAATGCTTCCTGAATGTTCCTATGTGTTCTAAAGTGTCCATTCTATCTAGGCTCCATCCTACGGTCCACCTGTGGTTCTGATACCAATTTGTGACACCCGCTTCCGAAAATGAACCGAGTGTGACGCATATGTGTGCCCAGGACATTGATCACACATACACGAGTGCCTCACAAATGATATACAGAAAATTACAACAACACAAATTATTAAACAAGTATTTTTATTACAATATTCAAATAATTCTCAAATTACAACTCTAATGATCATTATTAGACTATAACAACAGCAGAAATTATCTAAACTGAGCAAACTAAGCATATAGGGTAGCGCGACTCCAAGCAACACCACAGGCAAGTTGACAACATCACACAACCTACTACTCCACATTATCCTCAGGGTACTCCCAAACATCACCTGAAACTGTTGGTGGGGGAATTGCAAGGGTGAGCACATGTCATACCTAGCAAGTGTGGGATATAATGACATGTAGCTTAAACAAGAAACTGACAATAAATAATAGCTAGTTGCTAAAAAGTACATTTAAAACATATGAAAAGCACCTTACAATGTCTATATGAAATTTATCCCATCATATCCAAAATAAACATAATGTTTCATATCCATCATTCATTATCCATCCATATACCATATTCTTACCATCATCATTAACCATATCCATTTATCACCATCCAATCCATAACCAAACCAAACCTTCCCAATTCCCAAGTTTCCTCTAATCATGGAAGTTGTTCTGGTGCTCATAACAGAGAGCACGGCTATCATGATAGTTTTTAACACTCTGCAGAGCTTGTACCACATTACCCACAAGTTTGTGATTCCGTCACCTGTCGGTGACTAAAGAAACCTCCCTTATGCCAATTACACTTCCATAGGAGTATGGCCAAGAGATCACAAAATAGCCTTTACAAAGGGATTACAAGCATATTCAAACCCACTAAGGTTTCATCGGTGGTAGCCTCCAACTGAACACATCCAACCAAGGGCCCCCTTTGTGCTGTTCGGATCCCAGGGCAGGATTGCCACTATTGCAAACCCAACCGACTCCCATTCCCCGCTCCTCCAAATGAATCGAACAATGCTGGCAATACACCTAATTAATTGGCTAAGTCACACCCATACTTGGCCTTATGGTGGCACTGTTGTCCTGGCTTATTCTTGCATGAACAGGTCCTTAGATCCAAGGCAAGCAAACCACCATATCATCCAACCAATTCCATAAACCATGCTTGCATAGATCTCCCAAGTCCCATATTACCAATTATCCATGTTCATCAATTCTAATTCTCCATAAATTCATTAATTCATAGTTAAGCCATTTGGTTGTTTTCCCATCCTAATTAATTAGAATGAAGCAAAAAAGTAAAAATCCATTCCTGACTCTCTACAATATATTCCAAGCGACAAGGATGGTCAAAAAGGTCTAGTAAACACCTATTTCGGGTTTCCCATCAATTTGACACAAGCATGCATTTTTTCAAACAAAATGTTTAAAACAGGATCAAAATGATCAAGGACACTTGACTTGCTCTGGAGCTTGGTTAGGGTCAAAAGCTTCAAAGTTCTGGTGTTGGAGGTCCTCGACAGCACCCTCTAACGCAACACACTCTATTCCGCGCAAAAGACATACAAAACAAGCATTACAATCAATAAATGCTCATATATTACTCAATATGTAATGACATGCATGATTAATGCAATTATAGGGTAATGCATGTTATCAAGTTGCTATCATTGCTTACTAACTAGTTACAATTAAGTATTACATGTTAGAACAAGTTTCGAGTCATTTTTGAGATTGCTAAAGAAGTTTCAGGAATTTTCAGAACGGGAAGGTCGGACTAGCCGCACAGGGACTGGACAAGTCCGTTCTGGACCACAAAGAAAATCGGACTAGTCCATACTAGGGCCGGACAAGTCCGTTGGCTAGGGTTTTTTGGTGAGTCTTCAATTAGAGCATGATTCTTGTTTATATTGGACCATAATTTACTTAGAAAAGATGCATCTAAGATAATTACCATGAATCCTATGGTTCAAGGGTCGAGGATTCGAGAATTCGATGTCAAGATCAAAGGAGACAAACGTTTGACAAAGAATTGATGATGATGTCGATGAGTTGACAAAGATCGACCTTGCTTGATCCTTCTCCTTCCTCTCCCTACAGTGGAGTCTTCTTGACGGCGGCTCTCACGAACTAGGGTTAGGAGTTCTTCAATTGTGGCAAAGAGGTGAAGGGGTGGGTATTGGGGTGTTTATATAGAAGTGGATGTAGTAGGGTTTGATGGATCGAGTTCAAGATGGTGGAGGTCGTGTAGGGGTCCCACATGGGCTCCACAAGGGTTGGGCACAATGTTCTTGGGCCCAATTAAGGTGAATACCCAAAAACATATCATGGAGGAAAAACTGAATTCGAGTCGGGCAGACTGGATAGGTCCGCTAGGGGCCGGACTAGTCCGATTGGGAATAGAGACTTGAATGGACATGTCCGGTTGAAGACCAGACAAGTCCGATCTTGTCCAGAAAGCAAAACGGACAAGTCTGGTATCGACCGAACAAGTACGGAGGCTTGATCAATTTTCCAAAAATCGGATCAAAAGAGGGATCTACCGGATAACTCCAGAATGTTCCAGTAGTAAGGAACGGACTAGTCCGTACTCAACAACGGACAAGTCCGAACAAACAACAGAAACTCAATCGGACTAATGCGCATAAAGAGCGGACAAGTTAAGAGAGTCAGCAGAGAGCAAAACCGGACTAGTTCGGGGTCCAAACCGGACAAGTCCGCAACTATACAGGTTTTAAATGTTGTTTTGCTTCTAATTCATTTTAAACTTATTGCTTTTTATGTTGCTTAATGTTAAATATGTATAAGAGTATATGCAATGTATGATGGATGAAAATGAGAGTGTTACAAGTCCAACCTCCGCAGGGCGCAGGGTGCCCTGATTGCAGAATGGGAGAAGCTACATGTTGAGGGCTAGCGCCTTCAGGCCTGGGAGGACCTTGTGAGGTCCAGGATCGTTGAGGCAAAGGCGAAGCATCAGAAGGAGGATGAGGAGCTGGAGTTGAGGCGCTGCTTGGCGAAGGCCGTGGACGCAATGTACCAAAAGATTTTGGCCGACGCCAAGGCGACCAATGAGATGGTTGACACCCGCCTGAGTGCCCTTGAAGAGGGTCGAGCAGCCTTGGGTCGCCGCAAGGCTGCTATTGCTGAGCGGGAGGCCACTGTGACTGAGCAGGAGGCGGCCGCCCAGGCAATGATGACTCGGGCTGAGGTAGATCGGGACTGGCTGCAGTCTCGCATCGAAGACCTTGAGCTTTGGGAGAACATACTGGCATGGGATCAGGAGCAGCACCTAGATAAGCGCCAAGAACTCCTCCTGCTAGAGCTTGATGTTCGGGCTCGAGAGAAGACTTCGGAGCATCACTCCCAGGAGCTCGATCTGCAAGAGCGGTTGTTGGACGGCTGTTTGGAAGACGAGGGTAAAGCGTTGGCGGAGACGGTGGCATCCCACGTTCTAGTGTGCTACCGGAGTCGGTGATGAGGACATCTCTCCTTTGCATACAATGCAAGGACCGATCACTAGAGCACGTGCACGACAATTGGATCTCCAGGTATGTTCTAACCTTGTCAATTGTTTTTCAGAACTTACGCTTGTTTCCATGCATGTTTTATTGATTAGGAACAATGGAGAGGACCAGCAAGGGTTTGGAGGAGTCCAACAATTCAAGGAGGAGGAGATAGGACGTGCACAACAAGGAGGAGCCCAAGTCCAACTCGACTTCGACTCCACCTCGGGTTCCAGGAGCTGCCTTCACCAAAATTGACGCCCTGGACACATACACGGTCGGATTTGCACGTTCTATATATGATTGGAACCGTGATTTCATAAAGCTTCCAATGGAACCATACCCACATCAAAATTCCTTCTAAGTTGACGAGAATCAGCAAAACAAGTGGGTGTCCAGAATCTGTCCGGTGTTGCGCCACCGTCTTTTGGGCTGCTGGCCCGTGTATCGTGTGGAAGCCCATTAGGGTTGCGTACAGGGGTCTTGCACGCCCCTAAACTCCTATTTATACAGAAGACATCACCATATTAGGGTTGGGTTTTGTTTAGATACAATCTGTTATTGAACAGTGTCGCCGATCATCGGTTGTGAGACCCCAATTTCGTGATCAATTCAGTTTTGATTGCAACTTCTCTGTTCTTGCTTGTGTTCTTGATTGCGCTTGCAGGGATAAGCCTTCGTGGAGAGGTCACTCGTGTGACACGGGTGATAACCAGCAGAGCAGTGGTGTAGTGATTGCGGGGTTTCGTTCATTCCGAGCCTTGGATTATCAACGTCGAGATCTCCACCCAATCAAGTTTACCATACCTCTCAGAAGATTGGGACTCATCCTTCTATCAATTGGTATCAGATTTACAGGTTCACCGTGAAGTATACTTGTGTGCCCTTTAAATTTTTTTTGTTTCAGTCCTATCGTCCACAAAAAGCCACAAAAAAATCTTTACGTTCCCTGACCTACAACCCCTGCTCAGCCTTTTGCACAATTTAGTTTCGGAGTCCGTAGTTCTGAGTTCGTGTCCTAGGTTGAGTCTGGTTGCTGGTTTAGATTTGTTTTGGTTCAGTTTGTCTCTTCCATCCGTTTCCATCTACAAAAAAATCAATCTACAAAAAAATTACATCCACCGATTTGTTTCTGTTGCAGTTTCCACTACCACCAAAACCTGATTCGAGGTATCCTCCTTAAAACGGGCATAACTTTTCGCTCGGAACTCCAATTGAGGCGCATTTTTTCCCGGAAAGGTCTCGAAAAAATCCAAATACGATACACCCTCTACGCCGGTCACGGTGTTTTCCAAAAAATTAAAAAAAAAATAAGAAGGCCCTCGTTTCGAACTCTGAAGTTCCAGCACCAGTTTTTCCAATCGCTCCTGAATTTGTACAGATCACATATTTCATCGGTTGAGCTGATACTTGGTGTTGTTTCTATTGTTGTGCCCCTGGTTGAGAAAAAATATCAAAAAAATAAAGAGAAAAAAAAAAGATTTTGATTTCTACTAGTGCTTAAAGACAAAAACGGGAGGCAATGGGGTTTTCTAGTTGTGTTGTTTCGGTGTGAGTGTTGGATACTTGCTGATATTGTCCTTGTTGTACATCGTCATTCATCCTTGTCCTTGCGTGTCGCCACAACTGTTCTAATACATTCTTAGGCCAGCAACTAGGTGAAATTCTTTGGACACTTATTCAGCATTGCTATCTGTTACTAACTTGTGTGTCACATACATATACTGCATTTGAGCCTTCCAAGCTCCACCTTCTCTCGGGCAGAATAGGTAACCTCTGCAATCACACCCACTCTCTGCTTGCTTTCACACTGATCACCGTTGGCCACCTGCAGTGCTGGTAAGAAACTTGTAAGAGCGGGGTAAGATGCATCTTACTGATCGAATTTCCACTTCCACTTCAGAGAGCGTAGTAATAGGGTTCTTCATGATCTTTTTGTCTTTGTTTCTATTTTGTCCTAACAATGACAGGAAAGAAGCCTATGGATAAGACCTCTGGTTCTACACCTCCGGATGATGACGAGTGTGTGTCCCATATGGAACTAAGGGACATGATGTGGGTAATGACCGAAGCTTTCAACAATTACCAGACCGCTACAACAGCCACTTTTCAGAGGCTCCATAGAGGTGTTGTTGGTCTGACCACACGGTTGGGCGAGATGGACACTCGTATTCCCCAACAGGCTACACCCTCTATCATCCTTCATGCTTATGCACATGCTCACTACGACACAGAGGACGACTTCAATAAAGATGAGGTTGATGCACAGCAGCGCCGTCGCCCTCGACGAAATCATCAAGGTATGGGAGGTAGACCTCGTCCTCATGCTCCTGAACAAGATAATGATCCTTATGTGAAGATTAAGTTTTCTATTCTACCATTTTATGGATCTTATGATGCTGAGACTTACATGGATTGGGAGATGACGGTAGAACAAAAAATTAGCACTCATTTTGTTCCTGAGCAACATAGAGTTAGACAAGCCACTAGTGAGTTTAAAGATTTTGCTACAATTTGGTGGAATGAACTTATCAATACACATAATGCACCACAGACATAACCTGTGTTAAAAGAAGAGATGTGCGCTAGGTTTGTTCCTCCTTCATATAGATGTGATCTTCTTAAGAAATTGCAACGCTTTGATCAGGGTGACATGACTGTCCAAGAGTACTACCTAGAGCTGCAGAAAGGTATGCTTTGTTGTGGGGTAGTTGAGGATCAGAAAGACCAAATTGTTAGGTTTTATGGGGGCTTGCGGTGTGATATACAGGACATAGTTGACTACAAGGAATATCATTCTATTCAACGTTTATTTCAACTTGCTATGTAAGCAGAAAAAGAAGTGCAGGGTCGCCAACAGCAGCGGCGAAACAACACCTTCATGCCACGACAGCTTCCGATGCCATCCAAAGTAGCGCCCTCCTCGAGCGTACATGCTTCTACACCACCCACCACCGGTGTTGTACGCAGCAGCACCACACCTTCTACCTCACGGGGACAAGACAACATCAAGTCCCAGATGCCTCCAGGTGTTGCAGCAAAGGTGGCTGCACCCAACACTTCGACAAGTTGCACCTCCAACATCAAGTGCCACTGCTGCAAGAGACTTGGCCATATGCAACGAGATTGCCCCAGCAAACGGGCGATCCTTGCCACTGTTGATGGTGGGTATGTTAGTGCTTCTGATATTGAAGATGAAAATATTATTGCAACTAACATTTCAGGTTCGGATGATGGTGCTGAGGAGGTTCTTGGTACATCTGCGACCAACAACTATAGGACTTTGATTGTGCAGCGAGCTTTGAGTGCCACGGTTTGACAGGGCGACAACTGCCAACGCCGCAACCTTTTCAACATGTTTCTCATCGTCAAGGATTGCCGTGTACATACCATCATTGATGGTGGTAGCTACAACAATTTGGTGAATGTTGAGGTGGTCAAGAAGCTTGGCTTGACCACACGGGAGCATCCCCACCCTTATCATATTCAATGGTTTAACAACAATGGTAAGGTAAAGGTAACACAAACAGCAAGGATACATTTTTCCATTGGTTCTTATCATGATTTTGCTGATTTTGATGTGGTACCTATGGATGCTTGCTCTCTTTTATTGGGATGTCCTTGGGAGTTTGATACTGATGCTATTCACCATGGTCGATCTAATAAGTATACTCTCATGCATAAGGGCAAGAAAATTGTGTTGCTTCCTATGAGTCCCACAGAAATGTGCAATTTGAGCAGGAGAAAAAGAATGATGCTAAGCAAAAGGGTGTTTTCAATTCTGAAATTCAGCAACCTATTAAGTTGAAAAATCCTATTTTGCTTGCAACTAAATCTGATCTTGATGATTTATTTGCCTCTAATGGAACTTGCTATGCTTTAGTGCGCAAACATGCTTTATATTCCATCAAGGATAAATCCATTGTCTTGCCACCTGCTGTTGCTAACCTTTTGCAGGAATATATGGATGTTTTTCCATCAGAGATACCCCCGGGATTACCACATGTGCGAGGCATTGAGCAAAATATTGATTTGATTCTAGGGGCGAGCTTGCCAAACCGTGTCGTCTACAGGACCAACCCCCGACGAGACTAAGGAAATTCAGCGACAAGTCCAAGATCTTCTGGACTGTGGGTACATTCGTGAGAGCCTTTGTCCTTGTTTTGTTCCTGTTCTTTTGGTTCCAAAAAAAGATGGCACTTGGCGCATGTGTGTTGATTGTAGAGCCATCAATAACATTACCATTCGTTATCGCTATCCTATTCCTAGATTGGATGACATGCTTGATGAGTTGAGTGGTTCTGTTATTTTCTCCAAGATTGATTTGCGTAGTGGGTATTATTAGATTCGTATGGCTTTAGGTAATGAATAGAAAACTGCTTTTAAAACTAAATTCGGACTTTATGAATGGTTAGTCATGCCATTTGGTTTAACTAATGCACCCAACACTTTCATGAGGTTGATGAATGTGGTTTTATGTGCTTTCATTGGTAAATTTGTGGTGGTTTACTTTGATGATATCCTTATTTACAGCAAGTCATATAATGAGTATCTTGAACATTTGCGTGCTGTTTTTAATATCTTGCACGATGCATGTTTATTTGGTAACCTTGAGAAGTGCACCTTTTGCACCAATCGTGTGTATTTTCTTGGTTATGTTGTTACTTCGCAGGGCATTGAGGTGGACGAGGCAAAGATTGTTGCCATCATGAGCTGGCCACTTCCGACTACGGTCACACAGGTTTGGAGTTTTCTTGGTCTCGCAGGTTTCTACCGGCGTTTCGTGCGGGATTTGAGCACCATTGCGGCACCTCTCCACGAGTTGACAAAGCATGGAGTGCCGTTTCAATGGGGACCAGCACAACAACAAGCTTTTGATGTTCTCAAGTCGAAGCTCACACAAACACCATTGCTGCAACTTCCTGATTTTGAGAAGACCTTCGAGCTTGAATGTGACGCGAGCGGCATTGGCATTGGAGGAGTGCTAATTCAAGGAGGTAAACCTGTTGCCTTCTTTAGTGAAAAATTGCATGGGCCTTCGCTGAATTATTCTACATATGACAAAGAACTTTATGCTTTAGTGTGTGTCTTGCAACAACATTACCTATGGTCTAAAGAATTTGTCATACAATTAGATCATGAGTCTTCGAAGTATCTTAAAGGACAAGCTAATCTGAACAAATGTCATGCTAAATGGATTGAGTTCATAGAATCATTTCCTTACATCATTAAACATAAGAAAGGGAAAGACAACGTGATTGCTGATGCTTTATCTAGACGTTATACCATGCTGTCCCAAATTTCTCATAAAATCTTTGGTTTGGAAACCATAAAGAGGTTGTATGCTACTGATTTGGACTTCAAAGATGCCTTTGAAAATTGTAGAGAGGGAAGAACGTGGCAAAAATTCCTGTTGCGTGAAGGACTTCTCTACCGTGCTAACAAGCTGTGTGTTCCAGCTGGCTCTGTTCGTCTTTTGTTGTTGCAGGAAGCACATGGAGGTGGTTTGATGGGACATTTTGTTGTTAAAAAGACAGAGGATGTTCTGGCCGCTCACTTCTTTTGGCCATGAATGAGGCGTGATGTGGAGCGCTACGTTTCACGTTGCACGACATGCAACAAAGCTAAGTCTCGACTTAACCCACATGGTCTTTATATGGCTCTTCTTGTTCCTAGTGCACCTTGGGAGGATATTTCAATGGACTTTGTTTTAGTATTGCCTAGAACAAAGAGGGGGAGGGATAGTGTCTTTGTGGTTTTTGATCGTTTCTCTAAAATGGCTCATTTTATACCCTGCCACAAGACCGATAATGCTTCACATGTTGCTGATTTGTTCTTTAATGAGGTTGTGCATTTGCATGGTGTTCCCAATACTATTTTTTCTGATAGGGATGCTAAGTTTTTGAGCCACTTTTGGAGAACTTTATGGTATAAATTGGGAACGAAGTTGCTGTTTTCTACTACTTGTCATCCACAAACTGATGGGCAAATGGAGGTAGTTAATCGTACCTTATCTACTATGTTGTGGCCTGTTTTGAAAGACAATTTGAGGTTGTGGGAGGAGTGTTTGCCACATATTGAATTAGCTTATAACAGGTATATTCACTCCACAACCAAGTTAAGTCTGTTTATGGTAGTCTATGGTTTCAATCCTCGTGCTCCAATTGATTTGCTACCTTTACCACATACTGAAATTGTGAACTTAGATGCTACACAACGTTCTGAATTTATTCTTAAGTTTCATGAAACTACTAAGTTACAAATTGAGAAAACGAATGAAAAGTATCGCATTGCTGCTAGTAAAGGTAGGAAGGAGGTAAAATTGGAACCCGTGATTTGGTGTGGGTTCATTTGAGAAAAGATAGGTTCCCAGATTTGAGGAAGTCCAAACTCATGCAACGTGCTGCTGGACCTTTTAAGGTTCTTGAGAATATAAATGACAATGCATATAAACTTGAGTTGCCTCCCGAGTTTGGGGTTAGTTCCACATTTAACATTTCAGATTTGAAGCCATACTTGGGTGAGAAACATGAGCTTGAGTCGAGGACGACTCCAATTCAAGGGGGGGGGGGGGTGGATGATGAGGACATCTGTCCTCTGCATACAATGCAAGGACCGATCACTAGAGCACGTGCACGACAATTGGATCTCTAGGTACGTTCTAACCTTGTCAATTGTTTTTCAGAACTTACACTTGTTTTCATGCATGTTTTATTGATTAGGAACAATGGAGAGGACCAGCAAGGTCTTGGAGGAGTCCAACGAGTCAAAGAGGAGGAGATAGGACGTACGCACCAAGGAGGAGCCCAAGTCCAACTCAACTTCGACTCCACCTTGGGTTCCAGGAGCTGACTTCACCAAAATTGACGCCCCAGACATATACAGAGTCGGATTTAGACATTCTATATATGGTTGGAACCATGATTTCATAAAGCTTCCAATGGAACCAGCCCCAAATCAAAATTCCTTCTAAGTTGACAGGAATCAGCAAAACAATTGGGTGTCCAGAATCTGTCCGGTGCTGCACCACCGTCTTTTGGGGTGCTGGCCTGTGTATCGTGTGGAAGCCCATTAGGGTTGCGTTCAGGGGTCTTGCACGCCCCTAAACTCCTATGTATACAGCATATGTCACCACATTAGTGTTGGGTTTTGCTTAGATACAATCTGTCATTGAACAGTGTCGCCGATCATCGGTTGTGAGACCCCAATTTTGTGATCAATTCAGTTTTGATTGCAACTTCTCTGTTCTTGCTTGTGTTCTTGATTGCGCTTGCAGGGATAAGCCTTCGTGGCGAGGTCATTCATGTGACACGGGTGATAATCAGCGGAGCAGTGGTGTAGTGATTGCGGGGTTTCGTTTGTTCGGAGCCTTGGATCATCAACGTCGAGATCTCCACCCAATCAAGTTTACCATACCTCTCGGAAGATCGGGACTCATCCTCCTATCAGTCGGTATCCGAAGATACCCCTGGACCCGGTAGTTTAGGGCTCCATCGTGGAGCGTGAAGAGGTGGCGGCGGCAAAAGTCAAAGATGTCACCAAACATGTTGCTGCGCAATTCGTGAGAGATTGAGGTCGGCAGCCTCTAGGTAGGGACGTCTTTGTATCCGGGGCTCGCCCCTTTGTAAATATATTTCAATAAATTTGAATTTATTTTTGGCTTCTTGGCTTGTCTTGTGCTTCTCATAATGTCGCCCGAGTCCTTAGCTGTGTAAGGGCTTAAATAACTTTTGCCGAGTTTGTTAGTTTTTGAATAACCAACGATTGCACAGTTGATATGGACGATCTGTCGTCAGTTGACGTATTGCCTATGGAACCCCCTTAGAGCCCCCCTGATAGATGTGGCCAGGTGACTGGGCACACCTACCACTTGATCGTAAGATGTCTTCGACGAGCCCCCAGCAGAGCGGGGGAGTTTTAGTGGATGGCCTAAGATAAAAATCCACAAGTGCACAAAAACTGTCATGTAGCATTTCACCCAAGAGTATTCCCAAGGGTATCGTATTTATGGCAAAGGAAGGTGGTAAAGTAAAGTAACACTATTCTTATGATCAAGGTATAGGGTACTAAGTGTTTATTAGAACAGGGATAAGATGATAATAAGGGTAGTGTGACACACACCTAAGCAATCTACTCTAAGGGTAAGGTTGTCATAGCAAGGGTTAGACTACGAGATGGAGTTACTCCTACTGTGCTCTAATTACTCGTATAGCCTAATAAAGTACACACGAACATGCTAATGGTGAATACTAGGGCTTAGTGGTCCAACATCTTGGGCACGGGCTTACCCTGGTCTGCCTGGCGACTCCTGCCAAGAGCCTACATCATAGACGAACATGGAGGATTACAACGGACGGATAGGGTTGTCACCACCTACAGCCTACCTCTACAGCCCGTGGACTACGATGCATCCAACGCTACTTAACTATCCAAGCACCACGCTTGCATGCTAAGTAAATACCTTAAGAGTTGCAACATAATATTCATCCTAAGGCAATGACTAACCTAAACATCGTTGAACCAATGTTGGATCCAAGCACTAACATATTCATATTAACATAATCATATTACTATCTAATTAGACTATAGTGGTGGTGTATGATGTTTATGATAACATGATAATGGCATTATGTCTAGATCATATCAACATCTATACCTAGCACATACATGGACTCCACAACCAAACAAGGATGCTTTGCCCAAGTATATAAGTAAATAGAGACTAATAATACTATTATTATAAAGCACAAAGTCACAAAAGTAAAGAAAGATACATGAGACATACCTTTCCCAATTTGAACTTGGGACTGGAGGCTCCTCTCTACAGCCTAACCTCCACTCAGGACTTGGAGAACTAACGTATACAAGAGAGTGAACGCTCAAGTGGTGTGTGTTCAAGTGAGGGGTGAGGGGTCCTATTTATAGCTTGGAGAAGGGTCGGTTCCCGCCACCAAAAGCGCGTTAATTAGTCACCACTGACTTCTTCAATCCGGGAGGAGCCAACACGTGAAAGTTGACCGAGTTTGGAGGAAAGACCAGGTCGGCCGACTAGGGGGGTCGACTGACCTGGTAAGTCCTCCAAATGGTTTTTACTTTCTTGGGGTGACTTCTAGGTGGGTCCCATCCCTTGATATGGTTGTTACACCGTTGGATGGCCTCGGATACTTCTCTTTGTGGGCAATTGATCCATGTGGTGCCACATGTCGATGCTGGATTGGCTGGGATGATATTTTATAGGATCCATCCACTTGTTTCACTTCAATTCTATACAAAATACCTGCATGCACCAATTTCTCGAAGTACAAGTGGAAATAGGTTAAATACAAAGGTGATGCGTGCAACAAATGATATTTCCTTCACATAATTGAGTTATATTGATGGGTGAAATTGGTATAACAGCCGTCAACAAACTCCCCCAAGCTTATCCTTTGCTCGTCCCGAGCAAAGTCAAGACTTTAGGTTGATGATCAGGAGTTGCTACAATGTTCTACTTTTCAAAAGTACCATGTGCACAACAAAATACTCTACCTAGTATTGCAAAAATTGGCATGGTACTTTACCCATCTTAAGCCATTATGGGGCTTATGCCATCTCCTATTCATGGGTGGTTGAAAGATAGAACGGCAAATGCAGCACACATACCCTAGAAATCATGTTCCACTCAAATCCCTGAGAGTTCAATTTAGATTATAAGTACCTCAATTTGATTCTCTCGGTCTCTCCTTTGTGTGTAGTGGAAATATTTCCTTACCAAGGCATTTTGCCTACACTCATCCTACCACTAAATAAGGCTTGTATGTTGAGCTTGGTAGGGAATATAGTAGGCATATTTGCAACACATAATATTGCTAAGTCAAAAGAGCAAGCCTTAGGAGAAATCAATTCAAAAAAATTTGATTCAAGACTTGTGCATGTGCGATGGAATGGAGTGGATGTGGATATTTGAGATGACTCCTTTTTGTGTGGACTCTCTTATTTTGCAGGGATGAAACATGGCTACTTTTCTTTTTTTTTCTTTTTTTTTCTCATGCTTATGATGTAAGCATGCATTTTCCTTTTCTTTTTCTTTTTCTTTTTCTTTTTCTTGTAGCCATGTCTTCTACTCCCTTTTTATGCAATAAACTTTTTATAGAGTACTAAGTATGAATGATATGGAGTTTCTCTTTTTATTGTGGAATGGTGGTACGATGAGATTTTGCTTACTTCTAGTGTAGAAGTATAGCATGTGCAAGTGAAGTCTTGAATTCAAAAAGTAATGAATGAAATCTCACATAGGTCTATACTAGTTTGACAAAGCTCAATGTGAAGACAAATAGCATATGCATAAGGTCTATCAATGTAGTGTATCATATGGCTTTGGTAGGTATTTCCAATCAAATGAGAGTAACTTAAATCTTTTTAGAATTTCTCTGGAAATCTAAGTTTCACTTTCAAACTAGGAATAGCAGCCCTATCACTATATCATATCTCACAACAACTTGGAAATTGGATTAATCTTTTGCTACCCACAATTTCTAAATCAAGGAAAAAGTAATTCTAGCCAATGAAAGCAACATTTTGGAGAGTACTAAGTTTTAAACTAGGGACTTAGGAAAATTAAAATAGAGCAACTATTCATCATTTCATCTATCTGAATTCTAAACCATTCTTACTGCACATATTTTGAAAGCAAATTTACTCTACTTATTTTTAAGTTTCTATTTTTTTATATGCAAGGTGGATGATGGGTGAATGGAAAATAAATATGCAAGGGGTGTGATACAAGTTACCTCAAGTGGGGTCCTCCCCCAACCTTGTTCTTGGTCAAGGTCCGCGCTAGGGGCTGAAACCCTGATGATGGATGTAGACCATGAGGTCGGCCTAACCTTGTTGCAGCATGGCTTTGACATTGGAGGGTTGAGTGTCGATGTTGGGTTGCCTTCCATGGATTTTATGAGTGTGGTCGAGGAGAGTGTTGTCGATGTAGCTCATCCACACCTCAAGGTTCTCATAGGTTGGATGTACTTGGTTATTCCATGGCCAAGGTAATGATAACCCTTAGCTACAAAGGAATGATGTGCACTCAACATGGTTGAGTGTGTTCCATCATTCTTTAGCTTAGGTGTATCATACCTTCTTACCATAAAGAAATAACTTGTACCTCTCATGCATTGGGTGTGATCCGTCACTCCTTGGCTTAAGGTAATGATACCCTTTAGCCACGTAGGAGTGACATGTACCCAACATGTATTGAGTAGATCCGTTATTCCTTGGCTAAGGTACAACATACTTATAACCACAAAGGGATGACGTGCACTCAACATGGGTTGAGTGTGATCTATTGTCTCTTGGCTAAGGTATAAAATACATTCTAGCCACATAGGAACAACTTGAACCCAATATACATTGGATGTGATCTTGTCATTCCTTGGTTAAGGTACATCATATCTTTTAGCCACAAAGTAATAACTTACACCCAATGATGGTGGCAATTCTCTTGGGCTTGAATGAGTGCTTAGAGTAGTTAATAGCATAATGCTCTTACCTATTCATAGTTGTCCATTGGTTGCTCACGAAGGATTTCCATGTCAAATCGCTGGCCTCTTATAGTTATGGTTGACCTTCGGGATTAATTTCCGATAGGTAGCAACCATCCTAAATTACTCCTTGGCCAAGAGATATTTAAATGGAATCCTCTTAGGATTTCCAACAATCAGATCTTTGAATGCCTGCATAGTTATTTTACTCCTGCAAACTCCCTCTCTACAATAGAAAGGGATGGTTAGCTCCCAATACTTGTACAAATGAATTTTCAGGTTAGGTAACTGGATATTCATTTGTACGTACGGGGAAGAACAAGATCAAAGGTGCATTGGGTCCAATTTCAAGTGTATCCATGAACAATGCATGATTCATTGATAAGAGTAGGGCTTTATGGATAAACCAATTTGCACATTTTATAAAGCTCCAACTCATAACAATGCAAGTGATATAAATACACTATATGGATCCCTTCATCTTGTAAAATTTCTAACCATCATAGCTTTTTACAAGAGCAAATGTTTATCATGTGGATCATGGCAAACAAGATTCTTAATTTTATCCTCCTGAACATTTTTAATTTCTTGCCTAGGAATTTGAATATTAGTGATCCATGCATGAATAAGTTTCAAATCATAGTTAAGAACATCACTACTCCTAGGTTGCTACATACCAATTCAACCATTGAGTAATTCCATAAGATTTACCTAGGGAGAAAATATATAAGTCAATTTTAGCAATGCTTATGAAATTCTAGGTACTTGTTTAAATTTATTCCCAAGTAAGGTGGCATTCCTTTTTGAAGAGTCAAAAAGCGAAATGACAACACTTACTTTCGTGAGGATGCATAATAATTGAATTATAAGAAAGTGTAAACCTTCCTTATGAATGTAGGCCAAAATCATTCAATCCTAATGTAATTCCAATGATGGAAAATTTTGAACTTGTACCTCAATTGAAGAGCAGTCTTGGTTGAAGGTCATTGTGTGAGATACTCACGACCATGGATTTTGGTGTAGCCTTCATGTTTAATGTCTCCTGCCAAGTTGAGGTTGGAGTTAAATGAGCTTCATCTTGTTCCTCCATTGGACCACCATCTTGAGCATTCCTCCAACATGAGCTCAAAATGAGATAGATGGAGGGATATGCACTTGATGGGACCTTCCAACCTCTTTGCAAATTTTGTCTTTGTTGCACTAAAATCAAGAACAAACAAAACAACTCGAAAGCGGGTTACATTAGCTAAAAAGCATATTGTACCCTTTGTCAAATTGTTTTGCCCAACTTGAAGCATCTTGCAAATGCAATGAATATTTAAGGGAAATATTTTGATTTGAATTAGGAAGATGAATTCATGTGGTTACGCCCAAGGTTCATATCCAAATAAATTTATTTCCTAATTTAAAATTTTAATTTTGTGATGGTTGGAAATTTTACTTTCCAACATGCAAGTGTGAAAATTCAAACATTATAAATGCAAATGAGAAATCCAAATATGCAGTTGGTAAATGAAATATGAGATAACTACTAGTTAACCTATTGGCAAGGACTCACCAAATTTTTTGAAGTCCGATGAGTGGGACTTACCTCCGTCCATTTTAGTTCGATGATTTGTTGTCCAATTCCGGAGTTAAAGATGTGGACAACTTCTCTTGATCAGCATGCCAAATCTCCTTTGGCATGTTAGTTGGACATGTTGACCACATGATGGCCCTAGCCTCTCCGTCATCTTGATGAAGACTTGTTGATGTAGTGACGGCTTCTCCTTCATAAAGATATTCTCTTGTGAGCATGGTGAGGATTGTCCTTCTTTAGGGGTGTCACTTCGTGTGACACCCAGTTTCGAAAATAAACCAAGTGCAGTATATGTGTGCTCAGGATGTTTAACACACATACACAAGTGATTCACAAATGATAAACAGATAATTACCACAGCTCAAATTAAGTAAGTGGCTTTATTACAATATTCAAACAACCCTAAATTACAACCCTAATGATCATTATTGAACTATAACTGCAGCAGAAATACTCTAATTAAGCAACTAAGCAATCTAAGCAAAATAAGCATAAGGGTAGCGCGGCTCCAAGCAACACCACAGGCAAGTTGATGGCAGCACACAGCCTAGTACTCCGCATTATCCTCATGATACTCCCAGACATCACCTGAAACTGTTGGTGGGGGAATTGCAAGGGTGAGTACATGTCGTACTCAGCAAGTGTAGGAAAGTATGACATGTAGCTTTAACAAGACATGATAATAAACAATGGCTAATTGCTGAAAAGTACATTTGAAATGTGTAAAAAGCATTATACTATGTCTATGTGAAGTAATCCCATCATATTCCACATAATTAACATAATACAAAACCATAATCAATTATCCATCCATATACCAGATTATTACCATCATCATCATCCATGTTCATTTATCACAACTCAATCCATAACCATAACCATATCCAATATAAAACCATCCCAAATCCCAAGTTTCCCTCTAATCATGTAGGTCATCCAGGTGCTCTTAACCGGAAGCACGACTATCATGATAGTTTTTAACACTCTGTAGAGGTTGTACCACTTTACCCACAAGTTTGTGATGTCGTAACCCGTTAGTGACTAAAGGAAACCTCCCTTATGCCAATTACACTTCCTTAGGTGTATGGCCAAGAGATCACAAAATAGCCTTTACAAAGGGACTACCAGCATATTCAGACCCATTGAGGTTTCACCGGTGGCGATGCCTCTAACTGAGCACATCCTAAACCAAGGGCCCCCTCTTGTGCCGTTCGGATCCCAGGGCAGTCCCGCCACTATTGCAAGCCCAACCGACTCCCATTCCCGCTCCTCCAAATGATCTGAAACGATACGGGTAATACTCCTAATTAATTGGCTAAGCCACACCCATACTTGGCCTTGTGGTGGCACTATTGCCCTGGCTTATTCTCGCATGAACCGGTCCTTAGATCTAAGGCTAGCAAACTAGCATATCATCCAACCCATTCCACAAATTGTGCTTGCTTAGATCTCCCAAGTCCCATGTTACTAATTAATCATGTTCATCAATTTATATCATCCATAGGATCATTAGTTCATAATTAAGTCATTTGGTTGTTTTCCCATCCCAATTAATTAGAGTGAAGCAAAAAGTTAAAATACCCTTCCCGACTTTCTACAATATATCCCAAGCGACAAGGATGGTCAAACAAGACTAGTAAACACCTGTCATGGGTTTTCCAATCAATTTGACACAAGCATGCAGTTTTGCAAACAAAACATTTAAAAACAGGATCAATATGATCAAGGATACTTGCCTTGCTCCTGAGCTTGGTTAGGGTCAAAAGCTTCAAAGTTCTGGTACTGGAGATCCTCGACAGCACCCTCTAGTGCAGCACCTTCTATTCCGAGCGACAAATATGTAAGACACACAATTCAATCAAATAATGCTCATATAGTACTCAATATGCCATGATATGCATGATTAATGCAATTATATGGTAAAACTTGTTAATAAGTTGCTATTAATGTTTACCAGCTAGTTAAAAAGGTTTCTAACAAGTTTGAATAGGTTTGTGATTGACTCGAGTCAATTTGGAACTAATTCAGCACAATTCAGATTCAAAGGCCGGACTAGTCCACTACCAGGGTCGGACTAGTCCGCCCTACGCAGAACCAGCGAGTTGGGGTTTTTCTGATCCACAAGAATTTTGGAGAATCGGGGTTTAATTCACGTGGGAAAGAGAAAGTAGAAGGTATACCACGTGTCTAGAACTCTAAAGAACAGGAGTTTGGTGGCAACACTTGGATCTTAACGATCTAGGATTGGTGATGAAGAGTTGAGGGTGAATTGGTGATGAAGAACGTAAAGTTGATGAAGATTTTGATTGCTTGATCCTTATTCGAGATCTCCTTCTCCTCGTTGTTGTTGGATCTCCCCTTGGTGGCGGCTCCCACGAACTAGGGTGGTGCTTTCAATTATGGCAAAGAGATGTAAAAGTGGGGTGTTGGGTTGTTTATATAGGGGTGGAGGTGTAGGGTTTGATGGATTTCGAGTTTGGGGGTGGGTGGAGGCAGGTGTGGGGTCCCACATGGGCTCCAAAAAGGTAAGACACGATGTCCTAGGGCCCACTTAAGGTAAAAATACAAAACAAGTCGTGGAGGAAAAAATTGAATCGGAGTTGCGAATACCGAACAAGGCCGCACAAGACCGGACTAGTCTGATAGCTAGTCAGAGAGAAAACGGAAAAGTCTGGCCAAAATCGGACAAGTACAAAAATGGAACAGAGACTTTTCGGACTAGTCTGCAGCAAAACGGACAAGTCCGAAATCTCAACAGAGGTGTAACCATACTAGTCCGGGGTACAAACCGTACAAGTCCGTAGTACCCAGGAAAAACTATAGAGAGTTAGACCAAACTAGTCCGGGGTCCATGTCCCAACAAGTCTGCTCTTACAATAGGTTTTAATTTGTCTCTATGATTATAATTCATTTTAAACTTATTTCTTTTTGTGTTGCTTGATGTTAAACATGTACAATAATGTACGCAATGATGATGGATGAAAGTGAGGGTGTTACACTTCGACCTTCTTGATATTCCTTAAGGTCAACCCATACTTTGATCATGGATCAAAAGCTTTCTTGGGCATGATGACATGTGGACTCCACAATCAAACAAGAAACGCTTCATCCACAATGTCACTTGCCCTAGGTTGCATGGGCTTGGTCGAAAGATAGGAATTCCAACAAGTGATTGTGGGATATCTTGGATCTTGAATGCTCTTCAAGTTTCTTGTCCTTGGCCAAGAGCTTCATGTAAATGTTGTATTGATTTCTTGCTTGGCCATGGACAAGATACTTCAAGGTAGGATAGTTGAACTTAAATCCCTTGAAATCCCCATAGCCTTTTTGACTACAAGGGTGATTTTGATTCTACCCTTGACCTCCTTGTGAATGGTAGCCATTGGAGTTGTTGTTTGGAAGGAAGAATCCCCATGGGTCTTAGGGAAATGATTCCCCAAGTGGTCCATGTTGACATAGATTTTCACAAATAATGTGAATATCCATGTCTTGGATAATTCCAAACACTTCTCCGTTGGCTTAATCTTCATGATACTTCAATGGGAGGTGTAGTTCCATAGCTAGCATGTTCACCATGTTAAGTGGTGTGCATGCCAAGATAAGGGAACTAGAGCATTCTTCAATCCGTCCCTTGAGTAGAAACCATATTCTTTTCCATGATGAATGAGAATAGGACTCCTTTAGCTCCAGCATGAATGCGCTCATGGATTGGTAAGGCCAACAAATTACATGAGTGTTGGATGAAGAGCCAACTATGTAGGATCGAAGAGCACGTGTAAAGCTACCGGAGGGGGTGAATGATAGATTAAAACTTTTCAGCGGAAGCAACAAAAAACCTGTCGGTGGGTAAATCTGGCAGATCTTCTGACACTACTGTTAGTAGTTCGTGGAGTTTATAGTTCGGTAATGGGCGCGCAGAGATTCAAGAGATGGTGGCAAATTAACACAGAGGTTTACGTGGTTCGGGCCGCCTGAGCATAATATCCTACTCCACAGGTGTGTTGATGTTGTATTGAGCAAGTGAGTATGTGCCTCGAGAGCCCAGAGAGAGATAGATCCCCCTGTGTATCGTCGACCAGTCCTTTTATAGTACAAGGACCGGTCGTTACACAGTTAGCCTAGCCCGACATGTGGCCCCGGCGGTTACTAATGTTTGATACACAATAAATGAGGTTAATTTCCCTTAATAGCGTGGTAACGGGCCTTAACAATGTCGTTACTAGTATTAAGGGCCTTCCAATCGTGTGTCATTAATATGGTATTAATGACACTTAATCGGGTCTTGAAGTTTTTGATTGCCCCTTGAAGGTTCGAGCCATTGGGGGTCCACCAGTCTGATTGTTGAGGTTGAAGGTCGGCGGTTAGGACACGTGGCATCTCCGGAGCTTACCGTCGTGGACGGGTATGTCCGGTGCTGTTGGAAGTGTCGGTACTGGAGCTTCCCTCTGTCTGGGGTTAGGTCCGGGGGTGCCATACTGGTATCTAGTCCGGAGCTTTCCCATGTGTGGGCGATAGCTCCGGTCTTATGATACACGTGGCGGCCCTGGGACTAACCATGTCAGGGAAGCAGGTCCGGTTACGGCTGACATGTGGGGCCTTCAGAGGTCTTCAAATCTGGTAGATGAAGTTTCCTTGTGATCTTTGCAATCCCAAGGGGTGTTTGGTACACAGGGTACCGACAGTGGCCCCCTGGGCCCAAATCTGGGAGAGACCTTTTGGATGAAGTCATTCTGCCGGAGGTGGGTCCATTCTTCGGTTTTTGAGTCGTGACTTCAAGGGTCTTCGGATGTGCCGTTGGCGGTAGTTCATAGTTAAACTAACACCGCGTGGCATATCGTGGATGCGGTAGGTGAGATCTTAGCATGTGGATCTCACGCAATTGAAGGTCTCCGGTTCTCGAAACAAAAATCGTATCGATTCCGCGCGCCCTAGCAGGCCGCCGCCTTCGGGTTTCCCGCCTTTCATGATGACAACCGTTTGCCTGGGATAAGGACCTCGACTTGATCGTCGGGGTGGCCCCGAGCCCCCTTGTCATTGGTAGGGTGAAGTTTTTGACTGGTATCGTCGGCTCCTCTGCGGTTTCCATCCAAGCGTTGCGGGGGCTTACTTAAGAAGGAAAGCACGCACCGTTTTGGGGGTTCTTTACGCCTTTCATTCGAACTTGAGCTCAAATCCTCCAAACTTTCACTTGCTTTTCCTCTCTCGCCCCGCTGTGCTGCGATGGAGTTGGGTCTTCGCGAGAGCCGCCTGAAGACTGACGGTGATTTGAAGAAGGTCCAAGACCTCATGGGGTGGTCCCTTGACTTCTTCAACCACCTGGTCCGCGTTGGCAAGCTTCCTTTTGTGAAGGAGCATGCCGGCGACATGGTGTACTTCTCCGCGTATGCCATGGTGGGACTGATCCCACCTTTCTCCACTTTTTTCTTGATGCTGCTCGACTTCTATGGTCTGCAGTTGTACCACCTTGGCCCCCACTCCATTCTTCTGGTGTCGATCTTTGTCCACTTCTGCGAGATGTGGGTGGGCATTCCCCCCTGCGTTGAGCTCTTCCGCACCTTCTTCACCGTCCAGACCACCAGCAAGAGTGATGAGTACCTTGGCTTCTATTATTTTGTGAAGCGCAAGAAGTGCCTGTACAAGTACTTGCGGTCGTTCCCTTCTGGGAAGTGGGACGACTGGAAGAAGGATTGGATCGTCATCAGGGTGGAGGAGCATGAGAAGTTGGAGCTGCCCGAGGGCCTCCCCAACGTCGACACTGCAGCTTGGAGCCAAGCTCTAGTGTTATCGGACGCCTTCAACCTTGCTCTGACCAGGATCTGCCAATGCGTGGAAGGAGGGGTGACTCCTCAGGCGGTATTTTCAACTTCCTGACCAACAGGTGGGCTCCACTGAAGAATAAGGAGAAGCTTGCTTGGGCCCTCAACAGTGTGCTAGACGACGACCGGATCGAGAACAGTTTGAAGTCCAACATGGAGGGCGCAACATTGGAGTTTCACCTCAAGGAGTTCCAGCACGGCATCGACATCGAGGGTGACGACCTGACTCTGCAAGCGGCTTTCCTCCCTCTGAACATGGAGGCAGAGTTCGGCAGAGAGCTCCGGTGGAAGATGCAAGTGCTTGACGACCTTGGTGTTGTTGAGAGGCGTTCAATCACTAGGTTGGCGATCTCCGGAGCTTCCGAGGGTGGTCCCCCTTCCATCCCGGAACAGAGAGTTGAAGTCGTGGGCAAGGGCAAAGAGTTGGCCGAGCCCTCAAGCCGTAAAAGGAAGATGAAGCACTCTGATGGGAGGTCCGTCAGACCTGCTCCTTCCACGGCGGCTCCTTCTCCCAGGAGGGGAAGGTCTTCATCGGCGGCAACTACTCCAGCATCGACATCTCCCCGGGGTGCTAGCTCCGGCCATGTGGCTCCAGTACCAGGGCCAGCTGAAGGCTCTCGGTCTGGAGGTCCTTCCCGGTCGAGGGGGGCCTCAACCCGAGTGACGCTGACAGCAGCAGCAAGCTCCGGGGAACCTTCCGGAGCCACCACGCCAGTGGCGACAGGGTCTGGCTCTGAGCGTCCGTAAAAGAGGTTCCGTGCTAACTGGTGCAGAAGCCTTCTGAGGTAATTTTTGATTTTTTTACCTCAGTTGATTATTTTTTGTTGTAAATGTGTTTTGAGTTTCTTCGTCCTTCATCCACAGAGTGCCTAAGAAAAGGGTTGAAGCTCCGGTTCCTGCAGCAGCAGCTGAGGATGTGCAGGTAGAAACTCCAGCTCCGATTTCAGTGCCGCCCCAAGAGGTGGCTGAGGCTGCGGGAGCTCCAGCGCTGGCTGTCGTGGTCTTGGACCTCGACTCATCCCCAGAATCTCCCGTGGTAGCGCCAGACCACGGGAATGAATATGTACCAGCGGCACCAGCTCCGGAGGTTGAAGCTCCGGGCTCATATGCTGAAATGATGGACGCTCCAGCCTCAGAGCCGGAGGTTGCTGCAATTCCGGCCCTAGAGTCGGATGTTGTTGAAGCCCCGGCAATCGAGCTGATGGTTGATGAAGTTTTGGTGATAGAGTCGGGTGTTTATGAAGTCCCGGCGCTCGAGTCGGCTGTCGAGTAAGCTCAGGCGGTAGAGCCGGTTGCTGCAGAAGTTTCGGTGGTAGAGCCGGTCATGGAAGAAGTATTGGCGCCTGTGCCAGTTGCTGTAGAGGTTCCGGCGCTCGAGCCCATGGTGGTCGAGGCGTCAGCACTGGAACCGGCGGTGGAGGAGGCGCCAATGTCGGAGCTGAATGTGGCTTCAGCTTCGGCGGAATCTTCTATTCCTGCCCCAGAAGCAGTTGTCCTGGAGGTGCCCGCACCTGAGCCAGGGTGCCAAGATGAAGCTGCCGGCCCCCCGCCTGAGGGGCCAGTTGTTGATGACCTGGCGGCGGGACCTTCGGAGCCAATTCCGGAGGTCGAAACTTCTACTGCAGGACCTTCCTTGGCGGCGGTCAAGGCTATTCTGAAGGACTGCCCTAGTGTTGTGGGAGCTCAGGGGACCACTCTTGTGGAGTGGGACCCCATTTTTGTCATGGAGAACCCGCTGGAATCGGCGGAGATGACCCTGACAGGTCCTGACCCGATCCCCTTGTCATTGTCTATTGACAACGCCTGCTCCAGTCTTCATCAGGTCCAGCTGGCTTTCTACCACGACAGCAATGCCCTCGAGGAGGAGCGCCAAACTCTTAGGAGGTGGCGCAACCGGCTCCATTTCGAGACCAAGCTGGCGCAGTCGAGGCTGGCTGACGACAAGGAATGGGTGCAGAGGGAGAAGGTCTGCCTGGAATATTGGGGTAAGCTGCTGGATGAGAGGGAAAGCATGACGCGATCCCTTGACAACCAGTCCCGGGCCATCTACGAGCAGGCCAAAGATGCTAATAGCGCAGCGGATGATCACCAGGAGAGGCTCGATGCCATCCACGCTAGTCTCGTCAAGCGTCGGGAGGCTCTTGAGGAGCGGGAGAGAAAGCTCGAGAATGAAGAGCAAAAACTCCTGGAGCTGCGGGACGACGTTGTGAAGAGGGAAGAAGAGCTTACTCAGAGGCTAGCTCTGGGTGACAAGAGTCTCGAGGAGCGCACCAAGAAATTGGAGGAGCGCTGCGAGAGAGAGGAGAAGAAGGCCTGGGAGCGAGGGCAGGAACTCCACAGGAGGGAGAATGTCGTTGCTGCTAGGGAGAAGAAAGTGCAGGGCCGGGAGAAGGACCTGGTCGACTACCGGAACAAGATCCACCTCCGGGAGGAAGAGCTCGGAAAACTCGAAAGGCAAGTTGCTGAAAAGATTCAGCAGAATGCCAAAGAGGTTGAGTGCCTTGCCCGTGAGAATTCAGAGCTTGCGGCGACCAGAAGATCCTTGGAGGAGATGCGAGGCTCGAGGACTGTGGAGTCCTAAAAAGTTTGGGACTTCCTGGGCAAAGCCAACGACGCGCTGACACCAATGGGTTTTAGTCCCGTGCGTCCAGATGATCCGGAGCCGGAGCTGGACCTGGCGTTGCAGGCGTTGAGTTCAGCAGGCAACAAGCTCTCCAAGATGGGCGATGTCATCGCGGACCAGCTGGAAACCGAGGGACAATCCCTGGCAAAGAACGTCGCAGAATTCGTGTTGACGTGCTACACAAGTCGGGACCCTCAATTCCCCCTGGATCCAGTGCTTGAAGGCCCCATTGATGGAGAGGGAGAAGCCGCCCAAGCCAGCGTGTAAGAGGTTGCCCAGAAGGTCACCTCGTTCTTCCATAGGGTCTAGGACTCTCTCTTTGTAGCTCCCGCTTGTATTCTCTCTTCTTTTTCTCCAATTTTGTAATCTCTTGTCTCCAGATGAATGAAATCCAAGTTTTTTGTGAATTTAATTTTTTTGTCTTCAACACCTTTATCGCACTTGGCCCCCTGGTAGATGTACACAATTTGATTGTGAACATGTACCAAGAGGATGTAATAGTTGTAGAACGTAGGTTTGAAGTCTTCAATAGTGAAGGCCCCCTGAGGTTGTCGGAGCTTAGTGGCTCCAGCATTGACCATTGTCAGAGCTTAGTAGCTCGGGCAGTAGTCTCCATCAACGCGTAAAGCATCGACGGTTAGTCCTCTGGGGTGTCGAAGCTTGGTGGCTCCGGCAGTGACCTCTGTCAGCACGGGGTGTGTCGATAGCAGACTCCACTCTAGAGTCTTCCCACCATCTTTTCTTTACATTGACGGCTAGCCCCCTAGCTTTACCTAAGCTGAGTAGCTCCAGCGACGATCGCTATCAATGTTTGAACATCGACCACAAGCCGCCTAGAGGATGTCAGAGCTTTGGTAGCTCCGGCTTCATTCACCATCATCATGAAATATTTATTTTTCCTACACACTTAAGTCAAGAAAAACAGTAAAATCCATTTTCCTATCTATAACTTCATTGTGACTTACTATTCCCGAGAAATTTTTAGTTCGAACACAATTTTAAATACAATCAAGTGCACTGCCTTGTTTCCTTCAGATCTGACCGTTTCTGGACTCGCCTTACTTCGGCCTGTCAGGGTGTAGGTAGAGTGGCGTACTTAGGGTGCATGACCAGGCTAAGTCGATAGCACACTCCGGCCATAGATTGGCTTGGCGGCATTCAGACAAGTAGACCATCAACAATGTTTGGACCCAGAAGAATAGGTGATGCAACTCGAATTGTACATGAACTAGTCGAGCTAAAGTTTCTTAAGAACTGCACAACTTTGTTATAGACAAGAAAGATAAAAATAAAAAATATTGAGCATGTACAAAGTAAATGCACGTGGAGTCTGTTTTCACATAATGACGTCTTTCATTATAGGTCCGGGGTACAGGGGAAACAAGTACGCTCTTAGGGTACGGAACCAGACTAAGTGTGTTTCGTTTCTCGTTTGACCCAAGGTAGCTAGCTACACTTTTAGTTCTGAGACTGTGAAAAGTGTTGCATGGACGTTGCGGACCTAATGGGGTAGGTCTGGCTGTCCTCCCGGAGGAGCTACCCGACTCTGTACAATGACTCTATAACATACATCACATGTAATTATAGACTCACCTCCGTGATATTAAGCGTAGAACTTACGGAGGTGCTCAATGTTCAAAGGATTAGGGAGAGGTGTCCCATCCTCGATTGCCAAGCGAACGCATCCGGGATGGGATACTTTGATCACTCGGAAGGGTCCTTCCCAGCTGGGGGAAAGTTTGTTTAACCCTTCTCTGGATTGTATTCTCCGTAGCACCAGATCGCCTTCCTCGAGCAGACGGCTGTGAACATGCCGTTGGTGATAGCGCCAAAGAGCTTGGCGGTATCGGGCATTCCAAACAGCTGCTCGTCACCTTCCCTCTTCAAGGAGGTCAAGGTATTCACGCTGGAGCTGGTCCTGCGTGGCTTCGTTGAAGGTCCGGACCCGGAGCGACCCCAAGTTGATTTTCGGAGGAAGGACTGCTTCAGCTCCATACACCAGGAAGAAAGGTGTCTCTCCAGATGACCGTTTTGGAGTTGTCCTGTTGGCCCATAGAGTGGGCGGAAGCTCTTCGATCCAGTTGGCTCCATGTTTTTTCACGCGCTCATATGTGCGCGTCTTGAGTCCTTTTAGGATTTCTGCATTTGCTCTCTCGGCCTATCCATTGCTTGTCGGGTGAGCTACAGAAGCGTAGCTAACTTGAATGTCGAGGTCTTCGCAATATCCTTGGAAAGCAGAGCTTGTGAATTGGGTCCCATTATCTCTTACGATTTTGTTCGAGACTCCAAATATGCATACGATGGATCGCAAGAAGTTGATAGTTGATTGCTTGTTTATTGTCACAACTGGAGTTGCTTTCGGCCATTTGGTGAATTTGTCAATGGCAACATACAGGAACTTGGATCCTCCGACGGCTCTTGGGAAAGGTCCCAAGATGTCCATCCCCCACACAGCGAAAGGCCATGTAGGAGGTATCATTTGTAGAGGTTGAGCTAGTGTGTGAATTTGTTTCGCATGAAACTGGCATGCTTCACATTTATTCACCAGCTCAGTTGCATCCTGGAGCGTTGTAGGCGAGTAGAAGTCATGCCGGAAGGCTTTACCAACCAGCGTGCGGGAAGACGTGTGGTTCCCACACTCGCCTCCATGGATTTCCGTGGGGAGCTCACGACCTTCTTCCCTTGTGATGCACCACATTAGGATGCCGTTGGCATCGCGCCGGTAGAGATCCCCTTCTACCAACGTGTATCTTTTAGCCAATCTGCCTATCCGGTCAGCGGATACATCATCATCAGAAAGGATATTGTCTTTCAAGTAGCTCCGGATCTCCGAGATCCATGCATTGGAGCTAGCTTAAGCATTTGAGTCTTGCGTGCTAGGTTGCTCGGAGCTTCCGGGAGCACCTACGACCCTTGATGGCTGCCATGGTAATAGGACCATTGGGACCGCACGCTTCGGGATGCTAGTCTCGCCCCCTTCGCTCAGTTCGGCGGCTGAGCTGTGGGTTTTGACAACCTCCGGACGAAGGTTCTGTCGGGAGCCGGAGCTCCGGTTGACGCTTTTGTCCAGAGTTTGTCAGCTTCAGCGTTATGGAGACGCTAGACATGGTGGAGGTCCAGGACTTCAAAGTCCTTCTGAAGCCTCTGGACTTCAAGGAGATAAGCAGCTAGTTGGGGATTGTTGTAGGAGCATTCACCCTTCACCTGTTTAATGATGAGCTATGAATATCCCTTGACCAACAGCTGATTGACACCATATGATAGTGCCACCTTTAGTCTGTAAATGAGTGCTTCATTCTCCGCCATGTTGTTGGTCGCCTTGAAGTCAAGGTGGACCATGTATTTTACCTTCTCCCCGGTTGGAGCGAGGAGAAGGACTCCAACTCCGGCCCCCTGCTTTTGCATGGAGCCGTCAAAGTAGAGAGTCCAGTGAGGCTTGGTGAAGACCGGAGCCTTGAGTTCCGGCTTCTGCTCACTAGGGCCCCCAGGGTTTGATGGAGAGGGGGTTCATTCTGCCACAAAGTCTGCCAGTGCTTGACTCTTGATCGCTTGTCTTGGGACGAATTCAAGATCGAATTCGGCCAATTCCGCTGCCCACTTTGCAATGTTCCAAGTGGAATTGGGATTATGCAAAATCGCATGCAGTGGATAAGAGGTCACCATTGAGACCTTATGAGCTTGGAAGTAATGGTGAAGCTTCCTGGAGGCGATAAGAACTGCATCGAGCAGCTTATGCACCTCTAGGTATCGAGTATTGGCATCATGGAGTACTTCGCTGATGAAGTACACTGGGCGTTGGACTGTCCGGACCCTCTCGGGGGGGCTCGAAGCTTCTTCCTCATCGACCCGGACCCTCTCGGAGGGGTCCAGACCTTCTTCGGGGACCTCCGGGTCCTTGCAGAAGGAACCTGGAGCTTCTTCCGGAGTAACCCAGACCCTCCCAGAGGGGTCCAAATCCTCTTGTTCAACAAGAGTAACTCCTTGTAGATCCAAGTCTGGGGGCTGGGACCCAGACTCGCCTTCAGGTGGCTCCGGACCCTCCCGGGGGGTCTGGATTCCTGAGCCGGAGATGGTTCTGGTCTCTTCGCAACCAGGACCATGCTAACAACTTCGTTAGTTGCTAAAATGTAAAGCAGTAGAGGCTCACCAGGATTCGGAGCTACCAAGGTTGGTAGGGTGGTGAGGAGCTGCTTCAGCTCTTGGAATGCCTTTCCTGCTTCTTCAGACCATTGGAATGGTCTGGACTTCCTCAATAGCTTGAAGAAGGGAAGTGCCTGTTCCGCCAGTCTTGAGATGAACTGGCTGAGGGCGGCCAGACATCCAGTCAGCTTCTGGACGTCCTTGATGCGGGTTGGTGGCCGCATATCTTTAGTGGCTTTAATCTTCGCCGGATTCCCCTTTATGCCCCGGTGGTTTACCAAGAATCCAAGAAGCTTTCCGGAGCTAACCCCGAAGACAAACTTTTATGGGTTCAGCTTTGTGCGGGTGACCCGCAACTTGTCGAAGACAGCTTGCAAGGTGTCAAGAAGTGACTCCTTGTCCTTGATTTTGACGACGATGTCATCAACATACACTTCCACTACGTCTCTGATGATCTCTCCAAAGGTTTTGTACATAGCTCGTAGAAATGTTGAGGTTGTATTCTTGAGACCAAATGGCATGGCAGTATAACAATACAATCCATCTACTGTGATAAAAGAAGTATGCTCTTCATCTTCCCTAGACATTCTGATTTGATGGTACCCAGAATATGCGTATAGGAAAAACATTAATTCACACCCGGAGGTGGAATCCACTATCTGATCTATTCTAGGTAGTGGGAATGGATCTTTTGGACATGCCTTATTCAGTGTTGTGTAGTCGATACACATCCAAAGCTTCCCGCCGGCCTTGGGTACAACGACTGGGTTTGCCAACCATTTTGGGTGGAAGACTTCTCAGATGAATCCAGCTTCGAGCAACTTCTTCACTTCCTGTCGTATGAAGTTCTATCACTCTACTAATTGCTTCCGAGGCTTCTGATGTACAAGCCGAGCGTTAGGATAGATCTTCAAATTATGCTTGATCACTTACCTAGGGATCCCAGGCATTTGCGACGGCTATCAGGCAAACATGTCAACGTTAGCCCGGAGGGAAGTGATGAGCGTGAGTTCCTATTTGTCATTCAGACCTCCTGATATACGGGTGGTCTGAGCAGCATCGGAACCAATTTGGACGACTTTGACGGGAATGTCGGTGTCGCCGCTTGGATGCACGCGAGGTGCGGAGGTTGAGCCTCGTTGACGAATGATCGGGGGTTTTGGAGCTTGCTCCTTCCTGGACTCTTCCTCCTGCGCTACAGCAAGCCCGTGAAGTTCTTCCAGAGCAGTCACTCCGGCAGTGCGGTCTTCGCGGATTCAGAGAACACCAGCTGGTATCGGCATCTTCAACACCAAGTAACCATAATGAGCCGCAACCATGAACTTGTACAGGGCTGGCCTGCCCAGAATGGCTTTAAAGGGTAAGTTGATCTGAGCAACATCAAATACCAACTTTTCAGTGCGATAATTCTCCCAAGTCCTAAAGGTCATGGGGAGAGTAATTGCACCAAGTGGTGTTATGGCCCCCGGACCTACTCCAGAGAAAGGTTAGGAGGGGCGAAGGTCTGAAGGTCAGAGCTGAAGCTTGACCAAAGCTTCGAAGCTTATGAGGTTCAGCCCCGAACCTCCGTCCACCATTACATGGTGGAGTTGGATGTTGTTGATGTTCAGAGATACCGTCAATGGGAGTTGACCAGCTCCGATCATATTCTGAGGGCAGTCTAACGCGTCGAAAGTGATGGCAGTATCCATCCACTTCCCGTGCGGCTCCGCCCTAGCGGTGGGAGCCACCGAAGCCATGTCCTGTCGCATGGTCTTGAGGACACGGCGGGAGGTGATGTCCCACGAATCACCAAAGATGGTGTTCATGGTCTTCCGACGTTCATTGTCGGAGACGTCGGAGTCGTCATCGACGGAGGTGTATACAGCCTTCAGGACCTTTTTAGGGTCCTGAAAACCTAACTCCTCTTCAGCCAGAGCTTCGTCGACTTTCTGTTTTCCTTCCCTTTGTCGGAAAGGAACTTCTTCCCGGCGCTTGTTGTAACGCTCGACAAGGTTCTGGACCTCTCAGCAATCTTTCAGATTGTGGCTGTTTGACTTATGTATAGGACACCACGTCTTGGAGTTGCCGCCATCTTTAGATGAAGGTCGAGGTCGTTTCTCGGGGCGTGGCCCCCGGCCACCCGGAGCTACAGCAGCTGCAGCAGTAGGTGTGCCAGCCGACGGCTTTTTCTTGCCGTTGGACTTTTTCTTCTTTTTGCCACTCCCGGAGGTAGTGGCTTCGCCCTTGGAGGATTTTTTTATCCTCCGGAGGTGGTTTGGAGTGCATTTCACGTCCCTCCGCAGCTTTGGCACACTTGTCTGCCAAACTGAAGAACTCCGTGATGCTGGTGATCTCCTTGATCGCCAGCTTCTCCAGCATCTTCTTGTCTCGTACGCTGTCTAAATGCCACAATAACATAGGCGCTAGAGATAGAAGGAATAGTGTTCCGTACTTGGGAGAACCGCTGGATGAAGGAATGCAAAGATTCTCCCCCCTTCTGCGTTACAGCAAAAAGGTCCAGTTCAGTGCCTGGTCGGGTGTATGAACTCCCGAAATTGGTGGTGAACAGTTGGCACAATTCCGCCCAACTATTGATGGAGTTGGACGGGAGGCTCATGAACCAGGACCTGGTGGTCCCAGTTAAAGCCACGGGGAAGTAGTTGGCCATTACGGCCTTGTTACCTCTGGCTGCAAGGATTGCAGTGGAGTAAATTTGGAGAAACTCAGCGGGATTGACAGTTCTGTCAAATTTCTCCGGCAGGTGAGGCCGGAACTTTTGTGGCCATCTGACCATGCGTAGATGCATGGCCAGGGCAGAACAGCCTCCTCCTACTCCCTCAGGAGCAGGACTGTCCCGAGCCACTCGCCTTTCACGAGCACGCTCGATATGGACGCGGTCGTCCTGCTGACGGTAGCGGCGATCAAGCTCCGCCCAGAGGTCATGAGTTGAAAGCCTCGTTACTGTATGGGTGCGCCGCTGTAAAATCCCAAACTTTTGAAACTTTTGTCTCCAATGAATGGCACATGAAATAATAGTTTCAAACATGTACATTAAAGACTAAGGTCATATGAGAGCCAATAAAATTCATATGGACATGAGTAAAAATGTTAATGTGAAACTCTAGTTAAAATTTTGGATTCCTTTTGAATTCAGCTAAGCTCAAATTTCTAAAGGTCTTAAATTTTACATTTAAACACCTGAAATTATGTGCTTTGCTCACAAGGGAAATCAAAAGAAATAAAACAAACATGTGTGAATAAAAGTATATATGGAAATGTACAAAATATTCAAATCAATGATCAAGACTTGAGTAACCAAAAAGAAATAACATAATGGAGGGGATAAGAGCAGAGTGGGGCCCACCTGTAAGAGGAACCCAAAGCAAAACCGCTCTGTCTCACCTCACGGACCCATGTGCGCCAGCGCTGAGCAGCAGCGGCATGCAGGTCTCCACCGCGACCTCCAGCACGACGGGTTGCCTCGTGCATGGGCGCCACCGAGGGCCCGGAGCCACCTGCCCCGCTCCGTCGTCGGCCTATAAAAGGGGATTGAGTGCACGGCTTTTCTTTGTCATTCCGCATCGCTCCACTCGGCCGCCCGAATCACAGTTGCCCCCGCTCGAGCAAAGCGTCGATGTGGTGCACGCCCATACACTCTCGACGTCCCTGAACTGAGGCTGCCGTCGGACCTAACATCCCGGAAGGAATCGCGGGTTTTTCCTCCGGCACGCCGACGACCTTCTTCGATTACAAACCGAGGTCCTTCCTCCATGGTGAGTAGCTCCACAATTCCAGCCGCCCCTAGCATCCACACTTACGTGCGAACCTTCCCGAGGCGTTAGATAGCCATAGCCCCACTCCAGCTAGCTGGGATTTCAAATCTCACCGCCGCCTAGAATCTGCTCCACGGTGCCCCCATCCTCTAGCCGATTTCAATCCGATTAGAGTGTTGTACAATGATCAGAGCATCACCACGAAGCTTCCAGAGCAAGAATCAGCTTCTCCCATGCCTTGTACACCGAGAACGTCGTCGCCGATCGTCGGGTTCCGCCGGTCGCCGGTGTAGACACTTTCCCGTGGCGTTTCAGTCGAAACGGAGGCCACCAGTGAGCTCCTGAGGGTCGAAAACCCCCGTGTGGCAAGTCCCAGCCACGGGAAAGGTGGTCCGACGTCCTCCGGCGAGTCGCCGGCCGGTCTCCGGCCATGGCGTCGCCAGGGTTCGTCGGGGAAGAAGATAACCCCCGTGGGATTTTCTGTAGTGCATGGATGTAATGTGGCAACGCGTTTAAACCTTGTGGCCCCGATGTGGCATCGACTGAGGGGGGGAGGGGGGAGAATTGGAAGCCACGTGTCAGTTGATTAAAGGGTGTCCTTTTCCCATTCAGAAAGAATTCCTCAAAATACCTAAAACTTTGAAATACTATAACTTTGGCTAGGATGCTCCAAAATAGATGAAACAAATTTTTTAATTCTACTTAGGATCTGTACTTTCCAGTGGTCCATCCAAAACTTCATGAAAATTCCTAGAGAATATTTTATAACTCAATTAGTATAATACATTGTGGAAACTATAGAAAATAGGATTTTATTCAGATAATTATGGAAATTTACCCAACCCATCATTTTGTTATGTAGAAGCTCCAGTAAAAGTTTCAGACATAACAAATTTGTTTAAGAGGGTTTAATTCAAAGTCTTTGCCTAGGTTAATTATAATTCCAGAAAATAACAAATTAAATCCAGAAATTCTTAAGGACTTGTAAATTCAATATCTTCCTGTAGTAAGCTTGAAAAATTGTGAAACCAATTTTGGTAGCTTCCTTTTGATCAGTGCTATCTAGCTGTGCCATTTATGGACATGATAAAACCTCAGGTTTTATCTGCAAATTCCTAAAGAATGAAAGCTTGATAGAATTTTGTAGATCATTTTCTACCATCAAATTCTCTGAAAATTTTATGAGAATTTATTCATCACATATGTATACCAGAGTTAAATTATCAGAGCCAAAAGAACACATCAGCATAAGAATTAATTCTGTATAGTTTCCTTATATCCATGACTATATAGAAATTTCTTATGTACATTCTTATAATATGAAGAAATATCAAATTAACCTACCCAACTCCAATTTAATACCCAACAGCACAACTTATTCATTCTTGATTTACAAACATATTTCCTTTATGAGTATGACATTGCATAATGTATGCATATTCATTAGTTAAGTTATTAAAGTATATTGTGTTTTATATGCATCTTCATTGCGATAGACGCCGTGACGGAAAGGAGTCGAAGAGGACTTGTACGTGAAGCATCAATCCACTGACTCTTTGACTTAGCGCAAACTAAGGCAAGCCCCGGTTTGCATTTAAAAGCTTTACAGAGTTTTGCAGTATTTCTCACATTACGTCTTAAGTTTGATATGTGCATTACGTATAGGGTGATTGATAATCCACTTGCATGACCACAAATCCGAAGGATTGGTTGGAACGGTTTACAGTTTGATCTGTAGTAATTTCTTTGCTAATGTATAGGAAATTCGGTAGAAGTCGAGTAGTTGGAATCTACTCGCGAGAGGATCACATTTTATTGATCACAAGTCAAGTAGTTGAATTCTACTTGCGAGAGAAGTCGAGTAAGGGAAACCTACTCGCGAGATGTTACCAAAATGTTCATTCTTAATAATTGGAGATGTGGATGGGGATGTTCCTGTAGGACGGGACGCGCAAGGTTGTCTGATCCCGGATGAGGGGTACAATGCTTGCGACCACATTTGGGCCTGGGCCGGTAAGGGTAAGGCAAATGTGGAGGTTAGTTGTAGCCCCGTCTGTGTCGGTTAAGGACCGTCTCGTGTGCGGGCCTGTTGAGCAAGTTTGGATAGTACCGGTTACATAATGGATTAATGGGGTCCATTAAACTAATGTAGCTCGGGCACCCTCGTGTCGAAACTTATACCGCCGTCCTTCGGGGGAAGATGATCGTAAGGTGGGAACCTCTAAGGAGCAACTTCGACGTGCTTAGTTAGGGACCTTACTTTTGGGACGGTAGAACTGGTTCGACATCGGGATGACGGGTGAAAGGTGGCCACATACGACGTGGGAGTGGAGTACAGTGAAAGGTACTTCCGAGCGGGCGTATGTGTCGTGTATTCCGGGTGTGTCCTGATTGCAATCACCGTCCCTCGCGGTAATAGAGTACCACTTGTTCACTGAGTTGTGACGTAGTAAATAAGAGTAGAAATGATGATAAATATTGCCGATCTGCTTAATCATTGTATTGCAACCTTGTTTGGCTTAGAGATAGTATAATTAAAAGTTTACAGTTTCCCCATACTTTACCTGTAATAGCATTATGTGCTTTGGGCATGTCATATCATCGGCAAAGCGTTTCTTGTTTGATTGTGGAACCCATGATGTGCCATGCTTGGAGAATGTCATTTGCTACTTAAAACATGATTATAAGGATCCACTTATAGGCGAGTCTATTTATGCTATTCCTTACCTATGTTTAGTATTCACCCTGCATATGTCTAGTGAGACGGGTTAGTCTTGTTGAGCCTTATGCTCACGTTTGCGCTTTAACGATTTTTGCAGGTATTAGTTTTATTTCTGCTGTTCAGGTTGTACATGAGACTCGAGATGTCGAGATAAATCTCATGTGAACCACGCCGCTGATGAATGATCGTCATGTTGCTAGTGAGAAGCGTCCTAGGGCATGGACGTTTTCTCTTATGCTTAGATAGGTGAGAATATGAGTATGTAATTCCGCTGCGTGTGTAGTTCTGATGTACACTATTTTGTAAACTCTGAATCTAATTATGAAATGAAAACTTTGTATATTTTGGTATTCTTTTCGTGTGTGTTGTTAGGTGCCGCATCGCACGGCAACACCCAATGAGATCCTCGGATGTGTGGACCCCGATCCCCACAGACGCGCCCCGGGAGGCAATGACATCACTTGTTGAGACGCAGCACGCCTCCTATTTTGGGAAGTGTGCGGACCAAGTCTGCCCGACAAAGACAGATGTTGTGATGGGGCCCGCCCCGAGGGGGGAGGACCTTGGTTGCTGAAGCGATCAGCTGCTGCTGCAACCAAGTGTTCCACATCAGCCCTCCACTGCTCCATTGCACCCTGGGATGCACCCGGAGGTGGTGGGCGTTGGAGAAGAGCACGCGCTACATGTAGTGCGTGTTCAGGGTTGTTGTTATTCGCCGATGCGGTGACCGACGCAGATGCTCCGTCCCGCTGTCCAGCTTGATTTGCTGGTGCAGACGGTGGCAGTGGAGGCATGACTCCTGCTGGAGCCGTCGCACCTGCTGGTTGCTGCATGTTGGAGAGATTTGCCTCTAGCAGGTTGCGCGGCGGGGTTGCTGTTAGACGATCTAGCAGCAGAGTTCACCATTATTGAAATCTCGGGCGCCCCTACCTGGCACGCCAATTGTCGGTGGGTAAATCCGGTAGATCACCCAACACTATTGTTAGTAGTCCATGGAGTTTATAGTTTGGTAATGGGCGCGCAGAGATTCAAGAGATGGTGGCAAATTGACACAGAGGTTTACGTGGTTCGGGCCGCCTGAGCGTAATATCCTACTCCATGGGGTGTTTTGATGTTGTATTAAGCGAGTGAGTATGTGTCTCGAGAGCCCAGAGAGAGATAGAGCCCCCTATGTATCGTCGATCAGTCCTTTTATAGTACAAGGACCAGTCGTTACACAGTTAGCCTGGCCCGACATGTGGCCTCGGCGGTTACTAATGTTTGATACAAAATAAATGAGGTTAATTACCCTTAATAGTATGGTAACGGGCCTTAACATTGCTGTTACTGGTATTAAGGGCCTTCCGATCGTGTGTCATTAATATGGTATTAATGACACTTAATCGGGTCTTGAAGTCTTTGATTGCCCCTTGAAGGTCCGAGCCGTTGGGGGTCCACCAGTCTGATTGTTGAGGTTGAAGGTCCGGCGGTTAGGACACGTGGCAGCTCTGGAGCTTACCGTCATGGATGGGTATGTCCGGTGCTGTTGGACACGTGTCGATACTGGAGCTTCCCTCTGTCTGGGGTTAGGTATGGGGGTGCCATACTGGTATCCAGTCCGGGAGCTTTCCCATGTGTGGGCGATAGCTCCGGTCTTATGATACACGTGGCGGCCCTGGGACTAACCATGTCGGGGAAGCAGGTCCGGTTACGGCTGACATGTGAGGCCTTCGGAGGTCTTCAAATCTGGTAGATGGAGTTTCCTTGTGATCTTTACAATCCCAAGGGGTATTCGGTACACAGGGTACCGACAAAACCCCTCGGTAGAAAAACGATCTGTTAAAGAAATCGTGTGTGCGACTAATATAAAGGTGATCAATTGTAACTAAACAAGTATAGATTGTGGAGAATAAAGTCATGAAGACGTCACAACAAGAATCACGAAAATCCATTGGGAAAAACTCAAGTTACGATCGAAAGATCAAACAAAGGTCAATATGTTTTGCCCAAGAAAAACAGTTATGGAATACTGCAAAGAAACTCGTGTAGATTCAAAACCACAAATCCAATGACCGTGAAATTTTCAACGATGATAGAAAATCAAGTTGTGAAGACAACTCAAGAAGAATCACGTCAATCGGATCTACAAAACTCGAGTTATGATAAAACCACCAAAGAAAGGTAGTGGTGTGCAGAAACTTGACGAGAAAGACTTGATGAAAATAAGTCGGACGAACAAGGCACAAAAGTTCCTTCAAACTATAAATTTTATTGATAAAAACACAAGAGAAACAGCCCCAAAGTCGTGCACCATGATATCTGGCCTCCCTTGCTTATATAACCAGCCCTTAGGCCAACCCAAACCTAACTAGTACTCTAATCCTACTCAATTCATGAATTGAAACTTTCCATAACTGCTCGAGACTCTTCTATACGTAGATAGAAGCAATCTTAAGACTTACAAACACCTTAGGAACATATCCCACATTCCTAAAACAACTCAAATTCGTGACCCACATGAAATCCTATCATAACCAACTCAAAACTTTCCATATTTGAGTCAAGCATGACTCAGCCGCAGCCTGAGTCCATAACCTAGTCGGTTGGACCTTTCCGACCAATTCTATACGTCCACATCTCTTCATCATGCCTCGGAACCATGTAGCCACGTCCATGCACTCCTTGCACACGTGCAAACACCTTCCAACGACATCCACGAAACCTTCATATGCATTGTTCTTGATTCAAACATGTTGCGCAACCTACCGATCAACTCAACCACAATTCCTCCCGAACTTGATTGTTGAACCTCATCTTCTCCCTAAGACTAGTTCAATGGATCCTGTCACCAGCCATGTCTTGAACTCAAGCAACATCCGCACATGAATAAACAACCAATACTTCTGAGCACAAGTCCTCGACTTGACTCTCGTTAGTTCCAATAACCACAACATCTTACGTGAGAACCTCACATAAGTATGTTGCAAACCTTAGCAAAAAGATATCAACCATAACCACCAAAACACACCAAAAATTTAGTAAAAGAAAACTAAGCAAACTTTCCATAATCCAAAAAAACAAGTTTGAAACATTGCAAATTAAAAGCAGAACCACTGCGATCAATCTCCGAATCTTGCCAAAGCTAATCGAACCTTGAACTGGAGCCTTGAACCAGAGCTTACCAAAACTAACAAGATCTAGCGCCGGAAATTACAAAAGCTAGCAGGACCTAGAGCTGGAGTCGGACCTAGCGCCGGAGCTTACCAAAGCTAGTCGGACCTAGAGCCGGAGCTAACCAAAGCTAGTCGGACCTAGACAAAGAAGTCGGATCTAGCCAAAGCAAGTCCGACCTTATGTCAGACCTTGCCGGAGCTACCCAAAACAAGTCAGACCTATCGTTGGACCTTGCTGGAGCTCAGACCTAGAGTCAGACCTTGATGATAAAGGTGTTTTGGTAGTATTCAAAACTTTTATCGCCATAGCTAATGTATTCAGCACACATAGGTCTCACAAACTATCCATCCCATGGTGGAGGCAAATCAAGAAAAACTTCTTAGAGCCTCCCCCAAGCTTGGGGATGGATGAGGCTCCTATTGGAAGCTGAAATTCTTCCGCGAAAGGCAATGGTGTTGTCTTGTGAACATTTGTTGTGGTACGCTTCTTGCAGTTGAGCACCAGCGTCCTCGTTGACCATCCCATGAAATGGGTTATCCAACACTACCCTATTTTCACCATAAAAGGAGAAAACAAACAAGGGTAATCATGTCTAATAACTATTAGCACCTATAGCTTAATCACAAGTGATAGCTATCCTTCACTTCCTTCGCCTTCCCCAGCAATAGCGCAAGCAATGCTTGTTGATGTTTCTTATGTCACAAATAAAAATCTGCAAGCACACGGAAACTGTCGTGTAGCATTTCACACAAGAGTATTCCCAAAAGTATCGTATTTATCCCAAAGGAAGGAGGTAAAGTAAAGTAAAACTATTCTTATGATCAAGGTATAGGGTACTAAGTGTTTATTAGAACAGGGGTAAGATAATAATAAGGGTAGTATGACACACACCTAAGCAATCTACTCTAAGGGTAAGGTTGTCCTAGCAAGGGTTAGACTACGAGATGGAGTTACTCCTACTGTGGTCTAATTACTCATATACATAGCCTAATAAAGTACACATGAATATGCTAATGGTGAATACTAGGGCTTAGTGGTCCAACATCTCAGGCACAGGCTTACCCTGGTCTGCCAGGCGACTCCTGTCAAGAGCCTACGTCATAGCCGAATGTGGAAGATTACAACAGACGGATAGGACTGTCACCACCTACCGCCTACCTCTACAACCCGTGGACTACGATGCATCCAACGCTACTTAACTATCCAAGCACCACGCTTGCATGCTAAGTAAATACCTTAAGAGTTGCAACCTAATATTCATCCTAAGGCAATGACTAACCTAAACATCATTGAACCAATGTTGGATCCAAGCACTAACATATTCATATTAACATAATCATATTATTACCTAATTAGACTATAGTGGTGGTGTATGATGTTTATGATAACATGATAATGGCATTATGTCTAGATCATAACAACATCTATACCTAGCACATACATGGACTCCACAACCAAACAAGGAACGCTTTGCCCAAGTATATAAGTAAATAGAGACTAATAATACTATTATTATAAAGCACAAAGTCACAAAATTAAAGAAAGATACATGAGCCATACCTTTCCCAATTTGGACTTGGGACTAGAGGATCCACTTTGGACTTGGGACTAGAGGATCCACTTTGCAGCCTAACCTCCACTAAGGACTTGGAGAACTAACGTATACCAGAGAGTGAATGCTCAAGTGGTGTGTGTTGAAGTGAGGGGTGAGGGGTCCTATTTACAGCTTGGAGAAGGGTCACTTCTGCCACCAAAAGCGTATGAATCAGTCACCACTGACTTCTTCAAGTCGAGAGGAGTCAACACGTGGAAGCTGACCAAGTTTGGAGGAAAGACCAGGTCGACCGACCTGGTAAGTCCTCCAAAGGGTCTGTGCTTTCTTGGAGTGACTTCCAGGTGGGTCCCATCCCTTGATATGGGTGCTACACCGTTGGATGGCCTCAGATACTTCTATTCGTGGGCCATTTGATCCATGTGGTGCCACATGTCAATGCTTGATTGGTTGGGATGATATTTTATAGGATCCATCCCTCTATTTCACTTCAATTCTGTATAAAATACATGCATGCACCAATTTCTCCAAGTACAGGTGGAATAGGTTAAATAGAAAGGTGATATGTGCAAGAAATGATATTTCCTTCACATAATTGAGTTATATTGACGGGTGAAATTGGTATATAATAGCTGTCAACACAAGGGCGCCAAGCTTTGACTGAGTAGAGGCGTCAACGGTAGACCCCTTGGGTGGTGCCGGAGCTGGCTGCTCCAGCATCTCCCACCATCATCGTAGAGTCGCCGACGGTAGGCCTCCTGGGTGGTGTCGGAGCTGGCTGCTCTAGCGTCGCCCACCATCATCACAAAAACGTCGACGGTAGGCTGCCTGGGTGGTGCCAGAGCTGGTTGCTCCAGCGTCGCCCACCATCATTGCAGAGTCATCGATAGCAGGACCCCTAGGTGGTGCTGGAGCTGGCTGCTCCGGCGTTGCCCACCATCATCGCAGAAATGTCGACGGCAGGCCCACTAGTTGGTGTCAGAGATGGCTGCTCTGGCGTCACCTACCATCATTGCAGAGTCGTCGACGGTAGGCCCCTTGGGTGGTACTGGAGCTGGCTGCTCCAGCGCCACCCACCATCATCGTAGAGTCGTTGACGGCAGGCCCCTTGGATGGTGCCGTAGCTGGCTGCTCCGATGTCGCCCACCATCATCGCAAAAATGTCGACGGCAGACCCCTTGGGTAGTGCCGGAGATGACTGCTCTGGCATCGTCCACCATCATCATAGAGTCGTCGACGGCAGGCCCCTAGGTGGTACCAGAGTTGGCTGCTCCGGCGTCGCCCATCATCGTCGCAGAAACATCGACAGCAGGCCCCCTGGGTAGTGCCGGAGTTGGCTGCTCCGGCGTCACCCACCATGATCGCAGAGTCGTCGACAGCAGGCCCCCTGGGTGGTGCCGGAGTTGGCTGCTCTGGGGTCGCTCACCATCGTCACAGAAACATTGACGGCAGACCCCCTAGGTGGTGCCGGAGCTGGCTGCTCCGGCGTCGCCCACCATCATCGTAGAGTCGTCGACGGCAGGCCCCTTGGGTTGTGTTGGAGCTGGCCACTACGGCATCTCCCACCATCATTGTAAAGTCATTGACGGCAGGCCCCCTCGGTGGAGCCGGAGCTGGTTGCTCCAGTGTCGCCCACCATCATTGCAGGAACGTCGACGGCAGGCCCCCTGGGTGGTGCCGGAGTTAGCTGCTCCGGTGTTGCCCACCATCATCACAGAGTCGTTGACGGTAGGCCCCTGGGTGGTGTCAGAGCTGGCTGCTCCAGCATCACCCACCATCATCATAGAAACATTTACGTCAGGCCCCCTGGGTGGTGCCAGATCTGGCTACTCCGGCGTCGCCCACCATCATCTCAGAGACGTCAACGACAGGCCCCCTGGGTGGTGTTGGACCTGGCTGCTCTGGCGTCGCCCACCATCATCGCAGGAACGTTGATGGCAGGCCCCCTAGATGGTGTCGGAGTTGGCTGCTCTGGCGTCGCCTACTATCATCAAAGAGTCATTGAAGGCTGGCCCCTTGGGTGGTGCCAGAGCTGGCTGCTCCGGCGTCGCCCACCATCATTGAAGAGTCATCGACGGGAGGCCCCCTTGGTGGTGCAGGAGCTGACTGCTCTGGCTTCGCCCACCATCATTACAGAATGATGACTGCTCTGGCTTCGCCCACCACCAAGGGGCCCCCTGGGCGACGCTCTGGTGATGTCGGAGCTAGCTACTCCAGCGTCGCCCACCACCGATGTGTAGCACTTTGACAGCAGGCCTCTAGTGTACAGGTTACCACAAGAGAACTCTATTGGCAATGAGATCGGGATGGGAGAGTGTACTCATGAATTGGCGCTTGTTACTGCCTTCGACGTGTTGGGGCGTCGACGACGAGCCCCCTGGGAGGTGCCAGAGTTAGATGCTCCAGCGTCGTCCACCATCGATGTGTACAACTTCGACAGCAGGCCCCTGGTGTACAGGTTACCACAAGACAACCCTATTAGCAACAAGAGCGGGACGGGAGAGTCTACTCACAAACCAGCGCTTGTTACTATCTTCGACATGCTGGGACATTGATGGCGGGCCCCCTGGAAGGTGCCGGACTTGGCTGTCCTGCACACATGGTAAAGGAGGGACTAGTTTGCTCGCTGGTTTAACCTGTTCCTCTTTCTTAGCTTTGTCTTGTCTCATTGTCCTGAGCAGAGACACGGGGCTTGGGTAATTCAATGCATTAGTGCTTCGGGGTTTGACTCCCGCTATCCTTAGGGTGCGAACTTTCTGGCTACTAGTACTCAGCCTTAGTGCTGAGAGGCAGGGTGTGTGTGCTTTGGGTATAGGACCAGATTAAGCAGTTCGCACGCCCTAGACCTCCTGCTTGGCATAGGCCTTTCCTACAAGGCCATCTGGCATCACAGGACTCCAAAGATGGGGGTGTAACACCCTCATTTTCATGCATCATGCCCTTCATACATTCATATACATGCCTAACATTAATCAACATAAAAAGGAACAAGTTTAAAATTGATTTAGAACAAAACTGCACTTAACAATTCTAGGAAGTGCGGACTAGTCCGACTTTGGTGTGGACTAGTCCGATTTCTCTCTGACTTCCATCGGACTCGTCCGTTTTTCAGCGACTAGTCTGTTTTTGCCTCTCGACACCTTCGGGCTTGTCCGTTCCTATGCAGACTAGTCCGGTGTTCCAAAACCCTTGGAAATTTCGCTAAGTCCCTGGACTTGTCTGGACTAGTCCAGTGTACTAGCGGACTTGTCTGTTTTCCTCTCTGACTAAAGTCAGACTTGTCTGATTTTAAGCCAGCTTTGTCTATTTTTCCCCTCTGAATAAGTTCGGACTTGTCCGATGTCGAGTCCAGACTTGTCCGATTTTTTTCTGGACAACTTCGGACTAGTTCGGCCCTTTTCGGACTTGTCCGATAAATCGTGACTCCGAGTTGATCTTTTGTTTCACGACTCGTTCCTTGGGTTTTACGTTAAGTGGGCCTAGGGACGTCGTAACTAACTCTTTTAGAGCCCATGTGGGACTCTAAACCGACCTCTACTCATCTCAAACTCGAAATCCATCTAACCCTAGCCTACACCTCTATATAAACAAACCCACCCCTTGCTTGACATCTATTTGACACTTTTCCACCCCAACCAAACCCTAGTTCATGGAGAGCCACCATCAAGGAGGGAGGAGGAGATCCGAAGCAAGAAGAAGAAGAGGAGGAAACGAAAGAGGATCAAGATCTCCATCAAGTTTCATTCTTCATCACCAATTCATCTCCAAGTTTTTCATCAACCCTAGATCATCAAGATCTAAGTGTTGCCTCCAAGATCCTTGATTCATTGGGGTTGTAAACACCAAGTATACCTTCTATTCTCTTTTCCTTACTAGAATTCAAACCCTAATATCCAATTTCACGTCGATCTAGAAAACCCTAATCTGCTGTTCTTGCGAAGTGCGGACTTGTCCGGTCCATAGCAGACTAGTCCGATTTTCCTGGATAATTTCTGTTAAATTAATTCTAAAATTAGATGTAATCAACTCCAAACTTGTATCAACTATTAGAACTAGTTAGTGATCATTAAAAGCAACTCATTAACAAGTTCCACCTTGCATTTGCATTAATCATGCATGTCATGTCATATTGAGTAATATTTGTTTACTTTTTTATTGTGTTTCTTTTTTGTACGATTATTGTGCGGATTAGACGGATTTGCGCTAGAGAGTGTAGCGGAGGATCTCCAGCACCAAGAGTTTGAAGGCTTTGACCCGAACCAATCCCAAGAGCAAGGCAAGTGTCCTTGAAGCATATTGATCCTGTTTGACAATAAATGTTTTGTTTGCAAAACTGTATGTTGTGTCAATTTGATGGGAAATCCTATGATAGGAAGTTTACTAGTTTTGTTTAACCACCCTTGTCACGTGGAATACATGGTACAGAGTCGGGTTGGGATTTTTACCTTTTTGCTTCGCTTAATTAATTGGGATGGGAAAACAACTACACCATTTAATTATGCATTAGTGAGATCATGGTTATATGAATTGGTTATTATGATGTGGTAATAGGTGATCTATGCAAGAATGGTATGTGGATGGGTTGGATGATATGGTGGTTGCTTGCTTTAGATCTAAGGACCGATTCATGCGAGAATAAGCCAGGATTACATTGCCACCACGAGGCCAAGTATGGGTGCGGCGTAGCTGATTAATTAGGGCTTTGCCAGTGCTATTTGGACCATTAAGGATGCTCAGGGAAGGGGTAGTCGGATTGGGTTTGTTGATGATTGGTAGGACTACTCTGGGATCCGAATGGCTCAAGAGGGGGCCCTTGGTTGAAGATGTGCTTTGTAGGAGACATCGCCACCGGTAAAACCTCAGTGGGGTCTAAATAGGCTAGTAATCCCTTTGTAAAGGCTATTTTGTGATCTCTTGGCCACACACCGATGGAAGTGTGAGACGGCATAATAGAGGTTCTAGTCACTGCAAGGTGATGAAATCACAAACACGTGGGTAAAGTGGTACAAACTCTGCAGAGTCTAATAAAACTATCATGATAGTCATGCTCCCAGTTATGAGCATCTGGACAACTTCCATGATTAGAGAGGTTTTGGTTATGGGATGGTTTGGTACTGGTTATAGAATGGTATTATGGTTCATGGCGATCAATATGGTTAATGGAATGAGAAATCTGGAATACGGTTGATGGTGATGAATTATGGACTGGTATTATGATAACTACATAGTTTATGATGGGTTCACTTCACATATATATAATATATTGCTTTTCAAATGTTTTAATGTACTTTTCAGCACTTAGCCATTATTATATTCATCATTGAATCAGCTACATGTCATACATTCCACACTTGTTGAGTACGACATGTACTCACCCTTGCAATCCCCCGCCCAAACAGTTGCAGGTTAGACTTATGAGTATAACAATGATAATGTGGAGTTCTAGGGTGTGTCTACCGTCAGCTTTGCATGTGGTGTTGATTGGAGTTGCGCCACCCTATTGCTTATGTTGCCTAGCTGTTTAGTTTTCTTAATTAGTTTATTTCCGCTGCATTAGTTTAACTTGTCATTAATATTCATTAGAGCTTGTATTTGAGGATAATATGGTTGTGTAATAAAATTACTTATTTAATCTTGTTTTGTGGTAATTATCTGTATATCGTTTGTGATGCACTTGTGCATATGTGTTGAATATCCTGGGCACACATATACTGCACTTGGTTCATTTCGGAACCGAGTGTCACAAATTGGTACCGTAGGACGCAACCTAGATAGAATGGACACTTTAGAGTACATAGGAGCACTCAGGAATCGATGTGTTTTTGTTTGGTGTGTTGTTTGCTACATATTGTTTGCTTGTGTGCTTAATAGAGGATTTTAGGATGCGTTAGCATTGCCATGTCCACGTAGGCTAGTGTAGCTAGTTGCTTAGTTTCATATCCCTTGATGCATATAGTTAGGGACGTTTCTAAATTCTTATCTCTTACTTTTCTTCAGATGGTGAGGACTCAAAATCAGAGGGATGCTAATGATGAGGAGGAGAAAAATGGAGCACCTCAGAACAACAATGGACAAGGACCTGCCCAGGGAGCTATCAATATTGAGAAGCTATTGGCTATGCAAAACCAGCTTATGCAGACTGTGATACAGACTATGGGACAGCTGCAGGCTGGCAATATCAACAACTAGACCAACATGCCTCCACCGCCACCCCCACCTCAAGTCCGTGGAGAAGAAGCTTTCTATTGTCCAATGCAGTGACCGAGAGAAAGTGCCTTTTGCTTCTCATCAACTAGTTGGAGCAGCTGCGGATTAGTGAGATTCCTTATGCAATGCTCATGAAAACCAAGAGAGGATTACCTGGGCGGAATTCAAGGAGAGCTTCTGTAAGGACCGAATGCCCAAGAGGGGGGTGAATTGGGCTTTCTTCGAAAAATTCTAAGCAATTGAAACTTAATTTCTAAAGCCCAATTCCCTACGCGACTAACTATGCACTCTAGTAGATAGAAACTTTGCGGAAAATAAATGCATAAAATAAAGGGAAGGAGAAGGATGCAAACTCCCGAGGAGACAAGGATTTATCCCGTGGTTCGGCAAGATCGTGAAGATCTTCCTACATCCACGTTGTGGTACCCACCAAAGGGTTTTGCCACACCCACGTCACCAAGACGAGGGGTCTTCACTATTCCTCTCCGTTCGCCTCCTTGGCAAGGTGGAGCTCAAGCCTTGTACAACTTCGACCTTCTGGGCTTCCACACACGCCTTGGCAAGCTCCCGAAGTCTCTTCGCGATTACAACACCAAGGGCACTCCCTTGAGGCTCTCACACTATCCTAGAGAGTCCACTCACACAGAATGGTGGCACACAAGCTCTCTCTCTAGCTAGTCCTAGCCTAAACCTTGGTGTAGAGATGATCAAAATGGTGTGGAAGTGATTGCTCTTGGCCTTGAACACTTGTGGATGTGTTGGTAGCTTCTGGTGATCAAGACTTAACGAAATGATAGGTTAGGGGGTATTTATAGCCAGCCTCCCCGAAATAGCCGTTGGAAAAGTAGGCTGACAGAACTTTACTGTGCACACCGGATGATCCGATGTCTCCCCTTTAGTTATCATCGGTCTAATTACTTTGGCTGACGTCATCATGTCAGATATGACCGTTGTTAGACCGATGTTGCCCCTGTCCTCTCCTCGGATGATCCGGTGGCTCTTCCTCCAGAATTTGCTTAATCTTGATGCTTACTAGAGTGATCGACCGATGTGTGCAAGTCTGCACATCGGATGATCAGGTGCTTCACTTGGTCCAATGGTATTGCAAACTGTAGTGATGGACCGATGTCACTGAGCCATCCACATCGGATGATCCGGTGAGTACATTTGTCTGAGGTCTTCTTCTTCAGTTGAACCAACTCGACCGATGTGTACATTTCTGAAATCATCGGTTGATCCGGTGAGTTGATTTTGTATGCTTCGAGTTGTTTTGAGTGAATCTTTTGTGTCTTGCTCATATGACCTCTTAGACATTTGTTCCACAAGGCTCTCTGATGATCTTCAAGCATTGTATGTTGTCAACTTATGGTTGAGTGTCTTAGACATAAGAGCTTTCACTTCGTGTCTTTATCTCATTGATTTGATCTCAAAAGTTGATTGTATATGGGTCTCCAATGACATATTCATTTCATTTTATGAGTGATTATGGGGACCTTGCATTCACAAATTCATTAGTAAAGTTCAATGGTTGTCATTAATCACTGAAACCGTACTTCATGGGGGGCCTAGATGCTTTCAATCTCCCCCTTTTTGGTGATTGATGACAACACAATAATCAAAGCGCAATAGTAATGAATTCGATAGAATGAAACTTAAAAGAATATGCAATGAATACAGGATGTCACACTTGAAGCTTAAACATCAATTAATAACTCAAGTGTGAATAATAAGTGATCAAAAACATAGATAAACACCAAATTAGCCCAATCAATTAACAACTCATGGAAATAAGTTCATTAAAGCTCAAAAGTAGAAACATACCAAATGTAGCAAACACACTGAATTACAAGAATGATAAACGATAAATGAGACTCCCCCTGACACTAAGACGCTCACTAAGACGCTCCCCCTGACTCCTCTAACTCTTCTCCCCCTTTGGCATCAAGACACCAAAAAGGGATCCGAGCGCCTAAGGACCCTGAGTGCTGGGCGCAATAACGAACTGGTCACTGTCGCTGTCGTCGGAGCTGCTGGCTGGAGTAGTGGTAGAGGGAGCTGTCGGAGCCGAAGGAGCCACCGTTGGTGCCTGCTGTGGAAGAGCTGCAGGAGCAGGGGCACTGACGACGGAGGTCGGCGACTGGTGGAACAGAGTCGTAGCCAGCAGCGGGGAGTGAAGCGGAGCACTAGGAGCCAGAAGAGGAGACATGCTGAAGGAGGGAATCGGCGTGGAAGGTACTAGGGCCACTGGAGCGGCAGCTGGAGCCAAGACTGGAGGAGGTGGAGCGACTCCTGGCAGCTGCGACAGGAGGGCAATCCCGGTCTGGGTGTAGAGGTTGGTGATCAACCCCAGGATGCCCATCATCGCCTGTTGCGTCTGCTGCTGCTGGTCGTGGGTGCGCTGGTGCATCTGGTCGATGAGCCCCGTCAGCCTGTCAGTGTCTTCATGCCTCTCACGGGCGATCTGACGCTGCATCTCCTGCTGCTGCTGCTGGAGCTCAAGGAGACGGGCAGCCTGCTCCACTCGGGCCTGCTCGGCTGCCATCCTGTCCAGACGTTGCTGCTCAACCATCTGCTGGAGGAGCGACGTCAGCTCTGACGGCTGTGTGACCTGCGCCTCAGTGACGGGAGGTGGAGTAGGTGGTGGCACTGTGGAGCCTCCAGCCTCCGCGTCGTGCTGCCTTGGAGAGGGCGGAGGAGGGAAGTACTCCTCGACACTGTCGTCGGTGTCGCTCTCTGACCAGATGTGCTGCAAGTCCTCCCCCTGAGCCTCAGCCTCGGTAAGCCTCTCATCCTCCTTCTCTAGGTCAGACCAGTCCTCCTCAGACAGTCGCGCCCTGACCTGACGCTCAACTGGACGGCCAAGGCGGCGGTCTCCAGGCGCTGGGGCACGGTAGTGTCCGAACTGTGTCACACTTTCGTCAGAGAGACGGTCGTGCACGGCGGACCCCTCGGGAACCATCATAGTGAGCAGGTAGTTGATCCAGTGCCCATATACTAGCTGCCTCATCATGCCCACACCGTCTGTGATCACATCCTCCATCTCGCATATGAGGATGTCCACGATGTCGAACTCCATCCCGTTCATGATGTAGAACAGGAGAGTCTGCTGCAAGCTGGTGAACCCCTCCAAATAGCCAGACCTCGGCAGGAGCGTGCGGCGCAAGGCGAGGTGAACTGTGCACGCATCTGGAGTCAACAAAGCAGGAACTCTCGGCTGGTCAGGAGAGAAGGTAGGACCGAACAAAGAACGAATATCCTCCAGCGGTGGTGCCACTCCTCCAGTGAGCAACCTTCTCGGTGGGTCTGCCTGACCATAGACCCTCTCATGCACGCAGGTGTCGTGCAAGTCCACTCCAAGCAATTGTCCCAGCGTCTGCCTCGTCAAGTGGTAGTGCTGTCCCATAAACATGAAGTCAATTGATCTTCTGTTCTCAGAGACATAGAGGGTGGCGTAGAAGACGCGGACCCAATCTTCCATGTAGGCACTCCGCTCATATGCCATCAGCTGCACCAAACCTCGGTACCTCTCAAAGTAAGGACAGATCTCCGTCTCTGCTGCCAAAGCTAGCTGTCCCCAATCCAGATAGTTGTGTTGAAACAGCTTGTGCCCTCGACGCCTGTAGGTCTCGTAGAGAGACGCCTGGGTGACAGTCCAGAAGCGACTATCCACCAGAGCTTCCCGGGGTTGCGGGTACCACTCCTCAAGCAGCACATTCCATCTGAGCTTGCGAAGCTGCTTGGCCTTCATCTTCCGGTAGTCGGTCAACCGGACTCCTTCAGCGACATGGACAGTGGTGTCCATCTCGTAGATAGCACACTGAGCCTCCCTGTCCTCATGACGGTCGGCAGCTGTTGGTCTCGGACGAGGAGCTGCCGGAGGATGACCCCCACGGGTCCGGGCTGAGCGCCGGCGGACGAGAGGCTCAACCGGCTCTTCCTCGGCCTCGGAGTCGTCAATCATAGGAGGCTGCCTCGGACGAGCCTCACAGATCCTTAGCGACCCTCCTCGGCCATGCTCACGCTCCTCGGCGGCGCGAGCGGCCATCAAGGCCTTCTTCTCCTCCTTCGACAACTTTTGCTTCTTCGCGGCCGGCTCCGCGATAGCCTTCCCCTTGTTCTTCTTGTCGCGAGCCATTGCGATCACGTGATTGCACGAAGTCGACGACGGGACGTGGAGATCAACAGGTCGGGAAACCCTAGCAACGGGGTGGTGACCGGAGATGGCGGCGTCGCTTGGGTGGAGGCGCGGCGGTGGCTAGGTGAAGCGGCGGCGGTGAGGCGGCGGCTTGTGGAGGCGGCGACTGGTGAGGCGGTGGCGCTTGGAGGCGGCGGCGCTTGGAGGTGTGGCGGCGGTGCGGCGAGTGGCGGCGGCGTTGTGGAGATGGCGGCGGCCGGAGACGGCGGCGGCGGCCTGTGGGCGGCGGCGGCAGCGGCGTTCGGCGGGCGGTGGAGGTGGCACAGCGAGAGGAAGGCGGTGGCGGCGTTGGGATCGGGAGAGAGGTAGGCGAAGGGGGTACGGCCAGTTTAAATAGTGGGTCCCAAACCCTAGCCGAATTTTTAACACCGGATGGACCGATGTTAGATGGGATATACATCGGTCGAATGCCACAGTAAGGATATTCAAAAGTTGCTGTTGACATCGGATGGACCGACGTTTAGGGTTTGGTTCATCGGTCGAATGGCACAGTAAGGGTGTTCAAAAGAGGTATGTTGACACCGGATGGTCCGACGATGGAGGAGGTAACATCGGTGGAATTTGGCACAGTTCCAGAAGAGAGAACACCGGATGGACCGATGTTTTTCAGAATGAACGTGTCGGTTGAATTGAGATACTGACTGAACTGGCCCTTGGAGAATGAACACCTATTGATCCGATGGGGGATAGACCTAGGCATCGGATAATCCGATGACTACAGAACAATAATATCCCATATATGTCCTTTGACCAAACAAACAAGCAAAGGGAAACACATGTCTTAGGACTTTTTGGGCAACCCCTTACCCCTCAAAGATACTAATATGCCAATAACTTGGCTAGGCCTTAAAGCAAATGGAACACCGAGAAAATAGGAGGAAAATATCCAAATAAAATGTAAGGCCCATGCTTTGTGAGGTAGAGTATGAAGACTTCTATCTCTTTGAAGCATGTTCCTCTAGGCATTAACGCACCTAACATTTTGTTCTTTCCACCTTATATGAGTTGAGATATTGCATTTCAAACAAGTCTCTTTCTCATGAGGTGGGTTCCCCTTTGTAACAATCTACCGTATGCAATGCCAAACATTTTATAATGCAAGAAACTGTAAATCTATATGGCAGGCATCATGCGAGGCATAAATTTAAATCTATCTTGCCAAGTTTGAACCTTTCAAAGGCTTCTTCAGGGAGAGCTACTCTCCAAGCCTTGGGAAAACCCAAAAGAACCACCATCCCAAGCTAACCCTTGCTCACCTCTATCCTTTGAGAGTTAGGCAAGACCTATATGAAGTGCATTCTTACATGACGTTCGTTGCATCTAGCACATTTAATTCACTCCTTAGCCTAGTAAAAGTTTTCTCATCAAGAGGTTTAGTGAAGATATCCGCCAATTGTTCTTCGTACCTAACACCTCGAAATGAGATGTCTCCCTTAGCTTCATGGTCCCTTAAGAAGTGATGGCGAATATCAATGTGCTTAGTGCGGGAGTGTTGAACGGGGTTTTTAGCTATCTTAACCGCACTTTCATTGTCACAAAGGAGAGGCACACAACCAAGTTTAATACCAAAGTCCAAAAGGGTTTGTTTCATATAAAGAATTTGGGCACAACATGCACCGGCCGCAATGTATTCCGCTTCCGCCGTGGACAAAGCGACGGAATTTTGCTTCTTGCTTGACCAAGAAACTAGGGAACGCCCAAGCAAGTGGCACCCACCGGAGGTACTCTTGCGATCTACGCGGCATCCGGCAAAGTCCGAATCCGAGTATCCCACAAGATGGAATTTTGCACCTTTAGGGTACCACAAACCCACACTAGGAGTATGCTTAAGATACCTAAGTATCCTAAAGACCGCCTTCCTATGCGATTCTTTAGGTGCCGCTTGAAAGCGAGCACATAAGCATACACTAAACATGATATCGGGCCTAGATGTGGTAAGGTAAAGCAATGAACCAATCATAGAACGGTAGTTAGATTGATCAATAGGTTTACCGTCCTTATCCGCGTCGAGATGACAATTGGTTGCCATTGGAGTGCTTCTTGAGCTACAATCTCCCATCTCAAATTTCTTCAAGAGGTCCTTGGTGTACTTCTCTTGATAGACGAAGGTCCCCTCTTGAAGTTGCTTGATTTGAAATCCAAGGAAGAAGTTGAGCTCTCCAATCATTGACATCTCGAATTCCCTAGACATCATTTTGCCAAACTCATGGCTAAAAGCTTCGTTAGTTGAACCAAAAATAATATCATCAACATAGATTTGACAAATGAACAAATCTCTGTTGATGTCCTTGGTGAAGAGTGTGGTGTCCACCCTCCCGATCATGAATCCTTGCATGATGAGGAAGTCCCGTAGTCGTTCATACCACGCCCTAGGTGCTTGCTTGAGCCCGTAGAGCGCCTTGTGCAACCTATACACATGATTAGGATTCCTCGGATCTTCAAACCCGGGAGGTTGTTCAACATAAACAAGCTCGTTAATGTAGCCAATAAGAAAGGCACTTTTCACATCCATTTGATAAAGTCTAATACTATGATGTGATGCAAAGGCAAGAAGTATACGGATGGCTTCTAGCCGGGCGACCGGGGCAAATGTTTCCCCAAAATCTAGTCCTTCAACTTGTGAGAACCCTTTGGCCACAGGTCTTGCCTTGTTGCGGACCACAACGCCATTCTCGTCTTGTTTGTTGCGGTACACCCACTTTGTTCCGATGACGTTCTTGTCCTTGGGTCGCTCCTCCAACACCCAAACTTCATTGCGGATGAAGTTGTTGAGTTCTTCTTGCATGGCCATCACCCAATTTGGGTCTTGGAGCGCTTCCTCAATGTGAGTGGGTTCTACACACGAAACAAAGGAGTAGTGCTCACAAAACGAAGCAACGTGGCGAGAACGTGTACTTACACCCCTTGACGGACTTCCAATGATTTGATCCATTGGATGCGCCTTGGAGATGCGTCCATGCCTCATAAGCGGTTGTGAAGCACTTGGCGAAGGTGATGCGTGTAGCTCATCTTGTGGTTGGACTTGATCATGGACTTCTTCTTCTTCTTGATGTTGTTTTTCTTGTGAGTCTTGAGTTGGCAATGGATCATCCTTTTCTTCTTCGTCAACTTGAGGCGCCATAGAGGTGTTGTTGTTGGAACTTGAAGCTCCCCCTTGATCATGGCTCTCCTCAACTTCGGGTTTGATGTCTCCAATGGTCATGTTCTTCAAGGCTTCTCGTAGAGGCTCATCATCTATTTCATCATGACCAAAACTCTCCTCTTGGGAGCCATTAGTCTCATCAAACTCAACATCACAACTTTCCTCAACTAAACCGGAGGTTTGGCTGAATACTCAATATGCTTTTGAGTTTGATGCATAACCAAGAAATATACCAACATCACATCTTCTTTCAAAGTTACCGAGCCTCTTCTTGCCGTAGATGTAGCACTTGCATCCAAAGACTCGAAAGTAGGAGATGTTGGGCTTTCTCCCAATGAGAAGCTCGTACGGGGTCTTTTGCAGTAGGTGATGTAGGTAGACCCTATTTGCGGCATGGCACGCCGTGTTGATCGCTTCGGCCCAAAACTTTTCTGACGTGTCGTAGTCATCAAGCATTGCTCTTGCAAGAGTGATGAGTGTCTTGTTCTTCCTTTCAACGACACCGTTTTGTTGAGGGGTGTATGTGGCCGAAAACTCATGTTTCACACCTTCGCGATCACACCACTCCCCAGTGTTGTAGTTCTTGAATTCGGTGTTGTTGTCACTCCGGACCTTGATGATGGGAAGTTGAAATTCCCTTTGAGCGCGGTTGGCAAAGGTCTTGAACACTTCCGGAGTCTCACTCTTGTCACCTAGAAATAGAGTCCAAGCATAGCGAGAATAGTCATCAACAATAATGAGACAATAGAGGTTACCGCCAAGGCTTTGATATGTGGACGGTCCGAAGAGGTCCATGTGGAGTAGTTCAAGTGGCTTGTAGGTTGACACCATTGTCTTCATTGGGTGGTGTGAAGCAACTTGCTTCCCGGCTTGACAAGCGCTACAAAGCTTGTTCTTATCAAATGTGACATCCTTCACGCCGGTCACCATCCCAAACTTGAATGACTTCTTGAGTTTGCTCATTCCAATGTGCGCTATGCGTCGGTGCCATAGCCATCCCAAGCTTGTCTTAGTGAAAAGACAAGTGGTCAAGCTAGCATTCTTATTGGCGAAGTCCACTAGGTAGAGATGTCCATGCCGGAATCCTTTGAAGACTATGTCTTGGCTTGTTTCACTACTCACAACAACATCATTTTTGCTAAATGTGCACGTTAGTCCAAGATCACATAGTTGTGCAATAGAAAGTAAATTGAAACTAAGTGACTTAACGTACAAGACATTAGAAATGGACAAATCATTTGAAATAGCAATTTAACCTAACCCAATTACCTTTCCCTTAGAGTTATCACCAAAGGTGACTTGTTCATGATTGTCGGGGTTTTCTATGGTGGTGAACATACCATCATTGCCGGTCATATGTTGAGTGCACCCGCTATCGAGTACCCAATGCTTTCCTCCGGCTTTGTAGTTCACCTACACACATGAATTTAATTTTTGACTTTAGGCACCCAAGCCAACTTAGGTCCTTTTATGTGTGATACAAGTGTTTTTGGGACCCAAAGTTGCTTGGGGAGCTTCCCCTTCATGCCCTTCATGTCTTTGCCAATGAATCTAGCCTTCACCTTGCCACCTACTTTACTTAAGAGATAATAATGATCATTGAAAGTAGATTTATAGTTAGTAGGCAATTTTGGAGAAGGTCGGTTAGGAAGAGGACACTCCCTTGTGTGGTGACCGGTGACCTCACAATGTTGGCAATAAGAACCAACTTCCTTGATGAAGCTTGTTTTTAGCTCCGGTGAGGGCACCTTTCCTTTGTTAGGCACCGGGAAGGATCCAAGTCCTCTCTTGTTGAAGGCCTTTGCTTGTTGGAAGAGGATTTCCTTGTGCTTGACTTCTCCTTTCGAAAGTCTAGCCACACTAGTGCGAAGACTCTCAATTTATTCCAACAAGTCCTTCTCCCTAGCATTAGCTTTCAAAGGCAAAGACTTGTGCAAAGCATTAGTTGTATGAGAAGTAATGGACATTTTATCATTAAGGGTTTGCTTCTTCATATTTTTCAACTCTTGATCAAGCATGTCATGAGCAAGGTTAAGTGTTTGATGTTCTTGTATTAACTTGTTGTGCTCTTCCAAGAGTGTTTGGTGTGCTAAGTCAAGTTCATGATTATCTATATTAATTTTAGCCTTTTCTTCCTCAATTTGCTTGACATGGGATTTGAGCGTGTCATGCTCTTTGAGTATGCTTTCATACTTGTCAAGCAAATCAAGGTTAGCACTCTCAAGTTTAGCACGAGTTTCTTCAAGCACTTTAACCTTACTCTTTTCCCTCTTAATGATAGCATGATATTCATTTATCAAAGAAGTTAAATCATCGGGGGAAAGCTCATCATCGCTAGAGTCATCACATACCTTAGTATTACCTTTAGCCATGAGGCACATGGGCGGTAGATGAAGAGGTCCATCATCATTGTTGGCGATGGCGAGGCCGGCCAAGCTTTCGTCTTCCTCTTCACTCTCTTCATCACTTGTTTCTTCATCAGTGACCCATTCATTTGCCTCACACATGAACACCTTTTGTGGGCCATTTCTCTTCTTTGGGAAGAGCCTTGCCATCTTGCCCTTGTCATGTTTCTTCTTCCCAAAGGATCTTGGCTTTGGTTTGGATTCTTCTTCATCATCATCGCTTCCTTCAAGCTTGCGATGCTTGCCTTTGTAGTTCTCTCTTCTTTTGTCCGGCTTTGGACAATCATAGGAGATGTGGCCTTGATCACCACAATTGTAGCAAGTCTTGCGATCATCTCTCCTTGGTAGAAACGCTTTCTTCTTGGGATCAAAGGTGTGCCCCTTCTTGGTAATCTTGGAGTTCAAGCGTGAGAACTTTCTCATCATTAATGCAAGCTCATCATCATCATCTTCACTTGATGCTTGTTCTTCTTCACTTGAGCTAGGCTCAACCACCTTCTTCTTCTTGAGGCTTGTTTTCTTGGTGGAGGCCTTTAGAGCAATAGTCTTTGATGATGATTGCTCCATCATCCCAAGTACACTCATCTCATGAGCGTGTATTTCTCCAATGAGCTCCGAAACTTCAATGTGGTCAAGTGACTCTTTTTGGAGCATGGAGTTGATGATGTTGTACTTTGGCTTGGGAAGAAGCATGAGGATCTTGCGGTTGATGAGTCCCTTGCCAAGAGAAGCAATGTCAAGAGCATTTATTTCTTCAATAAGCACATTTAAGCGAGAGAACATCTCATTGACATTTTCATGAGGAAGCATTTTAAATTCATCATACTTGGCTTTAAGCATATGATATTTTAATTCTTTGACACGAGAAGAGCCCTCATGAATCTCTATTAAGCAAGCCCAAATTTCACAAGCCTTTTCCTTGATAGCAATCCTAGAAAACACATCTTTACTAATACATTCATAGATTGCATTCCTAGCTTTAGCATCCCATTTTAGTTGATCACCAACATAATTATGTTCTCCAAACCCCGCGTGGGTCGCTTCCCATACTTCGGGGGCAATAGCCTCGAGGTAAGCGCGCATGCGTGCTTTCCAATAGGCAAAGTTCTTGCCCTCGAAGATAGGAACTGAACCCCCAACCTTGGCCATTTTAGCTCTCTAGCGGTGAAGCTAGAATGATCCTATGAGCAACCTTGCTCTGATACCAATTGTAAGGACCGAATGCCCAAGAGGGGGAGTGAATTGGGCTTTCTTCGAAAAATTCTAAGCAATTGAAACTTAATTTCTAAAGCCCAATTCCCTACGCGGCTAACTATGCATTCTAGTAGATAGAAACTTTGCGGAAAATAAATGCATAAAATAAAGGGAAGGAGAAGGATGCAAACTCCCGAGGAGACAAGGATTTATCCCGTGGTTCGGCAAGATCGTGAAGATCTTCCTACATCCACGTTGTGGCACCCACCAAAGGGTTTTGCCACACCCACGTCACCAAGACGAGGGGTCTTCACTATTCCTCTCCGTTCGCCTCCTTGGCAAGGTGGAGCTCAAGCCTTGTACAACTTCGACCTTCTGGGCTTCCACACACGCCTTGGCAAGCTCCGGAAGTCTCTTCGCGATTACAACACCAAGGGCACTCCCTTGAGGCTCTCACACTATCCTAGAGAGTCCACTCACACAGAATGGTGGCACACAAGCTCTCTCTCTAGCTAGTCCTAGCCTAAACCTTGGTGTAGAGATGATCAAAATGGTGTGGAAGTGATTGCTCTTGGCCTTGAACACTTGTGGATGTGTTGGTAGCTTCTGGTGATCAAGACTTAACGAAATGACAGGGTTAGGGGGTATTTATAGCCAGCCTCCCCGAAATAGCCGTTGGAAAAGTAGGCTGATAGAACTTTACTGTGCACACCGGATGATCCGATGTCTCCCCTTTAGTTATCATCGGTCTAATTACTTTGGCTGACGTCATCGTGTCAGATATGACTGTTGTTAGACCGATGTTGCCCCTGTCTTCTCATCGGATGATCCGGTGGCTCTTCCTCTACAATTTGCTTAATCTTGATGCTTACTGGAGTGATCGACCGATGTGTGCAAGTCTGCACATCGGGTGATCCGGTGCTTCACTTGGTCCAATGGTATTGCAAACTGTACTGATGGACCGATGTCACTGAGCCATCCACATCGGATAATTCGGTGAGTACATTTGTCTGAGGTCTTCTTCTTCAGTTGAACCAACTCGACCGATGTGTACATTTCTGAAATCATCGGTTGATCCGGTGAGTTGATTTTGTTTGCTTCGAGTTGTTTTGAGTGAATCTTTTGTGTCTTGCTCATATGACCTCTTAGACATTTGTTCCACAAGGCTCTCTGATGATCTTCAAGCATTGTATGTTGTCAACTTATGGTTGAGTGACTTAGACATAAGAGCTTTCACTTCGTGTCTTTATCTCATTGATTTGATCTCAAAAGTTGATTGTATATGGGTCTCCAATGACATATTCATTTCATTTTATGAGTGATTATGGGGACCTTGCATTCACAAATTCATTAGTAAAGTTCAATGGTTGTCATTAATCACCGAAACCGTACTTCATGGGGGGCCTAGATGCTTTCAGCTTCTATTCTCATTATGTGTCGGAAGGTGTTATGATCTTGAAGAGGCAAGAATTTGAGAACTTGAGGCAAGGAAGATCGAGTGTGAGTGAATATCTCAATAAATTCACTCAACTCTCAAGGTATGCCCCTAAAGATGTTAGTCGGGACAGTCAGAAGCAATATTTGTTCATGAGAGGCTTGAACAATGAGATCCAAGTGCAATTGCTAAATTGTGACTATGGCAACTTCAAGAAGCTTGTGGACAAATCAATTTTTGTGGAGAACAAGGTCCGTGAGATGGAGCAAGACAACAAGAGGAAGGCGCCATATCAAGGACAACAACAAAGAAGTAATGTGCGCCCTCGCTTTGCGCCACCAAATGTGTCATATTACAGCCCTCCTGCTCTAGTTCAGCGCCCTCGTTATGCACCGCACCCAACTCATTTGTGCAGCAGCGCCCTGTCATGCAAGAACTTAGGCCTCCAATGCCTTTTGCACCTCATGCCAACTTTCCTGTCGCAAATGTTCAAAATCAAGTCTGTCCAAATTCTGATGGAGTAAAGAAGTGCTATACTTGTGGAGAAGTTGGACACTTTGCACATCAATGTCCTAAGTCAGGCCTTGGTCAAGGAAGCAATGCGCCGAGGCAAAACCCAGGACCCAATGGAGGACAGCTGCAAGGAAACCGTGGGCAGCAGAATTTTGCTCGTGGCAATGTGAACCATGTCTCTACAGAGGATGCTCAACAAGCGGATGACATGGTGATTGGTATGTTTCTCGCAAACTCCAACCCGACGACTATGTTATTTGATTCTAGAGCATCGCATTCATTCATTGCATTGAAATATGTTGCCAAGTATAGTTTTCTATCTCTCATATGAAGTTTACTCTATTGGTTAAGTCTCCTGGAGGAGAGATGAGGACAAATATAGTATGTCCAAAAGTAAGCCTTAGAATAAGGGGGTTAGATTTCTTCGCCAACCTCATTGTTTTGGATTCTCAAGGATTGGACATTATACTTGGTATGGATTAGTTGAGGAAGCACAATGGGGTCATTGAGTGTGCCACGAAGACGGTGAAGTTGACCAATGAGGAAGGGATCACCGTAGAATTTGAAGCATCTCAAACCGCACCAAAGCAATTGGAGCTGAATCACATGGATGGTACCGCAATTGAGGAGATTTTAGTGGTGTGTGAATTTTTAGATGTGTTCCCAGATGAGTTGCCAGGTATGCCACCTGACCGAGACATTGAGTTTGTTATTGATTTAATACCTAGAACTGCACCTATAGCTAAGAGGTCGTATAGGATGCCTCCTATGGAATTAGCGGAGCTCAAGAAGCAAATTCAAGAGCAACTAGAGAAGGGTTTTATTCGCCCAATCTCTTCACCTTGGGAAGCGCCCGTTCTATTTGTGGACAAGAAGGATGGATCGCAAAGGATGTGCGTGGATTACCAAGCTCTCAACGAGGTGACTATCAAGAACAAGTACACCCTGCCACGCATAGAGGACTTGTTTGACCAGATGAAGGGTGTTTGTGTCTTCTCTATGATTTATTTGAGGTCGAGATACTTTCAAATGAAGATTAGACCATCGGACATACCCAAGACAGCTTTTAGGGCACGGTATGGATCTTATGAGTACACCGTGATGTCTTTTGGATTGACCAATGCATCTGCGTATTTTATGTACCTCACGAATAAGGTCTTCATGGAGTACTTTGATAAGTTTGTAGTGGTGTTCATTGATGACATTATGATCTACTCGAAGGATGAGAAGGAACACGAGGAACACTTGAGGCTTACGTTGCAAAAACTGAGTGAGCATCAATTGTATGCCAAGTTCAACAAGTGTCAGTTTTGGTTAAGGGAAGTGTCGTTTTTGGGTCATATCATCTCGGGAGGAGGAGTATCGGTCGACTCAGGAAAACTGAGGGATGTGCTGAAGTGGGAACCGCCGCAAAACGTGAAGGAAATAAGGAGTTTTCTTGGGATGGTTGGGTATTACCGTCGATTCATCAAGGACTTTTCCAAGATAGCCAAGCCAATGATAGAGTTGCTAATGAAGGGGAAAGCGTTTCAATGGACTCAAGCTTGTCAAGAGAGTTTTGAAAAATTGAAGAAGAGACAACAACCCCAGTCTTGATATTGTCGGATGTGAGCAAGAGTTTTGACATCTATTGTGACGCATCGAGACAATGACTTGGATGCGTGCTTATGCAAGAAGGTCGAGTGTTGCATATGCATCAAGACAATTGAAGAAACATGAGCAGAATTATCTGACCCATGATTTGAAACTTGCAACCGTAGTACACGTATTGAAGATTTGGAGACATTATATCCTTGGACATAGGTGTGAAATTTACACGGATCACAAGAGTCTTAAGTATATTTTCACACAAACGGATCTGAGTTTGAGGCAACGAAGATGGTTGAAGCTCATCAAGGATTATGATTTGGGAATCAATTACCATCCGGGGAATGCTAATGTAGTGGCTGATGCTTTGAGTAGAAAAGGAGTAAGTCACCAACTCACAGTTCGAGAGTTGCCATCCGAGTTATGTAAGGAGTTTGAATGGTTGAATCTTGGATTTGTGAATGAGATAGGGATGATGGAGTTAAATCCGACTTTGGAGCAAGAAATTCGAGAGGGCCAAACGAAGGATGAGGAAATTCAGGAAATCATGGAAAGGACCCAAGAGGGAAGAGAGTTCAGGTTTGATGAGGATGAATATGGCACCCTATGGCTTGGTAAGAGGATTGTCATGCCTAATGTGAAGCATATTCGGGATACAATACTAAAGGAGGCACATGACTCACCTTACTCAATTCATCCCGTTTGTACCAAGATGTACAAAGACTTGAAGACATGTTATTGGTGGGCTAGTATGAAAAAGGATATAGCTGAATACGTAGCATTGTGTGATGTGTGCTAGCGAGTCAAGGCGGAACATCAAAGACCAGCTGGATTATTGTAACCATTGAAGATTCCGGAATGGAACTAGGAAGAGATCGGTATGGACTTTATAGTTGGTCTACCGCGTACCCAGTTCGGGTATGACTCAATTTGGGTAATCGTGGATCGATTGACCAAGTCAGCTCATTTTGTTCCTATCAAGACCAAGTATACAGCAGCACAATTGGCTGAAATATACATGGAGCATATTGTGTGTTGACATGAAGTCCCAAAGAAGATAGTCTCGGATAGAGGTTCTTAGTTTACCTCTAGATTTTGGTAGAAATTGCACGAAGCATTGGGAACAAGGTTGAATTTTAGTTCAGCATATCACCCTCAAACGGATGGGCAAACTCAGAGGACCAATCAAATTTTGGAGGATATGTTAAGAGCTTGTGCTTTGAAGCATGGGAAGAGTTGGGACAAAAGCTTGCCATATGCAGAATTTTCGTACAACAATAGTTATCAAGCAAGTAATAGGATGTCACCATATGAAGCACTATATGGAAGGAAGTGTAGAACACTTTTGTTCTGGAGTGAGACAGGAGAAACTCAAGTATTTAGTCCGGATGTGTTACTAGAAGCTGAAAAACAAGTTCAGGTTATTCGCGAGAACTTGAGGGCTGCCCAATCAAGACAAAAGGGCTATACGGACAATAGGAGAAGGAAATTAGCCTTTGAAATAGGAGACTTTGTTTAACTCAAGGTGTCATTGATGAGAGGTCATAAGAGGTTTAACATAAGAGGCAAGCTAGCACCTCGATACATCGGGCCATTCAAGATTTTCAACAAAAGGGGAGAGGTAGCATATAAGTTGGAGATGTCAGCTCATCTTTTAGATGTCCATGATGTGTTTCATGTTTCCCAACTCAAGAAGTGCTTGAGAGTACTGGAAGAACAAGTGCCAATAGAAAAATTGGAATTAGAGGCAGATCTGACTTATGTCGAAAAACCGGTCAAAATCTTGGAAACTAAGGAGAGGGTCACGAGGAACAAGGTTATCAGATGGTGTAAAGTTCAATGGAAACATCATACAGAGAAAGAAGCAACATGGGAGCTAGAAGATGATCTCAAGAAGGAATTTCCCTATCTCTTATCTTCCGCGTTGAATCTCGAGGGCGAGATTCATTTTAAGGGGGTAGGTTTGTAACACCCTTATTTTCATGCATCATGCCCTGCATGCATTCATATACATGCCTAACATTAATCAACATAAAAAGGAACAAGTTTAAAATTAATTTAGAACAAAACCGCACTTAACAATTCTGGGAAGTGCGGACTAGTCCGATTTTGGTGCGGACTAGTCCGATTTCTCTCTGACTTTGATCGGACTCGTCTGTTTTTCGGCGACTAGTCTGTTTTTGCCTCTGGACACTTTAATACTTATCTGATCCTATGTGGACTAGTCCGGTGTTCCAAAACCCTTGAAAATTTCGCTAAGTCCCTGGACTAGTCTGAACTAGTCCGGTGTACCAGCGGACTTGTTCGGACTAGTTCGGTGTACCAGCGTACTTGTCCGTTTTCCTCTCTGACTAAAGTCAGACTTGTCCAATTTTAGGCCAGACTTGTCTGTTTTTCCCCTCTGGATAAGTTCGGACTTGTACGATGTCGAGTCTGGACTTGTCCGATTTTTCTCTAGACAACTTCGGACTAGTCCGGCCCTTTCTGGACTTGTACGATAGATCGTGACTCCGAGTTGATATTTTGTTTCACGACTTGTTCCTTGGGTTTTACATTAAGTGGGCCTAGGGACGTCGTACCTAACTCTTTTAGAGCCCATGTGAGACTCTAAATCGACCTCTACTCATCTCAAACTCGAAATCCATCTAACTCATAGCCTCCACCTCTATATAAACAACCCCACCCCTTGCTTGACATCTATTTGCCACTTTTCCACCCCACCCAAACCCTAGTTCGTGGAGATCCACCATCAAGGAGGGAGGAGGAGATCCCAAGTAAGAAGAAGAAGAGGAGGAAACGAAAGAGGATCAAGATCTCCATCAAGTTTCATTCTTCATCACCAATTCATCTCCAAGTTTTTCATCAACCCTAGATCATCAAGATCCAAGTGTTGCCTCCAAGATCCTTGATTCATTGAAGTTCTAAACACCTTGTATACCTTCTATTCTTTTTTCCTTACGAGAATTCAAACCCTAATCTCCAATTTCAGTCGATCTAGAAAACCCTAATATGCTGTTCTTGCGAAGTGCGGACTTGTCCGGTCCATAGCGGACTAGTCCGATTTTCCTGGATAATTTCTATTAAATTAATTTTGAAATTAGATCTAATCAACTCCAAACCTGTATCAACTTGTTAAAAACTATTAGAATTAGTTAGTCATCATTAAAAGCAACTCATTAACAAGTTCCACCTTGCATTTGCATTAATCATGCATGTCATGTTGTATTGAATAATATTTTTTAAATTTTTGATTGTGTTTCTTATTTGTATGATTATTGTGCAGATTAGATAGATTTGCACTAGAGAGTGTTGGGGAGGATCTCCAGCACTAAGAGTTTGAAGTCTTTGACCCGAACCAATCCCAAGAGCAAGACAAGTGTCCTTGAAGCATATTGATCCTGTTTGACAATAAATGTTTTGTTTGCAAAACTGCATGGTGTGTCAATTTGATGGGAAATCCTATGATAGGAAGTTTACTAGTTTTGTTTAACCACCCTTGTCACGTGGAAAACATGGTACATAGTCGAGTTGAGATTTTTACCTTTTTACTTCGCTTAATTAATTGGGATGAGAAAACAACTACACCATTTAATTATGCATTAGTGAGATCATGGTTATATGAATTGGTTATTATGATGTGGTAATGGGTGATCTAAGCAAGCCTGGTATGTGGATGGGTTGGATGATATGGTGGTTGCTTGCTTTAGATCTAAGGACTGGTTCATGAGAGAATAAGTCAGGATTACAGTGCCATCACGAGGCCAAGTATGGGTGCGGCGTAGATGATTAACTAGGGCTTTGCCAGTGCTATTTGGACCATTAAGTATGCTCGGGGAAGCGGTTGTCGGATTGGGTTTGTTGATGATTGGTGGGACTACCCTGGGATCCGAATGGCTTAAGAGGGGGCTCTTGGTTGAAGATGTGCTCTGTAGGAGACATCGCCACCGGTGAAACCTCAGTGGGATCAAAATAGGCTAGTAATTCATTTGTAAAGGCTATTTTGTGATCTCTTGGCCACACACCGATGGAAGTGTGAGATGACATAATAGAGGTTCTAGTCACTGCAAGGTGATGAAATCACAAACACATGGGTAAAGTGGTACAAACTCTGCAGAGTCTAATAAAACTATCATTATAGTCGTGCTCCCGGTTATGAGCACCTGAACAACTTCCATGATTAGAGAGGTTTTGGTTATGGGATGGTTTGGTACTAGTTATAGAATGGTATTATGGTATATGGCGATCAATATGGTTAACGAAATGAGAAATCTAGAATACGATTGATGGTGATGAATTATGGACTGGTATTATGATAACTACATGGTTTATGATGGGTTCACTTCACATATATATAATATATTGCTTTTCAAATGTTTTAATGTATTTTTCAGCACTTAGCCATTATTATATTCATCATTGAATCAGCTACATGTCATACTTTCCACACTTGCTGAGTACGATATGTACTCACCCTTACAACCCCCCCCCCCCCCAAACAGTTGCAGGTCAGACTTGGGAGTATAACGATGATAATGCGAAGTTCTAGGCCATGTCTACCGTCATCTTTGCCTGTGGTGTTGATTGGAGTTGCACCACCCTATTGCTTATGTTGCCTAGCTGTTTTGTTTGCTTAATTAGTTTATTTCCGCTGCATTAGTTGAACTTGTCATTAATATTCATTAGAGCTTGCATTTGAGTATAATATGGTTGTGTAATAAAAGTACTTAATTAATCTTGTTATGTGGTAATTATTTATATATCGTTTGTGATACACTTGTGTACGTGTGTTGAACATCCTGGGCACACATATACTTCACTTGGTTCATTTTGGAACCGAGTGTCACAGGGGGCAACCGAGAGAACCCCTCACACATTGCAGGTACCTCAAGCAAGCTCGTCTACATTAGGATTGCACAACTCCAGCAAGGGTGTATCTACAAAGCGTATAAGCATGTATATGAAAGCAATATACAATAAACGAGTCTAGCATGGTTTATCATAAAATTAACACGTAATTAAATGAACATTTTTAGGGAAACATGGAGTAAGACAACTATTCTTTTATATTGACATTCATAGGAAGAGACATGCTTTTACAAAAGAAGGCAATGACTCGCTTCCGGATGTCGAGGGAGGCAGGGTGCACAAGCTTAGGGTTCGGGACCAGGCTAAGCTGACTGCGCACTCTGGACCTGGCCCTCCCAGAGTTTGGTTGTCCTAAATGCTGCTCCTAGACTCTATGAAAACCTTCACACTGTCCTACTAAGCTAACATTAACATATAGGGGTGTCCAAAGCTCTGAGGATAGCTGTGACGGTTGTCGAGAAACTTGTCGTCGATAGCTACCAGTGAGGCAATGAACGGGTGTCCCTACTTTCTGCCTTGGCCCCCCGCCTTGCATGTGGTCTGAGCAGAGCCAAAACTGATCTTGACAGCTTTGACATAAGCGTCGGTGTTGTTGAAAGGCTGCAAATGGGGTGCAACGGCCGAGTCGCGATGTCGCAAGCTCGGCAGAGCTTGACTTGGTCTAGCGCCGTCCGGAGCAGGTGCTAGGTCTGCTGTGAGGGCTTAGTGCTTCTCCAAGGCTAACACTATAGCAGTGCGGTCTCCACGGATCCTAAGGACATCGGAGGGGGTCGGCATATTCAGGACAAGGTAGCCGTAGTGGGTGTTGACATTTATTAAAGTCACAGGTCATCTCTAGTTAGAGATGAGGTCCGCAAGCGCATGAAAACTATCGTATAGCATTTCACCCAAGAGTATTCTCGAGGGTGTCGTATTTATTCCAAAGGAATACAATGGAGTAAAGTAGATACTACTCTTATGATCAAGTTATGGGATACTAATAGATTATCAAAACAGGACTAAGTTGATAATATGGGTAGTGTGACACACCCTAAGCAATCTATTCTAAAGTGGTAAAGGAGTCCTAATGGAGATTAGACTAAGAGTTATGGAGTTGCTCCTACAATGCTTCTAATATACATATACATAGCCTAGATTAGATACTAGTGAGCATGTCAATGGTGAATAGTTATGCTAAGTTGTTCAACACGTCGGGCACGGGTTTACCCCTAGAATTACTAGGACGACTCCCGTCAAGAGCCTGTGGTATAGCCGAACGTGAAGGATTACAAAGGACAGATAGGATTGTCATCACCTACTACCTACCTCTTCAATATGTGGATCTACGACACATCTAACACTACTTAACTATCCTAGCACCATGCTAGCATATTAAATAAATACCTTAGGAGCCATGGTACAAACCATCCTAAGGCAATGACTAACCTAAACATCGTTGAACCAATGTTGAGACATAGCATAAGTTATTCATATTAACATGATCATATCATAACTACTTAGACTATAGTGGGGGTTTATAGTGTTTATGATGATAGTATAATGACATTAAGGCATGATCATAAAGACTATTCCTACCACATACATGGGATCCATAATCAAATAAGAAACACTTCATCCAAGTATATGAATAAAAGAAGACTAAAGATAATATCTTTATTATGCATAAAGTCACAAATATAATGAAAGATACATGAGCTATACCTTTCCCAACTTGGACTTGGAACTAGAGACTCCTCTCTACAGCCTAGCATGGGGTCTTGTTGTAGAGACTCCTCTCTAGAGTCTCTAGTCTCAAGTCCAAATTGGAAAAGGTATGGCTCATGTATTTTTTCTTATATTTTTGACTTTATGCATAATAAAGATATTATCTTTAGTCTTCTTTTATTCATATATTTGGATGAAGTGTTTCTTGTTTAATTATAGATTCCATGTATGTAGTAGGAGTAGTCTTTATGATTATGTTATAATAATCAGAACTTGCCATCATAAACACTACAAACCCCCACTATAGTCTAATTAATTATGATATGATCATGTTAATATGAATAACTTATGCTATGTCTCAACATTGGTTCGATGATGTTTAGGTTAGTCATTACCTTAGAGAGGTACTTGTACTCGAGCCTCTAATTTATTTACTTAGTATGTTAGCATGGTGCTAGGATAGTAAGTAGCGTTGGATGTCTCGTAGACCCACGGATTGAAGAGGTAAGTAGTAGGTAGTGACAGCCCTATCTGTTCTTTGTAATCCTCCACGTTCGGCTATGCCACAGGCTCTTAGCGGGAGTCACTCTAGTATTGCTAGGGGTAAACCTGTGTCCGATGTGTTGAATAACTTAGCATAAGGATTCACATTGACATGCTCATAAGTATCTAACCTAGGCTATGTATATGTATATTAGAAGCATTGTAGGAGCAACATTTAGTCTAATCTCCATTAGAACCCATCTACCCTTTAGAATAGATTGCTTAGGTGTGTGTCATACTATCCATATATTATCAACTTACCACTGTCTTGATAATTGATTAGTATCCCATAGTTTGATCATAAGAGTGGTGTTTACTTTAGTCCATTGCCTTCCTTTGGGATAAATACGATACCCTTGGGAATACTCTTGGGTGAAATGCTACACGACAGTTTCTGTGCGCTTGCGGACCTCATCTCTTTCGAGAGATGATTTGTGATGTAAGAAACGTCAACAACGGGCTTGATGAACATCATTGTGGTAAAAGCGCAACCTCTTTTTAGAGGAAAATCCCCTACCTAGTGCCAAATGTCGAAGTGTTCTTGCGATGCTTCCTCTAGACCTGCTATGAGAGCAGCTCGCGAAAGTTCTTGATCGACAGAGCTTAATCCTCTATGGAGGGATGCGCGTATGAGAGTGGTGAGACAATGATTTTACGGAGTTCAGGCCGCCGGAGCGTAATACCCTACTTCACGGTGAGGTTGTATTGCTGTTGTGTACGAGTGTGTAGCATGTGTATGCGTTAGATTGGGGATCCTTTGTAATGATGACGGTGTGGTCCTTTTATAGACAAGGTCGGACGCCTTACAAGTGGGGTCCAGGGCCCGACAGGTGGCCCTGGAGCGATCTTATCCTAAAGATATAAAGCTTCTTGCATAAGTCTCCTCTGACTGTGGCTTGAAGACCTGCCGTCTTGCCGCCTCAAATGTCAGTGATCCATGCGTAGTTGTTGATGATGGCAGGAAATATCCCGTCCAACTGTTTCTGTCGCCGTAAGCTACCCACTTGGCGGAGTGGGGTAGGTCTGCGGCGTCTTCACTGCAATGCGATTGGAAGCAGCGGTACCTGACAGTAAACGTGCGCCGCGTCATGCACATGGGAGACGCGAGTCTTCAATACTTGATTTAGACAAGGCGCATCGCTCTCTTAACTCTCGCAACCCACCGTCCAAGACAAGTTGCAGGGTACGTTGCAGCTCGAAAGCTAGCCTCTACGAGGAGGTCGGGTCCCGATTCGTGGACCACGTGGCAGCCCTAGAGTCTGTTCCTGAGTAGAGCGAGGGATCCAGAGCTGCGTAACACGTGGTAGAGCTGGACCCCGTCTTCACAGGAGGTGGCCAATCTGGCACTTTGACAGCCCCGGAACCCTCTACCATGAGGGAGTGGGATCCCGTCTTGTTGGACACGTGACCACTTGGGAGCTCGCCTCCCCGGAGGAGCTGAACCTCCTCCTTGAGGTCCATGTGGATACGTCGGACCCCATATCTTAGGTAGTGAGGGGTCCAAACCTTCTGGATATGTGGCACCCTCGGACCTTGCCTTGGTAGGAAGGCAAGGCACTTAGGTGGTTTTAGTATGTGCGCGAGGGTACCCGATATGCCGGGTACCGACAGCACCTATTTGAAAATTATGAATAAAACAATACTATTTTTTAAAAAAAAAATCACGGGTGTCGGAGCAAGGTGAGTATTTTAGGCCCCCTTTGATACAGCTCCCAACTTCTGATTCCCCAAATTCAATTCTGATTCTCTGATGAAGTGATTCTGTGACTGAAAGTGATTCTCAATGATTTTCTAAAATGAACTCTTAAAATCAGGATAGAGAATCAATTCACAGAATTAAAAGAAACTTATTTTTTCAACTCTCAGTCTCTTAATTCATTTCAGAAAATCACTTCTCAGAATCAGCTAAGAATCACTTCTCCTAAAAAATAGTATTTGGTATAACCCACCCACTGATTCTACCTAGAATCTACTCTACGCCTTAATCATAAGCCGGTTCTAGTAAGTGTCGGCCCGAGCATTTTCCAACTGGGCCCATTTGTCCTGCACTCCAGCCGACTCACTCCATTCATCCAGCTCCAGCCACACCACAGACGAGCCAGTGCTGCTACCGCAAAGATGGTCGCGCTCTTCCGCCCGCTCTCCTCAGCTGCCGCCGCCGCGGCGACCCTCCACCTCGCCCCCGCCGCCCCTCTCACCGGTTCGGTCGTCGCCGCTAGAGCCGTAAGCGTCAGGCGCTGTAGAGGCTTGAGGACGAACGCGGGAGGCGGGGGCTGGCTGTCCGGGCTGCTGGGCGGCAGGGGCGGCGGCGCGCCTATGGCGATGACGGTGACTCCGGGCACCGTGAAGGCCGGAGACCCCGTGCTTCACGAGCCGGCGCAGGAGGTGGCTCCGGGTGACGTCTCCTCTGAGAAGGTGCAGGGCATCATTGACCGGATGATCGATGTCATGCGCAAGGCCCCCGGCGTCGGCCTCGCCGCCCCGCAGATCGGCGTCCCGCTCAGGGTATGTCTAATTCGTTGCCTCAGGGGTGTGCGTGCTTGTTTGACTTTTATCATTAAGAGCATTAATCACAAAACCTCTGCCCCGTACTAGACATGGTGATATTTCTGATGATTAATCGTCGGTTACAGGTTATTGTACTTGAGGACACTCAAGAGTACATCAGCTATGCACCCAAGAAGGACATTGAAGCGCAGGACCGGCGTCCATTCGATCTTCTTGTCAGTATTTTTTGCCACGTTGCAAATGCATTGACCACCATTACAATTTGGAACCTTCTCAGGCCCTTTGAGTTTCTTATCTTTCCTTGAAGCCAGGTTATTATCAATCCCAAGCTTAAGAACACTAGTAAAAGAACTGCATTCTTCTTTGAGGGATGCCTGAGGTACGTAGTTGGCATGCTTTCTCTGCAATACTGCCATGTTATCACCTATCAAGTATAACTAGCTATTACATACACATACGACCATACTAAGGATAAAAAAGATGGATTTCACTGTATTGAGTTGTACCATGTATTTCTCGCACTTTGTTTTCAGTGTAGATGGATACAGGGCAGTTGTGGAGCGGCATCTGGACGTTGAGGTGTCAGGTTTAGACCGAAATGGTAGCCCCATAAAGGTACAAGCTTCAGGATGGCAAGCACGTATCCTGCAGCACGAATGTGATCATCTTGAAGGCACACTGTATGTTGACAAAATGGTCCCAAAGACATTCAGGATTGTTGATAACTTGGATCTGCCACTAGCCATTGGATGTCCTCCTCTAGGTGCAAGATAATATGGACAACTTGCAACGTTTCTCATCATAGAGAGGTACTTGGCCTCTGTATTTTTAAATTATTTATTCCTACACAGCCTGTTGATGCTGAATTATCCACCCAATAATAACATTCCTTGTTTCTATGAGTTGATTCTAGAACAGTGTTATTCTAAAATAAAAACTTTGTATTTCATACAACTAGGATGTGATATTTCCACATATTCTCTATATAGCTAGGAAACCGTGGTCAGTTTTCATTATCTTTTTGACATTATCAAATCTAAATGTTCTGTGTACTTCTTGTTATTTCAACTTCGTTCTGCTTAGAAAGGGAAAGCGATGATGGAGGTATATGAACTTTCTGTAAACATAGTTTTATACTCATATGGGCTTTATGCGACTGCTCCCCTTTGGTAGCAGTTTTAATATACTCCAACTCCAAGCTAAACTAGCAAAAAAAAAAAAAAAGAAATCTGTGATTGGTTAATATCATAACGCTCTCTTGTTCATGGTTTCATCACCAAATTGAGTATGCAGCATATTTGTTTATATAATATTCTCTCTGATATATTAAATTCTGCTTATGCACCAAAGCTAAACCTGCTGGAAATCTGGCGATCTCATCACCGGTACTGTTGCTGCACAGGCTGCTGAAGCTGATCTGCTATATAAGATCAGATCCCTTTGGCTGCTGTGCGTGCGTGGTGGAAGATTAGAGGGGCACAGGGGCTTCTGTACGCACTGGACAACAATCTGCTGGCCAATCCGCTCTAGCAGATCAATCTGGTGGTGAGGAGAGCCTGGCGCAAGAAAAAATGTGGAGAGGAGAAATATTTCTAGGAGGGGATGATTTTATTCCAGGACTCCCCGGCCTTATATAGTTGGCTTACAATCGGGGTTATTCAGGATTTCCACCTTTACGGATGACTCTTAGCCATTTAACATCTTTACGAAAGACTTCCATAATTTGTCATTCGTATGGGATTTTGCTTATTATTTTGCCGTTACAGTGCCCAGTTAGGCATGCCAAAACACACATTCCATTTGATGACGTGGCAACACCTAATATATTGACATTCTTACCCCTATGATTGTGAGAGCTGATTGAAGGACGTTCTGACTGTTGTGCATACGCACAAATAAAGGACGTTCTGACTGTCTGGGTGTCCCTGGAATAAATTGTTACACCCCAAAATTTCGATTTTGGGGATGTGAAAGATTTAAACCAAATTACACATAACAAAAATTTGTTTGCTTATTATTTCCTTTAAATAATCATGTTCTCCTTAAAATCATTATTATTTTATCCCCAAAAAAATATTAAATCCATCCGCATGATCATGGGTTCGTGTTTAAAAAAATGAATTTCAAATCACTAGAGAAATTCAACTGAATCTGAAAAAGAGATTGAAACAAAAAGAAACAAAAGAAAGAGAAAAGAAAATGGAAAAGAAAAAGAAAAAGAAATAAAACCTTAATTGGGTCAATACTTCACTCCGCAGCCCAACCCCTTCCCTCTGTCGGCCCAAGCCCAACCGCGCCTCCCCCTCCTCTCTCCATCTCACTGACCGTGGGCCCCCTATGTCAGGTCCTTCATCTTCCTCCACAACTGCCTCGCCCTCCCCACGATGCCACCTCCAGGTCGCGCTACTCGCGTGCGCGTGCGTCGAGGCGAGTGTCGCACCCCTCCGCGCAACCGTTCCCACTACAAAGCCTTCGTCGTGCCTCTGATGTCCCCCATTCCCCATCTCACTCTCATCCCGAAACCCTAGCCGAATCACCGCCGCCATGGATGCCGCCACCCGAGCTTGATGCCCCGCATGGAGAGGCTGTCCCAACCGCCCCCGACGAGCCACCGAGCACCCCGACGTCACGCCGCCCGTGATGGGCCCATCCGCGACAAGAATCGGCACCTGAGACCCCTCCCCGGCGGCAACGAAGGCCGAGCCACGAGTCTAGCCGTCGCACGCTATTCTCCGGCCACGTCCGACCCAGATTTACACCCGTGGTGAGTTGTCGTCGTCCTTCTCTCCATTTTGCACTAAATCCCATCGTGTTTGGCACACTGTGGAGCAATCTGGCCAAGTTCCGGCAAGGACCGGCCATGGCCCCGCCGGCAATGGCCACCGACCGTCGCTCCCTCCCGCCAAGCCTCCCTAGCCGCCAGATTGCTAATCAATGGCTCGGATTAGATCATATGAAGGGGTACACCCTTTGAACCGAGCGTCCCCCCGGTCCACGGAACCATAGACTTAATTTGTGGCTTTTCCTATAGCAAAATAAATCTAATATATCAAAGAAAAACCAGGTTTACGCATTGGCCCCTGTACTTTATTATAAAATTATGAATAGGCCCCTACTTTATAGAAACGACCTTTCTGTTAATTAGGGAATAAATGTGTAATTGAGTAATATTTTCAAAAAAATCCTTGTTAATATTACAAATTATATTTTAATTACTGCAATAAAGTAGTTTCACATAATAGCCCCTGAACAAGTAATTAAATTATTTTAAAATATAAAATATTCTGTATTAAATATTTTTCTTGTGGAATAAATTGAATAAATGTTCAATTATCTTATAAAATAGCAAACTAATTCTGAAAAATTGCTAATAAATCATAATAAAATGTAGAAAACTAATATTAATTATTTTATAAATGATTCTTATTAGAATTAATTATTAAATCCCCAAATGCATAGAATAAAATAAAATAAGTGTTCAAATGATTTATAAATAGGAAATTAATTAGAAAATTCTTAATAATTCATAATACATTGTAGGAAGCCACTAATAATATTTAGAGTCTAGTTAATCTTCTGCAACTAATATTTTGACTCTGAAATAATTGTAATTAATTCTAAACTTGCCCACATAAATGTGTAATCATTGTAGAAAATTACTAAAAGTGTCTATTAATATTAGGGGTGGGCGTTCGGTCAACCCGTTAAATTCGGTTCAGTTATTTCGATCTTTTTGAATTTCGGCTTTTGAAAATCAGTATCTGAAATGTTATACAAATATTAGATACTCGAAATTTTTGGGTATCTAAATTTCGGTTCAGTCTTCGTTCTTACCCGAAATACCCGAATTGTACATTATTCTTATTTTATGCTCTCAACAATCAATATAAGTTTAATACCATTTGTAAATTTAATCTCGAGAGACAATAAATTATTAGTTCATTAAAGATGGATCATAAATACATATTTTAATATAATGATTTCACATATCAAAACTAACAAATGAAATATCATAATTCATATTGTTTAGGATTCATAGATCATAATTTAACTTGAGATTTTATTGTTCAGTTATTCTGTTATTTTGGGTACCCGAGAGTGATACTCGAATCTAAAATTAATATATCGGTTATTTAGATTTGGTACACGGATAGGTATCCGATACCCGATATTTCGGTCTCGATCTCGGTTTTTTCGGTTCGGATTTTTCGGTCCCAGTTTTTTTGCCCACCCCTAATTAATATATAACAACCTTAATCATGCATAATAAATTCTTTTAGCATGTATAATTTATTTAAAATTAATAAAAAACTTTAGAAAATAAATATGGAAATAATATTAACATGTAGAAAATATACTTTTCATAGGAAACTATAATTGAACAATAAAATACATTTTACCACTTTAATAATTAGAATAGTTACAATATTTAACATTATAAAATCACTCATAACATTTGATTTAAGTCATTATTACATCAAAACCCTATTTTATCGAGATATATCCAATCGTAGTAGTCTATATAATTTGTTGTATATGTCTAGTGTATTGCTCTTGATTGCTTTTACCTTGTCGGTAGTTTATGCGCATTCGTGCCACGATTAAGAAGCAACATGAAGAATATAGGGAACAAGAATTCAAGGAAGAAGACTGAGCAGCTATTTAAGAAAAGGCAAGTGTTCTTGACCATCTTGTTCCTTTTATAAGTATTTAGTTAGTTGCATATTAATTAATTAATATAAATCCTATGCTATATCCTGTTGATTTACCTTATTACCTTGTCGTTTGGGGTATGGAAGGGTGGTACTTGGGATTACTTTACGCTTAGTCATGCATATTAGATAGGTGGGAAAAAATTGATCACATTTATTACTTATGAATTATTATTACTATTATGATGTGAGAAACTCTCCCTATGTTGTAATGACATAGCCGGTCCGAAGCCCGGATAAAGGAGGAGGGGTTGTGATAGGCTTGATAAGCTAACAACTGTACTTAGCCATTCTCATGGAAATGAAACCCATTGGAAATTCGTTGGGGTGTAACCCTCTTAGCGACGCGTCATATCAGAACCCGCGTATGGTGTTAAGTGGGCGAGGGTCGGGTCGCCACCGTCTTAGTGGCGCGCCATATCGGAACCCGGATGTGGTGTTGAATAGGCGGGGGCCGGATCGCCACCACCTTAGTGGCGCGCTACATCATCGCCCGGATGTAGTGTTAAGTGAGCAAGGGTCTTTGTATCTTCCTCGACGGATGCGAAGGGTAAGGAAGCTAGCTGAAGAAACTAGGTTTTGGGTCGGTAGTTGGAATGTAGGATCCTTGACGGGAAAGCTACGAGAGTTAGTGGACGTTGCGATTAGGAGGCGTGTAAATATCTTTTGTGTACACGAGACTAGATGGGCAGGTCAAAAGGCGAGAGAGGTTGAGAATACCGGTTTCAAGCTTTGGCATTCTGGCTCGACTGGGACTAGAAATGGCGTAGACATCCTAATAGATAAGAGCCTCAAGGATGGAGTAGTGGATGTCCGTAGACGAGGGGATAGGATCATCCTAGTCAAGGTAGTTGTGGGGGACCTTATCTTGAATGTCATTAGTGCTTATGCCCCACAAGTTGGACTCGACATAAGTACTAAGAGACAATTTGGGAGGACTTGGAGGATATGGTTAGTAGTGTATCGATAGTCGAGAAGCTCTTCATAGGAGGAAATCTCAATGGCCATGTAGGTATGACTAATGTAGGTTTTGAGGGAGTACACGGGGATTTTGGGTGTGGCGATAGAAACCAGGATGGTAAGGATATCCTAGACTTTGTCATAGCCTATGACCTATTGGTAGCTAACACCCTCTTTAAGAAGAGGCTATCTCACTTAGTGACATTTACTATTGCCCAACATTCTAGTCAAATCAACTATATCCTCACTAGGAGAAGGGAGAGGGGGGCATGTTTATACTGTAAGGTGATTCCTGGGGAATGTGTTGTTCCACAACATAAACTTGTGGTAGCCGACTTTCGTTTCCACGTGCGTGTGTCACGAGACAAAGGTGTTAAAACCGCGAGAACAAAGTGGTGGAAGTTGAAGGATGAAGCGCAACAATTATTCAAAAGGAGGATGATCGCGGAAGGTCCTTGGAGCGAAGACGAAAATGCGGATAGTATGTGGGTGAAGATGGCGACTTACATTAGGAAGGCAGCTAGGGAGGTGCTTGGGTGGACAAAAGGTAAGAAACTTGTAGATAAAGACATTTGGTGGTGGAATGAAGATGTACAAAAACCTATTAAGGAGAAGAATGAGTCTTATAAGAGATGGCATCATGAGAGAAGCGCAAGTAACATGGCGAAGTATAAAGAGGCTAAGAAAAATGCAAGGCGTGTTATGAGTAAAGCAAGGGGGCAGGCCTATGATGCACTATATGCGAGGCTAGGGACAAAAGAAGGTGAAAAGGATATACACAAGATGGCGAAACTTCGCGAAAGGAAGGTGAGAGATCTCAACCAAAGTCAAATGCATTAAGGATGAGGCAGATCAAATTCTATTAAAGGATGAAGAGATTAGGAACAGATGACGGGACTACTTCAATGGACTATTCAATTACGGGAATGAGAGCATTAGGTTCGAGTTGGATGACTCATTTGATGACACCAACAGACTATTCGTGCGGAGGATACAAAAGTCTGAGGTTAGAGAGGCCTTAAAAATGATGAAAGGAGGAAAGGCCCTTGGCCCCGATGATGTCCCCATTGAGGTGTTCATTGACTTGGAGAAGGCATACGATAATGTACCAATGTCGGTCATGTGGTGGGTGCTAGAGAAACACAAAGTCCCAACAAAGTACATTAACCTTATCAAGGATATGTATGATAATGTGGTGACAAGTGTGCGCGTAAGAGATAGTGAGACCAATACTTTTCCTATCACAATAGGGCTACACCAAGGATTAGCCTTAGGTCCATACATCTTTTCCTTAGTGATGGATGAGGTGTCGAAGGATATACAAGGGGATATCCCTTGGTGTATGCTCTTTGCTGATGATGTAGTGTTGGTAGATGAAACTAGAGATGGTGTTGATAGAAAATTGGAGCTATGGAGGCAGACCTTAGAGTCTAAGGGGTTTAGACTTAGTAAAACCAGAACCGAGTATATGAGATGCAATTTTAGTGATGTCGGGTGCGAGGATGGAAATGTTAGTTTACAAGGACAAGTAGTAACTAGGAGGGACACATTTCGATATTTATGATCAATGTTACAAAGCAATGGTGATATTGTCGAAAATGTTTGCCAAAGGATCAAGATCGGGTGGCTGAAGTGGCGACAAGCATATGAAATCTTATGTTATAAGAAAGTTCCACAAAAATTGAAAGGAAAATTCTGTAGGACGGTGATCAGACCTGCGATGCTGTATGGAGCAGAATGCTGACCAACTAAAAGGTAACATGTCCAACAAATGAGTGTTGCGGGGATGCGCATGCTACGGTGGATGTGCGGTCACACAAGAAGAGAAAATTAGGAACGAGGTGATACGTGATAGGGTAGGGGTGGCATCGATTGAGGAGAAGCTAGTCCAACATCGCCTACGGTGGTTTGGGCATATCCAGCGGAGACCTCCAGAAGCATCGGTTAATAGTGGGATTATAAAGAGTAGAGAAAATTTTAGCAGGGGTAGAGGTCGACCAATGTTGACATGGCAGGAGGCGGTGAAACGAGACTTAAAGGAGTGAGACATACCTAGAGATTTAGCTCAGGATAGGACTGCATGGAAATTAGCAATTCATGTGCCAGGATTTTAGTTTATTCAAAATTTGTTACTCTTATCTTCTTTCTTATTAATCCATTTCTAATATAAATAAAATGTAGAATCTTATTTTATTTGTATTTTTTTATTTTTATTCTTTTTTTATTTATTCATCTTATTTTCTATTACTTCTTTTTTCAATAATTGTTGGGTTTCATTTCTAGCTGATCCCAACTTGTTTGGGACAAAGGCTTGGTGGTTGTTGTTGTTGATTATGATGTGAGAAATTAATTGTAGTAAATAGGAATTTGGTGGGTTGGTTTGTTTTGTATGGTGCAGTACGCACGAGACCCGATATTGGGGTTTGAACCTTGCCGGATTCTAAGGATCGGTTTATGGAGTAGCCACTAAGCTATACAGTATCGCCACAAGACTGAGTATGGGGCAGTTTGGTCGATTAATTAGGTCTCTCCCGGCGTAGTACTGGTGATTGGATAGTGCGAGGAATTGGTTCAGCATATTCTGCCTTGGGATCTGCATGGCTCAAGAGGGGGCAACTGGGGTGTTGAGACGCAGTTGCCGGCTCACACTTTTGTACAGGAGCGAAACCTCAGTGGGCTAGTACGCATCGGGAGAATCTTTGTAAAGACCCCGTAGTGATCTTCTGACCGCACACCTACGGAAGTGTGAAATGTGGTTGATCACCACAGGCAACAGGGAGGTTTACTTAGTCCACTTGGCAACAGAGGATGAAATCACGGCTTGTGGGTAAAGGATACGTTCTGTGCAGAGATTGGAAAACTGTCATGGCAGTCGTGCTCACGGACAAGAGCGGCTTGGTGTCGAATTCATAATTAGTCCATGTTTGGGATGACGGTTGAGATTATGGATTGGGAATGATATTGATGTTCATTCATTATTATTATTCTATTATGGTTGGGAATATTCATCTAGATGTAGGTGTACATCTAATGAAAGCTAAGGATAGGTTTAATGCATAGTGCTTAAACCTCTATCAACCTTTTTTTTATTGGCCTTCATGTTATTTATTTCTCACACTTGCTGAGTACTCTATGTACTCATGCGCTTGCTTTTGTGGTTTTTATAAATGTTGCTCAGTGAAGAGAAAATCTAATCAGGACAATGACAAGTGAAGATGGTGCATATGTCGCGTTGCTGACAGTCGATTTGCCTGTGGTTGTCCTAGAGTTTTTCCTCTTCCGCTACTACTTCAAAACTCTTTTGAAGGTATAAATGTTGTTTGCATGCGATATAGAACTGTTTATCACTATTTGTTGTACATGTATGGTGAAACTGATCCTGGCATACATATTTTGCAACTGGTTTTATTTTTAATAAAACCGGGTGTGACATAAATCATGAGCACCCTTAAGCCATTGGTTGTTAAGACTAATAGCAGTCAGACTGTACCATTTGCATTTTGAGTAAATGTTTCTTGACAATAACATTCGGCAACAGCTATAATTATCTTCCAAATTTTTCCTGGACTGAAGATCCGTAGTTTTTTCTTTTTGATGAAGGGACAATAGTGGAGGCTCTGACTGTGTTATATTAATAAATATAGGGCAATTCAGAGATTGTAGTACAGAGGTTTCCGATTTACATAGAGGTGACTTTCACATTTCAGAGGTTGGAATGTTGAAATTCAACCCAGCTAGCCATTGTAAGGTTTAAGAGCTTTGTTGTTGTGGGAACCTAGTATATTGTAACGTAAGGGTAGTATGAAAGGAATTCTTTCAGGTGGGGAGTGAGGATGGGGCTCGCATGAAGATTAGCTCATTTCGTTGTTTCCAGATTTCCCAACTTGCCGTGATGAAGATCTCCATGAATGGTGGTCCTGACCAGTTTCTTTTGGCCTCTTGGATCATTGTGAAGAAGGGTAGGTTGTGGTTCCAATATATTTGAAGGGCGCCCCAACATTCGGTGTTGAACTCGCATTCGAAGAACAAATGATATGTGAATTCTTCCAATGTCGTGGTGCATAGCACGCAGGAATAGTCGTTGTTTTTGATTTGATACTTCTTTCTTTTGAGTAGGTTTCTGGAGTTCAGTCTATCCAAAAAGAGTATTCAACAGAAGATTTTCAGTTTCTTTGTGAGCTTTGATTTCCAGATCCAGGTTATTGGTGTCGGTGGTGTAATGTCTCCAAAGTTGTTTGTAGATTTTGCTTGCAGAAAAACCTTTGGGGATGCTTTGTAGGTCCAAACGTCGTTGGTGTTATGTAGATTCTGGATGAGGGTTGAGAGGAGGTTGTATTCTTGTAGTGCTTGGGTGGACATTGGCGTGTGGAAGTTGACATGCATATCCTGTGTGGCATTATATTGTGCTATTGATGCATCCGATTGTTTTGCGTACGTGTACAGGGTGGGGAAGGTTTCAGATAAAATTTGTGTGTCATTGGTCCTGCCACATGTTGACTGTGTCGCCTAATCCAATGCATACCTGAGTTTTCTGTTTGAAGTTTTCCCATTGGCTCATGATGTCTTTGAACCAGAAAGAGCCTCTATTCACCAGCTGATGAGGCGGGGTTCCATCGGAGCAGTATGAGCGATAGATCATCTGTACCCAAGGGGTATCCTCTTGTTGTATAATTTGTCCAAGAACTTTTGTATAAGGATCTGGTTCATGAGTTTCAAGTTTTTTATCCCGATGCTTCCTTTAGTCTTTGGTGTTGTTGTCTGCTCCCATTTGACGAATGGTTTTCCCTTGTCTGTGATGTCCGATCCTCTCCATAAGCATGTCTTCCTAGATTTGTCTATTGAAAAGATGACCCCGAGTTTCAGTTTTATGGAGCACATGGTGTAGATTGGCATTGCTGTAAGAAGTGAGTCTACTATGGTGCATCTGTCGGCCATGGATAGGTAAGTGGATGTTGCTGTGAGTGTTCTTTCTATTTTTGTGGTAAGTGGGAGGAAGTCTGATGCCTTAGGGGTGGTGGTCCCAAGGGGAATCCCTAGGTATGTGAAGGGGAGGCTTCCAAGCTTGCATCCGAAGGTGGCTGCCGTTGAAATCGCGTGTTGGTGGGTTAAGTTGATCGGGATTGGGGCTGATTTCTGTAGGTTGATTTTTAGGCCTGTGGCTGCTGTGAAGGCTAGGAGCAAGGATTTGAGGAAGAAAAGTTGTTGTTGTGAGGCTTGAAGCGTTATGATCGTGTCATCAGCGTATTGGATCACAGGGAAATCCAGGTCAGCAAGGTGTGGAAGTGGGGGGTTAGCAGGCCTCTGTTTTTTGCGTTGTTTTTGAGGTGTTGTAGTAGGTCTGCGACTAATACAAACAGTGCAGGTGATAGGGGGCAACCCTGTCGGACCCCTCTACGGCAATGGAAGAATTTACCTGGAACGCCATTTAGTAGGATTGCTGAGGTGTTGGTTGACAGTATGTTTTGGGTCCACTCGATCCATTACTGTGGAAATCCCTTTTGGAGCAGGGCCCTGAGGATGGCGTCGTGCTCCATCATGTCGAATGCTTTTTCAAAATCCAGTTTCAGCATGACTATTGGTCTTCTTGATTTTTTGCATTGGTGGAGGAATTCATAGTTCCATGCTATGCAATCTTGTATGGTTCTTGTTTCGATAAATCCATACTGGTTGGCATGAACAATGTTGTGGAGATTTGTTTGTAACCTGTCTGCCATCAGTTTGTTGATCAGTTTTATGCTGGAATTTAGTAGGGAAATTGGCCTGTAATCCGAAGAAGTTTCTGGAGTTGGCTTTTTGGGTATGAGTGTGATCAGCGAGCTGTTAATAGGTTATAGGTTGCATCCTTGCAGGAAGACCACATTGCAGAGGTTGTAGATGTCAGTCTTGATGATATCCCAGAATTTTTTTTGTAAAATCTGTTGTTGAAACCATCCGGGCCTGGTGCCTTGTCTCCGGGCATCTCTTTGATTGTGCGGTCTATATCCTCTGTTGTGAATGGTTCTGAGAGTGTTTGGAGGTTTGGATGTGGTGTGACAATATTTTCCAACCCCTCCTATAATGTGGTTGTGTTGGTAGTGCCTACCCTTTGTTTGAAATGCTGCCTTTGCCCCATGTTTCCTGACCACTCTTCCGGAGTCGTCTTTTAGACCGGTTATCAAGTTTGTTTTGTATCTGCTTGTTGCTGCTGTCATGAAGAGCTTGGTTGGTTCATCTCCCATTTTTGTCCATCTTTCTGTATACCTCTGTTTCTAGTATTCTTTCTGCCGTTGTAGGAGAGTTTGTATGTGCTTTTTGATGAGATTTCTGAAAGCTACTTCCGGCTGGCTCAACTACCTTTGTTCTTCTAAGTAGTCTATCACTTGGAGTGAGTTGTTAGAGAGCTTTAGTTTTTTGGATAAGGATCCAACTGTTTTGCTCCATCTTTTGATAGCTGCTTGAAGTGCCTTGAATTTGTTGGATATGACTCTGGGTGCATCAAGGCCGTTACTTGGAGTGAGTAGTAAGGTTGTTGGGAAGGAGAGGGACCAGACGTGAAACATCAGTCTAGTTGCTGTAGAAGTGGTGATGCTTGCATCTTGCTCCACGTGTATTTTCTGTCTTTTAGAGGGATTTCCACTAGTCCCATTTGATTGATTGCATTGTTGAAGGTCTACATGTCATTGGCATTTCCGTCGGGTCTTTCTGTTTTCTGGTGATCTATAGTAGTTGAAATCTCCAATTATAATCCAATCTTGGTCCTCATTGATGTCAAGTGTGGAGAACCAGTCCATAAAGTCTAATCTGGGCTGGCCTGTGCATGGCCCATAAACTGTACATAGGGTCCATTCTTTGCCGTTTAGATTTGAAGTGAATTTGATAGTAATCGCAAATTGGAGGGTTTGTAGCACTGTCCCTTGCACCAATGTGCCATTCCACCCTATGAGGATTCCCCATGAGGCACCCTGTGATGGTGTATAAGCGAAATGATCAAATCATTTTGGCGCTATTTGTTTGATGAGTGTGTGGTTGATCGATTGAAGTTTGGTCTCTTGGGTGCAATAGATAAGACAACTCGATTCCTCAATTTTTGCCCGCACCGCTTGGTGCTTTGACGGATCATTTAGACCACGAATATTCCAGTTTAGGAAGGACCATTTTTGTTGTGTGTTGTTCTGCATTGGGGAAACCTTTTGTGATTTGGACTTAGTCCCGAACCTAATCCGAGAAGGCGAAGATTATGCTAGAGGGCGAAATGGTTATAACAGTGGTAGATCCCAAAGGGAGATAAACAAAAGATGTCTGTCATACAGCGGCCTCTATGCCGAACAAAGGGATCTACCCCATCAGCCAAGTAGACAAAATATAGTTGCGCGCTACGGTTCCTGATATTGACTGACTTCCAGCGCGTTTGACAAAAGAAGCGGGGACTCATTGGTCACTTGTTGGAGTCTTGCCCGCTGCATCAGTGGGCGGACTAAGGGCGGCGATCACCATCGTCGCGTGGACGCCGCAGCGCTCCGCTTGTGCCTGCAGTTCCAGAATTGGAATATGAGGATGGGGAGGTGGCGTAGATTCAATTTCTTGGATGGAAGGGAATTTGATTGGTCCTGGAAAGAGGTTTCTTTTGGCTTTACCGCTGCGTACCGATGATGACGTTGTTGCGGGAGCCGAAAGTGCAGGAGCGGCAACCCTTCTGGTCATCCTAGTTGGCATACGACGTCCATTCAACGTCGCAGCAATGCGGGGGCTTCTCCTGACCTCCTCCTGTGAGATTGGGGGGTGTCTGGCAGGAAGCACGTTTGGTGATTATGTTTGTGGATGTGTTAGAAGTGCATGCAGTAAACGATACCTGGGCGGGCGGTACCGTGTTACTGGGCGAGTTGGCGTCAGAGGTTGGCCTGTTTGGCTTCGAGCGAGTGCGGCGACTGTAGACCCTACCAAAGCAGTTGGCAGGGCGAGCCTCGGAGGGCGGGAAGGATGGAGCTTGGATTGGTGGGAGCGCCCTGAATCTTGTTGTGGGCGTGCGCCCGCGCAGCGCGCCCATCGCCGAGGATTCCGTCTGGTCTGAGTTAGGGTTCTGACCCGGCTCGGCGGTGGCCGTCCACCAAGTAGTCTGCTCGGCGGGGAGGGCAGTCGCGAGGAGGCGGCGGATAGCATCAGAGTCGAAGGGTCGTGTCCATTCCGATTGTACGCTCGGGTCGTCTTCGACGAACTGCAGTGGTTGGGTGAAGTTGTTGTAATTGAAGGCGCGCTGCCTGGGGATGTTGAGGTTGGCGGAGGAGCTGCCTCCTCCGGACAGCTCAGTGCCTAAGCTTAGCACTTGTTGGTCTTGAACCGGGCCAGGCCAGACGCCCCACCCATTGTTGTTTGGCTAGTGGGCGTCCAGAGCTGCTGCCGCTGCATCCCAAACCGGGTTCGGGTTTGGATTTGGGAGAGGCAAGGGGTGGTTGAAGCTGCCTTCGTTGTCGTCATTTTCCGGTGGTGGAGGCACCGGGAAGGGATGGGGGTTTCCCCCCGGCGGAACGTCATCTTCTTGCGGAGGGTTGTTCGGCAAGATGGACGCTCTGTTGAGGACGATGACAGGGCACATCCAAGACCAAGCCTGTCCTCTGGTGTCGCCATGACGGATGACGAGGCTGCGGGGTACGGATCTTGCACCATTGTAGAGACACTTGCAAAGAACGTAGCCGTGATGGCCTGTCACATTGTTCCAAGATTGTAGGGAGCCGAACATCGCTACCGCAGCGTCAATGTGCTGGACATCTTGGTAGTCCAGAGGGAAGCCGAGGATCATTATCCAACTGCGGTGACTGTAGTTGGCCGTCCGCCGTTTGATGCCGTAGTCGTGGCGGGAGAAGCCAATCGCGTGGTTTTCTACGACAATGGGTTCCTCTCTGAGGACCATGTCGCGGTGGTAGCCAGACTCTAGCCTGAAGAGGCCAATGTCCACCGGCGTGATGCAGGAGGAGAGAACTCTCAGACCGAAGTCTTGTTCCAGGACTAGCGCAATGCGATCGCAGAACCAGTCGTACTCATCGTGGTGGATGAGGCCGTCACGGTCTTCAGCGATGATGAAGCCTTCGTGGCTTCGGTGCGCACTCGTACTGAAGTGGATGTTGAGGCGAGAGATCCTCACCGGCCCGCCGTCGTGGACGAAGAGATGGCCTTGGGAATGAAGAGTTGCGGGTCGATCGGAAAGTTAGCCATGGCTTGAGTGGGTGGTTGGTAGAGGACGAGTTGTTGGGTGTTGTGGGGGGCGGTGTTGTGATGCTGTGCTGCAAGTCTATGTTGGCTTAAATAGGGAGACGAAAGGTTGGGGGTCGGGAATGGCTCTGGTGGGTTTTGCGCGTGCACGTGTGGAGTAGGCCCAATACTCAGGATTTTCTCGTGTGGTTCCATATCTGGGCGAGCAGTGTCGTTGCACCATTCGACTGCCACCGTGTGGTGCACAGTGGACGAGGTGGGGCTAAGTCTGGGGGGTTGTGTGTACTTGGGCCTACACACTAGGATTCGCCTAAAAGTGGAAGTGCAGAAGGCGGCTCAGTGACCTGGCAACAAGCAGCGGAAGCAGCGAGCAGGTGCACGACAGGAAGCGGCGAAATGATTCGGGCTGAAGCATCGAAGGCAGCAGCTGTGAGAAATTAAGGCTCTGCTGATGTGCCCGATGGGTGCTACTGTGCGAGAAGACTGGTTGGCGTTTGCCTTGGGAAGGGACAGCTTGCACCTAGCCGCGGGACTGTCAGCGAAGCCATTGATAGCGACGATATTCTCTCGCTGTTGCGGATTTTTCATGTGGTTGGGCGGAGAAAAGTCCACTCTTGAAGTTAATGCTTGTGCCTTCTCTCGAAAGTTTGATGTGTTTGCAATCCGGATCCCGTGTGGATTATTTGTGTTGTGGGCGGTGATGCCGGACGTTATGCGGGTCCGACCGTTGGTCAGCCTGTTTTGAATAGTTGGTGGGCCCATAGCCATTTTGGAAGTGGAAATAGGGGGGTCTGGCTGTCGTGTGGGCTCGCTTTTGATTAGCGAAAATTCGAATTGTAGGTGGGTCCTTTCCAAGGATGGATGGGGCGGCGGGGTTCGCGTGAGTACGGCTCCCGACGGCGTTTGGGTGCCCCTTAATCAACACGGGGGGGGGGGGGGGGGTGATGAAGAGTGATCGGCTAAGATTGAGGAAGGCCTTGTTCACCGGGATGTCAAGATGATTGGTCTGTGTTCTGTGCCAAGTGTGGATGGGACAGTCTAACGTGTCGACCCTGATGGAATTCAGCTGAGGCGGCTGGACGTGGTTGGGGTGGAGCCCTTGATCTGGCTCGTGAGGAAAGGAGGGGGAAGGTCGGTGGATAGGATTGGCAAAGGAAACTTTCTTGGGTTGGCAAAGTGATTTTCTCCGAGGGATCTGTTGCCACTCATCTTCTTCTTCTTGTCGCCAGATTCGGAAGTCCTTGATCCAGTTTGGACCTCTGTTCAACCAGGGGAAGTAGACATCAAAGTGAGCAGTGATCACTCTGTTAAGGGAGCGAATCATCCTACCAACTTGGCGGGAGGCCACCGCGAACCGGAAATGCCAGTCGCGGGCCATAGAAACATGGAAGCCTCCAGAGGTGCCGCCCAGAGCGGCGGTGAGCGCCCATCCTACCGACTCCTCAGTTAGCCAGAAGGTGAACCGGCGGAAGACTGCTAGCATGAAGAAAGCTCCTTCCGTGGAAGAGGAAGGGTGATGGACAGAGGAGGAGAGAAGTTGCAGCACCTTTTTTTGAAATTTTTTCCCGTTTGCGAAGGACTATGTGCTGACATCAAACTCCGGGCGGTCGCCGTCCATGGCTCCGCGGCGGCTTGGGGACGCCCGGGGATCACTTGAGGAGGCATTCCGGCAGCAGGTGGCGTGGTGCGGCGGTGGTGGCGGCGGTGGGACGGCGTAGGGTGGGTGGGAGGGAGAGCGCCATCTTTCCAACCACTGAAGATCTGTAATTAAAACAATTACCTAACAGTTCACTTTCAGTTTGGAAGACGTCAGCTTATTGCCGCTAAATGTAGTCCTTGTGCTCTGCTGACTATTTATGTACTAGAGCTAGCTTGTCCCTACATCAGTCTAATATTTCTCGTTACAAAAGAAACATTAGTAATAGTGTTTTGTGGTGTTCAATAAAAAATTTTAGTGATTTATGTTGTGCAAGGATCTGTTAACTTCTTAAACTTAGATTTGAAGTAGGTGTTTAGGGGTAAGAATGTCAATAATTAGGTGGTGTCACTTCATCAAATAAAATATGTGATTTGGCACGTCTAATTGACACTTCAATGACAAAATAATAAGTAAAATATCATAAGGATTGCAAATTGCAAAGACCGTTCCTAAGGATGTTAAATGGATAAGAGTCATCCGTAAGGGTGGCGAATCCTGAATAACCCCGTTTACAATCAACCCAACTCCAACTAGTACTCTTAAATCCTATTTTAAAACCTCAACAACTAATTCTATCCCTAGGACTCTTTATTGCTTTCCTAAATTAGATACAGAGACCAATATGGCGAGGACTTCTCAGCCACACGCGCCAGGCCCAATCCGACTCGCATCAAGCCGAACCAGTCCGGATGTGTGTATGGGCTGTGTGCAAGAGGAGAGACCACCCAACATGACTTTGATACAGACATCTATTGTTCCAAAAACAAGATTAACTCTAGTAATCACCCCATTAATCCTATTTTCTTCATGAACTCCAATCTTGACACATCTTGCACTCATCTTCATAGTTGCTTCTTTGACTTGACAATCACATACTTTAATCAGGATGATGAACATCCCTTCATCGCCCCCTTCCCCCCCCCCCCCCCCACACACACACACGTGTTGATTTTAATCTTATTTTCTATAATATTGCAACAATAACAACAACCAAACCTTTGTATCAAGCACGTTGGGGTCAGCTAAATATGGAACCCAACAATTTTATTTATTTATTTATTTAAAAAATAACAAAAGGAAGATAAGAGTAAAAAATACGAGTAAACTATAAACTAGGATTCTAGCACATAAATTGCTAATTTCTATGCACTCCTATCATGAGTTAAACTTCTAGTTATTTCACTTTCTTAAGTCTCGTTTCACCGCCTCATGTCATGTCAATCTTGACTGCCCTCTACCCCTCCTAATATTTTCCCTACCCTTTAAGATCTTGTTTTCTAGAATATTCTAGAAGTATAATAGGTATAGTTCAATTTAGATTTAGAGTTAGGAGTCCTAGTTCTAGTTGGAGTTGAGTTAGAGTCCAATAGTAGTCCAATAGTTATATGGATTGTAATCAAAACTCTTTGTAAGAGGTCTTTATAGGACGTCCATACTTCATCTTTCCTCGAAAGCTTGCAAAACTGAAAGACGTCTTGATACTTGACCAAACCTGCCTATATCAGCCTGTGCTTTATGCTGTTTTCATGGTTACATGTTCCACAAACCAGTTATGAGGGTCCCAAGCAGGTACTAACCACAACCAACAGTACACAACGGGTACCTGTGCATTCCTGCATCGTCATCGACATCCTCCTTCTTGGATCCGCTAGTTTCCGTGTTGCTAAAAGGAATCACCAACTCATGATTATTATGTTCAATTGGAACATTAGTCAATATTAACATCAGACACTTCCATTCCCGACATAGCAAACTAAGCATGAGGTACCCATATTAGTCTACACTCTACTACACCAAACCAGAGCGACAAGAAATAATCTGTAAGTTGAACTGGTAAAGACGTGTAGGATTGATATTAGCAGCATGCATGTTTATAAAAGAAACATGTAAAAACATAGGATCAGAATGGTCAAGGACACTTGCCTCTTCCCACTTGCTGCTGCTGCTCAAAGTCTTAAAGCTGAAGTTCCTGAAAGTTCTCAGCCTGCAGGAGAAGTAGGTTCTAACTCCTGCTGACACATGTAATATGCTAACTGAGTGGCATAGTGAGGTGGTTGAAGACTTTAGATTCTTTTCTGGCAGAATGATTAGGCATTAGGATCCATGAAATCTGGCCTCAATGCATAAACTATCCTACTCTTTATCGTTTTCCCTCATACAGGCACTATACCGCAGAACAAGGCAACCTGCACATGGTCTGCGGTTTTCTTTATGTTTGTTCTGTTCAAGTAAAATAAAATTTTGTCCCTTGCCCCACCCACTCATTGAAGGGTATTCAAACCCATTAACTAATTTAGTGCCTGGGCTAAAAGTTCTGCTCGCGTATGTCATTTTCCACACTGCTATATAGATGGCCTTAGGAAGACCCATACAGATCCAGAGCCAATAACCATTAGAGAAGCAGAGGTATTAGCTAGCTAGCAATGGCAGCCCATCAAGGAAGCAGGAGGACAAAGGCAGAACAGTGGCTATTTGGTATGAGATGGAGAGGAACTGCAAAAGAGACAAGACATACTGTTATCCCAGAAGCTAGGCCCCCAAATCCCAATACCATTGATAAAGATGAAGGCATGTGCCTTGAGAAGTCTAGAGTGCATCTGCATGGTCCAGGACAAAGAGAGACATTGGATGTTGTTCCTGGGAGGAGATCCGATGTTGCCAAAACCATTGAGAAGGATGAAGGTATCTGGCTCGAGAAGTCTAGATTATATCTGCATGGTCCAGGACGGAGAGGGGCCATGGATATTGTTCCTGGGAGAAGATCCGACGTTGCCAAAACCATTGAGCAGGATGAATATATCTGCCTCGAGAAGTCTAAAGTATATCTGCATGGTCCAGGACAGAGAGAGACCATGGGTATTGTTCCTGGGAGGAGATCCGATGTTGCCAAAATCATTGAGAAGGATGAAGGTATCTGCCTCGAGAAGTCTAGAGTATATCTGCATGGTACAGGACGGAGAGCGACCATGGATATTGTTCCTGGGAGGAGATCTGATGTTGCGCCTGGGAGGAGATCAATGCCGGAGATGGAGATCAACATAAAAGAAGTTGTTGCCGTGCTAGGGGTCAGGGTCATGGCTGCAGACATGCCACCATTCATGCAACTGCATGCATTCCGATGTGCCAAGGGATCTTTTGACAGCTTGGACAAGTTCAGCTCAAGGCAGCTGGCCCATGATGTGAAGAAGGTAAGCAGTGTATAACACTGATCTTGCTTTGCATTCTGAAAGGGTCCATCACTCTCTTCGACCGTTTTTCCATTTGCCTGTCAGTTGCGTACTTTGTGAAGTCGAACTTCACAAATTACCCAGTTAACTGGTAGTCTTAATTGTTGAAAACTTAAAATCGATATAGTGACCGTGTTATTTGCACTTGGGTCTTTGACAGCATGGACCTTAATCGACCTCTTATTTTTCTTACGTTTTTGGTTCAGATGGCTTTTGACGACTTAGCTTCTAATGCACTTCCCTTGATGTCCAACAGGAGTTTGATAAAGTGTACGGACCTCAGTGGCACTGCATTGTTGGTACAAGCTTTGGTTCTTTCGTGACGCATTCCAGAGGTTGTTTCCTCTACTTTTCCATGGACAAAATCATTGTGATGCTGTTCAAAACCAAGATTAGGGAAGTGTTGGCATCCTGAGATATACAATAAGATGATGCCTTTACTTTCTGTAATACCCTTCCACCATAAAGGGCTCGTTCGGTTTCATGACTTTGGATCTTGTAAGATACTCTCTCCGTGTCTATAAACTTGTCGTTTCGTAGTTTAAAAATAAACTATAAAGCGACGAATTTATAGAGACGGAAGCGGTAAATTCATAGAGACGGAGGGAGTATATTGAAACTTGGAACTGACTGGCTAGCTTGAATCCGTTGTTATTTGTGAGTTGGTAGCTCGCAACTGGAAAAATGTTATGTTAGTTCCACTGTCGGGGGCTACTTGCGAGTAGCACCCATCGATAGAAGAGAAGGGTGAACATGGGGCCGTACTGTCCTGATCTCGTACTAGACTAAACTAAAAGTTGAAAGGGTAATGAAGTGGTGCTTCGTTGTATGTACTTCGATGAGGGACAGCTCTGACAAGCTGCAGCGATCACTGTCAAGGTCACGTTGCATGATTCCTTATCACAGATCTGTTTCTACATAGGAATGCTAGTGTATTCTTTTTTTTTCTTTTCATGCGTTGGAACCTTTGACAAGTATTTGGTCAATAACGCTCTTCTTTGTCCATACAAAATTCTCTCGCGATAGTTAATACCTCACATCATTACAAAACCCTTCATATCCCTAATTTGCCAACGCAAAACGATTTATCCTATGAGAGCCATCAGTTCGCAGTTTGCACACAATTTTTGCCAACATTCCATCAAGGTTTCAACGTTGGTTCGGTAATGGCACTGTCAGTACCTGGCATACCGGGTACACTCGCGCACAGGATAAAGCTGTCAGGGTGTCTCGCCTTCCAACCAAGGCGGGGTCCGAGAGCGTTTCCAGAAGGCCTGGACCCCCCTACCATAGATACGGGCCCAGAGTACTCACATGGATCTCAAGAAAGACTCCGCTCCCTCTTTGAGGCGAGCTCCCAAGCGACCACATGTCCAGCGGGACGGGATCCCTCTCCCCCATGGGAGAGGGCTCCGGTGTTGCCACGTAGATTGAGGTACCAGACTGGCCACCTCTCGTAGAGGCGGCCTCCGGCCCTGCTGCGTGTCTCGCGGCTCTGGCTCCCCTGCCATACTCAGGAATGGGCTCCGGAGCTGCCACGTGGTAGACAGGTCGGGACCCAGCCTCCCCCACGGAGGTTGGCTCCCGAATTGCCACGTACCCCGCAACTCGTCCTGAATGGTGGGTTGCGAGAGTTAAGAGGGCGGTGCGCCTTGTCAAGGTCAAGTATTGAAGACTCCTGTCTTCCCCAGGTGCGTGACGCGGCGCACGCCTATTGTAAGGTACATATGCGACCAATCGCATCGCAGTGAAGACGCCGCAAGCCTACTCCACTCCTCCAAGTGGGTAGCTTACGGCGTCGGGGACAGTCAGATGGGACATTCCCTGCCATCATCAACGACTACACATGGGCCACTCACGAGAGAGGCGGCAAGACGGCAAGTTTTCAAGCCATGGTCAGAGGACACTTGTGCAAGAAGCCTTAGATCTTTAGGATAAGATCGTCCCGGGGCCACCTGTCGGGCCCGGACCCTGCTTGTAAGGCGTCTAGCCTTGACTATAAAAGGACCAGACCGCCACCGTTACAATGGATTCCCAATTTACGCATTCACACACCACACACCAATAATACAACCTCGACGTGGAGTAGGGTGTTACGCTCTTGCGGCTCGAACCACGTAAAAACCACCGTCTCATACTCTCATACACGCGATCCCTCAATTGAGGACTAAGCCATGCTGATTAAAGAACCTCCGCGAGCTGCTCCGTAGCAGATCCGGGGGAAGTGTCGCATTAACACTTCGACATTTGGCGTGCCAAGTAGGACCTTTTTTCCCTCAGAAAAGTGGTTGTGCTTTCACGACAATGGTGTTCATTAGGCCTGTGGATGGCGGCTTCCGGGGCCGTCGTCCGGTGACCAGATCCATCGCTCGAGGGGCGCATTCCAGACCATCACGCCCGCGCACAAATGTAGCAGGCCAGGGTGGCACATCCGGACTCAGTCGGCGCTCTGCAGCCGTCGGTTGCATGCCGAGAGCGCTCTAGCAGCAGCCAGAGCCCTTCTCCATCACCCACCGTCACTGAGCGCTTTCCTGAGAGCGGCTCAGCAGTGTGTCCAAGACATCGACTATCTTGTCGTGGCGGCCATCAACTCCCCCCCAACAAAGGGAGGTGTCATGTGTCGCTATCACGCACGTCGTCCATCGACCATCGCACCACCGACTTGAGGTCTACCAGGCTTTCAAGCGCTGGCAAGATCCCCACGGAGGACCTGAGGACTGAGCTTGACCGTCGTCAAGTTCAGAAAGATGGTCGCGTCATCATCGAGCGGCAGCGGGAGAGGCGGCACAACCATCACGCCGAGTATGGGCCTCAAGGGCCTGAGCAGGAGGCATCCTCCATCCGAGGCGGGCCACAAGTAAACCCTCCATCGCCACCGTCGCCTGACCAGGATTATGCTGGGTCAACTGTCCCACAACAGTACTCTGTGTAGAAGGTACCGCAACAACAGTATCTGGCACAGATGATACCGCAACAACAGGAGGCTCCACAGCAGCCGCACGTGGCTCAGCAAACCCCCCTGGCGTATGCTATCTCGTACGCCTTTCCAGCGAAGCCCATCGGAGGATGTGCATCCTTGGCTCCATACCTCATCCTGATGACATGGCCACTCAAGTTCCGGCTGCACCTGCCGGAGAAGTTTGACGTAAGGGTCAACCCAGCCGAGTTCTTGCAGATCTACACTACGACGCTTCTTGTTGCAAGAGCGGATGAACTCATCCTAGCAAACTACTTCCCCGTCGCCCTGACCGACTTGGCCCGGTCATGGCTCATGAACCTCGCCGAGGGGTCCATAACCTCCTAGGATGAGCTCTGCCGGAAGTTCACTGCGAACGTTGGCAGCTCCTACACGCGCCCCAGCACTGAGCTCGACATCCACACTGCAACCCAAGGAGTGAAAGTGCATCTATGCAATCCCTTGTGAATTTTGGAGGATTGATGACAAACAAATGAGATTCTAATGAACTTGTTGAGATGAATGCAGATCAACTCAAATAAGATAGTTTGGTGCACTAAAAAAGGTGAAAAATGAAGTGATGAAGAATGAGAAAAGCCCAACTGATAAATGAAGCGCAAAGTAGATTTAAGTGTATAGGATGTGTGTGAGCGCTACATCCCAAGAGCTCAAGTCTTTGCGTAGAGGTAAGGGCTTAAAATCACCTAAAAATTCACTGAGCATTGGACTAGTCCGTTCATGGACCGGACTAGTCCATTCAACTCTCTGTTATCCAAATACATTGTGCACCGGACTAGTCCGATTTATGGACTGGACTAGTGCGATCCATGGACCGGACTAGTCCGATAAACTTTCTGGAACCACATTTCACGGTGCACCGGACTAGTCCGATCTTGGATCGGACTAGTTCGTTCAAGTCTCTGTAAACCTATTACACTACACTTCAGACAAGTTCGTCCATAGGACTGGACTAGTCCGTTGAACTCTCTAATGTTCTATAACACATAGCGCTGGACAAGTCCGTTCTTGGACCGGACTAGTCCGTTCGACTCTCTGGAGTTCAATTGTTCAATTACACAGGGCACCGGACAAGTCCGGACACATACAAAACTAGTCCGGTATACCTCACACAATTAGGGTTTCTACTGTGCTGCACATTTCACACCGACTTTTACACAGCACACCGAACAAGTCCGGTCCTCAGTACGAACTAGTCCGGTCCCCAGTACGGACTAGTCTGGTCGTCAGGATCCCTAACGATAACAATTTTGGAAACACTATAAATAGGAGATCCACGATCCCACAATTACAAATTTTTGATTCCTACTGTCAAACTCAGAAACCCTAGCGCCGCCACCTGTCCCAAGAGCACAAAAACACATCTCTCCACGCATCTAAAGTCCTCAAAGGTGAAAATCGATTGAGTATTCAGATTTGGGGTTGGGAGATCGTTGTCTACACTTCGTTGAGCTCTTGGGGTTTGATCTCTTCACACTCGTGCTTTTCTTTGTAATCTTTTCGAGTGTATTTGATCATCTTTTCGTTGTAATTCTTTTGGGAGCCCTCAACGTGTGAGGTTGCCACATAGACTCGGTGATTACCCGTGATAGTGGAATCATATCGGCCTTGTGTGGTGACTTGACGAGAGAAAGGGTTTGAAGAGACCCGACTCTGTGTGCGCTTCCTCAACGAGGAGTAGATCTCTTTGGTGAGATCAGACCTCGATAAAAATCGGTGTCATGCGTGCTTCTTTGTTTTTGCATCTTCATTAATTAGGGCACATAGTTGATCAAGCTTGTAACTTGAATTGCAGTTGCTTTTCACGTGTTACTTCACAATATTGATTGATAATTCAAGTCATCTCATCAGTTGTTCAAATTTCCACTGCTATAAAGTTTAATTCTTGAATCAACACTTAATCAACTCGACACACATTTAGCACACCGGACTAGTCCGCACCACCAATGGGACAAGTCGAGTCTATCAAGCATTTGACCATTTGATTAAGTGTGCACGAAATTTTCAAAGCCTATTCACCCCCCTCTAGGACACATTCAATTGGTAGAGCAGTTCTCCATCGACGAGACTCACCGCTCGGAGAGATCAAAGGCCTCTGAGAAGAACAATGATATTCCGAAGGTGCTCAACACCGAGGAAGAGCAAGATACAAAAGCCTTCGATGTACTGAGGGAAAAACCACATGATGATGAAGAAGTGTGTCAATTGAAGGCACTTTTGAGGAAGAAACTTCTGAGCCAAAAAGGAAAAGAGGACGAGAAGACGACGGGGTGTGGTCATCACGACTACTCCCGATATACTTACAACTCCAATCGTCTTAATACAAATAATCATTATCTTTTTATTCCCATGGGAAAGCCTCCACAATTTGACAAAAATGATTACACCATGTGGAAATACAATGTGAAAATGCATCTAATCTCTTTGAATCCCAGTCTTTGGCATATTGTGTGTATAGGTGTGGATATCCCGGATACGAACGAAGAACTAACTCTGGAACAAGAACAAGAAATTCACCGCAATGCACAAGCCGTTGCAGTGATTACCTCATCACTGAGCTGGGAGGATCACTGAGATCAATGGATTAGAAAGCGCAAAAGAAATTTTAGATACACTTAAAACAGCACATGAAGGAAATAGGTCAGTCTGTGAAGCCAAAATTGAGATGCTTGAAGGAGAATTGGGGAGATTTGCCATTGAAGAAGGTGAATCACCTCAAGACATGTACAACCGGATGAAGGCGCTTATCAACAAGATTCGTGCCTATGGAAGCAAGAAGTAGACTGACCATGAGGTGGTCAAAAGGATGATTAGAGCCTTCATGCCAAGAAATGTCACCTATGCTCAATGATCCGAGAAAGCCCGAGGTTCCACAAAATGACTCCGGATGAACTATTGGGCAAAATCATAAACCATGAGATGATGGAGAAAGAAGCCCAATACGTCAAAGATCTAGCTGAGCTTACCTTCTCCTAAAAGAAGGAAGTTGCTCTCAAAGCAACCTGCAAGCCTAAAGGAAAGGAAACCCTGAAGCTCAAGACGAAGGAGACACAAGTGATGTGAGCACTGACCTAAATGATGAACAGATGGTACTCTTCATCAAGAAATTCAAGCGCATGATGAAAAGGAGAAACGATAGAAACTCGAATGAAGGGAAGAGCAAAGAAAAGGGAAAATCCAAGGCTCGACGTACCTACTATAACTGTGGCGAGTACGGTCACTTCATGGTTGATTGCACTTATGAAGAGAATAAGAGGAAGAAGGAAACGAAGCCTCAAGAAAAGAAAATCTTCACAAAAAGAAGGAAAGCTCATCAAGCGCATATTGGCAAGGAGTGGGACTCAAACGACGAGTCCTCCTCCGATGAACAAGAGGATATGGCCACCATTGCCATCAAGAAGCCTACCAAGAGGTCTATGCTCTTTCAAAACAGGGAGGACGGGGGACACACAATCACACTTGCCTTATGGATAAAGAAGGCAAGAAAAAGGTTCGACTTACTCCCTCCCTCGCTAAATTCCTCTATTGATGATTTTGAAAGCTTTAGTGAAGATGAGGTGATGTTTAGGGGACTAATTAAAACTGCATCGAAGAAAATGAAAATGTTGTCGGATGAAATCTTTGAGAAGGAGGAGCTTGTCAACCGATAAGAAGATATGCTCATCCGTGAAAGGAAGAGGTATAAAGAGGATGAGGAACTCCTTGAGCTTGAAAAGGAGAAGAGCAAGTCACTTGAGCATGAGTTGGCTTTGAGTAAGGAAACTTACTCAAAGCTAGAAGACTCACACGTTGCAATCAAGGATGAACTTGCTAACTTGTCAAAAGTTAACAGGATTCTTGAAGTGCAAGTTGAGTCACTCAAGCAAAGTGACTCCTCCTCCTCCAAAAGCTCATCTTCCAAAGGTGTAAGTCCGACAACAATTACAACCTGCACATGTTCCATTAAGAAAAACGTTATCCAACTTGATTCTTCAATTTCTCATGCTAAGCATCCTTCCCAAAGTGGCATCGTTGACAAGGAGAAGATCAAATATGCACGTAGTGCATATATAGTCACTAGACCTCCTAACATCAAAGATGATCTTGGGTTTAACAAGAACAAACACATGTCCACCAATATTCATGCTAAGAAGAGAATTACTTTTGTTAAGGAAACATCACGTGAATCTGACTTGCAAATAATATTTTGTACTTTTGATGCTTCATATGTACTTATGAAAGACAAGTTTGGACAAGTATTTTCTAAATATGCAGGGCCACACCACAAGAACTCAAAAACTTGTGTGTGGGTGCCCAAGACTCTTGTGACTAACCTGAGAGGACCCAAGCAAGCTTGGGTACCTAAAACCAAGGAATAATTCTGTTTTGCAGGCCTACTTCTCTGGTGGATCAAAATGGGTGCTAGACAGCGGATGCACCAATCACATGATCAGAGAGAGGAATATGTTCCTGGAGTATGAGCGCAACGCAGATCCAAGTGAAGGGATATACTTTGGAGACAACAACCAAGGAAAGGTCCTTGGTAGCAGTAAAATTTAAATCTCTTCTGAACATACTCTCTCGAATGTTTTACATGTAGATTCTTTAGATTATAACCTTCTGTCCATATCTCAGCGATGCAACAAAGTTTATAACTGTTTTTCACTAATGAGGGTGTGACCGTTTTTAGAAGAAGCGATGGCTCGATTGCATTCAAGGAAATGTTAAAGGAAAAGATTTATCTTGTTGACTTCAACAAAGATAAAGCCGAACTCAACGCTTGCTTGGTTGCTAAAACTAACATGGCATGGTTGTGGCATAGACGGCTAGCCCATGTTAGGATGAGAAATCTGCAAAAACTTCTAAAAGGTGGTCACATTCGAGGTTTAAAGGATGTTGTTTTTTGAGAAAGACAGGACGTGCAGCGCTTGCCAGGCGGGAAAACAAGTTGGAGCACCACACCCTACCAAAAACGTGATGACTACCACAAGACCATTGAAACTTCTTCACATGGAACTTTTTGGTCCAATTTCTTATATATTCATCGGCTGTAACAAATATAGTTTAGTTATTGTTGATGATTTTTCAAGATTCACCTGGGTATTTTTCTTGTATGATAAATCAAAAACTCAGGGAATCCTCAAGAAATTCATGAAAAGAGCTCAGAACGAATTCTCCTCAACTGTGAAGAACATTAGAAGTGACAACGGGACAAAATTCAAGAATACACAAGTTGAGGAGTATCTAGATGAAGAAGGAATAAAGCATGAATTTTCGGCACCCTACTCCCCTCAACAAAACGGGTGGCCGAAAGGAAAAACAGAACACAAATTGAGATGGCGAGGACAATGTTGGATGAATACAAGACATCGGGCCGGTTTTAGGCTGAAGCGGTGAACACCGCTTGTCACTCCACAAACCGGTTGTATCTTCACCGACTCTTGAGGAAAATGCCATATGAGCTTCTCATCGGTAACAGATCAAATGTTTCATATTTTAAAGTATTTGGTTGCAAATGTTTTATCCTGAACAAGAAACCTTGGACTTTGAAGTTCGCTTCAAAATCTGATGAAGGGTTCTTGATCGGTTATGACTCGAATGCCTACGCCTATCGTGTCTTCAACAAAGTCTATAGCCCTGTTGAAGTAGCACGTGACGTAGTGTTCGATGAAACTAACAGCTCCCAAGTGGAGCAAGTTGATAAGTGTGTGCTAGATCAAGAAGAAGCCCCATGTCAAGCGTTGAGAAGGATGGAACTTGGTGATATTCGACCTCAAGAGCAACCACAAGATGAACCTCAACAGGAAAACAATGATCAAGGGGGACCTCATGCACAAGATCAAGATCAGGAAGATCAAGAAGATCAACATAACCACGAAAGCAATGATCTAGGGGGAGACAATGAATATGAAGAAATGAAGAACAAGCAACTTCACAAATCCCTCACCGAGTACATCAGAGTGTACAAAGAGATCATCCTGTCAACAACATCATTGGAGACATTGCTAAGGGAATAACTACTAGATCTCGGGTAGCTAATTTTTGTAAATATTACTCTTTTGTCTCTTTTCTCGAACCATGCAGGGTAGAAGAAGCATTAAAGGATCCGGATCGGGTGATTGCAATGCAATAGGAGTTGAACAACTTCAAGAGAAATGAAGTGTGAGAACAGGTGGAAAGACCAAAGGCGAACATTGTTGGAACCAAATGGGTCTTTCGGAACAAACAAGATGAACATGGAGTGATAACAAGAAATAAAGCGAGACTTGTGGCTAAAGGTTACTCACAAGTTGAAGGTTTGGACTTCAACGAAACTTTCACTCCCGTAGCTAGACTTGAGTCCATTCGTATTTTATTGGCATATGCTACTCACCATAATTTCAAGTTGTATCAAATGGACGTCAAAAGTGCCTTCATCAACGGACCAATTAAGGAGGAAGTGTATGTGGAGTAGTCATCAGGATTTGAAGATCAAGAGCACCCCAACCATGTTTATAAACTGCGTAAGGCTCTCTATGGCCTCAAACAAGCTCCTCGAGCTTGGTAGGAGTGCCTTAGAGATTTCCTGACTCAAAATGGTTTTAAAATTGGTAAAGCTGATTATACTCTATTCACAAAACACTTTGATGATCATCTATTTGTATGTCAAATCTACGTTGATGATATCATCTTTGGTTCTACTAATAAGTCACTTTGTGAAGAGTTTAGCAAGAATATGATAGATAGGTTCGAGATGTCGATGATGGGCGAATAAAGTTCTTCTTGGGATTCCAAGTGAAGCAATTAAGAGAGGGCACGTTCATAAGCCAAACCAAGTACACGCAGGACATCCTCAAGAAGTTCAAAATGGACAAGGCCAAGCCCATTAAGACACCCATGGCAACTAACGGACATCTCGATCTCAACGAATATGGTCCAAATGTGGATCAAAAGGTATATCGGTCTATGGTTGGCTCATTACTCTATTTATGTGTATCTAGGCCAGATATTATGCTTAGTTTGTATGTGTGCAAGGTTTCAACCCGCACCTAACGAGTGCTATTTAACAGCTGTAAAAAGAATCCTAAGATACCTTGTGCACACACCCAACTTTGACCTTTGGTATCCCAAACGATCCAAGTTTAACTTGATAGGTTATTCCGATGCCGACCATGCAGGATGCAAAGTCGATAGAAAGAGCATGTCGGGGACTTGTCAATTCCTTGGCAGGTCCCTAGTTTGATGGTCATCTAAAAAGAAAAACTTCATTGCTCTTTCCACAGCCGAAGCGGAATATGTTACAGTTAGTAGTTGTTGCGCACAACTACTTTAGAAGCGACATACTCTAAGGGACTATTGTTACAATCTGAACCATATTCCACTCCTATGTGATAATGAGAGTGCTATAAAAATTGCACACAACCCAGTAGAGCACTCAAGAACTAAGCACATAGATATTCGTCACCATTTTCTAAGAGATCATTCATTAAAAGGTGACATAGTAATCTCACATGTTAGGACTGAAAAACAACTTGCAAACATTTTTACCAAGCCACTAGATGAAAAGAGGTTTTGTGAGCTAAGAAACGAGCTAAATATATTTGACTCCAGAAATGTGGCTTGAAACATTGCATACCTTATTGTGATTTCAAAGTTTACTCATTTTTGCAAAAATTTATTCCTTATCTCGATTTTCTCTTGAAAACTATTTAAATTAGTGAATCTTGGTGAATTATGGTCATTGTATGATTGTTGATTGCTTACTGGTCATGTTCATCAAAATTATTTGTGAAATAATGTCCTTTAGATCACTGTTAGATCAAACAACTAAAATCTAGTTGATTCAATTCAGTTCTGTCCCGCTGACACCGGACTTGTCCGGCGTCAGCACCGGACTAGTCCGTTGGCACAGACTAGTCCGACCCTAGTCTGACACACTGGACTTGTTCGGTGCCGACCGGGCTAGTTCGCATTTGTTGGGGTTAACCCTAATCCGCTGCCAAGAGCTCATCCTCCATCTTCCACAATCTCCATTACACTCTCTCTCCTCCACCGTGAGCTCCACAAGCGATGTCCACTTCCAGCCATCAAAAACACGGATTACTCCAAGGGAAATCTCCTCCTTAGCGCGGAGCTTGTCCACTCCGAAATAATCCGGCCTCCACTCCACTCCTTCAACTCGAATCTTCAATCTTTTGGTAAAATCTCACTCAAACCCTAACTCTCAACTTTTCTTGATTCTTGCTTATTTCACTTGATTCCTAGGGAATACATTACTCTTCTAGACGTACTCCTACTGTTTCCTAGTCTTTGTGAATTGATTCGAGCTAGATTTGTTGAAAATAGGAAATTAGGGTTCTTATGCCAGACCGGACTAGTCCGGTGTTCAAGTGCGGACAAGTCCGGTATCCGGACAAGTCTGTACCATGAAAACAGGCAAGTTCGGTATCTGACAATTTGAACCTTTAAATTCCTATTTGCACATAATCTCAAATCAATTCTTATCAAATCCTTGAACTTCCTTGTCAGGCACGATGTCTTCAGGACGAGAGGATAGTTCTTTTAACTATGGTGAAGAGCGAGAACGTGCTCGAGTGCAAAGAGCCAAAGAGAGGGTGATGAAGAAAAGACATGACCACAATGTTCACTCCCCTCCTTCCGACGACACCCTTCCTAAGAGAAGGAGAGTGGTAGTGAAGAAAGCACAGGGCAAGGATGCTGTTGGGAGTTCATCGGGGCCCAAGAGAACTCTCAAAAAGGGCAAAGGACTTGCTAGTGGTCCTATTGGCCCTTTGAAGATGAAAGCTCCTACTCACCGCAACAGACAACCATCTAGTGCTGATTTCACTAGCAAAGGGGATGAGCTAGCTGACAAGTTCAGGAAGGTAGAAGTCTATGATCAACCCAAACAATCAGCTGATCCAAGATTTTGGAGTAACTTCCATGCTGATTACTATGAGCATGTGTATCTGAAGATGAGGAACCCAGTTATTGAAAGTCAATGGGTTGACATAACCTATCTTCAGTCCAAGAGATGTCAAGCCTATCAAGAGGCTCTGGAAGCTTTGGAGATACATGGGTTGAAGGATCTAGTCTCTTTCCAGTGGGACTGGAACATTGAGGTCATCACTTATTTCTACTCAACACTCTATTTCGCTCGTGATGACAGTGACAGGATGATTTGGATTACACATGGAGCAAAGTACAGTGTCACATATGAAGAGTTTGCTAGAATTCTTCACCTGGAAGATTCTTTGGAAAATGACATCATTATCCACAATTTGAAGCCTCTGGGAAAGAGCATCTTGACTTTCTCTATGATACAAGGATGCCATTCAAGTCTCCAACCACAAAGTACTTGAAGCCCTTCTTGGTTGTTCTTAACAGGATCCTAAGGAAGACCATAGCTCCCAAGGAGGGAGATGCAAGGACTATTCAGGGGAACCTCAGGACACTGATGAAGGACATAAACAAGAAAAGGTATTTCAATGTCATTGAGTACATGTACAATGACATTGTGAACATCTCCATCACTCCTAACATGTCATGTGGCTATGCACCCTACATCATGTATATGATTGAGAAGGTTACATGACTTGAATTTGTCAAGGATGTGCCTCATACTAGACTCAGGCCCCAGATACCTACTATATACACTATTCCCTCTGCTCCTACCTCACCTGCAAAGGAACAAAGATCTAAGAGGGCACAAGAAGGCACAAGATCTGAAGCTGTTGCTCCTGCTCCTCCACCTCCTAGAGAGTCCTCCAGTGGAGTGCTGAAGATGCTCTCATCTATCTTTGCTTCCCGTCACAAAGTGGAAATCAAGCAACACAAGGAGAGTCTTGCCAGGAAGAAGCATGAAAGATATGTGAAGGCGAATACCAAAGCAATCTGTGAGAAGCTAGAAATAGAGCCAGTGGGGTCACCTCAGATCTAAGAAGACTCTGAAGAAGACATCACAGAAATGACACCTCTAACTGAACAAGAGATGGCTTCATTCGGACTAGCTAGCACATCTGCTCCTCCTCCTCCTCAAGCACCTGAAGATGAAAAAGAAGATGAAGAGAGGACTGAGAGTGAGGGAGGAAATGACGATGAGTGATTCCACTCATTTTTCCCTTTTTGGTGCCTTGATGCTAAAGGGGGAGAGATTGAGACTAGCTGTCTATTTTGTAGTCATTAAGCCATTAAGGACTTGTGATCAAGGACATGTACTCGTTTTCAAACTATTGTAATTTATTTTGGATGTGCTTAATTTACTTAATGTGTGATGCTTAGTTAATGGTAATGTGATGATTGTTGCTATAGCTGTCAAGTGCTTATGTATTGCTCATCACATCTTTTGGTCACGCACTGTTAGGCACCCCACCATAAAGAGTGCATATATGTGAGAAGTTTTTGTTACTCATTTATTATTCTCATATATGCACACTTTATGAAAATCAATTTTTACTCTTAGTTGTAAAATCTCAATTGGTTGTCATCAATCACCAAAAAGGGGAGATTGAAAGTGCATCTAGGCAATCCCTTGTGGGTTTTGGACCATTGATGACAAACAAAGAAGATTCTAATGAACTTGTTGAGATGAATGATATCAACTCAAATAAGATAGTTTGGTGCACTCAGAAAAGGTGAAAAATGAAGTGACGAAGAATGAGGAAAGCCTAACTGATAAATGAAGCGCAAAGTAGATTTACGTGTATAGGATGTGTGTGAGAGTCACATCCCAAGAGCTCAAGTCTTTGTGTAGGGGTAAGGGCTTAAAATCACCTAAAAATTCTCTGAGCACCGGACTAGTCCGTTCATGGACCAGACTAGTCTGTTCAACTCTCTGTTGTCCAAATACACTGTGCATCGGACTAGTCCGATCCATGGACTGGACTAGTCCGATAAACTTTCTGGAACCACATTTCACAGTGCACCGGGCTAGTCCGATCTTGGACCGGACTAGTCCGTTCAAGTCTCTGTAAACCCATTACACTACACTCCGGACAAGTCCATCCATAGGACCAGACTAGTTCGTTGAACTCTCTGATGTTCTGTCGGTGGTGAATCCGGCAGATCTCCTGACACTACTGTTAGTAGTCCGTGGAGTTTGTAGTTCGGTAATGGGCGCGCAGAGATTCAAGAGATGGTGGCAAATTTGACATAGAAGTTTACATGGTTCGGGCCGCCTGAGCGTAATACCCTACTCCACGGGGTTTGTTGCTGTTGTATTGAGTGTTTAAGAGTGGTTGAGTGTGACCGAGAGCGTGTCTAGCGTCTCCGAGGGCAACCAGAGAGAGAGAGAGAGCCCCCTGTGTATCATCGAACGATCCTTTTATAGTACAAGGACCGGTCGTTACACAGTTAGCCTGGCCCGACATGTGGCCACGACGGTTACTAATGTTTGATATGCAATAAATGAGGTTAATTACCCTTAATAGCGTGGTAACGGGCCTTAGCGGTGCCGTTACTGGTATTAAGGGCCTTCTGATCGTGTGTCATTAATATGGTATTAATGACACTTAATCGGGTCTTGAAGTCTTTGATTGCCCCTTGAAGGTCCGAGCTGTTGGGGGTCCACCAGTCTGATTGTTGAGGTTGAAGGTCCGGCGGTTAGGACACGTGGCAGCTCCAGAGCTTACCGTCGTGGACGGGTATGTCCGGTGCTGTTGGACACGTGTCGGTACCGGAGCTTCCCTCTGTCTGGAGTTAGGTCCGGGGGTGCCATACTGGTATCCAGTCCGGAGCTTTCCCATGTGTGGGCGATAGCTCCAGTCTTATCATACACGTGGCGGCCCTAGGACTAACCATGTCGGGAAAGCAAGTCCGGTTACGGCTGACATGTGGGGCCTTCGGAGGTCTTCAAATCTGGTAGATGGAGTTTCCTTGTGATCTTTGCAATCCCAAGGGGTATTCGGTACATTGGATACCGATAGTGGCCCCCTGGGCCCACCTCTCGGAGAGACCTTTTGGATGAAGTCATTCTGCCGGAGGTGGGTCCATTATTCGGTTTTTGAGCCGTGTCTTCAAGGGTATTCGGATGTGCCATTGGCGGTAGTTCGTAGTTAAACTGACGCAGCGTGGCATATCCTGGATGCGGCAGGTGAGATCTTAGCGTGTGGATCTCACGCAATTGAAGGTCGCCAGTTCTCGATACGAAAATCGTATCGGTTCCGCGCGCCCTATCAGGCCGCCACCTTCGGGTTTCCCACCTTTCATGATGACAACGGTTCACCTGGGATAAGTACCTCGACTTGATTGTCGGGGTTGCCCCGGGCCCCCTTGTCATTGGCAGGGTGAAGTTTTTGGCTGGTATCGTCGGCTCCTCTGCAGTTTCCATCCAAGCGTTGCGGGGGCTTACTTAAGAAGGAAAGCACGCACCGTTTGGGGGTTCTTTACACCTTTCATTCGAACTTGCGCTCAAATCCTCCAAACTTTCGCTTGCTTTTCCTCTCTCGCCCCGCTGTGCTGCGATGGAGTTGGGTCTTCGCCAGAGCCGCCTGAAGTTTGACGGTGATTTGAAGAAGGTCCAAGCCCTCATTGGGTGGTCCCCTGACTTCTTCAACCGCCTGGTCCGCGCCGGCAAGCTTCCTTTCGTGAAGGAGCACGCCGGCGACATGGTGTACTTCTCCGTGTACACCATGGTGGGACTCATCCCACCTTTCTCCACTTTTTTCTTGATGCTGCTCGACTTCTATGGTCTGCAGCTGTACCACCTTGGCCCCCACTCCATTCTTCTGTTGTCGATCTTTGTCCACTTCTGCGAGATGTGGGTGGGCATTCCCCCCTGTGTTGAGCTCTTCTGCACCTTGGCTTCTATTATTTTGTGAAGCGCAAGAAGTGCCCGTACAAGTACTTGCGGTCGTTCCCTTCTAGGAAGCGGGACGACTGAAAGAAGGATTGGATCGTCATCAAGGTGGAGGAGCATGAGAAGCTGGACCTGCCCGAGGGCCTCCCCAACGTCAACACTGCAGCTTGGAGCGAAGCTCCAGTGTTATCGGACGCATTCGACCCTGCTCTGACCAGGATCCGCCAATGCGTGGAAGGAGGGGTGACTCCTCAGGCAGTATTTTGCAACTTCCTGAACAACATGTGGGCTCCACTGAAGAAGAGGGAGAAGCTTGCTTGGGCCCTCAACAGTGTGCTGGACGACGACCGAATCGAGACCGGTTTGAAGTCCAACATGGAGGGCGCAACTTTGGAGTTTCACCTCAATAAGTTCCAGCACGACATCGACGTCGAGGGTGACGACTTGACTCCATCAGCGGCTTTCCTCCGTCTGAACATGGAGGCAGAGTTCAGCATAGAGCTGCGGCTGAACATGACAGTGTTTGACGACCTTGGTGTCGTTGAGAGGCGTTCGATCACCGGGTTGGTGATCTCCTAAGCTTCCAAGGGTGGTCCCCCTTTCGTCCCGGAAAAGAGAGTTGAAGTCGTGGGCAAGGACAAAGCGTTGGCTGAGCCCTCGAGCCGTAAAAGGAAGCTGAAGCACTCTGATGGGAGGTCCGTCAGACCTGCTCCTTCCATGGCGGCTCCTTCTCCCCGGAGGGGAAAGTCTTCATCGGCGGCAACTACTCCAGCATCGACATCTCCCCGGGGTGCTAGCTCTGGCCATGCGACTCTAGTACCCAGGGCCAGCTGAAGGTCTAGGTCCGGAGGTCCTTCCCGGTCGAGGGAGGCCTCAACCATAGTGACGCCAACACCAGCAGCGAGCTTCGGGGAACCTTTCGGAGGCACCACGCCAGTGGCGACAGCGTCCGGCTCCGAGCGTCCGGAAAAGAGGTTCCGTGCTAACTGGTGCAGAAGCCTTCCGAGGTAATTTTTGATTTTTTACCTCAGATGATTGTTTTTTGTTGTAACTGTGTTTTGAGTTTATTCGTCCTTCATCCACAGAGTGCCCAAGAAAAGGGCTGAAGCTTCGGTTCCTGCGGCAGCAGTTGAGGCTGTGTAGGCGGAAGCTCCGCCTCCTATTCCAGCGCCGCCCCAAGAGGTGACTGAGGCTGCGGTAGCTTCGGCGCCGGCTGTCGTGGTCTTGGACCTCGACTCATCCCCAGAAGCTCCCATGGTAGCGCCGGACCACGAGAATAAAGATGTACCAGCGGCACCAGCCCCGGAGGTTGAAGATCTAGGTTCGGATGCTGAAATGATGGACGCTCCGGCCTCAGAGCCGGAGGTAGCTGCAATTCTGGCCCTAGAGACGGATGTTGTTGAAGCCCAGACAGTCGAGCCGGTGGTTGATGAGGCCCCGGTGGTAGAGTCGGGTATTAATGAAGTTTCGGCGCTTGAGCCGGTTGTCGAGGAAGCTCCGGCGGTAGAGCCGGTTGCGGCAGAAGTTCCGGCGGTAGAGCCGATCGTCGAAGAAGTACTAGCGCCGGAGCCACTTGCTGTAGAGGTGCCGGCGCTCAAGCTCATGGTGGTCGAGGCATCAGCATCGGAACTGGCAGTGGAGGAGGCACCAACGTCGGAGCCGAACGTGGCTTCAGCTCCGGCGGAATCTTCTACGCTTGCCCCAGAAGCAGTGGTCCCGGAGGTGCCCGCACTTGAGACAGGGTGCCAAGATGAAGCTGCTGCCCCCCGCTTGAGGGGCCAGTTGTTGATGATCTGGCGGCGGGTCCTTTAGAGCCAGTTCCGAAGGTCGAAACTTCTACTGCAGGACCTTCCTCGACGGCGGCCGAGGCTATCCCGGAGGACGGCCCTAGTGCCGTGGAAGCTCAGGGGACCTCTCTTGTAGAGTGGGACCCAATTTTTGTCACGGAGAACCCGCTGGAACCGGCGGAGATGAGCCCGGCAGGTCCTGACCCGATCCCCCTGTCGTTGTCTATTGACAACGCCTGCTCCAGTCTTCGTCAGGTCCAGCTGGCTGTCTACCACGACAGCAAGGCCCTCAAGGAGGAGCGCCAAACTCTTAGGATATGGCACAACCGGCTCCATTTCGAGACCAAGCTGGCGCAGTCGAGGCTGGCTAATGACAAGGAGTGGGTGCAGAGGGAGAAGGTCCGCCTGGAATACTGGGGTAAGCTGCTGGATGAGAGGGAAAGCATGATGCGATCCCTTGACAACCAGTCTCGGGCCATCTACGAGCAGGCCAAAGCTGCTAATAGCGCAGCGGATGATCGCCAGGAGAGGCTCGACGCCATCCACGCTAGTCTCGTCAAGCGTCGGGGGGCTCTTGAGGAGCGGGAGAGAAAGCTCAAGAATGAAGAGCAAAAACTCCTGGAGCTGCGGGACGAGGTCGTGAAGAGGGAAGAAGAGCTTACTCAGAGGCTAACTCTGGGTGACAAGAGTCTCGAGGAGCGCACCAAGAAATTGGAGGAGCGCTGCAAGAGAGAGAAGAAGGCCTGGGAGCGAGGGCAGGAACTCCACAGGAGGGAATGCTGTTGCTGCCAGGGAGAAGAAAGTGCAGGGCCGGGAGAAGGACCTGGTCGACCGCTAGAACAAGATTCTCCTCTGGGAGGGAGAGCTCGGAAAACTAGAAAGGCAAGTTGCTGAAAAGATTCAGCAGAACGCCAAAGAGGTTGAGCGCCTTTCCCGTGAGAATTCGGAGCTTGCGGTGACCAGAAGATCTTTGGAGGAGATGCAAGGCTCGAGGACTATGGAGTCCCAACAAGTTTGGGACTTCATGGGCAAAGCCAATGACGCGCTAAAGCCCATGGGTTTTAGTCTCGTGCGTCCGAATGATCCGGAGCCAGAGCTGGACCTGGCGTTGCAGGCGTTGAATTCGGCAGGCAACAAACTCACCAAGATGGGTGATGTCATTGCGGACCAGCTGGAGACCGAGGTACAATCCCTCACGAAGGACGTCGCAGAATTCGTGCTGACGTGCTACACAAGCCGGGACCCTCAATTCCCCCTAGACCCGGTGCTTGAAGGCCCCATCGAAGGATAGGGAGAAGCATCCCAAGCCAGCATATCGGAGGCTGCCCAGAAGGTCACCTCTTTCTTCCATAGGGTCTAGGACCATCTCTTTGTATCTCCCACTTGTATCCTCTCTTCTCTTTCTCCAATTTTGTAATCTCTTGTCTCCAGATGAATGAAATCCAAGTCTTTTGTGAATTTCATTTTTTGTCTTCAACACCTTTGTTCCACTTGGCCCCCTGGTAGATGTACACAATTTGATTGTGAAAATGTACCAAGAGGACGTAACAGTTGTAGAACGTAGGTTTGAAGTCTTTGATAGTGAACGCCCGACGTTGACCATCATCGGAGCTTAGTAGCTCCGGCAGTAGTCTCCATCAACGCGTAAAGCATCAACGGTTAGTCCTCTGGGGTGTCAGAGCTTGGTGGCTCCGGTAGTGACCTCTGTTAGCACGTGGTGTGTCGACAGCAGACTCCACTCTAGAGTCATTCCACCATCTTTTCTTCACGTTGACGGCTGGCCCCCTAGCTTTACCGGAGCTGAGTAGCTCCAGCGACGCTCGCTATCAATGTTTGAACATCGACCACAAGTCGCCTAGAGGATGTCGGAGCTTTAGTAGCTCCCGCTTCATTCACCATCATCATGAAATATTTATTTTTCCTGCACACTGAAGTCAAGAAAAACAGTAAAATCCATTTCCTATCTATAAATTCATTGTGACTTACTATTCCCGAGAAAATTTTAGGTCAAACACAATTTTAAATACAATCAAGTGCACTGCCTTGTTTCCTTCAGATCCGATCGTTTCTGGACTCGCTTTACTTCGGCCTGCCGGGGTGTAGGTAGAGTGGCGTACTTAGGGTGCATGACGAGGCTAAGTCGATAGCACACTCCGGCCCTAGATTGGCTTGGCGGCATTCAGACGAGTAGACCATCAACAATGTTTGGATCCGGAAGAATAGACAATGCAACTCGAATTGTACATGAACTGGTCGAGCTAAAGTTTCTTAAGAACCGCACAACTTTGTTATAGACAAGAAAGAGAAAAATAAAAAATGTTGAGCGTGTACAAAATAAATGCACGTGGAGTCTGTTTTCACATAATGAAGTCTTTCATTATAGGTCCGGGGTACAGGGGAAACAAGTACACTCTTAGGGTACGGAACCAGACTAAGTGTGTTTTGTTTCTCGTTTGACCCAAGGTAGCTAGCTACACTTTTAGTTCTGAGACTGTGACAAATGTTGCATGGACGTTGCGGACCTTACGGGGTAGGTCGGGCTGTCCTCCCGGAGGAGCTACCTGACTTTGTACAATGACTCTATAACATACATCACATGTAATTACAGACTCACCTCCGTGATATTAAGCGTAGAACTTATGGAGGTGCTCAATGTTCCAAGGATTTGGGAGAGGTATCCAATCCTCGGTTGCCAAGCGAACGCATCCAGGACGGGATACTTTGATCACTCGGAAGGGTCCTTCCCAGCTGGGGGAAAGTTTGTTTAACCCTTCTCTGGATTGTATTCTCCGTAGCACCAGATCGCCTTCCTCGAGCTGTGTGAACATGCCGTTGGTGATAGCGCCGAAGAGCTTGGCGGTATCGGGCATTCCGAACAGCTGCTCGGCACCTTCCCTCTTCAAGGAGGTCAAGGTTTTCACGCCGGAGCTGGTCCTACGTGGCTTCGTCGAAGGTCCGGACTCGGAGCAACCCCAAGGTGATTTCCGGAGGAAGGATTGCTTCAGCTCCGTACACTAGGAAGAAAGGTGTCTCTCCAGTTGACCGGTTTGGAGTTGTCCTATTGGCCCATAGAGTGGGCGGAAGCTCTTCGATCCAGTTGGCTCCATGTTTTTTCAGGCGCTCATAAGTGCGCGTCTTGAGTCCTTTTAGGATTTCTGCATTTGCTCTCTCGGCCTGGCCATTGCTTGCCGGGTGAGCTACGGAAGCGTAGATGACTTGGATGTCGAGGTCTTCGCAAAGTCCTTGGAAAGCAGAGCTTGTGAATTGGGTCCCATTATCTGTTATGATTTTGTTCGGGACTCCAAATCTGCATACGATGGACTGCAAGAAGTTGATAGCTATTTGCTTGTTTATTGTCACAACTGGAATTGCTTCCGGCCATTTGGTGAATTTGTCAATGACAACATACAGGAACTTGTAACCTCCAACGGCTCATGGGAGAGGTCCCAAGATATCCATCCCCCACACAACGAAAGGTCATGTAGGAGGTATCATTTGTAGAGGCTGAGCCGGTGTATGAATTTGTTCTGCATGAAACTGGCATGCTTCACATTTCTTCACTAGCTCAGTTGCATCCTGGAGCGTTGTAGGCCAGTAGAAGCCATGTCGGAAGGCTTTACGAACCAGCGTGCGGGAAGACGTGTGGTTCCCACACTCGCCTCCATGGATTTCCGTGGGGAGCTCACGACCTTCTTCCCTTGTGATGCAATGCATTAGGACGTCGTTGGCACCGTGCCGGTAGAGATCCCCTTCTACCAACGTGTATCTTTTAGCCAATCTGACTATCTGGTCAGCAGATACATCATCGTTAGGAAGGATATTGTCTTTCAAGTAGCTCCGGATCTCCGAGATCCATGCATCGGAGCTTGCTTGAGCATTTGAGTCTTGCGTGCTGGGTTGCTCGGGGCTTCCGGCAGCACCTACGACCCTTGATGGCTGCCATGGTAACAGGGCCATCGGGACCGCCAGCTTCGGGATGCTGGGGCTCGCCCCCTTCGCTCAGTTCGGCGGGCTGAGCTATGGGTTTTGACAACCTCCGGACGAAGGTTCTATCGGGAGCCAGAGCTTCGGTTGACGCTTTCGTCGAGAGTTCGTCAGCTTCAGCGTTATGGAGACGCTGGACATGGTGAAGGTCCAGGACTTCGAAGTCCTTCTGAAGCCTCTGGAGCATTCACCCTTCACCTGTTTAATGATGAGCTGTGAATCTCCCTTGACCAACACCTGCTTGACACCGTATGACAGTGCCACCTTTAATCCGTAAATGAGTGCTTCATACTCCGCCATGTTGTTGGTTGCCTTGAAGTCAAGGTGGACCATGTATTTTACCTTCTCCCCGGTTGGAGCGAGGAGAAGGACTCCAGCTCCAGCCCCCTGCTTTTGCATGGAGCCGTCGAAGTAGAGAGTCCAGTGAGTCTGGGTGAAGACCGGAGCCTTAAGTTCCGGCTTCTGCTCACTAGGGCCCCCAGGGTTTGATGGAGAGGGGGTCCATTCTGCCACAAAGTTCTCCAGTGCTTGACTCTTGATCGCTTGTCTTGAGACGATTTCAAGATCGAATTCGGCCAATTCCGCTGCTCACTTTGCAATGTTCCCAGTAGAATTGGGATTATGCAAGATTGCTCGCAGTGGATATGAAGTTACCACTGAGATATTGTGAGCATGGAAGTAATGGCAAAGCTTCCTGGAGGCGATTAGAACTGCATAGAGCAGCTTATGCACCTCTAGGTATCGAGTCTTCGCGTCATGGAGTACTTCGCTGATGAAGTACACTGGGGGTTGGATTGTCCGGACCCTCCCGAAGGGGCCCGGATCTTCCTCCTCATCGACCCGGACCCTCTCGGAGGGGTCCGTACCTTCTTCGGGGACCTCCGGGTCCTTACTGAAGGAACTCGGAGCTTCTTCTGGAGTGACCCAGACCCTCCCGGAGGGGTCTGGATCCTCTTGTTCAACAAGAGTAACTCCTTGTAGATCCAAGTCTGGGGGCTGGGACCCAGACTCTCCTTCAGGTGGCTCCGGACCCTCCTGGGGGGGTCTGGATTCCTGAGCCGGAGATGGTTCTGGTCTCTCTGCAACCAGGACCATGCTAACAACTTCGTCAGTTGCCGAAATGTAAAGTAGTAGAGGCTCACCAGGGTTCGGAGCTACCAAGGTTGGTAGGGTGGTGAGGAGCTGCTTCAGCTCTGGGAACGCCTTTTCTGCTTCTTCAGACCATTGGAATGGTCTGGACTTCCTCAATAGCTTGAAGAAGGGAAGTGCCTGTTCCGCCAGTCTTGAGATGAACTGGCTGAGGGCGGCCAGACATCCAGTCAGCTTCTGGACGTCCTTGATGCGGGTTGGTGGCCGCATATCTTTAGTGGCTTTAATCTTCGCCGGATTCCCCTTTATGCCCCGGTGGTTTACCAAGAATCCAAGAAGCTTTCCGGAGCTAACCCCGAAGACAAACTTTTATGGGTTCAGCTTTGTGCGGGTGACCCGCAACTTGTCGAAGACAGCTTGCAAGGTGTCAAGAAGTGACTCCTTGTTCTTAATCTTGATGACGATGTCATCAACATACACTTCCACTACGTCTCTGATGAGCTCTCCAAAGGTTTTGTACATAGCTCGTACAAATGTTGAGGCTGCATTCTTGAGACCAAATGGCATGGCAGTATAACAATACAATCCATCTACTGTGATAAAAGAAGTGTGCTCTTCATCTTCCCTAGACATTCTAATTTGATGGTACCTAGAATATGCGTCTAGGAAATACAGTAGTTCACACCCGGAGGTGGAATCCACTATCTGATCTATTCTAGGTAGTGGGAATGGATCTTTTGGACATGCTTTATTCAGTGTTGTGTAGTCGATACACATCCGAAGCTTCCCGCCGGCCTTGGGTACAACGACTGGGTTTGCCAGCCATTTTGGGTGGAAGACTTCTCAGATGAATCCAGCTTCAAGCAACTTCTTCACTTCTTATCGTATGAAGTTTTGTCGCTCTACTGATTGCTTCGGAGGCTTCTGATGTACAAGTCGAGCGTCAGGATAGATCTTCAAATTATGCTCGATCACTTCCCTAGGGATCCCAGGCATTTGTGACGGTTTCCAGGCAAACACGTCAACGTTAGCCCGGAGGAAAGTGATGAGCGCGAGTTCCTATTTGTCATTCAGACCTCTCGATATACGGGTGGTCTGAGCGGCATCAGAACCGATTTGGATGACTTTGACGGGAATGTCAGTGTTGCCGCTTGGTTGCATGCGAGGTGCGGAGGTTGAGCCTCGTTGACGAATGCTCGGGGGTTTTGGAGCTTGCTCCTGCCTGGACTCTTCCTCCTGCGCTACAGCAAGCGCGTGAAGTTCTTCCAGAGCAGTCACTCCGGCAGTGCGGTCTCCACGGATCTGGAGAACACCAGCTGGTGTCGGCATCTTCAACACCAGGTAGCCATAATGAGCCACATCCATGAACTTGTACAAGGTTGGCCTACCCAGAATGGCATTAAAGGGTAAGTTGATCTGAGCAACGTCAAAGACCAACTTTTCAGTGCGATAATTCTCCCCAGTCCCAAAGGTCACGGGGAGAGTAATGGCATTGTCGGTGAGTGGGGTTATGGCCTCCGAACCTACTCTAGAGAAAGTTTGGGAGGGGCGAAGGTCGGAGCTGAACCTTGACGAAAGCTTCAACGCTTATGAGGTTCGGCCCTGAACCTCCGTCCACCATTACATGGTGGAGTTGGATGTTGTTGATGGTCGGAGATACCATCAATGGGAGTTGGCCAGCTCCAATCATATTCTGAGGGCAGTCCGACGCGTCAAATGTGATGGCGGTATCCATCCACTTCCGGTGCGGCTCCGCCCTGGCGGTGGGAGCCACCTAAGCCATGTCCCGCCACATGGTCTTGAGGACACGGTGGGAAGTGATGTCCCATGAACCACCAAAGATGGTGTTCATGGTCTTCCGACGTTCATTGTTGGAGATGTCGGAGACGTCGTCGACAGAGGTGTATACAGCCTTCAGGACCTGTTTAGGGTCCTGAAAACCTAACTCCTCTTCAGCCGGAGCTTCGTCGACTTTCTTTTTTACTTCCCTTTGTCGGAAAGGAACTTCTTCCCAGCGCTTGTTGTAGCGCTCGACAAGGTTCTGGACCTCTCGCCAGTCTTCCAGATTGTGGCTGTTCGACTTATGTATAGGACACCACGTCTTGGAGTTGCCGCCGTCTTCAGATGATGGCCAAGGTCGTTTCTCGGGGCGTGGCCCCCGGCCACCCGGAGCTGCAGCAGCTGCAGCAGTAGGTGTGCCAACCAACGGCTTTTTCTTGCCATTGGACTTTTTCTTCTTTTTGCCACTCCCGGAGGTAGTGGCTTCGCCCTTGGAGGATTTTTTGTTATCCTCCGGAGGTGGTTTGGAGTGCATTTCTCGGCCCTCCGCAGCTTTGGCACACTTGTCTGCCAAACTGAAGAGCTCTGTGATGCTGGTGATCTCCTTGATCGCCAGCTTCTCCAGCATCTTCTTTTCTCGTACGCCCTGTCTAAATGCCACAATAATAGAGGCGCTAGAGATAGAAGGAATAGTGTTTCGTACCTGGGAGAACATCTGGATGAAGGAACGCAAAGATTCTCCCCCTTCTGCGTTACAGCAACAAGGTCCAGTTTAGTGCTTGGTCGGGTGTATGAACTTCCGAAATTGGCGGTGAACTGCTGGCACAATTCCGTCCAACTATTGATGGAGTTGGGCGGGAGGTTCATGAAGCAGGACCTGGCGGTCCCGGTTAAAGCCATGGGGAAGTAGTTGGCCATTACGGCCTCGTTACCTCCGGCTGCAAGGATTGCAGTGGAGTAAATCTAAAGAAACTCAGCAGGATTGACAGTCCCGTCAAATATCTCCGGCACGTGAGGCCGGAACTTTTTTGGCCATCTGACCATGCGTAGATGCATGGCCAGGGCAGAACAGCCTCCTCCTACTCCCTCGGGAGCAGGACTGTCCCGAGCCTCTCGCCTTTCACGAGCACGCTCGATATGGACGCGGCCATCCTGCTGACGGTAACGGTGATCAAGCTCCGCCCGGAGGTCATGAGTTGATAGCCTCATTACTGTATGGATGCGCCGCGCCCCGGGAGGCAACGACGTCACTTGTTAAGACACAACACGCCTCCTATTTCGGGAAGCGTGCGGACCAAGTCTGCCCGACAAAGTCGGATGCTGCGATGGGGCCCGCCCCGAGGGGGGAGGACCTTAGTTGCTGATGCGATCGGCTGCTGCTGCAACCAAGTGTTCCACATCAGCCCTCCACTGCTCCATTGCACCCTGGGATGCACCCGGAGGATGTGGGTGTTGGAGAAGAGCACGTGCTGCATGTACCGCGTGTTCAGGGTTGTTGTTATTCGGCGATGTGGTGACCGACGCAGATGCTCCGTCCCGCTGTCCAGCTTGATTTGCTGGTGCGGACGGTGGCGGTGGAGACATGACTCCTGCTGGAGCCGTGGCACCTGCTGGTTGCTGCATGTTAGAGGGATTGCCTCCAGCAGGTTGTGCAGCGGGGTTGTCGTTGGACGATCCAGCAGCAGAGTTCACCATTCTTGAAATCTCAGGTGCCCCTACCTGGCATGCCAGCTGTCGGTGGTGAATACGGCAGATCTCCCGACACTACTGTTAGTAGTCCGTGGAGTTTGTACTTCGGTAATGGGTGCACAGAGATTCAAGAGATGGTGGCAAATTGACACAGAGGTTTACGTGGTTCGGGCCGCCTGGGCGTAATACCCTACTCTACGGGGTGTGTTGCTGTTGTATTGAGTGTTTAAGAGTGTCTGAGTGTGTCCGAGAGCGTGTCTAGCATCTCGAGAGCGTCCAGAGAGAGAGGGAGAGAGAGCCCTGTGTATCATCGACCAGTCCTTTTATAGTACAAGGACCGGTCGTTACACAGTTAGCCTGGCCCTACATGTGGCCACGACGGTTACTAATGTTTGATACACAATAAATGAGGTTAATTACCCTTAATAGCATGGTAACGGGCCTTAATAGTGTCGTTACTGGTATTGAGGGCCTTCCGATCGTGTGTCATTAATATGGTATTAATGACACTTAATCGGGTCTTGAAGTCTTTGATTGCCCCTTGAAGGTGCGAGCCGTTGGGGGTCCACCAGTCTGATTGTTGAGGTTGAAGGTCTGACGGTTAGGACACGTGGCAGCTCCGAAGCTTACTGTCATGGACGGGTATGTCCGGTGTTGTTGGACACGTGTCGGTACCGGAGCTTCCCTCTGTCTGGGGTTAGGTCCGGGGGTTCCATACTGGTATCCAGTACGGAGCTTTCCCATGTGTGGGCGATAGCTCCGGTCTTATGATACACGTGGCGGCCCTGGGACTAACCATGTCGGGGAAGCAAGTCCGGTTACGGCTGACATGTGGGGCCTTCGGAGGTCTTCAAATCTGGTAGATGGAGTTTCCTTGTGATCTTTGCAATCCCAAGGGGTATTCGGTACACAGGGTACCGACATGTTCTATAACATATAGCACCGGACAAGTCCGCTCTTGCACCGGACTAGTCCGTTCGACTCTCTGGAGTTCAATTACACAAGGCACCGGACAAGGCCGGACACATAACGGACTAGTCCGGTATACCTCAAACAATTAGGGTTTCTAGTGTGCTGCACATATTGCACCGGCTTTTACACACCACAACGGACAAGTCTGGTCCCCAGTATGGACTAGTCCGTTCGTCGGGATCCCTAACGATAACAATTTTGGAAACAATATAAATAGGAGATCCACAATTACAAATTTTTTGATTCCTACTGTCAAACTCAAAAACCCTAGCGCTGTTACCTGTCCCAAGAGCACAAAACACATCTCCCTATGCATCTAAAGTCCTAAAAGGTGAAAATCAATTATGTATTCAGATTTGGGGTTGGGATATCGTTGTCTACGCTTCGTTGAGCTCTTGGGGTTTGATCTCTTCACACTCAGGCTTTTCTTTTGTAATCTTTTCGAGTGTATTTGATCATCTTTTCGTTGTAATTCTTATGGGTGCCCTCAACGTGTGAGGTTGCCCCATAAACTCGGTGATTACTCGTGATAGTGGAATCAAGTCGACCTTGTGTGGTCACTTGACGAGGGAAAGAGTTTCAAGAGACCCAGTTCTGTGTGGGCTTCCTCAACAAGGAGTAGATCTCTTTGGTGAGATCGAACCTCAGTAAAAATCGGTGTCCCGCGTGCTTCTTTGTTTTTGCACCTTCATTAATTAGGACACATAATTGATCAAGCTCGTAACTTGAAATGTGATTGCTTTTCACGTGTAACTTCACAATATTGATTGATAATTCAAGTGATCTCATCAGTTGTTCAACATTCGGCTGCTATAAAGTTTAATTCTTGAATCAACACTTAATCAACTCGACACACATGTAGCACACCAGACTAGTCCGCACCACCAACCGGACAAGTCCGGTCTATCAAGCATTTGACCCTTTGATTAAGTGTGCATGAAATTTTCAAAGCCTATTCACCCCCCATCTAGGCCACATTCAAGGAGACATAGCGATCATTCATCCAGCAATTCTCCCAGGTACGCAACTCCATCCCCAACATCCCAAATGCTTCTGTCATAGTGGCATTCCGGCAGGGTGTGAGGGACAAGAAGATGCTCGAGAAGTTAGCCACGCAAAACGTGCAAGATGTCTCTGAGCTATTCTCCATCGCCGACCGGTGCGCCAGGGTGGTAGAAGGCCATGACTGGCACACCCAGGCCGCCCCCAGGGTGTGCAGAGCTGGCCAGACCAGTGAAGGTGTTGTTACCCTAGGTAGTGACAAGAAGAAGAACAAGAACCGGGGCGGCGGCCAGAACAAGCCGTTGCATGGGTCGCTCGTCGCAGCAGCAGCTGCGAAAAGACCGGGGGCAGACCCCCATGACCTGAGAAACGACCGCGTCAGCCACCTGCTACTGACGACGACGGCGAGCCATGCCCGGTGCACAAGACTCGCGACCACACCACGAGCCAGCGCCGGTAGATCAAGAGATGCGCCGAGTGATACCAAGAGCGGGCGCAGCAGCGTCTCGACAGCGCTCCCTTCCACCAACGGGAGGGCAAGCAGAAGGTCAACCCCAATGTCGACGAAGATGAAGAGATAGAGTTCCAGAAGCAGGAATGAGTCATCAAGGTGGTCCACCAAGACGAGGACTCCGACACCAGCATCAACCACGGGCGTCGCAAGACACTCCACATCATCTTTGGGGGTCTTGGGATCCTGTGTCTCGGAACGCGGTCAAAACCCTGAGCTGAGCAGTGGCTTCAATAACCCTTGTTCCCGCTCCAGCGCACCACCACAAGTGGAAGAAGACGTCGATCAGCTTCCACGCCTCCGACTGCCCCAAGAACATGGCAGGAGCCGAGATCTTGCCTCTCCTAGTCGCCCCCACCATTGTCAATGTCAAGTTCCACTACGTCTTGATAGATGGCGGGGCTGGCCTCAACCTCATAAGCCGTGCGGCCTTCGACTAGCTGCAGATCCCGCTGTCCAAGCTCACTCCCTCGAGCCCGTTCTCGAGGGTGGGACCACGGAACATCATCCCGTACAGCAACATCAACCTTCAGTGACCTTTGGGACACCCGACAACTACAGGACTGAGAGCATCCAGTTCGACGTCGCAGACGTCACCCTCCCCTTCAATGCCAACATCGGCAGGCCCGCCCTGTACCGATTCATGGCCGTAGCCCACTACGGCTACCTTGTCCTGAAGCTGCCGACCTCGTTCGGTGTCCTCAAGATCCGCAGAGACCACACTTTTGCGGTATTAGTCTTGGAGAAGCTCCAAGCCCTCTCAACAGACCCAGCACCAGCCCAGGGCGATGCCGGACCAAGTCAGCCTCCGCCGAGCTCGCGCCAGCGTGGCTCACCCGCTACATCCCGTATGCAGCCTTCCGACAGCATCGACGCTCCCGTCAAAGCTATCAAGATCAGTTCCAACTCGGCTCAGACCACTCGCAAGGTTGTCGGCCAAGGCAGAAAGTAGGAACGCGTGCTCAACGCCCCACTAGAAGCTGTCGATGACAAGTTGCCTGCCACCCTCAGAGCTTTGGGCACCCTGTATATACTAGCTTAGTAGGACAGTGTGAAGATGTTCATAGTATCTAGGAGCAGCATTTAGGACAACCAAGCTCTGGGAGGGTCAGGTCCATAGTGCGCAATCAGCTTAGCCTGGTTCCGAACCCTAAGCCTGTGCACCCTTCCTCCCTCAATATTCGGAAGCAAGCAGTTGCCTTCTTTTGTAAAAGCCTGTCTCCTCCTATGAATGTTGATATAAAAGAATCATCGTCTTACTTCATGTTACCCTAACAATGTTCATTTAATTATACATTAATTTTATGATAAACCATGCTATACTCGTTCTTTGTATATTTGCTATCATATACATGGTGATACGCTCTGTATATCAGCCTTGCTGGAGTTGTGCGATCCTGCTGCAGGCGGGCTTGCTTGAGGTACCTGCAATGTGTGAGGGGTTCTCCCGGCTGCACCCATCAATGGGGTCCTGTGATGCCAGATGGCCTCCCAAGAAAGGTCTACACCGAGCTGGAGGTCCATGGGGTGTAACCTGCTTAGCTTGGTCCTGTACCCTAAGCATGCACACCCTGCCTCCCAGCGCTGCAGCCATACTGGGAGCCGAAAGGCTCACACCCTGAGGACGGCCGGAGCCGTGCCCCAAAACACTAAAGCATTGAATTACCCAAGTCCCGCGTACCAGCTCAGGAAAGTAAGACATAACAAAGCTAGAGAAATAAAAGAGGTAAACCGGCGAGCAAAGCAGTCCCTCCTTTATCATGTGTGCAGGGTAGCCAGCTCTAGCACATCTCAAGGGACCTGCCGTCGACGTTCCAGCATGTTGACGACAACAACAAGTGCCGATAAGTGAGTACACTCTCCTGCCCAGATCTTGTTGCTAACAAGGTTCTCTTGTGTTAGCCTGTACACCAGGGGCCTGCCGTCGACGACTCTACGACGATGGTGGGCGACGCCAGAGCAGCCAGCTCCGGCACCTCCCAAGGGGTCTGCCGTAGACAACTCTACGACGATAGTGGGCGACGTTGGAGCAGCCAGCTCCGGCACCATCCAAGGGGCCTGCCGTCGACGACTCTACGACGATGGTGGACGACGTCGGAGCATCTAGCTCCGGCACCTCCAAAGGTACCTGCCGTTGACGTCCCAACATGTTGACGACAGCAACAAGTGCTGATAACCTGTATACCAAGGGCCTGCCATCGATGACTCTACGAGGATGGTGGGCGACACTGGAGCAGCCAGCTCCAGCACCTCCCAAGGGGCCTGCCGTCGACGACTCTACGACGATGGTGGGTGACGTCGGAGCAGCCATCTCTGGCACCACCCAAGGGGCCTATCGTCGATGACTCTACGACGATGGTGGACGACGCCGGAGCAGCCAGCTCCGGCACCTCCCAAGGGACCTGTCGTCGACGTCCCAACATGTTGATGACAGCAACAATTGCGGATAAGTGAGTACACTCTCCTGCCCTGCTCTTGTTGTTAACAGGGTTCTCTTGTGGTAGCCTGTACATCAGGGGCTTACCGTCGATGAATCTACGATGATGGTGGGCGACGCTGGAGCAGCCAGCTCCGGCACCTCCCAAGGGGCCTGCCGTCAACGACTCTACGACGATGGTGGGTGACGCCAGAGCAGACAGCTCCGGCACCACCCAGGGGGCCTGCCGTCAATGTCTCAACAACGATGGTGGACAACGCTGGAGCAGACAGCTTCGGCACCTCCCAGGAGGCCTGCCGTCGATGTCACAACAACGATGGTGGGTGACGCCGGAGCAGACAACTCTGACACCTCCCAAGGGGCCTGTCGTTGACGTTTCTACGATGATGACGGGCGACGCAGAAGCAGCCAACTCCTGCACATCCCAGGGGGCCTGCCGTCGATGACTCTACGACGATGGTGGGTGACGCCGGAGCAGCCAGCTTCGGCACCTCCTAGGGGGCCTACCATCGATGTATTAACCAGCTCCGTCACCTCCTAGGGGGACTACCGTTGACGTGTAACACCCTAAATTTTCGCATCATGCATTGCATACATGAGCATGCATTAAACACTAGTAGAATAAGAGAAAAATAATAAAACATACATATACAAATATGTGTAGCAAAAGAAGAAAAAGAAAATAATAGTTATAGCCTAAAACTTGTAATAAGGAATAAGTATAAAAATAATAATAATAATATATATAAATATATATATATATAAATAATATATATAACAATATATAAAAATAAATAAAATATTAATATTAATAGTATATATTATAATAATAATAAATAATAAATAATATATATAATATGAATAATAATATATATAAAAAATATATATAATAAATTATATAATAAAAGAAAGTATAAAAAAAGTAAAAAGTAAAAAGTAAAATAAATAAATATAAATAATAAAATAATAATAATACTAAAAAAAAGACAAAAAAAAGGGGAACCGCTGGCCAGGCGGCCGAAGCCGGCCCAGCCAGCTGACCCCGCAGCCGCGCACCCCCACGCTAACCGCCTCCCGCCCGGCTCGGCCGCCCGCCCCACGTCCGATCCCGATTCCCGCGCCGAAGCTCACGGAACCGAGCCGGACTCCCGATCGCCCCCCCCCCCCCCCCCCCCCCCGTCGCGCCTATAAAAAGTCCCCGAAGGCCTCACGTTCCCGACGCCAGCGCTCCAGGAAAAACCCTAGCCGCCGGGAAAAACACCAGGGACCAGAGGGTTGCGCCCAGGGGAAGAAAAAGGAAGAAAAAAAGGGGAAGAAGAGGAAGGAAAAGAGGAGGGCCCCACCGTCCGCCGGAGATCGTCGTCGCCATCGCGTCGCCGTCGTCGTGCCACCGGAGGACGCATCTACTTCATCTACGCATTGTCCCCATCCTACGATCATCGAAGCCATCGCATCTACGGTAGGCCATGTTCCCGATGCAAATTTTAGCGATCATATTGAATCTAATAGGCGTAAATTGATTTTAGTGGCACCATAATTTTATTTTCAGCAGCATTAATCCACTTTAAAACCCCCGTAAACTCATATGAACACGTATGAACTACTCGCATCTAATTAATAAACAACCATAGTTAATTAAAAATTGATCTTTGCATGCATGCATGCCATTGCATGTTGATTATTTTATGTGCATCATGTTGATTGTATATGTTCTCTTGTATGTATGATCACGCGTAGAGGAACGTGCTCAAGAGGCCGCATACGAGGATTTCCAAAATCAAGACTTTGAAGCGCTTGAGCAACCCTATCCGCCGGAGCAAGGCAAGTGTCCTTGAAGCATATTGATCCTATTTTAAAATAAATGTTTTGTTTGCGAACTTGCATGCTTGTGTCAAATTGATGGGAATCCTATGGTAGGAAGTTTACTAGTTTTGCTTGACCACCCTTGTCACCTGGAATTTATGGTAGAGAGTCGGGAAGGGTTTTTACTTTTTTTTGCTTCGCTTAATTAATTGGGATGGCAAACAACACTACACATTTAATTATGCATCAATGATATTCTGGTTAATGTGAACTGGTCAATACGATGGGTGATCTAAGCAAGCCTGGTATGTGGATGGGTTGGATGATATGGTGGTTTGCTTGCTTTAGATCTAAGGACCGGTTCATGCGAGAATATGCCAGGTCAACAGTGCCACCACAAGGCCAAGTATGGGTGCGGCGTAGCTGAATAATTAGGAGCGCTGCTAGTATTGTATGGACCATTGGATAGCGTGGGGAATAGGAGTCGAGGAGGACTGCCCTGGGATCCGCATGGCACACGAGGGGGCCCGTGGGTGGGAGAATGGAGATTCAAGCCTGCCGGTGAAACCTTAGTGGGCCCGTACATACTAGTAGTCCCTTTTGAAAGGCTATTTTGTGATCTCTTGGCCACACACCTACGGAAGTGTGAGATGGCATAATGGAGGTTTCTTAGTCATCGAAAGGTGATGAAATCACAAACATGTGGGTAAAGTGGTACAACCTCTGCAGAGTGTTTAAAACTATCATGATAGCCGTGCTCCCGGTTATGAGCGCCTGGATGACCTACATGATTAGAGTTGGAATTGGGATTTGGGATGGTTATGGTTGGGTTATGGTTATGGGTTGGTAATGGTTATGGTTTATGAATTATGGTCATGAATATGAAATTGAGGTATGGTAATTGGACATGGATAATGGTGATGTTGGCAATAATTGGACATGGTTTATATTTTGTTAATATGATGGTTATGATGGGATTGTTTCACATAGACATAGTATAATGCTTTTCAAATGTTTTACTGTACTTTTCAGCACTTAGCCATTTATTACATTCGTCATTTGAATTAGCCACATGTCATACTTTCCACACTTGCTGAGTACGACATGTACTCACCCTTGCAATCCCCCCCAACAGCTCTGGAGACAATTGGGAGTACCCTGAGGATCACGTGGAGTACTAGGTTGCGTACCGCCATCAATTGCCTGTGGATTGGAGTCGTGCTGCTTAGTTTATTTTCCGCTGCATTGTTTAGAGTTTTATCATTCATGAACTATTGGATTATTGTAATAAAGTATTTATTTAATAGTTAAGATGTGGTTAAATTCTGTATATCGTTTGTGATGCAACCGTATATGTGTGATGAACTTCCTGGGCACACATATGTGTTACGCTTGGTTCATATTCGGAACCGGGTGTCACAAATTGGTATCAGAGCCGCGTTGACCGTAGGACGCAAGCCTAGGTAGAATGGACACTCTAGAGCACTTAGGAACACTCTTCTAATCTGCTATTTTCGAAAAATTTTGCTGCTGTTTTGTTCCCTTATTTTCAGCCGCAAAAAGTATTGATCGCTGCTGCGTTTTTGATAAAAATTTTCAGAAGTGAGCAATATTAAGTACTGATGTTTTGCTGCGTAAATTTTCGCAGAAAAAGTGTGTTTTGCCGCTGTTATGTGTGGGTAAAATTATTGTGTTGGCTGCTGTATTTTTTCTCTCTATTTTTTCGTTCTTTTGGAACCGCTGCACCGCTCTTTTTTCCACCATTTTAACTGCTGAAATTTTCAGATTTGCTTTTCATTATTTTTTTTCCTCTAATGCATTATTGTTTTTTGTAGATGGCCCGCACCAAGACAACCCCCCGTAAGTCGACCGGTGGACTTGTGCCCCCGCGTAGGTTGGCCAGTCGCTCTCCGGCCATCGACCCCCGTCACCCCGTGGTGATCCGTTCTGACGGCAGAGCCGCAGGACAACTACGACATCGTCTCCGTGCCCTACTCCGCGAGGCTGGCTACCGTCACCACATCCTCTCGCTCTCCTACCACACCACTGGAGTGCAGCGCCCCGGCAGGAAGGAGTGGAGCTGCAAGATCTATATCTACTATGGTGATGAGTTGGTGAAGACCCATAGCAGTCCTGCTTGGAGGAGCTCCCGCCGATCTGCGGAGCAGGATGCTAGCTGGGAAGCAGCCACCTTTTGGAGCCACATCCGCCGTTTCCGTCTAGAGGACACGGTGCACGCCTTCGTTCCGCAGCGTCCCAGTGGCACTGTGAGCTTCGTCTCCAGGCACGTGGAGGGACCACTAGACCTCCCGCAGTCTCGTCAGACTGTTGACGACGTGGCCCAGCTCAGTGCCCGACTTCAGAGGGCGCAGCAGGAGATTCAGGATGGGCGTGACCTCGCCCAGCGCCACGAGGCGATAATCAGGAGGTATCATCGGATCACCGACGAGGACCCAGACGACTACGCGTCCGACACCCCGACGTAGACCCCAGACTCTCCAGACCGTCGCAACGGTCAGCGTGAGTCGTCTTCTGAGGAGTCCTCTGACGAGGAGCCTTCCAGTGTGGCGTCTACCGCACCACCGCCGCCTGCTGCCTCACCACCACAGGACCCCGAGGACCTCGACGACGACGAGGAGGACCAGGATGAGTTCCCACTTGACGACGAGTAGCCCTCGACCTATACCACGACTCAAGGATAGGCACACCCCCATTAGTTAAATAAGAGCGACGTAGACATACTTGTGTGACCTTGAGTTGTGTTACTTCTTTTAGGATCTTTGTCAATTTTGTTTGGTGCTTGTTTGAGTGCTTGTGTGCTTAGTAGAGAGTTGTGGGATGCTTCGGCACTTGTCCACATCCTCATAATATAGGTCTATATTAATAAAGGATTATTTAGTGTCACATACCTTGATGCATATAGTTGGGACGTTCTTTCCGAATTCTAAATCCTTCTGTCCCCACCCTTCTTTCGCCAACAGATGGTGAGAACTCGTAACCACAGGGATGCCAACGATGAGGAGAAGCGCAATGAGGTACCTCAGAACAACCAGGGACATGCTCATGGAGCTATCAATATTGAACAACTGTTAGCTATGCAGAACCAGCTCATGCAGACCATGATACAAACTATGGGACAGCTGCAGGCTGGCAATAACAACAATCAGCCCCACCTACCTCCACCGCCACCCCCGCCATACCACAACCGTTTGGAGAGTTCATGAGGACCAGACCGCCTACCTTTGCACAAGCCACAAACCCAATGGAAGCTGATGATTGGCTGAAGTCCGTTGAAAAGAAACTTGCTATTGTCCAGTGCACTGATAGGGAGAAGGTTCTCTTCGCATCACATCAACTAGTTGGAGCAGCCGCTGACTGGTGGGAAGCTCTTTGCAACGCTCATGATAATCAGGAGGCAATCACTTGGGCTGAGTTTAAACAGAGTTTCCGTTCCCACTATGTACCTGAAGGAGTTATGATACTGAGAAGACAAGATTTTGAAAATATCAGGCAAGGAAGGATGAGCGTGAGTGAGTATCTCAACAAATTCACTCAATTATCGAGATATGCTCCAGAGGACATCAAAACTGATAGTAGGAAGCAGTATCTGTTTATGAGGGGTCTCAACAATGAAATTCAAGTCCAGTTGCTCAATACTGATTATCCAAACTTCCAAAAGCTGGTTGACAAGGCTATTGTGGTTGAGAACAAGATTCGTGAGATGGAGCAGGACAACAAGAGGAAGATGTCACATCATGGACCGCAACAAGAAAGCAATGTTCGCCCCCGCTATGCACCACCTACTGCACCACACTACAACCCATCTGCTCCTTCATACCGCGCTGCTTATCCGCCCCGCCCAAATCAGCCACCGCAGCAACGCCCCGCCATGCAAGCGCCTCGCTATCCTGTGCCACCTGCGTCGCGTCCTAACATGGCGGCAAATGCTCAAAACCAGTTGCGCCCAAACTTCCCCAATGCTACGGGCGGTAAGACATGCTATGTGTGTGGAGAACCCGGACACTTTGCAAGTCAATGCCCCAGAAGAAACTATGGACCTATGAACAATGCACCAAGGCCAAATCACCTGCGACCAAATGGAGGAGCACCACAAGGCAATCGTGGACAGCAGAATTTTTCTCGTGGCAATGTGAATCATGTCTCTACTGAGGAAGCCCAGCAAGCTGATGACGTCGTGATTGGTATGTTTCTTGCCAACTCCAACCCCGCGACTGTTTTATTTGATTCGGGAGCATCTCATTCATTCATCTCGTCAAAGTATGTTGCCAAGTACAATTTGCCTATATCTCATATGAAGCAAACTATGCTAGTAAGTTCTCCTGGCGGAGAGATGAGGACAAATATAGTATGTCCGAAAGTAAGCATTAAAATAAGGGGGGTAGACTTTCTCGCAAACCTCATAGTCTTGGACTCCCCAAGGAATAGACATAATACTTGGAATGAACTGGCTGAGCAAGTATAATGGAGTCATTCAATGTGCCGAGAGGATTGTACAGTTGACGAGTGAACATGGTACACGCATTGAAGTTGAGGCAGCCCAACCTGCAAGAGAGAAAGCGATGCTGAATCACGTGGAAGAAGTGACATTGGAAAGCATTCCGATCGTTCGCGAGTACCCGGATGTGTTTCCAGATGAGTTGTCAGGTATGCCACCTGATCGTGACATAGAATTCGCCATTGAGTTGATACCCGGAAATGCACCTATAGCTAAGAGGCCGTATAGGATGCCTCCTAAGGAATTAGCGGAGCTCAAGAAGCAAATTCAAGAGCAGCTAGAGAAGGGTTTTATACGCCCAAGCTCATCCCCGTGGGGAGCCCCAGTGCTCTTCGTAGATAAGAAGGATGGAACTCATAGGATGTGTGTGGACTATAGGTCTCTCAATGAAGTGACAATTAAGAACAAGTACTCACTGCCCCGTATAGAGGATTTGTTCGACCAAATGAAGGGTGCCTGTATCTTCTCCAAGATCGACTTGCGGTCAGGATACTTCCAAATGAAGATTAGACCATTGTATATACCCAAGATAGCATTTCGGACACGATATGGATCTTATGAGTACACCGTCATGTCATTTGGATTGACGAACGCGCCTGCGTATTTTATGTATCTCATGAATAAGGTCTTCATGGAATATCTGGATAAGTTCGTTGTAGTGTTCATCGATGATATTATGATCTACTCGAAGGATGAGAAGGAACACGAGGAACACTTGAGGCTTACGCTGCAGAAATTGTGGGAGCATCAATTGTATGCCAAGTTCAGCAAATGTCAATTCTGGTTACGGGAAGTTTCTTTCTTAGGCCATATTATTTCCGGAGGAGGAGTATCAGTTGACCCAGGGAAGGTGAGAGATGTGCTTAAGTGGGAACCGCCACAGAATGTCAAGGAAATTCGGAGTTTCCTTGGAATGGCTGGATATTACCGCCGATTCATCAAGGATTTCTCCAAAATAGCCAAGCCTATGACCGAATTACTCATGAAAGGGAAGGCATTCTGATGGACTCAAGCTTGTCAGGATAGCTTTGAGGAGTTAAAGAAAAGGTTGACAACCGCGCCAGTGTTAGTATTACCGGACGTGAGCAAGAGTTTTGATATATATTGTGATGCATCAAGACAAGGATTAGGATGTGTGCTCATGCAAGAAGGCCAAGTGGTAGCTTATGCATCGAGGCAACTAAAGAAACATGAGTTGAATTATCCTACACACGACCTTGAACTCGCAGCTGTGGTACACGCCTTGAAGATATGGAGACACTATGTTTTTGGTCACCGATGTGAGGTTTATACGGATCACAAGAGTCTCAAGTACATATTTACGCAAACGGATCTGAATCTGAGGCAACGTCGATGGTTGGAGCTCATCAAGGATTATGACATGGGAATCAACTATCACCCAGGGAAGGCCAATGTAGTGGCCGATGCTTTGAGCCGAAAAGGAGTAAGTCATCAACTCACAGTTCGAGAGCTGCCATCCGAGTTATGCAAGGAGTTTGAACGGTTGAACCTTGGATTCATAAATGAGATGGGAATGATGGAAGTCAACCCAACATTAGAGCAGGAAATACGGGAAGGACAGACAAAGGACAAGGAAATACAGGAAATCAAGGAAAGGACCCAAGAAGGAAAAGAATTCAGATTTGATGAGGACGAACAGGGTACCTTATGGCTTGGAAAGAGGATTGTGGTACCTAATGTCAGGCATATTCGAGAAACCATATTAAAGGAGGCACATGACTTGCCTTACTCAATTCACCCCGGTTGTACAAAGATGTACAAGGACTTAAAGACATGCTATTGGTGGGATAGCATGAAAAAGGACATAGCCGAATATGTTGCACTTTGCGATGTGTGCCGACGAGTTAAAGCTGAACACCAAAGGCCAGCCGGATTGTTACAACCATTGAAGATCCCGGAGTGGAAGTGGGAAGAGATTGGTATGGACTTTATAGTTGGATTACCGCGAACTCAGTCTGGCTATGATTCAATATGGGTTAGTGTGGATCGATTGACAAAATCAGCTCACTTCATCCCTGTCAAGACCACATATACCACCGCGAAGCTAGCAGAATTGTATATGGTGCATATTGTGTGTCGACACGGAGTACCGAAGAAGATAGTCTCGGATAGAGGTTCTCAGTTTACCTCCAGATTTTGGCAGAAATTGCATGAAGCAATGGGAACAAGGTTGAACTTCAGTTCGGCGTATCACCCTCAAACAGATGGACAAACCGAGAGGACCAACCAAATTTTGGAAGACATGTTAAGAGCTTGTGCTTTAAAGCATGGGAAAAGTTAGGATAAAAGTTTGCCGTATGCTGAATTCTCGTACAACAATAGCTACCAAGCAAGTCTGAAAATGTCACCCTACGAAGCATTGTACGGAAGGAAGTGTAGGACTCCCTTGTTTTGGAATGAAACCGGAGAGAATCAAGTGTTTGGTCCCGACGTGTTACAAGATGCTGAAAGGCAAGTCCAAATAATACGGGAAAACTTAAAGGCTGCACAGTCTCGACAAAAAGGTTATGCTGATAATAGGCGAAGGAGTTTGGCTTTTGAAGTTGGAGATTTTGTATACCTCAAAGTGTCACCAATCAGAGGTCAGCGACGGTTTAACGTCAAAGGAAAACTGGCACCATGTTACATCGGACCGTTCAAGATTCTGGACAAACAAGGAGAAGTGGCATATCGACTTGAGCTGCCGACGTATCTCTCCGATGTACACGACGTGTTTCACGTCTCTCAACTCAAGAAGTGTCTCAGGGTACCGGAAGAACAAGTGCCGATGGACGAGTTAGAACTTCAAGAGGATTTGTCCTATGTCGAGCAACCTATCAAAATTTTGGACATGAAGGAAAGGGTCACGAGGAATAAGAAAATCCGTTGGTGCAAAGTGCAATGGAAACACCATACGGAAGCCAAAGCTACATGGGAACGCGAAGAAGACCTGAAGGCAGAATTCCCTTCACCTTTTCTCCACGCTATCGAATCTCGAGGGCGAGATTCACTTTTAAGGGGGGTAGGTTTGTAACACCCTAAATTTTCGCATCATGCATTGCATACATGAGCATGCATTAAACACTAGTAGAATAAGAGAAAAATAATAAAACATACATATACAAATATGTGTAGCAAAAGAAGAAAAAGAAAATAATAGTTATAGCCTAAAACTTGTAATAAGGAATAAGTATAAAAATAAGTAATAATAATATATATAAATATATATATATAATAATAAATATATACAATATATAAAAATAAATAAAATATTAATATTAATAGTAATATATATTAATAATAATAAAAATAATATATATAATATGAATAATAATATATATATAATATATATAAATAAATTTATATAATAAAAGAAAGTATAAAAAAAGTAAAAAGTAAAATAAATAAATATAAATAATAAAATAATAATAATACTAGAAAAAGAAAAAAAAAAGGGGAACCGCTGGCCAGGCGGCCGGAGCCGGCCCAGCCAGCTGACCCCGCAGCAGGCGCACCCCCAGCGCTAACCGCTCTCCGCCCGGCTCGGCCGCCCGCCCCGCGTCCGATCCCGATTCCGCGCCGAACGCACACGGAACCGAGTCGGACTCCCGATCGCCCCCCCCCCCCCCCCCCCCCCGCCGCGCCTATAAAAAGGCCCCGAAGGCCTCACGTTCCTCACGCCAGCGCTCCAGGAAAAACCCTAGCCGCCGGGAAAAAACACCAGGGACCAGAGGGCTGCGCCCAGGGGAAGAAAAAGGAAGAAGAAAAAGGGGAAGAAGAGGAAGGAAAAGAGGAGGGCCCCACCGTCCGCTGGAGATCGTCGTCGCCGTCGTCGTTGCGCCAGAGGACGCATCTACTTCGTCTACGCATTGTCCCCATCCCGCGATCATCGAAGCCATCGCATCTACGGTAGGCCATGTTCCCGATGCAAATTTTAGCGATCATATTGAATCTAATAGGCGTAAATTGATTTTAGTGGCACCATAATTTTATTTTCAGCAGCATTAATCCACCTTAAAACCCTGTAAAATCATATGAACACGTATGAACTACTCGCATCTAATTAATAAACAACCATAGTTAATTAAAAATTGATCTTTGCATGCATGCATGCCATTGCATGTTGATTATTTTGTGTGCATCATGTTGATTGTATATGTTCTCTTGTATGTATGATCACGCGTAGAGGAACGTGCTCAAGAGGCCGCATACGAGGATTTCCAAAATCAAGACTTTGAAAGCGCTTGAGCAACCCTATCCGCCGGAGCAAGGCAAGTGTCCTTGAAGCATATTGATCCTATTTTAAAATAAATGTTTTGTTTGCGAACTTGCATGCTTGTGTCAAATTGATGGGAATCCTATGGTAGGAATTTTACTAGTTTTGTTTGACCACCCTTGTCACCTGGAATTTATGGTAGAGAGTCGGGAATGGTTTTTTACTTTTTTTGCTTCGCTTAATTAATTGGGATGGCAAACAACACTACACATTTAATTATGCATCATATGATATTCTGGTTAATGTGAACTGGTCAATACGATGGGGTGATCTAAGCAAGCCTGGTATGTGGATGGGTTGGATGATATGGTGGTTGCTTGCTTTAAATCTAAGGACCGGTTCATGCGAGAATATGTCAGGTCAAACAGTGCCACCACAAGGCCAAGTATGGGTGCGGCGTAGCTGAATAATTAGGAGCGCTGTCTAGTATTGTATGGACCATTGGATGGAGCGGGGAATGGGAGTCGAGGAGGACTGCCCTGGGATCCGCATGGCACACGAGGGGGCCCGTGGGTGAGAGAATGGAGGATTCAAGCCTGTCGGTGAAACCTTAGTGGGCCCGTACATACTAGTAGTCCCTTTTGAAAGGCTATTTTGTGATCTCTTGGCCACACACCTACGGAAGTGTGAGATGCATAATGGAGGTTTCTTAGTCATCGAAATGAAATCACAAACATGTGGGTAAAGTGGTACAACCTCTGCAGAGTGTTTAAAACTATCATGATAGCTGTGCTCCCGGTTATGAGCGCCTGGATGACCTACATGATTAGAGTTGGAATTGGGATTTGGGATGGTTATGGTTGGGTTATGGTTATGGGTTGGTAATGGTTATGGTTTATGGATTATGGTCATGAATATGAAATTGAGTTATGGTAATTGGACATGGATAATGGTGATGTTGGCAATAATTGGACATGGTTTATATTTTGTTAATATGATGGTTATGATGGGATTGTTTCACATAGACATAGTATAATGCTTTTCAAATGTTTTACTGTACTTTTCAGCACTTAGCCATTTATTACATTCGTCATTTGAATTAGCCACATGTCATACTTTCCACACTTGCTGAGTACGACATATACTCACCCTTGCAATCCCCCCCAACAGCTACTGGAGACAATTGGGAGTACCCTGAGGATCACGTGGAGTACTAGGTTGCGTACCGCCGTCAATTGCCTGTGGATTGGAGTCGTGCTGCTTAGTTTATTTTCCACTGCATTGTTTAGAGTTTTATCATTCGTGAACTATTGGATTATTGTAATAAAGTACTTATTTAATAGTTAAGACACGGTTAAATTCTGTATATCGTTTGTGATGCAACCGTATATGTGTGATGAACTTCCTGGGCACACATATGCGTTACGCTTGGTTCATATTCGGAACCGGGTGTCACACGACGTTTCTGGGACGATGGTGGTTGACGCCAGAGCAGCCAGCTCTGGCACCACCCACGGAGCCTGCCATCGACGTATCAACAATGATGGTGGCTGACGCCAGAGCAGCCAACTCTGGCACAACCCAGGGGGCATGCCGTCGATGATCCTTCGACAATGGTGGCTGACGCTGGAGTAGACAGCTCCGACACCACCTAGGGGGCCTGCAGTCGACGTTTTTGCGACGATGGTGTACGACGCCAGAGCAGATAGCTCTGGCAGCACCCAGGGGGCTTGCCGTCGACGTTTCTACGATGATGGTGGATGACGCCAGAGTAAACAGCTTCGGCACCTGCCAGGGGGCCTGCCGTCGACACCTCAACAACGATGGTGGCTCATGCCGGAGCAGCCAGCTCCGGCACCACTCAGGGGGCCTGTAGTCGACGTCTCAACGACGATGGTGGGCGACGCTGGAGTAGCCAGCTCTGACACTTCCCAAGGGGTCTGCCGTCGACGTTTCTGCAATGATGGTGGCTGACGTCGGAGCAGCCAACTCTGGCAATACCCAGGGAGCCTGCCATCGACGCCTCAACGACGATGATGGCTGACGCCGGAGGAGCCAGCTCCAGCACCACCCAGGGTGCCTGCTGTCGACGATCCTCTGATGATGGTGGCTGATGACGAAGCAGACAGCTCTGACACCACCCAGGGGACCTGACGTCAACGTTTCTGCGATGATGGTGGACGACGCCGGAGCAGACAGCTCCGACGCCTCCCAGGGGGCCTGCTGTCGACGTCTCTACTCAGACAAAAGCTCGGCACCCCTGAAGGGGCCACACTGAGATCATCCACTCAACCCCCCTCCCCCTGCCGCTCTGCTGGGGGACAATCGAATACATCTTGCGATCAAGTGGTAGGTGTGCCCAGCCATCTGGCCACATCTACCAGGGGGCCTCTAAGGGGGTTCCATAGGCAGGACGTCAAATGACGACAAATCAGCTGTGCCAAAAGTGCAATCGTTGGTTCCTCAAAAACTAAAGTACTCGACAAAGATCTTCAAGCCTTTACGCAGCTAAGGACTTGGGGAAACAGTTCGAGAAGCAAAATACAAGCCAACAAACTAAACACAAATTCAAATTCATTGAAGAATATTTACAAAGGGGTGAACACCGGATACAAAGTCGGGCCGCCGGCCTCAATCCCTAGAAAATTGTGTGACGACATGTTTGGCGCCATCCTTAACCTCCGTCGTTGTCGTCTCCTCGCACTCCTCGACAGAGCCTTCGAAAACTTGGACTAGCGGTAGCTCGGGATACTGACTCCGATAGCACACCAGAACATGGGATGCCACAATCTCTGCCACCGCTCTACCCTCGGCTTCCAGACGCTGGGCAACCTGACGCTCCAGCAAATCGAGCTCCCGGGCGCGGTGCTCCGTTGTGTGCTCCTAGGCCTGGACGTCAAGATCTCGCAGGAGGAGCTCCTGATGTTGAGATAAGTGATGCGCCCGATCTCGCGCCAGATGACTCTCTCGAAGCTAAAGGTCTTCAAGGTAGGACTGCAGCCTGTCCCTATCTACCTCAGTCCGAGCCATCATTGCCTGGGCAGCCACCTCTTGATCGGCAACAACGGCCTCCCGCTCAGCAACATCGGCCTCGCGGCGTCTCAGGGCCTCTCGACCCTCTTCAAGGGCACGCAGGCGAGCGTCAGCCGTATCATTAGTCGCCTTGGCATCGGCCAGGATTTTCTGGGATATTGCGCTCGTGGACTTCACCAAGCGGCACCTCACCTCCAGCCCCTCAACCTCCTTCCGATGCTTCGCCTTTGCCTCGGCGATCTTGGACCTCTGAAGGTCCTCCGAGACCCGAAGGTGTTCGCCCTCAGCATGCAACTTCTCCCACTCTACAGTGAGGGCACCCTGTGCCCTGCGGAGGTAGGACTGCACCAAGTCGATGCTGGCCTACACCGAGTCCATGGCGTTGGAAAGGCGCTCTGGCTTGGCCAAAGCTATGGAGAGTCGCCCGGTGATCATCTCAAGAATCTCTTCCTCCCGCAGCGATGAAGGCAACACCTCCAGCGTCGGAGGCCTTATTCCTGGGGACTGGGCGGAAGTTGCGGCACCACCCGAAGTGGCACCAACACCATCGCCTGAGGAGTTACTTGCTGGAGCAAAAGCCTCGGAGGTTGGGTCTTTAGTTCGTTGGGCCGACTCCGGCACTGCCTCACAAAAGTCGAAGGTGCTTCAATAACTAAGGCAGTGGCACCAGCATCGCCCGAGGAGCCACCTGCTGGATCAACAGCCTCGAAGGTCAGGCCTTCAGCGTGCTGAGATGACTCCATCATTGCCTCCGGCACGGCGGCTGGAGGTGCTTCACTACCCGTGCCAAGTGCAGACATTGGAGCAACGCCCCCCTGAACCAGTTTGGCGGCCAGCTTCGCAATTGCAGCTGTGGCCGCAGGGGCCAACTTTAAGGGACTCTGGGACACTACCCCCAATGGTAAAGGAGTTACAACAGCGGACGTAGACCTGCAGATCAAATCAGAGTCTGCCCATACCAGAAGAACAAATGAGATAACAAATGCAAGCATTGGTAAGAATGCCTTACCGATGCCCCTGAAAGCTCCAGCGGGCCTCGACCTTCGGCATCCCTAAGGCGGCAGGCCATGTCGGCGGCGTGGCAGGTGTGGTCGATCCAGCCATACCTCAACCGGAACCACCGACAATGCCACCACCTTGCATCAACGTATCCCCACCGACTCCAATGGTGCCACTCCCGGAGCCTCCTCCCGAGCTGCCACTGACGTAAGTCAGAGGCCTCTTGGCCTGGGGCTCCGTAGGTGTAGCACCACCATAGCCTCCTTCGGCGCCTTGGACTGCACTGGTGGCGAAGATGCCGACTGGGGTGCCGATCGCAGATGATTGTGGAACTACTGCTTGACGAGCTGGGCCTCCCCCCAAAGAACCGCACGCACCTCATGTAGAGGAGGGGAGCTCTGCCGAACGTTGGCTTGGAGCGAGGACAACCCGCGGCGGTTCCCTTGGTGGCGACTGAGGGCGTTTCTCCTTCACGACCTCGATCACCGATGACTTCCCCTTCCCTTCGGTCGATACCGATGCTTTCCCCTTCCTTGTGATGGGGACCGACACTTTCCCCTTCCTTGTGTCAGGGATCGGCGTCTTGCCTTTCCCTCCGTCGGGGAGCGCGTCTTCTACCCTTAGAGCTTCGGAGCCTTGAGCAGGCGTAGACTCCTCTAGAGTGTCGACGATGACCAGTCCACAATCCGCGTCGCCAACCTACCACGGTGCAAGACCGAGCGCGTCCAGGTTTGGCATCTCCTTCAGGATCTTCGTCCGAAGGTCCTAATCTGAGCTAAGCGGGGGGGGGGGGGGGGGGGGGGGGCAGGGCCTCGAAAGGATGAACACGTCGGGAGAAAGAGGGTTGTCGCACACCTGGGACATTATGTCAAACACCTCTTGCGGGGTCGTCTCCGTGTCGCGACCCCTCAGCAACCTGGTACCATCCTGAGGCCCGAAGTATAGCCATGCAGGACAGCTACGATGCTGGAGGGGGGCCAGGCATCGACGCGTGAAGTCCGCCAGCACCATCAGCTCTGACAAACCATGATCCACCAAGAATCGGATCCTCACCATCACCGGGGTATATGCCGCCTCCAACTTCGGGCGCTCCTCCCAGGTTTTCTTCCTAAGCACCGGCCAGTCGGTGGGCAGCACCATCCGATCATGGGCATCGACGTGTACAATCACCCATTCACTCCTCCAGTCATCCCATTTCGCTGTGGAGAGTGGGGTGATGTACATGAAGGGGTTGTTGGACCGATGCTGGAAGTAGTAGCCACCAAGGAAGCTTGTATTGGTTTTCTTCCCGATGCACCTCAACACGAAGAACTGTTGTAATACCGGCACCGACGGGTACACCCCGACAAACATCTCGCAGAAGTGCGAGACCATGGCCGCCACCACCAAAGAGTTCGGCGACAGGTGATGAAGCTGGACCCTGAGGACTTCCAGAAGCATCACCAGAAGGAGGAAACGGGAGGAGCGAACCCAGAGTACGCATACGCCTTGAATAAGACGATCCCTTTCTCCTCCAACTCTAGAGGCATTGAGCTGGGGCGGATCAGATCCCATCGCTTCTCGTCCTCTCAGCCGAATAGCCGCCTGACGGCATTCGAGCGCACTGAGCAAATCACTTGGAGCTGAAACCCGTGGATCAACCCATGATGTCCCTGATAGCGAGGTCAAGGTCCCCTGTCGGCGAGAGTGGCTCGACCAGACCCCAACATGAGAAGGCAACCTGGCAGTTCCCATAAAGGCGGAAGTAGCAGGAGCGCAACAGCTGCATTGGGAACCATCGCGATAGAGAAGGTGCAGCAAGCAAAGATCCCATCGCCATGAGCCCTCAACTGAAGAGGGACACGTGGCCACGATGGGAGGCGCACACCGCTTTGACTGATGAAGACAAAATCAAAAGATAGTGCGGGAAAGCAAGAATAGGGCTCCACCCTCGGGCTCATCACCTCCCCCCAGGGTGGACCCACGGGACACTGTCGGTACCCGGCATACTGGGTTCCCTCGAGCACAGGATAAAGCTGCCAGGGTGCCCCGCCTTCCAGCCAAGGCGGAGTCCGAGAGCGCCACGTGTCCAGAAGGCCCGGACCCTCCTACCATAGATACGGGGCCTGGAGTACTCACATGGACCTCAAGAAAGAGTCAGCTCCCTCTTCGAGGCGAGCTCCCAAGCGACCACGTGTCCAGCGGGACGGGATCCCTCTCCCCCATGGGAGAGGGCTTCAGTGCTGCCACGTGGATTGAGGCACTAGAAGGGCTATCTCTCGTAGAGGTGGGCTCTGGCCCTGTTGTGTGTCTCGCGGCCCTGGCTCCCCCGCCATACTCAGGAGTGGGCTCCGGGGCTACCACGTGGTAGATAGGTCAGGACCCAGCCTCCCCCGCGGAGGTTAGCTCTTGAGCTGCCACGTACTGTGCAACTCGCGCTGGACGGTGGGTTGCAGAAGTTAGGAGGGCGGTGCGCCTTGTCAAGGTAAAGCATTGAAGACTCATGTCTTCCCAGGCGCGTGACGTGGCACACTCCCATTGTCAGTTACCGCATCGACCAATCGCATCGCAGTGAAGACGATGCAGGCCTACTCTACTCTGCCAAGTGGGTAGCTTACGGCGCCAGGGACAGTCGGATGGGACATTCCCTGTCGTCATCAACAACTACGCATGGGCCACTAACGACGAGGCGGCAGGACGGCAAGTCCTCAAGCCATGGTTAGAGGACGCTTGTGCGAGAAGCCTTAGATATTTAGGATAAGATCGTCCCGGGGCCATCTGTCGGGCCCCGGACCCCGCTTGTAAGGCATCTGGCCTTGACTATAAAAGGACTGGACCGTCACCGTTATCGTGGATCCCCAATTTACGCATTCACACACCACACACCAGCAATACAACCTCACCGTGTAGTAGGGTGTTACGATCTTGCGGCCCGAACCACGTAATAACCACCGTCTCATAGTCTCATACGTGTGATCCCTCGATTGAGAAATAAGCCCTGCCGATCAAAGAACCTCCACGTGTTGCTCCATAGCAGATCTGGGGAACGTGTCGCATTAACACTTCGACAGGCACAATGAACCAATCCTGTCCTTGGCGCAAGTTTGTTTTTCTTTTGCTGTTTTGCAAAAAATAGTTGTTGAAGTAAGAAATACAAATTGTTGTGACAAATTTACAAATGAACATATTGTATCTTTTTGTGGCAAAAATCAAATTTGGGCAACCTCTATGGTTATAGTTACCCCCGAAATAAGGTACATACAAGAAAAAGAGAAATTACAAAAACCAAAAGGCAAATCATACCTTATAATTCAAATTTTTAGAGTAGAACTCCCAAAATAAGATTTTTTTATGTGGATATTCATGTGTTCCCACATGCAATAACTGCTTTTTTGGTATAACACTTCCCATATTTATAAGTCTTCATATCCTTCTCTAGTGAATTTGTTTTTTATGAAAACACAGTGCAAATGTAGACACAAACAAACATGCATGGCGTACTCACTCATATGAACACATACATTACCTTTATGAGTGTCTTAAAAAAACTACACCGATTCATCTTGAATTTCAAATAGGTTGGTTTCACATAAAGAACCTCACAAGCTGGCCTACCCTTTGACGACATTGGCCATGTGTCGTGGCTCCTGGTTGCTCCAAATGCTTCACTAAATACGCTATTAACTTGATATTGTTTGATGTAAAGTCAAATCCCATGTATATATCTCTCTAAGATTTTTTTCAACTTGCTCATAACCAATTTTTCACGCTATTGATGACAATAAGGTGAATTTAGTTGGTGCGACATTGACCAAATGATAATTATACTATGATGGAGCATCCAAAGTTCGGGGGGCAACTAAGAATGCAGATAACTATCTTGTGTAATCGTGTAAAAATATCTTCTAAGTTACATGTTATTCATCCTACGATCACTGTATATTTTCACTCAAACCCCTACCTAGTAACATTAGTTTGAAAAATAAAGTGTGGATATATAGTGTTGCTAGGCGGAAGGGTTTAAGTCAATACAGTCACCGTATGATTGAGATTGTGTGGCCTATAAGATATTTTTGCACACGATTACCCTAGAAAGATGTTTGCATCCTAGTCGCTCTCCAGAGTTGGAGGTTTGACGGGAGGCATGTTAGTCAAAGCTTCAGATGGAGGGCATGTGTTACACTATTGATTCGTATACAATAATCCTCTAATATGTAAGTGGGGTTTTAATTTTTTTTAGGAAAATACAAAATATAAACACCAATTCGATATCCCGCACTCGCATCCCTGGAACGCTGTTGTCGGGTGAGATCTCGACACGACGACACTGGTGGGATTTCAAAAAAGGAATTGAAGTCCTAACGTTTGTGATCTTCACGTGCTCCTCACTCTAATCGCCAAATAAAGAAAATCCGTAATAATTTTTTGATCTTTTCAAAGGATAAAAATGTGATTTTATTACCCCGACATGTCCTTTTACCTTTCTGTCCGCGATAAAAAGGTATCACTCTTGCAACCTTGGCTGCATCAAATTTATTTTATTTTTAACATCATTTAATATTGATAGCTTTCCATTTTTTTTTGTCAAAATAGCCACCTAACCGTCAACGTCGTCGACGACTGGATGATGTGGCATCAGCTCTTACGTCCACGTTGTGGATGACTGGATGACGTGGCTGCCACATCCACGTGGCTGCCACCTCACAGTGTTATTTATTTCATTAAAGATGTAGTGCTCATAGAGACTTGAACTCACAACCTCAAACATAGGTCTCTAACACTTTACCACCAAGCTAAATATGTTTTTTTTTTGTTTAGGATGATAAAATATTTTTATTTAACATCAACTTCGAGTTTTAAATTTAGACTCCCAACCTATAAATTTGAGTTTGATATTCAAACAAATTTAAAATTTATTTTTTTTCTTTCAAGTTTGTAATTACAAAATATATTTTTTCAATTTCAGGAATCTTAAATTCGAATTTTATACGAACTTTTTCAAAAATGAACTTTCAAACTCGAGATTTCGAATTTAATTTCAAACTTTAAAATTTGAGTTCCGAATTTAAATTCAAACATTAAATTGAATTCCAAACTTTCAAGTTCGAGTTTTGAAGTCTGAAATTAAATTCAAATTTGAAATTCAGTTTCATATCTTAAATTAAAATTATAATTAAATTCATATAAAAATCAAATTTAAGATTTCCTGAAATTAAAAATATATTTGCTTTTGATATTCCAAACATAAAAAAACAAATAAATTTCAAATTTGTTTAATTATCAAATTCAAATTTATAGGTTTGGAGTCTAAATTTAAAACTCGAAGTTGATGTTAAATGAAAATATGTTATCGTCCTAAATAAGAATAAAGTGTTAGAAACCGATGCTTGAAGTTGTAAGTTCAATTCTATATGAGCATAATATTTTTTAGCAAATTAAACAACACAGTGACGTGGACGGCAGTAGCTGATGTGGCATGTCAGGTGGTCCAACCGTTCAGCTGGTGAACGGTTAGATGACTATTGTGGTAACAAAAAATTCGCAGACTTAATATTAAATGATGAAAAAATAATGTTAAAATAAAAAATTTCCGGCTGCATCAGAACTCGGAATCCATTCCACTCATACTGGGTTTTTTTCCTCCGGCCCAAACAACCAGGCCTAGCTTGCGTTTCCCTGGGCCTAGGATATGGTTATCAACTCCAGCCTCACTACTAATCATCAACTTTCCCCGCATTATTCCGCTCAATAAAGAGAAAACTATTTGTTTGATCTATTAATCGGTTAAACTAATCCATCGAACCAAACTTGCTGTTTAAGCTTCGATGGCTCTTCCAAGATGATGATGATCTAACCCGGTTGACAAATAAAAAAGCAGCAGGCGGCGCAGGCGAGCCATGGGGCCACCGACGAGGAGAGGCAAGGCGGCGGCGGAGTCGCAGCCGAGTTCGTCAGCACCGGCGCGGGCGCCGGGGGCGATCGAGGTGCAGCGCCGTAGGGTGGGCGGCGGCGGTTGGACTAGCCGCCGGATCTCCATCTACGCATCCCGCGTCTACTTCCTACTCGTCATCCTCCAGATCCCGCTCTTCAGGTCGGTTATTACGACTCCTTGACTCGCTCCCTCAGTACCACCGAGTACGAACTAAGATGCTCAATTTCTCAGTAATTATCCAGTTCTCTTAGGCTGCGGCGGCCCCGATAACAGGGTGTGCTTACCTTTTAGGCGCCAGATTCTTTAGTCACTTGTTGTTATACTCACTTCTCTACTGAATATGTGCATAGTAAAGGTGGAACGCTGTATATGTTATCCACTGTGGTTTTGTTTTGCTTCCATGCTTTGTTGAGGTAAATCTTACTAGTTATAATCATCAACCCTGCTGAATTCTTTTGCACTGGTACTTGCCATGGTTACCAGCTTCGTAACATTGTCAAGGGCGCTTTAATGGATAGGTACAAACTCATAAAAGTACATTCCAAGTTAAGTCTGATGGAAACATAATATGCTAAGGCTATCACCAACAGGAGATGCAAACCCAAATTTGCTTAACAAAATCTAATTGTAGTATCTCTAAAAAATCAAATAGGATTCCTTTTTTACCTTCTTTGTTGGAGATAGCCTAAGTAGATTTTTGTGTCTTTTGCATTTCAGGGTTCCATGTAGAGCTGGCACATGCACAACTCCAATTCAAGTCACGGCATCTCAGTTGGTCTCAAATGAGATATTCCCACCATCTGTTGTAAAGGCCATGCTGTATCCTGGAGCTATTGGGAGCAACCTAACTAAAAGCTTGACATTTCCAAGGTGGAGTGACCTATTCGATATATACAATCTGACTGAAGCCAGAAATGCTTCTGCAGTAGTTGATCTCCAGCACCTAGAGGTACTTTCTTTTATAACCAATCTACAACTGCTGGAACGATGCTTGTATGAACTCTTCACATTATACTGTCTTTCTCATCAATCAGATACTTGCCGGAAGCTACTTCTGTGTTGCTGGAGCACTCATCGGCATCATAAATCCTGGGAGGATGACTTTGTTCGGTACCCTTTTGGTTATCTGGGGTCTAGTGAAAGAAGCGCTATTTGTGAAACCAGCGAACAGCGATCCATCGCAATCAGCTTATGTCTACCCAACCATTATGATTGTACTGGTTTTTGCTTTCATGTCAGTAACGTACAATGTAAAGAAGACGGCAAGAAGTAGTCCTTCGGTTACTGTCTCTACGCCACTTCAGAGTTCTGCCAAGTCAAAACTGAAGTAGACACTATTGTTATAACCTTTAATCCTTGTTCATTTTTATTATTTATGTGCTAAAGCCCAGGTTTGGAAATGACCTGAGGATGATTGTGATGTTCAATACTGTTACATTTAATCTTCTCCCTTGTATTGAGGAATTACATGGTCACACTATTTGTACTTTGATAACAAGCAGCTAAATAATTTCCTTGTTCTGTTTAGGCAGGAATTTTTTTTACTGTTGACACTTGTGGCACCACTTATTCAACGCAATTTTGTTTATCGTGATACATGTTCCAGCAAAGCATCTCATTTATTTTGCCTATATTTCGGAAATCTAGGATTTGGGGCATGTCATTTTTGCAGAAAAAATTGAATTACTAGTAATTTCACTTTTGAAGTATGTTCGGTTAAACCATTTCAATCGTGCATTATTACCTTTGTCAGGGCAACAGAATGGACAAGACTTATATCAGCTCTTTAAGTTGTCCAATAATATTGTAATAGACTATCTCCTCATACTAATTAGTAATTACAATAACAAATAACAGTTGTTGCTTCTATTTTTCTTTTTGAGTTCACTGCATTTGGAACATTATGAAAGCAATAAAACTGTCAGCTGATCAAGCATACAGACTGAAGTGTGAAAACTATGACACATGTAGAGGTTACACTTTGCCAAATTAACGAGGTGGTCCGTCGGTCGCAGCAATACTGCAGTCCTAGCATTTGTTTTCTTGTAAGTGCAACAATGGCAAGTTGTGTATGTTAAAATTTAGTGGTCACTGATTAATCTAGGCATGATCCTAACCGAGATGCTTAGGCTAATTAACTTAGGCTAAAACTCAATCAACAATCAATCAATGTAGATTATGGTTCATCTAAGATTGACAGTAAATTAGAGAAGGGATTAGGTGTACCTTCACGAGGACAGGAGCCACGGATCATGGCGACGACGTTGGTGGGAGGCGACGCCGAGGTGAGGGAGCCTTCCCCTCACTTCCCGTCGGAATAGATCGGATATCTTAATTGTGATGATTAGTCTTAATCACATCATCTTAATCCCGGTTTAAGGGTCTTTATATAGGGTGACGGGCGTGAGAGGGGGCCCCAACCGATGGTTGGCAAGCGCCCCCGATCAGGGCGTTAGTGGGGTTGGACTCGGTCTGGGTTTCACCCAGACCGAGCGTGGTCAACTTCTAACATTCTCTCCCTTGACCATGGAACTAAAGACTTATTAACTTATATAACTTAATCTTAGAACTTATACTTACTTAATTCTGAACTTAGTGGTAGTTTCTTCATGTTTGACACATAGGACACGTCGTATCAAGAATAGCCAATTACATGCTAACTAACTCGAACGACCACGATACATCTCACAATCAGAAATAACCTTATACTTAATTTGGCCCCCTTAGTATCCAGGATAGTTCACAGGTTTCCTCTTAAGACCCATGCATGCTTCGTGTTCACTGAACACTTGGGCAGAAAACCTTTATAAACGGTACCGCAAGCTTTTCGTTTGATTCTTATATGCTCGTTATCAATTGTGTTCCTGGATTTTAGGTTTCACAACACATAACTTAATATCGATGTGCTTGACAGGCTCACTCGACTCATTGTTGTGAAACATGATACTACAAATTTATTATTGTAGTATTACTTAAGTGGTTTGTGTTGTCGACCACTCTTAATACGGGGCAAGCTTTGTATCGCCTGCTTGTTAGCCTCATCTTAAATAATAAGATTTTTCACACATTGTGGACGATGTAGTGACTATTTATTTTGGAGTAGTTCCACAAGACAACTCCATTCGCAAAGGTGGATATATAACTAACGCAAAATTCTTAGAATCCACAAAATTCGCAAAACTAAGATTGACAAACTCACTTCGTCGAGTGAGTTTGACTTATAATATCTTAACATGAGGCCTTATGTGCATTGCACCTTCTTAAGCAAATTCTTAAATGCCTTCCTGTGATAAACCATCAGCATGACCTAATGTCTGTCAAGTATCTCGGTCATGATCTTAAGTCAAGGTAAACACTTACTCGAGCATACATCAATTAATCTTCTGGCAGCAGAAGCTAATGGAACCGAAATCATAAGGTCGACTATCATTGGTTCCCTAAACTTATCTAATTCTTAAACTTATCATCCTTGACTATCTAAACATGCGAAGTTTTAACACCCCATTATCATGATCATGGTGAATTCTAATTCCTATCTTGTAGGATTCTTCACCTAGATCCTCTTATGGACAAAATCTTTTATTTTCTTATTACTGATTTATCTTAGAAGTAATATATTATGTACATTCAACTTAGAATACATGTGAGTGTCCATCTCACATTACTTGAAAACCCAAAATGGCTTATAGTTTAGTAACTCTTAATACTCACTTACATCCATGAATGGATATTACTAAAGAATGTATTCACTTAATGACAAGACCTTTCGATCAGGTCACAGTGATATTCTTATACAAATCTTAGGTAGAGAAAATTTGTTTTACATCCATCTGATGTAAAATCATTCATAATGCACTACTAATAACTTAATAATTCTCTAGGAATCCTCAATTGAGTGAATTGCCATTAGTCTGATCACAAAAAAAAATTTCCCTTCAGAATCATGCTTCTCTTGTAGGCTCATTACAGTCTACTGTTTTGATTCTTTTAAGAATTATAATTAATACTCAGATACTGATGGCGTACTTAGATCTTGTCTCACCCGTCATAGTTTTACACCACTTAGATGATTAAGATCGTCTTATAGTATTTTCTTATGTGGTATGACCACCTTTGTTATTTGTCTTATTGTGATCGGGCTGCTATCACTCTTCATCATTATTGGCCACTAATGATGAAGAATCAATAGTAGGTGTTGTGACAACAATGTCTTGCATTGCTAACACAACGTCGATAAGACATCATAAAGAGTGATTCTCTGATAAGAGTTGTAACATGTATCATTCATTTCAAGATCAGTGTCTTTATGAAGTCAAAACTCCCCCTATTTAATCATCTTTACTTAATTCAATTTCTAAACGATCTTATGACCCGCTATGAATCAAAACTTATATCAAGTGAGGATCAACCCAACACTTGACCTTATGCAACTCACATAACTCATGCATTATGCCTACATTTTGGGGTTATTGTCGCCTCACATCATTGATGATAACAGACTTAAACTGAGTTATTCTTAATATTTTTCTGTTACCGATGGAAGACTAACAACACGTAGTGAATCATTAACGAAAAGTGTTAATAAATTCAGCTACAGCAGGTAAAGAGAGACAATACAACCTCTCATCATACCATACTCCCCTTGATCATGTCATCTTACTAATGATGACATGTCTTATTTAACTAAATTGATGATAATCAGTAACTTATTTATTGTTCTTACAACCAAACTTAATAAAGTTTTAGGTTACTTTTGCCTTAATGGGACTACCTCATATGAAAATGTTTAAGTGAGGTTTACGCTCTGTCCACAATATACAATGGTGTCTTAGAGGCTCACTTAATATAATGTTCGACTTAACATGTAAATCGATAAACTAATACCTTAACATACTTAATTAACATACACCATTTCACATAGTTATTTTAGGGGTATTGAGTTCTTACTTGAATAAAACTAAGTTAATACTAACAATACATGTTCAATGCCTTATTTTGAATCTGAAACGTCTTAATAGGGGAGAAACTAATCGGTAGAGAAAACTAATCAATTCTCTCCCTCGAAATATGGCCTTAATGATAATGCCATAACTTCGAAATTGTTTCGAGATCGATTCTAATGCCCTTATCTTAATACTTAGTTTGTGAGTGAAAACTTGAATAATATTTAAAATCATAATCTAAGGATAAATGTTATAAATGAACGTGCTTAACCATAATACTAATAACTCAATGAAGTACTTAAATCAAAAATTACAAATATAAACTAAAATTCTACTAATGAGGGTATATGATGAATCCTAAGTACAAAACTATAACTTAGAAGAAAAATAAGTCTAAGATTTCAACTTTAGATTCATGACCATAGCGACTTTAATGATCACCCCACTCTTCTTATGATCCTCCACTTATCTAATTCCTTTTATCATTCTCATGATTGACAGACTTAATAGCACGATGAGACTTAATTCAATCTTCTTCTTGAACACATAAATCAATTAGTTTCTTAAGATCCCACTGCTCAGACTGGGAGTTGTAACTGATAATAATATGCTCAAAATCATCTGGAAGTAGAGCAAGGATGAGGTTTAAAAGAAACTCATCTTTCAAATCTGGATCTAATAGCTCAAGTTTAGCAACAATGTCCCACATACTAAGAATGTGCTCACGCACACTTCCTCCATTATGCTTCTGAGTGACAAGTTTCTTAACAAGTGCATGCATTGTAGCCTTGTTGCAGCCAGTTGCATAGTTTTCTATCATAAGGAGATACTTATAAGCAGTGTTGCATTCAGGAATTTCTTCCCGAACACTCTCAGTAATTGAGCCCTTAATCACTTGTAAACATTTCTTATTTGAGATTGACCACTTAGCACGATCTAAATCGAAGCGAAAGTAATCCTCTTCATAATCCTCCATTCTTTTGGTGAAGGACTCCTTAGTTTCTCCGTCACGAATAACGGGAAGCTTAGGCTCAGTAGGATGAGCTCTCATAAGTGCCAAATCTATTTCGGAGATTGCTAAACCAGCCTCCAACTTACATCGCCAAGTACTGTAGTTGTCTTTTCTTAGATAGTTCTCTAGTGAGATAAATCTTAATATCAAATCTGAAATGGAAGATCTTTCATAATGAAAACATAATAGAACATAAGTAAATGCATGAACATGATTATGAATAAAAACATCTTATTTTGTCTTTCACGTTGGTTACTTGACAACTTACAAAAACTAAAAACTTAATGATTTCATCTTTCATGTTGGTTACTAAACGAAAACTAACTGAACTTAAATAATTATTAACTATGTGTTTCGTCTTTCACGTTGGTTACTTAACGAAAACACAACACATAAAGTAGCTTAATAAAACTTAACTTCTAAACGTGGTTTGCCTTTCACTTTGGTTACTTAGCAAAAACACAATACTAAAGACATAATAATTTCGTCTTTCACGTTGGTTACTCAACGAAAAACTTAATAATTTAATGGATTATTGATAGCGTGTTTTGTCTTTCACGTTGGTTACTCAACAAAACACTATGACTTAAAAGGAATGAAGACTTAAACTCAAAATATGGTAATTTAATATTTCACGTTGGTTACTTAACGAAATTACCATCACTAATAATAATTTAAAACTTCATGACTTAAAATTTAAAGCAACTTAGGCATAACAACTTAACCATGACCACTTAAATTAACTTAATTATGGTAATTCAAAATAACTTAATCATGACAATTTTAATTTTCACGTTGGTTACTCAATAAAATTATCATGACAATGGTAAATTCATTTTTCACGTTGGTTACTCAATGAAATCACCATACCTTAATTAACAGCGGAAGCTTAATACTTAATTTTCTAATTATCATGCTTAATGACTCATAATTCCATAGCAAAAGAAAATTAAATAAGTGGACAAGAAAATACTTAATTTTATACTTAGCCCTAAATTATTAAGAACTACAAGAAAACAGTAATAGACTCATTACCAAGATACTTAACTATTTATGTCCACTTAATTAATTTCGTGAGCCTTGATGGCATTTTATCTCATACTAAAATGTCCATAATTATTTTCAGTCAAAGACTTAAAATGCTCACATTTTAATTTTGGCTCAAAGCCAAGATACTTAAAAAAATTAACTTAATCTGAGCATGTACTAATTATAGCTTAGGCCCAATGCTAAATTGAGGAAATCCCAAAATGATTTTAGCACAAAAGCTAAAACCCTGAAAATCCATACTAAAATGGACAAAACCTTCTTAATTCCTGGTTCAAGCCCATAACTAATATTCTCAGAAAAAGGCGGCCCAAAATTGTGCGGTCCAATATAAAAGTGGCCTAGGGCCAAAATTGGACTTGTTTGCACACTGGGCTTTCGGCGCTAATGGCCCAGAGGCAAAATCCTCTGGCCTGGAGAGGAGTGCAGCGGGGCCCTTGCGGCCTGGCCTGCGACGCCCGAAGGGGCAGCCCAGCTGGCCCGCCAAGGTGTTTCGCCCGGGCTGTGAGCCCACTACGCGCGCGCACGCAGCCCACACACTGCCCGTGGCCCGCTCAAGTGTGTGTGAGCCACTGAACCGTCCGATCTCGATCGGAGGGTCCATAGTCATCAAGCGTGCGGCACCGCTTAATCTGAGCCCTTAATTGACGATCGAACGGTGTCGCGTCGATTTCGGGTGACACAAAAACGTGCGGCCGGCATAGATCCTTCTGGAACCCTAATTAGTTGCCCCAGACCACTTCTCTCTCTTCTCCTTACGGCGACGAGACACGAACAGGAGAGAGGTGAGCGAGGGTCACCGGAGATGGCGCGGCTCCGGCAAATTCGAAGGCCGTCGGCGCGCGTGCTTGCCCCAGGGAGCCCGTCGCCGGTGGGTGACACGCAGCGCGACTGCCGTAGAGGGAAAACCCGACTAGGGTTAGGGATTCCACAATAAACCCTATCCATCAGGCTATAGGGTTGGCGCCGCCGCCGTCGTCGTTGGTGCGCGCGTCCACCGTCGGGTGAGCGCGCCGCCGTCGACGGTGACGTTGTGCCCTTACCTCGGGAAATCCGGCGAGTATGTGAGCTCGCCCTAAGTCCAACCTCGTCGGAGGGTCGCGAAGGTGGCAACACCGACAGGAGCCGGCGAGCCCTAAAGTGAGTGGATTTGCCCGTTTCTTATTCCCCCTCCCATCTAATTTCTTACTGATTTCTTACTCCTCATGGTACGGTTTTGCCTCTGAGATTTTTCTTAATCCTTTCCAAGGCCGAGCTTAGATCTTACTCCTCTCCTTCTTGTTGCTTAGGGTTTAAACTTAATCCAAGACTTAAAACCCGGTTAGAGTTGCACTAGACCGACTCTTGATACCAATGTTAAAACTTAGTGGTCACTGATTAATCTAGGCATGATCCTAACCGAGATGCTTAGGCTAATTAACTTAGGCTAAAACTTAATCAACAATCAATCAAAGTAGATTATGGTTCATCTAAGGTTAGCAGTAAATTAGAGAAGGGATTAGGCGTACCTTCACGAGGACAGGAGCCACGAATCATGGCGACGACGTTGGTGGGAGGCGACGCCGAGGTGAGGGAGCCTTCCCCTCACTTCCCGTCAGAATAGATCGGATATCTTAATTGTGGTGATTAGTCTTAATCACCTCATCTTAATCCCGGTTTAAGGGTCTTTATATAGGGTGACGGGCGTGAGAGGGGGCCCCAACCGATGGTTGGCAACCGCCCCCGATCAGGGCGTTAGTGGGGTTGGACTCGGTCTGGGTTTCACCTAGACCGAACGTGGTCAACTTCTAACAGTGTATGCAACTGCAAGTGGCCTCTTGCCCTGTCTCGTGCTCTGTTGATGTCTGGTGGATGATAAGAGCACATGCGAGGATGTGACTGAGCCGCGCACCCACAATCATGTGAGTTTTGTCCTTTGGGAGTGTTCATATCTTGTATGCCCCTTTCTTGCTTTCTGTCTGCTGGTGAAGAACCAGAGCTGTAATTCTTCGCATATACCATTTTTTACAGCTGAAACCTGATGGTGAATACTGAATTCTAAGAATATAGCAATGCCAGGGAGAGGGAGTTGATGTATTTATCAGCTGAAGGGATATAACTTGGTTTGGTTGAGATGTGAGGCAGTTTCCAAGTTGTGGGTCACAATTTTGCACAGTGCTTCCTCTTGTTAGTACTCCCTCAGAAAAGAAAAAGAAACATCTTCTACAATCCACTGCAGTAATTGAGGTTCTTGTCTGTCTGTTCCCATCTCCTGCTCTCTAATGATGTTATATTGTTTCAGTCTGAATTATGCATGTTCAGTGGTGTGGCCCTTTTTTACTAGTAAATAATAGCTGTTAAGATCCAAGATCAAATTCCAATCAATAATATACATGTAGCTGCTATATCCTCATCGGTCTATCGGGAAGAAGAGGGATAGTCTCTTCCTTCCAACTCTGCCTCTCCACAAGGTTATTCCACTCCGGTGTTCAGAATTCAAAGTCCTCGATGATGTCTTCACAGAGGTCAGTTCTGTTTGCTACTTCTTGAAATTCAACTGTGTTACTGGTGCTTACTTTGTGTATACCTAGAATGCTACAGCTCTTACAAAATGACTAAAAACTCTTCCCACAGGAGCGTAGCCATGCCTCCTAGTTGCTCCTTGTATCACTCGGTGCATCGTCATGCTTTTCTTATAATGCAAGATCATCTCCGATGTTCTCAAGACTAACAGTGCTACTGATCCCTCTGAACCAAAGAATGTGGACACGAGTTCCTCTGCCTCGAGAAGTGGACCTTAAAGGTCTGTTTGGATAGGAGTGGATCCAATTCAATCTAAGTGGATTGAGGTGGATTTAGGAAAAAAATTAGTTTATTTTTCACTCCAATCCACTTCAATCCACTTAGACTGAGTGCATCCAATCAAACCATAAAGCGGGTTTTCATCCATCTGGCACAACCAGAGTTATGAGATCATCTTCCATCTCGTCTCTCAGATTTTCCGCTGAAGTAGCAGAGATGAAGAAGTGGTACCTCCCTTCACCAAGGTACCTCCCTTCACCATCTGCAATGATCCTCTCATTAAGAAAGAGTTGTTGTCATCTGGTATCCAAATCACTTCTGACTGTGACATCCCTCTTGGGAAGTTAAAGCAGAAGAGGTTCTTCTTAGAACAATCTGGAGCATCCTGCATTGTTATGCCATGCCAGTTCTTACATGCCTGGCATGATGAAATTTCACATGGTTGCTCGGTTCCTTCCCTACATATTGGTGACTGTGTTATAAAGTAACTCAAAACTGCAAAATTGAAACATGTCGAGTATGTAAGTAATGTTCGTGTAGGAATTCTGGCTACAGACAGTATGTTGGCCACAAACTGTTATCGTGACAAGCTGGAGAGCCAGGTAAACCAACTGTTATTCCATCGGCATTGCATGTTTTATGTTAATCTATTTGTCCACTTTCTGCAAATAAAGAGGTATTAGTTTTAGCTTCGTATATAAGTGTCAGGCGGCTGCGGCGTACGGGTGGAGGCGAAAATTGTCGGTCGGACAAGGTCTCAGGCGGCTAGAGGTAGGTGGAGAAGTGTTGAGCTACTTGGCTGGGCCAAAATCTAATTGACGTGGATATTTCAGGTAGGTTATATAAAATGCTCACTCCACCCTAACTGTTTCTTCTCACCTTTTTCTCTCCTACACCGGTGGCTGCAACCGTGGGCAGGAGGCAGCAGTGGCTGCAACGGTGGGCAGGTGGCGACGGCCAGGTGGCGGGGCTGCGACGGTGTCTGCGACAGTAGCCAGCGGCGACGTCCCAAGATATTATTGCCAGTCATTTCGTATTGTGATACTTTTCTTTGTGTGAAAGCTCAGGTCACAAAAAGATTGACGGCTGCAGGTTTTAGAATGCTAACACTCATGAAACTCTATATCTCATATCTAAAAGATTCTCTTCTTTACAGTCTCGTTCCCCACGCTCGTTCACTTCTATATCTTAGTATCACCTATTTTATAATATATCACTCCCTTTTCCCTTTTTTTCCTCCTATCTTTTCTCCCTTTTCTCTCTCTTCTTTCCTTCCTCCGATTGATAGCGGCAGCGCTATTTTTGGCGTCGTACCGTGCTCATCTGTAAAACAGAGTGCCCTTTGGCACTGCTGCTGTGGCGGTCCGCACCGCTAAACGGCGATAGCGGGAGCTTTACCGCTCCCCGCTGCGATCAGTCTTAATGTCCTATTGTAGCTTGTCCATTTTTTAATTTGTCAGTCCGACGATAGTCTTCCCGTTACCAATTTGTCATCCTAGTAATATGCCTTGAAACATTGGTTTGATATCTTTTTTATAGCACTTTTCGTTTGCCCAACTGAGAACATTTGGTTCAATAGTGGTGTGGTTTAAATTTCTTTGTTAGGATTTCTGTCACGTAGATTAATAGATTAGGAAATTAGAGATCGAGTCAATAAAAGAGTGTCTGTTTAGAAAGGAGTTCGAGTTTGTTAGGGGAATTGTAGATAAAGGAGTCTTAATAGTTAGTTTCTATATTCGAGATATATTTTCTTAAAGATAGAGTTCTAATTTTCTTAATGTAATCTGAGGATCGACTATATATTGTGGTCGACGCAGAATAAATTAATCAAGAATTGTAGTCCAAAAGAACTCATATCTTTGCTTCTGTCCAGTTCATCGCGACGGCGTTAGTGATCAGGCAGCAGGTTTGGCGGGAATTCGAAGAAAGTTTGTGACAATTTGACATCACGATCCAACAACGATCGTATGGGCAACAATGTTGCGCTTGACGCTATGTACCATAAGATCGATAAAATCACCATAATAGTTTAAGAGATCATTGAACAGTTAAAGCGTAATTCCATAATTTTGGATGCTGTTTTTGGTTCGGTTCCTACCGACGAATCTCCGGTTCAACTCGAGATCAATTCCAGTTTCAATTGCATACCAGAGGAAGAAGTATCGTTCGTCTCTGATCCGTCAGCCGAAGAAGAAAAAGCCGCAGAAGCTCCTCGTGTCCAACCTGCGGACCAGATCGATTCGACATCACCAATGGCAACACCTGCGAACGAACTTGAACTTGATCTGGATGAAGGCGGCAACTTCCACAGCGCCATGGAGAATGAGTCGCGCGACTCTGGATCCGCGGCTGATGCTTCTGCGCTCGCTCTTCACCAAGCTCGCTTGATCAGCGCCGCCCTTCAGATCCGGCGCCGTGCTCGTCCTCTTCGACGGCGACTCGACACCCGATCCTCCCTCATCATCGTCATGGCTTCATCGACAATCGCTGCGTTGGTCGCTAGATCTGCCGCCGCCGATCCGCGCTGGTGCTACCTTGCCGCCCCTCGTCGTCCTTCCCCACCAAAGGTCGCAGCCGCTTCGGCTTCTCTATCTCCAGCCGGCGCCGCAACCACGATCGTCGTCGTCCAACCGCTGGCATCCCAGCCGATCTGGTTCGCCTGTCTCCAGATCTGCCCGATCTGCATCTGAACTCGTCGGATCCACGACCTGGAGCCGCGATTCAGATCGTCCATTGCTGCAGCCGCGCCTTCGGGCCCACACTCGCTGCCACAGGGCTCGTCGCCGACAACACCGCCGGCCTCAACGCCGGATCTGGGGGCAGACGCGGGACGACCCTCCGGCGAAGAAGCCTGTGCCCAAGGTGAAGCGGGCCCAGAGGGCCTCCTCGAAGACTCCATCCGCCTCCATCGTCGGCGCCGACGTCCTTCGCGCCCTCAGCGTCCGCCCACACGTGTCTACTCTGGGCTCGACTCCGCCGCCGCTGTCACCGCCAAAGCCGTCGGTGTCTTCTTCGGCTTCCGTCTCTTCTGCCCCGCCAGAACCGCCTCCACCATGTTCGCGGCCACCACCGTCCCCGTCCTTGCCAAGGCATCCGCGCGATTCCCATTCTGCACATCGGCTTAGTCTCAATCCGCGGCCGATCTGCACGGGACGGTTTGAGAACTGGCGATTGCTCAAGCAGCCACATCCTCGACATCGACTACGACTACAAGATGCTTCCCTCCATCGGCAACAAGGTCAGCACTTGCTTCCGGATCTTGAACTTGTCGGAACAACTGCAGAGCGTAGTGCTGTACAGGTTTAGTCCCTTCCACAGCAAGGCTATGTGTTCTGGTGCTGATCTGGACTCTAGCATAGCAACATATATGTGATACAAGTCTGAGAGCAAACGTTTCATAGTTGGTGTTCAGATCAATTCAGTGAAGGGTTTGCAATCTGAATTTTGTGAATTGCTTTGTTCTGTTGATGGTCCAAGGCCACCCGAATCTGATCAGCACATAGGATGGATTTCCAGAAGCCATGAGGCCAAACTAGTAATTACAGTGGGTACTATTGATCTTTCTAATTTTGACAAGAACAATCTGATCAAACCTTTCTTGCTGTTACTTGAGGAGCTCACAGTGTACATCACACCAGAAGTGCTTATGAAATACAATGGTCTAGAACCTGATGTTTGGAGGGTGGGTGATATCTTCAGTGGAGCTTGAGGACGAGCTTTTCATAAGGGGGAGAGATATGTCACGTAGATTAATAGATTAGAAAATTAGAGATCAAGTCAATAAAAAAAGTGTGTCTGTTTAGGTAGGAGTTCGTGCTTGTTAGGGGAATTATAGATAAAGGATAGTTCTAATAGATTATTTTCAATATTAGAGATATATTTTCTTAAAGATAGTCCTATTTTTTTAATATAATCTGCAGAACTGCTATACATTGTAGTCGGCGCAGAATAAATTAATCAAGTAAGAATTATAGTCTAAGGGAACTCATCTTTTTACCCCTGTTTATCGATGACTTTCAGCGACGGGCGGCAGATTCTGTGGGAATTTTTGTGACAGTTTCGACATACTATGCCCAGATAAAGTTTCCATGGAGCATAAGGTTTTACCTTTGGTCAATGCATTTAGGAATGGGGACGTGGAAGGCGCGAGAGATCTACTGCGAGTATCGCTCCAGGTTTTTCTTGTGAGAGCTGTCAGTACAGTAACCCTTGCATCTTGCCTGATGATGACCCTCTGCTCAACCAATCTATAGACCCACTAGATGCCTTGGTCAGGGAGGCCATCATATGTGCAAGAACACGGCGATCACGATGTCTGCCTCAAATTACTCAGGTTCCACATACCGGCTGCCAGTAGTAGATCATTGCGCCTTGCATGCGATGAGCACATATGTAAACTTGAAGATAAAAGGACCCATACTGTGAAAATTCATCGTTATCTCAATGCATCATGCACTCGGATCTAGGTATGCTTCTGCTTTGCAAGTTGCAACGAAGTCAATAAAGATGCCGATGAGTCCATCTGTGTGAGCTCAGAGAGGCAGAGTTTTCTCTGGCTCGGCTACTCCAGAAAAAAATTGAAACAAGAATCCCATAATCAAATAGCTGAGGTGACGTTTCTGCAGATGAGGTTGTTGATAGTAGAACAACTTAAGACACTGTCGAAGCTGAACTCTGCACAAGGAGCACATTTTCGTTTCAGATAGCCAGCATGCCACTATTGCAAATCTTGCTTTTGCGCCTATAAATAAGCAATAAAAAATCAGAAATGCTAAATCTCTGGAATCCTACTTCTTCTCAAGCGACCATTGATTTCTCTTTAAGATTCGTGCAACTCAACCCTAATCCCTCCGTCCACAGAAGCGTGCCGCGCTCGCGCAGGCTGGATTGCGGCGCCGAGCGAGCGGCTTGGCCATGGGGCGGCGCGGCGGTGGCCATGGGATGGCGCGGCGGCGCCATGCGCGGGCTGGATCGCGGCGCCGAGCGAGCGGCGGTGGCCGGTGCCGCAGCTCGCAGGTGCGTCCTCACGCGCGGCGGCGCAGTGCGGCAGTGGCGCGGCCGCCGGCCGGCCGGATCTAAAAAAGGTGAAGGAAGTTTCTTAATTGTTAATTCGGATTTGTTAATTTGTAGTTGTAATTCCGTAATTGTAAGGATTACTTTGATGGTAAATAATCAAACAAAGAAATTTGTAATTGTTTAACATATAAAATTAAGGGTTTATGATTAATTACAACATTAGTGACTAATGACAGTGATTAGCTTCTAATGATCCGGTTCCTGAAAGTTTCTTAAATTTCAAGAACCTGACAAATTGACAGGCCCATAAAAAATTGTTTTGTTAAGTTTCCATCGTACATAAAGATATCTTGGCCCATAAAAAAATGTTGTTTTGTTAAGTTTCCATCGTACATAAACATATCTTGGTCCATAAAAATATTTACTTTCATGGGTTTTTCTTATAATTTTGTAGGTTCGACCCACAAAAATAATCAGTTTCAAATAATGTATCTCTCAATTTAGGGTGTGTTTGGTTCGCTGTATTGGATTGGATTGAGCTGGATTAGATGGTCCAATCCGGTGTTTGTTTCACGGTCAGATGAACAGAGTCATCCGATTTTGAGGAATATTTCTTCCAGATGCTGGATGAAGTGGTCCAAAAATTTTGGTTGGATGAGTCTGTCCATTTTATCTAAGTATGCTTCTTAGTAACATAATTAGTGATAATTAACTTATTTTTTGTTGATTAATAATTATGATTATGATATTAATATTAATATTTACTAGTATTATGATATATTGTATATAAATAAGTAGTATCACGTGAAATTATCAACTTAGATGATTCGGTCCATCCAATCTACCAAACAAAAAATTGGATTGTTCAATCCACATCCAACCAAACATCAACTTGGATCATCCAATACAGAAAAACGTGGATGATCCTATCTAATCCAACTTTTGTAAAATGCTGCTTTGCAAGTGCTGCAGTCATTAAAAAAATGTGAATTCCGCAAGACACTAATTATTTCAGACACAGCATCTGCAGCCCTCATCTTGCAAATGGTAGCACTGCATACCACCAGAACCTGCGAGACTGTTATCTGCTTTTGCAAGTGTTGTTCAGGAGTTGTAACAGTGCATTTGACCTAGGAAAGCTGGCGCGGGCCCCACAGTCGTGGGTATTCTAGAGAATATGCTGATTGGCGTGGAGAGGGAGAGGAGGGCTTGAATGAATGTTCTTCTAGCAGAGATGGCGTTGCAAAAGCAGTGCATGATTACGGAGCAGCGATTCAGGCTGTCTGCAGGTGGCGTTGCAAAAGCAAACGAAGCTGGACCAGCTGATAGTCAGAGACAAAAGAAAGCAGGAAACTACAGAAAGACAAGATGCGGCAATTCAATTCAACTGGACTGCTGTTCTGAGGCCTGAGGGCAACGCATCCAGTCCAGGAGCCAAGACATAGCAACTGACCTTGCTGAGCAACATGGTCATGGCGTGCCATGCATATATTCTGATGCTCCCTGTTCCTGATCACCATCTCGCGTTGAGCTTTTTTCCCCTCCTCATCTTTACGAGCAAAAAGAGACGGTTGGGATCGATGATTGGAGGCAGCATCTGAGATGTGCAACCAATGAGAGCTACAGAAGCTTTGGAGATGCATGTAGGTGAGCTGCTCTGCGACTTGGAGCCTGAGTCTCTCAGGTTGTGATCTTAGCACCAAAAGTGGTACACAGTTCTCTGCAACCCGGCTCGTTTTTTGCGAGTAAAGCAGGACCATGCATGATTGCTCCCGGAATCTTATACGGCGACAGCTAGTACATAACGAGAGACGATGGCACTGAAGACGACGGCATCATTCATGTCACATCGTGCGGCTTAGCTTAGTTAGACGAAGGGAAACATTCACATCTGTGCTTCCGCCCCTTAATAGGATGGAGCATTTCTCGTTTGCATATGCTATAAACCAACCGATTAGCATTTCTTATTTTCATATATGCTGTATTATATATTTATGGATATTTTTTCCCTAGCAAACTTAGCTTGATGAGCTCCACCGGAATCATCGTAAATCGTCAAAAGTTTAGGAAGAATCTCCATTCAACATTCATCTCAACCAGGCTCACTTTTTCCGTGCAAAGTACTAGATACTAGCATAGTGCATGTGAATAAAAAAGTTGGCCGACAGATCAAGAGAAACTAGCATTTTTCCTTTCTTTAACCTCGGCTTTTATTGGAAAAAAAGCGTGGACGAAGAAGACTGATTACTGTCATCAGTCACACTTTTGTTAATTTCTCACACGCCCTCCTCTCCTTTTTGGCTTCAGTTACTACTCTTCCAAATGACTAACCCTTCAACTTGTCGAAAAATAAGAAAGGAAAACAGTTTGTCGTATTAGCTCTTCAATCTCGTACGTGAAATTTGTTTTTTTTTTTGCTTTTCTTGTTTTTTCACTTGTGTCTCTCGTCAGTTAGATCAACCTGAAAATGGAGGAAACGGTGAAGAGAATGGATCAGTTGGGAGGAGTACTAGATCAGTCTGACGATGTCGCGGAAATGCCACCGCTATTAATTAGAATTGACATTGATATTGAGCACGCAAGAGTCGTAGTGGCAGCTTAATTACCGTAGTAAGGTGATGATCTGGGCATATTGCACCGGAAGCACTCGGTTCGGTTGGCGTAGTTCTGCACGTTGCAACCCAGCCTGGCACGTTAACATACATTCAGTCATCAGGGATCAGCATATGCTAATTGACGATTGTTTTTGGCTACTGAGAGTATATGCTAATTTACGCTTGTTTTTAGCACAATACGAAATAGGCACTTGAGCAACTAAGCCTGCTCGTTACAAAGCAGAGGGAAATGCAGAGCAGGCAAGTCAAGAAAATTCCATTTGGCAGCTCGATCAGGGTGGAACAGATATCTTATACTCTTTGTCTAAATAAATGATGGTCTTCAGTAATGGGGGCTGTTATGATCATGTTTGTTCCTTGCCAATGTTAGCATATATTTAACTAAAAAAATCACTACTGCATGCATCATGCGTACATGCTGCTTTCTAAATGTGCAACTTAATTATTAGCTCGAATCATGGTTGCAATGGGTAGTTAATAAGCAGAAGTAGCAGTTTAATACTGGTTGGTGCCGTAATAGTCACCTTGGACAGATCCAGTCGCCGGATTTCATCCCGGCCTGGCCGGCGACGGTGTAGCCCCAGCCCTGCGCCACGGCGGCGGTGGCGTCGTTCTTGACTGCTGTGCACTTGAAGCAGCTGCCGCGGGAGGCGTAGTTGTGGGCGCCGCAGACGCAGCAGTACCAGTCGCCCGGCTTGACGTCCCAGTCGCCGCTCAGCGCGCCGTAGTCCGTCCAGTCCGCGCCCAGCTTCGCCTCGCCGCAGCGCTGGCACGCGTCGCGCTTGCAGAAGTTGAGGTACTGGCATGACCGGCAGCTCCAGTCGCCGGGCTTCCTGCTCGCCATCACGTTCATCTTCTCCATTGTCTTCTTGGGTTCTCTCTCTCTCTCTCTCTCTCTCTCTCTCTCTCTCTCTCTCTCTCTCTCTCTCTCTTCCTTATTATTACTACTACAAATTATATGTTTGCCTGTCTAGAAAGTTTTCCTAGTCTCTCTGTCCTTCAATCTACCAATCTATATGCTTTGCAATGATCGATGGCGAGACCGAGGAAACAAGTGATATTAAGGAGATGGAATGAGCTAGCTGAGCTTTGCTTACTTGCTCTGGATGAGTGCTGCTTGATTTGAAGAGTGGAGGAGGCGCGCGCGGGCTTTTATATAGGGTTTGGTGCGGTGAGGCTGTGGCAGCAGTTTAGAATTTTAGATGATGGGTCCCAAATAAAGCCGGCTTGTGCAGAGAGTAAGAAACCAGGACGATGCATGATGTTGCGTGTGCGCGCTGTTGGGCTGTCTGGCTCATCATACATGCATCGTCTCTTTTCAGTTTGTATGTTGTTACGGCCGCGGGAATCTCAACGATTGATGAGATCTACAAATTGGCAGCAAGAGAGATCGATCGAGCTATGGGGTATGTGAGCATCCAATGCCCAGTGCCTCCTCCAGTTGCCAACTTCATCAGATCAGGCAATGCATGTAGTATATGTGTGTGTGAGAGAGATCTCACATTAGGGTCGAGTGTGAGTACAAGCATGATGCCATGCATGCTGATCTTTTTCCTTTTATTTCTTTTCTGATTGACTGATATGAATTTTCTTGTTTGAAAATTACCACTGTAAACATTGGATGGATCATAATTTTTGTGTCAGTTTAGGTTATTTGTAAAAGTATTACGGACCTGATTCAAAATTACACTTGTTTTCCTATAGTGGTAATATGTCTAAACTGAAGAAGTAATTGTTGTTTTTTATGATTTTTTATACTCTTATAAAGTAGTAGATTCGTCTCGAAACAAAATGTGTAGCGCCATGGATTGGCAAAGTTACTTGAAACTTCTGTTTTCGATATAGCTACATTGAAATCCAAAGAGTGGGTCAGTTGATCTCGGTTTGACCTAGCTAGCAAATGCTAGCAGTTACATTATCACAAAACAATTCCCTTGATGACTGTAAATTTTAACAAAAGGCAAATCAAGAAAATATTTATATTATGTTACCCTTATATGAACATAGTATGAGAAAATGTTGTATTTTAACACTGGAGGGGCGAGCTCGTATTGAAGGGAGAGGAAGAGAATGCCTCGGTTGTGAATACACTTCACATGGTGACCGTAGACCCTAGGGTCAAAATATAACAAGTTCCAAAAGTTCACCCCTTACAGATTCCACATATAGTTTCCTTGTATGGTTTATAAGTCAGCTCATATGCAAGGCGGTTATTATTCTTCTCATGATTAATTTTTTTGTGGTGTTGAATGTTATATACGCTTACTCTAGAACTTGTTATTGTTAATCCATGGAATAGGGTATAAGAATAACAATGCATTTCACCAATTTTTGACCAAAAAGTTTTTCCATGTGCGCAATTAACCTTTCAGCACTTTAGTATAAATGTGGGCACTATCAATTTATTATGCCTGGACAGACATGTGCAGCATGCTTCCCACAATAGCCAACTAATCGGGGAGAACAACGTGTAAATTGCTTCTGGTGCTAGTTAGGATCACATAGGAAAATATCTTGAATAGATTTAGATATATTTGCCTAATAGTATTTGGTTTTTTTCTAGCGGTTTTAGTTTGTGTTCACCACATGTTCATAGACCAATCCAGTTGCGCAACCACTACAAGGAACCGCTAAATTTACGACCGTCAGGAGCCGTCGTAATAATAATTTACGACCGTCAGGAGCCGTCGTAAATTATTACGACGGTAAAAGGCTATTTATGACGGCTGATACAATGATGTTAGTAGCGTCATCGACATATCAATAATAGTGTTATTAGTAACCTCAAAATGGCTAGGCTGTGCTTCAAATGTTTTTCGATTATATTTACATGTTATCCTACTAGGCTATAGAAAATACATATTTATCTAAGACCATCCGCAGTGATACACTGTAAAGCGTACTGGAAAATATACTAAAATTGTTTTATGAGAGCACATACTGGAAGCATAGAATATATAGAGTATGGTTTAGAGGGTAGAGTATGCTTTAGAGGATGTTAGTGTGGATGGTTTAATACCAATATGCATGTGAATTTTGGTCATGTGTCAGGTGAGTACAGTTTAACTTTAATTTAAACTAGATTCATGATTATTCATTCTTGAAGAAATTGAGTTACTTTGCCGAAGGTAGCACAAAACTTTTTCGTAAAGTTATTATGCTGCACAATTATATAGTGGGACTAGATAAGTGTATCATCCTTTATGCTATCACAGACATTAAACTGTATTACAATAGTTATGTATGTATATATATATATATATATATATATATATATATATATGGCTAACAAATAATATTCTCACAGCAGAATCACAACTTCCGCTCATTTGATGAGGTAACTTTCCTTAAGTGCACGCAAAATTTTCTTTAATTCACTCAGTAATTGTTTATCCACAGTGGCGGCATGACTTTTTAGGGCAGCTAGCTAGCAAGTACTCCCTCTATTTTGAAATAAATGATGTTTAAGAAAAAAGTTCAATTTGAACTAAATTAGCTGTGCGAAACGTCATTTATTCTGGAATTGAGGGAGCAGTACAATGAGTGGGGGTTGGGTGACAGAGGTATCGTATAACACATGTGGTATATTTGATGCTCTGGTCCTGAGACGAGATGAGACCCCAAATTATACCCGATGGCTTTACGTGATTCCGATGGAGAGATGGCGTGCTGCTGATCAAGCAAAAGACGAAGGGGGTCGCAAAGCTGTGCAGTAGTGTCACAATGTTGTAATGCAGGAAAGCTAGGTGGACAAGAGAGCACGCAAGGAAGGTCTTATATGGGGGTTGCATATTCTCCCCCCTTCTAGCAACCCACAATCATGTAGGAGGTCCATATGCTCAAGTTAGATGCCCTCTTTCAACGTGTAACGTCTACACAAATCCCTCTCGGAGTCTCAATATATATGTGTGTGTGTGTCAACGTGTGATTTTGATTCGTATATTATCAATTATATGCTGCATAAGTATTATTGCTCTATAGTTTTTTTTTCCCAGGATGTACAGGAAAGTTCCTCAGCTTCGAAGGAAGAAGGGAGCTCGTTCACTCTGTTTTAGGCTCACTATCTATCTATCTATCTATCTATCTATCTATCTATCTTCTCTCTGCCCTGAAGCTACCAACAAATTTTATCAAATCTATGGACAAAATCAGACGTCAATTTTTGTGGGCAGGCACCCAACAAGTGCAAGGGGGCAAGTGCAAAGTCAGTTGGGCTAGGGTCTGTCGACCACTAAGATTTGGTGGACTCGGCATTGTTGATCTTGAACAATTCAGTCGCGCACTCCGGCTTCGGTGGTTGTGGGCTCAATGGACCAAGCCTGGACGTTTTGGACAGAGCATGACGCTTCCAGTGGATGCAACCGACCAAATGCTCTTTGCCACCACAACTAAAGTCACACTCAAGAATGGCCAACTTGCCCAGTTCTGAAACTCAAGCTGGTTACATGGTACAACACCAGCAATATTATTCCCTGCTCATTACAGAGCATGTAGGGGAAAAACAGAACAGTCGCTGAGGCATTGAGGGATGACCAATGGATTAGAGACTGCGCTGCTAACATCACCATAGAGCAGCTGATCCAGTTTCTTCGCCTCTGGACTATGGTGGATGACTTACACTTATCGCTCGAGCCAAATGAGCCGGACGAGATCCGTTGGGTCAGCTCAACGACCGGTGAATACTCCCCTGAAGCACATACCTCATGCAATTCGAAGGAGGAACACGGTCTATCTTCCCTGCGACAGTATGGAAAGTTTGGGCCCCATCACGGTATAAAATCTTCCTGTGGTTAGCTCTCCAAAATCGCATATGGACAGCCGATCGTCTACAACAACGAGAATGGCCAGGCTATTTTTGTCCATTGTGTTACCGTAATCTGAAAACGGTATGTCACTTGTTCTGCGAGTGTCTGCTACCGAGGACTATTTGGTTGACATTTAGTGCCTGGAGTGGTGAAGCATCCCTCAGTCCGAAAACCTGGCCGGCAAATCCATCGATGATGGAGTGGTTCCATGCGCTCTCAGCGACCTCTTCCAAAACACGGAAAAAAGGTATTTGATCGGTCACAATTGCTATCATGTGGGCGATATGGCGGGAGAGAAATGCAAGGGTGTTTCAAATGCAAGAAAACACAACAGAGGATGTCATTGCGGTAGTGAAAGATGAACTACGGTTGTGGTGCACTGCAGGGGACAAGCATTTGGCCGTAATAATTTGTAACCGATAAGTGCAGGCTGTTGCCTTTTGTACAAAACTCTATTCACCTTATAATGAATTGCCAGTAATGGATTTTTCAAAAAAAAAATATTGAGAAATAGTAAATGTAGCGACATGTATCATCGATAATATCGGTTATTTTCTAAGAGATCCGCTATAGAGCTCGGGCCAAATAAGTAGAAAAGGGACCCTTGGGATGGCTGGGAGGGTCCCAAAAGGGTTGAACAGGGAAGGTAGAAGGTAGAACGGATGATACATATATGACAAAACTTATGGGCAGATATGGTATGAATTTATATAATGAATCTAAGATCTATTACATCAAGAAAGTATCTCAGTATTTATATAGCTATACTCGTCTGTCATTGTTTTATTAGATATTTAGGTATTGGACCCATTTATTTAATTTAATAAAATGAATTTCAAGGCATATGTGCAATACTAGGAGGTTGGATCCGGAGCCGCGGGACGCGTGGTAGCACCGGACCTCTCCTCAGCGAGGAAGTTGGGTCCGGAGCCGCAGGATGCGTGGCAACACCAAACCTCTCCTCCGCGGGGAAGTTGGGTCCGGAGCCACGGGACATGTGGCAGCATCGGACCTCTCCTTAGCGGGAGGTTGGATCTGGAGCTGCGGGACACGTGATAGCCTCAGGGTAGTGGGAGGTGTGAAATGCCTTTTAGTGACGTTAATCAATTCAACATACTTATGACTAATAACATACACGTTTATGGCTGAATCATAACGAACAAGTTAATGGTTGAGTCATAATTGACATATTAATGTTGAGTCATAACCGACGTACTTATGGCTAATAACGGATGCGTTAATAGCTGATTTGTAACAACTAAATTGACGAACATGTTTAAAAGATTTAATGGCATTCTTTCACCCTCTCACTCTTGGAGGCTATATAAGAAGGGCCCCCCTCACACTATGAGATACAAGAGAAGAACCTATTCTCTGATCCTCCAAAAAGATTTCACTGTTGCACTGCTTCTAAGTGTTACTGGCTCTGTTTCTTGCACGCATGAGAAACGAAGTGAGCAGGCCTCCAAAATCGACGCTCTCTTGAGGTCCTACCGTGGGATAGAGGGCGGATACAATTTTTGGGGAACATGTTTGTGTGACTGCTCGACGTGCTGTTCGTGCTCGTGTACGACTACATCAACTTCAAGCTCGTCTACGAGTACTTCACATGTTTGTAGACAATATCTGCACTGCACCAACGATCTTCACTACACCAAGGAAGATCGGCTACATCGAACAGCCCAACATGTCAACTGTTGGGAATGGCGCCACCGGTGCCTCCAGCACTGGTCCCGCCTCTGGGTATACTACTTATACTCTTATTTTAGCTTTGGTAATTTTGATTATTACTATTGCTAATATGAAGAGCATAGGGTCAATTACATTTGTCATGATTTATACCCAATTATGGATTAACATAAGTCGAATAATTCCTAATTTTTTAACAATCCAAAAATCGTATTCTAGGAATTTTTTGACCTCTGGTTTTGCTGCTGCACTGAGACCCAACGTGTTTGATGAATCAAACTATAAATGTTGGTGCTTAAATATGATATTGTGGTTGACTGCCATGAACGTTTTTCACGTCACACAAGGCAAACCTACGGCTAAAGGAGGTCTCTCACCTGATGAGGAGATAGCTTTTGAGGCTGTAGATAATTTGTTTAGAGGTGTTGTGATTAGCATTTTAGGCGATTATCTTGTGGATGTATACATGGATATGTCTAGTGGAAAGGAAATATGGGACGCACTTGAGGCCAAATATGTAGTGTCTGGCAGTGAACTGTACGTCATGGAGTAGTTTCATGACTACAGAATGGTCAATGACTACTCTGTAGTAGAACAGGCTTATGAGATCCAGTCGCTTACTAAAGAACTCGAACACTTTCCATGTCTATTGCCTGACAAGTTCGCGGCAGGCTGCATTATTGCTAAGCTGCCATTTACTTGGAGGGACTTTGCTACTACCTTAAAACATAAGAGACAAGAATTCAACATTGCTGATTTAATTAGGTCTCTTGATATTGAAGAAAAGGCAAGAGCAAAGGATATTCGAGGGAAAGAGCTTGAGAATAACTTTAATGCAAATTTGGTGCAGAACAGGAATTTTTGATCCAACAAGGAAAATAAGAATAAGCCCGAGAACAAGAAAAAAGCCAATCAAACTGCTAGCTTTAAGAAGAAGAAGAATAATAAAGGAAAGAGTGATTTCTTTGTCTGTGGCAAACCTGATCACTGGGCTAAGGATTTCCCCGAGCGTAAAGAAAAGCATAAGAAGTCTGCGGATACTGTTATTGGCAATACTGAAGAGGGAACATCCGAGTATTTTCCAATACCACTTGTTCTTTCAGTATATCGCTCGCTGGATTGGTGGGTTGACACTAGAGCCAATATACACGTATGTGATGACATTTCCCTATTTTCTTCTTATCAGACCACAAGGACTTCTTCCATCTTGATGGAGAACGGCTCTCAGGCATTTGTACGTGGAGTCGGTACGGTTGATCTGAAGCTTACTTTAGGGAAGACCATACGACTGAAGAATGTGCAACATGTCCCCACAATCAAGAAGAACCTTGTCAGTGGATCTCTATTATGTAGATAAGCTAGTGTTTGAGTCAATTAAATGTGTTGTATCCAGACTTAGATCTTCTATTGGAAAAGGCTATGAATGTGAGGGCTTGTTTCACTTATCAGTATCAAATACTTCTTGTAATAAGATAAACTATGTATGTAATAATGAATCTAATATTTGGCAGTCACGACTTTGTCATATTAATTATGGGTGCATGATGCGGCTAGCCAGTATGAGTTTAATCCCTAAGTTCCCCACCATAGAAGTTCAAGGTGCCAGGTGTGTGTGCAATCAAAACAAACTCGCAAGCCTCACAAGGCAGCAGGGGCAAGAAACTTGGCACCATTAGAACTAGTTCACTCAGGTTTATGTGAGATGAATGGTATATTGACAAAAGGTGAAAAGAAGTATTTCATGACTTTGATAGACGATTCTACTAGATTTTGCTATGCGTATTTATTGAAGTGAAAATATGAGGCGTTTTACTATATAAAGCTAAAGCGAAAAACCAACTTGAGAGAAATATTAAACGAATTAGGTCCGATCGAGGTGGAGAGTATTTTTCAAATGAGTTTAAATTATTTTGTGAGGAATATGGAATAATTCATGAGATGACACCTCCCTATTCCCCACAATCAATTGAGATTGCTGAAAGAAAGAATCACACTCTAACTGAGATGGTTAACACCATGTTAGAAACAGCGGTACTTTTGAAGCAATGGTGGGGTGAGGCTATATTGACTGCGTGTCATGTCCTAAATAAAGTTCCTACAAATAATAAAGAGATAACACCATTGAACAATGGGAAAAGAAAAGGTTAAATCTCTCCTACCTACAAACTTAGGGTTGTCTGGCTAAGGTTAGTGTGCCAATCCCGAAGAAGCAAAAGCTTGGACCGAACACCGTAGATTGTGTCTTTCTTGGTTATGCTTTTCACAGTATTGGACATAAATTTTTAATAGTGAAATCAGATATTCCTGATATGCATGAGGGCACTATCATGGAGTCTAGAGATGCCACATTCTTTGAAGATATTTTTCCAATGAAAGATACATAGCTCACCTAACCATAATCCTATCTCCTCTTGTGTGCCCAACATTCCATCAATATACACTAGATCTTCACTGGAGGATGGTCCAATAGATGAAGACAATGAAGTAACTCGTAAGAGTAAAAGGCAAAGGAATGCAAAGTCTTTTGGTGATGACTTTATTGTATATCTACTAGATGATACTCCAAGAACCATCCAAGAGGCATATTCATCTCAGGATGCTGACAACTGGAAGGAAGCGATCCAAAGTGAGATGGATTCCATCATGTCTAATGGAACTTGGCAGATTGTGGACCGTCCTTATGGATGCAAACATGTAGGATGTAAGTGGGTGTTCAAGAAAAAGCTTAGGCCTGATGGTACAATTGAAAAGTACAAAGCAAGACTTGTGGTGAAGGGTTATACCCAGAAAGAAGGTGAACATTTCTTTGATACTTACTCACTCGTGGCCATATTGACTACCATACGAGTGTTATTATCATTGGCTGTCTCTCACGGCCTGCTTGTCCATCATATGGACGTTAAGACGACTTTCCTTAATAGAGAGATGGAAGAGAAAATTTATATGGATCAACCAAATGGATTTGTAGTAAGTGGTCATGAAGGAAAAGTGTGTAAGTTGTTGAAATCTTTGTATGGCATAAAACAAGCGCTTAAGCAGTGGCACAAGAAATTTGATAGAACACTAACATCTACAGGATTTGTTGTGAATGAGCCAGAGAAGTGTGTATATTACCGCTATGGTTGGGGAGAGGGAGTGATCTTATGCTTGTATGTCAATGACAAACTGATATTTGGGACCAACCTTAATGTGATTAAGGAGGTCAAGGACCTTTTGTCCAAAAGTTTTTAAATGAAAGATTTGGGAGAAGTGAATGTCATCTTAAACATTAAATTGTTACGAGAAGATGACGGTGAGATTACACTTGTGCAATCTCACTATACGGAAAAGGTTTTGAGTCGCTTTGGATTTAGTGACTGTAAACCTGTTTCAACTCCGTATGATTCTAGTGTACTGTTATGAAAGAATCATGGTACAACTAAGGATCAATTGAGATACTCCCAAATCATAGGTTTGTTGATGTATTTAGCTAGCGCTACGAGGCCAAATATCTCATTTACTGTGAGCAAACTTAGCCGGTTTCTTTCAAATCCGGGAGATGATCACTGGCGAGCTCTCGAAAGAGTGATGCGCTATCTAAAAGGGACATCAAGCTATGGACTTCACTATACCGGGTACCCCAGGGTGCTAGAAGGTTATAGTGATTCAAGATGGATTTCTGATGCTGATGAGATAAAAGCCACAAGTGGATATGTGTTCACTTTGGAAGGCGGCGCTGTTTCCCAGAAGTATTGCAAGCAAACCATCTTAACGAGATCAACAATGAAAGCAGAACTCACAGCATTAGACACTGCCACTGTTGAAGTTGATTGTTTGCGTGAACTTGTGATGGACTTATCGATAGTTGAGAAACTGATTCCTACTATTCTTATGAACTGTGATAATCAAACTATGATTGTCAAGGTCAACAGTTCTAAGGATAACATGAAGTCATCAAGACACGTTAAGAGCCGGTTGAAATCTATCAGGAAAATGAAAAACTCCAGAGTGATAACATTGTACTATGTCCAGATGGCTAAAAACCTGGCAGATCCCTTCACCAAGGGCTATCACAAAATGTGATTCATGATTGTAGCCTGGGGGGGGGGGGGGGGTGAATAGTATTTCTGAACTTATGTTGAACCCTGAAACACTTAACAAAGAGATCAAATACGGGGAGGCCAGACTAGTCCGTTATGGTGCGGACTAGTCTGGTATGCATGGACTAGAAGATCAAAGCAAATCTGTAATTCTACTTCTAGGGATCCATGCAGTGGAAATCAATTGACAAGTCAAGTGTATTGAGACAATGAAACAGTATATTGCAATAATCAAGTTTGATACAAAATTTCAATGTGAATTGTTCAATACTATGTAAACCCTAGAATATGATGAAAAGTAAAAAAGAACACGCGAGCCACAAGATTTATCCCGAGGTTCAATTCCATAGAGGAATCTACGTCCTTGTTGATGAGTCCACGGAGGAACGGGTCTTCACTAACCCTTCCCTCTTGAATCACCACGGAGGCCGATTCTCAATCACTAATCACACAAGGGTATAACTTGTTCAATGGGCCTTCTCACAAGTTGAGTGCTCCCCAAGAATTACAGCAATGAACACCACCAAACACACTCAAAAGATAAAAAATAAACAATGAGAGTGTGCGAGAGATCAAACCCAAGAGCTCAAGATCGTGTAGAATAAGTTCTCTCCTTTGTCCAATCCCTAATCCTCAAATATTTGATCCTTTTAGGTTTAGAATGAGTGGAGAGATGTATTTTTGGGCTCTTGGAAGGTGTGACGGCGCAAGGAGTCGAGAGAGGGTGTTATATGGCCGTACACCTCTATTTATATTAGGATTTCCAAATGTTACTGTTAGGGTTGCAAAGTCCGAACTAGTTCGTGGTGGACACCGGACTAGTACAGTGTGCGGTGTGTGTGGAAAACCCTAAGTGTTGATGGATACCAGACTAGTCCGTTAAGGTGCAGACTAGTCCGATCTGGGCATAGAAACTTTTCGGACTAGTCTGGTCGATATCGGACTTGTATGGTGTGGTGAACACTGTGTAGAACTGAGTACAAGTCCGCATTTGGAGGGACTTGTCCAATTTTAGTCAGAGAGTTTTTGGACTAGTCTGGTGGATATCGGACTTGTCCGGTGTTGTGGAAGATTGTATCGCTAAGGACAAGTCCGCACTTGGAGGACTTGTCCGATTTTAGTCAGAGGATTATCGGACTAGTCCGGTTGATATCGGACTTGTCCGGTGTTGTGCAAATGCAATGTGTTGCGGATTAGTCCGCACTGGAGGGGATTTGTCCATTTTTAGTCAGAGAGATATCGGACTAGTCCGATTGATATCGGACTAGTCCGCACATGCTGTTTTTTGTGCAGTTAGTGTAATCTCTTTCACTTGAGATCTTGGGGTGTGTTTCTCCAACACACTCCATACAAAATAATTCTAATCTTTTCAGCTCTTGAGCTCTTTTCTATTTGGATCCTCATTCTCCTTTCTTTTTGTGCTTTCTTCCTAATTGCTTTAAAACTTGTGCTCATCCCAACAATTTTGTTAGGATCTCATTTGTTTGTCATTAATCAACCAAAACCCACAAGGGATGCCTAGATGCACTTTCAATCTCCCCGTTTTTGGTGATTGATGACAACCAATTGAGATTACACAAATATGATGGAAAGTTCAGATTTTCATAAAGTGTGCACATATGAATTTTGAGCAAAATAGTCAATGTACAAGTAATACATATGTGCACTCTTTATGGTGGGGTGCAAAAACCATGTGTGTGAGCAATAATATTGATGTGAATGAGATAAGGAGCATAATCATAACATCATCAAGGATAACAAGCACACATAGCAGTTTTAAAGCATAAACCATTGATCATAGTACGACATAGTCATCATTTCACAAAACATGTCCAAAAGCATGATGAGAGCATAATTTAGGTTTTACAAGATTAAAAGCATGGCATAGTAGAAACAAAACACAAAAGAGGAATATAACTCTCTCTCTCTCTCTCTCTCTCTCTCTCTCTCTCTGTCTCTCAACCTAATGCTATGACCTAAGACTCCCCCTCAATCTCTCCCCCTTTGGCATCAAGGCACCAAAAAGGAAGAGAAGGAGGAATCTACTCATCGTTGTCGTCTTCATCCGCATTGTTGGTCCTTTCTTCATCTTCTTCATCAGGCTGAGGAGGAGGATGAGAAGAACCACTTGTTGTTCCCCTAAGGCCAAAGTAGGCAAGCTCGAAAGGAGAGAGAGGTGGAAGCTCCGAAAAGTTAGAGTCAGAGTCTTCAGAGATAACTGGAGATCCAACCGGCTCAATCTCCAGTTTTTGGCATATTGCTTTGACATTGTCCTTCATGTATCTCATTTGCTCTTTTCTTGCCTTTTTCATCTTATGGACCTTCACCTCAGCTTTGCGGGAAGAACCAAATGTAGCAGCCAAGTATTTCATAATCCCACTAGCGGACACTTTGTGAGATGGAGGGACCCTTGAGCTATAGGGAGGTATTACCTCTCCTTAGGCTCTCCTAGGAGTCTCTTCACTTGATGCAGGTGAGGGAGCAGTTGGTAGAGCAGCTTGAGGCAGCTTCTGAGGCCTCAAAGTAGTGTGCTCCACATCTTTCACAAACACAATCCATGTGACTTTCTCTATCATAAACATGATATAGGACGAATAACCACAGGAGCGTTTGAGAGTACAAGAGATGTTCACCATGTCCTTCCATATGTAGTTGAAGATATCAAACTTCCTTCTCCTGCTAATGACTTTCATCAAGGTTCTCAAGTAACCTTGAACACTTCCTGCATCTCCATCTTTAGGAGCAATAGTGTTCCAAAGCACTCGATTTAGGAAAATGAAGAATGGCTTCATGTTCTTGGTTGAGGGGGGATTGTAATGGAGACGAGTGTCATAGAGGAACACCATCTTGTCCTTCTCTAAAGGACTGTCATTGTGGATCACAATCTCATTATTATCGGTGTCCTCAAGATGCAGCAAACTTGCAAATTCAACATAAGTGACTGTGTATTTGGATCCATGTGTCATCCAAGTCACTCTTTCTTCACCCGAGCTGGCAAAGTAACAGGTGGCGAAGAATTGAGCTATAACTTCATCATTCCAGTCGTATCTAAAGGAAAACAGGTCCTTTAGACCATGCCTCTGTGCAGCCTCTACCACCTCATCAAAAGCATCACAACTCTTCCTTTCAAAATGGTTCCAATCTATTCATTGGATGCGAACCACCGGAGTCTTCATATTGAGGTAAACAGTGCTGTAGTACTCCGAGTGGATGTGACTCCAAAATTGCGGATCAACAACCACTTTCCCACTGCCGTAAGCATCAATCTTTCTAAATTTCCATGCCACATCACCGTCCTTGCCATTAAATCTCTCTTCTGAGGAGTTCCTACTCCCTTGTCTCGGAGATGTCATCTCCAAGGGACCAACTGGGCCAGAGGGAAGCCTCTTTCCTTTGCCCTTCACTTGACGTGAAGACGCCGAGCTGGATCCAACCACATCTTTGCCCTTGGAAGATGGTTTCTTAGATGGGACTTTTCGCCTCACCCGAGGTGGAGTGGGTTAAGGCCCAACAACATGACCTTGCCTCTTTTTCGTGCAATCTTTCATAGCACGAGGCAATAGCTCTTGATCCATCTCGACCTCAAAGTCGGAGATGCTCGTTTGAGTTCAACATTATCCTGACAAAGAGGAGATGTACGACATAGATAAGAATTGGTGGCAAGAGATGGAATTGAGTCGAGGTGTGCTAGGGTTTTAGTTAGCAACCATCGGACTTGTCCGTTGTTCAGGTGCGGACTAGTCTAGAGTACTGGACTTTTCTGCATTGATAACAGACTAGTCCGGTATGCGGCTGCTTAAACCCTAGCCAAATCAAATCGTGGAGTTTCTCAATGCAAAAGTGAGGTAGTGTAGATGGAATACAAACAGGGAAGCATGTATTGACAAGAGGAATCAAGCTATTTGAGCAACATCAAAGGAAATTGAAGAGTTAGGGTTTGGTGAGAAAAATTATCAAATCTTTGATTCAAGGGGGTTTGAAGTGTTGTTGGAGTGGATTAGTCCAATGTTTTTGATCTCCATGCAATGTAGATCGATTCCCGTGGAGATTTGAGGGGATCTGATGGAGGACTCGCAAAATCGCCTTGGGAGCACTTGAGTGAGGAGAGAGAACGCCATGGAGGTTGTGAGGAAGAAGAAGGATAGGTCTGCGCTGGTCCTAAGCGGTTATGGAGTCGAAATACCGGACTAGTCCGTGGTCAGACCGGACTAGTCTGGACTAGCAGACACTCCGCGGACTAGTCTGCAATGGGCGGACTAGTCCGGGGTAACCATGGACTAGTCCGTGGTCACCTGGACAAAAAATTATATAGACCTTTTGTATATATCCGAGGGTGCCTAAAAGAAATAGGAGACAAAAACACACAAATATTCTTGATGAATATGATCAATAAACATACAACAATCAAGGTATGACCATAATTCATCAAGATCAAATAATTAACATAGTTTTTTAGAGAAAATAGAGAAAGATGATTTTTCAACATAATCAACTTGATTTTGAAGATGGCATACAAATATGCAAGTTTTCAAGCCATGTTCCGAGCATCGAGGATATTTAGTTCATTTCAAAGCTCACAAAAGCGTTTTTCATCAAGTGGCTTGGTGAAGATATCAGCTAGTTGTTTCTCAATTTTGACATGGGAAATGGCTATGTCTCCTTTAATTGAATGGTCTCTCAAAAAGTGATGCCGGATATCAATGTGCTTGGTTCTAGAGTGCTCAACAGGGGTATGGGCAATTTTAATTGCACTCTCATTATCACAAAGGAGCGGAATACGGTTCATACTATAACCGTAGTCCCTTAGAGTTTGTTGCATCCAAAAGATTTGTGCACAACAACTCCCGACTGCAACATAGTCCGGTTCGGCTGTGGACAAGGCAATAGAATTTTGTTTCTTGGAGGACCACAAAACTAAGGACCTTCCCAGGAGCTGGCAAGTTCCTGAGGTACTTTTTCTATCTACCTTGCATCTAGCATAATCTGCATTGGAGTATCCAATGAGATTGAACTTTGAGCCTTTAGGATACCAAATGGCTAGGTTGGGTGTATGAACTAAATATCGCAAGATCCTTTTTACGGATGCCAAATGACATTCCTTAGGATTGGCTTGAAATCTTGCACACATACATACACTCAACATGATATCAGACCTAGATGGACATAAATAAAGTAAATAACCAATCATGGAGCAATATACCTTTTGATCCACGTTAGGTCCATCTTCATTGAGGTCTAAGTGTCCATTTGTCGCCATGGGAGTCTTTATGGGCTTCACTTTGTCCATACCAAATTTCTTGAGAATGTCTTGAGTGTACTTTGTTTGGCTTATGAAAGTTCCTTCCTTTAGTTGTTTCACTTGGAATCCCAAGAAGTATCTCAACTCTCCCATCATGGACATCTCGAATCTATTTGTCAAGATTTTACTATATTCTTGACAAAAAGATTTGTTAGTTGAAACATATATGATATCATCAACATAGATTTGACAAATGAATAAATCATCATCAAAGTGCTTGGTAAACAAAGTGTAATCAGCTTTACCAATTTGAAGCCATTTTCAATCAAAAAATCTCCAAGGCACTCATACCAAGCTCTAGGAGCTTGTTTGAGGCCATAGAGAGCCTTACACAGTTTGAATACATGGTCGGGGAATTCTTGATCTTCAAACCCAGGGGGTTGCTCCACGTACACCTCCTCCTTGATCGGTCCGTTGAGGAAGGCGCTTTTGATGTCCATTTGATATAGCTTGAAATCATGGTGAGTAGCATATGCAAGCAGTATACGAATTGATTGAAGCCTAGCTACAGGAGCAAAAGTCTCGTTGAAATCCAAACCTTTGACTTGTGAGTAACCTTTGGCCACAAGTCATGCCTTGTTCCTTGTCACCACTCCGTGTTCGTCTTGCTTGTTGCGGAAGACCCATTTAGTGCCAACGATGTGGAACTTGGGTCTTTCAACAAGTTCCCATACTTAATTCCTCTTGAAGTTGTTCAATTCTTCTTGCATCGCCATCACCCAGTCGGGGTCTTTTAATGCATCTTCAACCCTGTGTGGCTCCAAAGAGGATACAAAAGAATAGTATTCACAAAAATTTGGTATACGAGATCGAGTTGTCACTCCCTTTTGTATATCACCAATTATGTTGTCGATGGGGTGATCTCTTTGTATGCTTTGGTGCACTCTTGGATGTGGCACTTGTGGTCTTGAGTCTTCATTATCATCATCTTCTTCGTCTCCCCCTGGATAGTTGCCCTCATTGCTGTTTTGATTATCTCGATCTCCTTCAGGTTGATCTTGTGTGGAAGCTCCCCCTTGATCGTTTTCCTCCGTTTGTGGTTCATCTTCTTCATTCGGATTTTGAGGTGGTTCTTGTGGTCGAATATCGCCCAACGCCATTCTTCTCAATGCTTGACATGGAACTTCTTTTTGATCTATTACACATTGGTCAACTTGCTCCACTTGGGAGCCATTAGTTTCATCAAACACTATGTCACGTGCTACTTCAACAACTCTAGAGGCTTTGTTGAAGACACGATAAGCGTAGGAGTTCGAATCATAGCCAATCCAGAAACCTTCATCGGACTTCAAAGAAAACTTCAAAGCCCTAGGCTTCTTGTTGAGAATATAGCATTTTAAACCAAAAACTTGAAAGTATGAAATATTGGGTTTGTTACCGGTGAGTAGTTCATATGAGGTTCTCTTGAGTAGACGATGAAGATATAATCGGTTTATGGTGTGACAAGCAGTGTTAACCGCTTCAGCCCAAAACCGGTACAAAGTCTTGTATTCATCGAGCATTGTCCTCGCCATCTCAATGAGTGTTCAGTTCTTCCTTTCAGCTACTCCGTTTTGTTGATGAGAATATGGTGCTGAAAATTCATGCTTTATCCCTTCCTCATCTAGATACTCCTCAACTTCATATGTTCTTGATATTCAATGAGAATTCATTTTGAGCTCAACTAAGAAACTTCTTGAGTGTTCCTTGAGTTTCTAACTTATCATGCAAAAAGAAAACCCTCGTGAAGCGTGAAAAATCATCGACAATGACTAAACCATATTTGTTACCACCGATGCTTATGCAAGCAATTTGACCAAATAGGTCCATGTGAAGGAGCACGAGCGATCTTGTTGTAGTCATGACATTCTTCGTGGGATGAGGTACTCCTACTTGCTTCCCGGCTTAGCACGCGCTACAAGGTCTGTATTTCTCAAAAACAACATCCTCTAAACCTCGAATGTGATCGCCTTTTAGAAGTTTTTGTAGATTCCTCATACCAACATGTGCCAGCCGTCTATGCCACAGCCAACCCATGTTAGTTTTTGCAATCAAGCATGTGTCAAGTTCGGCTTTATCTTTGTTGAAGTCAACTAGATAAAGTTTTCCCTTTAACACACCCTTGAATGCAATAGAGTTATCACTCCTTCTAGAGACGGTCACACCCTCATTAGTGAATAAACAATTATAACCTTTGTCACATAATTGAGATATGGACAAGAGGTTATAATCTAAGGAGTCAACATGTAAAACATGAGAAAGTGTATGCTGTGATGAAATTGCAATTTTACTGGGACCTCCTTGACTATTATCACCAAAATAGGGGGCTTCGCTTGAGTCTTCATTTTGTTCATATTCCACGAACATTCTTCTTTCTCCAGTCATGTGATTTGTGCATCCACTATCTAGCACCCATTTTGCTCCACCGGATGAATAAGCCTGCAAAAAGAAATTATGCTTTGGTTTTAGGTACCCAAGCTTGCTTGGGTCCTTTGAGGTTAGTCACTAGTGATTTGGGCACCCACACATGAGACTTGGTGTTCTCATGACGTGGCCCAACATACTTAGCATAAGATTTTCCATAACCATTTTTCATAAGCACATATGAAGCATCAAAAGTTCTAAACAAGATTTGTTGTCCATATGAGTTTACAATGTTCAATTTATCAAAGTTATTATGTTTTCCAACTTGGGAAGAGTTTCCCTTGACAAAAGCAATGCGATCCTTGTTATTCTTGTAGCTTCTAGCATTTTTCTTTTCAAAATAAGAGTACCCAATGCCATATTTAACATTAGGAGGTCTTGTGACCAAGTATGCACTGTGTGCATACTTGACCTTCTCCTGTCGAACATGCCACTTTGGGAGGGATGCTTGTCTTTTGTCAAGTTTGAATTTTCTTTCAAGTTGGTGTTGTTTTTAGCACATGCACAAGTAATGACAGTTTCAGATTTTATATGTTGAGAAGGTGAGCTTGAAGAGGATGAAGAACCACTTTGCTTGAGTGACTCAACTTGTGTCTCAAGGATCTTGTTAACTTTGGTTAAGTTAGCAAGTTCATCCATGATAGTCACGTTTGAGTCTTTTAACTTCAAGCAAGCTTCCTTGCTTGAAGATAACTCAAGTTCCAGTGATTCACTTCGCTCCTTTTCAAGCTCAAGGAGCTTTTCAATCTTAAGATATTCCTCCTTTTGGAGAATGATCATATCCTCTTGGCGATCGATTAGCTCCTCCTTATCAACAAGCTTATCCATTAGAAATTTCATCTTAACAACAGTATTTTTATCTAATCCACTAAGCATATCTTCATCATCACTAGAATTATCAATATCACTAGTAAAATAAACTGAGGAGGAAGATTTAGATGTGACCTTTCTTTTTCCTTCCTTGGCCATTAGACATGCGTGGTCGGTGTCCTTGCTTGCGCCCATGGTTGGAAAAAGAATGGATTTATTGGTAGGCTTCTTGATGGCTATAGTGGCCATCTCCTCTTCTTCTTTAGATGAGGACTCATCATTGGAGTTCCACTCCTTCCCTTGATGTGTTTGGCCATATTTCTCCTTCTTTTTGAATACCTTCTTTTGTTGACGCTTGTTGTCTTTATTCTTCCTCTTGTTGTCTTCATGTGGACAGTCAACTATGAAGTGATCATACTCTCCACAATTATATCATGCACGTCTCATCTTGGGTCTTAGTTTGTCCCTATGTCTTCCTTCATTGGATCTACCACCCTTTCTTCTTCTCATCATTTTCTTGAACTTCCTCATGAAAAAGATCACGTCTTCTTCATCGACATCACTGCTTTCATCATCTCCATCATCTTCTTCATGAGCCTCTCGAGCTTCTTTTGATACCGACTTGCAGGTTGCTTTTAGACCAACCCCTTTCTTCTTTGTCGAGGTAAGATCGGCAAGTCCCTTGACATGCTTGGCTTCTTTCTCCATCATTTCGAAGTTGATGATCTTGCCAAGAAGTTCGTCCGGGGTCATTTTTTGATACCCTGGCTCTAATCATAGAGCAAAGCGTCAAGTTCTGGGGAATGAATGCCCTAAGAATTAGTTTCACTGCTTCATGATCTGTCCACTTCTTGCCCCCATATGCTCAGACCTTGTTGACAAAAGACTTCAGTCTATTGTACATATCTTGAGGTGATTCATCTTCTTCTGTAGTAAATCTTCCCAATTCACCTTCAATCATCTCAATTTTAGCTTCGCGCACATGACGGTCACCTTCATGTGTGGTTTTGAGAGTATCCCAGATTTCCTTGGCAATATCGGGTCCATCCACCTTGGTGAACTCGTCTCGGCTCAATGATGATGTAATCACAGCCGCGACTTGAGCATTTCGATGAATGGCTTGTTCTTGACTTGGAGTTAGCTCTTCATCATCATCTAGAATATCTATCCCCGTGCACACTATATGCCAAAGACTTGGGTTAAGACATATACGGTGCATTTTCATATTTTGTCTCCACATTGAATAGTCATTTCCGTCAAAGTAAGGTGCTTTGCCTAAAGGAATTGATAAGGAATGACTATTGTGAGAATTTAGACGTTCATAGTTAAAAGGATATTGGGAGTAGTCTGTGTTACTACTCCCCTTCGCCTTCTCATCTTGAATCTTCTTCTTCCCTTTTGGAGATAGTGCCTTCTTCCACAAAAGAGCCTTGAGTTCAAGCATCTCCTCATCATCGTCTTCACAGTCTTGAATGGTGTCGAGGATTTTCTCCAGCTTTTTGTTCTTTTCATCATCACCGTTTTCGTTGTTGAAGCTCTTATGTACATCCTTGGTGTCCGTCATCATCTCTTCAAGCGGTCTCTTTTGAAGAGTTTTGCTCTGATACCAATCAAATGTAGCCTAGAGGGGGGTGAATAGGCTTTTTGAACTTTTGTCGAACCCTGAAACACTTAACAAATAGATCAAGTACGGGGAGGCCGGACTAGTCTGTTATGGTGCGGACTAGTCTGATGTGCATGGACTAGAAGATCAAAGCAAATCTATAATTCTACTTCTAGGAATCTATGCAGCGGAAATCAATTGACAAGTCAAGTGTATTGAGACAATGAAACAATATATTGCAATAATCAAGTTTGATACAAAGTTTCAATGTGAATTGTTCAATACTATGCAAACCGTATAATATGATGAAAAGTAAACAAGAACACGCGAGACACAAGATTTATCCCGAGGTTTGATTCCATGGAGGAATCTACATCCCTGTTGTGGAGTCCATGGAGGACTGGGTCTTCACTAACCCTTCCCTCGTTGAATCGCCACGGAGGCCGATTCTGAGTCACTAATACAGGGGTAAATAACTTGTTCAAGGGGCTTTCTCACAAGTTGAGGGCTCCCCAAGAATTACAACAATGAACACCACCAAACACACTCAAAAGATGAACACTAAACAATGAGAGTGTGCGAGAGATCAAACCCAAGAGCTCAAGATCATGTAGAACAAGTTCTCTCCTTTGTCCAATCCCTAATCCTCAAAGATTTGATCCTTTTAGGTTTAGAATGAGTGGATAGATGTATTTTTGGGCTCTTGGAAGGTGTGACGGCGCAGGGAGTCGAGAGAGGGTGTTGTATGGCCATAAACCTCTATTTATATTAGGGTTTCCAAATGTTACCGTTAGGGTTTGCAAAGTTCGGACGAGTTCATGGTGGACACCGGACTAGTATGGTGTGTGGTGTGTGGAAAATACTAAGTGTTGATGGATACCGAACTAGTCCGTTAAGGTGCGGACTAATCTGATCTGGGCACAAAAACTTTTCGAACTAGTCTAGTTGATACCGGACTTGTCCAATGTGGTGAACACTGTGTAGAACTGAGGACAAATCCGCATTTGGAGGGACTTGTCCGATTTTAGTCAGAGAGTTTTCAGACTAGTCCGGTGGATATCGGACTTGTCCGATGTTGTGAAAGATTGTAGGGCTAAGGACAAGTCTGCACTTGGAGAACTTGTCCGATTTTAGTCAGAGGATTATCGGACTAGTCTGGGTTATATCGGACTTGTCCGGTGTTGTGCAAATGCAAAGTGTTGCAGACTAGTCCACACTGGGTGGGGGGGGGGGGTGACTTGTTCGTTTTTAGTCAGAGAGATATCGGACTAGTCCGGTTGATATCGGACTAGTCCGCACATGCTGATTTTTATACAGTGAGTGTAATCTCTTTCACTTGAGCTCTTGGGGTGCGTTTCTCCAACACACTCCATACAAAATAATTCTAATCTTTTCAGCTCTTGAGCTCTTTTCTGTTTAGATCCTCATTTTCCTTTCTTTTTGTGCTTTCTTCCTAATTGCTTTAAAACTTGCGCTAATCTCAACAATTATGTTAGGATCTCATTTGTTTGTCATTAATCAACTAAAACCGACAAGGGATGCCTAGATGCACTTTCAATAGATGAAGCATCGAGGGAGATGGGATTGAGACCCACATAAAGTCATATCATAGTGGTAACTCACCCTTTATGATAGGAGATCCCGTGAATTATGGTGTTGAAACAAACTATTGATTGGCTGAGAGGAGAGTACATATGTACAAATCAGACTCCGTTGAAGATGCATTACTCTCCTATTCTGCATGGCAGGCTGGTTATATCTTAATGTATTCCGAGTGGCTTGTATAAGCAGAGATGTTGACCTACAGAATATCTCCTGAGGAATACACCTATATGAGCTCGACTTCTAGTCACAATCTATGAGAATGGGTGATCTCTAGATGCTCATGAAAAAAGCCAGGGAGTATAACTCATACGCTCCAAACCGAGGGAATGCTTCTGGCAGTCTAGTATCAGCTAAGATGTTGATGAAACTCATTCGCACAAAACTGTCAATTCAAGGCATAGTCCATTATTTAGTTGTGGATGAGTGTAAATCACTGTTCTAGATGGATGTTCAACCTAACAGTCTCCATTGAAATGCTAATATATCAAACAACAGTAAAACTGAGAGTATTTCTATATGCCTTGAAATTTGGTGGGGATTGTTAGATATTTAGGTATTGGACCCATTTATTTAATTTAATCAAATGAATTTATAGGCATATGAGAAATACTAGGAGGTTGGATCCGGAGCCGCAAGACGTGTGGCAGCACCGATCCTCTCCTCAGCGGGGAAGTTGGGTCCGGAGCCGCGGGACGCGTGGCAGCACCGGACCTCTCCTCGGCGGAGAAGTTGGGTCCAGAGCCGCGGGACGCGTGGCAGCATCGGACCTCTCGTCAGCGGGGAAGTTGGGTCCGAAGCTGCGGGACGCATGGCAGCACCGGATCTCTCCTCAGGGGGAGGTTGGATCCAGAGCTGCGGGACATGTGGTAGCCTCTGGGTACCACCCATCGTGGGAGGTCTGAAATGCCTTTTAGTGATGTCAATCAGTCCAACATACTTATGACTAGTAACGAACACATTTATGGATGAATCAAAATGAACATGTTAATGGTTGAGTCATAACTGACACATTAATGTTGAGTCATAACTGACATACTTATGGCTAGTAACGGACGCGTTAATAGCTGATTTGTAATGGCTGAATTGATGAACGTTTTAAAGATTTAATGGCATTTATTCACCCTCTCAATCCTGGAGACTATATAAGATGGGCCCCCTCGCACTATGAGATACAAGAGAAGAACCTATTCCCTCATCCTCCAAAAATATTTCACTCTTGCGCGCACGAGAAATGGAGTGACCAGGCCTCCGAAATCGATGCTCTCTTGAGGTCCTGCCGCGGGATAGAGGTCGAATACGATTTTTGGGGAACACGTTCGCGTGACTGCTCGACGTGTTGTTCGTGCTCATGTATGACTACATCAACTCCAAGCTCGTCTACGACTACTTCACATGTTCGTGGACGATATCTGCACTGCACCAACGATCTTCACTGCACAATGAAAGATCGACTACATCGAACAGCCCAACATGTCAACTGTTGGGAAGGGCGCCACCGGTGCCTCCGGTACTGGTCCCGCCTCTAGGTATAATACTGAGACTCTTATTTTAGCTTTAGTAATTTTGATCATTACTATTGCTAATACGAAGAGCATAAGATCAATTACATTTGTCATGATTTATACCATATTATGGATTAACATAAGTCGAACAATTCCTAATTTTCAACATGTTACACTTTCCTCCTCTTATCCTTAGGGTTTCGCTATTGAGTAAACAGATACTCCCTATGTTCCTAATTACTTGATGTTTAAGACAAGTTTCTTAGTTCAAAATGAACTAAACAATTTATCATAAATGTCAAATAATTAGGAACAGAGGAAGTAAATAAGTTACACCAGGTACAATCTCTCAGAATCTAAGCATATTCCCTAGTGGTGAACCTTCACAAGCGCTTAAGATGCGATTTCTTGCTGATGTCCCCATCCGGCTTGCGCCCTTTATCTGTGCCGACTTCCTATTGCACCCACCTCCGGACATGACCACGTGGTCGGTCTTCATGTTGGGCCATCGTTGGCTTTCCCTAACAAGAACTACACCACAAATATATCGCGTGAGAAAGTATTGGAAACTGAAAACCGACGAGCTTTACTCCTGTTATAACATTTATACCCAGGGTAACACACCACCTCTGCATTATGGACCAGTCTATCTGGATACTTCTGTTGTTGATCTACCAATCGTTAAGAGAGATAATTAAGCCACAATCCGTTAGCTACTGCACAAAAAATGCTGCATCATTGCTGCTTATACGTTCCACAAATCGAAAATGGCTTGCATGGTTCCGATCCTTTTCATGCGACCCTACTAGTAGCTCTAGCTAGTTGCGCAGACGCTGCGTGATCCGGATTGCAGCACCCCCCCCCCCCCCCCCCCCCCCGTTCGTTTCGCACGCCCGTTCGCCCATGTAGACCCCTGGGCATCTCAGATGTCACCGTGCTGTGTGTACGTGTTAAGCGGAATCAAATCCTTCCGCTGCGCCTGACAGAGGGAGGCAGCCGATGATGGAGATAGATCCTTCTCATCTCGTCTCCATTATTTCGATGTCGACCTAGCCGATTCATTTGTCCCCCCTCCATGATTATAAAGTTCATTCAAAGACTCATATGCCTCCGCCACTTCGTGCCTCCTTGACAAACTTGACGGGCTTGAATAGATGCAAAAGGCTTCACTGCTCCCGATCTCTACTACCATGCGTACTCCCGCCACATGGTCGCATGTTATTGGCTCTTGATGTCAAGTCAAATAATCTAGTGTGATGCTTAAAAAAGTACCTACACTGCATCCATCTAGCTTCTGGCATGCATGAAATAATCATCGGTCAACAATGAGTCACACCTTTAATTTAGCCTACTTTTCTCTCTGAATTGCCCATTGTTCTTGTGAAAAAAACATAGTTCATGAAAGAAAATCATACATATACAGCAAGTACAAAAATAATTTGCAAATTTATTTTCTACATCCAACCATATTGTTGTAGATAGTACTCCCTTTGTTTTGTTTTGTTTTGTTTTGTTTTGTTTTGTTTTGACGTTGGGTAAACTAAAACTAGTTCTCCCAACATCAAATATAAACAGAACAGATGGATTATATATGTACATGCACTTCTGCCACAAATAATAATATTACAGATTTCAAAATATTACAAAACCATATAGTCACCTATAATCAGTAACATTAATTAAGTTGTAATATATGGGATCTAAGCACCACCATCAGTCCCAAAGGTCCAGAACTCCAGATGCAGGCATGCCGCTGTCCTTGATAGTCTTCAATTCTATTGTTATTTCTCTGGTCATATCTCAGAATCCTAAATTATTCAACCCACAAACTTTTTGAGGTGCATCAATCAATGTTGACATCTTATTCCCATGAACCGGGGGGGGGGGGGGTAACTAAGAAGGGCAAGTCAACCGAGGTCGTCTGAGGATAGTGTAGCCGTATTATGATCGAATTCCTCTTTATTATACCGGACAATAATGCACGTGCACTACAGGAGAATTGACATATAGAGGCGATTTCTTTAAAATACATTGTGAAATTGGAAATTACTATTCTGCCCCTATGATCAAATCTGAAATATATTGTATTTCAACAAAAAATGGTATTTCAAAGTATATCAAAAAGTTGTTAATCATATTTGAAACTCTAAGTTACCACTGTTTGGGCCAAATAACTAGCAAATTTTTTTGAGAAGTTAGATCGAATGACCAAGGGCACAACTATCTTTTTAACAATGATTTAATGTTGTTCACAAGCATTGACGGGGTAGTGTCATTCATGATTTCCATTTAAAAAAAGGGTCCAATGAGAAAAGTTGAAAAAGGGGTCAAATTGGTAATTTTGCCTAAAAATAGGGTCAATAGAGGAATTGACCCTAATACCATAGTTTAGAAATTACTATCATTCTAGCTATACATCTGGACAAGCGTAGAAAAAATAAATATTTTTTAAAAAAGTAAGAATAATAATTCTAACTGATGTTAGAGTAACTTGTGGCATGTTTGAATAGGAGCGAGTACTTAATTAGTTCATTCTATTTAATGAAACTCTTAAAAGTTACCTTGACCAAAATATCGGGAAGGACTAGCTCGAGTATACACGAAGTGCCGCGGTTATTAGAGCATCAAGTTGGAACATGATTTTTTCCCCTCCAGCTAAAAGCTACCACTATTCAGGGTTTGATCAATCCTGACTTCAACATGATAGTGTGGACAGGGCCTTTAGTTTTGATTCCCTGAACATACACTCAAACAGATTCCCTGGCATGCCGGGCTCTATATCTACATAGATATATATTGTATTTGTTCCCCAATTTACTTAAGGTTCAAAGGTGTGGGCTATTTGCGGCTTTCAGCAGCATGTGATGCGGCAGATCGATCCTGCTTGATAACGAAGCATAAAAGGAGTGAAAGAACCATTTCATTATGGAGAGTGATATCTAAAAAGGAGATTAGCATGTTGATTCCCATTCTTTGCAACAAAAAATATAGATAGAGAGCGTGCAAAACGCCCAAACCCAAAGAACAGAATGATTATTATCCATAATAATTAAGGCAAACAAGCGAAAGATCTGCCATTCTTGATCAGGTATAAAGTGAAAATTATTAGTTAGAGCCTTTGTGTTTAGCTATCTAGTTATTATCGTCTTATTCTAGACTATAAGTTCTGAGTGTTTGTATTTGTATTCATTTGTAATAAGCTGATCATAATACTTCTTTAAAAGAGTGAGCCTCGGAACTTTATTCATCATCTAAAAAATCTTCTGTCGGACGACCCATGCGCCTCCGAAATTAGTCTACCAGAAGTCCTAACTGTCCCATGTTAGAATCAAAAAGGGAGCCCGAAGATCAAATAGCCACTAAATCATCTCAAATTACATAGAGAAATCTGATTACAAGATGAACATCAAGTGCTATCTCTCAAATAGCACAAGAACATCAATAATACCTTCACTTCCATCTTTGTTGTTGCTTGACGCTGCAGCCATCAAGCCAACAAGGCGAGGCTGCAAGTAGAACGACGACGGGAGGCATTTCCCCTTGTTCTTCTCTTGGTATTGTTGATCGGATTCTGAGAATTGAGAGAGTTCTTGTGTCTAATGTGTATTCACAACACCACACCCAATCATACACATAACCCTCTCCTTATTTATGACCAAGAGACACAAGAGGGGGCCTCCCACCCTTAGAGACAGTTAAATCCCCCAATCAGGGACATAATTGTCGGTGGGTTGTGTCCTTTCAATTAGAACACATGTTATTTTCGAGTTCAAACTGACATTAACTAAAAAGACCGGACTAGTCCGGTCAAGGTCCGGACTAGTCCGATATCCTTACTGGACAATATCGGACTAGTCTGGTCTTATATCGGACTAGTCCAGACCGGACTAGTCTGGTAGTTCCAACATTCTCCCCCTTGAACTCGAAACTGAAACTTACCAACTTACTTAATACTAAACTTAGTGTCCACTTTTTCATGCTTGACATATAGGGCACAATGCATCACAACAATCATTTACGTATTGTTGGACTCGAGGACCACAATGCATCTCACACTTAAAAATGAACCTAACTCTTATTTGGCCCCTAAATATCAAGTGATCATAGGTTCTTCCTTAAACCCATGCTAGCCACGTGTTCACTGAACACGTTGGGTGGAAGACCTTTTGTAAGCGGATCTGCAAACATTCGCTTGGTACTAATTTGCTCAATAATCATGACTTAATATGATCCTAGAGTTACTCCTTTACAACACATACCTTATGTCAATATGTTTGGCATCACATATGACTTGTTGTCTCTAGAGTACAAAAAACTTAAGTGGTTTAATGCTGTCAACCACTCACAATTCGGGTTTACTTACTGTGTCTGCTCGGTGGTCTCATTTATAATATATATTTGGTATGCATCATACATGATGCAGTGACCCTAAATTAGGAGCTTTTTCCACAATAAAGCTCCATTATGCGAGTGTTGATTACTGATGTGGATTTACTACACATCTCGCACAAACTGAGTCTTAGTAAGTCATTATTCCAATGACTTAATCTTATACTTAACTTACCATGAGACTTTAATACTTGCAAAACTGCAAGTAATACTTATTTCCATCCAGTCATCTGTATTGGACTTACTTATGCCAAAATTAACCCGATACTTAAACTTTGTCAAGGTAACTTAGGAATTGAGCAAAACTTAAAACTTCTGACAGTAAGAAGTTTTGGAACCGATTCTTATTAAGTCGAACTCTTATTGGTTCCATACTTACCAACCTTGTCTCATTAGAGCAGACTAAGATTTATTTTCATGCATACCGTACTTTCTAAGTACGCTCCTTAAGTATGCCTTTTGCACTGAACTTAATACCCCTTTATACTATCTCGGTGAATTTCTATGCCCAGTATATAGAATGCTTCACCAAGATATTTCATATCAAAATTAGAAGACAAGAACTTCTTAGTTTCTGATAGTAGATTGACATCACTACTTGCAAGTAGTATATCATCTACATAAAGCACGAGAAAAATAAATTTCTCGTTCTTAAACTTAGCATAAATGCATCTGTCCTCCTCATTTTCTTTAAACCCAAACTTTCTTACAATCTCATCGAACTTGAGATACCACTGTCTTAATGCTTGTTTATGTCCATAAATGGACTTTCTTAAGTGGCATCTCATATATTCCTTACTCTTAATAACAAAACCTTTTGGTTGTGTCATATAGACGTTCTCATATAGATCACCATTGAGAAACACTGTCTTTACATCCATCTGATGTAATTCTAAATTGCAATGTGCAACTAATGCCATAATGATTCTGAACGAATCCTTACCTGAGACAGGTGAAAATGTCTCATTATAATCAATCCCTTCTCTTTGAGTGAAGCCTTTTGCAACAAGTCTGGCCTTAAACTTATCAATATTCCCTTTGGAGTCACGTTTAATTTTGTAGAACCATTTACAACCTACTGTTTTGGCTCCATTAAGAATCTCAACTAAATCCCAGACTTTGTTTGTTTCCATAGACCTCATTTCATCCTCCATGACTTTACACCATTCAGATGTTTGAGGACTTCTTATAGCTTCTTCAAATGTGGTGGGATCACCCTCCACTTGAATTACCTCACTTAAATAGATCTCATAATCGTGCGAAATGGCCGATTCTCTTTCTCTTTGAGATCTTCTTAATTGCACATTATCCTCATTTTGAGGCTGTTGTTGCTCTTCATTATTATTGACAACGAGCTGAGAATGTTCAACCTTTCTTAATAATTCTGTTGTCAATGGAGAACAAACAACAGGTGTTGAATCATTACCAATAGACACTGATGATTCAACAACAGTAGGTAATGAGAAATATGGTTCTTGAATCATAGGAGTGGGTACATAAACCCACTTTTCTTCAAGATTAATTTCTCGTCTTACCGTACTCCACCTGATAATGGCATCCTCTAAAAAGACGACATGCCTTGTTTCTACAAACTTTGTATATCGTTCTGGACAATAGAAACGATATCCCTTACTCTTTTTTGCATAGCCAATAAAATGGCAACTTACTGTCTTAGAATCTAACTTACCAATGTTTGGGTTAACAATTTTGCCTCAGCAGGACAGCCCTATATATGCATATAACTTAATGAGGGCTTACGTCCTGTCCACAATTCATACGGTGTTTTAGGCACCGACTTAGTAGGAACCCGATTTAGCACATGAATGGCGGTTTTTAATGCCTCCATCCATAAGCTAACCGATAAATCTGATTGTCTTAACATGGATATAACCATATCCATTAGCGTACGGTTGCGCCGTTCCGCTACTCCATTTTGCTGAGGCTCGCCTGGTGTGAAATACTGGGCGACTATGCCATTTTCCTGTAGGAACCGAGCAAACGGTCTAGGAACTTGGCCATATGGGGTATGATGACCGTAATACTCACCACCACGATCGGATTTTACCACTTTAATCTTAATATTGTGCTGATTTTCAACTTCAGCCTTAATATTTTAAATTTATCCAACGCTTCAGAGCGTTCTTTAATTGGATAAATATGGCCGTAGTGAGAATAATCTTCCGTGAAGGTTATGAACGAATCAAAACCATCAACAGATACTACAACAAATGGACCACAAATGTCCAAAATTCCCGCACTGCATATGGCACCATTTCTTACTTTTCTTAGTCTATGCATTCTTCTGAATCTAAAAAATCCGAATGAGAAAGAATCGATTGTGAAATCATTTGTTCAATTCTCCCCCTCGAAGTATGGCCTAAGTGATAATGCCATAATTTCAAAAATATTTCGGAATTGATTCTCTTACTCTTACTCTGATGTGAGGAAAACTGATTGTCGTTTACAACACCATTTAAGGAAGCATATGCATTCCTTCTGATGGTGACCTTTGTCTTAAACAAAAGTGTCACTGATATTTCTCTATTTTCCCATCCTTACGTTAAGGATAGCTTTGTAGAGCCTTACCCTTATCTTTATCATGGTGAGAAGAACCATGATACTAAAAAAATTGCTTAGAAGAATAATTCTTCTTAGCCTTACTTTTTCCCTTCATGTAATTAATAGCATCATTACCATGAAGAGACTTAATCCTCTCTTCTTCTTGAACATACATAGCCATGAGTTTTTCTATATTCCATAGTTCAGACTGAGAGTCATAGTTGATGACAAATGTCTCAAATTCCTTTAGAAGTGAGGCAAAAATGAGATGCACAATGAACTCATCTTTAATCCCCAAATCCATAGGCTTAAGTTTTGCTGCCATATTTGTCATCCTTAAAATGTGCTCTCGCACATCACCTCCATAATACTTTTCAGTGTCAAGTCTCTTGATAAAAGTACTTGCTGTTGACTTAGAAGAACCAGTAAACTGATTCTCAATCTTTTGGAGGTACTCAATGGCAGTCTCACATTCAGGGATTGCTTCCCGAATAATTTCAGTGATGGTGCCCTTAATAACCATCAAACATTTCCTGTTTGATTGTTTCCGCTTAATTTTGGCTATATCACAAGCCAATAGCTTATTAGTACAACCCTTTGTCCTCACAACAAAGGTTTCCTGAGTTTTATCAACTTTTCTTACTGGAGCCATCGGCTCAACTGAACATGGAGTTGTGAGAGTCAAGTCCATCTCGGAGACTGTAAAACAATCTCCAACTTTTCTCTCCATCTCCCATAATTTCTTACATTGATTGGATCAATGAAAGCAATAAAACTCAGTGCTGAATTCTCATTGGAGGAAACTTCTTAATAAAAAATGAGATCATAAGTGAATGCATAGATATTAATCATAAGATAATGTTGAGTTTTATCTTTCACTTAGGTTACTTTACCAAAACTCAACATTTGAGAATAACTGAAAATCAACATAGTAATTTATCTTTCGCTTTGGTTACTCAACCAAATTACTATGTTCTTACAAAAAGAATGTCATTAATGCCTTTCGCTTTTGTTACTCAGCCAATAACGACATTAAAACTTAACATTGAAGAACAACTGAAATACATAGTAATTTATCTTTCGCTTTGGTTAATCGACCAAATTACTATGTACTTAGAAAGAAAAAAGTCATTAATGCCTTTCGCTTTGGTTACTCGGACAATAATGACATTAATATAACTTAAAATCATGACAATTCTATTTTTCACTTTGGTTACTTAATAGAATTCCATGCAACTTAAATTGACATAGCAATTTATCTTTCACTTTGGTTACTCGACCAAATTGCTATGACAATAAACTTAATTCACAGCGGAAGCTTAATTAAATAAGCAAACTTAATTGTATAACACGGACTAGTCTGCACATGGCCGGACTAGTCTGAACTCTTACAGTGTGGTTTTCGAACTAGTCTGGTCCATACGCCGGACAAGTCCGACACTGATCCAAAAACATTTTTCCGTTCTTTATTGAACTTTTCGAGTTTGGTCCGTACTATTCCAGACTAGTACGACCAACCCCGGAAAAGTTTCATATAAAAAACCGGAAAATATCGAAATACCCAAAAGAGAATCTTAATCTCACCATCTTACCAAACCAACTTAATTTTTCACAATGGATTTCAATCCAAAGTGCTTAATTGGTTTTTCAATAAGATGAACGCGTCAAAACGCCCTGATCCGAGAAACCTATCCACTTAATTGTGGCACACCGGACTAGTCCGTCCCTTAGACCGGACAAGTTCAGACTTTCAAAACTTTCAGCGAAAAACTTCGATCAAAACTCAATTCGAAATGATTAGTGATCTAAACAGCTCTGATACCATTGTTAGAATCGAAAAGGGAGCCCGAAGATTAAATAGCCACTAAATCATCTTGAATTACATAGAGAAATCTGATTACAAGATGAACACCAAGTGCTATCTCTCAAATAGCACAAGAACATCAATAATACCTTCACTTCCATCTTTGTTGTTGCTTGACGATGCGGCCATCAAGCCAACAAGGCGAGACCGCAAGTAGAACGACGACGGGAGACGTTTCCCCTTGTTCTTCTCTTGGTATTGTTGATCGGATTCTGAGAATTGAGAGAGTTCTTGTGTCTAATGTGTATTCATAACACCACACCCAATCATACACATAACCCTCTCCTTATTTATGACCAAGAGACACAAGAGGGGGCCTCTCACCCTTAGAGACAGTTAAGTCCCCCGATCAGGGACATAATTGTCAGTGGGTTGTGTCTTTTCAATTAGAACACATGTTATTTTCGAGTTCAAATTGACATTAACTGAAAAGACCGGACTAGTCTGGTCAAGGTCCGGACTAGTCCGATATCCTTACTGTACAATATCGGACTAGTCTTGTCTTATATCAGACTAATCCGGACCGTAGTTCTAACATCCCAAAGATTTCACGATCGAGATAGGAGGACCAATGGGTGGTCATGACAGTTGATGGATAGCTGTTGACAAATAGAAAATGGATGGACGTCGTGGTGGTGAGAAGAAGATGATGCCCTATGCGGGCGACACGAGCACTGTGAATCTACGTGCGTGGCGTGGGCATGGAATGGCGGTGGACCCCGTTGACCTATCCATGTCCTCGTTCTTCTCCTGCTCCTTGATCCCTTGCGGTCAATAATCTAATCTCCATTATTGCTGCAACATATATTATTCCTTGATCCCTGAGTAGATGGAAATGTGTGATGAGAGTGGTGCATGCAAGAGCTGAGCGATGCAACTCCCACATGAACAGAGAGTAGCATTCCTATGCGGTCCAAGCTAGATTTTAAGGAGAACAGTTATAGTAGCTATGCAAAATCTTGGTTAACAATGAGTGGCTGTCCATGTTTAGGCTTTTTGTGCTGGAATAAATGGACTAGACTCAATAATTATTTCAGAATTAATTCCAATATATCTAAAAGACCCGTTAAGGCAAGAGTGGGTGGTGGTAAATCTTTAGTCCCACATGGAAAGTTGAAGGGAAGCAACCCCTATAAGGGAGGTTGTTCTTCCAGTCCATGAGTGAGAGAGAAGAGAGGGGTGACCCACGCTCCTACCCTCCTCTCTCGCTTGCCTCCCCACGCCATGCCAGCCGCGTCCCGTCCACACGCGCACGTTCGTGTGAATTCGAGCCGAGCCCAGATTTTATATTTTTGCAGGAAAAATTTAATTGGTCTTTGGGCTTCCGAGACTGAGTTTAAGTTGTTGGAGACGGACGCGTCTATGACTACGGAGTCAGATCTGATGCAGGTCCTCCGGATTGCAACCGAACCACCTCCGCGAGATTCTATAAAAATGGGCATGGCGGTGGGCAAATACACCCACGATCATATCGTTTCTCACGTTCGCAATCCTTGCGCTGCCGTCTAGTCTACTCCATTTTGAGTGTCGGCGTGCACCTTCGATCGAGAGAGCAGGTCTTCGGAACCGCTCGCCTTTGCGACCCTGCACCGGGAGAGGGTGAATAAGGTTTTTGGAAAGCGTTTCGCACGACTGTTCGCGTTCTTAATCACGGGTCGTCTACCGAGGAGATCGGGCGCTGCGGCCCAACGTGGCCACCAACGTCTGCAGCGGTTGTTCGTCGTCAGATCTACAGTGATTTCTCCAACTACAAATCAGTACGCGATATTTCTCGTCCTGTCTGTCTGTCAGTGTTAATCGATGTTGTTTTCCGCGTATTTTTCTAGAATTTTTCAGTAAATTGCCTTGTATTTTCTAACAATCCAAAAACTTTATTAGGAAATTTCCTGAGTTGAACATGATGACTTTAGCCGATGTACTGAGGCCCGAGAAATTCTCTGACGTGCACTTCAAGAGGTGGCAAGTTAAGGCCACACTCTGGCTCCAGTCACTTAAGATCTTCTTGGTAATCGAGGGCAGACCTCAAGGTCCTTTTTCTGTTGAATAACAAATGAAGTTCGAGGAAGCCAATTCTGCCCTGAGAAGATGTATCTTAAGTGTTATTAACAACAAACTCTGTGATGTTTATCTGACAGTCACAGATGGTAAGGAGCTCTGGGATGCACTTAATGCTAAGTAAGGTGTAGGCGGTGAACTGTATATCATGGAGAATTTTCATGACTACAAGATGGTTAATAACCGTCCCGTAGTTGAACAAGCTCATGAAATACAGTGTCTCGCGAGAGATCTCAACCTCCTTAAGTGTCTTTTAACCGGCAAGTTTGTGGCAGGGTGCATTATTGCAAAGTTACCTTTTTCATAGAGGAACTTCGCCACAGCTCTCAAACACAAGAGACAGGAAATAGCAGTTGAAAACCTAATAACATCTCTTGATGTTGAAGAGAAAGCTCGGGCTAAGGACGCTACTGAAAAGGGAGGTGAGGGTAAATCTAGCACCAATGCTAATATGGTTCAAAAATCAAATATCAAGAACAAAGGGAACAACAAGTCTCAATTCAAGCCAAACAAAACTACTGCTTTCAATAAGAAGAAGAAGAAGTCAAACAAAGTCAAAGATGGTTGCTGCTACGCCTGTGGGGAGCAGGGACATATTTCCATGGACTGTCCTGACAGGACAGTCTGCAGAGGGAAAAAGAATATCAACATCATGACGTCTAGCAATGCGAATGGGTACAATAATTCTTTTATTGTTCTTTCTATTTCTCAAACACCATCTTGGTTGTTTGATACGGGTGCTAATGTTCATGTATGTTCTGACATGTCGATGTTTACTTCTTACCAGTTCATCTGAGATTCCGCTGTCCTAATGGGGAATGGGTCACATGCTTCTGTTTATGGTTTTGGCACGATCGACTTGAAGTTCACTTCGAGAAAGATTGTCCAGCTGAAGAACGTGCAGCGTGTCCCTACTATGAACAAAAATCTTATTAGCGGCACCCTTCTATGAAGAGTTGGGTTTAAAGTAGTTTTAGAGTCCAATAAAATAGTTGTGTCGAAGCATGGATAATTTATTGGTAAAGGCTATGAATGCGGATGCTTGTTCCGCTTTTCTCTTTCAGAGTTTAATAATAAGTTAGCAAATCATATTTGTGACAGTATTAATGATGATGCCAGTGTTTGGCATTCTCGTTTATGTAACGTTAATTTTGGCTTAATGAATCGGCTAACTAGACTCAAATTAATTCCGTAATTCACCATTGCCAAAGGTTTTAAGTGTCATAGTTGTGTGCAATCAAAGCAACCTCGAAAGCCTCACAAGGCAGCTAAGGAGTGAAACTTGGCACCATGAGAACTCATACATTCTGATCTATACGAGATGAATGGTGTGTTGACAAAAGGTGGAAATAAATACTTTATGATATTAATAGATGATTCTACTAGATTCTGCTATGTTTACTTGTTGCAAACTAAAGATGAAGATTTAGACTACTTTGAAATCTGAAGTAGAAACTCAATTAGAGAGAAAGATCAAATGTCTTAGGTCAGATTGTGGTGACGATTATTTTCCCACAATATTTGATAATTTCTGTGAGGAACACGATATTATACATAAGAGAATGTCTCCCTATTCACCCCAGTCAAACGGGGTAGACGAGAGGAAAAACCGCACATTGAGTGACTTGGTGCATGTCATGTTAGACATATCCGGTTTATCTAAGGCATTGGGGGGAAGCTCTATTGACTTCATGTCGTGTCCTAAACTGTGCTCCAAACAAGAATAAAGAGAAAACCCCTTATGAGGAGTGGGTTGGAAGAAAACCATCACTTTCCTACTTGCGTACTTGGGATGTTTGGAAAATGTCAATATTCCAATTACCAAGAAATGCAAGATTGAACCAAAGACAGTGGATTGTGTCTTTCTAGGCTATGCTCATCAGAGAACCGAATATAGATTTTTAGTAGTTAAATTAGAGGTACCTGATATGCATGTTGATACTATTATGGGATCTCGTGATGCAACATTCTTTGAGAATATATTTCTTATGAAAGATATGCATAACACTGCTAGGATTTCTTCTGAAATTTGTCATGAATTTACCACAACTAGTGAGTTTCTTGATACACCATTTGAGAGTCTCTAAAAGAAGGAACACAATGAAATAACTCAGTCGAGTAAGAGATCATAGATTGCAAAATCCTTCGGTGATGATTTTATTGTGTACCTTGTGGACTATACTACCAAATCCATAGCACAGGCATATGCATCATCAGATGGAGATGACTGGAAAGAAACAGTTCATAGTGAGATGAACTCAATTCTTTCTAATGGAACTAGGGAGTTAACTGAACAGTCGTACGGGTGCAAACCATTAGGTTGCAAGTGGGTGTTCAAGAAGAAGCTCAAACCTGATAGTACTATTGAAAAGTACAAGGTGAGGCTAGTTGCAAAGGGCTATACTCAAAAAGAAGGTGAATACTATTTTGACACCTATTCACCCGTCGCCAGAATGATGATAATTCATTTACTACTTTCTTTGGCTGCCTCTTATGGACTAATCATCCACTAAATGAAATGGGTGTGAAGATTTCCTTAACAGAGAGTTGGAAGGGAAGATCTATATGGAACAGCCTGATGGGTTCATAATAAAAGGTGAAGAGAAAATGTGTGCAAATTGTTGAAATCCTTGTATGGCCTGAAACAAGCACCCAAGCAATGGCATCACAAGTTCAATAGTACTTTGACGTCTGCGGGATTTGTCATTAATGAGGCTGATTAGTGCGTGTACAATCACTATGGTGGGGGCGATAGCGTTATATTATGCTTGTATGTGGATGATATACTCATTTTTGGTACGACCATTAATATAATTTCTGAGACCAAGTCCTTTCTACTAATTTTTTTGATATGAAAGATCTAAGAGAAGCTAATGTTATTTTAAACATTAAGCTGAAAAAGGATGAGAGTGGGATTACTTTAAGTCAATCCTACTATGTTAAGAAAATCTTGAGCCGGTTCGGCTTGTGGATAGCAAGATGTTTCCAACGTCTTATGATCCTAGCGTGATACTTAGAAAGAACAAGAACGAGTCAAGAGATCAACTTAAATATTCTTAGATGATCCGTTCGCTCATGTACTTAGCAAGCACAACTCGCCTTGATATCTCGTTCTCTGTGAGCAAACTGAGCAGGTTCATGTCAAACTCGGGTATAGATCATTAACATGCAATTGAAAGGGTTATGCACTACTTGAGAGGTATAATGAGTTATAAAATTCACTATACTGGACATCCGACCATGCTTGAGGGTTATAGTGATTCGAACTAGATCTCTGATGTTGATGAACTCTATGCCACGAGTAGATATGTGTTCACTCTAGCTGGTGGCACTATATCATGGAGGTCTTGCAAACAGATCATTTTGACGAGGTCAACCATGAAAGCAGAAATCACTGCTTTAGAGACAGCAACTGCAGAGGTAGAATGGTTGCGAGAGCTCTTGATGGATTTGCCTATGGTTGAGAAACTATTTTCGGCAATCCTTATGAACTATGACAATCAAACGGTGATTGCTAAAGTGACAAGTTCTAAGGATAATGCAAAATCATTAAGACACGTAAGAGACATTTAAAATCTGTTAGAAAGATGAGAGACTCTGAAATTATTACTGTTTCGTACATACAAACAGATAAAAATATGGGAAATGCCTTTACGAAGGGTCTATCATGTAATGTGATAGAAAGTGCATCGAGGAAGATGGGTTTGAGACCCATTGATGTGACACCATAGTAGTAACCCAACATATGTGATCAAAGATCTCATGAATTAGGACATGAGAAAATCGGCTAGTGGTTCACTGAGGAGAGTACTTCCTTTAGACACTCTCTATGTGAAGATGTGCATTTGTACTCTCAAACTGTAAGGCAAGTTAGCAATTAGCCTTAATATATTTTTGTTAGCTATGTGTAACAAAGATATCATCCTATAGGGTAATCTTGAAATAAACACACTTATATGAGCTTCGACTGTCTAACGTCGCAGTCTGTAAGATTTGAGTGATCTCTGAAAAGCTCATGAAGAGATCAAGGAGTATGATGCATATGATCCACCCGCGGGGTAGACTACTGGTAGTTAAGTACTAGTAATGGTCCTTAGATGAAGTCGATTCACAACAAACTTGCAATTTAAAGTGTAGTCCATTATTCAAGTTGTGAACTGATATAAGTTAAGTGTCTAAGCAGAAGTTCAACTTAACAGTCTCCACCAAAACACTAGTATATCAAACAAGGAACGAGAATCTCGTTTCTTCTAATGGCGTTGAGATCTGGTGGAGCATTGCTGGAATAAATGGGATAGGCCCAATAATTATTTCAAAATTAATTCTAATAAATCTCAAAGGCCTATTAGAGCAAAAGTGGGTGGTGCTAAATCTTTAGTTCCACATGAGAAGTTGGAGGGAAGCAACCCCTCCATATAAGAGAGGTTATTATTCGACTCTTTGAGTGAGAGAGAAGAGGAGAAAAGAGGGGTGGCCCACGCGCGCTCCTCCTCCTCTCTCGCTTGCCTCGCCCCGTCCCACTCCGCCCCGCCCCGCCCAGCACACACGCGCGCGCATGTTCGTGTGAATTCGAACCGCGAGCCGAGTCTATATTTTGTATTTTCATAGGAAAATTTTAATTGGGCTTTGGACTTCTGAATTTTTGGGCTTTCAAGACTGAGTCCAAATCGTTGGACACGAACGTGTCTACGACTACGGAGTCGGATCGGATGCGGGTCCTTCGGATCGCAACCAAACAGCCTCCGTGGGACTCTATAAATTTGGACGTGCGCGGCGGGCAGATCAACCCACGATCAGATCGTTTCTCACGTTCACGATCCTTGCATTGCCGTCTAGTCTACTCCATCCGGAGCGTCCGCGTGCACCTATGATCGGAAGAGCAGGTCTCCGAAACCGCTCGCCCTTGCGATCCTGGCACCGGGAGAGTGCGAATAAAGTTTTTGGAAGCGCTTCGCGCGACTGCTCGCGTTCTTTATCACGGGTCGTTTACCAAGGAGATCGGGCGCTGCTGTCCAACATAGCCATCAATGTCTGCAGCGGCTGTTCCTCGCCAGATCTACAGTGATTTCTCCGGCTACAAATCGGTACGCGATATTTATCATCCTGTCTGTCTGTCGATGTTAATCTTTGCTGTTTTTCGTGTATTTTTCAGAATTGTTTAGTAAATTGCCTCGTATTTTCTAACATTTTGTGTTAATCTTCATTCGATCCGTTTGTGTTCTCCTATTCACAAAACCTCGGTAATAATGATACGATTGGCGCCTATGCATAGGATGATGCAAAAGGCTGGAATACACGTATTACATTATCTTAAACAAATACACCCATTCTGTGGTATGAGTTTTGTGTTATTATGCTTTGTTATCGAACTAAACTGCGGTATCAATTTTGTGTTATTATGCTTTGTTATCGAACTAAACTTTATGCCATCCTGGACAGAACCAAATCTTCATGTTTATGTTCCCTTTTTTGTATTATATACTTCACTACAGGAAACGCTGATACTTACGTCGGCCAGTTTAATTTACGTCGGCTGGCCGACGTAATTTAATTAACTTATGTCGGTTGTAGAAACCTGATGTAAGTAAGTTAACCTACATCGGATGCCGACATAAGTAACTAGCCCGACAACAGTTAATGATAACTTACGTCGGCACGGACAACATGCCGACGTAAATTAGTGGGCCAACGTAAATAAGCCTTAACTTACGTTGGCTAAGAGGATGACCGTCGTAAGTTACATCGACCGACGTAATTTGAATATTTAGCCGACGTAAGTTACGTATTTTAACCTACCCCGCGCGCGCCTTCTATTTTCTTCCTTACCCGCCACTTTCTCTTCTCCCCGCCGCCCGCGCCCGACGCCGCCGCTCCCGATGCCGCCGCTCCCAGCCGATGCGCCCCCACCGTCCGACACCGTCGCCGCGCCCCGGCCCCGCCGCCCCCGCTCCCGCCGCCGGCCCACCGCCCCCGGCCCCGCCGCCCCCGGCCCTCGCTGCCCCCGGCCTCCCCCGGCCCCGTCGCACCCCCGTCTCCCGCGGCCCCGCCGCGCCGCCCTGCCGTCGGCCCGCCGCCCCCGGCCCTGACCCCTGCTGCGCCCGCCCCTGCCCCCTAAAGGTTTGCTCAAAGTTCAGTTTCAGTTTATGGATAGTTCAGTTTGTGGACTGTCAAAAAGTCAAAATTAAAGTTCAGTTTCAGTTTAGTTTCAGAAACTGTCAAAATGAATAGAAACTGGAAATAGTTTATGGACTTCTAATTAGGATCAACTAGTTGTTTCGCACCATAAAGTTATACGAAGGAATGCTTTAGGTACAAGTGAATTTATATTGATTTCGTGTTGTCAATTGACTATGCTTCTTCTGTAGGGTTTCGGAACGCGCCGAGAAGATCCTGAAGGTAGTGGAGGGGCTCGCGTGTAGCCCGATAAAACTTAATTTGCAAATTGTGTTATTGTCGATGTTTTGTATAATGTTTTATAACTGTTGTGATGTGTATCTGTTCTGGAACCTTATCTATATTTGTTCTATGTTCTCGCCATCGTGCGAGGTAGTCAGTTTCTGTTTTTTAACAAAATTCGAGAACTTAACTTACGTCGGCTATGACCGGACCGACATAAGTTAGCCCAGTTTAACTTACGTCAGTTTATCCTAGCCGACGTAAGTTATGTCACTTAAGTTACGTCGGTGTGGTTAAACCGACGTAAGTTACGCCACATAACTTACGTCGGCATGTTGTGCCCGACGTAAGTACTCCGGGTCAGCTTGCGGCCCATCTCGGTACGTGACTTACGTCGGCTGCTGCAGACCGACGTAATTAAGGTAACTTACGTCGGTGATCGACGTAAGTTACCTTAATTATGTCCAAACCGCTATGTCGGCCAACCGTCGACGTAATTAAGGAAAAACTGACGTAATTAAGTTACTTACGTCGGTTTAGGCCTTAATTACGCCGGCTTTCGCCGACGTAATTGATCGATATTCCTGTAGTGCTTGATGTGATATAAAATATCATGTTCAAAGAAATCAATATGTTTAAGCAAATATGTGGAACCGTATCGTAGTGAAACGTCTCCGTCAACCAAGGTAAACAATGCTCCCACCAGTGGCGGAGTTTCACTCAAAATGGCAGCGGACAGTAGCAAATTATTCTCTAAAATAAATATTATTTATAACAGCTAATATAATTTAAATTGAACTAATTCTTTTATCATAAACCTGATTTATTTCAGAACGGAGCCGGTGGAGTTTTAGTTTGGCAGCTGAGGGCAATAACTACTGCTCAAACTGGATACCTCTCCATACACACGAGCTTCTGCAGTAGATGTACTGCATTCCCATCCGCCTGGTTTGAAGAATCTTAATGCTCCTGACTTTTGCTTAGTACTCCCTCCGTGTCAGAACGGTTGTCATTTTAGCATTTTTCAGATATAATAGGGAAGATATTTGTCGACTGTTGGAGTCGGCAGATCCCCTAACACTATGAAAAGTGTTTGAAGGAGTTTGTGGTTCGGTCTGGGCGCGCGGAGATCTAAGAAAGTGAAATGCGATTTGGACACGAGTGACACGGTGGTTTACGTGGTTCGGGCCGCCTGAGCGTAATACCCTACTCCACGGGTGTGTGTTTGTTGTATTAACTTGTGAGCTTCAGAGTGTTCGAGCGTTCCCGTGTTCGTGTTCTCGTGTATCGTCGGTTTGTCCTTTTATAGCACAAGGACAAACCGTTACAAGTCAGCCTGGCCCGACATGTGGCCCTGGCGGTTACTAGTATTGATACGCGAGATTAACTGTTGCTAATAACCCTGTAACGGCTCCGACAGTGCCGTTACAGGTGTTAATATCATCCGATTAAGTGTCATTAATATGGAATTAATGATAATTAATCGGGTCTTGAAGTCTGCAGCTGTCCTTTGGAAATCCGGAGCCGTTACAACGTCTCCCGGGGATTTGAAGCGGTTTAGCTCCGACGTATGGACACGTGGCAGCTCCGGAGCTTGCTTGGGAGAAGCGGGAAGCTCCGGGGTGACCTGGCACGTGTCATGTCCGGAGCTTCTCTCGGTCGGGGGCTACCTCCGGAGGTGCCGTTTCAGTACTTGGCCCGGAGCTTCACCCTTGCGGGTAATAGCTCTGGGCCGACAGTACGCGTGGCAACCTAGAGGTTAACCATGTTGGAGAAGCGGGTCCGGTCACGTCTGGCGAGTGGGCCCCCGAGGGTCTTCAATTTGAGTTGATGTCCTTCCCTTGAGATCTTTGTAACCTCAGGGGGTGTATGGTTTTTAGGGTACCGACAGTGGCCCCCTGGACCTACCTCCGGGGAAGGCCAACGGGATGAAGTCGTTCCGCCGGAGGTGGGTCCATACTTGTGACTCTTGAACTGGGTCTTCAAGAGTCTTAGGAGATGCCTTTGGCGGGGCTTTATGGTTGAGTCCCGACGCGTGGCGCACCTCAGGCGGCAGATAAGATCTTTGATGTGCGGATCTCTCGCAATTGAAGGTCGTCGGTTCCCGATACGAAAACCGTATCGGTTCCGCGCGCCTTGTCAGTCCGCCGCCTTTGGGTCTCCCGCCTCGTGATGACAACTGTTCGCCTGGGTAAGAGCCTCGACTTGATCGTCAGGGTGGTCCCGGGCCCTCTTGTCATCGGCTGGGTTGAATTCTTGAGTAGTATGCTCAACTCCCCTGCAGTTTCCATCCAAGCGTTGCGAGGGCTTACTTAAGAAGGAAAGCGCACCGTCGGGAGCTCTTTACGCTTTCCATCTGTTCTTGCGCTCAAACTCCCAACCCGTGCTTTGCTTCTCTTCTCTCGCCTAGCAGTGCTGCGATGGAGTTGGGTCTGCGTGAGAGTCGTTTGAAGACGGAGAGCGATCTGAAGAAGGTCCGAGCCCTCATGGGGTGGTCGTCGGACTTCTTCAACCGTTCAATCCGCACCGGAGGAGAGCTTCCCTTTAAAAAGGAGCGCTCCGGCGAAATGGTATACTTTTCATCGTATGCCATGGTGGGGCTGATCCCACCATTTTCTTCCTTCTTTTTGATGCTGCTGGACTTCTATGGTCTGCAGCTATACCACCTTGGCCCTCACTCCCTTCTCCTTGTATCCGTCTTTGTCCACTTCTGCGAGATGTGGGTGGGCATTCCTCCCTGCATCGAGCTCTTCCGCACTTTCTTCACCGTCCAAACCACCGGCCGAAGTGACGAGTACCTTGGCTTCTACTACTTTGTGAAGCGCAAGAAGTGCCTGTTCAAGTACCTCCGGTCGTTCCCTTCCGGGAAGTGGGATGACTGGAAGAAAGATTGGGTAGTCGTCCGGGTGGAGGAGCACGAGCGGTTGGAACTGCCAGACGGTCTGCCCGGCATTGACACGTCGGTGTGGAGCGAAGTTCCGGTGCTGGCGGCAGCTTTCGACCCCGTCTTGTCCAGGATCCGCCAATGTGTAGAGGGAGGATTGACTCCCCAGGCGGTGTTCTGCAACTTCCTGTCGAACAGGTGGGCGCCGCTGAAGAGGAGGGAGAAGCTCGCCTGGGCCCTCAACAGCGTGATGGACGAAGACCGGGTCGAAACCGGGTTGAAGTCCAGCATGGTGGGGAAGTCCTTGGAGTTTCACCTCAAGAAATTCCAGCACGGCATCGATGTAGACGGAGCGTACTTGACTCCGCCACCGGCTTTCCTCCCCCTGAACGAGGAAGTTGAGTTCAGCAGGGTGCTCCGGCGGAAGATGCCCGCGCTTGACGACCTTGGCGTCGTCGAGAGAAGATCGACCGCCCCGTTGGCGATCCCCGGGTTGTCGGAAGGCGGCTCCGCCCCTGTCTCTCAGCCAAGAGCTGAGGTCACCGGCAAGGGCAAGGAGCTGGCGGAGGAGCCAGAGAGCCGGAAGAGGAAGTTGCGTCATGCTGACGGGAGGTCCGTCGGGCTTGCTACTTCCCCGCCAGTTCCCCGTCCTCAGGAAGGAGGATCCTCCGCTGCTGTAGCGTCTGTCCCCGTGGTGGGGTCTTTTCGGAGCGCTACTGTTCCGGCGGTGGGATCCTCCCGGAGTACGGCTGTCCCCGTGATGGGTCCCTCCGGAGGTGCCAGCTCCGGACAGGCGACTCCGGTTCGAGAAGCGGTGAGGGCCTCCAGGTCTAGGAGTTCCTCCCGGTCAAGGAGAGCTCCGACCCGGGAAACGCCCGCGGCTACGGCAAGTCCTGGGAGTCCTCCCGGAGCTCCTACGCCGACCGTGGCCAGCCCGGAACGTCCGGGAAAGAGGTTTCGCGCAAGCTGGTGCGTGAACCTCCCAAGGTAATTTTTCTTGTTTACCTCAATTAACTTTTAATTATAGCATCTGTTTGCTCAATTTCTTCATTCTTCATCTGCAGCGTTCCCAAGAAGGGGAGTGAAGCTCCGCCCTCAGCCACAGTGTCTGAGGCTGCGAGGGCTTCTGCTCCAGCCCCGGTGCCGCCCCAGGCGGAGGCTGCGACAGCTCCGGCGCCGGCTGTCGTGGTCATGGACCTCGACTCGTCTCCAGAAGTTCCCGTGGTAGCGCCGGACCACGGGATTGAAGATGCGCCAGCGGCACCCGCTCCGGAGGTTGAAGCTCCGGGCCCTGGTGCTGCAGAAGTAGATGCTCCGGCTGTCGAGCCGGAGGAAGTAGCGGTCCCGGCTTCAGAGCCGGAAAATGCTGGAGCTTCGGCGGTCGAGCCGGAGGCAGCTGAAGTCCCGGCGTGCGAGCCAGAAGTTGAAGTGGTTCCGGCAATTGAGCCGGTTACTTCTGAAGCTCCGGTCGCAAGGCCGGTAGTTATTGGAGCGCCGGCTGCAGAGCCGGTGGTGGTGGAGGCGGGGGAGCTTGAGCTCCCCTCAGAAGAAGCGTCCCGGCCGGAGCCATTGGAGGCGACGACGTCGATGGTACCCGTGGCGGAGCCAGAGTGCCTGAACGAAGTCGCCGGCCCCCAGCCTGAGGGGGCGAATGAAGATTTGGTGGCGGGACCTTCTTCAGTGGCGACTGAGGCCATCCCGGAGGAGGGCCCTAGTGCCTTGGAAGCTCGGGGTTCCGCTCTCGCAGAGTGGGACCCAATTTTTGTAAATGAAGACCCGCTGGAACCAGCGGAGGAGACCCCAGAAGGTCCGGAGCCTATCTCGCTGTCGATGTCCATCGACAACGCTTGCTCCAGTCTGCGCCAAGTCCAACTAGCCTTCTTCCACGACAGCAAGGTTCTTGAAGAGGAGCGCCAAACCCTTAGGAGGTGGCGTAATAGACTCCAATTCGAAACCAAGCTGGCGCAGTCGAGGATCGCTGCGGACAAGGAATGGATCAAGCGGGAGAAGGTCCGCTTGGAGCTCTGGGGTGAGATGCTGGACGAGAGGGAGAGCATGACTCACAACCTCGACGCCAAATCCCGGGAGTACCACGACCAAGCTAAAGCTGCCAATGATGCGGCCAACGCCCGGTTCGATGAACTCGAAGCCATCAGTACCGCACTCATCAAGCGCCGAGAGGCGCTTGAGGGAAGGGAAAAGCGGCTCGAGGATGAGGAGCAAAAACTCCTGGAGCTACGGGATGACGTCTTGCGACGTGAAGAAGAGCTCGCCGAGAAGACAGCTCTGGCGGACAAGGGCCTCGAGGAGCGCGCTAAAAAATTGGAAGAGCGCTGCCTCGAGGAGGAGGAGAAGACCTGGGTGCGAGGGCAGGAGCTCTACGAGTATGAGTGTGCCCTCATCGCCCGGGAGAAGAAAATAGAGGCTAGGGAGAAAGACCTGGTCGACCGCCGGAACAAGATCCACCTCCGGGAGGAGGAGCTCGGGAGACTCGAAAAGCGGGTTGCTGCGAAGATTCAGCAAAACGCCAAAGAAGTTGAGCGCCTCTCCCGCGAGAATTCAGAACTGGCGGCGACCCGGAGGTCCCTGGAAGAAGTGAAGGGCCTGAGGAAGACGGACTCCCTGCAAATTTGGGAGTTCCTGAGCAAGGCCGACGACGCGCTAGCGCCGATGGGTTTCAGCCCCGTGCTTCCGGATGATCCGGAGCCGGAGCCGGACCTTGCGCTGCAAGCGTTGGGCGCTGCGGGCAGCAAGCTCTCCAAGGTGGGCGACGTCATCGCGGACCAGTTGGAGGTCGAGGGGCAATCCCTGGCTAGGAACGTCACAGAATATGTGTTGACGTGCTACACTAGCCGGAACCCTCGATTCTCTCTGGACCCGGTGCTTGAAGGTCCCGTCGAAGGAGAGGGCGAAGCTACCCGAAGCAGCGTGTCGGAGGTCGCCCAGAAGGTCGCCGAGTTCTTCCATAGGGTCTAGGACTATCTTTCTTAGCCTTTATTTGTATCTTCTCTTCTTCCTCAATTTTGTAATCCTTTGTCCCCAGATGTAATCTCTGGTCTTCAAATGAAATGAAATCCCCAATTTTTTCGTGAATTTCATTTTTTGTCTTCAACATCTTTGTCTTCACTTGGCCCCCTGGTAGATGTGCACAATTTGATTGTGGACATGTACCAAAAGGATGTTGATTTTTGTTGAAGACAGATTTGCTTCGAACTCGTGTAGTTTAGGTCCGAAGTCTTCGATAGTGAAGGTCCCTTGAAGTCGTCGGAGCTTAGAAGCTCCGGCATTGCCCATCGTCGGAGCTTAGTAGCTCCGGCAATAGCCTCTACCAACACGTTGAGTGTCGATAGTTAATACTTCAAGGTGTCGGAGCTTAGTAGCTCCGGCAATGACCCTTGCCACGCTTGGCTTGCTGGCAACAGACTCTAGTGATAGAGTCTTCTCACCATCTTTAAGTTAACGCCAGTGGGAGTCGGAGCTTGGTTAACTCCGATTTTTCTCCATCAATGTTGGGTTTATTCTTCCTGCACACTTAGGCCAAGAAAAACAGTAAAATTCGTTCCTTATCTATAACTTCGTTGCGGCTTACGGTTCTCAAGAGAATTTCAAGTTGAACACGATTTTTAGTATGACTGGATGAATTGTCTTTTCTTTTAGATCTAATTATCCATGGACCCACCTTACTTTGGCCTGCCGGGGTGTAGGTAGAGTGGCGTACTTAGGGTGCTTGACCAGGCTAAGTCGATAGCGCACTCCGGCCCTAGAATGGCTTGGCGGCTTTCAGGCGAGTTGGCCACAGACGACATTTAAATCTAAAAAATCTGACAATTCAACCCAAATCGTACATAAACCGGTTAAACTAGAACTTCTTAAGAATTGCACATTTCTGTTATAGACAAGAAAGAGAAAAATAAAAAATGTCGAGCCTTATGCAAAAATGAATGCACGTGGAGTCTATTTCACATGAAGATGTCTTTCATTATAGGTCCGGGGTACAGGGGAAACAAGTACACTCTTAGGGTACGCAACCAGGCTAAGTGTGTTTGGTTTCTCGTTTGACCCTGGGTAGTTAGCCACACTTCTAGTCCGGAGACTGTATCAAGTGTTGCATGAGCTCTTCAAACCTTTCGGGAAAGGTCCGGCTGCTCTCCCGGAGGAACTACCCGACTCTGTACAATGACTCTATAACATACACTTCAAGTTACTTAAGACTCACCTCCGTGGAATTAAGTGTAGAACTTACGGAGGTGCTCAATGTTCCAAGGATTTGGGAGAGGTGTCCCATCCTCGGTAGCCAAGCGAACGCTTCCGGGACGGGATACTTTGATCACTCGGAAGGGTCCTTCCCAGCTGGGGGAGAGTTTGTTTTGCCCTTCTCTGGATAGTATTCTCCGTAGCACCAGATCGCCTTCCTCGAGCTGTCGGTTGTGTACATGCCGCTGATGATAGCGCCGTAGAGCTTGGCGGTATCGGGCGTTCCGAACAGCTGCTTGGCACCTTCCCTCCTCGAGGAGGTCTAGGTCTTCACGCCGGAGCTGGTCCTGCGCGGCTTCGTCGAAGGTCCGGACTCGGAGGGAACCCAGGGTGATCTCCGGAGGAAGGATCGCTTCTGCTCCGTACACCAGGAAGAAGGGTGTTTCTCCGGTTGCCCGACTTGGAGAAGTCCTGTTAGCCCATAGAGTGGGCGGAAGCTCTTCGATCCAATTAGCTCCGTGCTTTTTCAAACGCTCATAAGTGCGCGTTTTGAGTCCTTTAAGGATCTCTGCGTTTGCTCTCTCGGCTTGCCCATTGCTGGCAGGATGAGCTACGGAGGCGTAGCAAACTTGTATGCCGAGGTCTTCGCAATATCCTTGAAATGAGGAGCTTGTGAACTGAGTCCCATTATCAGTGATGATCTTGTTTGGGACTCCGAATCTGCTCACGATAGATTGTAGAAAATTGATTGCAGATTGTTTGTTGATCGTCACAACAGGAGTAGCTTCCGGCCACTTGGTGAACTTGTCAATGGCGACATACAGGAACTTGTAACCTCCGACGGCTCTTGGGAAGGGTCCCAAGATGTCCATCCCCCACACGGCGAAAGGCCACGTAGGAGGTATCATTTGTAAGGGCTGAGCAGGTGTATGAATTTGCTTTGCATGAAATTGGCATGCTTTGCATTTCTTCACTAGCTCAGTAGCATCCTGGAGCGCTGTTGGCCAGTAGAAGCCGTGCCGAAAGGCTTTTCCGACCAGCGTGCGAGAAGACGCGTGGTTCCCACACTCGCCTCCATGGATTTCTGCGAGGAGCTCGCAGCCTTCTTCCCTTGTGATGCACCGCATTAGGATGCCGTTGGCACCGCGCCGGTAGAGATCCCCTTCTACCAACGTGTATCTTTTAGCCAATCTGACTACCCGGTCAGCGGATACATCATCGTCAGGAAGGATGTTGTCTTTCAAGTAGTTCCGGATCTCCGAGATCCATGCATCGGAACTGACTTGAGCATTTGAGTCTTGCGTGCTGGGTTGCTCGGAGCTTCCGGCAGCACCTACGACCCTTGATGGCTGCCATGGTAACAGGGCCATCGGGACCGTCAGCTTCGGGATGCTGATCTCGCCCCCTTCGTTCAGCTCGGCAGGCTGAACTGTGGGTTTTGACAACCTCCGGACAAAGGTTCCGTCTGGAGCCGGAGCTCCGGTTGACGCCTTGGTCGAGAGTTCGTCAGCTTCAACGTTGTGAGCACGCTGAACATGGTGAAGGTCTAGGACTTCGAAGTCCTTCTGAAGCCTCTGGACTTCAAGGAGATAAGCAGCCAGCTGGAGATTATTGCAGGAGCATTCACCCTTCACTTGTTTGATAACAAGTTGTGAATCTCCTTTGACCAGCAACTGCTTGACACCAAAGGATAGTGCCACCTTTAATCCATATATGAGTGCTTCGTACTCCGCCATGTTGTTGGTTGCCTTGAAATCAAGGTGCACCATGTATCTTACCTTCTCCCCGGTTGGTGTGAGGAGAAGGACTCCAGCTCCGGCTCCCTGCTTCTGCATGGAGCCGTCGAAGTAAAGGGTCCAGTGAGGCTTAGTGAAGGCCGGAACTTGCGGTTCCTTCTTCTGCTCGCTGGGGCCCCCAGAATTTGATGGAGAGGGAGTCCATTCTGCCACGAAATCTGCCAACGCTTGACTCTTGATTGCTTGTCTTGGAATGAATTCGAGGTCGAATTCAGCCAGTTCCGCTGCCCACTTCGCTATATTCCCAGTTGAATTGGGATTATGCAGAATCGCTCGAAGTGGATATGAGGTTACCACCGAGACTTTGTGAGCTTGGAAATAGTGTCGAAGCTTCCTTGAGGCAATAAGAACTGCGTAGAGCATCTTATGTACCTCTAGGTATCGAGTCTTGGCATCATGTAACACTTCACTGATGAAGTATACTGGGCGTTGAACGGTCCGGACCCTCCCGGAGGGGTCCGGAGCTTCCTCTCCATTGATCCGGACCCTGTCGGAGGGGTCCAAACTATATTCGAGGACCTCCGGGTTCTGGGTGGAGGAACCCGGAGCTTCTTCAGGAATGACCTGGATCCTATCAGAAGGATCCGGGTCCTCTGAAGTGACTTCTTGAGGATTCAAGTCGGGGAGCTGGGACCCAGACCTGCTTTCGGGAACCTCCGGATCCTCCCGAAGGGATCTGGATTCCTGAGTATTGGGTAGTTCCGGTCTCTCCGCAACCAGAACCATACTGACGACTTCGTCAGCTGCTGAAATATAAAGCAATAAAGGCTCACCAGGGTTCGGAGCTACCAAGACTGGTAGAGTGGTGAGGAACTGTTTCAGCTCCTGGAATGCCTTCTCTGCCTCTTCAGACCATTGGAATGGTCCGGACTTCCTCAGTAACTTGAAGAAGGGAAGTGCCCTTTCCGCCAGTCTTGAAATGAATCGACTGAGGGCTGCTAGACATCCAGTTAATTTTTGGACATCTTTGATGCGGGTTGGTGGCCGCATGTCCTCGATGGCTTTTATCTTCGCCGGATTAGCCTCTATACCCCGGTGACTCACCAGGAAACCAAGAAGTTTTCCGGAACTAACCCCGAAGACGCACTTGTCTGGGTTTAGCTTCGTGCGGGTGGCCCGCAGCTTGTCGAAGACAGCCTGCAAGGTATCCAAGAGGGACTCCTTGTTTTTGACTTTGACCACAATGTCATCAACGTACACCTCCACTATGTCTCTGATGAGTTCTTCGAAAGTTTTGTACATTGCTCGTACAAAAGTTGAAGCTGCATTCTTGAGACCAAAAGGCATGGCTGTGTAACAATACAATCCATCCACTGTGATGAATGAAGTATGTTCTTCATCTTCCCTAGACATCCGGATTTGATGATATCCCGAATATGCGTCTAGAAAACACAGCAACTCACACCCAGAGGTGGAATCCACTATCTGGTCTATTCTAGGTAGTGGGAATGGATCTTTTGGACATGCCTTATTCAGGGTGGTGTAGTCGATGCACATCCGAAGTTTCCCGCCGGCCTTAGGCACAACGACTGGGTTTGCCAGCCATTTTGGATGGTAGACTTCTCGGATGAATCCGGCTTCGAGCAACTTCTTCACTTCTTGTCGGATGAAGTTCTGTCGCTCTACAGATTGCTTCCGAGGTTTCTGGTGTACAGGCCGAGCGTCGGGGTAAATCTTCAGATTGTGCTCAATCACTTCCCTGGGGATCCCAGGCATTTGTGACGGTTGCCAGGCAAACACGTCAACATTAGCCCGGAGGAAAGTGATGAGCGCGAGTTCCTATTTGTCGTTCAAGCCACCCGATATGCGGGTAGTTCGAGTGACATCGGAACCAATTTGGACGACTTTGACGGGAATGTCGGTGTCGCCGCTTGGCTGCACACGGGGTGCAGAGGTCGTGCCTCGTTGACGAATGCTCGGAGGTTGTGGAGCTTGCTTCTGTCTGGAATCCTCCTCTTGCGCTGTGGTGAGTGCATGGAGTTCTTCCAGAGCAGTTACTCCGGCAGTGCGATCTCCACGGATCCGGAGAACGCCTACTGGTGTCGGCATCTTCAACACCAGGTATCCATAATGAGCAGCTGCCATGAATTTGTACAAGGCAGGTCTACCCAAAATGGCGTTGAATGGTAAGTTGATCTGAGCGACGTCGAAGACCAACTTTTCGGTGCGATACTTCTCCCGGGTCCCGAAGGTAACAGGGAGAGTGATAGCTCCGAGTGGGGTTATGGCCCCCGGACCTACTCCGGAGAAAGGTCGAGAGGGCTGGAGGTCTGAAGGTCGAAGCTGAAGCTTAGTGAAAGCTTCGAAGCTGATGAGATTAAGCCCCGAACCTCCATCTACCAGGACATGATGGAGCTGGATGTTGTTGATGGTGGGAGATACCATCAAGGGCAGCTGTCCAGCTCCGACCATGCTTTGAGGACAATCCGAAGCATCGAAAGTGATGGGTGTGTCCATCCACTTTCGATGTGGCTCCGGTCTAGCTGTAGGAGCTACAGCAGCCATATCTCGTCGCATGGTCTTAATGACGCGACGAGAGGTGATGTCCCATGATCCACCAAAGATGGTGTTCATGGTTTTTCGACGTTCGTTGTCGGAGACGTCGGAATCATCGTCGACGGAGGTGTAGACGGCTTTCAAGACCTTTTTGGGGTCTTGAAACCCTAACTCCTCTTCAGCCGGAGCTTCATCGACCTTTTGTTTTCCCTCCCTCTGGCGGAAGGGAGACCCTTCCCGGCGCTTGTGGTAGCGCTCGGCAAGGTTTTGGACCTCCCGGCAATCCTCCAGCTTGTGGCTGCCCGTTTTGTGAATGGGGCACCACATCTTGGATTTGCCACCGTCTTCGGAAGACGGTCGAGGTCGCTTCTCGGGGCGTGGCCCCCGGCCACCAGGAGTTGCAGTGGCTGCAACGTTGGATGTGCCGGCCGACGGCTTCTTCTTGCCGTTGATCTTCTTTTTCTTCTTGCCACTCCCGGAGGTAGCGGCTTCTTCTTTGGAGGATTTTTTATGATCCTCCAAGGCTGGTTTGGAGTGCATTTCACGGCCCTCCGCAGCTCTGGCACATTTGTCGGCCAGGCTGAAGAGCTCCGTGACACTGGTGATCTCTTTGATCGCCAGTTTCTCCAACATCTTCTTGTCTCGTACACCCTGTCTGAATGCTACAATGACAGAAGCGCTTGAGATAGAAGGGATTGTGTTACGTACCTGAGAGAATCTCTGGATGAATGACCGCAAAGATTCCCCTCCTTTTTGCACGACCGCAAAAAGGTCCAGTTCGGTGCCCGGACGGGTGTATGAACTCCCGAAATTGGCGGTGAACTGGCGGCATAGCTCCTCCCAACTGTCGATAGAGTTGGGCGGAAGGCTCATAAACCAGGACCTAGCAGTCCCAGTTAAGGCCACTGGAAAGTAATTGGCCATTACAGCCTCATTTCCTCCAGCTGCTAGGATCGCAGTGGAGTATATCTGTAGAAATTCTACGGGATTGACAGTCCCGTCGAATTTTTCCGGCAAGTGTGGCCGGAACTTCTGTGGCCATCTAACCATACGCAGGTGCATGGCTAGGGCGGAACAGCCTCCTCCTACTCCTTCCAGAGTAGAAAGATCTTGAGCATCTCGTCTTTCTCGAGCTCGCTCGATGTGGACACGGCCATCCTGTTGGCGGTATCGGCGATCAAGCTCCGCTCGGAGGTCGTGTGTCGAAAGCCGAGATGCAGTATGGGCACGTCGTGCCCCAGAGGGCAACGACGTCACTTGCTGTGACGCAGCTCTTCTCCGGTTGTTGGAGACATGTGGACCAAATCTTCCAGACAACGTTCGTCGCTGCGACGGGGCCCGCCCTGAAGGAGGTGGACCCTGATTGTTGAGGCGTTCGGCCGCTGCTGCGACCAAATGCTCAATATCAGCTCTCCATTGCTCCATGGCACCTTGAGATGCATCCGGAGGTGGTGGTCGCTGAAGGAGAGCACGCGCTGCATGGAGCGCGTGTTCTGGGTTGTCACGACTTGCCGGTGCAGAATGTGACGCCGGTGCACCATCATGTCGTTCGGCATGTCTCGCCGGAGAAGATGGTGGTGGTGGGAGTGTGACTCCCGCTGGAACTGAGGCTCCTGCCGGTGGTTGCATGTTGGAGGGATTGCCTCCGACAGTCTGAGCAGCAGGTTGCCCGTTGGATGATCCAGCTGCAGAATTCACCATTCTTGAAGATCTCAGGCGCCCCTACCTGGCGCGCCAACTGTCGACTGTTGGAGTCGGCAGATCCCCTAACACTATGAAAAGTGTTTGAAGGAGTTTGTGGTTCGGTCTGGGCGCGCGGAGATCTAAGAAAGTGAAATGCGATTTGGACACGAGTGACACGGTGGTTTACGTGGTTCGGGCCGCCTGAGCGTAATACCCTACTCCACGGGTGTGTGTTTGTTGTATTAACTTGTGAGCTTCAGAGTGTTCGAGCGTTCCCGTGTTCGTGTTCTCGTGTATCGTCGGTTTGTCCTTTTATAGCACAAGGACAAACCGTTACAAGTCAGCCTGGCCCGACATGTGGCCCTGGCGGTTACTAGTATTGATACGCGAGATTAACTGTTGCTAATAACCCTGTAACGGCTCCGACAGTGCCGTTACAGGTGTTAATATCATCCGATTAAGTGTCATTAATATGGAATTAATGATAATTAATCGGGTCTTGAAGTCTGCAGCTGTCCTTTGGAAATCCGGAGCCGTTACAACGTCTCCCGGGGATTTGAAGCGGTTTAGCTCCGACGTATGGACACGTGGCAGCTCCGGAGCTTGCTTGGGAGAAGCGGGAAGCTCCGGGGTGACCTGGCACGTGTCATGTCCGGAGCTTCTCTCGGTCGGGGGCTACCTCCGGAGGTGCCGTTTCAGTACTTGGCCCGGAGCTTCACCCTTGCGGGTAATAGCTCTGGGCCGACAGTACGCGTGGCAACCTAGAGGTTAACCATGTTGGAGAAGCGGGTCCGGTCACGTCTGGCGAGTGGGCCCCCGAGGGTCTTCAATTTGAGTTGATGTCCTTCCCTTGAGATCTTTGTAACCTCAGGGGGTGTATGGTTTTTAGGGTACCGACAATATTAAATAACACATATGCACTCATAAAGTTGGCAAGTTTAATGATCCTCATTAAGGTGCAGTTGCACTTTTTTTGGAAAGCCGAAGGAAGAACGCATTAGTAGGAAGTTGGATTCACATCTTAATTACTGCATTGATGAGCTTAAAATGATAATCTTTATAGGACACATTCAAAAAGTCAGTAACACAATCTTTCTGATACGGAGGGAGTATATGTTAGAAAATAATCACGATTAAAGTTTGTTATGGAAATAACAAAACTCTCAACCAACTTAAGACCCCTTGAGGAGTCTTGATCGGGTGACTCCTGCCCAACATAACAGGTTGGGAGGGCCCCCTCTCACGCCCACCTCTATATAAAAAGACTAACGGAACAAGGAGAGGGTAGTCGACTTGTTCCCTGTACAGCTCTAACGAACCTTAGAAACCGATTTAAATAGGTGGAAAGTGAGGGGAAGTTCCCTCCTTGTCATCTACTGCACCGATGACTTCTCCCGGCGCTGCATCAACGTCTTCATCAGGTGCTGCTCGTCAAGATCTTCTGGATGCCCGTGCCTTCATCACGCTCAGGCAATGGAGCTTCCTTACCAGTAAGCTGCACCGCCAACGTCATGGCGGCCACCTTGTCTGCGGACAAGGTATGAGCAAAGGTGTCAATTAGTATCTTAGATTAGTTTAGCCCGAATTGCATTAGTGGTCAGGTTAAAGATCCTTAGCACCATTAAATCTAACAATGGCATCAAGAGCAGGCCTAGACCACTAGTACTTTCGTGTTAAAGTTAATTAAGATCTGATTAAGCACAAGAAAGAAGATTAAAACTCATATTAACACTTAGACTTGATCGGATTGATCAACTCATAGAGATTATTCACAAATCTCTAAACCCTAAGCATGCTCTAACAACAACTAGAAGAACGTGATCGGCAAAGTCAATTAAGGTTTCGGTTTAACATAAATCAGGATCAAAATAAGGGGGATTAGGTTTTCTAATCCCCAATTAGGACCCAAATTGGGTCAAATCAGATGCAAATTAGGGTTTAATTCGAATTGGAACTCGAATTAAATCAAACTCAGAGAGGAAAATCCGAATTCAACCTCGAATTTTAACTCGAAATTAGATTAGAAAAGGGGATTTAGATCACTTACCTCAGTTTGGATGTTTGATCCTCCTTGTCGATGCCTCGCGCTCGCCGGAGGTCAACACCATCGTGTCCGTCGGCCGTCTCCTCGCGGGAACCCCAGACTCGGTCCTCCTAACCGGCAACCGAGCGCTAACCCCGTCAGATCGACGTCATCGCGCTCACCCTCAACGAGCGCGCACAACAGTGAGAAGACAGGGCAGTGCTCACCGGTCTTAGGCTCAGTGCAGGTAGGGATCGTCGGAACCCTAGTGTTACCGATGCAGACCCTTAACCTAGGCGCGCGAGCGCCGCTCTTCGGTGCCTCCGGCCAGCGGGTCTGCCGCCATCGGCGAGCTCGTGCGACAGCACGACGGCCGCAGCAGTGCCCGAGAGCACATCTCCACATCGGCGGCGCCACCATTTCTCTTGGCCTCTCTCTGTGACGGCGAGAACGAAGGGGGCGGTGGCAAATGACCTTGGGTTTCGATGAAACCCGGTCAAGTACCTAAAGTGCGGTCAATTTTAGCCATTCGATGATCACTCAACGGTGCAGAATAGATCAGTCGACGTGTACGAAAACTCACGTCCTTCCATTTAGATCGCACGGTCGTGCGTAGGCGGTGCGCGCGAGCTGGGCTTCCAGCCCATGCGGGAGGGCGTGATGGGCCGTTAGGTCGCCCTTTCTAATTAGCTGGAGTTTTCCCAATTTTGCTTGTAGGCTGATGGGCCGAATCAGAGGGAGAGTGGGCCACACAGGTCGTGTTTTCCTTTTCTTTTCATGGGATTTTTCAGGGTTTTCTTAGCAAGTCATGGTCCTAAATAGCAAAGAGGCTGGGCCGCAAGGCCAGTTTCTTTTTCCTTTTCTTGTGATTATTCTTTATTAATTAGAATGGGCCCACGGGCTAATGACATTAATGGGCCAGTTTCATGAATTGGGCCCAAATTAATATAATATCTTTTTAGAATAAATTTAGTTAGTGGGCTGGGGCCATAATTAGGGCTTTTAATTGGGCCACTTTCAGCAGTGGGTAATTTTAGTATTTTCTGTCATTTTAGAAAATAAAATAATATCAGTATTTTTCTGGTTTCAAAAAAATAAAATTAGTGTTTTTGTTTTTTGAGAAAACAAAAATAGTATTTCGGTCAGGTTTTTTTTAGAAATTTTAGGCATGAACTAAAATTCATTTATTTAGAAAAATGGGCATTATATTACTAAGTGATTTTAGTATGGGCTAAAATCATTTTAGTCTACCAAAGTTGAATTAAATGACTGAGATAAATTAAGTATATGATGATATGTTAGTGTAAGTTAATCTATATTTTAATGAATGGTTATTGTTTTGAATTCATAAATTTAGCATTATTACACGAAAATAAAGTATTTTCTCCGTTCATTAACTTGACTCATAATTTTGTTGTGGATTATTAAGTTATTAAGAATGTATATTAAGATATTAAGCTTCCGTTGTGTACTAAGTTTCGCATAGTATTTTATGCTATGCTCTCAGTTTACTAAGTATTTGTAGCAATTTTGTTAAGTAGCCAACGTGAACGATAAAGTTGTTATAACCTAAGATCACTAATTTATACATAGTTATTTTTGATAAATACTATGTTCTCAGTTACTTAGTTACATGAAAATTTTGTTGAGCAGGCAACGTGAAAGATAAAATTTGTCATGTTCAAGTTATGAATGTTGCATTTGTTCAAGTAGCCAACGTGAAAGACAACAGGCAACATTTTTATTTGACTCAGTTATTTAGTGCACGAAAATTTTTGTTCGAGTAGCCAACGTGAAAGACAAAATTTGTTGTGTTTCCTAAGTTATTATGAATGTCGTATTTTGTTTGAATGACAGAAGATGACATTTCTCCTCAGCTAAGTGATTTGAATCAGTCTATAAAAAAATTTGTTCGAGTAGCCAATGTGAAAGACAAAATTTACTATGTTTTCTAAGATATTTCGAGTGTCACATTTTGTTGAAACAACAAAAGATAAAAATTTTCTCAACTAATATTATTCATATTAGTTCATAGAAAATTTTACTCGAGTAGCCAATGTGAAAGACAAAATTTACTATGTTATCAGTTATGTTATGTTTTTTCAAGTAACCAACATGAAAATCAAAACATAACATTTTCAGTCTGTTGATTTCTAAGTTGTTATTTTCAGTTTATGCATTCTCTTAAGTATTTCACTTAGGTGATACCTCCATACTTAGTTCAGCACAATACTCAGTCTTAGTTTTCGTCTTTCGAGATGGAGAAATTCAGTATGTTTTATTCATAAGGGTGAAAACATTTAGTTCAAGTACAATGTTGTTCGTACTTAGCGAGTCATCTAACATTATATGTTTGATGATTCAATTACTAAGCACATACGAGAAACAATTCTCGAATGTGACACTACTTCTTAGAACCTCCATTAGAATAAAATGTCAGTTTACTGATTATAATAAGATTAATGCAAGTATACTTACAAAGAAACTTATAACTAAGAAACAAAATGGAGGCATTGTGTGTGTGCACATACTTAGAATGACGGATAATTATAAATATTTTATTTTGTCAAGTAGCCTACATGACAAACAAAACCTAGCATTCCTAACACTAAGCAAAGGCGGTGGATTTTAGAAAAGCTCATAGCTATGAGCGACTAAGTATTAAAATAAGAGGAAACTAAGAAGAGGGATTAGAATCATTAAAAGTCTTTAATGGTCATAAAGAAAAAGTAGAATCCAAATTATGAACTTCCATTAGTAACATAAGATGGCTTTATATTTATGCTTCAATGAGTCCTTAGTTCATTATTTACCTCTTCATTAAAGGAATCTGATTTTAGTAATCTTGCTTGAACAACTAAGTTGAGTATGTCACCATGACATATTTGTCTAAATAAGTTGAGTCTTGTCTTTCGACAAGTCATTCTCGTAATCCTCACATGCTTCTATAATCAAATTTTCGTTCAGCGTGTCTAAGTATTTAGTAAGCGCATAAGAATCGACTGTATCTTCGAAATTATGGTTCTTTCAATAACGCCATATTTCGAGGGGGGGATTGAACGCTCCGTTTCTCCATTGATTTTTTCTACTAAGATCTTTCTACTCAGATGAGTGCATATAATAAGACACTAAGATTAGGATCGGATCGTGAGGAGGAGTACTATGAACGACATACTCCGCACTTTACTAAGAAATTGGTGAAGTCCTAAAACTTAGCCGATTAGCTAAAGGATCGAGGCTTAAAACCTCTACTTAAATGCTAAATCAAAATTTTAAATAGTTGGTGCCTGAAGACAACATATTAGACAAGGACATGACATATATCCTCATTAAATTTTAATGAGGTTGTCACTAGGTCAATTAGCCCAAACATTAGTAACCATCTCGATGGATATTCAGTAAGATAATGTCGTTTCTATCGTCTTGATCGACACTAAGTTTATGGAAACAATATATGCTAATATTAGGAGGAGCAACGTTAGCCAAGTAAATGATATTGACGAGATGTGGATGCAAGATCCTCTTCTATGACTCCAGAACCATTCTTCTCGATACGTGTTGCTATTAAGTCAACATACATCGTTACTATTGACTCACCGCCTTTTGTTAGCTCCTCAACGGCAAATTAAGTAAAGCTCCCGTTACAGAGGACATCTTAGTTTTATGTGTTGATTAAACTAGTCGCTATGATGAAGGACAACAATCGTCTCAAATTAGTAAATAATGCGTTAATAAGTGGATCTCGTTATAAGATCCATATTCAGATAAAGGATGATCCCGCCTCATTTGAACTAAGCTATGTGTAGCTCTCATCTATCCGAATGGTGTCCAGCCGTATAGGATTAGATGAGACATAAGAAAGCCGATAAAGTCTTTAACTTAGTCAACCTTTCTAGTGGAGTCAAAACAGTAGGCTGTCAAGGGTCTACACGAACACATGACTCCAAAATGAAAACATAGGAAATAGTACGAATGGACTTCTGGCCAATAGTTTTGTTAAGGAGATGTTGATTATGTTAATTTGTACTCAATTGAATCAATTAAGGATTCTCAATTAGCAGCGCATTATGACTTAGTATTACATTAGATTGATGTAATAATGATGATTCTCAATTGGGATCTACACGAAAGGTCTGTGCGATAACCGAAAGGTTGCCATTTAACCAAAAGGAACATATGAGATACAAGATATCCCAAGTTCTATAAGTAAATTAGTAAGTTTGGGTTATACTAAGTATTATGAGGAAAAATTCAGTTTTCACTAAGTTTAGAACGAGAAAATAACTTTTCTCACACTATGTAGATGATGTTTTGCCGACGAGTATAACATTAATCTACTATTAAATAATAATAAGAATTATCATCTAACTTTGACATTAAGGGGTATAGAGTTTATTAGGCATACATAAGAGCATATTTTATGAGTACGACATATGCAAACAAAATCATATGCTTAGATAAGACAAGGTTAATTAGTACAGGAATCACTAAGAGATGGACCGAATAAAATCGGTTCCAAAGCTTTCTGCTGTCAAAATCTCTCAGTTTGCTCATCGACCAATCTTCACATAGTGTACCGAGTTACTTTTGGCATTAGTAAGTTCAATCCATATCACTGGAATGAATATTAGTATGCACTTGCAGTTTTGCAACAAACTCAGGCCTCATGATAAGTTTAGTTTTATTAAAAGAGCCATGGGTCAGTAAAACTAAGTTCCTACAAGATGTGTAGTAAAATCCACATTAGTAAATAACACTCATAGATGGAGCTTTATTGTGGAAAAAGCTCCAAACTGAAGGTAACTGCATCATGATCGATGCACACCAACTAAGTGATGAGGCCACTGAGTGGAAAATATAAGAAAACCCAGACTACAAAGTGGTTGACAACATAAACCACATAAGATATTCGTACTTCTAAGGAAACAAGTCAAATGTGCAGCCAAACACATTGAAGGCAGTTGTGTGTTGCAAAGAAGTAGATCCAATCATACTAAGCACTGATAATTGAGGATTTAGATTCATACGAATCCTTGTGATACTGCATACAAAAGGGACTTCTACCTAATGTGTTCTGTGAACACATAATGTGCATGGGTTTAAGAAGAGCCTATGATTTCCTGGATATTTGGGGGCCAAACTCATAATTAGTGTATGTTTCCAAGTGTGAGATGTAACGTGGTCGTAAAGTCAAGCAGTACGTAACTAGCTATCTTTGATGTGTCGTGCCCTTTATATCAAGCATGAGGAGATATACATTCAGTTTAGTTTTGTATTACTAAGTTACTTAGTTCCGTGATCAAGGGAGAGAATGTTAGAAAGTAATCACGGTTAGAGTTTGTTATGGAAATAACAAACTCTCAACCAACTTAGGACCTGTTGAGGAGTCCTGATCGGGTGACTCCTGCCCAACATAATAGGTTGTGAGGACCTCCTCTCACGCCCACCTCCATATAAGAAGACTCACCGAACAAGGAGAGGGTAGTCGACTTGTTCCCTATACACCTCTAACGAACCTTAGGAACCGATCTAAATTGGTGGGAAGTGAGGGGAAAGTCCCTCCCTGTCATCTACTGCATCGATGACTTCTCCCGGCGCTGCATCAACGTCTTCCTCAGATGCTGCTCTCAAGATCTTCTGGATGCCCGCACCTTCATCACACTCAGGCAATGGAGCTTCCTCACTAGCAAGCTTCACCGCCAACGTCATGGCGGCCACCTTCTCTGCAGACAAGGTATAAGGAAAGGTACGTATAATCAGTCAATTAGTATCTTAGATTAGTTTAGCCCGAATTACATTAGTGCCGAGGTTAAAGATCCTTAGCACTGCTAAATCTAACAGTATATTCTTTTATAAAGTTTCTTGAGATAACAAATCAAGTAACCATCTTATTTTCTCCGTCCCTTTTCTGGTCAAACTTAACCCTGTGAGCAATTGCTGCTGACGAAGAAAATGGAAGCTCTGTTCGGGCATCCTATGCCTTACACATTTAATATTGGCACACTACATAAGAAAGGCTCATCTGATACGTGCCCGAACGAAGAAGGGAGATGAATAAACAGTGCATCTCCGTCATCGCGTCTCGCATTACGTTGTCATCAGATATGAGCAGCTGGCGCATCTCCGATCAATATAAGTGTGATACAAGCTCAAAGATAATGCGTCTCCTTTCTTTGAGTCATAACAGATGAGCTTTACGAGGTCATTGGAGACAAGCGTCGCGTGCGTCACCCATCAGCATACATGCGAGACAAGCTCTAATATAGTGCGTCACAGATTTATTGACTGATCCGAAACAGGCTTTATGTTTGCCCGTCGCAAATTTGTTGACTGATCTGAGACGGGCTTTAAGGAAGCGGGTCTCCTTTATTTAGGTAATCCGAGACTATCTCTGTTACAACTCATCACGGATTTTTACAGGCAGAGTCACTGTGGCACTAACAGTGAGACGTTTCCTGCTAGACGCACGTCTCCTATTAGGTGCCCCGCACTTCATGAGTCTATTGTTGAGTCTGCCGTTGAGTCTCCTCTTCAATATGTTGTTGATGCTCTGATCGAGACATCTTCAAATTAAAAAAGATTCACTGGAATCCTGTAAAACATTATCAAATTTCAGTCACATTCGCACAAACAGCCACATAAGAGAGCAAATTCTCTCATGACATTTGTACCTTAATAAAAAAATCTATGTGCCAAGTGTAAGCACAATCCAAACCAAGCAATCATTAAATAATAGACTGTAACAAGTCTATCAAACAAGTTACAGGTGTGCAAGACCTTCGTAAATATATTAAACATTGACATGTACTAGCCAAAGCGTAATATTCTAAGCATACAACTCCAGAAATATACTAAACATTGACCGGTGAACCACCAAAGCGCGGACCATTTTGACTCCGACCAAAGCGTAATACTCTAAGCGCAGTACTTCGAAAATATACTGAACATTGACCGGTGAACCACCAAAGCGCGTACCATTTGGACTTCAAACAAAGCACGAACAAGCCTTATTAGGGCAGTGCCGAGCTGGTTGAGGGGGGGGGGGGGGGGGGGGTCGAGGATCGATGGCGGTAGCGCGGCAATGATCAAGAGGGCAGTGTCGAGGCGTCGATGAGCTTCGGGGAAGGGGACCGATGCGGCCGCGTGCTCCGGGGAAGGGGACGACATGGCGGGGGTTTCTAGGGCGAAAAGTGATCAGCACATGAGAGTTAAAGTGTTAAAAAGTTTTGTTAAGTGTTGGGAAGAGAGCGCGCAAGAGAGCTAAAAGTACCTTAGGGCAATAATTGGAGACGCGCCTCCGAAGAGCCACTGCCGAGCATGTCTCCCTTTCACTCCAACAAAACGAATAATTGGGTCCCACATGTATGTAAGCCCATATTAGAGACGCGCTTTGTAAGAGCACATCTTTTTTATTTTGAATTAATATGAGACGTTGCCAATAATGCCATTCACGTAGAATTCGAGGTGTCAAAATCAGAGACGACCTCTTGAAAAACACGTCTCCATTACCTTGTGGATATGCGAAAGCTGTTGTTCGCGATTCAACACACAGCACGTGCTGAGGCGGGAACAACAACTTTCGTTGTGTGTTGTGCAATGCCACGCCTTATATGCTCGTTGCAACGCGCTTAGATTTCTAAGGTGGGACAAAAGATCTTCATGGTCGACTAACGAGCGCATCAAAATCGGAGATGATCTTTTGAAAAATGTGTCTCCCATTACCTTGTGGAGGAGACGATCTCTTGAAAGGCTCGTCTCCCATTACCTTGTGGATATACCAAAGCTGATGTTGCCGCATCTGCGCACAACACACACCGATACGGGAACATGAACTACCGCTGTGTCTTGTGCAATGCCACACCTTATATGCTCGTTGCAACATGCTCAGACTTTCGAGATGGGACAAAAGATCTTCATGGTCGCATAATGAGCGCGTCAAAATTGGAGACGTGCTCTTGGAAGGCACGTCTCTCATTACCTTGTGGAGGAGACAATCTCTTGAAAGGTGCGTCTCCCATTACCTTGTGTATATGCGAAAGCTCTTCTTCCCGATTCAGCGCACAACACGTGTCGAGGCGGGAACATCAACTTTTGTTGTGTCTTGTGCAATGCCACGCCTTATATGCTTGTTGCAACGTGATCATATTTCCGAGGTGGGACAAAAATCTTCACTACGGCATAATTCACATACGCATGCGAGATGTGCCATTGTGAGACTCATCTCGCATCATGTAGTCTCCCAATTTCTAGGGTAGAGCAAGTGCCATATTTAGTAGTGCTTCCTTAAGAAATATAACACAATGCATCAGTACTTCTCTATAAGAAACAAAGCACATATGACCAATGAAAGTCAACTTTTCACTCAAATGGCAATATTTTCACACATTTGAGCATATATCATACAAATATCCAAATGGAAGTCAATTATTCACTCAATTGACCATATTTTCACATATTTGAGCATATGTACACACAATCAATTTGATACTTTACGTTGCGGTCTTGGGTTGAAACTCTTGACTTTTTCATGGTGGTCGTTCTGCAAGTAAGGAAATTCGTTGGCCGATGGTAGTCTTGGGTTGATCATCGAGGTGACAAAGGGAGGAATCTCATCAAATTGGTCAAACTCTTCCTCATTGACGGCATTCTCAACTCTGATGATTCGTCGTTTTCCAGGTATAACCACCTTAAGTCTTTTATTTGTTGTGTCTTGAACATAGAACACTTGAGCAACGTGTTGTGCTGACACGAAAGGCTCCGACTTATATCCTTGACGGTTAAGATCAACGCTAGTGAACTCGTACTTGTATTGTACAACAACTTTGATTCCATCAACCCAATTGCAACGAAAAAGAGGAATCTTGAATCCTTGAAAGTAAAGCTCCCAGATCTCTTGTATTTGACCATAGTGAATGTCTTTGTCTTGGCCCGCAACATATAAGCATCAAAACAGACACCACTATTTTGATATGTGCTTTTCTTATCTTGTTCTATAGTGGGAACGTGTATCCATTTATGTCGTCCCCTTGATATGTAATAAATGTGAATATAGGACCACAAGCCAACTTTTTTAGGTATTCACTTGTTTGATTATCCGATGAGTGAGAAATCTGAACCTGGAGCTAGTCAATGAATTTTCTCATGTGTTCATTTGCTAACCATGATTCATTGCGACCAGGATTGTCTTTAAGAACCACCTCCTTGTGCTCATCAAAGTACTACGACACAATAGACATGTGTTGCAACACATGGAAATGAGCGCAGAAGAATAAATGTGGATTTGGAGTTATAACCTTATTCCCAATGGTCCCTTTTCCTATGACCCTCCCCTCATGATGAGACATGGGAACACCAATTGGGGTACTCGGGTTAGTGTAGTTTAGATCCTAGTGACGGTCCTTAAGTGCCATATTTAGACCATCAATTCACCTCATAATGTGCACAAAAGAGAAACACAACGTAGTGGTAGGGTTAACAACTAACCGATTCCACAAGTGTTGGTATTTATTTGTATGCGGGTGAATTTAGACCCAAAATACCAAGACATACAGGTAGTAATCCATAAAATTGGATTTCGACAAATCAGGCGATACCACATGTCATCACATGGATCAAATGGCCCATAAACAGAAGTATTTGAGGCTATCCAATGGTGTAGCACCCATATCAAGAGATGAGACCCACCTGGCAGAGACCTAGAGGAAGCACAGCCCCAACAGAGCTGTGACCAGGTCGGTCGACCTCCCTAGTCGGCCGACTAGGGAGTGGCTCCAAACCTGATCAAATGCCACGTGTTGGCCTCTCTCGGCTTGAAGAAGTCAGTGGTGAATGATCCGCGCGTATTTGGTGGCGGGAACCGACCCTTATCCCCCCTATAAATAGAACCCCACACCTCACACACACCAAAAGTTGAGAATAGAATACCACTCCTAAGGTTTAGAGTAGTCCTAGAGGCTGCCAAGTAGAAGGAGAGTGTGGTGAAGAGTCTAGGAGAAGGAGGCTTGGGCTTGCCAAGTCCCTCTTCTACACATGTACCCCTATAAAGGTTTGATTCAAAATCAAGTAAGCCTTTGTGAATTCATTTCAAGTTTGATTCCCAATTCAAGGTAGTTTGCAAAAGTAGTTGCTTGTGGTTCATTGCTTTAGTTTATTAAAGGCACGTTGTAGTTTTGTGTTCGAAACAACTAGAGTAGTGATTTAGAATGTAAGTGTGGTGCTTAGGTTAGAAATCACCAGTGAATATCTCGTAGACCCACGGATTGAAGAGATAGGCATTAGGTGGTGACAACCCTATCTATCCTTAGTAATCATCCATGTTCGACTATGCCATAGGCTCTTGGCGGGAGTCGTCCTAGTGTTGCTAGGGGTAAAATCATGCCCGAAGCAAGCAACTACTGCAAATTTCTTTGAATTAGAATCAATACTTTGAATTCCTCTCTCTTCCTTGCCTACAAAACATCTTTGTGTCCTTGGGTGAATTAGTTCATAAGATTAGCACACACGTTCTTTGGATTCGATACCCTTAGAAATACTCTTAAGGGGAAGTGCTACACGACAGTTTCCGTGTGATTGTGGATTTTTATCTGTGATGTAAGAAACGTCAACAAGCATTTCTAGCATTGTTGCGGGGGAACAGTTGCTGTTAATCTTTGAACCTTGATCACCCTCGTATCTATCTTCTTATCTTATCTTTCCTTTTCTTACCACCACCACATATATGGAGTAGCCCACCATGCTTTCTTATTCTGCCCCAAAGGGCAAGTTCTGTGAGCCACCACCTTCGACGGAACCCATTTGTTCTACTAGCAATGAACTTGGCCCTGACTTTATAGTCATGGTTCAGGAACAATCCTTCTTAGGTATGGATTGTGAAAACCCCTACCACCATCTACGAGAGTTCGAACAATTGTGTTCATGCCTTCTAATCAAGGGTATGACATAAGAAACTCTCAAATGGAAGTTGTTTCCTTTTTCCTTTAAGGAAAAAGGTAAACAATGGTATGACCACAAAGTTGGGAAGACAAACAGAAATTGGAATGAATTACGAGACATATTTTGTCTTGCTTTCTTTCCAATTGCCCGAATTGTTTCCTTGCGGAAGGAAGTATTATGCTTCCAGCAGATGGAAAAGGAATCCATAGGTGCAGCTTGGGATAAATTTTCTCTTTTGAGAAATTCCGGCCCAGATTTGTCCATACCTGATCCGTTGCTTTTGCAACACTTCTACATGGGACTGAACAAAGAGTCTGCCCTACATCTTGACATTACAGCTGGAGGATCTTTCCTCCATAAGACACCAGAAGAAGGAAATGATCTTCTAGATCGAATTCTAGAAAATTATTCCTTCATTATGGGCCTTAATGAGCCTCCTCAAGAGGAAGTAGTGTCAAGAAACGAGGATAAATCCATGGACAAGGAAGAACCTATATCTTGCTTATTGCAAACCCTGCCGGAGGAATCCTCTCCCGAACCAGAAACTACAAAGGAAGAAGAAATTCAACCTTCGGAGTTTCCCTTCTACTTCGAGGAAGAGATATTTGAAGATTTTGAAAATACCTCAAAGTACTGTTGCCATAGGAAACCATCATTGCCCCTAACTCCACCTGACTAACCTGATGGAGTGTTTTTCCAACAGGCAGTCAAGGAGTTAACCTCTATTCTAAGCAGGTAATGGACTACAAAAGTTGAGCAGTCACCTGAAATCCTTCGAATGACCTCACCTTTGGCATCCATTCTATGTTTCATTAGAGGGACACCAATGAGAGTCCTATACAACCCCACTGTTGGAGCAAATCTCATCTCTAATTCTTGTGCTCTCACCATTTTGGGCGATGTGCCGTTGGCACCAACATGTAAATATTTTCGTGATTCTTTTGGAAACATCCTTGAAGGATCCGACGTTTTGCAACAGGTGTCTGTAAGACACAATGATATGGAGGAAATCCTAGATTTCCATGTGTTTGAAATTCAAGATGTCGACATTATGATTGGGATTCCCATTGAGAAATTTCTCATGGAAGTTCCCCTGGAAGGAAACCTCAATGTCAAGCTTGGAGGGAGAAAGTTCTCTATTCCTATCATGCGTTCCAAGAACACATCCGCAGAATCTCCCATCCAAGATGAACCATAAGAGGAGGTTAGAAATCTTCAATTCTTAGCACCCTCTGAAACTAAAGGAGAAGAAGATTTCATCGAAGAGAAGGATGAATTTCAGGAGGCAATTGAATTGCCAAAAGAAGTGTTCTTTCCAAAACCTCTCGTTGAGCTAAAAATTCTACCTCCAGGCATATGTTATACCTTTCTAAATGGCGATTTGGAAGCCCCTATCATCATAAGTTATAAGCTTTCAGATGATGTGACACTCAAACTCATTGCCATGCTAGAAAAGCATAGGGTTGTTTTTGGCTATTCACTAGAGGATCTCAAGGGGATTAGTCCAGCATTATGCACCCATCACATTCCTGTTGACCTCGAGAGTGTCCCCTCAAGGGAACCTCAAAGGCGATTGGATAATATGATGCGAGAAGTTGTCAAGAAGGAAGTCCTGAAACTTCTGCATGTCGAGATTATCTACCATGTTCCTCATAGTGAATGGGTCAGCCCATTTCAAGTAGTGCCTAAGAAGGGAGGTATGACGGTCGTCCAAAATGAGAAGAATGAATCAATTCCTCAACGAACCGTCATGGGTTGGAGGATGTGCATTGATTACCAAAAACTAAACAAGGCTAGAAGGAAGGATTATTTTCCCTTCCCTTCATCGATGAGATGTTAGAGCAGTTGACAAAACGCTCCTAATATTGTTTCGTTGATGGGTATTCGGGTTATCATCAAATCCCAATCCATCCCGACGATCAAAGTAAGACCGCATTCACATGTCCCTACAGAACTTATGCCTATCGGTGTATGTCCTTTGGACTGTGTAATGCTCCTGCCTCTTTTCAAAGATGCATGATGTTTATCTTTTCTGACATGATTGAGGAGATCATGGAAGTTTTCATGGACAATTTCTCCATCTATGGAAAAACTTTTGATCATTGTCTGGGAAACTTAGACAAGGTCTTACAAATATGCTAAGAGAAGGACCTCATACTTAATTGGGAAAAGTGCCATTTCATGGTCCGAGAAGGCATCGTTCTTGGACACTTAGTTTTTGAGAGAGGGATAGAGGTGGACAAAGCAAAGATTGAATCCATTGAAAAGCTTCCACCTCCTATAAACGTTAAGGGAATCCGCAACTTTTTAGGTCATATGGGGTTCTATCGGCGATTCATCAAAGATTTCTCAAAAGTCGCTAGACCCCTCACTAACCTACTAGCTAAGGAAGCTCCCTTTGACTTCGATGATGAATGCCTTAAATCATTTGATACATTCAAAAAGGCACTCATCTTAGCTCCAATCATCCAACCTCTCGATTGGATGTTGCCATTCGAAATCATGTGTGATGCTAGTGATTTTGCTGTTGGTGTGGTCCTAGACCAAACCAAAGATAAAAAACATCATGCAATAGCCTACGCTAGCAAAACTCTGACAGGGGCTCAACTCAATTATGCCACAATTGAAAAAGAGTTATTGGCTGTAGTTTTTCCTATTGATAAGTTTAGGTCCTATTTGGTTGGAGACAAGGTCATAGTCTATACAGACCATGTTGCCTTGAAGTATTTGCTCACAAAAAAAGAATGCTAAACCAAGGCTAATCTGATGTATACTTCTACTCCAAGAGTTTGACATAGAAATCAAGGATAAGAAAGGAGTAGAGAATTATGTGGTAGATCATCTCTCGCGTATGGAAGTCACTCAACCCATGGACATACCTATCAATGACTTCCTGCAAGATGATATGCTTCTCAAGGTGACTGACTCTCACCCTTGGTACGCAGATATCGTTAACTTCATGGTCACGAGATAGGTATCACCAGTGGGAAACAAAAAGAAACTCATCTATGAGAGTCGTAGACACCTTTGGGATGACCCATACCACTATCGGGTTTGTGTCGATGGCCATCTTAGAAGGTGCGTCCAATCAGTCGAAGGCACCAAGATTGTTGAGAAATTCCATTGTCGAGGTGTATAAACCGACACCTCCACCGAAATAGCTCAGAGACAGCCCGCGGTGGTTTGTTGTATATTCGAGGGCTAGTCCTAGCAAGATCGAGCTCAAAGAATGATGAACGCAAGGGCTTTACATGGTTCGGGCCGCCTGGGCGTAAAACCCTACTCCACGGTTGTTTGTGTGTGTTGTATTGCTCGAGTGTATCCTGGGTCTGAGAGAACTTGTCTTAGTTGGTTGCCGCTCGGTCCTTTTATAGTCCAAGGCCGAGCAGCTTACAAGTGGGACCCGGGGCCCGACAAGTGGCCCCGGGAGTACCAAATCCCTCCTAAGATTTGGGAGTAAATGCTATCCCCTTACAATGGCTTCAATGTGCCGTCTGGCCATGCCTTGCTACACATAGCCCCTCATCACGGTAGGCGGTGTCTTGTCTGTCTTGTCGCGGCCTCTCATTCGTCCGCCGTACATAGCAGTTCAGCGCCAGCCTGTTATCATAGGACTCGGTACAGGACTCTTGACTTATGAGTGCGAGCTCCCGCTTACCTAGGGAACATGCACGTCTTTTCTGTTTAGGCGGACTGGGCTCGTCCTTCTTTATTGCCGCTATTGTAGGATGGACTAGGCGCGACGCTGCCTGGCACGTGGCAAGTCCGGTTCTTCCCTCTGCCGGGAGGTCGGGTCTAGAGCTGTTGGACACGTGGCTGTTGTGGGACCGGAATCCCGACCTCCAAGGATCTCATTGGGTGGTGTTGTGCGATGCGACACCCAACAGTATACAAGAAAAGGACGAGAACAATTTACAATACCAAGTCTTTATTGAAAACCACAACAGAAGTTTTAAAATACTAACGAAAGGAAAGAGAACTATACATCATAGCTACGCTCTCAGCACTAGCTATGCAAAAGCAAAGTCATCCATGCCCTGGATACTTCGCACTAGCAACACACAACTCACGACGGCGTGCAGGGTTCCCACTCGGCTGTAAACTCTGGAGGGGGTGCAACCTCGTCATCAAACCCGTCATCAGTTGTATAATCTGCAAAAACTTGTCAACTGCAAATGTGAGCATAAGGCTCAACAAGACTAACCCGTCTCACTAGCCATATGCAAGGGTGAATACTAAGCATAGGTAAGGTAAAGCATAAAGGACTCACCTACAAGTGGATCCTTATAGTCATGTTTTAACTTGCACATGACATTCTTCAGGTACGGCACATCATAGACTCCACAATCAAACAAGAAATGTTTTGCCGATGATATGACGTGCACAAAGCACATAATGCTTTTACAGGTAAAGTTTAGGGAAACAGTAAACTTTTAATTATACTATTTCTAAGCCAAACAAGGTTGTCCAAGCAATTTGTAATCCCATATATCATATTCTCCTGACTTCTTCAGTATTTACTACGTCACAGCGCAGTGAACAAGTGGTACTCTATTACCGTGAGGGACTGTGATTGCAATCAGGATACACTCGGAACAACACGACACTTACGCACTTTCGGAAATGTCAACGAGTACTCACAGTAGTACCTACATAACACCTCAGTACTAGTCGTATATGGCCACCTTTCACTAAACACTTGAATGTTGAACCGGTCGATCCGTCACGAGCAGGAGGTCACTATGTGGGGCGTACTCTGTCGTGCCCACCAGCTGATTTACACCTTGCTGCCCTCAGCCCACGCCTATAAAACAGAACGGAATGCCTCGACAAACTAGTATCAAGCTACGTCAGTTTACTGGAGCCCATTCCTCCAATATGTCGTCGGTACAATTCAAGCTTCTCTAGCAGGGCCGCACACGAAACGGTCCTCAATCGACACAAGCATGGCTATGCACGTGAGACCACATCTCGTTGCATCCTACCCACTGCTCGGTCTCAATTTCATATTCATAAATCATTTTCTGATTCCAGATCCTCTTATGTGATAAAATTCCTATCTCGCGAGTAGATTCCAACTACTTGACTTCTACCGAATTTCCTATGAGCATAAGCATAGCGGTGTCTACTCAACGGGCCGTAGACCTAACCAAGACTCCATAGGATTTGTGGGCCATGCAAGTGGATGTCAAACACCTTAAATGTAATGCACAATCATTTGAAGAGCGTAAGGTGAAATAAAAACTGCAAAACACTGTAAGGAACTTAAATGCAAACCGGGGCTTGCCTGAATGCAAGTCTGAACCTATGTTAGTTTCTGGCAGCTGGATCTCCAAAGCTTCTAGCTGCTCTTCGATTTTAGCTACTACACGATATGCATAAACTAGGTATGAATGACTTTGAAAATAATTAATATGCTTGAGGTGGTGTGAATATCCTAGGATGAAAATAAGATAATTATCTTAATTGGCTTTAGGACTTTTATGGTAGATACTAGTGACTATAGAGAAGATTCTTGCAAAGAACAGGAGATGGTCAAGGAAGTTTGTTGTTCTTAAAAATTATGGTAAGCAATAACCTTCTATGAATTTTGGTTGAAATTTTGGAGACCTATCATAGCTACCAGGGGTTGTATCATGTAGAGGGGGTCTCACTGGTTCTAGGAAAATTTGTTTCACTATTTTCTAAGCTTCCTACAGTGAGAAACTGATTTTTCAAATTTGGGGAAATTTCTGGAAATTGATTTTTCCATTTTTCTCAATTTGTAACTACATAGAGATTTGGAATATTTATCAACCCAGTATTTTAAGTCCAAAGAACTTGAAATTTTTACTGGAGGTCAAGTGTATTAACAATAGTTTTTGACCAACATTGGGAATTTTCCAATTAACAAAACTGTAGGAATGAATTCTTTAAGAATTTTTATTATCTGAATTATAGAGCAATTTCTATGGCTTTTCATACAAATCCAAGTGCACCAATGGACAGTATTATTCATGCTGGTTCTAACAAAATTTATTTTGGAATTTTTGGATAATTCTACTGGAAGTTATGGATTTTCCAAGTTTGGATTGAATCTGGATTTATTTTCCTATTGGAAATTTCAAATAAAGGGGCCGGTCCCACTTCATTTGAATCGGGCCAATCAGAACTGAGCCACACCGGGAGCCACAGGATTAACCCGCCCAGCCACACCGGATCCGCATTCATAGCTGATCCCACGCGAGAGGGAGTCGTTGACAGGTGGGACCCGCACCCTTCGTCTACCTCCTGACGCGGCGGCGTCTCTCGCCGGAACCGCGGCGGTGCTTTGCCAGACCTAGTTGTGTCGACCTCCTTCCGGCCTCGTCTTGACCACTCAACCATAAAGTCGACCGCAATCCGATGGTGGTGTCCAATCAAGTCGGCGATGGCCGGAGACGGTGGTGCGACGGTGACGGCGGAGCTAGGGTTTCAGCGTTCGTCGAAAACGCTCGAAAATGGCATAATAGGCTCCGGAAAAGGTCGGGAAGATTCCTGGGAGCACCAGGATGATGATTTGGGGGTTAGAATGGGGTGACATCACTGGCAAAGCTGAGTTCGACAGCGAAGTACGGTTTTTCAACCGGCAGCCGCGAAATCTCGAAATCTAAGGTGCTCGGTTGATAACTTTCAGGGTCCTTGGCTAGGGAGCTTCTTTAGGACCTACAGAAGCTATCTGCTAACCACATTAAAGGATGATTGCAAGAATGAAATGAATTTAAGCGCGAAGCCTCGCTGTTCTATTGAAAAATCATTCGGTTATCGAATAAGAACTCGAGCTACACTTCATGTCATAGGCTTAAATTTGGTGAGTATAAACTAGAGAGGATTGCGAACCTTTTTGCTTAAAGGATTGAGGCTGGAAGCGGCCTCTTTACTAGAGCTCGACAGTGAGACAGTGAAGGTTCTCGGTGGCTTCCTCGACGGCGACCGAAAAACTTCAAAATATCCCAAGCAGAGGTTATGTCACGATCAATGACCAAATAGAATACATAGAGGAGGTTGTGAAAATACTTTTATCTACTTATAGCTCGGGGAGAAATGGCTTCAATCGTCGGCGAAAGCTCGATCGAACAGAGGCGGCAGAAATGGCGTGAACCGAGGTGGAGTTCAACGGCGACGGCCAAGGGGGGTTATTTATAGGGATGGAGGAATGAGGGGAGCGTGCCACGGCGCAAGCAAGTAGGCAGCTCGGTGGTTGCATGCCGCGTCACAGTGTCGCGCGCTGCCGGCGTCGATCGGCGGGGAGAGCTGGATATAGAGCACCCCGTGGGTTGCACTCGAGTGGGTTTGGCTGAAAGTGGGTCCCACCTCCTCTTATCCTCTTCCCCTCCCTGCAACTTCAATTCTCCTACAAAACTTGATCAAAAAATTCTAGATTTTTGTGGGGAGGCTCAAATAAATATCTGGAATTTGACTCTGCAATTGGATTTCGATTTGGAACAAGGTTCATTTGAATTTCAAATTTGAATTTGAAATTGGGTGAAATTCAATGTTCACTGAATTATATAGCAAATGAGTTCCAAAAATTGTGAAACTTTGAGGATAAGTCAAGCAAGTCATGCTGACCATGATGGTGTGTTCAAATCTTGATGTTCAATAAGGTTGAACAGAATTCAAAATTTGAATTCATAATATGGTCTGAATTTGCTAAGTGTCTCAAATAAAATAGCAAATGGAGTTCAAAATTTATGAAACTCTGCATGATGTCTATTTGGAATATGAGGAAACCATAGAAAAATTTATGGCCTCCGATTTGAATAATTTTTACGGGGCCAAATGTACAGTAGCATATTCAATTTTTAATTAATTTGAATATATATTGGGTACTGCATATTAATTTGACCTAGGATCCTCCATTCAAATAAGTCCAAACTTTGAAGAGAGGTCAAAAGAATTTATCTAAGATTATTGGTGAAGTCCATTCCCCATGTTAATAAAATTTAAGCATGAGTGGAAGAAAATATTTGATGAGATCAAGTTCATAAGACTAGCTATAATTGGTCTCCATTAGGGTTGATAACCAACTTACAACTGAACCTCATATGAAGGAAAATGTGGGATTTCACATTCCTCCCCCCTTAAAAGAATCTCGTCCAGAGATTACAAAAGGAAGGATAAAAGGAAAAGATCTAATGAACATATGACGTTAACAAGTCCGGATAGTTGGTTCTAAGATATTCCTCGCTTTCCCATGTTGCTTCATCAGCGGTGTGGTTTCCCCACAAGACCTTGTAGAAATGCAAGGTGCGTTTTCTTGTGGTACGAGTCTTCTCATCGACTATCTGAGTTGGATGCTCAGAGTAAGTAAGATCTGGTTGGAGAGCTTCCAAGTCCTCCATACGGACTTCCGCTGGGGCCTTGAGACATTTTCTCAAATGTGAAATGTGAAACACATTGTGGACCCCTGAAAGCGATGCTGGCAGCTCTAGCCGATAGGCTACAGGTCCGCATTGCTCACTTATTGCAAATGGTCCTATGAAACGCAGAGCTAGCTTCCCTTTTACTCTGAAGCGATGAATCCCTTTCATTGGGGATACATGAAGGTAAACGTGATCCCCGATATCAAAGTGAAGCGGCCGACGTCGTTTGTCTGCATAGCTTTTCTGGCAAGACTGAGCAGCCTTGAGGTTGGCTTGAATAACTCGTACTCGATCTTTGACTTCCTTTACCAAGTCTATACCATATGTTACTCGTTCACCAGATTCACACCAGTTCAAAGGTGTGCGGCACTTCCATCCATAAAGAGCTTCATATGGTGCCATTTGGATGCTAGTCTGATAACCATTGTTGTATGAAAACTCCGTCAATGGTAGATGATCATCCCAATTCTTACAAAGGTGGATGGCACAAGCGCGGAGCATATCCTCTAGCACTTGGTTTACTCGTTTCATTTGACCATCAGTCTGTGGATGGTAAGTTGAGCTTCAAATCAATTTGGTACCTAGAGATGCGGGGAGTTGCTCCCAAAATCGAGCAACAAACAAGGTTCCACAATCTGATATGATAGTGCGGGGTACTCCGTATAAGCATAAGATACTGACAATATACAGCTCTGCATATTGTCGTGCCACATACTTGACATTGACTGGAATAAAGTGAGCCGACTTGGTGAGTCGATTGACTATCACCCAAATCGAGTCATGCTTGTGAAAGGTGAGAGGTAATCCAACAATGAAATCCATGTTGATGCCCTTCCATTTCCAGGCTGGTATGCTTAAAGGTTGTAGTTGTTCGGCTGCCTTTAGATGGTCGGCTTTCACTCGTCGACAAGTATCACTTTCGGATACATACTTCGATATTTCCCTCTTCATCCGAGTCCACCAAAATTTCTTTTTCAAGTATTGGTACAATTTGATACTCCCCGGATGAATAGAATATTAGGACAAATGAGCTTCGTCCAAAAAAAATTTCAAAGTCCCACATTGCGGGGTACTACAATGCGGTCTTTGAACCAGATGGTACCGTCATCGTCACCTCGGAAACACTTCATTTCCCCCTTTTTCATTCATTGGCGAATATGCGATATGCCCTTGTCCTCCTTCTGAGCCTCCACAATTTCCTCCCTTATGGTTGGAATGAGGGCTAGATTGTAGAGCGCCCCATATGGAACCAAGTAGAGACTCGGTTCTTCTTCCTCTATCAAGGTGATAGAAAGGTTATTGATATGGGACTTGCGACTTAGCGTATCTGCGACTACATTTGCCTTTCCAGTATGGTAGTGGATCTCAATTTCATAGTCTTTGATTAATTTCAACCATCTTCGCTGTCGCATATTCAAATCCTTCTCTGGGTGAAGATGTACTTCAAGCTTTTGTGATCGGTGTAGAAATGTACTAGGTTGCCCCATAGATAGTGTCTCCACATCTTTAATGCTAGTACCATGGTCGCGAGCTCAAGATCATGAGTCGCATAATGCTGCTCATAGTTTTGAAGATGTCGTGATCCATAAGTGATCACCCTTCTGTCTTGCATTAATACGCAACCCAAACCAATTCCAGATGCATCACAATAAACATCAAAGGATCTAGTTGTGTCTGGTTTGGCTAATACTGGCGCTGTTGTGAGGTGTTTTACTAATGCTTGAAAACCTTCCTCACATTCCTTTGTCCATGTATATTTCTTTCCTTTCTTCAGAAGTTCCGTCATTGGTTTAGCTATCTTGGAAAAGCTTGGGATGAACCTCCGATAATATCCTGCAAAACCCAGGAAACTTCAAACTTCATGCACAGACTTAGGAGACTCCCATTTGAGTACTTGCTTAATCTTGCTTGGATCAACTGCAATCCCTTCAGCAGAGATGATGTGCCCTAGAAATGGCACTTGGTTGATCCAGAACTCACATTTGCTGAACTTAGCGTACAACTTGTGGTCCCGCAATCGCTAAAGCACGATGTGCAAATGTTGTGCATGTTCTTATTCGGATTTTGAGTACACAAGGATGTCGTCGATCAAGACCACGACAAACTTGTCCAAATCCGGCATGAACACTGAATTCATGAGATACATGAAATGGACCGGTGCGTTGGTCAATCCGAAGGACATGACAAGGTACTCATATAATCCATACCTCGTCGAGAATGCTGTCTTAGATATATCCTTTGGTTGAATCCTGATTTGATGATACCCAGAGTGAAGATCCATTTTTGAAAATACCTGAACACCCACCAATCGATCGAACAGAATATCGATACGGGGTAGTGGGTACTTGTTCTTGATCGTGACAACATTGAGTGGACGATAGTCCACACATAGTCTTAATGTTTTATCCTTCTTTTCCACGAACAATACAGAACAGCCCCAAGGTGACGAACTTGGACAAATGAAACCCTTTTCCAAAAGTTCCTTCAACTGCTCTTTCAGTTCTGCAAGTTCCTTAGGTGCCATCTTATACGGCTTTCTCGAGATTGGCACTGTTCCCGGTACAAGTTCAATCTTAAACTCGACATCTCTTTCTGGTGGCATGCCAGGAAGATCTTCGGGAAAAACGTCCGGATACTCACATACTTCTGGAATGTCTTCGAGTTTACAGGCTTCGGTGTTATAAGCAGTTGGAGTCACGTGGATATTACTCTCAAGAGTGAGCGTTTGGGGAGAGTGGAGCGGAGAATTTAGATATATCCTCCGAGGAACGATGTCAATAATAGCACAGTTGTATTGCAACCATGCCATCCCTAAGATGACATCTAACTTTTGATGCTCTAGTATAATGAGAGAGATAGGGTATATGTTCCCACCCAGATTAAGAGGTACCCTATGGACCATCTTATCTGCGACTACTTTTCCTCCCGAAGAACAAATCATATATGGGATTTTTGTGGAAAAGATAGGCAACTGGTATTGACTGACATAAGACTTGCTAATAAAGTTGTGGGAAGCACCGGAGTCAAAAAGGATGACTATGGGATGACAAATGAGAGAGAATGTACCCGTGAGTACGGGTGCACCTTCCGGAACGTCCTCGATGGTGAGGTGGTGGACGTTGCCGGTTCTGGTGGTTGGCTTCTTGGGCTGGTTGCGAGGCTGGTTTACCCCCTGGTACGATGATTGTCCTCCGATCTGCGGGCAGTCCTTGGCGAAGTGCCCCGTACATCCACACGTATAACACGTGTACGGGGTCTGACCGGCACGGAATGGAGGACGGAATCCCGATGCACGCGATGGAGGTAGAGGTGCACGCGGAATCATCCATTGTTGCTGTTGTGGGCGAAAGTCGGCATTGTTGAATGGGCGACCACGAAACATCGGTGGTCGCGATAGGGGCTGCCACCTCTGGCCGGATGGTGATCGATACACCATGTGGTACTTCTGAGGAGTACCCACTCCGCTGCCCTGCGAAGCACTCCTTTTCTTCTTGTCAGAGAACAGCTCCCTAGTAGCGTCCTATTGCACGATCACGGCATTAACCATGTTGTTGAAGCTGCCACTATTGAACAAGGCAAGCTTGTCCTTCATCTTGGGGTTCAAACCCCGATAGAAGCATTCCCGCTTCCGATCTTCAGTACTCACTTGGTCCTGAGCATATTGGGCCAAGTGGTTGAATATCTTGGAGTACTCGTAAGCACTCCTTTTTCCTTGCTTCAGCTCCAAGAACTCTTGAAGCTTCCTCTTCATAACACCGGGAGGTATGTGATAGGCGCGAAACGCCTCCCGGAATTCCTCCCAGCTCGCGGCATAGCCGGCTGGTCGTGCGGCAAGGTAATTTGCCCACCATGCACCAGCAGACCCTTGTAATTGTTGGGCCGCGAACAGGGTCTTCTGATGTTCAATTACTCGTAGCAAACCGAACTTCCCTTCAATGGAGCGGAGCCAGTTGTCTGCCTCCAACGGTTCATCAGCCTCCACGAAGACCGGCGGGTGCGTTGACATGAAGTCCGAGTATGAACTCGGAGAAAGCTGTCGTGGACCCGCATCTGGTCGCCCTCCTTGACTGGACGAATGCTGGACCAAAGTCTGCAGTAACTCTGTTTGCTCGTCGCGCGAGCCAAGAATTGTGGCGAGAACCTCCGCTAAACTCCTTGGAAGTTCAGGAGGTGGTGGTGGAGGAACTCGTTGTTGCAGTGTCGCAGCTGTCTCCTGGGTCGGAGATTCGTCCTCACGACCACGACTTGATCCTCCCATTTCAGGCGTCGAGCGCGTACACACCATTCTGCATCCAAATGACTCAAAATCAGCACATGTTTTCTTTTCCTTTATCCATTTCATTATTCAGTAGCATGACTTATTGACAAGGGAATAAGTGCATAACATTCACATATATTGATAAAGTACAAACTTTATACAAGATATATTATCTCATGACCAAGTTTACAGTAGTGTACTCCAAAACGATGGACTCCCCCTATGGAAGTGCATCTCTACCATACTTGGTCCCCATGAGATGTCATACACATCTTGTCATCTTAAACATAACCACTGCTATTCTTAATATGATACAAACATGGCCACAAAATAAACACGAGCAACTATTAAACTATATGTTGCCCCGTGATGGCAGAAGTGTTGCCTCATCCACTCCAATACGTCCTACTCGATGTACTCGAGTTCCTCGGGATCTTCTTCTTCGTCGTCGTTCGAAATTGGTTCCACAGGTGTGGTTGCGGAAGCAAGAGTTGCTACCTCACCCACCATTGATGATGTTGTGGCAACTAAAGATTTCACATCAGCCTGCAGAAGAAACATCCTCAAGTCTTCCAGTTCTTTCTGTGCATTTTTGGAACTGGACTTCCAATCCTGGGTCTCCCCTCTGGATTTATCCCTTTCTTGAGTCACCTCACTCAGCTGTTCATCCAATAGTTGCACCTCGAGTTGACTCGCTTCCAACGCGCTTTCCGCGTGTTGCGTTTTTATGCGAGCCTCCGATTGAGCTTTAACAGCCCGGTGCCACTAATTCTCCCTTAAGTTTAGATGACAATTTAGGGGAGAAACTGTGGCCCTAAGTGAGTCATTGGCCCCTTCAAAGTGATCCCCTCGAATCAGAGCCTGCTTCATGTCACTCATCATTTTTCCAAGGCTAGCATGCTGATCAAGGCTCTCTTGACACGCTGATGCTGCATATGACGCTAAAATCATCTTGGGTACTTCTTCATTATGCCCATATGCTGCAACCATCCGACTTGCCCACTCATCACCGGCTCTACCGTTGACCGGAAAGAGCGCGAATGGAGTGTCAGCCATAGCACGGTAATGAAGTTTGCAAAACCTCATTATGGCAACACTTGCGGCATAACACCACGTGTCTTCCAATTGAATTTCTTGCACTTGGATTGAGAAAGGAGCCCATCCAATATTCAATGGAGCAGCATGCACATCAACATAAATGGTGCATCTTGTCACACCTCCGTCATCGATCTCCTTGCCCCACTAGTCTGGTATTTCACGATACCCGAACCGTTGAAGCATTGCTATCAACAAATCCAGAAAACCCTTCAGAAGGGTACACTTCGTGAACACCCATCCGTTTGGTAAGTATACTATAGAATCAGCCATCTGTGAAAAAGATATTGGAACAATGAGAATGTTTCTAACTCCCGATAGTTTAAGAAAATTTTTAAAACTGGAGCTGTAATCACAGTCTGTTCCAGCTGACCTTCCTGTATAAATTGAAAATTTTCATACAGGAAACGTCAGAACCAGATGTGTGGTTGAATACAAAAGTTGTAGTACACTTTACAACCTTTCCATATTGCACTCAAAAAGCTCCAGGTGAGCTAGGAAATAGAATATATACAGGTTTAAAGTTGACCCAAATTTTCTAGAAAATTTGACAGAACCTCTCCTGTATATGTGGTGATTTCCACAATTTATACAGGTATATCATGACAATATATTGAGGTAATGACAAAATAAACATTGTATAACATCAAGTTAACAATCCAGAGGTAAAATATTTCTGCCATGAAACATTTGTTACATAGGTATAGTGCGCTAATTCTAAACTATGTGCCAACTGTTTCAAGTTCTGATCTGCCAGAACCAAGTTTGCAACCATAGGAATTAAACACACCTACACCAAGATTCAGGCCATGAGCGAAATATAAAGTTGATAGAGGACTTTCTAAGATTTCCAGAAATGTATATATATGACCATGTCACCATTCGGTATCAAAAACTATAGCTATCTAAACTTGACAGATGAGCTGACTGTTGTTCAACCGCAGCCCTGCAGTTCACTGTTTTGAGCTCGAAATTTGAATTGCCTCCAATTCGAATCAAGAGAAACTTTAAATAACAAAACTGTAGATATGCTTCTACCATTTTCATATATATATATATATATATATATCACAATAAGGCAGAAGATTTTTCTACAGTGAGTTATTGCAGAAATACAGAGACCGGTACAATGGTAGGGTTATCTGGAGTAGTTTAAGCATACCCCAAATTTCAACAGATTATCAAGCTTTTCTGCCTTAATGGTCAACAGAAAAAATTTAGAGGCCTTTGAGAACTTTTCATCCATATAGCATACCCCTATGTTTATTCCTAACTAACCAAGATTACAACCTGGCAAAGTTGAGCAAACTTTAGCCAGAAATCAAGAATCTTGGTGCTAACCCAATGTCGAATCAAAACTCATTTTGCGGAGTCCAAACCTACCAGCACCTAATAGTCAGACTTTCCAAAATACAATGCATCCATTTTTGTCATTTGGGGATGGTCAAGTATCAAAGTTGATACCGACGGTACTACGTGCCTCACCAAAGAAAATTATAACCGGTATTTCCAGATACGTTTATAGGTGGCCCTAGTATCGTTCACTCGCAAACGTGTGCTACACGGGTCGCTACCATAGTCAATGCTGCAAAAGACAAACAATCCCCTTTCACACCTTCACACCTCAAGGGCGGTACGGGGAAACACGACAGGCAGTCACAATAATATATATGAAAGTAAATGCATACGACTCTGGTGTGAGTCGCCCTCGAGCGATGTCATGTCTCGAGGTACATGGTTGTAATATGTTTGTACAACAAAGACTCCTGCATGAACCGGCTTATACACGCTCAGGCATACGTGTTTCGCATGCTCCCATAGAACATGAATGGTTCTAGAGATGCATACTATCGGGTTATACACCACCCGACGGGGGCTCCCACGAACTTTGGAGCACGTTGGGGGTACCGCGTGTCATAGGTTCTCAGAAACATAGAAAGCTTCAGAGAATCCTATTAACATTTCTGTGCCAAGCCACAGAAAGACTTCCATGCTACCTCTCGCATGATGAGCTTACCGCAATTGATCCGCTTACGGTGGCGTACCTTACCTCTTACCTAACGTCAGAGCGTCGTTACAGAATTTATAACATATAAGTTAGTTTACCACCTTTATATCTTACACTAATAATATTCCTTATAAGGGCATATAACTAATTCCTCACTCAAATCCTAATTTATGAAAAATATGCTCTTTTCAAGTACACTGTTCCCAATGATGCTCTGATATCATGTCTGTGGGGACTGGAATCCCGACCTCCAAGGATCTCATTGGGTGGTGTCGTGCGATACGACACCCAACAGTATATAAGAAAAGGACGAGAACAATTTACAATACCAAGTCTTTATTGAAAAGCACAACAGAAGTTTTAAAATACTAACGAAAGGAAAGAGAATTATACATCATAGCTATGCTCTCAGCACTAGCTATGCAAAAGCAAAGTCATCCATGCTCTGGATACTTCGCACTAGCAACACACAACTCACGGCGGCGTGCAGGGTTCCCACTCGGCTGTAAACCTTGGAGGGGGTGCAGCCTCGTCATCAAACCCGTCATCAGTCGTATAATCTGCAAAAACTTGTCAACTGCAAACGTGAGCATAAGGCTCGGCAAGACTAACCCGTCTCACTAGACATATGCAAGGGTGAATACTAAGCATAGGTAAGGTAAAGCATAAAGGACTCGCCTATAAGTGGATGCTTATAGTCATGTTTTAACTTGCACATGACATTCTTCAGGCACGGCACATCATAGACTCCACAATCAAACAAGAAACATTTTGCTGATGATATGACGTGCACAAAGCACATAATGCTTTTATAGGTAAAGTATGGGGAAACTGTAAACTTTTAATTGTACTATTTCTAAGCCAAACAAGGTTGTCCAAGCAATTTGTAATCCCATATATCATATTCTCCTGACTTCTTCAGTATTTACTACGTCACAGCGCAGTGAACAAGTGATACTCTATTACCGCGAGGGACGGTGATTGCAATCAGGATACACCCGGAACAACACGACACATACACACTTTCGGAAATGTCAGCGAGTACTTACAGCAGTACCTACATAACACCTCAGTACTAGTCGTATATGGTCACCTTTCACTAAACACTTGAATGTTGAACCGGTCGATCCGTCACGAGCAGGAGGTCACTGCGTGGGGCGTACTCTGACGTGCCCACCAGCTGATTTACACCTTGCTGCCCTCAACTCACGCCTATAAAATGGAACGGAATGCCTCGACAAACTAGTATCAAGCTACGTCAGTTTACTGGAGCCCATTCCTCCAGTATGTCGCCGGTATAATTCAAGCTTGTCCAGCAGGGCCGCACATGAAATGGTCCTCAATCGACACAAGCAGGGCTACGCACGTGAGACCACATCTCGTTGCGTCCTATCCACTGCTCGGTCTCAATTTCATATTCATAAATCATTTTCTGATTCCAGATCCTCCCGTGTGATAAAATTCGTATCTCACGAGTAGATTCCAACTACTCGACTTCTACCGAATTTCCTATGAGCATAAGCATAGCAGTGTCTACTCAACAGACCGTAGACCTAACCAAGACTCCATAGGATTTGTGGGCCATGCAAGTGGATGTCAAACACCTTAAACGTAATGCACAATCATCTGAAGACGTAAGGTGAAATAAAAACTGCAAAACATTGTAAGGAACATAAATGCAAACCGGGGCTTGCCTGAATGCGAGTCTGAACCTATGTTAGTTTCTGGCAGCTGGATCTCCAAATCTTATGGCTGCTCCTCGATTTCAGCTACTACACGATATGCATAAACTAGGTATGAATGACTGTGAAAATAATTAATATGCTTGAGGTGGTGTGAATATCCTAGGTTGAAAATAAGATAATTATCTTAATTGGCTTTGGGACTTTTATGGTAGATACTAGTGACTATAGAGAAGATTCTTGCAAAGAACAGGATATGATCAAGGAAGATTGTTGTTCTTAAAAATTATGGTAAGCAATAACCTTCTCTAAATTTTGGTTGAAATTTTGGAGACCTATCATAGCTACCAGGGGTTGTATCATGTATAGGGGGTCTCACTGGTTCTAGAAAAATTTGTTTCACTATTTTCTAAGCTTCCTACAGGGAGAAACTGATTTTTCAAGTTTGGGGAAATTTCTGGAAATTGATTTTTCCATTTTCTCAATTTATAACTACATAGAGATTTGGAATATTGATTAACCCAGTATTTTAAGTCCAAATAACTTGAAATTTTTACTGGAGGTCAAGTGTATTAACAATAGTGTTCTGACCAAAATTGGGAATTTTCCAATTAACAGAACTGTAGGAATGAATCCTTTAAACATTTTTTTATCTGAATTATAGAGAACTTTCTATGGCTTTTCATACAAATCCAAGTGCAGCAATGGATAGTATTCTTCATTCTGGTTCTAACAAAATTTATTTGGGAATTTTTGGATAATTCTACTGGAAGTTATGGATTTTCCAAGTTTGGATTGAATCTGGATTTATTTTCCTATTGGAAATTTCAAATAAAGGGGTCGGTCCCACTTCATTTGAATCGGGACAATCAGAAGAGCCACACCGGGATCCACGGGGTTAACCCGTGCAGCCACACCGGATCCGCATTCACAGCTGATCCCACGCGAGACGGCGTCGTTGACAGGTGGCACCCGCACCCTTCGTCTACCTCCCGACGCGGCGGCGTCTCTCGCCGGAACCGCGGCGGCGCTTCGCCGAACCTAGTTGCGTCGACCTCCTTCCGGCCTCGCCTTGACCGCACAACCATAAAATCGACCGCGCAAGCCGATGGTGGTGTCCAATCAAGTCGGCGATGGCCGGAGACGGTGGTGCGATGGTAACGGCAGAGCTAGGGTTTCGGCGTTCATCGGAAACGCTCGGAAATGGCGTGATAGGCTCGGGAAAAAGTCGAGAATGTTCCTGGGAGCACCAGGATGATGATTTGGGGGTTAGAATGGGGTGACATTGCCGGCAAAGCTGAGTTCGACGGTGAAGTACGGTTTTTCAACCGGTGGTCGTGAAATCTCGAAATCTAAGGTGCTCGGTTGATAACTTTCAGGGTCCTTGGGTAGGGAGCTTCGTTAGGACATACAGAAGCTATCTACTAACCAGATTAAAGGATGATTGTAAGAATGAAATGAATCTAAGCGCGAAGCCTCGCCGTTCTATTGAATAATCATTCGGTTATCGAATAAGAACTCGAGCTACACTTCATGTCATAGGCTTAAATTTGGTGAGTATAAAGTAGAGAGGATTGCGAGCCTTTTTGCTTAAACGATAGAGGCTGGAAACTGCTTAGAACTGGAGCTCGGTGGTGAGGCAGTGAAGGTTCTCGGCGGCTTCCTCGACGGCGACCGGAAAACTTCAAAATATCCCAAGCAGAGGCTATGTCACGATCAATGACCAAATAGAATACGTAGAGGAGGTTGTGACAAGCCTTTTATCTACTTACAGCTCAGATAGAAACGGCTTAAATCGTTAGCGAAAGCTCGACCGAACAGAGGCGGCGAAAATAGCGTGAACCCAGGTGGAGTTCAACGGCGACGGCCAAGAGGGGTTATTTATAGGGATGGAGGAATGAGGTGAGCGTGCCACGGCGCAAGCAAGCAGGCAGCTCGATGGTTGCATGCCGTGTTGCAGTGTCGCGCGCTGTCGGTGTCGATCGGCGGGGAGAGCTGGATACAGAGCACCCCGTGGGTTGCACTCGAGTGGGTTTAGCTGACAGTGGGTCCCACCTCCTCTTATCCTCTTCCCCTCTCTGCAACTTCAATTCTCCTACCAAACTTGATCCACAAATTCTAGATTTTTGTGGGGAGGCTCAAATAAATATCTGGAATTTGATTCTGCAATTGGATTTTGAATTGGAGCACGTTTCATTTGAATTTCAAATTTGAATTTGAAATTGGGTGAAATTCAATGTGTCACTGAATTAGATAGCAACTGAGTTCCAAAAATTGTGAAACTTTGAGGATAAGTCAAGCAAGTCATGCTGACCATGATGGTGTGTTCAAATCTTGATGTTCAATAAGGTTGAACAGAATTCAAAATTTGAATTCACAAAATGGTCTGAATTTGCTAAGCGTCTCAAATAAAATAGCAAATGGAGTTCAAAATTTATAAAACTCTGCAGGAAGTCCATTTGGAATATGAGGAAACCATAGAAAAATTTATGGCCTCAGATTTGAATAATTTTGACTGGGCCAAATGTACAGTAGCATATTCAATTTGTAATTAATTTGAATATATATTGGGTAGTGCATATTAATTTGACCTAGGATCCTCCATTCAAATAAGTCCAAACTTTGAAGAGAGGTCAAAAGAATTTATCTAAGATTATTGGTGAAGTACATTCCTCATGTTAATAAAATTTAAGCATGAGTGGAAGAAAATATTTGATGAGATCAAGTTCATAAGCCTAGCTATAATTGGTCTCTATTAGGGTTGATAACCAACTTACAACTGAACCTCATATGAAGGAAAATGTGGGATTTTACAGCTGCACCGGACCTTCTTCCCGCAGGGAGGCAGGTCCGGGGCTGCCGACCTAGTGAACGCGCCGGACCTCTCCTCGGCGGGGAGGTGGGCCCAGACCTGCGGGACACGTGGTAGCGCCGGACCTCCTCTCCGTGAGGGAGATACACCTGGAGCTGCAAGGCACATGGTAGCATGCCACGCGACACCCTGGAAGCACGTCGGATCTTGCCCCCATGGGCGGTGGGACCCAGTGTGCCTTCTTTCCGGTATCTAGGGGTACCCGGTTCGCCAGGTACCGACAGCCATGCTAGCCCCTATGGTGGCCATTATGGTGTTTACCGTACCCAGGCAAAGATCTGGTAGAGTGGATTCTATTGGCCTTCTATGTATGAAGATACAAAAGAATTCATTCACACATGTTGGAAATGCCAGAAGCATGGAGGAATTTCTGCTAGCAATGTGATGCCCCTAACATATAATCTCCAAGTGGAATTATTTGATGTGTGGGGTATTGATTTCATGGGACCTTACCCTAGGTCCTATGATTGCAAGTATATCCTGGTGGCCGTAGATTACGTGTCAAAATGGGTAGAGGCTTTGCCATGCAAAAATGTTAATTCCAAGCAAGCTAGGAAAATGTTCCATGAGATCATTTTCCCATGCTTTGGCACTCCCCGTATGGTCATAAGTGATGGAAGGTCTCATTTCATAGATAAGACCTTACAGAACTTTTTGAGGGAGCTTGGTGTCCAGGATAACATTGCTACCCCATACCACTCACAAACAAGTGGTCAAGTAGAAACATCTAATAAGAAAATAAAAGAATATTTAGCAAAATATCATCTTGGAAATGGGAACGGGATGGAAGCATAAGCTACCTGACGCATTGTGGGCATACCGTACTGCCTACAAAACCCCATCGACATGTCTCCTTTCCAACTTGTCTATGGGAAGACTTGTCATCATCCTGTAAAATTGGAGCATAGAGCCTAGTGGGCCATCAAGCGGTGGAACATGGACCTTCACGAAGCAAGAAAACACCGACTGCAGCAACTTTCTGAGTTGGAAGAATGGAGATATAAGACGTACCATAGTGCCAAAATCTACAAGGAAAGAACCAAAATATGGCATGATAAGAGGATTACGCCTAAAGAGTTCAAACCTGGAGATAAAGTTCTACTCTTCAACTCTATGGTTAAACTCTTTGGACATGGGAAGCTTAGAAGTAAATGGGAAGGACCCTTCACTATAGTAGAAACCTCATCCCATGGAGTAATCACGCTCCAAGGTGATGATGATCAGATATTTAAAGTGAATGGGCACCAACTCAAATTATTTCTTGAATCCCAGGAGGAGGAGGCAGAAAAAGAAATTTACGTGATAAATCTAATTGATTTTCACGTCGTTTCTTCAAATTCTGTCTAAATTCTCCGTGTCCAATTAATGGGCCCATCTAATTAATCATTCGTGCGGCCCAATGAGCCAACCCACGAAAACCTAGCCCGAACGGAGCCAGGAAGGGTTCGGTCGAACCCTAGGGTCGGCCGACTCCTCCCTTGCGCCGTCAGCATCTGTTTTCTCGTACAGACTCTCTTGACGTATCCCAACAAGAATCTCGGTGCTATCGTACTTTTTGCGCTTATTTATTGCGAGAACAGAGAGGGAAACCTTGCACTATCCATAAAAATCCATCTCTTGTTCCTCCCATCCAAGTCATGGCCTACAAGAAAATTTTGCCTCATGCCTCCTCTAGCTCAACCTGAGCGGGGACATCGCGCGGGCCAATGACAAGTCCACCCTAGCTTTGGAGTTTGTCATGGCATTAGATGACATACCTCTCGCCATGATCCCGCCACCGACGATGACTCCGCGTGGGCGTAGCACCATTCCTTGTGGTGCTGCACGGTCGCTCTCCCCTTGAAGGACGCCCATGAAGTCGACGACACCTACACGTTGTCTGATTACGGCTGACCTTGAGTTAGTCAAGACTCATATTTTTATCGAAAAATACGAGTCTCTCCCAAAGCTGCAGCCTGTCGAGGAGTTCATGTACACTCTGAAGACCAAGGATAGTGATGTAGTGAGCCACCACTACAAGTCACCTACGCGTACCTCACCTGAGCGTGTGGGAGATCGCCTCATTATCCATGGGGTGCGCAAGCCTGAAGGAGGCTATGCAAAAGGCTTTTTCAAGCAAGTGGATAATTTGGCAATGAATCGACGGGCTCGTCACCCTCCAAGATTAGGCGTCACCTCTCGCCACCTGCCATTAGAGGGCCACCTGGCCAATTTGAGGACAGCGACGGGAAATCTCCTCGTGCCCCTAAAGTGACACAGATTTCTAAGGAGTTAGCTTTTCTCCGTTTGGAGAACAAGAAGCTACCGGACGTAGTGGCTGAAGGGTGCATAGAGAGGGCGGAACTGAAGGATGAGCTCATATCCCTCAAGGTGGAGATTGATAGTGTTCGTCGTGGCATGGGCACCAAGCTGCGGCGCGTATGCAATGTCATAAGCCCGACATCTACAACGCACCATAGTTTAGATGTCCTGGCCGCATAAGATGCTTACTAGTTTTATTTAGTTTTATTCCAAATTTTATGCATTAAATTAAGATTGAATAATGTAAGCATCCCCAATATTTTGGGTTCAATAAAGTGAACTTACCGGTTCATCTAACCCAGTAAAGTTCCATCTTTAGTTATTTTGTGAATAAAGAATTCAAGGAACAAGTGTGGGGGAGGGACCCCAAATTCGCGAAATCCCGACGTGCAAAAATAGCATTGCATCCCGAAACATTTCGCAACCGAACATACAACTCGACACGTCGAAACAAAGCAACAGAGAGGCCAGAAGGGGGTCGGTCGAACCCTCTGGTCAACGAACCTGGTGTGGGCCCTGCACAACTCCGTTTCGCTCCACAAATTCGGTTTGGATCTCCTACATCTGAATATGCATGCTACGTTACTATTTGTGTTGATTTAGTATTTAATACTGAATATTTGAAAGCAATTCAAGTCAACAATTAAAAATTTAAAACTTGATAGTCAAAATTTCCTTTAGCTGAAAATTTGAATACTTTATATTTTGATTTATTACCTTGCTTGTGATTCCCACAAATAAAATGGAACAACACGTCATCTAAGTATTTGACTAGTGTGATATGGTAAATGAGTTATTCGAGGAGATATCTCCTTGCTTGAAATTGATTTTGATGTTTGCACAATTTAGAGTCTTGAACTTTGCCTGATTCTCTCATTGGAAATTTAAATACCCACCACGGCCATATGATACAAATTCTTGAAAACCACATGCATATGCCACTTTGTTTTTCATTGAACTTTGTCAAACGAGTGACCCAATTGAGTAACATGCATGAACTTTTTGGCTTAGAAATTCTTGTGACCCCATTTATGCAAAATTTCTCATATTGAGAATTTGCATCCACCATTCGTCCATCAAATAAAGAAACTCCATACATTTTGGTCATCAAAATCTCTCTAGAAAAATAAAAAGTGTAGAAGACATGGCTACAAAAAAAAAAAGAGAAAGAAGCATCTACTCTTCAAAAGAGGAAATATGCCAAAAAAAAGAGAAAGTAGTCATGTTTCATCCTTAAAGAGAGAAAACCATGGAGTCCACATTTATCCATTTTATTCATGTGCACAAGGATTTTTCTTTGTCAAATTGTCTCATAGGATCAAGTTTTTGACTTAGTAATATATGAATTGCAATGTCTGCCATATTTATGCCTACCAAGCTCCAGATTCAGCCATATTTAGTATAGGACAAAATTGGCAAAACATGTCAAAGTGAGGATCAAAACACTTTGAGAGATTCCAAATGAGAGATAAGGCCAATTGTTTCTTTGACTTTCCGAATATAGAAAATCATCAGAACATTTCGACAGGAGAAGATCCAAGAGAACTACATTCCAACCATTACACTCTTCAAACACCAAGACTGATGTGGTAGCCACATTCCATAAAGGTAATTCAAGAATTGAGGTATGAGTTGAAATATCTAGTATCCTCTTTTTCTAACTTATAGCAAATTTATGACAACACCTTAGTTCTTTTTCTTGCATTCACTCGAGGACGAGCAAAGGACCAAGTGTGTGTGGGGGAGGGTGTTTGTTGACGGTCCTTAAGTGCCATATTTAGACCATCAATTCACCTCATAATGTGCACAAAAGAGAAACACAGCGTAGTGGTAGGGTTAAAAACTAACCAATTCCACAAGTGTTGGTATTTATTTGTATGCAGGTGAATTTAGACCAAAAATACCAAGACATGCCGGGAGTAATCCATAAAATTCGATTTCGAAGAATCAGGTGATGTCACATGTCATCACATGGATCAAATGGCCCATAAACAGAAGTATCCGAGGCCATCCAACGGTGTAGCACTCATATCAAGGGATGTGACCCACCATGTAGAGACATGGAGAAAGCACGGCCCCAACAGGGTTGTGACCAGGTCGACTGACCTCCCTAGTTGGCCGACTAGGGAGTGGCACCAAACCCAGTCAAATGCCACATGTTGGCTCCTCCTGGCTTGAAGAAGTCAGTGATGACTGATTCGCGCACATTTGGTGGCAGGAACCAACCCTTCTCCCCCCTATAAATAGAACCTCACACCTCACTTCACACGCACACCAAAAGTTGAGAATAGAATACCACTCCTAAGGTTTAGAGTAGTCCTAGAGGCTGACAAGTAGAAGGAGAGTGTGGTGAAGAGTCTAGAAGAAGGAGGCTTAGGCTTGTCAGGTCTCTCTTCTACACTTTTACTCCTACAGAGGTTTGATTCAAAATCAAGTAAGCCTTTGTGAATTCGTTTCAAGTTTGATTCCCATTTTAAGATAGTTTGCACAAGTAGTTACTCGTGGGCTCATTGGTTTAATTTATTAAAGACTCTAGTTGTAGCTTTGTGTTCAAAACAACTAGAGTAGTGATTTAGAATGTAAGCGTGGTGCTTAGGTTAGAAATCACCAGCGAATATCTCGTAGACCCACAGATTAAAGAGGTAGGCATAGTTGGTGACAGCCCTATCTGTCCTTAGTAATCCTTCACGTTCGGCTATAACATAGGCTCTTGGCGGGAGTTGTCCTTGTGTTGCTAGGGGTAAACTCGTACCCAAAGCAAGCAACTACTGCAAATTCCTTTGAATTAGAATCAATACTTTGAATCCCTCTCTCTTCCTTGCCTATAAAACAACTTTGTGTCCTTGGGTGAATTTGTTCGTAAGATTAGCTCACACGTTCTTTGGATTTGATACCCTTGAGAATACTCTTCAAAGGAAGTGCTACACGACATTTTCCGTGCGCTTGCGGAATTTTATATGTGACGTAAGAAGCGTCAATAGAGCCCACTCCACAGCTTCCATTGTAGAGTATCCTTGTACCACGCTGCCCTTAGGGTAAGCTCGATTTCTAACAAAGGACTTCAGTATACTGTTTAATCTCTTGTACGCATACATCTGGTGAAGGAACACAGGACCAAGTAGCTTTATCTCCTTAATAAGATGAGTTGTGAAATTGATGCTAATGTCGAAAAAGGCAGGTGGAAAATACATCTCAAGGAAGCATAAAGTTTCATATTGCCTTTTTTCCAATGACTCAAGATATTCTTCACATAGTACTTTTTGACCAATTGCATTGAAGAAAAAGCAATAGTTCATTATAGCCTCCCGAACATTGACATGTAGGATATTCGAATTCCAACAGCAATCATCTGCATAAGCAATACATAGTAATCATGAGACTTCACACCGGGAGCTACTTTTAGATCTGGAAATGAAATAAGCCTTGAGATGTTCGTCGAGTACACGGATGGTACTTTCACATTTTTCAAGAACCCACAAAACTCTTTCTTCTCATTTTTTGAAAGGGTGATGCATGATGTGGGTAGTTCTGTTCCTTTTACCGATTCATCGACCCACAACTCAGGCCTAATTCCCTTTTCTTTAGATCTGCTCGTGCATGTCCATAGTCCCTAGTTTTCCCATCTGTGTTAAGCAATGATCCGAGTAGTATCTTGCACACATTCTTCTCAACATGCATCACATCAATTGAATGACGGACATCTGAGTCTTTCCAATACGGTAGCTTCCGAAAAATCGATTGCTTCTTCCACATGTCACATTCGCTAGTATTTTGCCATTCCTTTCCTGCTTACCAAGGACAACATTGATATCATTGACCATTTCATAGACTTCATGACCCGTGAGATGACGTGGAGGATGCCTCTTATCAGTGTCGCCATTGAAATTATCATACTCCGAAACGGGTGCTTCATTGGAATGTAGCATCGATGTCCCAAGTACACTATTTTTCGTGACTCACTCAAATACCGTGAGTCTATTTCTCTCAAACAATTTGGACATCCGCAACCTACCTTCTTACTCTGTTCAGACAAGTTACTTGCCGCTGGAGAATCACTCACAGTTATAAATAAAATGGGTTTGAGGCCAAAGTACTCACGCTTGTGGTCATCCCAGAGCTGCACTCCGTCATTGTACCACAACTGCTTCAGATCTTCAACCAGGGGCCTGAAATAAGTGTTGATGTCATTCCCTGGTTGTTGTGGCCCCAGTATCAAACCTGACATCATAATATATTTCCGTTTGTTGCACAACCAAGGAGGAAGGTTCAAAATTGTTAGCACAATTGGCCATGTGCTATGTGTGCTACTATTCAAAAAAGGATTCATGCCATCGATTCTCATAGTGATCCTAATATTCCTAGGATTGATGACAACTTCAGGATTTCGTGAATCAATGTTTCACCACTGTGTGGCATCAGCAGGATGTCTTATTATGCTTCTCTTTGTGCCATTGCAACAATTCTAACTCCTTGTTTGCAAACCAACGTTTCAAATGAGGAATGATAGGAAAGTACCAAAACACCTTTTTAGGTGCTCTTTTTCTTCTATTATAGTTCTTGTCATCACCGTCGTCTTTCCTACGATTGAATTAGTCCACTCCACAAATAGGGCATTTCTCCAGGTTTTTGTACCCACGTCCACGATATAGAATGCGATCATTCTTGCACGCGTGGATTTTCTCCACCTCTAAACCCAGTGGACAAATTATCTGTTTTGCCTCATAAACTGTCGAGGGATTGTGTTGCCTTGGGGTAACATATCCTTAAGGAGCGTCAAAAATTCCTTAAAACTACAATCACTCCATATGTTGCTCGTCTTCAACTGGAAAAGTTTTATCATCATAAACAGTCTAGTGTACCTAGCTGCACAACCATGATACAATGGCTTCTTCGAGTCTTCCCGCATCTTTTTGTAATTTGCAAGTTCACCATTACTGTACAGATCATCATCGCCATGTCTCTCGACATTGCATACCATCTCCTCTATGTTATGCACCTGAAACTCAATGTCATCATCGGTGAACCCTGATATATTTGGCATGTCCACATCGTCGCCGTGATCTTCTTCGACACTGGTAGGGACCTCCCTCTCCAGATATGAATCTCTCATCTCTTCTTCATTAAACCCCTCCTACCCATGTTTGTTCCAACATCGATAATCCACCATGAATCCATGTGTGATCAAATGTGACCTCAACACTTCATCTGTGCGATATCTCTTCTCATTCTTGCAATGTTTGCAAGGACAACAAATAGTCCCTCTAATGTTGTCCAACATGTCTTTCTTCGCGAAATCAATAAATGCATCTACCCCTTGAATATATTCATTGCAAAGGCACAACCCATACATCCAACTTCGATCTGACATCTACATACAGAAAAGAAGTGCTAAATCAAAGAAATTTGAAGCCACTAATAGTCAAGATCTAAAGTGGTAAAAAAATAGTAAGGAACAGGAGAGGAGATGACTAACCCTTTTTTTTAAGATTCACTGATAATCACCGCAAGACTTATAGAAGGGCACCTCCAAAGAGGGAAAGAACAAGGCAAGAACACGGCAGATCTGGCAGCCACTTGTTATGCCATAGTTGGGAGATCGTAGAAGGGCAATAGAAAATCGAGACGAACAGATGTAACGCACGTCTCTCTATAGAGTGAATGGGAGACAAGCCCGCTTCCATGACAAAAGGAGACACACTTGACCGGTGGAGATGAAAGACGTGCCGACTTCGATTATGAAAGGAGACGTGCGCCAAGAAAAGGTTGTCTCAGTTACAAAACAAATATGAGTCGCGCTCAAGTAAAGTGCGTCTCCCGTTTTTCAGAGAAGAGGACGTTTCCCAAATACTTACATAACTGAGACGGGCTGTATATAACATGTCTCCTTGTACGTTCAACCGAGCCATGTCAGATCCTCGCTGAAGCGGGCTCGTCTCGCTTGATCGTATCACGGACGATCGCCTTTGAGCTCGTTGCCCATATTTATCCCCTATTTGATCTTCTTACGTAGTGGCATCAGATGTTGTATGTTTCCGGACTAAGCATGGTTGGTTCACTGTCTCATGTTGTCGGTTTGTCACGACTTGTTGCTATCACTACAGAAAACAGTGATTTTACATTGATGTAAACAGTGATTTACGACCATGTTTTTTATTTGCAGCAACTGGGGTCAGAGCCCTCATAAATAAAATTACTTACGACGGACAAAATTGGTCATCGTAAATAATAGGCTAACCTACGGCGGTCAGGGCATGACCGTCGTAAGTAAGGCTAACTTACGATGGGCAGAGCTCGATCCTCGTTAATAAGTTCTCTTTATGACAGCTCAGCCTTAGCCATCATAAGTTAGCGACTAGGTTAACCGCCTCGCGCCACACTCACCTTCTATCTCTCACTCTCGATCGAAATGCGCTCGCCTCTCTCTCGACACTCCCACTGCTGCCACCAGGTACACTGCTGCTCCTGCCTTCTCCATGCCCCCAGCGTCATGTCGCCACTGTTGGCTCCCCCCGAGGCCTCCATCTACCCCCTGGTTCAGAAATAAATTCCCTTCATACGGTATGCATCCCCACTTCTGTGCATACCCGCTCAGATTTGTGCCACATGTACTTTCTAACCGATCTCAAAACTTGGACTTCCTTCCATCGGCTCCGCCTTCGTAAAGCGCTTCAGCTCGACCGGCACCTTCTTCGGCTTGGTTCCCGTCCTCGCCCACGAGAGGACGGAAGCATGGTGCGTACAGGCGGCAGCGCTCCATCTGCGCCGTTCGCACAGAGTACGGTGTCCGTGATGCATTGGTGGCTGCCTTCACTCAGAAGCATTGGCTGTTGCAGCAGCTCCGCCGGGGCGACCAACAGTTGTGGCGCCCGCAGCATGGCCCGATGGAGAAGGCCATCGCCATTCTCAAGGCCTGATGTTCGAGATCTTCTCTTCCTCCTGTAAATCCAAACAAAGAACAAGGACTTCTTCAATTAATTACTTCTAGTCTGTTAGCTTTTATTTTCAATCATGTTCGACGTCAAGCACAGTAGAGCTCTTTTTGGGAGTCGTAGGAGCCAATTTTTCAATCATGCCGCCGTCCTCTCGATCGTGGTTTGTGTCGAACTTGGTCCCAGTGTACTGGGAGCGGACACCGTACTCTAGATCGTGCATCGCGGACGCCGTATTCTGCTCGAATGGCATAGACAGTACGCCGCCACCTGGACGCACGATGTGCCGTCCTCTCAATCTTGGGCGAGGACGGGAGTGGAGGCGATCGAGCGAAGCGCTTCTGAAGGCGGGGCCGATCGGGAGATATTGAAGGCGATCGAAGGAAGTCCATGTTTTAAGATTGGTGAGGAAGTACACGTGGTGCAAATCGAAGCGGGTATGAACAGAGGTGGGGATGCATACCGTATGCAGGGAATTTTTTTCCCCTCGTTCCGCCGCCTCCCTCCTCTCCTCCGTGCGCTACCATCGCCCTCCTTCCCCTGTACACCGTCGTCGCTGCCTCCATGTGCCACTGCCATCCCCCTACATCGCCGCCTCCCCGCCCCACCCCCCTGCTCACACCCCCTCTCCACCCCCACCCCACCTCCTGCCCACCCCCACCCCCTGTCCACCCTCCACCCCCTGCCCATCAATTAATTAATGTTAATTAATTGCTTAATGTGTATTACTTTTGAAAAGTTAATTAAATAATTAATGTTTACTAGTTTTGATTAGTTCATTAATTGATTACTGTTTATTAGTTTTGATTAGTTGATTAATGTTCATTAGTTTTGCTAAGTTGATTATTATTTTATTGATTGATTTTTGCTAATGTTTATTTGTTGATTAGTAGATTTTATTGATTGAGTTGGTTAGTTGATTAGTACATGAATTGGGTTGATTTACGATGGTCAGATGTCGTTGTAAATAAGGGGAAAACCATCGTAAATAAGCTATTTACGGCAATATTGAATGACTCAAAATGAGTAATCTCACCTATGTGTCACCCGTTTCGCACCGGCACGTCCCACATGTGCTACAATATGTGAGGCGTGTAGGTTCGAAATTGTCCCTATTTTGGACAGCCTGGATGTGATCGGAGGAACGTTCTTATGACGAGATTCGAGGATCCGATCTGGACGAAATTTTATCAGCATAATCTTGATGGTCTCTGATTTACTATTTTTGAACGTGCAGTTGGAGAACAATTGGGGTTATGCTGCCGAAATTTCATCCGGATTTGTAACTCGTGTCTTGTCATAAGTACGCTCTATCGGTCACTCCTGGGTGGATTTATGACTTATCCATCTAATAGTTGTAGGAGCATGATATAAAGTAAAGTATAATCTAACTATGATTTGTGTGGCTTTAATTAATAGCTTTAAATATGGGTAAAGATCACAGTTGGATGTATACTAGTTGAAACAAGAATGTGGCTCACTCAGATGAGTGGGTGACCAAGACTACGACTTTTGTAAACCGTGTTTTTTCGTTGTCAAAGACCATTAAGGTGCAATGCTCATGTAGCAGATGACAGAATACAAGGTGTTTGGACAAGAGAACAGCCTCAACAGACTCGTGTGGATATGGTTTTGTGCCTCACGACAAGTTTTCTACTCAAGCCACAAAAGAAGTGGAATATGATGATTATAGTATGGGGTTGATAGGATGAATGAGATGCTTGAAGTTATACCACCAGAGTTTACAGAAGATCCTCCTACAACGAAGGTTGAAGCGTTCTTCAAGCTTCTCCAAGTCTTATGGCACTGCATGAACACACACAAGTGATCCTCCTTGCTTTCATGACTCGCCTTATGACAATTAAGTCTATGTTCTTCGCTAATAACTGCTACAACTACCTTGTCAAATTGATCATAAATATCCTTCCACAACCCCATAAAGTACCTAAGATATGTACCCGTCGAAAAAATATTTTATGATCTTGGTATGAAATATGAGAAGATTGATGTGTGCTCAGACAACTGCCTGCTTTTATAGAAAGAGCATGCCAAAGAGAACAAGTGATTAAAATATGTTAAATCAAGGTTAGTCGAAGTTGTTAATGACAATGGTGATAAGGTGATGATGGAAGTCGCACATAAGCAACTTCGTTATTTGTCTGTGACAACTCAATTGAAGCGGTTGTTCCTCGCAAAAAGTACTGGCAGACACATGAGGTAGCACAAAGAAAGTATACGTGGGAAGGATCGAGTCATGGTGCACCCGCCAGATGGTGAGGCATGGAAGGCGTTGGACAGCTTTGATCCAGATTTCATAAGTGATTCGAGAAATGTTTGCATCAGGTTAACAACAGATGGTTTCTCACCGTTCAGTACAAACACCACACCGTACTCTTCTCAGCATGTCTTCGCTATTTCGTATAACTTACCACCATCTCTTTGTATGAAGTATGAGTTCATGATTCTTTTCCTCATCCTAGCTGGACCGGATCATCCTGATCCACGCCTCAAAGTGTTGTTGAAACTGTTGATTCAAGACTTGAAATGGTTGTGGACATGCGTCAAAGTGTATAACTGTTACAAGAAGCATAAATTCAACCTTCGAGTTGTGTACTTACGGTCGGTCCATGATTTCCCGACATAAGGTGTTTTTGCTGGCTGGAGTGTTCACGAATGTTTGGCATGTCTGATATGCACTCTAGGCACATATTGTTTTTGCCTTAGACATGGTGGCAAGATATGCTATTTGATTGTCACAAACGTTGATTGCTCCAGAATCAGAAGTTTAGAAAGCAGAAGATACTACCTTCCAGGGTAGAGGACGGGTGAAACAGGTCAACGCTATCCTGGTGAATCTCGTGCGTTTTACACTATCCCACTGAGGTCCCCAGCAGTAGTGACGAGTGTACCTTTGCCAGTCATGGGATGATTACATTGTGCTACTGATCTGACTTATGAAACACCTCAGGGGGTTGTGTGGGCTGACTTTTGGGGTAAGTATGTTTAATACAATTTCTAAATTTGAAATTTTCAACAACTAGGTTATTTAATACATTTTATGTTTGTCTTCTTGTAGAGACGGCACCGTTCGGCCTCTGGTCGTCTTCAACAAGAACGCTCGAAAGCTTGTCACGCAAGCAATCTCTTATGCCCGGATTCAAGAAATGAATGAGTACTTGAAGAAGCATGAAGGGCAGGAGATGGGCCGTTCAGAGACGCCTCAGACACTTACTTGGCAGAGGAGCAGTGCACTGAGGTAACTTGTGAGTGTTAATTTTTTTATTATTATTTTGTTATGTTAACAATATTTTGATCAAACACTAAAAGTGTCCAGGTTCGTATTTTCTGGTTGAAGGACCATCCGGAAGTTTACCGTGCCCTCTGTCATTTGTGGGCTAGCACGGACACATCGCCAAGTTGAAGAGGGCTCGAGAGTGCAAAGGGTCTACCGGAGGCCAGACATATGGTCCTGATGGATATATACGTCGGGCTAAATGCATTGTAAGTAACATATATATGAAAACATATTCATAGTATATTTATCCTACTAACACATAATCATAGGAACACGAGATCGGTGAACGTCTAAGCTATGTTCTAGGTGTGGAAGAGAGGTTATAGGGAAAAGGATCCTTCACTGTCCGTTCATCTGTGCACTCCGATGGTGACATATTGACTGGTGAGTTCTGAACGTATTTTAATTGAATTCTAACTAATATTCTTATTGTCATGTTTACATGATTTGCTTGTATTTGTAGGATTGCTTGTATTTGTAGGAAAAGTATAGGCGGGAGACGGTGAAGATTCATAGTGAAGGCTACGATGTGGAAAATGCACCAATCGATGCCAGTTGGGTGTATGCAAGCGGAGGTGGAAAAGCTCATTGACGAGTTGTTATCTGTTTTTATTTTTGTGAATTTAAAATACAAAATCTTACTCTTAATCTTCATTTTTGTAGGTTTATCATATTCGATGAAGTGGTCAACTCGAGGGAGACACGACCTTCGAGAGTCTCTTCATCATAGGCTTCATTGGCTAGATCGAGCCAATGTCTCTTGCAAAGAGATATGGAGCTCCAGAGTGTCCAGAAGGAACTCAGGCTGGTATAGGAGAAGCTCCAAAAGTAAGAAACACTTGCTAAGGTGAGAGAGGAGTACAAGTGAACTACTTAGCACGGATGCAAGCGGTAAAAGTTGTCTAGAGTGGGGTGAATAGGCTCATAAAACCTGAAAACACTTAATCAGAAAAGATCAAATTAAAGAGAACAGAGTAGTTCGGTCTGAGGGCGAACTAGTCCGGACTAGCTACAGGAAATAGTCAAATGTTGGATATTTATGAGTTTTTCTTCGATTTTGTTTCAGAGAAAGTTATATAAATCAACTAGCAACCTAAATAAATAATTAGGAATACAATATGCAAGTTCGATTGCAAGATTAAGGTGATGAACGATAGGAATGAGATATGAACGTTATGAAACCCTAACAAGCAATTCTAGTGATGAACTTGAAAGTAAAGGGACAAGAAACATGAGTTTATCCCGAGGTTCAATTCCACATAGAAATCTATATCTCTGTTGAGGAGTCCACGAAGGATCGGGTCTCTTTCAAATCAAACCTCTCTAAGTTTTCACGAAGGACAACCCGGTTCTTTACTAAATCACAAAGGTAAATACAAGATTCTTAGGGCTTCTTACAAGATGAGACTCCCATAACAACCTAGCAAGTCTATGAGTCAAAATTAAAATAGCACAAAGCATGAATCTATCACAAAGAGCAATAAAATCAAACTAAGAGCTCGAAACTGGTGAACCACCCTTCTCGCCTCTCCCAATCCCAAGAAACCTCAAGAATTACTTTTAGGGGTCAATAAAGTGAGTAGGAAGGCTTAGAGGAGCTCTAAGTTTGCTATGGTGGGGATAGGGTACAGGAGAGGTCGAAAAGAGGTCGGTGAATCCATTTTTATAAGGTCCCAAAACCTAGTCGTTGCCACCAACTAAAGTGCGGACTAGTCCGATCGTGACCTCGTACTAGTCTGGCCAGGGGGGACCACACACGTCACCAACTAAAGTCCCCGCCACCTTTTGAATTCAAATGGTTACAACACAATGGACTAGTCCGTACAACAACGAACTAGTCCGATGTGCCACAAAGGCAACTTGTTCGGGGCCAAACGGACCAGTCCGTTGCCCCTGCACAGGCATATAGTGCCTAAGTCCTCAACATCCGGACTATAGGTCTGTTCAAAGGAGATTTTCCACACTCAATCTAACTCTCACTAAGGATTTGATCTTCCAATGATTCTCAAGTACCTACACTAAGGATACAACTCTACACGATGATCCAAGACTCAAGAAAAAAAGAACCCTAATTTCTACATTTTTTAGTCTTCGATGCCCGTCTTCTGTTCTTTTATTTTTGAGGGGGTTTCACATACAAACTTAATTTGATCACCTATGGTTATCTCAAGTAAGCTCATTAGATCCTCAGTGGCCGTCATGAAGCATCCAAAACCCACGGGGATAACCTAGATGTACTTTCAATCTCCTTCTTTTTGGTAATTGATGATAACACATTAAGGTTTGCGTAAAAATGGTATAAAAGTTGTTTTCATAATACATGTGTATGAAGAACTCCCCCTTAATGTGTGCATACAAGATTTTTTAATAAAATTGTGCGTTTTGAAAGAAATCTATGGAGTCTTCATATACATATGTATTATGGTGGGGTGCCTACGTGTGATGCAAATAATTTGAGATGTGACAAGTGAGAAGAATGGAGCATCTCAAGAGAATTAATACAAGGCATCACACTATAATCAAGTCAACATAAGAAGCATAATATGATATTAAAACAACATAACATAGTCTTACACAATGATGTGAGACCTATGTGTGCTGAATACATTGGCTTGTACTGAATACATTGGCTTTGATAATATAAGTTCTAAAATTATGACAAAACACCCTTTTTAGCAAGGTCTGACTCTATCTCTGACCTTCTGCAAGGTCCGACAATAGGTCCGACTTGCTTTGTCAAGGTCCAACATGTTTTTGGGTAGCTCCGGTGAGCTTTGTATTTAGCTTCGGCATGTCTTTGATAGCTCCGGCATGTTTTTGTTAAGCTCTGATATGTTTTTGCTAGGTCCGACTTATGTTGGTTAGCTCTAACATGTTTTTCTAGCTCTGGTGCTAGGTTGTACTAGCTTTAGTAAGCTCCGGCACTAGGTTGTACTAGATTTGGTAAGTTCCGGTGCTAGGTTGTACTAGCTTTGGTAAGCTCCGGCTCAAGCTCCGGTTAGCTTTGGCAAGATTCGGAGCTTCATTGCAGTGTTTCTGCTTTTAACTTGCAATGATTTGTACTTGCTTTACATTGATGGAAAGTTTGCTTAGTAATCTTTTACTAAGTTTTTGGTGTGTTTTGGTGGTAATGGTTGATATCATTTTGCTATGGTTTGCAACATGCGTATGTGAGGTGCTCACATAAGATGTTATAGTTTCAGAACTAACGTGAGTCAAGTCGAGGGCTTGTGCTTGAAAGTATTGGTTGTTTATTCATGTGTAGGTGTTGCTTGAGTTCAATACATGGCTGGTGACGGGATCCATTGACCTAGTCTTAGGGAGAAGATGAGGTTCAACAACCAAGTTCGGAAGGAATTGTGGTTGAGTTGATCAGGAGGTTGTGCAACATGTTTGAATCAAGAACAATGCATATGAAGGTATCGTGGACGTCGTTGGAAGATGTTTGCACGTATGCAAGGAGTGCATGGACTTGTCTACATGGTTCCGAGGCGTGATAAAGAGATGTGGACATAAAGAATTGGTCGGAAAGGTCCAACCGACTTGGTTATGGACTCAGGCTGCGGCTGAGTCGTGTTTGACTCAAATATGGAAAGTTTTGAGTTGGTTATGATAGGATTTCGTGTGGGTCACGAATTTGAGTTGTTTTAGGAATGTGGGACACGTTTCTAAGGTGTTTGGAAGTATTAAGATTGCTTCTATCTGCGTATAGAAGAGTCTTGAGCAGTTATGGAAAGTTTCAATTCGTGAATTGAGTATGATTAGAGTCCTTGTTAGTTTTGGGTTGGCCTAAGGGCTGGTTATATAAGCAAGGGAGGCCAGAGCTCGTGGGAGATGACTTTTGGGCTGTTCCTCTTGTGTTCTATTGAATAAATATTGTATTTAAAGGAACTTTTGTGCCTTGTTTGTCCGACTTGTTGCAGACAAGTTTTTCTCGTCGAGTTTTCTGCACAGCACTACCTTTCTTCAGTGGTTTCATCATAACTCGAGTTTTACAGATCCAATTGATGTGATTCTTTTTGGGTTGTCTTCACAACTTCATTTTCTATCAGCTGTCAAAATTCCACGGCCATTGGATTTGTGGTTTTTGACCTACACGAGTTTCTTTGCAGCATTGCACATCTGTTTTTTGCTCGGTAGAACAGATTGACCTTTGTTCGATCTTTCGATCGTAACTTGGGTTTCTCTTGACGGATTTTAGTGATTCTTGTTTTGTCATCTTCATGAATTGATTATCTCTTATATCTATCACTTTTTTCACGGTGAAACACGTTTAGATTAGTCTCACACACGATTTCTTTACAAGATCATTTTTCTGCCGAGGGGTTTTCATTGCTTCTGCTGAAAAAGTTTTAATCTACCACCCCCCCCCCCCCGGTTAGATTTTCATGTGCTCTTAGATCCTACAATTGGTATCAGAGCTACGGTGCTCTAATCTTTGTGATTTGCACGTGTTTTGACTAATCACCATGGAGAAATACTCTGCAAAACCTTGTGTCATTAGTGGTATTGATTTTCTGGTATGGAAGGCACGTATGGAAGCCTTCATCTAGGCTCAAGGCCTCGCAATATGGGAGAAGGTGTACAAGCCATAGGAAGTACCGTCAAATGATCAAATTACAGCTACAAATCTAAGAGATGTCGACAATAACAACAAGGCTCAGAACTTGATCATACAAGGATTAACTCAAAGCGACTTCGACCGTGTTGCACACCTACGATCTGCATACGATGTGTGGAAAGCACTTTGCGACTACCAAGAAGGATCTAACACAATCAAGGAGGTAAAACAAGATATGTTCAAAAAGGAATACATGCGTTTTGAGATGCAACCCAGTGAGTCCATTGATGACCTCTTTGCTCGCTTTAATAAAATTCACAGCAACTTGCGTAGCGTCAATGTTAATTTTTCAAATGCTGAAAATGCTAGGCAATTACTAAGTGCATTAGACATGTCAATTTTGGAGATGAAAGTCACATCCATTCGTGAATCTACTGTCATGAGTACACTTACATTAGATGTTCTTTATTCTAAATTGAAAACTCATGAAATTGACATAATCTCACGTAAGAACCCCAACAAGTCTCTTGCATTTGTTTCTCAACGTGATATGCCTAGCGCCGACCAATCTTCATCTTGTGGAACACTTGCTTGTTGTCCTCTCTAACCCTTGGAAAGATTGAGGAGTTTCCAGAGGAGGAGCTAGTACTTCTATCTACTCGGTTCTCAAAATCATTGCAAAATGTGAGAACTAGAAGGAGAGGAAGCTCCGGACCTCAACGATGTTTCGAATGTGGTAAGACAGGACCTTTTCATTCAGATTGCCCTAACCTTTTAGGTCCTACTTCCCAGGATGAAAAGCAAATAAGGACGAAGCACTCCACTGCAAAAGATACGAAGAAAAAGAAGGGTTTTATAGGACATCAATTGGTGAGCACTTTGAACTCCGCACTTCAAGAACTTGGCTCAAGCGATGTGGACATTGGAAGTGACGAAGATGAAGATTATTTGGCAAACTTGTGCTTCATGGCGGGCAAGTCAAGATCAAGTATGGAGGAGGCTGAACACAACAGCGACAACAAAGAGGTATTTCCTACTTGCAAAGAAATGTGTGATGTTATTTCTTGTGCCACTGTTATACTTAAGAAAAAGGACAAAAAGCTTAGGGACAATGCTGTTAAAATTGAGTCACTAGAATCTGAAATTAATCATTTGAAATCCTTGATTCCTAGTGATGATTCTTGTTCCTCATGTGATTTAATATATGAACAATTGTCCTCATTAGGAAGTGTGCACACCTCCAAACTTGATAAACTTGATATAGAAATTGAAAAGAACAGAGAGCTTTCTGCACTTAATGATAACCACTTGAAAGATGCTAGCAGTTCTACAATTGATTTGCATTGTTCTACTTGTGATGATCTTGATAAGAAACTACAAGATGCTATGAATGAAATTTCTATATTGAACAATGCTTTACGTTCTCATGAAGTTAAATATTGTTCCAATTTCAAATTAAAAGGAAAAACTTCATGTGAAAATTTCCTTGATGTGTCCAATAAACTTGATGACATGCATAGGACATTAAATCGGTTTTGTAATAGGAATAAGAACCTAAACTTGCTGCTGAATTCTTCCAAGTCTTGCAATGATAAAAGTGGTTTAGGTTTTGATTCTCATGCTCATGCTAAGGCACATCCACCTAAAATTGTAAATTCTTTAGGAAGTGGTTTGATTCAAACAGTTCCTAAACAAAAAGAAGTGGTTTTCAAATCTGCAGGAGTGTTGTCTCATTCGGTTTCAAATAAAAATGTTGCTTGCTCATCTAGACACGAACACAAAGTTAAATTAAATTGTACCTACCGTGGTAGAGATAGTCATGTCATAGATTTTTGTTATAGACTAGATAAACAACAGAAAAAGGGAAGAATGATTGCTAGATCTCATAACTTTCAAGCAAAATTTGCTGCACTTGCTAAACCGAATGATGGGAACATGCAATCTGCTGTAACGAGTCGAAAACATGCAAAGTTTGCTCCCAAATCTACTATTTTTCATGCTACACATGTAACATCTCATAGGACAGTAGTTGGGTACAAAAATCCTCAAGCTTTGGCTCATAAACCTGATGTTTTATCTCAACTTTCGCGTGTTATTCCTGTTGGGCATCGTGTGACTCACTATTGGATTCCTAAATGCCTTTTGACTAACCCCAATATTGAGTTATCGACGTATTGTGCTTCTATGTAGGTTGCACGCTTGAGAAAGAAGAACATTTAGATTATGGATTCAGGTTGCTCACGCCACATGACCGGTAACAAAGAATGGTTCTCCTCGCTCTCTTTTGTGTCACGTGTAGAGAATGTTACTTTTGCCGATAATTCTTCAACTCCTATAATTGCTAAGGGTTCGGTTAGAATAAATGATCACTACACTTTGAAGGATGTGGCACTTGTCAAAATTTTGAAATACAACTTGCTTTCTGTTTCACAATTGCTAGATGAAAATCTATAAATTATTTTTAATAAAAATTGCTGCAAAGTTGTAGGTTCAAATAGTGAGCTTATTTTTAACATGTCTCGGTTTGGAAGAGTTTTTAAAGTTAATTTTGATATGTCTTAGTCTAAGCATAGGTATCTAGTTGCTAATGATTCAAAGAACTTATATTTTTGGCATCGTAGACTTGGTCACGTAGGCTTTGATCATCTAACGCGTGTTAGTGCTCTTGGTCGCATACGTGGGCTGCCTAAGCTTAAAGGGGACAAAGAAATTGTGTGCTATTCTTGTAGACATGCTAAGATGGTTGCAGGTTCACATACTCCTCTCACAATGATCATGACAACTGAATCGGGTCAACTTTCGAACCTTGACATCGTAGGACCTTCACGTGTTCAATCCTTCGGAGGTAAATGATATGTTCTTTTGATTGTTGATGATTATTCTAGATACTCTTGTGTTTACTTTATGGCATCTAAAAATGAAGCTTTTAGTCACTTTAGAACTTTATTTCTTAGATTATCAATTGATCACCTAGGATCTTTAAAAGCAATTAGAAGTGATAATGGAACCGAATTTAAAAATCAATCTTTTGATCACTTTTGTGCTGAAAATGGAATAGATCATCAATTTTATTCACCATATGTACCTCAACAAAATGGTGTTGTAGAAAGAAAGAACAGAACCTTAGTTGAGATGGCTAGGACTATGCTTGATGAATATCAAACTCCTAGGAAATTTTGGGCTGATGCGATTGCAACCGCTTGTTATGTCTCAAATCGTGTTTTCTTGCATGCTAAGCTAGGTAAAATACCATATGAGCTCCGGTTTGAACATAGGCCTAGTGTTACACACTTTCAGGTCTTTGGTTGCAAATGCTTTGTTAAGAAACATGGTAATCTTGATGAATTTGAACCTAGATCTATTGATGGGATGTTTCTTCGTTATCCATCTCATACTAGAGGCTACTGTGTGCTTTTACTTGACACTAACAAAATTGCGGAGACTTGTGAGGTGTCTTTTGATGAAGCTAGCCCAGGTACTAGCTCAAGTATTGCAGGTCCGGACCCATATCCGCAGGGGGAGAGCATTTTCGTTGAAGATGAGAAAGAGGTTGATCTGCTGCCTGAAAATTCAGCAGCTAATGACATTGTTCCAGTTCCTGATTTTGATTCACAGCCAGCACCGACGACCACCATTGCTGGTCCAGATCCTCCTCAAGTCACAAGCTCATCGATTTTTGACGAACATGAAGAAGAAGAAGCTTGTGAAGTGTCCACTCCCCTCTGGGTTCTCAAAAGTCATCCTCCACAACAAATTATTGGAAGCTTGCACGAACAAGTCACACAGTCCAGGTTTTACGATCCAAACTCTCATGCTCATCCTGCTTTTGTTGCTTCTTTTGAACCCAAAGATATATCACACGCACTCACTAATGAATCCTAGATTATTGTCATGCAAGAAGAGTTAGAAAATTTTGAAAGAAATAATGTTTGGAAACTTGTACCTCCACCTCAAGGTCACACTTTAATTGAACTAAATGGGTGTTTAAAAATAAACAAAGTGAGGATGGGGTTGTGGTTAGGAATAAGGATAGGTTGGTTGCTCAAGGTTTCACTCATATTGAAGGTCTAGATTCTGATGAAACTTTTGCTCCTGTTGCTAGATTAGAAGCCATAAGAATTTTGTTAGCTTTCGCTGCATCTAAAGGTTTTACGCTATATCAAATGGATGTTAAAAGTGCTTTTCTTAATGGCTACATAGATGAGGAGGTTTATGTCAAACAACCACCGGGTTTTGAAAATCCAGATTTTCCTAATCATGTTTACAAACTGTCCAAAGCCTTGTACGGTCCCAAACAAGCCCCTAGAGCATGGTATGATAGGTTAAAAACATTCTTACTTGAAAAGGGTTTACCATGGGCAAGGTTGATAAAACTCTTTTTGTGCTTAAGCATGGCAATGACTCATTATTCGTTTAAGTGTATGTGGATGATATTATCTTTGGTTGTGCTTCTCATGATCTTGTGTCCAAGTTTTCAACTATGATGAGTTCAGAATTTGAGATGAGTATGATGGGAGAACTCACGTACTTTTGGGGGCTGCAAATCAAGCAAACCAAGGAGGGTACCTTTGTGCATCAAACGGAGTATACAAAAGACCTCCTAAGGCGCTTCAACATGGACAAAAGCAAGCCTCTTCAGACACCAATGGGAATAGAAACAACACTTGAACTTGATGAAGATGGTGAACCCGTGGATCAAAAAGAATATAGAAGCATGATCGGATCACTTTTGTACCTCACAGCATCAAGACCGGACATACAATTCAGCGTATGTCTTTGTGCACGGTTTCAAGCCTCCTCACGAGCTTCATATCATCAAGCCCTCAAAAGGATTCCCAGATACTTACGTGGAACTCAAGAATTTAGCATTTTTCTTCCTTCTTCCTCAATCGTTACTTTGAATGCTTTTTCGGATGCTGATTTTGGGGGTCGTAGGATTGATAGGAAAAGTACTTCTGGTGCTTGTCATTTTCTTGGTAATTCACTTGTTGCTTGGTCCTCTAGAAAACAAAATTCAGTTGCACAATCCACAACTGAATCTGAATATGTAGCTGCTGCTAGTGCTTGCTCACAAATTCTTTGGATTGTTCAAACACTTAAGGACTATGGGGTTGATCTAGATAGTGTTTCACTGTTTTGTGATAACACTAGTGTCATTTGCATTGCTAAAAACTCCGTGCAACATTCTAGAACTAGGCACATTGGCATTAGGTATCACTTTCTCTGTGATAATGTTGAAAAAGGAAATATTGTGTTTCACCATGTAGATATCGAACAACAATTGGCTGACATTTTTACAAAAACTTTGGATTTCACTCGTTTTTGTTTCATTCGTAGTTGAAAGCATCTAGGCCCAGCAGATCCCCCAGCAGCGTCAGCAGCTCTAGTTCCTCCCGCTCCAGCGCCAGCACCTGCGACCTCCACCTCGAGCAGCTCCGACGACAGCACCGCCGACGTCGACCGCTTCACCGTCGCCCCGAGTGCTCCGGAGTCCTAGGTACTCATCTTCCCTTTTTGGTGTCTTGATGCCAAAGGGGGAGAAGAGTTAGAGTCAGGGGGAGTTTAGCTCTAGGGGGAGTCAGTCTTGGTCGAGTCAGTCTTGGTCTTAGGGGGAGTTTGGGGAGTTTTTACCTTTATCTATTTGGACTTATTGTCATTTGCTTCTATTGTAATTCAGTGTACTATTTCATGACTTATTTGATCACTGTTTGAGCCTTCGAGCTCCTTGTGTTGCTTTTTGTTCCAATTACAATCTTTATGAGCATTGTGTTATTAAATTCATTTACTTCTATGCTCTACTCGTTGTGTTGTCATCAATCACCAAAAAGGGGGAGATTGAAAGCATCTAGGCCCCCGTGAGGTATGGTTTTGGTGATTAATGACAACCATTCGTAATTACTAATGAGCTTGTGGATGCAAGGTTTCACATATATCACATCAAGCGTTAACGACTATCTATTCAAATCATCTACCACTCATTGGATACGAATGGAGACCCCTCAAACGACCTATTCTAAGGGGGTTATTCAATTCTCATGAAGGCTAAATAAAGAACTCACACAACGACTCTATTCTATCAAAATTGGCAACACAAGAAGATCAATATTCATCAGAACATTATTTGCAACAAGTGTCAAAGAGGTCACTCTAGAAGCTTCTAAAAGTTCAACTCGAAGCAAACAAATTACACTCACCGGATCGTCCGATGGTCTGGAAAATGCACACATCGGTCGATTGGGGCTCAACAGAAGAAGAAGACCTCAGAATGAAGTGCACACCGGATCATCCGATGCTAGAGACAAGTGGACATCGGTGAAGTTCAACAGAAAGATTAATTTGTCTCAACAATTCTGGAGAAACACTCACCAGATCATCCGATGCAGAAGCAAAGTGTACATCGGTCTAATTCAACAGAAACATTATTTCTGGACCAAATCTGAAGACAAAGCTCACCGGATCATCCGATGATTGAGAAGGGGTGGCATCGGTCGAATAACGGTCACTTCTGACACAGTGACGTCAGCTAATCTAATTACACCGATGCTCAGAAAAGGTGGTCATCGGATCATCCGATGTACACAGAAAAAGTAATCAGCCAACTTTTTCAACGGCTAATTCAGTTGGGCTGGCTATTTAACCCCCTTCCACCAGTCATTTCGACAACACTTGACAACCAGAGCATACCTACACATCCCCAAGTGTCCAAGACCTAGAACAATCATTTACACACCCTTTCCGTCCATCTACACCTCAAGATATAGGCTAGACCTAGCTAGAGAGAAGCTCGTGTGCGTCCTCTCTGGGTGAGTGGAGTCTCTAGACCAGTGAAAGTCGTGAGGGAGTGCATTCTTGGTGATTGCATTCATCTTGTATCAAGAGGAGAGTAGAGAGATTGCTTCGGAGCTTGCCGAGACAATTGTGGAAGCCCGGAGGATCGAAGTTGTACAAGGTTTGAGCTCCACCTTGCCGGAGATGGCGAACGGAGAAAGTTAGTGGATTCCCTCGCCTTGGTGACTTGGGAGTGGCAATACCCTTTGGTGGGTGCCACAACGTGGATGTAGGAAGATCCTAGTGATCTTACCGAACCACGGGAAAAATCGCCGTGTCTCCGCATCTTCGAGCGTTTGCATTCCTCTCCCTACCCCTTTACGATTACGTTTTACTATTCCGCACTTAACTCTCTTGATTGCGTAGTTGACTTGCATAGGGAATTGGGCTTAACAATTAAAGTTTTTAAATTGCCTTAAAATTTGAAAAAGCCCAATTCACCCCCCCCCCCTCTTGGGCGTTTCGATCCTTACAATTGGTATCAGAGCAAGGTTGCTCATAGGATCATTCTAGCTTCACCGCTAGAGAGCTTAAATGGCCAAGAATGGGGGTTCGGTTCCCACCTTCGAGGGCAAGAACTTTGCCTATTGGAAAGCACGCATGCGTGCCTACCTAGAGGCTATTGCTCCCGAAGTTTGGGAAGCGACCCATGCGGGATTTGGGGATCTCAATTATGTTGGTGATCAACTAAAATGGGATGCTAAGGCTAGAAATGCTATCTACGAATGCATAAGTCAAGACGTATTTGCTAGAATTGCTAGTAAAGAGAAAGCATGTGAAATTTGGGCATGTTTAATTGAAATACATGAGGGCTCATCTCGTGTTAAAGAACTCAAATATCACTTGCTTAAATCCAAGTATGATGAATTCAAAATGCTTCCTCATGAGAATGTTAACCAAATGTTTTCCCGTTTAAATGTACTCATTGAGGAGATTAACGCACTTGACATTGCCTCTCTTGGTAAGGGACTTATTAACCGCAAGATCCTCATGCTTCTACCCAAGCCCAAGTACAACATTATCAATTCAATGCTCCAAAAGGAATCTCTTGACAACATTGAAGTCTCAGAGCTTATTGGAGAAATTCATGCTCATGAGATGAGCGTTCTTGGAATGATGGAGGAGTCATCGTCAAAGACCATTGCTCTCAAGGCCTCAACCAAGAAGACAACTCCCAAGAAGAAGAAAGTAGTTGAGCCTAGCTCAAGTGAATAAGAGCAAGCAACAAGCGAAGAGGATGATGACGAGCCTGCATTGATGATGAGGAAATTCTCACGGTTAAACTCCAAGATTGCAAAGAAGGGTTACTCTTTTGATCCCAAGAAGAAAGCCTTCCTTCCAAGAAAAGATGAAAACAAGATATGCTATAATTGTGGTGATCAAGGCCACATATCGTATGATTGTCCAAAGCCGGACAAGAGGAAGGACAACCACAAGGGAAAGCATCGAAAGCTAGAAGAAAGTGATGAAGATGAAGAAGAGGTCAAGCCCAAGCGCTCCTTTGGAAAGAAGAAATTTGACAAAAGCAAGAAGACCAAGCTCTTTCCAAAGAAGAGAAGAGGGCCTCAAAAGGTCTTCATGTGCGAAGCCAATGAGTGGGTCACCGATGAGGAAACAAGTGACGATGATAGTGAAGATGAGGAAGAAAACTTGGCAAGCCTCGCTATCGTCAACAAGGATGACTCACCTCTTCCCCCACCGCCCATGTGTCTCATGGCGAAAGGTAACACCAAGGTATGTGATGACTCTAGTGATGATGATGAACTTTCTCCCGATGAATTAGCATCTATGATTAATGAATATCATGTCATCATAAAAAGGGAAAAGGGCAAGGTTAAGGCACTTGAACAAGCTCGTGCTAAGCTTGAGAGTGCTAACCTCAATTTGCATGACAAGTATGAAAGCATACTTAAGGAGCATGACATGCTCAAATCTCATGTCAAGCAAATTGAGGAAGAGAAGGCTCAAATCAAGCTTGATCACCATGAGCTTGACTTAGCTCATCAAGCACTCTTGGGCAAGCACAATGAGTTGGTTCAAGAGCATCAAGTACTTAACCTTGATTATGAAGCTATTGAACTAAAATTAAAAAACTTGAAGAAAGAAACCCTTGATGGCAAAATACCCGCTAGTTCACATGCCACTAACAATTTGCATGAGTCTTTGCCATTGAAAGCAAATGCTAGGGAGAAGGAGCTAATGGACGAGATTGGAAGTCTCCATGCTAGCGTGGCAAGACTAACCAAGGGAGAGGACAAGCATAAGGAAATCCTCTTCCAACAAGCCAAAGGCTTCAACAAGAGAGGACTTGGATCCTTCCCGGTGCCAAACAAAGGGAAGGTGTCCTCACCGGAGCTTAGGACAAGCTTCATCAAGGAAGTTGGTTCCTATTGCCAACATTGTGAGGTCACCGGACATCACACAAGGGAGTGTCCTCTTCCTAATCGTCCCTCTCCCAAATTGCCTCCTAACTATACATCTACCTTTGATAATCACCATTATCTACTGAGCAAAGTAGGTGGGAAGGTGAAGGCAAAGTTCATCGGCAAAGACATCAAGGGCATGAAGGGGAAGCTTCCCAAGCAACTTTGGGTCCCAAAATCACTTGTATCACACATACAAGGACCTAAGTTGGCTTGGGTTCCTAAACTCAAAAACTAACTTCATGTGTGTAGGTGAACTACAAAGCCGGAGGAAAACATTGGGTACTCGATAGTGGGTGCACTCAACACATGACCGGCAATGATGGTATGTTCACCTCCATAGAGGACCCCGGAAATCACGAACAAGTCACCTTTGGTGATAACTCAAAGGGGAAGGTAATTGGTTTAGGTAAAATTGCTATTTCTAATGATTTGTCTATCTCTAACGTGCTTTATGTTAAGTCTCTTAGTTTCAATTTACTCTCTATTGCTCAATTATGTGATCTTGGACTAACGTGCACATTTGACAAGAATGGTGTTGTGGTGTCTAGTGAGTCTAGCAAAGAACTAATCTTCAAGGGGTTTAGGCATGGACATCTTTACTTGGTGGACTTCTCCAACAAGAACGCTAGCTTGACCACTTGTCTTTTCACCAAGACAAGTTTGGGTTGGCTATGGCATCGACGCATTGCTCACATAGGGATGAGCAAGCTCAAGAAGTCATTCAAGCTTGGGATGGTGACCGGCGTGAAGGACGTCACATTTGAGAAGAACAAGTTTTGTAGCGCATGTCAAGTCGGGAAGCAAGTTGCCTCGCACCATCCGATGAAGACAATGGTGTCAACCTCCAAGCCACTTGAACTGCTTCACATGGACCTCTTCGGACCGTCCACATACCAAAGTCTTGGCGGTAACCTCTATTGTCTCGTTATTGTTGATGATTATTCTCGATATGCTTCGAATTTGTTTCTAGGTGACAAGGGTGAAACTCCGGAAGTCTTCAAGACCTTTGCAAAACGAGCTCAAAGGGAATTTCAACTTCCCATCATCAAGGTCCGGAGTGACAACGGCACCGAGTTCAAGAACTACAACATTGGGGAGTGGTGTGACCGTGAAGGCGTGAAGCACGAGTTTTCGGCCACATACACCCCTCAACAAAATGGAGTCGTTGAAAGGAATAACAAGACTCTCATCACCCTTGCAAGAGCAATGCTTGATGACTATGGCACGTCGGAGAAGTTTTGGGCCGAAGCGATCAACACGGCGTGCCATGCCGCTAATAGGATCTATCTTCATCGACTACTTCAAAAGACCCCCTATGAGCTCCTCATTGGGAGAAAGCCCAACATCTCTTACTTCCGAGTCTTCGGATGCAAGTGCTACATCTACCGCAAGAAGAGGCTCGGTAAGTTTGAAAGAAGGTGTGATGTTGGTATTTTTCTTGGTTATGCATCAAACTCAAAAGCATATCGAGTATTCAACCAAACCTCCGGGTTAGTTGAAGAAAGTTGTGATGTTGAGTTTGATGAGACTAATGGCTCCCAAGAGGAGAGTTTTGGTCATGATGATATAGATGATGAGCCTCTACGAGAAGCTATGAAGAACATGACCATTGGAGACATCAAGCCTGAAGTTGAGGAGAGCCATGATCAAGGGGGAGCCTCAAATGCTAACATCGACACCTCCATGGCGCCTCAAGTTGACGAAGAAGAAGAAAAAGATGATCCATTGCCTACGCAAGATTCACAAGTCCTACAACATCAAGATGAAGAAGAAGAAGTCCAAGATCAAGTCCATCCACAAGACGAGCAAAACGCATCACCACCGCCAAGTGCTTCACAACCACTCATGAGGCATGGGCGCATCTCCAAGGCGCATCCGATGGATCAAATCATCGGAAGTCCGTCACGGGGAGTAAGTACTCGTTCTCGCCATGTCGCTTCGTTTTGTGAGCACTACTCGTTTGTTTCGTGTGTAGAACCCACTCGCATCGAGGAAGCACTTCAAGATCCAAATTGGGTGATGGCAATGCAAGAAGAACTCAACAACTTCACCCGCAACGAAGTTTGGGTGTTGGAGGAGCGACCCAAGGACAAGAACATCATCGGAACGAAGTGGGTGTACCGCAACAAGCAAGATGAGAATGGCGTTGTGGTCCGCAACAAGGCAAGACTTGTGGCCAAGGGTTTTGCGCAAGTTGAAGGACTAGACTTTGGAGAGACATTCGCTCCGGTCGCCCGGTTAGAGGCTATTCGTATACTCCTTGCTTTTGCTTCACATCATAACATAATGCTATATCAAATGGATGTGAAAAGTGCCTTTCTTAATGGCTATATTAACGAGCTTGTTTATGTTGAGCAACCTCCCGGGTTTGAAGATCCGAGGAATCCTAATCATGTGTATAGGCTACACAAGGCGCTCTACGGACTGAAGCAAGCACCTAGGGCGTGGTATGAATGACTAAGGGACTTCCTAGTCATGCAAGGATTCAAGATCGGGAGGGTGGATACTACACTCTTCACCAAGGACATCGACGGAGATTTATTTCTTTGTCAAATTTACGTTGATGACATCATTTTTGGCTCAACTAACAAAGCTCTTAGCCATGAGTTTGGCAAAATGATGTCTAGGGAATTCGAGATGTCAATGATTGGAGAGCTCAATTTCTTCCTAGGATTTCAAATCAAGCAACTTCAAGAGGGGAACTTCATCTATCAAGAGAAGTACACAAAGGACCTCTTGAAGAAATTTGAGATGGGAGATTGTAGCTCAAGAAGCACTCCAATGGCGACAAATTGCCATCTCGACGCGGACATGGACGGTAAACCTATTGATCAATCTCATTACCGTTCCATGATTGGCTCATTGTTATATCTTACCGCATCTAGGCCCGATATTATGTTTAGTGTGTGCTTGTGTGCTCGCTTTCAAGCGGCACCTAAAGAATCGCACAAGAAGGCGGTCTTTAGGATACTCCGGTATCTCAAGCATACCCCAAGTGTAGGTTTGTGGTACCCCAAGAACGCTAGTTTCCATCTCTTAGGCTACTCGGATTCGGACTTTGTCGGGTGTCGTGTGGACCGCAAGAGTACCTCCGGAGGGTGCCACTTACTTGGGCGTTCCCTAGTATCTTGGTCTAGCAAAAAGCAAAATTTTGTGGCTTTGTCCACCGCGGAGGCGGAGTATATAGCGGCCGATGCATGTTGTGCCCAAATTCTATATATGAAGCAAACCCTTTTGGACTTTGGAATTAAGTTTGGTTGTGTGCCTCTCCTTTGTGACAATGAAAGTGCGGTTAAGATAGCTAGAAACCCCGTTCAACACTCCCGCACCAAGCACATTGATATTTGTCATCACTTCTTGCGGGACCATGAGGCTAAGGGAGACATCTCATTGCAAGGTGTTAGGTCCAAAGAACAATTGGCGGATATCTTCACCAAACCACTTGATGAGAAAACTTTTTCTAGGCTTAGGAGTGAATTAAATGTGCTAGATGCATCTAACGTCATGTAAGTTGCCATGTTCATGTAAGGTTGCATATCATATAGGTCTTGCCTAACTCCCAAAGGATAGGGGCGAGCTAGAAATAGTTTTCCCTGAGGAAGCCTTTGGAAGGCTTAAAACTTGGCAAGATAGATTTATTTTATGCCTTGCATGATTTCTGCCATATAAACTTGCACTCATTTAATATCTTGCATTAACTTGTTTGGCATTGCATACGGTAGACTGTCACAAAGGGGAACCCACATCATGAGAATAAGACTTGTTTGAAATGCAATATCTTAACTCATATGATGTGGAAAGAGCAAAATTCTAAAGGAACATGCTTTAAAGAGATAGAAGTCTCCATACTCTAGCTCACAAAGCATGGACCTTACATTTTCTTGGTTTTTTTCCCTCCTAATTTTCCTTGTGTGCTCTATTTGTTTAAGGGCTTAGCCAATATGTGGCACTATATTGAAAAGCCTTTATTAGAGGTTAGGAGGTGCCCAAAAGGTCCTAAGACTTGTTTTCTCTTTGTGTGTTTTAAGTCAACGGACATTTATGGGTATTCTTAGGTTTTCTGTAGTCATCGGACTATCTGATGCTAGGTTGAGCAGCTACATCGGATCAATTGATGCTCCAGTTCATCGATCAGATCAGTCAGAACCAAGCAATCGACCGATGAGTTCATTCCAGGAAACATCGGAGCATCCGATGTTCAATCCTCTGTCACCCTGCCGAATTCGACCGATGATCGACGTAGCAACGTCGGATCATCCGGTGTGCAAAGAGAGTTTTTGGACCAACTCTCTGTTGAACTCGGCCGATGACCCCACCCGATACGCATCGGTCGATCCGGTGTTCGCGTAACCGTTAGGTCATCGGGTTCCCATTTAAATACGTACGGCGCTTCGTCTTCCTCACCCCGCGCCGCCACCTTCTCGCACCGCCGCCGCGCCTCCCGCCGCCACCTTCTCGCACCGCCGCCGCGCCTCCCGCCGCCACCTCCTCGCGCCCCCGCCGCGCCTCCCGCCGCCGCCGCGCCTCCCGCGCTGCCACTTCCTCGCGCCGCCGCCGCGCCTCCCGCCGCCGCCGCGCCTCCCGCGCCGCCACCTCCTCGCGCCGCCGCCGCGCCTCCACCGCCGCCGCGTCTCCACCGCCGCCGCCACACCTCCATCGCCGCTGCCTCAGACCACGCCGCCGCCGCCGCCTCTTCAGGGTGCCGCCTCGTCGTCTCTCCACCTCACCACCGGCAGCCCTACGACTTTCGTCGCTAGGGTTCCCACGAACCGCGCGACATCATCCCGATCGCTGCGTCGCCGTTCATCGTTCGCGTGATCCTTTTCGTCGCTAAGGTTTGTACCGTACCGTGCGACATCCATCCTTGTTTCTCGTCGATCATGTTTCCACTAACCCTAGGCCTCTCTTTTGCATCAAGATGGGCCGTGATCGCAAGGGAAAAGGCAAGGCCATCGAGGGGCCCGCAGCGAAGAAACAAAAGCTCTCGAAGGAAGCTCGTCGGGCAGAGTTGGCCGCTCGCGCCGCCGAGTAGCGTGAACGCGGCCATCGCGGTTCCTTGCGGCTCCGCGAGTCTCGGCAGAGGCAGCAGCGGCCCACAGTGCAGCCCGTGCCGCCCGACGACTCTGAGGATGAGGAGGATACTGCGGTGACGCCACTGGTTCGCCGGCGCACCGTCACCGACGTGAGGGGGAGGTCAGACCCCCACCGCGAGTCAGCGCCCCACTGCTGCCGACCGCACAGAGGACAGAGAGGCCCAGAGGGCCATCTACGAGATGGATACTGCTGCCAGAGTTGCTGAGGATGTCAGGCTTACAGACTATCGCAAGTTCAAGGCAAAACAACTGAAGAAGCTCAGATGGACAGCGTTGCCAGAGGAGTGGTTCCCGCAGCCCAGGGACACTAGGGTTGATCCCCGCTTTTGGACCCTGACACAGGCGTCCCTGTACGAGACGTACAGGTGTCGGGGCCATAAGCTGTTCTAGCACACTTACATCGACTGGAATCAGCTTGCAACAGCAGTTGGACACGGGATCAGGCCATTCTTCGAGAGGTACAGAGGCCTTGTGGAGCTGCTCTCACGCCAGAGGAGCGCTTACGTGGAGGAGTGGGCTCGAGTCTTCTATGCCACTCTCTATATCTCAGAGGGTCAGCGCTCGATCCACTTCATGTTTCTGGGGCAGCAGCACACCGTGTCTCGAGAGCGACTGGCACAGCTGCTTGGAGTGGACACACACCTCACTTGTCTGCACGAGGTGGTTTACGGAGGAGCCGACCCGCCGAGGAGGCCGCTGACAGGGGGAGTGTCACCGCCATTTGAGGAGATCAGAGGTCTGTTCACCCCTCCTTTCACGCCAGACCAGCCGAGGGTGCCAGCTCTCCTCACTCCAGCCGCTCGGACAGTTCACCACATCCTCAGGCGTACCCTTCTACCGAGGTCCGGCTACCTAGAGGGCTTCACGAGCCTCCAGCAGACCATCCTGTTCTATGTGATGAACGGGATGGAATTTGATATCGTGGACATCTTAATCTGCGAGATGGAGGACGTGATCACTGACGGAGTCGGGATGTTGAGGCAGTTGGTCTACGGGCATTGGATCTGCCGTCTGCTGTTCTTGCTGGCACCTGAGGACTCGCCAGCCACTGCTCCTCTGACAGAGCTCCACGCCACTCGGTTCGGCCACTACCGAGTGCCCACTCCTGGAGACTGCCACCTTGGCCGTCCAGTCGAGCGTCAGGTCAGAGCCCGACTCTCCGAGGAGGACTGGACCGAGCTAGCCCAGGAGGACGAGGCGCTCGCCCAGGCAGAGGCACAGGGTGAAGGACTGGAGCACGTCTGGTCGGACAGCGACACCAGCGACAGCATCGAGGAGTACTTCCCTCCTCCGCCTCCTTCTCCGAGGCAGCACGACGCGGAGGCGGGAGGTTCGACTGCTCCACCACCTCCAGTGTCCGAGGCTCAGGTGTCACAGCCGTCAGAGCTCACCTCGCTGCTCCAGCAGATGGTCGAGCAGCAGCGCCAGGACAGGCTTGCGGCTGAGCAGGCCCGAGCGGAGCAGGCTGCGCGGCTCGCGGAGCTACAGAGACAGCAGCAGGAGATGCAGTTGGAGATCGCCCGCCAGAGGCGAGAGGACATTGACCGCTTCACGAGCCTGGTGGATCAAATGCACCGGAGGACCCTGGACCAGCAGCAGCAGACTCAGCAGGCGATGATGGGCATCCTGGGGTTGATCACCAACCTCTACCAGCAGACCGGGATAGCCCTTCCGCCTCAGCAGCCGGGTCTTGGTCAGGCTCCAGCAGCTTCTCCACTAGCACCTACTGCAGTTCCAGCACCGGCGTCGCCTATACCAAGCTTCAGCATGTCACCTCTTCCAGCCTCGACAGTGCCATTCCAGTTCTCACCTCCCCCAGCAGTACCTTCTCCGCTGGCGCCAGCAGTCCCAGCAGATCCCCCAGCAGCGTCAGCAGCTCTAGTTCCTCCCGCTCCAGCGCCAGCACCTGCGACCTCCACCTCGAGCAGCTCCGACGACAGCACCGCCGACGTCGACCGCTTCACCGTCGCCCCGAGTGCTCCGGAGTCCTAGGTACTCATCTTCCCTTTTTGGTGTCTTGATGCCAAAGGGGGAGAAGAGTTAGAGTCAGGGGGAGTTTAGCTCTAGGGGGAGTCAGTCTTGGTCTTAGGGGGAGTTTGGGGAGTTTTTACCTTTATCTATTTGGACTTATTGTCATTTGCTTCTATTGTAATTCAGTGTGCTATTTCATGACTTATTTGATCACTGTTTGAGCCTTCGAGCTCCTTGTGTTGCTTTTTGTTCCAATTACAATCTTTATGAGCATTGTGTTATTAAATTCATTTATTTCTATGCTCTACTCGTTGTGTTGTCATCAATCACCAAAAAGGGGGAGATTGAAAGCATCTAGGCCCCCGTGAGGTATGGTTTTGGTGATTAGTGACAACCATTCGTAATTACTAATGAGCTTGTGGATGCAAGGTTTCACATATATCACATCAAGCGTTAACGACTATCTATTCAAATCATCTACCACTCATTGGATACGAATGGAGACCCCTCAAACGACCTATTCTAAGGGGGTTATTCAATTCTCATGAAGGCTAAATAAAGAACTCACACAACGACTCTATTCTATCAAAATTGGCAACACAAGAAGATCAATATTCATCAGAACATTATTTGCAACAAGTGTCAAAGAGGTCACTCTAGAAGCTTCTAAAAGTTCAACTCGAAGCAAACAAATTACACTCACCGGATCGTCCGATGGTCTGGAAAATGCACACATCGGTCGATTGGGGCTCAACAGAAGAAGAAGACCTCAGAATGAAGTGCACACCGGATCATCCGATGCTAGAGACAAGTGGACATCGGTGAAGTTCAACAGAAAGATTAATTTGTCTCAACAATTCTGGAGAAACACTCACCGGATCATCCGATGCAGAAGCAAAGTGTACATCGGTCTAATTCAACAGACATTATTTCTGGACCAAATCTGAAGACAAAGCTCACCGGATCATCTGATGATTGAGAAGGGGTGGCATCGGTCGAATAACGGTCACTTCTGACACAGTGACGTCAGCTAATCTAATTACACCGATGCTCAGAAAAGGTGGTCATCAGATCATCCGATGTACACAGAAAAAGTAATCAGCCAACTTTTTCAACGGCTAATTCAGTTGGGCTGGCTATTTAACCCCCTTCCACCAGTCATTTCGACAACACTTGACAACCAGAGCATACCTACACATCCCCAAGTGTCCAAGACCTAGAACAATCATTTACACACCCTTTCCGTCCATCTACACCTCAAGATATAGGCTAGACCTAGCTAGAGAGAAGCTCGTGTGCGTCCTCTCTGGGTGAGTGGAGTCTCTAGACCAGTGAAAGCCGTGAGGGAGTGCATTCTTGGTGATTGCATTCATCTTGTATCAAGAGGAGAGTAGATAGATTGCTCCGGAGCTTGCCGAGACAATTGTGGAAGCCCGGAGGATCGAAGTTGTACAAGGTTTGAGCTCCACCTTGCCGGAGATGGCGAACGGAGAAAGTTAGTGGATTCCCTCGCCTTGGTGACTTGGGAGTGGCAATACCCTTTGGTGGGTGCCACAACGTGGATGTAGGAAGATCCTAGTGATCTTACCGAACCACGGGAAAAATCGCCGTGTCTCCGCATCTTCGAGCGTTTGCATTCCTCTCCCTACCCCTTTACGATTACGTTTTACTATTCCGCACTTAACTCTCTTGATTGTGTAGTTGACTTGCATAGGGAATTGGGCTTAACAATTAAAGTTTTTAAATTGCCTTAAAATTTGAAAAAGCCCAATTCACCCCCCCCCTCTTGGGCGTTTCGATCCTTACAGTAGTAAAATAGGGGCTATGCATCCTCATGGCTTACATTGAGGGGGAGTTTTGAAACTTGAGAAGTCTATGTGTAAATCTAAAATTAAAATAATATGAGCATAGTATTTTATGCATATATGACTTTGTGATTTCTTTTACATGCTGAAAGTTCTTACTACATTACTCATGTTATACATTTTGTAGTTTTTGCCATGTCTAGTAATTGAAATAATTACTTACAATAAATCTAGTCATGGTTGAACTTTCTTGCTATTTTGAACTTGTTGCATGCTCACAAGTGCTTTAAATCATAAAGAATTAATCAAGTAATCAACTCACATGTTGAGTTTTTATGAACTAATATAAACTGGGAAAAGATTAAGAGAATATGCAAGCATCACACTTCTTCGTTTGAGATGGCTTATCATTGCACTTAGATATGAACTTAGAAGAAGTTGTGTATGACTAAAATCATGTCCTTAAGCTTCTGATTGTCAAATGACATAGGCTTGGCTTGGTTGGTTAGAATAAGGCAGTTGCGGCATATAATCTCTTGCAAATGTCATATGTTAAAAATTTGTACTTCAAAGAAAAAGTTGCAGCAACAAGTGTCATGCTTTCGGGTATTGAAATAGTTAAGTTTGTGAGATCATGAATTGCTTAAAATTGAAAATTACATTTGATTTCTAGCATGGCTTTCACTACTTTATATATCTCATTGTTGTGATAGTGTAAGTTACTTGATAGTATGACTTGGATGAACTTTGTTTTATATGTATATGTTATAATATGCTCATAACAATTAAAATTTCTCTTTTGTACCTTGTTGAATACATTGTCAAAGAGGGAGAAATTGATCACACCTTGCACATATTCAAAAGTGTTTTTGGCACGATTCTTCTCAGGGGGAGAAATTTATAAATTTATTTCTATCTCATTTGATTTTCAAAAAGGGGGAGAAATTGTTTTCAAAACTTTTCATGTAAATAAGCCAATGTTCGGATTTTAAGTGGTGTTGCCAATGCATTCATCAAGGGGGAGATTGTGAGACCTATGTATGTTGGATACATTGGCTTGTATTGAATGCATTGGCTTTGATAATATAAGTTCTAAATTTCTGCCAAAACACCCTTTTTAGCAAGGTCTGACTCTAGCTTCGAGCTTCTGCAAGGTCCGACAATAGGTCCGACTTGCTTTGTCAAGGTCCAACATGTTTTTGGGTAGCTCCGGTGAGCTTTGTCTTTAGCTCCGGCATGTCTTTGATAGCTCCAGCATGTCTTTGATAGCTCTGACATGTCTTTGTTAAGCTCTGATATGTTTTTGCTAGGTCCGACTTACGTTGGTTAGCTCCGACATGTTTTTCTAGCTCCGGCACTAGGTTTTACTAGATTTGGTATGCTCCGGCACTAGATTGTACTATCTTTGGTAAGCTCTGGTGCTAGGTTGTACTAGCTTTGGTAAGCTCCGGCTCAAGCTCTGGTTAGCTTTGGCAAGATTCAGATCTTGATCGCAGTGGTTCTGCTTTTAATTTGCAATGATTCGTACTTGCTTTACATTGATGGAAAGTTTTCTTAGTAATCTTTTACTAAGTTTTTGGTGTGTTTTGGTGGTAATGGTTGATATCATTTTTCTATGGTTTGCAACATGCGTATGTGAGGTGCTCACATAAGATGTTATAGTTTCGGAACTAACGTGAGTCAAGTCGAGGGCTTGTGCTTGAAAGTATTGGATGTTTATTCATGGGTAGGTGTTGCTTGAGTTCGAGACATGGCTGGTGACGGGATCCATTGAACTATTATTAGGGAGAAGATGAGGTTCAACAACCAAGTTCGGAAGGAATTGTGGTTGAGTTGATCGAGAGGTTGCACAGCATGTTTGAATCAAGAACAATGCATATGAAGGTATCGTGGACGTCGTTGGAAGATGTTTGCACGTATGCAAGGAGTGCATGGACGTGTCTACATGGTTCCGAGGCGTGATGAAGAGATGTGGACGTAAAGAATTGGTCGGAAAGGTCCAACCGACTTGGTTATGGACTCAGGCTGTGGCTGAATCGTGTTTGACTCAAATATGGAAAGTTTTGAGTTGGTTATGATAGGATTTCGTGTGGGTCACGAATTTGAGTTGTTTTAGGAATGTGGGAAACGTTTCTAAGGTGTTTGGAAGTATTAAGATTGCTTCTATATGCGTATAGAAGTCTTGAGCAGTTATGGAAAGTTTTGATTCGTGAATTGAGTATGATTAGAGTCCTAGTTAGTTTTAGGTTGGCCTAAGGGCTGGTTATATAAGCAAGGGAGGCCAGAGCTCATGGGAAATGACTTTTTGGGCTGTTCCTCTTGTGTTCTATTGAATAAATATTGTATTTAAAGGAACTTTTGTGCCTTTTTTGTCCGATTTGTTGCAGACAAGTTTTTCTCGTCGAGTTTCCTGCACAACACTATCTTTCTTCGGTGGTTTCATCATAACTCGAGTTTTGCAGATCCAATTGACGTGATTCTTTTTGGGATGTATTCACAACTTGATTATCTATCATCTGTCAAAATTTCACGGTCATTGTATTTGTGGTTTTTGATCTACACGAGTTTCTTTGCAGTATTGCAGATCTGTTTTTTGCTCGGTAGAACAGATTGACATTTGTTCGATCTTTCGATTGTAACTTGGGTTTCTCTCATCGGATTTGAGTGATTCTTGTTTTCTTGTCTCCGTGACTTGATTATCTCTGATATATATCACTTTTGTCACGGTGAAACACGTTTAGATTAGTCTCACACACGATTTCTTTAACAGATTGTTTTTCTGCCGAGGGGTTTTCATTGCTTCCGCTGAAAAAAATTTAATCTACCATTCACCCCCCCCCCTCTGGTAGCTTTTCACGTGCTCTTCGATCCTACGAATGACATGGATAATAAAAAAGGTTTTAAAACATGACATGTCCATGGATCAACAAGAAATAGATAAAGATATTGTCGGTGGTTTTGATCCGGCAGATCTCCCGACACTATTAAAGTGTTAGAGGAGTTTGAGGTTCGGTGTGGGCGCGCGGAGATTCAAGAAGGTGAAGTGTTAAGTGACACAAGAGACACGAATATTTATGTGATTCAGGCCGCCTGAGCGTAATACCCTACTCCACGGGGTGTGTTGGTGTTGTATTGGATGTATGAGCTCAACGTCAGTTGAGAATGTAGAGTGAGCGTGTCTCTAGAGAGTGTAGCCTCCAGAGTCCCCTATGTATCGTCGGCCTGTCCTTTTATAGTACAAGGGCAGGCCGTTACAAGTTAGCATGGCCCGACATGTGGCCCCGGCGGTTACTAATATTGATACACATTCAACATGATTAATTGCTCTTAATGACTGAGTTACGGGCTTGGATAGCACCGTTACTGGTAATTAAGGTCGTCTGATCGTGTGTCATTAATATAGTATTAATGACACTTAATCGGATCTTGAAGTCCTTGATTCCCCTTTGAAGATCTGTTGTGGAGTCTTCCGGAGGTTAGAGGCTGAAGATCTGACGGTTGGACACATGGCAGCTTCGGAGCATATTGTGGGAAACAGATAGGTCCGAAGCTACCTGACACATGTCAGTTCCGAAGCTTCCCTCGTTCTGGGGTTAAGTCCGGGGGTGCCATTTCGGTACATAGCCCGGAGCTTCCCCCTTGTGGGCGGTAGCTCCGGTTTGATAGTACACGTGGCGCCCCTGGGAATAACCATGTTGGAGAAGCGGGTCCGGTTATATCTGATATGTGGGCCTCCGAAGGTCTTCAAATCAAGTAGATGACATTCCCTTGAGATCTTTGTAATCTCAAGGGGTGTACGGTTCCCAGGGTACCGACGGATACCTACTCCCCCTCATTCTCTCCCCCTTCGGCATTAAGACACCAAAAAGGAAAAGAATAAGGGAAGGGACCTAAGGACTACTCCTAGACACATGTATTTTCCTCCTCTTCATCATTGTCCTCATCTTGCTCGCTACCGCTTTCATCTTGTTCAAGTTCGCTCTTGGTGGCTTCCTCATCATCATCATAACTAGCAACTGGCATTGTAGTCACAACACTTGAGGATCCAACATCTTCGCCAAAGAAAGCTCTTTCTTCCGCAGTGAGCTTCGGATAAGGGGTAATCTCATCATCACTTTGCTCCGGAGGAGACATAGGGATCTCGAGTTTCTCACACACAACCTTTAGATATTTCTCGTTCCTCTACTCCATCCTTTGGATCCTCACCTCCACACGCCGGCAGTAGGTGAAGATGGACTTTAGAAACTTCAAGAGACCACTGGATGAGCCTATAGTGGATTGGGAGGGGAGAGATGGAGAGGCAGAAGCACTTTCTTGAGCAGATCGTTGACTTATCCTCAAAGCTTCTGAAGGAGGAGGTAGAGGAGGAATCTGAGGTTGGAGTTTTGATGCTTCACATCTTTCACAAATGTCACCCCTAAGACTGCTTCAATCATATTCATAATGTATTATACATAGCTACATGATCTGTTGGGAGTGTGAGAAATGTTGTAAATATCATTGTAGATGTAGTGAAAAACATTGAACTTCTCCTCCTCACTTATGATCTGCATTAAATTCCTTAGAAGACATTGGATACTTCAAGCATCACCATCCTAAGGGGCTAGTGTCTTTCTCAAAACACGGTTCAACACCCCAAAAGAAAGGTAGAATGTTCTTTGTTGAGGGTGGTTCGAAGGTGTAATGCTTGTCATACATGAAGTCCATCTCATTTCTATCCAGACAACTTGAGATTGTGTACCATTAGCTCATTGTCCAAACTGCTCTCTAGGCCAAGTATAGCTACAAAATCATTGTACATCACTGAGTACTTTACCCCATCAGTCATCCAAGTGATCTCTTTGGCACCCTTTGTTGAAAAGTAGGTTGTGGAGTAAAACTGACAGATAATCTCGGTGTTCCAACGATACTCCATAACCATTAAGTCTTTGATGTCATGTTTCTCAACTGCCTCAATGGCCGCATTAAAATCTTGGTGATTCTTTCCGGCCATATAATCCCAATAAATCCATTGGGTGTCTACCACAGATTTCTTCATCCTCAAGTAGACCAATTGGTAGTAGTCGCAATGGAAATCACTTCAAAAGTGAGGATTGGTTGTCTTCTTATCTCTTGAGTAGACATTCCAGTCTTTGAACTTTTTGCTTTGTCGGTGCCCTTGCCTTTGAACACTTCAGTTGACTGGCACCTATTGGGGTCCTGTAAGGGAGGAGCCATCTCGAGAGTTCTAGATGGGCGCTCCCTGGCACTCCCACCAATAGAAAGATCCCTAGAACGAGAAGTGGGAGATTTTCCTTTGGGCTTGGAAGGCCCTATATTCGGTGCCTTGCCTTTGTTTACATCCCTCATTGGCCTTTTGCTTACAACATTTCTCTTCACAGATGGAGGAGAAGGTTGCTTGTAATTTGATCCACAGTCTTGTCTCTTCACGGGCTACTGCTACCTGAGCCAGGGCCACCTTGCGATACACTTATTGGCGGGTCGCCTCAACGACGGGATCCGCTAGAGGAGCGTCATCGCCATCGTTATGAATCAACATGGTTCCTGATAAAGGAGAGAAAATATGAGATCAAGGAATGAAGGTTATTGCAAAATATATGAGACAAAGTGTAAAAGTTAGGGGTTGAGGATGTTAGACCCTGGACTTGTCCATTTGGGGCCGAACGTATCCACATAAAGCGGACTTGTCCGCTCTTATCCAGCCTAGTCCGTTGTTAACAAACTTAAACCCAAACTTCTGAACTTCGCAAGATTTCTCAACAAACTTTTGCAATAACCCACAAAGAGGTTCACATAGCCTAATGTTGTTGATACAAGGCACAAGGCAAAACCAACATGACCTAGAAGAAAGAAATTTGAAGGAGAGGATCCTAGGTCAATAAGGACCTTAAGAACGTTGAATCCAATGAAATTTGCGGTTTAAGTCCTCGGAAAGGTTTGGGATGTATTCCCAATCCTCTAGAAGCTTTAATCGACGGAAACGAATCAAGATTTGGTGGAAAATGTCAAAATCGCCTAGGAGCGGTTTTTGAGAGAGAGAGAGAGAGAGAGAGAGAGAGAGAGGGAGGGAGGAGTGGTTGAGTGGAATGAGGAAGTGGAAAGGGTCTGGCCCGACTCCTGGGGGTTAAGTACCCAAAGGCTGAACAAGTCCGGGACAGGGTCCGAACTAGTTGGGTGCATCAGACCAGGTCCGAACTTCTCAAAAGTCCATACTAACCTATGCGTAGGGCGGACTAGTCCGTTCTAGACTTGTCTGCGCCTACCCGGACTAGTCTAGGAGCCCAAACTCATCTGGCCCTTGTGGGGGATTAATCCGGTACTAGAAGGCAGATGCTCATATATATTGAGAAATTTGTCAAGATTGATCGATATGAACTAATTTTCACAAAAATGTGACGGATATGGCCACTAAAGCAATCAAATAATTAAGCAATGACCACAATCCACCAAGACACAATAAGGTAAAATAATTTGAGAGAAAATTGAGGGGGGTGAGTTTTCCCAAACATGCAAGTTTTTGAAGATCCAAATCTACTAACAGTCAGATGTGCAACATCTCAAGCCCCATTTCAATAATCTAGGATATTAAATTCATTCCAAAGTTTGCAAAAAAAAAAAATTATCTAGTGGTTTGGTGAAATGTCGACTAGTTTTTTTTCGGTTCTAACATGTAAATGACTATACCCCACTTTATCGGATGGTCTCTCAAAAAGTGATATCGGATGTCAATGTGTTTGGTCCTAAAATGTTCAATGGGGTTATGGGCAATCTTAATGGCACACTCTTATTGTCTAATAGGAGTGGGAAAATGGTTCATATTCAGACCATAGTCCCTTAGAGTTTTTCACATCCAAAGAAGTTGTGCACAACAACTTTCGGCTGCGACATACCCCATTTCGGTTGTGGATAAGGCAATGGAGTTTTATTTCTTGTATGACCATGACACACGGGACATACCTAAGAATTGGCAAGTCCTGAAGGTACTCTTTATATCTACCCTATATCCGGCTAATCCGCATCGGAATATCCGATGAGATTACTTTGACCATTTAGGATAGCATAGCCCAAGGTTTGATGTATGAACTAGATGTCTCAAAGTTCTCTTAACGACGGTCAAATGACACTCCTTAGGTTCGGCTTGAAATCTTGCACACATACACACAATAAGAATATATCGTGCCTAGATGCACAGATATAGAGTAAAGATCCTATCATAGAACGGTATATCTTTTGGTCCACACTTGGTCTATCTTCATTGAGGTTGAGGTGTCCATTCGTCGCCATGGGCATCTTGACAGGTTTGACCTTGTCCATGTCAAACTTCTTGAGGATGTGTGTGTACTTATTTGACTTATGAATATGCCTTTCTTGAGTTGATTGACTTGAAAGCCTAGAAAAAACATCAACTTCTGCATCATGGACATCTCCAAACTTTCCGTCATTATCTTACTAAGATCTTCACAAAAAGACTTGTTACTAGAACCACATATAATGTCATCGACATATACTTGGCACACAAAGAGATCATCATCAACATTATAAGTGAAGAGACTATAATCGGCTTTTCCCGTCCTAAAACCGTTTTAAGAAGAAAGTCGCTAAGGCAGTCATACCAAGCTCTAGGAGCTTGCTTGAGTCCATAGAGAGTCTTATGCAATTTAAATACATAGTTAGGATACTCTTGGTCTTCAAACCCGGGTGGATGCTCCACATGCACCTCCTCCTTCATGGACCATTGAGGAAGGCGCTTTTCACGTCCACTTCATATAAATTGAAATCATGGTTAGTAGCATAGGCTAATAAAATGCAAATTGACTCAATCCTAGCTACGGGAGTTAAGGTTTCATCAAAGCCCAAATCTTCGACACGTGAGTATACCTTGGCCACAAGTCACACTTTGTTCCTTGTCACCACCCTGTATTCGTCTTGCTTGTTGTGGAATGCCCACTTGGTGTCTACCACATTGGCATTTGGTCTCTTGACTAGCTCCCATACTTGGTTCCTCTTGAAATTGTTCAATTCCTCTTGCATGTCCATCACTCAATCCGGATCCCTTAGTGCTTCTTCTACCTTGAAAGGTTCCAAAGAGGACACAAAAGAAAAATGTACACAAAAATTAACCATACAAGAACGAGTTGTTACCCCCTTAGAGATGTATTTAATTATGTTGTCAACGGGGTGGTCCCCTCGAACTATTTGATGAACTCCTGGGTGAGACACTTGAGATATTGAGTCAACTTCTTCTTTTTCATCTTCCTCTTCGTCTTCCCCGTGATCAAATTCACAATCTTGGTTTCATCATCTTGAACTTGGTGGTCTTGATCTTGAGAGACTTGTGCTTGATCTTCTGTGGGAGGCTCCGGTTGTGATGAGGTTGGATCGCTTGGACCTTGATTTTCTTGAGGTCGAATGTCGCCAAGTGTCATCCTCCTCAGTGCTAAGCACATCGCCTCCTCTTCATCTGGCACATATGATCAACTTGCTCTACTTGGGAGCCATTAGTTTCATCAAACACCACATCACGTCGAATTTCAACACAACTAGAGGTTTTGTTGAAGACACGATAGGTGTAGGTGTTTGAGTCGTATCCAAGTAAGAAACCTTCATCGGATTTTGAAGTGAACTTTGAAGTTCTAGGCTTATTGTTGAGAGTATAGCACTTGCCACCGAAAACTTGAAAGTATGAGATATTGGGTTTGTTACCGGTGAGAAACTCATAAGGAGTTTACTTTAATGGTTGATGGAGGTAGAGTCGGTTTGTGGCGTGGCAAGCGGTGTTGACAGCTTCCACCCAAAACTGATCCAAAGTCTTGTATTCATCAAGCATGATTCTTGCTATTTTTTATGAGTGTACGGTTCTTCCTTTCGGTTATCTCGTTTTGTTCGGAGGAGTAGGAGGCTGAAAATTCATGCTCTATGCTCTCCTCGTTCAAATACTCTTTTATTTGGGTTTTCTTAAAATCGATGCTGTTATCACTCCTTATCTTCTTACCCCTTAAGGAGAACTCATTTTTGAGCTCTCCTCGAGAATTTCTTGAGGACAACTTGAGTTTCACATTTATCATTCAAGAAAAATATCCAAGTAAAGCGAGAAAAATCATCAATAATTACTAAGCCATATTTGTTGTCGCCAATGCTTATATAAGCGATGAGACCAAAGAGATCCACATGAAGCATTTCCAAATGCCTTGTTTTTGTCATCACGCTCTTGGCGGGAGTTGCTCCGATTTTCTTCCTGCCATGTCACACACTACAAGGCATATATTTCTCAAATACAACATCTTTTAGTCCACAAATGTGATCTCCGTTTAGAAGCTTTTGTAAGTTCCTCATACAACATGGGCTAGCCTTCTATGCCACAACCATCCTATGTTGGTCTTCGCCATCAAGCATGTATCGATTTGGGCTTTATCCGTGGTGAATCCACAAGATAAAGCTTTCCCTTCCATACACCTTTGAAGGCAATTGAGTTGTCAATTCTAGAGACGATCACACCTTCGTTAGTGAAAAACAATTATAACCCTTCTCACATAATTGAGATATGGACAAGATATTATAATCAAGTGACTCAACATGTAGAACTTGAAAAAGTGAGTGTTGGGATGATATTGCAATTTTACCAATATTGAGCACCCTCCCTTGACTTTTTTGCCAGGGTAAACTCTTTCGCTTGGATCATTGTTCTCCTCATACTCAACAAACATCTCCTTTCTCCAGTCATGTGGTTGGTGCATCCACTATCTAGCACCCATTTTGATCTAGCAGGGGAGTAGGCCTACAAAACAAATTAGGCTTTTATTTTAGGTACCCAAACTAGATTGGGTACTTTGAGATTAGTCACAAGAATACACATAGCCACATTTGTTTATCATAAGTACATATGATTCATCAAAATCATCAAACATAGTATAAGTGGTACTTTTAGCATTTTCATGAGAAGTAGATGCATGGTTGCTGTTCTTGACTTGAGATGAGCCTTATTTGACAAAAGCAACACACTCCTTGTTATTCTTGAGGAGTCTAACACTTTGCCTTCGTCCTCTAGAATAGCCAAATCCATCTTTAACAAGAGAAGACCTTGTGACCGAATATGCACTACGTCCATATTTGATCTTCTCCTTGTCAAAGATGTCACTCTTGTGTGCGCATTTGCTTTGTGCCTCTTTAATCTCATTTTTCAAGTTTAGAAAGGATAAGCATATTTGCAAGTTTTAGAGTTTGACTCCACATTTGAAGATGATGGAGCTCTTTGAGTAGGAGGAGGGGGGGAGGAGGAGGAGGATGAGCCACTTGACTTGAAAATGTCAAATTACGCTTCAAGATTCTTGTGAGCTTTGGTAAAACTCATAAGTTCATCTTAGAGCACTACATTCGCACTCTTGAGACTAATACAAGTCTCCTTGCTCTTGGCAAGTTTAACCTCAAGTTCCCTACTCCTCTCCCTCTCAATCTCAAGGAGCTTCTTAACTTCAAGACTTCTTTGCTTCTCTAAGACAAGCAACTCCTCTTGTTCATTGAGAAACTCTTCCTTGTAGAATATTTCATCGGACGACTTTTTCATTTTAGCAATAACATTCTTATTTAAGCCTCTAAACATGAATTCATTTTCTCTAGCACTATCAAAACTATCATCATCAATGGAGTTCGAAGAAGGAGGTATAGATTTAACCTTGCGCTTTCCTCCTTTGGCCATCAGGCAAGTGTGGCTTGAAATCTTCCAATCTCCCTTGTTGGGCAAGAGCGACTTCTTCATGGATGGCTTCTTGATGGTGACAGTTGCCACCTCTTCTTCATCTTCAGAGGAGAACTCGTCGTTGGAGTCTCACTCCTTGCCGATGTTTGCCTGTGCGTCTTTTTCTTCTTGAAGATTTTCTTCTCTTGTGGCTTCCTATCCTTCTTCTTGTTGTTTTCATCTTCCTTCTCGTACGAGCAATTAACAATGAAATGCCCGTACTCGCCACGGTTGTAGCATGCCCTCTTGGTTCTTGATTTGCTCTTTTCCTTACCCTTGCTTTCATAGTTGGTGCTTATTCTTATTCTCATCATTCTCTTGAATCTCTTGATGAAGAAGACCATCTCTTCATCATACATGTTCGTGCTCTCTTCATCATCACTTGAAGCTTGCACTTCTTTTCTCTTGGACTTGGATGACGCTTTGAGATCTATGTCTTTCTTCCTTGATGAAGTGACCTTGGCGAGGTCCTTGACATGTTGGGATTTTATTTTTATCATTATCATGGTTGATAATTTTTTCTATCACCTTATCCGGAGTCATCTTGTGGAAGTTGGGGCTCTCTCGAATCAAGGTGCAAAGGGTGACGTTGCGGGGCATGAACGCCCTTATCAACCTCTTCACCACTTCATGATCCGTCCACTTATTGCATTCATACGCCCGGCTCTTATTGATGAGGGTCTTGAGCTGGTTGTACATCTCTTGTGGTGTTTTGTCGTCTTACATAGCGAATCTTCCAAGCTCTCCCTCGATAATATCGATCTTGACCTCTTGCACGGATCGGTTGTCATCATGTGTGATCTTGAGAGTATCCCATATCTCCTTGGCGAGATCCAACCCATCCACCTTGTTGAACTCTTCTTGGCTCAAGGATGAGTTGACCGTCGCTTAAGCATTGCAGTGAATTTGTACGTCTTATTCTTGTGTGATCTCATTGTCGTCCTCGGGGATATCAATACCTGTGCAAACAACATGCCAAAGACTTGGGTTGAGGGAGATTAGATGCAACTTCATATTGTGTTTCCACACAGTGTAATTAGTTCCAACGAAGTGAGGCAGTTTGCCCAAAGGGATAGACAAATAGCTAGAACGAGAATTTAAGCGCTTATAGTTAAAAGGATATCGGGAGTAGTCTTGTTGACTACTTAGCCTTCTCTTCGTTTCTTCTCTCTTCCTCCTTTTGGCTTCCTCTTTCTTCTTCCTTAGAAGCTCCACGAGCTGGATTACCTCTTCGTCTTCATCCGCACTTGAGACATTGAATGGTGGTGGTGGTGGTTGACTTCCATCTGTCTTGGAGGAGGTGAATTTGATCCTTGAACTTCCTTGGAGGCATTCTCGTTGACCTTGTTGGTGTCCTTCATTGCCAAATCTCTTGGGCCATTTTCACCCATCTCCTCTCAAAGCGGTTAGGTTTTTGTGGAGAGTTAGACTCCGATACCATTTGAAAGTTGCCTAGAGGGAGGGTGAATGAGATAATAAAACATGAAAACACTTCATTAAAACATATCAAATTACAGAGAATGGACTATTCTGGCCTGAGGATGGACTTGTCCGTACTGGGTAGGAAATAGCCAAAGGTTGGATTTTTATGAGTTTTTCTTTTATTTTGTTTAAGCAAAGTTATATAAATCCACTAGCAAACCTAACTAAACAAGTAGGAATAAAATATGCAAGTTCGATTGCAAGATTAAGGTGATGAACGATGCGAACGAGATGTGAATAATATGAAACCCTAGCACGCGTTTCTAGTGATGAACTTGAAAGTAAAGGGATAAGAGACACGGGTTTATCCTGAGGTTCGATTTCACATAGGAATCTACGTCCTGTTGAGGAGTTCATGCAAGATTGGGTCTCTTTCAACTAAACTCTCCAAGTTGCCACGAAAGCCAACCTAGTTCTTCACTAAATCATAAGGGTAAATACAAGATTCTTATGGCTTCTCACAAAATGAGGCTCTCACAACAACCTAGAAAGTCTATGAATCAAAATTACAACAGCACAAAGCACGAATCGATCACAAAGAGCAAGAGAATCAAATCGAGAGATCAAAATCGGTGAGCCGCCCTTATATCCTCTCCTAAATCCCAAGAACCCTCAATAATCACTCTTAGAGGCAAGAAAGTGAGAAGGAAGCCTTAAAGGAGCTCTAGGTTTGCTATGGTGACGCTAAGGTGCAGGAGAGGTCGAAAAGACATAGGGGAATCTTTTTTATAGGGTTCCGACACCTAGTTGTTGCCATCAACTAAAGTGCAGAATAGTTCGGCCAAGTGAGACCACACATGTAACCAACTAAAGCCTCCACTAACTTTTGAATTCAAACGGCCACAACACAATGGACTAGTCCATACAACATCGGACTAGTCTAATGTGCCATAGAGGCAACTTGTCTGGGGACAAATGAAAAGTTTGCTGCCCCGGCACAGGTGCACAATGCCTAAGTCCTCAACATTCGAACTAGTCCGCTTCCCACCACGGACTAGTCCGATGTACCACAGTGGTTCTTAATCCGTTTAAAAATGAACTACTTCGCAACACTACAGACCTCCTAGAAAAAATCTAAGTACTCAAACATCGAAATAATCCGCACAAGGTCGAACTAGTTCGTTCAACTACAGTAAGCCCTTGTCCGTTCAGAAATGGACAAGTCGGCAAGAGACATAGCTTCTGAGGATGAAAGTTTAGCAAGTTCGTACTAGTCTGCAAAAAATGGACAAGTTTGAACTACTATAGAGCATTTTGCTCCGTAGTCTCTCAGGATTAGTTTGGTCGACCCAGGCTAGTCTAACTGATGTTGGACAAGTTTGATAGGTCTGCTCGAAGGAGATTTTCCAAACTCAATCTAACTCCCACTAAGGATTTGAGCTCCCAATGATTCTCGAGCACCTACACCAAGGATACCCTCAACTTTACACGACAATCCAAGACTCAAGAAAAAACCCTAATTTTTGCGTTTTCGAGTCTTCAACGCCCGTCTTCCGTTCTTTTCCTTTTTGAGGGGGTTTCACATACAAACTTAATTCGATCACCCGTGCTTATATCAAAGAAGCTCCTTAAATCCTTAATTGTCTTCATCAAGCATCCAAAACCCACGAAGATAACCTAGATGCACTTTCAAGCGGCCATACAAGTAAGTAATGTAAAGTACTTAACATTCATAACATTTTAATGACATACATGTGCTAATGCTTTGTAATCACAAGTCCTAGCCCATCAACATGTGTAGCAAGTTGTCATTTCCTTATGGCAGCCGTCAATGGAGTCACATGTGTCGGTGGAGCCACATGTGCCATCTTAAGGAGTACAAGTAAGCTAACACTTTGTCAAACCTAGACAAACTTAGTCAAACATAGCCAAATTTAGACAAAAATAGCCAAACTTGATCAAACTTAGCAAAATTTGATCCAACTTAGCCAAACTGAGATAAACTTAGTCACACGTAGCCAAAGCTATGTAAATATAGCCTAACTTAGATAAATTTGCTCAACTTAGCCAAATATAGATAATTTTGCTCAATTTGAGCTCAATCAAGTAAAGTTAATCAAAAGTACACTTTTGAAGCTATAAACGTGTCTAAATACACTTGTGCATCACAGGGATCAGTGATGGAGACTCATACTTCATCGCCATACGTACCAGTACTTCGATCAAGACGTCGGGACAACTTCTTTGACTCCGGAGGTAGCAGAGGTGCTATTGTGTAGTTTATTTGTGATTTGATGAAGTAATGTACTCTATTTTCTGATGTGATATTATGTGTTGTTAATGATATATGTGGATTATGTATCTTCCTGTGAGCTAATCATCGTACCAGGTTAGCCAATTTTCATATTAAAAAACAAAAATGCCTCATTTAAGATGATTATGGGCCAATCCATCGTAAATAAGTCCGTATTATTTACGACCATCAGACAGATCATCGTAAATAAATCATACTTATTTACAACAATCATGACCAGACTGTCATAAATAAGTAGCCTGACCCCACATGGCACAAGGTCACTTACAACAACCTGACTTGACCGTCGTAAATAAACTTATGAGTAACCACATTAACATTAAACCAAGCGATGAGCAAGTTTTCACCGAACTTAGTTGATGTCAAATTTGACTAGAATTAGTATAGCAATGTGCAACGTCAAAAGCAAGAAATGCAACCCTTTTTTAGATAATAGATGAAAATTCCGACATTCCTCTCAAATGAGGTTGTGATCAACTTATTACAACTGAATACAAACGCATACACTCTACAATCCTATAATCTAAAATATAATCTAAAATAGAGCGACGATAACTAAATGGCTAAACACATGCATAACTATAACCTGAACTTCATGACTTCATAGACCAGTGACACATGAGTTTCTTTGTATAGTATCTATATTTAATATTATAAAATTCAATATGAAATTTGCTTCTACAAAAAATGTAACTTAAAACTTGAGAAGTGCTACTCAAAATACCTAACCACTAGGATAAATCCTCTTTCATAGTAGAAATACAGCTGAATATATATAACATTCTAGAACAGGTCAGAAATACAGCTGAATATATATAACATTCTAGAACAGGTAATATAAAACTTTTCCTCCTACAATAGAAATGAAATATTTCTAGAATTTTTTATTTTTGACTCTTCAATATCACAAAAGAAAGAAAGTCTTCTTCGACACATCGCACTTGCACCCAATAAAGCCACGCATCTGTCGTAAGCAGGAGCCCCTCTACATGACTTTCACATTCTATTCAACAGATCACACAATTACCCTATAAGAATTTACATAATTTGCAGCTAGCAGTGGAAGAGGTAACTCCGTAAGTAATATTCACATAAAACAGAGCTACTCCTACTGCAATGTAAGAAACGACGAAATCCAAACTCCTATTGAGACAGCCCCTACAGTCACAACTGCTTGACTTAATTCAAGGAACAAATTTGGCCTTTCAACAGGCAACTCCTGCCAGTTTGTTTTCCTGCCAAAAATTTGTAGGGTCTATTAGCAAATTTCGCAAAATAAATAAATAAATAAACAAAGCGATGAACAAGATTTTACAAATGATAAAAAAGAAAGGTCACAGAACAGGACTGAAAAGTGAAAAATGTGTATCATCTGATGATGCGTTGGAAGGAACAATTAGAGCAAGCAGGCCTCGAGAAGGGGGTCCAGATCGACGAGTTTATTAATGATACGAGCTTTTCAATTAATCATGTACTAAAATAACCAAACTAAAACCTCCATCTTATATTGACTGAAAATATCAACTTCACTGTTTGTACTTCGATGATTAATTTTTACCGAGTGCACAGAAACATATTTAGAATATAATGCTCCTAAGGTAATTTTAATGGATTCGTAATACCATTTGTACCTTACTCCAATAAGTATTATTTATTGCTAGTCAAGGTTTTAACAGTAAAATCAATGTTGCCAGAAAATTTAAAAATGGACAGTAATAACAACTAAAAGTTCTAAGAACATATACCCCAAGTCAGCTATGACTATGCTAATATTGTCTTGTGACCGTTGATCCTGCAAACGGGAATCAAAAGAAGAAATTAACAATTTATTTGTTTTGTCACTTAGATTAGCTAATGGAGATAGGAGTGCCAACAGAAAAGATGAAGGTGGCAAAGCATCAATACCAGAACTTTCTGACCAAGTGCATCACAGGCCATCTACATGAACCAAAATGTCAATAAGCAAACACAGAAAGTGACATGCAAAAATGGACGTATTGATTATTGTTATTATTTGAATACAGAAAAACTACACACCTGGACATCTCCATGTTGACGCAGTTGGTCCCTAACAAAAGCTACAGCTTCAGAGCTACAAAAGACATTAAGCTATGTCAAAACATTGAAATTTGATATAGTGAGTTAAAATTTGTTCAGGTGGTGTGGAAAAGACTTAAAAGCGGGACAACTGTAAATTATAAATGAAAGATATTTGGAAAGACCTTTTCATGTAATCCCAAAGCCCGTCACTTGCTAGTAAAACAAATTCCACATCTGGCCCAAGCTCTATCAGAGATACATCAGGCAAAGAGATTACTAGATCCCCTGTAAATTGTATTCTGCACCAAAAGAGTATGATAACTAACATGTCACTCACAGAGTCACATCTGCAATGGTAAAAGACTAATACAATAGCTCATCCTTTGGCAATATTTTACTATGAATTATCGTCTCCATCAAATTTTCCCAACAACAACAACAACCAAGCCTTTGTTCCAAACAAGTTGAGGTCGTATAGAAATGAAACCCAACAATTTTTGAAGAAAAGTAATAGAAAATAAGATGAGGGGAAAAAATACAAATAAAATAAGATTTTACATTTTATTTATTTTAGAAATGAACTAATAAGAAAGAAGATAAGAGTAATAAAATACAAATAAACTAAGATTCTGGCACATGAATTGCTAATTTCCATGCAGTTCTATCATAAGTCAAATCTCTAGGTATTTTCCACTCATTTAAGTCTCCTTTCACCGTCTCCTGCCATGTCAACCTTGGTCGACCTCTACCCCTTCTAAAATTTTCTCTACTCTTTATAATCTCACTGTTAATCGGTGCTTCTGGAGGGCTCCGCTGGATACGCTCAAACCACCGTAGGCGATGTTGGACTAGCTTCTCCTCAATCGGTGCCACCCCTACCCTATCACGTATCACTTTGTTCCTAATTTTGTCTCTTCTTGTGTGACCGCACATCCACCGTAGCAGCAACACTCATTTATTGGACATGTTGTCTTTTAGTTGGCTAACATTTTGCTTCATACAGCATCGCGGGTCTGATCACCGTCCTATAGGATTTTCCTTTCAATTTTTGTGGAACTTTCTTATCACATAAGATTCCATATGTTTGTCGCCACTTCATCCACCCAATCTTGATCCTGTGCCAAACATCTTCGTCAATATCACCATTGCCTTGTAACATTGATCCTAAATATCGAAATGTGTCCCTCCTAGGTACTACTTGTCCTTGTAAACTAACATTTCCATCTTCGCACCCAACATCACTAAAGTCGCATCTCATATATTCGGTCTTGGTTCTATTAAGTCTAAACCTCTTAGACTCTAAGGTATGCCTCCATAGCTCCAATTTTCTATCAACACCATCTCTAGTTTCATATATCAACACTACATCATCAGCAAAGAGCATACACCAAGAGATATCCCCTTCTATATCCTTCGACACCTCATCCATCACTAAGGAAAAGATATATGGACTTAAGGCTGATCCTTGGTGTAGCCCTATTGTGATAGGAAAAGTATCGGTCTCACTATCTCTTACGCGCACACTTGTCACCACATTATCGTACATATCCTTGATAAGGTTAATGTACTTTGTTGGGACTTTGTGTTTCTCTAGTGCCCACCACATGACCGATCTTGGTACCTTATCGTATGCCTTCTCCAAGTCAATGAATACCATATGTAGATCCTCCTTTTGCTCCCTATACCTCTCCATTAGCTGACAGAGTAAGAAAATCGCCTCCATAGTGGACCTCCCAGGCATAAAACCAAACTGGTTTTTAGTGACATTGGTCACTTTCCTCAAGCGGTGTTCAATCACTCTCTCCCAGAACTTCATATGTATGACTCATAAGCTTAATTCCTCAGTAATTAGTACAACTTTGAACATCTCCTTTATTTTTGAAGATGGGTACTAAAGTACTTTTCTGCCACTCTTCAGACATTTTGTTTGACAGAAAAATGCGGTTGAATAGTTTAGCTCCATCAAATTTTCCCATTTTAACTATATTTATTGAGCAAAAAGAAGGGCCGGAGGGAGGTTACATGCTCGCAGTCTTTGAAAGTTTCAAGCTGTCCTTTTATTATCCTAGAGAATCTCATGTTGTGTTGCCACATCCATTAAAAGACACATATGTACTGGACAGAGGGTACCTTGATACAGAGTACATATTAGAATGACAATTAAGAGCAGAGGTTTACAGCCACATTGGTTCCAAGCCTTGGAGAATGAAAAGTTGTACTACCACCCCCCCCCCCCCCCAAAAAAAAAAATCCTGGTGCTGATTAGCTCATCAACAGAAAAAGGATGGAGGGAGCACCAGTGGCAGTGCCAGATGTACAACAGTGTGAGGTAGGAAGTGGGAAGGAACCGATGGTGCCGAGGCGGGAAATTGAGTTGGCACAGTGAAGATCGACAGCCCATTCAAGGCCACCAAAAAGTAGCATACATACGCCAGTGGCCTCCAAGCACAACAGCTTGTAACTGAATTTATGTTCCTCTGTTTTGTTTCCCTTCCGATCTCTGCTTCTCCTCTCAACCCCTCTTGTGATTTGTATCCCAAGTTCATCATGAATTGAACCTATTGTATGAAATAAAACCCAAAAATATTGCCCCAAATCCCTGTTACTCTTTGTGCTTGCTGATCAATTCTCTTGGTGCTTACATTGGTATCAGAAACAGTTCTAGCTGTTTCTCTCACAATTCTCTCGGACTGATCAGTAAAATTTTGTGGGTAAGGTTGTGATTGCTGTCTGCGATCAATGGAAATCTGTTACCCAGGTTGGATCGGCTTGGAGGAGAGGACAGCACATCCACTCCATACAAACTAGGGGCCGAGGTACGCTACCTGGTTGCCAGAATATCTGAATTGGAGAAGAAATTGTTGGATGCCGTGAACGAGTTGACAGAGAAGTTGTATTTGGTGGACAAGCGAGTGATCACCATGGGCTGTGATCTCTCAAAGGTACGGTCGCAAGTGGATCTGCCAATGAAGACAATTGTGGTACTCCAGCATGAGCAGGTGCAGTTTGTCAAGATGATGAAGACTTTGGTTATGATGTCGTATGTTACTTACAAAATGTATCATTAAACATATATACATATATGATGATATAGGAAAAACTGAACAGGAGGCAAAAATAAATTGATTTTTGAAGGCTTCAGGTAATTCATGTTTCAGGATAAACTTAGTTTCCAGAAGCAAAGCACACTTTTGGGATTCGTAGAACACAAACTACTATAATATTAAATGCATAATTTTTTTAAAAAAGTGTCACATGCTTCGTAACAGTGACTAATATGCATGTTTATGAAACAAAAAAAAAAGTAACTTTCAACATTCAAGCACTGGATGTGAACTTTGAGGGACAACGTGTTAGAGGTATATCCAACCTTACACATACAACAAACAATTTCAAACAAATGGATTGCCAGTTATGATTATTCAGCAACAGTAAAAGCATTGGGTGAGTTACCGTGAGACAAACTTTTCAGACCATCTTCCTTCTTTAACTCCTTTTACCAGCATCCTAAAAATCATGAAGGAATGTTAAATGCTCAAGAAGTTTAAATCTTGTAATGGCACGGAAGAAGTACATAATACTTGGACAAAGAAAAGAGAGTACAGGAGACGAACTCATTCTTTCGCGTTTTAAATCTTATATCTCCAAAAGCACGAGATACAGAAATGTCTCCACATATGCGCCCATCAGTAATCTGCAGCAAAGAATAGATGAACCCTGTGGCCAGAATGTGAATGTATTTCTACAATATGTTAAGTCGTATGAACAGAATAGATGAACCCTGTGGCATATCGTATTTCTCAGTAGCACAGCCCTCTATGATCAGCATAACTTCTTGCCGAACTTTGCCACACATAAGTGGATGTGTGCATCTTAGTTATGCAGAAGCAGGGTGTAAACTCTTTTGTATCATCTTGATACTATTGGGTTTAATAAAAAGCTAATTATTGAAAAAAATCAGTCTATCATGAAAGGTGTGGCAACAAACCAAACAACCCAATGTTGCTAATTTGCTACAACTTTCGTGGGACCTTTGTTTCCATAGCTGCCCCATAGATTGGACAATGGTTGAAGTATGTCGGCAAATCGAATATGTCTGTGTTTGCAAACTGAGTGTAGCTCAACTAGTTTGGTTCTTTGTGGTGGAAACAAACAATTCGGATTCAAGTCCTAGACTCGACACAAGTGTTGCATTTATGGATAATTATTCTTTCAGTAGGACGTGACATCCTCGCCGACAGCAAGTCACCTGTGGTGACTTCGTGAATCTTAAGATCAGGCAGTCTAGTCTTCTGGAGGCGCTCATAGGGGTAGGGTGTATGTGTGTTTTCATAAAGGCGAGTACTCATGTGTGTTTATGAGTGTTTGCGTTTATATTGTGTTTTGCAAAAAAAAAATGTATATGTTTGCATATGAATGCCAAGATAAGTCTGTGTATGTTTATGAGTGTTTGAGTCTATTTTGTGTTTTGCAAAAAAAAAAAAAGTGTCTATGTTTGATATGAGTGACAAGATAAGTCAAGGAAAGGGTTGTGAAAGCAGCCTGTAGTAACATAGTCATCACTTAACGAAACTACAAATACTGTAGAAATTAGGAGATCGATCAGAACTCTGACAGAGAAACACACCCATCCACCTGCTGCTCTGATCCGCTTGACCTCTTCAAGGGACGTTTTGTTGTTCCCATAGGGTCGATGAAAGTTAGTCAAAGCTTCAGGTCTTCCACCACGTGATACCACCTGCTAATCAAGATCAAAACCGCCTTATGACACACAGGAAATTTAAGTTTGGGATTCACATATGTAACAAATTTCAGATTCAGGTTCATATTTTCACAGTGCTTGACAAGGCAACAAGACGACACTAGGTAGAGAGAAATTCTGGTACCAAGCAAGAGTCACCAATGTGCGAAACAACAAGGACATCGTTCCTCAGAAACAAGGTCGTGGCAGTAGCGCCAGAGTCGTCATCCTTGTTCATTTGCTCGAGCCTGGAAGAAGCAACGACATAACATGCTCAAAAGAAGCAGCATGCAGTCTACAAGTGTAAAGAGTTGCGAGACAAACTTTGGACGATCAATTCAAACTCAGAGACTGACCAGGTGGAGAGTTTTGCGTCCACGGCCACGAAAGCACGCTGAATGGAGGACGTGATGGCCTCGAGATTCTTGGTGCTGAGCACCGCGCCTCCATCCAACGCAACCACGCACTCCTTGTATAGCTCGTCCCTGCAATGGCAAGCAAGTGAGTAAAGCGGACAGGAACGCCGCTTGGAGTGGCCGAGTGGGGGAAATAGCATTTTTTGTGAGAAAAAAAAAGCATAGAATGGGTGCGTGCCTGAGAAACTCGACGGCGGAGAAGCCGGCGTGTCCGTCGAAGACGGCGGCAAAGGAGAACCCGTCGAGGACCGCCCCGGGCCGGAGCACGACCTCGTCCTCCATCTCGTCCCGGGCGCCCTGCAGCTTGGCGCTTCCCCAACGGATGGCCTCGAGCTCCGATGGCGACGGCCCCGTCGCCGCCACGCCGCCCGCCGCCGTCGCGTGGCACCGCGCGCCCCGGGCGCAGCACAGGGCCGCGATGGAGCCGGCGCCGACGGGCAATAGGCGCGGGCTCAGCAGCGCCATTTTTGGATTCGGTACGCCGGATTGACCTCTGGTCTTTTGATCTTTGTGCCCTGGAGCTTGGGAAGGATAAGAGGGCCAGCGCCACCGCACACGAACTCTGCGTCGCCAACACCGTATGAGGCGGAGGCTGCTCGCGGGATGCCACGTCACGTCGTGCGCTGCTAATCACTCGATTTGTGTGTGCTTGTTCGATGTCGACCCCTTTCGCTTCATCAGTTGCGAGCGCGGGTCCCTGCCGACATGGACTACCGTTGGCGGACGTGACGTGACGTGCCTACAGAGCGTGGTTCACGTCGTGAACGATTCGCATGTCAAATGTGTAAATTTTGTAATCCGCAGCATATTAAAAAAAATCGATTTTTAATATGTATATTAATAAAAAATCCGTTCTGGTGATGAAGATGACTATGTCTTTGATACAGTGATGACTATTGTCTTTCTTTTGTATGAAATTAGTTTGTAATATTTACGCAGTAATGTCATATACATTTCTATTTTATGTGATTGAGATGTACCATGATAATGTAATATGATTTTGCTTTTTTATTCATATGTGTGACATCAAGTATTTATGCTACGGTTTTTATTCGTAAAAAAAGTATTATGTCCATGTCTAAAATATTTTGTTTCTTTTTCGCTGATTTTTTTATTAGCACGATGCCTTTCTCTCCTCTGGTCACAACGAAGAATGAGATTAGCACAATCAAACCACTGTTAATGAATCCGTTCATTCAAAAAAATATACGAATCAGCACAGCACAGGGAATCTCCCTACCTGACCGGGTTAATGAGTGCACTCGTTCAAAAAAAAATATGAATACGAACTAGTTTTGGTCCTGCAACTTGAAAAACGATGCTATAAGCCTATAAGTATTTGCATTTCGGCACGGATGAGAGGAGATGAGTTCAAAGACTAAGGTAAAAATGATATTGCATTCTAAAGCTTCTATTTTTTTAGAGCTTAGAACAATTTTTCACCCAAACAGCACCACTAACAAGTCTATCTCTACAGCATAGTTGTCACATCTAATATTTTGGAGTAGATTTATTCTACTATAAAATAGAGACAAACCAAACACACTCTTAGTATCTAGTAGCCTAGTTCTTACTATACCTATTCTCTCCATCACACCAAATTTAAGTCGAACTTTCCTTTGAATACTCACTTCAAATCCACGTCATCAATTTGTCTCTTAGGTTGAATTCCAATACCCCATATATTTGTACGTCGACAAAATTTTTCAACATATGGACCATATATAGACTATGTCCCTTTTTGCTATTCACATTTGCTTTGCCATTTCATGACACACCATGCACCATAAATTAACTTACCATGTCTCTTTTTGCTATTAACATTTCGTTTACCTTTTACTCGTTTGCACATTTAAATGAGCTTTCAATTGCTTATATGTTGCTTTAATAAATTTCATCATAAATATGATACATCACATATTCCTTCTCAACCTCTAAAAAGTATGTTAGCTCTTTAACTGTTTTTTGTTAATTAACTCACTAAAATCCAGTAGGAGGCTAGATGCACCCTTCACCAGGACAATTAATTCAAGTCATTACTGGTCAGATGACGTAAGAAGAATAAGAAACAACGGTTTAAGTACATATTCGAGTTTTGAAAAAACAGAAAATCATCAAGTTCAAGCATATGACATATTAGATAGGTACTCCTCCATCTCAAATTACTTGTCACCCTTTAATTCATTTTGGAGGGAGTATTTGACACTTGATCAAATTCTTATAGGAACAAACAAAAAAACTAGATCGTCCTGGCCAATCCAAAGATGACCCAAATCTCCATCCATCATCAGTCGCAGTCTTTGTTAGGCTCGCACACGCTTTGTCGATGTGGAGCTGGCTTAGACCGCTCGCACCGGGAGCGCTAAAAGAGCCGCTATGCAGTTTTTATCGGGCGAAAGCGACGCAGTGGAGCCGCTAAGAGGCTCGGTACTTTCGCGATTTGCACAGGCGCCCGCCAAATGTGGCGCGGCCACTTCCGATCTCTCCTAGGGAAATAAGAGAGATAAAAGAAAAAAAGAAAGAAAGAACATGCGATGATATATTATAAAATAGGTGGTAGTGAATATAGATGTCTAATTTAGAGGTGAACGAGTGCGAAGATAAAAATGTAAATATCAGAATATTTTAAAGATAAATATAAAATATAATATAAAAGTCTGATATAGAGATCCATGAGTGCGAATAGTCTTAAGTAAGCACCTGCCAGCAAAAGATTTGTTTTGAAACAGAGTGAAAAGCGCTACTTGTGTGCACCGTGAAAGGGCCGAAAAGTCCAACACAGCCAGCTCAGTTAAGCCCATAGCCCATGTTGCCGTGTCCGCGCACACAGTGAGGGCTTGGTGCGGTGGTCGCCAGTCGTCAGAGATCGGCCGCGGCAACCGGCAAGGGGATCCACAACTTGAAACTACCAGCGCCGTCGACGCCGCCGCCTCCGCAGCGACGCATGCAGTTGCCGGCACGACGATGGGGGAGCGCTACGCGCTGCCGCTCGCCCTCAGCCCGCTGCATCTGATCCCGCCAGCGCCCACGCGAGACCCGCGCGCCATCGCCTTCCTCCCCGACCTTGGCGGCTTCCCCTGGGTCGCCTACGCCGCCGGCTCCTTCCTCGTCGTCTCCAATCTCCCTTCCCCTCCCCGGGGCGTCGACCTCGACACCGAGAGTAGCGACGCCACAACCGATGAGTCCCCACTCATCCGCCAGGTCATCGACCTTCGCACCCCCTTGTCCGCTGTCGCCTGGTGCGGAAGCGGGAGAGGCGAGGTGGCTGCTGCCGCAGCCAACTCTGTCTCCGTCTTCCAGCCTGCGCCCTCCTCTTCGGCAGGTGTGCTCCCTCATTCTGCTCTAATCCTCCCTCCAGCCTACTGTAATAGCTACCTTAGACGACTTGTTGTGGCACGGCTCATGCTTCGGAGATTGGAACTTGCAGGCTCCATTAGTTGGCTCCTGAGATGGTCCATCACCGAGACATTCGCTGTCTCTGCGGTGGCCTGGACGGGCTCCGGCGACAGTATTGTGGTGATCGGCACTGGTGTTTCCATGTGGACTAGAGAGCAGTCCTCCTGGCAGCTCGCCTGGAGTTCCACGCCACAGGTACCACAATCCCTCGTCTCTACTACCCGTTTCTCGCAGGGCCCTGTGGCGACCGGGGCAGCGGTTGCTCCTACTGAGGGTAGCGTGCATGTTCTAGTGTTTCTGAATGATTCCAAAAGGGGGCTGGAGCAAGCAGAGCTTGCACATCCTCATCCTGTTTCAATGATCCAGTGGAGGCCCTGGTTGTTGTGTGTGAGTGATCAATCCGATGTGAGGAGAGAGATCCTCATGACGTGCTGTTTGGATGGTACTGTCAGGCTTTGGAGTGAGGATGAGGTGGTCAGGTCGAAAAAGCAGCATGGTTTGCAAACATTCAGCGTTATCGCAGTAATCGAGGTGAACAACACTCTGAATGGAGTACTTGGTGTTGATATTACTGTGAGATGGTCCATGGAAAGTGGCAGTGTTGTGTCGAGGGATGATGAAGGTAAATTTGAGTTGTTTTCTGGTGATTCGAGGGAGGGCAGGGTTGGTAAATGTGAGTGGCTTGTCAGTGTTGGCCCTGGGCCTTGTGTAACCTGTTGGGCTCTCCATTGCCTTGATGATGTATCTCCACCAAGATATCCACGGATTACTCTATGGAAACAGATCAAAATGCATGGCTGGGAGGAACCTTCTGCTAACTTGGGCCCTTCAAAATCTATAGGACATCCAGTTTTTGTCGAGGCTGTCATCTCAAGAAGGCTAAGCTCTGCCCCACCTACAATATGCTCCTTGCTCCATTTACTGCCTGATGATTCATTTCTTTTATCTGGTTTATCCACCAGTATGTCACCAGATTCAGATTCTGGGACCCATGTTTCAAGTGATTCTACTAAAAGTGTGTCATATTTTACAAAATCAGTAAATCAAGATGGGCATAAGGGCGGCATCAGACAGGTGTCTGTCCACCCGTATAGCTGTGAAATAGAACTAGTAGTGTCCATGGATTCAAGCAGAAAGTTGTTTTTCTGGTCTCTTCCAACCTTCTCAACTCTCATACCGACTTTGCATGGGCCTACATATCCTTTATGGAAGCTTTTGTGCAAATTGGATTTGCAAAGTATTGCTTCAGATGCTCAATACTCATGTCTCTGTTGGGCTCCTTCTGTTAGTCATGACAATAGATTTCTTGTTCTCGGAGGTGAACATGGAGCTGATTGTTTTACAGTTAGAATTCATAAAGAAGAGGTTATTTCATGTCGTAAGATCTTCACAATCCCCTTCCTCGGACAGGGTAACGCAGGACCACCTGACAGCATTCATGCCATACCTTTTTCTTCTAATTGCAGTGGGAGTTTTATCAACAACAGCTTCTTAGTAGTATGCATATGGAGGAAGAGGTTTCAAGCTTTCTCATGGAAGGTAGTCCTGCATACGGAAAATCAATATGAGAATGGAAGTTGTTTATGTGGTTTTTCTGCTAGCTCTCTTTCCATTACAGGTCAAGGGAGACATGTAACTTGCTTCAGTGGTGAAACTTGTTTAGCAGTGGTTTATGAAGGTTCTTCAGTCTTTCCTTCTGGTCTTGAGGGAGACTGTCTCACTTGTATTTCTGTAATGCTGCTAAAACCTACTGTATTGCCTATCAAACAACATGGACCTTCCATATCTGTTCCAGGTTATCATATTGCTACTGGATACTCTGATGGCTCTGTGAAGCTTTGGAAGATGTCTTGTGCAGAAAACTCTTTGCAGAGTGAGAAAGAGAGTCACATGTGGGATCTAGTAGGCATGTTTAGTGCTCATCAAGGACCAGTTAGCACAATTTTACTGTCAACTTGTGGCAGAGTTATTACTGTTGGCAGAAATGTTCAGAACAATAACACCAGTGTTCATATCTGGGAAGCAGTAAAACTCATGGGGGGTGGGAGTTTTATGCTAGAAGATGCCCTAACGTTTGAAGACACTATTGTTGGTTTAGAGGGGTTACCTTTGGGTGATGGGCGATTTCTACTTGCAGTGTATCTTCCTAATGAGCTGCACATATATTCTCCTAAGCACCCTTCCTTCCAGAATGTGCTAAACCCTGAGAGTTCAACAGATAAGCACATTTGGAGCTGTATTGCATTATTCCATTCTCATCATAATATTGCTGGTTTCCTTTGGGGGCCAAAGGCAACAATCATTCTTGTCCATGAAGATCATCTTTCCCTCTTTAGCCCATGGCTAGTTATAGGAGATGGCAAGTACAGTATGCAGATATGCACTAATCATACAGATGCTCATGAGGAGTTGCCATGTGCTAAACATTTGAATGAAACTACTTTTGATAAACTCAGCTTATCAGAAAATTACAGAAATTCTGAAATTCATGGTAGCAACCGTATCCTGCTTACAGACCAATGTGATAGTCATTATTCCAATGGTTTATGCAACTTGTTGGATATAGCTGATAAAATGAGTGGACCTCTGGCATCATATCACCCAATAACGCTTGTCCAGAATCTTTATTCAGGTGTGGGTTGTTTGAATTTATATCAAGTATTTTTTCCTCTTAATTCTACATTGCAAGATTTTTAGTTGGATAGGCATCAGTTTGCATTTTTAACTACACCAGTAAAAACAAAAATTGAAATTTCGGGATGCTTGCGCTTAAGCTTTTTAGCATTTCTTGTGGATTTATCTGTGAATAATGAAAATGACGTCTAGATTTGACTGGCAATATAGAGACTGGAGGGGGTGTCAATTAAATTATTTCAAGATGTTGAAGTTAGATGCATTTATTGTTTCAATATTTATGATTATTTTTCACATGCTATTCTGCTATGGTACATGGAACCTTGAAAAGACCTTAGCTATGTGATTATGAAAAAAACTTATTATTTTTTTTGAAAAAATCTTATTACTTTATATGCCCAAAGGAGCACAATAAAACTGCAGTGCAATGCCTATTATGTCAGATCAAAATGCATGTCCCTGCCTGTTGCCAGACACTGTAATGGCCTTTAGATGTGCTGAAATTTGTGAAACAATTGAAATTGATGAGACTGGCTAGTTCTTATTATTTCTCGAACCCTCATATCTGCAAGTATATCCCCAGTTAGCTGTAAGATGTCTTGATAAAATGTGCCATTAAACAAACCTGTTGGTGTTATTGTAGCAATTTCTTATTTTTGTTATGCAGAGTCCGACATGACATTTTTTCACATGCCATGTACCACTTGGATTCTGAGATGGACGCGAGTGTGACTCTGCAGTATATGCTATGATTTGGGTGTTTGTCTCAGCAGAATATGTTAAGCTTGGTTGTCTGAGTAAAACTTATCTTCTGTTTTAAACATTAGTACAAATGCCAAGTAGATCTTGCCAGCTTATAATCCTTACGCGTTCGTTTTGACTTTTATTATTGATTAAGTTGAGAAAATATTAAATGTAATATAACACCATGATGAAGACCTGAAGAATCTTGATCCTTATCAGATTACCTGATTATTTAATTCACAGCTTACGTGTCACTGTAAATTCTGGCTTAGTGATATACCTAGAATAATTATTCAGTTTCTTTTCCACATTTCATTCCTTTTATAAAGCCATGGGATCATTGTAATTTTGTGGAAAATAGTGTAATGTAGTTGAGTAATTTACTCTTTTCTGTTTATTGTGTTAGGTCAATGGAAACGTGTGAATGCTGCCCTGCAGCATCTTGTTCAGTCCATTAAAGCGAGTGGATCAGAAGTCATGGAGGAATGCAATTCGTGCCATAAAGCATGGCTTAGTGTTCCTGGACTTCCTTTGTCTAAATTTTTTGCAGACACAACTTCCAGTGCCATTTCTAACAAAGGTTTTCTGTGGGGTGAAGATAGAAGTAACACCAACTTTAATATGCTGCCACCGAAGTATGTGGATGGTACTTTAAGTATTGACACTACAACTGGTGCATCTCAAAATTTGGAGATAGATCAGATCCTTGATAAGAATTTCAGCATTTATGCAATAAGCAACTCTGAGAGAACTCAGATACTTGCAGTGTCTGACCTTATGGGTGATATTACTGATCTCAGCCGTTCTTCTCCCTACAAAAGCCTTGATGAAGCAGGAAGAAGGTAAGCTAACTCTGAAAATTTTCACATGGAAATTCGTTGGAGCTGTATTACCAGAACCTAGAGATTAGCAAGTGTTGAATGGAACTTATTCTAACTTTTCTTGTTTAAATTACATTGATTGATATTTTTCCCTCTTAAGGTTCTGGGTTGTAGTGAAGTTCCGACACCTTTACGCTCTTCGAAGATCAGACTATTCATCTAGCAGTGAACGGTGCCATGTTGATTCTGCTTCCATTGCATGGGCCCTCCAATCTGATTGTCAGCAAGATCTACTTAATTCTGTTCTTCCTGCAGATCTAACTTGGCCAGAAATGCGAAAGCTTGGTATAGGATTATGGTATACCAATGTTTCTCTGCTAAGGACCAAGGTATGTGAATGTGAACAATCATATGCTTCAGAGCTATGAACTATCTGTTGTGAGAAGGTATTAAATGTGTGATAAACAAGGTCCTCATAAGCAGTGTTATTAAGGTGTTGCCTAGGCGACGCCTGGTCACCGCCTAGGCATCCAGACGCTCCGGCCTAGACCCATGGCCGGTCGAATCGCATGGCTGGCCGTCACATAGGCCGCTGCTGCGTACTGCCTCTACCCGCTGCACAAGTCGATGCCCTGCCTCCGCTCGCCCGCTTGCGGCGCCGCTGCCGTGGCCGCTGCTTCCACCGGTGGAGAGGAGAGAGAAGGTGAGGGAAGAAAATGATTAGGGTTAGGGTGACCTAAGTGAGGATAGGTTTTTATGTGCCCCGATATGAAAAGAGAACCGCATCAATCGGACCGACTCAGTCCCAGGCCCAGCCCAGCCCCGAGCCCTGACGTGGCTCTGGCCGACGCCTCTGCCCGCCTGGCGCCTGCCGCCTCCCGCCCACCGCAGCCGCCTTCGGGCCACCACCGCAGAGCCGCCTCGGGCGCCTAGGCATCCAGGCGTCCATTTCAAACCCCCCTCATAGGTCATAGCACATTGTATATCAATGTGTCACGTCACGTGCACAACCACTGGAAGGTGCTCACTCACTTTCTGTGCTGTAGCCTACATATTCTAGTAACAAAACCGGAGATAGCATGGAGTCACCGAATCATGGATTGTTCTTTGACCACTTGTGTTTGTCGCTAAGTAGGATGTTTGGACGAGGGGATTGCATTGCTAAATTTTGGGATTTAGTTCATATTCAAACTAAATCCTAAGGATTCACACCCAATCCTCTATTTCCAAATGTGCGCTTATGGTTTTTCCTGATTTCCTTGGGTTAAGTGTCATGTTCCAATTATACCTTTAGGTCCTTTAGAGTGCTTCATTTTCCAGCAAAGACATTTGACTTTAACTCATCTGATATATGATGTTTGATTTTATCAATTGCTGAGCCCCTGTTTTGTTGTTTGCTGTATTGTGCTACAGTGTTTTAAAGGGGCGCCTGGACGCCTAGGCGCTGGCGGAGCGCCAGGACGCCGAGGCGCCCGCCTAGGCGCCCAGGCGAGTGGCCAGGCGACCAAGCAGCAGCGGTGGCGGGCGAAAATCTGGAGGCGGCGGGCGGGAATCTGGAGGCGACGGGCGGGATTTGGAGCAGCGGGCGTCGGGTGAGGGGTGAACCGTTATTTTAAGGCCCAGTAGAGGCCCATATTCCAACCCTAATCACTTTTCTAGTCACTCCCAGTCCCAGCGCCGCCTCCCTCGTCCCAGCGCGAGCGCCGCCTCCGCTCCCAGCGCCGCCTCCCATGGTGTCGGCTGCCTCGGATCCCCAGCCGTCGGCCGCCGATCCCGCCTGGTCCGTGCCTTTGTCGCCCTTTGCCCTCCCTTCGGCGCCTCCCCGGCTCCCCCGCGCCTCTGCCGGTCGCGGCCAGGCGAGGCGACCAGCCCAGGCGTCCGGGCCGGAGCGCCTGGCCGCCTAGGGCGACGCCTCAAAAACACTGTTGTGCTATCCCGGTTGTAGGACTAGTAAAGTCCTAATACTTCCTCTGTTGATCATTTACTGCCCTTCTGTGGACAGCATAATGAGTGGCTTTTATACTTGCAGTTGTCTGGATAATCATCTGTGCTGATTAGGTATATATGAATTGTAGATGGAAAAGTTGGCAAGGTTGCAATATCTTAAAAGCAAGGACCCCAAGGATTGTGCTCTGCTCTACATAGCATTAAACAGACTAAAAGTATTGGTTGGCCTCTTCAAGATCAGCAGAGATGAAAAGGATAAACGTCTCTATGAGTTTCTCTCCAGGAATTTTGAGGTACCTCCGTTTTAACTTCACGATTTGATTGTTTGACAGCTTCAGTTATATGCCGTAATTGTTCATGGACTGGAGCCTACTACTATTTGCAAATGTCCATAACATTCTTCAAGAAATAACTTTTGCTAACTATAGCACCTCATCTGAGCTATTCATATAAGACATTTGATAAAATGGGAGTTATTGGTGGCAGGGGGTTTGGAGTCCCCATTATAGAAAATGTGACAATCCAACATGTTGCAATGTTTAATTTTTTTTTTTTTGCCAAATGCATGCGAAATATAGAGTACAGTTTCATCTTTTACAAATAATACTTTTAAAACTAAAATATCTCCTATTTAAGTATTCTGGTTCCCATTTTTGCTGAAAATATTAGCATGCATGCTGTTTTTTTTGTCTGACAGGAAGGTGGTGCGCCTTATTGCCATGTAGTTTAGTGACAGGAGCTTGTCACCATATGATAGGGCAAGAAGGTCCATCACTAAGGCATTTAGCAAAAAGGCAATGCACAATTGTCTTCATGAAAACTAAGTGTACTAATCTTTATATAATATTCTGATACATACTCTTGAGCTAGTAGACTCCTTTTGTCTGCGAATATATTAACACCCTCAAGTTTACATAGTTTCTCCCAATGTACCACATTAGATCTGTCGCATCAAGTATAGTCATCATAATTTTTTTTTTCTGGTTAAGGTGCAGAACAATTCGCATGGAAACAAAGGATGAATATTATTATTACTTCTTCCCTAAAAAACATTATTATTACTTTAGAAATGACTAGAGCAGCAAAGTGTGATTTGGTGATGGACGTTTTGATCCTCCATTTGGCAACATTCTCCTTTCGCAAGTTTAGCTGGCATATTATTGGAATGGTGCAAAAATGGATTGGGGAAATCATCTTTCAGTTTTAAGAAAAGAGATACACAATATATTTTTGGATCAAAATCTAAATGTATGATTTGTTAAAAAGCTCAGGAATTTCATACATGTGGAAATAATGCTCTGTGTTTTAAATTAAATAAACTCCGCCTATGTTGTAATGACATAGCCGGTCCCAAGCCCGGGTAAAGGAGGAGGGGGTTGTGATAGGCTTGGCGAGCCAGCAACTAAACTTAGCCATTCTCATGGAAATGAAACTCATTGGAAATTCGTTGGGGCGTAACCCTCTTAGCGACGCGCCATACCGGAACCCGGGTATGGTGTTAAGTGGGCGAGGGCCGGGTCGCCACCGCCTTAGTGGCGCGCCATATCGGAACCCGGATGTGGTGTTAAATGAGCGAGGGCCGGATCGCCATCACCTTAGTGGCGCGCTACATCATCGCCCGAATGTAGTGTTAAGTGAGCAAGGGTCTTTGCATCTTCCTCGACGGATGCGAAGGGTAACGAAGCTAGCCGAGGAAACTAGGTTTCGGGTGGGTAGTTGGAATGTAGGATCCTTGACGGGAAAGCTACGAGAGTTAGTGGACGTTGCGATTAGGAGGCGTGTAAACATTCTTTGTGTACAAGAGACTAGATGGGCAGGTCAAAAAGCGAGAGAGGTTGAGAATACCGGTTTCAAGCTTTGGTATTCTGGCTCGACGGGAACTAGGAATGGCGTAGGCATCCTAATAGATAAGAGCCTCAAGGATGGAGTAGTGGATGTCTGTAGACGAGGGGATAGGATCATCCTAGTCAAGGTAGTTGTGGGGGACCTTATCTTGAATGTCATTAGTGCTTATGCCCCACAAGTTGGGCTTGACATGAGCACTAAGAGACAATTTTGGGAGGACTTGGAGGATATGGTTAGTAGTGTACCGGTAAGCGAGAAGCTCTTCATAGGAGGAGATCTCAATGGTCATGTAGGTACAACTAACGTAGGTTTTGAGGGGGTACACGGAGGTTTTGGGTGTGGCGATAGAAACCAGGAGGGTAAGGATATCCTAGACTTTGCCGTAGCCTATGACCTATTGGTAGCTAACACCCTATTTAAAAAGAGGCTATCTCACATAGTGACCTTTACTAGTGCCCAACATTCTAGTCAAATCGACTATATCCTCACCAGGAGAAGGGAGAGAGGGGCATGTTTAGATTGTAAGGTGATTCCTTGAGAATGTGTCGTTCGGCAACATAAACTTGTGGTAGCCGACTTTCGTTTCCACGTGCGTGTGTCACGAGACAAAGGTGTTAAAACCACGAGAACAAAGTGGTGGAAGTTGAAGGATGAAGCGCAACAATCATTCAAAAGGAGGATGATCGCAGAAGGACCTTGGAACGAAGAGGAAGATGCAGATAGTATGTGGGAGAAGATGGCGACTTACATTAGGAAGACGGCTAGGGAGGTGCTTGGGTGGACAAAAGGTAAGAAACTTGTAGATAAAGACACTTGGTGGTGGAATGAAGATGTACAAAAAGCTATTAAGGAGAAGAAGGAGTCTTATAAGGGCTGGCATCATGAGAGAAGTGCAAGTAACATGGCGAAGTATAAAGAGGCTAAGAAAAATGCTAGGCGTGTTGTGAGTAAAGCAAGGGGGCAGGCCTATGATGCGCTATATGAGAGGCTAGGGACAAAAGAAGGCGAAAATGATATATACAAGATGGCGAAACTTCGCGAGAGAAAGGTGAGAGATCTCAACCAAGTCAAATGCATTAAGGATGAGGCAGGCCAAATTCTATTGAAGGAGGAATAAATTAGGGACAGATGGCGGGACTACTTCAATGGACTATTCAATGACGGGAATGAGAGCATTAGGTTCGAGTTGGATGACTCATTTGATGACATCAACAGACGATTCGTGCGGAGGATACAAGAGTCCGAGGTTAGAGAGGCCCTAAAAAGGATGAAAGGAGGAAAGGCCCACGGCCCCGATGATGTCCCCATTGAGGTGTGGAGATGTCTAGGGGATGTAGCAATAGTATGGCTCACTAAACTATTCAACCGCATTTTTCAGTCAAACAAAATGCCTGAAAAGTGGCGGAAAAGTATTTTAGTACCCATCTTCAAAAATAAAGGAGATGTTCAAAGTTGTACTAATTATAGAGGAATTAAGCTCATGAGTCATACTATGAAGCTCTGGGAGAGAGTGATTGAACACCGCTTGAGGAAAGTGACCAATGTCACTAAAAACCAGTTTGGTTTTATGCCTGGGAGGTCCACTATGGAGGCGATTTTCTTACTCCGTCAGCTTATGGAGAGGTATAGGGAGCAAAAGAAGGATCTACATTTAGTGTTCATTGACTTGGAGAAGGCATACGATAAGGTACCAAGACCGGTCATGTGGTGGGCACTAGAGAAACACAAAGTCCCAACAAAGTACATTAACCTTATCAAGGATATGTACGATAATGTGGTGACAAGTGTGCGCGTAAGAGATAGTGAGACCGACACTTTTCCTATCACAATAGGGTTACACCAAGGATCAGCCTTAAGTCCTTACATCTTTTCCTTAGTGATGGATGAGGTGTCGAAGGATATACAAGGGGATATCCCTTGGTGTATGCTCTTTGCTGATGATGTAGTGTTGGTAGATGAAAGTAGGGATGGTGTTGATAGAAAATTGGAGCTGTGGAGGCAGACCTTAGAGTCTAAGGGGTTTAGACTTAGTAGAACCAAGACCGAGTATATGAGATGCGACTTTAGTGATGTCGGGTGCGAGGATGGTAATGTTAGTTTACAAGGACAAGTAGTACCTAGGAGGGACACATTTCGATATTTAGGATCAATGTTACAAAGCAATGGTGATATTGATGAAGATGTTTGCCACAGGATCAAGATCGGGTGGATGAAGTGGCGACAAGCATCTGGAATCTTATGTGATAAGAAAGTTCCACAAAAATTGAAAGGAAAATTCTATAGGACGGTGATCAGGCCTGCGATGTTGTATGGAGCAGAATGTTGGCCAACTAAAAGGCAACATGCCCAACAAATGAGTGTTGCGGCATGCTACGGTGGATGTGCGGTCACACAAGAAGAGATAAAATTAGGAACGAAGTAATACGTGATAGGGTAGGGGTGGCACCGATTGAGGAGAAGCTAGTCCAACATCGCCTACGGTGGTTTGGGCATATCCAGCGGAGACCTCCAGACGCACCGGTTAACAGTGGGATTATAAAGAGTGGAGAAAATTTTAGGAGAGGTAGAGGTCGACCAAGGTTGACATGGCAGGAGGCGGTGAAACGAGATTTAAAGGAGTGGAACATACCTAGAGATTTGGCTGATGATAGGACTGCATGGAAATTAGCAATTCATGTGCCAGAATCTTAGTTTATTCGTAATTTGTTACTCTTATCTTCTTTCTTATTAACCCATTTCTAGAATAAATAAAATGTAGATTTTTTTTTACTTTCATCTTATTTTCTATTACTTTTCTTCAAAATTATTGGGTTTCATTTCTAGCCGACCCCAACTTGTTTGGGACAAAGGCTTGGTTGTTGTTGTTGTTGTAAATTAAATAATCACATTACATTTATCTGAATGAATGTATTCAGGAAGAAAGACACAAATCTGCTGCTCTTAAAAATGCTTATGTACTTATGGGAAGACATCAATGGGAGCTTGCTATAGCATTTTTTCTGCTTGGTGGTGATACTCCGTCAGCAATCAATGTTTGTGCAAAGAACCTTCAAGATGAACAGCTGGCTATTGTAATTTGTCGGCTTATTGAAGGAGCTGGAGGACCCCTTGAGCGCAACCTTATCACGAATGTCCTGCTTCCTGATGCAGTTGAGAAAGGAGACAACTGGCTTTCAAGCCTGCTCGAGGTGTCATATATATATATGGCCTTTTACATTACATATTTCTACTTTGACAATCATTGTAATTTACTGTGGCACCAGAGCTACAAATCCTTTAAGTTGTTAACAATATTTCATCTAATTTTCAGTGGATATTAGGGAACTATATTCAGTCTATCAATAAATTATTGGGTTGTCATTCTAAATCGCTGATTGATGGATCCAAAACCCATGGTGTCAAAAATGTGTTTGCTGACCCAGAAGTAGGTCAGTACTGTGCAATCCTCTCCGCGAAGAATAGTTTCAGGAACTGTGTTGGTGAAGCTGCTTCTGCTAAGTTATCCAACCTTTCAATCGCGATGGCTGCACGTGCCTTGAACAGATGTGGACTACCTGTAAGTTTAACTTGTGCCAGCTGACCTCATTTATTTGTTAGACCGTGTGTTTATTTTGCAATATACTGAAAATTTTATACTTTTCCTAATTGTTAGCTTGAAGCACTTGAATGCCTATCTGGTAACTCGAGCATAGATGGCAAACAAAACACCAGCTTGCCTGATGGTGGAGATCAGCAGGTTTTTGATGGAATACTGAGCCCATTCTCTGCTTCTTCCAACTGGTTATGTTCATCTGTAGCCAGTCATGTTGAGTCAAACCTTAAAGTGACTATGGCTTCAAAATATCTATCTCGCCTTCTGAGGAATCACTCCTGCTGTTCACAATGCAATGCATCGTTTTCTAATGACAACGTCATTAGTAAGTACAACAGCCATCGAATCGAAGAACTTAAACGTGGTGTTATGGAAGCAATATTGATATTTGAGAAAAGGTTCTCCATCAAATTCACTGATATAGCCGAGAAGGTAACACTAAGAGATAATAGCTTCTTTAACTTTGTTCATTTTTTGGTGTAGCTTTCATAATAATTTGTCCCTTACATTCTGTTCTATCATGCTTGCAGATCCTAATGTTTTGTTCCAGTGATGGTTTATTATTTCTTGCTTATCTTTTGTTATGGGGTGGTGGACAGAATGTTGGAATTGATAGTCATGGTCTGGAGTCTTGCCGTCTCCGTCCAATTGAATATCTGTTTTGGGTTTCATGCAAAGAATGCTGCAAGTTTCTTAGTCGGCATGTTGTCTCCTGCTGCTTCATGTGTTTCATTCTGAATATGGATCTCACAAATACTACATGGCTATCTAAAGAGAATCATAAGCACATTATAGCATATCTATCAAACTTTCTGAATGCTAGCAGATTACTTCTAAGAAATGTCAACGGAGGAAATTATGCTCTGGACAACAGGCCATCTATGGTTACTGTTATTAACCTTCTTGAGTACATTATAGAATTTTCCTTTTCTTGGTTGTTTTGTGACATAAAGGCATTAATTACCATGATAAATCCAGTCTTGATCGCTTCTGTTAATGGGGATCCCTTTCAAGTACTGTTAGATCGATTGATGCAAGTCATGAACTGCAGAAGTCATGATACATCATCTAGCATGGAAGGGGGAATACCTAGAGGAGCATTGCACGAGAGTCTGCCAGAAAACTATGACAGTTTAAATATTTCAATTTATGAGAAGTGGCATTTAATAGGTGCTTCTTTGTGGATTCAGTTATCATCCGTAATGAAACATTATTTAACTGAGTTTATTGAAAAAGAAAGACTTGAACATGAAGCTGGTGATAGTGATTCGCAATTCAAGGGTTTTGACACTTCAGTTGCTGCAAAGCTTGTTGTGGACTCCATACATTTTGTGTCTTCTTCACTAGTGAAACTGCATGCGTCATTCTTGAGAAAGAATTTGCTGATGGATTCACATTCTAATCTGCTCCTCTGGTTAGAGCATAGGTCGTCTCAGCAACGGCTGGACATCATTATAAATCAGCTTACAAAAATATCACAGCTTGCAGACAATGAGAATATGGAGGTGTTGTTTAATATTTTATGGGAAATATCTGCTTATCCTGTGGATATTTGTAATGCTTTTACGAGTGAAGGAGTTAATTGCTTTCCATTAAGCAACATCATTTTATCTAAGTCTTGGAAGGATATAAATAGTACTGTGGTTGGTTGTGAAAACAATATTACTAAAAGTAGACATGAACATAAATACAATGTTAGCTCCAAGGGACAGGGATCTGCTGAAGCCTATGCTAAAGCGGAAATCTTCCATGGGACTGAAAGGAAAGAATTGAAACAAGAAGATTTTAAAAACCCAAGAGAACTTCTAAAGAGAAGTGGGGAGCTTCTTGAGGTATTTAGATCAGCCTATTGACTTTACATTCTTATTTATTGTGCAGGCTACATTTTTCTCCCGTTCTGGTACTACATTTTAACCTTTTTGGTGGTGCAGGCGATATGTCTTAACTCTATCAATGAGAAGCAAATTGCTATTGCTACTAATCGAAAGGTACATGTTTAATCACTCAATATTTCATAGGGATTTGTATTGTAGTCGCTGGAGTAAGTAAAAAATGTATTTTACATGAAATATTTGCTTGTCTTTAGTTGTGAGGCTTTGTTGCATTAAAATTTGCCGTCCAAAACTCATTTCAAGAGATGTTGCAAGTTGCAAACGTTACCACTGTCTCACATTATCTTTATACAGTGGGGCTGGTTCATCTCTTAAGTTGTTTAGTATTGTGTGAACTAAGGCCAGCCACTCTGCAGGGCCTTGTTTTCTTCAACCGGAGTGACAAGCAACATGACAAGAAGTTTGCAGAGTATGTCTGGTCTGGTTCTGATTGGCCATCAGATGGATGGGCTGGTTGTGAATCTACACCTACAACTTTTATTTCATCTAGTCTTGGTCTTGACAGAAGAGGATCACATGCTGGTTCAGCTGGAGCAACTATTGGTTTGGGTTATTTGGCAAAACCTGAAAAAGAGCTAACGGGTGGTGGAGCATTTGGAATTCCAGGTTACACTGGTATCGGGGCCTCTGGGTTTGGTTGGGCTGAACCCGAAGAATTTGAGGATTTTTTTGACCCTCCAGCAACTCTTGAGAACATTCATTCAAGAGCACTATCTAGACATCCCTTGTTGCCATTCTTTCTTGTTGGTTCAAGCAATACGCATGTTTATCTATGGGAGGTAAACTTTTCTCGACATAATATTCTGCAAAATTATTAATCACCTGCCATCAATCTTCTAGGCTGTCTCAAATTGTAGTGTCTTTTTCAAAGTACGACTTTTATTTTAACATTTTTAGGAGCTATAAACCACTTTTTTTTTAGAAGTTGTTAATTCTCTTAATATATTTGATTGTATGAATTTTTGGTCCAGGTTCATTATCTGCATTGAGTTCTTTTTGTGCTTATTTGGAGTCTTGAATTTCACCTATTTGAAACAATGCACAAATTTTCCAGTAAAAATATCTAGCTATCACATATTATTCCACTCAGGGTTGTGAATCCTCGCCTGGACGCCTAGGCGCCTGCCGGCCGCCTCGATGCCTAGGCACCTAGGCGAGCGTCAGGCGAGGACCACAAATGCGCAACAGAGGAGGAGGAGACAGCAGGGGAGGAGGCATCGAAGGTTGCCGACGCATGGGAGGACGCTGGAACTGGTGCCGAGCCAGGGCTTGGGGCCGGGGGCCGCGATGGTGGCCGGTGGCGGCGCAGGAAGCTGTCTGGCGGCGGAGGGAATGAGTCGAAGGGAAGGCAGAGGAATAGATGTGGTGGCTGAGAGTGATGGAATAAGTCTTGTAGTCCTTTGGTCTTTGGTCCCCTAGTCCCTTGTACCCTTGTCCTTAGTTTGTTGTACCTTAGTCCTTTGGTCTTTGGTCCTTGTTGTACTCATCTTAGACTAGAGGACAGCATCTTGACTGCTTTTAGGACAGCAGTTAGGACAGCAGCATCTTGACTGCTTTTAGGACGGTTGTTAGCATCTTTAGGACAGCACCTTGCATGGCATCTTGGACTAGCAAGAAGGCATATGCTTGGCTGGTTGGCTGCCCTTGGGCTGCTATAAATATGTAGCCTCAACCCCTTGGGTTGGTATGGCATTGTGTGAGGAATAGACAAGAAAATTGCTCCAACTCTCTAGTGTCATCCTCTCTTCAATGAGAGTAAAAATCCAGCTACTAACACTTGGTATCAGAGCCGTTCTGTCCTGTAGCCTAAACATCTCTTGCTCATCTCCCTCCCGCGCCTCTCCCTGTCCGCAACCGGTAGCAGGAACACCGGCTGCCCCAGCTCATCCTTCTTCCCCACACACCAGCTCCCCACTAGTGCGCGATGTCCGACGGACAGTCTCAGCGTTCGGTCGCCTCGAGCGCGCGGCAGACGGAGGTCGCCGCGGCGGAGGAGCGCGAGCGAGCGGCGGCAGAGGCTGCGGCGACGGCGGCACTAGCGGCAAAGTTGGCGGCGGCGGAACTGGCAGCAGCGAGGGCGGAAGTGGAAGCAGCGGCGGCGGCGGCTGTAGCGCGTGCAGCGGCAGCAGAGCTGGAGGCTCTGCGCGGCAGTAGCTCCAGCGGTTCTGTCGACGGCGTCGACGATGAGCTCAAGTTGGCAAGGGAAGTGGCGCGAGCACAGGAGATGCATCGAGTAGCCGCGCGTCCCCATGGGCGCGATAGCCGCAGCCCAGGCCGGCGCGGACGTGCCGGTGGCGCTCCCGGCGGCGGCAGCACAGTCGACGGAGAACACGGCCGTTACAGGCAGCGCGGTTCTCCCTCCCCAGATCGGTACCATGGACACCATGGGGTCCAGGCCATTGTCAGGGATGTCGGTCCCGGCGGTGGGTGGCCTACCCTCACCAAGACCAACTACGTGGAGTGGGCCGCGGTGATGAGGGTGTGGCTCCAGGTGCGACACATGTGGGAAGCAGTTCGGTACGGCGACGTCGACTACTACGAGGATCGACGGGCGCTGGATGCCCTCATTGCTGCAGTCCCGCCCGAGATGCAGTTCTCGCTTTCCAAGAAGCGGACTGCTAAGGAGGCTTGGGACGCCATCGCTGCGGCACGCATCGGCAGCGACCGCGCCCGCAAGACCACGCTGCAGGCGCTTCGCAAGGAGTGGGAGAACCTGGCCTTTAAGCCAGGTGAGGACGTCGATGACTTTGCTCTCCGTCTCAACACTTTGTTGCAGAAGTTGGAGCAGTTCGGCGACGACACCTACGACGAGGAGAGAGCTGTCGAGAAGCTCTTCCGTTGCATCCCCGAGAAGTACAAGCAGATCGCTCGCTCGATCGAGTCTCTGCTGGACCTCTCCACGATGTCGATCGAAGAGGCGATAGGTCGCCTCAAGGTCGTCGACAGCGACGAACCACAGCCTCTCTCGGGGCCTATCACCATTAGCGGGAAGCTTCATCTCACTCGCGAGCAGTGGGAGGCTAGCCAGGGTGATCGGAAGAAGGGGGAGTCCTCTTTCTCGACAGGCGGCCGCAAGCGCGGCAAGCCGCGCAAGGGGCGCGGAGGCGCCCAGGCCGGGGCGCAAGGAAGTGCCCGCGGAGGTGCCCAGGGCGGTGCCGCCGGCAACCACAAGCCGGCACGAGACGACACCTGCCACAACTGTGGCAAGCTTGGTCATTGGGCCAGGGAGTGTCGACAGCCACGACGTGGTCAGGCCCACTTCGCACAAGTGGAGGAGGAGGCCCACGTCGCCCAGGTGGAGGAGGAGCCAGCTTTGCTCATGGCACATGGAAGCATCAAGCCATCTCTAGCGGCATTGACCGCAACGGCTCTTTTTCATCTTGATGAGCCGAGAGCACACGCTCTCCTCGGCGACGGCTCCAGCAACGACAAGACTGACGGGTGGTGCCTCGACACCGGCGCCACCCATCATATGACCGGTCGGCGGGAGTTCTTCGCCGAGCTTGATCCCAATGTCCGAGGCTCCGTCAAGTTTGGTGACGCCTCCGGCGTGGAGATCAAGGGTGTTGGCTCCGTCCTCCTCAGCGCTAAGTCCGGTGAGCACAAGCTGCTCGTCGGAGTCTACTACATCCCCGCGTTGCGAAACTCCATCATCAGCTTGGGACAGCTGGATGAGAGTGGTTCGCGCGTGGAGATCAAGGACGGAGTCATGAGGATTTGGGATCGCCATTGTCGCCTTCTTGCCAAGGTAACTAGAGGCACCAATCGACTCTATGTCCTTCACGTGCAGGTAGCACAGCCTGTCTGTCTTGCCACTCGTCGGGAGGACGAGGCATGGCAGTGGCACGAGCGCTTTGGGCACCTTCACTTCGAGGCCCTGAAGCAGCTCAGTGCCAAGGAGATGGTGCGAGGCATGCCATGCCTTGACCACGTGGAGCAGCTCTGCGACGTCTGCGTGGTGACGAAGCAGAGGCGGCTTCCTTTTCCCCAGCAGTCGAGCTTTCGAGCCAAGGAGCGGCTCGAGCTCGTTCACGGGGACTTGTGTGGCCCGGTGACACCGGCTACACCAGGAGGACGACGCTACTTCCTGCTGCTCGTCGACGACCTCTCCCGCTACATGTGGGTGGTGGTCCTTGGCAGCAAGGGAGAGGCTGCGAACGCCATCAGGCGTGCGCAGGCCACTGCGGAGGCGGAGTGCGGCCGCAAGCTGCGCGTGCTGCGCACCGACAACGGCGGCGAATTCACGGCGGCTGAATTCGCGTCGTATTGCGCGGATGAGGGTGTTCAGCGCCACTACTCTGCGCCCTACAGCCCGCAGCAGAACGGCGTCGTCGAGCGGCGCAACCAGACGGTTGTGGGGATGACTCGGGCCCTCCTCAAGCAGAGGGGAATGCCGGCTGTCTTTTGGGGAGAGGCGGTGGTGACCGCCGTCTACATCCTCAACCGTTCGCCCACCAAGGCCCTCCACGGCAGGACGCCGTACGAGGCTTGGTATGGGCGCAAGCCGGCGGTCTCTCATCTACGGGTATTCGGCTGCCTTGCGTTCGCCAAGGAGCTTGGCCAGATCGGCAAGCTTGATGACAGGAGCACCCCCGGGGTGTTCATTGGCTACGCGGAGGGCTCGAAGGCCTACCGCATTCTCGACCCAGAGACACAGCGTGTGCGCACGACGCGCGACGTTGTGTTCAACGAAGGGCGAGGATGGGCATGGGACAAGGCGGTGGACGATAGTTCGACCTCGACGAACGACGACTTCATCGTCTACTACGTCTACTCCAAGGGAGCTGGGGGAGTAGGCAGCTCTTCTCCACCGAGCGTGTCTACCCCTGCCCCAGAGCGTCCACCTCCACCTCAGCCGGCGACCCCACGCACTCCAGCACCGACGGCCACCCCTCCGGCCACGTCCACTCCGTCACCAGCTTGTGTCGAGCACGACCCAGTGGAGTTTGTCACTCCGCTCTCCCACGACGAGGAGCGCCTCGACAGGTGCTACGACGGCGAGCAGCTGTGGTATCGCAAGATGGAGAACATTCTCGGCGACCAGCCGGTGCCGGGACTGGCCCCTCACGATCTGGATGATCAAGATTCGGAGGCACAGTTGCACCTTGCGTGCGACGACGGCGAGCCTCGGTCTTTCGCGGAGGCCGAGAAACACGCGGCATGGCGTGCCGCGATGCAATCGGAGATGGATGCGGTTGAGACGAACCGCACTTGGGAGCTTGCTGACCTCCCTCGCGGTCACCGTGCGATCACCCTTAAGTGGGTGTTCAAGCTGAAGAGGGATGAAGCCGGCGCCATCGTCAAGCACAAGGCTCGCTTGGTGGCACGCGGCTTCGTGCAGCAGGAGGGGATCAACTTCGACGATGCCTTTGCCCCCGTGGCACGGATGGAATCCGTGCGACTCCTTCTTGCGCTGGCTGCTCAAGAAGGCTGGCGTGTTCAGCACATGGATGTCAAGTCGGCGTTCCTCAACGGCGACTTGAAGGAGGAGGTCTACGTACACCAGCCGCCAGGGTTTGCGCTCCCTGGCAAGGAGGGCAAGGTGTTGCGCCTGCGCAAGGCCCTCTATGGCTTGCGGCAGGCACCACGGGCGTGGAATGCCAAGTTGGATTCCACGCTCAAGAGGATGGGCTTCGGGCAGTGCCCACACGAGGCGGCCATCTACCGGCGGGGCAATGGAGGAAACACCCTACTGGTGGGTGTCTACGTCGACGACTTGGTGATCACCGGCACCAAGGAGGCGGAGGTGGCAGCATTCAAGGAAGAGATGAAAGCCACTTTCCAGATGAGTGACCTGGGATCCCTCTCCTTCTACCTAGGAATTGAGGTGCACCAGGCCGACTCCGGGATCACACTTCGACAGACCGCCTACGCCAGGCGCATTGTTGAGCTAGCTGGGCTCACAAACTGCAACCCAGCCCTCACTCCGATGGAGGAGAGGCTGAAGCTGAGCCGCGACAGCACGGCGGAGGAGGTGGACGCTACACAGTACCGGCGTCTTGTGGGGAGCCTTCGCTACCTCGCCCACACACGGCCAGACTTGACATTCTCCGTCGGCTACGTTAGTCGGTTCTTGCAGCGACCGACGACGGAGCACCAGCAGGCTGTGAAGAGGATCATCCGCTACGTTGCGGGGACTCTTGATCACGGCCTCCACTACTCGAGGTGTCCTGGAGAGGCACACCTTGTCGGGTACAGCGACAGCGACCACGCCGGCGACATCGACACCAGCAAAAGCACGAGCGGGATCCTCTTCTTCTTCGGCAAGTGCCTCGTTAGCTGGCAGTCGGTCAAGCAGCAGGTGGTGGCCATGTCCAGCTGCGAGGCCGAGTACATAGCGGCCTCCACTGCTTCGACTCAGGCGCTCTGGCTTGTTCGACTGCTTGGTGATCTACTCGGTAGAGACACTGGAGCGGTGGAGCTCAGGGTGGACAACGTGTCTGCTCTGGCCCTGGCAAAGAACCCCGTTTTTCATGAACGGAGCAAGCACATCCGGGTGAGGTACCACTTCATCCGAGGCTGCTTGGAGGAAGGTAGCATCAAGGCGATCTACATCAACACCAAGGACCAGCTTGCGGATCTGCTCACCAAGCCCCTTGGGAGGCTCAAGTTCATTGAACTTTGCTCCAGGATCGGGATGGTCCAACCCTCCCAGAAGACGACGTACAAGACTTAGGGGGAGAATGATGGAATAAGTCTTGTAGTCCTTTGGTCTTTGGTCCCCTATTCCCTTGTACCCTTGTCCTTAGTTTGTTGTACCTTAGTCCTTTGGTCTTTGGTCCTTGTTGTACTCATCTTAGACTAGAGGACAACATCTTGACTGCTTTTAGGACAGCAGTTAGGACAGCAGCATCTTGACTGCTTTTAGGACGGTTGTTAGCATCTTTAGGACAGCACCTTGCATGGCATCTTGGACTAGCAAGAAGGCATATGCTTGGCTGGTTGGCTGCCCTTGGGCTGCTATAAATATGTAGCCTCAACCCCTTGGGTTGGTATGGCATTGTGTGAGGAATAGACAAGAAAATTGCTCCAACTCTCTAGTGTCATCCTCTCTTCAATGAGAGTAAAAATCCAGCTACTAACAGAGAGGCTCTTGGGCCCAATCAAGCCCATTAACTTTCACCCTAGGGTTTCAACTCATAACCCCATCGAACCATTCAGTTTTTTACCCTTCTGATCCTACCATCCCTTTCAACTTTCTGCATCCCGACAATGGAATGTCTTCCTGCCATGTTCGCGACTTCGCCTCCAGCTGGCCGGCGCAGCGTGTTGCAGCCGCCTTCGTCTCCCTCTGGCCGGAGCGGTGCGGCTCCCCCTCCCCCTCCCTCCGGTGGCGCGGCCCCCCTCCCCCTCCCTCTGGCGGCGCGGCGCGGCTCCCCCTCCCCCTCCCTCCGGCGGCGCGACGCGACTCCCCCTCCCCCTCCCTTTGGTGGCGCGGCGCGACTCCCCCTCCCCCTCCCTCCGGCTGCGCAGCTGCCCCTCCCTCTCGTTGACGCGCTGGACGTCTGCCGGACAGGACGCCTAGCCGTCCATGGCGGGCACCTTACTCGGTCCAGGCGAGGCGAGCCTCCATGGCGTCCGCCGTCGACCGACTGGACGCCTAAGCCGCGACTAGGCGTCGCCTAGGCGACGCCTGGACAACACTGATTCCAATCACTGATCTGTAGTGGCAATCTATTTCTTGGCCCCATACACATATTTTGGTGGATTCTTGTTTTGCACTAGCACTTATAGTTCAAGCCCTTCTGAAAAATTTCAGTCTAACAGATGTAATGTAAAAGAAGGACCAGTAAAGGACTGCATGCCTACTATTTTTGCGCGCACGGTTTTTGTGTTTCTTTCCTCATTAGGCTGGTGACATAGCCAACTGAAACTTTGTAATTTCATGTAGTTGACATTTTTTGTTCTGTGCCTCTGTCACAATCGTTCTTGTAAACGCCGCCGAACCTGCCGCCTGATTGCCGGTGCCGTTGCTGGACGTCGCCGGTGAACAGGGGCAGTGGTAAAGAGACAAGTTCGCTAGGACTATAATTCTTGCTTGATTAATCTATTGTGCACCGACCATAAATATAGCTGGTTTGCAGGTTACATTATGGAATAAAGACTATCTCTAACCAACTATATCTCTAATATAGAAACTAATCTATTAGGACTCCTTTATTCTTTATCCCTAAACTGAATCTATGAAAACTAATAAAACTCTACCTCTAACTTAACTAGTTTGATTTAACTCTATGTTCGCGCTTGATTCTTTGGCCGGCCAATCTTCTAGACCACGTGACAACCGTGACATATCTCCCTTCCTCATGAAAAGCTCGTCCTCGAGCTTGGATGAATATCTTGAATGTAGTCTCACAATCAAGCTCAGGTGGTCATGGACCATCAAATGGAACAAAGGAAGAGTTGTCGCTTATCTTCTGAGATGCTTCTGGCCGCTGCAGTGCATAGCTTTTCATGTCAATTCTGTTCTGTAGTACGCCTTGGTCGTACTCCACTCTTTGGATTCTTCATGGTCAGGCTAGTGAATACAAGAAGATTATTCGCAACCAAGTATATTCAACTGACAAAGCAGCAATACATCCAGACGTCTGTAGTAACCGCTTGTCTCCATTCATGATCCTGAAGAACTGATTCCTTCTTGTATCAATTCTCTTCAGTTGAATACCAGACATCTGGCCTTTGTCATTGCTGACAACATCCACGTCTTCTGTATTGAAATATACTGTAATGTTGGGATTGTTGAGTGCTTTTGGCATATGAAGAGGCGGCCTTCGTGGAGGATGAACGCGTCGCCAGTGTTAGCTGGACAGAGCCCTCACTCTCTTCTCTCCTCTCTCTGTTCTGTTCTTCACACAGAATAGAAAACAGGAGAACAAGTATGTGAGCTGCTGTGATGCAGCTGTTAACAGGGCCTTAACCCCTTATTTATAGTTGAGCCTAGTGGCTGTTACAAACAGACTTGAGACTAAGTCTCTCCTAGAATGCAGAGATAACCTCTAACTATCTTGACTGAAGAATAATTCACCTAAAGAATAGGTCCTAACAGCTGACCCCTGCTAACTGAAAACTAATTTGCCTCTGTCGACAATGACAGGGTCTTATTCAGTTCTAAACTTTGAAAAACACAGAGGATTATGATGGAATAAGTCTTGTAGTCCTTTGGTCTTTGGTCCCCTAGTCTCTTGTACCCTTGTCCTTAGTTTGTTGTACCTTAGTCCTTGGTCTTTGGTCCTTGTTGTACTCTTTTTAGACTAGAGGACAACATCTTAAACTAGAGGACAACATCTAGGACAGCTGTTAGCATCTTTAGGACAACAACATCTTGACTGCTTTTAGGACAGCTGTTAGCATCTCTCGGACAGCAGCTTGCATGGCATCTTGGACTGCTTTTAGAGCAGCTAGGGCAGCAGCACCTTGGCTGCTATAAATATGTATCCCCAACCCCAACCCCTTGGAGGGTATGGCATTGTGTGAGGAATAGACAAGAAAATTGTTCCAACTCTCTAGTGTCATCCTCTCTTCAATGAGAGTAAAAATTCAGCTACTAACACTTGGTATCAGAGCCGTTCTATCCTGTAGCCTAAACATCTCTTGCTCATCTCCTCGCGCCTCTCCCTGTCCGCAACCGGTAGCAGGAACACCGGCTGCCCCAGCTCATCCCTCTTCCCCACACACCAGCTCCCCACTAGTGCGCGATGTCCGACGGACAGTCTCAGCGTTCGGTCGCCTCGAGCGCGCGACAGACGCAGGTCGCCGCGGCAGAGGAGCGCGAGCGAGCGGCGGCAGAGACTGCGGCTACAGCGACACTGGTGGCAAGGTTGGCGGCGGCGGAACTGGCAGCAGCGAGGGCGAAAGTGGAAGCAGCGGCAGCGGTGGCTGCAACGCGTGCAGCGGCAGCGGAGCTGGAGGCTCTACGCGTCGGTAGCTCCAGCGGCTTTGTCGACGGCGGCGTCGACGATGAGCTCAGGCTGGTGAGGGGAGCGACACGAGCACAGGAGGTGCATCGAGCAGCCGCGCGTCCCCATGGGCGCGACAGCCGCAGCTTAGACCGGCGCGGACGCGCCGGTGGCGCTCCCGGCGGCGGCGGCAGAGTCGACAGAGAACACGACCGTTACAGGCAGCGCGGTTCTCCCTCTCTGGATAGGTACCATGGACACCATGGGGTCCAGGCCATTGTCAGGGATGTCGGTCCCGGCGGTGGGTGGCCTACCCTCACCAAGACCAACTACGTCGAGTGGGCCGCGATGATGAGGGTGCGGCTCCAGGTGCGACACATGTGGGAAGCAGTTCAGTACGGCGACGTCGACTACTACGAGGATCGACGGGCGCTAGATGCCCTCATTGCTGCAATCCCGCCCGAGATGCAGTTCTCGCTTTCCAAGAAGCAGACTGCTAAGGAGGCTTGGGACGCCATCGCTGCGACACGCATCTGCAGCGACCGCGCCCGCAAGACCACACCGCAGGCGCTTCGCAAGGAGTGGGAGAACCTGGCCTTTAAGCCAAGTGAAGACGTCGATGACTTTGCTCTCCGTCTTAACACTTTGTTGCAGAAGTTTGAGCAGTTCGGCGACGACACCTACGACGAGGAGAGAGCTGTGGAGAAGCTCTTCCGTTGCATCCCCGAGAAGTACAAGCAGATCGCTCGCTCGATCGAGTCTCTGCTGGACCTCTCCACGATGTCGATCGAAGAGGCGATAGGTCGCCTCAAGGTCGTCGACAGCGACGAACCACAACCTCTCTCGGGGCCTATCACCATTGGCGGGAAGCTTCATCTCACTCGCGAGCAGTGGGAGGCTGGCCAGGGTGATCGGAAGAAGGGGGAGTTCTCTTCCTCGACAGGCAGCCGCAAGCGCGGCAAGCCGCGCAAGGGGCGCGGAGGTGCCCAGACCGGGGCACAAGGACGTGCCCGCGGAGGCGCCCAGGGCGGTGCTGTCGACAACCACAAGCCGGCACAAGACGACACCTGCCACAACTGTGGCAAGCTTGGTCATTGGGCCAGGGAGTGTCGACAGCCACGACGTGGCCAGGCTCACGTCGCACAAGTGGAGGAGGAGGCCCACGTTGCACAGGTGGAGGAGCCAACTTTGCTCATGGCATCGACCGCAGCGGCTCTCTTCCATCTTGATGAGCCGAGAGCACACGCTTTCCTCGGCGACAGCTCCAGCAACGACAAGACTGACGGGTGGTGCCTCGACACCGGCGCCACCCATCACATGACTGGTCGATGGGAGTTCTTCGCCGAGCTTGATCCCAATGTTCGAGGCTCCGTCAAGTTTGGTGACGCTTCCAGCGTGGAGATCAAGGGTCATCCTCAGCGCGGAGTCCGGTGAGCACAAGCTGCTCGTCGGAGTCTACTACATCCACACGTTGAGAAACTCCATCATCAGCTTGGGATAGCTGGATGAGGGTGGTTCGCGCGTGGAGATTAAGGATGGAGTCATGAGGATTTGGGATCGCCATTGTCGCCTTCTTGCCAAGGTAACTAGATGCACCAATCGACTCTATGTCCTTCACGTGCAGGTAGCACAACCTGTCTGTCTTACCACTCGTCGGGAGGACGAGGCATGGCAGTGGCACGAGCGCTTTGGGCACCTTCACTACTTCAAGGCTCTGAAGCAGCTCAGTGCCAAGGAGATGGTGCGAGGCATGCCATGCCTTGACCACGTGGAGCAGCTCTGCGATGTCTGCGTGGTGACGAAGCAGAGGCGACTTCCTTTTCCCCAGCAGTCGAGCTTTCGAGCCAAGGAGCGGCTCGAGCTCGTTCACGGGGACTTGTGTGGCCCGGTGACACCGGCTACACCAGGAGGACGACGCTACTTCCTGCTGCTCGTCGACGACCTCTCCCTCTACATGTGGGTGGTGGTCCTTGGCAGCAAGGGAGAAGCTGCGAACGCCATCAGGCGTGCGCAGGCCACTTTGGAGGCGGAGTGCAACCGCAAGCTGCGTGTGCTGCGCACCGACAACGATGGCGAATTCACGGCGGCTGAATTCGCGTCGTATTGCGCGGATGAGGGTGTTCAGCGTCACTACTCCGCGCCCTACAGTTCGTAGCAGAACAACGTCGTCGAGCGACGCAACCAGATGGTTGTGGGGATGACTCGGGCCCTCCTCAGGCAGAGGGGAATGCTGGCTGTCTTCTGGGGAGAGGCGGTGGTGACCGCCGTCTACATCCTCAACCGTTCGCCCACCAAGGCCCTCCACGGCAGGACGTCGTACGAGGCTTGGTATGGGCGCAAGCCGGCAATCTCTCACCTACGGGTATTTGGCTGCCTCACGTTCGCCAAGGAGCTTGGCCAGATCGGCAAGCTTGACGACAGGAGCACCCCCGGGGTGTTCATCGGCTACGCGGAGGGCTCGAAGGCCTACCGCGTTCTCGACCCAGAGAAACAGCGTGTGCGCATGACGCACGACGTTGTGTTCAACGAAGGGCGAGGATGGGCATGGGACAAGGCGGTGGACGACGGTTTGACCTCGACGAATGACGACTTCATCGTCGACTACGTCTACTTCAAGGGAGCTGGGGGAGTAGGCAGCTCTTCTCCACCGAGCATGTCTACCCCAGCCCCCGAGCGTCCATCTCCACCTCAGCCGGCGACCCCACACACTCGAGCACTGACGACCACTCCTCTGGCCACGTCCACTCCGTCGCCAGCTCGTGTCGAGCACAACCTAGTGGAGTTTGTCACTCCGCTCTCCCACGACGAGGAGCGCCTCGACGGGTGCTATGACGGCGAGCAGTTGTGGTATCGCAAGATGTATAACATTCTCGGCGACCAGCCGGTGCCGGGACTGGCCCTCACGACCTGAATGATCAAGATCTGGAGACGCAGTTGCACCTTGCGTGTGACGACGGCGAGCCTCGGTCTTTCGCGGAGGTCGAGAAACACGCGGCATGGCGTGCCACGATGCAGTCGGAGATGGACGCGGTTGAGACGAACCACACTTGGGAGCTTGCTGACCTCCCTCGCGGTCACCGTGTGATCACCCTTAAGTGGGTGTTCAAGCTGAAGAGGGATGAAGCTGACGCCATCGTCAAGCACAAGGCTCGCTTGGTGGCACGCGACTTCGTGCAACAGGAGGGGATCGACTTCGACGACGCATTTGCCTCTGTGGCACGGATGGAATCCGTGCGACTCCTTCTTGCGCTAGCTGCCCAAGAAGGCTGGCGTGTCCATCACATGGACGTCAAGTCGGCGTTCCTCAACGACGACTTGAAGGAGGAGGTCTACGTACACCAGCCGCCGGGGTTTGCGCTCCCTGGCAAGGAGGGCAAGGTGTTGCGCCTGCACAAGGCCCTCTATGGCTTGCGGCAGGCACCACGGGCGTGGAATGCCAAGTTGGATTCCACGCTCAAGAGGATGGGCTTCGGGCAATGCCCGCACGAGGCGGCCATCTACCGGCGGGGCAATGGAGGAAACACCCTACTAGTGGGTGTCTACGTCGACGACTTGGTGATCACCGACACTAAGGATGCGGAGGTGGCAGCGTTCAAGGAAGAGATGAAAGCCTCCTTCCAGATGAGTGACCTGGGATCCCTCTCCTTCTACCTAGGGATTGAGGTGCACTAGGCCGACTCTGGGATCACACTTCGACAGACCGCCTACGCCAAGCGCATTGTTGAGCTAGCTGGGCTCACAAACAGCAATCCAGCCCTCACTCCGATGGAGGAGAGGCTGAAGTTGAGCCGCGACAGCACGACGGAGGAGGTGGACGCTACATAGTACCGGCGTCTTGTGGGGAGCCTTCGCTACCTCGCCCACACACAACCGGACTTGACATTCTTCGTCGGCTACGTTAGTCGGTCCCTACAGCGACCGACGACGGAGCATCAGCAGGCTGTGAAGAGGATCATCCGCTATGTTGCAGGGACTCTCGATCACGGCCTCCACTACTCAAGGTGTCCTGGGGAGGCACACCTTGTCGGGTACAACGACAGCGACCACGCCGACGACATCGACACCAGCAGGAGCACGAGCGGGATCCTCTTCTTCTTCGGCATGTGCCTCGTTAGTTGGCAGTCGGTCAAGAAGCAGGTGGTGGCCATGTCCAGTTGCGAGGCCGAGTACATTGCGGCCTCCACCGCTTCGACTCAGGCGCTCTGGCTCGTTTGACTGCTTGGTGATCTCCTCGGCAGACACTGTAGCGGTGGAACTCAGGGTGGACAACGTGTCTGCTCTGGCCCTGGCAAAAAACCCCGTTTTCCATGAACGGAGCAAGCACATCCGGGTGAGGTACCACTTCATCCGAGGCTGCTTGGAGGAAGGCATCATCAAGGTGATCTACATCAATACCAAGGACCAACTTGCGGACCTGCTCACCAAGCCCCTTGGGAGGCTCAAGTTCATTGAACTTTGCTCCACGATCGGGATGGTCCAACCCTCCCAGAAGACGACGTACAAGACTTAGGGGGAGAATGATGGAATAAGTCTTGTAGTCCTTTGGTCTTTGGTCCCCTAGTCCCTTGTACCCTTGTCCTTAGTTTGTTGTACCTTAGTCCTTGGTCTTTGGTCCTTGTTGTACTCCTATTAGACTAGAGGACAACATCTTAGACTAGAAGACAACATCTAGGACAGCTGTTAGCATCTTTAGGACAGCAGCATCTTGACTGCTTTTAGGACAGTTGTTAGCATCTCTAGGACAGCAGCTTGCATGACATCTTGGACTGCTTTTAGAGCAGCTAGGGCAGCAGCACCTTGGCTGCTATAAATATGTATCCCCAACCCCTTGGAGGGTATAGCATTGTGTGAGGAATAGACAAGAAAATTGTTCTAACTCTCTAGTGTCATCCTCTCTTCAATGAGAGGAACTCAGGGTGGAAAACGTGTCTGCTCTGGCCCTGGCAAAGAACCTCGTTTTCCATAAACGGAGCAAGCACATCCGGGTGAGGTACCACTTCATCCAAGGCTGCTTGGAGGAAGGCAGTATCAAGGTGATCTACATCAATACCAAGGACCAACTTGCGGACCTGCTCACCAAGCCCCTTGGGAGGCTCAAGTTCATTGAACTTTGCTCCACGATCGGGATGGTCCAACCCTCCCAGAAGACGACGTACAAGACTTAGGGGGAGAATGATGGAATAAGTCTTGTAGTCCTTTGGTCTTTGGTCCCCTAGTCCCTTGTACCTTTGTCCTTAGTTTGTTGTACCTTAGTCCTTGGTCTTTGGTCCTTGTTGTACTCCTATTAGACTAGAGGACAACATCTTAGACTAGAAGACAACATCTAGGACAGCTGTTAGCATCTTTGGGACAACAACATCTTGACTGCTTTTAGGACAACTGTTAGCATCTCTAGGACAGCAGCTTGCATGGCATCTTGGACTGCTTTTAGAGCAGCTAGGGCAGCAGCACCTTGGCTGCTATAAATATGTATCCCCAACCCCTTGGAGGGTATGGCATTGTGTGAGGAATAGACAAGAAAATTGTTCTAACTCTTTAGTGTCATCCTCTCTTCAATGAGAGGAACTCAGGGTGGACAACGTGTTTGCTCTGGCCCTGGCGAAGAACCTCGTTTTCCATAAACGGAGCAAGCACATCCGGGTGAGGTACCACTTCATCCAAGGCTGCTTGGAGGAAGGCATCATCAAGGTGATCTACATCAATACCAAGGACCAACTTGCGGACCTGCTCACCAAGCCCCTTGGGAGGCTCAAGTTCATTGAACTTTGCTCCACGATCTGGATGGTCCAACCCTCTCAGAAGACGACGTACAAGACTTAGGGGGAGCATGATGGAATAAGTCTTGTAGTCCTTTGGTCTTTGGTCCCCTAGTCCCTTGTACCTTTGTCCTTAGTTTGTTGTACCTTAGTCCTTGGTCTTTGGTCCTTGTTGTACTCCTCTTAGACTAGAGGACAACATCTTAGACTAGAGGACAACATCTAGGACAGCTGTTAGCATCTTTAGGACAGCAACATCTTGACTGCTTTTAGGACAACTGTTAGCATCTCTAGGACATCAGCTTGCATGGCATCTTGGACTGCTTTTAGAGCAGCTAGGGCAGCAACACCTTGGCTGCTATAAATATGTATCCCCAACCCCTTGGAGGGTATGGCATTGTGTGAGAAATAGACAAGAAAATTGTCCCAACTCTCTAGTGTCATCCTCTCTTCAATGAGAGTAAAAATTCAGCTACTAACATATTACTCACACTTCACCCCCTAAGACTTGTGTTCTTTCAGTACAGGGTGCCGTCTTCCTCCTCTGCTTCACTATCACGGCTCAATTTGAGCCTCTGCTCCATCGGTGTAAGCGCGGAGTTGCAACCAGCCATACCTCCTGCCTCTACAATCTTCGCCGCATAGTGAGCTTGCCCCAATTTGATTCCGGCGGAACTTTGCTCCACCTCCAATCCGAGGTAGAATGTGAGCAATCCAAGATCAGCCATCTTGAATTGCGACTTCATTTCTTCTTTGAACCTTGAAATCTCGATCGGAGATACTCCTGTGATGATTAGATCATCCACATAGACTTCGATGATGAGTTGTGCTTGATTTCCGCCTCTGCTGTAGACGGCAGGCTCGTGATTGCTTTGGCGGAAGCCGAGCTTGCGCAAAGTTCCATCGAGCTTGGCATACCAGGCTCTTGGAGCTTGTCGCAGGCCATAGAGCGCTCGCCGAAGACGCAAGACCTTGTCTTCTTTTCCGGTGACGACGAATTCTTCCGGCTGTCGCACGTAAACTTCTTCCGTGAGCTCACCGTTGAGGAATGCGGTCTTCACGTCCATGTGATGGACCTCCCACCCCTCATCCGCAGCGAGCGCAAGGACAAGCCGAACTGACTCCATTTGCGCCACTGGTGCGAACACCACTTCGAAGTCGATTCCGACTTGTTGCACATACCCTTTCGCGACGAGCCGTGCCTTGTGCTTGATTGCAGCGCCTGACTCATCCTTCTTGATCTTGAAGATCCATTTCAGGCCAATTGCTTGATGTCCGGGAGGTAATTCGACCAATTCCCAAGTCTGATTCTTCTCAATTGAGTCAATTTCCTCCATCATTGCTGCTCGCCATGTCTTATCAACCTCCGCTTTAGCGAACGTCGCCGGTTCTGCCCCTTCGGCGACCAATTGAAGTTGTTGCTGTATCCGCCTTGGTCTTCCTCGTCTCGGAAGGTTCCTATGTACCTGTCCCGACACTGGACCATCATCTCTGATAATGTTGTCCATCTTTCGGTACCGAATAGGCGTCTCATCATGGTAGGCATCAAGTCGGTCCTCGTCGCCGGCGATCGGAGTCACAAAATTAGGCTCATCATGACCCTGTGGCGGCGGCGGGGTTGCTGGATCGGGCAGTGAGAGCTCATGTGCTACCGGCGATCCATCAACACCCCCTTGATCTGCTACCGCCTCCATTTCTCCTCCGGCGCCAGGAGGTGGACAGACAGTGTAGTGTTGCACTGTAAATTCTTGCTCGTAGCTTGAATTTCCAGTGCCCATACTCCACTTCCAACCCCTGGTCTCGTCGAAGACAATGTCACGAGACACGATCACCTTCTCCGTTTGTGGATCGAGCATCTTGAATGCCTTGGAGCCTTCTGCATAACCGATGAAGATCATCGGCGTGCTGCGATCATCAAGCTTCTTCAACCCTGGTCATTTGTCCTTGACAAATCCGAGACAAGCGAACACCTTCAGGAATCCAACAGTCGGCTTCCGTCCATGGTAGTAGGCCTCATAGGGAGTCTTGCCGTTCAGCGCCTTCGTCGGCGCACGATTGAGCAAGAAGACAGTCGTAGTGACTGCTTCTCCCCAATAGCGTGTCGGCATTCCCCTCTCCTTTAGCAGAGCGCGTGTCATGGCCAATATTGACTGGTTCCGGCGTTCCACAACGCCGTTTTGCTGCGGAGTATATGGCGCAGAGAACTGCCGTTGAACTCCTTCACCGGCGCAGTAATCGGCAAATTCCTTCGCCGTGAACTTGCCGCCGTTGTCCGTCCGCAGAGGATGTCCCACCTCCAGCTCTGCCGCCGCCTTGATCTTCTTGATCTCCGTTGCTGCGTCTCCCTTGGCCACGAGCAACTTGATCCACATGTAGCGTGTGGCATCGTCGACGAGCAGCAAGAAGAAACGGCGACCACCTGGTGTCGCCAGAGAAATCGGTCCACACAAGTCACCGTGGATTCCAGAGGATCTCTCGCCCTGTAGCTTGTTTGCGCCTTGAATGGTGCACGCCGCTGCTTGGTGATGACACACACATCACATACTTCCTTCTTTGCTACCTCCGGGAGGCAGATGACCATCTCTTCCTTGCCGAGTTGACGCAGCGCGTCATACCCCATGTGGCCGTACCGCACGTGCCAGAGTTCTCCGTCCTCTTGGTGTCGCGCTCCTAGGCTCATGTTCTGGGCCACGTTGGCGTGAAGAACATACAACCTGTTCACCCCCCGCTCAATCTTAGCAAGGAGCCGACAACTTCGATCCCATATCCGGAGAACGCCGTTCTCGATCAACACCTTACTCCCATTTTGATCCAATTGACCAAGGGAGATGATGCTGTTCTTGAGATTGGGGATGTAGAGGACGCCGCCAAGCTTGATCTTCTCCTCCGATTTGCTGACGAAGGTGACGACGCCCCGACCACGAATTTGGACAAGTGACCCGTCGCCGAAGCGCACGGTCCCTTGCACCCCATGATCGATTTCAGAGAATGCCTCTAATCTTCCGGTCATGTGGCTGGTAGCCCCGATGTCGAGGTACCACCCTTCCAGTCGGTCGTCATTGTCGCCAGAGCCGAGGAATGCATGAGCATCGGGCTCGTATAGATGCAATCCTTCCTGTGCATCCGCTGGCGAGGAGTTGATGTTGATATCGACCTGTTGAGCCATCAACAAGGTCTCTTCTTCGTCCTTTTTGGCGAGATTGGCCTGCTCCTTGGAGCACGACAATCACGGGCCCAGTGCCCTTTCTTCTCGCAATTGTGGCAAATGTTGTCGACGAACTTCTTCTTTGATCCGGACTTTCAGTTCTTCGATCTGGATTTTCCAGATCCAAATTTGGAGCCGTCGGAGCCGCCTTGCCCCTGCTTCTCCTTCAGTCTCGTCTGCCATTACTCTTCAGCGAGCAGTAGCTTGCCACCGGGGATTGCCTCCTCCTCATCACCGTGGCCTTCGATTGCTCAGAGGCGGCCAGTGATCTCTTCAATTGACATCCCCGAGATGTCAAGAACAGACTCGATTGCGACGGCGATCGGAGAGTACATCTTCGGCACCACTCTCATGTACTTGGCGGCGACTTTCTTGGGATCCTCCGGATCGCCGAGGATCTCAAGTTCCTGCACCATCTTCCCGAGACGAAGTGCGAAGTCATCTAGTGACTCACCGTTGAGGAACGCAGCGTTCTCGTATTGTCGTCGTACATGCTGCGCCGTTGCCGTTTTCGCAAGATCCGAGCCAAGCCGTGAGGTCTCCAGGTGATCCCATGTGGCCTTGGCGGACGGCTTCGCCGCCAATGTGGACGTCATCTCCAGTGGGACGCCCCGCAGCACGCCCCGCAGTAGTGCTTCCATCGCCATTTGGTTCTCCATCTCGTTGGAGGTGCTGACGCTAACGGCCGCCCAGAGTCCACGCGCGCGCAGCATAACTCGCATCATCGCCGACCAATCGGTGTAATTGGTCTTCGTGAGCAGTGGAAACTGGCCGCTCACCTCCCGCACCACCCTCGCCGGGGCCGGGCTTCTCGGGCGGTGACTGCGCCCACGGCGACGGATGGGGGATGGCGACTATGGGCGGCGGCAGTTGGGGGAAGGCGATCAGTGTCCTGGCTGCGACATTGCTGCCGATCACGAACCTGACTCTGAGTCCAATTGTTAGCTGGACAGAGCCCTCACTCTCTTCTCTCCCCTCTCCGTTCTGTTCTTCACACAGAATAGAAAACAGGGGAACAAGTATGTGAGCTGCTGTGATGCAGCTGTTAACAGGGCCTTAACCCCTTATTTATAGTTGAGCCTAGTGGCTGTTACAAACAGACTTGAGACTAAGTCTCTCCTAGAATGCAGGGATAACCTCTAACTATCTTGATTGAAGACTAATTCACCTAAAGAATAGGTCCTAACAGCTGACCCCTGCTAACTGAAAACTAATTTGCCTCTGTTGACAATGACAGGGTCTTATTTAGTTCTAAACTCTGAAAAACACAGAGGATTACTCACAGCCAACGGCAGAGTCGGATGTGGTCACGAGCACCGAGGCGAGGAGGTCGAAGACAAAGTGGAAAGATGCTCGATGTCGTCTCTTCTTGGCGGCGATGAATCTGGGAATCGGCACGGAGACGGATCTGGCGGTGACGGCCTCAGGGATGGCGGTGAGCTTGGCCATCTGCGTAACGCTGCCGGGGTCCACGCCGGAGTAGTACCTGTCGAAGTCGTGGCCGGTGATGTAGCGGATGAAGACGAGGCGCTGTAGCGGCGCGGCCACCTCGGCGTCGTCGATTCCCCATGAGGACGAGTGGAGGCTATGGGTCCCAACGCGGCACCGCCATATCTGGCAGCCGGAATGGACGGGACCTTGGTGAGGTGGTAGGTTCGGCGACGTTTACAAGAACGTCTGTGACAATTTGTTGCTGTCTTCTAAAAAAACCAGGATGGAAGTATATTCTTGGTGCATATAAAGAACATTTAGCATAAAAATTCTTTGATTTTTTCCCATCCTTTATCCCTGGAATTATATTGAACTTTATGGTGATTATGTGAACATATCTAGTGTACACCGTCAACTTCATGGCTTCCATTCTAAGTTCTAACTAGATTACATTTCTTGATGCTTATAAACATTCAGTTTAAAGTTTCATTTGCCTTTTCTCCCATTTTTTCCCTGATACTTTATTGATCTGATGTCGACCATTTGCACATATCTGATATACACCCTCAACTTCAATGATGTCATGCTAATTATTTTATTTGATACCATTAAATTTCTGCAAAATGTGGACTGAAATCTGAAAGATATCTCAACCTCATGGTTGTTTACCTGTCGTGCATCGTGGTGGGTATAGTGTCATCGGGGCTGGGCTGATCCTCAGTCTAGTGACCGAAGGTAGGAACAACTCTCTGGAAAAATTTGTTTATTCTTCGATGGATTACATGAGGGTGGAAGGGACACATTATATAGGTCAGGGCCCTACGCCCCTTCCAAATCTGCGCCCAGACGGTTAGGGGAAAGTCCAACTGCATCTATCTTTTATTTCTAACTATAACACACCATGTTATTTATTTTCTTCCCTACTATATTGTTTCTCACTAATCCAAATCATATATAATCTGTTTCCATCTATTTTTGGGGAAGATTGTTCCTTGCCGGCGTCCTTGGTGGACCCAGTCTACAACATTTTCCTCCTTCCCAATATCAGCTCATCCTCGAGCTGCGTCTACAGGTAGGATGTTCAGACCCTGTCCAGCTTTACAGCATCAATGACGGCCTCGAGCAGGATGCTCTCCGCGGCGAGGAAAGTGGCCTTGATTCCCAGCTCGTTGTGGCGGTACGATGTAGGGTGCTGGTGTGGGTCGCATCTTGAGGTAGTTGTCAGAGATGACATAGGCGTAAAAGTCGGCGCAAAGTGCCCGACAGTGCGATGCACTTGGAACTTGGTTGTCACCTAGGGCACGTTGATGTGGATTTCCTTGGCGCGACTGTTGGCGTTGATCTCGATGTTGTTGAAAAAGAAGACACCATCGTCGCGGCATGCATGCAGGAACGCCTTGGCCTCCTTGGCGTCGACGTGAATGAGGCAAAGGCCGAGCTCGTTGGCCATAGCAGCATCCGCGGTCTCGACGAGGCTAGAGGCGAGCACGGGGATGGGCGCATGCTCCACGGTCGCGACCATTGTCAGCGCCTCCCGATCCATCGCCGGTTCCTCGTTGCAGTTAAGCGTCATCAAGGCTGGCAGGAAAAACATGAGGCGCTTGCACGATGTCAGGGGTTTGTCGCTGGTGGTGCAAATGACCGTGTTCGTGTCAATGTCGCCCGCGATGTTCGTGACCTTCTCCAATTTGTCTAGACGCCGATCATGATCATTCAGATGTGAGTTCATGATGTCCATCTACATCGAGAGACGGTTGATGGAGGCTGAGAGGCTGGAGTTCATAGCATGTAAGAGGGCGACGAGGTCCCTCACACACATAGGCCTAGAATCATCACTAGAGCCAAACATAGTCGTTGCTCCGCTGGCTCTGATACCAATTGTTGTAGATCGTGGTGGGGATAGTGTCATCGGGGCTGGGTTGATCTCCAGCCTGGTGACCGAAGTTAGGAACAATCCTTTAGAGAAATTTTTTTATTCTTCGATGCCTTACAAGAGGAGGGGGGCACATTATATAGGCCAAGGACCCTGTGACTCTCTATCTTTTATTTTTATCTATAACACACTGTATTATTTATTTCCTTCTCTAACAAATTATTTCTCTCTAATCTAGATAATATCTAATCTGTTTCCTTCCGGAAGATCTGTGTCTGATTTGCTTCCTCTGGCTAATGTCCTTGGTGGACCAGTCCACAACATTAATTGCTATAGATCGTGATGGGGATAGTGTTACCGGAGCTAGGCTGATCCCCATCCCGGTGACCGAAGGTAGTAACAATCCTATAGGGAAATTCCTTTATTCTTCGATGCCTTACATGAGGGGGAATGGGTGCATTATATAGGCTAGGGACCCTGCATCCCTCTATCTTTTGTTTCTATCTATAGCACACCATATTATTTATTTCCTTTCCTAACAAATTATTTCTCCCTAATCTAGATCATATCTAATCTGTTTTCATCTATTCTTACGGAGGATCTGTGCTTGATCTGCTTCCTCGAGGTAGCATCCCTGGTGGACCAGTCCACAACATTTCTCCCCTCCCCAACATTAGCTCGTCCTCGAGCTGAGTCTTCAGGACGGTGAGGTAGTGTCTAGTCTTGTGACGTCGAGGACAGCCTCGAGCATGGTGTTCTCCATGACGAGGAAAATGGTCATGTCTCTCAACTCGACGTGGATATGCGAAGATGAGGAAGTTTGGTCGCGGTGGGGGCCGCGACTTCGGGAGGTCGTCGGGGATGACATAGGTGTAAGAGTCGGCGTAGTGCGCGTGCCCTATCATGGTCGCCATCTTGATGAGGCATGCGAAGTTGTAGGAGCCCGAGAACGCAACCCAGGTGAGGCGTTGCAGTTGAGGTCGTACTGGAAGAACCCAATGGTGAAGGTGCCGCGGTCGGCACCGAATAGTTGTAGCATGGCAAAATCCATGCCCCGCGCCTTTCGCATGGCGACAAAGACTTCCTTGGAGCGGTTGTCTCCGCATATCTTGATGTTGTCGAAGAGGACACCAACGTTGCAGCACGCCTGCAGTAGCACCTCTGCCTCCTTGGCGTCGACGTGGATGAGGCAGAGGTCGAGGTCGATGGCTAAAGCGGCATCCACAACCTCGACAAGGCCAGAGGCAACCATAGGGAGGGGCGTGTGCTCCATGGCCGAGGCCACCACCAGCGCTAGTTCCTCGATGCAGTTAAGCGTCACCAGGGCAAAAGGTGAGGTGCCCGCATGATGTCAGGGGATTCGCCGCTGGCGGTGCAGATGTTCGTGTTCGTGTCAAGGTCGTCGGCGATGTTCCCCACCTTCTCCTATTTGTCGAGATGCCGATCATGGTCATCGAGACGTGAGTTCATGATGTCCATTTGCGTCGAGAGTTGGTTGATGGCAGACATGATCTCGGAGAGATCCTTCTTTGTCACAGGCCCAGAATTGTCGTCGGAGCCGAACATGGTCGCTGCTCCGCTGTCTCTTGATACCAATTGTTGTAGATTGTGGTGGAAATAGTGTCACCGGAGCTGCGCTGATCCCCAGCCCGGTGATCAAAGGTAGGAACAACCCTCTAGGATTTTTTTTATTCTTCGATGCCTTACATGAGTGGGGAAGGGGCGCATTATATAAGTTAGGGACTCTGCGCCCCTCTATCTTTCATTTATATCTATAACATGCCATATTATTTATTTCCTTCCGTAACAAATTATAACATGTCATATTATTTATTTCCTTTCATAACAAATTATTTCTCCCTAATCTAGATCATATCCAATCTATTTCCATCTATTCTTCCGGAAGATCTGTGCTTGATCTGCTTCCCCTGGCTGGCGTCCTCGGTGGACTAGTCCACAGCAGTACCACATCCAAATGACAAAATTAGCCTCATACCATGCTTAAAATGTGCAATTGGAACATACCATCACATGTGCCCTTCTAAATTTAGGCTCATTCTCAATTCAGTACTACGCAGAACCAAAAGAAATAGAAACTGAAGCTTGCAGAATGTAGTTCTGTCACATATTTCATTATTTGGATTCTATTTATCATTGATTGAGTGTAGGCTGCCTGCACAATTTGGCACAATGGTTAAAATGTTAATGGCGATTTTTGTAATTTTTTTGTGAGGTTTTTTTAAGTTAATCTTCTCAGTTAAAAAGAACAACCAAATGATAGAAGTGTTAGCATCTATTGAAGGTTTGGCACTTTATACGCGTGTTATTTAAACATCAATTTATATCTTCTTTTTTCTTTTGATATTTTTCAGTTTGGTAAGGATAAAGCCATGGCTACATATGGTGTACTGCCTGCTGCTAGCATCCCACCACCTTATGCACTTGCTTCCATAGCATCTGTTAAATTTGATTATTACGGGCAGCGCTTTGCCACTGCTGCATTAAATGGTACAGTTTGTACATGGCAACTTGAAGTGGGTGGAAGAAGCAATGTCCATCCCACAGAGTCATCCCAATGCTTTGATAGCCATGCCTTGTACGTGATTCAAACTCTTTCCGTGGAATTGTCACTGCCTACAGTTCCTGATTCTGATCAGTTTTTATTGGTGACAGGGATGTGACTTATGTGTCTGCAGGTGGATCGGTTGTTGCTGCGGCTGGATCTAGTGCAAATGGCGCAAATGTTGTTATCTGGGATTCATTTTCTCCACCAGCCACGTGCCAAACTTATATTACGTGTCATGAAGGTGCACTGTCTGAGTGATGCTGATCTTCCTGTTTGATTATTTGGAATTCTAATCGTGATTCATGAATAGTAGTTACTGTTAGAGTGTATAAGTGAATTGCCTACCCTTCCTCTTCAATTTTATTTTTTTGGTGCAACTGGGTCAGCGCTTAGTAGTTTAACATGCTATCGGAGCCAGAAGTGTTGACTTCGAATCCTGGCGGGCGCAATCCCACTCTTATTTTCCACGTTTGAGCCTCGAGGGAGCCTCACTTGAAGGGAGTGTTGAAGTGTATAAGTGAATTGCCTACCCTTCCCCTTCAGCTTAAGTTTTTTGATGTAACCGGTTGTGCATAGTAGCTTAAGAGTTACAAAATAATTTGATCAGTATTCAGTACAGAAGAGAATAAATGTTTATAAATAACTTATATACAAATACTGAAAACAGTTACTAGAATATAGAGGAGAGTTCTGTTATGAACATGGAAACGAGCAAAGGTGATCGGTGGTTGACTCGGTTTTGTACTTTATTAAGGAGAGTTCTGTTAGATTTAATGTGTCACAGTATGTTCATATTGCTAAGATGGTTGACCAATCTAAGTACTAGTCTGGAAACTAGAAAGCACCAACCTAATGATGCTCTGTTCCATTGGTGTTGTTCTACCTCCAAGTTATCTCTGTGCAATCCCTCTATAGATGTGTTGGATTTTCGATCTCAAACCCCCTTGATTCTTTTCTCATAATATCCTCAACATTATATAGCCAGACTGCTAATTACATCTTCTACTCGGATGAGGACTGATGTCCTTAATCCTCTGTCACCAAACTACCGACTCACACTCTAACTCAGTTATGTGTGCCTTTGGGCACAGTTAGACTAGAAAATGTGATTAAGATTTCAACAATCACCCCCTTAATCATGTTTATAGGGGACACACTATTTTAGGGTGAAGACAGACCTATTCCTCCTACACACTTTGGTGTGGACGCAACTACACCTTGGGATGGACACAACTACATACCGAAAACACCTAATTTTGGATTGAGCACAACTACAACCCCAAGATGGTCACTTCTTTACCCTGCACAAATTTGGGATGGACACATTTTCATCTCCGGGATGGGACATCTTCACGCAGCACAAAAATTCAGGTTGAAGTTGAACACATTTTGAACCCTAGGATGAGCTCATCTTCATGCTGCACACGACTTCAGGATGGACGCATCTACACCCCGAGCACACCTTGATGTGAGATCAAAACAATGTTCCCTCGAACGTAAGAAGCGCCCTCTCATCTTCCTTATTCCTTTGGCATTCACCGACAAAGTGCCCATACTTTTGACAATTGAAATATTGGATCTTTGACTTTTTAATTTTTTTTTCTAACCCTCATACTTTGCTTATTTTGCTTTCCACTTCTTTTTTGTTAAAAGAAGTTTCTTTTAGTTCTTTACCTCTCTTGCTCTCCACTCCTCACTTGTTAAGAAAAGTCTTTCTTCATGCTCTTGGTTGTTGAAGCCATGCACTCGTTCTTCATGTGCTTTGAGTATGTCAGCGAGTTCCTCCACGGTCATCGCCTTTAAGTCAACAAATTGCTCAATAATAGATGCAATATAAAAAAATTTCGAAGGCAGAGCACACATCAATTTCTTCACTATATAGCTTTCTTCAACTTCTCCACCAAAACCGGATCTTTGTGATGATGATCATCGCTCTTGTGGCAAAATCGTCAATGGAGTCTCCTTCGTTCATGAGCATCGAATCAAGCTTGTTTTGAAGAGTTTGAGTCTTTGCTTCCATCACATGTTCTTCATCCAAGAACTTGGTCTTGATCATCTCTCAAGCATCTTTCGCTTTTTTTTTTTTTTTGGAAATTCGCATGAAAGGGTCTTAATCAATAGCATGATAGATGACCGCAAAAGCTATCTGATCTTGCTTTGGATTAACCTTGTCTATTGGATCCACACTTCCCATACCCCCTGCCCATTCAGAAACACCTTCATCTTGATAGCCCATGTTGTGTAATTAGTCTGTCAGCAGGGATATTGCAGAGCCGTTGATTTACTCTCTATGTCCTGCGTACACCTTTTGTGTACGTTCAGCAGGGAACAAAGACCCTGGTGCGCTTCACTGGTACCCTTAGTGAAAACACTAGTAACCATTGTTACTAGGCTGAGCCAAACTCGTGCCGTCCTCCACCTGAGTGTTAGTTCATCTGGCCAGCCCAACACCAACATGCATCGATCTTTTTTCGACTAAAGTCACCCGAGTGCCTCTCCTACCCTAGAGTTCGCGCCACTTCGAGTCGAGTCGCAGCCACCGAGCGCGTTCAGCGCAGCCTGCCACCCAGCTCCTCGCCTTGAGCTCAATGCTTTTAAGCCACCGGACAACACCTGCCGCCGAGCTCCTTGCCTCGCTCCTCCCCCGCAAGATCCCCTGAAGTGTGCCGCCTCAAGCGAGATCTGCAGGTCAGCCTCGTCGTGCACCGGAACTACCTCCTCGTCATTTCCATCGACGGATCTGGGTTCCCCACGTCTGATCGCTGTTGATTCTCGCATCGATCCGGCACCTCCCGAATCTTCGCTTCTTGGAGCCGCCTCGAGGCTCGCCCGAAACTCGGCGAGAACCACGCGTCGTGTTCTCTCTGCGCGCTCGAGCTTCCTTAGCTGAGGTACGTTCGCCCCTCGGATCTACTAGCTCTAATTCCAATTGTTGGAATTCCGATCTCAAACTCCCTTGATTATTTTCCTCATAATATGCCCAATATTGTATAACCAGGCTCCTAATTACATCTTCTACTCGGATCAGGACTGATGTCCTTAATCCCTGTCACCAAAACTACTTACTCATACTCTAACTCAGTTATGTGCGCCCCTGGGCACGATTTGACTACAAAACGTGATTAAGACTTCAACAAAATCTTTGCCCAATAGAAGCCATGTATGTCAACGGGGAGGCAAATATTTCCGAGTTTTTACTAATGAAATTGCTGTGATGCCCCTATGTATGGAATATAGTAGATTTATCTGACCATGAACTTGATCTTGCAGGAGGAGCACGGTCTCTTTCTGTGTTGGATAGTGATATAGGAAGTGGATCTATCTCACCCCTGGTTGTGACTGGTGGGAAAAATGGAGACATAGCTTTGCATGATTTACGATTCCTTTCTGCTGGAAAGTCCAAGCAAGGCAGAGTTTCCACTGAACATGATAGTGAGGCATCTTCCATGCATAACACCAAAACTGAAACTAGAGGTGGTACCACCAGTGGGATGATTTGGCATATACCAAAGGCTCATCTAGGTAACAGTTTTATATTGCATTGTACTCTTCAATGTTAAAGTTGGTATCTCTTTCTTATCCATTCTGGTCCCATCTGCAGGAAGTGTCAGCAAAGTATCGCCCATCCCAAATACCAACTTGTTTTTAACTGGAAGCAAAGATGGAGATGTGAAGCTTTGGGATGCTAATAAGTCTCAGCTGGTCTTTCATTGGCCAAAGTTGCATGAACGACATACTTTTTTCCAGCCAACTTCCAGGGGCTTTGGTGGTGTCCTTAGGGTATGCAATACTATGAGGATTAGGATTTTTAACTTTTGGTTAACTGCATTGGTTATCTTTTGTCATGTTAAGATATTTTGCTGCTTACCTTGTTTTACCATAGCCTTTTGGTCTATTACATTTTTCCTTCCCTTTTTCTCCTTTTTCTTTTCAGTCCTTTTTACTTTCTTTTCACTTTTCTTGTTCGTTCTTGTGTGTTTTATCTCTAGCCTACCCTAACTTACTTAGGACTAAAAAGCTTTGCTGTTTTTGTTGTTGTTGTTGTATGGTATCTTGCTGCTTCCTTCTCTTGTGTTAATCAAATCTACAATGTTTGCAGGCTGGTGTAACAGACCTCCAGGTTGTGTCTCATGGTTTCATTTCCTGTGGAGGTGATGGTTCTGTGAAGCTTGTCCAGGTAAATGATGATCTGGCTGCAGTACATCAACGTTAGAGCAAGCAAGAGGGAAGATTCATGACTAGGTTTTCGTGTCAAAGCTGTTTTTTTTTTAGGAAAAAGCTGTTGGTTATTTGATATCACTCTATTTTGTTCTTTGCCTGATATGATTTGTTCTTGTTAAAGATGGAATAGCAAATTGTTATGTTGTATCAGCGGGGAAAAATGTAAACAATTTTATGGGAGCGACACGTATATGCAGCCTTACATATATGGGTTATATTGGCGTTGTGCTTTTACATGTAAATGCTTGTTTCACACAAGTATATATCACAAATATCTGGAAATATGTACGTACACTTTTTTGGCCAGGATGTCAACGATGAGGAATGTAAAGTTGTAAACTAGAAATAGGTTGATACCAAACAACACTTCTTTGTTTTTTATGTACATTTTTTGGGTCCAAGTGCTGGGTGAGTGAGACTTGATGAAGCTTAGATGGATAGTGTATGTAGTGAGCACAGCACTGGGATTAAGGTTATTACACATGGAGATCAACTCTGTACATTTATGTGGTTACCAAAATTGTAGAATTTATAGAAGGGATTTGGTTCAGTTTTCTAAGTTGTTTGTGTACTTATGGGAACTAACTTGTTTGTGTACTTATGGGAACTAACTTTGACTGTTACGGGTCTTTTGGTATTTTCCATGTTACTTTCCTAGATATTATTATCTCATCCCAGTTCTGTTCGTTCTTGAGATAAGAGTTGATGTATGTTCTGATCATGAATTGCAGCTGAATCCATCATACTTATAGAACCCTAACTTTACAAACAAAACTACATACTCGCCATCACACAGACGGGTAAGTTGGTGATACTTCTTGGTGAAACTTCTCAATCTGAATTTGCATTATTATGTACAAACATTTATGCTATGTCTATACACTGATAATATTTATATCAAGCCATAGCCATATAACACTTTGGGTTGAAAACAATGGTCCAGGATTTTGAGAGATTGTATCTCCCTTCTGCCAGAGGGAGCAATCTGGTATTAAGGGCTCAGTAGTCATCGAAATAACTTGGCAACGGCTCATCTTTTCTGGACTTGCGCCTGCTGAGCAGCGACTTAAGGAACTTCCTGCTCTTTTTAGGAGTCTGCTCTCCATCCTTGGTGTCGTTGATCCTGTCAGCTTGTGACCTCAGTGGTGCCAATTTCTTAGGTTGTGCGGTACTCTGCGTTTTCAGCGACAACAGGTGGAAATGTCTCAGTATTTTGTACCATATTATTTCATGTAGATATGGACCCCGGTGATATACCTGAACCCTTACACTCGATGTCTTGAGCAAGGATGGCTTCTTTGAGTTAATTGATCCAGACCTTGTCAGAAGAGTTGCTGATGCAATTGGTGAATCCGATCGCTTATCTATTTTAATTAAATGAGTTAAGTGTCAAACAAAATATAAAGCTACAAAAGACAAACACGAGCCTTTTCGAAATAATCTCCTGGAACAGGAATTTTGTAGATAATAGGAAACAATGACATGGGAGGAGGCTGTAAAACAAGATTTGAGTGATTTGAATGTACTCAGAGATTTGACTCATGATAGAACTGTATGTAAATCAGTAATTCGTGTGTCAGAATATTAGTTTACTCGTATTTTGTTACTCTTATATCTCTTTCTTTTACTTCCGTTATCTTTTTCTTAAAAGAAAGTTATTGGGTTTCATATCTAGACTACCCCAATGCGTTTGGGATAAATGCTTTGTGTTATTGTTGTAGGAAACATGATGCAACTATGTATCATTGTGGACCATTATTGCTCAAGTGTATTGATTATTTTACCTCTATCGGAGGGCATAGCTGTCTCAGATGGTGGCACAGAACTTGCACGTTGTGCTGGTGCTGGTGATGCTGAACGTGCGCGCTGTGAATGTGCACGGGCAATTGATCGCAAATTCCTGCAAATGACAAGTGCCAAGTTAAACGAAGCGATGAGTGAAAAATCATCCAAGAATGTTTTCGGGGCATCAAAGAGTGACCTGAATGAATATTCTTTCTGTTTGGTTTTTGGTTGGACTGCTGCTGCAACACATTTCAGGTCAGAAAGATATGCAGTACTACAGGCTGCATTTAACTAAAGCGGTGCGGAGTTGCAACTAGATGTTGTATTGCACTCTTACCGTTGAGTACTTGGTGCACCTGTGCAGCCCTGTTGGTGGCCTTACTCATCTCCCTAAAGTTAGGCACAGCACTGGGCATTGACTCATATCCAGCTGCGGTTTCCAAAGGCATTGAGATGTCTCACCAAAGTCAACTCTTATTCACTTTTTGAATACATAATGTGCTGACTAAGTGAACAGAGATGCCAAAAATTGTCACGGTACCTGGCAAGGTGTATCTCTTGTGATACTTGGGGGCTGTGATCACCAAGGATTGCTGTGAAAAACCTTCTCTGTCCACGCATGCCTGACTAATTTGAGTTCTCTGAAAGCCAACCACTTCATTAATTCATATAGAGACTATGGAGTTAATGCAGATTCCACGTGCTGATGAGTGACTAATTAGAACCTCCTGGATGCAGGAGAGTACAAGATTGGCGTCGGAGACATCACCGAAACTTTGGTCGACAAGGCTGGACACCTTGAAAGAAATGGACCCCAGGTGGTCAACTGTGTTGACAAGGGCCTTCACGGCGTACTCCTTCAGGCTGCTCATCACCCTATGTGCGCATGCGTAGAGATCGTTAGTAAATTTAAGGCAGCCTCTGCATGTAGGCAAGTGTGCATCCTGCCAGCAATATGCTTGATGATCTGGTGCGGACAACAAAAGGGATGGATAGATGGGTTATATGCACATTACTCCTGCTTTGCGCCTTCGTGCATGTAGGCAAGTTCAAAGTACTCTGCCGCGGAGTACAGCTGTGACCTCAATGTCTTGAGATCCTGCAATTGGAGATTGGAATGAGTTATGTTGATGCTTATTTTCATAAATCCCGCACTCGTGCCATGTTCATGAAATCAAAAGGAGGAGGAAGACGGAGGAGAATTGAAGAACACAATCTGAAGGATGAACTGACCTCGATGGTGTCGGAGAAGACGAGATTTTCCAGCATCTGCATCTCCAGGGTGCTGCTGATTCCAGCCACGCCGACGCCTCTGCTCCTAAAGGAACCCACTGCTTCCACCATTGTAGCCAACAAAACTAATGCTCTCCGCTTTGCCACTCTCTACCTGGTTCCTCTTGGATAAAAAAGCCAAATGGAGGAAGAGAAGCATGAAAAACGGGTTTTTCAACGGCGTTGAAGAAGAGGAATGGCGAAGATGATTTTAGGAATGCAAGGTGCCAAGATGAAGACGACCGTGGGGAAGAACGAGGGAGGCATGTCATGAGCACGACTGATATAAACTAATAAGGGTAGTTATTGCAATGATGCCCCGGCAGTGGCGGCAACAGCTACTCAACGACGGAGTCAGTCATCGGAGGCAATCCCAAGCTGACGAGCGATAACTGCGCCGCGTGAACAGTGAAACAGAGCTTCTAGGTTAATAGGTACAGCAGGATGAAGTTAGTAGGGCAGGGCATGGTTCACACCAGTGTTTCTTTGGTTAAGCAGTGATGGATGAGCACTTTGGCTCACACCGGCTGACTGTGCACGAAGCTGACCAAAAGCTCCGAAGGATGCGATTTCGTTGGGAGGCTGAACGTTTGCTTTTTCTTTCTATCCCTGTCACCCTGTGCATGATCATCATTTCTGCCCCATGCATATGGGACCCTCCTCCTGACTGTCATCAGCTAATACTCAGGTTTATTACTAAAAAAAGTGTGAGTATGCAGTATATGTGTTTCTACGGTGTTCCGCAAAAAAAGTACTCAGCTAGACCATGGTGGGGTTACCAACAAGATCCAATGACAAAAGTGCTCAACCGTACTATTCAGGAAGGGCTGCAAGAAAATGAAAAAAACCTTGGGATCAATTCATCATTAGGCATGAATTAACAAATGTCTCATGTTTGGGACATGATTAGCTTTAAGCAAAGTGAAAAGTGCTGTATCGTCCTCTCCAGTCCCATCCCATTCCCATGGCCTCCGAGTTTTATGACCTCCAGTGCTTTTCTCCTGTCCTTTCTCCATTGACGCAGGTAATATCTCTGGGCCCTTTAAATCATCGGGCAATTGGCGCACACCGCACCGGATCAGCTTGCTTGATTAGATGGGGAGGGGTTGAGACATCTATCCGGGGACAGGGCGGCCGGTGGGTTCTTTTATTGGGTTCGTCAAGAACCGAAGAGCTAGGCTTTTATAACCAATTGGTTTCACCTGTATTTTTTTCATTACACATTTTTGGTCCATCTATAGGACGAGTTGTTCATGTGTAGGACAAGTACACTTATTCATCATCTTGAGGACGAGTTGTCCACCTATAAGATGATTCATCCACTTTTAATACTCCCGCACTTAGTCTATAGACCAGACAACTTCGTCTATAAAAGGGTCAACAACCAAACCGATCTCACACCAGCACCACAATCATTTCGCCTATCGTGTAATCATGGATTGCCCTTCTTCACCATCAAACAAAAAGGAAAGAGTGAACATTTTTTAGAGATTAGAACCTCCAAGGTGTTAGATGGCTCTTCTTTTAGGTTTGTTAGGGATTTGAGAGTGGAGGACTCATATGTTCTCATACTTTGGATGTGTGATAACCTTTAATATGATCTCCTCATAGGACGACACCATTTTTACCCGATGGTAAACCACATGTAATATACAAATGCGCAAGGAGGAGGAGACAGCAGGGGAGGAGGCATCGAAGGTTGCCGACGCATGGGAGGACGCTGGAACTGGTGCCGAGCCAGGGCTTGGGGCCGGGGGCCGCGATGGTGGCCGGTGGCGGCACAGGAAGCTGTCTGGCGGCGGAGGGAATGAGTCGAAGGGAAGGCAGAGGAATAGATGTGGTGGCTGAGAGGCTCTTGGGCCCAATCAAGCCCATTAACTTTCACCCTAGGGTTTCAACTCATAACCCCATCGAACCATTCCGTTTTTTACCCTTCTGATCCTACCATCCCTTTCAACTTTCTGCATCCCGACACTGGAATGTCTTCCTGCCATGTTCGCGACTTCGCCTCCAGCTGGCCGGCGCAGCGTGTTGCAGCCGCCTTCGTCTCCCTCTGGCCGGAGCGGTGCGGCTCCCCCTCCCTCCGGTGGCGCAGCCCCCCTCCCCCTCCCTCTGGCGGCGCGGCGCGGCTCCCCCTCCCCCTCCCTCCAGCGGCGCGGCGCGACTCCCCCTCCCCCTCCCTTTGGTGGCGCGGCGCGACTCCCCCTCCCCCTCCCTCCGGCTGCGCAGCTGCCCCTCCCTCTCGTTGGCGCGCTGGACGTCTGCCGGACAGGACGCCTAGCCGTCCATAGCGGGCACCTTGCCCGGTCCAGGCGAGGCGAGCCTCCATGGCGTCCGCCGTCGATCGACTGGACGCCTAGGCCGCGACTAGGCGTCGCCTAGGCGACGCCTGGACAACACTGATTCCAATCACTGATCTGTAGTGGCAATCTATTTCTTGGCCCCATACACATATTTTGGTGGATTCTTGTTTTGCACTAGCACTTATAGTTCAAGCCCTTCTGAAAAATTTCAGTCTAACAGATGTAATGTAAAAGAAGGACCAGTAAAGGACTGCATGCCTACTATTTTTGCGCGCACGGTTTTTGTGTTTCTTTCCTCATTAGGCTGGTGACATAGCCAACTGAAACTTTGTAATTTCATGTAGTTGACATTTTTTGTTCTGTGCCTCTGTCACAATCGTTCTTGTAAACACCGCCGAACCTGCCGCCTGATTGCCGGTGCTGGACGTCGCCGGTGAACAGGGGCAGTGGTAAAGAGACAAGTTCGCTAGGACTATAATTCTTGCTTGATTAATCTATTGTGCACCGACCATAAATATAGCTGGTTTGCAGGTTACATTATGGAATAAAGACTATCTCTAACCAACTATATCTCTAATATAGAAACTAATCTATTAGGACTCCTTTATTCTTTATCCCTAAACTGAATCTATGAAAACTAATAAAACTCTACCTCTAACTTAACTAGTTTGATTTAACTCTATGTTCGCGCTTGATTCTTTGGCCGGCCAATCTTCTAGACCACGTGACAACCGTGACATATCTCCCTTCCTCATGAAAAGCTCGTCCTCGAGCTTGGATGAATATCTTGAATGTAGTCTCACAATCAAGCTCAGGTGGTCATGGACCATCAAATGGAACAAAGGAAGAGTTGTCGCTTATCTTCTGAGATGCTTCTGGCCGCTGCAGTGCATAGCTTTTCATGTCAATTCTGTTCTGTAGTACGCCTTGGTCGTACTCCACTCTTTGGATTCTTCATGGTCAGGCTAGTGAATACAAGAAGATTATTCGCAACCAAGTATATTCAACTGACAAAGCAGCAATACATCCAGACGTCTGTAGTAACCGCTTGTCTCCATTCATGATCCTGAAGAACTGATTCCTTCTTGTATCAATTCTCTTCAGTTGAATACCAGACATCTGGCCTTTGTCATTGCCGACAACATCCACGTCTTCTGTATTGAAATGTACTGTAATGTTGGGATTGTTGAGTGCTTTTGGCATATGAAGAGGCGGCCTTCGTGGAGGATGAACGCGTCGCCAGTGTTAGCTGGACATAGCCCTCACTCTCTTCTCTCCTCTCTCTGTTCTGTTCTTTACACAGAATAGAAAACAGGAGAACAAGTATGTGAGCTGCTGTGATGCAGCTGTTAACAGGGCCTTAACCCCTTATTTATAGTTGAGCCTAGTGGCTGTTACAAACAGACTTGAGACTAAGTCTCTCCTAGAATGTAGAGATAACCTCTAACTATCTTGACTGAAGAATAATTCACCTAAAGAATAGGTCCTAACAGCTGACCTCTGCTAACTGAAAACTAATTTTGCCTCTGTCGACAATGACAGGGTCTTATTCAGTTCTAAACTTTGAAAAACACAGAGGATTATGATGGAATAAGTCTTGTAGTCCTTTGGTCTTTGGTCCCCTAGTCTCTTGTACCCTTGTCCTTAGTTTGTTGTACCTTAATTAGTCCTTGGTCTTTGGTCCTTGTTGTACTCCTATTAGACTAGAGGACAACATCTTAGACTAGAAGACAACATCTAGGACAGCTGTTAGCATCTTTAGGACAGCAGCATCTTGACTGCTTTTAGGACAGTTGTTAGCATCTCTAGGACAGCAGCTTGCATGACATCTTGGACTGCTTTTAGAGAAGCTAGGGCAGCATCACCTTGGCTGCTATAAATATGTATCCCCAACCCCTTGGAGGGTATAGCATTGTGTGAGGAATAGACAAGAAAATTGTTCTAACTCTCTAGTGTCATCCTCTCTTCAATGAGAGGAACTCAGGGTGGACAACGTGTCTGCTCTGGCCCTGGCAAAGAACCTCGTTTTCCATAAACGGAGCAAGCACATCCGGGTGAGGTACCACTTCATCCAAGGCTGCTTGGAGGAAGGCAGTATCAAGGTGATCTACATCAATACCAAGGACCAACTTGCGGACCTGCTCACCAAGCCCCTTGGGAGGCTCAAGTTCATTGAACTTTGCTCCACGATCGGGATGGTCCAACCCTCCCAGAAGACGACGTACAAGACTTAGGGGGAGAATGATGGAATAAGTCTTGTAGTCCTTTGGTCTTTGGTCCCCTAGTCCCTTGTACCTTTGTCCTTAGTTTGTTGTACCTTAGTCCTTGGTCTTTGGTCCTTGTTGTACTCCTATTAGACTAGAGGACAACATCTTAGACTAGAAGACAACATCTAGGACAGTTGTTAGCATCTTTAGGACAGCAACATCTTGACTGCTTTTAGGACAACTGTTAGCATCTCTAGGACAGCAGCTTGCATGGCATCTTGGACTGCTTTTAGAGCAGCTAGGGCAGCAGCACCTTGGCTGCTATAAATATGTATCCCCAACCCCTTGGAGGGTATGGCATTGTGTGAGGAATAGACAAGAAAATTGTTCTAACTCTCTAGTGTCATCCTCTCTTCAATGAGAGGAACTCAGGGTGAACAACGTGTCTGCTCTGGCCCTGGCAAAGAACCTCGTTTTCCATAAACGGAGCAAGCACATCCGGGTGAGGTACCACTTCATCCAAGGCTGCTTGGAGCAAGGCAGCATCAAGGTGATCTACATCAATACCAAGGACCAACTTGCGGACCTGCTCACCAAGCCCCTTGGGAGGCTCAAGTTCATTGAACTTTGCTCCACGATCTGGATGGTCCAACCCTCCCAGAAGACGACGTACAAGACTTAGGGGGAGAATGATGGAATAAGTCTTGTAGTCCTTTGGTCTTTAGTCCCCTAGTCCCTTGTACCTTTGTCCTTAGTTTGTTGTACCTTAGTCCTTGGTCTTTGGTCCTTGTTGTACTCCTCTTAGACTAGAGGACAACATCTTAGACTAGAGGACAACATCTAGGACAGCTGTTAGCATCTTTAGGACAGCAACATCTTGACTGCTTTTAGGACAACTGTTAGCATCTCTAGGACATCAGCTTGCATGGCATCTTGGACTGCTTTTAGAGCAGCTAGGGCAGCAACACCTTGGCTGCTATAAATATGTATCCCCAACCCCTTGGAGGGTATGGCATTGTGTGAGAAATAGACAAGAAAATTGTCCCAACTCTCTAGTGTCATCCTCTCTTCAATGAGAGTAAAAATTCAGCTACTAACATATTACTCACACTTCACCCCCTAAGACTTGTGTTCTTTCAGCTTGGACTTCAGTTGCACCATCCCGGTTCTTGTTCTCATCTCCTGGAACTTCACCTTTCCAAGTGCCTTGGTTCCAATATCTGCCAGCTGATCTTCAATACTGATGAACTCAGCGATGATGCTTCCATCCTCAATGCACTGGCGCACATAGTGATAGCGCACCCTTATGTGTTTGCTTCTCATGAAAGACTGGATTCTTCATGAGTGCTAGGGCATATTTGTTGTCCACCCTCAACTTCACAGCTTCCGCTTCCCCTTGCTTCAAGTCTGCCAGCAGCCATCTCAGCCAAACTCCTTGAGTTGCAGCAGAGGTGGCGACAATGTACTCTGCCTCACAGGATGACATTGCAACCACTTTCTGTTTGATTGAATGCCAGCTGATGAGGTTCCCGCCAAGGAAGAACAACACGCTGAAGGTGTTGTGGCTGCCGTCGACGTTGCCGGCGTAATCACTATTGCAGTAGCCCACCAATTTCGCTCCACCCGAACCTCGCCGGTAAAAGCATCACATGTTCAACGTTCTTGCAATGTAGCGGAGGACGCGCTTGAGCGCCGCCATGTGTTCCATCGTTGGCCTCTGCATGAAGCGACTCAGATAGTCGACGGCGAACACAAGATCCATGCGCGTGTGAACCAGATACCGCATGCCCCCGATCAAGCTTCGGTACAGGGTGCTGTCTTCCTCCTCTGCTTCACTATCACGGCTCAATTTGAGCCTCTGCTCCATCGGTGTAAGCGCGGAGTTGCAACCAGCCATACCTCCTGCCTCTACAATCTTCGCCGCATAGTGAGCTTGCCCCAATTTGATTCCGGCGGAACTTTGCTCCACCTCCAATCCGAGGTAGAATGTGAGCAATCCAAGATCAGCCATCTTGAATTGCGACTTCATTTCTTCTTTGAACCTTGAAATCTCGATCGGAGATACTCCTGTGATGATTAGATCATCCACATAGACTTCGATGATGAGTTGTGCTTGATTTCCGCCTCTGCTGTAGACGGCAGGCTCGTGATTGCTTTGGCGGAAGCCGAGCTTGCGCAAAGTTCCATCGAGCTTGGCATACCAGGCTCTTGGAGCTTGTCGCAGGCCATAGAGCGCTCGCCGAAGATGCAAGACCTTGTCTTCTTTTCCGGTGACGACGAATCCTTCCGGCTGTCGCACGTAAACTTCTTCTGTGAGCTCACCGTTGAGGAATGCGGTCTTCACGTCCATGTGATGGACCTCCCACCCCTCATCCGCAGCGAGCGCAAGGACAAGCCGAACTGAATCCATTTGCGCCACTGGTGCGAACACCTCTTCGAAGTCGATTCCGACTTGTTGCACATACCCTTTCGCGACGAGCCGTGCCTTGTGCTTGATTGTAGCGCCTGACTCATCCTTCTTGATCTTGAAGATCCATTTCAGGCCAATTGCTTGATGTCCGGGAGGTAATTCGACCAATTCCCAAGTCTGATTCTTCTCAACTGAGTCAATTTCCTCCATCATTGCTGCTCGCCATGTCTTATCAACCTCCGCTTTAGCGAACGTCGCCGGTTCTGCCTCTTCGGCGACCAATTGAAGTTGTTGCTGGATCCGCCTTGGTCTTCCTCGTCTCGGAAGGTTCCTCTGTACCTGTCCCGGCACTGGACCATCATCTCTGATAATGTTGTCCATCTTTCGGTACCGAATAGGCGTCTCATCATGGTAGGCATCAAGTCGGTCCTCGTCGCCGGCGACCGGAGTCACAAAATTAGGCTCATCATGACCCTGTGGCGGCGGCGGGGTTGCTGGATCGGGCAGTGAGAGCTCATGTGCTACCGGCGATCCATCAACACCCCCTTGATCTGCTACCGCCTCCATTTCTCCTCCGGCGCCAGGAGGTGGACAGACAGTGTAGTGTTGCACCGTAAATTCTTGCCCGTAGCTTGAATTTCCAGTGCCCATACTCCACTTCCAACCCCTGGTCTCGTCGAAGACAATGTCACGAGACACGATCACCTTCTCCGTTTGTGGATCGAGCATCTTGAATGCCTTGGAGCCTTCTGCATAACCGATGAAGATCATCGGCGTGCTGCGATCATCAAGCTTCTTCAACCCTGGTCATTTGTCCTTGACAAATCTGAGACAAGCGAACACCTTCAGGAATCCAACAGTCGGCTTCCGTCCATGGTAATAGGCCTCATAGGGAGTCTTGCCGTTCAGCGCCTTCGTCGGCGCACGATTGAGCAAGAAGACAGTCGTAGTGACTGCTTCTCCCCAATAGCGTGCCGGCATTCCCCTCTCCTTTAGCAGAGCGCGTGTCATGGCCAATATTGACTGGTTTCGGCGTTCCACAACGCCGTTTTACTGCGGAGTATATGGCGCAGAGAACTGCCGTTGAACTCCTTCACCGGCGCAGTAATCAGCAAATTCCTTCGCTGTGAACTTGCCGCCGTTGTCCGTCCGCAGAGGATGTCCCACCTCCAGCTCTGCCGCCGCCTTGATCTTCTTGATCTCCGTTGCTGCGTCTCCCTTGGCCATGAGCAACTTGATCCACATGTAGCGTGTGGCATCGTCGACGAGCAGCAAGAAGAAACGGCGACCACCTGGTGTCGCCAGAGAAATCGGTCCGCACAAGTCACCGTGGATTCCAGAGGATCTCCCGCCCTGTAGCTTGTTTGCGCCTTGAATGGTGCACGCCGCTGCTTGGTGATGACACACACATCACAGACTTCCTTCTTTGCTACCTCCGGGAGGCCGATGACCATCTCTTCCTTGCCGAGTTGACGCAGCGCGTCATACCCCATGTGGCCGTACCGCACGTGCCAGAGTTCTCCGTCCTCTTGGTGTCGCGCTCCTAGGCTCATGTTCTGGGCCACGTTGGCGTGAAGAACATACAGCCTGTTCACCCCCCGCTCAATCTTAGCAAGGAGCCGACAACTTCGATCCCATATCCGGAGAACGCCGTTCTCGATCAACACCTTACTCCCATTTTGATCCAATTGACCAAGGGAGATGATGCTGTTCTTGAGATTGGGGATGTAGAGGACGCCGCCAAGCTTGATCTTCTCCTCCGATTTGCTGACGAAGGTGACGACGCCCCGACCACGAGTTTGGACAAGTGACCCGTCGCCGAAGCGCACGGTCCCTTGCACCCCATGATCGATTTCAGAGAATGCCTCTAATCTTCCGGTCATGTGGCTAGTAGCCCCGATGTCGAGGTACCACCCTTCCAGTCGGTCGTCATTGTCGCCAGAGCCGAGGAATGCATGAGCATCGGGCTCGTATAGATGCAATCCTTCCTGTGCATCTGCTGGCGAGGAGTTGATGTTGATATCGACGTGTTGAGCCATCAACAAGGTCTCTTCTTCGTCCTTTTTGGCGAGATTGGCCTGCTCCTTGGAGCACGACAATCACGGGCCCAGTGCCCTTTCTTCTCGCAATTGTGGCAAATGTTGTCGACGGACTTCTTCTTTGATCCGGACTTTCGGTTCTTCGATCTGGATTTTCCAGATCCAAATTTGGAGCCGTCGGAGCCGCCTTGCCCCTGCTTCTCCTTCAGTCTCGTCTGCCATTACTCTTCAGCGAGCAGTAGCTTGCCACCGGGGATTGCCTCCTCCTCATCACCGTGGCCTTCGATTGCTCGGAGGCGGCCAGTGATCTCTTCAATTGACATCCTCGAGATGTCAAGAACAGACTCGATTGCGACGGCGATCGGAGAGTACATCTTCGGCACCACTCTCAGGTACTTGGCGGCGACTTTCTTGGGATCCTCCGGATCGCCGAGGATCTCAAGTTCCTGCACCATCTTCCCGAGACAAAGTGCGAAGTCATCTAGTGACTCACCGTTGAGGAACGCAGCGTTCTCGTATTGTCGTCGTACATGCTGCGCCGTTGCCGTTTTCGCAAGATCCGAGCCAAGCCGTGAGGTCTCCAGGTGATCCCATGTGGCCTTGGCGGACGGCTTCACCGCCAATGTGGACGTCATCTCCAGTGGGACGCCCCGCAGCACGCCCCGCAGTAGTGCTTCCATCGCCATTTGGTTCTCCATCTCGTTGGAGGTGCTGACGCTAACGGCCGCCCAGAGTCCACGCGCGCGCAGCATAACTCGCATCATCGCCGACCAATCGGTGTAATTGGTCTTCGTGAGCAGCGGAAACTGGCCGCCCACCTCCCGCACCACCCTCGCCGGGGCCGGGCTTCTCGGGCGATGACTGCGCCCACGGCGACGGATGGGGGATGGCGACTATGGGCGGCGGCAGTTGGGGGAAGGCGATCAGTGTCCTGGCTGCGACATTGCTGCCGATCACGAACCTGACTCTGAGTCCAATTGTTAGCTGGACAGAGCCCTCACTCTCTTCTCTCCCCTCTCCGTTCTGTTCTTCACACAAAATAGAAAACAGGGGAACAAGTATGTGAGCTGCTGTGATGCAGTTGTTAACAGGGTTTTAACCCCTTACTTATAGTTGAGCCTAGTGGCTGTTACAAACAGACTTGAGACTAAGTCTCTCCTAGAATGCAGGGATAACCTCTAACTATCTTGATTGAAGACTAATTCACCTAAAGAATAGGTCCTAACAGCTGACCCCTGCTAACTGAAAACTAATTTGCCTCTGTTGACAATGACAGGGTCTTATTCAGTTCTAAACTCTGAAAAACACAGAGGATTACTCACAGCCAATGGCAGAGTCGGATGTGGTCATGAGCATCGAGGCGAGGAGGTCGAAGACAAAGCGGAAAGATGCTCGACGTCGTCTCTTCTTGGCGGCGATGAATCTGGGAATCGGCACGGAGACGGATCTGGCGGTGACGGCCTCAGGGATGGCGGTGAGCTTGGCCATCTGCGTAACGCTGCCGGGGTCCACGTCGGAGTAGTACCTGTCGAAGTCGTGGCCGGTGATGTAGTGGACGAAGACGAGGCGCTGTAGCGGCGCGGCCACCTCGGCGTCGTCGATTCCCCATGAGGACGAGTGGAGGCTATGGGTCCCAACGCGGCACCGCCATATCTGGCAGCCGGAATGGACGGGACCTTGGTGAGGTGGTAGGTTCGGCGACGTTTACAAGAACGTCTGTGACAATTTGTTGCAGTCTTCTAAAAAAACCAGGATGGAAGTATATTCTTGGTGCATATAAAGAACATTTAGCATAAAAATTCTTTGATTTTTTCCCATCCTTTATCCCTGGAATTATATTGAACTTTATGGTGATTATGTGAACATATCTAGTGTACACCGTCAACTTCATGGCTTCCATTCTAAGTTCTAACTAGATTACATTTCTTGATGCTTATAAACATTCAGTTTAAAGTTTCATTTGCGTTTTCTCCCATTTTTTCCCTGATACTTTATTGATCTGATGTCGACCATTTGCACATATCTGGTATACACCCTCAACTTCAATGATGTCATGCTAATTATTTTATTTGATACCATTAAATTTCTGCAAAATGTGGACTGAAATCTGAAAGATATCTCAACCTCATGGTTGTTTACCTGCCGTGCATCGTGGTGGGTATAGTGTCATCGGGGCTGGGCTGATCCTCAGTCTAGTGACCGAAGGTAGGAACAACTCTCTGAAAAAATTTGTTTATTCTTCGATGGATTACATGAGGGTGGAAGGGACACATTATATAGGTCAGGGCCCTACGCCCCTTCCAAATCTGCGCCCAGACGGTTAGGGGAAAGTCCAACTGCATCTATCTTTTATTTCTAACTATAACACACCATGTTATTTATTTTCTTCCCTACTATATTGTTTCTCACTAATCCAAATCATATATAATCTGTTTCCATCTATTTTTGGGGAAGATTGTTCCTTGCCGGCGTCCTTGGTGGACCCAGTCTACAACATTTTCCTCCTTCCCAATATCAGCTCATCCTCGAGCTGCGTCTTCAGGTAGGATGTTCAGACCCTGTCCAGCTTTACAGCATCAATGACGGCCTCGAGCAGGATGCTCTCCGCGGCGAGGAAAGTGGTCTTGATTCCCAGCTCGTTGTGGCGGTACGATGTAGGGTGCTGGTGTGGGTCGCATCTTGAGGTAGTTGTCAGAGATGACATAGGCGTAAAAGTCGGCGCAAAGTGCCCGACAGTGCGATGCACTTGGAACTTGGTTGTCACCTAGGGCACGTTGATGTGGATTTCCTTGGCGCGGCTGTTGGCGTTGATCTCGATGTTGTTGAAAAGGAGACACCATCGTCGCGGCATGCATGCAGGAACGCCTTGGCCTCCTTGGCGTCGACGTGGATGAGGCAAAGGCTGAGCTCGTTGGCCATAGCAGCATCCGCGGCCTCGACGAGGCTAGAGGCGAGCACGGGGATGGGCGCATGCTCCACGGTCGCGACCATTGTCAGCGCCTCCCGATCCATCTCCGGTTCCTCGTTGCAGTTAAGCGTCATCAAGGCTGGCAGGAAAAACATGAGGCGCTTGCACGATGTCAGGGGTTTGTCGCTGGTGGTGCAAATGACCGTGTTCGTGTCAATGTCGCCCGCGATGTTCGTGACCTTCTCCAATTTGTCTAGATGCCGATCATGATCATTCAGATATGAGTTCATGATGTCCATCTACATCGAGAGACGGTTGATGGAGGCTGAGAGGCTGGAGTTCATAGCATGTAAGAGGGCGACGAGGTCCCTCACACACATAGGCCTAGAATCATCACTAGAGCCAAACATAGTCGTTGCTCCGCTGGCTCTGATACCAATTGTTGTAGATCGTGGTGGGGATAGTGTCATCGGGGCTGGGTTGATCTCCAGCCTGGTGACCGAAGTTAGGAACAATCCTTTAGAGAATTTTTTTTATTCTTCGATGCCTTACAAGAGGAGGGGGGCACATTATATAGGCCAAGGACCCTGTGCCTCTCTATCTTTTATTTTTATCTATAACACACTATATTATTTATTTCCTTCTCTAACAAATTATTTCTCTCTAATCTAGATAATATCTAATCTGTTTCCTTCCGGAAGATCTGTGTCTGATTTGCTTCCTCTGGCTAATGTCCTTGGTGGACCAGTCCACAACATTAATTGCTATAGATCGTGATGGGGATAGTGTTACCGGAGCTAGGCTGATCCCCATCCCGGTGACCGAAGGTAGTAACAATCCTATAGGGAAATTCCTTTATTCTTCGATGCCTTACATGAGGGGGAATGGGTGCATTATATAGGCTAGGGACCCTGCATCCCTCTATCTTTTGTTTCTATCTATAGCACACCATATTATTTATTTCCTTTCCTAACAAATTATTTTTCCCTAATCTAGATCATATCTAATCTGTTTTCATCTATTCTTACGGAGGATCTGTGCCTGATCTGCTTCCTCGAGGTAGCATCCCTGGTGGACCAGTCCACAACATTTCTCCCCTCCTCAACATTAGCTCGTCCTCGAGCTGAGTCTTCAGGACGGTGAGGTAGTGTCTAGTCTTGTGACGTCGAGGACAGCCTCGAGCATGGTGTTCTCCATGACGAGGAAAATGGTCATGTCTCTCAACCCGACGTGGATATGCGAAGATGAGGAAGTTTGTTCGCGATGGGGGCCGCGACTTCGGGAGGTCGTCAGGGATGACATAGGTGTAAGAGTCGGCGTAGTGCGCGTGCCCTATCATGGTCGCCATCTTGATGAGGCATGCGAAGTTGTAGGAGCCCGAGAACGCAATCCAGGTGAGGCGTTGCATTTGAGGTCGTACTGGAAGAACCCAATGGTGAAGGTGCCGCGGTCGGCACCGAATAGTTGTAGCATGGCAAAATCCATGCCCCGCGCCTTTCGCATGGCGACAAAGACTTCCTTGGAGCGGTTGTCTCCGCATATCTTGATGTTGTCGAAGAGGACACCAACGTTGCAGCACGCCTGCAGTAGCACCTCTGCCTCCTTGGCGTCGACGTGGATGAGGCAGAGGTCGAGGTCGATGGCTAAAGCGGCATCCACAACCTCGACAAGGCCAGAGGCAACCATAGGGAGGGGCGTGTGCTCCATGGCCGAGGCCACCACCAGCGCTAGTTCCTCGATGCAGTTAAGCATCACCAGGGCAAAAGGTGAGGTGCCCGCATGATGTCAGGGGATTCGCCGCTGGCGGTGCAGATGTTCGTGTTCGTGTCAAGGTCGTCGGCGATGTTCCCCACCTTCTCCTATTTGTCGAGATGCCGATCATGGTCATCGAGACGTGAGTTCATGATGTCCATTTGCGTCGAGAGTTGGTTGATGGCAGACATGATCTCGGAGAGATCCTTCTTTGTCACAGGCCCAGAATTGTCGTCGGAGCCGAACATGGTCGCTGCTCTGCTGTCTCTTGATACCAATTGTTGTAGATTGTGGTGGAAATAGTGTCACTGGAGCTGGGCTGATCCTCAGCCCGGTGATCAAAGGTAGGAACAACCCTCTAGGATTTTTTTTTGTTCTTCGATGCCTTACATGAGTGGGGAAGGGGCGCATTATATAAGTTAGGGACTCTGCGCCCCTCTATCTTTCATTTATATCTATAACATGCCATATTATTTATTTCCTTCCGTAACAAATTATAACATGTCATATTATTTATTTCCTTTCATAACAAATTATTTCTCCCTAATCTAGATCATATCCAATCTATTTCCATCTATTCTTCCGGAAGATCTGTGCTTGATCTGCTTCCCCTGGCTGGCGTCCTCGGTGGACTAGTCCACAGCAGTACCACATCCAAATGACAAAATTAGCCTCATACCATGCTTAAAACGTGCAATTGGAACATACCATCACATGTGCCCTTCTAAATTTAGGCTCATTCTCAATTCAGTACTACGCAGAACCAAAAGAAATAGAAACTGAAGCTTGCAGAATGTAGTTCTGTCACATATTTCATTATTTGGATTCTATTTATCATTGATTGAGTGTAGGCTGCCTGCACAATTTGGCACAATGGTTAAAATGTTAATGGCGATTTTTGTAATTTTTTTGTGAGGTTTTTTTAAGTTAATCTTCTCAGTTAAAAAGAACAACCAAATGATAGAAGTGTTAGCATCTATTGAAGGTTTGGCACTTTATACGCGTGTTATTTAAACATCAATTTATATCTTCTTTTTTCTTTTGATATTTTTCAGTTTGGTAAGGATAAAGCCATGGCTACATATGGTGTACTGCCTGCTGCTAGCATCCCACCACCTTATGCACTTGCTTCCATAGCATCTGTTAAATTTGATTATTACGGGCAGCGCTTTGCCACTGCTGCATTAAATGGTACAGTTTGTACATGGCAACTTGAAGTGGGTGGAAGAAGCAATGTCCATCCCACAGAGTCATCCCAATGCTTTGATAGCCATGCCTTGTACGTGATTCAAACTCTTTCCGTGGAATTGTCACTGCCTACAGTTCCTGATTCTGATCAGTTTTTATTGGTGACAGGGATGTGACTTATGTGTCTGCAGGTGGATCGGTTGTTGCTGCGGCTGGACCTAGTGCAAATGGCGCAAATGTTGTTATCTGGGATTCATTTTCTCCACCAGCCACGTGCCAAACTTATATTACGTGTCATGAAGGTGCACTGTCTGAGTGATGCTGATCTTCTCTGTTTGATTATTTGGAATTCTAATCGTGATTCATGAATAGTAGTTACTGTTAGAGTGTATAAGTGAATTGCCTACCCTTCCTCTTCAATTTTATTTTTTTGGTGCAACTGGGTCAGCGCTTAGTAGTTTAACATGCTATCGGAGCCAGAAGTGTTGACTTCGAATCCTGGCGGGCGCAATCCCACTCTTATTTTCCACGTTTGAGCCTCGAGGGAGCCTCACTTGAAGGGGAGTGTTGAAGTGTATAAGTGAATTGCCTACCCTTCCCCTTCAGCTTAAGTTTTTTGATGTAACCGGTTGTGCATAGTAGCTTAAGAGTTACAAAATAATTTGATCAGTATTCAGTACAGAAGAGAATAAATGTTTATAAATAACTTATATACAAATACTGAAAACAGTTACTAGAATATAGAGGAGAGTTCTGTTATGAACATGGAAACGAGCAAAGGTGATCGGTGGTTGACTCGGTTTTGTACTTTATCAAGGAGAGTTCTGTTAGATTTAATGTGTCACAGTATGTTCATATTGCTAAGATGGTTGACCAATCTAAGTACTAGTCTGGAAACTAGAAAGCACCAACCTAATGATGCTCTGTTCCATTGGTGTTGTTCTACCTCCAAGTTATCTCTGTGCAATCCCTCTATAGATGTGTTGGATTTTCGATCTCAAACCCCCTTGATTCTTTTCTCATAATATCCTCAACATTATATAGCCAGACTGCTAATTACATCTTCTACTCGGATGAGGACTGATGTCCTTAATCCTCTGTCACCAAACTACCGACTCACACTCTAACTCAGTTATGTGTGCCTTTGGGCACAGTTAGACTAGAAAATGTGATAAAGATTTCAACAATCACCTCCTTAATCATGTTTATAGGGGACACATTATTTTAGGGTGAAGACAGACCTATTCCTCCTACACACTTTGGTGTGGACACAACTACACCTTGGGATGGACACAACTACATACCGAAAACACCTAATTTTGGATTGAGCACAACTACAACCCCAAGATGGTCACTTCTTTACCCTGCACAAATTTGGGATGGACACATTTTCATCTCCGGGATGGGACATCTTCACGCAGCACAGAAATTCAGGTTGAAGTTGAACACATTTTGAACCCTAGGATGAGCTCATCTTCATGCTGCACACGACTTCGGGATGGACGCATCTACACCCCGAGCACACCTTGATGTGAGATCAAAACAAAGTTCCCTCGAACGTAAGAAGCGCCCTCTCATCTTCCTTATTCCTTTGGCATTCACCGACAAAGTGCCCATACTTTTGACAATTGAAATATTGGATCTTTGACTTTTTAATTTTTTTTCTAACCCTCATACTTTGCTTATTTTGCTTTCCACTTCTTTTTTGTTAAAAGAAGTTTCTTTTAGTTCTTTACCTCTCTTGCTCTCCACTCCTCACTTGTTAAGAAAAGTCTTTCTTCATGCTCTTGGTTGTTGAAGCCATGCACTCGTTCTTCATGTGCTTTGAGTATGTCAGCGAGTTCCTCCACGGTCATCGCCTTTAAGTCAACAAATTGCTCAATAATAGATGCAATATAAAATAATTTCGAAGGCAGAGCACACAACAATTTCTTCACTATATAGCTTTCTTCAACTTCTCCACCAAAACCGGATCTTTGTGATGATGATCATCACTCTTGTGGCAAAATCGTCAATGGAGTCTCCTTCGTTCATGAGCATCGAATCAAGCTTGTTTTGAAGAGTTTGAGTCTTTGCTTCCATCACATGTTCTTCATCCAAGAACTTGGTCTTGATTATCTCTCAAGCATCTTTCGCTTTTTTTTTGGAAATTCGCATGAAAGGGTCTTAATCAATAGCATGATAGATGACTGCAAAAGCTATCTGATCTTGCTTTGGATTAACCTTGTCTATTGGATCCACACTTCCCATACCCCCTGCCCATTCAGAAACACCTTCATCTTGATAGCCCATGTTGTGTAATTAGTCTGTCAGCAGGGATATTGCAGAGCCGTTGATTTACTCTCTATGTCCTGCGTACACCTTTTGTGTATGTTCAGCAGGGAACAAAGACCCTGGTGCGCTTCACTGGTACCCTTAGTGAAAACACTAGTAACCATTGTTACTAGGCTGAGCCAAACTCGTGCCGTCCTCCACCTGAGTGTTAGTTCATCTGGCCAGCCCAACACCAACATGCATCGATCTTTTTCGACTAAAGTCACCCGAGTGCCTCTCCTACCCTAGAGTTCGCGCCACTTCGAGTCGAGTCGCAGCCACCGAGCGCGTTCAGCGCAGCCCGCCACCCAGCTCCTCGCCTTGAGCTCACCGCTTTTAAGCCACCGGACAACGCCTGCCGCCGAGCTCCTTGCCTCGCTCCTCCCCCGCAAGATCCCCTGAAGTGTGCCGCCTCAAGCGAGATCTGCAGGTCAGCCTCGTCGTGCACCGGAACTACCTCCTCGTCATTTCCATCGACGGATCTGGGTTCCCCACGTCCGATCGCTGTTGATTCTCGCATCGATCCGGCACCTCCCGAATCTTCGCTTCTTGGAGCTGCCTCGAGGCTCGCCCGAAACTCGGCGAGAACCACACGTCGCGTTCTCTCTGCGCGCTCGAGCTTCCTTAGCTGAGGTACGTTCGCCCCTCGGATCTACTAGCTCTAATTCCAATTGTTGGAATTCCGATCCCAAACTCCCTTGATTATTTTCCTCATAATATGCCCAATATTGTATAACCAGGCTCCTAATTACATCTTCTACTCGGATCAGGACTGATGTCCTTAATCCCTGTCACCAAAACTACTTACTCATACTCTAACTCAGTTATGTGCGCCCCTGGGCACGATTTGACTACAAAACGTGATTAAGACTTCAACAAAATCTTTGCCCAATAGAAGCCATGTATGTCAACGGGGAGGCAAATATTTCCGAGTTTTTACTAATGAAATTGCTGTGATGCCCCTATGTAATATGGAATATAGTAGATTTATCTGACCATGAACTTGATCTTGCAGGAGGAGCACGGTCTCTTTCTGTGTTGGATAGTGATATAGGAAGTGGATCTATCTCACCCCTGGTTGTGACTGGTGGGAAAAATGGAGACATAGCTTTGCATGATTTACGATTCCTTTCTACTGGAAAGTCCAAGCAAGGCAGAGTTTCCACTGAACATGATAGTGAGGCATCTTCCATGCATAACACCAAAACTGAAACTAGAGGTGGTACCACCAGTGGGATGATTTGGCATATACCAAAGGCTCATCTAGGTAACAGTTTTATATTGCATTGTACTCTTCAATGTTAAAGTTGGTATCTCTTTCTTATCCATTCTGGTCCCATCTGCAGGAAGTGTCAGCAAAGTATCGCCCATCCCAAATACCAACTTGTTTTTAACTGGAAGCAAAGATGGAGATGTGAAGCTTTGGGATGCTAATAAGTCTCAGCTGGTCTTTCATTGGCCAAAGTTGCATGAACGACATACTTTTTTCCAGCCAACTTCCAGGGGCTTTGGTGGTGTCCTTAGGGTATGCAATACTATGAGGATTAGGATTTTTAACTTTTGGTTAACTGCATTGGTTATCTTTTGTCATGTTAAGATATTTTGCTGCTTACCTTGTTTTACCATAGCCTTTTGGTCTATTACATTTTTCCTTCCCTTTTTCTCCTTTTTCTTTTCAGTCCTTTTTACTTTCTTTTCACTTTTCTTGTTCGTTCTTGTGTGTTTTATCTCTAGCCTACCCTAACTTACTTAGGACTAAAAATTTGCTGTTTTTGTTGTTGTTGTTGTATGGTATCTTGCTGCTTCCTTCTCTTGTGTTAATCAAATCTACAATGTTTGCAGGCTGGTGTAACAGACCTCCAGGTTGTGTCTCATGGTTTCATTTCCTGTGGAGGTGATGGTTCTGTGAAGCTTGTCCAGGTAAATGATGATCTGGCTGCAGTACATCAACGTTAGAGCAAGCAAGAGGGAAGATTCATGACTAGGTTTTCGCGTCAAAGCTGTTTTTTTTTTAGGAAAAAGCTGTTGGTTATTTGATATCACTCTATTTTGTTCTTTGCCTGATATGATTTGTTCTTGTTAAAGATGGAATAGCAAATTGTTATGTTGTATCAGCGGGGAAAAATGTAAACAATTTTATGGGAGCGACATGTATATGCAGCCTTACATATATGGGTTATATTGGCGTTGTGCTTTTACATGTAAATGCTTGTTTCACACAAGTATATATCACAAATATCTGGAAATATGTACGTACACTTTTTTGGCCAGGATGTCAACGATGAGGAATGTAAAGTTGTAAACTAGAAATAGGTTGATACCAAACAGCACTTCTTTGTTTTTTATGTACATTTTTTGGGTCCAAGTGCTGGGTGAGTGAGACTTGATGAAGCTTAGATGGATAGTGTATGTAGTGAGCACAGCACTGGGATTAAGGTTATTACACATGGAGATCAACTCTGTACATTTATGTGGTTACCAAAATTGTAGAATTTATAGAAGGGATTTGGTTCAGTTTTCTAAGTTGTTTGTGTACTTATGGGAACTAACTTGTTTGTGTACTTATGGGAACTAACTTTGACTGTTACGGGTCTTTCGGTATTTTCCATGTTACTTTCCTAGATATTATTATCTCATCCCAGTTCTGTTCGTTCTTGAGATAAGAGTTGATGTATGTTCTGATCATGAATTGCAGCTGAATCCATCATACTTATAGAACCCTAACTTTACAAACAAAACTACATACTCGCCATCACACAGACGGGTAAGTTGGTGATACTTCTTGGTGAAACTTCTCAATCTGAATTTGCATTATTATGTACAAACATTTATGCTATGTCTATACACTGATAATATTTATATCAAGCCATAGCCATATAACACTTTGGGTTGAAAACAATGGTCCAGGATTTTGAGAGATTGTATCTCCCTTCTGCCAGAGGGAGCAATCTGGTATTAAGGGCTCAGTAGTCATCGAAATAACTTGGCAACGGCTCATCTTTTCTGGACTTGCGCCTGCTGAGCAGCGACTTAAGGAACTTCCTGCTCTTTTTAGGAGTCTGCTCTCCATCCTTGGTGTCGTTGATCCTGTCAGCTTGTGACCTCAGTGGTGCCAATTTCTTAGGTTGTGCGGTACTCTGCGTTTTCAGCGACAACAGGTGGAAATGTCTCAGTATTTTGTACCATATTATTTCATGTAGATATGGACCCCGGTGATATACCTGAACCCTGACACTCGATGTCTTGAGCAAGGATGGCTTCTTTGAGTTAATTGATCCAGACCTTGTCAGAAGAGTTGCTGATGCAATTGGTGAATCCGATCGCTTATCTATTTTAATTAAATGAGTTAAGTGTCAAACAAAATATAAAGCTACAAAAGCCAAACACGAGCCTTTTCGAAATAATCTCCTGGAACAGGAATTTTGTAGATAATAGGAAACAATGACATGGGAGGAGGCTGTAAAACAAGATTTGAGTGATTTGAATGTACTCAGAGATTTGACTCATAATAGAACTGTATGTAAATCAGTAATTCGTGTGTCAGAATATTAGTTTACTCGTATTTTGTTACTCTTATATCTCTTTCTTTTACTTCCGTTATCTTTTTCTTAAAAGAAAGTTATTGGGTTTCATATCTAGACTACCCCAATGCGTTTGGGATAAATGCTTTGTGTTATTGTTGTAGGAAACATGATGCAACTATGTATCATTGTGGACCATGATTGCTCAAGTGTATTGATTATTTTACCTCTATTGGAGGGCATAGCTGTCTCAGATGGTGGCACAGAACTTGCACGTTGTGCTGGTGCTGGTGATGCTGAACGTGCGCGCTGTGAATGTGCACGGGCAATTGATCGCAAATTCCTGCAAATGACAACTGCCAAGTTAAACGAAGCGATGAGTGAAAAATCATCCAAGAATGTTTTCGGGGCATCAAAGTGTGACCTGAATGAATATTCTTTCTGTTTGGTTTTTGGTTGGACTGCTGCTGCAACACATTTCAGGTCAGAAAGATATGCAGTACTACAGGCTGCATTTAACTAAAGCGGTGCGGAGTTGCAACTAGATGTTGTATTGCACTCTTACCGTTGAGTACTTGGTGCACCTGTGCAGCCCTGTTGGTGGCCTTACTCATCTCCCTAAAGTTAGGCACAGCACTGGGCATTGACTCATATCCAGCTGCGATTTCCAAAGGAATTGAGATGTCTCACCAAAGTCAACTCTTATTCACTTTTTGAATACATAATGTGCTGACTAAGTGAACAGAGATGCCAAAAATTGTCACGGTACCTGGCAAGGTGTATCTCTTGTGATACTTGGGGGCTGTGATCACCAAGGATTGCTGTGAAAAACCTTCTCTGTCCACGCATGCCTGACTAATTTGAGTTCTCTGAAAGCCAACCACTTCATTAATTCATATAGAGACTATGGAGTTAATGCAGATTCCACGTGCTGATGAGTGACTAATTAGAACCTCCTGGATGCAGGAGAGTACAAGATTGGCGTCGGAGACATCACCGAAACTTTGGTCGACAAGGCTGGACACCTTGAAAGAAATGGACCCCAGGTGGTCAACTGTGTTGACAAGGGCCTTCACGGCGTACTCCTTCAGGCTGCTCATCACCCTATGTGCACATGCGTAGAGATCGTTAGTAAATTTAAGGCAGCCTCTGCATGTAGGCAAGTGTGCATCCTGCCAGCAATATGCTTGATGATCTGGTGCGGACAACAAAAGGGATGGATAGATGGGTTATATGCACATTACTCCTGCTTTGCGCCTTCGTGCATGTAGGCAAGTTCAAAGTACTCTGCCGCGGAGTACAGCTGTGACCTCAATGTCTTGAGATCCTGCAATTGGAGATTGGAATGAGTTATGTTGATGCTTATTTTCATAAACCCCGCACTCGTGCCATGTTCATGAAATCAAAAGGAGGAGGAAGACGGAGGAGAATTGAAGAACACAATCTGAAGGATGAACTGACCTCGATGGTGTCGGAGAAGACGAGATTTTCCAGCATCTGCATCTCCAGGGTGCTGCTGATTCCAGCCACGCCGACGCCTCTGCTCCTAAAGGAACCCACTGCTTCCACCATTGTAGCCAACAAAACTAATGCTCTCCGCTTTGCCACTCTCTACCTGGTTCCTCTTGGATAAAAAAGCCAAATGGAGGAAGAGAAGCATGAAAAACGGGTTTTTCAACGGCGTTGAAGAAGAGGAATGGCGAAGATGATTTTAGGAATGCAAGGTGCCAAGATGAAGACGACCGTGGGGAAGAACGAGGGAGGCATGTCATGAGCACGACTGATATAAACTAATAAGAGCAAGGATAATGGAGTAGCCGGTTGCAGGCTGTAACTCAATGCCATGTCACTTTAGAGTCAACAGTTTAACCTTCTTATATAATAGACTAGCTATTAGATTGACTGGAAAGTGATTGGAATAAATGCCCTGTTTTTCCTACCCCCAATCGCATGCAGCCACATCGGTAGAGTCACCTCGTAAGTGCTGCTGCGCTGGCTACTATTCTGTAGCCTGCAGGCCTCTCTCTCTTCTTTACTCCCTCATCCACGTAAGCAATATTCTGACGTGGATTCTTTTGAGCCAGCTGACTAGGCTCTATTATACCTGCTCTAAGGGTAGTTATTGCAATGATGCCCCGGCAGTGGCGGCAACAGCTACTCAACGACGGAGTCAGTCATCGGAGGCAATCCCAAGCTGACGAGCGATAACTGCGCCGCGTGAACAGTGAAACAGAGCTTCTAGGTTAATAGGTACAGCAGGATGAAGTTAGTAGGGCAGGGCATGGTTCACACCAGTGTTTCTTTGGTTAAGCAGTGATGGATGAGCACTTTGGCTCACACCGGCTGACTGTGCACGAAGCTGACCAAAAGCTCCGAAGGATGCGATTTCGTTGGGAGGCTGAACGTTTGCTTTTTCTTTCTATCCCTGTCACCCTGTGCATGATCATCATTTCTGCCCCATGCATATGGGACCCTCCTCCTGACTGTCATCAGCTAATACTCAGGTTTATTACTAAAAAAAGTGTGAGTATGCAGTATATGTGTTTCTACGGTGTTCCGCAAAAAAAGTACTCAGCTAGACCATGGTGGGGTTACCAACAAGATCCAATGACAAAAGTGCTCAACCGTACTATTCAGGAAGGGCTGCAAGAAAATGAAAAAAACCTTGGGATCAATTCATCATTAGGCATGAATTAACAAATGTCTCATGTTTGGGACATGATTAGCTTTAAGCAAAGTGAAAAGTGCTGTATCGTCCTCTCCAGTCCCATCCCATTCCCATGGCCTCCGAGTTTTATGACCTCCAGTGCTTTTGTCCTGTCCTTTCTCCATTGACGCAGGTAATATCTCTGGGCCCTTTAAATCATCGGGCAATTGGCGCACACCGCACCGGATCAGCTTGCTTGATTAGATGGGGAGGGGTTGAGACATCTATCGGGGGACAGGGCGGCCGGTGGGTTCTTTTATTGGGTTCGTCAAGAACCGAAGAGCTAGGCTTTTATAACCAATTGGTTTTACCTGTATTTTTTTCATTACACATTTTTGGTCCATCTATAGGACGAGTTGTCCATGTGTAGGACAAGTACACTTATTCATCATCTTGAGGACGAGTTGTCCACCTATAAGATGATTCATCCACTTTTAATATTCCCACACTTAGTCTATAGACCAGACAACTTCGTCTATAAAAGGGTCAACAACCAAACCGATCTCACACCAGCACCACAATCATTTCGCCTATCGTGTAATCATGGATTGCCCTTCTTCACCATCAAACAAAAAGGAAAGAGTGAACATTTTTTAGAGATTAGAACCTCCAAGGTGTTAGATGGCTCTTCTTTTAGGTTTGTTAGGGATTTGAGAGTGGAGGACTCATATGTTCTCATACTTTGGATGTGTGATAACCTTTAGTATGATCTCCTCATAGGACGACACCATTTTTACCCGATGGTAAACCACATGTAATATACAAATCAGGATATTTTATCAGTTTCACAGTTAGCAACCATTGATACCAACACATCTTAAATCATGCAGTCACCACCACCTTTTTGTGACTTCGTGGAGTACATAGATCATATACAATCACCAGAAGATGTCTAGTACGTCGAGTTTATGGCTCAATATGCTAGAAGGAAACTCTTTCATGAGTGGATTTGATAGAGCGATCGAGGAGACCAGGAGGGAGAGGGCTCGAGAGGAGGAATGTCATTGCAAGGCTGAGGAAGAGCATCGCCGAAGTGAGGAAAAGGATAGCCGCCAAATGATGCATGAGGAACGCATCACCTGGGAGGCATGAGATGCTGAGCAGGAGCGCATGCGCGAGAGGGCTCGCCGTACAAGGGAAGTAGGACGGAATGCTTTCTGGAAGTGGAAATATCTCCGGTGCACTCAGTAGATTATGGGTGTATCATGCTCGACTTTTTATTTCCCTAAGTCATGTTAGAAGTATTCTTTGTTAAATACTATCCCTCTAAGTCCATGCCTTTCTGTGAAAGCCTATTCCTTACTTATACCATACATGCCTCTTTCTAGTCCTATTACATACACATATTACACCGCATCTCCTTCCTCTAACAAATAAAAAAATCCATATCTTCTCCCACTTCGTCCGGGTTTTGCTTGACTTATCACGCACTCGGTGTACGTTTAGGTTAAAAAAAGAGTGCATCGAACACATACCATTTGTATCGTGATCTATTCAGTTCATAAATAGGTGTGTTCTATCTTATGTACGTAGTAGTAGAGAGGTAGACAACATGCACTTATTTATATGAGCTATGTAATATTCTTCATGTAATCTCCGAGCTTTTCAATTAAAGGCATTCACCTTTATCTTTCCACAAAAATTCTGTGTGAGAACTCAAAAAACTGTGATCATAATACATACTTAAGAAAATCAATATCTTTGAATTTTGTGGACAAATTTTTTTATATAAGTCATTATGTGAACACATCATATACTATACTCGAATTATATCCATAGCTATTTCTCAAAATTATACATCTAAATAATTTTAAACTGATCATGAAAAATGAATAAAACTAAAGTAAAAAAATTGAATAGAAAACTGTGATCATAATAGCTATTTATGAAATAGACTTCTCTCAATTTTGTGCACAAAAAGTTTATCTAAATCTTTCTGTGAACCCTCACATCCTATACTGCAGTTAGTTGCATAACTATATATCCAAAACACACATCTAAATAATTTTAAAATACTTTCAAAAATTGAATATAATTGAGGTACGAATTGAATAGAAATGCTACTTGACTTGAGCCATGGACGATAGGTTCTGGTCGTCCATCTGGTGGATGACTGGTCCATTTGATGGATGACCGGCTGAATGGCCACACAACAGCTGATGTGACATTCTACATCAGACAATAGTCCACTAGATAGACCAAGCGTCCATCCAATTGACAATTAAGCCTATGTCGTCCACGAGATAGACAATTTGTGGCTATATTTACAAAACATGAAACCAATCGGTTATTAATATAAAATGAATAAAAATAATGTTAATAATAATAATAAATTCATAGGTTGCTGCTGCCACCACCTTTGGCTAGGCACCCCGCCAAAGTGCTGAGATGGAGTCCGAGTTTATTGTGAAATAAGATTATGTCAGGTTGGAAAGTCAATTTAAATTTGTAGAGTTGACAATGTGTCAGAGTCAAATCCTATTTAGATTTGGAGGAGTCAAGTGTTCAATAGAATACTTATCATACCACATTAGCATAATATTGTAGAGTGATGAAGTCGGACATAGATGATGACATGCTATGTAAGGATATGAGAGCCTAGTGTAGTGAATGCAGCCTAGAGAGGGGGGGTGAATAGTCTTTTTGAACTTTTAACGTTCCCTGAAACACTTAACAACGAGATCAAATACAGGGAGGCCGAACTAGTCCGTTATGGTGCAGGCTAGTCCGGTATGCGCGGACTTGAAAATCAAAGTAGATCTTGAATTTTAGTTCTAGTAGTCTATGCAACAGAAATCAATTGACAAGTTAAGTGTATTATGACAATGAAATAAGATATTGCAATTATCAAGTTTAACACGATGTTTTCAATGTGAATTACACAAGACTATGCAAACCCTAGAATATGATGAATGGTAAATCAAAAACAAGTAAGACAAGATTTTATCCCGAGGTTCGATTCCACGGAGGAACCTACATCCCCATTGAGGTGTCCACAGAGGACCGGGTTTTCACCAACCCTTCCCTCATTGAATTGCCACGGAGGCCGGTTCACAATCACTAACCACAAAGGGGCAAATAACTTGTTCAAGGGGCCTTCTCACAAGTTGAGGGCTCCCCAAAGATTACAATGATCAAACACCACCAAACACACTCAAAAGATGTACAATAAACATTGAGAGTGTGCGAGAGATCAAACCCAAGAGCTCAAGATCGTGTAGAACAAGTTCTCTCCTTTGTTCAATCCCCAATCCTCAAAGATTTGATCCTTTTTGGTTTAGAATGAGTGAAGAGAAGTATTTTTGGGCTCTTGGGAGGTGTGACAGCGCAGGGAGTCGAGAGCGATTGTTGTGTTGTCGTGCACCTCTTTTTGTACTAGGGTTTCCAAAAGTTACCGTTAGGGTTTGTGAGGTCCGGACTAGTCCGTGGTGGACACCGGACTAGTTCGGTGTGCTTGTGTAAAAAACCCTAAGTATGGATGGATACCGGACTAGTTCGTTAAGGTGCGGACTAATCCGATCCTAGTCAGAAAGTTTTCGGACTAGTCTGATGTATATCGGACTTGTTCGGTGAAAACATGTAGAACTGAGGACAAGTCCACACTTGGAGGACTTGTCCGATTTTAGTCAGTATATCGGACATGTCCGGTGTGATGCAAATGTGAAGAGCTGAGGACAAGTCCGCACTTGGAGGACTTGTCAGATTTTTACTCAGAGAGTTTTCGGACTAGTCCGGTGGACATCAGACTTGTCCGGTGTGGTGAAAAAGTGTAGAACTTATGACAAGTTGGCACTTGGAGGACTTGTCCGATTTTAGTCAGAGAGTTTTCGGACTAGTCTGGTGGATATCGGACTAGTCCGCTCTTCTTGATATTTGTGCAGTGAGTGCAATCTTTTTCACTTGAGTTCTTAGGGTGTATTTCTACAACACACTCCTTATAAACTAAATATATTCTTTTCAAGTCTTGAGCTCTTTTCCTTTTTGGATCCTCATTCTTCTTTCTTTTTGTGATTTCCTTCTAATCTCTTTAAAACCTGCGCTGCATCCCCATCCTTAGGAGCAATCGTCTTCTGAAGCACTCGATTCAGGACAACAAAGAACGACTTCATGTTCTTGGTTGATGGAGGATAGTAAGGAAGACGAGTGTCATAGAGGAACTCCATATTGTCCTTCTCCAGAGGACTGTCATTCTGGATTATGATCTCATGGTTCCCGGTATCCTCAAGATGTATCAGCTTGGCAAAGTCAACATAAGTGATGGAATAGATTGATGCATGAGTCATCCAAGTTACTATTTCTTCACCCGTATTGGCAAAGTGACAAGTGGCAAAGAATTGAGCAATTACTTCATCGTTCCAGTTGTATTTAAAGGATAACAGATCCTTTAAACCATGCCTCTCTGATGCAGCCACTAGCTCATTAAAAGCATCACAACTCTTCCTTTCAATGTAGTTCCAATCTATCCACTGACTGCGAACTACTAGAGTCTTCATCGTGAGGTAGACGCTACTGTAGTAGTCCGAGTGGAAATCACTCCAAACCTTGGATCAGCTGCTACCTTCCCACTGCTGTAAGCATCAACCTTCCTGAGCTTCCAAGCGACATCGCTGCCCTTTCCATTGAATATCTCTTCTGAAGAACTATTGTTTCTCTGTCTTGGAGGAGCCATCTTCAAGGCGCCTATCGGGCCAGAGGCAATTCCTTCCCTTTGCCCTTAGTTTGGCGGGGAGCCGCTGAGCTGGATCCAACTACATCTTTGCCCTTGAAAGTTGGTTTCTTAGCTGGGACCTTCCGCCGCACTCGAGTTGGAGTTGGAGAAGGCTCAGCGGCGCACTCTTGTCTTTTGTTAGAACGAGGCTCCAAAGCATGAGGCAATGTCTCTTGATCCATTTCGGCCTCAAAGTTGGAGATATCCTCGTTTGAGTTCGACATTACCCTGACAAAGAAGAGATATAAGACATAGATAAGAATTGGTGATAAGGGATTGCATTGAGTTGAGATACGCTAGAGGTTTGGTCAGTACACACTGGACTTGTCCGTAGCTCAGGTGCGGACTAGTCCGGAGCACTGGACTTGTCCTCACATCTAACGAACTAGTCCGGTATGCGGCGGTTCAAACCCTAGCTAAATGAGTTTTTGGAGTTTCTCAATGCAAAAGTGAAATAGAGTAGATGGAATACATCAAGGAAACATGTATTGGCAAGAGGAATCAAGCTTTTTGAGCAATGCTAAAGAAAATTGAAGAGTTAGGGTTTGGTGAGAAAAATTACCATGTCCTTCGATTCGAGGAGTTTGAAGAGTTGTTGGTGCAGATTAGTCCGAGGTCTTCGATCTCCTTGCAGTGTAGATCGATTCCCACGGAGATTTGAGTGGATTTGATAGAGAACTCGCAAAATCGCCTTGGGAGCACTTGAGTGAGGAGAGAGAACGTGAGGAAAGTTGTGAGGAGGAAGAAGAGGGGTCTGCACCAGCCTAAGGGATTAAGACATCGATATACCGGACTAGTCCATGGTCATACCGGACTAGTCCGGACAAGCAGACACTACGCGGATTAGTTTGCAGTGTGCAGACTAGTCCGTGCTAACTACGGACTAGTCTGTGGTCACCTGGACATGAAAGTATAAAAACCTTCCGTATGTATATCCGAAGGTGCCTAATAAAGAAATAGAGGACAAAGACACACAAATATTCTTGATGAATATGATCAGTAAACACGCAACAATCAAGCTATGACCATAAGTCATCAAGATCTAATAATTAACATAGTTTTTGGATGAAAACAGGGAAAGATGAGTTTTCAAAAAAAAGAACTTGATTTTTAAGATGGCATACAAATATGTAAAATTTCCAGCCATGTTCCGAGCATCAAGGATATTTAGTTCATTTCGAAGCTCACAAAAGCATTTTTCATCAAGTGGATTGGTGAAGATATCAGCTAGTTGTTTCTCTGTTTTGACATGGGAAATGACTATGTCTCCTTTCATTGAATGGTCTCTCAAAAAGTGATGTCAGATATCAATATGTTTGGTTCTAGAGTGCTCAATAGGGTTATGTGCAATTTTAATGGCACTCTCATTATCACAAAGGAGCGGAATAAGTTCATATTGTAACCGTAGTCCCTCAGAGTTTGTCACATCTAAAGGAGTTGTGCACAACAACTCCCAGTTGCAACATACTCCACTTCAGCTATGGACAAGACAATTGAGTTTTGTTTCTTGGAGGACCAAGAAACTAGGGACCTACCTAGAAATTAGCAAGTACCGGAGGTGCTTTTTCTATCTACCTTGCATCCGACATAATCTGCATCGGAGTATCCAATGAGATTGAACTTTGAACCTTTAGGATACCAAAGGCCTAGGTTGGGTGTATGAAATAAATATCGCAAGATCATTTTTACAGCTGTCAAATGATATTCCTTAAGATTGGCTTGAAATCTTGCACACATATATACACTCAACATGATATCAGACCTAGATGCACATAAATAAAGTAGAGAGCCAATCATGAAATGGTATACCTTTTGATCCACGTTAGGTCCATCTTCATTGAGGTCTAAATGTCCATTTGTCGCCATGGGAGTCTTTATGGCCTTCGATTTGTCCATGCCAAATTTCTTGAGAATGTTTTGGGTGTACTTTGTTTGGCTTATGAACATTCCTTCCTTTAGTTGTTTCACTTGGAATCCCAAAAAGTATCTTAGCTCTGCCATTATGGACATCTCAAATCTATCTGTCATGATTTTACTAAATTTTTGACAAAAAGATTTATTAGTTGAACCAAATATGATATCATCAACATAAATTTGTCAAATGAATAAACCATCATCCAAGTGCTTGGTAATCAAAGTGTAATCAGCTTTACCAATTTTGAATCCATTTTCAACTAGAAAATCTCTAAGGCACTAATACCAAGCTCTCTTGTTTGAGGCCACAGAGAGCCTTACACAGTTTGAATACATGGTCGGGGTACTCTTGATCTTCAAACCCAGGGGGGTTGCTCCACGTACACCTCCTCCTTGATCGGCCCATTGAGGAAGGCGCTTTTGATGTCCATTTGATATAGCTTGAAATCATAGTGAGTAGCATATGCAAGTAATATACGAATTGATTCAAGCCTAGCTACGGGAGCAAAAGTCTCGTCGAAATCCAAACCTTTGACTTGTAAGTAACCTTTGGCCACAAGTCGTGTCTTGTTCCTTGTCACCACTCCGTATTCATCTTGTTTATCGCGGAAGACCCATTTTGTGCCGACGACGTTGGACTTGGGTCTTTCAACAAGTTCCCATACTTCGTTCCTCTTGAAGTTGTTCAATTATTCTTGCATCGCCATCACCCAGTCAGGATCTATTAATGCATATTGAACCCTGTATGGTTCCAAAGAGGATACAAGAATAGTATTCACATAAATTAGCTATACAATATCGAGTTGTCACTCCCTTTTGGATGTCACCAATCATGTTGTCGACGGGGTGATCTCTTTGTATGCTTTGGTGTACTCTTGGATGTGGCACTTGTGGTCTTGAATTCTCATGATCATCATCTTCTTCGTCTCCCCCTGGATAGTTGTCCTCATCAAAGTTTTGATTACCTTGATCTCATTGAGGTTGATCTTGTGTGGAAGCTCCCCCTTCATCATTTTCCTCCGTTTGTGATTCATCTTCTTCATTCAAATTTTGAGGTGATGCTTGTGGTCGAATACCGCCTAGCGTCATTCTTCTCAATGCTTGACATGAAGCTTCTTCTTGATCGGTGAGTAGTTCATATGAGGTTTTCTTGAGCAAACGATGAAGGTATAGTTGGTTTATGGTGTGACAAGCGGTGTTAACCGCTTTAGCCCAAAACCGGTCTGAAGTCTTGTATTCATCGAACATTGTCCTTGCCATCTCAATGAGTGTTCGGTTCTTCCTTTCGGCTACCCTGTTTTGTTGAGGAGAATATGGCGCTGAAAATTCATGCTTTATTCCTTCCTCATCTATATACTCCTCAACTTGAGTATTCTTGAATTTTGTCCCATTGTCACTTCGTATGTTCTTGATCTTCAATGAGAATTCATTTTGAGCTCGCGTTAGGAACTTCTTGAGTGTTCCTTGAGTCTCTGTCTTATCATGCAAAAAGAAAACCCACGTGAAGCGTGAAAAATCATCGACAATGACTAAACCATATTTATTACCGCCGATGCTTATGTAAGCAATTGGACCGAATAGGTCCATGTGAAGGATCTCAAGCAGTCTTGTTGTGGTCATGACATTCTTCACGGGATGGGGTGCTCCTACTTGCTTCTCGGCTTGGCACGCGCTACAAGGCTTGTCTTTCTAAAAAACAACATCCTTCAAACCTCGAATGTGATCGCGTTTTAGAAGTTTTTGTAGATTCCTCATACCAACATGTGCTAGCCGTCTATGCCACAACCAACCCATGTTAGTTTTTGCAATCAAGCATGTGTCAAGTTCGACTTTATCTTTGTTGAAGTCAACTAGATAAAGTTTTCCCTTTAACACACCCTTGAATGCAATAGAGTTATCACTCCTTCGAGAGGCGGTCACACCCTCATTAGTGAATAAACAATTATAACCTTTGTCACATAGTTGAGATATGGACAAGAGGTTATAATCTAAGGAATCAACATGTAAAACATGAGAAAGTGTATGCTGTGATGAAATTGCAATTTTACCGTTACCTAGCACCCTTCCTTGACCACTATCACCAAAATAGATGCCTTCGCTTGAGCCTTCATCTTGTTCATACTCCACAAACATTTTTCTTTCTGCAGTCATGTGATTTGTGCATCCACTATCTAGCACCTATTTTGCTCCACCGGATGAATAAGCCTGCAAAAAGAAATTATGCTTTGGTCTTAGGTACCCAAGCTTGCTTGGGTCCTTTGAGGTCAGCCACAAGTGATTTGGGCACCCACACACGAGACTTGGTGTTCTCATGGCGTGGCCCAACATATTTAGCATAAGCTTTTCCATAGCCATTTTTCATAAGCACATATGAAGCCTCAAAGGTTCTAAACAAGATTTGTTGTCCATATGAGTTCACAATGTTCAGTTTATCGATGTTATCATGTTTTCCAACTTAGGAAGAGTTTCCCTTGACGAAACCAATGTGATTCTTGTCATTCTTGTGGCTTCTAGCATTTTGCCTTTACCATAAGAATACCCAATGCCATATTTAACATTGGGAGGTCTTGTGCGTGCATACTTGACCTTCTCCTTGTCAAATATGCGACTTTGGGAGGGATGCTTGTCTTTTGTCAAGTTGGACTTTTCTTTCAAGTTGGTGTTATTTTTAGCACATGTACATGTAATGACAGTTTCAGATTTGATATGTTGAGAAGGTGATCTTGAAGAGGATGAAGAACCACTTTGCTTGAGTGACTCAACTTGTGTTTCAAGGATCTTGTTAACTTTGGTTAAGTTAGCAAGTTCATCCTTGATAGTCACATTTGAGTCTTTTAACTTCAAACAAGCTTCCTTGCTTGAAGCTAACTCAAGTTCTAGTGATTTACTTTGCTCCTTTTCAAGCTCTAGGAGCTTTTCAATCTCAAGATATTCCTCCTTTTGGAGAATGGTCATACCTTCTTGGCAATTGACTAGCTCCTCCTTATCAACAATTGTATCCATTAGAAATTTCATTTTAGCAGCAATATTTTTATCTAAACCACTAAACATGTCTTCATCATCACTAGAATTATCAATATCACTAGTAAAAGAAACCGAGGAGGAAGATTTAGTTATGACCTTTCCTTTTCCTTCCTTGGCCATTAGACATGTGTGGTCGGTGTCCTTCAATGTGCCCATGGTTGGGAAAAGTGTGGACTTCTTGGTATACTTCTTGATGGCTATAGTGGCCATCTCCTCTTCTTCTTCAGATGAGGACTCATCATTGGAGTCCCACTCCTTCCCTAGATGTGCTTGGCCATATTGCTTCTTTTACTTGAATACTTTCTTTTGTTGAGGCTTGTTATATTTACTCTTCCTCTTATTATCTTCATGTGAACAATCTACTATAAAATGATCATACTCTCCACAATTATAGCATGCACATCTCATCTTGGGTCTTTGTTTGTCCCTTTGTCTTCCTTCATTTGAGCTGCCACCCTTTCTTCTTCTCATCATTTTCTTGAATTTTTTCGTGAACAAGATCATGTCTTCTTCATCGATATCACTGCTTTCATCATCACCATCATCTTCCTCAGGAGCTTCTCGAGCTTCTTTTGATGCGGGCTTGCAGGTTGCCTTTAGAGCAACTCCTTTCTTCTTTGCCGAGGTAAGGTCAGCAAGTTCCTTGACATGCTTGGCCTCCTTCTCCATCATTTCGAAGTTGATGATCTTGCCAAGAATTTCGCCCGGGTCATTTTTCGATACTCTGGACTTTCTCTAATCATAGAGCAAAGCGTCAAGTTTCGAGGCATGAATGCCCTAAGAATCAGTTTCACAACTTCATGATATGTCCACTTCTTGCTACCGTAAGCTCGAACTTTCTTGATGAGAGACTTCAGTCGATTGTACATATCTTGGGGTGATTCACCTTCTTCTATAGCAAATCTTCCCAATTCACCTTCAATCATCTCAATTTTAGCATCGCGCACATGACGATCACCTTCATGTGCGGTTTTGAGAGTATCCTAGATTTCCTTAGCAATCTCGAGTCCATCCACCTTGGTGAACTCGTCTCGGCTCAATGATGATGTAATTACAACTTCGACTTGAGCATTTCGATGAATACCTTGCTCTTGACTTGGTGTTAGCTCTCCATAATCATCTGGAATATCTATCCTTGTACACACTATATGCCAAAGACTTGGGTTAAGAGATATAAGGTGCATTTTCATGTTTTGCCTCCACATTTTATAGTCATTTCCATGAAAGTAAGGTGCTTTTCCTAAAGGAATTGATAAGTAATGACTATTGTTGGAATTTAAATGCTCACAGTTAAAAAGATATTGGAAGTAGTCTGTGTGACCACTCTCCTTTTTCTTCTCATCTTCAATCTTCTTCTTCCCTTTTGGAGAGAGTGCCTTCTTCCGCATAAGAGCCTTGAGTTCAAGCATCTCCTCATCATCATCCTCACAGTCTTGAATAGAATCGAGGAGCTTCTCTAGTTTTTGGTTCCTTTCATCATCACCCTTTTCGTTGTTGAAGCCCTTGTGTTCACCCTTGATGTCCGACATCGTCTCTTCGAGCGGTGAGTATCTTTTTAAGAGTTTGGCTCTGATACCGATTGAATGCAGCCTAGAGGGGGGGGGGTGAATAGGCTTTTTGAACTTTTAACGATCCCTGAAACACTTAACAACGATATCAAATACAGGGAGGCCGGACTAGTCCGTTATGGTGCGGACTAGTCCGGTATACGCGGACATGAAAATTAAAGTAGATCTTGAATTTTAGTTCTAGTAGCCTATGCAGTGGAAATCAATTGACAAGTTAAGTGTATTATGACAATGAAATAAGGTATTGCAATTATCTAATTTAATACGATGTTTTCAATGTGAATTACACAAGACTATGCAAACCCTAGAATATGAGAATGGTAAATCAAAAACACATGAGACAAGATTTTATCCCGAGGTTCAATTCCACGGAGGAACCTACATCCCCGTTGAGGAGTCTACGGAGGACCGGGTTTTCACCAACACTTCCCTCGTTGAATCGCCACAGAGGCCGATTCACAATCACTAACCACAAAGGGGCATATAACTCGTTCAAGGGGCCTTCTCACAAGTTCAGGGCTCCCCAAAGATTACAATGATCGAACACCACCAAACAACACAAAAGATGTACGATAAACAATGAGAGTGTGCGAGATATCAAACCCAAGACCTCAAGATCGTGTAGAACAAGTTCTCTCCTTTGTCCAATACCTAATCCTCAAAGATTTGATCCTTTTTGGTTTAGAATGAGTGGAGAGAATTATTTTTGGGCTCTTGGGAGGTGTGACGGCGTAGGGAGTCGAGAGAGATTGTTTTGTGGCCGTGCACCACCTTTTATACTAGGGTTTCCAAAAGTTACCGTTAGGGTTTGCGAGGTCCGTACTAGTCCGTGGTGGACACCGGACTAGTCCGGTGTGCTTGTGTGAAAAACCCTAAGTTTGGATGGATACCGGACTAGTCTGTTAAGGTGCAGACTAGTGCGATCCTAGTCAGAAAGTTTTCGGACTTGTCCGGTGTGGTGAAAACATGTAGAACTGAGGACAAGTCCGCACTTGGAGGACTTGTCCGATTTTAGTCAGTGACTTTTCGGACTAGTCCGGTGTATATCGGACTTGTCCGGTGTGATGCAAATGTGAAGAGCTGAGGACAAGTCCACACTTGGAGGATTTGTCTGATTTTTACTTAGAGAGTTTTCGGACTAGTCCGGTGGACATCGGACTTGTTCGGTGTGGTGAAAAAGTGTAGAACTGAGGACAAGTCCGCACTTGGAGGACTTGTCTGATTTTAGTCAGAGAGTTTTCGGACTACTCCGATGGATATCACACTAGTCCGCTTTTCCTGATATTTGTGCAGTGAGTGCAATCTTTTTCAGTTGAGCTCTTGGGGTGTGTTTCTCCAACACACTCCTTACGAAATAAATCTATTCTTTTCAAGTCTTGAGCTCTTTTCCTTTTTGGATCCTCATTCTTCTTTGTTTTTGTGATTTCCTTCTAATCTCTTTAAAAAGTGCACTCATCTCAATTATTTTGTTAGGATCTCATTTGTTTGTCTTTAATCCACCAAAACCTAGAAGGAATGCCTAGATGCACTTTCATGTAGGTCTTAGGAAAATCTGAAAATTATGTTCTCCTTGATAAAGAATGACGTGGGGATGAGCTCAAGGTAGCAAAGCTTATGAAATTATGACTTGGACTCTACCTTAGCATGGAAGGTGGAGTTAGATAAAAGATTATTACCTGTACTCTCTTCATATAAGGAACAAAACAATCTCTCAAGATTAGATATAACAAGTTAGAGATAGAATCCAATAATAACTTATCAAACATGTAACCAGCAAGGATACACCCTGGAACCTCTAATAACCCCTATAGATGGTAAATGGACACCGAGTTTAGACATCTAGCATCATCCTCATACATTCGACGAGAGAACATCCAATCCAATACCACACAACCATCAAAGCAACCAACAATTACATCGCTGATAGTCAATAGAAAATCACATAGACCATTGTAATCCCCATATTGAGAAGAATCAATCAAGCAGAAGTAGAGTTTTACTTTGTGGTAAAGGGCCCAAACCTGTTACTGCTGATATTATCGACGTGCAGTACTGAGTTCACATGATCCTGTCTGCAAATTTTCATGCTGTTAAATAATCGCGACAAAGAGATCCTCTTGATGTTTAAGAGACTTATTGTTACTTGTATTAGAACTCTGTATGAACAATTGACCTCACTGTTGATGTCAGGTTGAAGATTGAAGTGTGCTTCATATCTTTGTCCATGACCAAGACAGCTCTATCCTACTGACTTCGGGTGTAGATCAATAAATGTCTTGGAATGGCATATGTGAAGAGGAATACGCGGGATGCTACTCGCTAGCACACAACAAAATTAACCATGTAAAATAGGAACATTTGGATGTGGATGATCATAGATATACCTCCCTGTCGAGCAGCGCAGCAGAAGACTCGTAGCCGAGGGCGAGGTAGTCAGCCGACCCGACAAAATGCACAGCGCAATAGCACCTCCACGAACGTACGAAAAGACGAACGTGCGTTGGAACGTGCTATCATTCCGTGGCATGGAAGCGGATTCCGCGACCAACCTTTGATGCGGAAGGAGACATGGAGCAGATCCTCCTCGCAGCAACAACCTCACGTGTCTCACGCATGAGTGACATCGGTTCGTGTGCGGCGGCTGATGCGGTGGAGGCTCTCCTAAGATTAGAGTTAGGGGGCAGGCATCTATTATTTGTAGAGTAAATAATGGGACTTCTCACGTGGGCCTTTGTTCAACTTTTTGGGCAGACCTAACGATCTCTCACTTACACTAGAGTTGAACGATGTGTTCGAAAGCTCCTACGTCCTGGACCCAATTCAATTGATCCAATTAACTCCTTGATTGTCTCTCCTTAAGTATGTGTCACCGTTGGTTCATGCAACCAACAACCATGACTCAAAAACCATTTCTGATCAATAATTAGCATTGGTCTCTAGCAAAGCTTACTAACTCCTAAATTTTCACCAATATTGTCGGTGGTTTGGAACCGGCAGATCTCCCCACACTACTAAAGTGAGGGGAGTTTGATGTTCGGTGTGGGCGCGCGGAGATTCAAGAAGGTGAATAAGAATTGACACAGGAGACACAAGGATTTACGTGGTTCGGGCCGCCTGAGCGTAATACCCTACTCCACGGGTGTGTTGGTGTTGTATTAGCAGTATGAGCTTGTGATGAGCGTATGAGGCGCGTGTGTCCATGTGTCTCGTTGGCCTGTCCTTTTATAGTACAAGGGCAGGCCGTTACAGGTTAGCCTGGCCCGACATGTGGCCCCGACGGTTACTAGTATTGATACACGTTTAATGGCTCTTAATGATCCTGTAACGGGCTTTGACAGCACTGTTACTAGTGTTAAGATCATCCGTTTAAGTGTCATTAATATGGCATTAATGACATTTAATCGGGTCTTGAAGTCCTTGATTCTCCTTTGAAGATCCGGAGCCGTTGCGGGGTCTTCTGGAGGTTAGAAGCTGAAGATCCGACGATCGGACACGTGGCAGCTTTGGAGCTTGCTGTGGGAAACAGGTAGCTCCGGGACTACCCGACACGTGTCAGGTCCGGAGCTTCTCTCGGTCAGGGGATAAGTCCGGGGGTTCCATTTCGGTACATGGTCCGGAGCTTCCCCCTTGTGGGCGGTAGCTCCGGTTTGGTAGTACACATGGCGACCCAGGGATTAACCATGTTGGAGAAGCGGGTCCGGTTATGTCTGACATGTGGGCCTTCGAGGGTCTTCAAACCAAGTAGATGATTTTCCTTTGAAATCTTTATAACCTCAAGGGGTGTACGGTTTCTAGGATACCGATAGTGGCCCCCTGGACCTACCTCCGGGGAAGTCATTCCGCCGGAGGTGGGTCCATCTTCGCGACCTTTGAACTGAGTCTTAAAGGGTCTTTGAGGGTGCCGTTGGCAAGGACTTGGAATTAAATCCTCACCACGTGGCGTATCCCGCGTGCGGCAGATGAGATCTTTGGCGTGCGGATCTCACGCAATTGAAGGTCGCCGGTTCTCGATACGAAAACCGTATCGGTTCCGCGCGCCTTGTCAGGCCGCCGCCTTTGGGCTTCCCGCCTCTTGATGACAACCGTTCACCTGGGTAAGAACCTCGACTTGATCGTCGGGGTGGTCCCGGGCCCGCTTGTCATCGGCTGGGTGAAATTTTTGGGTGGTACCTTCGACTTCCTTGCGGTTTCCATCCGAGCGTCGCGAGGGCTTACTTAAGAAGGAAAGTGCACACTGTCGGGAGTTCTTTATGCCTCTCATCTGTTCTTGCGATCAAACTCCCAACTTATGCTTCGCTTTTCTTCTCTTGCCTAGCTGTGCTGCAATGGAGTTGGGTCTCCGCGAGAGTCGCTTGAAGACCGACGGTGATTTGAAGAAGGTCCGGGCCCTCATGGGGTGGTCCTCGGACTTCTTCAATCGCTCGGTCCGCGCCGGTGGAGAGCTCCCGTTCGAGAAGGAGCACTCCGGCGAAATGGTGTACTTCTCCTCGTACGCCATGGTGGGGTTGATCCCACCTTTTTCTTGATGCTGCTAGACTTCTATGGTCTGCAGTTGTATCATCTCGGCCCCCACTCCATTCTCCTCGTATCCATTTTCGTCCACTTCTGCGAGATGTGGGTGGGCATTCCCCCCTGCATCGAGCTCTTCCGGACCTTCTTTACCGTCCATACCACCGGTAGGAGCAATGAGTACCTTGGCTTCTACTACTTCGTGACGCGCAAGAAGTGCCCATTCAAGTACCTTCGGTCGTTCCCTTCTGGGAAGTGGGATGACTGGAAGAAGGACTGGATAGTCATCCGGGTGGAGGAGCACGAGAAGCTGGAGCTGCCCGAAGGCCTCCCCAGCATTAACACAACGATCTGGAGTGAAGCTCCGGTGCTGGCGGATGCTTTGGATCCTGTTCTGACCAGGATTCACCATTGCGTGGAGGGAGGATTGACTCCTCAGGCGGTATTTTGCAATTTCCTGGTCAACAGGTTGGCGTCGCTGAAGAGGAGGGAGAAACTCGCTTGGGCCCTCAACAACGTGATGGACGACGACTGGGTTGAGACCGGGTTGAAGTCCAACATGATGGGGAAAACCTTGGAGTTCCACCTCAAGAAATTCCAGCACGACATCGACATCGACGGTGATGACTTGACTCCCCCGTCGGCCTTCCTCCCTCTGAACGTGGAAGTGGAGTTCAGCAGGGAGCTCCGGCGAAAGATGCCCGTACTTGACGACCTTGGTGTCGTCGAGAGAAGATCAACCACCCGGGTGGCGATCCCCGGAATGCCTGAAGATGGCTCTATTCCTGCCCCAAAGCCGAGGGCTGAGGTCGTCGGCAAAGGCAAGGAGCTGGCGGACGAACCCGAGAGCCGGAAGAGGAAGCTGCAGCATGCCGACGGAAGGTCCGTCAGGCCTGCTACTTCCGCCTCAGCTCCTTCTCCCCGGAGGGGAAGGTCTTCTACAACCGCGGAGGTTATCCCCGTAATGGGGTCTTCCCGGAACGAGACCTTTCCTGCAGTAGGGTCCTCTCGGAGCGCGGCTGTCCCCGCAGTAGGGTCATCCCGGGGTGTTAGCTCCTGGCGCGCGACTCCAGCACCTGGGCCGGTGGAGGCCTCCAGGTCTGGGGGTTCTTCCCGACCGAGGAGAGCCTCGACCCGGGAAACGCCCGCGGCCGCGACAAGTTCCGGGGGCCTTTCGGATCTTCTACGCCGACTATGGCCAGCCCAGAACGCCCTGGGAAAAGGTTCCGCTCAAGCTGGTGCGGAAGCCTCCCATGGTAATTTCTAATCTCTACCTTGGACAATTATTTTAATTGTAGCAACTGTTTGTTAATTTTCTTCGTTCATCATCTGCAGCATCCCCAAGAAGGGGAGTGAGGCTCCACCCTCAGCCACAGTGTCGGAGACGGCGAGGGTGGGAGCTTCTGCTCCTGTCCCGGTGCCGCCCCAAGTGGTGGCTGAAGCTGCGACAGCTCCGACGCCGGCTGTCGTAGTCATGGACCTCAACTCATCCCCAGAAGTTCCCGTGGTAGCGCCGGACCACGGGAGTGAAGATGCGCCAGCGACACCTGTCTCGGAGGTTGAAGCTCCGGGTCTTGTGCTGTAATGATGGAAGCTCCGGCTGTTGAGCCGGAGGAAGTAGTAATCCCGGCCTCTGAGCCGGAAAGTGTCGAAGCCCCGGCGGTTGAGCCAGAGATGGCTGATGCCCCGGCATGTGAGCCGGAAATCGAGGTAGTTCTGGCAGTTGGGCCGACTACCTCCGAAGCACCGACTGCTGAGCCGGTCATTGTTGGAGCTCCGGTCACAGGGCCAGTCGAAGTTGAAGACCTTCCGGCTCTTGAGCCGGTTGTTGAAGAGGTGACGGAGCTCGAGCCTCCCTCGGAAGAGGTACCCAGACCGGAGCCAGTAGCGGCTCCTGCTCCGGAAGCGACGACGTCGGAGGTACCTGCGGCCGAGCCGGAGTGCCCAAGCGAAGTCGCCGGCCCCCTGCCCGAGGGGGTGAACGAAGACTTAGCGGCGGGGCCTTCTTCGATGGCGACTGAGGCCATCCCGGAGGACGGCCCTAGTGCCTTGGAGACTCAGGGGACCGCTCTTGTAGAGTGGGACCCGATTTTTGTATCTGAAGACCCGCTGGAACCAGCGGAGGAGACCCCAGCAGGTCCGGAGCCAATCCCGTTGTTGCTGTCCATTGACAACGCATGTTCGAGTCTGCATCAAGTCCAACTGGCCTTCTTCCACGACAGCAAGGCTCTTGAAGAGGAGCGCCAAACCCTTAGGCGGTGGCGTAATCGGCTCTACTTCGAGACCAAGCTGGCGCAGTCGAGGCTAGCGGATGACAAGGAGTGGATCAAACGGGAGAAGACCCGCCTGGAGTACTGGGGCAAGTTGCTGGATGACAGGGAGAGTATGACTCGTGCCCTCGACGCTCAATCCCAGGAGATCTACAATCAGGCCAAAGCTGCCAATAACGCGGCCAATGCACGCCACAAACAGCTTGAGGCCATTAACACCGCACTCATCAAGCGCCAAGAGGCACTTGAAGAGAGGGAGAAACAGCTCGAGGATGAAGAGCAGAAACTCCTTGAGCTGCGGGATGATGTCCTGAGGAGGGAAGAGGAGCTCGCCGAGAAAGTAGCTCTGGCTGACAAGGGCCTCAAGGAGCGCACCAAGATATTAGAAGAGCGCTGCCAAGAGGAAGAGGAGAAGACCTGGGTGCGAGGGCAGGAACTCTACGAACAAGAGTGTGCCCTTGTTTCCCGGGAGAAGAAAGTGAGGGGTAGGGAGAAAGACCTGGTTGACCACCGGAACAAGATCCACCTCCGGGAGGAGGAGCTCGGAAAACTCGAAAGGCGGGTTGCTGAAAAGATTCAACAAAACGCCAAAGAAGTTGAGCGCCTTGCCCATGAGAATTCCGAACTGACGATGGCCAGGAGATCCCTGGAAGAGATGAAGGGTTTGAGGACTGCAGACTCCCTACAGATTTGGGAGTTCCTGGGCAAGGCCAATGACGTGCTGACACCGATGGGTTTCAGCCCCGTGCGCCCGGATGATCCGGAGCCGGAGCCGGACCTAGCGCTGCAGGCGTTGAGCGCAGCAGGTAGCAAGCTCTCCAAGGTGGGCGATGTCATCGCGGACCAACTGGAGGTTGAGGGGCAATCCCTGGCGAAGAACGTCGCAGAGTATGTGCACCAGCCGGAACTCCCAATTTCCTCTGGACCCGGTGCTTGAAGCCCCGTCGAAGGAGAAGGCGAAGCTACCCGAGCCAGCGTATCGGAGGTTGCCCAGAAGGTCGCCCAATTCTTCCATAGGGTCTAGGACCATCTCTGTAATTCTCACTTGTATTTTCTCTTCTTCTTCCTCAATTTTGTAATCCCTTGTCTCCAGATGTAATTTCTTGTCTCCAGATAAATGAAATCCCCAAATTTTATGAATTTCACTTTTTGTCTTCAACACTCTTATCTTCACTTGGCCCCCTGGTAGATGTACACAATTTGATTGTGAACATGTACCAAGAGGATATTGTGCATTGTTGAAGACTCTTTTGCTCCGAACTTGTAGAATTTAGGTTTGAAGTCTTCGATAGTGAAGGCCCCCTGAGGTTGTCGGAGCTTAGAAGCTCCGACATTGTCTATCACCGGAGCTTAGTAGCTCCGGAGCCTCTATCAACTCGTAGAGCATCGATAGTTAACCCTCCGGGGTGTCGGAGCTTAGTAGCTCCGGCAGTGACATTTGCCAACACTCAGTTTGTTGGCAGCAGACTCTATTTACGGGTTCTTCTCACCATCTTTTATTCAGCGTCGACGGCTGGCCCCCTTAGGGGAGTCAGAGCTTAGTTAGCTCCGGCTTTTCTCCATCAATGTAGATTTTATTTTTCCTGCACACTTAAGTCAAGAAAAATGGTAAAATTTGTTTCTTATCTATAACTTTGTCGCGGCTTATGACTCTCAAGAAGATTTTAAGTCAAACGCGATTCTAAATACAACCGAATGTGTTGTCTTTTCTTCTAGATCTAACTGTACACGGACCCGCCTTACTTTGGCCTGCCGGGGTGTAGGTAGAGTGGCATACTTAGGGTGCTTGACCAGGCTAAGTCGATAGCACACTCCGGCCCTAGATTGGCTTGGCGGCTTTCAGGTGAGTTGGCCATGAACAATATTTGAATCCAAAAGAATTGACAATACAACTCGAATCGTATATAAACCGGTCGAACTAAAATTTCTTGAGAATTGCACGTCTTCGTTATAGACAAGAAAGAGAAAAATAAAAATGTTGAGCCTGTACAAAATAAATGCACGTGGAATCTATTTCACATGAAAATGTCTTTCATTATAGGTCCGGGGTACAGGGGAAACAAGTACACTCTTAGGGTACGGAACCAGGCTAAGGATGTTTCGTTTCTCGTTTGACCCAGGGTAGTTAGCGACACTTTTAGTCCTCAGACTGTGACAAGCGTTGCATGAGCTTTGCGGACCTTTCGGGAAAGGTCCGGCTGCTCTCCCGGAGGAACTACCCGACTCTGTACAATGACTCTATAACATACATCTCAAGTTACTCAAGACTCACCTCCGTGGTATTAAGTGTAGAACTTACGGAGGTGCTCGATGTTCCAAGGATTTGGGAGAGGTGTCCCATCCTCGGTAGCCAAGCGAACGCTTCCGGGACGAGATACTTTAATCACTCGGAAGGGCCCCTCCCAGCCGGGGGAGAGTTTGTTTAACCCTTCTCTGGATTGTATTCTCCGTAGCACCAGATCGCCTTCTTCAAGCTGTCGGTTGTGTACATGCCGCTGGTGATAACGCCGTAGGGCTTGACGATATCGGGCATTCCGAACAGCTGCTTGGCACCTTCCCTCCTCAAGGAGGTCTAGGTCTTCACGCTGGAGCTGGTCCTGCGCGGCTTCGTCGAAGGTCCGGACCCGGAGTGAACCAAGGTGATTTCCGGAGGAAGGATTCTTAAGCTCCGTACACCAGAAAGAAGGGTGTCTCTCCGGTTGACCGGTTTGGAGATGTCCTGTTGGCCCATAGAGTGGGCGGAAGCTCTTCGATCCAGTTGGCTCCATGTTTTTTCAAGCGCTCATAAGTGCGCATTTTAAGTCCTTTAAGGATTCCAGCATTTGCTCTCTCGGCTTGGCCATTGCTGGCTGGATGAGCTACGGAGGCGTAGCAAACTTGTATGCCGAGATCTTCGCAATATCCTTGGAATGCGGAGCTTGTGAATTGGGTCCCATTATCAGTGATGATTTTGTTTGGGACTCCAAATCTGCATACAATGGACTGCAGAAAGTTGATAGCAGATTGCTTGTTGATTGTCACAACTGGAGTTGCTTCCGGCCACTTGGTGAACTTGTCAATGGCGACGTACAGGAACTTGTAACCTCCGACGGCTCTTGGGAAAGGTCCCAAGATGTCCATCCCCAACACAGCGAAGGGCCATGTAGGAGGTATCATTTGCAAGAGCTGAGCCAGAGTGTGAATTTGCTTTGCATGAAATTGACATGCTTTGCATTTTTTCACCAGCTCAGTTGCATCCTGGAGTGCTGTAGGCCAGTAGAAGCCATGCCGAAAGGCTTTACCAACCAGCGTGCGGGAAGACGCGTGGTTCCCACACTCGCCTCCATGGATTTCTGCGAGGAGCTCGCAGCCTTCTTCCCTTGTGATGCACCGCATTAGGATGCCGATGGCACCGCGCCGGTAGAGATCCCCTTCTACCAGCGTGTATCTTTTAGCCAATCTGACTACCCGGTCAGCAGATACATCATCGTCAGGAAGGATGTTGTCTTTCAAGTAGTTCCGGATCTCCGAGATCCATGCATCGGAACTAACTTGAGCATTTGAGTCTTGCTTGCTGGGTTGCTCGGAGCTTCCGGCAGCACCTACGACCCTTGATGGCTGCCATGGTAACAGGGCCATCGGGACCGTCAGCTTCGGGATGCTGATCTTGCCCCCTTTGCTCAGTTCGGCAGGCTAAGCTGTGGGTTTCGACAATCTCCGGACAAAAGTTCCAGCAGGAGCCGGAGCTCCGGTTGACGCTTTCGTCGAGAGTTCGTCGGCTTCAGCGTTGTGGGCACGTTGAACATGATGGAGGTCTAGGACTTCAAAATCCTTCTGAAGCCTCTGGACTTCAAGGAGGTATGCATCTAACTGGAGATTATTGCAGGAGCATTCACCCTTCACCTGCTTAATGATGAGCTGTGAATCTCCCTTGACCAGCAATTGCTTGACACCATATGACAGTGCCACCTTTAGTCCGTAGATGAGTGCTTCATACTCCGCCATGTTGTTGGTTGCCTTGAAATCAAGGTGTACCATGTATTTCACCTTCTCCCCAGTCGGTGCAAGGAGAAGGATTCCAGCTCCGGCCCCCTGCTTCTGCATGGAGCCATCAAAATAGAGGGTCCAGTGAGGCTCGGTGAAGGTTGGAGCTTGATACTCCGTCTTCTGCTCACTGGGGCCCCCAGGGTTTGATGGAGAGGGAGTCCATTCTGCCACAAAATCTGCCAATGCTTGACTCTTGACTGCTTGCCTTGAAATAAATTCAAGATCAAATTCAGCCAATTCTGCTTCCCACTTTGCAATATTCCTAGTTAAATTGGGATTACGCAAAATTGCTCGAAGTGGGTAAGAGGACACCACTGAGACTTTGTGAGCTTGGAAGTAATGGTGAAGCTTCCTGGAGGCAATAAGAACTGCATAGAGCAGCTTATGCACCTCTAGGTATCGAGTCTTGGCATCATGTAGTACTTCACTAATGAAGTACACTGGGCGCTGAATGGTCCAGACCCTCTTGGAGGGGTCCGGAGCTTCCTCTTCACTGACCCGGATCCTCTCGGAGGAATCCGGATTTTCTTCAGAGACCTCCGGGTTCTGGCTGGAGGAGCCCGGAGCTTCCTCAGAAATGACCTGGACCCTCCCTAAGGGGTCTAGGCTTCCTGAAGCGACTTCTTGTGGATTCGAATATGGGAGCTGGGACCCAGACTCGCTTTCAGGAACCTCCGGACCCTCTCGAAGGGGTCTGGATTCCTGAGTATGGGGTAGTTCTGGTCTCTCTGCAACCAGAACCATGCTGACGACTTCGTCAGTAGCTGAAATATAAAGCAATAAAGGCTCACCAGGGTTCGGAGCTACCAGGATTGGTAGGGTGGTGAGGAACTGTTTCAGCTCCTAGAATGCCTTTTCTGCTTCTTCGGACCATTGGAATGGTCCGGACTTCCTCAATAACTTGAAGAAGGGGAGTGCCCGTTCCGCCAGTCTTGAGATGAACCGGCTGAGGGCTGCTAGACATCCAGTTAATTTTTGGACGTCCTTGATGCGGGTTGGTGGCCGCATGTCTTCAATGGCCTTAATCTTCGCCGGATTAGCTTCTATGCCCCGGTGACTTACCAGGAAACCAAGAAGTTTTCCGGAGCTAACCCCGAAGACACACTTGTCTGGGTTTAGCTTTGTGCGGGTGGCCCGCAGCTTGTCGAAGACTGCCTGCAAGGTGTCAAGGAGTGACTCCTTGTTCCTGACCTTGACCACGATGTCATCGACGTACACTTCCTCTATGTCTCTAATAAGTTCTTCAAAAGTTTTGTACATAGCTCGTACAAAAGTTGAAGCTGCATTCTTGAGACCAAAGGGCATGGCTGTGTAACAATACAATCCATCTACTGTGATGAATGAAGTATGCTCTTCATCTTCCCTAGACATCCAGATTTGATGATATCCGGAATATGCACCTAGGAAACACAGTAATTCACACCCGGAGGTGGAATCCACTATTTGATCTATTCTAGGTAGTGGGAATGGATATTTTGGACATGCCTTATTTAGTGTGGTGTAGTCGATGCACATCCGAAGCTTCCCGCCGGCCTTGGGCACAACGACTGGGTTTGCCAACCATTTGGGATGGAAGACTTCTCGGATGAATCCAGCTTCGAGCAACTTCTTTACTTCCTGTCGGATGAAGTTTTGTCGCTCTAAGGATTGCTTCCGAGGCTCCTGATGCACAGGACGAGCATCAGGGTAGATCTTCAGATTGTGCTCAATCACTTCCCTGGGGATCCAAGGAATTTGTGACGGTTGCCAAGCAAACACGTCGAACGTTAGCCCGGAGGAAAGTGATGAGTGCGAGTTCCTATTTGTCGTTCAATCCTCCCGATATACGGGTGGTTTGAGCGGCATAAGAACTAATTTGGACGACTTTGACGGGAATGTCGGTGTCGCCGCTTGGCTGCACTCGAGGTGCAGAAGTCGAGCCTCGTTGGCGAATGCTCGGGGGTTTTGGAGCTTGCTCCTGCTTGGAGTCCTCCTCTTGTGCCGTGGTGAGCGCATGGAGTTCTTCCAGTGCAGTTACTCCGGCAGTGCGATCTCCGCGGATCCGGAGAACACCTACTGGCGTCGGCATCTTCAACACCAGATAGCCATAATGTGCAGCCGCCATGAATTTGTACCGGGCAGGTCTACCCAAGATGGCATTGAAGGGTAAGTTGATCTGAGCGACGTCGAAGACCAACTTCTCGGTGCGGTACTTCTCCCGTGTCCCGAAGGTAACAGGGCGAGTAATAGCTCCGAGTGGGGTGATGGCCCCCGGACCTACTCCGGAGAAAGGTCGAGAGGGGTGGAGATCCGAAGGCCGGAGCTGAATCTTAGTGAAAGCTTCGAAGATGATGAGGTTAAGCCCCGAACCTCCGTCTACCATGACGTGGTGGAGCTGGATGTTGTTGATGGTAGGAGATACTATCAAGGGTAACTGTCCTGCTCCAACCATGCTCCGGGGACAATCCGAAGCATCAAAAGTGATGGCTGTGTCCATCCACTTTCGATGAGGTTCCGGCCTGACTGTAGGAGCTACAGCGGCCATATCCCGACGCATAGTCTTGATGACGCGACGGGAGGTGATATCCCATGATCCACCGAAAATGGTGTTCATGGTCTTCCGACGCTCGTTGTCAGAGACGTCAGAATCATCGTCGACTGAGGTGTAGACGGCCTTCAGGACCTTTTTGGGATCCTAAAACCCTAACTCCTCTTCAGCCGAAGCTTCGTCGACCTTTTGCTTTCCTTCCCTCTGCCGGAAAGGAGATTCTTCCCGGCGCTTGTTGTAACGCTCGGCAAGGTTTTGGACCTCCCGACAGTCTTCCAAACTGTGGCTGCCCGTCTTGTGAATGGGACACCACACTTTGGGTTTGCCACCGTCTTCAGAAGACGGTCGAGGTTGCTTCTCGGGACGTGGCCCCCGGCCACCCGGAGCTGCAGCAGCTGCAACGTTGGATGTGCCGGCCGACGACTTCTTCTTGCCGTTGGTCTTCTTTTTCTTCTTGCCACTCCCGGAGGTAGCGACTTCTTCTTTGGAGGGTTTCTTGTGACCCTCCGAGGTTGGTTTGGAGTGCATCTCACGGCCCTCCGCAGCTCGGGCACATTTGTCAGCCAAGCTGAAGAGTTCCGTGACACTGGTGATCTCCTTGATCGCCAGTTTCTCCAACATCTTCTTGTCCCGTACGCCCTGTCTGAATGCCACAATGACCGAGGCGCTAGAGATAGAAGGGATAGTGCTTCGTACCTGAGAGAACCTCTGGATGAATGACCGCAAGGATTCTCCCCCTTTTTGCACGACCGCAAAAAGATCCAGTTCAGTGCCTGGCCGGGTGTATGAACTCCCGAAGTTGGCAGTGAACTGATGGCACAGCTCCTCCCAACTGTTGATAGAGTTGGGTGGAAGGCTCATAAACCAGGACTTGGCAGTCCCAGTTAAGGCCACTGGAAAGTAATTGGCCATCACGGCCTCGTTTCCTCCGGCTGCTAAGATTGCAGTGGAGTATATCTGAAGAAATTCAGCGGGATTGACAGTCCCGTCGAATTTTTCCGGCAGGTGAGGCCGGAACTTCTGTGGCCATCTAACCATGCGCAGATGCATGGCCAAGGCTGAACAGCCTCCTCCTACTCCTTCAGGAGTAGAAAGATCCTGAGCTTCCCGTCTTTCACGGGCACGCTCAATATGGACTCGGCCGTCCTGCTGGCGGTATCGGCGATCAAGCTCCGCCCGGAGGTCGTGAGTCGAAAGCCTGGATACCGTATGAGTGCGTCGTGCCCTGGAGGGCAACGACGTCACTTGTTGTGACACAGCATGTTTCCTGCTATTGGAGACATGTGGACCAAGTCTTCCAGACAAAGTCCGCCGCTGCGATGGGGCTCTTCGTGAAGGAGGAGGGCCCTGGTTGCTGAGGCGTTCGGCTGCTGCTGCAACCAAATGCTCCACATCGGCCCTCCACTACTCCAGTGCATCTCGGGATGCATCCGGAGGTGGCGGGCGTTGGAGAAGAGCACGCACTGCATGAAGCGCGTGTTCCGGGTTGTCATGATTTGCCGACGCAGTAATTGATGCCGGCGCACCATCACGCTGCCCAGCACGATTTGCTGGAGGAGACGGTACTGGTGGAAGTGTGACTCCTGCTGGTGCTGAGGCTCCTGCCGGTGGCTGCCTATTGGAGGGATTGCCACCAACAGCCTGAGCAGCAGGTTGGCCGTTGGATGATCCAGCAGCAGAGTTCACCATTCTCAAAATCTCAGGCGCCCCTACTTGGCGCGCCAACTGTCGGTGGTTTGGAACCGGCAGATCTCCCTACACTACTAAAGTGATAGGGGAGTTTGATGTTCGGTGTGGGCGCGCGGAGATTCAAGAAGGTGAATAAGAATTGACACAGGAGACACAAGGATTTACGTGGTTCGGGCCGCCTGAGCGTAATACCCTACTCCACGGGTGTGTTGGTGTTGTATTAGCAGTATGAGCTTGTGATGAGCGTATGAGGCACGTGTGTCGATGTGTCTCGTCGGCCTGTCCTTTTATAGTACAAGGGCAGGCCGTTACAGGTTAGCCTGGCCCGACATGTGGCCCCGACGGTTACTAGTATTGATACACGTTTAATTGCTCTTAATGATCCTGTAACGGGCTTTGACAGCACCGTTACTGGTGTTAAGATTGTCTGTTTAAGTGTCATTAATATGGCATTAATGACACTTAATCGGGTCTTGAAGTCCTTGGTTCTCCTTTGAAGATCCGGAGCCGTTGCGGGTTCTTCCGGAGGTTAGAAGCTGAAGATCCGACGATCGAACACGTGGCAGCTCTGGAGCTTGCTGTGGGAAACAGGTAGCTCCGGGACTACCCGACACGTGTCAGGTCCGTAGCTTCTCTCGGTCAGGGGCTAAGTCCGGGGGTGCCATTTCGGTACATGGTCCGGAGCTTCCCTCTTGTGAGCGGTAGCTCCGGTTTGGTAGTACACGTGGCGACCCAGGGATTAACCATGTTGGAGAAGCAGGTCCGGTTATGTCTGACATGTGGGCCTTCGAGGGTCTTCAAACCAAGTAGATGATTTTCCTTTGAAATCTTTATAACCTCAAGGGGTGTACGGTTTCTAGGATACCGACAAATATCTTATCTTGCATTGTAACACACTCATTTTCATCCATCATGCATTACATACATTCTTAAACATGCTTAACATTAATCCACATAAAAAGGAATAAGTTTAAAATGAATTTAGAGTAAACCGCACTTAAGAATTCTGAGAAGTGCAGACTAGTCCGTTTTTGGTGCGGACTAGTCCGATTTCTCTCTGACCTTTGTTAGACTTGTCTGTTTTGCTGCGGACTAGTCTGTTTTTGCCTTGGACAATTTCGGACTTGTTTGGTCCATTGCGGACTAGTTCGGTATCCCAGTTCCTTGGAAAATTTTCTAAGTCCTTGGACTTGTGCGGACTTGTCCGTTTTTCCTCTGACTAAATTGGACTTGTCCTTTTTGGCCAGACTTGTCCGATTTTTCTCTGACCAAGTTCGGACTTGATCGATATAGTCCGGACTTGTCCGATATCTCACTGTCTAACTTCGAATTAGTCCGGCCCTTTTCGGACTTGTCCAGTAAATCACAATTTTGAGTTTATCTTTTGTTTCATGATTTGTTTTTGAGTTTTACCTTAAGTGGGCCTAAGGATGTCATGTCTAACTCTTTTTGGAGCCCATGTGGGACCCCACACTGGCCTCAACCCTCCCCAAACTCGAATTTCATCAAACCCTAGCCTCCACCTCTATATAAACAACCCCACCCCTTGACTTAACATCTTTTTGCCTCAATTGAAAGTCCACCCAAACCCTTGTTCGTGGATATCCACCATCAAGGAGGGAGAAGGAGATTCTTAGCAAGAACAAGAAGAGGAGGAAACGAAAGAGGATCGAGATCTCCATCAAGTTTCGTTCTGCATCAACAATCTGCCATCAAGATCTTCATCAACCCTAGATCTTCAAGATCCAAGTGTTGCCTCCAAAACTATTGATTCTTTGGAGTTCTAAACACCTGTTATACCTTCTACTTCCCTTTTCTCATGTGAATTCAACCCCGTTTCTCCAAATTCAAGTCGATCTAGAAAACCCTAGTTCGTTGTTCATGCGAAGGGTGGACTAGTCCGGTCCCCTGCGGACTAGTCTGATTTTGCGATCTGTTTCCTATTGAATTAACTCTAAATCGATTTGAATCAACTCCAAACCTATGTAGACTTGTTAATGACCATTGTAATTGATTAGTAAATGTTATTAACAACTCATTAATAAGTTTTACTTCATAATTGCATTAATCGTGCATATCATGACATATTGTGTAATATATGTGTACCTATTGATTGCGATTCTTGTCTTGTATGTTATTGTGCGGATTAGATGGATTTGCGCTAGAGAGTGCCAAGGAGGACCTCCAACACCAATAATTTGAAGTCTTTGATCCAAACCAAGCCCAAGAGCAAGACAAGTGTCCTTGAACATATTGATCCCGTTTTGACAATAAATGCTTTGTTTGCAAAATTGCATGCTTGTGTAAGTTTGATGAGAATCCTATGGTAGGAAGTTTACTAGCTTTGTTAACCACCCTTGTCACCTGGAATTCATGGTAGAGAGTCGGGAAGGGCTTTTTGCCTTTTTGCTACGCTTAATTATTTGGGATGGGAGAAAAATTATACTATTTAATTATGCATTAATGAGATTGTGGTTAATATGAACTGGATAATTTGACATGGTAATGGGTGATCTAAGCAAGCATGGTATGTGGATGGGTTGGAAGTTATGGTGGTTTGGCTTGCTTTAGTCTAAGGACTGGTTCATGGAGCGACCATCCAGGATTTACAGTGCCACCACGAGGCCAAGTATGGGTGCGACATAGCTGATTAATTAGGGCATTGCTAGTATTGAGCAGATCATTTGGAGCACCGGGGAAGGGGAGTCGGATTGGGTTTGGATATGGTTGGCGGGACTCCCTGGGATCCGAATGGCACAACAAGAGGGTCCTTGGTTGAAGATGTGCTCAGTTGGAGACATCACCACTGGTGAAACCTCAGTGGGTCCATATGTACTAGTAGTCCCTTTGTAAAGGCTATTTTGTGATCTCTTGGCCACACACCTAAGGAAGTGTGAGACGACATAATAGAGGTTCTAGTCACTGAAAGGTGATGAAATCACAAACACGTGGGTAAAGCGGTACAAACTCTGCAGAGTGTCTTAAAAACTATCATGATAGCCGTGCTCCCGGTTATGAGCAAGCTGGACCCTCACATGATTAGGGAAAAAACTTGGGAATTGGTTATGGTTTGGTACTGGTTATAATTAATAATATGGTTATGGCTGGTTATGGATGAATTATGGCATTGGATATGGTCAATGGTAATGGTGATGGATATGGAATATGGACTAATACTATGGTAATTATTGTGGTTTATGATGGGTTTACTTCACATACATATAATGTATTGCTTTTCAAATGTTTTAATGTACTTTTCAACACTTAGCCATTATTGTATTCGTCATTTGAATCAGCTACATGCCATACTTTTCACACTTGCTGAGTACGACATGTACTCACCCTTACAATTTCCCCACCAACAGTTGCAGGTCAGGATTGGGAGTATAACGATAATAATGCGGAGTTCTAGGTCGTGTCTGCCGTTAGCTTTGCCTGTGGTGTTGATTGGAGCTGTGCTACCCTTATGCCTTTTTGCTTAGCTGCTTAGTTGCTCATTTAGTTTATTTCTGCTGCATAGTTCAAACTTGTCATTAATATTCATTAGAGCTTGTATTTGAGATTATTCTGAGTTGTGTAATAAAAGTGCTTAATTAATCTTGTCTTGTGGTAATTATCTGTATATCGTTTGTGATTGCACTCGTGTATGTGTGTTGAACGTCCTGGGCACACGTATGCGTTCACTTGGTTCATTTTCGGAACTGGGTGTCACAAATTGGTATCAGAGCCAGGTTGACCGTAGGATGCAACCAAGATAGAATGGACACTTTAGAGCACATAGGAGCACTAAGGAATCGATGTGTTTTTGGTTGGTGTGCTATTTTCTTTGTACTGTTTGCTTGTGTTCTTAGTAGAGGATTTTGGGATGCTTTAGCATTGCCATGTACACATAAGCTAGTATAGGTGGTTGTTTAGTTTCATATCCCTTGATGCATATAGTTGGGGACATTTTCTAAATTCTTATCTCTTGCTTTTCTTCAGATGGTGAGGACTTGCAACCAGAGGGATGACAATGATGAGGAGGAGAATAATGGAGCACCTCAGAACAACAATGGACAAGTATCTACCCAGAGAGCTATCAATCTTGAGCATCTATTGGCCATGCAAAACCAGCTCATGCAGACCATGATACAAACTATGTGACAACTGCAGGCTGACAACAACAACAATCAGGCCCACATGCCTCCACCGCCAGCCTCGCCTCCTCATAACCGATTGGGAGAGTTCATGAGGACTAGGCCACCAACCTTTGCTCAAGCTGCTGACCCTATGGATGTTGATGATTGGCTCAAGGATGTGGAGAAGAAACTAGCTATTGTCCAATGCATTGACCAGGAGAAGGTGCTATTTGCGTCTCATCAACTTGTTGGAACAGCTGCCAATTGGTGGTATTCACTATCCAACGCCCATGAGAACCAGGAGAGGATTACTTGGGTCGAGTTCAAGGAGAGCTTCCATTCTCATTATGTGCCCGAGGGTGTTATGATTTTGAAGAGGCAAGAATTTGAGAACCTGAGGCAGGGAAGATCGAGTGTGGGTGAATATCTCAACAAATTCACTCAACTCTCAAGGTATGCACTGGAGGATGTCAGTCGGGACAGCAGGAAGCAATATTTGTTCATGAGAGGCTTGAACAATGAGATCCAAGTGCAATTGCTCAACTGTGACTATGCCAACTTTGAAAAGATTGTGGACAAATCAATTGTTTTGGAGAACAAAGTCCGTGAGATGGAGCAAGAAAACAAGAGTAAGGCGACATATCAAGGACAACAACAAGGAAGTAATGTGCGCCCTCGCTTTGCACCACCCAATGCGCCTTATTACAGCTCTTCTGTGTCTGCTCAGCGCCCTGGTTATGCACCGCACCCAACTTAGTTTGTGCAGCAATGTCCTGTCATGCAAGCACCTAGGCCTCCAATGCCTTTTGCACCTCATGCCAACTTTTCTGGTGCCAATGTTCAAAATCAAGTCCATCCAAATTCTAGTGCAGTTAGGAAGTGCTATACATGTGGACAAGCAGGACACTTTGCACACCAATGTCCTAAGTCAGACCTTGGTAAAGGAAGCAATGCGCCAAGACATAACCCAATACCCAATGGAGGACAGCCGCAAGAGAACCGTGGACAGCATAATTTGCTCGTGGCAACGTGAACCATGTCTCTACGGAGGATGCTCAATAAACGGATGACGTGGTGATTGGTATGTTTCTCACAAACTCCAACCTGACGACTATGTTATTTGATTCTGGAGCATCACATTCATTCATTGCATCGAAATATATTGCCAAGTATAGTTTGCCTATCTCTCATATGAAGTTTACTCTATTAGTTATGTCTCCTAGAGGAGAGATGAGGACAAATATAGTATGTCCAAAAGTTAGCCTTAGAATAAGGGGGGTAGACTTCTTTGCCAACCTCATTGTATTGGATTCTCAAGGATTGGGCATTATGCTTGGAATGGACTGGTTGAGGAAGCACAATGGAGTCATTGAATGCACCACAAAGACGGTGAAGTTGACCAATGAGGAAGGGATCACCATAGAGTTTGAAGCATCTCAACATGCACCGAAGCAATTGGAGTTGAATCACATGGATTGTGCCGCAATTGAGGAGATTCTGGTGGTGTGTGAATTTTTGGATGTGTTCCCAGATGAGTTACCAGGTATGCCACCTGATCGTGACATTGAGTTTGTTATTGATTTAATACCTGGAACTACACCTATAGCTAAGAGGCCATATAGAATGCCTCCTAAGGAATTAGCGGAGCTCAAGAAGCAGATTCAAGAGCAACTAGAGAAGGGTTTATTTGCCCAAGCTCTTCACCTTGGGGAGTGCCCGTGCTCTTTGTGGATAAGAAGGATGGGTCCCAAAGAATGTGTGTGGGTTACCGAGCTCTCAACAAGGTGACAATCAAGAACAAGTACACCTTGCCACGTATAGAAGACTTCTTTGATCAGATGAAGGGTGCTTGTGTTTTCTCCAAAATTGATTTGAGGTCGTGATACTTTCAAATGAAGATTAGACCATCAGACATACCCAAGACAACTTTCAGGACACGGTATGTATCCTATGAGTACACCGTGTTGTCTTTTGGATTGACCAATGCACGTGCATACTTTATGTACCTCATGAATAATGTATTCATGGAGTACATGGATAGGTTCGTTGTGGTATTCATTGATGGCATTATGATATACTCGAAGGATGAGAAGGAACATGAGGAACACTTGAGGCTTACATTGCAGAAATTGAGGGAGCATCAATTGAATGCCAAGTTTAGCAAGTGCCAGTTTTGGTTGAAAGAGGTGTCATTTTCGGGTCATATCATCTCAAGAGGAGGAGTATCAGTTGACCCCGAAAAGGTGAGAGACGTGTTGAAATGGGAACCCCCGCAAAATGTCAAGGAGATCAAGAGTTTTCTTGGAATGGCTGGATATTACCGTAGGTTCATTAAGGATTTCTCCGAGATAGCCAAGCCAATGACGGAATTTCTAATGAAGTGGAAAGCATTTCAATGGACTCAAGCTTGTCAAGAATGTTTTGAGGAGTTGAAGAAGAGGTTAACTACAACCCCAGTTTTGGTTTTGCAGGATGTAAGCAATAGTTTCAATATTGATTGTGATGCATCGAGACAAGGACTTGGATGTGTGCTCATGCAAGAAGGTCGAGTGGTTGCATATGCATCAAGGCAATTGAGGAAACATAAGCAGAATTACCCGACGCATGATTTGGAACTTGCAGCCGTGGTACATGCATTGAAGATTTGGAGACACTATATCCTTGGACATAGGTGTGAAATTTATACGGATCATAAGAGTCTCAAGTACATATTCACACAAACGGACCTGAATTTTATGCAACGAAGATGGTTGGAGCTTATCAAGGACTATGATGTGGGAATCAACTATCACCCAGAAGAAGCCAATGTAGTGGCCGATGCTTTGAGTCAGAAAGGAGTAAGTCACCAACTCATAGTTCGAGAATTGCCATCCGAGTTATGTAAGGAGTTTGAACGGTTGAACCTCAGTTTTGCAAATGAGATGGGGATAATGGAGTTAAACCCGACCTTGGAGCAATAAATTTGAGAGGGTCAAGCAAAGGATGAGGAAATTCAAGAAATCAAGGAAAGGACCCAAGAGGGAAGACAATTCAGATTTGATGAGGATGATCATGGTACCCTATGGCTTGGAAAAAGGATCGTCGTGCCCAACGTGAAGCATATTTGAGAGACAATATTAAAGGAGGCACATGACTCGCCATACTTAATTCATCCCTGTTGTACGAAGATGTACAAAGACTTGAAAACATGTTATTGGTGGGCTAGCATGAAAAAGTACATAGCCGAATATGTCGCGTTTTGTGATGTATGCCAGCAAGTCAAGGCGGAACACCAAAGGCCAGCTGGACTATTACAACCGTTGAAGATTCCAGAATGGAAGTGGGAAGAAATTGGAATGGACTTCATAGTTGGTTTACCGCGTACCCAGTTCGGTTATGACTCTATATGGGTAATTGTGGATCAGTTTACTAAGTCAGCTCACTTTATTCCCGTCAAGACCACCTTTAATGGGGAGAATTTGGTTGAACTATATATGGGAAGAATTGTATGTTTGCATGGAGTTCCAAAGAGGATAGTGTCGGATAGAGGTTCTCAATTTACCTCCAGGTTCTGGCAAAAATTGCATGAAGCTTTGGGTACAAGGTTGAATTTTAGCTCAGCATATCACCCTCAAATGGATGGACAAACTGAGAGGACCAATCAGATTTTAGAGGACATGTTAAGAGCTTGTGCTTTAATGCATGGAAGAAGTTGGGACAAGAGCTTGCCGTATGCGGAATTCTCATATAACAATAGTTATCAAGCAAGTTTGAAGATGTCACCATATGGAGCACTATATGGGAGGAAGTGTAGAACACCTTCGTTCTGGAATGAGACATGAGAAAATCAAGTGTTTGGACCCGACATGCTGCAGGAAGCTGAAAAACAAGTCCAAGTTATTCGTGAAAACTTGAGGGCTGCTCAATCATGGCAAAAAGGCTATGCAGACAATAGGATAAGAAAATTAGCCTTTGAAGTGGGAGATTTTTTCTACCTCCAGGTGTCACCAATGAGAGGTCATAATAGGTTTAATATAAGAGGCAAGCTAGCACCTCGATACATTAGGCCATTCAATATTTTGGACAAAAGAGGAGAAGTATCATATAAGTTGGAGATGCCAGCTCCCTTGTCTGATGTTCATGATGTCTTTCATGTTTCACAGCTCAAGAAGTGCTTGAGAGTATCGGAAGAACGAGTGCCAATGGAACAATTAGAGCTAGAGGAAGATTTGACTTATGCCGAGCAACTGGTCAGAATCTTAGAAACCAAGGAGAGAGTCACAAGAAACAAGGTGATCAGATGGTGTAAAGTTCAATGGAAGCATCATATAGAATCGGAAGCAACTTGGGAGCTGGAGGATGATCTCAAGAAAAAATTTCCCTATCTCTTCTCTTCCGCATCGAATATCGAGGTCGAGATTCATTTTAAGGGGGTAGGTTTGTATTACCCTCATTTTCATCAATCATGCATTGCATACATTCTTAAACATTCTTAGCATTAATCCACATAAAAAGGAATAAGTTTAAAATGAATTTAGAGTAAAACTGCACTTAAGAATTCTGGGAAGTGCGGACTAGTCCATTTTTTGTGCGGGCTAGTCCGATTTCTCTCTGACCCTCGTTGGACTTGTCCGTTTTGCTGCGGACTAGTCTGTTTTTGCCTCTGGACAATTTTGGATTTGTCCGGTCCATTGCGGACTAGTCCGTTATCCCAGTTCCTTGGAAATTTTTCTAAGTCCCTAGATTTGTCTGGACTTGTCCGGTATTCCAGCGGACTTGTCCATTTTTCCTCTGACTAAAATCGAACTTGGTTGGTTTTGGCCAGACTTGTCCGATGTCTCTCTGACCATGTTCGGACTTGTCCGATATAGTAAGGACTTGTTCGGACTAGTCCGACCCTTTTCGGACTTGTCCAGTAAATCGCGATTCCGAGTTGATCTTTTGTTTCATGATTTGTTTTTGGGTTTTACCTTAAGTGGGCCTAAGGACGTCGTGTCTAACTCTTTTTGGAGCCCATGTGGGACCCCACACCGGCCTCAACCCTCCACAAACTCGAATTCTATCAAACCCTAGCCTCCACCTCTATATAAACAACCCCACCCCTTGACTTAACATCCTTTTGCCTCAATTGAAAGTCCACCCAAACCCTAGTTCGTGGAGAGCCACCATCATGGAGGGAGAAAGAGATCCCGAGCAAGAGGAAGAATAGGAGGAAATGAAAGAGGATCAAGATCTCTATCAAGTTTCGTTCTTCATCAACAATCCACCATCAAGATCTTCATCAACCCTAGATCTTCAAGATCCAAGAGTTGCCTCCAAAACTCTTGATTCTTTGGAGTTCTAAACACCTGGTATACCTTCTACTTCCCTTTTCTCACGTAAATTCAACCCCGTTTCTCCAAATTCACGTCGATCTAGAAACCCCTAGTTCACATTTCCTACGAAGGGCGGACTAGTCCGATTTTGCGATCTATTTCCTTTTGAATTAACTCTAAATCGATTTGAATCAACTCCAAACCTGTGTAGACTTGTTAATGACCATTGTAATTGTTTAGTAAACGTTATTAACAACTCATTAACAAGTTTTACTTCATAATTGCATTAATCATGCATATCATGACATATTGAGTAATATATGTGCACTTATTGATTGTGATTCTTGTCTTGTATGTTATTGTGTGGATTAGACGGATTTGCACTAGAGAGTGCCGCGGAAGACCTCCAGCACCAAGAATTTGAAGTCTTTGATCCAAACCAAGCCCAAGAGCAAGGCAAGTATCCTTGAACATATTGATCCTGTTTTGACAATAAATGCTTTGTTTGCAAAACTGCATGCTTGTGTCAATTTGATGGGAATCCTGTGGTAGGAAGTTTACTAGCTTTGTTAACCACCCTTTTCACCTGGAATTCATGGTAGAGAGTCGGGATGGGCTTTTTGCCTTTTTGCTACGCTTAATTAATTGGGATGAGAGAACAATTATACTATTTAATTATGCATTAATGAGATTATGGTTAATATGAACTGGATAATTTGACATGGTAATGGGTGATCTAAGCAAGCATGATATGTGGATGGGTTAGAAGTTATGGTGGTTTGACTTGCTTTAGATATAAGGGCATTTCTAGTATTGAGTGGATCATTTGGTGCAACAGAGAAGGGGAGTCGGATTGGATTTGGATATGGTTGGCGGGACTCCCTGGGATCCGAATGGCACAAGAGGGGGCCCTTAGTTGAAGATGTGCTCAGTTGGAGACATCGCCACCAGTTAAACCTCAGTGGGTCCGTACATACTAGTAGTCCCTTTGTAAAGGCTATTTTGTGATCTCTTGACCACACACCTAAGGAATTGTGATACGACATAATAGAGGTTCTAGTCACTGAAAGGTGATGAAATCACAAACATGTGGGTAAAGCGGTACAAACTCTGCAGAGTGTCTTAAAAACTATCATGGTAGCCGTGCTCCCGGTTATGAGCAACTTGGACCCTCACATGATTAGGAACAAAAATTGGGAATTGGTTATGGTTTGGTACTGGTTATGGTTAATAATATGGTTATGGCCGGTTATAGATTGAACTGTGGCATTGAATATGGTCAATGGTAATGGTGATGGATATGGAATATGGACTTATACTATGATAGTTATTATGGTTTATGATGGGTTTACTTCACCTACATATAATGTATTACTTTTCAAATGTTTTAATGTACTTTTTAGCACTTAGTCATTATTGTATTCATCATTTGAATCAGCTACATGTCATACTTCCCACACTTGCTGAGTACGACATGTACTCACCCTTGCAATTCCCCCACCAACAGTTGCAGGTCAGGATTGGGAGTATAATGATGATAATGCGGAGTTTTAGGCTGTGTCTGCCGTCAGCTTTGACTGTGGTGTTGATTGGAGTTGCGCTACCCTTATGCCTTTTTGCTTAGCTCCTTAGTTGCTTATTTAGTTTATTTCTGCTGCATTAGTTCAAACTTGTAATTAATATTCATTAGACCTTGTATTTGAGATTGTATCCAAAAACATCTAGAGGACCCGGAAGAGTCTCTCTCTAATAAGAGATGAGCAGATTCCATCTTGACTTGACGCACTGAGCGACTTGCTACAGTTACACCCGAAAGCTATATAACTATCTGGTTATGGAGTAGCGTTTGGCAGCCCCATTTGACTTATGCAATCCGGGACTCTTCGCCAATCCCAGGTCAAACAATGCAAGTATGTGTGTTATTTTGTGATCACCAATAGCACTGTGTATTCGCGATGTCTCATAGTGAGTCAGATCCAATCCCGTGTTCCTAACACGTGCCTACATTGTTGGTGCAATATCTCATATTGTTATGATCCGTGAAACATTATCATCCACCAACACATGTATCAGCTTATCTCTACATCACAGTTCCACATGATGGATAGAAGTTGAGGATCACATTTAGTACAATGTCACTTTTTATCATGTAGTTTCACTAACAATCATGTATTCATCAATACACGAAATTCCAAAGTCATGGAACATATCACTAAACATGCAAGTCATAAATGTTGACATGATGTCATCATCCTATAATTACCAATAAGGTACACATCATCATAAGCTCCATATCAAACTAATCAATACAACATCCTATGCCCATTGATTTTGTCTGTGCTTCATGTTTTGCTTGTGGAAGTGGTTTGGTCAACGGATCTGCTATGTTCAGGTCGGTGTGAACTCTGCATATCTTCACATCACATGGATTGATGATATCTCAAATCAGGTGACAACGCCATAGTATATGTTTGGACTTTTGGTGCGACCTCGACTCCTTTGCTTGTGCGATTGTACCACTATTATCACAATAGAGATCAATCGGACTGGAGCAACTAGGGACCATGTCTAATTAAGAAACAATTTTTTGATCCATACAACTTCCTTTGCAACTTCTGAGGCTGTAATGTACTTGACTTCTATTGTTGAGTCTGCAACTATATCTTGCTTAGAATTCTTCCAGCTTACTGCCCCACCGTTGATATAGAAGATATATCCTGACTATGATTTGCTATCGTCCTTGTCCGTTTGGAAACTAGTATCGGTCTAACAATTTACAATTAGCTCTTCCAAACCTCCATAGACTAGGGACATATCCTTAGTTCTTCACATGTACATAAGGATATTCTTAATTGCTACACAAGTGACCATCACTTGGGTTTGATTGGTACCTGCTTGTAACACTTAGAGCGTACGAGACATCTGGCGTGTAGACAACATGGCATACATGATAGATCCAATAGCCGAAGCATATAGGATTCTACTCATCCTTTCTTTCTCATCAGGTGACATGGCACACTGATTCTTGCTTAAGGATATGCCATGTGACATAGGTATAAATCCTTTCTTGGAGTTATTCATGTTGAACCTATTCAACACCTTGTCAATATACATACTTTGGCTTAATCCTATTAAACGTTTAGATATATCTCTATAGATCTTTATGCCTAGAATGTAGGATGTCTCTCCAAGGTCCTGCATAGAGAAACTTTCATTGAAGCCTTTACATCCTCCATAGACGGGATACCATTCTCGATCAGTAGTATGTCATCCACATACAAGATCAGAAAATATGAGTGCACTCCCACTATTATTCTTGTACACACAAGGCTCTTCTACATTTTTTGAGAAGCCAAACGATTTGACCACCTCATCAAAACGAAGATTCCAACTTCGAAATGCTTGTTTTAGCCCGTATAAAAACTTCCTAAGTCTACATACTTTTCAAGTATTTTGTTGGTCTACAAAACCTTCAGGTTGTGTCATATACACATCCTCACTTAGGTTTCCGTTAAGGAAAACCGTTTTGATATCCATTTGCCATATTTAGTAATCATAGTATGTGACAGTCGCTAGAAGGATCCGAATAGACTTCAACATTGTGACAGGCAAAAATGTTTCATCATAATCAACATCTTGAATTTAATGGAAACTTTTCCCTACTAGTCGTGCTTTATAGATGTGAACCTTTACATCAACGTTTATCTTTTTTCTTGAAAATCCATTTACACTCAATTGGTCTCACACTATTGGGTGGATTAATCAGATTCCAAACCTGATTTTCTTTCATTGATTCCAATTCAGATCGCATGGCCTCAAGCATCTCTCAGATTCTGGTCCCATCATTGCCTCCCTATAAGTGTTCAACTCATTATTGTCGAACAACAATATGTCACGTTGTCCCGTGGTAAGTAACGTGTACTTCACTATTGGACGACGAGGCTGTATAGATCTTCGTGGTTGAGGTTCAACATTTTGATTAGTGACCATCACTAGCTCATCGTGTTGTGCCTCATCAGTGAAGACTGGAACATCTTCATGTGCTTCTAGAAGTTCTTCAAGTTGCACTGTGCTCCCACTGACTTCTTTCAAGAGAAACTCTTTCTCAAGAAACACCGCATTTCGAGCAACAAACACTTTGTTATCTTGTCAGTTATAAAATTGGTATCTTTTGGTATTCCTTGGATACCCCAGAAAGGCACACTTATCAAATCTAGGCTCAAGCTTAGTTGGCGTCAAAGACTTCACATAAGCATCACAACCCCAAATCTTTAAGAATGACAAAATGGGACGCTTCCCATTCCATATCTCGTATGACGTTCTCTCCACGGATTTAGGTGGAACACTGTTTAGTGTGAATGTAGCCACCTCTAGCGCATAACCCCAAATGTACAATGGAAGATTTGCATGACTCATGATCGATCTCACCATGTGCAACATGGTCTGATTTCTCCACTCAGGCACACCATTCCATTGTAGTGTTCCAGGCAGATTAAGCTGTAGAACAATTCCACAACATTTCATATGATCGCTAAAACTCTTGGCTCAAATATTCCCCACCACGATCAGATCGCGGGAATTTAATTGTCTTGCTAATGTGATTTTGTACTTTATTTCGAAATTCCTTAAACCTCTCAAAGGACTTTGCCTTATTTTTCATTAAATAGATATAACCATATCTACTTAAATTATCGGTAAAGGTAATGAAATACTGATAACCACCTCTTGCGACTGAGTTCATTGGACCACATACATCGGTATGTATTAATCCCAACAACTTACTTTCTCTCTCACTTTGTCCAATAAAGGGATCCCTAGTAATTTTACCAAGAAGGCATCATTGGCATGCCTCAATTGATTCATAATCAAAGGAGTCGAGAAAACCATCTTTATGGAGTTCCTCTATGCATTTCTTGCCTATGTGGCCTAAACGACAGTGCCACACATATGTCGGATTTGAGTCATTAGCGCACATTTTCTTGGCATTCACATTATTGATTCAGAACTCTCTAGATCAAGAACATAGTCCATTCACAGCGGGGCAAATACCATAATACATCCCATTCATAAAAATAGAACAACATTTATTTTTATTATGAAATCATAGCCTTCTTCTTCCAAACATGAAGAAAAAAATAATGTTCCTATTGAGTGCAAGAACACAATAATAATTATTTAATTCTAGCACCAATCCAGAGGGTAATATGAGTGGGTAAACGCCAATGGCCAATGCAGCAACCTTTGCTCCATTTCCAACACGTATGTCCATATTGTCTCTTGCGAACCGTCTAATTCTTTTAAGTGCCTGCAACGATTTGCAAGTGTGAATCATAGCACCAATATCAAATACCTATGTTTCATTAGAGAAAGTTGCAAGATTAATTTTAAGAATGTTAATACCTTGAGGAGAGGTCTTACCTCTTTTTTTATTTCTTCTAAGTACTTCTCACAATTCCTTGACCAATGTCTACTAGCATTGCAATGCCAACAGACATCGTCAGGAGAGGGGTCGACCTTTTTCTTGACCTTAGACACATGTCCGGAAGTCTTACTTTCAATGGTCTTAGTCTTGGCCGAGCGCTTACGCTTTTTACCCTTCTGTACCATCATCACATGACTAGGAGCCTTCCTAAGACTCACCTCTGCTGTCATTAGCATCCCATGCAGTTCCGTTGGTGTCTGTCACAAATCATTCATGTGATAGTTCAGTGTGATAGGCTCTAAATTAGCTGGCAGAGACTGCAGTATAACATCAACGACAAGCTCCTCGTTGAGTGGAAAATCCCGTCTCTGCAAGCTCTCAATGTAACCAATCATTTTGATTACATGAGGATTAAGTAGAGCGCCTTCAGCAAGATTGCAACCAAACATGGCCTTTGAGGTGTTAAACCTGTCAATCCTCGCTTGGTTCTCGAACATGCCACACAATCTCACGATCATATCGTGTGGATTGGTGTTCGCATATTGCTTCTGCAGCTCAGAGTTCATGCAAGCAAGCATCAGACATTGCACATCCACTGCATCATCGATTTGCTTCACATAAGCACGATATACATTGGAGTTGTGTCTGACAACCCGAGGCTCATCAGGGTAAGATGTATTGAGAACGTACTTTTTCTTTTTTGATCTGAGAACAATTCTCAGATTTTGGTTCCAATCAATAAAATAAGTTACATTTAGCTTTTATTTGTCTAGGATTGATTGCAGATTAAAATTAGAGAACCTCGACATTTTCTACAATCACAAAGATATGTAATAGTGAGCACTAGTTTCATTAAAACAATTTTAACAAAAACTCCAATATGTTTTGCTAACGTCCCTCCGATGTTGCATAGTGAAACAAGATCCAACATTTTTTATAAAACTAGTGAGCTTTGGCATCATCGCTAGCATCATAGCCAACAAGGTAGGCAACCTTTGCCAATGACATCCTATGCGACTCTTGTTCGTTGGGTGGCATTCTATGTCCAGCTCCCAACGTCTATGCCCCAGAGCCCAAGTCCGACTTGATAGCTCCGTCAAGCAAACCAATACAATGCTGTGATGTTGGACACCACCCTATAGGCTAAGGTAGAAAATGACACCCTGCTTTGGCTGACCCATCATCAACTAACATGACCTAATAGGTGCAGCTATTGGAACAACATAAATAAACTTAAATTTTCAGATATTTTTCACATTCATCACAGATAGTGCATAAATATGAGTATCACGAATAATCAAATTATTGTGAAAGCATGTCCTTTCTTCATCGAGAATCAGCACATGATGACATCCACAACGTAGCTGTCTACTCCTTAGATGTCACCGCTCGTTCGTCTGCTGGTAGTCGTGTCGTCTCGCGCTCGCCTTATGTCGATGAATTACATCGTTTAATTGACTCTTAAACACTAATAATAATTAAAATAAATAAAATTATATCACATGTGCACTCAATAGATAGCACACAGGCCGAATACAATATGTGAACAGCCTCAACCCGGCTGTAGTTAACTTGTGTCACACAGGACACATAAATAATTAAATGGATCATCTCACGTGATTTTAAGGTTATACTATCACATGATTCTCTGCAAAAACAAGTTAGATGTTTCTATTGAATGCATGTGACATGTATTTTCGCAGAACACACGTTTAGCCCCGTCAGCATGTGACGGATGGAACAGACTGCTCACATGCAGTTACATGCTAACAGGCATGACATTTCAAATGATATAGTAGTTCACTTCGTGCATCAAACTAATTTACTCAACGCACTCGCAACCTCGTGGTCAGCTGCATAACGCTTACGCACCATCATGAAGACGGTCATTTAGCCAGTCACTTAATGAGGAAAAAAATGGAATAAAACAAGGTGATTTACAAGTAATGCTATACATCAAAACAATCCTTTCTACAGCCAAACACTCAATTTTAATCTAGAGAAAAAACATCCCAAGCACGCTCTAATGCCACTGAAGGGGAATATGCGGGATGCTACTCGTTAGCACACAACAAAATTAATCGCATAAAATAGGAACGTTTGGATGTGGATGATCATAGATATACCTTCTCGTCAAGCGGTGTAGCGGAAGACTCATAGCCGATTGGGAGGTATTTCCGGCCTGGCGAAGTGCCCAACACAACAAGACCTCTATGAACGTCCACACGTACGGAAAGACGAATCCGCACCGGAACATGCTAGCGTTCCGTAAGACGGATACGGAATCCGCGGTCAATCTTTGATGCGAAAGGAGACGTGGAGCAGACCCTCCTCGCAGCAGCAACCTCACGTGTCTCACGCATGAGGGGCAGCAGTTTGTATTCGGCTGCTGCTGTGGTAGAGGCTCTCCTAGAATTAGGCTCAATGGGCAAGCATCTATTATCTATAGAGTAAATAATGGGTTTTTCCACATGGGCCTTTGTTCAACTTCTTAGGCGGACCTAACAATATGTTGGTTGGTGTGCTTGTAGCAACCAAATTTAAGACAGAAATATTTGTCAAAATAAAATATATTTTTGCATCAATCTGATGTACAAGATTCAATGTCGTATGGTTCTATTGCGCTTTGGCACTTAAGTTCTATGTATGATTATTATGCTGAATACTACAAGATACTTCACGCAATTGATCAGATCCAAAAGGATGTTTATATGATGGTTCCTCAATAGAAGTTCATCATGTTCTCGGCCTGAATTATACATGTAACCGAGTTCAATTTAAGTTTGGTAAATACTTGCATGATATTCATGCTATAGAACCCTATCAAAGAGTTGGGTAGAAATTTTATCCATCTTTTGTACTCATATAAGATTTTTTTTTACTAAAATGCAACTTTGACACATAATGCAGACAACATTTAGCACTCCTTGATGCAAATGAAGTCCTAAGACTAAGATGACCAGATGTAAGTTACTCCTTGATGCAACATCTTATGCTATTTGTATCCGATCATGAGAGCTTCCCTTAAAGCACTCAGATTTTCTCCATGAGATACTCCATGGATATGATGACCTATGATGTACAAGACTTTACACTTGATTTGAATGATTGATGATTGCCTCCCCATGTAGAGTATGCATAATAACAATCACTACAGGAAACGTGAACACTTACGTCGGCCAACTTAATTTACGTTGGCTGGCCGACGTAAATAAACTAACTTACGTCGGCCAGAAAACCGACATAAGTTAGTTAACTTACGTCGGTGGACGACGTAAGTTAGTAGACCGACAACAGTAAATTTACACTTACGTCGGCCTGGACAACTAGCCGACGTGAATAAAGCGGCCGACATAAGTTAGGCTTAACTTACGTCGGTTGGGAGGATGGCCGACGTAAGTAAAATAGGGCGATGTAAGTTTACTATTTAGCCGACGTAAGTTACGTATTTTACCCTACACCCGCGAGTGCGCCTTCTCTTTTCTTCCTTACCCGCCGCGCCCGACACCGTCGCTCCCCGCCGCCACGCCGCCGCGCCTGCCGCCATCCGCCGCCGCCAAGTATACTCCTCCCCTCCCCTCCCCGACCGCCGGCACGCCCCCCCCCCCCCCCACGCCCCCTCCCCGAGTGCCGCTCCGCCCTCACCAGCCGACGGCCGCAGTCCGTCCCTCCCTCCTCCTCCCCCTCCCCCTCCACCTCCCCTCCCCCTCCCCTCCACGGCCGAGCGCTGCCCCCCCCTCCCCTCCCCGGCCCCCCTCGCCCTCCCCCTCCCCCTCCACCTCCCCTCCCCGGCCCCCCTCCCCCTACCCTCCCCGACCGAGCGCCACCCCACCTCCCCCTCCCCTCCCCGGCCCCCTCCCCTCCCCTGTAGAGCTCCCCCCACCCTCCCCCTCCCCTCCACAGACCCCCCACCCCCTCCCCTCCACTGACCCCATCCCCCACCCCCACCCCTCCCCTCCACAGACCCCCCTCCCCTCCATTGAAATTTGAATTTAATTGAATTGCATTGTTTAAATTTGATTTGATTTGAATTGAATTGAATTGTTTAAATTATGCTTAAATTGCTTAATTGTTTATTTAATTATGCTTAATTAGTTAATTTGCTTACTTTAGATTATGTTTATTTAATTATGCTTAAGTGGTTAGGTTGTTTAATTGTGCTTTATTTGCTTAGTGTAGATTATGCTTAATTAGTATAGTGTAGATTATGCTTAATTGGTTTATGTTGAGGGCGGCGTCGAGGGCGGCCGGCTGTGGGGGCACTTAGGTTCTGTCGTGGCTATAGATGGCCAATGGGCTGTATCGGGCTGGCCCGGCCCGAGCCCGACCGGTCTCGTGCATGAAAACATTAGGCCCGGCGCGGCCCGCAAATTTGTCGTGCTGGGCTGGGCTGGAACGACGGGATATAAGCCAAGGCCAAGCACGACGGATTCCATTTTCCTCTGTCGGGCCGTGCCGGGCCTGTTCGCAGGCCGAGCGTGTCGTGCCGGCCCGAAGCCTAGCCGAGCCATGGTATATATGTAGCGTATATACGGCCCATCGGGCCCAACCCTAGCGTATATAGGCAGTGTGGGTCACGATCGTGACCCATGACTGGTGACATGAGGTGAATCGTTAGGGTTAAGTGTATATGGGTCGGGCGGCCCATTACTAACCCTAAAAGTCTATAGCTAGGTATCTCTTCGCCGCAAGACCCCCCGTTCACATCGCGCGTGTTTGTGAGTACGTATAAGTCCATAAAAACTCCAAAAACGTATGTTGCGAGTATTTGTCCTTGACTCGCAACATCCGTAAGGCAACAGGTTTCTAAGCTAACCAGTTGCCCCCCTTTGTACTTTAAGAACTGCACCAGATAGGGGGGTGTAGTGTTAAATATGCAGCGTTATGCTGCCGAAATTTCGTGATTTCTGAGACGGATGATAATCAAACATTGATGAATCATTAGGGTTAAGTGACCAACCTAGATGGGCACGACACGCAATAAGTGTGATCGTGCGGTGTAGACCATTGTAATCATGTCCTCCTCCACAGCTTCTTCGCCAACAGCTTGGTCGTATCGCCGGGGTCCTCGCCTCACCTCCTCTGGACGAGAGTCTAGGAGTCGTCGCTCGTTGGGCTCGCCGAGCGGGGTCTGAGGTCAAGCCCGAGCATGGCCCGTGTCGGGCTTCGAACTGGCACGGACCCAGTTCACTGTCTCTCTCATTATTTCCTCTATCATGCATAGATTAATGAGAAACTAACAGTAATTTGTCCGGCTATTAATTGCAGAGTCAAACATGGGCGAAGATCGTAGTTGGATGTACACTGGTTGGAAGAGTAGAACTGGTGGTCACTCAGATGAGTGGTACGCCAAGACAAAAGCTTTTGTGGAATGAGCTTTTTTGTTGTCAAATAACGATAAGGCGCGGTGCCCATGTACGAAATGCCAAAATGGAACATTTTTGGACAAAGTGGAACTTACGATGCACTTGTGTCAAAACGGTTACGTGTCATATTATGAGTTGCGGAACTTCCACAGCGAGAAAACTTCTCAAGCTATACAAGAAGTGGAAGCGGACAATGATGATGCCATAGAGGTTGATATGATGGATGAGATGCTGGAAGCTATACGACCAGAGCTTACAGAATATCCTCAAATAGCATAGGTTAAAGAGTTCTTCAAACGTCTCAAAGATTCAGAAGAGCCGCTGCATAGACACACAAAAATGTCAATCCTCAATTTTATGACTAGACTTATGGCAATTAAGTATAAGTTCTTCTTTTCTAACAATTTTTACAACATGCTCATCGATTTGTTCAAAGATGCCCTTCCACATCCCAACAAAGTGTCTAAAGATATGTATAACTCGAAGAAAATTCTTTCCGGTCTCGATATGAAGCACGAGAAGATTGATGTGTGTCCGGACAACTGCATGCTTTTCTGGAGAGAGCATGCCAATGAGAACAAATGTTTGAAATGTGATCAACCGAGGTTTGTTGAAGTTGTTAATAGCGATGGTAATACTGTGACGACGGAAGTTACACGTAAGCAGCTTCGTTACTTACCTGTGACACCGAGGTTGAAGCGGTTGTTCCTTTCAAAAAGAAAAACGGCCAGACATATGAGATGGCACAAAGAAGGTGAGCGTGAGAACAATGGAGTCATGACACACCCATCCGATGGTGAGGAATGGAAGGCGCTGAACCGGTTCAACCCAGAATTCGCTCGTGAAGCGAGAAATGTTCGCATCAGGTTGGCGACAGATGGGTTCACGCCGTTCAACACAAACGCTACACCATACTCCTGCTGGCCCGTCTTTGTCATTCCGTACAATCTTCCAACGGATTTTTGCATGAAGAATGAGTTTATGTTTCTTAGCCTCATTGTACCTGGGCCAGATCATCCTGGGTCACGTCTGAACGTGATGTTGAAACTGTTGATCGAAGAGTTGAAAATGTTGTGGACAAGAGTCGAAGTGTACGACTGTTACAAGAAGCAGAAATTCAACCTCCGAGCTGCTTATTTGTGGTTCGTTCATGATTTTCCGGCATACGACATGTTTTCTAGATGGAGCACTCATGGTCCGTTGACGTGTCCGATATGTGCCTCGGATATCGATTGCTTTCGACTTACCCATGGAGGCAATATATCTTACTTTGATTGTCATAGACGTTGGCTGCCTCCGAATCACTTGTTTAGACAACAGAGGAATGTCTTCAGAAAGAACATCGTTGTCACTAAAGGACCACCGAAACGTCTTAACGGGTCAGAAATATCTGATATGTTGGACAAATTGGTGCCAGATGAAGGTCGTCCTGGGTATTTTGAAGGTTATGGAGACAAACACAATTGGAATCACATATGTGGACTTTGAAAGCTACCGTTTATGAAGTCATTAATTCTAAGGCACAACATTGATGTTATGCATCAAGAGCGTAACATGGCCGAATGTATCATAAGCACATGCATGGACATGATGGGCAAAACAAAAGACAATTTAAAGGTTCGAAGGGATCTTGCCGAGCTTTGTAACTGTCAAACTCTTGAGCTCTCCTAAAATGGTGGTAAACCACGCGCTTCTTTCTGTCTTCGACCTAAAGAAAAAAAGAAGTTCTCGAATGGTTGCAAAGGTTGAAATTCCCAGATAGTTATGCAGCTAGTCTGAGACGAGTCATGAATGTGAAAACAGAAAAGCTCATTGGGTTGAAGAGTTATGATTATCACATAATCATGGAAAGACTTTTGCCTGTTATGTTTCGAGGCTATTTTGACGATGCAGTGTGGAAGGTGTTAGCCGAGCTTAGCCACTTCTATAGGCAACTCTGTGCTACAGAAATCACGCTAGAGATGATGACTAAATTGGAGAAGGAGATTCCGGTACTTTTGTGTAAGATGGAAATTTTTTTTCCTCCAGGATTTTTCAATCCAATGCAACATCTCTTAATTCATCTTCCATTTGAAGCAAAAGTGGGCAGTCCCGTGCAATATAGGTGGATGTATCATATTGAAAGATCACTTAGATATCTGAAACCAATAGTTGGTAACAGGGCAAGGGTTGAAGGTTGCATCGCCGAAGCTTTTACTCTTAAGGAAGCAGGATACTTCTCAAGTGTTTACTTTGCAGAGGAACACAATGTTAATACTTCAGTAATGCGGTACAATATGGATGAGCAACCTCCTTGTAGCAATCTCTCTATTTTTGCAACAAGAGGCACTACTGTTGGTAGTTACACTTCCTACGATGTTAGAGAAAAAGAAAGGCGTGCTGCTTTCTTCTGCATGTACGCTAATATGGAAGAAATGAATGAATATTTAAAGTAAGTGTTTCTCCTACACTTATGCTTTTCACCATATTTTCTGACACATGTATTCTAAAAGGTTCTCTTTTTCGTGTAGTATGTACGACAAGCAAAATTGGAGACATAGACATCAACCCACGAGCAAGCAAATATAACAGATTCGACAGGAAGGAATAAACGAGGGATCTAATTTTCTTTCTCGGTTTCGAGATCATGTAACGTTTTCTAGATAACTTATCAATGTTAACAACATTTTTTTATAACTGAAGAATGCTTACGTTTTCTAATAACTCCATATCTTGGACAGTGCCAAAAAGATGCCAACGTCCTTGAAGATTTGCGACAACTACCCCGTGGAGTGGCTAATGTTAGAAGCTATGGTCGATTTGACGTCAACGGCTTTCAATTCCGTACAACTCAATTTGAATCTCTTTGTCCTCTCGCGGCAACATGTAATACCGGAGTGCTGATGAGGACAATCAATTCGTAAGATCATGAAACGCTGTACTACGGGATTATTAAAAAAATCTTTGAATTCACTTTTGTCACAAACAAGACAATTCGAGCGGTATTCTTTGACTATGAATGGTTTGATTCCATTCATGGAATTCGAGTAAACGGATTTGGCATGGTCGAAGTAAAACACAAGGAACGGTTGAAAGGTATCGATTCATTAGTTCTTTCACACTAAGTAGAGCAAGTGTACTATCTACCTTATCCATGCAATAAATTCAAAGTTTGGTGGGTGGTACATAAGGTGAATCCTCGTGAGCGGTTATACGCTCCAGGAGATGATGATTACCACGACGAAGCTGAGGTTGATTGTGTCTACCAAGAGGAAGAGTTGCCAGACTCCTTCTCAGTCGAGCCCGGTGTAGGACTCGATGACTTAGTTGGAGATGCTCAAGATATCGAGACTAGCACGGAAGCGGAAACAGAATCAGAATCGGAAACTAAAGATATCGATAACATAGTCAAACCTGCTGATTTGAGCAAACGAAAATGATATGCGAAATAAGAAGATCGATGGGCTGGTTTAAGGAGTAGGGTGCATGATCATGATGTTGATGAATTTTGAAGTAACGTTTTATTCACTAATTTAACATTAATTTTGTATATTATCTTTGCATATTAATCATTTATTCCTTGCAAAAGGATGTCGTCAAAGGGGAAGGGGAAGGGGAAGGGGAAGCCAGTGAGAGGGTTTGAGCCGCCACGAGACCCTTGCTCAGGGACCTCGTTACCTTCGAGCTGACGTTCCCTCTTTCTGGCGCACGCTCCACCCTCATCTGTCGTGTGCTTTCAGCGGACGGAGGTAAATTTTAGTTTACAATAAAGTTATTTTTGAAATTGCAGTTGTTAATAATTATTTATTATCAATCTTTTCCTTTTGTGCAGTCTCCCTCAGAGACTTCTGAGTCCGAGACAGAGTCAGAGGCTAGGGGGCCGCTACAGGAGCCCGAGTCAGAGGCTAGGGGGCCACTACAGGAGCCCTCTAGCACTATCCTCCCTTCGGAGCCGGCTAGCGCTAGCCTCCCTCTGCAACCGGCTACCACTAGCCTTCCTTTGGACTCCGGTGGTTCCACAGAGCCTTCAGGGTCACAGGACGCGGCAGCATCACATCAGAGGCGACGGACGAGGAGGACCCACTTTGCGGCTCCTCCTCCAGTTACTACTCAGCGGACCACGATCATTCCTGTTGGAGACAGGTAAAAACTGTATATAGTATATTAAATATTAGATGTTGTATTTCTTAATGATTTAATATATTTTGTAGATGTTGGTATGACTTTTCGTTCACGGGGGCCGAGAAGCACCACATGCAGGTTAGCAGTGTCCTGAGTGCTATCGTGAAGTTGCACTACCCCGATGTCATTGACGGTTTCCCTACCCTGTCGTGGGATGACTACGCTCGTGTCTCTCACCCAGTCCACGACACGGTTCAGGGAGCTGTGTGGCACGATTTTATGGTAAGTTTAACTGTTTCATTTTTTCAACTCGTTTGAATTGTTAATGCATATCACTTAAATATTTGTTTCCTTAAAGCTGAGGTACCAAGTAAAGGAACCGGGCATGGAGGACCACGCGAGACGCATGTTCCATTACAACGCTCGGAAGCTCACGATGGTGGCATTGTCGTACGCCCGGATCCAGGCCGTCAACGCGTACTACAAGCGGCACCCCCAGGAGCAGGAGCAGCAAAGGGGTCTATTTCGGAAGGACTCCGACTCGTACTTGACAGAGGAGCATTACGCGGGGGTAAGTTTTTAGTATTGTTATACAATATCTATGTATGTTAACTGCGTTGATGAAAAATGAAATATGTGGAGGTTAGTATTTCCTGGTTACAGGGTAACATCGAGGCGTACTTAGCTCTGTATCGGTACTGGGCTAGTGACGGTTTCATCAATAAGTCCACAAAGGCTAGACAGTGTCGCATGGGGTCCGAGGGAAAGCACAACTATGGCGGCGACGGCTACTTGCGTTTGGCTAAACGCATGGTAAGTACTTTTTCAATTTATTTATATGTTCCTAATATATTTATCTCACTAACACGACTGTACAGGAGCGAGAGATTGGTCAGGAGCCGACCCCGACCCAGGTTTGGAAGAGAGGTCACAAGGGAAGTGACCCTTCTCAGCCATGGCAGTGTAGTCAGGTCGCAGCCGACCGACTGGTAAGTTTTCAAAATTCATCAATTTCATTATAACTAATACTATTATTGACATGCTTACAAGATTTATTTGTTTTGTAGGTAAAGTACGTGCAGGAGGTCGCGAAGATACACGGTGCGGATTACGATTGGGAAAGCGCACCGATCGACCCCCCAAGCAGCGTACGCAAGCGGAGGCGGGAAGACCCACGGACGGTGAGTTGTTCATGTGTTTCATTTCTTTTTCAATTAATCTTCTTCTACTTAGTGTTTTCATTCTTTTGCAGGTTTGCCATTTTTGATGGAGTTGTCGACTCGAGGTCGACGCGACCTTTGAGAGGCGCTTCATCATCGCAGGCTTTGTCCAATAGGACTAGTGGTCGTCTCTCGCAGACCCAACTGGAGCTCCAGGCCATGAAGGAGACATTGACACAAACCCAGACAAAGCTGGAGAGGACGAGAGCGGAGGCAAGGGAGGAGCAACAGAGGACGGCCTTAATAATGGTCCAGATGCAAGCAACAGTGGCAGTAAGTAATTTAAAGTACCGAGTTAAATTTCACAGCACTTCAATAACATATATCTTCTAATATTTTGCAATGGCAGGCTCTTGCTCGACACAACGGTCATGATATCGAGATTCCTACGCTTCCGCCGTAGCAGACACCGGAGCAGGTGATAAACTCTCTCTTTAATATTGTTGTATCCATTTTAGTAACATAGAGGTAGATCTTGCTAACTTGTTAGATATTGATTCCTATAGTGGTGAGGAAGTTAAGTGTAATCAAGCTTTAGTAGTTTTTGACCATGGCAGAAATTGATTAGTATATAGTTAATAAGTTGTCAGTGCTTCCAGTTAACAAAGGGCTAGTGGTTCATAAGCTTGACCTGTTACCTAAAGTCTCCAACTTTGATACCTGCTAGTTTGCTATTTATATATGCAACATTACTTCATTTGAAACTACGACATGCTTCTTTCTTTTGTTACTGATGTTCTTGGACTCTGATGTTATCACTGAGTTGACATTGATGCTTACTAGTGATTATGTTTCTTTTGCAGGGTTCAGGAACGCGCCGAGAAGATTCCAGAGGCAGTGGAGGGGCGAGCGTGTAGTCCGATGGATGTTTTATTGTTGTTGATGTTTTGGAACTTAATTTGCAACTGTTTTGTGTTCTGTGTATCTGTGTATCTTTTCTGTGTTCTCGCCATCGAGCGAGGTAGTCAATTTCTGTTTTTTTTTTTAAAATCGATAACTTAACTTACGTCGGCTATAGTCGTGCAGACGTAAGTTAGCCCAGTTTAACTTACGTCGGTCTGCCCTGACCGACGTAAGTTAAACCACTTAACTTACGACGGTTAGGTTCAACCGACGTAAGTTATACGACTTAACTTACGTCGGCCTGCTGTGACTGACGTAAGTACTCCGGCCCATCCCGCGACCCATCCCGGTACGTTACTTACGTCGGTTGCTGCAGACCGACGTAATTAAGGTAAATTATATCGGCAACCGACGTAAGTTACCTTAATTACGTTCAATCCGCTTTGTCGGCCGGCCACCGACGTAATTAAGGTAAAACCGACGTAATTAAGTAACTTACATCGGTTTAAGCCTTAATTACGTCGGCCCTGGTCGACGTAATTGATCGATATTCCCGTAATGAATACTCAGTCCATAGGATGCTAAAAGTCCATGGCTCATTTTGGATAGTTGTGACCATCAATAGCAAGTTTAAGTAACCTACATCTGGTCATCTTTGTCATCATGGATTTAACTACAGATTTAATAAAAATAATCATGGTTAGAATAAGAGGGATACCGTTTTCTGTAAATTCAAGTTGAGACTTGATTTGCATAGTGTGGATCTCATATGACAGCTAACATTTTAGATAGAACGTCATATGGTGTCAATCTCACAGTGGTAGGATGCATAACCTGACAATTGTAAGTACATACTTGAAAAAGCACTTTGGAGGTAATGATGATGTTGAAATGAAAAAATGTAGACCTTGCAGTAATGGAACATAGTCTGCAAGGAGGGGCTTCTCCTGCTGTGTTCATGTTAAAAAAAAAACATATTCTGCAACTATGCAAGTCTTGATTCCATTACCTTGCGTTCCTCAAACATGAAGGCGATTATCACCTAAAATTTTACGTGTATTTAGTTCTACTTAAATTAAGAACATATGGCTTAATTAAGGTGAATTAAACTTGAATTTAGCAAGAAATAAAATCTCAATTGCAAAACTATAGTATGGTAAATATAATTGTGTTTAACATTTAATTCTGCTTGAATTAAGCAGGTGAATGAAACAGTGATCATGCAAGAGATATGAATATCAGTTGCAAAATAAGGATGTTGCAAACATTGTTATGTTTAAACTGTACTCCTTGAATTAAGCGCATTGGGCTCAATTATGTCTTCTTTTTTAAAGTAAAACATCAGCGGAGTTCCCTACTGTTAAGATTTAATATTAATGAAAACTCATGTACAACCAAGGATCAGTCAAATATGAAATTGAGCGAGATTAGCGAGCCAATCTAGAAGAACTGATCTATTGCTAAATCTGTAGGATTGGAGATGGCATTCTTTTCTAAAAAGACTTTCCAGGACCATAAAGAGGGACGTATATTTGTTGGTGTTGCTCTTGGTTCAACTGAGAAAAAAAAACAATAAAGGAAAAAGTGAATAAATAAAAGAAAAATATAATGTCAAAAGTAAAAAGAAAAATGGGACTCGATAAACCCTACCGGGAGTCGCGGACGGATCCGACGCCACGATCGGGGCGTCCCAACTAACTCGGCTCGGGTCCCCTACTGTCCCGCTCTATAAAAAAGAAGGTGATTAAGTTAAACTGGTGTGTGCTAATCACAAGAATCCATCCGATCAAAAAGTGAGCGAGAACGGCGGGAAGATCCAACCCACTTCAAGCCGTCCCCGGACTGTGCCCGTGGAGGCCCGAAGGCATCCGATCTTTCCCCAAGAAGCAACAAGAGAAAGCATCCATGGCTGCAGAGGGTTCCTCCTCATCTAAGTTGGATAATCCACATCCTTAATCATGTTTATTTTGTTCATTAGTGCGCAAACAATGATTAGGAATCATGCCATGCTTACGTTAAATCCCTAAAGTTTAATTTCTAACAATATTGTCAAAGAGCCAGCAATTCCTTAGGTTCGAAGAAGACCAGCACACTATAATTAGGATGTCCAGAAATGCTTGTTTTGAAATCTTTCCATTGCTGTCTCAATCATCTGAAAGAAGCCTTCATTTGTATCCCAAGAAATGCCTATCCACCTCCAACACTCACTGACAAAGGAACACAACAAAAACAGATGATATACTGTTTCCTCAACACAAGCCGAGCAAAGAACGCAACTATAGTCATTATTTTCCACTTTGCATTTCTTTCTCTGAAGAATGTTCCTGGTATTTAATCGGTCCATGAATATTAACCACTGAAACACCTTCAGTTTATTGTTGCGTTTGGCCTTCCAAACTTGTATGATTGGTTTTGGCGGAGACGGAGACTTAAAGGTTAAGTCATAAATTTTTTTAGACGTGCAACATTCTGTGCCCCATATATACCTCCACATATCCTTCCTGTCATCATTGTTGTTCAGATCTTGAATGATAGATGAGAACTCCTGAAACTCCTGAAAGGCTTGTTCAGACAATGGCAAGTGAAAGAGCCACTCCATGTGGTCACAATTAAACAGCTGTCTTACAGACATATCAGGGTTTTTCACAAAAGAAAAAAGGTTGGGAAGCTGGGTTTTCATGTGAGATCGTTCCAAACCTCATCCCAAATTAACACTGTGGATCCATTCCTAACAACGCAAGAAGCAATCCCTCTGTAAATAACATTGTATTTAAACACGTCTTTCCACCAAAAAGATCCTTTGGCCTGGACATTATGAGGCACAACATTGCTATAATACTTGGACAAAATTAACCTTACACAAGGGATGCTTCTACTGTTGTAGAATTTGTCAAGATGTTTAAGTGGTAGCGCATTATTTTGACTCCTTAGATTTAGAATCGCCAAACCTCCTTTTTTCATTCGGTCTGACACATTTTTTCCAAGCTATCATCGGCTTGTATTTTGCATTGGCATTGTTTCCTCTCCATAAACAGATTCTTCTTGCTTTGTCTATGACCTCTAACACTGTGATTGGGATCTCCAAAGTGCACACAGTATGGTTGTGAGGGAGGATGATACCGAGTTTACAAGTTGCAGTTTGCCTGACTGACTTAAAAGTTTGGAAGAGGACGATAGTCTTCTCTCCACTTTTGAGACTATTGGGGCATATTCAATAACTCTCGGCTTTTTTAGAGACAGAGGGAGACCTAAATATGTGAAGGGAAATTTCACAAGTTCGCAACCAAAAAGTCTTGCCAAATTTGCTGCCTTCTGTCTCTCAATATTTATCGGAATGGGACAGGATTTTTTGTAATTAATTTGCAAACCCGTTGATTGAGCAAAAGATTCAAGTATTCTTTTAAGACAAAACAGTTCTTTACAATTAGCAGGGTGTCATCTGCATATTGGATGATTGGAAAATCCTTGGAAGAGCTATTCAATATATTGGCTTTGTAATGAGCTTTAAATCTTCAGCCTTATTAACAATATATTGTAATAACTCCCCAGCCAAGACAAATAATAATGAAGAGAGCGGATCTCTCTGCCGAACACCTCTTCTACACACACTCTTTTCCGGGATTACATTTAATAGAACTGCAGTGGAGCCCGTGGGAAACCCAAATGCTCCATTTAATAGAACTGCAGTGGAGCTCGTGGGAAACCCAAATACCATTTAATAGAACTCTTTGCACAATATCAATCCAGTCTACTGGGAAACCCAAATGCTCCATCATATGTATAATTGTAGAATGCTCAATGGTATCAAAAGCTTCCGCAAAGTCTAGCTTTAGAATAATAGTCTCATTTTTTTGACTTTTTGCACTGATGGATGTACTCATACACCCAAGCCACACAATCTTGAATGGTTCTATTTTAATAAAACTGTACTGATTTTCATGGATTATCAAAGGGATGACACTTTGCAATCTATTTGCCATTAATTTTGTCAAAATCTTAAGGGTCCCATTAAGCAACGAGATTTGCCGAAAATCATTAACTCTCATGGGATTGTTTACCTTGGGAACAAGAGTGATGAAAGAATTATTTATGGCTCTGATGTCTAATTTCCCTTTAAAGAATTCATCACAAAGCTTATAAATATCTTATTTTATGATGCACCAACATTTCTTGAAGAAGAGACCATTGAATCCATCAGGACCAGGAGATTTATCTGCTACCAATTCCTTGATGACTTGGTCAATTTCCACTTTAGAAAAGTCAAGGGCTATATTTTTAAGGAGTTCTTGCTTCTTGACCAAATTCTCTAAATTGAATAACGTAGGAGGCTTTATTGTGATGCCCATCCTGCTCTTGTAATCAGAGTAGATCACATAAGCTTTTTCATTGTGTTTAACAACCACTAGCCCCTCTTCATTTTCCAGTGAGGTTATTGTATTTATTCTATGTCTTTCTGTAGCAGCCGCGTGAAAAAACTTTGTTGATTGATTTCCTTACTTCGTCCATCTGATTGTTTACTTCTTCTTCCAAAAATCATTTTGGAATTTAAGCAACCTTTTGACATGCCTTTTTAAAATAACCCTGAAGCTAAATTCCTGAATAAATAGGGTTCTTTGTTCCTCCAGCAGGTCTATTATGAGAATGATCTCGTTGCTCTCTCTTATTAATCTAGATAGATTAGAAATCGGCCTGCTCCATTTTCTTAGTTCCTTCCGTAGGAACTTCATTTTCGCTGAGATCTGAGCAGCAATGTTATTGACTTTGTATGCGGCTTCCAAGATCTTTTTACTACCTCTTCGAAACGAGGTAATTTAACCCAGAAATTCTCAAACCTGATTATTTTAGCTTTTGGAATGGAAGTACCAATTTGGATTTTACACGGAATGTTATCAGATGTAGATCACGCAAGCGAGAACATTAGAGTATATTGATATTTAGCAATCCAATTCAAAGAAGTAAAGCACCAATCAAGTTGCTGAATCAATGTGTTGGACTGTATACTTGTGTGTTGGACTAGACCCTTGTACCAACCCTCCTATAGGGCTATATCACTACTACAAAAATCATTTTCACAGGCGCCTGGATTTTTCAAACGCAGGCGGTCCGTAAAAAAATGCGACTATGATGACGAATGATACAATAACTGCCTGTGATGATAGAACATCACAGACGGATTTTAAGAAACAACCGCCTGTGGAAATCATGTATTTTCTCAGATGGTTACTAATTAAGAACCGCATGTGTTGTATCTAACATCACAGGCGGTTCTTAATTAACCAACGCCTGAGAAAATACATGATTTCCACGGCAGTCATTGTTTAAGAACCGCCTGTGATGCTGCTAAGCTCCTGTCAAGCTAATCCCTGCATAACAAGCTCTTGTAGATGCAAGTAACACTCGTGGCTCATCATTTGGATTGTTGAAAGCATCAATTTGAAGCCTGACGATCCTTGGAAGGATTTTCCCATCCATTTGAATGATTTCTTTCCCTCCCGTCCATTTGAAAACTTAGGAAGATGCTCCTTTCTCAGTTTTAATGCCTAAATATATTGACTAGAAATCAGTACCTACTTTCTTAGTGCTTCACACAAGCGAGTAAGTGAATAACTTCAATTACAAATCTTGTTTTTACACTTTCATGGGAATTTAACCTTAATCTTTCAAGCATAGATTTATCAAATAAGTGAAGCTTCTGTACCACACATTTTAATAGCAGTTATAAGTGAAGGATGTGTCAAAGCTAACGAAATCTGAATCGGACTGAAGAAAAAGAGATCCTGCATATGAGCAGTAATGTCCAGGTTAAACAGCGTGCAACTATTATGACAACCTTCAACAACATGAAAAGTGATGCTAAGGTTATGCTTGCATCAACCAAGGCATGCTGTGAGGATATAACACTTGTTGGGGGCAAGCATAACCTTGGCCAAAGTTATGCTTGCCCCAACAAGTATTATACCCTCACAACATGTCTTGGTTGATGCAAGCATACCCTTGGCATCACTTTTAATGTTGTTGAAGGCTGCCATCATAGTTTCATGCTGTCTAACCTGGACATTGTCACTCATATGCAGCATCTCTTTGTCTTCAGTCCCGTTGAGATTTTGTTAGCTTCGACACACCCTTCACTTGTAACTGCCATTAACATGTCTGATGAGGAAGCTTCAATTATTGATAAATCTATGCTTAAAAGATTAAGGTCAAATTCCTATGAAAATGGTAAAAACAAGATTTGTGATTGAAGTTGTACACTTCGTTGTGTGAAGCAATAAGAGAGATGGTACTGATTTGTCGTCAATATATTCAGCCACTAGAACTGATAAAGTAGCATCTTCGTAAGTTTTTAAAATGGAGAGAAGATAAAGAAATCTTTCAGGGCTTGTTTGGGTGTACTCAATCTAATTGGATTGAAGTGAAGAATGAACTAATTTTCTCCTCAATCCACCTCAAACCACTTATATTGAAGTGGATCCACTCCTATCCAAACAAGCCCTCAAATGGACGGAAAATATCGTCGGACTTCAATTGAAGCTTTTAATAATCCAAATGGTGAGTCTCGGGTGTTACTTGCATCTACAAGAGCTTACTATGAAGGGATTAGCTTGACAGAAGCTTCAAGAGTTGTGCTTCTAGATGTTTTTTGGAACCGAGCTGTTGGAAGGCAAGCCTGATCATCATAGGTCAAAGGAAATTTATATACACATGCTGAATTTAATAATGTTCGAAACAGAAGTTGAATTTAATAATGTTCGAAACATGCTATCTGAAGCTGAAATAGAGCATTGTTCTAAGTTGATTTCAGAAGATACAAATATATACAATATATATCATACATTTTTTCCAGCATTGACATCTTCTCGCATATAGGGTTTCAAATTCTTTTTAATACTTCTCTCTACGCGCTTGATGTTTTCTGGTTTGGTGAAAAGGTACATCTCTTCATACTAATTATATTCCTCTTCATTATCTCTCACATTTTCAACCCCAACAATATTTTGCTTTCCAGAAACAACTACGTGCATCTTCTCAGTTTCTGGATCTTGAACATAAAAAACTTGTGCAACACTATCAGCGAGAACCCACAGGTCATCTTTATAACTCACTTTATTCAAGCCTACCAGTGTCAGCCCGTAATTGTCCACTTTCACACCATCAGGATGTTTGACCCATTGGCACTAAAATACGGGCATTACCATTCTTTCACCATAATCGAGTTCCCAAATTTCCTCTATGAACCCGAAGTATGTGGTCTTTTGCCCTTGTGAATCATAAGCCTCAATACGAACACCACTATTTTGTGCAAGACTCTTACCGTCTTTTTCTTTAGTATAAAATGTGTAACCATTGATGTCATATGTTTGCCATGATGTCACTAAAGCAGATGGGCTAGAAGCTAACTTCTTCATTGTTGCCTCTTCTATAGTGTTTCCGTATGGTATATTTTTGTCCATTAACCATTCAGTGAAACATCTTCTGTGCTCTTTCATGATCCAGTCCTCTGTGCGGTCTTGGTTTTTATCACGAAGCTCAATTTGGTGTTCCTCGATGTACGACTCAACTATTGCGAGCTGTTGTAGTACACCAAAATGTGCACGGTGTACATTCTTGTAATCTTGAACGATAAAAGTTTTCTTACCCACTTTGCCTCTCCCACGTAGTCTACCCTCATGTACTAGTATAGGCACACCTATCGATTTTCCATCTTTGATGTAATCAGCGCAACCCTCAATCACTTCTTCAGTGGTGTATCCTTCCATAATTGAACCCTCTGGGTGAGCACAGTTCCGCACATAACCTTTTACTCCTAAATATCTCTCCAACGAAAACATATGATGTAAATATAGTGGCTCCAATGCTTTTATCCGATCAACAAGATGAATGATTAGGTGTACTTGAATATCAAAAAAGGATGGTGGGAAACACATCTCAAGCTTGCACATAGTCTCGATGATGTATGTTTTCAGATAGTCTAAATCTTCACGTGCTATCACCTTTTGTGATATTGCATTGAAGAAGTAACATAAACGTGTGATGACAACTTTTATATGCTCAGGTTTGATGACTCTTATTGCAATGGCAAGGAACACTGTCATCATCATGTGACAGTCGTGAGAATTTTAACCAAACAACTACAAGTCTTTCATCGAGACTAGTTTGCGGATATTGGATGAGAAACTCGTGGGAAGTTTGATCCCATGCAAGCATTCTCAAATTGCTTTTTTTTTCTTCTAGCGTCAAGTTGTAGTTGGCTGGGGGGAAGGTAATGCTTCCCGTTCGCATTTTCTACTGGATGAAGCTCTGGTCCCAAATCAAGATTTACTAGGTCCATACGTGAATTTAATCCGTTCTTTATTTTCCTCGGCATGTCCAGCAAGGTCCCAATGATGCTGTCAAATACATCTTTGTAACGTGCATCAAATCAATACTATGGCAAAATTCCAGATTCTTCCAATATGGAAGATACTTGAAAAAAATTGATTGTTTCTTGAAATCCATGTCAGTTGTATCATCCGAAGATGTACTTTTCTTTCTCTTAATTCCTTTACATTTTTTGCCCTTATTGAAAGCAATATGAATGTTCTTGACCGTTTTGAACACAAGTTTTCCACTGTAAGGTTTTGGTGCAGTATTTTTTTCGATTTTGTTATCAAATTGTTCTTTCATCTTCCTATACTTGTGTGTATCTGTCAAGAACAGTCGGTGTCTCATGTACACCGTCTTTCTGGATGAAGTGAGGTATAGAAATCCAGTTCTATGCACGCACCTTACACAACATTTCTTCCCTTTCATTTGTCCTGATAATGTAATCAGTTTTGGATAATCATACACGGTAACGAATATCATTGCTCTTAGCGTGAAATACTCCCGCTTGTACTCATCCCATGTACGTACCCCTTCATTTCACAATTTCGCCATATCTTCCATTAAAGGTTCCAAGAACACATCAATTTTGATGCCGGGTTATTTCAGACCTTGAATAAGAACAGATAACAAGATATATTTCCTTTTGTGACACAACCACGTCGGTAGGTTGTACATCGTTAAGACCATGGGTCATGTGCTATGTTTGCTCCTTTTTTCACCAAACGGATTCATTCCGTCTGTACCCAAGGCAAACCTCACATTTCTGATTTCCTTTGCAAATTCTGGATACTGAATATCAAAATTTTTCCACTGTGTTGCATCACCAGGGTGTCGAATATGTTTTTCATTCTTCTTGCGTTGCTCGGAATGCCAACGCATAAGTTCAGCCTCCCTAGGGTTTGAGAACAAACGCTTCAAGCGATCAATTACCGGAAGGTACCACATCACCAAGGCAGAAATTTTTCTCTTATTCTTCCTATCTGCATCACCAGAAGTATCGTCATCATCACCTTCAGGACCAATAATAAGCTTCTTATTGTTCTGAGACTTTTTCATGTTGGTAACATACTGGTGATTGTAGTCCTTCTTATATCTACTGACACCACAAATGGGGCATCTAGTTGTGAGCTCATGCTCTTTGCGATACAGAATACAATGGTTCACACAAGCGTGTATTTTTGTCACACCTAGTTCCATCGGGCAAAGAAGTTTCTTCGCTTTATAAGTGCTTCTGGGCAGTTTATTTGGATTTGGAAGAATTTCTGCCATAAGATTCAAAAGATCAGAGAAAATACAATCGGACCATCCGTGCGTAGCTTTCAACTTTAGTAGTTCTAAGACTGCACGCAATGTAGTAAACTCTTTATCACAACCATTTGATTCATCATATAAAAGCTCTGTCGCCGCATTCCGCAATGTCTCTGTTTTACTTAAACCTTTGCTTGCTCCCATAGAAGTCAATACATATGGTTCAATGTGACGCAACATCTCCTCACAATCGAACTCATCATCATCATCATCACCATCTTGATTATCACTACCATCATCCATATGAACATTATCATCATCTGAACCTCTCTCATCATCTTTATCCACATCATGTGTATCTAACTCACCATGCTCTGTCCATATTGTGTAGTTTTTTTTTGAAACCTCTTTTCACCAAATGAGATTGGATTACTATAGTATCCGTCCAAGCAATCTTATTTTCGCAGTCGATACATGGACATAATATGTCATCTATCTTTTGCAACTTCGCATGTCTCTTGGATGCTTCAATAAAATTTGCAACATTATGAATGTACATAGGATCAGGTCTTGGCATGTTATACATCCACGCTCGACGGTCCATGCTTCAATAATAGATTTTTTGTTAGATTTATAAAATTTGGCCACAAATATTCCCTAAAGGTCTTCTATAAAATGAATTTACAGAGACATAACAAGACTGTATCATATGAGTGAATACTAGTATAATGTAGGTCTGTTCATTAGGGCGACTAATCAACCCTAGTCGATGGCTAATCGATGTCTGGTCGTACTTAAGGTTTTTACGGTAATACCAAGTCGATACAGAGTTGTAGAGAGAGGTGGCACGTAGGAGAGCGGTGGCAATGTGAAATAAGACTCTAAGATCGGCGACGAACAGAAAGCGTGGCGGACGGGAGGCGGCGGCGTCGAGCGGAGTCTGAAGGAGACGGGCGACGTCTTGAGGCTGACGGAGTCGAAGGCATCGGATGCAACAAGCAGGGGTGAAGGATTGAAGTCGTGGGGCAGACACGCCCAGTAGCATGGGCTAGGTCTGGGTGGGATCCGGTCCGTTATATCTTGACATCGGATCCCATCCAACGATGGTAACTAAATGGGTGAGTTATAAAACCATCTCCCTAGAAAGCTAACCCTAATCACTCCTTCGAAATATATGCAAGCAGGAGGTACGCACACACAAGTAACATATTCAAAAGGAAAACACATAAAACTACAATTACAAGTTCGAGTAAACTTCATGCATCTTATATATATTACAATATCATCTGTTAATTAAACATCATATTCATGTCACATACTAGGTACAAACTACAATAAGCTTATTACAATATAGTCCATACATCAATATCTAAAAGACCAAACTAGCAGAACACACAAAAAGGACACAATCCATATAGTCCATACATCAATATAGTCCTTACACATGCAAAAGGACACAATCCATTTACCATAACACACAAAACTAGCAGCTTATTATCTAATGAAAATATACAAAGAAAAAGTAAGGAAAATACATGTACCTTGTGGCGCAGGGCGTCAGCACGGTGGGGCGGCGATGTGGGGCTGGGTAGAGGCGTGCCTCCGCGGGGCTGGGTGGAGACGTGGCGGTACAGGGCTTGGCGGCGGCGCGGCAGTGCGGGCTGGGCGGCAGCACGACAGTACGGGCTGGGCGGCGGCGCCGCGTAGGGAAATTTCGGCAGCCTTGCGGCGTCAATATAAATTCTCCAGGGTTACATTTTGACTGTGGTGAGGGGTCTTTATATAGGCATCCGTTTTTCACAGGCGGTTTTTAACTTTTTCTCAGGCGGTTGGTGCTTAATAATCGTCTGAGAAAAATATTATCTCAAGTGGTTATTACTTACCAACCGCCTGAGATAATGCCCGAGCCTCTTCAGTTTCCTTTTGCCTTACTTCTTTTTTTATTTAGATTCCAATATAAATACTCAAACATGTATAGATTCTGTAAATTGAGTCCAAATTCGATGATTCTTTCTTCTATAATTTTCAAAAATTAACATCTACCACCTGAACTAAATATTTTAAAACTTGTATAGCTGCCATTGTAATGTTTTGGTAAATATCAAATTAATTTCTACTCACATATTATTCACAGTTATGTATCTCCTAAAAAAAGGATCCTTCACTGAAATTTGTTTGTATGAACATAATTGTATTATTTATACATGTATGAATTTTGTTAATTTTTTAAAGCATTCCAACATATCAAAATTCAAATTATCCATCATTCTAACTAAATGCTCATATACATATGAGGCATTCATCAAATTATGAACACACATTGATTCAAAAAAATTTAAAAAAATCCGAAAAAATTCATAGAGGTTTGTATGATGAATAAAAATGTCCATTGAAAAATAAATGAAAAAATAATTATATTAATCAAGATATAAAAATGAAAAATAGCAATTGTTATATGTTTTTTATGTTCTGACCAATTTCAAAGGATTTATGAAGTGAAATTTAATGGTAACCTTTACTAATCAATAATATTACAAGAAAGTGGAATTTTGCCTTTTTAAAGGCCCCACATTTAATCAAGAATATTAATTAAGAAGAAGTAAAGATCTTCTCAGACGTTTGATACTTAATAACCGCTTGAGAAGATGTTTATCTCAGACGGGTTTTACTTACCAACCGACTGAGATAATTGAATCTTCGCAGGCGGTTGGTAAGTAAAACCTGCCTGAGATAACAATCTTCTCAGGCGGTCGATACTTAAAATCCGCCTGAGAAAATAGACGTCTATATATACCCCACGGGCTGCGTTGGAAAAACCTAACCCGGGCGAAACACTTAGACGCCGTCAGGCTGCCAAAATTTTGTTTGCCGCCAAGTGTTCGCCGCTATCATCGCCGAGCTCCACCGTTGCCGCTGAGCTTCGTCGTCGCCGTTGTTCGTTTGCTTTGCCCTTGTCACTTCCAAGTACACGGAGCGAAGCCATTGCCGTCACCGCCGAGCTTCACGGTAAACCCTAAAACCTTCGACCTTCCCTCCCCCGTCCCTGTGCTGCCTCCCCCCCCCCCCCCCCCCCGCCCTCGCCGCTGGCCGAGTCAAATGATGCCTTGCATGGATTTCCTTGGTTAGGGTTCGGGAATTCGAAAAGGGTAGCATCCTTGGTTAGCCTTCTGTAGCGAAAAAGGTAGGCATACTTTTTGGAAAGCTCTTGAAGTATTCTGTAAGTTTTGTATTGACCTTCAAGCCAATAGACCGTTGTAAGGTGATGAAAATCTTCTCTAACTAAATCAGTTGTTGTTCTGAAACTCTATGAACAAGCATCTGAATTTTTGCCATAATTATCTGTAGAAAGCTCTTCTAGTCTATTGTGATACATTTTTTTGAAAGGGAATGAGCTATTATACAACTTTTCTATTCATTGTTACCTCAAATTTGGTTTAGAACTAATTAGAAACTGGAGTTGAAGTTAGTACCTGCGTACAGTGCTATCTGAAACAGCCAGAAAGTTTCTGAACTTTGACAGCCATAATTCTTAAATTAGAAAATCAACCTATGCATATCTATACATGTCTGGAAATCTTAAAGAGTCCTATATCAATTTCCTATTCAACTCTAAGGCTAAAACACGCAATAATTAGGTCCAAATCAAAGTACCGTTTAAGGTGTCGTAACAGTCCAGAATCTGAACAGTTATGTATTCAGTTGCTATTTGGATCGTAATTTCTAGCAGGATCATCAAAAGACTTCATAATTTACATTTATGGAATCTTGAGGATGTGTGTAACAAGTTTGCAATATATTGTTTCTGCAAATATCAATGTTCTCTTTTTGAAAATTATGGACAAAATCAGCAACATACAAAGGAAGCTCTGCCAATATTCATTTAAAAATCTGGGAACTTGGTGGTAATATGAGTGGATAATAGCATCTGTACTGAAAATAGAGTGTAGCCGCCACACACTTTCATTTCACAGGGTTGTGCTCCTTCGAGATCGGTGTCGCTATCCTTTTGCCAAACAAAGCAATGTGCTCGCATATGGCTGTTGAACATCGCTTGTGCTCAGAATACAAATACAAGTAACTGCCTATTTAGAATAAGAAGATAAAATTGCCATTGCTGGTGAGCAACTTTAACATGCTTGTCACCCTCGCAATGTATACTAACCTTTTGGTCAGTCGCCTTAAACCGTAGAATGCCTTATCAAATCCTAGAATGCTTCCATCTTTTTCTTCATGCAACACTTCATGTAGAGTTAATATGCCATTTATTATATTTTTTGTCTTATTAGTTCTAGCATGAAAAGCCCTAAGAAGACTGGTGCTGATAGTAACAATAAAGAAGACAATATGGAGTTTACTGACTCTAACAGTTCAGACTTCTTTCACAGTCCATCGGATCCTTTTCCTAACATGAAAATTAAAAAGACTTCAGAGGATCTCGACCCGGAATATGATCCTACCGATGAGGTATGGATCACGAATCTTAACTTCAGCAGTTCAAGTTAATGTTGGTTGTCAAGTATACGAAGTCTTATAATTCTTTTCTACCTAGATTAATTGCAAAGACAACGAGTTGACTTCGGCTCCTAAAACCGCAGAAGGTTCTCCAATGTATGAACCCTCAGCTTCACTCAAGCGGAAACGAGGGCAACGAAATCTCAATAAGGGTCCATTGGACCGTATTATGTACATAACAAGGGTCGGTACAGGTGGGCTTCCCCAAGAACCACTGGATTCAGTTAACTAGTATCGTAATGCATGCGGTTTTCTTGTTAGGGAGCTCGTGCCGATCACAACCGAGAATTGGAGGAAATTACCCGAGCAGACTAAGAATGAGTTGTGGGAAAGGATAAAGAAACTATCCAAGTTCCCAAAAGGTACAGACAAAGCTGTAAAGAAAGCAACATTGGTCTCTTGCGGCAAGAAGTTTCGTGGCTGGAAGACTGAAATGAATGCTTATGTTAAGGCCGATAAGGTCACTAGCCCGAGGAAGATGGGAAAAATCACACAAACTCAGTGACAAGAGTTTGTTCGTCAAAAGACCACACCTGATTCTAAAGCTCTAAGTGCAACTAGGTCAGAGCTTGCAAAAAAGAACAAATACCATCATCGCTTGGGGTCTGTCGGATATGCCCCCAAAGTCCAGAAATGGAATAAGATATAGACGAAATTACCAGTAAGGGCAATCCTCACCCATTAGAATGATGCAATGAGAGAACTCAGCGGTGGGTCTTTGCTCGGTCAGGTTTGACCAGCAAGGGCAAAATTGAAAAACCCGACTCTGTGAATGAAGTAGAGGATAAAATGAAAGAAGTAATTGAAAAGCAACATAAGGGTCTCTTCAAGCCAAAGAGGGAGACTGACCAACTTACCACTATCTTAGGAAACCCTGAACACAGCGGACGGGTTCGAGCAGTCTCTTCTCAAATGTCTTGGCTAGGTGGTTTCCCTAAAGATAAAGACACATATAGAAGACGTGAGAAGTTTAAGAAAACACTTGATGAAACGATTGCTCAAAAGGTCAAAGAAAATATGCAAGAAATAATGGAACAACTTAGACAATCGGGACAATTAGTTGCACCGAGTACAGCGATGGTTCCGGTGCCAAAGGAGCAATTAGTATCTCCAACTGCCTACCCTAGCAGCGTTGGTTATGTGCCAGGCTCAGGGTCAACCCATAAGTTCCTCGTCGATGATATTGCTAACGACAAATCTTGTCATCTTCTTGTCCTGTTCGGCAGAGCAGGGAACAAAACAAAACAGGTTGCCACTGCTATGGCAAAGCCTGATCGTGACTTCAACGGGAAACCACTTCTGTTGTATTATGTTGTGGTGGAAGTTCTTCAGATCATTGATAATGATTATGAATATTATGAAATAAACCACGTCACACCTGAGGGGATCGCGACTCTGGGGTAGGCTGTCAACCAATTAATCCTTTGGCACTGACGCGATATCGTGTTGGACGATGAGCCAATTTCTACCCCCGTCGCATCTCAAAATAATTGCAACCCCATCTTCTAAGGTGAAAGTCCAGGAAGATCCACTCCCGGTCCAGGAAGATCCACTCCCCCTATGTCTCAGTAAGGATGATAGTAACCTTGCTAGTAAAGATATCCAAGAGCAACAAGTTGGACAACAGCTTCAAGCAGTACCAGAGCAAGCTGTTGCTAGTAAAGAGCAACCAGTTGAGCAACAGCTTGAAGTAGTACTAGAGCCAGCTGTTGGGAGTAAAGAGCAATCAGTTGAACAACAGGTTCAACAACAAGCCAGTGTCCAACTTCCGACGACTACTCCTCGATCATCAGTGCCTATCAAAGTTAGCCCATACAAAATTAAGAAACCTTCATCAGATGAATATTTGAAAACTATGAAGGAAAATATTAGAAAACCGAGTGCATCTCGTTCTTCTCATGAGCCAACATTAGAAGATATCGAGGAGTGGGAAGAAGACGGTGTCATGTATAATTGGCAGACGGCTTTAGTTAAACCAGGAGTTCCAATATACAAGCTTGAGGATGTTCCTCCTAAATTTAAGAATGGGAAGCCGTTGATGACATCCGTACAACTTAGCAAACAACCTGCCCCGCTCAAAAGAATACATGAGTGGTACATCCTTGCCAGCACAAAATATGAGATTTCTTGCGTCACATTTCATATTCCAAAAGAAGCATTCTGGAGCATTGGAGCAGATAGACGAGTCATTTTATTTGAAGAGATGCATCCCCTTTTCCATCGGGGCATGCTCGAAATCAACCTACTGCTCGTCTGGTGCTTGTAAGTGCCTCTAATATTTTGCATTTGATTTTTCTTACTACACTCATACACATTTCATGAGATTATAACAATTCTGAACTTCTTCAATAGGATGCAATACATGGATAATGAAAAGATGGAACACAAGACAGGTATCCTTGACCCTACATGGATTGCAAAGACACTATTCGACGTCAAGGCGGATCAAGACTCATCAAAGTTCAAGCACATGAAAAAAAAAGAATTTGAAAAAGCAATCGCAAAACTTAAGAAGGATAGAAGGACAAAAGTTGCAGCTTACATAGGACATGCGATGTTTAACTTTGTCAAATGACGGCAAGGACCTCGTAAAGGCTCCGTACCACTTTGAGTAAGTTCGACACATGACATTAAAATAGCAATTATTGGTAATTGTTAACACGTGTGTTTGTATGTTTGCAGTGATCACTACATAATGATCTTCATCAAGCCAACGCAGAGAATGGCAACAGTCTTGGACTCGGCCGATTACCCACCAGATTGTTACAGAGATTTCCTTTCCATTTTGAAACTATACGTTTATTCAATAATTTTAATTTACACACATTTAGAATGTGTTGACAAGTTTTATATGACATTTCTTGTATTACAACGCTTGGCGGTTTTACACGGAATAGCTTGGTGGTCAGAGACCTCCTAATACGAATGCATTGGACATTAAAACGTATTATGCTTGTCCGAAGCAGCCTGCTGGGAGTGTCTTATGCGGGTATTATTTATGCAAGCATCTTCGGACCGCCAGTGAATATAGAGTGAATCGTGAGGATGTAAGTTATCCTTAATGTCGATATCTTATTTTCTTACTTTTGAGTTTCATTTTCATTGTAACTAGCATATTTTAATACTTATATTCTCTGCTGTTCAATATTACCAGAAAAATTATTTTCATATTTTGATTCCAACTTCAAAATTCAATTGCTCATAGTACAACTGCTCCAAAAATTCCAAATAAATTTCTGTATACTCTAACTTTGATCTATACTTTGAGATTGTTCAAACCAACACATTCTAAACCTTGTTATGTGTTTCATTGCAGCACACAAAGAATGTGAACAAAGAATGGCTGGTTTGTAGAAGTATTCCTGGTGGAGGAGCCTACAAGATTGCTGCTAAACTCTCTCAATTCATTCGTCGCGAAATTTTGCACAAAAGAGGGCAGTTCTTTCATGAGAATTGTGCAATAGCTGATGTGCCACAACTTTGCGACTATGCGAATAGAAATATTTTTTAGTGAAAACTTGTAAACTATGAGATGAATTGTATGTGTAACTTGTATATATGTATATTGTTTTAGTGAAATTTACCTCTATGAGATGACTTCTGTGATGATATTGTTGACTTCTGTGATGATATTGTTGACTTCTGTTCTGTAATTATATCGAATTGACCTGGAAATTATAAATAACAACAGCTAGTACTGCATAGGTTATACCTTATCACAGGCGGTTATTTACCAATGGCTAGACCTGCCTGTAAAAAACAATTATCACATGCAGCTAAGTATAGGTAAAGAACCATCTGTGATAACCTAATTATCACAGGCGGTTACTGTTATTATTGAAACCGGCTGCGATAAACTGTCTTCACAGGCGGCTTGATGTAGGTCAAGATCCGCCTGTGATAACACTATTATCACAGGCGGTTATATATGCTGCATGACCCACCTGTGATAACACAATTATCACAGACGGTTATATGTTGCACGGCCCGCCTGTGATAACTTATCTTCACAGGTGGCTAGCCTAATTAAAAAACCGCCTGTGATAATGTGTCTTCACAGGCGGTGTCACTTCTCTGCCTGTGCAATTGCGGATTATCACAAGCTCTTCGTTTCAGACGGTTTTAAAAACCGCGTGTGATAATAGGTTTGGAGCCGCCTTCGATAAGGCAAACCGCGTGTGATAATAGGTTTGGAGCCGCCTTCGATAAGGCTTATTGTAGTAGTGTATATGTGTACTCTACCACTAGGGGTTAATTAATTCATTAATCATCCTCTAATATAGTATCAGGGAACCGTAATCTCTCTTCCTCTCAACCCTAGCCACCGCATGGCTGGCCGGCGCGCCATCGCCGCGCCTCCCTCCTCCCCCTGCTAGATTCAGCGCCGCCTCAGGCGCTATCGCTGCCGCCGGCACGCTGGCCGGCGCGCCGCCGCCGCGCTACACTCCTCCCCTTGCTAGATCCGACACTGTCGGCGGCGTGCCACCGCCGCACCTCCCTCCTACCCCTGTTGGATTCGGTGCCACCGCAAGCACTACTGCCGCCGACATGTAGGCCGGCGCGGCGTCGCAGTTGCACCAATCTCTTCTCCCTACTGGATCGACCGTCCCCGTGCCTCACGCGGTCGCCGCCATCGGGGCGCCGCTGAGGGCCGCTGGTGCGCCACCCGATGCCTCCCTGGTTGCGCCACGGGTCGCGCCGCCCGATACCTACCTGGCCATGCCGCCATTCTCCTGCATGGCGCAACCATGGCGCGGTGCGGCACCGTCGCCTTGGCGTACCTCTCTGATGCCGCCAGATGGCTGCTTGCGCCTCTCCCTCTCCACCAATAGTTTTGTACGGCACCACATCCAGCGCCACTGCTGCGTCCAGCCCCACTGCTACCGACCTCATGGCTGGTCCTGCCTCTAGGAATTATGGGCCCGCTGCCACTTCTACCGGGCTCCTACAGTCGACATCGCCGTTCATAGCCGGACTAGAGCCCATGTCGGACGGTTTCGACGTGAGCACCATTGCCACTGTCTCACCAGCATTTGCGGTTCCCGCTGCTGGCGCTGCTGTTGCTTTGTACACGGACAGTACCACTACGACGACCATGGACACCTCTTGTGTTGTTACGGCCCTGACTACCTCTCGCGAGCGCGAGCGGGCATTGGCTCTCGTTCTAGAGCAGTAGCATGCTTCTGTGGCTGCTCTGTCGCACCAGCTTGAGGAGAGTGCTCATTGATCATTGAGTGCTACCCAGGAGTCTTCCTCAGATGCTGGTGCCCACTCTGCATACTCAACATCCCTCCTCGCTGCTCTTCACACCCAGGCTGCTGGGGTTCAGAAAATCCGGACACTCGTGTCAGTCGTTATCAGTTCTACTTCCACGGTGTACGCCCGCTGGCATCACGTGTTTCTCCTCACGTTGAGGTGTTACCATCTCGACGACCACGTTCTGCGGGAGGGCTCCTCGTTGGATGACTCTTGTATTAGCATGGATAGCCTGGTCCTAGCCTGGATCCTTGGATCCTTCTCTGACGAGCTACACGACATCGTCGGGCAGCGTGGTGGCAGTACTGCATGATGGGTGTGGCTGGTCCTCGTGCAAAACTTCCTAGGGAACCGTGCGACTCGTGCTCTACACATTAATGTGCGGTTCCAGAACACTGTCTAGAGCGACCGCTCCATCTCCGCCTACTGCAGCGATATAAAGGGCATGGCCAATGACTTGCGCAATCTTGACAAGCCGGTTACTGATAGCACACTCATCTTTCGGATCCTTCAGGGCCTGAATAAGCGCTACTGTCACCTTCGCTCTTGGCTTCTTCATTTGGAGCCGTCCCCGACCTTTGAGAAGGTCTCATATCACCTTGAGCTCGAGGAGCTCACTTCTGGTGGCCCCGGGCCTGCCACAACTTTTTACGGCTCTGGGTAGCCCCGCGACCACCTACTTCTGGTGGACCACTACCGCGATCTCCTGCTCCACCTACCACCCTAGCTGCTCATGCAGGCTCTAGGGGTGGTAATCGTTGCCGCCACAGTATGCGCGGTGGCCGAGGTAGAGGTGTTGGTGGCACTGCGGCTTCTGCTCCTGCTCCTATTACTGGAGGTGGTATATGTGGCACAGGCAGGGGGTGCGCCCTAGCCCACACCCTAAAACCCGTGGACCGACCATATCTCTATGTGGTCTTGGCCGTCTCCGAGTCTTCTACCTCCATGCTCGCCGCGTCCTTAGTCGGCGTACGTCGCCCACCCGAGCTACGGTGGACCAGCCTACCTTGCCAATGGCCGTCGACTCTGGCCTACAGTGGGCATGGCTACTCGACTGGTGGACGGTCGGCCTCGGCCTAGGGAGGCATTGACTACCCTGCTGGGTACTTGGAGTCGTCTGCGCCGTTCCAGGAGCCGCCCCTGGTGTGGGACCGCTACTCACTGGTGTCTTCGTTCAGTACCATGCACCTCACGCCACCTGTTGCTGACTTGGTGGCTGATTCCGAAGCTTCATACCATACCACTCTTGACATTGGTATACTCTCTTCTACCCACCCTGTCCACCCTTCTTTTTCTTCATCTATCGTTGTCGGGAATGGGTCTGTTCTTCCGGTCACCTCAGTAGGTGACTCGGGATCTCCGGGTTCTTTCCAGCTTAACAATATTCTTGTTGCTCCGGATATCATTCAAAATTTATTTTCTATTCGCCGTTTACCACTAATAACAATGTTTTCGTTGATTTTGATCCTTTTGGTTTATCTGTGAAGAATCTTTCCACCCGACATGTTCTTCGTCGATGTAATAGCCCGGGGCCCCTGTACACCCTTCGACTTCCAACTTTTGTTGCATATCTGACTTTTTCTCTGACCACGACAGCTTCGTCCACCCCTTGACACTGTTGGCTTGGCCATCCTGGCGTAGATACTATGTCCAAATTGTCCAGTAGTTCAATTATCTCGTGTACTAGGGGCACACATGAGTCTTTATGTCATGCTTATCAGCTTGGTCGCCATGTTCGGCTCCCATTTCTGACTTTTGTGACTCATGTTGAGCACATTTTTGATCTTATTCACTATGATTTCTGGACATATCCCATTATCAGTGTGTTAGGGTTTAAATACTACTTGGTGATGGTTGATGATTTTTTGCATTTGTGTGCATTTGAAGTCTTAGACATACGACACTCTTTCTCACTTCTTCATTTCGGTGTCCTTGGACGCTCTATACGAGCTCTTTAGTGCGATAACAAACGCAAGTTTGAGAACTCGGTGCTCCGTAACTTTCTACTCGCCCATGGCGTCCAGTTGCGCATGTCTTGTCCATACACCTCCCCTCAGAATGGCAAGGCAAAGAACATGATTCGCACCACCAATGATGTTATGCACTCCCCGATGTCTCATGCCTCTATTCCTACTCGGTATTGGGTAGAGGCCCTCCACACTACCACTTTTCTCATTAATCGCCTTCCCACCAAGGCGATTCGTGTACCTACCTCTTACTTTGCCTTGTATGGCATCACCTCTCTTTACGACCGCCTTCGAGTTTTCGAGTGCGCTTGCTACCCTAACCTTTCTGCTACTGCCCCACATAAGCTTGCGCCTCGCTCTACTCGGTGTGTCTTCTTTGGGTATTCTCTCGATCATAAGGGGTACCGGTGTCTGGACCTCACCACTCACCATATCTTAATCTCTCGACACGTCGTCTTTGACGAGTCCTCTTTTCCTTTCTCCACTTCCTCTTCTGCTTCCATCGCAGAGTTGGACTCCACTACAGTTGCCTTGGCCTTTTTCTGCAGGTACAACACCCGCTATGCCACGCACGGCCCCGGTGTCTTTAACATCGACCGCTGTGCCCTGTGTAGTATCGGCGCCTCAGGCGCCACTGGCTGTGCCTCCTGCAGCCTCGGCATCTCGGTTCACTGACCCCACTCTCGTCTACCACCAACGAGCGCGGGTTGGTGCTCAGGCTCCAGCAGCTCCGACGCCTCCAGCTACACCACACGCGGCCTTGGCTTCTCCGACCTCCTCAGCAGCACCACGCGCGGCCATGACGTCTCCGACCTTCTCAGTCGCGCCATAGAGCGGCCACAGTGTCTCTGACCTCCTCAACTGCGCCACACGCGGCCCCGACGTCTCTGACCTCTACCACCATGCCACGCGCGGTCCCGGTGTCTCCAACATCACTCGCTGCGCCATGCGCGACTGCGGTACTGCAGTTTTGCCGACCCTGCTCTTGTCTGTTAGTGATGAGAGCGGGTTGGTGATCTGACTCCTGCTGGCCCCGAGCCCCAACTGTACCACCTGCCGCTGCTCCATTGGGACCCAAGTCACGTCCACTAGATGGTGACTCGACGTGCAGTTGGGGTCCTTCGGCCGGTTGAGCGTTTCTTCGGGGTCGTCCTCTTGTCAATGATGCCTTCACCGTTCGCCTCCTTTTCGGTATCGCCTATACCTTCTTTCGTTCGTAGTGCTCTCGCCGATCCTCACTGACATCGTGCTATGGAGGAAGAGTATGTGACCCTGCTTGCCAACCGGACATGGGACCTGGTGCCCCGTCCTTGTCGTGGCAATATTGTCACAGGCAAGTGGGTGTTCACGCATAAGAAGAAGGCATATGGTTCTCTGGAGAGATATAAGGCTTGATGGGTACTTTGAGGCTTTACTCAGTGCCCTGGAGTTGACAATGACGAGACCTTCAGTCCCGTGGCGAAGCCAACGACGGTTCGTACTGTTCTGTCGCTGGCTCTCTTGCGTTCTTGACCCGTCCATCACCTGGATGTCAAGAACACCTTCCTCCACGGCACTCTGACGGAAACAGTGTACTGCAGTCAGCCAATAGGGTTCGTTGATTCAGCTCATCTAGACATGGTCTGCAAGTTGAACAAGTCATTGTACGGTTCGAAGCAGGCACCCCGAGCCTGGTACAGTCAGTTCACCTCCTTCCTATCTTGTTGGGATTTGTTGAGGCCAAGTCGGACACGTTGCTATTTGTCTATCGACGGGAGGGTGAAACTGCCTACCTTCTCCTGTACGTTGATGACATTGTACTAACAGCGTCCAGTCCATCTCTCCTTCAGCGTACTATCTTCGCCTTATAGCAGGAGTTCGCTATGAAGGACTTGGGCCAGCTTCACCACTTCCTGGGTATTGCGGTCATGATTGCCCAGGTGGCCTGTTCCTTCACCAGCGACAGTATTGCCTGGACATCCTCGAGCAAGAGGGCATGGCTGAGTGTAAGCCTGTTCCACGCAGTGGATACCCAGGTAAAGGTCCTCTTTGCCGATGGGACCCCGTCAGTGACCCGTTTGCCTACAGGAGTCTTGCAGGTTCACTTCAGTACGTCACCTTCACAAGGTCGGATATCTCCTACGCGGTTCGGCAAGTGTGCCTTCACATGCATGACCCACGTGAGTCGCACCTCACTGCTGTAAAGCGGATCCTTTGGTACTTGCGTGGCACCCTCAACTACGACCTCCTCCTTCAACGTAACTCAACTTTCGAGTTGGTTGTTTATACCGACGCTGATTGGGCAGCCTGCCTAGACACGCGCCAATCCACCTCTAGCAACGCCGTCTTCCTGGGCGAGAACCTCGTCTCCTAGTCCTAGAAGCGGCAGCCGTGGTGTCGCGCTCGAGTGCTGAGGCAGAGTACCACGCTGTGGCTAATGCTGTGGCTGAGGCTTCCTGGCTTCAGCAACTGCTTCAGGAGCTCCACTCCTCCATCACTTGGAGCACGTTGGTCTACTGCGACAACGTCAGCGCTGTCTATCTCTCCACTAATCCCGTTCAATATCAGCGCACGAAGCATGTGGAGATCGACCTCCATTTTGTTCGTGAGTGAGTTGCACGTGAAGAGGTCCGAGTTCTCCACGTCCCGACGACGTCATAGTTCGCCGACATCTTCACGAAGGGGCTCCCATCATCACGGTTCTTGGAGTTTCGGTCCAATCTCAACATCTTTTGTGGCTAGATGTTGAGATTGCGGGGGTGTTGGACTGTATACTTGTATGTGTTGGGCTAGGCCCATGTACCAGCCCTCCTGTCGGGCTAATATATGTGTACTCTACCCCTAGGGGTTAATCAATTCATTAATCATCCTCTAATACAATGGGTTAGCTTGCATATTACTCCAAGTATATTTTGGACCTCCTGGCGTATTATGGTTGACCAAATGTTTATTTTTGTAAGAATTTGGCATGTCAATTGCAATAACGAATGTGAACACTATTTGGATATCTCAATTGCAAGAAATTTACATCTCTATTACAAAAAATATCTATATTATGCCATATGTAATGATCACTGGAAAAACACATTGGACACATTTTTTCCGTGTCATGTAGGGACTCGAATTATACTTTACACTATTTAATGACTAAACACCATAGTAGTGCTGGAACTAAAATTGCACTTGGAATGCTTACATAAGTAACTTGTTCACATACAGCAATTGTCATTAAAGCCACGTGCCAAAATATGAAAAAAATTACAATAAAAATTCTGCAAATTATGAAACCCAGCGGGCAATTCTGCAACAATAAAGCCAAAAAGGTCCGTGACAGGCCATGCCAGAGTTGGCCCGTCTAGAACCAAGCAATATATAACTGCCGGACTGTTGTATTGAAAAGAGTATTGGACTGCAGACATACAAGTAGGTGTACAGAGTGAGTATACTACAAGAGTAAACAGGAGTAGACCTATAAGGAAGACCAGACACTTTTATTTAAGTAGTGCTCATCGATTACCAGGTCTGTAGATCATCGGTGTGATTAATTAATTGATGTGTATCGGTCTACCGGATGAGATCTAGACTCTGGAACTGAGTAAAATCTGCCACTGGAGCCTTTCACAATAATAACTACGCCTCACCCCATACACCGGTAGGCCACACACGGCAGACGTCTACCTCGATCTAGGGTCCAGGGATCTCAAGGTCATGCGTGCTGCTACGGTGGTACACGGAAGGAGCCACGCACGACGTCGAGAACTCGAGATGTGGACCGACAGTAGCTACGGCGAGTCAGCGAGGTGGTCCGCGACGATGTCAACCACTGCGTCGAGCTTGCCACCAGCGGAGCTAAGAATCGCCAGCGCTTCATCTAGCTCCGGCAGTGGTTTGGCCGGACGTACGGGGCTGAAGCCAAATGGTGCCAGTGCTCTGTCGGCCCGTCCCAGGAAGTCCCACACCTGCTGGGACTCGACTTATCTTGAGCTCCGCAACTCCTCCAGAGCCCTCTTGGTGGCCGCCAGTTCCGCACCCTCCTTTGCAAGGTGCTCAACCTCCTTTTCGTGCTGCTGGATGCTCTTGGCTAGCTGCCGCTCGCGATCAGCGAGCTCCGACTCCTTGAGGTGGATACGGTTCCGCCGCTCCGCCAGGTCTTCCTCCCGGCCCCGAACTGTATCCTGTCTGGCAGAGACGTCAGCCTCTCGCTTGGTGAGGCTTTGCCCCCGTTCCCAGAGCCTATCCTCCTCGAGCTTACACCGCGCTTCAAATCTCTTGCGGCAATCTGCCAAGCTCTGCTCACCCGCCGACATCTTCCAGGAGAGCTCCTCCTCTCTCTGGCCCAGGCCCTTCCACTTCTCGGAGAGTTCGGCCTCCCCCAGGTCGAGCTCCTGGTAGCTCTTCTGGAGAGTCTCATGTCACGCGATTAGACTCCCTTGGCGCTAGTCTGCAGCTTTGTGGCATTCCACAGCTTCCTCATATATCTTTTGCGCCTTCACATCGAGAGCTTCGAGGGTAGCTTCTCTCTCGTTGAGCAGCTCGCCTTGCTCGACGAGCCGAGTTTTCTCATCCTTGACCCACTCTTCGCGTTGACGGAGCCTATTGCGCCAATGATCAAGGGCGATACACTCTTCTTCCAGGGCCTTGCGGTTGTGCTCAAAGGAGACGGCAACTTGCTGCAGGCTGGAGCGGGCGTTGTCGATGGCCAGTTCTAGGGGAATGGGCGTCGAACCAGATGGGGGCGCCGCTTCCCCCATCTCCACCAGAATGTCCGCTGTCACCCGGGAGGGGTGAATGTGGCCTAGAGGGGGTGTGAATAGGCCTTTTTGAAATTTGTCGGAACCTGCAACACTTAACCACCAGATAAAAACTTGAGATATCGGACTAGTCCGGTAAAGTGCGGACTAGTCCGGTGTGTACCGACTAAGTTAATCAAATTTGATCAATTAATTTGATTCTAGGATGTATGCAGCGGAAATATACTTGATTTAGGTGTTGCACGATTATGGACTAGGATATATCACAATTCAATCTTATACTTAAGATTCAACATAAAGTAAGCAATATTGATTCAAACCGTAGATTGTTGTGATGAATAAGAACGATGAACACAAAGCAAGAACACAAGCGATTAATCCTGTGGTTCGGCTCCCACAGAGGCAACCTACATCCACATTGAGGAGTCCACAAAATGACCGGGTCTTCTCCAACCCTACCCTCATTGGATCGCCACGAAGGCCAATCCTCTTCTCTTATCACAAAGGGTAAATAACCAAATTCAAGGGGCCTTCTGACACGTTGAGGGCTCCCCTATATTATAATGGAAACTCCACCAAGAACACACTCAAAAGATTACAATGAAAATCACAAGAGTATGTTAGGGAATCAAACCACGAGCTCAAGAGTGATGAAACGTGTCTCTCCAATGATCCAAAGTGTACCCTCAAGGGATTGATCTTTGTGGCTTTTGATTTCGTGGAGAGATGTGTTTTTGAGGCTCCTGGGAGGTGTGACGGCGCAGGGGGTCGGGAGAGATTAAAGTTGGTCCATGCACCTCTATTTATATGGGGTTTCTAAAAGTGACCGTTAGGGTTTTGAAAGATCGGACTAGTCTATGGTGGACACCGGACTAGTCCGGTGTGCTGTGTATAGCAAACCCTAAGTGTCCCGAAATATCGGACTAGTCCAGCTAGGGGCGGACTTGTTCGTTTTTGCTTCTGGAAATCTTCGGACTAGTTCGATAGATATCGGACTTGACCGGACAGTGAAAACCTAAGTGGTTATGAGGACAAGTCCGCACTTGGAGGACTTGTACGATTTAGGTCAGAGAGTTTTTCGGACTAGTCCGTGCTAATATCGGACTTGTCCAATTGACATCAAAAAGATATCGGACTAGTCCGGTGTGTGATCAGACTTGTCCGATTTTGTGTGACTTGTGAAGTGTTTTAAGGACTAGTCCGCACTGGGGAGAACTAGTCTGATTCTAGTCAGAGAGATATCGGACTAGTCCGTGGTGATATCGGACTTGTCTAATCTTGTGCAGAGAGAGATATCGGACTAGTTCGGCATCAGTCAGACTAGTCCGGTCCTGTATAAATTTGTGCAATGTGTGTGTTTATTTGTGATTGAGCTCTTGGGTTGTGTTTTCTTAACACACTCCACACACAATGATTTACTAATCTTTTTCTCTGAGCTCTACTCCACATTACTCCTCATTCTCCCTTCTTTTTGGCACTTTGCTTATTTTCACATTAAAACCTGTGCTCATCTCAACAAAGTGGTTATAATCTCATTTGCTTGTCATAAATCATCCAAAACCCACAAGGGATTCCTAGATGCACTTTCAATCTCCCCCTTTTTGGTGATTGATGACAACCAATTAAGATTTCATAAAATATGATAAAAAGTTGAGATTTTCATAAAGTATGCACATATGAGTTTAAAACACATTAATCAATGAAAACATGATCCATATGTGCACTCTTTATGGTGGGATGCAAAACTAAATGAGTATGAGCAACAATTGTGATGATAATGAGTTAATTGACATGGATGTACCAACAATAAGCATAAAAGACAATGTTGAATCAAAAACACAGATTTCATCAATAAGAGCATAACAGGTTCATAGCATTGCATCTCAGGACCATAATTAACAAAATAGCATATTAAGCAGGTTTACAACCCACAAAATAGAGAAAAAACACAAAGGAAGCTCTCTCCTCGCATCCTACAGCTAAAGACCTAAGACTTAAGACTCCCCCTCAATCTCTCCCCCTTTGGCATCAAGACACCAAAAATAAGGAGAGGAGGGACCTAAAGTCTTCACGCCTCGTTGTCGGTCCTCTCATCGTCTTCATATTCGTCCTCGGGCTGATGATGAGGAGGAGGAGATGCGGAGCTGCTCGAGCCCCCAATGCCAAAGTAGGCAAGCTCAGAAGGTGTCAAGGGCTCGAGCTCGGTGATGTCAGGGTCGGAGTCCTCAGAAATTACTGGAGATCCAATGGGGTCGATCTCCAGCTTTTGACTTAGCTGCTTGATGTTTGTCTTCACATATCTCATATCAGCTTTTCTCTTTTGGTTGAGCTTGTGACTTCTGATCTCAGTCTTGCGGCAAGATTCGAAGATGGCCGCAAGATACTTCAGGGTGCCACTCATAGCCCCTTTTTGAGGAGCTTCCCTAGTGGCTGGGGCAGCCCTGACATCTCCACTTCCTCTTGCAGGGGCCTCAGGACTCGAGGCCGGAGATGGAGCAGCCTGAATGCTTGGCTTTTGAGGCATCTGGGGCCTCAGAGGAAGGTCTCCACATCCTTGACAAATTCAATGTCAGTGACCTTCTCAATTATGAACATAAGATATGGAGCATATCCACATGACCTGTTGGGTTTGCAAGAAATGTTCACCATGTCATTCCAAATGTAGTCAGCCACATCAAACTGATGATCCTTGCTTATCGCACTCATCAGGGTCCGGAGATAGCTCTGCACACTCCCAGCATCTCCATCCTTGTGAGCAATAGTCTTCCTCAATACTTTGTTCAACACCACAAAGAATGGCTTCATGTTCTTGGTGGAAGGGGGGTTGAACTTCAAGTTAGGCTCATAGAGGAATTTCATCCTGTCCTTCTCAATGACACCTAGATTGTGGATGATTAAGTGGTCATTGCTTGAGGTGTCAAGGTGCAGTAGGCTTGCAAAATCTTCATAGGTAATACTATACTTGGATCCGTGAGTTATCCAAGTAACACTCTCTTCATCATCACTGGAGAAATGGCAAGTCGCAAAGAACTGCGCTATGACCTCATCATTCCAGTTGTTCCCGAAGGCAAAAAGATCCTTCATGCCATGCCTCTCAACTGCATCGACCACTTCAATAAACAGGGAGCAGCCCTTCTTCTCAAAATGCGCCCAATCGATCCATTGGCTGCGCACTATCGGTGTCTTCATGGGGAGGTACACAGACTTGTAGAAATCTGCATGGAAATTGCACCAAAATCTTCCGTCAGCAGCTTGCTTCGGACGGCTATACCAATCAATACTTCTGAATTTTGCAGCCGAGTCGCTGACCTTCCCATTGAACTTCTCTTGAGTGGGGTCCCTGACCCCTTCTCTTGGAGCATGCAGCCTCAAGGGGCCAACCGGTCCAATTGCTATTCCTTTGCCCTTGCCCTTGGCTTGGCGAGGGCCACTAGCTGCAGCTGCCTTGGACGTCGGCTTCTTTGCCAGCACCTTCGTCTGAGCTTGTGGAGGAGATGGAGCCGGCTCGGAAGGACGCTCTTAGCGTTTCTTGCCAAGGCTCGTCGAGGGCTGAGGTGCGACCTCTGGTCCATCTCGGCCTCGAAATCGGAAATCTCGTCGTTTGAGCTTGACATGCCCTGAGAATGAATTGTGTAAGGCATGAATAAGAATGGATGACAAGGAATTGAATGGATGACAAGAGAATTTGCATTGAGGAATTAAGGTTAGGGTTGAGTCAAAAAAAATCGGACTTGTCCGGTGTACAGGCACGGACTAGTCCGGGGTGACCGGACTTGTCCGCGCAAGGACCGGACTAGTCCGGTATTCATCCTCAAAAACCTAACATATAAGAAAAATGGACTATCTCAATGCAAAATTAGCCTAACAGCAATGTAATACATCAAGGACACTAGTATTAGGTGAAAGAAGCTAGGCTATTCGATCCAAAATGAAGAAAATTGGAATTTTTAGGGATTGGGCAAAAATTACAAAAAAAATTGCTTGAAACTTGGAGATGAGGGTGTTGAAGTCCGAACAAGTCAGTGAACTTCAATCTCCGAGCAAGGAAGCTTTATTTCCGCCCAAAGGCAGAGGCTTTTGATGGAGAAAGCAAGAAATCACATTGGGAGCTCGAGCGCGAAGAGAGAGAAGCTTGAGGCAAGTTGTGAGGGTGAGGGAATTAGGGTTTGGCGGCTAGGGTTATGGACACGAAAAATTGGACAAGTCGAGAGAAGACCGGACTAGTACGAACTTTTCCAGATGCTATATCAGACTAGTCTGTGGTCTACAGGACTAGTCCGGCCTAACCGACACTCTGCGGATTAGTCTGCATGGGCGGACTAGTCCGGGTAACCACGGACTAGTCCGTGGTCACCAGGCAAGAACTTCTTAGCCCATTCATATATATTTGAAGGTACATATTTAGAAAATAGGGAGGCAAATCAGATCAACTAATCTTGATGAATATGATCAGTAAGCATACAACAATCAAGCAATGACCATAATTCACCAAGATTTAGTAATTGACATAGTTTTTTCTGAGAAAAATGAGAGAGATGATTCTCACAATCCGATCAACATGTTTTGAAGAAATCATACAGGTATGCAAATTTTCAAGCCACATTCCGAGCATCAAGGATGTTTAGTTCATTTCGAAGCTCGCAAAAGCGTTTTTCATCAAGTGGCTTGGTGAATATGTCGGCCAATTGTTTTTCGGTGTTGACATGGTAAATGGCTATATCTCCTTTCATGGAGTGGTCTCTTAAAAAGTGATGCCGGGTGTCTATGTGTTTGGTTCTAGAGTGCTCAACTGGATTATGGGCAATTTTAATGGCACTCTCATTGTCACAAAGGAGTGGAATACGGTTCATATTGTAACTGTAATCCCTTAGAGTTTGTTGCATCTAAAGAAGTTGTGCACAACAACTCCCGGCTGCAACATACTCCGCTTCGGCTGTGGATAAGGCAATGGAGTTTTGTTTCTTGGAGGACCAAGAAACTAGGGATCTACCTAGGAATTGTCCGATCTTGTGCAGGAAGATATTGGACTAGTCCGGTGTCAGTCGGACTAGTCCGGTCCTGTATAAACTTGTGCAATGTGTGTGATTATTTGTGCTTGAGCTCTAGGGGTGTGTTTCCTTAACACACTCCATACACAATGATCTACTACTCTTTTTCCTTGAGCTCTTTTCAACATTGCTCCTCATTCTCCCTTCTTTTTGGCTCTTTGCTCATTTTCTCATTAAAACATGTGCTCATCTAAACAAAGTAGTTAGGATCTCATTTGCTTGTCGTAAATCATCCAAAACCGGTAAGGAATTCCTAGATGCACTTTCAATCTCCCCCTTTTTGGTGATTGATGACAACCAATTGAGATTTCACAAAATATGATAAGAGGTTGAGATTTTCATAAAGTGTGCACATATGAGTCTAAAATACATCAAGCAATGAAAACATGATCCATATGTGCATTCTTTATGGTGGGATGCAATGAGAATGACATAATTGACGTCAACACATCAACAACAAGCATATATGTCATTCTTGAAGAAGAATCACAGATTTTATCAATTACTTCATAAGTAGTTCAAAAACATTGCATCACAGGACCATAAGTATCATAAGAGCATATTAAAAGTTTTACAGCTCACAAAATTGACAAAAAACATAAAAAGAAGCTCTCCTCGCATCCTACTGCTAAGACCTAAGATCTAAGACTCCCCCTCAATCTCTCCCCCTTTGGCATCAAGACACCAAAAAGAAGGAGAGGAGGGACCTAAAGTCTTCAAGCCTCGCTGTCGGTCCTCTCATCGTCTTCAACTTCATCTTCGGGCTGATGAGGAGGAGGAGGAGGAATGGAGCCACTCGAGCCCCCAATGCCAAAATAGGCAAGCTCGGAGGGAGTCAAGGACCCGAGCTCAGTGTAGTCAGAGTCGAAATCTTCAGAAATTACTGGAGATCCAATGGGCTCGATCTCCAGTTTTTGACAAATCTGCTTCACATTTTCCTTGACATACTTCATGTCAGCCTTTCTTCTCTTGTTGAGCTTGTGGGCCTTCACCTCGACCTTTTTGCGGGAGGCAAAAATAGCAGCCAGGTACTTGAAGATGCCACTTGCAGATCCTTTTTGAGGAGCCGCCCTAGTGGCAGGGGCAGCCCCGGCATCTCCACTTGCTCTCGCCAAAGCCTCTGCACTAGAAGCAGGAGAGGGAGCAGCTTGAACATTTGCTTGTTGAGGCTTCTGAGGCCTCAATGATGTGTGCTCCACATCTTTGAAGAATTCGATGCATGTGACCTTCTCAATCATGAACATGAGGTAGGGGGGCATAGCCACATGATCTGTTTGGAGTGCTAGATATGTTGACCATATCGTTCCAGATATAGTCAAACACATAAAACTTGCGGTCCTTGCTTATGACCTTCATCAAGGTCCGAAGATAGACCTGTACACTCCCTGTATCCCCATCCTTCGGGGCAATTGTCTTCCTCAGCACTCTGTTAAGCACCACAAAGAAGGGCTTCATGTTCTTCGTGGAGGGAGGATTGAACTTGGAGTTGGACTCATAGAGGAACTTCATCCTATCCTTTTCCAAGACCCCAAGGTTGTGGATCACCAGCAAGTCATTGTCGGTGTTCTCCAGGTGGAGGAGACTGGCGAACTCATCGTAGGTAATGGTGTACATGGACCCGTGAGTCATCCAAGTCACACGCTCCTCCTCATCACTGGCAAAGTGACAAGTAGCATATAACTGAGCTATCACCTTGTCATTCCAGTTGTACTTGAAGGCGAAGAGGTCCTTCAAGACATGTCTCTCAGCTGCCTCGACAACCTCATCAAATGCGGAGCATCTCTTCCTCTCAATATGTGCCCAATCTATCCACTGAGTGCGCACCACTAGATTCTTCATCTAGAGATAGACAGACATGTAAAAGTCTGCATGGAAGTTGCTCCAGAATATTCCATCTGCAGCCTGTCTGGATTGGTTGTAGCAATCCATATTCCTGAGCTTTGCAGCTGAGTTGCTGCCCTTCCCGTTGAACCTTTCCTCTGTGGGATCCCGAGCCCCTTGCTTCGGAGCTGACATCTTTAGAGGGCCAATCGGGCCCGTTGCAATCCCTTTTCCTTTCCCTTTTGCTTGGCGAGCACTTGCCGAGCTAGGGCCACCACAAGTAGAAGCCCTGGAAGCAGGCACCTTGCGTCGAGCCACCCTTTTCTGAGACTGAGGAGGAGAGGGGGCTGGCTCGGAAGGGCGCTTCTTGTTTTGGCCCATCGAGGACCGAAGTAGGGCTTCTTGGTCCATCTCAACTTCGAAGTCGGAAACTTCGTCGTGAGAGTTCGACATGCCCTGAGAATGGATTGTACAAGGTATGGGTGAGAATGGATAACAAGGAATTGCATTGAGGAAATAAAAGGTTAGGTTTGAGTTCAGAAAAATCGGACAAGTCCGGTGTACAGGCACAGACTAGTCCGGTTGACTGGACTTGTCCGTGCATGGACCGGACTAGTCCGGTATTCATCCTCAAGAACCCTAACTATGAGACAAATGGAGTTGCTCAAGGCAAAACTAGCCTAACAGCAATGTAATACATCAAGGACACTAGTATTAGGTGAAGGGAGCTAGGCTATTCGATCAACAATGAAAAAATGGGGATTTCTAGGGTTTGGGGGAAAATTACCGAAAAAATCTCTTGAATCTCGGAGAGGAGGGTGTTGAAGGGCGAACAAGTCCGTGGACTTCAATCCCTAAGCGAAGGAGTTTTATTTCCACCCAAACTTGGAGCTTTTTGATGGAGGGGTCACCAAATCGCCTTGGGGAGCTCGAGCGTGGAGAGAGAAAGCTTGAGGCAAGTGTGGAGGGTGAGGAAATTAGGGTTTGGCGGCAGCTAGGGTTATGGACACGAAAAATCGGACAAGTCCGAAAATGATCGGACAAGTTCGAAAATGATCGGAGTAGTCCGAACTTTTCCAGAGGCTATATCGGACTAGTCCGGCCTAACCGGCACTCTGCGGACTAGTCTGTATGTGCGGACTAGTCTGGGTAACCACGAACTAGTCCGTGGTCACAAGAGAAGAACTTCTTAGCCCATTTGTATATATTCGAAGGTACTTATTCAGAAAATAGGAAGGCAAATCAAATAAAATAATCTTGATGAATATGATCAATAAGCATACAACATTCAAGCAATGATCATAATTCACAAAGATCTAGTAATTGACATAGTTTTTCAGATAAAATTGAGAGAAATGATTTTCACAATCCAATCAACATATTTTGAAGAATTCATACAGGTATGCAAATTTTCAAGCCACATTCCGAGCATCAAGGATATTTAGTTCATTTCGAAGCTCGCAAAAGCATTTTTCATGAAGTGGCTTGGTGAATATGTCGGCTAATTGCTTTTCGGTGTTGACATGGGAAATGGCTATATCTCTTTTCATGGAGTGGTCTCTCAAGAAGTGATGTCGGATGTCTATGTGTTTGGTTCTAGAGTGCTAAACTGGATTATGGGCTATTTTAATGGCACTCTCATTATCACAAAGGAGTGGAATACGGTTCATATTGTAATCGTAATCCCTTAGAGTTTGTCGCATCCAAAGAGTTGTGCACAACAACTCCCGGCTGCAACATACTCTGCTTCGGTTGTGGATAAGGCAATGGAGTTTTGTTTCATGGAGGACCAAGAGACTAGGGATCTACCTAGGAATTGGCATGTACATGAGGTACTTTTTATATCTACTTTGCATCCGGCATAATCTGCATCGGAGTAACCAATGAGATTGAATTTGGAGCCTTTTGGATACCAAAGACCAAGATTGGGTGTATGAACTAAATATCTCAAGATCCCTTTTACGGCTGTCAAGTGACCCTCCTTAGGATTGGCTTGAAATCTTGCACACAAACATACACTCAACATAATGTCTGGCCTAGATGCACATAAATAGAGTAGAGATCCAATCATGAAGCGATATACCTTTTGGTCGACGCTAGGTCCATCTTCATTGAGATCCAAGTGGCCATCTGTTGCCATAGGAGTCTTTATAGGCTTCGCCTTATCCATTCTAAACTTCTTGAGTATGTCTTGTGTGTACTTGGTTTGGCTTATGAACGTCCCTTCCTTTTGTTGCCGCACTTGGAATCCCAAGAAGTACTTTAGCTCTCCCATCATGGACATCTCAAACCTATATGTCATAATTTTACTAAATTCCTCACAGAAAGATGGGTTAGTTGAACCAAAGATTATATCATCAACATAGATTTGATAAACAAAAAGATCATTGTCAAAATTCCTTGTAAACAGTGTATAATCTACTTTGCCAATCTTAAAGCCATTTTCAATTAAGAAATCTCTAAGACACTCATACCAAGCTCTAGGAGCTCGTTTGAGGCCGTAGAGAGTCTTATGCAATTTAAATACATGGTCGGGAAACTCTTCATCTTCAAACCCGGGGGGGTTGCTCCACATACACCTCCTCCTTGATTGGTCCGTTGAGGAAGGCGCTTTTCACATCCATTTGATAGAGCTTGAAATCATGGTGAGTAGCATATGCAAGTAATATTCTAATAGATTCAAGTCTAGCTACAGGAGCAAAGGTCACATCGAAATCCAAACCTTTGACTTGTGAATACCCTTTGGCCACAAGTCGTGCCTTGTTCCTTGTCACCACCCCGTGTTCATCTTGTTTGTTACGGAAGACCCATTTGGTGCCAACGATGTTGGATTTGGGTCTTTCGACTAGTTCCTACACCTCGTTTCTCTTAAAATTGTTGAGTTCTTCTTGCATGGCCACTACCCAATCCAGATCCTTCAATGCATCCTCAACCCTGCCTGGTTCCAAAAAGGACACAAACGAGTAATGCTCACAAAAAAATAGCTATGCGAGATATAGTAGTTACTCCCTTTCGGATGTCGGTGATGATGTTGTTGATTGGGTGATCCCTTTGGACGCATTGGTGTACTCTTGGGTGTGGTATGTGCTGTCTTGAATCTTCATGATCATCTTCTTCTCCCCCCTAAATGATTGCCTTCGTTGACTTGTTGATCATCTTCACTTTCTTGAGGTTGATCTTGTATGGAAGCTCCCCCTTGATCATTGGTCTCCTCTTGTGGCTCGTTTTCCTCATGGATCTGTAGAGGTGGCCCTTGTGATCGAACTTCGCCTAACATCATTCTTCTCAATGCTTGGCAAGGAGCTTCTTCTTTGTCTAGCACACATGGATCAACTTGCTCCTTTTGGGTGACATTAGTTTCATCGAACACTACGTCACGTGCTACTTCAACAAGTCTGGAGGTTTTGTTGAAAACACGATAGGCGTAAGTGTTCGAATCATAACCAAGCAAGAAACCTTCATCGGACTTTGAAGCGAACTTTGAAGTCCTAGGCTTCTTGTTTAAGATATAGCATGGGGAACTGAAACCTCGAAAATATATATGTTAGGCTTGTTACAGGTGAGTAGCTCATAGGATGTCTTCTTGAGTAGTCGATGAAGATAAAGTCGATTTATGGCGTGGCAAGCAATGTTAATCGCTTCCGCCCAAAATCGATCTGAGGTCTTGTACTCATTGAGCATTTTTCTCGCCATCTCTATGAGAGTTCGGTTCTTTCTTTCGGCAATTCCATTATGTTGAGGGGAGTACGGAGCTGAAAACTCGTGCTTTATGCCTTCTTCATCTAGGTACTCCTCCACTTGTGTGTTCTTAAACTCTGTGCCATTATCGCTTCGAATATTCTTGATTGTCAATGAGAATTCATTTTGAGCTTGCTTGAAGAACTTCTTGAGTATTCCTTGTGTTTCTGACTTGTCATGCAAAAAGAAAACCCAAGTGAAGCGAGAAAAATCATCAACAACTACTAAACCATATTTGTTACCGCTGATGCTTATGTATGCAATTGTACCAAATAAGTCCATGTGAAGTAGCTCGAGCGGTCTTGTTGTAGTCATGACGTTCTTGGCGGGATGAGATGCTCCAACTTGCTTCCCGGCTTGGCACGCACTACAAGGCCTGTCTTTCTCAAACACAACATCCTTTAAACCTCGAATGTGATCACCCTTGAGGATTTTTTGAAGGTTCCTCATACCAACATGTGCTAGACGTCTATGCCACAGTCAACCCATGTTGGTTTTTGCAATCAAGCATGTGTCAAGTTCAGCTTTATCCTTGTTGAAGTCAACAAGTTAAAGTTTTCCCTTTAACATACCCTTGAATGCAATGGAACCATCACTCCTCCTAGAGACGATCACACCCTCGTTAGTGAACAAGCAATTATAACCTTTGTCATATAATTGAGATATGGACAACAGGTTATAATCTAAGGAATCTACATATAATACGAGAAAGAGTTTGTTGTGGTGATATGGCAATTTTACCGGTACCGAGCACATTTCCATGACTATTGTCTCCGAAGTAGATGCCCTCGCTTGGATCCTCATTTGCTTCATATTCAACGGACATCCTTCTTTCTCCGGTCATATGGTTGGTGCAGCCATTGTCTAGCACCCATTTGGATCCGCCGGAGGAATAGGTTTGCAAAAACAAATTATGCCTTGGTTTTAGGTACCCAAGCTTTCTTGGGTCCTCTTAGGTTAGTCACAAGGGATTTTGGCACCCACACATGAGATTTGGTGTTCTCATGGTGTGGCCCAACATAATAAGCATAAACTTTTCCATAATTACTTCTCATTAAGACATAAGATGCATCAAAAGTTCTGAATAGTAACTTTTGTTGTTTATACACAGGACTAGTCTGGGAGGGCGGACTTGTCCGGACTACCGGACTTGTCTGGAGTACCGGACTTGTCTGAACCCTGACCGAACTAGTCCGGCGGTCATGCGTGTTGTACTCATTAATTTTTGTTTTTCCAGTTTGGAAGAGTCCTCCCTTTACAAAGACATTGCTATCCCTGTTATTCTTATGGCTTCTAGCATGTTGCTTTTAACCATAAGAGTAACCAATGCCATATTTGACATTTGAAGGTCTTTTGACCAAGTATGCACTACGTGCATATCTGATCTTCTCCTTGTCAAATATGCCACTTTGGGCAGGATGCTTATCCTTTGTAGAGGTTGGCTTGTCTTTCAAACTGGTGTCAACTTTATTACATGTACAAGTAGAAGCAACCTTAGTTTTAATGGGTTGAGAAGGTGAACTTGAAGAGGATGAAGGTTCACCTTGCTTGACTGACTCAACTTACACTTCAAGGCTCTTGTTAACCTTGATCAGGTTAGCAAGTTGGTCCTTGATTGTAGCATTTGAGTCGGTTAACTCCAAGCAAGCTTCCTTGCTTGAAGCTAACTCAAGCTCTAGTGATTTGCTTCGCTCCTTTTCAAATTCGAGAAGTTTGTCAAGTTTGACATATTCCTCCTTTCGGGAGATAATCATGTCCTCTTGACGATGTATCAACCTCTTCTTCTCAACAAGTTGATCAAGTAAAAATTTCATTTTTATGGCAGTTTTTCTATCTAATCCAATAAGCATATCCTCATTATCACTATTGATTTCATCATCGCTAGAATAGGAATGCACAAAAGGGGTTTGGTGTTTACCTTGCGTTTACCTTTTTTTGCCATGAGGCAAGTGCCATTTCCCTTCCATGCGTCGAGTGTAGGGAAGATAGTAGACTTCTTGGATGTCTTCTCGATGGCTATGCTAGCCATCTCTTCTTCTTCGGGTGATGATGACTCATCATTTGAATCCCACTCTTTCCCTATGTGCGCTTGTTCGGCTTGTTTCTTCTTCTTGTAGAATTTCTTGGGTTGAGGCTTGGCTTCTTTGGTCTTCTTCTTGTTCTCTTCATATGGGCAATCAACTATAAAGTGGCTATACTCACCACAATTATAGCATGCCCACCTCAACTTTGGCTTTGTTCTTTCCTTGTATTTTTCTTCACTTGATTTGGCGCCTTGTCTCTTCTTCATCATTTTCTTGAATTTCTTCATGAATAGTATCATGTCATCTTCATCCAAATCACTGCTCTCATCGTCACCGTCTTCCTCTAATTGAGCTTCTCGTGATTCTTTACATAAGGGCTTGAGGGTGGACTTCAAGGCAACCCCTTTCTTCTTTGCCGAGGTAAGGTCGGCAATTTCCTTGACATGCTTCGCTTGCTTCTCCATCATCTCGAAATTGATGATTTTCCCAAGTAGCTCATCCGGAGTCATTCTCTTGTATCCGGGGCTTTCTCTAATCATGGAGCATAAGGTGACGTTGCGAGGCATGAAAGCTCTAAGGATGAGCTTCACCACCTCGTGGTCGTTCCACTTCTTGCTTCCGTAAGATCGAACCTTGTTGATGAGCGTCTTAAGTCTGTTGTAAATATCTTGAGGTGACTCATCTTCTTCGATTGCGAATCTTCCCAATTCGCCCTCGATCATTTGGATCTTCGCTTCACGCACATGACGATCATCTTCATGTGCAGTTTGCAATGTGTCCCATATTTCCTTCGCAATCTCGAGTCCATCCACCTTGGTGAACTCGTCCCGGCTGAGCGAAGAGGTAATGCCTGTCGCGGCTTGAGCATTTCGATGAATTGCCTGCTCTTGGCTTGGTGTAAGTTCTTCATCGTCGTCCGGGATATCTATCCCTGTGCACACAATATGCCATAAACTTGGATTGAGGGAAATTAGATGCATTTTCATATTTTTCCTCCACATTGAGTAATCACTTCCATCGAAGTGTGGGGCTTTTCCTAGAGGGGTAGATAAATAATGATTATTACTGGGATTAAGACGATCATAGTTGAAAGGATATCGGGAGTAGTCGGTGTGACTACTCCCCTTCTTCTTCTCTTCAATCTTTACTTTCCCTTTGGAAAGTGTCTTCTTTCTTAGGAGCGCCTTTAGTTCCAGCGTCTCCTCATCGTCATCCTCGAAGTCTTGAATGGCTTCTAGGAGCTTTTCAACTTTCTCACTCTTGTCATCATCAACCTTCTCTTGGTTGTTGCTCTTGTGTACGTCCTTCATGTCTGACATGATCTTCTTCGAGCAATTAGTCTCTTTCTTGAAGAACCTTGCTCTGATACCAATTGAATGTGGCCTACAGGGGGGTGAATAGGCTTTTTTGAAATTTTTCGGAACCTGCAACACTTAACCACCAGATCAAAACTTGAGATATCGGACTGGTCCGGTAAAGTGCGGACTAGTCCGATGTATACCGACTAAGTTAATCAAGTTTGATTAATCAATTTGATTCTAGGATGTATGCAGCGGAAATATACTTGATTTAGGTGTTGCACGATTATGGACTAGGATATATCACAATTCAATCTTATACTTAATGATTCAACATAAAGTAAGAAATACTGATTCAAACCATAGATTATTGTGATGAATAAGAACGATGAACACAAAGCAAGAACACAAGCGATTTATCCCGTGGTTCGGCTCCCATAGAGGCAACCTACATCCACGTTGAGGAGTCCACAAAAGGACTGGGTCTTCTCCAACCCTACCCTCGTTGGATCGCCACGAAGGCCAATCCTCTTCTCTTATCACAAAGGGTAAATAACCAAATTCAATGGGTCTTCTCACACGTTGAGGGCTCTCCTATATTACAATGACAACTCCACCAAGAACACACTCAAAAGATTACAATGAAAATCACAGGAGTGTCTTAGAGAATCAAACCATGAGCTCAAGAGTGATGAAACGTGTCTCTTTAATGATCCAAAGTGTATCCTCAAGGGATTGATATTTGTGGCTTTTGATTTCTTGGAGAGATGTGTTTTTGAGGCTCTTGGGAGGTGTGACGGCGCAGGGGTCGAGAGAGATTAAAGTTGGGCCGTGCACCTCTATTTATATGGGGTTTCTAGAAGTGACTGTTAGGGTTTAGAAAGATCGGAATAGTCCGGTGTGTTGTGTATAGCAAACAAAGTGTCCCGAAATATCGGAATAGTCTGGTGTGCTGTGTATAGCAAACCCTAAGTGTCCCTAAATATCGGACTAGTCCGGCTAGGGGCGGACTTGTCCAATTTTGCTTCTGGAAATCTTCGGATAGTCCGATAGACATCGGACTTGTCCGGACAGTGAAACCCTAAGTGGTTATGAGGACAAGTCCGCACTTGGAGTACTTGTCCGATTTAGGTCAGAGAGTTTTTCAGACTAGTCCGTGCTAATATCGGACTTGTCCGATTGACATCAGAAAGATATCGGACTAGTCCAGTGTGTGATCGGACTTGCCCGATTTTGTGTGACTTCTGAAGTGTTTTGAGGACTAGTCTGCACTAGGGATAACTGGTCTGATTCTAGTCAGAGAGATACCGGACTAGTCCGTGGTGATATCGGACTTGTCCAATCTTGTGCAGAGAGAGATATCGGACTAGTCCGGTGTCAATCGGACTAGTCTGGTCCTGTATAAATTTGTGCAATGTGTGTGTTTATTTGTGATTGAGCTCTTTGGTTGTGTTTCCTTAACACACTCCACACACAATGATCTACTAATCTTGTTCCTTGAGCTCTTCTCCACATCACTCCTCATTCTCCCTTCTTTTTGGCACTTTGCTTATTTTCACATTAAAACCTGTGCTCATCTCAAAAAAGTGGTTATGATCTCATTTGCTTGTCATAAATCATCCAAAACCCACAAGGGATTCCTAGATGCACTTTCAAGGGGCTCCCCCTCGAAGGCGGGGGCACCCGTGGGCTTGAGGCGCCTGGGGTGTCCTCCAGAAGCTCCACAGCCCCAGCGGCAGGTAGAGGAAGGTTGGCTGAAGCAGCGTCAGTCTTCGCCGGACGCTCCAGTACAGTCATAGACGCTCCCGATTCAGCCTTCGACAGCGGAGGGGCAGGATGTGCATCCGGAGCCTCCACGTCTTGCAGCCCGGGCGCAGGTGTGCTGGACACCGCCGACTGAGGCACCGAAGCCTCAATTACCTCCAGCGCAGGAGCATATACTTCGACGACCATCGGGTCGGCCACCACAACCTCTTCAGTAGTTGGCGTGGGGGCTGGCTCTTCAACTACTTCCGGCCCGCCGACCGGAGCCTCTACCGCATCTGGTGTGGGAGTCGGCCCCTCAGTTACATCCCGCCAGGGCACCGGAACCTCTCTAGAAGACGCCGTGGGGGCCGATCCTTCGGTGGCTCCCCAGACCGGGGGTAGAACTCCCGTCGACGTCGGAGCTGTGCCAGCACTCGGCACCTCCGCCGGGGCCTCAGAGGCTACCGATTCCGGCGCCGGAACCCCGGCTGTCCCCGCGTCAACAACCGGGGTCCTCGGTGCTGGTTCAACCGCATCTGTGGTTGGATCCACCCTCGCGTCGCCAAGAGCCTCCAAATTCGCCCGAGCAGGTGCAGGAGCTGGAGCTAAAGCGCCTTCCTGCTCAGCCTCCCGCGCGGTCGTTAGTGTGGCAGTCATATCTCCTTTCTTGGAAGCATTTCCCATCAAAGATAGAAAAGTTCAAAGGGTGACTTTGACCCAAAAAGAAATCAAAATAAGAGTTCGGCTACTTACCTTTGGAAGCCCCAAGTACCGCGGAGACAAAGCCGTTTCTGAGAAGGGCTGGAGTCGGAGCCCGATGTGCCCGGAGCCCCCAGACTCCCAGGAGCTTGGGCCGGAGCCTCCCTGGCCGGAGTGTCCCTCATTTCGGGGGGACCTCCAGAACTTGGTCCCACACTTGGCGCCGAGGTGTGAGGTGGCCCCCGAGAGCTAGCGCCCGAGGGCAGTCCCTGAGCTGGTTGAGGTGGCCCTCCGAAGGTCCCAACATGGCTTCCATCACCCTGCATCAGCTTCCTCTTTCGGCTGGAAGGCTCCGCCGAAACCTCACCCTTGCCAGATCTAGCAGCTTCACGACCCTAGGAGAAGTGATTGCGGGGGGAGCCTGCCTCTTCACGACCCCAATGTCATCCAGCGATGGCATTAGCTTCCAAAGCTCCCGGCAGAACTCAGGAGCCAGGTTCAAAGGCGAGAAAGACTCTAGGGGTGTTAGGGAGTCGAGCGAGATGCTGGGTTTACTCTGGAATTTCTTCAGTAGAACCTTCGGAGCTTCGTCCCTCATCTGGGTATTAGCATCACGCGGTGTGAATGTCCACGCAGTCTGTTCCCTGAACTTCAGTGGCACCTATCTGTTACTCAGGAAGTTCCCAAAGACCATCTGGGGGGTCACTCTGCAGCGACGCAACCTTCAATCCTCGCCACAATGGGCTTGTACGCCGCCGGCAGCTCCGGGAGCTCGTTCCAGAGGTCGATGTTCACATTAGGGAGGCTATGTGGCAGGTCCAGCTTCTCGTGCCTATCCACGGTGATGATCACCCACTCCTTCTTCCAATCGTCCCATTTGCCGGAGGAAAAGGTTTCCAAGTACTTGATGGGGCACCGCTTCCGCTTCACGAAGTAGTACAACCCTCCGTCTCGTTCCTATTCCCGGTGGTCTGCAGGGTGAAGATACTCCAGAAGAGCTCTAGGCTGGGCCGCACTCCCACCCACATCTCACGGAAGTGGACGAAGGTAGCGACCAGTAGAACTGAGTGGGGGCCGATGAAATGCAGCTGGATGCCATAGAACTCCAGCAACGTCATTAGGAAGGACGAGAAGGGGGGAAGCAAGCTGACCATGGCGTATCCTTGGAAATAAACCATGTCACCAGCGCTCTTCTTCTCGAATGGAAGCTCGCCAAAGCGGATCTTATCGTTGAAGGAGTCATGGGACCACCCCATGTAAGCACGGACCTTCTTCAGCTCCTTCTCGTTCTTGATCTTGCTGGCGGGGAGACCCAACTCCATTGTAACAAGATGGAGCAGGGGAAGGATGGTTGTGCAAGGGCTAGGGCTCAAGGCTGAAGGATGCGAGAAGGCAGTAAGGTCTTAAGCGCTAGTGCAAATGGAGGCGTGAAGGGCTTGTGACATGTGCTAGTCCCCTTCTTAAGTATACTTCCACGTTGTTTGGATGGCAACTGCAGGCACCGCGATGCTGGAGCTACCCGCGCTATGACTGGTGGGTCGGAGCCTGATTCGGCGAAAAGGCCGAAGTAGCCGTCTCGAGGTAGCCGCTCTCGTAGGAGAGAGTTCAAAACATAAAGGCGGTGACTTAATGGGCACGCGGAACCAAAATGAAATTCGTATCAGGAACCGAAACCAGTTGATGGCGCGATATCTGCAGACAAAGATTTTATCCACCGCATTGAAGGGAAGCCCTTAAAGTCGCAGCACGAGGATTCAAAATGGCCCCACCTCACGTATAACCACTTAACCAAGGAAGTTCCTCCTCGAGATGGGCCCAGGGGCCACTGTCTATACCTGGCAAACCGGGTACCCCTGAATATAGGAAAGAAGGCACGCTGGGCCCCACCGCCCACGAGGGAAAGATCCGACATGGTCCTAGGGTGCCACGTGGCATGCGGCGTGGCCACGCCTCTCCACCGAGGGAAGACCCGACGCTACCACGTGCCCTGCAGCTCTAGGTGTATCTCCCTCTCGGGGGAGAGGTCCGACACATCTCGCAGCTCTAGGCCCACCTCCTCGCCGAGGAGAGGTCCGGCGCGTCCGCTAGATCGGCAGCCCCAGACCTGCCTCCCTGCGGGAAGAAGGTCCGGCACAGCCACATGTCTGGCAGCTCTGGACCCGGCCTCCCGGCAGAGGGAAGGATCGGACTTGCCACGTGCCAGGCAGCGCCGGGCCTAGTCCATCCTGTGATAGCGGCAATAAAGAGAGACGAGCCTAGTGCGCTTAAACGGGAAGGACACGCACGTTCCCTAAGTAAGCGGGAGCTCGCACTCATAAGTCAAGAGTCCTGTACCCAATCTTGTGATAACAGGCTCGCGCCGAACTACTATGTACGGCAGACGAATGAGAGGCCGCGACAAGACGGACGAGACACGACCAACCATGATGAGGGGCTATGTGTAGCCCTGCAGCAAGGCATGGTCAGGCAGTATATTGAAGCCATTGTCAGGGGGTAACATTTACTCCCAAATCTTAGGACGGATTTGGTACTCGCGGGGCCACTTGTCGGGCCCCACTTGTATGCTGCTCGGCCTTGGACTATAAAAGGACCGAGCGGCAACCGACTTAGACAAGTTCTTGACCCAGACACACGCTTGAGCAATACAACACACAAACTACCGTGGAGTAGGGTATTACGCCCAGGCGGCCCGAACCACGTAAATCCCTCGCGTTCATTGTTCACTATGCTCGATCTTGCTAGGACTAGCCCCGAAAATACATCGATCCCCCGCGGGCTGCTCCCGAGCCAGTCTGAGGGGGTCCGGGGGAGGTGTCAGTTTAGACACCTCGACACCGAAGAAATTGTGAATCAAATAGTACTGTATGTTTATTTCATGACTAAATTTATATTGTAATTTATTCATTATAATATTTATCAGATTATTTACTTTGTATACCGTATTGTGTTACAAGATTTACAGTTATTTACTGGATCGATAAATAGTTCTATGAAATCACTTGATTTTTTTGCATACCCAGCATTAAAATCCTGAGTCCAACATGAAAGTAATGTATAGAGTAAGTATTTAGAATATGGTGGACTCACTACGGCAGTAATCGCGCAGGATTGCAGCCGCGTCCTGCGACTAGTGCGTGATCGCCGTCCGTGCGCCATCTGATGGGAGCGCCATTGCTGTTGTGGTGTGGTAGCCGCCCAAAGCTGCTGAAGGAGCAGCATGGTGCTGCGCGCCGGGTGTGAGGGTGTTGATATTGAACCGGACTGGAAATCACCGGAGATGTTGAAGATAGCAAGCACTCGTAAAAAATGATAGTGAAATTGTTGGTACTAGAAACTTGCAGTTTTTCTAGGTTTCCTCTTGCAGTATTTAAAGAACACATGAACTTTTTTTTAATGATGGATATGAACACATGGACTCGTGCGCTATTATGCGTGTTAACTTAGTCCTTGTTTGTAATCAGAGATTTTTGTTAGCTACTAAAAATTAGCTATAGAGGTTCCAAATAGGATAGCTAATAGCACAATTAATTATTAACTAACCCCTCAGCTAACAATAATCCCATTAGCTGGTCCAATCCAACTAATCTCAGCTAATTGTTGACTAATCTCCATTCTACTCTTATTCCCTCTCTCCTCCCTCCTCTCCTCCTGTTCAGAAGCGAAAACGCAGCCCCTCCCGAATCGCGTCCTCCGTCCCGAATACCATTGTCGCCCCTCCCGAATCGTGTCGCCGCCCCGCCGCCCCTCCCCAATCACGTCGCCGCCCCTCCCAAATTGCACCACCGCCCCGCCGTCCCTCCTGAATCGCGCCGCTGCCCCGCCGCCCCTCCCGAATTGTGCCACCCCTCCTCAATCCGGCCGCCCCTCCCCAATCCCACCCCGCCCCTCCCCAATCGATTTTGATCACTGTTTCACATGTTTTTATGGTTCTAATTTTTTTAATGCTTGAATGAAATAGTCAGAGTGTCAAATACTTTTGTATGTTGCAGTAAATGACAACAAAAAAATATGGACACTACGGTCAATTGTCTCTAGCAACCAAAAAATTAGGTACTGAGTTCCAAATAGCCTCCAGCTAATAATTAGCTAGCTAATAATTAGTTGACCCGATCCAGCTAATAGATTATTAGTAGCTAGCTAATAATTATCTTTAGGGATTCCAAACGGGACCTTAGATATTATGGCAGGCACCCCAAACACAACATCACAAAGTAAAGCTACCACCGTAGGATTGGAATAGTGTGATGCGCATGATGAGTATAGATTTCCAAATGGGCCGGGCCCATTGGGCGGCCCGAGGCTTGGCATGAAAAAACTCAGCCCGAGCGCAGCCCCGACCTGAACCGGATAGTATCGGGCCGGCCCGAGCACTATCATTGGGTCGTGCTTGGGCCGCGCATTCGACACGTCGGGCCAACCCGAGCACGACACGACAAATGGGCCAGCTCGACCCTGGCGTGACGACTCCGAGCCATTGATCGCCGCCCCTGTGTGTTGCAGCCGTTGGATCTTCACATATGAGGGTGGGACTATATAAACCGGGCGCCTGCCCGGTTCATTCGCGAACACTAGCCTCATTTGCATTCCTCCTCGGGCGCAATTCACAAACCCTAGCTCTCCGCCTCTCCTCTCACTCTCGCTCGCCGCCTCCGCCTTGGCGCCTCTGCCTCCAGATCTCGTCGTCTCCTACCTCTCTGGTGACTAGAGGCCAGCTTAGACGGCCTCCCGGCGGGGCGGCGCCCCTGACCTGACTCCTCCCCCAACCTCGGTTGCCTCCTCACACACCTCAGTCCTCACTAGACATCTGGACCGTGGCTCTGGTGCTCCGGATCCATTGTTCTTTGACATTGTCGTGCGCTCTGGCGCTTCAAATTTTGCGATAAGACATTGCTCCAGACTTGTGTGTCTTCTTCCTTGAGTCCTCAGTCCTCACTCCTCTGTTCTTGTTGCCTCGCTGTGCTCCTCTCTGGATCTTGGCTCTGGTGCTCCTGATTCATTGTTTGTGACCTTGTCGTGCGCTCTGGTGCTTCAGATTCATCGTACTCGGAGGTAAGTCATTGCTTGACCTTGTCTTTTGATGGATCTGTTGCTTTGGAGTTTGGATTTGTTGTTCATTGACCTTCTCGTGTCGCAGCGGATCCGTTGAGGGACCAGAGCCTCAGCGATGGATGACATCAACGAGTTCAAGGAGCAAACCATGAATGAGGAGCTTCAAATGTTGGGACAGCGAGGAGATGATGAGAGCGACATGGAGGGAGAGCACGATGATCTCTTTGTTGGCAGCGTTGTTGGTGCTGATGCTGAAGTCGCGCCACCTGCTGGGGAAGCAACAGCTGTTGCTACTGATCCCGACACGGTGAGTAGCGCTAGCGGCACCAAGAGAACCCGCAACTCCACTTCAGAGTGCTGGATGGACTTTGAAAAGATCTACAAAGACATTAATGCATGGTAAGAAGGTGAGGGTTTCTGCAAAGTGTATTCATTGTGGCATTGTTTATGCTGCTAGATTTACAATTGACATTGAGCATTTAAATAGATATGTTGAGAAATGTGTTAATAGAAGGGATAAGATTCGTAGGACATAGTCTTTAATTCAATTTAACTCTCATGGCTCTGTTCGACATTGGGATTACTCTCCTGATGTTGCTCGCACTTAACTATGTCATCTGATTTCTAGACTTGATCTTCCACTATGTCTTGGTGCCTCTGATGCATTTGAAGAGTATACAGGAATTGCTCATAATCCTAGGATTACTGCTGTATCTACTCAAAAAACTAGTAGAGATATGTGCAAATATTTTAGTGATCATCGTGCTAAGCTTATTGAATCATTCCTTGCTATTTCATCTGTGTCTATTACCTCTCATATTTCATCTGTGGCTATTACCTCTGATATCTGGTCTAGCAATGCTAAGGAAGATTACCTTAGTGTAGTTGCTCATTTTGTTAATTGTGATCGGCAATTAGAGAAAAGATTAATTGCTTTATGGTTGATTGATGAATTTTAGAGTGGCCAAAACATTGTTGACCGTATTCTTAAAGTGCTAGATGAGTATGGTTTAAGTTCAAAGGTGTTCTCTGTTACTTTACATAATGCCTCTGCTAATTCTACTACTATGGATAAACTTAGTCCTACCTTAGCTACTTATGTTGGATCATTGTTCTTACATTAGCATTGTGCTTGTCATATCATTAATCCCATGGTTAAGTGTGCTTTGAATCTCATTCAGCCATATCTAGAAGTATTCAGATATGCTATTTCCTTTATCAATGCTTCTAATCAGCACATTGCTTCATTTAAAAGGTTTTGTCTTGCTGTGAATGTTCGTCCTAGAAAGTTTGGTTTGGACATGAAGGTTGGGTGGAACTCCACTTACCTCATGCTCAAGCATTTGATCCGTTATAGACAAACATTTAATGTTTTTATTAAAACTAATTATCCCAGAGGTGAAAGGGATTATTTACTCTTGACAGATGAGCATTGGACTATTGCAGAGGTTATGTTATTCTTCTTTGAGCTCTTTTATGATTGTATTATTGCTCTTTCTGGTGTTTACTATCCTACATCTCCACTTCTATTGCATCAGCTCATTTTGATTGCTAAGCATCTTAAAGCATATGAAAATGATAGAGTGCTTAGGAATGTTGTCATTGCTATGAAAGATTACTAACTTAAGTACTGGAGAGATATTTCTATGCTATATTCTGTTGCACTCATATTAGACCCTAGAGCTAAATTGAAAGGTTTTTAAAATGTGCTTAGGTTGTTATATAATATTACTGGTACTGATTATTCTTCTTATTTTACTGAAGTTAGAAGTGAGCTTTCAACTGCATTTAAACTGTGTGATGATAGGTTTGGTGCTGTTAAATTGCAAAAACCTTAACCTCCAGCCAATTACGGTAAGAAAAGTAGTGCTTGAGATGATATTTTTTCCACAGGTTCAGATTCTACCTTTGGAATTGATGAAGTCTCTGGTACTTCTTTCTCCATCCCTCTCTATGTGCCTCTTTTTTTGTCCAGAAGGTCATATGCAAGTGTTCTGTTGCAAGTAGCAAGTAGTAGTGCACCTTCTATGGGTATTGGTAATGAACTTCCTTCCTACTTGGACAGTGACACTGTCACCTATTTTGATGATAACATCAACATCTTATCTTGGTAGCATGAGCATAAAAGAACATATCCAGTTCTGTCCATCTTAGCTAGAGATGTTCTTTCTGTACCAGTTTCTACAGTTTTATCAGAATCTGTTTTTAGCACTATTGGTAGGATCATCGACGAGAGGCAACGTCGATTGAAACCGGAGACTGTTGAGATGCTTGCATGTGTCAAGGACTAGGAGGCTGCGAAAGCAAGGATTCAAAACATTGTTGAGGATACAGAACTTGAGGGAAGTTTTGCTAATTTATACTTAGACGAAACTGATGAGTGATGTTGTAAAGTGTCACTGTGAACTTGTAAACTTTGTAATTGTAACTTTGGAACTGTGCTATAATCTTTTTTCCTATCTAGGGTTTTTTTCTCACGAGGTGTGAGTTTTATCTAGATAAGTTTTTAATGAGGCAGTCATTGCACCAACTCTAGTTTGAATCAATTTCTTCTTCAAATTTTGTCCAAGTTCAAATTTGTTGTTTTTTAATATATATCAGTCATATTCGTCAGTTTAAAAGGTCATTGGCATATAGTGTCGGGCCCGGCACTAGCACGGTCGTGCCTGTAGTGCCATCGTACACTCGACACGAAAAAAGTTTCTCCGTGTCATGCTTGGGCCGGCAGTTCGGCTTGGCGACACGACCCGACACGACGTGGTAACTGAGTCAGGCCGCATAGTGCCAGACTGCGTCGGGTCGGGCCTAACCGTGCTCGGGCCGGGCTCAGGCTGAGTGGCCGATTTGGAAATCTATAATTTGACGAGGGACGCGCGCATGGAGCCATGTGCGTCATGGCGCCGATTGCGGCTTGCAGTGGCATTTTCCTCTCCCTCAGTCGTCACTCTCGGCGTGCGCCAGTACCAGTCCTGCTAGACAGCTAGCTTCATCGATCACCGTCCTCATTTCTCACTAGAACAAGAAAATCGCCGGGTGCCGACAAGCCTAGCTTGCGACGACATGCCACCGAATAGGATCGAATGCGGTCCAGCTGAGCTTCCGCGTGCCGTTGCGTCACTGACTTATCCCCTGACAGCCACTCTTCTTATCTTCAGGCTTCAGCTGGGGTACCACGGCCCTTGCCTTGCCGCGCCAAAGTTTCTGCAGAGGCTAGCTAGTTCCCTGCAGCAGAATCATGGCGTCTTGTCACAGTGGCGGCGGCGCACACCATCGTGTTGTGGCGTTGCTTCTTGTGCTTTCACTTGGCTCCACATCGGTCGACCACGGTGTCAGCGGCGATGGCGCGGCAGGAGCTGGGGCAAAGGCAGCCGAGGCATGGACGGGCGGTTTGAGCCGGCGGAGCTTCCCCAAGGGGCTCGTCTTCAGGACGGCGGCGTCGGCGTACCAGGTGGAGGGCATGGCGCTGAAGGATGGCCGTGGGCCGAGCATTTGGGACGTCTTCCTCAAGATCCCGGATCAGCATTTTCTAGCTCGCAAGTTGCTTAGAGTTGTAAAAATGCGTTAATTTTGCAACTACTTGAGAAATGTCTATGCTTTTCTAAACAGGCGTACGTGGTAGCAAACAACGCCACGACGGACGTTAGCGTTGATGAGTACCATCGGTACAAGGTAACAAACCCTCCTCTGTATGTTGATGCTTAATGAGATGAACGTTGTTTGCTAAAGAGAGTTGAATAATAAACCATTTGGATTGATCCTACCACTCGAAGTGCAAGCTAGTAATCATCCAAACCTGTGCTTTGTGTATACAGAGTGTAGAATAATAGGAATTGTATACACAGCCAGATTACAGATACAAAGGTTCCTTAAATACAAAATGGGAGTGCTGTTGTGGATCTAACAGAACGCGGCCACGAGCGCTACAAGTGCGGAGGTGCGGCGTGAATGTAGCTGTGCATGGGTGGAGGACGTTGACGAGGAAGTCGATCACAATGTTGTGATTGAAGACGTGGGGCAGAAATCGTGTCTAACACGCCCCGCAGTCTCAGCGATGCCAATGCAGAGGCTGGACCGAAATTCAGTGAAGACCGTAGTGGAGAGGCCTTTAGTCATAATATCCACGAACTGAGAGCTGCTTGGAACATGTTGAACACGGAGTCCTCCCAATGCAACCTTTTCTTGGACAAAATGAATGTCAATTTCAAGTTGTTTGGTCCTCCGGTGGTGAACTGGATTGTGAGCCATATAGACAGTTGAAACATTATCGCAATATACAATAGTGGCTTTATCTGTTGGGAAGTGAAGTTCGCGAAGCAGTTGTTGGAGCCACACACATTTGGATACGGCATTTGCAACACCTCTGTATTCAGCTTCTGCACTTGATCGAGACACCGTTGGTTGTCTTTTACTGGACCACGAGATGAGAGAATCACCCAAGAAAACACAATACCCTGAAGTAGATATTCGTGTGTCCGGGCCCTACCCAATCGGCGTCAGTATATGCAGTAATTGTTGCTGCCGGCGAAGCTTTGAGGTGAAGTCCAAGATTTGTAGTGCCCCGGATGTACCGAAGAATCCTCTTGAGAAGAGACAGATGGCAGTCATATGGGTCATGCATGTGGAGGCAGACCTGTTGTACAACATATGAGATATCCGGGCGAGTGATAGTGAGGTATTGGAGAGCCCCAACGAGTTGTCTGTATTCAGAGGGATTAGGAACTCGCGGACCACCAGATGAAGAGAGCTTTCCCTTTGTGTCTACCGGAGTGGTGACACTCTTGCAATTGGACATGTCGGCGCGCTCCAAAACTTCTGCGTATTTTTCCTGGCTGAGAAAGAATCCATTGTTGGAACGATGAATATCAATACCCATGAAATACTTAATAACCCTGAGATCCTTAATAGCAAAGTGAGATTGTAGTGACTGGATCGTGCAGCGCAGATGAGCATCAGCAAAAGATGTCAAAATAATGTCATCTACGTAGAGCAACAAATATGCAATTGTATTCCCCTTATGATGGATGAATAAAGAGAAGTCTGACTTAGATGGTGAGAAGCCAAGTTTGATTGCAGAGAAGGCAAACCTGTAGAACCAGGTTCTGGGAGCTTGCCGTAGACCGTATAACGATTTTGATAGAAGACACACATCATCTGGTCTGGCTGGATCAAGAAACCCGGTGGGTTGTGTGCAGTAAACCGTTTCTTGCAAGGTTTCATGAAGAAACGTGTTGGATACATCAAGTTAATGAACATTCCAGTTCTTGTTGGCTGCAATAGTCAGTACACTTCGGATGGTAGCCGGTTTAATAACATGAGCAAACGTGTCACTGAAATCGACACCTGCCTTTTGATTGAAACCGCGAACAAACCACCTTGCTTTGTACTTATCAGACTTGCCGTCAGGAAGAATTTTTTGCTTGAAGACCCACTTTCCTGTAATAACATTAGCTCTGACAGGTCAGGGACAAGAGTCCACGTGTGATTAGCCTGTAATGCACAAAATTCCTCCTGCTTTGCTTGAAACCAGTTAGGATCTTTGAGTGGGGAACGGACTGATTTGAGTACTGTTGAGAGAGAGCAATTTGTGGATGTTTCAGCCAGCATATTGTATTTAGGACTAGGGTGAAAAATCTCTGCTTTAGAACGTGTGATCGTGGGATGAGACTGTGTGGATGAATTGGTAGCTGGACGTGGCGACGTGTCAAACTGGGGTTGGCCGGGGCTGGATGAGTGCGCTGGTGGATCCGAGGATGGTGGCGACAGACTGATTGAGCCCGGTAGTGGCGGGGAGAGATCCAAGTGATGAGGATATCACAACAGCGGAGACACACATTGAAATGCAAGGACCAATCACAAGAGCACGAGCACGCTTAATAAATCAGCAGGTGAATTCGCTCCTAACTTCTTTTACATGTGAGTTTGAGAATAGATTGTTATGTGATGATTTAATTGTTATTAGGAATAATGAAGAAGATCAACAAGTGAAGAAAAGAGGCCTTGGGAGCATGGAGAACCAGCTGGGACGTCCACAAGGAAGCAGTTTACAACTCGGACTTGAGTTCAACTCGGAGTCCAGGAGCAATCCACCTTAAAACGGACGCCCAGGAGGCATACGGATTCTGATTTCAACGTTCTACATATGCACAGAAAGAGGAGACGATAAACTTTCCAATGGTTCTTGTCCCACCTTAAAATTCCTCCGGAGTCCTTGGGAATCATTAAAACAAGTCGAGTCTAGATTTCTGTCCGGTGCTGCGCCACCGAATCGGGCCTTTGGGCCTTGTATCCCGTAAGAGTCCATTAGGAACACGTCTAATCATGTTTTGGTCGAACCCTAGCCTTTATATACTTTAGCCGCCAGTCATATTCAGTGGGTTTTGCCTAGAATAACAATTTTGCCGTTCTACGGTTTGTGAGACCCCAACTTCGCAATTTCAGATCGTATCTTCTACGTTCTTGCTTGTGTTCTCGGTTCACTTGCAGGGATTAGCCTTCTTGGTGAGGTCAAGCGTGTGTCGCACGGTTGATAACCAACAGAGCAGTGGTGTAGTGATTGCAGAGATATTCGAACTGCTTGAGTGTCGCGGATCATCAACGTCGAGTTCTCCACCCCAATCAACTTACCTTTCGGAAGATCGGGCCTAAACCTACTTATCAATTGGTATCAGATTTCCAGGTTGCCCGTGAGGTATCTTTGTTTTCTTTTCATTAGATCAATTTTGTTTCATACCTAGAGTCCACAGAAAAGCAACAAAAAGAATTAGATCGTTTTTACTGCTTCCTAGACTATAGTGCCTGCAATTTCATTTTTCAGTTTGCATTGTTGAGTTTGCATTCGTGTGGTCGAGTCTTGTTGCTGGTTTAGCTTTGTGTTTTGGGTCCTAGTTATCGTGTTTCGTCCTTGTTTTCTTGCTGTTTGACACCTATTCCACAATTCCTAAATAACAAACCGATCCACCACGTTCATCGGTTTGCCCTAGCTAGCCGCCTTGCGTGAACTCCCGCATCGCCAACCCTAGATTAGTTGACAAATCTTTGTGCCACTCATCCTTGAATGATCACACACCACCCTATTAGTTGTTGTACAAATTCTCGATCGTTTTCATATCCGATTGCGAGTTCTGTTCTCAAACCGAGTTGGAATCAACATCCAAAAAATGTAACTTAGACAGCCTACCTTAAAACGGCCATAACTTTCGCATACGAACTCGAAATCGGGCGATTTTTTTTCAAATTCATCTAGGCGAAATTTTGCATCTGATTTTCCACTGCATAGCTGCGTTCGCTGAAATTAGATTGCGCAAATCCCCTCGAAAGATAAGCTATCCGTCCTCCGAAGTTTTAGCACGAATTTTAAAGAATCTTCTTGATTTTCTATAGGTCGCATATTACATCCAATTGAGCTGCAAATTTGTGTGCTTCCTATCTTCGTGCTCCTGTGTAAAGAAAAAATATCAAAAAAATATTACAAAAAGAAAAAAAATAGTGAAGAGCACGCATATTAAATCAATTGGCCTATACCACTTGGTGCTATTTTGTTGGCTATATCATTCTGTCTTTCTTTTGCCTTGATACTTCCTTGTGTTGTGCTAGGCCCTAGGACACTTGGTTGACCAGCAACAGTTTTCTACATTGAATACTTATTCAACTTTGTTTACCTGTTAACGATTTTCTGCTTATTAGCCACCATATTGTGCCATCCAAGCTCCACCCTTCTCTTGAGCATAACAGATACCTTTGCAATCACCCCACGCTTCATTGGTTCATCTCACCGTCTACACCACCTGCTATGTCGGTAAGAACACTTGTAAAAGTGTGGTAAGACGCTTGAGCGAGAGATTGTTTTCTTCCACCTTTAACATTGTCACTATAGTTGATAGGGATAACAAATTTTTGTTGTCTTTTGTTCCTACTAACAATGGAAAGAGAAGACAATGATGACGAATGTGTTCAACATGCTGAGTTACGTGATATGATGAAGACCATGACAGATATGTTTGCCAAATACAACGCATCAACGGAGGAGTCATTGGCGAACTTGACTCGCCAACTTGATGACCTTGCTCTACGAATGAATACTTTTGAGGCTCGTTTGCCTCTCACTGGAAGACATGAATACAATCCTTATGATGATATGGAAGATCACAACAATTAGCCAAGACTGCCACTTTATCGTCGAGGTATGATAGGCAATAATCATAACAATTATAATCGTCCTCCTGATGATCCTTCTGCTAAAGTGAAATTTACTATACCCTCTTTTTCTTGTGTTTATGATGTTGAGGCTTATCTTGATTGGGAGATGACAGTAGAGCAAAAATTTAATGCCCACCTTGTTCCTGAACAACATAGAGTTCATCAAGCCACTAGTGAGTTTAAGGACTTTGCTATCATATGGTGGAGAACGTGTTAAAACTAGAACTGATCCTCCAACATGGGATAGATTAAAGGAAGCTATGCGTGTTCGATTTGTTCCTCCATCTTTTCAGCGAGACCTTCGAAAAAAATTGCAGTGCTTAGACCAAGGTAACATGTCCATAGAGGAGTATTATCAAGAGTTACTAAAGGGTATGTTGCGTTGTGGGGTAGTAGAAGACATGGATGATAAAATAGCTCGTTTTTATGGGGGGTTGAGGCGTGAAATTCAGGACATTGTTGATTACAAGGAATATGATATTTTTAACAGATTGTTTCAGCTTGCTATGTTGGCAGAAAAAGAATTGTAGGGCCGACAACAACACGCCGCGTTCGACGCCCACACCATCCAAAACAGCACCATCTTCGACCCCCCGTGCAGCAACTACACCATCCAATGGCGGCCAACTAACTATACCTGCTGTTACACCTTCTCGTGTGCTGGAGGGTAGCAAGGCGACATCATTCAAGCCTTCGTCGCCCACTCCTTCTATGGATCGTTCTTCCGAGATTAAGTGTCACCGCTGCCAGGGACATGGTCATATGATGAGAGATTGCCCGATCAAACGAGCATACATAGCACACGACGATGGCGGGTATGATAGTACTTCGGGTGTTGAAGATGAATATTCTCTTGCTACTGACTTTACAGATCCAAATGACGAACACACCGAAGAAGAGGTACTTGGTACAGCGGCGACGGAGAACTATAGGAGCATCATTGTGTAGCGTGCCTTGACCTCCAAAGTGGAGATCGACGACAAGCTACAACGACACAACCTCTTCCACATGTTTCTCGTCGTCAAGGATTGTCGTGTACACACTATAATTGATGGAGGTAGCTGAAATAACTTGGTGAACACGGACATCGTCCAAAAACTTGGTTTAAAAACAAGAGAACACCCTCATCCATACCACATTCAATGGTCAACAACAGCGGTGAGGTTCGGGTAACACAAACAGCGAGAATACATTTTTCAATTGGTTCTTACCATGATTTTGCTGATTTTGATGTTGTTCCTATGGATGCTTGTTCTCTTTTATTGGGTCGTCCTTGAGAATTTGATACAGATGCTATTCATCATGGTAGAACTAATAAATATACTCTCATGCATAAGGGAAAGAAAATCACTTTGCTCCCCATGACTACTGCTGAAATTGTGCATTTTGAGAAGAGTAAAATCCGTGATGGCAAAGCAACAAAACTAGAATCTGAAAAACAACAAGTCATTAAGTTAAAATCACCATCGTTGCTCGCAACTAAATCTGACCTTGCTGATTTATTCGATGCTAAGGGAATGTGATATGCTTTAGTATGCAAAAAAGCCATGTTTTCACTTTATTAATTGTCTATTGCATTGCTCCTGCTGTTGCTAACCTTTTGCAGGAGTTTGAGGATGTGTTTCCCTCCGAGATACCCCCTGGTTTACCACCGATGGGAGGCATTGAACACAAGATCGATTTGATTCCAGGAGCAAGTTTGCCAAATCGTGCAGCCTACAGGGCGAATCCAGAGGAAACTAAGGAAATTCAACGACAAGTCCAAGATCTTTTCGACCGCGGGTACATTCGTGAAAGTCTTAGCCCTTGTTATGTTCCTGTTCTTTTGGTTCCTAAGAAAGATGGTAGCTGGCGCATGTGTGAGCGATTAATAACATCACCATTCGATATCGTTATCATATTCCTTGTTTAGATGACATGCTTGATGAATTGAGTGGTGCTGTCATCTTCACAAAAATTGACTTGCGTAGTGGTTACCATCAAATTAGAATGGCACTGGGAGATGAATGAAAAATTGCATTTAAAACCAAGTTTGGACTTTATGAGTGGTTAGTCATGCTTTGGGATTAATGAACGAGGTTTTACGTGCTTTCATTGGACAATTTGTGGTGGTTTACTTTGATGATATCCTCATTTACAACAAGTCATATGATGAACATCTTGATCATTTACGTGTTGTTTTTACCTAGGACTAAGAGGGGAGAGATAGTATTTTTTTAGTTGTTGATCATTTCGCCAAAATGGCACACTTTATACCTTGTCATAAGAATGATAATGCCTCACACATTGTTGATTTATTTATGATGGAAATTGTTCATTTACATGGTGTGCCAAATACCATTGTTTCTGATCGTGATGCAAAATTTTTAAGTCATTTTTGGAGAACTTTGTTGTATAAATTGGGAACCAAGTTGCTGTTTTCAACTACATGTCACCAACAAACGGATGGACAAACCGAGGTAGTTAATCGTACTTTATCCACTATGTTGCGGGCTGTCTTGAAAACAAATTTGAAGTTGTGGGAGGAGTGTTTACCACATATAGAATTTGCTTACAACAGATCCGTTCACTCCACGACAAAGGTAAGTCCATTCCAGGTAGTGTATGGTTTCAATCCCCGTGCTCCTATTGATTTACTACCTCTGCCTCCTTCTGAAACTATAAATTTGGATGCTACACAACGATCTGAATTCGTTCTTAAGATGCATGAAACTACAAAGAAAAATATTGAAATGATGAATGAGAAGTATAAGATTGCAAGTAGTAAAGGTAGAAAAGAAGTAAAACTTGAATCGGCTAATTTGGTGTGGTTACATTTGAGAAAAGAGCGATTCCCCGACTTGAGAAAATCTAAACTTATGCCACGAGCTGCTGGTCCTTTTAAGATTGTTGAAAAGATTAATGATAATGCATATAATCTTGAATTGCCTCCCAATTTTGGGGTTAGTCCTACATTTAACATTTCAGATTTGTGATCGTACTTTGGAGAAGAAGATGAACTTGAGTTGAGGACAACTCCAACTCAAGAGGGGGGGGATGATGAGGACATCACAACAGCGGAGACACACATTAAAATGCAAGGACCAATCACAAGAGCACGAGCACGGTTAATAAATCAGCATGTGAATTCGCTCCTAACTTCTTTTGCATGTGAGTTTGAGAATAGATTGCTATGTGATGATTTAATTGTTATTAGGAATAATAGAGAAGATCAACAAGTGAAGGAAAGAGGCCTTGGGAGCATGGAGAACCAGCTGAGATGTCCACAAGTTGATGGAAGCAGTTTACAACTCGGACTAGAGTTCAACTCGGAGTCCAGGAGCAGTCCACCTTAAAACGGACGCCCAAGAGGCATACAAACACCATTTTGGACGTTCTACATATGCACGAAAAGAGGAGAAGATAAAATTTCCAATGGTTCTGGTCCCGCCTCAAAATTCCTGCGGAGTCCTTGGGAATCGTCGAAACAAATTGAGTCCAGATTTCTATCCGGTGTTGCGCCACTGAATCGGGCCTTTGGGCCTTGTATCCCGTAAGAGTCCATTAGGGACGCATCTAATCGTGTTTTAGCCGAACCCTAACCTTTAAATACTGCAGCCGCCAGTCATATTCGGTGGTTTTTGCTTAGAATAACAATTTTTCCATTCCACGGTTTGTGAGACCCCAACTTCTCAATTTCATATCGTGTCTTCTACGTTCTTGCTTGTGTCTCGGTTCACTTGCAGGGATTAGCCTTCTTGGCGAGGTCAAGCATGTGCTGCACGGTTGATAACCAACGGAGCAGTAGTGCAGTGATTGCAGAGGTATTCGAACTGCTCGAGTGTCATGGATCATCAACGTCGAGTTCTCCACCCCAATCGACTTACCTCTCATATGATCGGGCCTAAACCTACTTATCACCAAGGAAGATGCGGTTGCTGTTGGCGGGGAGGGGGGGAGGCGGCATTAAGTGAGTACCGTGGTTGGTTGTGCACGACGTGGCTGGATGCATGGGATTTTCTGTGGCAAGTCCGGTGGAAGGTCATGCGACATAGGAGAAGAGCTTTGGAATGAGGTAGTTACCGAGGCAGCAAAAGGAAAATGGGATTCATCAAAGATAACGCGATGTGAGATGATGATCTTGCAGCTCTCTAAATCAAAACAAAGGTAGCCTTTGTGGTCGTCTGGGTAACCAAGAAAGACGCATGGCCGGGAACGAGGACTGAGCTTATTATGTGTGGTGGCTGATAGGTTAGGGAAGCAGAGACAACCAAAGATTCGAAGATGACTATAGTTTGGTGGCATGCCGAAGAGGACCTTGTAAGGTGTAACTGGAGAGGTGGCACGACATGGCAAGCGAATAAGTAAATAGGTGGTTGTGTTCAATGCTTCTGCCCAAAATTTAGATGGAGCATGGGAATGTAGGAGCATAGTGCGAAAGGAGTTATTTATTGTGCAAATGATGCGTTCTGCTTTTCTGTTTTGTGACGAAGTATGTGGACAGATAAATGGAATTGTATGCCGTGGTGGAGGGAAAAGGAGCGAGGGCTCTTGTTGTCAAATTCACGACCATTATCAGTTTGTAACGACACAATAGGTAGGCGAAATTGCGTGGAAACATATGAATGAAAGGATGTAAGGATCTGGAAAACATCACTTTTAATATAAAGAGGAAATGTCCAAACGTTTTGAGAGAAATCATCCAAAAGAACGAGATAGTACTGAAAGACAAAGCAGCTTAGTGTGGGAGAAGTCCACAAATCAGCATGCAAAATCTTGAAGGAAAATATGTGGTAGTACTAGATTGTTTGAACGGAAGGCGAACATGTTTCTCCTCTTGACAAGAGGCACAAACATGTTGAACAGATTTATAACATGAGAATGAAAAATCTCGGAGAGCATGAAGTAGTGGTCCAGGGCCGGGATGTCCAAGTTGTTGGTGCCAAAGATCGATGGAGGAAGCCGACGCATGAAGAGTGGTTGGATGCTTGAGATGTAGGGGGTACAAATCTTCATCGCTGTAACTTCGGAGAATCTCCGCTCGAGTTTTGAGATCCTTAATGGAAAAGCCAAGAGGATCAAACTCAATGGAAACCATGTTATCATTAGTCAATTGGCGAACTGAAATGAGATTATGTACGAGAGTAGGTGATAACAAAATATTCTGCAAAGATAGGTCATGTAGGAGTGGGTATACTAGATGTGGCAGATTTTGTAATGGGATATTTAGCACCATTATCGACCGTCACAGACAGTGGATAGGGAAGATGGCGAACAGAGTTTAGAGTGGTGGAAGTACCGACCATGTGTGATGAGGCATCAGAGTCAACGAGCCAATCTGATGTGCTTCCATTGTTGATCGTGGCAGTGCTTTGAAGAGCAGTTAGCAGTACTTGAGTATCCCACGTAGAGTTGTTGGAAGAAGACATGGGAGCGACCGGGACACTAGTACCGGAGTTGTCGTAGGGGCTTGCATAGTAAGCCTGCTGCTGATTGACTCCTGGACGAGGCCCCAACACACCAGCTGAAGAGGGACGAAAAGGCATAGACCATGCTTGAACCATACCTGTCCACGGGTTCTGCCGTGGTTGCCACGCGAGTCTTGAGATGGTGGACGAGGAGGCGGAGGTCTGTATTGCAGCTAGGAGGAGGTGCCACGTCCTCGACCTCGACCACGTCCACGTCCACCAGTGCAGCCACCACACCCTGAATTGAAGTCAGGGCCATGCGACGGCTGGTTGTTGTTGTTGGCAGTCGCGTTGTTGTTGGCGAAGAGAGCTTGAGAGGCCACCGTGTTGGCACGTTGTGTATCGAACAGCTCTTCCATCAACAGATGAGAACGCACACTCATGAATGTGTGAGGTGGCGACCGAGATGTAATAGCAGAGACGGCGTGACAATACTTCAGATTGAGTCCTCGGAGCAGGTTAAAGACCTGACTAGATTCAGAGACCGGTTGGCCCACATCACAGAGATTATCGGTCAACGCTTTAAGCTTGGCGCAATAATATGTGACGTGAGATCACCTTGTTGAATGTTTCAGAACTCCACCTCGTAGAAGACAACCCTTTGTAGTTGATTTTCGAAGAACATGCTATGGATTGCGTCCCACATCACATGCGCTTTGGTTTTGTGTTCACGGATGATGCGCAAAACGTCGACAGAACAGGTGGCATAGATCCAATTGACAATGCAGTTGTCAATTCTATACCAATCGGCATCACGATTTGTGATTGGAGTAGAGTTGACGATATGGCCTTCAATACCGAATTTCCCAAGCGTAGTTTCAAAAAAAATACGCCAATTCGAGTAGTTCGGATTTTGGAGCTCCAGCGGAATAGGAACACATGACTTGATTGTGATGGTTTGTATCACATCTGCCACAGAGGAAGGAAGAGGACAACGATCATCGGAGGGATCGCCATGAGAGGTGGAGTAAGTGGATCGGTTTGAGGGGGAGAAGGCAGGATTGTAATCCATTATAGCGGAACGTAAAGATCACTGGATCTGATACCATGTAAAATAATAGGAATTGTATATACCGCCAGATTACAAATACAAAGGTTCCTTAAATACAAAATGGGAGTGCTGTTGTGGATCTAACAGAACGCGACCACGAGCGCTACAAGTGCGGAGGTGCGGCGTGAATGCAGTTGTGCATGGGCAGAGGACGTTGACGAGGAAGTCGGCCACGATGTTGCGGTTTGAAGACGTGGGACAGAAATCGTGTCTAACACAGAGGAATTCTGCTATCCATACTTGCTCAACTCATGTTCTTAGCATAAGCATGATTTACTTGAACATATATAGGAGTGGTTTTGAGACAACCAAAACTAGAACTACATGACACCAACATTTTTTATATATTCATTATTACTATGTATAGTTCTTATCTATTGATAGAAATGTATCATTTTGGCTTCTTATTTCAATCTACAATTCATTCTCATATACAAGCAACACATTGATGTACAAAATCAATTCCACACTTGATCAACTTGATGTACGGCCTCATGTATGCGTTAAATAGTATATGAATAGACTAACAGACAAACTATTATAAAAGTTGTATGTTCTGTCGCCTGTGTGTGACAATCAAAGTACTCACATACAACAGTTGTCTAAACCACTATGGATGCCAGCCCAAAAAACTACCATGAAATACAATTTGTTCCAACTGAAAATTCATGTAATTTGTTGCTGCAGGAGGACGTGCATATTATGAAAAAGATGGGATTTGATGCGTACCGGTTTTCAATCTCTTGGTCACGAGTATTTCCAAGTATCGTTACTTATTTCTCATTTGCATTCCTTCTGTATCTTGGATTTGTGTTTATACTAATGGCACATAATTCATTTGTGCTGCCTGTGGGTCATGTTGGAAGTAACCGGACAAGTCCGGTAAAGACCAGACTAGTCCGATTTTGTCCAGTAAGGGTAACCGGACTAGTCCGGATTCTATACGGACTATTCCAATTTTTCAGTAACTATCAGTTTGAACTCGAAATTGACATGTATTCTAATTGAAAGGACACAACCCACCAAATTTTGAATCTCTGATCGGGAGACTCAATAATTCCTAAGGGTGGGAGGCCCCCTCTTGTGTCTCTTGGTCAACTATAAGAAGAAGGTCAAGTGTTGGATCAAATGAATGCCAAGGCATAACCTCATACACACTTGAACTCTCTAACCCACTCAGAATCCGATCAACATACCAAGAGAAGAACAAGGGGAAAATCCTCTCGTCGTCGTTCTTCTTGCGGTCTTGCCTTGTTGGCTAGATGGCCGCATCGTCAAGCAACAACAAAGATGGAGTAGAAGGTATTATTAGTGTTCTTATGCTATTTGAGATATAGCACTTAGTGTTCATGTTGTAATCAGATTTCTCTATGTAATTCGAGATGATTTAGTGACTATTTGGTCTTTGGGCTCCCTCTTAATTTCTAACAATGGTATCAGAGCTGTTTAGACCACAAATCATTTCGAATTGAGTTTTGATCGAAGTTTTTCATTGAAAGTTTTGAAGGTCCGGACTTGTCCGGTCTAAGGGCCAGACTAGTCTGGTGTGCCATAATTAAGTGGTTAGGTTTTTCGGATCAGAGTGTTTTGACGCGTTCATCTGATTGAAAAACCAATTAAGCACTTTGGATTAAAATCTATTGTGAAAATTAAGTTGATTTGGTAAGATGGTAAGATTAAGATTCCCTTTTGGGTATTTCGACATTTTTCCAGTTTTTTATATAACTTTTCCGGGGTTGGTCGTACTAGTCCAAAATAGTACAGACCAAACTCAAAAAGTTCAATAAAGAACGGATCAAATATTTTTTATGGGACCAGACTTGTCCGGCGTATGGACTCGACTAGTCCGAAAACCATACTGTAAGAGTTCAGACTAGTCCGGCCATGTGCGTACTAGTCCATGCTATACAATTAAGTTTACTTATTTAATTAAGCTTCCGTTGTGAATTAAGTTTATTGTCATAGCAATTTGGTCGAGTAACCAAAGCGAAAGATAAATTTCTATGTCAATTTAAGTTACATAGAATTATATTGAGTAACCAAAGTGAAAAATAGAATTTTCATGTTTTTTAAGTTATATTAATGTCATTATTGGCCGAGTAACCAAAGCGAAAGGCATTAGTGATATTTTGTTTCTAAGTACATAGTAATTTGATCGAGTAACCAAAGCGAAAGATAAATTACTATGTATTTCAGTTGTTCTTTAATGTTAAGTTTTAATGTCATTATTGGCTGAGTAACCAAAGCAAAATGCATTAACGATATCTTTTTGTAAGAACATAGTAATTTGGTCGAGTAACCAAAGCAAAAGATAAATTACTATGTTGATTTTCAGTTATTCTCAAATGTTGAGTTTTGGTCGAGTAACCAAAGTGAAAGATAAAACTCATCATTTTCTTATGGTTAACATCTATGCATTCTTCTTGATTTTGATTTTTTGATTATGAAGGTTCCTCCAATGCTAATTCAGCACTGAGTTTCATCGCTTCTATTGATTCACTCAATGGAAGCAATTATGGGAGATGGCGAGAGAAGTTGGAGATTGCTTTAGCAGTCTCTGAGATAGACTTGGCTCTCACTACTCCATATCCGGTTCCACCGGTTGAACCAGTAAGAGATGCTGACGAAACTCAGGAAGCCTTTGCTGTGAGGACAAAGGAATATACTACTGAGTTATTGGCTTATGACATTGATTGTTAGAAGTGGAAGAAATCAAACAGGAAATGTTTGATGGTTATTAAGGGCACTATCACTAAGGCCATTCGGGGAGCAATCCCTGAGTGTGAAACTGCTGTTGAATACCTCCAAAGGATAGAGAATCACTTTACTGGTTCTTCTAAGGCCACTGCAAGCACTCTTATCAAGAGGCTTGTTACTAAAAAGTATCATGGAGGTGGTGTGCGTGAGCACATCTTAAGAATGACAAATATGGCTGCAAAGCTTAAGCCTATGGATTTGGGGATCAAAGATGAGTTCATTGTGTATCTCATCATTGCCTCACTTCCTAAGGAATTTGAGACTTTTGTCATCAACTACAACTCTCAACCTGAACTATGGAACATAGAAAAACTCATGGCTATGTGTGTTCAGGAGGAAGAGAGGATTAAGTCCCTTCACGGTTATGACGCTATTAATTACGTGAAGGAAAAAGGTAAGGCTAAGAAGAATTATTCTTCTAAGCAATCTTTTAAGTATCATGGTTCTTCTCACCATGATAAAAATAAGGGTAAGTTTCCACAAAGCCATCCTTATAATAAGGATGTGAAAGTGGATAAAGATCAGTGTCGCTTTTGTTTAGACAAAGGTCACCATCAGAAGGATTGCATTAGCTTCCTTAAATGGTGTTGCAAAAATGGTAATGACTTTATGACCTTTGTTGATGAATCCCTACTTTTAGATTATACACCATCTTCTTGGTGGATTGACTCAGGTGTCACTGTGCACATTTGTAATTCGTTGCAGGGATTAAATATGAGGAGGACCCTAGAAAGAGGGAAAAGGACCATTAAAGTTGCTGATGGCCATGAAGCTGAAGTGAAAGCCATTGGAGATTATCCATTAGTATTAAGGAATGGCTTTGTACTTACACTTCAGGATGTATTATATGTACCCTCTTTAAGTAGAAATCTCATCTCAGTATCATGCTTAGATGATGATGGCTATGTTTGCCAGTTTGGTAAAGATAGATGTGTAATTAAGTATGATAATAAGATGGTTGGTGTTGCCATAAGACAAGACATGGTATACTTATTATCTATGCATGATGATGTTAATGTTGTAAGCGACAATCAGTTTTCCTCACATCAGGGTAAGCGTAAGAGAATCGATTCCGAAATGTCTTCGAAATTATGGCATTGTCGCTTGGGCCATATTTCGAGGGGGAGAATTGAACAATTGATTTCACAATCGTTTCTTTCTCATTTGGATTTTTTGGATTCAGAAGAATGCATAGATTGCATTAAGGGAAATTTTGTTAAGAAAATTAAGAAAGGTGCCATATGCAGTGCGGGAATTTTGGAATTGATCCATATGGACATTTGTGGTCCAATTCCCGTAGTATCTGTTGATGGTTTTGATTCGTTCATAACCTTCACAGATGACTATTCTCGCTATGGCTATATTTATCCAATTAAAGAACGCTATGAAGCGTTGGATAAATTTAAGATAAGGCTAAAGTTGAAAATCAATATAATATTAAGATTAAAGTGGTAAGATCTGATCGTGGTGGTGAGTACTACGGTCGTCATACCCCGTATGCCCATGTTCCTGGACCGTTTGCTCGGTTCCTACAGGAAAATGGCATAGTCGCCCAATATTCCACACCGGGCGAGCCTCAGCAAAATGGAGTAGCGGAATGGCGCAACTGTACGCTAATGGATATGGTTAGATCCATGTTAAGTCAATCAGATTTGCCGATTAGCTTATGGATGGAGGCATTAAAAACCGCCATTCATGTGCTAAATTAGGTTCCTACTAAGTCAGTGCCCAAAACACCGTATGAGTTGTGGACGGGACGTAAGCCCTCGTTAAGTTATATGCATATATGGGGCTGTCCTGCTGAGGCAAAATTGTTTAACCCAAACATTAGTAAGTTGGATGCTAAGATAGTAAGTTGCCATTTTATTGGCTATGCAGAAAAGAGTAAGGGATATCATTTCTATTGTCCAAAACGATATTCTAAGTTTGTAGAAACAAGACATGCCGTCTTTTTAGAGGATGCCATGATCAGGAGGAGTACGGTAAGACGAGAAATTAATCTTGAAGATAAGCGGGTTTATGTACCCACTCCTATGATTTAAGAACCATATTTCTCATTACCTACTGCTGTTGAATCATCAGTGCCTATTGGTAATGATTCAACACCTGTTGTTAGTTCTCCATTGACAACAGAATTATTAAGAGAGGTTGAGCATTCTCAGCCCGTTGTCACTAATAATGAAGAGCAACAACGGCCTTAAAATGAAGATAATGTGCAATTAAGAAGATCTCAAAGAGAAATAAAATCGGTCATTCCGGACGATTATAAGATCTACTTGAGTGAGGCAATTCAAATGGAGGGTGATCCCACCACATTTGAAGAAGCTATGAGAAGTCCTCAATCATCTGAATGGCGTAAAACCATGGAGGATGAAATGAGGTCTATAGAAACAAACAAAGTTTGAGATTTAGTTGAGATTCCTAATGGAGCCAAAACAGTAGGCTGTAAATGGGTCTACAAAATTAAACGTGACTCCAAAGAGAATATTGATAAGTTTAAGGCCAGACTTGTTGCAAAAGGCTTCACTCAAAGAGAAGGGATTGATTATAATGAGACATTTTCACCTGTCTCAAGTAAGGATTCGTTCAGAATCATTATGACATTAGTTGCACATTACAATTTAGAATTACATCAGATGGATGTAAAGATGACGTTTCTCAATGGTGATCTATATGAGAACGTCTATATGACACAACTGAAAGGTTTTTTTATTAAGGGTAAGGAACACATGGGATGCCACTTAAGAAAATCCATTTATGGACTTAAACAAGCATCAAGGCAGTGGTATCTCAAGTTCGATGAGACAATAAGAAATTTTGGGTTTAAAGAAAATGAGGGGGGCAATTGCATTTATGCTAAGTTTAAGAGCGGGAAATTTATTTTCCTCGTGCTTTATGTAGATGATATACTACTTGCAAGTAGTGATGTCAATCTACTATTAGAAACTAAGAAGTTTTCGTCCTCTAATTTTGATATGAAATATCTTGGTGAAGCATCCTATGTATTGGGCATATAAATTCACCGAGATAGAAATAAAGGGGTATTAGGCTTATCACAAAAGGCATACTTAGAGAATGTACTGAGATAATACATTATGCATAAGAGTAAGTCTTTGCCTGCTCCAATTGTCAAGGGCGATAAGTTTGGGAACTTTCAGTGTTCCAGGAACCAATATGAGATCGGTCAAATGAAGTCGGTTCCATATGCTTCTGCTGTCGAAAGCCTTATGTATGCTCAAGTCTGTGCTCGCACTGACTTAGCTTATGTGACCGGAAAGCTTGGCATATATCAGGCCAATCCATGGATTGATTACTGGAAGGCAGTTAAGAAAGCATTAAGATATGTGCAAGGCACAAAAGGCCTCATGTTAACGTATAGTAAGTCAGACCCACTTGAAGTAGTGGGATATTCAGATTCAGATTTCACGGGTTGTGTGGATACTAAGAAATCCATATCAGGTTATATATTCACCCTCGCAAATGGAGCCATTTCGTGGAAAAGCTCCAAACAAACCGTCACTGCATCGTCCACAATGCATGCCGAGTTCGTTGCATGTTATGAGCCCACCGGGCAGGCTGTTTGGCTTAAGAAATTTTTATCCGGTCTTAGAGTGGTCAACAGCATTGAAAAGCCACTTAAGTTATACTGCGATAATGAGCCCGCAGTATTTTACTCTCACAACAATAAGTCGAGTGGTGCTGCCAAACACATCGACATTAAGTTTTATGTTGTGAAAGATTGAATCCAAGATCATACCATAAGTCTTGAGCATATAAGTACCAAGCGTATGCTTGCGGATCCGCTAACAAAAGGTCTTCCACCCAGACATGGGTTTAAGAGAGAGCCTATGATCACTGGATATTAAAGGACCAAGTAAGAGTAATGTTCATTTTCAAGTGTGAGATGTATTGTGATCTTCGAGTCCAACAATACGTAAATGGTTGTTGTGATGCTTCGTGCCCTATATGTCAAGCATGAGAAAATGGACACTAAGTTTAGTATTAAGTAACTTGGTAAGTTTCAGATTCGTGTTCAAGGGGGAGAATGTTGGAAGTAACCGGACAAGTCCGGTGAAGACCGGACTAGTCCGATTTTGTCCAGTAAGGGTAACCGGACTAGTCCGAGCCCTATACGGACTAGTCCGATTTTTCAGTAACTGTCAATTTGAACTCGAAATTGACATGTGTTCGAATTGAAAGGACACAACCCACCGAATTTTGAATCTCTAATCGGAAGACTCAATAATTCCTAAGGGTGGGAGACCCCCTCTTGTGTCTCTTGGTCAACTATAAGAAGAGGGTCAAGTGTTGGATCAAAGGAATGCCAAGGCATACACTCATACACACTTGAACTCTCTAACCCACTCAGAATCCGATCAACATACCAAGAGAAGAACAAGAGGAAATGCCTCTCGTCGTCGTTCTTCTTGCGGCCTTGCCTTGTTGGCTAGATGACCGCATCGTCAAACAACAACAAAGATGGAGTAGAAGATATTATTAGTGTTCTTGTGCTATTTGAGAGATAGCACTTGGTGTTCATGTTGTAATCAGATTTTTCTATATAATTTAAGATGATTTAGTGGCTATTTAATCTTTGAGCTCCCTTTTGATTTCTAACAGGTCATTCCATATTCTAGACGGAACTGGTGAAGCGAACTGGAAAGGAGTGGCATACTATAATTAATAGACTACATGTTAAAGATAGGTAAATAATAAACATATTGATACGTCGGACTGCAGTGCACAAAATTGCTGCATTGCTTTCTAAGTTTATTAATAAGTAAAATTTGCGCTCCATGACAGGCATTACACCCTACGCAAATTTGTATCACAATGACTTACCAGAGGCACTAGAACAGGAATACGGAGGGTTACTAAACAGAAAAGTGGTGTAAGTGTGTTTGGTTCTTCTATTTTAATTACATTGTTTTGAAATATGTGACTACACTTCTCATGATATACAGTTACATATACATGTAGTTTTCTTGACATAGTGGTTGGCTAATTTAGTTTCTGATAATTTGCCCACACCATTCATAGATTTTGCACAAGCACACAATTATGCTCATGTAAGTCGTGATTGAAAAAAGTTCGTTTATTGCTACAGTACTATTCAGATTTGCTAATTTAATTTATTAACATTTGAACACCTTTTATTGCTATAGTGCTACGTTTATAGTTTACAAGTAAAATCTGGCCTTCTGATTGGTATACTGATCAGTAATAACGTGCATATTCATGTAGGAAAGCATTCGCTGACTATGCCGATTTCTGCTTCAAGACATTTGGCGACAGAGTAAAGAACTGCATGACATTCAATGAGCCAAGGGTCGTCGCTGCCCTTGGATATGACGATGGCAGATTCGCGCCAGGAAGATGCACAAAATGCAAGGCTGGAAACTCTGCTACTGAGCCTTATATTGGCTCATCACCTTATTCTTTCCCATGCTGCTGCTGTTCAGAGATACCGTCAAAAAATCAGGTAAGAGGGGTCCTAATCCGTGTCGGTAGAGTATCGGCGCAGCAGGACTGGCGGATTGAGGAGAAATATAGTAAGTTTAACTCCAAATTATGGACGCTTAACAATAGGAATTTGAAGATGAACAAAATACACTTGTTTCAACAACATAGAATCATCATTGTATAATCCTTTTTGGATTATGAAACAGTGGACCTCCCACTGTATCTTTCAAAAAAAAAACATGGAATCATGTATAATTACATAAAATTGTAAGATGATAATCTTGCAGAGGCAGATAGGTAAAATTTAAGATATAACAAGGAGTAGAACAAGCGGCTTCAGATTGTTTTTCCTGATTTTCTTATTTCATAAATTCCTTTCCATCATTTGCAAAATGGAAGGATTGGAATTCTTCTGGATTTTGTATGGTACGAAGGCCTTACAAATTCGACGGCTGACCAAGCTGCGGCTGAAAGATCAAGAGACTTCGACGTCGGATGGTAATTTTTCTTCATATATATTTATGCACTCTGCGATATTTCAAAATTATGAAAAATATCCTATTAAATAATGCTATTTATATAATAATACTAGTGGTATATAAAATCCACCCGAAATTTGTTGTTTGCAACCCACTAACATTCATTTCCAGGTAACAATTCACGTGCTGCTTCCGCTTCAACCAGTCCTTTTTTTTTCTCTGAAGCCCAGTCCGCATATGGGATTCAAAGTTCAAATCCTCTTTGGTCACCTCTGAACGGTTTCTGCAAATTGTCAGGTTTCTGCACCCAATGATCTATGGTGAGTACCCCAAATTAGTGAAAGAAATTGTAAAGGAACGGCTGCCCAAATTTACGGATGAGGTCAAGCTAGTCAGAGGCTCTATTGACTACGTCGGCATCAATCAATATACTGCCTATTATGCTCATGATCAGCAGCCTAATGCAACAACAATCCTTAGCTACTCATCGGACTGGCGTGCTGAGCTTATCTGTAAGTCCTCTCCATCTCCACTTAACAACAATCTTATCTAAGTATATCCTAAAAATCAATCTCATATAAACGCCAGTGCTCGCAGGAAGTGGGGAAAAGGGAAAAAACTGGTCAAAACATCCATTTTGATTTTGTTAATGTTGAGTTTGTATATCGCAAATACTAAACGTCAACATACTTTAAATTTAATGGGGGAATAAGAGCTTTGACGAGTTTCGATCTGAAAACAAACTGGTGTGGTTTTTAATCTCTGAACAATGTTATGATTACTCTGCATCTGTTAATGCTACAGATGAACGCAACGGTGTGCCCATCGGGCCAAGGGTATGTTATCGATCATTTCTATTTTCCATTATAATTTAAAATAATAGCACGGTTACAGAACAATTGTACAGTCGTGGACTTGGTTGAAAAAAAGAGAAGTAAAATTGCAGGCCCATTCAGACTGGCTTTACATTGTGCCTTGGGGATTATACAAAGCTGTCACCTACCTTAAAGGAGAAGTATGGCAACCCCACAATGTTCTTATCTGAAAACGGTATAAGTACCTCCTAACAAACCTGCAGGCATGCAGTTAAATTTAAATCGATGACTGAAAGCGTTAGTGAATCGACTTTACAGGTATGGACGATCCGGGCAACGTGACCATAGCGCAGGGCGTGCATGACGCGGCAAGGGTGGCCTATTACCGGAGCTACATCACCAAGCTGAAGGAGGCGATCGACGACGGCGCCAACTGCGTGGGCTACTTCGCCTGGTCCCTGCTGGACAACTTCGAGAGGAAGCTGGGCTACAACTCCAGGTTCGGCCTGGTGTACGTGGACTTCAGCACGCTCAGGCGGTACCCGAAGAGCTCGGCCTACTGGTTCAGGGACGTCATCACCGGCATTAACTGATTATTATGAACTGGGGTTCGTATGCAGTTCCAGATGTTGCCAATGCCGTACTACTCTGCCTTCTCCATGTTGTATTGTTGGAGTTGGGACAATATAAGCAAGAGCAGTACAAATAATACAGCATAAATCAGTTGACCCTTGAAATGCTAGGAGGTAATAACGTAGCTGCTATGCCTGCGTCCTCGCCCACCGTGCTTGTGGTGTGGTAATGTGCTAGCTTGAGAGGATCGGCCACCAATACGGCGCGTCATCGATTCTCTTTGTCTACAACGACTTCAAAAACTACGCTGCTTGCTGATGGTTTCACGTAGTGGTTTACTATAATCTAACGGCCCCAACCCGATCAAGAAACTATCGAGTTCTTGCGGGAGCTTCCAGATATCCATGCACCAACACAGAACGGCTTGGTGGTGATTTCAATATGATTTACAAGGCGGAGGGGCAAAATGACAACCTTTTGCATCGTTGCATGATGGGTCGATTCCTCCGCCTTTTCAACAACGTCAAATTGAAGAACTACATTTGCATGGGAGACAATAGTGTTAGTTGTGATCTCGGGGTTGACGTGGGCAACAACCACGCTCCTGAGATGGACTCCTCCTACGTGTCCTGATCGGTGACGCAACCGACTCAGTTCGGTGCGGCCCCCTCTCACACGCGTCATATAAATAGAAGGGGGAGGGCTGGGACGCTAATCACCAAGTTGATTAGCCGCCATCACCTCCCCCACAAATCCTAACCGATCTGTTAGGGCGCGGAGTGAGGGGAAGACCGTCACAAACGTCTCTATACCAAGCCTCCACTGCGCCGGCGATCTCCTTGCATCGCCTATCTCCCTGCACCGAGCTACTCGCCTGCGACAATCCACCCAAGCCCAATGGCATCGGGTGGACCCTCTGATGGTAACCCTCATCTCTCTCTCTCTCTAATCCCCTTAGCCTCTTCTAGTTAATGCATGATCTGTTCTATGATTGAATTGTCTAATTATTAGTCTAAGTTATGAGTACATTGTTCAATTATGCCTACGTGTCTCTGTCAAATTAGATTAGTCCTAAGTATTCCTAATTAGGCATTGCTAGTGCAGATACTAAGCACCCTATGAACTAACAATGGCATCAGAGCCGTGCTAGTAGATCCCTAATTAGGTTATTAAGTTTTAACTCAGATTAATTTATTTCTAATCATGTTTTAATTAAGGCCTACTCTATGTTAATTAGTATCAGATAGAATTAAGTCGATTAACGCAGCAATTAGAAGGAGGGGAAATCATTTGGATTTCGGCTAAGCCTTAGAACTCAAAAACAATCCGAATCGAATTGAGAAAACTTAGACAGGGAAGAAGACTTATTTGGATAAAGGTGGCCTTGGGCCACTGAATCCTCCTCAGTGTAGGGTTAGGGGAAACCGTAACCCTAGCATCCTCTTCCCTCGTCGGCGGCCGACCGTTCGATCTCTCCCAATGGAGAGACAACGGCGGCACAATCATCCTCAGGCGCAGGACTAGGGCTTCGGGCCCAAGTCGCGCACCTCATCCGCCGCCGCCACCTTAGATCCTCGGGTTAGGAAACCCTAACTCTAGGCGCGCTTCTTCACCGGTGGCACGACGTGCACGCCATCATTGAGGTCTTGGCGGCGTCGGGAATCCCTGCAAACAAGCACTCAGAATCTTAAGAGCTCGCGCTAGGGTTTCGGGCTCCAACCCTAACCCTAGCGGTCGGGTTTTCTTCGACGGTGACCGACTGATGCTGCTTCTACTGACGACGAGCAACCTCTCGATCTCTCATCGGCGGCGAAGGCTCGGCCGTGCCGCAAGTCCCGATGCGATGGCCAGCCCTCTACTCAGATCTGGCGTGAGCGCCGGTTTCCCTCAACGGCCGACCAACCATCGTCATCGGCGGCGATGGAGCTCCACCCCGATGGGGGATCTCTCACCGACGCCAATGGCACGGCGGCGCCAGAGGTCTCGAGCTCGCCACCGCCTCGCTCGCCTCACCGCTGCTCACTCGCTCAGGATAAGAGAGAGAATGATGGGGGAAGAAATGATTTAGGGTTTTCCGAAATCCGCGGCGAGGAGCGTTAAGTACCCCCGATCTCAATGCCAAACCGTTTGATCTGGAATGGACGACTAAGATCAGCCTATGTTATAAGACGTCGGAGAGACATGGCCGTTGGATCGAAATCCGATGGCCCTTAGAGTGCGCCGGCCGCCGCTTTGCTTTAGCGGGCTCGGAGCCCATGCGGAGAGGGCTAATGGGCCGGTGGGCTGCCCTTTTAATTTTTGGGGAATTTTCAGCTTTTTAGTTGGGTGTTTTTCCACTGTGGGCTGAATGAGTAATGGGCCGGGTGCGTTGCTTTTCCAATTTAAGTTGGGAATTTTCTACACTGGGCTAGGCCAAATTTTGACCAGTGGGCCAAAATCCTTGTTGGAGCCCCTTTAGCATTTTTCAGCCTTTTCCAATTTTCAGAATTGATTTAGAATGGAAAAATAATTCCATGAATTAGAAAAATGATTAGAAAATTAGTTAAATAGCTGAGCAAATTTAAGAAATTTGTGTGATGTTTTGTATGATTTGATTGCATTATTTCTGCAATTTTAGTTGTTAAGTGAATTTTCTTAGTTATTTGAATTCAATTAATTGCTATTATGCCTTTTGCAATTAATTTCAGAAATTTAAGAAATTAAGTTTATTTAGCGTCCGCTGTTATTTAGTGGTGAATTTAAATAAGTAACCAACATGAAAGTTTAAATTTGCTAGAATTTTAAGATTGTGTATATTTTGCATGGAAATTAAATAAGTAACCAACGTGAAAATTTAATTTTGCCATGCTTAAGCTTATTTTCAGTATATTTGCACTATATTGGAAATGTCTACATGAATTTTAAGTATGTTTACATGGAATTTAAAGTAACCAATGTGAAATATTTTCATGTTATTTATGATATTTAAGTGAAATGGTTTTGTTGAGTAACCAACGTGAAAGACATTTTATGCTATTTCTATTTGTTTAAGGGCGATTTTAAGTATGTGCTGCATCATATGTTATTTAAGTCATTTTAACCCTATATTTGTTTTATTAAGGTGCCTCCAATGTGATAAGTCTCATTGCCTCCATAGAGACCCTCACGGGTCATAACTATGGGACATGGAATGAGAGACTCAGGATGAACTTAGCAATTGCAAACGTTGACCTTTGCCTAAGAAAGGATCACCCTGTTGATCCTGAAGCTCCCATTGCTCAGCCTGGGGAAACTAATGAGGAGTTTGGAGTAAGAAAAGAGGAGTATCTTAAGCTTAAGAAAAAAGTACCCTAAGGATCTTGAGGCATGGGAGGAATCCAACAGAAAATTCCTCATGGTCATTAAGGCCACCATCTCTGAGACCATAAGAGAAGCTATTCTTGACTGTGAGCTGGCTACTGAGTATCTTGTCAAAGTCAAAAGTCAGTACACATGCTCAACTAAGACATTAGCAAGCACTCTCCTCAAAAGGCTTGTTAATGAGAGATACACTGGTGGGGATGTGAGAGATCACATCCTTAAGATGAGTAATTTGAATGCAAACCTCAAGGCTCTTAACTTAGCCATGCCTGATAAGATGCTTGTGCATTTCATCTTCATGTCTTTGCCTAAGGAGTTTGAGTCTTTTGTGATAAATTACAACTCTAAGGAAGATAGCTGGACATTAGAAAAGGTCATGGCTATGTGCGTTCAGGAGGAGGAGCGCATAAAGTGTAAGGGTGGAGACTCTATTAACTTCACCAAAGGTAAGGGTAAGGGAAAGGCAAAGACCTACTCCACCTCTCCCAAGTCACAATCTTTAAAGGTACATGGCTCCTCTTCTAAGGGCAAAGGGACAACTCATCAGTCTTCTGGTTCTAAGTTAAAGTCAGATCAGTGTAAGTTTTGCAAAGATTTTGGACATCGCCAGAAGGACTACTTTGGCTTTATTAAGTGGTGTGCTAAAAATGGTAAGGATGTTATTACCTTTGTAAATGAATCCCTGTATTTAGCTTATTCTCGATCTACTTGGTGGATTGACTCAGGTGCAACTGTGCACGTTTGTAATTCTACACAGGGATTAAGTACGATGAGGATTATAAGAAGGGGGGAAAGGACCATCAAAGTCGCTGATGGCCGTGAAGCTGAAGTTGAAGCCATTGGAATCTATCCTCTTATACTTAGTAGTGGTTTCATACTTAGGCTTTATGATGTTCTTTATGTCCCTAGTTTAGAGAGGAGTTTGATATCAGTTTCATGTTTGGATGATTGTAGATTTATTTGCCATTTTGGCGAGGACAAATGCTCTATTAGTTTGAATAATAAGATTGTGGGTCTTGCCTTCAGACAAGACATGGTTTATCTATTGTCCACTCATGATAATGTGAATGCTCTAAGTAATGATCAAATTCCCGCTAAGAATGATATAGAAAGAAACAAGCGCAAAAGAATCGATTTCGAAACATCGTCGAAATTATGGCATTGTCGTTTATGCCATATTTCGAGGGGAGTTGAACACTTAATATCTCAGTCGATCTTACCTCACTTAGACTTTTCAGATTCAGAAGCATGCATTAATTGCATTAATGGAAAATTCGTTAAGACTGCTAAGAAGAATGCCATACGCAGCACGAGAATTTTAGAAATTATTCACACGGACATTGGTGGTCCGTTTCCCGTAGTCTCCGTAAACGGGTATGACTCGTTCATAACGTTCACGGACGACTACACTCGTTATGGTTACATTTATCCAATCAAGGTGCGATCCAAAGCATTTGATAAGTTTAAGATATTTAAGGCTGAAGTAGAAAATCAACATAATGGTAAGATTAAAGTAGTAAGATCCGATCGTGGAGGTGAGTACTACGGTCGGCATACTCCATATGGTCAGGTTCCCTGGACCCTTTGCAAGGTTTCTACAGAAATATGGAATAATCGCTCAGTATTCTACGCGGGGCGAACCTCAGCCGAACGGTGTTGCGGAATATAGAAACCGTACGCTTATGGACATCGTAATAAGCATGTTAAGTTATTCTATGTTACCGGTTAGTCTATGGATGGGTTTAATTGGGTTCCCACCAAGTCAACACCTCAGACACCGTATGAGATGTGGACATGACGTAAGCCCTCATTAAACTATTTTCATATTTGGGGCTGTCTAGCTGAGGCTAATATGTTCAACCCAAACATTAGTAAACTGGAATCTAGAACAGTTAGTTGCCATTTCATTGGCTATCATGAGAAAAGTAAGGGTTTTAGGTTCTATTGTCCATATCGGCATACTGAGTTTATAGAAAAACGACATGATGTATTCTTAAAAGACGCTATGATCAGGGGGAGCATGGTACGACGGGAAATAGACCTTGAGGAGGAACATATTAGTTTATCTGTTATGATGACTCAAGAGCCTTATTTCAACCTACCTGTTGTCGTTGTGCCACCGGTGCCCGCCACTAGTGACACGACGCCTATTGTTGCACCTCCATCGACCACAACAGAAATAAGTGAGGTTCCACCTTCTTAGCTTGTTGAAGATATGGACGAACAAAATGAGGTTCAACAACAGCCTCCATCCTTAGATGATGCTCAAGTAAGAAGATCACAAAGAGTAAGATGGTCGGCCACCCCGAACGACTATCAGATCTACTTGAGCGAAGAAGTTAAGATGGAGGATGATCTCACCTCTTACGAAGATGCCATGAGGTGACCACAGTCATCTGAATGGTACAAGGCCATGGAAGATGAAATGAGTTCCATGAGTGCCAACAAGGTCTGGGACTTAGTAGAGCTTTCTAAAGGAGCCAAAACAGTAGGCTATAAGTGGGTCTACAAATTTAAGCGTGACTCCAAAGGGAAGATCGAAAAGTATAAGGCTAGGCTTGTGGCTAAAGGATTCACTCAACGGGAAGGTATTGACTACAATGAAACCTTCTCTCCCGTGTTATCTAAGGATTAATTTCGAATCATCATGGCATTAGTAGCGCATTACGACTTAGAATTACATCAAATGGATGTAAAGACGGCGTTCCTCAATGGGGATCTATATGAGGACATTTATATGACACAACCGAAAGGTTATTCCGTTAAGGGTAAGGAACATATGTGATGTGACTTGAAGAAGTCCAGTTATGGGCTTAAGCAACATTCAAGACAATGGTATCTCAAGTTCGATGAGGTCATTAGAAAGTTTGGGTTTAAGGAGAATGAGGAGGATACTTGCATTTATGCTAAGTTTAAGAATGAAAAGTTCATTTTCTTAGTTCTTTATGTGGATGACATACTACTAGCAAGTAGTGATGTCAACCTACTCTTAGAGACTAAGAAATTCTTATCCTCAAACTTTGATATGAAGGATCTAGGTGAAGTGACTTATGTTTTAGGGGTTGAGATACACCGAGATCGTGTTGAGGGAGTTTTAGGACTATCTCAGAAAGCATACTTTGAAAGTACGGTATGCATGCTAGTAAAGCCTCGCCTGCTCCAATAGTTAAGGGCGATAGATTTTCGAACTCTCAATCGCCTAAGAATATGTATGAGGTTGATTAGATGAAAGGAATTTCTTATGCTTCTGCTGTTGGAAGCTTGATGTATGCTCAAGTTTGTACACCCCCTGACTTAGCTTTTGTGACTGGGATGCTTGGCAGATACCAAAGTAATCCAAGATTAGATCACTAGAAAGCCACTAAAAAGGCATTAAGATATATACAGGCTACTAAGCACGTCATGCTAACATATAGTAAGACTGAGTCACTAGAAATAGTGGGCTGTTCAGATTCAGATTACGCGGGTTATGTGGATACTAAGAAATCCATGTCAGGTTATATATTCACCCTCGCGAATGGAGCTATATTGTGGAAAAGCTCCAAACAAGCAATCACTACATCGTCCACAATGTATGTTGAATTTGTTGCTTGTTATGAGGCCACTGGGCATGCATCTTGGCTTAAGAAATTCGTTCTGAGTCTTAAAGTGGTCGACAACATCCATAAACCACTTAAGTTGTACTGCGATAATCAGCCAGCAGTAATGTACTCTCACAACAACAAGTCGAGTGGTGCTGCCAAACACATCGACATTAAGTACTATGTTGTGAAAGAGAAAATCCAGGATCACACAATTAGTCTCGATCATATTAGTACTAAACAAATACTTGCAGATCCACTAACTAAGGGCCTCCCACCCAACGTGTTCAGAGAACACATAGTCGACCTGGGTTTAAGGGAGACCCTGTGAAAATATCCTTGATTCTAAGGGGCCACCAAAGTGTAAAATTATTTCTAAATATGAGACGTACCATGGTCGTCGAGTCAAACAGTGCGTAAATGGCTGTTTTGATGCGTCGTGCCCTTTATGTCAAGGCAAAAGAAATATGTGTAAGATTAGTTTAGTAAATAAAATAGTATGTTAAGGTCCCGAGATCAAGGGGGATAATATTAGTTATGATCTCGGGGGTGACGTGGGCAACAACCACGCCCCCCCCCCCCCCCCCCCCCGAGATGGACTCCTCATACATGCTCTGATCGGGGGCGCAACCGACTCAGTTCGGTGCGGCCCCCTCTCACACGCGCCATATAAATAGAAGGGGGAGGGTTGGGGCGCTAATCACTGAGTTGATCAACTGCCATCACCTTCTCCACAAACCCTAACCGATCTGTTAGGGCGCGGAGTGAGGGGAAGACCATCACCACCGTCTCTGCACCAAGCATCCACTGCGCCGGCGATCTACCTGCATCGCCTATCTCCCTGCGCTGAGCTACTCATCTGCGACAATCCACCCGAGCCCAAGGGCATCTGGTGGACCCTCTAATGGTAACCCTCGTCTCTCTCTAATCCCCTTAGCCTCTTCTAATTAATGCATGATCTGTTCTATGATTGAATTGTATAATTATTAGTCTAAGTTATGACTACATTGTTCAATTATGCCTAAGTGTCTCCGTCAAATTAAATTAGTCCTAAGTATTCCTAATTAGGCATTGCTAGTGCAGATCCTAAACACCCTAAGAACTAACAAATAGCTGGCCGTAGCAAATATTTTTAGGGTCTCTCTGCTTGCTCAGTTTTGACTTTTGAGGCATTTCAGGTAAGGCCTCCATGTTAGGAGACATTTTTTGCAGAAGCGTGTTTTGAACATTGCTTTTCATTTTGACCCTACTGAAATATATTCTTAAAAACCTCCATGAAAGCCGATAGTTTTTTGAGACAATCCGACTCATAAAAAACATTCCAAGGCCAATGTTACGGTGCTTTCCTGAATATCATATCACATGATGCACCTTTTGTTGAGGCAATTCATTAATATCATACCTTTTATGAGGCAGTTCATATCACATATTTTTGAGGCAGTTCATCAATATTACGTCTTTGTAGGCAGTTCATAAATATTCCCATGAAAACTGGCTGGGAACTTGACCCGCATTTTAAATTCTTTCTCTGATGCTTTCACGCCTCCTACCAGTGTGTATATATATATGGCGTAGGACTGGATATGTAATATACATCATGCTACAAGTATCTAAAGCCTCATGAGGTTCATCAGACTTGCAGCTGATCTTAGTACAAACATCTATTGTTCATGGCATCAAGGATGGCGAAGGTAGTCATGACATCGTTGTTGGTTTGTGCGCTCATCGCATCAACACTGGAAGCATCTAGTGTGTGGCAGACAGGTGAGCACACCAGTGAAGGTGGTGGTACTCGACCAAGACTCATCTACTTATCACGGGTGGTCAGAGATGTAAAAAAGAACCGTGCCAAGTGGCCCGACCGGACAACACCATAGGCACAAGAGTCCACTGCCGGCCCCTTCTCCTTATGGAGCTACAGAGGGAGGGAAAACAAAATGAGTAATCACAGCCTTGTTCATGCTGCGTGGCAGGACATGGGCTAACGTGTGAGGCTATTTGTTGTAGTTCATCTTCTTGCAACAGCCTTGCCCTCTGCAACGTTGTGCAAGTCAAAATAAATAAATGATTTACACATACATACATAACAAAATATGAGTGCATCATAACTTCCCTTAAAATCAGCCTCATAACACGATGTTAGGGCATTAGCTTCGTAACCAATGAGCAAGAGAAAACAGTGAGTATCCTTAAAATCTTTAGGTTTTTAATAGAAACTTTACAGACTGCTAAAGAATTGTCGATTTAAGGAAAATATTAAAACTTCCCAAAATTTCATTCCACAGGTGGAACTTGTTAATAGATTGCTTTTAATGTTCACTAACTAGTTCTAATAGATTTTAACAAGTTTATACAGGTTTGGATGTGATTAGATCTAATTTTAAAATTAATCCAACACAATTTAACCAGGAAAATCAGACTAGTCCGCTAGGGACCGAACAAGTCCACACTTTATGAGATCAACAGATTAGGGTTTTCTAGATCGTCATGAATTTGGAGATTAGGTATCGAATTCTCGTAAGAAAAAGAGAATAGAAGGTATACCAGGTGTTTAGGACTCCAATGAATCAAAAAACTTGGAGGTAGCACTTGGATATTGATGATGTAGGGTTGGTGATGAACTTGGAGATGAATTGGTGATGAAGAACGAAACTTGATGGAGATCTTGATCCTCTTTCGTTTCCTCCTCTTCTTCTTCTTGTTTGGGATCTCCTCCTCCCTCCTTGATGGTGGCTCTCCATGAACTAGGGTTTTGGTGGGGTGGAAAAGTGGCAAATAGATATTAAGCCAAGGGGTGTGGCTTTTTATATAGAGGTGCAGGCCAGGGTTAGATGGATTTCGAGTTTGAGATGAGTAGAGGCCGGTTTAGAGTCCCACATGGGCTCTAAAAGAGTTAGGCACGACGCCCCTAGGCCCACTTAACGTAAAACCCAAGAAACAAGTTGTGAAACAAAAGATCAACTCGGAGTCACGAAATATCGGACAAGTCTGAAAAGGGCTGGACTAGTCCGAAGTTGTCCAGAGAGAAATCGGACAACTCTAGTCAAAAATCGGACAAGTCCGACTTTAGTCAGAGAGAAAAATGGACAAGCCCGCTAGAACATCGGACTAGTCCGGACAAGTCCAGGGACTTAGCAAATTTTCAAGGATTTTTGGAACACCGGACTAGTCCGCATAAGACCGGACAAGTCCGAAAGTGTCCCGAGGCAAAAATTGACTACTCCACAGCAAAAACGGACAAGTTCGATCGAGGTCAGAGAGAAATCGGACTAGTCCTCACCAAAATCAGACTAGTACGCACTTTCCAGAATTTTAAGTGCGGTTTTGTTCCAAATAAATTTTAAACTTATTCCTCTTTATGTGGATTAATGTTAAACATGTATATGAATGTATGTAGGGCATGATGCATGAAAATGAGAGTGTTACAAACCTACCCCCCTTAAAATGAATGCCGCCCTCGAGATTTGACGCGTAAGAGAAGAGATAGGGAAATTCCTTCTTGAGATCATCCTCCAATTCCCACGTTGCTTCTTTTTCTGTGTGGTGCTTCCATTGAACTTTACACCATCTAATAACCTTGTTCCTTGTGACCCTCTCCTTGGTTTCCAAGATTTTGACTGGCTGTTCGGCATAAGTCAAATCTGCCCTTAATTCTAATCCTTCCATTGGCACTTGTTCTTCCGGTACTCTCAAGCACTTCTTGAGCTGGGAAACATGAAACACATCATGAACGTCTGAAAGATGAGCTGGCATCTCCAACTTATATGCTACTTCTCCTCTTTTGTCCAAAATCTTGAATGGTCCGATATAGCGAGGTGCTAGCTTGCCTCTTATGTTAAACCTCTTGTGACCTCTCATTGGTGACACCTTAAGGTAAACATAGTCTCCCATTTCAAAGGCTAATTTCCTTCTCCTAATGTCCGCATAGCCTTTTTGTCTTGATTGGGCAGACCTCAATTTTTCACGAATTATTTGGACTTGCTTTTCGGCTTCTTGCAACACATCCTGACCAAATACTTGAGTTTCTCCTGCCTCATTCCAAAATAAAGGTGTCCTACACTTACTTCCATAAAGCGCTTCATATGGTGACATTTTCAAGCTTGCTTGGTAACTATTGTTGTATGAAAATTCTGCATATGGCAAGCTATTGTGCCAACTTTTCCCATGCTTTAAAGCACACACTCTTAATATGTCCTCTAAAATCTGATTAGTCCTCTTGGTTTGTCCATCCGTTTGAGAGTGATATGCTGAACTAAAATTCAACCTCGTTCCCAAAGCTTCATGCTATTTTTGCCAAAACCTGGAAGTGAATTGTGAACCTCTATCCGAGACTATCTTTTTCGGAACTCCATGCAAACATACTATTTTTCCCATATACAATTCCGCCAATTTCTCTCCATTATAGGTGGTCTTGACGGGAATAAAGTGGGCTGACTTAGTTAAACGATCCACAATTACCCAAATTGAGTCGTAACTGGACTGAGTACGTGGTAAACCAACTATGAAGTCCATACCGATCTCTTCCCACTTTCACTCCGGAATCTTTAATGGTTGCAATAGTCCAGCTGACATTTGATGTTCCGCCTTGACCCGTTGACACACATCACACAATGCTACGTATTCAGCTATGTCCTTTTTTATGCTATCCCACCAATAGGAAGTCTTCAAGTCTTTGTACATTTTTGTGCAACCGGGGTGAATTCAATATGGGGAGTCATGTGCCTCCTTTAGTATTGTCTCCCGAATATGCTTCACATTAGGCACAACAATCCTCTTACCAAGCCATAGAGTACCATGTTCATCATCATCAAATCTGAATTCTCTTCCCTCCTGGGTCCTTTCCTTGATTTCCTGAATTTTCTCATCCTTGGTTTGTGCCTCTCGAATTTCTTGCTCCAAGGTTGTATTTAACTCCATCATCCCCATCTCATTTATGAATCCGAGATACAACTGTTCAAACTCCTAGCATAACTCGGATGGCAACTCTCGAACCGTGAGTTGATGACTTACTCCTTTCCTACTCAATGCATCAGCCACAACATTAGCCTTCCCTGGATGATAATTGATTCCCAAGTCATAATCCTTGATGAGCTCCAACCATCTTCGTTGCCTCAAGTTCAGATCCGTTTGTGTGAAAATATACTTCAAACTCTTATGATCCGTATAAATTTCACACCTATGTCCAAGAATATAGTGTCTCCAAATCTGCAATGCATGTACCATGGCTGCAAGTTCTAAATCATGTGTTGGGTAATTCTGCTCATGTTTCTTCAATTGTCTTGACGCATAGGCGACCACTCGACCTTCTTGCATGAGCACACATCCAAGTCCTTGTCTCAAGGCGTCGTAATATATGTCAAAACTCTTGCTTATGTCCGGTAGTACCAAAACTGGGGCTGTTGTCAACCTCTTCTTCAACTCCTCAAAACTGTTTTGACAAGCTTGAGTCCATTGGAATGCCTTTCCATTCATTAGCAATTCCGTCATTGGCTTGGCTATCTTGGAAAAGTCCTTGTTGAATCGATGGTAATATCCATCCATTCCAAGAAAACTCCTTATTTCCTTTATGTTTTGCGGGGGTTCCCATTTCAACACATCCCTCACCTTTTCTGGGTCAACCGATACTCCTCCTCCTAAGATTATATGACCCAAAAACGACACCTCTTTCAACCAAAACTGGCACTTGTTGAACTTGGCATACAATTGATGCTCCCTCAATTTCTGCAACGTAAGCCTCAAGTGTTCCTCATGTTCCTTCTCATCCTTCGAGTAGATCATAATGTCATCAATAAACACCACAACGAACCTATCCAAGTACTCCATGAAGACCTTATTCATGAGGTACATAAAGTACGCAGGCGCATTGGTCAATCCAAAGGACATCACGGTGTACTCATAAGATCCATATCACGTCCTAAAAGTTGTCTTGGGTATGTCCGATGGTCTAATCTTCATTTGAAAGTATCCCGACCTCAAATCAATCTTAGAGAAGACACAAGCACCCTTCATTTGATCAAACAAGTCTTCTATGTGTGGCAAGGTGTACTTGTTCTTGATTGTTACCTCATTGAGAGCTCGGTAATCTACACACATCCTTTAGGACCCATCCTTCTTGTCCAAAAATAGAACTGGAGCTCCCCAAGGTGAAGAGCTGGACCGAATGAAACCCTTCTCTAGTTGCTCTTGAATTTGCTTCTTGAGCTCCGCTAATTCCATAGGAGGCACCATATACGACCTCTTAGCTATAGGTGCAGTTCCAGGTATTAAATAAATAACAAACTCAATGCCTCGATCAGGTGGCATACCTGGCAACTCGTCCGGAAAAACATCCAAAAATTCACACACCTCCGGACTCTCCTCAGTTGCGGCACCGTCCATATGATTCAACTCCAATCGCTTCAGTGCGGTTTGAGATGCTTCAAATTCTACGGTGATCCCTTCTTCATTGGTCAACTTCACCGTCTTTGTGGCACACTCAATAACTCTATTGTGCTTCCTCAACCAGTCCATACCAAGTATAATGTCCAATCCTTGAGAATCCAAAACAATGAGGTTGGCAGAGAAGTCTACCCCCTTATTCTAAGGCTTACTTTTGAACATACTATATTTTTCATCATCTCTCCTCCAGGAGACTTAACCAACAGAGTAAACTTCATATGGGAGATAGGCAAACTATACTTGGCAACATACTTCGATGCAATGAATGAATGTGATGCTCCAGAATTAAATAACATAGTCACGGGGTTGGAGTTCACGAGAAACATACCAATGACCACGTCATCTTCTTGTTGAGCATCCTCTGTAGAGACATGGTTCACGTTGCCACAAGCAAGATTCTGCTGTCCACGGCTTCCTTGCGGCCGTCCTCCATTGGGTCTTGGGTTTTGCCTCGGCGCATTGCTTCCTTGACCAATGCCTGGCTTAGGAGATTGATGTGCAAAGTGTCCAGCTTCTCCACATGTATAGCACTTCTTAACTCCACCAGAGTTATTGGGACGATCTTAGTTTTGAACATGTGCACCAGGAAAGTTAGCGCGAGGTGCATAAGGCATTGGAGGCCTAGGTGCTTGCATGACAGGGTGCTGCTGTACAAACTGAGCTGGGCGCAACGCAAATCCAGGGTGCTGTACAGGAGTAGAGGAGCTGTAATATAGCGCATTAGGAGGTGCAAAGCGAGGGTGCACATGACTTCCTTGCAGCTGTCCTTGATATGGCGCCTTCCTCTTGTTATCTTGTTCCATCTCACGAATCTTGTTCTCAACCACAATTGCTTTGTCCACAAGCTTCTGAAAGTTGGCATAATCACAGTTGAGTAGTTGCACTTGGATTTCATTGTTCAATCCCCTCATGAACAAGTATTGCTTCCGGCTGTCCCAACTCACATCCTCAGGCGCATACCTTGAGAGTTGAGTGAATTTGTTGAGATATTCACTCACGCTTGATCTTCCTTGCCTCAAGTTCTCAAATTCTTGCCTCTTCAGAATCATAACACCTTTCGGCACATAATGAGAACGAAAGCTCTCTTTGAATTCGGCCCAAGTAATCCTCTCCTGATTCTCATGAGCATTGCAATAAGAATCCCACCAATCCGCAGTTGCTCCAACTAGTTGATGAAAAGCAAATAAGACCTTCTCCCGGTCACTGCATTGGACAATAGCAAGCTTCTTCTCCACAGACTTGAGCCAATCATATGCATCCATTGGGTCAGCAGCTTGGGCAAAGGTCGGCGGCCTAGTCCTCATAAACTCTCCCAACCGGTTATGAGGAGGTGGGGGTGGCGGTGGAGGCATGTGGGGCTGATTGTTGATGTTACCAGCCTGCAGCTATCTTATAGTTTGTATCATGGTCTGCATCAGCTGGTTCTGCATAGCCAAAAGCTGCTCGATATTGATAGCTCCATGAGCGGGTCCTTGCCCATTGTTATTCTGAGGTGCTCCATTGTTCTCTCTCATCATTGCCATCCCTCTGATTGCGAGTCCTCACCATTTGGAGAAAAGCAATAGGTAAGAATTAGAAAACCATCCCCAACTATATGCATCAAGGGATATGAAACTAGACAACTAACTAGCCTACGTGGACATGGCAATGTTAAAGCATCCCAAAATCCTCTATTAAGCACACAAGCAAAGAATATATAGCAACAACACACCAAACAAAAACACGTCGGTTCCTGAGTGCTCCTATGTGCTCTAAAGTGTCCATTCTATCTAGGCTGCGTCCTACGGTCAACCTGTGGCTCTGATACCAAATTTGTGACACCCGGTTCCGAAAATGAACCAAGTGAATGCATATGTGTGCCCAGGACGTTCAACACACATACACAAGTGCATCATAAAGAGTATACAGAAAATTACCACAGAACAAGATTAATTAACCAAATTTTATTACACAAACCATATCATCCTCGAATACAAGTTCTAATGAATATTAATGACAAGTTCAACTAATGCAGCGGAAATAAACTAAATAAGCGGACTAAACAGCTAGGCAGCATAAGCGATAGGGTATAGCGCAGCTCCATGCAACACCACAGGCAAAGCTGACAGTAGACACGGCCTAGAACTCCGCATTATCATCATGATACTCCCAATCCTGACCTGAAACTGTTGGGGGGGATTGCAAGAGTGAGTACATGTCGTACTCAGCAAGTGTGTAAAGTATGACTTGTGGCGATTCAAATGATGAATGTAATAATGGCTAAGTGCTGAAAAGTACATTAAAACATTTGAAAAGCAATATATTATATGTATATGAAATAAAACCATCATAAGCCATGTAGTTATCATAATACCAGTCCATATTCCATATCCATCATCCTATACCAATATCCATATTCAATACTAGAATTCAATTCATAACCATAATACCAACCATAACCATCACAAATCCCAATTTTTCTCTAATCATGTAAGGGTCCAGGTTGCTCATAACCAGGAGCACGGCTATCATTATAGTTTTAGACACACTCTGCAGAGGTTGTACCGCTTTACCAACGTGTTTGTGATTTTATCACCTTTCGATGACTATAGAATCTCAATTATATCATCTTACACTTTTGTAGGTGTGTGGCCAAGAGATCACAAAATAGCCTTTACAAAGGGATTACTAGCCTATTTAGACCCCACTGAGGTTTCACCGGTGGCGATGCCTCCAACTGAGCACATCTTCAACCAACGAACCCCTCTTGAGCCGTTCAGATCCCAGGGTAGTCCCACCAATCATCAACAAACTCAATCTGACTACCCCTTCCCCGAACATCCTTAATGGTCCAAATAGCACCAGCAAAGCCCTAATTAATCATCTACGCCGCACCCATACTTGGCCTCGTGGTGGCACTATAAATCCTGGATGGTCACTCCATGAATCGGTCCTTAGATCTAAAGCAAGCAAAACCACCATAACATCCAACCCATCCACGTACCAGGCTTTCTTAGATCACCCATTACCATATCAGATTTAACCAGTTCATGTCAACCACAATCTCATTAATGCATAATTAAATTAGGTAGTGTAGTTGTTCTTCCATCCCAATTAATTAAGCGAAGCAAAAGGTAAAAATTCCATCCTGACTCTCTACCATATATTCCAGGTGACAAGGGTGGTTAAAAAAAGCTAGTAAACTTCCTATTATTGGATTCCCATCAAATTGACATAAGCATGCAATTTTGCAAACAAAACACTTATTTTAGAACAGGATCAATATGCTTCAAGGACACTTGCCTTGCTCTTGGGATTGATTCGAGTCAAAGCCTTCAAACTCTTGGTGCTGGAGATCCTCTGGGACACTCTCTAGCGAAAATCCGTCTAATCTGCACAATAAACATACAAACAAGAAACATAATCAAAGAGTGCACAAATATTACTCAATATGACATGACATGCATGATTAATGCAAATGCAAGGTGGAACTTGTTAATAGATTGCTTTTAATGATCACTAACTAGTTCTAATAGATTTTAACAAGTTTATACAGGTTAGGGACCAGACAAGTCCGCACTTTACGAGATCAGCAGATTAGGGTTTTCTAGATTGTCGTGAATTTGGAGAATAGGGGTCAAATTCTTGTAAGAAAAAGAGAATAGAAGGTATACCAAGTATTTAGGACTCCAATGAATCAAGAAACTTGGAGGTAGCACTTGGATCTTGATGATCTAGGGTTGGTGATGAACTTGGAGATGAATTGGTGATGAAGAACGAAACTTGATGGAGATCTTGATCCTCTTTTGTTTCCTCCTCTTCTTCTTCTTGCTTGGGATCTCCTCCTCCCTCCTTGATGGTGGCTCTCCATGAACTAGGGTTTGGGTGGGGTGGAGAAGTGGCAAATAGATGTTAAGCCAAGGGGTGGGGCTGTTTATATAGAGGTGGAGGCTAGGGTTAGATGGATTTCGAGTTTGAGATAAGTAGAGGCCGGTTTAGAGTCCCACATTGGCTCTAAAAGAGTTAGGCACGACGTCCCTAGGCCCACTTAACGTAAAATCGAAGAAACAAGTCATGAAACAAAAGATCAACTCGGAGTCGCGAAATATCGGACAAGTTCGAAAAGGGCCAGACTAGTCTGAAGTTGTCCAGAGAGAAATTGGACAACTCTGGCAAAAAATCGGACAAGTCTTACTTTAGTCTGAGAGGAAAACGGACAAGTCCGCTGGAACATCGGACTAGTCTGGACAAGTCCAGAGACTTAGCAAATTTTCAAGGATTCTTGGAACACCGGACTAGTCCACATAAGACCGGACAAGTCTAAAAGTGTCCAGAGGCAAAAACGGGCTAGTCCGCAGCAAAAACGGACAAGTCCGATCGAGGTCAGAGAGAAATCGGACTAGTCCTCACCAAAATCGGACTTTTTCGCACTTTCCAGAATTTTAAGTGCGGTTTTGTTCCAAATCAATTTTAATCTTATTCCTCTTTATGTGGATTAATGTTAAACATGTATATGAATGTATGTAGGGCATGATGCATGAAAATGAGGGTGTTACACCTGGACCCTCACATGATTAGAGTAATGGACCTGAATATGGAATAATAGTTGGAATTGAATGGGAATTGGAATTGCAAGATGAGTTTGGAACGGTTATGAGTTGAATATGGATAGTTATGGACTATTATGGATGGTTATGGTTATTTATGCTGGAATAATGGTGTTGGACATGGTATTATTGGTATTTTGGTTATGATGGGATTGACCTCACTTATTGATCATCATATTGCGTTTCAACTATTTACAATGTACTTTTATGCAATTAGTCATTTATTATTATTCTTTATTTTTAGCTACATGTCATAATTTCCCACACTTGTTGAGTACGACCTGTACTCACCCTTGCAATTCTCCCACCAACAGTTTCAGGTGATGTTTGGGAGTACTATGAGGATCATGAGGAGTACTATGTCGTGTGCTTTCATCAACTGCCTGTGAAGTGGAGTCGTGCTGCTTAGTTTAGTTTATCTTTCCACTGCAATAGTAATAATTAGAGACTTGTAATTCGAGAATCATTGTACTGTTTCAATAAGGTACTTATTTACTATTTGTGACGTGGTTATTTTCTGTATATCATTTGTCAAGTTGTCGTGTATGTGTGATGAACATCCTAGGCACACATATGCGTTCACTTGGTTCATTTTTCGGAACGAGTGTCACAAATTGGTATCAGAGCCACGTTGACTGTAGGATGCAGTCTAGGTAGAATGGACACTTTAGAGCACATAGGAACACGTAGTAAGGGTCATAATTGGTTGGTGTGCTGATTTTTATGTGATGATTGCCTGTGTGCTTGTGTGTTTTGTAGAGAGTTGTGGGATGCTTCGACCCCTGTCCACGTCCCCATATAGGCTTATATATGTAGTTGCTAGTTTCATATTCCTTGATGCATATAGTTGGGAACATTTTCTCTCAAAATCTAAATCCTTCCATCTTGTACTCTTTTTCCTCAGATGCCGAGGGTGACAAGCAACCAAAGGAATGCCGATGGTGATGAGGAGAATAATGAGGTTCCTTAGAATACCCCCCTTGGACCTGAAGCTATCAACCTTGAGCACTTGTTGTCTATGCAAAATTAGCTCATGCAAACCATGATGCAAACTTTGGGACAGCTGCAAGCCAATAACCATCCCCACATGCCTCCACCACCACCGCCGCCAGCCCCACCACCTCATAACCACCTGGGAGAGTTTATGAGGATTAGGCCACCTACTTTTTCTCAAGCCAATGATCCTATGTAAGCTGATGATTGGCTGAAATCCGTGGAGAAGAAGCTTGCTATTTCCAATGCAACAACCGAGAAAAAGTCCTTTTTGCCACCCATCAATTACTTGGAGCAGCTACAGATTGGTGGGAAGCTCTTTGCAATGCCCATGCTAATCAAGAGAGAATCACTTGGGCTCAATTCAAGGAGAGTTTCCGTTCTCACTATGTTCCTGAAGGTGTCATGATCTTGAAGAAGCAAGAATTTGAAAACCTGAGGCAAGAAAGGTTGGGTGTGAGTGAGTACCTTAATAAATTCACTCAACTCTCAAGGTATGCTCCAGAAGATGTGAACACAGACAACTGTAAGAATTACTTGTTCGTGAGAGGCCTAAACAATGAGATCCAAGTCCAATTGCTCAATAGCGACTATGCCAATTTCCAGAAGCTTGTGGACAAGGCTATTATGGTTGAGAACAATGTTCATGAGGTGGAGCAAGATAATAAGAGAAAGGCGCCATATCAAGGACCACCTCAAGGAAGCACCGTTTGCCCTCACTATGCACCACTAAATGCACCATACTACGCCCCAACCGCCTCTGCATATCGCGCTGCTATTCCATCGCGCCCAGCCCAACCAATGCAGCAACGCCCTACCATGCAAGCACCTAGCCCTCCAATGCCACATGCACCTCACGCTAATTTCCCTACTAATGCTCAGAATCAAGCTTGTCTTAACTATGCTAGTGCAGCAAGGACGTGCTATACTTCTGGTGAGGTGGGACACTTTGCATCTCAATGCCCAAAGTTAGGATATGGTCGAGTGAACAATGCTCCAAGGCAAAACCCAAGGACAAATGGAGGAGCACCACAAGGTAATAGTGGATAGCAGAATTTTGCTCATGGCAAGGTGAACCATGTCTCTACGGTGAAAGCCCAACAAGCTGAGGACATTGTGATTGGTATGTTCCTCACAAACTCCAACCCAACAACTATATTATTTGATTTTGGAGCATCGCATTCATTCATATAATCAAAGTATGTTGCTAAGTATAGTTTGCCTATATCTCACATGAAGTATACCTTGTTGGTTAAGTCTCCAAAAGGGGAGATGAGGACAAATATAATATGTCCAAAAGTGAGCCTTAAAATAAGGGGGGTAGACTTCTTCGCGAACCTCATTGTTTTGGATTCACAAGGACTGGACATAATACTTGGAATGGATTGGTTAAGAAGCACCATGGTGTGATTCAGTGTGCCACAAAGACGTTGCAATTGACAAATGATGAGGGGATATACATAGAGTTTGAAGCATCTCAACCCACAATAGAGAAGGTAGTGCTGAATTAAGTGGAAGGTGCAACATTAGAAGAGATTCTAGTGGTGTGCGAGTTTTCGGATGTGTTTCTAGATGAGTTGCCAGGTATGCCACCAGATCGTAACATCGAGTTCTTCATTGATTTTGTCGGCGGTTTGGAACCGGCAGATCTCCCTACACTACTAAAGTGATAGGGGAGTTCGATGTTTGGTGTGGGCGCGCGGAGATTCAAGAAGGTGAATTGGAGTTTGACACGGGAGACACAGGAATTTATGTGGTTCGGGCCGCCTGAGCGTAATACCCTACTCCACGGGTGTGTTGGTGTTGTATTAGCAGTAAGAGCTTGTCACGAGTGTATGGGGTACGTATGATCGCCCGTGAACGTCCGTCCCCGCGTGTATCGTCGGCCTGTCCTTTTATAGTACAAGGATAGGCCGTTACAAGCTAGCCTGGCCCAACATGTGGCCCCGGCGGTTACTAGTATTGACACACGCTTAATTTCCTTTAATGATCCTGTAACGGGCTTTGATAGCACCGTTACGGGTGTTAAGATCGTCCTTTTAAGTGTCATTAATATGGCATTAATGACACTTAATCGGGTCTTGAAGTCCTTGGCTCTCCTTTGAAGATCCGGAGTCGTTACAAGGTCTTCCGGAGGTTAGAGGCTGAAAGGTCCGACAATTTGACACGTGGCAGCACCGGAGCTTGCTGTGGGAAGCAGGTAGCTCCGGGGCCATCAGACACGTGTTAGGTCTGGAGCTTCTCTCGGTCTGGGGTTAAGTCCGGAGGTGCCGTTTTGGTACGTGGCCCGGAGCTTCCCCCTTGTGGGAGGTAGCTCAGGGTTAGTTGTACACGTGGCGACCCAAGGATTAACCATGTTGGAGAAGCGGGTCCGGTCATGTCTGACAAGTGGGCCTCCGAGGGTCTTCAAACCAAGTGGATGGCTTTACTTTGAGATCTTTGTAACCTCAAAGGGTGTACGGTTTCTAGAGTACCGACAGTGGCCCCCTGGACCTACCTCCGAGGAAGATCACTGGGGTGAAGTCGTTCCGTCGGAGGTGGGTCCATCCTTGCGACTCTTGAACTGAGTCTTCAAGGGTCTTCGAAGGTGCCGTTGGCAGGAATTTACAGTTAGATCCCGCCGCGTGGCGCACCTCAGGCGGCAGATGAGATCTTTGACGTGTGGATCTCACGCAATTGAAGGTCGCCGGTTCCCGATACGAAAACCGTATCGGTTCCGCGCGCCCTGTCAGGCCGCCGCCTTTGGGTTTCCCACCGCGTGATGACAACCGTCCGCCTGGGTAAGAGCCTCGACTTGATCGTCGGGGTGGTCCCGGGCCCTCTTGTCATCGGCTGGGTTGAATTCTTGAATGGTATCTTTGACTTCCCAGCGGTTTCCATCAAAGCGTTGCAAGGGCTTACTTAAGAAGGAAAGCGCGCACCGTCGGGAGTTCTTTACGCCTCTCATCTGATCTTGCGCTCAAACTCCCAACTCGTGCTTATCTCTTCTTCTCTTGCCTAGCTGTGCTGAGATGGAGTTGGGTCTGCGCGAGAGTCGCTTGAAGACCGACAGCGATTTGAAGAAGGTCCGGGCCCTCATGGGGTGGCCCTCGGACTTCTTCAATCACTTGGTCCGTGCCGGCGGAGAGCTCCCCTTCGAGAAGGAGTGCGCTGGCGAAATGGTGTACTTTTCTTCGTACGCCATGGTGGGGTTGATCCCACCTTTTTCTTCCTTCTTCTTGATGCTGCTAGACTTCTATGGTCTGCAGCTATACCACCTTTGCCCTCACTCCATTCTCCTCGTGTCCATCTTTGTCCACTTCTGTGAGATGTGGGTGGGCATCCCCCCCTGCATCGAACTCTTCCGGACCTTCTTCACCGTCCACACCACCGGCCGGAGCAATGAGTACCTTGGCTTCTACTACTTTGTGAAGCGCAAGAAGTGCCCATTCAAGTACCTCCAGTCGTTTCCTTCCGGGAAGTGGGATGACTGGAAGAAAGATCGGATAGTCGTCAGGGTGGAGGAGCACGAAAGGTTGGAGCTGCCCGACGGTCTGCCCGGCATCGACACGACGATCTGGAGTAAGGTTCCGGTGCTGGCGGAAGCTTTCAACCCCGCCTTGACCAGGATTCGCCAATGCGTGGAGGGAGGACTGACTCCTCAGGCGGTATTCTACAATTTCCTGGCCAACAGGTGGGCGCCGCTGAAGAGGAGGGAGAAGCTCGCTTGGGCCCTCAACAGCGTGATGGACGAGGACCGGGTTGAGACCGGGTTGAAGTCCAACATGGTGGGGAAGACCTTGGAGTTCCACCTCAAGAAATTCCAGCACGACATCGACGTCGACGGTGATGACTTGACTCCGCCGTTGGCCTTTCTCCCTCTGAACGTGGAAGTGGAGTTCAGCAAGGAGCTCCGGCGGACGATGCCCGCACTTGACGACCTTAGTGTCGTCGAGAGAAGATCAACCACCCGGGTGGCGATCCCCGGAATGCCCGAAGATGGCTCCGTCCCTGCCCCACAGCCGAGGGTCGAGGTCGTCGGCAAGGGCAAGGAGCTGGCGGATGAGCTAGAGAGCCAGAAGAGGAAGCTGCGACACGCTGACGGAAGGTCCGTCAGGCCCGCTACTTCCACCTTGGTTCCTTCTCCCCAGAGGGGAAGATCTTCTGCCACCGTGACGACTGTCCCCGTAGTGGGGTCCTTCCGGAACGATACCGTTCCTGCAGTGGGATCCTCCCGGAGCGCGTCTGTCCCCGTGGTGGAACCCTCCTGGGGTGCTAGCTCCGGGCGCACGACTCCGGCACCTGGGACGATGGGAGCCTCCAGGCCTAGGGGTTCCTCCCGATCGAGGAGAGCATCGACCCAGGAAACGCCCGTAGCTGCGACAAGTTCTGGGGGGCCTTCTGGAGCTTCTACGCCGACCGTGGCTAGCCAGGAGCGCCCAGGAAAAAGGTTCCGCGCAAGCTGGTGCGGAAGCCTTCCAAGGTAATTTTTAATCTTTACCTTGGTTAACTTTTTAATTGTAGCGATTGTTTGTTAATTTTCTTCGTCCATCAGTGTCCCCAAGAAGGGGAGTGAAGCTCCACCCTCAGCCACGATGTCTGAGGCCGTGGGAGCTTCTGCTCCTGTCCCGGTGCCGCCCCATGTGGTGGCTGAGGCTGCGACAGCTCCGGCGCCGGCTGTCGTGGTCATGGACCTCGACTCGTCCCCAGAAGTTCTCGTGGTAGCGCCGGACCACGGGAGTGAAGACACGCCAGCGGCACCTATCCCGGAGGTTGAAGCTTCGGGTCTTGGTGTTGCAGTGATGGAAGCTCCGGCTGTTGAGCCGGAGGAAGTAGTAGTCCCGGCCTCGGAGCCGGAAATTATCGAAGCCCCGGCGGTTGAGCCGGAGGTGACTGAAGCCCTGGCATGCGAGTCGGAAGTCGAGGTAGTTCCAGCGGTTGAGCCGGTTACTTCTGAAGCACCGGCCGCTGAGCCGTTTGTTGTTGGAGCTCCGGCCTCAGGGCCGGTCGAAGTTGAAGATCTTCCGGCGCCTGAACCGGTGGTTGAAGAGGCGATGGAGCTCGAGCCTCCCTCGGAAGAGGTGTCCCGGCCGGAGCCAGTAGCAGCTCCTGCTCCTGAGGCGACGACGTCGGAGGTACCTGCGGCCGAGCCGGAGTGCCCAAGCAAAGTCGCTGGCCCCCTGCCCGAGGAGGTGAACGAAGACTTGGCGGCGGGGCCTTCTTCGATGGCGACTGAGGCCATCCCGGAGGACGGCCCTAGTGCCTTGGAAGCTCAGGGGTCCACTCTCATAGAGTGGGACCCAATTTTTGTATGTGAAGACCCGCTGGAACCAGCGGAGGAGACCCCAACAGGTCCGGAGCCCATCCCGTTGTCGATGTCTATCGACAACGCCTGCTCCAGTCTGCGTCAAGTCCAACTGGACTTCTTCCACGACAGCAAGGCTCCTGAAGAGGAGCGCCAAACCCTTAGGCGGTGGCGTAACTGGCTCTACTTCGAGACCAAGCTGGCGCAGTCGAGGCTAGCGGATGACAAGGAGTGGATCAAGCGGGAGAAGATCCGCCTGGAGTACTGGGGCAAGCTGCTGGATGACAGGGAGAGCATGACTCATGCCCTCGACGCTCAATCCCGGGAGATCTACGATCAGGCCAAAGCTGCCAATAACGCGGCCGATGCTCGGCACGAACAGCTTGAGGCCATTAACACCGCACTCATCAAGCGCCGAGAGGCACTTGAAGAGAGGGAGAAACGACTTGAGAATGAAGAGCAGAAACTCCTTGAGCTGCGGGATGATGTCCTGAGGAGGGAAGAGGAGCTTGCCGAGAAGATAGCTCTGGCTGACAAGGGCCTCGAGGAGCGCACCAAAAAATTGGAAGAGCGCTGCCAAGAGGAAGAGGAGAAGACCTGGGTGCGGGGGCAGGAACTCTACGAATACGAGTGTGCCCTTGTTGCCCGGGAGAAAAAAGTGGAGGCTAGGGAGAAGGACCTGGTCGATCGTCGGAACAAGATACACCTCCGAGAGGAGGAGCTCGGAAGACTCGAGAGGCGGGTTGCTGCAAAGATTCAGCAAAACGCCAAAGAAGTTGAGCGCCTCGCCCATGAGAATTCCAAACTGACGGCGGCCAGGAGATCCCTGGAAGAGATGAAGAGCTTGAGGACAGCGGACTCCCTACAGATTTGGGAGTTCCTGGGCAAGGCCAACGACGCGCTGACGCCGATGGGTTTCAGCCCCGTGCGCCCGGATGATCCGGAGCCGGAGCCGGACCTTGTGCTGCAGGCGTTGAGCGCAGCAGGTAGCAAGCTCTCCAAGGTGGGCGATGTCATCGCGGACCAACTGGAGGTTGAGGGGCAATCCCTGGCGAGGAACGTCACAGAGTATGTGCTGACGTGCTACACCAGCCGGAACTCCCAATTTCCTCTGGACCCGGTGCTTGAAGGCCCCGTCAAAGGAGAAGGCGAAGCTACCCGAGCCAGCGTATCGGAGGTCGCCCAGAAAGTCGCCGAGTTCTTCCATAGGGTCTAGGACCATCTCTTTAGCTCTCACTTGTATTTTCTCTTCTTCTTCTTCAATTTTGTAATTCCTTGTCTTCAGATGTAATCTCCTGTCTCCAGATGAATGAAATCCCCAAAATTTTGCGAATTTCACTTTTTGTCTTCAACATCTTTATCTTCACTTGGCCCCCTGGTAGATGTACACAATTTGATTGTGAACATGTACCAAAAGGATACTGTGTTTTGTTGAAGACACATTTGCTCCAAACTTGTAGGATTTAGGTCTGAAGTCTTCGATAGTGAAGGTCCCCTGAGGTAGTCGGAGCTTATAAGTTCCGGCATTGTCCATCGCTGGAGCTTGGTAGCTCCGGCAATAGCCTCTGTCGACACGTAGATCGTCGATAGTTAGTCCTCCGGGGTGTCGGAGCTGAGTAGCTCCGGCAGTGACCTTTGCCAACACTTGGTTTGTTGGTAGCAGACTCCATTTACGGGGTCTTCTCACCATCTTATATTCAGCGTCGACGGCTGGTCCCCTTAGGGGAGTCAGAGCTTAGTTAGCTCCGGCTTTTCTCCATCAACGTAGACTTTATTTTCCTGCACACTTAAGTCAAGAAAAATAGTAAAATTCGTTCCTTGTCTATAATTTCGTCACGGCTTACGATTCTCAAGAAAACTTTAAGTTGAACGCGATTTTAAATACAACCGGATGCGTTGCCTTTTCTCTTAGATTCAACTGTTCATGGACCCGCCTTACTTCGGCCTGCCGGGGTGTAGGTAGAGTGGCGTACTTAGGGTGCTTGACCAGGCTAAGTCGATAGCACACTCCAGCCCTAGATTGGCTTGGCGGCTTTCATGCGAGTTGGCAATGAACGATATTTGAATCCAAAAGAACTGACAATACAACTCGAATCGTATATAAACGTCGAACTAAAATTTCTTAAGAATCGCACGTCTTTGTTATAGACAAGAAAGAGAAAAATAAAAATGTTGAGCTTGTACAAAATAAATGCACGTGGAGTCTATTTCACATGAAGATGTCTTTCATTATAGGTCCGGGGTACAAGGGAAACAAGTACACTCTTAGGGTACGGAACCAGGCTAAGTGTGTTTGGTTTCTCGTTTGACCCAGGGTAGTTAGCCGCACTTTTAGTCCTGAGACCGTGACAAGTGCCACATGAGCTTTGCGGGCCTTTCGAGAAAGGTCTGGATGCTCTCCCGGAGGAACTACCCGACTCTGTACAATGACTCTATAACATACACCCCAAGTTACTCAAGACTCACCTCCGTGGTATTAAGTGTAGAACTTACGGAGGTGCTCGATGTTCCAAGGATTTGGGAGAGGTGTCCCATCCTCGGTAGCCAAGTGAACGTATCCGGGACGGGATACTTTGATCACTCGGAAGGGCCCCTCCCAGCCGGGGGAGAGTTTGTTTAACCCTTCTCTGGATAGTATTCCCCATAGCACGAGATCGCCTTCCTCGAGCTGTCGGTTGTGTACATGCCGCTGGTGATAACGCCGTAGAGCTTGGCGATATCGGGCATTCCGAACAGCTGCTTGGCACCTTCCCTCCTCGAGGATGTCTAGGTCTTCACGCCAGAGCTGGTCCTGCGCGGCTTCGTCGAAGGTCCGGACCCGGAGCGAACCCAAGGTGATTTTCGGAGGAAGGATTGCTTCAGCTCCGTACACCAGAAAGAAGGGTGTTTCTCCGGTTGACCAGTTTGGAGAAGTCCTGTTGGCCCATAGAGTGGGCGGAAGCTCTTCGATCCAGTTGGCTCCGTGTTTTTTCAAGCGCTCATAGGTGCGCGTTTTGAGTCCTTTAAGGATTTCAGCATTTGCTCTCTCGGCTTGGCCATTGCTGGCTGGGTGAGCTACGGAGGCGTAGAAAACTTGTATGCTGAGGTCTTCGCAATATCCTTGGAATGCAGAGCTTGTGAATTGAGTCCCATTATGAGTGATGATTTTGTTTGGGACTCCAAATCTGCTCACAATGGATTGCAGAAAGTTGATAGCAGATTGCTTGTTGATCGTCACAACTGGAGTCGCTTCCGGCCACTTGGTGAACTTGTCAATGGCGACGTACAGGAACTTGTAACCTCCGACGGCTCTTGGGAAGGGTCCCAAGATATCCATCCCCCACACAACAAAGGGCCATGTAGGAGGTATCATTTGTAAGGGCTGAGCTGGTGTATGAATTTGCTTTGCATGAAATTGGCATGCTTCACATTTCTTCACCAGCTCAGTGGCATCCTGGAGCACTGTAGGCCAGTAGAAGCCATGCCGAAAGGCTTTTCCGACCAGCGTGAGGGAAGACGCGTGGTTCCCACACTCGCCTCCATGGATTTCTGCGAGAAGTTCGCAGCCTTCTTCCCCTGTGATGCACCGCATTAGGATGCCGTTGGCACCGCGCCGGTAGAGATCCCCTTCTACCAACGTGTATCTTTTAGCCAATCTGACTACCCGGTCAGCGGATACATCATCGTCAGGAAGGATGTTATCTTTCAAGTAGCTCCGGATCTCCGAGATCCATGCATCGGAGCTAGCTTGAGAATTTGAGTCTTGCGTGCTGGGTTGCTCGGAGCTTCCGGCAGCACCTACGACCCTTGATGGCTGCCATGGTAACAGGGCCATCGGGACCGTCAGCTTCGGGATGCTGATCTCGCCCCCTTTGCTCAGTTCGGCAAGCTGAGCTGTGGGTTTCGACAATCTCCGGACAAAAGTTCCGTCAGGAGCCGGAGCTCCGGTTGACACTTTCGTCGAGAGTTCGTCGGCTTCAGCGTTGTGGGCACGCTGAACATGGTGGAGGTCTAGGACTTCAAAGTCCTTCTGAAGCCTCTGGACTTCTAGGAGGTAAGCAGCTAGCTGGAGATTGTTGCAGGAGCATTCACCCTTCACCTGCTTGATGATGAGCTGTGAATCTCCTTTGACCAGCAATTGCCTAGCACCGTATGACAGTGCCACCTTTAGTCCGTAGATGAGTGCTTCATACTCCGCCATGTTGTTGGTTGCCTTGAAGTCAAGGTGTACCATGTATTTCACCTTCTCCCCAGTCGGTGCAAGGAGAAGGATTCCAGCTCCGGCCCCCTGCTTCTGCATGGAGCCGTCGAAGTAGAGGGTCCAGTGAGGCTCGGTGAAGGTTGGAGCTTGATGCTCCGTCTTCTGTTCACTGGGGCCCCAGGGTTTGATGGAGAGGGAGTCCATTCCGCCACAAAATCTGCCAACACTTGACTCTTGACTGCTTGTCTTGAAATAAATTCAAGATCAAATTCAGCCAATTCCGCAACCCACTTTGCTATATTCCCAGTTGAATTGGGATTATGCAAGATTGCTCGAAGTGGGTAGGAGGTCACCACCGAGACTTTGTGAGCTTTGAAGTAATGTCGAAGCTTCCTAGAGGCAATAAGAACTGCATAGAGCAGCTTATGCACCTCTAGGTATCGAGTCTTGGCATCATGTAATACTTCACTTATGAAGTATACCGGGCGTTGAATGGTCCGGACCCTCCCGGAGGGGTCCGGAGCTTCCTCTTCATTGATCCGGACCCTCTCGGAGGGGTCCAAATTCTCTTCGGGGACCTCTGGGTTCTGGTTGGAGAAACCCGGTGCTTCTTCAGAAATGACCTGGACCCTCCTGGAGGGGTCTAGGTCTCCTGAAGTGACTTCTTGCAGGTTCAAATCTGGGAGCTGGGACCCAGACTCGCTTTCAGGAACCTCCGGACCCTCCCAAAGGGGTCTGGATTCCTGAGTGTGGGGTAGTTCCGGTCTCTCAGCAACCAGAACCATACTGACGACTTCGTCAGTAGCTGAAATGTAAAGCAACAAAGGCTCACCAGGGGTCGGAGCTACCAGAATTGGTAGGGTGGTGAGGAACTGTTTCAGCTCCTGGAATGCCTTCTCTGCTTCTTCGGACCATTGGAATGGTCCGGACTTCCTCAATAACTTGAAGAAGGGAAGTGCCCGCTCTGCCAGTCTTGATATGAACCGGCTGAGGGCTGCTAGACATCCAGTTAACTTTTGGATGTCTTTGATGCGGGTTGGTGGCCGCATGTCTTCAATGACTTTTATCTTCGCTGGATTAGCCTCTACGCCCCGGTGACTTACCAGGAAACCAAGAAGTTTTCCGGAGCTAACCGCAAACACGCACTTTTCCGGGTTTAGCTTTGTGCAGGTGGCCCGCAGTTTGTCGAAGACAGCCTGCAAGGTGTCTAGGTGTGACTCCTTGTTCTTGACCTTGACCACGATGTCATCGACGTACACTTCCACTATGTCTCTGATGAGTTATTCAAAAGTTTTGTACATAGCTCGTACAAAAGTTGAAGCTGCATTATTGAGACCAAATGGCATGGCTGTGTAGCAGTACAATCCATCTACTGTGATGAATGAAGTATGCTCTTCATCCTCCCTAGACATCCTGATTTGATGATACCCAGAATATGCGTCTAGGAAACACAGTAATTCACACCCGGAGGTGGAATCCACTATCTGATCTATTCTAGGTAGTGGGAATGGATCTTTTGGACATGCCTTATTTAGTGTGGTGTAGTCGATGCACATCCGAAGCTTCCCGCCTGCCTTGGGCACAACGACTGGGTTCACCAGCCATTTTGGATGGAAGACTTCTCGGATGAATCCGGCTTCAAGTAGCTTCTTCACTTCTTGTCGGATGAAGTTCTGCCGCTCTACGGATTGCTTCCGAGGCTTCTGATGCATAGGCCGAGCATCGGGGTAGATCTTCAGATTGCGCTCAATCACTTCCCTGGGGATCCCAGGCATTTGTGACGGTTGCCAAGCAAACACGTCAACGTTAGCGCGGAGGAAAGTGATGAGCGCGAGTTCCTATTTGTCGTTCAATCCTCACGATATACGGGTGGTTTGAGCGGCATCGGAACCAATTTGGACGACTTTGACGGGAATGTCGGTGTCACCGCTTGGCTGCACACGGGGTGCAGAGGTCGAGCCTTGTTGACGAATGCTCAGGGGTTTGGGAGCTTTCTCCTGTCTGGAGTCCTCCTCTTGCGCCGTGGTGAGTGCGTGGAGTTCCTCCAGAGCAGTTACTCCGGCGGTGCGATCTCCGCGGATCCGGAGAACGCCTACTGGTGTTGGTATCTTCAACACCAGGTATCCATAATGAGCAGCTGCCATGAATTTGTACAGGGCAGGTCTACCCAAGATGGCGTTGAATGGTAAGTTGATCTGAGCGACGTCGAAGACCAACTTCTCAGTGCGATACTTCTCCCGGGTCCTGAAGGTAACGGGGAGAGTAATAGCTCCGAGTGGGGTAATGGCCCCCGGACCTACTCCGGAGAAAGGTCGAGAGGGCTGAAGATCCGAAGGTCGAAGCTGAAGCTTAGTGAATGCTTCGAAGCTGATGAGGTTAAGCCCCAAACCTCCGTCTACCATGACATGGTGGAGCTGGATGTTGTTGATGGTAGGAGATACCATCAAAGGTAACTGTCCTGCTCCAACCATGCTCCTCGGGCAATTTGTAGCATCAAAAGTGATGGAGGTGTCCATACACTTTCGATGAGGTTCCGGCCTGACTGTAGGGGCTACAGCGGCCATATCCCGTCGCATGGTCTTGATGACGCGACGAGAGGTGATATCCCATGACCCACCGAAAATGGTGTTCATGGTCTTCCGACGCTCGTTGTCAGAGACGCCAGAATCATCGTCGACGGAAGTGTAGACGGCCTTCAGGACCTTTTTGGGATCCTGGAACCCTAACTGCTCTTCAGCCGGAGCTTCGTCGACCTTTTGTTTTCCTTCCCTCTGTCGGAAAGGAGATCCTTCCCGGCGCTTGTTGTAGCGCTCGACAAGGTTTTGGACCTCCCGGCAGTCTTCCAAACTGTGGCTGCCCGTTTTGTGAATGGGACACCACACTTTGGGTTTGCCACCGTCTTCAGAAGACGGTCGAGGTCGCTTCTCAGGGCGTGGCCCCCGGCCACCCGGAGTTGCAGCAGCTGCAACGTTGGATGTGCCAGCCGACGGCTTTTTCTTGCCGTTGGTCTTCTTTTTCTTCTTGCCACCCCCGGAGGTAGCGGCTTCATCTTTGGAGGATTTCTTGTGATCCTCCGAGGCTGGTTTGGAGTGCATCTCACGGCCCTCCGCAGCTCTGGCACATTTATCTGCCAGGCTGAAGAGTTCTGTGACGCTGGTGATCTCCTTGATCGCCAGTTTCTCCAACATCTTCTTGTCCCGTACGCCCTGTCTAAATGCCACAATGACAGAGGCGCTAGAGATAGAAGGGATAGTGTTTCGTACCCGAGAGAACCTCTAGATGAAGGACCGCAAAGATTCTCCCCCTTTTTGCACGACCGCAAAAAGATCCAGTTCAGTGCCTGGTCGGGTGTATGAACTCCCGAAGTTGGCAGTGAACTGATGGCACAGCTCCTCCCAACTGTTGATAGAGTTGGGTGGAAGGCTCATAAACCAGGACCTGGCGGTCCCAGTTAAGGCCACTGGAAAGTAATTGGCCATCACGGCCTCGTTTCCTCCAGCTACCAAGATTGCAGTGGAGTATATTTGAAGGAATTCGACAGGGTTAACAGTCCCATCGAATTTTTCCGGCAGGTGAGGCCGGAACTTCTGTGGCCATCTAACCATGCGCAGGTGCATGTCTAGGGCTGAACAGCCTCCTCCTCCTCCTTCAAGAGTAGAAAGGTCCTGAGCTTCCCGTCTTTCACGGGCACACTCAATATGGACACGGCCATCCTGCTGGCGGTATCGGCAATCAAGCTCCGCCCAGAGGTCATGAGTCGAAAGCCTGGATACCGTGTGAGTGCGTCGAGCCCCGGAGGGCAACGACGTCACTTGTTGTGACGCAGCACGTCTCCTGCTATTGGAGACATGCGGACCAAGTCTTCCAAACAAAGTCCGCCGCTGCGACGGGGCTCTTCCTGAAGGAGGAGGACCCTGGTTGCTGAGGCGTTCGGTTGCTGCTGCAACAAAATTCTCCACATCAGCCCTCCACTGCTCCAGTGCATCCCGAGGTGCATCCGGAGGTGGTGGACATTGAAGAAGAGCACGCGCTGCATGAAGCGCGTGTCCCGGGTTGTCACGATTTGCCGACGCAGTGATTGACGCCGGCGCACCATCACGTTGCCCAGCACGATTTGCTAGAGAAGATGGTGGTGGTGGGAGTGTGGCTCCTGCTGGTGCTGAGGCTCTTGCTGGTGGCTGCCTGTTGGAGGGATTGCCCCCAACAGCCTGAGCATTTGGAACCGGCAGATCTCCCTACACTACTAAAGTGATAGGGGAGTTCGATGTTCGGTGTGGGCGCGAGGAGATTCAAGAAGGTGAATTGGAGTTTGACACAGGAGACACAGGAATTTATGTGGTTCGGGCCGCCTGAGCGTAATACCCTACTCCACGGGTGTGTTGGTGCTGTATTAGCAGTAAGAGCTTGTCACGAGTGTATGGGGTGCGTATGATCGCCCGTGAATGTCCGTCCCCGCGTGTATCGTCGGCCTGTCCTTTTATAGTACAAGGATAGGCCGTTACAAGCTAGCCTGGCCCGACATGTGGCCCCGACAGTTACTAGTATTGACACACACTTAATTGCCTTTAATGATCCTGTAACGGGCTTTGATAGCACCGTTACGGGTGTTAAGATCGTCCTTTTAAGTGTCATTAATATGGCATTAATGACACTTAATCGGTTCTTGAAGTCCTTGGCTCTCCTTTGAAGATCCGGAGTCGTTACAAGGTCTTCCGGAGGTTAGAGGCTGAAAGGTCCGACAATTTGACACGTGGCAGCACTGGAGCTTGCTGTGGGAAGCAGGTAGCTCCGGGGCCATCATACACGTGTCAGGTCCGGAGCTTCTCTCGGTCTGGGGTTAAGTCCCGAGGTGTCGTTTTGGTACGTGGCCCGGAGCTTCCCCCTTGTGGGAGGTAGTTCAGGGTTAGTTGTACACGTGGCGACCCAGGGATTAACCATGTTGGAGAAGCGGGTCCGGTCATGTCTGACAAGTGGGCCTCCGAGGGTCTTCGAACCAAGTGGATGGCTTTCCTTTGAGATCTTTGTAACCTCAAAGGATGTACGGTTTCTAGAGTACCGACAGATTTAATACCTAGAACTGCACCCATAGCTAAGAGGTCATATAAGATGCCTCCTATGGAGTTAGCAGAGCTCAAGAAGCAAATTCAAGAGCATATAGAGAAGGGTTTTATTCGCCAAAGCTCTTCACCATGAGGAGCACCAGTGCTCTTCGTAGACAAGAAGGATGGAACCCAGAGGATGTGTGTGGACTCTATGTCTCTCAACAAGGTGACAATCAAGAACAAATACATGTTACCCCGTATAGAGGATTTGTTCGCCCAGATGAAGGGCACCTATGTTTTCTCCAAGATCGACTTGAGGTCAGGTTACTTTCAAATGAAGATTAGACCTTCAGATATACCCAAAACGGCTTTCCGGACACGGTATGGATCGTATGAGTACACCGTTATGTCGTTTGGCTTGACAAATGCGCCTGCATACTTCTTGTACCTATGAATAAGGTCTTCATGGTGTACTTGGATAAGTTCGTCATGGTGTTCATCAATGACATTATGATATACTCAAGAAGTGAAGAAGAGCATGAGGAGCATTTGAGGCTCAAATTGCAGAAATTGCGGGAACACCGATTGTATGCTGAATTCAGCAAGTGCCAGTTTTGGTTAAAGGAAGTATCATTTTTGGGACATATCATCTTTGGAGGAGGAGTATCGGTTGACCCGGGAAAAGTGAGAGATGTGTTAAAGTGGGATCCACCACAAAATTTGAAGGAAATTCGAAGTTTCCTTGAAATGGCTGGATATTACCGTCGATTCATCAAGGACTTCTGCAAAATAGCAAAGCCCGTGACTGAATTGCTAATGAAGGGTAAGCCCTTCCAATGGCCTCAAGCTTGTCAAGAAAGTTTTGAGGAGCTAAAGAAAAGGTTGACAACCACACCAATGTAAGTATTACCAAACGTGAGCAACAAGCTTGTATATATACCATGCCTCAAGACGAGGACTTGGGTGTGTGCTCATGCAAGAAGGCCAAGTGGTAGCTTATGCATCGAGACAATTAAAGAAATATGAGCAGAATTATCCTACACATGATCTTGAACTTGCAGCCGTAGTGCATTCCTTGAAGATATGGAGACATTACATCCTTGGACATAGGTGTGAGATTTACACGGATCACAAGAGGCTCAAGTACATATTCATGCAAACGGATCTGAATTTGAGGCAACGAGGGTTGGATCTCATTAAGGATTACGATGTGGGAATCAAGTATCACCCGGGGAAGGCCAATGTAGTGGCAGACGCCTTGAGTAGAAAAGGAGCAAACCACCAACTCACAGTTTGAGAGTTGCCATCCAAGTTATGTAAGGAGTTTGAATGGTTGCATCTCAGATTCATGAGTGAAATGGGACTAATGGAAGTAAACCCAACTTTGGAACAAGAAATACAAGAGGGTCAAACAAAGTATGAGGAAATCCAAGAAATCAAGGAAAGGATCCAAGAAGGGAGAGAATGGAGGTTTGATGAAGATGACACAGGCACGCTATGGCTTGGGAAACGGATTGTTGTGCCTAATGTGAAGCATCTCCGAGAGACGATATAGAAAGAGGCACAAGACTCGCCTTATTCTATTCATCTAGGTTGTACAAAAATGTACAAGGTCATGAAGACGTGTTACTGGTGGGATGGAATGAAGAAGGACATAGCTACATATGTTGCATTATGTGATGTGTGCCAACAAGTGAAGGCTGAACACCAAAGGCCAGTTGGACTATTGCAGCCATTAAAGATACTGGAATGGAAGTGGGAAGAATTAGTATGGATTTCATAGTTGGTTTACTGCGCACCCCGTCGGGATATGACTCAATATGGGTTATGAGTTATTGTGGATCGATTGACCAAATCTGAGCATTTTATCCCTGTCAAAACTACCTATGATGGAGCAAAGCTAGCAGAATTGTATATGGGGAGAATAGTGTGTTTACACGGAGTACCTAAGAGAATAGTGTCCGACAGAGGTTCTCAATTTACCTCTAGGTTCTGGCAAAAACTGCAAGAGTCTATGGTAACTCAGCTAAATTTTAGTTCTGCATATCATCCTCAAATAGATGGACAAACCAAAAGGACAAATAAGATATTGGAGGACATGCTAAGAGCGTGTGCGCTAAAATATAGAGGAAGTTGGGACAAAAGTCTGCCATATGTTGAATTCTCCTACAACAACAGCTACCAAATAAGTTTGAAGATGTCACCATATGAGGAACTATATGGAAGGAGGTGTAGAACACCCTTGTTTTGGAATGAGACAGGGAAAATCCAAGTATTTGGACAGATATGATGCAGGACGCCGAAAAGCAGGTTCAGATTATCCGAGAAAACTTGAAGATTCCTTAGTCACGACAAAAGGGCTATGCGGATAATAGGCAAAAAGACTTATCTTTTTAAGTTGGAGACTTCGTGAATCTCAAAGTGTCACCTATGCGAGGTCATAAGCGATTTAACATTAAAGGCAAGTTGGCACCTTGCTATATTGGACCATTCAAGATTTTGGACAAACGTGAAGAAGTGGCATATGAAGTGGAGTTGCCAGCAAGACTTTCTGATGTTCATGATGTATTCCATGTTTCTCAGCTCAAGAAGTGCCTAAGAGTACTTGAAGAACAATTACCAATAGAAGAATTGGTGCTTGAGGCAGATTTGACATATGATGAACAAACCTGTTAAGATTTTGGAAACAAAGGAGAGGGTCACAAGAAACAAGGTGATTCGATGGTGCAAATTACAATGGAAACACCATGCTGAGTCTGAAGCAACTTGGGAGCTGGAAGAAGATCTCAAGAAATAATTTCCCTATCTTTTCCCTTCTATGTCGAATCTAGAGGGCGAGATTCATTTTAAGGGGGGTAGGTTCGTAACAGCCTCATTTTCATCCATTATGTATTCCATTCATTCTTATACATGTCTAACATGATGTAACACAAAAGGGACAATATTAAAATGAATTAAGACCAAAACAACAATTAAAACCTGGCTTAGTACATACTTGTCCGGATTGGACCCCAGACTAGTCCGATTTAACAACTCTTGTCCCCCGGACTTTTAGTTAATTGCTACAGATTAGTCCAAAATTGTTTCTGCTCCCGTTCGGACTTGTTCGTTGCCTATACTTACTAGTCCGATGATCGCTATTGAAATCCCAAAAAACTTGGTACGGATTTGAAACTGGACATTCCCGGGACTTGTCCAGCCTGGTACCGGACTTCCTTAATTGGGCCCAAGAACGTCGTGCCTCGCACTGAGGAGCCCAAGTGGGACACCGCCAAGGCCTCTACTTGATCCCACCATTTATTACTTGGATTCTACCCTAATCCCACCCCTCACCTCCTATATAAACACCTCACCACCCACCTCTCACCCATTTGCCATGTTTGAGAAACCCTTAGCCCTGTCACGCTGTGAGCTGCCATCAAGAGTTCACCGCAAGGAAGAACAGGGAGGAAGAAGAAGAGGAGGAGAAGGAAGAAGGAGGGTCAAACGAGATCATCATCGCTGCTGCGATCTTCTTCATCAATTCTTCGACGTCAACCTCCTTCTTCATCAATTCATCGTCTTCATCGGATCTAGACGTCAAGTTCTCAAGTTTCATCGAATCCTCGACCTTTGAACTCGAAGATTCGCAATAAATACCTTAGATCCATCTTTCGTACATCAAATATGGTTCCATATTTAACTCAAAATATGCTCTAGTTGGAAATTCGCTAAAACCCTAGTCGTAGCGGACTTGTCCGGTCCTTTGCGGACTAGTTTGTTGAACTTTTTGGTCCAGTGCGGACATGTCCGGCACATGGTGCAGACTAGTTCGGTCTTTCAATTCTGGAATTTCTAGAACTTCTTTAGTTTTCTCCGAAATGACTCAAAACTTTCTCTAACATGTAAAACTTAGTTGTAACTAGATAGTAAGCAACAATAGTAATCTAATAACATGTGTTACTACATAATTGCATCATTCATACATGTCATGGCATATTTAGTACTACATGATCATTTATTGATTGTAATGCTGCTTTCGCATGTTTGTCGCGCGAAATAGAAGGTAACGCTCTAGAGGGTGCTTACGAGGACCTTCAACACCAGAACTTTGAAGCTTCTGATCCAAACCAGCCACAATATAAATGCAAGTGTCCTTGATCATTTTGATACTGTTTGCAAATGTTTTGTTTGCAAAATTGCATGCTTGTGTCAAATTGATGGGAAACCTATGATAGGTGTTTGCTAGACTTGTATACCCACCCTTGTCGCTCGAGATGTAATGTAGAGAGTCGGGAAGGGTATTTTTCCAGTTTTGCTTCGCTTTGCTTAATTGGGATTGGGAATAACTACATGACTTAATTATGAACTATTGAACATGTGAGTTATGTGAATTGGTGATAATAACCCTTTAGCAACATGGAACCTAGGGATCTAAGCAAGCTGGTTATTGGAATGGGTTGGAAGGATTTGGTGGTTTTGCTTGCTTTAGATCTAAGGACCGCTTCGTGGAGCGACCACTCATGATATACAGTGCCACCACAAGGCCAAGTATGGGGTGCGGCTTAGCTGATTAAGTTGGTGCATTGCCAGCATTGTTTGGAGCATTTGGAAGGCTCGGGAAATGGGAGTCGGTTGGGTTTGTATTAGTAGCGGGACTGTTCTGGGATCCGAACTGCACAAGAGTGGGCCCTTGGATGGATGTGCTCAGTTGAAGACATCACCTCCGGTGAAACCTTAGTGAGTCTAAACATGTTGGTAATCCTTTTATAAAGGCTATTTTGTGATCTCTTGATCGTACACCTAAGGTAGTGTAATTGGCATAAGGGAGGTTTTTCTTTAGTCGCTGGTGGGTGACGAAATCACAAACTTGTGGGTAAAGGGGTACAACCTCTGTAGAGTGTTTAAAACTATCATGATAGCCGTGCTGCCGGTTATGAGCAACCTGGACCCTCACATGATTAGAGTAATGGACCTGAATATGGAATAATTGTTGGAATTGAATGGGAATTGGGATTGGGATATGAGTTTGGTGATAATGATTTGGTGGAATAGTTATGAGTTAAATATGGATGGTTATGGACTATTATGGATGATTATGGTTATTTATGCTGGAATAATGGTGTTGGACATGGTATTATTGGTATTTGAGTTATCATGGGATTGACCTCACTTAATGATCATAATATTGTGTTTCAACTGTTTACAATGTTCTTTTATGCAATTAGCCATTTATTGCCATTCCTTGTTTTTATCTACATGTCATACTTTCTCACACTTGCTGAGTGCGACATGTACTCACCCTTGCAATTCCCCCATGTACTTACCCTTGCAATTCCCCCACCAACAGTTTCAGGTGATGTTTGGGAGTACCATGAGGATCATGAGGAGTACTAGGTCGCGTGCTATTGTCTACTGCCTGTGGAGTAGAGTCGCGCCGCTTAGTTTAGTTTATTTTTCCGCTGCAATAGTAATAATTAGAGACATGTAATTCGAGAATCATTGTACTGTTGTAATAAGGTACTTATTTACTATTTGTGATGTGGTTATTTTCTGTATATCGTATGTGAAGTTGTCGTGTATATGTGATGAACATCATGGGCACACATTTGCGTTCACTTGGTTCATTTTTTGGAACTGGGTGTCACAAGCACCTACGATACGATCGGTCGTCTTCACCGCCCACTTGGGAAGTTTGAACACCGTTAGGAAGTATGTAGGAATGGACGACAAGACCGGATCTATTAGGACCTTCCTTCCTGCGTAAGAGAGAAGCTTCCTCTTCCAACCTACAAGTTTGTTGCCTACCATCAATACCAGGGGCTCCACGGAGGCTCGTGGGAGTTTCCTAACATGCAGTGGCAGTCTAAGATTTGTGGTGGGGAAATACTGGAGATTCTGATGTAGTTCGATTAATACCCTGGAGCTCGGCCTCACTGCAATGGATGGGGAATATTTGTGTTTTTGCTAAGTTTATCCTCAGTCGTGAAGCATCTCAAAAAATGTCCAGCAGTGCCATTGTTACCTTGACATCATGCTCATTTGGCCTGACAAAGACTGTGGCATCATCTGCGTATATTGACATGATGAACCTCTGACATAGTCTATGCGGCGCCACCAGCCATCCCTTCCCTTGTGCATGGCTAAATAGTTTATGAAGAGGTTCCATTGCTAGAAGAAAAATCAACGGGGAAAGTGGGTCCCCTTGATAGATCCCTCATGCATGATGGATCGGCTGTCCCGACTCCCCGTTCATGAGAAAAGAAGAAGAGGTCGTGCCCCATAAGTTAGATATCCAGTTTCGCCATCGCAGTCCGAGACCAAGGAATTCCATCACTTCCAAGAGATACGCCCAGCTCACCGTATCAAAAGCTTTCGAGATATCAAACTTAAATAATAGACTTGGCATTTTGGTATGGTGCAGCTCCCTGGCCAACTCATGCACATAGATGAAGTTGTCGTGGATTGCCTTATTCTTGATGAAAGCATTTGGGTTGATGGAGATTAGGTGCTGCAACTCCGGAGCAAGCCTATTGGCTAGTAGTTTGGAGATTAGTTTGGAGAAGCTATGGGTGAGACTGATTGGCCGGAGGTCTCCAATTCTCATTGCATTCTCCTTTTTGGGGATTAGTACGACATACGCACCATTGAGCCATCTCATCCCTTGCTAGTTTAGATTATAGAAACAGGCAATGGCCTCCAAGATCTCATCTCGGATGATGTCCCAACAGCTCCTGAAAAACAACCCCGTAAACCCATCTGGGCCAGCCGATTTCTCCTTTGGCCAAGTCCTAATGACCTTGGTGATCTCTTTTTCTGTAAAGGGCTCCTCCAAATGCTCCAGAGATTGTGGCTGCCACCCTAGCACACCTAGGTCCAAAGAAGTTCGTCGCAGGACATACGCTCGAAGGTGATCTTTGAAATGCTGATACACAAGATGACCCTTACCTTGTTGAGCCGTCACAATCCCCTCCTCAGCTTGATTCGCGCAGATGAAGCTGTTTTTCCACCGCACATTCCCGATTGTTTGGAAGTATTTAGTGTTAATGTAGCCCTTGCGCAGCCAAGTCAACCTTGAGTTTTGCTGCGCTCTGGACTTCTCAATGGCCGCTAACCCTAACAACGGGGACTTGAGCATCATGCTGAGTGAACACTCCTCATTGGAAAGTTCTAGCTCTTCCTGAGCTGCATCCAACTACCGAATGACTTCCCTACAAATTTATGCTGTCATCTTACCCTGTGGTGTCAACTCCTTGGACTAGCACTTTAAGGCTTTCGCTGTTAGATGGAGCTTGATATGAAGTCTGAGCAAAGGATTGTGTCGCTCAGGGACTTGTGCGCTCTAGGCTTGAGTGACACAATCCATGAAACCCTCCATTCGTGGCCAATGCGTCTCGAACTGAAGAGGGGTCGGCCATAGGGTCGGTTTAGTGGTACTAGCATTAACGGGCAGTTATCAGATATTAACATGGAGAGGGGTTGAAGGGTGGGGTGGGCGTAAATCTCTTCCCATGCTACGGTTGCGAACGCCTGATCTATTCTTGTCAATGTCAGTGATCTACGCTCATTAGACCATGTGTACTTTCTCCCCAAGAGTGGAATTTCCTTTACCTCCATGTAATTTAGTGCCCCCCTAATTCTGGTCATGAGTCGTCGATTCAGCCTCGGGTTGTATTTGTCTTGCTCCTGATAAATAATATTAAAATCACCCGTCACCAGCCAAGCCAGCTCAACACTCCTGCTTTAGCTCCCTCAATTACGACAAAATCAGGTGCTTCTCCAAGTCCTTTTGGGGTCCATAAACCCCCGTGAAAGGCCAAATGCTCAGACACCTATTATCAGACACCTTGACCGTGATAGAGTGTAGTTTTATGACTGGACTGGTGAGGCTTAAGTGGGGGGCTTGGGCAGCAAGCAACACAAACCCACGCATCCCTTGGGCCTGCAGCATGAGGAATTGGTTCTCATAACCAGGGCCGAGGATGTTGTTGATCTGAATCTGCGATATGGCTTGGAGCTTTGGCCCAGTTTATTTCGGCTTATAAGCAGCTTATCAACGAAAAAAAGCGAAAATCCCACCCAAACGCTTAGCTTAATTCGCAATCAATTTCTGAGCAGATTACTTCAAAACTCCAAAATGAACTGACCGCTCGCGTTTTAGTGTCGTGGCCCACCCCTTGCGTTTTTGGATCGTGGGTTGTTTTTCCCTGGGTTGCCCCGTAACACACTTCGGTACTCCGCCCGCCCGACGCCACTCACGTACGGGATCGAGCAATCCGGCGCCCCCGGCGGCCAGGCAGCGGCGCTCTCGTCAGCCAGGGCAGCGGGCCAGCGGCTCTCCGTCCCCGCGGCGCCCCCTCCGCGCGGCGCCCCCTCCGCGCGGCACTTCGTCGGTCCGTCCCGGGCGCCCACTCCCCGATACTGCACATCTTGCACTAGCGGAAAAGATACGAATCCCAAGCCTCGATACGACAGATGTGGGAAGTGAAAGATACGAATCTTGCTATTCTTGCAATTTTAAAGAAGGGACCAGAAATCCCCCGAGAGACTGAGAGAAGGAGGCATCGGACAAGCGCAGAAGACAGCAGTTTGCAGGATGAACGGCAAGTGTTTTGTCTTGCCTCTGAACACAAAATTGCATTCAGTTTGTGTCCAAGACGTCAATCTTTGTGCGTTCAGATGTTTATGTGCACGTTGTTCTATCTAATGGAGGAGGACATGTCAACCAAAATTTATAATTGATTTTTTTTTGTGTCCACCGTGTCTTCAAATCTGTGTGTCGTATTGCCTCCAAATGCCTTCAGACGTATACTGTGTGTATTACTGCAAGTTCAGTAGCAAAAGACAGAAAAAAACATTAAAAAAGTTGTCATGAGGTTCAGGGTAGAGTGGTCATTTTACAAACATGACATGAATAATCCATTGAGAAAATACAGGTTTACCAAACACCAAATCTCTATTATAAGCAGATTACTCAGATCACGACTTATCAGAAAATCATACTTATCAGATAATCAAGACCTAAAAAAGCAAAACCAAACAGGGCCTTTGTTTCCTGGATACATACTAGCATCGGCTTGTTTTGCTGCACAACTTGCTTAACCACTTCTTGTCTAGCTAAACTATTGAACCCTGGACATTCCACGACAAAAGACTATAGTTGTAGATGAGTTCATTCATTGGGAACATAAATAGACAACTTGAAGCCGCCAGGAGGCGTCCAAACCCACATCCACGCCCATACAAAAGCATGCCCAACATGCAACCCGACATGCAACCACACCGGCCACAACACAAGCTTCCCAGAACAAAATACAAGCAAAATATTGCCTCCACCTGACCAGGTGAGGCACGGATCCAACACACAGCAGCGACCTTAATCATAGAAACAAAAGGAACAACTGGGTGTCTTTGGTTCTCCCCTTGCCGCCTAAGCCACCTCCTGGGACGCAGCTTCGTCCCCAGCCTTGTGCTTCTTTCCAGCCTTGCCCTCCGTCTTCTTCACTCTTCTTGAGTTTCTTCAGCTATTTCTTGGCCAACACTACCTCAGTAAGCTTGGTAATGGCCTCAATGGCCGACTCGGACAGTGGTTGTTTGTACATGTCCAGATACCACTACGTAAGAAACCCAAATAGGAGACAAAGATGGGCGACGAGCTAAAAGGAGAACGTCTCTGATAAGCTTAAGCGAGATGAGCCCGCTTCAGCGAGGATCTGACATGGCTCGATTGAACATACAAGGAGACGTGTTACAATACAGCCCGTCTCAGTTAAGTTGATATTCGCAACGCGCCCTCCTCTCTGACAAATGGGAGACGCGCTTTAACTACGCGCGACTCTTATATTTTAGGTAACTGAGATGGACTCTGGTTTCAGACCATCTCCTTTCATTGTGGAATAAGGCGCGTCTCCCATAACCACTGGTCTGACTCATCTCCTTTAGTTGTGTAAGTTGGCCCATCTCCCATTCCCTCTACAGAGAGACGTGCTTTATATTGGTCCGTCTCGATTTTTTGTTGTCCTTCTACGACCTCCCTGCTGTGGCAAAACAAGTGTCTAGTAGATCTGCCCTGTTCTTGCCCTGTTCTTTCACTCTTTCATTCTAAAAGTCCTGTGGTGATTATCAGTGGGTCTTAAAACAAAAGGGTTAGTCCCCTTCTCCTCTCCTGTTCCTTACTATTTTTTACTTTAGATCTTCTTTGATTGAAGTTGGCTTGCGGTGATTATCAGTGGCTTCGAATTTCTTTGATTTAGCTCTTCTTTTCTGTATGTAGATGTTGTCAGATTGAAGTTGGATGTATGGGTCGCGCCTTTGCAATGAATATATCCAAGGGGTAGGTGCATTTCTAGCTTTCGCGAAGAAAGACATGTTGGACAACATTAGAGGGACTATTAGTTGTCCTTGCAAACACTGCAAGAATGAGAAGAGATATCACATAAATGAAGTGTTGAGGTCACATTTGATCGCACATGGATTCATGGTGTATTATTGATGTTGGAACAAACATGGGGAGGAAGGGCTTAATGAAGCAAAGATGATAGATTCATATCTGAGAGGGAGGTCCCTACCAGTGTCCAAGAAGATCACGATGAGGATGCGAACGAGCCAGATATATCAGGGTTCACCGATGACGACATTGAGTTTCAGGTGCATAACATAGAGGAGATGGTACACAATGTCGAGAGACATGGCGACGATGATCGGTACATTAATGGTGAACATGCAAATTACAAGAAGATGATTGAAGACTCGAAGAAGTGATTGTATCATGGTTGTGCGGCTAAGTACACCGGACTGTTTGCGATGGTAAAACTTTTCCAGTTGAAGGCGAGCAACGAATGGAGTGATTGTAGTTTTAAGGAATTGTTGACGCTCCTTAAGGAAATGTTACCCCAAGGAAACTTAGTCCCTACGACAGTTTATGAGACAAAATAGATAATCTGTCCACTAGATTTGGAGGTGGAGAAAATCCATGCGTGCAAGAATGATTGTATTTTATATCGTGGACCTGAGTACGAAAACCTCGAGAAATGCCCTATTTGTGGAGTGGACAGATTCAGTCGTAGGAAAGACGACGGTGATGACGAGAACTGCAATAGAAGAAAAAGAGGGCCTACAAAGGTGTTTTGGTACTTTCCTATCATTCCTCGTTTCAAGCATTGGTTTGCAAACAAGAAGGAATCAGAATTGTTGCGATTGCACAAAGAGAAGCATAAGCAGGATGCTGGAATGATAAGAGATCCTGCTGATGCCACACAGTGGCGAAACATTGACTCACGAAATCCTAAATTTGCCATTGACCCGAGGAATGTTAGGCATGCAATGAGCACCGATGGCATGAATCCTTTTTTGAACAGTAGCACACATAGCACATGGCCAATTGTGCTTACAATTTTGAACCTTCCTCCTTGGTTGTGCAACAAACGGAAATATATTATGATGTCAGGACTGATACCGGGGCCAAAACAACATGGGAATGACATCGACACTTATTTCAGGCCTCTGGTTGAAGATCTGAAGCAGTTGTGGTACAACGACGAAGTGCAGGCCTGAGATGACCACAAGCGTGAGTACTTTCGCCTCAAAGCCATTTTATTTGTGACTGTTAGTGATTCTCTAGCAGCATGTAACTTGTCCGGACAGAGTAAGAAAGTAGGTTGCGGAAGTCCACATTATTTGAGAGAAACAGACTCACAGTACTTGAGCGAGTCGCGAAAAACAGTGTACATGGGACATCGACGCTACATTCCAATGAAGCACCCATTTCAGAGTATGAAGGATAATTTCAATGGTGACACTGAGAAGAGGGATCCTCCACTTCACATCACGGGTCATAAAGTCTATGAAATGGTCAAGGATATCCATGTCTTCCTTGGTAAGTGAAAAAGGATTGGCAGAAATACTGGCAAAGATCACATGTGGAAAAAACAATTGATTTTTTCAGAGCTACCGTATTGGAAAGGCTTAGACGTCTGTCATTTGATTGATGTGATGCATGTTGAGAAGAATGTGTGCGAGATCCTACTCGGAACATTGCTTAACACGTATGGGAAAACTCGGGACCTTGGACATGCACGGACAGATCTAAAGAAAATGGGAATTAGGCCTGAGTTGTGGACCGATGACTCGGTAAAAGGAACAGAACTATTGAATGTGGGCCTAGAGGGGGGGGAATAGGCCTTCTCGAAAATTGTCAGATCCTGCAACACTCAACAACAAGCTCAATACCAGAGATATCGGACTAGTCCAGTAAAGTGCAGACTAGTTTGGTGTTCACAGACTAAGTTGATTAAGCTAGTTCAATTAGGTTGATTCTTTTATGTGTGCAGCAAAAAAATAGAACCAAATAAAGGTTTCACAGTTATATTCTAGATTATATCACAATTAAATCTTAAGTTTAACAATCCAACGTAAGATGAGTAATGATTATGAAACCCTAGATTATATTAATGAATTAGAATGATGAACACCAAAAACAAAACACAAGGATTTATCTCGTGGTTCGGCTACCACAAAAGGCAACCTACATCCACGTTGAGGAGTCCGCAAAAGGACCGGGTCTTCTCCAACCCTACCCTCGTTGGATCGCCACGAAGGCCAATCCTCTTCCACTAACCACAAAGGGGTGAATAACCGAATTCAAGGGGCCTTCTCACACGTTGAGAGCTCCCTTCGATTACAACACAAATTTTTATCGAAAACACACTCAAAAGATTACAATTAAAACGCAGGAGTATGATGGAGAATCGAACCAAGAGCTCAATGTGATGTTCCAAGTGTCTCTCCAATGATCTAGAATGAATCCTCAAAGGATTGATCGTTGTTGCACTTAATTTCGTGTAGAGATGTAGTTTTTGAGGCTCTTGGGAGGTGTGACGGTGCTAGGGTTCGAGAGAGATCAAAAGAAGGCCGTGCACCTCTATTTATATGGGGTTTCTAAAAGTGACCGTTAGGGTTCAGAAAGTTCGGACTAGTCTGTGGTGGTCACCGGACTAGTCCAGTGTGCTGTGTGTAGCAAACCCTAAGTACCCCGAAATATCGGACTAGTCCGACTGAAAACGGACTTGTTTGATTTCTCTACTGGAAATCTTTAGACTAGTCCAGCTGAAAACGGACTTGTCCGGACATGTGAAACCCTAAGTGAATTAGATGACAAGTCCGCACTTGGAGGACTTGTCTGATGTAGTTTTTCGGACTAGTCCGTGTAGACATCGAACTTGTCCGAATTGGATCAGAAAGAATATCGGACTAGTCCGGATATGATCGGACTTGTCCGACTTTGTGTGACTTGTGAAGTGTTTTGAGGACTAGTCCATACTTGAGAGGACTATTCCGATTCTAGTCAGAAGAATATCGAACTAGTCCGACAGATATCAGACTTGTCCAATCTGGTGCAGAAAGGTTATCAGACTAGTCCGCTTGTGATCGGACTAGTCCGATCCTGTGTAACTTTGTGCAATGTGTGTGTTTAATTGTGATTGAGCTCTTGGGGTGTGTTTCCTTAACACACTCCATACACAATAATCTATTACTCTTCTTCCTTGAGCTCATCTCCACTTTGCTCCTCATCCTTCCTTCTTTTTGGTATTTTGCTCATTTTCCTATCATAGGCCTGCACTCATCTCAACAAATAGGTTAGGATCCCAATTGCTTGCCATAAATCATCCAAAACCCACAAGAGAGTCCTAGGCACTTTCAATCTCCCCCTTTTTGGTGATTGATGACAACCAATTGAGATTTCACAAAATATGATAAAAATTGAGATTTTCATAAAGTATGCACATATGAGTCAAAAATACATCAAGCAGTGAAAGAATTATCCATATGTGCATTCTTTATGGTGGGATGCATAACTAAGTATATTGAGACATTGATAATGACATAATTTACATTAATCAACCAAAGCCAAGCATACATGTCATCCCAGGAGTAAGATTACAGATTTCAACAAGTACTTCTCAAATTAATTAAGCATTGCATCACAGAACATAAAAATAGACAAGAAGCATAAAAAGAGCTCTCTCCTCGCATCCTACAGCTAAAGCTAAGACTCCCCCTCAATCTCCCCCCCTTTGGCATCAAGACACCAAAAAGAAGGAGAGGAGGGTCCTAGGGTCTTCACTCTTCACTGTCGGTCCTCTCATCATCGTCTTCGTCATCTTCATCTTCAGCTTGATGAGGAGGAGAAGGAGGAGGAACGGAGCCACTCGAGACCCCAATGCCAAAGTAGGCAAGCTCGGAGGGGTTCAATGGCGCGAGCTCAGTGAAGTCCGGGTCAGAGTCCTCAGAAATCACTGGAGATCTAATGGGGTCGACCTCTGGCTTCTGGCAGATATGCTTCACATTGGCTTTGATGTACTTCATGTCCTCCTGTCTTTTCTGGTTGAGCTTGTGGGCCTTCACTTCGGCCTTCTTGCAGGAGGTGAAGATGGCAGCCAGGTATTTGAGGATTCCACTAGCTGATCCTCTCTGAGGGGCTGCCCTTGAAGTTGGAGCAGCTCTGACACCTTCGCTTGTTCTTACCGGTGCCTCGGGACTGGAGGCCGGCGAGGGAGCAGCCTGGACATTCACTTGTTGAGGCTTCTGAGGCCTCAGAGGAGTGTGCTCCACATCCTTGACAAACTCAATCCCTGTGACTTTCTCAGTCATAAACATTAGATAGGGAGCATAGCCACATGACCTGTTGGGGGTGCTGGAGATGTTAACCATATCATTCCATATGTAGTCAAACACATCAAACTGTCTGTTCTTGCTTATGATTCTCATTAGGGTCCGGATGTACCCTTGTACACTCCCTGTATCCCCATCCTTAGGGGCAATGGTCTTCCTTAAGACTCTGTTTAGCACCACAAAGAATGGCTTCATGTTCTTTGTGGAAGGAGGAATGAACTTTGAATTTGGCTCATAGAGAAACTTCATCCTCTCCTTGTCAATGACACCAACATTGTGGATAATCACATTATCATTGCTGGAGGTGTCAAGATGCAACAACCTTGCAAATTCTTCATAAGTTATAGTGTACTTGGATCCATGAGTCATCCAAGTCACTCTTTCCTCTTCATCGCTTGCAAAGTGGTAGGTGGCATAGAACTGAGCCACCACTTTATCATTCCAATTGTACTTGAAGGCAAAGAGGTCCTTCAAGCCATGTCTCTCAGCTGCTGCAATCACTTCATCAAATGCAGGGCATCTCTTCTTGTCAAGATGTGCCCAGTCAATCCACTGACTGCGCACCACGGGTGTCTTCATCTGCAGGTATACAACCCTATAATAGTCAGCATGAAAATTGCTCCAGAATCTTCCATCTGAAGCTTGCTTTGGATGATTATAGCAATCAATGCTCCTGAGCTTTGTAGCTGATTCGCTGCCCTTCCCATTGAACCTTTCTTTAGTGGGGTCCCGGACCCCTTCCCTGGGAGCATGCAGCTTCAATGGTCCAACTGGACCCGTCGCTATCCCCTTGCCCTTGCCTTTCGCTTGGCGAGGGACGCTCGATGATGCGGCTGCCTTGGAGACTGGCTTCTTTGCCAGCACTTTCCTCCGAACTTGTGGAGGAGACGGAGCTGGCTCGGTAGGTCGCTCTTGGCGCTTCTTGCCAAGACTCGTTGAGGTCCGAGGTGCCACCTCGTGGTCCATCTCGGCCTCAAAGTCAGAAACCTCATCGTTTGAGCTCGACATGACCTGAGAATTAGTTTCAAGAATGATAATGAATGATACAAGGCATAGGTATGAAAGGATAGGAAGGAATTGCATTTAGGAATTGAAGAGTTAGGTTTTGATTTCAGAAACATCAGACTTGTCCAGTGCACAGGCACGGACTAGTCCGGGGGGACCAGACTTGTCCATTCAAGGACTGGACTAGTCCGGTGTTTATCCTCGAAAACCTAAGAGATTTGACAAAAGCTGATTCCTAATGCACAATAAGTCTAGCATACACGTGATACATAAAGGAGGCATGTATATGGTGAAGGATGCTAGGCTATTCGATCAATAATGAAGAAAAACGAGATTTCTAGGGTTTGGGTGAAAATTACCGAAGAAATCGATTGAAGCTTGGAGATGAGGGTGTTGAAGGCCGGACAAGTCCGCTAGCTTCAATCCTCAAGAGGCCAAGCTTGATTTCTGCCCAAATGCGGAGATTTTTGATGGAGGGAGCAAGAAATCTCCTTGGAGCTCGAGCGGAGGAGAGAGAACGCATGAGCAAGTGTGGAGGATGAAGGGATTAGGGTTTGGTGGCGGCTAGGGTTATGTACACGAAAAATCGGACAAGTCCGGAGATGACCGGACTAGTCCGAACTCATCCAGAGAGCAACATCGGACTAGTTCGTGGTCAGTCGGACTAGTCCGGCCTAACCGGCACTCAGCGGACTTGTCTGCACGTGCGGACTAGTTCGGGTAACGACAGACTAGTCCGTGGTCACCAGAAGAAATTTGCATAGCCTGTTCATATATATTTGAAGGTTCATAAATAGAGAATAGAGAGGCAAATTAAAACAAATAATCTTGATGAATATGACGAGTAAGCATACAACAATCAAGCAATGATCATCATTCACCAAGATCTAGTAATTGACATAGTTTTTTGGGAAAATTTGAGAGAGAGTGATTTTCAAAATTCAATCAAGATATCTTGAAGAATTCATACAGGTATGCAACTTTTCAAGCCACACTCTGAGCATCGAGGATATTTAGTTCATTTCGGAGTTCGCAAAAGCGCTTTTCATAAAGTGGCTTGGTGAATATGTCGGCCAATTGTTTTTGGGTATTGACATGTGAGATGGCTATGTCTCCTTTCATGGAGTGGTCTCTCAAAAATGATGTCTTATGTCTATGTGTTTGGTTCTAGAGTGCTCAACTGGATTGTGGGCAATTTTAATGGAACTCTCGTTGTCACAAAGGAGAGAAATACGGTTCATATTATAACCGTAATCCCTTAGAGTTTGTCGCATCCAAAGGAGTTGTGCACAACAGCTCCCGGCTGCAACATAATCTGCTTCGGCTGTGGATAAGGCAATGTAATTTTGTTTCTTGGAGGACTAAGAAACTAAGGATCTCCCTAGGAATTGGCATGTGCCGGATGTGCTTTTTCTATCTACTTTGCACCCGACATAATCTGCATCGGAGTAACCAATGAGATTGAATTTTGAGCCTTTTGGGTACCAAAGACCAAGGTTGGGTGTATGAACTAAATATCTCAAGATCCTTTTTACGGCTGTCAAGTGACATTCCTTAGGGTTGGCTTGAAATCTTGCACACAAACATACACTCAACATAATGTCTGGCCTAGATGCACATAAATAGAGTAGAGATCCAATCATGGAGCGATATACCTTTTGGTCGACGCTAGGTCCATCTTCATTGAGATCCAAGTGGCTGTTTGTTGCCATGGGGGTCTTTATGGGCTTTGCCTTGTCCATGACAAACTTCTTAAGTATGTCCTGCGTGTACTTGGTTTGGCTTATGAATGTCCCTTCCTTTTGTTGCCGCACTTGGAATCCCAAGAAGTACTTTAATTCTCCCATCATTGACATTTCAAATCTGTCTGTCATGATTTTGCTAAGTTCCTCACAAAACGATTGATTAGTTGACCCAAAAATTATATCATCAACATAAATTTGACAAATGAAAATATCATTGTCTAAATTCTTTGTAAATAGAGTATAATCTACTTTCCAATTTGAAAACCATTCTCAATTAAGAAATCTCTAAGACACTCATACCAAGCTCTAGGAGCGTGTTTGAGGCCGTAGAGAGCCTTATGCAATTTGAATACGTGGTTGGGGAACTCTTCGTATTCAAACCCGGGTGGTTGCTCCACGTACACCTCCTCCTTGATTGGTCCATTGAGGAAGGCACTTTTTACATCCATTTGATACAACTTGAAATCATGGTGAGTAGCATATGCAAGTAATATTCTAATAGATTCAAGCCTGGCTACTGGAGCAAAAGTCTCATCGAAATCCAAACCTTCGACTTGTGAATAACCTTTGGCCACAAGTCGTGCCTTATTCCTTGTCACCACCCCGTGTTCATCTTGTTTGTTGCGGAAGACCCATTTTGTGCTGACGATGTTTGCATTGGGTCTTGCCACAAGTTCCCATACTTCGTTCAGCTTGAAGTTGTTCAATTCTTCTTGCATTGCCACCACCCAGTCCGGATCTTTCAACGCATCTTCAACCCTGCGTGGTTCCAAAAAGGATACAAACGAATAGTGTTCACAAAAGTTAGCTAAGCGAGATCTGGTGGTTACTCCCTTTTGGATGTCACCGATGATCTTGTCGATTGGGTGATCCCTTTGGACGCATTGGTGTACTCTTGGGTGTGGCACTTGAGGAGTTGTGTCTTCATGATCATCTGCTTCTCCCCCTAAGTAGTTGCCTTCATTGACTTGTTGATCATCTTCGTATTCTTGTGGTTGATCTTGTGCTGAAGCTCCCCCTTGATCGTTGATCTCCTCCTGTGGTTCATCTTCCTCATGTACGTGTGGAGGTGGCTCTTGTGGTCGAACTTCACCTAGAGCCATTCTTTTCAATTCTTGACAGGGAGCTTCTTCTTTACCTAGTTCACATGGATCAACTTGCTCCTTTTGGGAGCCATTAGTCTCATCGAACACTACGTCACGTGCTATTTCAACGAGTTCGGAGGCCTTGTTGAAAACACGATAGGCATAAGTGTTAGAATCATAACCAAGCAAGAAACCTTCATCGGACTTCGAAGCGAACTTTGAAGTCCTAGGCTTCTTGTTCAGGATATAACATGGAGAACTGAAAACTCAAAAATATGAGATATTTGGTTTGTCACCGGTGAGTAGCTCATAGGATGTCTTTTTGAGTAGTCGATGAAGATAGAGTCGATTTACGGTGTGGCAAGCGGTGTTAATCGCTTCTGCCCAAAATCGATCCGAGGTCTTGTACTCATCGAGCATTGTTCTTGCCATCTCTATGAGTGTTCGGTTCTTTCTTTCGGCATCTCCGTTTTGTTGTGGCGAGTATGGTGCTGAAAATTTGTGCTTGATACCCTCTTCATCAACGTACTCCTCCACTTGTGTGTTCTTGAACTCCGTGCCGTTGTCGCTTCGAATACTCTTGATTGTCAATGAGAATTCATTTTGAGCTCGCTTGAAGAATTTCTTGAGTGTTCCTTGTGTTTCTGACTTATCGTGCAAAAAGAAAACCCAAGTGAAGCGAGAAAAGTCATCAATAATAACTAAACCATATTTGTTACCGCCGATGCTTATGTAAGCAATTGGACCAAATAAGTCCATGTGAAGTAGTTCGAGCGGTCTTGTTGTAGTCATGAAGTTCTTTGCGGGATGAGGTGCTCCAACTTGCTTCCCGGCTTAGCACGCGCTACAAGGCTTGTCTTTCTCAAAAACAACATCCTTCAAACCGCGGATGTGATCGCCCTTGAGGAGTTTTTGAAGATTCCTCATACCAACATGCGCTAGCCATCTATGCCATAGCCAACCCATGTTGGTCTTTGCAATCAAGCATGTGTCAAGTTCGGCTTTATCCTTGTTGAAGTCAACGAGGTAAAGCTTCCCCTTCAACATACCCTTGAATGCAATGGAACCATCACTCCTCCTAGAGACAGTCACACCCTCGTTAGTGAACAAGCAAATATAACCTTTGTCACATAGCTGAGATATGGACATCAGGTTATAATCTAAGGATTCAACATGTAAAACATGAGAAAGTTTGTGTGTAGAAGATATTGCAATTTTACCGGTACCGAGCACCCTTCCTTGACTATTATCTCCAAAGTAGATGCCTTCGTTTGGGTCCTCATTATCTTCATATTCCACGATCATCCTTCTTTCTCCGGTCATATGGTTGGTGCAGCCACTGTCTAGCACCCATTTGGATCCACCGGAGGAATAGGCCTACAAAAACAAATTATGCTTTGGTTTTAGGTACCCAAGCTTGCTTGGGTCCTTGAAGGTTAGTTACAATACATTTGGGCACCCACGCATGAGATTTGGTGTTCCCATGGCATGGCCCAACATAATTAGCATAAATCTTGCCAAGATTATTTCTAATTAACACATAGGAGGCATCAAAGGTTCTAAAGAGTAATTGTTGTTGTTTGTATACATGGCTAGTCTAGGAGGCCGGACTTGTGCGGAGGACCGGACTTGTCCAGACACTCACCGGACTAGTCCGGTGTTTGTGTGAGTTCAGGTTTTTACCCTTCGACTTATGAGTTTGAGAGGGTCTTTCCTTTACAAAGGAAATCCTCTCCTTGTTATTCTTATGACTTCCAGCATGTTGCTTTTCATCATAAGAGTAACCAATGCCATACTTGACATTTGGAGGTCTTTGGACCAAGTATGCACTACGTGCATAGTTGATCTTCTCCTTGTCAAATATGTCACATTGGGTAGGATTTTTATCCTTTGTGGAGGTTGACTTCTCCTTCAAATTGGTGTCTATTTTACTACATGTGCACATATGAGCAAAATCAGTTTTAGTGGATTGAGAAGGTGAACTTGAAGAGGAGGAGGGTTCACTCAGCTTGAGTGACTCAACTTGCACTTCAAGGATCTTGTTAACCTTGATCAGGTCAGCAAGTTGGTCCTTGATTGCAACATTTGAGTCAGTTAACTCCAAGCAACCTTTCTTGCTTGAAGCTAACTCAAGCTCTAGTGAATTGTTTTTCTCCTTTTCAAGTTCTAGAAGTTCGTCAAGTTCGACATACTCCTCCGTTTGGGAGATAATCATGTCCTCTTGACGATGAATCAACCTCTCCTTCTCAACAAGTTGATCAAGTAAAAATTTCATTTCTGTTGCAGCTTTCCTATCTAGTCCACTAAGCATGTCTTCATCATCACTAATTATTTCATCATCACTAGAGTAGGAATGCACGGAAGGGGTTTTGATGATTACCTTGCGTTTACCTTCCTTTGCCATAAGGCAAGTGTCATTTCCCTTCCTCGCACCGAGTGTGCAGAAGAGTGTAGATTTCTTGGACGTGCTCTCGATGGCTATGCTAGCCAACTCTTCTTCTTCGGATGATGAGGACTCATCGTTTGAGTCCCACTCCTTCCCAATGTGCGCTTGTTCGGCTTGCTTCTTCTTTTTGAAGAATTTCTTAGGTTGAGGCTTGGATTCTTTGGTCTTCTTCTTGTTCTCCTCATATGGGCAATCAACTATAAAGTGGTTATACTCACCATAATTATAGCATGCCCGCCTCAACTTTGGCTTCGTTCTTTCCTTGTACTTTCCTTCACTTGATTTTGTCCCTTGTCTTTTCTTCATTATTCTCTTGAACTTTTTCATGAATAATATCATGTCCTCTTCATCTAGCTCACTGCTCTCGTTGTCACTGTCTTCCTCTAGTTGTGCTTCCCTTGCTTCTTTGGATAGAGGCTTGAGGGTGGACTTTAGAGCAACCCCTTTCTTCTTAGCCGAGGTGAGATCGACAATTTCCTTGACGTGCTTTGCTTGTCTTTCCATCATCTCAAAGTTGATGATTTTTCCAAGGAATTCATCTGGAGTAATCCTTTTGTATCCGGGGCTTTCTCTAATCATGGAGCATAGCGTGACATTGCGAGGCATAAAGGCTCTAAGGATGAGCTTTACCACCTCGTGGTCATTCCACTTCTTGCTCCCGTATGATCGAACTTTGTTGACAAGTGTCTTCAATCGATTGTACATATCTTGGGGTCACTCATCTTCCTCAATTGCTAATCTTCCTAGTTCACTTTCGATCATCTCAATCATTGCTTCACGCACATGTCGGTCACCTTCATGTGTAGTTTGTAGTGTATCCCATATCTCCTTAGCAATTTCGAGTCCATCCACCTTGGTGAACTCATCCCGACTGAGTGAGGAGGTGATCACAGCTGCGGCTTGTGCATTTCTATGAATGGCCTGTTCTTGGCTTGGGGTGAGCTCTTCGTTGTTGTCCGGAATATCTATTCCTGTGCATACAACATGCCATAGACTTGGGTTGAGGGAAATCAAATGCATTTTCATATTCTGCCTCCACATTGAGTAATCACTTCCGTCGAAGTGTGGGGCTTTTCCAAGTGGAATAGATATGTAATGATTGTTATTTGAATTTAGACGATCATAGTTAAAAGGATATCGGGAGTAGTTGGTGTGACTACTCCCCTTCTTCTTCTCTTCAACTTTCACTTTCCCTTTGGAAAGTGCCTTCTTTCTAAGGAGCGCCTTTAGCTCCAGCGTCTCCTCATCGTCATCCTCGAAGTCTTGAATGGCTTCAAGGTACTTCTCCACTTTTTGGGTCTTGTCGTTGTTAACCTCCTCTTGGTTGTTGATTTTGTGGGCGTCCTTCATGTCCGACATGATCTCTTCGAGTGGTTAGACTCTTTCTTGAAGAACCTTGCTCTGATACCAATTGAATGTGGGCCTAGAGGGGGGGTGAATAGGCCTTCTCGAAAATTGTCGGATCCTGTAACACTCAACAAGAAGCTCAATACCAGAGATATCAGACTAGTCCGGTAAAGTGCGGACTAGTCCGGTGTTCACGGACTAAGTTGATTAAGCTAGTTCAATTAGGTTGATTCTTTTATGTGTGCAGGGGAAAAATAGAACCAAATAAAGGTTTCACAGTTATATTCTAGATTATATCACAATTAAATCTTAAGTTTAACAATCCAACGTAAGATGAGTATTGATTACGAAACCCTAGATTATATTAATGAATTAGAATGATGAACACCAAAAACAAAACACAAGGATTTATCCCGTGGTTCGGCTACCACAAAAGGCAACCTACATCCACGTTGAGGAGTCCACAAAAGGACCGGGTCTTCTCCAACCCTACCCTCGTTGGATCGCCACGAAGGCCAATCATCTTCCACTAACAACAAATGGGTGAATAACCGAATTCAAGGGGCCTTCTCACACGTTGAGAGCTCCCTTAGATTACAACACAAATTTTCACCGAAAACACACTCAAAAGATTACAATTAAAACGCAGGCGTGTGTTAGAGAATCAAACCAAGAGCTCAATGTGATGTTCCAAGTGTCTCTCTAATGATCTAGAATGAATCCTCAAAGGATTGATCGTTGTTGCACTTAATTTCGTGGAGACATGTAGTTTTTGAGGCTCTTGGGAGGTGTGACGACGCTAGGGTTCCAGAGAGATCAAAAGAAGGCCGTGCACCTCTATTTATATGGGGTTTCTAAAAGTGACCGTTAGGGTACAAAAAGTTCAGACTAGTCCGTGGTGGTCACCGGACTAGTCTGGGGTGCTGTGTGTAGCAAACCCTAAGTACCCCGAAATATCGGACTAGTCCGGCTGAAAACGAACTTGTCCGATTTCGCTACTGGAAATCTTCGGACTAGTCCGGCTGAAAACGGACTTGTCCGGACATGTGAAACACTAAGTGAATTAGATGACAAGTCCGCACTTGGAGGACTTGTCCGATGTAGATCAGAGGTTTTTTCGGACTAGTCCGTGTAGACATCGGACTTGTCCGAATTGGATCAGAAAGAATATCGGACTAGTCTGGATATGATCGGACTTGTCCGAATTTGTGTGATTTGTGAAGTGTTTTGAGGACTAGTCCGTACTGGGGAGGACTAGTCCGATTCTAGTCAGAAGAATATCGGACTAGTCCGACAGATATCGGACTTGTCCGATCTGGTGCAGAAAGGTTATCGGACTAGTCCGCTTGTGATCGGATTAGTCCGGTCCTGTGTAACTTTGTGCAATGTGTGTGTTTAATTGTAATTGAGCTCTTGGGGTGTGTTTCCTTAACACACTCCATACACAATAATCTATTACTCTTCTTCCTTGAGCTCATCTCCACTTTGCTCCTCATCCTTCCTTCTTTTTGGTATTTTGCTCATTTTCCTATCATAGGCTTGCACTCATCTCAACAAATAGGTTCGGATCCCAATTGCTTGTCATAAATCATCCAAAACCCACAAGAGAGTCCTAGATGCACTTTCAACTATCCACATCATGCATCACCCTTTCAAAAAATGAAAAAAAAAGAGTTTTGTAGGTTCTTAAAAAATGTGAAAGTACCATCCGGCTACTCGACGAACGTCTCAAGGCTTATTTCATTTCTAGATCTAAAAGTAGCTCCCGATGCGAAGTCTCATGATTACCATGTATTGCTTACGCAGATGATTGCTGTTGGAATTCGGAATATCCTACCGGTCAATGTTAGGGAGGCTATAATGAACTTTTGCTTTTTCTTCAATGCAATTGGTCAAAAAGTACTATGTGAAGAAGATCTCGAGTCATTGGAAAAAAGGCACTATGAAACTTTATCCTTCCTTGAGATGTATTTTCCACCTGCCCTTTTTGACATAAGCGTCCATTTCACAAGTCATATTACTAAGGAGATAAAGCTACTTGGCCCTGTGTTCCTTCACTAGATGTATGCTTACGAGAGATTCAACGACATACTGATGTCCTTCGTTAGAAATCAAGCCTAACCTGAGGGCAGCATGGTACAACGATACTCTACAGAGGAAGCTGTGGAGTGGGCTCTAAACTACACTGACCCAAGTAACCCAATTGGTGTTCCCAAGTCTCGTCATGAGGGGAGGCTCACAGGAAAAGGGACCATTGGGAAGAAGGTTATAACTCCAAATTCACATTTATTCTTCTACTCTTATTTCCGTGTGTTGTAACACATGTCCATTGTGTTAGAGTACCTCGATGAGCACAAGGAGGTGGTGCTTAGAGACAATCCTGGCCGCAATGAATCATGGTTAGCAAATGAACACAGGAGAAAATTCATTGGCTGGCTCTAGGATCGGATTTCTCACTCATTGGATACTCAAACAAGTGAATAACTAAAAAAGTTGGCTCGTGGTCCTATATTCACAGTTATTAAATATCAAGGGTACGACATAAATGGATACTGTCGGTACGTTGGGTACCATATACCCCTTGGGATTGCAAAGATCTCAAGGGAATGTCATCTACTTGATTTGAAGACCTTCGGAGGCCCACATGTCAGACATAACCGGACCCGCTTCTCCAACATGGTTAGTCCCAGGGTCGCCACGTGTACTATCAAACCGGAGCTACTGCCCACAAGGGGGAAGCTCTGGGCTATGTACCAAAATAGCACCCCCGGACCTAACCCCAGATCGAGGGAAGCTCCGGAACTGACACGTGTCAGGTAGCTCCGGACCTATCTGTTTCCCACAGTATGCTCCAGAGCTACCACGTGTCCAACCGTCAGATCTTCAGCCTCTAACCTCCGAAAGACTCCACAACGGTCCGGATCTTCAAAGGGGAATCAAGGACTTCAAGACCTGATTAAGTGTCATTAATACCATATTAATGACACACGATCGGACGACCTTAATTAACAGTAACGATGCTGTCGAAGCCCACAACTCGGTCATTAAGGGCAATTAAACGTGTTCAATGTGTATCAATATCAGTAACCGCCAGGGCCACATGTCGGGCCAGGCTAACTTGTAACGGCCTGCTCTTGTACTATAAAAGGACAGGCCGACGATACATAGGACACGCGGGGAACACATAGACGCGACGCGCTCACTCTATACTCTGAACTCACTTTGAGCTCATACAACACATACAACACCAACACATCCCGTGGAGTAGGATATTATGCTCAGGCGGCCCGAACCACGTAAATCTTCGTGTCTACTGTGTCATTTACACTTCACCTTCTTGAATCTCCGCGCGCCCACACCGAACCACAAACTCCTCTAACACTTTAGTAGTGTCGGGAGATCTGCCGGATCAAAACCACCAACAGTTGGCGTGCCAGGTAGGGGCGCACGAGATTTCAAGAATGTGAACTCAGCCGTTGGATCATCCAATGGTCATCTCGCTGTTCAATCTATTGGGGGTAATCCCTCCAATATGCAGCCACCAGCAGGAACCACAGTTCCAGCAGGAGTCACACTTCCACCACCGCCGCCTCCACCAGCAAATCAAGCTAGACAACGCGATGGTGCACCGGCGTCAATCACTGCGTCGGTGAATCCTGACAACCCGGAACATGCGCTTCATGCAGCACGTGCTCTTCTTCAGCGCCCAACACCTCCGGACGCATCCCGGGATGCAATAGAGCAGTGGAGGGCCAATGTGGAACACTTGGTTGCAGCAGCAGCCGACCGCATCAGCAACCAGGGTCCCCCTCCTTCAGGACGGGCCCTGTCACAGCGACGGACCTTGTCTGGTAGACTTGGTCCGCACGTTTCCAACAACAGGAGACGTGCTGCATCACAGCAGGTGATGTCATTGCCCTCCGGAGCACGACGGACTCACACGGTATCAAGGCTTTCAACTCATGACCTCCGGGCGGAGCTTGATTGCCGATATCACCAACAAGACGACCGAGTCCATATTGAGCGTGCTCGTGAAAGACGAGAAGCTCAAGACATTCTTGCTCCTGAAGGAGTAGGAGGAGGCTGTTCAGCCCTGGCCATGCATCTGCGTATGGTCAGGTGGCCACAAAAGTCCCAGCCTCACTGCCGGAAAAGTTCGACGGGACTGTTAATCCTGTCGAATTTCTTCAGATTTACTCCACTGCTATCTTGGTAGTAGGAGGAAATGAGGCCGTAATGGCCAATTATTTCCCAGTGGCTTTAACTGGGACCACCAGGTCCTGGTTTATGAGCCTTCCACCCAACTCCATCAACAGTTGGGAGGAGCTGTGCCGGCAGTTCACCGCCAACTTCGGGAGTTCATACATCCGACCAGGCACTGAACTGGACCTTTTTGCAGTCGTGCAAAAAGGGGGAGAATCCCTTCGATCATTCATCCAGAGTTTCTCTCAGGTACGAAACACTATCCCTTCTATCTCTAGCGCTTCTCTCATTGTGGCATTCAAACAGGGTGTACGGGATAAGAAGATGTTGGAGAAACTGGCTATCAAGGAGATCACCAGTGTCACAGAACTCTTAAGTTTGGCCGACAAATGTGCTAGAGCTGCAGAGGGCCGTGAAATGCACTCCAAACCACCTCCGGAGGACCACAAAAAATCCTCCAAAGGCGAAGCCACTACCTCCGAGAGTGGCAAGAAGAAGAAAAAGGCCAACGACAAGAAGAAGCCGTCGGCCGGTGCATCCAATGCTGCAGCTGCTGCAGCTCTGTTGGCCGGGGGCCACGCCCCGAGAAGCGGCCTCGACCGTCTTCTGAAGACGGTAGCAAACCCAAGGTGTGGTGTCCAATTCACAAAACGGACAACCACAGTTTGGAAGACTGCCGGGAGGTCCAAAACCTTGCCGAGTGCTACAACAAGCACCGGGAAGAAGCTCCTTTCCGACAGAGGGAAGGAAAACAAAAAGTTGACGAAGCTCCGGCTGAAGAGGAGTTAGGTTTTCAGGATCCCAAAAAGGTCCTGAAGGCCGTCCACACCTCCGTCGACGATGGTTCCGATGTCTCTGACAACGAGCATCGGAAGACCATGAACACCATTTTTGGTGGATCATGGGACATCACCTCCCGCCGCGTCATCAAGACTATGCGTCAAGACATGGCTGCTGTAGCTCCTACAGCCAGGGCGGAGCCTCATCCGAAGTGGATGGACACAAACATCACTTTTGATGCTTCGGACTGCCCTCGAAGCATGGTTGGAGCAGGTCAGCTACCTTTGATGGTATCTCCTACCATCAATAACATCCAGCTCCACCATGTCATGGTAGACATAGGTTCGGGGCTCAACCTCATAAGCTTTGAAGCTTTTACCAAGCTTCAGCTCCGACCTTCGGATCTCCACCCCTCCCGACCTTTCTTCGGAGTAGGTCCGGGAGCCATTACCCCACTCGGAGCTATTACCCTCCCCGTTACCTTCGGGACCCGAGAGAAGTATCGCACCGAAAAGTTGGTCTTTAACGTTGCTCAGATCAACTTACCCTTCAATGCCATCTTGGGTAGACTTGCCTTGTACAAATTCATGGCAGCTGCTCATTATGGTTACCTGGTGTTAAAGATGCCAACACCAGTAGGCGTCCTTCGGATCCGCGGAGATCGTACTGCCGGAGTAACTGCTCTGGAAGAACTCCATGCGCTTACTACGGCGCAAGAGGAGGACTCCAGGTAGGAGCAAGCTCCAAAACCCCCGAGCATTCGTCAGCGAGGCTTGACTTCTGCACCTCATGTGCAGCCAAGCGGCGACACAGACATTCCCGACAAAGTCATCCAAATCGGTTCCGATGCTGCTCAGACCACCCGTATATCGGGAGGATTGAACGACAAATAGGAACTCGCGCTCATCGCTTTCCTCCGGGCTAACGTCGACGTGTTTGCCTGGCAACCGTCACAAATTTCTGGGATCCCCAGGGAAGTGATTGAACACAATCTGAAGATCTACCCCGACGCCCGGCCTGTGCATCAGAAGCCTCGGAAGCAATCCGTAGAGCGACAGAACTTCATTCGACAAGAAGTGAAGAAGTTGCTCGAAGCTGGATTCATCCGAGAAGTCTTCCATCCAAAATGGCTGGCAAACCCAGTCGTTGTGACCAAGGCCGGCGGGAAGCTTCGGATGTGTACCGACTACACAACACTAAATAAGGCATGTCCAAAAGATCCATTCTCATTACCTAGAATAGATCAGATAGTGGATTCCACCTCCGGGTGTGAATTACTATGTTTCCTAGACGCATATTCTGGGTATCATCAAATCAGAATTTCTAGGGAAGATGAAGAGCATACCTCTTTCATTACAGTAGATGGATTGTACTGTTATACAGCCATGTCATTTGGTCTCAAGAATGCAGCTTCAACCTTTGTACGAGCTATGTACAAAACCTTTGAAGAACTCATTAGAGACATAGTGGAAGTGTACGTCGACGACATCGTGGTCAAGGTCAAGAACAAGGAGTCACTCCTTGACACCTTGCAGGCTGTCTTCGACAAGCTGCGGGTCACCCGCACAAAGCTAAATCCAGACAAGTGTGTCTTCGGGGTTAGCTCCGGAAAACTTCTTGGTTTCCTGGTAAGTCACCGGGGCATAGAAGCTAATCCGGCGAAGATCAAAGCCATTGAAGACATGCGGCCACCAGCCCGCATCAAAGATGTCCAAAAGCTAACTGGATGTCTAGCAGCCCTCAGCCGGTTCATTTCAAGACTGGCGGAACGGGCACTCCCCTTCTTCATGTTATTAAGGAAGTCCGGACCATTCCAATGGTCTGAAGAAGCAGAAAAGGCGTTCCAGGAGCTAAAATAGCTCCTCACCACCCTATCAATTCTGGTAGCTCCGAACCCTGGTGAGCCTTTGCTGCTTTACATTTCAGCCACTGACGAAGTCGTCAGTATGGTCCTGGTTGCGGAGAGACCAGAACCATCCCATACTCAAGAGTCCAGACCCCTTCAGGAGGGTCTGGAGGATCCTGAAAGCGAGTCTGGGTCCTAGCTTCTAGACTTTCCACAAGAAGTCACTTCAGAAGACCCAGACCCCTCCGGGAGGGTCCAGGTCGCTTCTGAAGAAGCTCCAGGATCCTCCAGCCAGGACGCGGAGGTCCCCGAAGAAAATCCGGATCCCTCCGGGAGGATCCGAGTCAGTGAAGAGGAAGCTCCGGGCCCCTCCGGGAGGGTCCGGACCATTCAGCGCCCAATGTACTTCATCAGTGAAGTACTACATGATGCCAAGACTCGATACCTAGAGGTGCATAAGCTGCTCTATGCAGTTCTTATTGCCTCCAGGAAGCTTCGCCATTACTTCCAAGCTCACAAAATCTCAGTGGTTACTTCTTACCCACTTCGAGCAATCTTGCATAATCCCAACTCAACTGGTAATATTGCAAAGTGGGCAGCAGAATTGGCCGAATTCGATCTCGAATTCATTTCAAGGCAAGCAATCTAGAGTCAAGCATTGGCAGACTTCGTGGCGGAATGGACTCCCTCTCCATCAAACCCTGGGGGCTCCAGCGAGCAGAAGCCAGAACACAAGGCTCCGATCTTCACCGAGCCTCACTGGACCCTCTACTTTGACGGCTCCATGCAAAAGCAGGGGGCCGGAGCTGGAATCCTTCTCCTCGCACCAACCGGAGAGAAGGTAAAATACATGGTACACCTTGACTTCAAGGCGACCAACAACATGGCGGAATATGAAGCACTCATTTACGGACTAAGGGTGGCACTGTCATACGGTGTCAAGCAACTGCTGGTCAAGGGAGATTCACAACTCATCATTAAGCAAGTGAAGGGTGAATGCTCCTGCAACAATCTCCAGCTAGCTGCTTACCTCCTTGAAGTCCAGAGGCTTCAGAAGGACTTCGAAGTCCTAGATCTCCACCATGTCCAGCGTGCCCACAACGCTGAAGCCGACGAACTCTCGACGAAAGAGTCAACCGGAGCTCCGGCTCCTGACGGAACTTTTGTCCGGAGGTTGTCAAAACCCACAGCTCAGCCTGCCGAACTAAGCGAAGGGGGCGAGATCAGCATCCCGAAGCTGACGGTCCCGATGGCCCTATTACCATGGCAGCCATCAAGGGTCGTAGGTGCTGCCGAAAGCTCCGAGCAACCCAGCACGCAAGACTCAAATGCTCAAGTTAGTTCTGATGCATGGATCTCAGAGATCCGAAACTACTTGAAAGACAACATCCTTCCTGATGATGATGTATCTGCTGACCGGGTAGTCAGATTGGCTAAAAAATACACGTTGGTAGAAGGGGATCTCTACCGGCGCGGTGCCAATGGCATCCTAATGCGGTGCATCACAAGGGAAGAAGGTTGCGAGCTCCTCCCAGAAATCCATGGAGGCGAGTGTGGTAACCACGCGTCTTCTCACACGGTGGTTGGTAAAGCCTTTCGGCATGGCTTCTACTAGCTTACAACACTCCAGGATGCAACTGAGCTGGTGAAGAAATGCGAAGCATGTCAATTTCATGCAAAGCAATTTCACATACCGTCTCAGCCCCTACAAATGATACCTCCTACATGGCCCTTTGCTGTGCGGGGGATGGATATCTTGGGACCTTTCCCAAGAGCCGTCCGAGGTTACAAGTTCCTGTACGTTGCCATTGACAAGTTCACCAAGTGGCCGGAAGCAACTCCAGTTGTGACAATCAACAAGCAATCTGCTATCAACTTTTTGCAGTCCATTGTATGCAGATTTGGAGTCCCAAACAAAATCATCACTCATAATGGGACCCAATTCACAAGCTATGCATTTCAAGGATATTGCGAAGACCTCAGCATTCAAGTTTGCTACGCCTCCGTAGCTCACCCAACAAGCAATGGCCAAGCCGAGAGAGCAAATGTTGAAATCCTTAAAGGACTCAAAACGCGCACCTATGAGCGCTTGAAAAAACATGAAGCCAACTGGATTGAAGAACTTCCGCCCACTTTATGGGCCAACAGGACAACTCCAAACCGGTCAACTGGAGAGACACCCTTCTTCCTGGTGTATGGAGCTGAAGCAATCCTTCCTCCGAAAATAACCTTGGGGTCACTCCGGGTCCGGACCTTCGACGAAGCCACGCAGGACCAGCTCCGGCGTGGAGACCTAGACCTCCTTGAGGATGGAAGGTGCCAAGCAGCTGTTCGGAATGCCTGATACCGCCAAGCCCTTCGGCGCTATCATCAGCAGCATGTACAGAACCGACAGCTCGAGGAAGGCGATCTGGTGCTACGGAGAATACAATCCAGAGAACGGTTAAACAAACTCTCCCCCAGCTGGGAGGGACCCTTCCGAGTGATTAAAGTATCCCGTCCCGGAAGCGTTCGCTTGGCTACCGAGGATGGGACACCTCTCCCAAATCCTTGGAACATTGAGCACCTCCGTAAGTTCTACACTTAATATCACGGAGGTGAGTCTGTAGTAACTTGAGGTGTATGTTATAGAGTCATTGTACAGAGTCGGGTAGTTCCTCCGGGAGAAGAGCCTGACCTTTCCCGGAAGGTCCGCAAAATTCATGCAACACTTGTCGCAGTCTCAGGACTAAAAGTGTGGCTAGCTACCCTGGGTCAAACGAGAAATTAAACATGCTTAGCCTGGTTCCGTACCCTAAGAGTGTACTCGTTTCCCCTGTACCCCGGACCTATAATGAAAGACATCTTCATGTGAAACAGACTCCACGTGCATTTATTTTGTACAGGCTCAACATTTTTTATTTTCTCTTTCTTGTTTATAACAAAGTTGTGCAATTCTTAAGAAATTTTAGTTCGACCAGTTCATGTACAATTCGAGTTGTATTGTCAATTCTTTTGGATTCAAACATTCATGGCCCACTCGCCTGAATGCCGCCAAGCCAATCTAGGGCCGGAGTGTGCTATCGACTTAGCCTGGTCAAGCACCCTAAGTACGCCACTCTACCTACACCCCGGCAGACCGAAGTAAGGCGGGTCCAAGTACAATTGGATCTGGAAGAAAAGACAACACATTCAGTTGTATTTAGAATCGCGTTTGACCTAAAATTTTCTTGAGAATCATAAGCCACGACAAAGTTATAGGCAAGCAACAAATTTTACTATTTTTCTTGGCTTCAGTGTGCAGGAAAAATAAAAAATCCATGTTGATGGAGAAAAGCCGGAGCTAACAAAGCTCCGACTCCCCTAGATGGCTTGTAATCGATGTGCATTGACAACGAGCATCACCGAAGCAACCAAGCTCCGGTAAAGCTAGGGGGGCCAGCCGTCGATGCAAAATAAATGATGGTGAGAAGACCCCGCAAGTGGAGTCTGCTACCAACAAACTACACGTTGGTAAAGGTCACTGCCGGAACTACTAAGCTCTGACACCCCGGAGGACTAACTATCGATGCTCTATGCGTTGATAGGGACTATTGCCGGAGCTACTAAGCTCCGATGATAGACAATGCTGGAGCTTCTAAGCTCCAGCAACCTCAGGGGGCCTTCACTATCGAAGACTTCAGACCTACACTCTACAAGTTCGAAGCAAATGAGTCTTCAACAAAACACAATATCCTCTTGGTACATGTTCACAATCAAATTGTGTACATCTACCAGGGGGCCAAGTGAAGACAAGAGTGTTGAAGACAAAAAGTGAAATTCACAAAAATTTGTGGATTTCATTCATCTGGAGACAAGGGATTACAAAATTGAGGAAGAAAAAGAGAGAATACAAGTGGGAGCTACGGAGATGGTCATAGACCCTATGGAAGAACTGGGCGACCTTCTGAGCAACCTCTGACACATTGGCTCGGGCGGCTTCACCTTCTCCTTCGACGGGACCTTCAAGCACCGGGTCCAGAGGGAATTGGGGATTCCGGCTGGTGTAGCACGTCAGCACATACTCTGCGACGTTCTTCGCCAGGGATTGCCCCTCAACCTCCAACTGGTCCGCGATGACGTCGCCCACCTTGGAGAGTTTGCTACCCGCCGAGCTCAGCGCTTGCAACGCCAGGTCCGGCTCCGGCTCCGGATCATCCGGACGCACGAGACTGAAGCCCATCGGTGTCAGCACGTCGTTGGCCTTGCCCAGGAACTCCCAAACCTGAAGGGAGTCCGCAGTCCTGTAACACCCTCAATTTTCGCATCCTGCATTGCATACATGATCATGCATTAAACATTAGTAGGAAAAAAAGATAATAAAGGATAAAACATACATATATGGTGTAGCAAAAAGAAGAAAAAGAAAATAATAATTATATCCTAAAACATGTATTAGGGAATAAATATAAAATAATAAAAATAGATAAAAGGAAATATATATAAATAAATTATATAATAATAAATATATATATATAAAATAATAAATAAATAAAATGAATAAGATAAATAAAATAAATAAAATATAAATAATATATATAATAACTGTATATAAAAAAATAATAATAAATAAATAAGTAATATAAAAAAATAGTGATATATTGAAAAAAAAGAAAGAAAAAAAAGGGAATGGCGCCGCCCGGCCAGGCCGGCCGAGCCCTCCTGCGCACGCAACCCCACGCGCCGAGCGCGCCCACCCGCCGCTTGGGCCCCACCCTGCCGCGCCCCCGAGCCTTCCCAGTGCGCACGCGCCACGCGCCCCGATGCGCCCTCCCACGCCCCGCCGCTCGAGGCGCCCGACCCCACGCCACCCCGCCGCACTCACCCGCCTGGGCCCCGCCCACGCGGCCTCGCTCCCGCGATCCCCGCCCTCCCACGCAACCGGCCGCACCGACGCGCCCGAATCCCGCGCCCCGCCCGATTTCCCCGCCGCCTGCCCCGTGTCCCGCCTGCCCCGCCTCCCGTACCGTAGCGCGCACTCCCGCGCCGGGCCTAGCGGTGCCCTAGCCTCCTGGTATAAAAAACGTCCCCGGGACTCGTGTTTTCCAGCCACCAGAAAGAAAACGCCGCCGCCAGAGCCAGAAAAAAAAGACCTAGTCGCCGCCAGTACAGAAAAAAATGAAAGCACCAGAGCCGCCGCCGCCAGGGGAAGAAAAGGAAGAAAAAAAGGGGGGAAGAAGAGGAAGAAAAAGAGGAAGGTGCCGTCGTCCACCGGCGATCGTCGCCGTCGTCGTGCCGCCGGAGGACCTTGCGCATCTACTTCGTCTACGCATTGTCCCCATCCCGCGATCATCGAAGCCATCGCATCTACGGTAGGGTTCGTTTTTCCGATGCGAATTTTAGCGACGCATTAGATCTAATAGACATAAACTGATTTTAGTTGCACCATAATTTTATTTTCAGCAGCATTAATTCTCGATAAAACTCCCGTAATCTCATATGAACACGTATGAACTATTTGCATCTAATAAATAAACAACCATAGTTAATTAATTAATTGGTCCTTGCATGCATGCATGTCATCGCATGTTGATTAATGTGTGTGCATCATATTGATTTGTATGTATATTCTTTTATGTGTGATCACGAGTAGAGGGAAGTGCTCAAGAGATCGTGTACGAGGATTTTCAGAATCAAGATTTCGAAGCGCTTGAGCAACCCTATCCGTCGGAGCAAGGCAAGTGTCCTTGAAGCACATTGATCCCGTTTTAAAATAAATGTTTTGTTTGCAAACTGCATGCTTGTGTCAAATTGATGGGAATCCTATGGTAGGAAGTTTACTAGACTTGTTAAACCACCCTTGTCACCTGGAATATATGGTAGAGAGTCGGGAAGGGTTTTTACCTTTTTGCTTCGCTTAACTAATTGGGATGGAAAACAACACTACACATTTAATTATGCATCAATGATATTCTGGTTAATGTGAACTGGTCAATACGATGGGTGATCTAAGCAAGCCTGGTATGTGGATGGGTTGGATGTTATGGTGGTTTGCTTGCTTTAGATCTAAGGAGGTTCATGCGAGAATAAGCCAGGACTACAGTGCCACCACGAGGCCAAGTATGGGTGCGGCGTAGCTGATTAATTAGGGCTTTGCTAGTGCTGTTTGGACCATTGTGGATGCTCGGGGAAGGGGTAGTCGGATTGGGTTTGTTGATGATTGGTGGGACTACCCTGGGATCCGAATGGCTCAAGAGGGGGCCCTTTGTTGAAGATGTGCTCAGTTGGAGGCATCGCCACCGGTGAAACCTCAGTGGGGTCTGAATAGGCTAGTAATCCCTTTGTAAAGGCTATTTTGTGATCTCTTGGCCACAAACCAACGGAAGTGTGTATTATGACCGACGGGTCATGGGCATAAGGGAGATTCTTAGTCACCGAAGGGTGATGGAATCACAAACACGTGGGTAAAGAGGTACAAACTCTGCAGAGTTAATTAAAACTATCATGATAGCCGTGCTCCCGGTCATGGGCACCTGGACAACTTCCATGATTAGAGGGAATTTGGTAATGGGATGGTTATTGGGATGGTTATGGTTTGGTAATGGTTATGGTTGATATTATGGTTATGGTTAAGGTTATGGTTATGGTTATGAGATGGAATCATGGTTTATGACATTGATTATGGTTATCGGCAATGGTAAAGTATGGACTGGTATTATGATGGTTACATGGTTTATGATGGGTTTACTTCACATAAATATGATACGTTGCTTTTCAAATGGTTTTACTGTACTTTTCAGCACTTACCATTATTATTGTCGTCATTTGAATCAGCCACATGTCATACTTTCCACACTTGCTGAGTACGACATGTACTCACTCTTGCAATCCCCCCCCCAACAGTTGCAGGTCAGGATTGTGAGTTTAATGGTGATAATGCGGAGATCTAAGCCGTGTCTACCGTCAGCTTTGCCTGTGGTGTTATTGGAGCTGCGCTATCCCTTTTGCTTAGTTTGCTTAGTTGCTTAATTAGTTTATTTCCGCTGCATTAGTTGAACCTGTCATTAATATTCATTAGAGCTTGTATTTGAGGATATAATGAATTATGTAATGAGAGTACTTATTTAATAATTTGAGCTGTGGTAATTATCTGTTTATCATTTGTGAATCACTCGTGTATGTGTGTTGAACATCCTGGGCACACATATGCGTTAGTTTGGTTCATTTTCGGAACCGGGCGTCACAGATTGGTATCAGAGCCAGGTTGACCGTAGGATGCATCCTAGATAGAATGGACACTTTAGAGCACATAGGAGCACTCAGGAATCGATGTGTTTTGCTTGGTGTGCTGTTTGCTATATATATATTGTTTGCTTGTGTGCTTAATAGAGGATTTTGGGATGCTTTAGCATTGCCATGTCCACCTAGGCTAGTGTAGCTAGCTGTTTAGTTTCATATCCCTTGATGCATTTAGTTGGGGACGTTTCTAAATTCTTACCTATTGCTCTTCTTCAGATGGTGAGGACTCGCAATCAGAGGGATGTCAATGGTGTGGAGGAGAACCATGGAGTACCTCAGAACAACAATGGACAAGGACCTGCTCATGGAGCTATCAATATTGAGCAGCTACTGGCTATGCAGAACCAGCTCATGTAGACCATGATACAGACAATGGGACAGCTGCAGGCTGGCAATAACATTAACAATCAGCCCCACATGCCTCCACCGCCACACCCGCCTCCTCATAACCGATTGGGAGAGTTTATGAGGACTAGGCCGCCGACCTTTGCTCAAGCTGCTGACCCTATGGATGCGGACGATTGGCTCAAGTCCGTGGAGAAGAAACTTGCTATTGTCCAGTGCAATGACCGGGAGAAGGTTCTTTTTGCTTCTCATCAACTCGTTGGAGCAGCTGCGGATTGGTGGGATGCTTATTGCAATGCTCATGAGAATCAAGAGAGGATCACTTGGGCAGAATTCAAGGAGAACTTCTGTTCTCATTATGTGCCGGAAGGTGTTATGATCTTGAAGAGGCAAGAATTTGAGAACTTGAGACAAGGAAAATCAAGCGTGAGTGAATATCTCAATAAGTTCACTCAACTCTCAAGATATGCGCCTGAGGATGTTAGCCGGGACAGCCGGAAGCAATACTTGTTCATGAGGGGATTGAACAATACGATCCAAGTGCAATTGCTCAACTGTGATTATGTCAATTTTCAGAAGCTTGTGGACAAAGCAATTGTGGTTGAGAACAAGATCCGTAAGATGGAGCAAGAAATCAAGAGGAAGGCGCCATATCAAGGACAGCAACAAGGAAGTAATGTGCACCCTCGCCTTGCACCACCCAATGCACCCTATTACAGCTCCTCTATTCCTGCTCAGCGCCCTGGTTATGCACCACACCCAACTCAGTTTGTGCAGCAGCGCCCTGTTATGCAAGCAATGCCTTATGCGCCTCGTGCTGATTTCCCTGGAACCAATGCTCAAAACCAAGCTCGTCCCAATAATTCCGGTGGAGTTAAGAGGTGCTATACTTGTGGAGAAGCTGGACACTTTGCGAATCAATGTCCTAAGTCAGGCCTTGGTCAATGAAGCAATGTGCCGAGGCAAAACCCAAGACCCAATGGAGGACAACCACAAGGGAACCGTGGATAGCAGAATTTTGCTCGTGGCAACGTGAACCATGTCTCTACGGAGGATGCTCAACAAGCAGATGACGTGGTCATTGGTATGTTTCTCGCCAACTCCAACCCCGCGACTATGTTGTTTGATTCTGGAGCATCGCATTCATTCATTGCATCGAAGTATGTTGCCAAGTATAGTTTGCCTGTCTCTCATATGAAGTTTACTCTGTTGGTTAAGTCTCCTGGAGGAGAGATGAGGACAAATATAGTATGTCCAAAAGTAAGCCTTAGAATAAGGCGGGTAGACTTCTCCGCCAACCTCATTGTTTTAGATTCTCAAGGGTTGGACATTATACTTGGTATGGACTGGTTGAGGAAGCACAATGGAGTTATTGAGTGTGCAACAAAGACAGTGAAGTTGACCAATGAAGAAGGGATCACCATAGAATTTGAAGCATCTCAAACCGCACCGAAGCAATTGGAATTGAATCATATGGACAGTGCCGCAATTGAGGAGATTCCGGTGGTGTGTTAATTTTTGGATGTTTTTCTGGACGAGTTGCCAGGTATGCCACCCGATCAGGACATTGAGTTCGTTATTGATTTAATACCTGGAACTGCACCTATAGCTAAGAGGCCGTATAGGATGCCTCCTATGGAATTAGCAGAACTCAAGAAGTAGATTCAAGAACAACTAGAGGAAGGTTTTATTCGCCCAAGCTCTTCACCTTGGGGTGCACCCGTTCTATTTGTGGACAAGAAGGATGGAACACAAAGGATGTGTGTGGATTACCGAGCTCTCAACGAGGTGACCATCAAGAACAAGTACACCTTGCCCCGTATAGAGGATTTGTTTGATCAGATGAAAGGCGCCCGTGTGTTTTCCAAGATTGATTTGAGGTCGGGATACTTTCAAATGAAGATTAGACCATCGGACATACCCAAGACAGCTTTTAGGACACAAAATGGATCTTATGAGTACACCGTGATGTCATTTGGATTGACAAATGCGCCTGCCTACTTTATGTACCTCATGAATAAAGTCTTCATGGAGTACTTGGACAAGTTCGTTGTGGTGTTCATCGATGATATTATGATCTACTCGAAGGATGAGAAGGAACACGAGGAACACTTGAGGCTTACGCTGCAGAAATTGAGGGAGCACCAATTGTATGCCAAGTTCAGTAAATGTCAATTCTGGTTACGGGAAGTTTCTTTCTTAGGCCACATTATTTCCGGAGGAGGAGTATCAGTTGACCCAGGGAAGGTGAGAGATGTGCTTAGGTGGGAACCGCCACATAATGTCAAGGAAATAAGGAGTTTTCTTGGGATGGCTGGATATTACAGTCGGCTTATCAAGGATTTTTCCATGGATAGCCAAGCCTATGACGGAGTTGCTAATGAAGGGAAAGGCGTTCCAATGGACTAAAGCTTGTCAGAATAGTTTTGAGGAGTTGAAGAAGAGGTTGACAACAGCCCCAATTTTGGTATTGCCGGATGTAAGCAAGAGTTTCGACATCTATTGTGATGCATCGAGACAAGGACTTGGGTGTGTATTGATGCAAGAAGGTCAAGTGGTCGCCTATGCGTCAAGACAATTGAAGAAACATGAGCAGAATTACCCAACACATGATTTAGAACTTGCAGCCGTGGTACATGCATTGAAGATTTGGAGACACTATATTCTCGGACATAGGTGTGAAATTTATACGGATCACAAGAGTCTTAAGTATATTTTCACACAGATAGACCTGAATTTGAGGCAACGAAGATGGTTGGAGATCATCAAGGATTATGATGTGGGAATCAACTATCATCCGGGAAAAGCCAATGTAGTGGCCGATGCTTTGAGTAGAAAGGGAGTAAGCCATCAACTTACAGTTCGAGAGTTACCATCCGAGTTATGTAAGGAGTTTGAACGGTTGAACCTCGGGTTTGTAAATGAGATGGATATGATGGAGTTAAATCCGACCTTGGAGCAAGAAATTCGAGAAGCACAAACCACAGATGACGAGATCAAGGAAATCAAGGAAAGGACCAAGGAAGGGAGAGAATTCAGATTTGATGAAGACGAACATGGTACCTTATGGCTTGGAAAGAGGATCGTTGTGCCTAATGTAAAGCATATTCGGGAGACAATATTAAAGGAGGCACATGACTCGCCTTACTCAATTCACCCTGGTTGTACAAAGATGTACAAAGACTTAAAGACTTGCTATTGGTGGGATAGCATGAAGAAGGACATAGCTGAATATGTAGCACTGTGTGATGTGTGCCAACGAGTCAAGGCCGAACATCAAAGAACAGCCGGATTATTGCAACCGTTGAAGATTCCGGAATGGAAGTGGGAAGAAATTGGAATGGACTTCATAGTTGGGTTACCACGTACTCAGTCCGGGTATGACTCAATTTGGGTAATTGTTGATCGCTTAACCAAGTCAGCTCATTTTGTTCCTGTAAAGACCAAATATACAACTGCACGATTGGCCGAAATATACATGGAGCATATTGTGTGTCGACACGGAGTCCCGAAGAAGATAGTCTCGGATAGAGGTTCTCAATTTACCTCCAGATTTCGGCAAAAATTGCATGAAGCTTTGGGAACGAGGTTGAATTTTAGTTCAGCATATCATCCTCAAACGGACGGACAAACCGAGAGGACAAATCAGATTTTGGAGGACATGTTAAGAGCTTGTTCTTTAAAGCATGGGAAAAGTTGGGACAAAAGCTTGCCATACGCGGAGTTCTCATACAACAATAGTTACCAAGCAAACTTGAAAATGTCACCATATAAAGCGCTTTATGGGAGGAAGTGTAGGACACTTTTATTCTGGAATGAGGCAGGAGAAACTCAAGTATTTGGTCCGGATGTGTTGCAAGAAGCCGAAAGGCAAGTCCAGATAATTCGTGAAAACTTGAGGGCTGCCCAATCAAGACAAAAAGGCTATGCGGACAATAGGAGAAGGAAATTAGCCTTTGAAATTGGAAATTTTGTTTACCTCAAGGTGGCACCTATGAGAGGTCATAAGAGGTTTAACATAAGGGGCAAGCTCGCACCTCGTTATATTGGACCATTCAAGATTTTGGACAAAAGAGGAGAAGTAGCATATAAGTTGGATATGCCAACTCATCTTTCAGACGTACATGATGTGTTTCACGTGTCTCAACTCAAGAAGTGTCTCAGGGTGCCGGAAGAACAAGTGCCGATGGACGAGTTACAACTTCAGGAGGATTTGTCTTATGTCGAGCAACCTATCAAGATCTTGGACATGAAGGAAAGAGTCACGAGAAATAAGAGGATCCGTTGGTGCTAAGTGCAATGGAAACACCATACGGAAACCGAAGCTACATGGGAACGTGAAGAAGACTTGAAGGCAGAATTCCCTCACATTTTCTCCACGCTATCGAATCTCGAGGGCGAGATTCACTTTAAGGGGGGTAGGATTGTAACACCCTCAATTTTCGCATCCTGCACTGCATACATGATCATGCATTAAACATTAGTAGGAAAAAAAAGATAATAAAAGGATAAAACATACATATATGGTGTAGCAAAAAGAAGAAAAAGAAAATAATAATTATATCCTAAAACATGTATTAGAGAATAAATATAAAATAATAATAATAGATAAAAAGAAATATATATATATAAATAAATATATATATAAAATAATAAATAAATAAAATGAATAAGATAAATAAAATAAATAAAATATAAATAATATATATAATAACTGTATATAAAAAATAATAATAAAAATAAATAAGTAATATAAAAAATAGTAATATATTGAAAAAAAGAAAGAAAAAAAAATGGGAACGGCGCCGCCCGGCCAGGCCGGCCGAGCCCTCCCGCGCGTGCAACCCCACGCGCCGAGCGCGCCCACCCGCCGCCTGCGCTGGCCCCGCCGCCTGGGCCCCACCCTGCCGCGCCTCCCGAGCCGGCCCAGCCAGCCCCGGCGCAGCGCGCAAGAGCCACGCGCCCCGATGCGCCCTCCCACGCCCCGCCGCTCGAGGCGCCTGGCCCCACGCCACCCCGCCGCGCTCACCCGCCTGGGCCCCGCCCACGCGGCCTCGCTCCCGCGATCCCGACCCCCCCGCGCAACCGGCCGCACCGACGCGCCCGAATCCCGCGCCCCGCCCGATTTCCCCGCCGTCTGCCCCGTGTCCCGCCTGCCCCGCCTCCCGTACCGCAGCGAGCACTCCCGCGCCGGCCCTAGCGATGCCCTAGCCTCCCGGTATAAAAAATGTCCCCGGGACTCGTGTTTTCTAGCCACCAGAAAGAAAACGCCGCCGCCAGAGCCAGAAAAAAAAGACCTAGCCACCGCCGGTACAGAAAAAAAGAAAGCACCAGAGCCGCCGCCGCCAGGGGAAGAAAAGGAAGAAAAAAAGAGGGGAAGAAGAGGAAGAAAAAGAGGAAGGTGTCGTCGTCCACCGGAGATCGTCACTGTCGTCGTGCCGCCGGAGGACCTTGCACATCTACTTCGTCTACGCATTGTCCCCATCCCGCGATCATCGAAGCCATCGCATCTACGGTAGGGTTCGTTTTTCCGATGCGAATTTTAGCGACGCATTAGATCTAACAGACATAAATTGATTTTAGTTGCGCCATAATTTTATTTTCAGCAGCATTAATTCTCGCTAAAACCCCCGTAAACTCATATGAACACGTATGAACTATTTGCATCTAATAAATAAACAACCATAGTTAATTAATTAATTGGTCCTTGCATGCATGCATATCATCGCATGTTGATTAATGTGTGTGCATCATATTGATTTGTATGTATATTCTTGTATGTGTGATCACGAGTAGAGGGAAGTGCTCAAGAGATCGTGTACGAGGATTTTCAGAATCAAGATTTCGAAGCGCTTGAGCAACCCTATTCATCGGAGCAAGGCAAGTGTCCTTGAAGCATATTGATCCCGTTTTAAAATAAATGTTTTGTTTGCAAACTGCATGCTTGTGTCAAATTGATGGGAATCCTATGGTAGGAAGTTTACTAGACTTGTTAAACCACCCTTGTCACCTGGAATATATGGTAGAGAGTCGGGAAGGGTTTTTACCTTTTTGCTTCGCTTAACTAATTGGGATGGAAAACAACACTACACATTTAATTATGCATCAATGATATTCTGGTTAATGTGAACTGGTCATTACGATGGGTGATCTAAGCAAGCCTGGTATGTGGATGGGTTGGATGTTATGGTGGTTTGCTTGCTTTAGATCTAAGGACCGGTTCATGCGAGAATAAGCCAGGACTACATTGCCACCACGAGGCCAAGTATGGGTGCGGCGTAGCTGATTAATTAGGGCTTTGCTAGTGCTGTTTGGACCATTGTGGATGCTCAGGGAAGGGGTAGTCGGATTGGGTTTGTTGATGATTGGTGGGACTACCCTGGGATCTGAATGGCTCAAGAGGGGGCCCTTGGTTGAAAATGTGCTCAGTTGGAGGCATCGCCACCGGTGAAACCTCAGTGGGGTCTGAATAGGCTAGTAATCCCTTTGTAAAGGCTATTTTGTGATCTCTTGGCCACACACCAACGGAAGTGTGTATTATGACCGACGGGTCATGGGCATAAGGGAGATTCTTAGTCACCGAAGGGTGATGGAATCACAAACACGTGGGTAAAGAGGTACAAACTCTGCAGAGTTAATTAAAACTATCATGATAGCCGTGCTCCCGGTCATGAGCACATGGACAACTTCCATGGTTAGAGGGAATTTGGTAATGGGATGGTTATTGGGATGGTTATGGTTTGGTAATGGTTATGGTTGATATTATGGTTATGGTTATGGTTATGGTTATGAGATGGAATCATGGTTTATGACATTGATTATTGTTATCGGCAATGGTAAAGTATGGACTGGTATTATGATGGGTTTACTTCACATAAATATGATACGTTGCTTTTCAAATGGTTTTACTGTACTTTTCAGCACTTAGCCATTATTATTGTCATCATTTGAATCAGCCACATGTCATACTTTCCACACATGCTGAGTACGACATGTACTCACTCTTGCAATCCCCCCCAACAGTTGCAGGTCAGGATTGTGAGTTTAATGGTGATAATGCGGAGATCTAGGCCGTGTCTACCGTCAGCTTTGCCTGTGGTGTTATTGGAGCTGTGCTATCCCTTTTGCTTAGTTTGCTTAGTTGCTTAATTAGTTTATTTCCGCTGCATTAGTTGAACCTGTCATTAATATTCATTAGAGCTTGTATTCGAGGATATAATGAATTATGTAATGAGAGTACTTATTTAATAATTTGAGTTGTGGTAATTATCTATTTATCATTTGTGAATCACTCGTGTATGTGTGTTGAACATCCTGGGCACACATATGCGTTAGCTTGGTTCATTTTCGGAACCGGGCGTCACAAGTCCTCAAGCCCTTCAATTCTTCCAAGGATCTTCTGGCCGCCGCTAGTTCAGAATTCTCGCGAGCGAGGCGCTCAACCTCTTTGGCATTTTGCTGAATCTTTTCAGCAACCTGCTTCTCGAGTTTTCCGAGCTCCTCCTGCCGGAGATAAATCTTGTTCCGGCGGTCAACCAGGTCCTTCTCCCTGCCCCTCACTTTCTTCTCCCTGGCAGCGATAGCACACTCTTGCTCGTAGAGTTCCTGCCCCCGCACCCAGGCCTTCCGCTCCTCCTCAGCACAACGCTCTTCCAATTTCTTGGTGCACTCCTCGAGGCCCTTGTCAGCCAGAGCCACCTTTTCGGTGAGCTCCTCCTCCCTCTTCAGAACATCATCCTGCAGCTCAAGGAGTTTCTGCTCTTCATCTTCGAGCCTCTTCTCCCTCTCCTCGAGTGCCTCCCAGCGCTTGATGAGAGTAGTGTTAATGGCTTCCAACCTTTCTTGGCGTTCATCAGCCGCACTATTAGCTGCTTTGGTCTGCTCATAAATGGCCCGGGATTGAGCGTCGAGGGCGCGAGTCATGCTCTCCCTGTCATCCAATTATTTGCCCCAGTATTCCAGGCGGACCTTCTCCCGCTTAATCCACTCTTTGTCATCTGCTAGGCTCGACTGCGCCAGCTTGGTCTCGAAGTAGAGCCGGTTACGCCACCGCCTAAGGGTTTGGCGCTCCTCTTCAAGAGCCTTGCTCTCGTGGAAGAATACCAGCTGAACTTGACGCAGACTGGAGCAGGTGTTGTCAATATACAATGACAACGGGATAGGTTCCGGACCTGCTGGGGTCTCCTCCGCTGGTTCCAGCGGGTTTTCAGTTACAAAAATTGGGTCCCACTCCACAAGAGTGGTCCCCTGAGCCTATATGGCACTAGTGCTGTCCACCGGGATGGCCTCAGTCGCCATCAAGGAAGGTCCCGCTGATGAAGTTCCGATCTCCGAAAGTGGTTCCAAAGGCCCCGCCGCCAGGTCTTCATTTGCCCCCTCAGGGAGGGGGCCAGCAACCTCTTCTGGGCACTCCGACTCAGCCGCGGGAACATCCAGCGTCGTCATTCCCAGAGCAGGGGCTGCTTCTGGCTCCGGCCTGGGCACCTCCTCTACTGGGGGCTCGAGCGCCGACGCCTCTGCAACAACTGGCTCGAGAGCCGGAAGGTCTTCAACATCAACCGGCCTTGCGGTCGGAGCTCCAACAACGACCGGCTCTGCGGCTGGTGCTTCAGAGGTAGCCGGCCCAACCGCTGGGACTTCCTCAACATTCGGTGCGCACGCCAGGACTTCAATTACCTCCGGCTCAACCGCCGGAGCTTCGACAATTTCCGGCTCTGGGGCCGGAATTACTGCTTCCTCCGGCTCAACGGCCGGAGCTTCCATCATGTCTGCACCAGGACCCGGAGCTTCAACCTCCGGGGCAGGTGCCGCTGGCGCATCTTCTCTCCCGCGGTCCGGTGCTACCATGGGAGTCTCTGGGGATGAGTCGAGGTCCATGACCACGACAGCTGGCACCGGAGCTGTCACAGCTTCAACCACCACTTGAGGCGGCACCGGAACAGGAGCAGAAGCTTCCGCCCTCACAGCTTCAGCTGCTGTGGCTGAGGGTGGAGCCTCACTCCTCTTCTTGGGAACGCTACAGATGATGGATGAAGAAACTTAAAAAAAAGTTATTACAACAAAACAACCGTCTGAGGTAATTATTAAAAATTACCTTGGGAGGCTTCCGCACCAGCTTGCGCGGAACCTCTTTCCCGGGCGTTCTGGGCTGACCATAGCTGCCGCCGGCGTGGAAGCTCCGGAAGGCTCCCCGGAACTCGTTGCAGCCACGGGCATTTCCCTAGTCGAGGCTCCCCTCGATCAGGAAGAACCTCTGGACCTAGAGGCCTCAACCGGCCCTGGTGCTGGAGTCGCATTCCCGGAGCTAGCACCTCGGGAGGACACCGCTGCGGGTACAGTCGTCGCGGTTGTAGAAGACCTCCTCCTCCGGGGAGAAGGAGCTGATGCAGAGGTTGTAGGCCTGATGGACCTTCTGTCGGCATGCTGCATTTTCCTAGTCCGGCTCAAAGGTTCGTCCGTTGGCTCCTTGCCCTTGCCGACGATTTTGATCCTTGGCTTCAGGGCAGGGTCGGAGCCACCTTCGGAAGCCTTAGGGATCACCACCCTGGAGGTCGATCTTCTCTCGACGACACCAAGGTCGTCAAGCACAGGCATCTTCCATCGGAGCTCCCTACTGAACTCTACTTCCACGTTCAGAGGGAGAAAAGCTGATGGCGGAGTCAAGTCGTCACCCGCGACGTCGATGCCATGCTGGAACTTCTTGGGATGAAACTCCAAGGTTGCCCCCACCATGTTGGACTTCAGCCCGGTCTCGACCCAGTCGTCGTCCATCACACTGTTGAGGGCCCAAGCGAGTTTTTCTCTCCTCTTCAGTGGTGCCCACCTGTTGACCAGGAAGTTGCAAAACACCGCCTGAGGGGTTAATCCTCCCTCCATGCACTGGCGGATCCTTGTTAGAGCACGGTTGAAAGCGTCGGCCAGCACCGGAGCTTCACTCCAGACTGCAGTGTCGATGTTGGGGAGGCCTTCGGGCAGCTCCAGCTTCTCGTGCTCCTCCACCCGGATGACTATCCAGTCCTTCTTCCAATCATCCCACTTTCCAGAGGGAAACGACCGGAGGTACTTGAATGGGCACTTCTTGCGCTTCACGATGTAGTAGAAGCCAAGGTACTCATTGCTCCTACCGGTGGTATGGACAGTGAAAAAGGTCCGGAAGAGTTCAATGCAGGGGGGATGCCCACCCACATCTCACAGAAGTGGACGAAGACGGACACAAGAAGAATGGAGTGGGGGCCAAGGTGGTACAGCTACAGACCATAAAAGTCTAGCAGCATCAAGAAAAAGGAGGAAAAAGGTGGGATCAACCCCACCATGGCGTATGAAGAGAAGTACACCATTTCGCCGGCGTGCTCCTTCTCAAACGGGAGCTCTCCCCCGGCGCGGACCAGGTGGTTGAAGAAGTCCGAGGACCATCCCGTGAGGGCCCGGACCTTCTTCAGGTCACCGTCGGTCTTCAAACGACTCTCGCGGAGACCCAACTACTCCATCGCAGCACAGCAAGGCAGGAGAGGAAGAGCAAGCACAAGTTGGGAGTTTGAGTGCAAGATCAGATGAGAGGCGTAAAGAACCCCAGACGGTGCGCGCCTTCCTTCTTAAGTAAGCCCTTGCAACGCTTGGAAGGAAACCGCAAGGAAGTCGAAGATACTACTCAAATATCCTACCCTGCCGATGACAAGAGGGCTCGGGACCACCCGGACGATCAAGTCGAGGTTCTTACCCAGGAGAACGGTTGTCATCATGAGGTGGGAAGCCCGAAGGCGGCGGCCTGACAAGGCATGCGGAACCGATATGATTTTCATATCGGGAACCGGCGACCTTCAATTGCGTGAGATCCGCACGCCAAAGATCTCATCTGTCGCACACGGGATATGCCACGTGGCGAAGATTTAACTCCAAACCATCGCCAACGGCACATCCGAAGACCTTTGAAGACTCAGTTCAAAAGTCGAAGGATGGACCCACCTCCGGCGGAATGACTCCACCCAAGGAGTCTTCCCCAGAGGTGGACCCAGGGGGCCACTGTTGGTACGCTGGGTACCATATACCCCTTGGGATTGCAAAGATCTCAAGGGAATGTCATCTACTTGATTTGAAGACCTTCGAAGGCCCACATGTCAGACATAACCGAACCCGCTTCTCCAACATAGTTAGTCCTAGGGTTGCCACGTGTACTACCAAACCGGAGCTACCGCCCACAAGGGGGAAGCTCCGGCCTATGTACCGAGATAGCACCCCCGGACCTAACCCCAGACCGAGGGAAGCTCCGGAACTGACACGTGTCACGTAGCTCTGGACCTATCTATTTCCCATAGTATGCTCCGGAGCTGCCATGTGTCCAACCGTCAGATCTTCAGCCTCTAACCTCCGAAAGACTCCATAATGGTCCGGATCTTCAAAGGGGAATCAAGGACTTCAAGACCCGATTAAGTGTCATTAATATCATATTAATGACACACGATCGGGCGACCTTAATTACCAGTAACAGTGCTGTCAAAGCCCACAACTCGGTCATTAAGGGCAATTAAATGTGTTGAATGTGTATCAATATCAGTAACCGCCAGGGCCACATGTCGGGCCAGGCTAACTTGTAACGGCCTGCCCTTGTACTATAAAAGGACAGGCCGATGATACATAGGACACGCGGGGAACACATAGACGCGACGCGCTCACTCTATACCCTGAACTCACTTTGAGCTCATACAACCAATACAACACCAACACATCTCGTGGAGTAGGGTATTACGCTCAGGCGGCCCGAGCCACGTAAATCTTCGTGTCTACTGTGTCATTTACACTTCACCTTCTTGAATTTCCACGCACCCACACTGAACCACAAACTCCTCTAACACTTTAGTAGTGTCGGGAGATCTGCCGGATCAAAACCACCGACAGATACATGTTCTGTACTGTAGAACAAGATAAGAAAAGCACGTATCAGAATAGTGGTGTCCGTGTTAATGCTTATAATGCTGCAGGCCAAGACAAAGAAATGTACTATGGTCAAATACAAAAGATCTGGGAGCTTGACATTCAAGGATTCAAGATTCCTCTTTTTCATTGCAACTGGGTTGATAGAATCAAAGGTGTTGTACAAGACAAGTACGATTTCACTAACATTGATCTTAACCGTCCAGGATATAAGTGGGAGCCTTTCGTGTTTGCAGAACACGTTGCTCAAGTGTTCTATGTTCCAGACACAACAAATAAAAGACTTAAGGTGGTTATACATGGAAAACAACGAATCGTCAGAGTCGAGAAAGCCATCGATGAGGAAGAGTTTGACCAATTTGATGAGATTCCTCCTTTTGTCACCTCGATGATCAAGCAAAGAATACCATCGGCCAACGAACTTCCTTACATGCAGAACGGTCACCATGAAAAAGTTAAGAATTTCAAAAAACCAAGACCGCAACATAAAGTACCAAATAGATTGTGTGTAAATATGTTCAAATATGTGAAAATATGGTCGATTGAGTGTAAAATGGACTTTCATTGAGTTGTGTGATATATGCTCAAATGTGTAAAAATATGCCATGTGCTCTGTTTCTTATGGAGAAGTACTGATGCCTTGTGTTCTGTTTCTTAAGAAAGCAGTACCAAAATGTAGCACTTGCTCCACCCTGAAAAATTGGGAAAGTTATGCGAGACGCGCCTCACAAGTTAATGTGCTCTGCCTAGAAAAGTGATGCGAGACGCGCCTCATGAAGATGCGTTTGCCAGGAAAGATAATGTGAGTTGCGTTTGAAAAAGCGCGTCTTCAATTTAGACCATTGCTCTGCGTACGAAAGTGATGCGAGACGCGCCTCATGAAGACGCGTCTGCCAGGAAAGATAATGTGAGACGTGTTTGCAAAAAGCGCGTCTCTAATTTAGACCCTTGATCTGCCTATGAAAGTGATGCAAGACGCACTTCATGAAGACGACCAGGCAAGATAATGTGAGAAGCATTTCCAAAAAGCTCGTCTCCGATTTAGACCCTTGCTTTTGTCCCACCTCGGTGCTCCAAGCGCGTTGCAACGAGCATATAAGGCTTTGCGTTGCAACGTTTACGTGAAGTTTCGCATGGACGGTCCCTGACAGAGACGGTCCACATATAACTTCTCTTTTGTTATTTAGTTTTGGCATAGTCCCACATTTCATCGACAACGAGGTCGGAGTGCTTCGAATTCTGTGTGAATGGCATTTCAGTAACGGACACACATTAATTCAAATGAAAAGAGATGCTCTTTCCGAAAGTGAGACACGCTTAGCGGCGGCTCTTCTGAGGCGTGTCTGCAATAGTTGCCCTTAGGTACTTTTACCTCTCTCGCACGCTCTCTTCGCAACACTTAGCACAACTTTTCACTTTTTGCGTGCGCTAAGCACTTCTCGCCTTAGAAACCGCCGTCGCATCTTCCCCTTCCCCGGAGCATGTCGTCGCGTCGATCCGCTTCCCCGGAGCTCGTCGCTGCCTTGACACTGCCCTAAGGTACTTTTAGCTCTTTTGCACGCTCTCTTCGCAACACTTAGCACAACTTTTTACTTTTCGCGCACGCTGATCACTTCTCGCCCTAGAAACCGCCGTCGTGTCGTCCCCTTCCCCGGAGCACGCCGTCGCATTGGTCTGCTTCTGCAGAGCTCGTCGCCGCCTTGACAGGTACTTTTAGCTCTTTTGCACGCTCACTTCGCAATACTTAGCGCGTTCTGATCACTTCTAGGCCTAGAAACCGCCGCTGCATCGTCCCCTTCCCCGGAGCACGCTGCCGCGTCGTCCCCTTCCCCGAAGAACACCGCCGCGTCGGTCTGCTTCCCTGGAGTTCGTCGCCACCTTGACACTGCCTTCTTGATCATTGTCGCGCTGCCGGCATCGACCCTCGACTCCCTGTCGACCATCTTGGCTCTGCCCTAATAAGGTTTGTTCGTGCTTTGGTTCGAGTCAAAGTCGCGCTTTGGTACAAATGCAATGAGAGAATTTGCTCCCTTATGTGACCGTTTGTGCGAAAGTGACTGAAATTTGATAATGTTTGATAGGATTTCAATATTTTTTGTGAATTTGAAGATGTCTCAGTTAGAGCATCAGCAGCATATTGAAGAGGAGGCCCAGCAGCAGACACATGAAAAGGATGCATATGCCTCTGGTAACACAAGAAAGAAAAGGTCGCGGACGACGTGGCCGACAGACGTTGTGACTGTTGATGAGTCCAATGGTGAAGGCGTACATCTGGACCATGATGTGAATACAAGACTGTCCAAAATTTGTGGTCTAGCTGCTCGAGAAAGGGTGTCGCTAGACCTGGAGAGATTCGATCGCTTGACCAAAAATCAAAAGGATGAACTCTTCGAATGCTCTATCCAACCATATGTTCAATATCCCGAACATATGAAACAGAAGGGGAAGAAGCTAGCTATGAAGATGGTCTCTCATGCATGGAGGACCTACAAAACTAAGCTTCGCGAGTTTGTGAAGAATCGTGAAACCCCCTTCCATAAGTATCCACATGTGTCAAAAGAGGACTAGATGAGATTTGTTGAAATGTGCGAATCACAGGAATTTGCCAAGAGGAGCGAGAATATGAAGTGGCTCCCATCGCAGAACGAGCTTGACCACCACCTCGACAACATCGGTTATGCTGGTAAAAAAGGATTTGGGAAGAACAGGATTCAACATTGGCCAAACTAGGTTATCAGAATCCATACGACAGTTTTAGTGGACGGCTGAAACCATTTATGCGTGCTCGTTCACAACTGTCTGACTTAGGCAACATCATCTTCTACAACTCGAGCACTTCAAACGTCACTCAAAGAGCCTGGAACCTAAGCAGCGAAGAGAAAAATGGTGAGAGAGAAAATGATGCCCTAACCAAGGCCCTAAAAAGACCGGAACAACGAGGCCGTGTTTGTGGTGTTTCCAGTAAGCTGACGTGGAGGGAGGGTTTTTCGGAACACAACTACTTATCGGAAGCGGAAAACGGCCTCGAAATCACAAGTTGACGTCGAGGAGCTGAAAACACAGCTAAGAAGGGAGCTCCTAGGAGACGTTAAGCAAATGCTGGAGGGAGCAGGTATACCAATCCCTAACGCGTTATTCAACGACGACGAGCGTAGGAGAATGTTTGCTTCTACAGCAGCTGGGGGTGGACAACCACAGAGGGATCTTCAGGCACCAGCGTCTGGACCTTCAATTGAGCCGGACACGATAGACAACTTGGCTCAGCCAACAACATGCAACCTTATGCTAATGGTCGGAGGAATCGCTCAAATGGAGGTCTAGAGAGGGCTAGTGTGTCCCGATCGGACCATGCTTGACAACATTCAGGTGACCCAACATCATATGCTGTGTTCAAAGTGGACATGGTGCATGAAAATACAAAAAACCTGGAGCTTGAAGTGCCACCAGACAATACAACGCTGACTATGCGGGATGCATTTACTATAAGGGTTCAGTGGAGATGGAGCCTTATTGTTGTTGACCCAGCAACAGTTTCCGCGTCGATCGCTTCAATGTCTCCTGAGGCACGTCTGCTTCTTCATCCAAATCTGAAGTAATGGAGCTTGAAAGTGCATCTAGGCATCCCTTGTGGGTTTTGGTTGATTTATGACAAACAAATGAGATCCTAAACAAATTGTTGAGATGAGCGCAGGTTTTAATGCAGCTATGAAGAAAGTGCAAAAACAAAGGGGAATGAGGATCTATATGGAAAAGAGCTTAGAGCTGAATGGATTAGATCATTGTGTATGGAGTGTGTTGGAGAAACACACCCCAAGAGCTCAAGCACAAGAAAACTCATTCACTGCACAAATTTACACAGGACCGGACTAGTCCGATATACCCCGGACTAGTCCGATAATCCCTTTGTTCAAAATTGGACAAGTCCCCCCAGTGCGGACTTGTCTGCATAGTCCATGTTTACACAGATCGGACTAGTCTGATATCACCACAGACTAGTCTGATATCTTTCTGACTAAGATCGGACTAGTCCTCCCCAATGCGGACTAGTCCTCAACACTTCACAACTTTGCATGACATCGGAGAAGTCCGCTAATATCCGGACTCGTCCAATAACCTCTCTGACTAAAATCGGACAAGTCCTCCAAGTGTGGACTTGTCTTCAATTCACTAAGCGGTTCACCACATGCGGACTAGTCTGATAATGACCGGACTAGTCCCAACTTTTCCAGAGCCTAAATCGGACTAGTCCGTCCTAAGCCGGACAAGTCCGATCTTCCTGAGAACTTAGGATTTCCTACACGCCACACACCGGACTAGTCTGAACTCCACTACAGACTAGTCCGGACCCTCGAAACCCTAACGGTAACTTTAGGAAACACCCTATAAATAGATGTGCACGGCCCTACTTTCAACTCTCTCGACTCCCTGCGCCGTCACACCCTCCAATAGCTTAGAAAACCCATCTCTCCACGCAATCCAACGCAAGAAAGATCAAATCCTTGAGGATTCACTTTGGATCAAAGAAGAGACATGATTCCACACATTTTAACTCTTGGGTTTGATTCTCTAACACACTCCTGTTGTTTCATTGTTGATCTTAAGAGTGTGTTCTTGTTGGTGTTTGATTTGTAATCTTGGAGAGCCCTCAACTTGTGAGAAGGCCCCTTGAACTTGGTGATTTACCCTTGTGATAGTGAAAGAGAATTGGCCTTCGTGGCGATTCGATGAGGTTAGGGTCAGTGAAGACTCGGTCCTTTCGTGGGCTCCTCAACATGTACATAGGTTGCTTTTGTGGGAACCGAGCCACGGGATAAAATCTTGTGTCAAACTTGTTCTTTAGTTTTCCATATCATATTCTAGGGTTTACTTGATCTTGTCCATTTTACGTTAAAACATTGAAATTGAAGTTAGTTTGTGTTATACTTAATTTCATTGACTCAATACTTTCAAGTTACATACTATATTCTGCGGCGTAGAGTGCTTGTATTGAAATCATTGATCTAACTTGATCAATCTAGTCTGCACGCACCGGTCTAGTACGCACTCTACCGGGCTAGTCCGATTTCCTGGTATTTGATCAAGTTGCTAAGTGTTGCAGGTTCCGACTAAAAAACAAAAAGGCCTATTCACCCCATCTCTATGCCATATTCAATTGGTATTAGAGCAGGACTCTTTGCAAAAGACTAATCGCTTGAAGAGAACATGTCGGACATGAAGGATGTGCACAAGAGTCTCAACCAAGAGAAGGTTGAAGATGAAAAAGCTCAAAAATTGGAGAAGCTCCTCGACGTCATTCATGACTTCGAGGATGACGATGAGGAGACGCTTGAACTCAAGGCGCTCCTAAGGAAGAAAGCCCTCTCCAAAGGGAAAGTGAAGATCGAGGACAAGAAGAAGGGGAGTAGTCACACCGACTACTCCCGATATCCTTTCAACTACGATCGTTTAAGTTCTAACAATAGCCATTATTTTTCTATTCCTTTAGGAAAAGCCCCACACTTTGATGGCAATGATTACTCAATGTGGAGGCAAAACATGAAAATGCACATAATCTCGCTCAATCCCAGCTTGTGGCATATTGTGTGTACAGGAATAGATATCCCAGACGACGATGAAGAGCTTACACCAAGCCAAGAGCAAGCAGTTCATCAGAATGCTCCAACTGCAGCAGTCATCAGATCTTCACTAAGTCGGGACGAGTTCACCAAGGTGGATGGACTCGAGATTGCAAAGGAAATCTGGGACACATTGCGAACTGCACATGAAGGCGATCATCATGTGCGAGAGACGAAGATCAAAATGATTGAAGGCGAATTGGGAAGATTCGCCATAGAAGAAGATGAGTCGCCACAGAACATGTACAACCGGTTAAAGACTCTCATCAACAAGGTTAGAGCATACGGAAGTAAGAAGTGGAATGATCATGAGGTAGTGAAGCTCATCCTTAGAGCTTTCATGCCTCGCAATGTTACCCTATGCTCAATGATTAGAGAGAGTCCCGGGTACAAGAAAATGACCCCGGATGAATTGCTTGCAAAGATCATCAATTTAGAAATGATGGAGAAGCAAGCTAAACATGTCAAGGAAATTTCCAACCTCACCCCAGCAAAGAAGAAAGGGGTAGCCTTGAAGTCCACTTGCAAGCCCTTGTCAAAAGAAGCTCGAGAAGCTGAACAAGAAGAGCACAACGATGACGAGAGCAGCGATATTGATGATGATGACATGATCCTCTTTATGAAGAGATTCAAGAAAATGATGAAGAGAAGACAAGGGACCAAATCAAGTGAAGGAAAACACAAAGAAAAATCAAGACCGAAGCTGAGGCAAGCATGCTATAACTGTGGTGAATATGACCACTTTATAGTTGATTGCCCGTATGAAGAAAACAAGAAGAAGACCAAGGAAACAAAGCCTCAACCAAAAAAAATTCTTCAAGAAGAAGAAGCAAGCTAGACAAGCACCTAGGAAAGGAGTGGGACTCAAATGATGAGTCCTCATCCGAAGAGGAAGAGGAGATGGCTAGCATAGCCATCGAGAAGACAACTAAGAAGTCCACCCTCTTCCCAACTCTCGGCGCATGGAAGGGCAACGACACTTGCCTCATGGCAAAGGAAGGTAAACGCAAGGTAACAACGAAATCTACCTCTTCGCGTTGTTTTGATAGTGATAGTGAAGACTATAGTGATGATGAGGATATGCTAGTTGGCTTAGACAAGAAAACCGCTGCTAAAATGAAATTCTTGATGGATAAGCTTGTTGATAGGGAGGGGCTGATTGATCATCAAGATGATATGATCATCCTGCAAAAGGAGGAGTATCTCAAGATCAATGTGCTCCTTGAACTTGAAAATTAGTGAAGCAAATCACTTGAACTTGAGTTAGCTTCAAGCAAGGAAGCTTGTTTTAAGGTAAGCGACTCAAATGCAATCATCAAGGAAGAATTTGTTAACTTAACCAAAGTTAACAAGATCCTTGAAGTGCAAGTTGAGTCACTCAAACAAAGTGACCCTTCATCCTCTTCATGCTCACCTTCTCAACCCCTTAAAACTGAAACTACTTCTACTTGTACATGTGGTAAAATTGAAACTAGCTTGAAAGACAAGTCAACCTCTACCAAGGACAAGCATCCTTCCCAAAGTGGCATATTTGACAAGGAGAAGGTCAAATATGCACGTAGTGCATACTTGGCCACAATACCTCCTAATGTCAAATATGGCATTGGGTATTCCTATGGCGAAAACCAAAATGCTAGAAACCATAAGATTAACAAGGAGTGCATTGCCTTTGTGAGGGGAAACTCCTCTCAAGCTAGAAATACTAATGATGTTAATAAGTCCAAGATAGTTAACACATATGAACCGGACTAGTCCGGTCCCTGTTCAGACAAGTCCGGTTTCTCAGACTAGTTCTATTCATGAACAACAACAACTGTTATTTGGAACTTTCGATGCATCATATATTCTTATGAAAAGTTTTGGTAAAGTTTATGCTCATTATGTTGGGCCACACCATGGGAACACCAAGTATCATGTGTGGGTGCCCAAATCTCTTGTAACTAACCTCAAAGGACACAAGCAAGCTTGGGTACCTAAAACTAAGGCATGATTTGATTTTACATGCCTGTTCCTCCGGTGGATCGAAATGGGTGCTAGACAGTGGATGCACCAACCATATGATCGGAGAAAGAATGATGTTAATTGAGTATAAAGAAAATGAGGATCCAAGCGAGGCCATCTATTTTGGAGACAATAGTCAAGGAAGGGTGCTCGGTATGGGTAAAATTGCAGTATCATCTCAACATACTCTTTCTCACATTTTACATGTAGATTCCTTAGATTATAACCTGCTGTCCATATCTCAATTATGTGAAAAAGGTTATATTGCTTGTTTACTAATGAGGGTGTGACTGTCTCTAGAAGGTGTGATGACTCAGTTGCATTCAAGGGTATGTTGAAGGGAACATTTTATCTTGTTGACTTCAACAAAGATAAAGCCGAACTTGACACATACTTGATTGCAAAGACCAACATGGGTTGGCTGTGGCATAGACGGCTAGCACATGTTGGTATGAGGAATCTTCAAAAACTCCTTAAGGGCGATCACATCTGAGGTTTGAAGGATGTTTTTTTTTTGAGGAAGACAGGCCTTGTTGCGCGTGCCAAGCCGGGAAGCAAGTAGGAGCACCTCATCCCGCGAAGAACGTCATAACTACAACAAGACCGCCCGAGCTACTTCACATGGTCCTATTCGGTCCAATTGCTTACATAAGCATCCGCGGTAACAAATATGGCTTAGTAATTGTTGATGACTTTTCGCTCTCCACTTGGGTTTTCTTTTTGCATGATAAGACAGAAACTCAAGGAACCCTCAAGAAGTTCTTAAAGCGTGCCCAGAATGAGTTCTCATTGAAGATCAAGAACATACAAAGTGACAACGGCACGAAGTTCAAGAACACCAAAGTTGAGGAGCACCTAGACGAAGAGGGCATCAAACATGAATCTTCAGCACCTTATTCCCCTCAACAAAACGGAGTTGCCGAAAGGAATAACCTATCCCCCATAGAGATGGCGAGAACAATGCTCGATGAATACAAGACCTCGGATCGATTTTGGGCGGAAGCGATTAACACCGCTTGCCACGTCATAAACCGACTCTATCTTCAACGACTACTCAAGAAGACATCATATGAACTACTCACTGGTAACAAGCCTAATATTTCATATTTTTGAGTTTCGGTTCTAAGTGCTATATTTTAAACAAGAAGCCTAGGACTTCAAAGTTCGCTTCAAAATCCGATGAAGGTTTCTTTCTTGGTTATGATTCAAACTCTTACGCCTATCATGTCTTCAACAAGACATCCGGACTTGTTGAAGTAGCACGTGATGTAGTATTCGATGACACTAATGGCTCTCAGGAAGAGCAAGTTGATCCATGTGTGCTAGATAGAGAAGAAGCTCCATATCAAGCATTGAGAATAATGGCGTTGGGTGACGTTCGACCAAAAGTGCCACCTCCAGATGCAAATGAAGAAGATGAACCACAAGTTGCGGTAAATGATCATGGGGGAGCTTCCACACAAGGTCAACATCAATAAGACAAAGATGATCAACAAGTCAATGAGGGAAACCATCTAGGGGGAGAAAAAGATGACCATGAAGATTCAACACCTCAAGTGCAACATCCAAGAGTACACCAATGCGTCCAAAGAGATCATCCCATCGACAACATAATCGGGGACATCCAAAAGGGAGTAACGACTAGATCTCACATAGCTAATTTCTGTGAACACTACTCCTTTGTATCCATTTTGGAACCACGCGGGATTGAGGATGCATTGAAGGATCCGGATTAGGTGGTGTCAATGCAAGAATAACTTAACAACTTCAAATGGAAAAAAGTGTGGGAACTCGTTGAAAGACCCAAGTTCAACATCGTCGGCACCAAATGGGTCTTCTGCAACAAACAAGATGAACACAGGGTGGTGACAAGGAACAAGGCGCGACTTGTGGCCAAAGGGTATTCACAAGTCGAAGGTTTGGATTTTGATGAAACCTTTGCTCTCGTAGCTAGGCTTGAATCTATTAGAATATTACTTGCATATGCTACTGTCGGTACCCTGGGTACCATGTACCCCTTGGGATTGCAAAGATCTCAAGGGAATGTCATCTACTTGATTTGAAGACCTTCGGAGGCCCATATGTCAAACATAACCGGACCCGCTTCCCCAACATGGTTAGTCCCAGGGTCGCCACGTGTACTATCAAACCGGAGCTACCGCCCACAAGGGGGGAAGCACCGGGCTATGTACCATAGCGGCACCCCCGGACCTAACCCTAGACCGAGGGAAGCTCCAGAACTGACACGTGTTAGGTGGCACCGGACCTATCTGTTCCCCACAGTATGCTCATGAGCTGCCACGTGTCCAGCCGTCGGATCTTCAGCCTCTAACCTCCGGAAGACTCCACAACGACTCCGGATCTTCAAAGGGGAGTCAAGGACTTTAAGACCCGATTAAGTGTCATTAATACTATATTAATGACACACGATCGGACGAACTTAATTACCAGTAACGGTGCTGTCAAAGCCCGTAACTCGGTTATTAAGGGTAATTAAGCGCATCAAATGTGTATCAATATTAGTAACCTTCGGGGCCAAATGTCAGGCCAGGCTAACTTGTAACGGCCTGCCCTTGTACTATAAAAGGACAGGCCGATGATACATAGAGGAGGACTCGACGCGCTCACTCTACACTCTCAACTTACGTTGAGCTCATACATCCAATACAACACCAACACACCCCGTGGAGTAGGGTATTACGCTCAGGCGGCCCGAACCACGTAAATCTTCGTGTCTCCTGTGTCATTTAACACTTCACCTTCTTGAATCTCCGCGCGCCCACATCAAACTTCAAACTCTGCAAACACCTTAGTAGTGTCGGGAGATCTGCCGGATCAAAACCACCGACAGTTGGCGCGCCAGGTAGGGGGCGCCTGAGATTTCAAGAATGGTGAACTCAGCCACTGGATCATCCAATGGTTATCCCGCTGTTCAAGCTGTTGGGGGCAATCCCTCCAATATGCAGCCACCAGCAGGAATCACGGTTCCAACAGTAGTCACACTTCCACCACCGTCGCCTCCACCAGCAAATCAAGCTGGGCAACGCGATGGTGCACCGGCGTCAATCACTGCGTCGGCGAATCATGACAACCCGGAACACGTGCTCTCCTTCAGCGCCCACCACCTCCGGATGCATCCCGGGATGCACTGGAGCAGTGGAGGGCCAATGTGGAACACTTGGTTGGAGCAACAGCCGACCGCATCAGCAACCAGGGTCCTCCTCCTTCAGGACGGGCCCCGTCGCAGTGACGGACCTTGTCTGGCAGACTAGGTCCGCACGTTTCAAACAGCAGGAGACGTGCTACGTCACAGCAGGTGACGTCGTTGCCCTCCAGGGCACGACACACTCACACGGTATCAAGGCTTTCAACTCATGACCTCCGGGCGGAGCTTGATCGCCGATACCGCCAACAAGACGGTCGAGTCCATATTGAGCGTGCTCGTGAAAGACGAGAAGCTCAGGACATTCCTGCTCCTGAACGAGTAGGAGGAGGCTGTTTAGCCCTGGCCATGCATCTGCGTATGGTCAGGTGGTCATAGAAATTCTGGCCTCACCTGCCGGAGAAGTTTGACGGGACCGTTAATCCCGTCAAATTTCTTCAGATTTACTCCACTGCTATCCTGGCAGCTGGAGGAAATGAGGCCGTAATGGTCAATTATTTTCCAGTGGCTTTAACTAGGACCGCCCGGTCCTGGTTTATGAGCCTTCCACCCAACTCCATCAACAGTTGGGAGGAGTTGTGCCGGCAGTTCATCGCCAACTTCAGGAGTTCATACACCCGACCAGGCACCGAACTGGACCTTTTTGCAGTCGTGCAAAAAGGAGGAGAATCTTGCGATCATTCATCCAGAGATTCTCTCAGTTACGAAACACTATCCCTTCTATCTCTAGCGCCTCTGTCATTGTGGCATTTAGACAGGGTGTGCGGGATAAGAAGATCCTGGAGAAACTGGCGATCAAGGAGATTACAAGTGTCACGGAACTCTTCAGCTTGGCTGACAAATGTGCCAGAGCTACGGAGGGCCGTGAAATGCACTCCAAACCACCTCCTGAGGATCACAAGAAATCCTCCAAAGGAGAAGCCACTACCATCGGGGGTGGAAAGAAGAAGAAAAAGACCAACGGCAAGAAGAAGCCGTCGGTCGGTGCATCTAATGCTGTAGCTGCTGCAGCTCCGGGTGGCCGGGGGCCATGCCCCGAGAAGCAACCTCGACCATCTTCTGAAGACGGTGGCAAACCCAAGGTGTGGTGTCCAATTCACAAAACGTACAACCACAGTTTGGAAGACTGCCGGGAGGTCCAAAACCTTGTCGAGCGCTACAACAAGCGCCGGGAAGAAGTTCCTTTTCGACAGAGGGAAGGAAAACAAAAAGTTGACGAAGCTCTGGCTGAAGAGGAGTTAGGTTTTCAGGATCCTAAAAAGGTCCTGAAGGCCGTTTACACCTCCGTTGATGACGATTCTGACGTCTCTAACAACGAGCGTCGGAAAACCATGAACACCATTTTTGGTGGATCATGGGACATCACCTCCCGCCGCATCCTCAAGACAATGCATCGAGACATGGCTGCTGTAGCTCCTACAGCCAGGGCAGAGCCTCATCGGAAGTGGATGGACACAACCATCACTTTTGATGCTTCGGACTGCCCTCGAAGCATGGTTGGAGCAGGCCAGTTACCTTTGATGGTATCTCCTACCATCAATAACATCCAGCTCCACCATGTTATGGTAGACGGAGGTTCGGGGCTCAACCTCATAAGCTTCGAAGCTTTTACCAAGCTTCAGCTCCGATCTTCGGATCTTCACCCCTCCCGACCTTTCTCCGGAGTAGGTCCGAGAGCCATTACCCCACTCGGTGCTATTACCCTCCCCGTTACCTTCGGGACCCGGGAGAAGTATCGCACCGAGAAGTTGGTCTTTGACGTTGCTCAGGTCAACTTACCTTCAATGCCATCTTGGGTAGGCCTGCCTTGTACAAATTCATGGCAGCTGCTCATTATGGTTACTTGGTGTTAAAGATGCCAACACCAGTAGGCGTTCTCCGGATCCGCGGAGATCGCACTACCGGAGTAACTGCTCTGGAAGAACTCCATGCGCTTACTACGGCGCAAGAGGAGGACTCCAGACAGGAGCAAGCTCCAAAACCCCCGAGCATTCGTCAGCGAGGCTCGACTTCTGCACCTTGTGTGCAGCCAAGCGGCGACACCGACATTCCCGTCAAAGTCGTCCAAATCGGTTCTGATGCTGCTCAGACCACCCGTATATCGGAAGGATTGAACGACAAATAGGAACTCGCGCTCATCGCTTTCCTTCGGGCTAATGTCGACGTGTTTGCCTGGAAACCGTCACAAATGCCTGGGATCCCCAGGGAAGTGATTGAGCACAATCTGAAGATCAACCCCGATGCCCGGCCCGTGCATCAGAAGCCTCGGAAGCAATCCGTGGAGCGACAGAACTTCATTCGACAAGAAGTGAAGAAGTTGCTCGAAGCTGGATTCATCCGAGAAGTCTTCCATCCAAAATGGCTGGCAAACCCAGTCGTGGTGCCCAAGGCCGACGGGAAGCTTCGGATGTGTATCGACTATACAACACTAAATAAGGCATGTCCAAAAGATCCATTCCCACTACCTAGAATAGATCAGATAGTGGATTCCACCTCCGGGTGTGAATTACTGTGTTTCCTAGACGCATATTCTGGGTATCATCAAATCAGAATGTCTAGGGAAGATGAAGAGCATACCTCTTTCATCACAGTTGATGGATTGTACTGTTATACAGCCATGCCATTTGGTCTCAAGAATGCAGCTTCAACCTTTGTACGAGCTATGTACAAAACCTATGAAGAACTCATTAGAGACATAGTGGAAGTGTACGTCGATGACATCGTGGTCAAGGTCAAGAACAAGGAGTCACTCCTTGACACTTTGCAGGCTGTCTTCGATAAGCTGCGAGTCACCCGCACAAAGCTAAACCCAGACAAGTGTGTCTTCGAGGTTAGCTCCGTAAAACTTCTTGGTTTCCTGGTAAGTCACAGGGGCATAGAAGCTAATCCGGCGAAGATCAAAGCCATTGAAGACATGCGGCCACTAGCTCGCATCAAAGATGTCCAAAAGCTGACTAGATGTCTAGCAGCCCTCAGCTGGTTCATTTCAAGACTAGCGGAACGGGCACTTCCCTTCTTCAAGTTATTGAGGAAGTCTGGACCATTCCAATGGTCTGAAGAAGCAGAAAAGGCGTTCCAGGAGCTAAAACAGCTCCTCACCACCCTACCAACTCTGGTAGATCCGAACCCTGGTGAGCCTTTGCTGCTTTACATTTCAGCAACTGATGAAGTCGTCAGTATGGTCCTGGTTGCAGAGACACCAGAACCATCCCATGTTCAGGAATCCAGACCCCTCCGGGAGGGTCTCGAGGTTCCTGAAAGCGAGTCTGGGTCCCAGTTCCCAGACTTGATTCCACAAGAAGTTACTTCAAAAGATACAGACCCCTCCGGGAGGGTCCAGGTCGCTTCTGATGAAGCTCTGGGTCCCTCCAGCCAGGACCTAGAGGTCCCCGAAGAAGGTCCGGATCCCTCAGGGACGATCCGGATCAATGAAGAGGAAGCTCCGGGCCCCTCCAGGAGGGTCCGGACCATCCAGCGCCCAGTGTACTTTATCAGTGAAGTACTTCATGACGCCAAGACTCGATACCTAGAGGTGCATAAGTTGCTCTATGCAGTTCTTATTGCCTCCAGGAAGCTTTGCCATTACTTCCAAGCTCACAAGATCTCAGTGGTGACTTCTTACCCACTTCGAGCAATCTTGCATAATCCCAATTCAACTGGGAATATTGCAAAGTGGGCAGCAGAATTGGCCGAATTCGATCTCAAATTCATTTCAAGGCAAGCAATCAAGAGTCAAGCATTGGCAGATTTCGTGGCGGAATGGACTCCCTCTCCATCGAACCCTGGGGGCCCCAGTGAGCAGAAGCCGAAACTCAAGGCTCCGGTCTTCACCGAACCTCACTGGACCCTCTACTTCGACGGCTCCATGCAAAAGCAGGGGGCCGGAGCTGGAATCCTTCTCCTCGCACCAACCAGGGAGAAGGTAAAATACATGGTACACCTTGACTTCAAGGCGACCAACAACATGGCGGAGTATGAAGCACTCATCTACGAACTAAAGGTGGCACTGTCATACGGTGTCAAGCAGTTGCTGGTCAAGGGGGATTCACATCTCATCATTAAACAAGTGAAGGGTGAATGCTCCTGCAATAATCCCCAGCTAGCTGCTTATCTCCTTGAAGTCCAGAGGCTTCAGAAGGACTTCGAAGTCCTAGACCTCCACCATGTCCAGCATGCCCACAATGCTGAAGCTGATGAACTCTCGACGAAAGCGTCAACCGGAGCTCCGGCTCCTGACGGAACCTTTGTCTGGAGGTTGTCAAAACCCACAGCTCAGCCTACCAAATTGAGCGAAGGGGGCGAGATCAGCATCCCGAAGCTGACGGTCCCGATGGCCCTGTTACCATGGCAGCCATCAAGGGTCGTAGGTGCTGCCGGAAGCTCTGAGCAACCCAGCACGCAAGACTCAAATGCTCAAGTTAGCTCCGATGCATGGATCTCGGAGATCCGAAGCTACTTGAAAGACAACATCCTTCCTGACGATGATGTATCCGTTGACCGGATTGTCAGATTGGCTAAAAGATACACGTTGGTAGAAGGGGATCTCTACCGGCGCGGTGCCAACGGCATCCTAATGCGGTGTGCATCACAAGGGAAGAAGGTTGCGACCTCCTCGCAGAAATCCATGGAGGCGAGTGTGGGAACCACGCGTCTTCCCGCACGCTGGTCGGTAAAGCCTTCCAACATGGCTTCTACTGGCCTACAACACTCCAGGATGCAACTGAGCTGGTGAAGAAATGCAAAGCATGTCAATTTCATGCAAAGCAAATTCACACACCGGCTCAGCCTCTACAAATGATACCTCCTACATGGCCCTTCGCTGTGTGGGGGATGGACATCTTGGGACCTTTCCCAAGAGCCTTCGGAGGTTACAAGTTCTTGTACGTCGCCATTGATAAGTTCACCAAGTGACCGGAAGCAACTCTAGTTGTGACAATCAACAAGCAGTCTGCTATCAACTTTTTGCAGTCCATTGTATGCAGATTTGGAGTCCCAAACAAAATCATCACTGATAATTGGACCCAATTCACAAGCTCTGCATTTCAAGGATATTGCAAAGACCTCGGCATTCATGTTTGCTACGCCTCCGTAGCTCACCCGGCAAGTAATGGCCGGGCCGAGAGAGCAAATGCTGAAATCCTTAAAGGACTCAAAACGCACACCTATGAGCGCTTAAAAAAACATGGAGTCAACTGGATTGAAGAGTTTCCGCCCACTCTATGGGCCAACAGGACAACTCCAAACCGGTCAACTGGAGAGACACCCTTCTTCCTGGTGTACGGAGCTGAAGCAATCCTTCCTCCGGAGATCACCTTGGGGTTACTCCGGGTCCGGACCTCCGACGAAGCCACGCAGGACCAGCTCCGGCGTGAAGACCTAGACCTCCTTGAGGAGGGAAGGTGCCAAGCAGCTGTTCGGAATGCCCGATACCGCCAAGCCCTTCGGCGCTATCATCAGCGGCATGTACACAACCCACAGCTCGAGGAAGGCGATCTGGTGCTACGGAGAATACAATCCAGAGAACGGTTAAACAAACTCTCCCCCAGCTAGGAGGGACCGTTCCGAGTGTTTAAAGTATCCCGTCCCGGAAGCGTTCGCTTGGCTACCGAGGTTGGGACACCACTCCCAAATCCTTGGAACATTGAGCACCTCCGTAAGTTCTACACTTAATATCACGGAGGTGAGTCTGTAGTAACTTGAGGTGTATGTTATAGAGTCATTGTACAGAGTCGGGTAGTTCCTCCGGGAGAATAGCCGGACCTTTCTCGGAAGGTTCGCGAAGTTCATGCAACACATGTCATAGTCCCAGGACTAAAAGTGTGGCTAGCTACCTTGGGTCAAATGAGAAATTAAACACGCTTAGCCTAGTTCCATACCCTAAGAGTGTACTTGTTTCCCCTGCACCCCGGACCTATAATGAAAGACATGTTCATGTGAAACAGACTCCATGTGCATTTATTTTGTACAGGCTTAACATTTTTTATTTTTCTCTTTCTTGTCTATAACAAAGTTGTGCAATTCTTAAGAAATTTTAGTTCGACCAGTTTGTGTACAATTCGAGTTGTATTGTCGATTCTTTTAGATTCAAATATTGTTCATGGCCCACTCGCCTGAATGTCGCCAAGCCAATCTAGGGTCGGAGTGTGCTATCGACTTAGCCTGGTCAAGCACCCTAAGTACGCCACTCTACCTACACCCCGGCAGGCCGAAGTAAGGCGGGTCCAAGTACAACTGAATCTGAAGGAAAGAAGGCAATGCATTCGATTGTATTCAGAATTATGTTTGACCTAAAACTTTCTTGGGAATTGTAAGCCGCAACGAAGTTATAGGCAAGGAACGAATTTTACTATTTTTCTTGGCTTCAGTGTGCAGGAAAAATAAAAAATCCACATTGATGGAGAAAAGCCGGAGCTAACAAAGCTCTGACTCCCCCTAGGTGGCTTAAAATCGATGTTAAACATTGAAAACGAGCATCACCAGAGCAACCAAGCTCTGGTAAAGCTAGGGGGGCCAGCCGTCGACGCAAAATAAAAGATGGTGAGAAGACCCCACAAGCGGAGTCACAAAAATTTGGATTTCATTCATCTGGAGACAAGGTATTACAAAATTGGAGAAGAAAAAGTGAGAATACAAGTGGGAGCTACAGAGATGGTCCTAGACCCTATGGAAGAACTGGGCGACCTTCTGAGCAACCTCCGACACGTTAGCTCGGGTGGCCTCACCTTCTCCTTCGACGGGACCTTCAAGCACCAGGTCCAGAGGGAATTGGGGATCCCGGATGGTGTAGCACGTCAGCACATACTCTGCGACATTCTTCGCCAGGGATTGCCCCTCAACCTCCAACTGGTCCGCGATGACGTCGCCCACCTTGGAGAGTTTGCTACCCGTTGAGCTCAACGCTTGCAACGCCAGGTCCGGCTCCGGCTCCGGATCATCCGGACGCACGGGACTGAAGCCCATTGGTGTCAGCGCGTCGTTGGCTTTGCTCAGGAACTCCCAAACTTGTAGGGAGTCCACAGTCCCAAGCCCTTTAGTTCCTCCAAGGATCTTTTGGCTGCCGCTAGTTCAGAATTCTCGCGAGCAAGGCGCTCAACTTCTTTGGCATTTTGCTGAATCTTTTCAGCAACCTGCTTCTCAAGTTTTCCGAGCTCCTCCTCCCGGAGGTAGATCTTGTTCCGGCGGTCGACCAGGTCCTTCTCCCGGGCCCTAACTTTCTTCTCCCTAGCAGCGAGGGCACACTCTTGTTGGTAGAGTTCCTGCCCTCGCACACAGGCCTTCTCCTCCTCCTCAAGGCAATGCTCCTCCAACTTCTTGGTGCGTTCCTCGAGACCCTTGTCAACCAGAGCCACCTTTTCGGTGAGCTCCTCCTCCCTCCTCAAGACGTCATCCTGCAGCTCTAGGAGTTTTTGCTCTTCATCTTCGAGCCTCTTCTCCCTCTCCTCAAGTGCCTCCCGGCGCTTGATGAGAGTAGTGTTAATGGCTTCAAGCCTTTCTTGGCGTTCATCAGCCTCACTATTAGATGCCTTGGTCTGCTCATAAATGGCTCCGGATTGAGCGTCGAGGGCGCGAGTCAAGCTCTTCCTGTCATCCAATAATTTGCCCCAGTATTCCAGGCGGACCTTCTCCTGCTTGATCCATTCTTTGTCATCTGCCAGCGTCGACTGCGCCAGCTTGGTCTCGAAGTAGAGCCGGTTATGCCACTGCCTAAGGGTTTGGCGCTCCTCTTCAAGAGCCTTGCTGTCGCGGTAGAACGCCAGCTGGACTTGACGCAGGCTCGAGCAAGTGTTGTCAATAGACAACGACAGGGGAATAGGTTCCGGACCTGTTGGGGTCTCCTCCGCTGGTTCCAGCGGGTTCTCGCTTATAAAAATTGGGTCCCACTCCACAAGAGTGGTCCCCTGAGCCTCCACGGCACTAGGGCCGTCCTTCGAGATAGCCTCAGTTGCCACCGAGGAGGGTCCCGCGGAAGAAGTTCTGAGCTCTGGAAGAGGTTCTGAAGGCCCTGCTGCCAGGTCTTCATTTGCCCCCTCAGGCAGGGGGCCAGCGACTTCATTTGGGTACTCCGGCTTAGCAGCAGGCACCTCCGCCGACAACACTTCCGGAGCGGGGGCTACTTCCGGCTCCGGCCTGGGCCCCTCCTCCGCTGATGGCTCGGATGTTGGCATCTCGACCACCATGGGTTCGAGTGCTGATGCCTTCGCAATAACCGGCCCTGAGGCCGGAGCTCCAACCTCAACCGGCTCGGGCGCCGGAAGGTCTTCAACTACAACCGGCTCTGAGGCCGGAGCTTCGGAGGTAGCCGGCTCAACCGCCAAAACTTCCTCCACATCCGACTCACTTGCCGGGACTTCAATAACCTCCAGCTCAACCGCCGGGGCTTCGACAATTTCAGGCTCTAGGGCCGGAATTACTGCTTCCTCTGGCTCAACGGCCAAAGCTTCCATCATCTCAGCATCAAGACCCGGGGCTTCAACCTCCGGGGCAAGTGCCGCTGGCGCATCTTCTCTCATGTGGTCCGGCGCTACCACGGGAGTCTCAGGGGATGAGTCAAGGTCCATGACCACAACAGCTGGCGCCAGAGCTGCCGCAGCTTCAGCCACCACTTGGGGCAGCACCGGGACAGGAGCAGAAGCTTCCGCCCTCACATCTTCAGCTGTTGTGGCTGAGGGTGGAGCCTCACTCCTCTTCTTGGGAACTCTGTGGATGATAGATGAAGAAACTTAAAAAACAGTTACTACAACAAAACAAATGTCTGAGGTAAAGATTAAAAATTAACTCGGGAGGCTTCCGCACCAGCTTGCGCGGAACCTCTTCCCCGGGCGTTCTGGGCTAACCATAGCCGCCGCCGGCTTGGATGCTCCGGAAGGCCCCCCAGAACTCGTTGCAGCCACGGGTATTTCCTTAGTCGAGGCCCCCCTCGACCGGGAAGGACCTTCGGACCCAGAGGCCTCAACTGACCCTGGTGCTGGAGTCACATGCCTGGAGCTAGCACCCCGGGAAGACGCCGCTGCAGTTGTAGAAGACCTCCTCCTCCGGGAAAAGGAGCTGATGCAGAGGATGCAGGCCTGACGGACCCTCTGTCGGCATGCTTCAGCTTCCTCTTCCGACTCAAGGGTTCGTCCGCTGACTCCTTGCCCTTGCCGACGACTTCGATCCTTGGCTTCGGGGCAGGGTCGGAGCCACCTTCGGAAGCCTCAGGGATCACCAACCTGGAGGTCGATCTCCTCTCGACGACAGCAAGGTCGTCAAGCACCGGCATCGTCCGCCGGAGCTTCCTGCTGAACTCTACTTCCATGTTCAGAGTGAGGAAAGCTGGTGGCGGGGTCAAGTCATCACCTGCAACGTCGATGCCATGCTGGAACTTCTTGAGATGAAACTCCAAGGTTGCCCCTGCCATGTTGGACTTCAGCCCAGTCTCGACCCGGTCGTCGTCCATCACACTGTTGAGGGCCCAAGCGAGTTTTTCTCTCCTCTTCAGCGGTGCCCACCTGTTGACCAGGAAATTACAAAATATCGCCTGAGGAATTAATCCTCCCTCCACGCACTGGCAGATCCTGGTCAGAGCAGGGTTGAAGGCATCTGACAGCACTGGAGCTTCACTCCAAACTGCAGTGTCGATGTTGGAGAGGCCTTCGTGCAGCTCCAGCTTCTCGTGCTCCTCCACCCGGATGACTATCCAGTCCTTCTTCCAATCATCCCACTTTCTAGAGGGAAACGACCGGAGGTACTTAAATGGGCACTTCTTGCGCTTCACGAAGTAGTAGAAGCCAAGGTACTCATTACTCCTACCGGTGGTATGGACGGTGAAGAAGGTCCGGAAAAGTTCAATGCAGGGGGGGATGCCCACCCACATTTCACAGAAGTGGACGAAGACAGACACAAGAAGAATGGAGTGGGGGCCAAGGTGGTACAGCTACAGACCATAGAAGTCTAGCAGATCAAGAAAAAGGAGGAAAAAGGTGGGATCAACCCCACCATGGCGTACGAAGAGAAGTACACCGTCTCGCCGGCGTGCTCCTTCTCGAACGGGAGCTCTCCCCCGGCGTGGACCAGGCGGTTGAAGAAGTCCGGGGACCATCCCATGAGGGCCCGGACCTTCTTCAGGTCACCTTCGGTCTTCAAACGGCTCTCGCGGAGACCTAACTCCATCGCGGCACAGCGAGGCAATAGAGGAAAAGTGAGCACAAGTTGGGAGTTTGAGCGCAAGATCAGATGAGAGGCGTAAAGAACCCCAGACGGTGCACGCTTTCCTTCTTATGTAAGCCCTCGCAACGCTTGGATGGAAACCGCAAGGAAGCCGAAGATACTACTCAAAAATTCCACCCAGTCGATGACAAGAGGGCCCGGGACCACCCGGACGATCAAGTCGAGGTTCTTACCCATGCGAACGGTTGTCATCATGAGGCGGGAAGCCCGAAGGCGGCGGCCTAACAAGGCGCGCGGAATCGATTCGATTTTCGTATTGGGAACCGGCGACCTTCAATTGCGTGAGATTCGCACGCCAAATATCTCATTTCCCGCACATGGGATATGCCACGCGGTGAGGATTCAAATCCAAACTATTGCCAACGGCACATCCGAAGACCTTTGAAGACTCAGTTCAAAAGTCGAGGGATGGACCCGCCTCTGGCGGAATGACCTCACCCAAGGGGTCTTCCCCAGAGGTGGGCCCAGGGGGCCACTGTCGGTACCCTGGGTACCATATACCCCTTGGGATTGCAAAGATCTCAAGGGAATGTCATCTACTTGATTTGAAGACCTTCGGAGGCCCACATGTCAGACATAACCGGACCCGCTTCCCCAACATGGTTAGTCCCAGGGTCGCCACGTGTACTATCAAATCGGAGCTACCGCCCACAAGGGGGAAGCTCCGGGCTATGTACCATAGCGGCACCCCCGGACCTAACCCAGACGGAGGGAAGCTCCGGAACTGACACGTGTTAGGTGGCACAGGACCTATCTGCTCCCCATAGTATGCTCCAGAGCTGCCACGTGTCCAACCGTCGGATCTTCAGCCTCTAACCTCCGGAAGACTCCACAACGGCTCCGGATCTTCAAAGGGGAATCAAGGACTTCAAGACCTGATTAAGTGTCATTAATACTATATTAATGACACATGATCGAATGACCTTAATTACCAGTAACGGTGCTGTCAAAGCCCGTAACTTGATTATTAAGGGTAATTAAGCGCATCAAATGTGTATCAATATTAGTAACTGCCGGGGCCACATGTCGGGCCAGGCTAACTTGTAACGGCCTGCCCTTGTACTATAAAAGGACAGGCCGACGATACATAGAGGAGGACTCAATGCGCTCACTCTACACTCTCAACTTACGTTGAGCTCATACATCCAATACAACACCAACACACCCCGTGGAGTAGGGTATTACGCTCAGGCGGCCCGAACCACGTAAATCTTCATGTCTCCTGTGTCATTTAACACTTCACCTTCTTGAATCTCCGCGCGCCCACACCGAAATTCAAACTCCGCAAACACCTTAGTAGTGTCGGGAGATCTGCCGGATCAAAACCACCGACAGCTATTCTTCATGATTTCAAGATCTATCAAATGGATGTGAAAAGTGCATTCCTCAACGGACCGATCAGGGAGGAGGTGTACGTGGAGCAACCCCTCGGATTTGAAATGAAGAATTCCCCGACCATGTCATTAAATTGTGTAAGGCTCTCTACGACCCCAAACAAGCTCCTAGAGCTTGGTATGAGTGTCTTAGAGATTTCTTAATTGAAAATGGTTTTAAAATTGGCAAAGCTGATTATACATTATTCACAAAGAATTTTGATAATGATCTATTTGTTTGCCAAATTTATGTTGATGATATCATTTTTGGTTCAACTAACAAATCTTTTTGTGAAGAATTTAGTAAGATTATGACAGATAGGTTTCAAATGTCTATGATGGGAGAGCTAAAATACTTCTTGGGATTCCAAGTGAAGCAACAAAAGGAGGGGACGTTCATAAGCCAAACCAAGTATACGCAAGACATACTCAAGAAGTTTGGAATGGACAAGGCAAAGCCTATAAAGACTCCCATGGCAACAAATGGACACTTGGATCTCAATGAAGATGGACCAAACATTGATCAAAATGTATATCGCTCCATGATTGGATCACTACTTTACTTATGTACATCTAGGCCAGACATTATGTTGAGTGTATGTATGTGTGCAAGGTTTCAAGCCAACCCAAAAGAGTGGCATTTGACAGCCGTAAAAAGAATCTTGCAATATTTAGTACATACACCCAACCTAGGCCTTTGGTATCCTAAAGGTTCCAAGTTCAATCTCATTGGATACTCCGATGCAGATTATGCCAGATGCAAAGTAGATAGTAAAATCACCTCCGGAACATGCCAATTTCTAGGTAGATCCCTAGTTTCTTGGTCCTCCAAGAAAAAAACTCCATTGCCTTATCCACGGCCGAAGCGGAGTATGTTGCAGCCGGGAGTTGTTGTGCACAACTCGTTTGGATGCGACAAACTCTAAGGAATTACGGTTACAATATGAGCCGTATTACACTTCTTTGTGATAATGACAGTGCCATTAAAATTGCCCATAATCCCTTTGAGCAGTCTAGCACCAAACACATTGACATCCGACACCACTTTTCGAGAGACCACTCAATGAAAGGAGACATAGCTATTTCCCATGTCAACACCGAAAAATAACTAGCCGATATATTCACCAAGCCACTTGATGAAAAACGTTTTTGCGAGCTCCGGAATGAACTAAACATCCTTGATGCTCGGAATGTGGCTTGAAAACTTGCATACCTGTATGGATTCTTCAAAATATGTTGATTGTGTTGCGAAAATCATCTCTCTCAATTTCCTCTGAAAAACAATTTCAACTGCTTAATCTTGGTGAATTATGGTCATTGTTTGATTGTTGTATGTTTACTGATCATATTCATCAAGATTACTTGATTGTTTTGGCCCCTATTTTCTCTATATGAACTTTGAAATATATACGAATGGGATAATTATATTTGTTCTGGTGACCACGGACTAGTCCGTGGTTATCCGGACTAGTTCGCACACTGCAGACTAGTCCGCAGAGGTCTGGTAGTCCAGACTAGTCCGGTAGACCACAGACTAGTACGATTTTTGGACTCCATAACCCTAGCCGCCGCCAAAACATAATCTCCTTCATCCTCACTACTCATCTCACATTCTCTCTCCTCGCTCGAGTGCTTCCAAGGCGATTTCGTTCTCCATCAAATCCCGCTGAGTTTGGGTGGAAATCGATATCCATCGCATAGGGATTGAAGACCACGGACTTGTCCGCACCTTCAACCCCTCCATCTCCAAGAATCAAGGAATTTCGATAAAATTTCCTCCCAAACCCTAGAAATCGTGATTTCCTTTGTTGTTGACCAAATAGCTTAGTTCCTTCCTATTAATACATGCCTCCTTGCTGTATTACATTTACCTTGAACTAGTTTTGCATTGGGAATCACCATTTGTCATCTAGTTAGGGTTTGAGGTGATGAACACTGGACTAGTTCGGTCCATGTACGGACAAGTCTGGTCCCCCGGACTAGTCCGTACCTGTACACCGAACAAGTTCGATTTTTAACTAAACTCAACCCTAATTTCTCATTCCTCAATGCACCTCCTTGTTATCAATTCTCATCTATACATTGTGTAATCCCTTCTCAGGACAGTGTCGAGATCCAATGATGAAATCTATGGTTATGAGGCCGAGTTGGACCAAAACTCCTTGCTTCGGTCCTCGACGGGCCAAGGGAAGAAGAGGCAAGATCGTCCCTCCGAGCCTGCACCTTCCCCACCCCAGGTGCGATGCAAAGTGCTAGCCAAGAAGCCTGCGTCCAAAGTAAAGGATGCAGCTGGGTCTAGCTCAGCGGTCTCTCGCCAAGCTAAGGGAAAGGGATAGCATCGGGCCCAGTCGGCTCCCTAAAGATGGCAACTCCAAGGCAGGGGACTAGGGACCCTCCGAGGAGAAGTTCAACGGCAAGGGAAGCGATACGGCTTCCAAGCTCAGATTCGTGGATTGCTATAGCCAACTCAAGAAGGCTGTTGATGCCAGATTTTGGAGCAACTTTCATGCAGACTTCTACAACTCCGTATATTTTACCATGAAGACTCCAATTGTCCGCAAGCAGTGGATTGACTGGAATCACTTTGAGAGGAAGAGTTGTTCAACATTTGATGAGGTTATAAAGGCAGTGGAGAGGCATGGACTGAAGGACCTTTTTGCCTTCAGATATCACTGGAATGATGAGATTATTGCTCAGTTCTATGCCAATTGCTTCTTTGTCAGTGATGAGGAGGAAAGCGTGACTTGGATGACTCATGGATCCAAGTACACCATTACTTATGATGATTTTGCAAGACTCCTTCACCTCGAAGATACCAACAACAATGAGCTGACTATCCAAAACATCGGTGTCTTGGGAAAAGATAAGATGGACTTCCTCTATGACAATAGCCTGAAGTACAACCCCCCCTCAACCAAGAACATGAAGCCCTTCTTCATGGTTCTCAACAGGGTGCTGAGGAAGACCATAACACCAAAAGACAGGGATGCAGGAAGTGTGCAAGGGTACTTGAGGACCCTAATGAAGGTGATTAGCAAGAACAAAAAAGTTTGATATCTTTGACTATATCTGGAATGATATGGTCAACATCTCCTGCACGCCGAACAGATCCTATGGCTACGCCCTTACTTGATGTTCATGATTGAGAAGGTCTGATGAGTAGGTTTAGGCCTGATCTTCCGAAAGGTAAGTCGATTGGGGTGGAAAACTCGACGTTGATGATCCGCGGCACTCGAGGGGTTCGAGTACCTCTGCAATCACTATACCACGGCTCCACTGGTCATCAGCCGTGCTGCGCACGCTTGACCTAGCCAAGAAGGCTAATCCCTGCAAGGGCAACCGAGAATACGAGCAAGAACGTCGAAGACACGATCTGAAATCGCGAAGTTGGGGTCTCACAAACCGTAGAACGGCGATATTATTGATCTAAGAAAAATCCACCGAATATGACCGGCGGCTGCAGTATTTAAATGCCAGGGTTTGGCCAAAACAAGATTAGATGCATCCCTAATGGACTCTTACGGGATACAAGGCCCAAACGCTCGATTCGGTGGCGCAGCACCGGACAGAAATCTGGACTCGACTTGTTTCGACGATTTCCAATGGCTCCGGAGGAATTTTGAGGTGGAACCAGAACCATTGGAAATTTTATCTTCTCCTCTTTCCGTGCATATGTAGAATGTCGAAAATGGAGTTCGTATGCCTCCTGGGCGTCCGTTTTAAGGTGGACTGCTCCTGTACTCCGAGTTGAACTCGAGTCCGAGTTGTAAACTACTTCCATCAACTTGTGGACGTCCCAGCTGGTTCTCCATGCTCCCAAGGCCTCTTTCCTTCACTTGTTGATCTTCTCCATTATTCCTAATAACAATTAAATCATCACATAGAAATCTATTCTCGAACTCACATGCAAAAGAAGTTAGGAGCAAGTTCACCTGCTGATTTATTAACCGTGCTCATGCTCCTGTGATTGGTCCTAGCATTTCAATGTGTGTCTGCGCTGTTGTGATGTCCTCATCAAGGTCACAGGAATCGAGTTCGTGAAGGATGTGGAGCACACTCCTTTGAGGCCCGAGAAGCCTCCCCAAGCTACTGTCCAAGCTGCTCCATATCCAGTGTCTAGTGAAGAGGCTCCGAGGAGAGCTCGAGGAGATGAGAGGACTACTACCAACACTAGGGCCCCTCCCCAAAAAGGGTATCCTAGTGGAATCTTGAAATACTTGGCAGCCATCTTTGGCTCATGCAAGAAGGCTGAGGTAAAGCTTCACAAGCTGAACAAGGCAAGAAAGGAAGATATGAGATATGTCAAAGAAAATGTCAAGCATGTTTGCCAGAAGCTGGAGATCGAGCCCATTGTATCCCCTGTTATCTCTGAGGATTCAGACTCTGATTTCACTAAGCTCGGACCTTTGAATCCTTCCGAGCTTGCTTACCTTGGCATTGGGGGCACTTCGATTCAATCCGCTCCTCCTCCTCCTTCACAGCCTGAAGATGAAGATGAGGAAAGGACCGACAGCGAGGAATGAGCCACTAGTTCCCTCCTCTCCTTCTTTTTGGTGTCTTGATGCCAAAGGGGGAGATATTGAGGCGGAGTCACTAGATCCTAGCTGTAGGTTGAGAGATGAGAGCTTCATTTGTGTCTCTTTTGGGTTTGTAAAACTTTAACTCTGCTATCTCTACCTTTAGTATTGTGGTGTGATGAAATGACTATGTTCATGCTTGGGTTATGAAATTTGTAATTTTGCTTTGGAATTGACATATATGCTTGATATTGGTATTTTCATGTCAATCATTTCATTCTCATCACGATTATTGCTCACACTCACGTAGTTTTACACCCCACCATAAAGAGTGCACATATGACCTATGTTTTCATTGCTTAACTTGTACCAAACTTGTGCACACTTTATGAAAACTCTATATTTTTATCATATTTTGTGAAATCTCAATTGGTTGTCATCAATCACCAAAAGGGGGAGATTGAAAATACATCTAGGCATCCCTTGTGGGTTTTGGTTGATTTGTGACAAACAAATGAGATCCTAACCAAATTGTTGAGATGAGCGCGGGTTTTAATGAAACTATGAAGAAAGTGCAAAAAGAAATGAGAATGAGGATCTGTATGGAAAAGAGCTCAGAGCTGAATAGATTAGATCATTGTGTATGGAGTGTGTTGGAGAAACACACCCCAAGAGCTCAAGCACAAGAAAAATCATTCACTGCACAAATTTACACAGGACCAGACTAGTCCGATATACCCTGGACTAGTCCGATAATCCCTCTGTTCAAAATCAGACAAGTCCCCCCAGTGCATACTTGTCTGCACAGTCCAAATTTACACAGACCGGACTAGTCCGATATCACCACGGACTAGTGTGATATCTTTCTGACTATGATCGGACTAGTCCTCCCCAGTACGGACTAGTCCTCAACACTTCACAACTTTGCACGACATCAAACAAGTCCGATAATATCCGAACTAGTCCGATAACCTCTCTGACTAAAATTGGATAAGTCCTCCAAGTGCGGACTTGTCTTCAATTCACTAAGGGGTTCACTACAGCCGGACTAGTACGATAATGACCGGACTAGTCCGAACTTTTCCAGAGCCTAAATCGGACTAGTCTGCCCTAAGCCGGACAAGTTCGATCATCCTGAGAACATAGGGTTTCCTACGCGCCGCACACCAGACTAGTCCAGACTCCACCAGGACTAGTCCGGACCCTGAAAACCCTAACGGTAACTTTTGGAAACACCCTATAAATAGATGTGCACGGCCCTACTTTCAACTCTCTCGACTCCCTGCCCCATGACACCCTCCAAGAGCTTAGAAAACACATCTCTCCACGCAATTCAACGCAAGAAAGATCTAATCCTTGAGGATTCACTTTGGATCAAATGAGAGACACGATTCCACAAGTTTGAGCTCTTGGGTTTAATTCTCTAACACACTCCTGTTGTTTCATTGTTGATCTTAAGAGTGTGTTCTTGGTGGTGTTTTATTTGTAATCTTGGGGAGCCCTCCACTTGTGAGAAGGCCCCTTGAACTCGGTGATTTACCCTTGTGATAGTGAAAGAGAATTGGCCTTCGTGGCGATTTGACGAGGTTAGGGTCAGTGAAGACCCGGTCCTTTCGTGTGCTCCTCAACGTGGATGTAGGTTGCCTTTGTGGCAACCGAACCACGGGATAAAATCTTGTGTCAAACTTGGTCTTAAGTTTTTCATATCATATTCTATGGTTTACTTGATCTTGTCCATTTTATGTTAAAACATTGAAATTGAAGTTAGTTTGTGCTATACTTAATTTCATTGACTCAATACTTTCAAGTTACATACTATATTCCGCTGTGTACTATACTTGTATTGAAATCATTGATCTAACTTGATCAATCTAGTCCGCACGCACCGGAATAGTCTGCACTCTACCAGACTAGTCCGATTTCCTGGTATTTGATCAAGTTGCTAGGTGTTGTAGGTTCTTTCTAAAAATCAAAAAAGGCCTATTCACCCCCCTCTAGGCCACATTCAGAGTTGTCTCCAATTCCAGAGCTATTGTTGCCTCTAGTTATAGAGAAGCAGCAAAAGTCTCTAATTGGAGAGCAGTTGCCTCTAGTTACAGAGAACCCGCATCTGTCTCCAACTGTAGAGGTGAAGCAGAACTCTCCACTTGAAGAGCATCCGCGTCAGTCTCCACCTCGCACTCGAAGTGCCCTGCACCCTACACCTGATCCGCCACCAAAAGGGTGTGCCACAGCGGCGAGTATCGACGAAGGAAGGTTGGAAGAAACCAGTCAAATAGTCAGAACCTAACCCGAGGGTGCCAAAAGCTATGACGCATGCAAACCCGAAGTATGAAATGGGAAAGCTGATGTTAACAACGGCTGCACTTAAACAACTTCCTAAACCTTGTGTTCAGCTTCATCAAATCTACATGGAAAATTGCAATAAGTGTGATACCATACAGTGTCATTAAAGGATAAACACTTTCTCTCGGGTGATGGCGCTTTTTTCATCGCATGGTCTGATCTCTACGACCTTTTCAACCTCGATGCGTTGGATATCTCCTGAATACGCTGCTTCGCATTGTAAGTCTCCTAAAAAACTAGGTTCTTCAATACATACTCAATACAAGTGTTATATGTGACAAAATTTGCATTTTGCGTGTAGGTACCAGCAACAACATGCTCGCCATAACACGCAAAACATGTCTCCTGCATATCTTGACCCAAAAATACCAGCACTTCTGCAAAGGTCGAGCGGCAAAAAAGAGGTTATTCAATATTTGGTGAAGGCAATGAAGTAGTACTATTATAAGGACCCCCTAGTCCTACCGTTCACCACGGGTAACCATTGGGTTACCATAGCAATATCTACACGGTACGACCAGGTCTGGTACTGTGACTCCTCAAGGCCAACAGATGAAAAAAATGGCCAGCGAAAGACCCGGTCATGGAATGTTATCTCTTCTGTTATTGACGAGTAAGTTCCTTCTTCACTTCAGTTTCCTTGCACGATAATTTTACATTAACTGTGAATGTTTTTGTTTAGGGCTTTTGTGCAAGTAAAAGGAAAACACTGACATCTAACACATCATACTGCATTCGACGTCCACCAACAAGCTCCGGGCAACACGTGCGGCTTCCACGTCTGCTTACACATGGCTTTATTTAGCGAGCAACCTAATTGCAATGTATGTATAAGTGCATTTATTTTACTTTATTACTAATCTTTTGCTCAATCTCATTTTATCGTGTGGCAGGACTACGGACCCGCCTTTAGGAATGTTGAAGGTCATAGCATTGAGCATGTTAGAGACGTCCTATGCAGGTTCATCATTTCTGAAATCATTAATTCTAACGGAGAATTTCATTACCCACTAGATGATTAGGTGACAGTTATTCTTTGTGTAAATTAGTTACATGTAGATGGATGAACAGTGGAATTCTGTGTAAATAGTTACTTGGTAACCACGATTTACACTTGTTGATATTTGATTGGTCAATGTGTCTACACTTTGTTAATATTTGATTAGTTACATGTTAAACTGGATGAACAGGAGACATTTGGCTACATATGTTTCTATATGTGTATGTTGCTGACACAGGCAATGCGACTGCCAAATCCTGGCTAACTCCAGGATGCAGCCAGGAACCAGCATAATCAGTGGCGGGGGCACCTAATAGGAGACATGCGTCTAGCAGGGAGCGTCTCCTGTGAGTGCCGCACTGAAGTTGCCTGTATACAATCCGCGACGCGCTGTAACAGAGATTGTCTTGGATTACCTAATTAAAGGAGACAAGCTTTTTAATAGCCCGTCTCAGATCAGTCAACGAATGTGCGACGGGCTGTAATAAAGAACGTCTCAGATCAATCAACATATCTGTGATGCGCTTCATAAGAGTGTGTCTCTCATTCAAAATGATGGGCGATGCGCACCACGCGCGTCTCCAATGACCTCGCAAAGCCCGTATGTTATGACTCATCAAAGGGAGACGCGCTCACTGCTACAATAAGCCTCATCACAGGCGGCTCCAAACCTATTATCACAGGCGGCTTTTAAAACCGCCTGAAACGAAGAGTCTGTGATAATCCGCAATTTCACAGGCGGAGAAGTGAAACCGCTTGTGAAGACTAATTATCATAGACGGTTCTTCACTAAGGCTAGCCGCCTGTGAAGACATATTATCATAGGCGGTTCTTTACTTAGGCTAGCCGTCTGTGAAAATACTTTATCAGAGACGGGTCGTGCAGCATATATAACTGTGATAAACGTCTTATCACATACGGTTATTGAAGAATAACTAACCGCCTATGATAATAAGTCTTCACAGGCGGGTATTGAAGCATAACTAACCGCCAATGATAATGTGTCTTCAGAGGCGGATTTTGAAGCATAACTAACCGCCTATGATAATGAGTCTTCACAGTCGGGTATTGAAGCATAACTAACCATCTATGATAATGTGTCTTCACAGGCGGATTCTGAAGCATAACTAACCGCCTATGATAATATGTCTTCACAGACGGGTGTTGAAGCATAACTAACCGTCAATGATAATTTGTCTTTACAGACGGTTATTGAAGCATAACTAACCCGTCTATGATAATGAAGTTAACACAGACGAAGTTTACCTATATCAGCCGTCTGTGAAGACCCTTTAACGCAGCCGGTTTCTACCATAACAGACACCGCCTGTGAAAATTAGGTTATCACAGATGTTTCTTTACTTGTATCTAGCAGTCTGTGATAATTGTTTTTCACAATCATGCAGTACTACTGCTGTTATTTCTAATTTCCAGGTCAATTCAATATAATTATAGAACAAAAAACAACAATCATCACAGAACAAAAGACAACAATATTATCATCACATAAGTCAATTTCACTAAAACAATATACATATGTACAAGTTACAGATACAATTCATCTCAAAGTTTACAAGTTTTCACTAAAAACTGTTTAGATTGGCATAGTCGCAAAGTTCTGGCACATCAGCTGCTGAACCTCTCTTATCAAAGAACTTCCCTTTTTTGTGCAAAATTTCGCGACGAATGAACTGACAGAGTTCAGAAGCAATCCTGTCGGCTCCTCCATCAGGAATACTTCTACAAACCGGTCATTCTTCGTTCAGATTCTTCTTGTGCTGCAATATAACACATAACAAGGTTTAGAATGTGTTGGTTTGAACAATCTCAAAGTATAGATCAAAGTGAGAGTATACAATAATTTAGTAGGTATTTTTGGAGCAGTTGTACTATGAGCAATTGAATTTTGAAGTTGGAATCAAAATATGAAAATAATGTTTCTGGTAATATTGAACAGCAGAGAATATAAGCATTAAACTATGCTAGTTACAATGAAAATGAAACACAAAAGTAAGAAAATAAGGTATCAACATTAAGGATAACTTACATCCTCACGATTGACTCTATATACGGCGGCGGTCCGAAGATGCTCGCATACATAATACCCGCATAAGACACTCCCAGCAGGCTGCTTCGAACAAGCATAATATGTTTTAATGTCCAATGCATTCCTATTAGGAGGTCTCTGACCGCCAAGCTGTTCCGCGTAAAACCGCCAAGCGCTGCAATACAAGAAATGTCATATAAAACTTGTCAACACATTCTAAATATGCGTAAATTAAAATTATTGAATAAACATACTTTTTCAAAATGGAAAGGAAATCTTTGTAACGATCTGGTGGGTAATCGGCCGAGTCCAAGACTGTTGCCATTCCCTGCGTTGGCTTGATGAAGATCATTATGTAGTGATTACTGCAAAAATACAAACACACGTGTTAACAATTACCAACAATTGCTATTTCAATGTCATGTGTCGGACTTACTCGAAGTGGTACGGAGCCTTTACGAGGTCCTGGTCGTCTCTGACAAAGTTAAACATCGCATGTCCTATGTAAGCTGCAACTTCTGCCTTTCTATCCTTCTTAAGTTTTGCAATTGCTCTTTCAAAATCTTTTTTTTTCATGTGTTTGTACTGGCTTGATTCTCGATTCACCTGGACGTCGAATAGCGACTTTGCAATCCTAGTAGGGTCAAGGATACCTGTCTTGTGCACCAACTTTTCATTATCCATGTATTGCATCCTATTGAAGAAGTCCAGAATTGTTATAATCTCATGAAATTCGTATGCGTGTAGTAAGAAAAGCAAATATAAAATATTAGAGCACTTACAAGCACCAGACGAGCAACAGGTTGATTTCGAGCATGCCCCGATGGAAAAGGGAAAGCAGCTCGTCAAATAAAATGACTCGTTTATCTACTCCAGTGCTCCAGAATGCTTCTTTTGGAATACAAAATGTGACGCAATTAAGACTATATTTTGTGCTGGCAGTGATGTACCACTCATGCATTCTTCTGAGCGCGACGGGTTGTTTGCTAAGTTGTACGGATGTCATTAACGGCTTCCCATTCTCAAATTTAGGAGGAACATCCTCAAGCTTGTATATTGGAACTCCTGGTTTAACTAAAGCCTTCCGCCGATTATACATGACACCGTCTTCTTCCCACTCCTCGATATCTTCTAATGCTGGCTCATGAGAAGAACGAGATGCACTCGATTTTCTAATATTTTCCTTCATAGCTTCCAAATACTTTGTCACTTCTGATGAAGGTTTCTTATTTTCGTATGAGCTAACTTTGACAGGCACTGATGATCGAGGAGTAGTCGTCGGAAGTTGGACACTGGCTTGTTGTTGAACCTGTTGTTCAACTGATTGCTCTTTACTCCCAGCAGCTGGCTCTATTTAGGGTATTAGTACTAGAGCCAACTGCTGGGAGTAAAGAGTAATCAGTTGAACAATAGGTTCAACAACAAGCCAGTGTCCAACTTTCGACGACTACTCCTCGATCATCAATGCCTATCAAAGTTAGCTCATACGAAATTAAGAAACCTTCATCAGAAGTGTCAAAGTATTTGGGAAATATGAAGGAAAATATTAGAAATCGATTGCATATCGTTCTTCTCATGAGCTAGCATTAGAACATATCAAGGAGTGAGAAGAAGACGGTGTCATGTATAATCAGCGAACGACTTTTGTTAAACCAGGAGTTCCAATATACAAGCTTGAGGATGTTCCTCCTAAAAATGTGAAAGGGAAGCCATTCATGACATCGACACAACTTAGCAAACAACCTATCCCGCTCAAAAGAATGCACCAGTGGTACATCACTGCCAACACAAAATATGATCTTTCTTACATCACATTTCGTGTGCCACAAGATGCATTCTGGAGCATTGCAGAAAATAAACGAGCCCTATTCTTTGAAGATCTGCATGTCCTTTTCCATTGGGGCATGCTCGAAATCAACCTGCTACTCGCCTGGTGCTTGTAAGTGCCTCTAATATTTTGCATTTGCTTTTCTTACTACACGCATACACATTTCATGAGATTATAATAATTCTAGACTTCTTCAATAGGATGCAATACATGGATAATAAAAAGATGAAATGCAAGATATGTATCCTTGACCCTACACGGATTGCAAAGACGTTATTCGACGTTATGGCGGATCGAGACTCAGTACTGTACAAGCACATGAAAAAAAAAGAATTTGAAAAATCAATCGCAAAACAAAAGAAGGATAGAAGGACAGAAGTTGCAGCTTACATAGGACATGCCATGTTTCACTTTGTCAGAGATGGCAAGGACCTCGTAAAGGCTCCGTACCACTTCGAGTAAGTTCGACACATGACATTGAAATAGAAATTATTGCTAATTGTTAACACGTGTGTTTGTACGTGTGCAGTAAACACTATATAATGATCTTCATCAAGCCAACGCAGGGTTTGGCAACAGTCTTGGACTCAGCCGATTACTCACTAGATCGTTACAAAGATTTCCTTTCCATTTTGAAATTGAACGTTTATTCAATACTTTTAATTTACACACATTTAGAATGTGTTGAAAAGATTTATATGACATTTCTTGTATTGCAGCGCTTGGCGGTTTTATGTGGAAAAGCTTGACGGCCAGAGACCTTCTAATATGAATGCATTGGACATTAAAATATATTATCCTTGTCCCAAGCTCCTGCTGGGAGCGTCTTATGTGGTTATTATGTATGCGAGCATCTTCGGACCGCCGACGAATATAGAGTGAATCGTGAGGATGTAAGTTTTCCTTAATGTCGATATATTTTCTTTGAGTTTCATTATCATTGTAACTAGTGTATTTTAATACCTATATTCTCTGCTATTCAATTTTACTAGAAACATTATTTTTAGATTTTGATTCCATCTTCAAAATTCAATTGCTCATAGTACAACTACTCCAAAAAACCAAATAAATTCCTGTATACTCTCACTTTGATCTACACTTTGAGATTGTTCAAAACGACAAATTCTAAACCTTGTTATGTGTTTCATTGCAGCACACAAAAAATGTGAACGAAGAATAGCCGGTTTGTAGAAGTATGCTTGGTGGAGAAGCCGACAAGATTGCAGGTGAACTGTGTCAATTCGTGCGTCGCGAAATTTTGCACAAAAGAGGGGTGTTCTTTGATGAGCATGATGTAATAGCTGATGTGACAGAACTTTGCAACTATGACAATAGAAACAGTTTTTAGTGAAACTTGTAAACTATGAGATGACTTGTATGTGTAACATGTACATATGTATATTGTTTCAGTGAATTTGACTTTTATGAGATGACTTCTGATTATATTGTTTACTTCTATGATTATATTGTTGATTTTTGTGATTATATTGAATTGACCTGGAAATTAGAAATAACAACATGTATTACTGCATAGGGTATACCTTATCACAGGCGGTTATTTACCTAGACTAGACCTGCCTATGAAATATCATTATCACAGGCGGCTAGATATAGGTAAAGAACCATATGTGATAACCTAATTATCACATGCGGTTATTGTTATGGTACAAACCGGCTGCGATAAATTGTCTCTACATGTGGCTTGTCATAGGTAAAGATCCGCCTGTGATAACACCATTATCACAGGCGGTTGTATATATTGCACGACCTGCGTCTTCACAGGCGGCTAGTCGTAAGTAAAGAGCCGTCTGTGATAATACCATAATCATAGACGGTTTCACTTCTCCACCTATGAAATTGCGGTTTATCACAGACCCTTCGTTTCAGGCGGTTTTAGAAACCGCGTGTGATAATACGTTTGGAGCCGCCTGAGATGAGACTTATTGTAGCAGTGTCATACCAGATCAATTTCACCTGGCCTCGGGCTGGCCCATTTAGCTCGGACCACTTTACCACCTCTATATATCGCGGGAGGTCCTTCTCCTAAGCTTTGGAAAAAAAAGAGGATATGGATACCAGATTTCTTTGCACTATCAGCATGCAGATATTCAATTGACCATGGTTGTGCTTGAATCCAGTTTTGTGTTTTGTTCTTTATGATGGATTGGGCGGCCTATTAGAGCTGGTCTATGTTAAGTGTAAAAATGAACTCAGTCTCTTCATACCATAAAGTTCAATAATAGGGGAACACACGGTACCTTGTCATTCATTCAAAAGGGTAATTTCTTAAGTGGAACAACAGATCATATGCACTGGATGTATATCATTATATGTTCGCTGCAAGTTTCAATTTTTAATAGGATTATAGCAAAATTAATATATAAACCTATTGTACCATTTTTTGTGAATGTCATTTTTTTTGTCAGAAAGGTTTAATACATTGCATACTATTTCCATTTCATTTCCCACAACAAATTTTGGACAACAATAATCACGTTTATCGTGCCATGCTTTCGGTTATGTCTCGTTCATCTCCCAGCATGTAGGCCTTTGCATACAAGGACATCATATATAACATCGTCATTTTCATTGCCATACATCGCATTAAGTCTCATGCGAAAATCCCTAAGGCCTCGTTTGGCTAGTGGGGATGTTGATCCACGTGGAAACTAGTCCACGCGTGGGTTGGATTGCCACCCGATCCCTACCGGCAGGTGGGTGCTAATCACATGTCACATTACGTATTTGGGAATATTCAGCCGTGGATTTTGGTGCTGGCGTGGTTGCATCACTAGCTACAATGTATTTTATTAACCATTGATTATTTATTTCTCATAGAAGATTAAATATCTTATTATGCAAAAGAGAGAAATATGTCGACTTGCAAAATGACATAAAAATGAAGATTGTAGAAAATTAAAATAAAAATTAATTTTTTTAACACTTCATACTGGTTTGGTAGCAAATAATAAATACATTACTGTTCAAACAAGGTGATTAAAGTATTCTGAAATATATCATCCAATTATCCAACAATCAGTACAATTGTTGAAGCATCTATCAATGGATGACCACATTTGATGACAAATTAACAGAAACATTGTGTGATACGGAAAGCACTAATATGAAGAAACTATATCTTTTGGAGACTCAAGGGCAAATGCTGTTATTGGATAGATGACATATTCCTGATACGCTAATTTGAAATAAACATGATATCAGCATCGAAAAGATTTTTTAGCTACAAGCAAGAAATTCTGACAACTAAGAACACTGACTAATTGAGTCTCTTGACTCTAAGACATCATAAGCAGTAACTGCATTTTAGGAGCCACATCATTAGCTTGCACAAAAGTAAGATGAAAAGATCAATAACATTACAAACAAACAGAGAATGCTACCAGAAGACAACATAAAAAAGCAGAATAACATTAGCATGAGAAGCATGAACCACAAGGACAACTATGTTCCTCTTGGAGCAGCAAGAAATAGAGGTTCAACTTTTCTGGATACAGTGATTGAATCCTTATCCATATTTTTTAAATGACACTTACCATTGATCCCTGAGCACCATCTAAGAAACGGAGTTCATCAGCCTCTGTAGTAAAATGAGCAAGAAGCAAGAACAATCAAGCACCAAAAATTTCAAGGAAGCCAACAGTACACACCACAAAAATTTCAAGGTTGCCAGGATGAAGCTCAACAATGTTTCAAACTGCTCAAAGAGTATACATAGAATAAAAAGTTTCCAACAAACAAATAAATATAACATTATACTGTACCCTCCAATTGCCTTTTAGCCCTCTTCTCCTATGTGCAGAAGGCTCAAAAGTCAGCAGTTATGATAAGACGAATAAGGTTACAAAAATGGAATCACAAGTCAAAACTAATGTCATTTCCAGTAAGATTCAGATTATTGGAACATAGAGAGAATTATCCTGTGCTCCCCACCTTCACAAGGAACCTCTGCGGCCAATTCAAAAAATGATTCCAGAATCTAAACATGTTTGAGTATTTATATTGGAATCTAAATAAAAAAGAAGCAAGGGATAAGGAAACTGAAGAACAGTATCGGGCATTATCTCAGGCGGTTGTTAAGCAATACCCACCTGTGAAGATATTTACTTCTTCTTAATTAATATTCTTGATTAAATGTGGTCCTTTAAAAAGGCAAAAACCCACTTTCTTGTAATATTATTGATAAGTAAAGGTTACCATTAAATTTCACTTCATAAATCCTTTGAAATTGGTCAGAACATAAAAAACATACAACAAATGCTATTTTTCATTTTTCTATCTTGATGAATATAATGCTTTTTTCATTTATTTTTTCAGTGGACATTTTTAATCATCATACCAACCTCTACGAATTTTTTCATATTTTTTTAAATTTTTTGGAATCAATGTGTGTTCATAATTTGATGAATGCCTCATATGAATATGAGCATTTAGTTAGAATGGTGGATAATTTGAAGTTTGACATGTTGGAATGCTTTTAAAAAAATAAAAAAATTCATACATGTATAAATTATACAAAGATGTTCATACCAACAATTTTGAGTGAAGGAACTTTTTTTATGAGATACACAAATGTGAATAATATGTGAGTAGAAATTAATTTGATATTTACCAAAACATTACAATGTCAGCTATACAAGTTTTAAAAATATTTTGTTCAGGTGGTAGATGTTAATTTTATACAAATGTAGAAGAAAGAATCATCTAATTTGGACACAATTTGCAGAATCTAAACATGTTTGAGTATTTATATTGGAATCTAAATAAAAAAGAAGCAAGGGATAAGGAAACTGAAGAACAGTATCGGGCATTATCTCAGGCGGTTGTTAAGCAATACCCGCCTGTGAAGATATTTACTTCTTCTTAATTAATATTCTTGATTAAATGTGGTCCTTTAAAAAGGCAAAAATCCACTTTCTTGTAATATTATTGATAAGTAAAGGTTACCATTAAATTTCACTTCATAAATCCTTTGAAATTGGTCAGAACATAAAAAACATACAACAAATGCTATTTTTCATTTTTCTATCTTGATGAATATAATGCTTTTTTCATATTTACTTCTTTTTAATTAATATAACCCATAGTGTACAACACGTTATGGGAGAACAGGTCATACTCGCGCTCAATCCTACAGTTCTCAGTACAGAAGACGGTCTCGGACCACCCTCGCCTGCCGCAGCGGGCAGGCCCCTGGTTCCCCCCTGTTGGGCAGCGGCAAACGCCATCGTCAATGTCGGGCAGCGCCATCGGCGGCGGTCCGGGAGGAGGCCTATGCAGTAACCTCCAGCTCACGAAAACGTCGAGCCTCTGCATGGCTTGATTCCGACACCGGCAACACTCCTTGTTGGTCCTCTTCATCGCGACGGACCCGACCGTGTTGTCGCCGACGTGGGCCTCGCCTTCGACCTGCCGGATATACTCGAGGGCGTCGCGGTCCCCGCGGTCGGCGTCGTAGCGGAGCATGGCGAGGACGTAGGCCGCCACCTTGTGGCCGTTCGCGGCCGCCCGGGCAAGGAACTGGGTGCCCCGCTGCGCCTGCGCGCGGCCGTAGTTGAAGACGAGGTCGAACGCGGTGACATAGCACGCATGAGGGTTGCCCACGTTGGCCAGGCGCTCCACGAGGGCGTCGTAGCTCCCGTTCCCGTGCCGTTGGAACCACTCCCAGCTGCTCTCCCGCTCCAGCGCCATGCGCCTGCCCACGGTGGGATCACGGCACGCCGCGTGCATGGCCTTGCAGGTGGCGCGCAGACTAGAGAGGTCGTCCATGGGCTGGGTGGAGGTTGCGGCGACCCACCCCGCGATCAGGACCGCAATATCGTGCGGCAAGGGGAACTCCATGGGCTTATCTCAGGCGGTTGGTAAGTACCAACCGCCTGAGAAGATGTTAATTAACTGACGCGCCGCACGAGGTCTGCGGAGAAGTTAAGAAGCCGTGGTGCAGGGGACGCGTGCGACGGAAGGATCTCTGAAGATCGTCTTCCACAGTGGTTTAATTGTGCGCCGCACGAGGTCTGCAAAGAGTTCAATGCGCAATGAACAAAATATTTTGTTCAGTTGGTAGATGTTAATTTAATACAAATGTAGAAGAAAGAATCATCGAATTTGAACACAATTTGCAGAATGTAAACATGTTTGAGTATTTATATTGGAATCTAAATAAAAAAGAAGCAAGGGATAAGGAAACTGAAGAACAGTATCGGGCATTATCCCAGGCGGTTGTTAAGTTATACCCGCCTCAGATAAACATATTTGTAGACGGTTGTTAAGTACCAACCGTCTGTGAAGATTTTTACTTCTTTTTTCTCAGGCGGTTTATAAGTAATACCCGCCTGAGATAATCATTTTTGAAAATACAATATGTTAATTAACGGCCTGAGAAGTGTTAATTAAATGACGCGCCGCACGAGGTCTGCGGAGAAGTTGAGAAGCCGTGGTGCAGGGACGCGTGCAAGGATCTCTCAAGATCGTCTTCCACAGTGGTTTAATTGTGCGCCGCACGAGGTCTGCAAAGAGTTCAATGCGCGGGAAACGAACCGCTCCCTCGTCTACTCCGCACAGACCTATATAAGGCGCGTCGTCGGTTATGTACAAGCACATAACTTTTCTCCACTCCTTTCTTCTTCTTCCATCGTTCCACCTCTCCTAGCCCGGCGCCGATTAACCACCACAGCCATGGCCAACCTTCCGCCACCTAGCCCGCCGAGGTAGCCACCCTGCAAGCGGGTACGCTGCAGCTCCCCCGAGAGGGTGAATGACGACCAGCGCGTTCCACCGCCGGTGCAGCCGGAGCCACCGGTACAGCCGGAGCAATCAGCTCAGCCGGAGCAGCCGACCCTCTCTCCTGCTGCATCGTCGCCGGAGGAGGAGGAGGAGGAGGAGGAGGAGGAGGAGGAGGAGGAGGAGGAGGAGGAGGAGGAGGAGGAGGAGGAGGAGGAGGAGGAGGACTTCGACGACTACGACGATGATGACGACGAGTCGTCCTCCGACGATGGCGACGACGAGTCATCCACTGACGACGGCGACGACGACGACGGCGACCACCACCATGGTGACGACTACGACGACGACGACGACGAGTCAGAGGAGGACCGCTTGGCTTGGTTTGAGAAGCTGGCGGAGAGGATGGAGGAGGCGGGGCCGTAGTGTAGTCTTAGGATTTCAATCAAGTGTTCTTGTACATTTTTCTTGTGTTTTGTACATATTTCAATCAAGTGTCAATGAATACTGGTGGATAATTTGAAGTTTGACATGTTGGAGTGCTTTTAAAAAAATTAAAAAAATTCATACATGTATAAATTATACAAATATGTTCTTACCAACAATTTTGAGTGAAAGATCTTTTTTTATGAGATACACAAATGTGAATAATATGTGAGTAGAAATTAATTTGATATTTACCAAAACATTTCAACGTCAGCTATACAAGTTTTAAAAATATTTTGTTCAGTTGGCATTATCTTAGACGGTTGTTAAGTAATACCCGCCTGAGATAAAAATCTACCTTGGCGGTTATTAAGTATCAACATCCTGTGAAGATATTTACTTCTTAATTAATAAATATCATCTCAGGCGGTTGGTAAGTAAAACCCGTCTGCGATAAAGTTAAAAACTGCCTGTGAAAAACCTACGTCTATATAAAGACCCCTCACCGCAGTCAAAACGCAACCCTGGAGAATTTATATCGACGCCGCCAGGCTGTTGAAATTTCCCCTGCACCGCGCCGCCGCTCCGCCGCCCAGCCCATACTGTCGCGCCGCCGCTCAACCCCGCACCACCACTTCTCCACCCAGCCGGCCCACCGTGCTGACGCCTCCCCACCGTGCTAACGCCTCTGCAAGGTAAATGTAGTTTCCTTACTTTTTCTTTGTATATTTTCATTAGCTGATAAGCTGTTAGTTTTGTGTGTTCTAGTATATGGATTCTGTCCTTTTGCATGTGTAAGGACTGTATGGATTGTGTTCTGGTATATTGATGTATGGACTATATAGATTGTTTCCTTTTTGTACCTATTATGTGACATGAATATGATGTTTAATTAACAGATGCTATTGTAATATATATAAGATGCATCTGGGCCTATTTCCCGATATAACGGACTGGATCCCACCCAGACCTAGCCCATGCTGTTGGGCCTGTTTCCCCCTTTGACTCCGTCCGCCTCAAGACGTCGCCCGTCTCCTACATTAGTCGCCCTAATCATACTTGTTATGTCTCTGTAAATTCATTTTATAGAAGACCTTTAGAGAATATTTGTGGCCAAATTTTGTAAATCTGACAAAAAATTCTATTATTGAAGCATGGACCGTCGAGCGTGGATATATAACATGCCAAGACCCGATCCTATGTACATTCGTAATGTTGCAAATTTTATTGAAGCATCCAAGAGACATGCGAAGTTGCAAAAGATAGATGACATATTATGTCCATGTATCGACTGCGAAAATAAGATTGCTTGGACGGATACTATAGTAATCCAATATCATTTGGTGAAAAGAGGTTTCAAAAATAACTACACAATATGGACAGAGCATGGTGAGTTAGATACACATGATGTGGATAAAGATGATGAGAGAGGCTCAGATGATGATAATGTTCATATCGATGATGGTAGTGACAATCAAGCTGGTGATGATGATGATGAGTTCGATTGTGAGGAGATGTTGCGTCACATTGAACCATATGTACTGACTTCTATGGGAGCAAGCAAAGGTTTAAGTAAAATGGAGACATTGCAGAATGCGGCCACAAAGCTTTTATATGATGAATCAAACGGTTGTGATAAAGAGTTTACTACATTGCGTGCAGTCTTAGAACTACTAAAGTTGAAAGCTACGCACGGATGTCCGATTGTAGTTTCTCTGATCTTTTGAATCTTCTGGCAGAAATTCTTCCAAATCCAAATAAACTGCCTAGAAGCACTTATAAAGCGAAGAAACTTCTTTGCCCGATGGAACTAGGTGTGACAAAAATACACGCTTGTGTGAACCATTGTATTCTGTATCGCAAAGAGCATGAGCTCGCAACTAGATGCCCCATTTGTGGTGTCAATAGATATAAGAGGGACTACAATCACCAGTATGTTACCAACATGAAAAAGACTCAGAAGAATAAGAAGTTCATTATTGGTCCTGAAGGTGACGATGACGATACTTCTGGCGATGCAGACGGGAAGAATAAGAGAAAAATTCCTGCATTGGTGATGTGGTACCTTCCGGTAATTGATCGCTTGAAGCGTTTGTTCTCAAACCCTAGGGAGGCTGAACTTATGCGTTGGCATTCCGAGCAACGCAAGAAGAATGAAAAACATATACGACACCCTGGTGATGCAACGCAGTGGAAAATTTTGATATTCAGTATCCAGAATTTGCGAAGGAAATCAGAAATGTGAGGTTTGCCTTGGGTATAGATGGAATGAATCCGTTTGGTGAAAAAAGGAGCATACACAGCACATGGCCCGTGGTCTTAACTATGTACAACCTACCGACATGGTTGTGTCACAAAAGGAAATATATCTTATTATCTGTTCTTATCCAAGGTCCGAAACAACCCGGCATCGAAATTGATGTGTTCTTGGAACCTTTAATGGAAGATATGGTGAAATTGTGGAATGAAGGGGTACGTACATGGGATGAGTACAAGCGGAAGTATTTCACGCTAAGAGCAATGATATTCGTTACCGTGCATGATTATCCCGGACTGTTTACATTATCGGGACAAATGAAAGGGAAGAAAGGTTGCGTTAGGTGCGTGGATAGAACTGGATATCTATACCTCACTTCATCCAGGAAGACGGTGTACATGAGACATCGACGGTTCTTGACAGATACACACAAGTATAGGAAGATGAAAGAACAATTTGATAACAAAATCGAAAAAGATACTCCACCGAAACCTTACAGTGGAAAACTTGTGTTTGAAATGGTCAAGAACATTCATATTGCTTTCGGTAAGGGAAAAAAGAGTAAAGGAATTAAGAGAAAGAAAAGTACATCTTCGGATGATACAACTGACATGGCTTTCAAGAAACAATCAATTTTTTTCAAGTATCTTCCGTATTGGAAGAATCTGGAATTTTGCCATAGTATTGATTTGATGCACGTTACAAAGAATGTATTTGACAGCATCATTGGGACCTTGCTGGACATGCCAAGGAAAACAAAGGATGGATTAAATTCACGTATGGACCTAGTAAATCTTGATTTGAGACCAGAGCTTCATCCAGTAGAAAAGGCGAACGGAAAGCATTACCTTCCCCCAGCCAGCTACAACTTGACGCTAGAAGAGAAAAAAGCAATTTGCGAATGCTTGCGTGGGATCAAAGTGCCCACAAGTTTCTCATCCAATATCCGCAAACTAGTCTCGATGAAAGACTTGTTTTTATTCGGTTATAATTCTCACGACTGTCACATGATGATGACAGTTTTCCTTGCCATTGCAATAAGAGTAATCAAACCTGAGCATATAAAAGTTGTCATCACACGTTTGTGTTACTTCTTCAATGCAGTATCGCAAAAGGTGATAGCACGTGAAGATTTAGACTATCTGAAAACATACATCGTCGAGACAATGTGCAAGCTTGAGATGTGTTTCCCACCATCCTTTTTTGATATGCAAGTACACCTAATCATACATCTTGTTGATCAGATAAAAGCATTGGGGCCACTATATTTACATCATATGTTTTCGTTGGAGAGATATTTAGGAGTATTAAAAGGTTATGTGCGGAACCGTGCTCACCCAGAGGGTTCAATTATGGAAGGATACACCACTGAAGAAGTGATGAGGGTTGCGCTGATTACATCAAAGATGGAAAATCGATAGGTGTGCCTATATCGGTACATGAGGGTAGACTACGTGGGAGAGGCAAAGTGGGTAAGAAAACTTTTATTGTTCAAGATTACAAGAATGTACACCGTGCACATTTTGGTGTACTACAACAGCTCGCAATAGCTGAGCCGTACATCGAGGAACACCAAATTGAGCTTCGTGATAAAAACCAAGACCGCAAAGAGGACTGGATCATGAAAGAGCACAGAAGATGTTTCACTGAATGGTTAATGGACAAAAATATATCATACAGAAACACTATAGAAGAGGCAACAATGAAGAAGTTAGCTTGTGGCCCATCTGCTTTGGTAACATCATGGCAAGCATAAGACATCAATGATTACACATTTTACACTAAAGAAAAAGACGGTAAGAGTGTTGCACAAAATAGTGGTGTTCGTATTGAGGCTTATGATTCACAAGGGCAGAAGACCACATACTTCGGGTTCATAGAGGAAATATGGGAGCTCGATTATGGCGAAAGAATGGTAATGCCCGTATTTAAGTGCCAATGGGTCAAACATCCTGATGGTTTGAAAGTGGACAATTACGGACTAACACTGGTAGACTTGAATAAAGTGGGTTACAAAGATGACCTGTGGGTTCTCGCCGATAATGTTGCACAAGTTTTTTATGTTCAAGATCCAGAAACTGAGAAGTTGCACGTAGTTGTTTCTGGAAAGCAAAATATTGTTGGGGTTGACAATGTGGGAGATAATGAAGAGGAATATAATCAGTATGAAGAGATGTACCTTTTCACCGAACCAGAAAACATCAAGCGCGTAGAGAGAAGCATTAAAAAGAATTTGAAACCCTATATGCGAGAAGATGTCAATGCTGGAAAAAATGTATATAGCAATGCGAGATGATATATATTGTATATATTTGTATCTTCTGAAATCAACTTAGAACAATGTTGGTATATGGACTGTGTCCTTTTGCATTTGTGTACATATGCGTTTGGACTCAATGATTTGGAAGTTTGGAAGTTTGGTCTTTCTTCAGATAATGATGTCTCGGGCGTGTAGCCGATTGAAGGAGGAGCGCTTGGCGTGGCGCAAGAACCATCCCCATGTATGTACATATGGCACACCGGTCACATGGTTGTATATACATATGTATCTGTAATGGACTGATGAACTTAACTGTAGTTTGTTTTTCCGTGTTGTTTGTTTTTGGTATTTTCAATTTCTCTGCGTAGGGTTTCTCTGCGAAGCCTGAATCGGGAGATTTATTGAAGTGGCAGTGCATCGTCCCCGGTAAAGAAGGGGTAAGTCATGAAGAACAAGCACAATATGAGTTTAACCATCGTCCTCCTATTAATAAATTTCTTTTGCAGACTGAATGGGAAGATGGTTACTACCCCCTGACAATCTCCTTCTCTGAGGACTATCCCTTGGTGCCTCCAAGATGCGCCTTTCCAATTGGGTTCTTCCACCCAAATGTCCATCGTTCGGGAGCACTCTACATCGGGATTCTTGATCAAGAGACTGTAAGATAGACCTATTTTGTTCATGTAATTATTACTTATAATTGTTGTCGAACTTATTTGAACTGGTTTCTTATATTGCTTAAATTATATTTCGTAGGGGTGGTGCAGTGCTTTTACAATCAAAACTATACTACTTGAAGTTCAGCGTTTGCTGCATCAGCCAAATGTGTCTGATGTTGAAAATGATTGCTATAATCTACTTATCAAGGTTAGATGACACTTTGACTTAGTGACCAATGTAGGTTATTCATTCCTCCTTTGACATTTGTTAATTTAAATAATGTCAATATTTTCAGGATCCAGCGGAATATAAGAGACGTGTTCGGGAGCAAGCAGGACGGTACAATTTAGATTGATCGATGGGAGCTTCATCGTCGATCTACAATGAATGTAGCATGATTTTTGTTCAGTGTGTAAAGAAATTATCTTTGAACAATTGTAAAGCCTCTAATGGTGTATTATCACAATTAAGCCAGCCTCACTGGTGATCGAGCATTTCCTATAATGCATTTCTGTACTAGTATCCGCTAGCTCATCTGTGTTTTTTTCCTGATACAATTTTGCCTGCACGACTACATACGGCTGTGATATATAATTGCAACTACATTCATGTAATTTCAATGAAAACCGCTTATGATAATTAAACAATGACCGCCACTGAAAATACATGATCTTCTCAGGCCGTTGTTAATCAAGAACCGGCTATGAAGTTCATGGCATTACAGACGGTTATTAATTAAGAACCGCCAACGAAGATCATGTATTTACTCAGACGGTTGTTCCTTAAAATCCATCTGTGAAGTTCATTGCATTACAGACGGTTTTTAATCAAGAACCGCCAACGAAGATCATGTATTTACCCAGACGGTTGTTTCTTAAAATCCGGCTGTGAAGTTCATTGCATTACAGACGGTTAATAATTAATAACCGTCTGTGAAGATCATGTATTTACCCAGACGGTTGTTTCTTAAAATTCGTTTGTGAAGTTCGTTGCATTACAGGCGGTTCTTAATTAAGAACCGATTCTGAAGATCATGTATTTACCCATACGGTTGTTCTTTAAAATCCGCATGTGTTGTTCTTTCATCACAGACGGTTATTATATCATTCGTCATCACAGTCGCATATTTTTAAGGACCGCCTGTGTTTGAAAAATTGAGGCGCCTGTAAAAATGTTTTTTGTAGTAGTGGCTACTTTTGAGCGTGTCACGCACCTAGTATGATCGGCGACGAGCCTTGCCGCCCGTCTCTGATGACAATGTAATGCGACACGCGACGACGGAGACGCACAGTTTGTTCGTCTCCCTTCTTCGTTCTAGCACGTCTCGTATGAGCCTTTCTACGTAGTGTACTTTTGGAGAGTCAGGTTGTCAAGCTCCTTATCATTCTCCAGCAATCCCCACTTCTTCGAAAGCACTTCCTGAGCCTTCCGAACACAAGTCTTGCTTTTCCCAGTTTTCTCCTTAAGTCTAGGGCTGCTTCTCATCAGCTTGGGGCTGGTCCTTCTTCTTAGCTTTTGGAGTACGGAGCATGACAGGCTCCAGCAGAAGCGCCTTGGGCGTGTGCTTGGGGACTGCCACGATGATCATTGACTTAGGGTTAGCTTCCTCCATGGCCATAGTTTCCTCCGCCTCCTGAGCTCCCTCCAGTTCTTCAACCCTCATCTCGATGGCCCCCGCTGCTGCACTACTCTCGTGCTCATGCTGCATTGAGCCCACATTTAGGTCAATGATTGTATCCTCCATTCCACCATCTCTCCCCAGGTCCTCCGCCACCTCAGTAGCCCCTGCAGCATCCTTTAGTTTTGTCGATGGCTCCCTCGCCACCCCATAATTCCATGCATTCGTCTGTTTGAGCAATGGTTCCTGAGCAACTTCAAGTGCTGGTCCCTCCATCTCAATAGCTTGGCGGAGAGAGGTCATCTTACCCCGTTCTTTGGAAAGGAAACTCTGTAGGTCGCCCGTGAGGGGAAGCACGATGGCTTCCGAACCCGCCCACTTGTTTACAGCATCTATCTCCTCTCTGGACTCGGGGATTGCCCTACTTCCATCCACTGCTTCTGCCTAAGGGGTCACAAGGGTTTCCGTAGCTCTCTCCCCTTCGCAGTCTGTTGCTAAGGCTGGTCTGGCAACTTCATTGTCCGTCGCCTCCCCTTCTTTAGCGGCCCAGAGTCGCCGGAGCTCTCATCGCTCTTCCGGCAGGAAGCAGGACCTGGACGGTGGTACGGACCTGCAGTGTCCCACAGAACGGCGTCTCGATGAAGCCTCCCCTCCATACCAACCAGACGAAGCACCCCTGCATCCTGGCTCCTGCGTAGCTTTGGCTTTGCCATCGATCCATCTGGAGACTCTACTTATGAACATTTGGTGTCGTCTTCTCCTCTCATGCCCCTCATCGCCCACATCCTCATCATCAAACAGATGGTGACGAGTGTTAGTTGGGCAACAGTACCTCTCTTGCTGAGCCAGTACCCCTTCATCGAGGTCCCCATCGGGTCTACCAAACTGCCAGGTTAACAGCCTGAACTAGACTTTTCCATTGGCATGCAGGTCCGCAGATGGGAGATGATATAAACTGAGATCTTCAACCCAATCCAGATGTATGAGAATCTTGACGACAAAGAAATAGAGTTCGTCATCCAATCTAGGGCTGTCCTTCTTGTCCGTCATTGTCAGAAAAGCAACCTGTGGAATGTTGTTTGGGTCCTGGCAGTAGGCCCTGCACACATAAGCCCTCTGATCCTCTCGGTGCCGGGTGGCCATGTCAACATGGTGAATTACAGAGTTGCCACTTAGCAGCTTGTCGACAAATCCAGGTTCCAAGCAAATTGCTGCAGTCCCTCGATGCTCAACCGAATGTGGTAAGGAAGGTTGTGTGCTTCCCAAGTCGGTTGATGTCCCATGCATTGAAATGGAACAAGAACGGTCCCTCTGCCAGGCGTCTCATCGACTATCTCTTGAAGGGATTGATGATTTCTACATTATCACTAATTGAGGGACGACCACTTCTCTTATCACCACACGTCCGGTGTGTTGCTACCAGATGCTCCAATCATGCCCCAATCATTCTCCATATATACCAACTCTCAGGTGTTTAAAAAAACACTTCCATTTCGAGTCCATATGGCCTACAGAGCCGGCCCTTGGGCAGGATGACAGACCCGATCCCCCGAAACTTAGTGGGCCCATGTGAATTTTGTTCTGTAGATTTGACTATGCCACAGAACTACACAAGCAAATATGATAAGATTAATGAGTCACAACCGGAACAATGGATTTGGTCCAGTTGATCAGCCCAACTTAGAATCGGGTGTCCTCAACAATACTCATGGCCACGCAGTGGCATAGCAACTCCATGTTGTCGCCTCACATTATCTGAATTGAACGTCAATGATCTTGTATTATTGTCTGTTGGCTGCCACACGATCATGATGCAATCTCATATCCTCGTCTGCCAGTTACCACGACAATGATCCAATCTCGCATTCTCGTTTGAGAGCTACCTCGACCCTAATCTAATCACGTATTCTATTATGTCTGCTGCTGTGCTTGTATGCCGCTAGACTGCTCATATTCACAAGGTTGTTGGATGAAATTAATACTGACTCTATTATCAATGACTTGCACCTAGAACTCCTAAAAAATGTTTTAAATATCTATAAAGAGTTCTTTTTTGTATTTTAAACTTATTTTGTAACATGATTTTACTACATGAAACAGGCTGAATAAGACAGCCGTTGCCATCGCAAAAAGGGAAAAACCGTCGTAAATAAGCTATTTGCGACGATTTCCCTTATTTGTGCGGTGTTTTGCCGTCGTAAATTGTTCACCGTAAATAACTTATTTACGTTGGCCACCGTCGTAAATAAGCTTATTTACGATGACGGCCCGCAGCCATGGTAAATAAAAGTCCGGGCAACGTGGGTGGGCTGGGCCTCCTAGTTTACGACGGCTACGGCAGCCGTCGTAAATAAGTACCTTATTTACGACGGTTACTGCGACCATCATAAATAAGTATGGCTTATTTATGACCATACTATATAAAAATTGTCGTAAATAAGGTTTTCTAGTTTTTAAGAGAAAATGGCTACCCAGCGTGATGGCCAGAAACACAAATTTCACATACAATATACAACAGTTTACACATCATCCATTCAACACAAGCAACATATACATAGCACAACATGCTCGCATCACATATCAAAGTCAAAAAACGAACAAGAGGGGCTATACACTAGCCTCTATACTACCTCCGGAGTTGTAGATGTCGTCTTCGCGAGTCACTCGGGGCACAGATAGTGACGGCGAAGGAATTTGAGCCTCCGTCGCCAACCCCTGCAATACAAGTAAGTAGTTAGACATGTTTATAAGTTTGAATTTTTGTTTTTTCCTAGAATTGATTAAATAAGCTAGAATTGATCATATTTCGCTTAGTTTAGCTAAGTTGAGTTAGATTTAACTATGTTACATGAAGTAATAAGTATGGTTATGGTTACCTGAACCACCGGAGAAGGCGTGTCTGGCGTGGACTGCACTGGCGGCGGTGGCTGCACCGGTGGCAGTGGCAGTGGCGGTAGCAAGATCTGCCCCCATGTTGTCAAGCTAGAGCATGTCACTGCAAACATTAGAGATTACATATTAATGCGATGAATTTAAATACATGAGTTTATATTTTTTTACCTCCACCGCCTCCTACATCTGCGCCATGCAGGCGGCCGACCTCCATCGTAGCCCTATGCACCTCCTCTTGCTGTGCAAGCTTCTATTCAAAGCTTTATCAGAGGACTTGCACCTCTGTGTCTCTCTGTGGGACACAGCGACTCGATGTGCCCACCGACGAAATCTGTGTGGAGCTACCTCTCAAAGGTCACGCTGCCCTTGAACCAACAACACCGTTGTTGAGATGTGTGATCGACACTTCCACCGGTACTACTAGGTCATAGCCCGCGGAGGTTCGTGATTGGTTGAGGCGTGCGTGAGATTATGAACATGATAGTGACACAGGGAGTTTTATGTGGTTCGGGCCGCCTGAGCGTAATACCCTACTCCACGGGGTGTTTGTTGATGAATGAGTATGTAGTGGCTTATGTGCGTATGAGCTTGGTTGTCATGTACCGTGCGGTGCAGCTTTTTTATAGTCTAAGGACTGACTGTTACATCAGCATGGCCCGACATGTGGCCCTGGCGGTAGTAAATTGCCTAATACACAAACTGTGAATATTAAGCATAATTAATAGTGTGATAACATGCCTTAATGGCAGCGTTACCGGTGTTAAGGATCCTCTGATCGTGTGTCATTAATATGATATTAATGACACGTAATCAGGTCTTGTAACTGTAGCTTTAACTGCCACTTGAATGTCCGAGTTGTTGGAGATCTGCCAGTCTTCTCGTTGCTGTCTCAGGTCCGGAGGCTCGACACGTGGCGGCTCCGGAGCTTTTCGTCGTGGGGAGGCAGGTCCGGAGCCACTATACACGTTGCATCACCGGAGCTTCCCTCTACTTGGGGGTTAGGTCCAGGATCACTGGACACATGGCAAGACTAGAGCTTCCCTATGAAGGGAGTTAGGTCCAGCCTTGTGTTACACGTGGCGGTGCCAGAGCGACCCAAACGAGGGAGGCAGGTCCAGTGCTGTGTAACACGTGCAACCTTCAGAGGTCTTCAACTCAGATTGGTGGAACTCCTTAGCATTTCTTGCGGTATCGTGGGGTACCCGGTACGCAGGTGTCGGTACCCTGCGTACCGGGTACCCCACGATATCGCAAGAAGTGCAAGAGAGTTCTACCTGTCAAAGTTGAAGGTCTCCTCAGGCCCCACATGTCACACTACAATGGACCCGCACCCCTCATATGGGAAGCTCCGGGGTTGACACGTGCAATGTAAGTCCAGAAATAAACTCCCAGGGAAGTTCTGCTGTTAACACATGTACAATAACCCCGGACCTAACCCCCAGCAGAGGGGAGCTCCAGTGCCAACACGTGTATAGCGGTTCCGGAGCTACCTCCCCGCAAAGGGAAGCTCCGAAGCTGCCACGTGTGAAGCCTCCGAACCTTCATCACCAACGAATACATTGGCAGATCTCCTCCAGCACGAACATTCAAGGGACAGTTAAAGCGGCAGTTACAAGACCTGATTACATGTCATTAATGTTGTATTAATGACACACGATCAGAGCACTGTTAATAGAGGTAACGCAGCCATTAAGGCACGTTATCAGGCCATTAACCATGCTTAATGCTCATAGACATTGTATTAGGCTATTAAATACGCCAGGGTCACATGTCGGGCTAGACAAATGATGTAACGATCAGTCCTTGGACTATAAAAGGATTGAGGCGCACGACACAGAGGGATAGATCCAAGCTGAGCCAAGCACTACGCATTCTCGTGATACTCAAGACAACAACACACAGCCCGTGGAGTAGGGTATTACGCTCAGGCGGCCCGAAGCACGTAAATCTCCCGTATCACCATCTTGATCCTGATCTCTGCGTTCCCCAACCAAAACAAGAACCTCCGCGGGCTACACTTTAGTGGTACCAGGGGAAGTGCAATTGCTACACTTCAACATTTGGCGCGCCAGGAAGGGTGTCCCAAGATCTCAAGATGGTGAATTTCGTCGCAGGATCTTCCAACGGCAATCACGTTGAACAACCTGCTGGAGGCAATCCCTCCAACATGCAGTAGCTAATGGGTGCCATTATTCCGGCAGGCACTATGGCACCACAGCCGCCATCCGTTCTAGCAAACAATGTTGGGCGACAAGATGGAGCATCTGCGTCGATCACTGCATCAACAAACAACAACCCTGAGCACGCGCTCATTGCCGCGCGAGCTCTCCTACAACACCCACCGCCTCCAGGGGCACCCAGGGTGCTATGGAACAGTGGAGAGCTGATATTGATCATCTGGTTGCAGTTGCAGCCGCTGGCATCAGCAATCAAGGTCCTCCCCCATCGGGGCGAGCACCATAACAATGACAGACCTTGTCAGGTCGACTTGGTCCATAAGTCTCGCAGCATAGGAGACGTGATGCAATTCAACAAGTGACTTTGTTGCCTCCCAGGGCACGACACACCCACACCATCACAAGGATTCCGACCCATGATCTACGGTCGGAACTTGATCGCCGTTACCGGCAGCAGGACGGTCGCGTCCATATCGAGCGTGCTCGCAAGAGGCGAGAGGCTCAGGACGATCCTGCTCCTCAGGGAGTAGGGGGAGGCTATTCAGCCCTGGCCATGCACTTACGCATGGTCAGATGTCCACAGAAGTTCCGGCCTCATTTACTAGTGAAATTCAACAGGACTGTAAACCCCAATGAATTTCTTCAAATTTACAACACTGTTATACTTGCAGCGGGGGCTGATGAGGTCGTAATAGCCAACTACTTCCCAATGGCCTTAACCAGAACCGCTAGGTCCTGGTTTAGGAGCCTCCCACCTGACTCCATTAATAGATGGGTTCACTGCCAATATTGGGAGTTCATACACTCGATCTGGCACTGAACTGGACCTTTTTGTTGTCCAGCAAAAAACGGGAGAGTCACTTCGATCCTTCATCTAGCGATTCTCTCAGGTACATAATACCATCCCATCCATCTTGAGTGCCTCTATTATTGTTGCATTCAGACAGGGCGTTCGGGACAAAAAGATGCTGGAGAAGCTGGCAATCAAAGAAGTCACCAGCGTCACAGAACTCTTCAGCTTAGCAGAAAAATGTGCTAAAGCTGCGGAGGACCGTGAGATGCACTCCAAGCCAGCTCCGGAGGCCAACAAGAAGTCCTCCAAAACTAAAGCCACATATGGAGGTGGCAAAAAGAAAAAGAAGCCCAACGGCAAGAAGAAGCCGTCGACCGGCGCACCTACCTCTGCGGCTGCTGCAGCTCCGGGTGGCCAGGGGCCACGCCCCGAGAAACAACCTCGACCATCGTCAGAAGATGGTGGCAGCTCTAAAGTGTGGTGTCCGATCCACAAGACGGACAGACACAGTCCGAAAGAATGTCGGGAGGTCCAGAACCTTGCCGATCGCTATAACAAGCGTCGGGAAGAAGCTCCTTTCCGTCAGCGTGAAGGAAAACAAAAAGTCCACGAAGCTCCGGCTGAAGAGGAGCTAAGTTTTCAGGGCCCCAGGAAGGTCCTGAAAGCTGTCTACAACACAATCGACGATGAATCCAAGGGGTTCTTGGGACATCACCTCTCATCGCGTCCTCAAAACAATGTGGCGGGACATGGCCGTTGCAGCTCCCACCGCTAGGGCAGAGCCTCATTGGAAGTGGATGGACACTCCCATCATTTTTGATGCTTCGAACTACCCCCGCAACATGATTGTAGCTGGCCAACTCCCGTTGATGGTGTCACCAACCATTAACAATATCCAACATCACCATGTAATAGTGGATGGAGGTGCAGGGCTAAACCTCATAAGCTTCAAAGCCTTCGTCAAGCTACAGCTCCGACCATCAGACCTTCGACCCTCTTGACCTTTCTTTGGGGTAGTTCCAGGGCCATTACCCCTCTCGGCTCCATCACACTCACAATGGCCTTTGGGACTCAAGAGAACTATAGAGCCGAGAAGTTGGTCTTCGACGTTGCGCAAATCAGTCTGCCGTTCAACGCCATTTTGGGTAGACCAACCTTGTATAGGTTCATGGCTGCCGCCCATTATGGTTACTTAGTATTGAAGATGCCAACACCTGCGGGCGTTCTCCGGAACCGTGGAGATCGCACTGCAGGAATTACTGCACTAGAAAAACTCTATGCACCTGCTACAGCGCAGGAGGAAGCATCCGGTAAGGAGCCAGCTCCGAACCCTCCGAGCATTTGTCATCGATGCTCTACCTCTGCACCTCGTGTGCAACCAAGCAGCGACACCAACGTTCCCGTCAAAGTCGTCCAAATTTGTTCCGATGATGCTTAAACTACCTGTGTATCGGGAGGTCTGAACAACAAATAGGAACTCGCGCTAATCTCTTTCCTCCGGGCTAATGTCGACGTGTTTGCCTGGCAACCATCGCAAATGTCTGGGATCCCTAGGGCGGTGATGGAGCACAACCTGAAGATTTATCTCGATGCACGGCCTGTACACCAGAAGCCCCAGAAGCAATCAATCGAGTGGCAAAACTTCATCCAACAGGAGATCAAGAAGTTACTTGAAGCTGGTTTCATTCGGGAAGTGTATCGACTACACCACCTTAAATAAGGCATGTCCAAAGGATCCATTTCCACTACCTAGAATAGATCAGATAGTGGACTCCATCTCCGGGTGTGAGCTATTGTGTTTCTTAGATGCATATTCTGGATATCATCAAATCCAAATGTCCAAGGAAGATGAAGAGCATACTGCCCTCATAAAAGTAGATGGATTGTACTGTTATACTGCCATGCCTTTTGGTCTCAAAAATGCCGCTTCAACATTTGTGCGAGCTATGTACAAAAAAATTTGGAGAGCTAATCAGAGACTTGGTGGAGGTGTACGTTGATGACATCATCGTGAAGATCAAGAAAAAGGAGTCACTCCTTGACAATTTACAAGCTGTCTTCGACAAGTTGTGCATCACACGCACCAAGTTGAACCCAGACAAATGTGTCTTCGGGGTTAGCTCCGGGAAGCTTCTAGGTTTCTTGGTGACTCACTGTGGAATTGAAGCAAATCCAGCGAAGACCAAGGCTATAGAAGATATGCGGCCCCCAGCCCGCATCAAGGATGTCCAAAAGTTGACTGGATGTTTAGTTGCGCTTAGCCGGTTCATCTCAAGACTGGCAGAGTGGGCACTACCCTTCTTCAAACTCCTTAGGAAGTCCGGACCATTTCATTGGTCCGAAGAAGCAGAAAAGGCATTTCAAAAGCTGAGACAACTCCTCACCACACTACCAATATTGGTAGCTCCGAATCCTGGTGAGCCTTTACTGCCTTACATTTTGGCAACCACCGAAGTTGTCAGCATGGTCCTGGTCGCGGAAAGATTGGAGCCACATCCAGTCCAGGAGCCCAGACCCCTCCAGGAGGGTCCAGAGTTATCTGAAGGCGTGTCTGGGTCCCAGCCCCCAGACACGGAACCTCAAGGCAAAATGCTAGGAGATCAACCTCATTCACCTGAGGGGATTCACCTGGCCGACTAAGATGATCCAGACCCTTCTAGCAAGGTCCGGGTCGAACAAGAAGAAATTGTGGACCCCTCCGGGAGGGTCCAAGAAGCCCAGCAAGAAGGTCTGGACCCCTCCAGGAGGGTTTGGTTGATGGAGAAGAAGCTCCGAGTCCCTCTGAGTGGGTCTGGACTATCCAGTGTCCAGTGTACTTCATCAGCGAAGTACTCCATGACGCCAAGACAAGATACATTGAGGTGCATAAGCTGCTTTATGCAGTTATTATTGCCTCAAGAAAGCTTCGTCACTACTTCCAAGCCCACAAAATATCAGTGGTAACTTCTTTTCCACTGCATGCTATTTTGCATAACCCTAACTTTACAGGGAACATTGCAATGTGGGCAGTGGAATTGGTCAAGTTCGATATAGAATCGTGTCATGACAAGCAATCAAAAGTCAAGCTTTGGATAGCTTCGTGGCGGAATGGACTCCCTCTCCATCAAACCCTAGGGGCCCCAGTGATCAGAAACCAGAATCCAAGGTCTCGGTATTCACCAAGCCTTAGTGGACTCTCTACTTCGACGGCTTCGTGCAGAAGCAGGTGGCCGGAGCTGGATTCCTTCTCCTTGCTCCGGCTGGGGAGAACGTCAAGTACATGGTTCACCTTGATTTCAAGGCGACCAACAATATGGCGGAGTATGAAGCTCTCATCTGCGGACTCAAGGTGGCACTATCTTATGGTGTCAAACAGCTGTTGGTGAAGGGTGATTCACAACTCATCATCAAACAAGTCAAAGGTGAATGCTCCTATAACAATCCTCAACTAGCTTATCTCCATGAAGTCTAGAGATTCCAGAAGGACTTCGGAGTCCTGGATCTCCACCATGTTTAGCGCCTTCATAACGCTAAAGCTGACGAACTCTCGACGAAGGCTTCAACCGGAGCTCCGGCTCTCGTCAGAATCTTCATCCGGATGTTGTCAAGACCAACAGCTCAGCCTGCCGAACTAAGCGAAGGGGGCGAGTCCAGCACCTCGAAGCTGGCAGTCCCAGTGGCCCTGTTACCATGGCGTCCACCAAGGGTTGTAGGTGCTGTCGGAAGCTCTGAGCAACCCAGCACGCAAGACTCAGAAGCTCAAGTTAGCTCTGATGCATGGATCTCAGAGATCCGGAGCTACTTGAAAGACAATATCCTTCCTGAAGACAGTGTATCCATTGACCGGATTGTTAGATTGGCTATAATATACACGTTGGTAGAAGGGGATATCTACGGGCACGGTGCCAATGGCATCCTAATGCGGTGCATTGCAAGTGAAAAAGGTCGCGAGCTCCTCGTGAAAATCCATGGAGGCGAGTGTGGGAACCATGCTTCCTCCTGCGCGTTGGTTGGTAAAGCCTTCCGGCATGGTTTTTACTGGCCTACACCACTCCACGATGCGGTTCAGCTAGTGAAAAAATGCTAAGCATGCCAGTTCCACGCAAAACAGATTCATACACTAGCTCAATCACTACAAATGATACCTCCTACATGGCCATTCGCTGTATGGGGCATGGACATCTTGGGACCATTCCCAAAAGCCGTCGGAGGTTACAGGTTCCTGTATGTCGCCATCGACAAGTTCACCAAATAGCCGGAAGCAACTCCAGTTGTGACAATCAACAAGCAATCAGCAATCAAGTTCTTGAAGTCCATTATATGCAGATTTGGAGTTCCAAACAAAGTCATAACTGACAACGGAACCCAATTCATAAGTGCTGCATTTCAAGAATATTGCAAAGACCTCGGCATTTAACTCAGCTACGCCTTAGTAGCTCACCCAGCAAGCAATGGCCAAGCCGAGAGAGCAAATGCATAAATCTTAAAAGGACTCAAGACGCACACATATGAGCGCCTAAAAAGCATGAAGCCAACTGGATCGAGGAGCTTCCATCCACATTGTGGGCGAACAGGACATCTCCAAACCGGTCAACTGGGGAGACTCCTTTCTTCCTGGTGTATGGAGCTGAAGCAGTTCTTCCTCCGGAGATCACCTTGGGGTCCCTCCGGGTCTAGACCTTCCACGAAGCCGCATAGGACCAGCTCCGGCGTGAAGACCTTTACCTCGTTGACGAGGGAAGGTGCCAAGCAGCTGTTCGGAATGCACGTTATCGCCAAGCGCTCTGATGCTATTATCAAAGGCATGTGCGCAACCGACAACTCGAGAAAGGCAATCTTGCGCTTCGGAAGATACTAACTCGTGAAGGAATAAATAAACTTTCCTCAACTGGGAAGGTCCCTTCCAAGTGATCAATGTATCCCGTCCCGGATCCGTTCGCTTGGCAACTGAGGATGGGACTCCGCTTCCTAATCCTTGGAACATTGAGCACCTCCGTAAGTTTTTTGCTTAGAATCATGGAGGTGAGTCTGTAATTACACATGCTGTATGTTATAGAGTTGCTAAACAAACATGGATAGGTCCTCCGGGAGAACACCTGGACCCCTCCGGGAGGGTGCGGGAAGTTCAAGTACACTTCATACAGACACACACTAAAAGTGTAACTACCTACCCTGAGTTAGTACAAGATGTATAGCGCACTTGGTCCCGCACCCTAAGTGTGTCCTTGTGTCCCCTGTTGTGACACCCAGTTCTGAAAATGAACCAAGTGAACTCATATGTGTGCCCAGGACGTTCAACACACATACACGAGTGCATTCACAATGAGTATACAGAAAATTACTACAAGACAAGGTTAATTTAGTACTTTTATTACACAACCATATTATCCTCGAATACAAGCTCTAATAAATATTAATGACAAGTTCAACTAATGTAGCGGAAATAGACTAATTAAACAAACTAAACAGCTGGGCATCATAAGCAATAGGGTAGCGCAGCTCCAATCAACACCACATGCAAAGCTGACGGTAGACACGGCCTAGAACTCCGCATTATCATCGTTATACTCCCAATCCTGACCGGCAACTGTTGGGGGGGATTGCAAGAGTGAGTACATGTCGTACTCAGCAAGTGTGGAAAGTATGACATGTAGCTGATACAAACAACGAATATAATAATGGCTAAGTGCTGAAAAGTACATTAAAACATTTGAAAAGCAATATAATATATGTATGTGAAATAAACCCATCATAAGCCATGTAGTTATCATAATACCAGTCCAAACTCCATATCCATCATCCATATACCAATATCCATATTCGATAAAAGAATTCAATTCATAACCATCCATAACCATAATACCAACCATAAGCATCCCAAAGCCCAATTTTTCTCTAATCATGTGAGGGTCCAGGTTGCTCATAACTGGGAGCATGGCTATCATGATAGTTTTAGACACACTCTGTAGAGGTTGTACCGCTTTACCCATGTGTTTGTGATTTTATCACCTTTCGATGACTATAGAATCTCAATTATGCCGTCTCACACTTCCGTAGGTGTGTGGCCAAGAGATCACAAAATAGCCTTTACAAATGGATTACTAGCTTATTTAGACCCCACTGAGGTTTCACCGGTGGCGATGCCTCCAATCTGAGAACATCTTCAACCAAGGGCCCCCTCTTGAGCCATTCGGATCCCAGGGTAGTCCCACCAATCATCAACAAACCCAATCCGACTACCCCTTCCTTGAGCATATTTAATGGTCCAAATAGCACTGGTAAAGCCCTAATTAATCAGCTACGCTGCACCCACACTTGGCCTCGTGGTGGCACTGTAAATCCTGGATGGTCACTCCACGAACCGGTCCTTAGATCTAAAGCAAGTAAACCACCATACATCCAACCCATCCACGTACCAGACTTGCTTAGAGCACCCATTATCATATCAGATTAACCAGTTCATGTCAACCACAATCTCATTAATGCATAATTAAATTAAGTAGTGTAGTTGTTCTTCCATCCCAATTAATTATGCGAAGCAAAAAGGTAAAAATCCCATCCTGACTCTCTACCATATAATCCACGTGACAAGGGTGGTTAAACAAAGCTAGTAAACTTCCTATCATAGGATTCCGATCAAATTGACACAAGCATATAGTTTTGCAAACGAAACATTTATTTCAAAACAGGATCAATATGCTTCAAGGACACTTGCCTTGCTCTTGGGATTGATTCGAGTCAAAGCCTTCAAGCTCTTGGTGCTGGAGATCCTCCGCGACACTCTCTAGCGCAAATCCGTCTAATCCGCACAATAAACATACAAACAAGAAACACAATCAAAGAGTGCACAAATATTACTCAATATGACATGATATGCACGATAAATGCAGATGCAAGGTAGAACTTGTTAATAGATTGCTTTTAATGATCACTAACTAGTTCTAATAGCTTTTAACAAGTTTATCCAGGTTTGGATGTGCTTAGATCTAATTTTAGAATTAATTCAACAGAAATTAACAAGGAAAATTGGACTAGTCCGCTAGGGACCGGACAAGTCCACACTTTGCGAGATCAGCAGATTAGGGTTTTCTAGATCAACGTGAATTTGGATATTAGAGGTTGAATTCACATAAGGAAAAGATAATAGGATGTATACCAGGTGTTTAGAACTCCAATGAATCAAGGATCTTGGAGGTAGCACCTGGATCTTGATAATTTAGGGTTGGTGATGAACTTGGAGATGAATTGGTGATGAAGAACGAAATTTTATGGAAATCTTGATCCTCTTTCGTCTCCTCCTCTTCTTCTTCTTGCTTGGGATCTCCTCCTCCCTCCTTGATGGTGGCTCTCCACGAACTAGGGTTTGGGTGGGGTGGAAAAGTGGCAAATAGAGGTCAAGCTAAGGGGTGGGGTTGTTTATATAGAGGTGGATGCTAGGGTTAGATAAATTTCGAGTTTGAGATGAGTAGAGGCCGGTTTAGAGTCCCACATGGGCTCTAAAAGAGTTAGGCACGACATCCCTAGGCCCACTTAACATGAAACCCAAGAAACAAGTCGTAAAACAAAAAAAAACAATTCGGAGTTGCGAAATATCGGACAAGTCTGAAAAGGACCGGACTAGTCCGAAGTTGTCCAGAGAGAAATCGGACAATTCTAGCCAAAAATCGGACAAGTCCGACTTTAGTCAGAGAGGAAAATGGACAAGTCCGCTGGAACATCGGACTAGTCCGGACAAGTCCAGGGACTTAGCAAATTTCCAAGGATTCCTGGAACACCGGACTAGTCTGCATAGGACCGGACAAGTCCGAAAGTGTCCAGAGGCAAAAACGGACTAGTCCGCAGCAAAAACGGACAAGTCTGATCGAGGTCAGAGAGAAATCGGACTAGTCCGCACCTAAATCGGACTAGTCTGCACTTTCCTGAATTTTAAGTGCGGTTTTGTTCCAAATAAATTTTAAACTCATTCCTCTTTATGTGGATTAATGTTAAACATGTATATGAATGTATGTAGGACATGATGCATGAAAATGAGGGTGTTACACCTGTAATCCGACCTATAATAAAAGACATTGTTGTGTGAGAACATACTCCATGTGCATTTATTTTTGTACAAGGCTCGATATATCAAATTATTGTTTTTATCCTTCTTCTCTATCATGAAGTTGTGCAATTATTTTTTTGTTTTTGTCCAAGTTATTCATATGTAATACAAGTATGTTGTTGATCTCTTTGGATCTTAACATGTTAATAGTCTACTTGCCTGAACACCAAGCCAACATAGGTCCGGAGTGTGCTATCGACTGAGCCTGGTCCGGCACCCTATGTACGCCACACTACCTACACCCCGACAGGCCTCAGTAGGGTGAATACTAAAAAAGCATATGGGTTCGGAAAGATTACATCAATATGCTTGTTACCATATCGAGTTTCTTCAGATTTAAAACTCAAAAAAGAATGATAAGTCACAAATGACTTATAGACAAGAGGACGAATTTTACTCTTTTATTGTATTTAATGTGCAGGAAAAATAGAAACTCATAGCGATGGTGGACAACACCAGAGCTACTAAGCTCTGACATCCTCCCAGGGGGCCCGCCGTCGACGTTTAATATGTTTACAGTGGGTGACTTTGGAGCTACTAAGCTCCGACAAACCTTGGGGGGCCTACTTTCAACGATTCGTGCGTTGACATCGGGTGCTACCGGACCTATCAAGCTTCGATAAATCCTAGGGGGCTCGCCATCGACGTATTATATGTTGATGGTGAGCACCGTTGGAGCTACCAAGCTCTGACAATCCCAGGGGGGCCAGCCGTCGACGCGTCGGAAATAAAGACTTCAGACATGAAATCTACAAGTTCAAAGTCCTCAAGTCATGAACACGCTGTCAAAACCTTTTGGTACATGTACACACTACAATTGTGCACATATACCAGGGGGCCAACAAGACAGAGTACAGTATATTGAAAACAAAACAATAATAAAGTGAAATTCATGGCAAAGTGGATATCATTAATTCGAAGCACTGGATTACAAAATTAGGATTACAGTAGAAGGCAAAAGGAAAAATTCCTAGCTACCAGAGGATCTAAGTCCTGCGGAAGAATGAGGCTACTTCCTTGACAACTCCTTTTACGCTGGCCCTGGCGGCGTCCTCCTCTTCAGCAACGGAACCTTGGAGCACCGGGTCCAAAGAGAATTGGGGATCTCAGCTCACATAACACGTAAGCAACATACTCTGCGACGTTTGTAGCCAAGTATTTCCCCTCTGTCTCCAGCTGGTCCGCAATGACTTCACCCATTGCATCGAGTTTGCTGCCAGCGGCATTGAGGGCCACCTGTGCTCGGTCCAAGTCCAGCTCCGGATTGTCCGGACGTACAGGACTGAATCCTAGTGGTGCCAACGCGTCATTGGATTGTCCCAAGAAGTCCCATACTTGGATGGACTCAGTCTCCTTCAAGCTCCGCAGCTCCTTTAGTGACTTCCAGGTGGCCGCAAGCTCCAAACCCTCCCGAGCAAGGCGCCCGACCAATTTGGCATGCTGCTGCATATTCTCAGCAACTTGCTTCTCACGATCGGTCAGCTCTGTCTCCCGGAGGTGGATGCGGTTTCGCCTTTCCACTAAGTCCTTTTCCCTACCTCTTACTTTCTCTTCCCCGGTGGCAACATCAGCTTCTCTTTTCGAGACCTCCTGCCCCAGTTTCCAATACTTCTCCTTCTCCTCTTTGCTCCATAGATCCAACTTTTTGCTGCGATCTTCCAAATTCTGTTCACCCAGAGTCAACTTCTGGGTCACCTCCACCTCCCTCGTCAAAATATCCTCCTGCTGCTCCAAGAGCTTCTATTCCCTAGCATCAAGGTTCACTCGGGGCTTCAGGAGAACCTCGTTCCATTTATTGAGGTTTTTGTGACACTCATCGGCAGCATCACGCCTCTCCTTGGCTTGCTCAATGATCTACGTAGAGTTAACATCGAGCGCCCTGATGGCAGCTTCCTTCTCCTCCAGTAGCTTGTCCCAGTATTCCAACCGGGCCTTTTCCCTCTTGATCCACTCCTTCTGGTCAGCCAGCCTTGTCTGTGCAAGCCTGGTCTCGAAGTGCAGTCCGTTGCGCCAATGCCTCAAGGTGTTGTGCTCCTCCTCCAGGGCTTTGCTCTCATGATCAATGGCGAGCTGGACGTGCTTGAGACTTGAGTATGCATTGTCTATGGATAGCGCCAAGGGGGTAGGCTCCGGACCCGCTAGTATCAACTCCGCTGGTTCTAGAGGATTTTCCATTACAAAAATTGGGTCCCACTCTACAAGGGTGGTCACCTGAGCCTCTGTGGTACTGGCTCTGCTCGCTTGGAGCTCTTCAACTTCTGTTGAAGAAGATCCTACTTGGGGAACCTCCACCGCTGGAACAGAAGTTGAAAGCCCTGCTTTTGGGTCTTCAGTTGTTGGCCCTGCGAGTGGAGGACCTGTCGCCACCTCTTCATGCTGCTCCGACTCTGATTCAGACACCTCCGGGGAAGCTACCTCCGGGGCAACAGCTGGGGCTTCATCTGGTGCTCCTACCATCGCTAGCTTAGACACCGACGCGTCAGTCACCTCCAATTCAGCGACCGGAGCTTCAAGCATTTCTGGCTCAGCCACCAGACCTTCAACAACTTCTAGCCCAAGGGCCGGAGCTTTAACCATCTCTGGCTTAATGGCCGAGACTTCAATTGCCCCTGGCTCAACGGCCAGGGCTTCAACGACTTCCGGTTCAAAGGCTGGAGCTTCTGCATCTCCGGCTTCGGTACTGGAGCATCAGCCTTCAGCACCGTTGCCAGAGGTACATCTTCAACTTCTCCCCCGTGGTCCGGCGCTACCACCGGAGCTTCAGGCGTTTCTTCTGGATCCAAGACCACGACAGTTGGCGCTGGAGCTGCCGTGACCTCTGCCACCACTGGAGGAGGAGGCTCGATGGTCGAAGCTGGAGCTTCAGCATGCACAGCCACAGTCGCTGCAATAGATGCCGAAGTCCCTAACCCATTTCTCGACACCCTAGAAATAAAGAGATGATAAGATTAGAGACATAACAAAAACAATATTAGCATTTTAAGGCAAGAACAAGATGCTTACCTAGGGATGCTACCCCCCCAGTCACCCCAGAACCTCTTCTTCTGAGGCCCAGAGCCAGAGCCCACCAATTCTGGTGAGACAATGACTTCGGACCTCAGCTGAGGACCACTTGCGGCAGCCGGAGTTCTCTCGGTCGGAGCTTCTCTTGGTCGGGAAGAACTCCTGGGCCTAGAGCTCTTAGCCGGCACTAAGGCCGTAGTTGACTGTCCGGAGCTAGCGCCTCTTGAAGACGCCTGCACCAGAGAAGCTGCAGCCGCAGAAGACCTCCCTCACCAGGGAGAAGGAGCCGTTGTAGAGGGAGCAGGCCTGATGGACCTCTCATCAGCATGCTTCAGCTTCCTCTTCCGGCTGGACGGTTTGGATGGCTCTTTGCCGTTGCCCTTGCCAATGTCTTCAACCCTCTGGCTCGGGGCGGAGGCAGACCTTCCTTCAGAAGCTCCAGGGATCACGATCCCGGAGGTCCGATGCCTCTCCACCTCACCAAGGTCATCAAGCACCGGCATCTTCCTCTGGAGCTCTCTGCTGAACTTTGGCTCCATGTTCAGAGGAAGGAAAGCAGCCGACGAAACCAAGTTGTCACCATCGACGTTTATCCCATGCTGAAATTTCTTGAGATGAAGATTCAAAGCTTCATCATCCATATTGGATTTCAGGCTGGTTTCAATCCGGTCATCATAGATCACGCTGTTGAGAGCCCAGGCGAACTTCTCCCTCTTCCTCAGCGGAGCCCATCTGTTGACCAGAAAATTGCAGAAGACAATCTAAGGGCTCACTCCACCCTCCGCGCATTCTCGGATCCTGATCAGGACGGGGTTAAAGGCATCTGACAGCTCCAGAACTACACTCCAAGCCTCGATATCAACGTTGGAGAGTTCTTGGGGCAGCTCCAACCTCTCATGCTCCTCCACTACAATGATGAACCAGTCCTTCTTCCAGTCATCCCATTTGCCAGAAGGGAATGACTTCAAGTACTTGAAGGGGTAGTTCTTGCGCTTCACAAAATAGTAGAAGCCAAGAAGCTCAGTCCCCTTGCCGGTGGTGTGGACCTTGAAGAAGGTACAGAACAGCTCGATGCACGGAGCAACACCCACCCACATCTCGCAAAAGTGGATGAAGGTTGCCACTAGCAGAAGAGAATGGGGGCCAAGGTGATACAGCTGGAGACCGTAGAAGTCCAGCAGCATTAAAAGAAAGCTTGAAGAAGGTGGGATCAACCCCACCATGGTGTACGCAGAGAAGCACACCATGTCGACATTATGCTCCTTCTTGAATGGGAGCTTGCCGGCGTGGATCAAGTGATTGAAGGAGTCACTGGACCACCCCATATAGGTCTGAACCTTCATCAGATTGTCATTGCTCTTGAGGCGGCTCTTGGGAAGACCCAACTCCATCACGGCAAAGTGGAGCAAAGGAAAGGAAAGCTAGGCGGAGTTTGGGAGGCTCTGAGCGCAAGTTTGATCGAAAGTGTAAAGAGTCCTCAAACCACGCATACTTTCCTTCTTAAGTAAGCCTTCACGACGCTTGGATGAAAACCGCAATTCGAGCAGGGTCACATTTCAAAAATCTACCCCGTCCATGATGAATGGGCCCGGGGCCACCCGAAAAAGAGATCGAGGTTATTACCCCGGGCAAACCGTTGTCATGATGGGCGGCGGGAAACCCAAAGGCGGCACCCTGATAAGGTGCTCAGAACTGATATGGTTTTTGTATTGGGAACTAGCAACTTTCAACTGCGTGAGGTCTACACTCAAAGATCTCATCTACCGCATTCATAACAAGCCACGCGGCGATGGTTTAATCCCGGACCATCGCCCCAACGTTACATTAGAAGACTTTTGAAGTCGAAGCACGAGATCAAGGATGGCCCCACCTCTGGTAGAATAACTAAACCCAAAGGGTTTCTCCCAGAGGTGGCCCCGGGGGCCACTGTCGGTACCCTACGTACAGGGAACCCCACAATACCGCAAGAAGTGCAAGAGAGTTCTACCCGTCAAAGTTGAAGGTCTCCTCAGGCCCCACATGTGACACTACACCGGACCTGCACCCTTCATATGGGAAGCTCCAGGGTTGACACGTGCAATGTAAGTCCAACAATAAACTCCGATCATAGGGAAGTTCCGCTGTTAACACGTGTACAATAACCCCGGACCTAACCCCCAGCAGAGGGGAGCTCTAGTGCCAAAACGTGTATAGTGGTTCCGGAGCTACCTCCCTGTAAAGGGAAGCTCCGAAGCTGCCACGTGTGAAGCCTCTGGACCTTCATCACCAACGAATACATTGGCAGATCTCCTCCAGCACGGACATTCAAGGGACAGTTAAAGCGGCAGTTACAAGACCTGATTATGTGTCATTAATGCTGTATTAATGACACACGATCAAAGCACTGATAATAGAGGTAATGCAGCCATTAAGGCACGTTATCAGACCATTAACCATGCTTAATGCTCATAGACAATTTATTAGGCTATTAAATACGCCAGGGTCACATGTCGGGCCAGACAAATGATGTAACGGTCAGAGGGACTAAAAGGATTGAGCTGCACGACACAGAGGGACAGATCCAAGCTGAGCCAAGCACTACACATTCTCGTGATACTCAATACAATAACACACAGCCCGTGGAGTAGGGTATTACGCTCAGGCGGCCCGAACCATGTAAATCTCCCGTGTCACCATCTTGATCCTGATCTCTGTGTGCCCCAACCGAAACAAGATCCTCCGTGGGCTACACTTTAGTGGTACCGGGGGAAGTGTAGTTGCTACACTTTGATAGCAAGGTACTGACAACCGTCGAATATGGCGAGACTACAAAAAAATTAGTAATATTAAATTAAATTATCTTGAATTGAAAACAATAAAATGAAGGAGCAACTCACCTTTCGTGGGCTTTGCCGTCTCCGCTTGCATACGTGCCTTGTGGATCGATTGGCTCATGTTCTCAATCGAAATCTTTGTCGTGTATCCTCATGGCCTCCTGCCCGTACCTAGCCTCAAAAAAAGAAGGAAATCGTGTAAGTTCAACAATCGAGATAGTTACAATTAATTTGAATGATTTTGAAACTTACCAGCCACTCAATTGCAACCTGACTCCACTGCTTAGGTTGAGAAGGGTCCTTGTGACCTCTCTACCATATCTGAGTAGGGGTCGGTTCCACCCCTATATCGCGCTCCTGTCAATACAAGTTAGTACGAGCAGTATATTATGAATATATAAAAATAAGTTAGACACACTTGCCATGCATTTAGCTAAACGCAAGTAGCCACCTTGGCTGTACTTGTTTTTCCCATCGACCCCTCTGCACTCCTGAGCCTTGTTAGGCTTAGCCTTGAACTCATCGCTAGCCCAGTACCTACAAAGGGCCCGATAGTCATCGGGTCGACCAGACAACCAGTTCATGTTTCCATGCACATATTTGTAAATCACAAAAATACGCTAACAAATTTATCAGAAATAATATTTACTACAAGCAACTTACCTCTGCGTACACCTCCTCCATCAGGTGACTTTCGCTCTCCTGTCGGAACGCTCGCATGTCATGTTGGTTTTGCTTCAAGAAGTAGTTGATTGCTTGAGTACGAGCATTCTATAAAGCTTGCCAAACCACCTTCCGAGTGTTATGGTTGAACACGTCCCTCGCGTGCTCAACCTGCCTCGAATCCTCCGGATCCTCTAAACGATACCTTTTCCTATAAGAAATGAGATATTCAAGAACTATACATTAATAATTTAAAAGAGTTTAAGAATTGAAACATAGAAATTTTATGTAAGGTACTTACAATAAAATCAGCCCATATGGCCTACTGAATGATGTTGTTCTCCTGCCGAGAGACGCAAGCGTAGTCGTCCCACGAAGTAGCGGTCACCTCGTCGATGACACAGGGACAATGTATACGCACTAAGGACCTGATGACACTGTTCACCGGTCTGTGGTGTGTAGCACCGTGAAAGACGATTCATAATGAGAGCTTCAATATATTTCTTGAATTAAGTAACCAAAAGAAATCAAAATGAACACTACAATTTTCTTACCTATCGACAACCGGTCGAATCACGATCTTCTCTCTAAGAACCGGAGGAGGACTAACAAAGTGAGTCCTCCTTGTTTGGTGCCTCTGTTGTGGCACCACGTCTTGTGACCCAGAAGGCTGGTCACTAGTCAAGCTAGAGGGTAGGCTAGTCGAGTGTTGGCTATCCGAGGGCTGGCTACCCAAAGGGTGGCCAGGCTCAACTGGCACCCTAGCCTTTGAGTCAGACGCTGAGTCACACTGCAAAATTAAAATGATTCATAAGTAAGTTTAATTGGAAAGTGGATGTTAATAATTTGTTAATGACTAGTGAAATTCACCTCCGTGCACTGCTGTGAAGCCACACCGCTACCTACCAACTCCAGCAAGTGACTCATCAGCTGAGAGCATTTGCTCCCAGCTGATGAGGTACCCTTGAAGATGTCCACTGCCTTGGTGAGGAACCCCCTCACCCTCGCCACCTTCTTCCCCTTCTATTTGTCCGACGACATCCTATTTTAAGTTATAATTTGTAAATATGCAAATAAGATATGAAAAATTTATGTTACTTTCGTGAACACAACGTTACTTGTAATTAGTTAAAAAATTCATGAACATCATGATCATGTGCCCCACTCCTTAAATCAGACCAACCATCTTCCGCCGTGACCTGTTCCCATTTCCATTTTTGCTATAAGATGTCTCTACATCTTGAATGTCTCCAACTAAGTGATCGAGTCCTGCACCAAGCTCAATGATAAAAGAGTTTGGCAACTCTTCTTCTTGGTAAACTTCTTCAATCTCTACACTATCTTGGTATCCATCATCTCCAGGAGTATATACGCTCACGAGAATTCACCATATGTAACACCCACCAAGCACTAAGCTTTTTGGATGGATAATACACTTGCTCCACTTGGTGTGCAAGAACAAATGTATCCTAACCTTGTAGCCTTTCATTGTGTTTGACTTCCACCTTGCCAAATCGGTTTTATCGAGCTCCATGATTGTTATCAAACCAATCACAGTCAAAGAAGACAACTCGAAGTTCCTTATTTCTGGTAAAAGTAAATTCAAAGATTTTGTTAATGATCCCATAGTAATTGGTTTCATGCCCTTGAGAGTCGGTTGCCCTCGACACAACTCCGGATCTTGATGTTGCCGTGAGAGGACGAAGAGCTTCAAGTTGAATTGTACGGAGTCGAAAGCCATTTATGTCATAATGGCCATAGCTTATAACTTTACCAGTCCATAAGATAGTTGACGCAAATCTTGATAGACGTTGATATTCACGCACTGCCCAAAATGGTAGGCTATAAGAATATTTATTAAACAATTATATGTTAAAAAATAAAGAATATGAGATAGTATTACATAAGCTCGAAATCAAGATAGAAAATTAGGTCCTCCATTTATTTCATCCCGTCGCATAGCTTCTACTTTTTTGCTGGTAGGTTGATGCCTATGTGTCCAATTTTACTTGTGGAACTCACTGTATGAAAAAAAACACTTTTAAAATACATGTCATCGTAGGTTGATGAGCATAAATGTAGGATAAATGCTTACTCGAAATATTTGTCCATGCCATCTATATTAGCGTACATGTAGAGTAAGCAGCTGCCCTTTCTCGTTCACTACCATTGTAGAACCTGAAGCTACCAAGAGTAGTGCCTCTCTTTTGAAAAATGGAGAGGTCGCTACAAGGGGTGCTTCATCCATATTGTACCGTATCGCCAAAGTATTCACATTGTATTCTTTTGCAAGGTAGAAACTTGAAAAGTATCCTATTTTTTTAAGAGTAAATGCGTTGGTGATGCCCCTTCCACCCTTGCCTTGTTGCCAACAATTGGTTTTAGATATCGTAGCACTCTTTCAATGTGATACATCCACCTATATTGCACAAGTGAATGTGTCCTAGAGGGGGGTGAATAGGCCTTTTGAATTTTAGTCGGAACTTGCAACACTTAGCAACTTGATCAAATACCAGGAAATTGGACTAGTCCGGTAGAGTACGGACTAGTCCAGTGCGTCCGTACTAGATTGATCAAGTTAGATCAATGATTTCAATACAAACACAATATGCTGCGGAATATAGTATGTAAATTGAAAGTATTGAGTCAATGAAATCAAGTGTTGTACAAATTAACTTTGATTTGAATGTTTTAACATAGGATGGACAAGATCAAGTAAACCCTAGAATATGATATGAAAAACTTAAGAACGAGTTTGACACAAGATTTTATCCCGTGGTTCGGTTCCCACAAAGGCAACCTACATCCACGTTAGGGAGCCCACAGGAGGACCGGGTCTTCACTGAATCTAACCTCATCAAATCGCCATGAAAGCCAATTCTCTTCCACTATCACGAAGGGTAAATCACCAAGTTCAAGAGGCCTTCTCAAAAGTTGTGGGCTCCTCGAGATTACAAATCGAACACCACCAAGAACAAACTCGTAAGATTTACAATAAAATGGAAAAAGTGTGTTAGAGAATCAAACCCAAGAGCTCAAACGTGTTGAATCGTGTCACTCCTTTGATCCAAAGTGAATCCTCAAGAGATTGATGTTTCTTGCATTGGATTGCGTGGAGAGATGTGTTTTCTAGGCTCTTGGAGGGTGTGACGACGCAGGGGGTCACGAGTGTTGATAGTTGGTCCGTGCACATTTATTTATATTAGGGTTTTCAAAAGTTATCATTAGAGTTTTCAAGGTCCAGACTAGTCCGTGGTGGACTCCAGACTAGTCCGGTGAGCGGCATGTGGGAAACCCTAAGTGTCCAGGAATATCGGACTTGTCCGACTAGGAGCCGACTGGTCTGATTTTAGTCAGAAAGGTTTTCGGACTTGTCCGTGGTGATATCAGAATAGTCCGGTGTGGTGATACCCTTATTGAATAGAGGACAAGTCTGCACTTGGAGGACTTGTCCGATTTTAGTCAGAAGGTTTATCGGACTAGTCCTTGGAGAGATCGGACTTGACCGTTTTCGTGCAAATGTGAATAATTGAGGATTAGTCCACACAAGGGAGGACTAGTTCGTTTTTAGTCAGAGGCATTATCGGACTAGTTCGAACATTACCGGACTAGTCCGGAGCGGACAAGTCCGCACTGGCAGGACTTGTCTGAAGTTATACAGAGAGGATATCGGACTAGTCCGGAGCGGACAAGTCCGCACTAGCAGGACTTGTCCGAAGTTATACAGAGAGGATATCGGACTAGTCCGGTGTATATCGGACTATTCCGTTTTTCTGTGAAATGTGAAGTATGTGAGGATTTATTTTTGTGCTTGAGCTATTGGGATGTGTTACACCAACACACTTCATACACAATGATATATTCTATTCAGCTCTTGAGCTCTTTTCCGAATTGATCCTCATTATCCTTTCTTTTTGGCGCTTTCTTCATTCTTTCATTAAGACATGCGCTTATCTAAATAGGGTGGTTAGGATCTCATTTGTTTGTCATAAATCAACCCAAACCCACAAGGGATGCCTAGATGCACTTTCAATCTCCCCCTTTTTGGTGATTGATGACAACCAATTGAAAATTCACAAAGTATGAGAAAAATTGAGATTATCATAAAGTGTGCACATATGAGCTTGAAACACATTTAGCAATGACAATATAAGGCATATGTGCACTCTTTATGGTGGGATGCAAAACTAAGTGAGTGTGAGCAGTAATCATGATGACAGTGAAATAATTGACATCAATATATCAACAACAAGCATATATGTCAATTTCAGAGCAAAATCACATATTTCATAAATATGAGCATAAATAGTTCATAGCATTGCATCACAAGACCAAAAGTATGATAAGAGCATAATATGAAGTCTTACAACCCAAAAGAGACAAAAAGATGCATAAATGAAGCTCTCATCTCTCAACCTATAGCTAAGACCAATCTCTCCCCCTTTGGCATCAAGACAACAAAAAGAAGGAGAGGTGGGATCTAAGACCTTCAATCCTCACTGTCAAAGGCCCGAGCTCGGTGAAATTTGAGGCTGAATCGTCAGAGATGTCTGGGGATCCAATAGGCTCGATCTCCACCTTCTGGCAAATATGCTTGATATTTTCATTGACATATCTCATATCTGCCTTCCTCGCCTTGTACAGTTTGTGAGTATTCACTTCGGCCTTCTTGCATGAGGCAAAGATTGCTGCCAAGTACTTCAGGATTCCACTAGGAGACCCTTTTTGTGGAGGGGCCCTAGTGGAGGGGGTAGTCCTCTCATCTTCTCTATCTCTCCTCGGTGCCTCTTCACTGGACACTGGAGAAGGAGCAGCTTGGACTGTGGCTTGAGGAGGCTTTTGGGACCTCAGAGGGGTGTGCTCCACATCCTTCACGAACTCGATGCCTGTGATCTTCTCAATCATGAACATCAAATAGGGGGCATAGCCACAGGATCTGTTCGGAGTGCAGGAGATGTTGACCATATCATTCCAGATATAGTCAAAGATATCAAACTTCCTATTTTTGCTTATCACCTTCATCAGTGTCCTGAGATAGCCTTGGACACTCCCTGCATCCCCATCCTTCGGGGCAATAGTCTTCCTCAAGACCCTATCGAGGACCACAAAGAATGCCTTCATATTCTTGGTGGAAGGAGGGTTGAATGTCGAGCAGGTGTCATAAAGGAACTTCATTTTGTCCTTCTCAAGGACACCTATGTTGTGAATGATCAAGTTGTCGCTGCTGGAGCTCTCAAGATGTAGCATCGTTGCAAACTCATCATAAGTAATGGTGTACTTGGATCCATGAGTCATCCAAGTCACTTGCAAAGTAGCATGTAGCATAGAACTGAGCAACGACTTCGTCGTTCCAATTGTACTTGAAGGCAAACAGATCCTTCAATCCATGCTTCTCCACTGCCTGAACTACCTCATCGAAGGATGAGCAGCTCTTCCTTTCAAAGTGCGCCCAATCAATCCACTGGCTGCGCACCATTGGTGTCTTCATTGTGAGGTACACGGACTTATAGAAGTCCGCATGGAAGTTGCTCCAGAATCTTCCATCAGCTGCCTTCTTGGACCGGCTGTAGCAGTCCACATTTCTGAATTTGGAAGCCTTATCGCTTCCCCTGCCATTGAACCTCTCCTCGGAGGGATCTCGGGTCCCTTGCTTTGGAGCTATCATCTTGATAGGGCCGATTGGGCCCATGGCAATCCCTGTGCCCTTGCCCTTAGCTTGGTGAATAGCCGCCGAGCTAGGGCCAGCATCTGCTGAAGCCTTGGAGACATGCTTCTTCGCAAGAACCTTGCACCGAGCCTGAGGTGGAGAAGGTGTCGGCTCGGATGGACACTCTTGGCGCTTCTTGCCTTGGCCCGTCGAGGACCGAAGCAAGGCTTCTTGGTCCACCTCGGCCTCGAAATCAGAGATCTCATTGTTGGAGCTCGACATTGTCCTGAGAATGGATTACACAAGGTATGGATGGGAATTGCTAGAAAGGAATTGCATTGAGGAATGGGAAACTAGGGTTCAGTTCAGTCAAAAATCAGACTTGTCTGGTGTACAGGTACGAACTAGTCCGGGTGACCGGACTTGTCCGTATATTGACCGGACTAGTCCGGTGTTCATCACCTCAAACCCTAACTAGATGATCAATGGTGTTGCTCAATGCAAAAATAGCTTAACATCAATGTAGTACATCAAAGAAGCATGTATTAGGTGAAAGGAGCTAAGCTTTTTGATCAACAACGAAGGAAATCAAGATTTCTAGGGTTTGGGAGGAAATTTTACCGAAACTCCTCGATTCTTGGAGATGGAGGGGTTGAAGGAGCAGACAAGTCCATGGTCTTCAATCCCTATGCAATGGAGATCAATTTCCACCCAAACTCGAAGAGTTTTGATGGAGGTATCGCCAAGTCGCCATGGGGAGCTCGTGTGAAGAGAGATAGTGTGAGGAAAGTTGTGAGGTTGAAGAAGATTAGGTTTGACAGCGGCTAGGGTTATGGAGTCGAAAAACCGGACTAGTCTGCGGTCTGCCAGACTAGTCCGGACTACCGGACACTCTACAGACTAGTCTGTAAGGGCGGACTAGTCCGGGTAACCACGGACTAGTCCGTGGTCACCAGAACAGAAATGCTTAGCCCATTCGTATATATTTGAAGGTACTTATTAAGAAAATAGGGGGGAAACAAATCAGATAATCTTGATGAATATGGTCAGTAAGCCTACAACAATCAAGCAATGACCATAATTCACCAAGATAGGGTAATTGAAACAGTGTTTTTTTTGGAGAAGATTGAGAGAGATGATTTTCACAACACAATCAACATATTTTGAAGAAACCATACAGGTATGCAAGTTTTCAAGCCACATTCCAAGCATCAAGGATATTTAGTTCATTTCGGAGCTCGCAAAAGCGTTTTTCATCAAGTGGCTTGGTGAATATGTCAGCTAGTTGTTTTTTGGTGTTGGCGTGGGAAATGGCTATCTCTCCTTTCATTGAATGGTCTCTCAAAAAATGATGTCGGATGTTTATGTGTTTGGTTCTAGAGTGCTCAACTGGATTATGAGCAATTTTAATGGCACTCTCATTATCACAAAGGAGTGTAATATGACTCATATTGTAACCGTAATCCTTTAGAGTTTGTCGCATCCAAAGTAGTTGTGCACAACAACTCCCGGCTGCAGCATACTCCGCTTTGGCCGTGGATAAGGCAATGGAATTTTGTTTCTTGGAGGACTAAGAAACTAGGGATCTACCTAGGAATTGGCAGGTGCTGGAGGTACTTTTTCTATCTACTTTGCATCCAGCATAATCTGCATCGGAGTATCCAATGAGATTGAACTTGGAATCTTTGGGATACCAAAGGCCTAGGTTGGGTGTATGAACCAAATATCTCAAGATCCTTTTAGCGGCTGTCAAATGACACTCCTTAGAATTGACTTGAAATCTCGCACACAAACATACACTCAACATAATATCAGGCCTAGGTGCACATAAGTAAAGTAAGGATCCAATCATGGAGCGATATACCTTTTGATCCACGCGTGGTCCATCTTCATTGTGATCCAAGTGTCCATTAGCTGCCATGGGAGTCTTGATAGGCTTCGCCTTGTCCATCCCAAACTTCTTGAGTATGTCTTGAGTGTACTTGGTTTGGCTGATGAATGTCCCTTTCCTTTTGTTGTCTTACTTGGAATTCCAAGAAGTACTTCAGCTCTCCCATCATAGACACCTCAAACTTATCTGTCATAATCTTACTAAATTCTTCACAAAAGGATTTGTTAGTTGAACCAAAGATAATGTCATCAACATAGATTTGACAAATAAAAAGATCGTTGTCGAAGTGTTTTGTAAATAATGTATAGTCTGCTTTACCAATCTTAAAGCCATTTTTAATTTAGAAATCTCTAAGACACTCATACCAAGCTCTAGGAGCTTGTTTGAGGCCGTAGAGAGCCTTACGCAGTTTAAAGATGTGGTTGGGGAACTCTTTATCTTCAAATCCGGGAGGTTGCTCCACGTACACCTCCTCCTTGATTGGAACATTGAGAAAGGCGCTTTTCACATCCATTTGGTAGAGCTTGAAATCATGGTGAGTAGCATATGCAAGCAATATTATAATTGATTCAAGTCTAGCTACGGGAGCAAAGGTTTCATCAAAATCCAAACCTTCGACTTGTGAATACCCTTTGGCCACAAGTCGTGCCTTGTTCCTTGTCACCACCCCGTGTTCGTCTTGATTTTTGCGGAAGACCCATTTGGTGCCAATGACATTCGCGTTGGGTCTTTCGACAAGTTCCCACACCTCGTTCCGTTTGAAGTTGTTCAGTTCTTCTTGCATCGCCACCACCCAATTTGGATCTTTCCATGCATCCTCAATCCTGCGTGGTTCCAAAAAGGACACAAAAGAGTAATGCTCACAAAAGTTATCTATGCAGGATCTAGTTGTTACTCCCTTTTGGATGTCACCGATGATGTTGTCAATTGGGTGATCCCTTTGGACGCATTGGTGTACTCTCGGGTGTGGCACTTGCGGTCTTGTATCTTCATGATCTTCTTCTTCTCCCCCTAGATGGTTGCCCTCATTGACTTTTTGATCATCTTTGTCTTTTTGAGGTTGATCTTGTGTGGAAGCGCCCCCTTGATCATTGGCCTGCACTCGTGGTTCATCTTCCTCATGCACATGTGGAGGTGGCTCTTGTGGTCGAACATAACTCAACGCCATTCTTCTCAATGCTTGACAAGGAGCTTCTTCTCTATCTAGCACACATGGATCAACTTGCTCTTTTTGAGAGCCGTTAGTTTCATCGAACACTACGTCACGTGCTACTTCAACAAGTCTGGAGGTCTTGTTGAAGACACGATAGGCGTAGGAGTTCGAAGCAGAGCCAAGCAAGAAACCTTCATCGGACTTCGAGGCAAACTTGGAAGTCCTCGGCTTCTTGTTCAAAATATAGCATTTAGAACCGAAAACCCGAAAATAAGAAATATTTGGCTTGTTACAGGTGAGTAGCTCATAGGATGTCTTCTTGAGTAGTCGATGAAGATAGAGTCGATTTATGGCGTGGCAAGCGGTGTTAACCGCTTCCGCCCAAAACCGATCCGAGGTCTTGTATTCATCGAGCATTGTTCTCGCCATCTCTATGAGGGTTCGGTTCTTCCTTTCGGCGACTCCGTTTTGTTGAGGGGAATAAGGTGCTGAAAGCTCATGCTTTATCCCTTCTTCGTCTAGGTACTCTTCAACTTGAGTGTTCTTGAACTCCGTGCTGTTGTCACTTCGAATGTTCTTGATCTTCAATGAGAACTCATTTTGAGCATGCTTGAAGAACTTCTTCAGGGTTCCTTGAGTCACTATCTTATCATGCAAAAAGAAAATCCAAGTGAAGCGCGAAAAGTCATCAACAATTACTAAGCTATATTTGTTACTGCTGATGATCATGTAAGCAATTGGACCGAAAATGTCCATGTGAAGTAGCTCGAGCGGTCTTGTTGTAGTCATGACGTTCTTCGTGGGATGAGGTGCTCCAACTTGCTTCCCGGCTTGGCACGTGCTACAAGGCCCGTCTTTCTCAAAAACAACATCCTTCAAACCTCGAATGTGATTGCCCTTGAGGAGTTTTTGAAGATTCCTCATACCAACATGTGCTAGCCGTCTATGCCACAGCCAACCCATGTTGGTCTTTGCAATCAAGCATGTGTCAAGTTCGGCTTTGTCTTTGTTGAAGTCAACAAGGTAAAGCTTTCCCTTTAACACACCCTTGAATGCAATGGAACCATCACCCCTTCTAGAGACAGTCACACCCTCATTAGTGAACAAGCAATTATAACCTTTGTCACATAATTGAGATATGGACAACAGGTTATAATCTAAGGAATCGACATGTAACACATGAGAAAGAGTATGTTGAGGCAATATAGCAATTTTACCGGTACTGAGCACCTTTCCTTGACTATTGTCTCCAAAATAGATGCCCTCGCTTGGATCCTCATTTTCTTCATACTTAATGAACATCCTTCTTTCTCTGTTCATATGGTTGGTGCAACCACTGTCTAGCACCCATTTCGATCCACCGAAGGAATAAGCCTGCAAAACAAATCATGTCTTGGTTTTAGGTACCCAAGCTTGCTTGGGTCCTCTGAGGTTAGTTACAAGAGATTTGGGCACCCACACATGAGACTTGGTGTTCCCATGGCGTGGCCCAACATAATGAGCATAAACTTTACCAAAATTACTTCTCATTAGAACATAGAATGCATCAAAAGTCCTGAATATTAGTTGTTGTTGTTTATGAACAGAACTAGTCTAGGAAACCGGACTTGTCCGGAGGATCGGACTTGTCCGTGCGTATACCGGACTAGTCCGGTGCTCATATGTGTTGACTTTAGGCTTTCTATCTTGAGAGAAGTTTCCCTTCACAAAGGCAATGCTCTCCTTGTTATTTTTATGGCTTCTAGCATATTGCTTTTCACCATAAGAATACCCAATGCCATATTTGACATTAGGAGGTGTTGTGGCCAAGTATGCACTACGTGCATATTTGATCTTCTCCTTGTCAAATATGCCACTTTGGAAAGGATGTTTGTCCTTGGTAGAGGTTGACTTGTCTTTCAAGCTAGTGTCAATTTTAGCACATGAACAAGTAATAGTAGCTTCAGTTTTAAGGGGTTGAGAAGGTGAGCTTGAAGAGGACGAGGGGTCACTTTGTTTGAGTGACTCAACTTGTACCTCGAGGATCTTGTTAACCTTGGATAGGTTAGCAAGTTCGTCCTTGATGGTAGTATTTGAGTTGCTTAACTTCAAGCAAGCTTCCTTGCTTGAGGCTAACTCAAACTCTAGTGACTTGCCTCGCTCCTTTTCAAGTTCGAGAAGCTTGTCAAGTTTAAGATATTCCTCCTTTTGGGAGATAATCATATCTTCTTGACAGTTGATCAACTTCTCCTTCTCAACAAGCTGATCAAGTCGAAATTTCATTTTTGCAGTTGTTTTCTTATCTAAGCCAACGAGCATGTCTTCATTATCACTAGCAACTTCCCTATCACTAGAATAGGAATGCAAGGAAGAGGATTTGGTTGTTACCTTTCGTTTACATTCCTTTGCCATGAGGCAAGTGTCGTTGCCCTTCCATGCGCCGAGAGTTGGGAAGAGGGTGGACTTCTTGGATGTCTTCTCGATGGCTATGCTAGCCATCTCCTCTTCCACTTCGGATGAGGACTCATCATTTGAGTCCCACTCCTTTCCTAGATGCGCTTGTCCAACTTGCTTCTTCTTCTTGAAGAATTTCTTAGGTTGAGGCTTAGTTTCCTTGGTTTTCTTCTTGTTTTCTTCATATGGGCAATCAACTATAAAGTGGTCATATTCACCACAGTTATAGCACGCCCACCTCAACTTCGGTCTTGATTTTCCTTTGTGTTTTACTTCACTCAATTTACCCCCTTGTCTTCTCTTCATCATTCTCTTGAATCTCTTCATAAATAGGATCATGTCTTCCTCATCCATGTTGCTGTTCTCATCATCGTTGTCCTCTTCTTGTTGAGCTTCTCGAGCTTCTTTTGATAAGGGTTTGCAAGTGGACTTCAAAGCGACCCCTTTCTTCTTTGCTGAGGTGAGCTCAACAATCTCCTTGACATTCTTTGCTTGCTTTTCCATCATCACGAAATTGATGATTTTCCCAAGCAGCCCATCCGGGGAATAGATAAGTAATGTTTATTGTTAGAATTAAGACGATCATAGTTGAAAGGATATCAGGAGTAGTCAGTGTGACTACCCCCCTTCTTCCTCTCGTCCTCGACCTTCACTTTCCCTTTCGAGAGGGCTTTCTTCCTTAGGAGCGCCTTGAGTTCAAGCGTCTCCTCATCGTCATCCTCGAAGTCCTGGATGGCGTCGAGGAGCTTCTCTAATTTTTGAGCTTTTCCGTCTTCAACCATCTCTTGGTTGAGACTCTTGTGCACATCCTTCATGTCTGACATGTTCTATTCGACCGATTAGTCTCTTGCGAAGAGTCCTCTGATACCAATTGAATGTGGCCTAGAGGGGGGGTGAATAGGCCTTTTGAATTTTAGTTAGAACCTGCAACACTTAGCAACTTGATCAAATACCAGGAAATCGGACTAGTGCGGTGCGTGCAGACTAGATTGATCAAGTTAGATCAATGATTTCAATACAAGCACAATATGAAGCGGAATATAGTATGTAAATTGAAAATATTGAGTCAATGCAATCTAGTGTTGTACAAATTTACTTCAATTTGAATGTTTTAACGTAAGATGGACAAGATCAAGTAAACCGTAGAATATGATATGAAAAACTTCAGAACAAGTTTGACACAAGATTTTATCTCGTGGTTCGGTTCCCACAAAGGCAACCTATGTCCATGTTGAGGAACCCACGAAAGGACGGGTCTTCACTGACCCTAACCTCGTCGAATCGCCACGAAGGCCAATTCTCTTCCACTATCACGAAGGGTAAATCACCAATTTCAAGGGGCCTTCTCACAAGTTGAGGGCTCCCCAAGATTACAAATCGAACACCACCAAGAACACACTCATAAGATTTACAATAAAACAGCAGGAGTGTTTTAGAGAATCAAACCCAAGAGCTCAAATGTGTGGAATCGTGTCTCTCCATTGATCCAAAGTGAATCCTCAAGGGATTGACCTTTCTTGTGTTGGATTGCGTGGAGAGATGTGTTTCTAGGCTCTTGGATGGTGTGACGACACAGAGGGTCGAGAGTGTTGATAGTTGGGTCGTGCACATCTATTTGTATTAGGGTTTTCAAAAGTTACTGTTAGGGTTTTCAAGGTCCGGGCTAGTCCGTGGTGGACTCCAGACTAGTCCGGTGAGTGGCGTGTGTGAAACCCTAAGTGTCCAGGAATATCGGACTTGTCTGGCTATGAGCGGACTTGTCCGATTTTAGTCAGAAAGGTTTTCGGACTAGTCCGGTGTGGTGATACCCTTAGTGAATAGAGGACAAGTCCGCACTTGGAGGACTTGTTCGATTTTAGTCAGAGGGTTTATCGGACTAGTCCGTGGAGAGATCAGACTAGTCCATTTTTGTGCAAATGTGAATAATTGAGGATTAATCCGCACAAGGGAGGACTAGTCTATTTTTAGGCAGAGTCATTATCGTACTAGTCCAGAGCGGACAAGTCTGCACTAGCAGGACGTGTCCGAAACTATACAGAGAGGATATCAGACTAGTCCCGTGTATATCGGACTAGTCCGTTTTTCCTGTGAAATGTGAAGTGTGTGAGGATTTTTTTTGTGCTTGATCTCTTGGGATGTGTTACACCAACACACTCCATACACAATGATATATTCTCTTGAACTCTTGAGCTCTTTTCCAAATTGATCCTCATTCTCCTTTCTTTTTGGCACTTTCTTCATTCTTTCATTAAGACCTGCGCTTATCTCAATAGTGTGGTTAGGATCTCATTTGTTTGTCATAAATCAACCAAAACCCACAAGGGATGCCTAGATGCACTTTCAACAAGACCTTCAACTTTAGCTTTGAATTGAAGATAGATAAGCAGATGTTGCATCGGATTGAAGAAACACGGAGAAAAAAATTCCATCTTAAATAATAGTACTGCTATCTCCTTCTCTAACTTATGCATCATCCCTATTTTGATTTCTTTAGCGCAGAGCTATCTATAGAATTAGCTAAGCTCGGCTAAAACCTTCCACGCCGCATTATCTACATAGTCCCAAAGCATAACAGGTAGGAGTCTTTTCATGATTATGTGATAATAATGACTCTTCTATCTAGTGAGCTTTCCAGTCTTCACATTCATGGCTCGTTTCAAGCTAGCTACGTAACCATCTAGGAATTTCAAAGTTTTCAACCACTTCATGACTTCTTTCTTTTCATTAGGGCGAACACAGAAAGAAGCACGTGGCCTACCACCACTTTCATAGATCTCAAGAGTTGGACGGTTAAAAATCTCTGCCAAATACTTTCTAGACTTTATATTGTCTTTTGTTTTGCCTGTCATATCCATGCATGTGCTTATGATACATTCGCCCATGTTACGCTCCTGATGCATGACATCAATGTTGTGCATTATTATGGATGACTTCATATATGGTACCTTCCATAGTCCACATATATGAGTCCAATTGTGATCCTCTCCGTAATCGAGAAAATATCTAGGACCACCTTCATCTGGCACCATTTTGTCTAACATATCAGATATTCCTGATTCATTAAGATGTTTCGGTGATCCTTTAGTGAAAACGGTGTCCTTTCTAAAGACATTTCTCTATTGCTTAAACATGTGATTCGGAGGCAGCCAAGGTATGTGACAATGAAAGTATAATATCTCGACTCCATGAGTAAGTCGAAAACATTCCGTGTCAGAAGCACATATCGAACATGTCAAACTACCGTAAGTGCTATATCCAGAAAACATGTCGTATGCTGCGAAATCATGGACGTACCACAAATAAGCAGCTTGAAGGTTGAATTTCTACTTCTTGTAACAGTCGTACGCTTTCACTTCTGTCCACAAAATTTTCAATTCTTAGATCAGCAGTTTCAACATCACATTGAGATGTGGCCCAAGATGATCCGGCCCAAGTACAATGAGGTTGAGGAACATGAACTCGTACTTCATACAAAGAGTCGGTGGTAAGTTGTACAGAATGAAAGAGACAGGCCAACAGGAGTATGGTGTGGTGTTTGTACTAAACGGTGAGAATCCATTTGTTGCTAACCCAATGCGAACATTTCTCACATCACTAGCAAAATCTGGATCGAAACGGTCTTGCGCTTCCATGTATCACCGGTTGATGGGTGCGTCAAATTTTTTTGTTCTCATGTACACCTTCTTTGTTCCATCTCATGTGTTTGGTAGTTCTTTTTAAAAGAAACAACCGCTTCAACCGAGGTGTCACGAGCAAGTAAAGAAGTTGCTTATGTGTGACTTAGATCATCACATTGTCACCATCGTTATTAACAACTTCGACATACCTCAATTTACCACATTTTAAGCACTTGTTCTCATTGGTGTGCTCTTTCCAAAAAAAGCATGAAGTTGTTTGGACACATCAATTTTCTCATATTTCGTACCGAGACCATATAGCAATTTTTTGACTGATGCGTATCTTTAGGCACATTATGAGGCCGTGGAAGGATATCGTTGAATAGTTTAGTGAGATTATTATTGCTGCTATTGGAGAAGTACTTAGACTTAATTGCCATAAGTATGGTCATGAAAGCAAGGAGGGTACTTCTGTGTCTTCATGCAACGACTGTTCTGAAGCATTGAGAAGCTTGAAGAATGTGTGTGCCTCCATTGTAGGAGGATCCTATGTTTGTATAGCTTCTAGAATATCATCCATCCTATCAACTCCCATGCTATCATCATCCTCATCCACTTCTTCTACGACTCGAGAAGTAGTCTCGCCCTGGAATCTCCACACCTAATAATGTGGCATGTAACCATTATGACACAAGTGTATCGAAACTATCATTTTGTCCAAAAACATTGTATTCCGACATTTCGTACATGGGCACCTCACCTTATAGATCTTTGACAACAAAAATGCTTGATCGATAAAATCATTTTTCTTGGCGAACCACTCATCTGAGTGACCACTGCCTCTCTTGTTCCAACTAGTATACATCCAACTGTTGTCTTCACCCATGTTTAACTCTGCGGCTTAAAGCCATAGAAATTATCGTTACTTTATACATTGTTTAATGACACGGCCATACATCTATTGGAAAGGATAGGTCCTAAACTCACCCAAGAGCGATCGAGAGGAACGTGCATATGACGAGATGCAGAGTATGGATCCAGACGAAATTTTGGAAGCATAACCCCGCTGTTCTCCAACTGGACGCCCAAAAATAGTGCAGCGAAGAACATTAGGGTTACACCATCGAAATCACATCCGGATCCAGACCTGCGTCTCATCATAAGCACGCATCCTCGGTGAAAGCATCTAGGCCCCCCATGAAGTACGGTTTCGGTGATTAATGACAACCATTGAACTTTACTAATGAATTTGTGAATGCAAGGTCCCCATAATCACTCAATAAAATGAAATGAATATGTCATTGGAGACCCATATACAATCAACTTTTGAGATCAAATCAATGAGATAAAGACAAGAAGTGAAAGCTCTTATGTCTAAGTCACTCAACCATAAGTTGACAACATATAATGCTTGAAGATCATCAGAGAGGCTTATGAAACAAATGTCTAAGAGGTCATCTGAGCAAGACACAAAAGATTCACTCAAAAACAGCTCGAAGCAAACAAAATCAACTCACCGGATCAACCGATGATTTCAGAAATGTACACATCGGTCGAGTTGGTTCAATTGAAGAAGAAGACCTCAGAACAATGTACTCATCGGATCATCCGATGTGAATGGCTCAGTGACATCGGTCCATCAGTATAGTTTGCAATACCATTGGACCAAGTGTAGCACCGGATCATCCGATGTACAGACTTACACACATCGGTCAATCACTCCAGTAAGCATCAAGATTAAGCAAATTCTGGAGGAAGAGCCACCGGATCATCCGATGAGAAGACAGGAGCAACATCTGTCTAACAACGGTCATATATGACACAATGACGTCAGCCAAAGTAATGAGACCGATGATAACTAAAGGGGAGACATCGGATCATCCGGTGTTCACAGTAAAGTTCTATCAGCCTACTATTCCAACGGCTATTTTGGGGAGGCTGGCTATAAATACCCCCTAACCCTGTCATTTCGTTAAGTCTTGATCACCAGAAGCTATCAACACATCCACAAGCATTCAAGACCAAGAGCAATCACTTCCACACTATTTCGATCATCCATACACCAAGGTTTAGGCTAGAACTAGCTAGAGAGAGAGCTTGTGTGCCACCATTCTGGGTGAGTGGACTCTCTAGGATAGTGTGAGAGCCTCAAGGGAGTGCCCTTGGTGTTGTAACTGTGAGAAGACTTCCGGAGCTTGCCAAGGCGTGTGTGGAAGCCCGGAAGGTCGAAGTTGTACAAGGCTTGAGCTCAACCTTGCCAACGGAGGCGAACGGAGAGGAATAGTGAAGACCCCTCGTCTCGGTGACTTGGGTGTGGCAAAACCCTTTGGTGGGTGCCACAACGTGGATGTAGGAAGATCTTAACGATCTTGCCGAACCACGAGATAAATCCTTGTCTCCTCGGGAGTTTGCATCCTTCTCCTTCCTTTACTTTTATGCATTTTATATTCCGCAAAGTTTCTATCTACTAGAATGCATAGATAGTGTGCGTAGGAAATTGGGCTTTAGAAATTAAGTTTCATTGCTTAGAATTTTTCGAAGAAAGCCCAATTCACCCCCCCCCTCTTGGCCATTCGGTCCTTACAATTGGTATCAGAGCAAGGTTGCTCATAGGATCATTCTAGCTTCACGCTAGAGAGCTAAAATGGCCAAGGTTGGGGGTTCGGTTCCTATCTTCGAGGGCAAGAACTTTGCCTATTGGAAAGCACGCATGCGCGCTTATCTAGAGGCTATTGCTCCCGATGTTTGGGAAGCGACCCACGCGGGGTTTGGAGAACACAATTATGTTGGTGATCAAATTAAGTGGGATGCTAAAGCTAGGAATGCAATCTATGAATGTATTAGTCAAGATGTATTTGCTAGAATTGCTAGTAAAGAAAAAGCTTGTGAAATTTGGGCTTGCTTAATAGAGATTCATGAGGGCTCTTCTCGTGTCAAAGAACTTAAATATCACATGCTTAAAGCAAAATATGATGAATTTAAGATGCTACCTCATGAAAATGTCAATGAGATGTTCTCTCACTTAAATGTGCTTATTGAAGAAATAAATGCTCTTGACATTGCTTCTCTTGGCAAGGGACTCATCAACCGCAAGATCCTCATGCTCCTCCCCAAGCCAAAGTACAACATCATCAACTCCATGCTCCAAAAAGAGTCACTTGACCACATTGAAGTTTCGGAGCTCATTGGAGAAATACACGCTCATGAGATGAGTGTACATGGGATGATGGAGCAATCATCTTCAAAGACAATTGCTCTAAAGGCCTCCACAAAGAAAACAAGCCTCAACAATAAGAAGGTGGTTGAGCCTAGCTCAAGTGAAGAAGAACAAGCATCAAGTGAAGATGATGATGATGAGCTTGCATTGATGATGAGAAAGTTCTCACGCTTGAACTCCAAGATTACCAAGAAGGGGTACACCTTTGATCCCAAGAAGAAAGCGTTTCTACCAAGGAGAGATGATCGCAAGACTTGCTACAATTGTGGTGATCAAGGCCACATCTCCTATGATTGTCCAAGACCGGACAAACAAAGAGAGAACCACAAGAGCAAGCATCGCAAGCTTGAAGGAAGTGATGATGATGATGAAGAAGCCAAACCAAAGCCAAGATCCTTTGGGAAGAAGAAACATGGCAAGGGCAAGAAGGCAAGGCTCTTCCCAAAGAAGAGAAATTGCCCACAAAAGGTGTTCATGTGTGAGGCAAATGAATGGGTCACCGACGAAGAAACCAGTGATGAAGAGAGTGAAGAGGAAGAAGAAAGCTTGGCCGGCCTCGCCATCGCCAACAATGATGATGCACCTCTTCATCCACCGCACATGTGCCTCATGGCAAAAGGTAACACCAAGGTATGTGATGACTCTAGCGATGATGAGCTTTCCCCCGATGATTTAACTTCTTTGATAAATGAATATCATGCTATCATTAAGAGGGAAAAGAGTAAGGTTAAAGTGCTTGAAGAAACTCGTGCTAAACTTGAGAGTGCTAACCTTGATTTGCTTGACAAGTATGAAAGCATACTCAAAGAGCATGACACGCTCAAATCCCATGTCAAGCAAATTGAGGAAGAAAAGGCTAAAATCAAGATAGATAATCATCAACTTGAATTAGCACACCAAACACTCTTGGAAGAGCACAACAAGTTAATACAAGAACATCAAACACTTAACCTTGCTCATGACATGCTTGATCAAGAGTTGAAAAATATGAAGAAGCAAACTCTTAATGATGAGATATCCATTACTTCTCATGCCACTAATGCTTTGCACAAGTCTTTGCCTTTGAAAGCTAATGCTAGGGAGAAGGACTTGTTGGAAGAAATTGAGAGTCTCCGCACTAGTGTGGCTAGACTTTCAAAAGGAGAAGTCAAGCACAAGGAAATCCTCTTCCAACAAGCAAAGGCCTTCAACAAGAGAGGACTTGGATCCTTCCCGGTGCCTAACAAAGGAAAGGTGCCCTCACCGGAGCTAAGAACAAGCTTCATCAAGGAAGTTGGTTCTTATTGCCAACATTGTGAGGTCACCGGTCACCACACACGGGAGTGTCCTCTTCATAACCGACCTTCTCCTAAATTGCCTACTAACTAGAAATATACTTTCAATGATCATTATTATCTATTGAGTAAAGTACATGGCAAGGTGAAGGCAAGGTTCATTGGCAAATACATGAAGGGCATGAAGGGGAAGCTCTCCAAGCAGCTTTGGGTCCCAAAAACACTTGTATCACACATACAAGGACATAAGTTGGCTTGGGTGCCTAAAGTCAAAAATTGAATTCTTGTGTGTAGGTGAACTACAAAGCCGGAGGAAAGCATTGGGTACTCGATAGCGGGTGCACTCAACATATGACCGGCAATGATGGTATGTTCACCACCATAGAAAACCCCGACAATCATGAACAAGTCACCTTTGGTGATAACTCTAAGGGAATGGTAATTGGGTTAGGTAAAATTGCTATTTCAAATGATTTATCCATCTCTAATGTTTTGTACGTTAAGGCACTTAGCTTTAATTTACTTTCTATTGCACAACTATGTGATCTTGGACTAACGTGCACATTTAGCAAAAATGATGTTGTTGTGAGTAGTGAAACTAGCCAAGACATAGTCTTCAAACGATTTCGGCATGGACATCTCTACCTAGTGGACTTCGCCAACAAGAATGCTAGCTTGACCACTTGTCTTTTCACTAAGACAAGCTTGGGTTGGCTATGGCACCGATGCATAGCGCACATTGGAATGAGCAAACTCAATAAGTCATTCAAGCTTGGGATGGTGACCGGCGTGAAGGATGTCACATTTGAGAAGAACAAGCTTTGTAGCGTTTGTCAAGCCGGGAAGCAAGTTGCTTCACACCATCCAATGAAGACAATGGTGTCAACCTCCAAGCCACTTGAGCTACTCCACATGGACCTCTTGGGACCGTCCACATATCAAAGCCTTGGTGGTAACCTCTATTGTCTCATTATTGTTGATGACTATTCTCGCTATGCTTGGACTTTATTTCTAAGTGACAAGAGTGAAACTCCGGAAGTGTTCAAGACCTTCGCTAACCGCGCTCAAAGGGAATTTCAACTTCCCATCATCAAGGTCCGGAGTGACAACGGCACCGAATTCAAGAAGTACAACATTGGGGAGTGGTGTGACCGTGAAGGAGTAAAACATGAGTTTTCGGCCACATACACCCCTCAACAAAACGGTATCGTTGAAAGGAAGAACAAGACACTCATCACTCTTGCAAGAGCAATGCTTGATGACTACGGCACGTCGGAGAAATTTTGGGCCGAAGCAATCAACACGGCGTGCCATGCCGCAAATAGGGTCTATCTCCATCGACTACATCAAAAGACCCCGTACGAGCTTCTCATTGGGAGAAAGCCCAACATCTCCTACTTTCGAGTCTTTGGATGCAAGTGCTACATCTACCACAAGAAAAGGCTCGGTAAGTTTGAAAGAAGATGTGATGTTGGTATATTCCTTGGTTATGCATCAAACTCAAAAGCATATCGAGTATTCAACCAAACCTCCGGTTTAGTTGAGGAAAGTTGTGATGTTGAGTTTGATGAGACTAATGGCTCCCAAGAGGAGAGTTTTGGTCATGATGAAATAGATGATGAGCCTCTACGAGAAGCCATGAAGAACATGACCATTGGAGACATCAAGCCCGAAGTTGAGGAGAGCCATGATCAAGGGGGAGCTTCAAGTTCCAACAACAACACCTCTATGGCGCCTCAAGTTGACGAAGAAGAGAAGGATGATCCATTGCCGACTCAAGACTCACAATCACAACAACATCAAGAAGAAGAAGAAGTCCATGATCAAATCCAACCACAAGAGGAGCAACACGCATCACCATTGACAAGTGCTTCACAACCACTTATGAGGCATGGACGCATCTCCAAGGCGCATCCAATGGACCAAATCATTGGAAGTCCGTCAAGGGGTGTAAGTACACGTTCTCGCCATTTCGCTTCATTTTGTGAGCACTACTCGTTTGTTTCGTGTGTGGAACCCACTCACATTGAGGAAGCACTCCAAGACCCAAATTGGGTGATGGCCATGCAAGAAGAACTCAACAACTTCATCCGCAATGAAGTTTGGGTGTTGGAGGAGCGACCCAAGGACAAGAACGTCATCAGAACTAAGTGGGTGTACCACAACAAACAAGACGAGAATGACGTTGTGGTCTGCAACAAGGCAAGACTTGTGTCCAAAGGGTTCTCGCAAGTTGAAGGACTAGATTTTGGGGAGACATTTGCCCCGGTCGCCCGACTAGAAGCCATCCGTATACTTCTTGCCTTTGCATCACATCATAACATTAGACTTTATCAAATGGATGTGAAAAGTGCCTTTCTTAATGGTTACATTAACGAACTTGTTTATGTTGAACAACCTCCTGGGTTTGAAGATCCGAGGAATCCTAATCATGTGTATAGGTTGCACAAGGCGCTCTACGGGCTCAAGCAAGTACCTAGGGCGTGGTACGAACGACTATGGGACTTCCTCATCATGCAAGGATTCAAGATCGGGAGGGTGGACACCACACTCTTCACCAAGGACATCAACGGAGATTTGTTCATTTGTCAAATTTATGTTGATGATGTTATTTTTGGTTCAACTAACGAAGCTCTTAGCCATGAGTTTGGCAAAATGATGTCTAGGGAATTCGAGATGTCAATGATTGGAAAGCTCAACTTCTTCCTTGGATTTCAAATCAAGCAACTTCAAGAGGGGACCTTCGTCTATCAAGAGAAGTACACCAAGGACCTATTGAAGAAATTTGAGATGGGAGATTGTAGCTCAAGAAGCACTCCAATGGCAACCAATTGTCATCTTGACGCGGATAAGGACGGTAAACCTATTGATCAATCTAACTACCATTCTATGATTGGTTCATTGCTTTACCTTATTGCATCTAGGCCCGATATCATGTTTAGTGTATGCTTGTGTGCTCGCTTTCAAGCGGCACCTAAAGAATCGCATAGGAAGGCGGTCTTTAGGATACTTAGGTATCTTAAGCATACCCCTAGTGTGGGCTTGTGGTACCCTAAAGGTGCAAAATTCCATCTTGTGGGATACTCGGATTCGGACTTTGCCGGATGCCGCGTGGATCGCAAGAGTACCTCCGGTGGGTGCTACTTGCTTGGGCGTTCCCTAGTATCTTGGTCAAGCAAGAAGCAAAATTCTGTCGCCTTGTCCACGGTGGAAGCGGAATACATTGCGGCCGCTGCATGTTGTGCCCAAATTCTTTATATGAAGCAAACCCTTTTGGACTTTGGTATTAAACTTGGTTGTGTGCCTCTCCTTTGTGACAATGAAAGTGCGGTTAAGATAGCTAAAAACCCCGTTCAACACTCCCGCACTAAGCACATTGATATTCGCCATCATTTCTTAAGGGACCATGAAGCTAAGGGAGACATCTCTTTGAGAGGTGTTAGGTCCGAAGAACAATTGGCGGATATCTTCACTAAACCACTTGATGAGAAAACTTTTTCTAGGCTAAGAAGTGAATTAAATGTGCTAGATGCAACAAACGTCATGTAAGAATGCACTTCATATAGGTCTTGCCTAACTCTCAAAGGATAGGGGTGAGCAAGGGTTAGCTTGGGATGGAGGTTCCTTTGGGTTTCCCAAGGTTTGGAGAGTGGTTCTGCCTGAAGAAGCCTTTGAAAGGTTCAAACTTGGCAAGATAGATTTATTTTATGCCTTGCACGATGCCTGCCATATAGACTTACAATTTCTTGGATTACAAAATGTTTGGCATTGCATACGGTAGATTGTCACAAAGGGGAACCCACCTCATGAGAAAGAGACTTGTTTAAAATGCAATATCTCAACTCATATAAGGTGGAAAGAACAAAATGTTAGGTGCGTTAATGCCTAGAGGAACATGCTTCAAAGAGACAGAAGTCTTCATACTCTACCTCACAAAGCATGGGCCTTACATTTTATTTGGATAATTTTCCTCCTATTTTTTCTCAATGTTCTATTTGCTTTAAGGCCTAGCCAAGTTATTGGCATATTAGTTTCCTTGAGGGGTAAGGGGTTGCCAAAAAAGTCCTAAGACATGTGTTTCTCTTTGCTTGTTTGTTTGGTCAAAGGACATATATGGGATGTTATTGTTCTGTAGTCATCGGATTATTCGATGCCTAGGTCAATCCTTCATCGGATCAATTGGTGTTCAATCTCCAAGAGCCAGTTCAGTCAGAATCTCTAATCGACCGACGAGTTCATCCTGAAAAACATCGGTCCATCCGATGTGTACAATTCTGGAACTGTGGTCAATTCCACCGATGCTACCTCCTCCATCGTCGGACTATCCGGTGTCAACATTCCTTTTTTGAATACCCTTACTGTGCCATTCGACCGATGATCAAAACCCTCAACATCGGTTCATCCGGTGTCAACTGCACTTTTCTGGAAAACCTTACTGTATCATTCGACCGATGCACCCGTCGTTCATCATCGGTCCATCCGGTGTTAAAAATACGGCTAGGGTTTGGGACCCACTATTTAAACCGGCCGTACGCCGTTCTCCCTTCTCTCTTCCGATCCCGTCGCCTCCACCGCGTCACGCGCCGCCGCCTCCGGTCAACGCAACCTTCCGGCCGCCGCCACCACACTTCCGGCCGCCGCCACCACATTTCGGCCGTCGCCACCACATTCCGGCCGCCGCCACCACATTCCGGCCGCCGCCACCATTCACCAGCGCCGCCGCTCGCCTCCACCAAGCCATTGCCGCCGCTCCACCGCCGCCGTCGTTGCCGCTTCACCCAGTTGCCGCCGCGCCTCCACCCAAGCGACGCCGCCGCCTCCTCCCGTGCATCACCAGCCACCAGTCGCCCCTCGTGCACATCCTTGCCATCGCGGTGCTTCCATCGCCGCTAGGGTTTCCCAACCCCATCAATCTCCGCATCTCCTTCGTCGACTCTGTTCAATCGAGCGATCGCAATGGCTCGCGACAAGAAGAACAAGGGGAAGGCTATCGCGGAGCCGACCGCGAAGAAGCAAACATTGTCGAAGGAGGAGAACAAGGCTTTGATGGCCGCTCGCGCTGCCGAGGAGCGTGAGCGTGGACGAGGAGGGTCACTGAGGATCCGCGAGGCTCGTCCGAGGCAGCCTCCTGTGATCGACGACTCCGAGGCCGAAGAAGAGCAGGTAGAGCCTCTCGTCCGCCGACGCTCAGCCCGGACCCGTGGGGGTCACACCGCGGCAGCACAACGTCCGAGATCAACGACTGCCAACCGTCGTGAGGACAGGGAGGCCCAGCGAGCGATCTACGAGATGGACACCACTGTCCATGTCGCTGAAGGAGTCCGGTTGACCGACTACCAGAAGATGAAGGCCAAGCAGCTTCGCAAGCTCAGGTGGAATGTGCTGCTTGAGGAGTGGTACCCGCAGCCCAGAGAGGCTCTGGTGGATAGTCGCTTCTGGACTGTCACCCAGGCATCACTCTATGAGACCTACAGGCGTCGAGGTCACAAGCTGTTTCAACACAACTATCTGGATTGCGGTCAGCTAGCTTTGGCAGCAGAGACAGAGATCCGTCCTTATTTTGAGAGGTACCAAGGTTTGGTGCAGCTAATGGCATATGAGCGGAGTGCCTATGTGGAAGATTGGGTCCGCGTCTTCTACACCACCATCTATGTCTCTGAGGGCAGAAGATCAATTGATTTTATGTTCATGGGTCAGCACTATCACCCGACGAGACAGACGTTGGGACAGTTGCTAGGAGTGGAGTTGCACGACTCCTGCGTGCATTAGAGGGTCTATGGTCAGGCAGACCCGCCGAGGAGGCCGCTCACTGGAGGAGTGGCACCAGCTCTGGAGGAGATTCGTTCTTTGTTTGAACCTACCTTCTCTCCTGACCAGCCGAGAGTACCAGCTTTGTTGACTCCAGCTGCGCGCACAGTGCACCTCGCCTTGCGTCGCACGCTCCTGCCGAGGTCTGGTTATCTGGAGGGGTTCACCAGCTTACAGCAGACTCTCCTGTTCTACATCATGAACGGGATGGAGTTCGACATCGTGGACGTCCTCATATGCGAGATGGAGGATGTGATCACAGACGGGGTGGGCATGATGAGGCAGCTCGTATATGGACACTGGATCAGCTACCTGCTCACCATGATGGTTCCCGAGGGGTCCGCTGTGCATGACCGCCTCACTGACGAGGGCGTCACACGGTTTGGTCACTACCGTGCCCCGGCTCCTGGAGACCGCCGCCTTGGATGTCCAGTTGAGCATCAGGTCAGGGCCCGGCGGTCTGAGAAGGACTGGTCTGACTTAGAGAAGGAGGATGAGAGGCTTGCCGAGGCTGAGGCACAGGGGGAGGACTTGCAGCATATCTGGTCAAAGAGTGACACCGACGACAGTGTCGAGGAGTACTTCCCTCCTCTGCCCTCACCCAGGCAGCACGACGCGGAGGCTGGAGGCTCTATAGTGCCACCACCTACTCCACCTCCCATCACTGAGGCGCAGGTCATGCAGCAGTCAGAGCTGACGTCGCTCCTCCAGCAGATGGTTGAGCAGCAGCGTCTGGACAGGCTGGTAGCCGAGCAGACCCGAGCGGAGCAGGCTGCCCGTATCCTTGAGCTCCAGCAGCAGCAGTAGGAGATGCAGCGTCAGATCGCCCGTGAGAGGCGTGAAGACACTGACAGGCTGACGGGGCTTATCGACCAGATGCACCAGCGCACTCTCGACCAGCAGCAGCAGATGCAGCAGGCGATGATGGGCATCCTGGGGTTGATCACCAACCTCTACACCCAGACTGGGATTGCCCTCCCGTCGCAGCTGCCAGGAGTCGCTCCACCACCTCCAGTCCTGGCTCTAGCTGCTGCTCCAGTGGCCCCAGTACCTTCTACGCCGATTCCCTCCTTCAGCATGTCTCCTCTTCTGGCTCCTGGTGCTCCAATCCACTCCCCGCTGCCGGCCACGACCCTGTTCCAGCAGTCGCCGGCCTCCGTCGTCAGTGCCCCTGCTCCAGCAGCTCCTCCACAGCAGGCACCGACGGTGGCTCCTGCGGCTCCGGCAGCTCCCTCCACCGCTACTCCAGCCAGCAGCTCCGACGACAGCGACGGTGACCAGTTCGTCATCGCGACCAGTACTCAGGGTCCTTAGGCACTCGGATCCCTTTTTGGTGTCTTGATGCCAAAGGGGGAGAAGAGTTAGAGGAGTCAGGGGGAGTGTCTTAGTGTTAGGGGGAGTCTCTTTTATCATTTATCGTTTATCATTCTTGTAGTTCAGTGTGTTTGCTACATTTGGTGTGTTTGCTGCTCATTTGCTACTTTTTGAGCTCTAATGAACTTATTTCCATGAGTTATTAATCGATTGGGCTCATTTGGTGTTTATCTATGTTTATGATCTCTTTTTTTATTCACACTTGAGGTATTAATTGATGCTTAAGCTTCAAGTGTGACATCCTGTATTCATTGCATATTCCTTTAAGTTTAATTCTATCAAATTCATTACTATTGCGCTTTGATTATTGTGTTGTCATCAATCACCAAAAAGGGGGAGATTGAAAGCATCTAGCCCCCCCCCCATGAAGTACAGTTTCGGTGATTAATGACAACCATTGAACTTTACTAATGAATTTGTGAATGCAAGGTCCCCATAATCACTCAATAAAATGAAATGAATATGTCATTGGAGACCCATATACAATCAACTTTTGAGATCAAATCAATGAGATAAAGACAAGAAATGAAAGCTCTTATGTCTAAGTCACTCAACCATAAGTTGACAACATATAATGCTTGAAGATCATCAGAGAGGCTTATGAAACAAATGTCTAAGAGGTCATCTGAGCAAGACACAAAAGATTCACTCAAAAACAGCTCGAAGCAAACAAAATCAACTCACCGGATCAACCGATGATTTCAGAAATGTACACATCGGTCGAGTTGGTTCAATTGAAGAAGAAGACCTCAGAACAATGTACTCATCGGATCATCCGATGTGAATGGCTCAGTGACATCGGTCCATCAGTATAGTTTGCAATACCATTGGACCAAGTGTAGCACCGGATCATCCGATGTACAGACTTACACACATCGGTCAATCACTCCAGTAAGCATCAAGATTAAGCAAATTCTGGAGGAAGAGCCACCGGATCATCCGATGAGAAGACAGGAGCAACATCGGTCTAACAACGGTCATATATGACACAATGACGTCAGCCAAAGTAATGAGACCGATGATAACTAAAGGGGAGACATCAGATCATCCGGTGTTCACAGTAAAGTTCTATCAGCCTACTATTCCAACGGCTATTTTGGGGAGGCTGGCTATAAATACCCCCTAACCCTGTCATTTCGTTAAGTCTTGATCACCAGAAGCTATCAACACATCCACAAGCATTCAAGACCAAGAGCAATCACTTCCACACTATTTCGATCATCCATACACCAAGGTTTAGGCTAGAACTAGCTAGAGAGAGAGCTTGTGTGCCACCATTCTGGGTGAGTGGACTCTCTAGGATAGTGTGAGAGCCTCAAGGGAGTGCCCTTGGTGTTGTAACTGTGAGAAGACTTCCGGAGCTTGCCAAGGCGTGTGTGGAAGCCCGGAAGGTCGAAGTTGTACAAGGCTTGAGCTCAACCTTGCCAACGGAGGCGAACGGAGAGGAATAGTGAAGACCCCTAGTCTCGGTGACTTGGGTGTGGCAAAACCCTTTGGTGGGTGCCACAACGTGGATGTAGGAAGATCTTAACGATCTTGCCGAACCACGAGATAAATCCTTGTCTCCTCGGGAGTTTGCATCCTTCTCCTTCCTTTACTTTTATGCATTTTATATTCCGCAAAGTTTCTATCTACTAGAATGCATAGATAGTGTGCGTAGGGAATTGGGCTTTAGAAATTAAGTTTCATTGCTTAGAATTTTTTGAAGAAAGCCCAATTCACCCCGCCCCCCCTCTTGGGCATTCGGTCCTTACACTCGGTCACTCCCAAGTGTTGACGGCTGTTATATACCAATTTCGTCTGTCAATTTAACTCAATTATGTGAAGGATTTGTCATTTCTTGCACACATCACCTTTCTACCTAACCCAATTCCACTTGAACTTGGAGAAATATGTGTATGCAGCATTTTAAGCAGGAAATGATGAAATGTAGAGGGACCAGTCCTATAAAATATCATCCCAGCCAATTAAGCGACTACACATGGCATCCCACGGATCAAATGGCCCACAAACAGAAGTATCCGAGGAGATCCAATGGTGTATCACCCATATACATCAAGGGGGCCCACCTGGCAGCCACCTGGAGGAAGCACTCCACGTTTGGAGTGCTGACCAGGTCGGCCGAACCAGGGGTTCGGCCGACCCCTTCCTGACGCCAAACGCGGTCAAACGACATGTGTTGCCTCCTTTGGGTTGAAGGAGTCAATGGTGACTGATTCGCGCGCTTTTGGTGGCGGGAACCGACCTCAACACTAGTATAAATAGGAGCCCTACCCCTCACTTCAACACACACCACTTTAGCTTCATCTCTATTGTATACATGTTGAGAGAATCAAATTGAGGTATTTAATATCTAAATTGAATTCTCTGGGATTTAAGTGGAACTTGATTTGTAGGCTATTTTGCTCCATTTGCTATTCTACCTTTCAACTACTCATGAATATGAAAAAGCATAAGCCCCATGATAACTTAAGAAAGGTAGAGTATCATAGCCAATTTCCGCAATACTAGATAGAGTATCTTGTTGTTCATTAGATACTTTGGAAAATAAGACATTGTAGCAACTCCTGAACATCAACCTGAAGTCTTGACATTGCTCGAGACGAGCAAAAGATAAGCTTGGGGGAGTTTGTTGACGGTTGTTATATACCAATTTCATCCGTCAATTTAACTCAATTATGTGAAGGATTTGTCATTTCTTGCACACATCACCTTTCTACCTAACCCAATTCCACTTGGACTTGGAGAAATATGTGTATGTAGCATTTTATGCAGGAAATGAGGAAATATAGAGGGACCAATCCTATAAAATATCATTCCATCCAATCAGGCAACGACACGTGGCATCCCATGGATCAAATGGCCCACAAACAGAAGTATCCGAGGAGATCCAACGGTGTATCACCCATATACATCGAGGGGACCCACCTGACAGCCACCTGGAGGAAGCACTCCACGTTTGGAGTGCTGACCAGGTCGGCCGAACCAGGGGTTCGGCCGACCCCTTCCTAGTGCTAAACGCGGTCAAACGACACGTGTTGGCTCCTCCTGGCTTGAAGGAGTCAATGGTGACTGATTAACGCGCTTTTGGTGGTGGGATCCGACCTCAACACTAGCATAAATAGGACCCCCTACCCCTCACTTCGACACACACCACTTGAGCTTCATCTGTATTGTATACACTATCATCCATAGTCTTAAAGGAGTTAGGTTGTAGATAGGAGAGTCTCTAGTCCCAAGTCCAAATTGGGAAAGGAGTAAGGAGTCTCTCTCTTCCCAATCCTACATTGGGAAAGGTATGACTCATGTATTCTTTCTTGTATTTGTGACTTTATGCATAATAAAGATAGTATCTTTAGTCTCTACTTATACATATACTTGGGCAAAGCGTTTCCTGTTTGATTGTGGAGTCCATGTATGTGGAAGGTATAGCTTCTATGATTGTTTCATCATGAACATATCTCATTATAATAGAACCTATAGACCCCCACTATAGTCTAGTTAATTATATCATAACTAGGTTAGTATGGATAATTATGTTGCGTATCAACATTGGTTCAATGATGATTCAATTCATTGCCTTAGGATGGATTGTGCCTAGGCTCTTAAGGTAATTACTTAATATACTAGCATGGTGCTAGGATAGCTAAGTAGCATTGGATGTCTCGTAGACCCACATATTGAAGAGGTAGGCAGTAGGTGGTGACATCCCTATCTATCCTTTGTAATCCTCCACGTTCGACAATGCCACATGCTCTTGGCGGGAGTCGCCCTAGTATTGCTAGGGGTAAGCGCGTGCCTGATGTGTTGAACCACATAGCATAAGTATTCACTATTGATATAGCTTATGAATAATTAGTTTAGACTATGTATATGTACAATAGATCATAGTAGGAGTACCTCCATAACTCTCAACCTTAACTAACCTCTAGGATCCTCTTACCCCCCTTAGACTTCATAGCTTTTGTGTGTGTCACACTACCTCCACTATTATTTTATCCATCCTTACTAGATTCTTACCTAGACCTTTCTACCCTTTCCACTTGATGATTGTTATATCTCTTTCCTGCCTTCCTTTGGGATCAAATAAATGACACTCTTGGGAATACTCTTAAGTGGAAATGCTACAATGATATCTCCGTGCGGTTGCGAAATTCACTCTGTGATCCAATAGAACCATTAACAAGCATTTCTGACACATCAGTTGGAGATGTTTAGTTAATGGTGCATAAGAAATACCAAAAAGCATTTCTGGCGCCGTTGTCGAGGATGATTTGTTAGTATATCTTAGGAGCCGTCAACACCAGGCTGTTCAAAAAGGGACAATGCCAAACCTACACGCCTCACATGTGTAACGCATATGAGCCGGTCGGCTCAAAAATGGGAGACACATATTGTATAAGTTACATTAATCTTTCATTTTGAGTCATTTAAAAAAGAGTGGAAAGGATGAGAGAGAGAAAAGAACAAGAGAGAGTATGTTATGTCCCGTCAGAGCCCGCCATTAACATACGAGGCTTTAGGGTTAGCCCGTCGTTCGTTATGCCCTGTTCGGACCAGCCATTAACTTATGATGGCATTAGGATTAGCTTTAGGATTACGATGGCTTTAGGATTAGCCTTCCTACAATCCACACGCTGCGGGTGATTGCCGTCCTCACCGTCGATGTTCACATTCGTGCTTGTCTAGATGAATACTTTACCTTATGAAAGTCGACTAGAGGGGGTGAATAGGCAATATGACCTGAAATGCCTTAATCAAACGAGATCAAATTCCTGAGGTCAGACTATTTTGGTCAGGGCCAGACTAGTCCGCTCAGTACAGGGTGAAAACCTAAAAACTTGATTTCTACTAGTTATTTGCGGAATTTAAGTTCACCAAAGATGGAAGCAATGTCTAGCAACCTAGTGTAACTTAGATTGACAAATGTAATCAATTAGTTTGCAATATTTCAATGATGAACAATATGAAGAACGATATGAACCCTAATAGCAATTCTAGTGAATACCGAAACATAAAGCGACAAGCGAGACATGATTTATCCCGTGGTTCAGCTCCACAAAGAAGCCTACATCCACATTGAGATGTCCACACAAGGATCGGGTCTCACTTGACCCTCTCCTCACCAAGCAACCACAATGGATGGCTTGGTTTCCACTATATCAAAGGGGTGATCACCAAGTTTCTTGGGGCTGCTCACATGTTGAGGCTCCCACAAATCAATACAACAAGGAGCACATGAAGCTCAACTAACACAAGCCAAAAATCGCAACACCATGTGCAAGAGATCAAACCGACCGCCAAAGCACGATGATCTTCCTTCACTCTCCTTCCAAAACCCTAATCTCTTTGAGATTTGGTCTTAGAGGGCAAGTAGGACGAGTAGAAGGCTCAAGGAATGTTGTGGCGGCACTAGGGTTCAAGACTTATCAAATAGGGGTCGGGGTCCCTTTTTATATGGGTCCCGACAACTATCCGTTGCCACCAATGCAAACCCGGACTAGTCTGGACTTGGACCATAGGCTAGTCCGGCCTTTCGGGACCACCTACAATTTGACGTCACCGACCGTAAAATTTGGTGAAGTCTCTACCAACGTTTGAATTTCAAACAGTCATTGGCTACTCGAACTAGTCCGACACAAAATGACTAGAATACTTTAGTCCGGCTGAAAACGGACTACTCTGGGAGAGACCAGACTAGTCCGACCACTGGTGTGGAAAAGTCCAACATCCCTGGACTTGGCTTCGGGATCTCTCACTAAGGTATAAACGGACTAATCCGTATAACAACGGACAAGATTGAACTCGAACAAAACCATTTGGTTCGTCCCAAAACGGACTACACTGGGGTTCCGGATTAGTCCGGCCTCTGGGGCGGACAAGTCCGGTCTCCCAGAACTTAGTTCACAAATGCTCACCAAGTAGAACGGACTAGTCCATACTCATACGAACGAGTCCGAACTCCAACAAAGACCTTTAGTCTATTTCAAAACGAACCACTCTGGCCAATCGGACTAGTCCGACCTGAGGCCCGGACAAGTCCGGTGCCTAGGTTTTTTTCTCTCTCTAAGGCTTCTCACATAGATATTTCTCTCAACCACTTTGAGCCATCTTGTATGATCTCAATGCACATGATACACACACCCTCACACTTGATACAGCTAGTCTATACTCAAAACAATAGAAACCCTAATTTCTATGCTTGAGTCTTCGATGCCCGTTTCAACCTTTTCCTTTTGATGGATTTTGTCTCATCTCAATCATCACACCCGTGCTTAATATCAACTCAACTCATTAGTCTCTTAATTCTCGTCATCCATCATCCAAAACCCACGGGGATGCCTAGATGCACTTTCAATCTCCCCCTTTTTGGTGATTGATGACAACAAATTAAGCTTCAAACAAATTAGTAATAATTGGTTTTCATAACATGTATTTGTATAAGTAACTCCCCCTCAATGTATACATCAAGAATTAAGAAATTGAGAGACTTATCATACATATACATGTTATGGTGGGGGTTCCTAAGTGATGTGTTCATAATTTGTGATAAGACAACGAATATGAGTGATAAGTAAGTCATTTCAAGCATCACATCACAATTAAGCATAGAAAACATTGTAAGGTGCATACAACCGATAATAGTTTAAGTCTTACACAAATTGAAATGTGAGAGTTTTAAAACATAATACAAGTCCATAGAGGATCAAAAGAGACAACGACTATTAAAAATCTAAGTACCCCCTTCCAATCTCCCCCCCCCCCTTTGGCATCAAGACACCAAAAAGGAAAAGAGAGGAGGAGAGACCTAAAATCTACTCTTCATCATCATCGTCATCGTCATCATCTTTGTGCTGCCACTCACTGTCACTCTCTGTTGCCTCCGGATCTTCAGTGTTTTCCTCATCGCCTTCTTCTTCGGAGGATGACGCCGTGGAGGTGCTAACATCACAAAATTGTGCAAGTTCTTCGGCGGTGAACTCGGGGAATGGAGTCATCTCTCCATCACTCTCTGCGGTAGGAGACATGGGAACTTCAAGCTTGTCGCACATTGCCTTGAGATACTTCTCTTGGCGAAGCTTCATGCGATGTTGCGGAACTTCCACCTTTTGGCAAGAGGAAAAAATGGCCTTGAAGCACTTTAAGAAGCCACTTCCAGATTGTGATGGAGGAGGAGGAGGTGGAGAAGCCACGGGATGGTAGGATGAAGCAAGAGGATCCGCATTCTTCCTTCTTGGTGCAACCGGCTCCGGAGGAGGAATCTGAGGATGAAGTCTCCTCTGAGTGATATCCTTCTTGAAGGTCAGCCCAGACACCTTCTCGATCGTGAACATAATATAATGAGCATAGCCACATGATCGGTTGGGTGTGTGAGAGATGTTGAAGATGTCATCAAAGACATAGTCCACCACATTGGAACCAACATCTCCATCAATAAGCATCATCAATTGTCTCAAGTTTCCTTGAATAATGCCCGCATCTCCATCTTTAGGGGCTATTGTTTTCTGGAGCACACGGTTGAGCACACTGTCGAATGGCTTGATGTTCTGGATATGGCCCGCCTCATATTGAACTCCATGACTTGGATACATGTAATCCAAGACATCTCTATCAACTGCCTTGAGGTTGGAGATGATGATCTCATTTTCAAGTTGACTCTCCAAGTCAAGGATTTGAGCAAACTCCCAATAAGTGGTGGAGTATTGCTCTCCATGAGTCATCCAAGTGATTCTCCGATCTCTATTGGTTTGAAAGTAGACAGCTGAGTAGAGTTGCACTATGACTTCAACATTCTAGTCATAGTTGAATGTCATAAGTTTCTTCAAGCCATGAGCTCTATGGCTTCAATCACGACATTGAATGCAGCATGATTCTTCTGTGCCATGTAGTCCCAATCAATCGATAGGGCATCTGTCATTGGAGTCTTCTTGGACATGTAGATGGTCCGATAGTAATCACAATGGAAGTCACACCAAAACCGAGGGTCAGTGGTGCTCTTATCACGTTGATATACATTGACCGTTCTTAGTCTTCTAGCCTTCTCAGTCCCTTTGCCTTTGAATATGTTGGCTTAAATAGTAGCTTGGCGGTTGGGGTTTCTAGCAGGTGAAGACATCCTCAAGGGGCCTCTGGGTTGAGAGGGTCCCTTCTTGGCCTTGCTTGCAGGCTTTTTAACACAAGAAGCCTTCTTCTTGGGTGCCTCCTCAACTGGCGCTTTGCCCTTGTTCTTGGACCTCCAACCATCTTGAGTTCTGGATTTCTCTCCCATGGTCACAAGTCACTTCTTCCTTGGGGCCGTCTCTGCAGCAGCTGAGTTATGTGCCTCCCTTTGGTTCTTCTTGGCATTCGTCGCTTCAGATCTCGAGTCGAGGAGAGCTATAGCAAGCTCCCGCTCCTCTCGAGCCCGACGATGGGTTTCTTGCCTCCCTGCCTCGGCCTCGAGATTCGATAGGGGCGTGTAGTTAGAATCCGACATCGTCCCTGAAAAGTGATGTAAAAGAGAGCATATGAGTCAAAGGAAGTGAAATATTGCATTAGAATTCACAGAATTGATCAATGTTAGGATTTTTACTGTGTATTCCGGACTTGTCCGCCCAAGGGCCGGACTAGTCTGCATGAGACAGACTTATCCACCTTGTGGCCGGACTAGTCTGGTGCACACAGTAAGAACCCAAATCTTGAGGATTTTTTTCAAAGTCTATGGATCCGACCACAACATTCCAGGGATATGATCACAATGACATAGAGAACAACTTTTATGAAGAAGTTTCCATCAAAAGACCTAAAAGAATTGAATTTTGAAGGATTTAGGTCTAGGTCAAGAATACCTCTTCAAATCTTCGAATCGACCAAATATGGATAAATAATAGGCCTAGGATGCTTGGGGACGATTTCCCACGCACCTTAGGGCTTCAATCCACAGATTGGAATTGAGTTTTGGTGGATGGAATAAAAAATCGTCAATTTGGGGTGCGGTTTCGCGTTTTGAGGAGAGAGAGGGTTTGAGTGAAAGTGAGGAGGTCAGGGATCCCCAAGGGAGGTTAAGTCCCCAGGGGCCAGACTAGTTCGGTTGGGGACCCAGACTTGTCTGGCATACGGACTGGGTCCAGACTTGTCCGCCTGGTGGGGCGGACTAGTCTGGTGCAAAGGCTGAAAACACACATATATATTGGGTTTTCACCGGACATTTGACCCTTTTGGACTAGATTTTCACAAAAGATCTTTGCAAACATGGTCAGTAAGCAATCAACAGCCAAACTATGACCATAATTCACAAGGATTCAATAATTTTAAATACTTTTGTAGAAAATTGAGGGGGTAGAGTTTTTTGCAAGCATGTGTGAATTTTGAAGCAAATATAAGTAACAATCAGATGTGCAAGATTCAAGCCACATTTTGAGAATCTAAGATATTGAGCTCACTCCTAAGTTCACAAAATCTTTTCTCATCTAGGGGCTTGGTGAAGATATCGGCCTATTGGTTTTCGGTTCTCACATGTGAAATTGCTATGTCTCCTTTGATGGAGTGATCTCTCAAGAAATGGTGGCGAATATCGATGTGTTTGGTCCTTGAGTGTTCATCTGGATTGTGGGCTATTTTGATTGCACTCTCATTGTCACATAGGAGAGGGATATGGTGCAAGTTTATGCCACAGTCCCTAAGAGTTTGTCGCATCCAAAGAAGTTGTGCACAACAACTTCCAGCAGCGACATACTCCACTTCGGCTGTGGAAAGAGCAATGGAGTTTTGTTTCTTTGAGAACCAAGACACTAGAGATCTACCAAGGAATTGACAAGTTCCGGAGGTGCTCTTTCTATCAACTTTGCACCTCACATAATCCGCATCGGAATATCCAATGAGGTTAAACTTAGAGCCCTTGGGGTACCAAAGTCCTAGGTTTGGTGTGTGAACAAAATACCTAAGAATTCTATTAATGGCGGTCAAATGACACACCTTAGGAGCAGCTTGGAATCGAGCACACATACAAACACTTAGCATTATATCGGGCCTAGATGCACATAAGTAAAGCAATGAACCTATCATGGAACGATATACCTTTTGGTCCACATTTGGACCATCTTCATTAAGGTCGAGGTGTCCATTTGTTCCCATTGGAGTCTTTATGGTTTTGGCTTTGTCCATGTCAAACTTCTTGAGTATATCTTGTGTGTACTTTGTTTGACTAATGAACGTGCCTTCCTTGAGTTGCTTCACTTGAGAACCTAGAAAGAACTTCAACTCCCCCATCATGGACATCTCAAACCTATCGGTCATTATCTTGGAAAACTCATCACAAAAAGCTTTGTTAGTAGAACCAAGTATAATGTCATCAACATATATTTGGCAAACAAACAAATCATCATTAAAATTCTTAGTGAATAAAGTGTATTCCTCCTTCTCAATTTTGAAACCATTTTGAGTTAAGAAGTCTCTAAGGCACTCATACTAAGCTCTAGGAGTTTGTTTGAGGCCATAGAGAGCCTTACAAAATTTGTAGACATGGTTTGAGAAGTCTTGATCTTCAAAGCTGGGGGGTTGCTCCACATACACCTCTTCTTTGATTGGACCATTGAGGAATGCACTCTTAACGTCCATTTGGTATATCTTAAAATCATGGTGAGTAGCAAAGGCAAGTAATATACGAATTGATTCAAGCCTAGCTACGGGAGCAAAGGTTTCATCGAAATCCAAACCATCGACTTGTGAATAAACTTTGGCCACAGGTCATGCTTTGTTCCCTGTAACCACCCCGTGTTCATCTTGCTTGTTGCGGAATACCCACTTTGTGCCCACAACATTCGCATTAGGCCTCTTCACTAGCTCCCATACTTGATTTCTTTCAAAATTGTTGAGCTCTTCTTGCTTTGCCAACACCCAATCCGGATCTTGTAGTGCTTCTTCAACCTTGTGAGGCTCCAAGGAGGAAACAAAAGAGTAATACTCACAAAAATTTGCAACACGAGATCGTGTAGTTACCCCCTTGGAGATTTCTCCAAGCATGTTGTCAATGGGATGGTCCCGTTGAGCACTTTGATGCACTCTTGGGTGAGGTGCTTGAGATATTTGATCTTTATCTTTGTCTTCCTCATTTTCTTTGTCTCCCCTTGATTGATGCCTCCATTTTCGTCTTCTTGGAGAGCATATTGGGGGTCTTGAGCTTGATTATTTGAGTAAGAGCTTGCTTGATGTGTGTGATGATCACTTGAGTCTTGAGGTTTTTCTTTTGGTCGAATGTCTCCAAGTGCCATCCTTCCTATCACCACTTGTAGAGCTTCTTGTTGATCTAGCACATGACGATCAACTTGCTCCACTTGGGAGAAATTAGTCTCATCAAACACTATGTCACTTGCTACTTCAACAATTCCGGAGGATTTGTTGAAAACACGATAGGAGTAAGCGTTTGAGTCTTAACCAAGCAAGAAACTATCATCGGACTTAGAAGCGAACTTCGAAGTCCTAGACTTCTTGCTGAGAATATAGAATTTGCTCCTAAAAATTCGAAAGTAAGAGATGTTGGGTTTGTTACCGGTTAGGAGCTCATAAGATGTCTTCTTCAATATGTTATGGAGATATAACCGGTTTATGGCATGGCAAGCGGTGTTAACCGCTTCTGCCCAAAACCGGTCCGACGTATTGTATTCATCAAGCATGGTTCTTGACATCTCAATGAGAGTCATATTATTCTTCTCAGCCACCCCATTTTGTTGAGGGGAGTAGGGGCCGAGAACTCATGCTTGATGCCTTCTTCATCCAAAAACTCTTCAACTTTAGTGGTCTTTAATTCGGTGCCATTGTCACTCTTATGGTCTTGATACTTAAGGAGAACTCATTTTAAGCTCTCCTCAAGTATTTCTTGAGGACACCTTGAGTCTCACTCTTATCATGCAAAAAAACACCCAAGTGAAATGTGAAAAATCATCGACAATAACAAGGCCATATTTGTTACTGCCAATACTTATGTAGGCGATTGGACCAAAAAGGTCCATGTGTAGAAGCTCTAATGGTCTTGTTGTCGTCATGATATTCTTGGATGGATGTTGAGCTCTAACTTGCTTTCCAGCTTGGCATGCGCTACATGGCCTCTCCTTTTCAAACACAACATTCTTCAAACCACGGATGTGCTTGCCCTTAAGAAGTTTTTGCAAATTCCTCATCCCAACATGGGCTAGTCTTCTATGCCAAAGCCATCCCATGTTAGTTTTTGCAATTAAGCATGTATTAAGTTGGGCTTTATCCGCGGAGCAATCCACAAGATAGAGCTTTCCCTTGAGTACACCCTTAAAAGCAACTGAGTCATTGCTTCTTCTTGTGATGGTCACACCCTCATTGGTAAAAAGACAATTATAACTTTTGTCACATAGTTGTGATATGGACAAGAGGTTATAATCAAGGGAATCAACATGTAAAACATTGGAAAGAGTATGATTAGAGGATATAGAAATTTTACCGGTGCCAAGGATTTTCCCTTGGCTATTGCCCCCAAAGTAGATACCCTCACTTGGATCTTAGTTCTCTTCATACTACACAAACATCTTCCTCTCTCCGGTTATATGGTTTGTGCATCCACTATCAAGAACATACTTGGTTCCACCAGAGGAGTATTCCTACAAAAGGAGTTAAGACTTGGCTTTAGGTACCCAAGGGATGTTGGGTCCTTAGATATTAGTCAATAGTCACTTGGGCACCCACACACAAGGTTTTCGACTCTTGCAGTGTGGCCCAACATACCTAGCATAAGCCTTTCCAAGCTTGTTCCTTAATAAAACATATGAGGCATCAAAATCATGGAATAATGGATGAGGTCCTTCTTAGGCATGTTAGGAGATGTAGCAATTTCTTTCCTTTGTTGTTGTTATATGAACCTACTTTGACAAAAAACAATCAAGTCTTTGCCATTCTTGAGAGTTTTGGCGTTTTGCCTCCTCTTCCTAGAAGAGCCAAGACCATCCGTAACAAGAGGATGTCTTGTGTCTGTATATGCATTACATGCATATGCCATCTTTTCCTTGTCAAAGATGCCACCTTTCGGCGCTTGGTTGTTTTGTGCCAACTTAAGCTCATCTTTAAGTTTTAGAATCAAGTTAGAGCATTTGCAAGCTTGAGTTGTTTCGGTTTTAACATTTGTGGAAGGTGAGCTTTTAGAGGAAGAAGGTGCATTGACCTTGAGAGACTTCACTTGTGTTTCAAGGATCTTGTTAGCTTTTGTCAAGCTAACAAGTTCATACTTTAGCACAATTGTAGTGTTCTCAAGGTTTGAGCAAGTTTCCTTGCTCAAAGCGAGTTCACACTCAAGTGCATTGATTCTTTCTCTTTCAAGCTCCAAGAGCTCCTCAAAATCTTGACATCTCTCCTTTTGTTGGATGAGTATGTCCTTTGACGGTTGATGAGCTCTTCCTTCTCAAATATCTCATCCGTTAACAACTTCAATCATTTCAAGGTACTCTTACTCATATACTTAAGCATATATTCATTTTCACTACTAGTATCAAAATCATCTTGTGAAAAAATTGAAGAGGATGATTTAGATTTAACCTTCTTTCTTCCCTCATTGGCCATGAGGCAAGTTGGCCTTGAGTTCTCCAAGTTGGGAAAGAGCTTGTTCTCCGTGGTTGACTTCTTCATAGCAATAGTTGCTATCTTTTCTTCTTCATCAAAGGAGGATTCTTCATTTTAATCCCACTCCTTCCCAAGGTGTGCATGTCTCGATTGCTTCTTCTTCTTGAAGTATTTCCTTTCTTGAGACTTGCCCTCCTTCTTCCTTTTGTTCTCTTCATGTGGGCAATCCACAATGAAGTGGTCATATTCTCCAAAATTATAGCAAGCTCTCTTTGATCTTGTCTTGGGCTTCTCTTTGCTCTTGCCTTCACGATGGTAGCTCCCCCTCCTTCTTCTCAACATCCTCTTGAAGTTGTTGATGAAGAGTGCCTCTTCCTCATTGATGTCGGGGCTATCTTCATGACTCTCTCCTTTTTCTTGGGATCTTGAGGATGTTGCCTTGAATGCAACATCTCTCTTCTTGGAGGAGGAGAGCTTTTGAAGGTCGTTGTAGAACATAGCCTCTTGCTCCATCATCTCATTGTTGATGATTCTCCCTAGCTCTTCTTCAAGAGTCATCTTGTGGAATCCCGAACTTTCACAAATTAGTGAGCAAAGAGTGACATTTCGAGGTATGAATGCCTGAGTCATCCTCTTCACCACTTCGTGGTCCATACACCGGATGCTTCCATTAGATCAACTCCTATTGATGAGGGTCTTGAGGCGATTGTACATGTCTTGGGGAGACTCACCATCCATGATAGTGAACCTCTCAAGTTCTCCTTCAATCATTTCTATCTTTGCCTCCCAAATGACACAGTTGCACTCATGTGTCGTCTTGAGTGTGTGCCATATTTCTTTTGCCACCACCAACCCTTCAATCCGGTTGGACTCCTCTCGAGTCAATGAGGAGGTGATCACTCCAACCGCTTGAGCATTGCAGTGGAGTAGGACCACTTGCTCTGGGGTAACGTCTTCCTCATTATTGGGAAGATGAACACATGTCAAGACAATTTGCCACAAGCAATGGTTTAAAGAAATGAGATGCATCTTCATATTATGCTTCCACATAGAGTAGTCATTTCCATCCAATTGGGTAGGTTTCCCAATAGGAATAGATAAATAGTGATTGCTAACAGTTAATCGATCATAGTTGTAAGGATATCGGGAGTAGTCTTGTGAACTACTCACATTTTGTTGTTGATGGGATCGATCGCCGTGGTCTCCTTCTTGGGAATACCTAGCTTCTCACAAAGTCGCGCCTTGCGTAGATGCACTTCCTCATCGTCATTGGCATCATCTTGTAGCACATCGACGTTCTTCATCTTGTCATCATCGACGATCAATGGAACTTCGTTGTCATCCCTTCCGGCCGTCTCCTCTCTGAGTTGTTAGACGCTTGGTGTAGAGTTCTGCTCTGATACCAATTGAAAGTCACCTAGAGGGGGGGTGAATGGCAATGTGACCTGAAATGGCAGTGTGGTCAGGGCCGGACTAGTCCGCTCAGTACAGGGTGAAAACCTAAAAAGTTGATTTCTACAAGTTATTTGCGGAATTTAGGTTTACCAAAGATGGAAGCAATGTCTAGCAACCTAGAGTAACTTAGATTGACAAATGAATCAATTAGGTTGCAAGATTTCAACGATGAACAATATGAAGAATGATATGAACCTGAATATGGCCTAGAGGGGGGGGGGTGAATAGGCCTTGTTGAAATTTGTCGGAACCTGCAACACTTAATCACCAGATCAAAACTTGAGATATTGGACTAGTCCGGTAAAGTGCGGACTAGTCCGGTGTGTACCGACTAGGTTGATTAAGTTTGATTGATTACTTTGATTCTACGATGTATGCAGCGGAAATATACAGTTAATTTAAGTGTTGCAAGATGATCTACTAGGATATATCACAATTCAATATTATACTTAGTGATTCAATGTTAAGTAAGCAATATTGATTTAAACCCTAGATTGTTGTAATGAATAAGAACGATGAACAATAAGCAAGACACAAGGATTTATCCCGTGGTTCGGCTCCCACAAAGGCAACCTACGTCCACGTCGAGGAGTCCACAAAAGGACCGGGTCTTCTCCAACCCTACCCTCGCCGGATCGCCATGAAGGCCAATCCACTTCCACTTATCACAAAGGGGTGAATAACCGAATTCAAAGGGGCATTCTCACACGTTTAGGGCTTCCCTAGATTACAACACGAAATACCACCAAGAACACACTCAAAAGATTACAATGAAATCACAGGAGTGTGTTAGAGAATCAAACCTAGAGCTCAATGAGTGTTGAACGTGTCTCTCCAATGATCTATAGTGTATCCTCAAAGGATTGACTTTGTTGCACTTAATTTCGTGGAGAGATGTGTTTTTAAAGGCTCTTGGGAGGTGTGACGGCGCTAGGGTTCGAGAGAATTTAAAGTTGGGTCGTGCACCTCTATTTATATGGGGTTTCTAAAAGTGACTGTTAGGGTTTAGAAAGATTGGACTAGTCTGGTGTGCTGTGTGTAGCAAACCCTAAGTGTCCCCAAATATCGGACTAGTCCGGCTAGGAGTGGACTTGTCCGATTCCGCTTCTGGAAATCTTCGGACTAGTCCGATAGTCATCGGACTTGTCCAGACATGTGAAACCCTAAGTGAATTGGGTGACAAGTCCGCACTTGGAGGACTTGTCCAATTTAGGTCAGAGGGTTTTTCGGACTAGTCCGTGCTAACATCGGACTTGTCCGATTTAGATCAGAATGAATATCGGACTAGTCCGGTGGTGATCAGACTTGTCCGATTTTGTGTGACTTGTCAAGTGTTTTAGGACTAGTCCGCACTGGGGAGGACTAGACGGTTCTAGTCAGAGAGATATCGGACTAGTCTGATGGATATCGGACTTGTCCGATTTTGTGCAGAGAGGATATCGTACTAGTCTGGTGACATTCGGACTAGTCCGATCCTGTATAAATTTGTGCAATGTGTGTGTTTAATTGTGATTGAGCTCTTGGGGTGTGTTTCTTTAACACACTCCATACACAATGATCTACTATTCTTCTTCCTTGAGCTCATTTCCATTTTGCTCCTTATTCTCCTTTTTTTTTGGCACTTTGCTTATTTTGCTGTTAAAGCCCGTGCTCATCTCAACAAAGAGGTTAGGATCTCATTTGCTTGTCATAAATCATCCAAAACGCACAAGGGATTCCTAGATGCGCTTTCAATCTCCCCCTTTTTGGTGATTGATGACAACCAATTGAGATTTCACAAAATGTGATAAAAATTGAGATTTTCATAAAGCATGCACATATGGGTCTAAAATACATCAAGCAATGAAAACATAATCCATGTGTACATTCTTTATGGTTGGATGCATAACTAAGTACATTGAAACAATGAGAATGACATAATTGACATAAATCAATCAAAAGCAAGCATATATGTCATTTTAGGAGCAAAATCACATAACTCAACAATTGCTTCAAAAGACCATAACATTGCATCACAGAACCATAATTAACTTAAGAACATAGTTAAAGCTTTACAACCCGCAAAAAATAGTCAAAAGGTATACAAGAGAGCTCTCTCCTCGCATCCTACAGCTAAGGCTAAGACTCCCCCTCAATCTCTCCCCCTTTGGCATTAAGACACCAAAAAGAAGGAGAGGAGGGTCCTAAGGTCTTCACTCTTCGCTGTCAGTCCTCTCATTGTCGTCTTTGTCATCTTCATCTTCAGCCTGATGAGGAGGAGGAGGAGGAGGTGCGGAGCCACTCGAGCCCCCAATGCCAAAGTAGGCAAGCACGGAGGGGGTCAAGGGCCCGAGCTCGGTGAAGTCTGAGTCTGAATCTTCAAAGATTACTGGAGACCTAATGGGTTCGATCTCCATTTTCTGGCAAATTTGCTTCACATTTGCCTTCACATACTTCATATCTTCCTTTCTTCTCTTGTTGAGATTATGGGCCTTCAATTCGGCCTTTTTGCAGGAAGCGAAGATGGCAGCCAAGTATTTGAAGATCCCACTGGCGGATCCCCTTTGAGGGCCTGCCCTACTGGCAGAGGCAGCTCTGGCATCTTCAGTTCTTCTTGCCGGTGCCTCAGGACTAGAGGCCGGTGAGGGAGCAGTCTAGACACTTGGCTTCTGAGGCATCTGAGGCCTCAAGGGTAGGTGCTCCACATCTTTGACGAATTCAATCCCGATGACCTTCTCGATCACAAACATCAGATATGGGGCATACCCACAAGACCTGTTGGGTGTGCAGGATATGTTGACCATGTCATTCCAGATGTAGTCCGCCACATCAAACTGCCGGTCCATTCTTATCACTCTCATCAATGTCTGGAGATAACCCTGCACACTCCCGGCATCTCCATCCTTGGGAGCGATGGTCTTCCTCAAGACTCTATTGAGCACCACAAAGAACGGCATAATGTTCTTTGTGGATGGGGGGTTAAACTTGGAGTTTGGTTCATATAGGAACTTCACCCTATCCTTCTCAATGACACCTATGTTGTGGATGATCAAGCAATCATATCTTGAGGTGTCAAGGTGAAGCAGGCTTGCAAAATATTTTTAAGTTATACTGTACTTAGATCCATGAGTCATCCAAGTAACACTTTCCTCATCTTCACTTTAGAAATGGCATGTTGCAAAGAATTGTGCTATGACCTCATCATTCCAGTTGTTCCTGAAGGCAAAGAGATTCTTCAGGCCATGGCTCTCAATGGCTTCCACCACTTCAGTGAATGGGGAGCAGCCCTTCTTCTCAAAGTGTGCCCAATCAATCCATTGGCTGCGCACAACCAGTGTCTTCATTGGGAGATACACATATTTGTAGAAATCTGCATGGAAGTTGCACCAAAATCTTCCGTCGGCAGCTTGCCTCGATTGGCCATACCAATCAATGCTTCTGAACTTGGCTGCCGAATCACTGCCTTTCCCGTTGAACTTCTCTTCAGTGGGGTCCCGGACCCCTTCCCTCGGAGCATGCAGCTTCAACGGTCCAGCTGGACCCGTTGCTATCCCTTTGCCCTTGCCTTTGGCTAGGGGGGCACTTGCCGAGCTAGGGCCACCACCGGTGGTAGCCCTAGAAGCTGGCACCTTGGAGGTCGGCTTCTTCGCTAACACTTTCCTCCGAGCCTGTGGAGGAGATGGAGCTGGCTCGGAAGGTCTCTCTTGGCGCTTCTTGCCAAGACCCGTCGAGGTCCGAGGTGCCACCTCGTGGTCCATCTCGGCCTCAAAGTCGGGAACTTCATTGTTCGAGCTCGACATGACCTGAGAATGAGTGACATGAATGAGAATGAATGGTACAAGGCATAGGTGTGAAAGGATAGCAAGGAATTGCATTGAGGGATTGAAAAGTTAGGTTTTGAGTTCAGAAAAATCGTACTTGTTCGGTGTACAGGCACGAACTAGTCCGGGGGACCGGACTTGTCAGTGCATGGATCGGACTAGTCCGGTATTCATCCTCAAAAACCTAACCGACTGGACAAATGTTGATTCCTAATGCAGAACTGGCTTAGCATAAACGTAATACATTAAGGAGGCATGTATATAGTGAAATATGCTAGGCTATTCGATCAACAATGAAGAAATTTGGGATTTCTAGGGTAGGGAGAAAATTACCGAAGAAATCGATTGATTCTCGAAGAGGGAGGTGTTGAAGTCTGGATTTGTCCGAGAACTTCAATCTTCAAGCGAGGATGCTTGATCTCCACCAAAATGCGGAGCTTTTTGGTGGAGGGGATGCAAAATCGCCTTGGGAGCTCGAGTGGAAGAGAGAGAACGCGTGAGGCATTAGTGGAGGTGGAGAAATTAGGGTTTGGCGGCGGCTAGGGTTAAGGACACGAAAAATCAGACAAGTCCGGAGATGACTGGACTTGTCCGAACTTTTCCAGAGGCTATATCGGACTAGTACGTTAGCTACCGGACTAGTCCGGCCTTACCGGCACTCCGCGAACTAGTCTGTGTGGGAGGACTAGTCCAGGTAACCACGGACTAGTCCGTGGTCACCAGGCAAGAATTGCTTAGCCCACTCATATATATTTGAAGATACATATTTAGAAAATAGGGAGGCAAATCAAATCAAATAATCTTGATGAATATGATCAGTAAGCATACAACAAATCAAGCAATGATCATAACTCACCATGATCTAATAATTAACATAGTTTTCAAAAGAAAATTGAGAGAGATGATTTTCACAATCCAATCAACATATATTGAACAATTCATACAGGTATGCAACATTTCAAGCCACATTCCGAGCATCTAGGATGTTTAGCTCATTTCGGAGTTCATAAAAGCACTTTTCATCAAGTGTCTTGGTGAATATGTCGGCCAATTGCTTTTGGGTGTTGACATGGGAAATGGCTATATCTCCTTTCATGGAGTGGTCTCTCAAAAAGTGATGCCTTATGTCTATGTGTTTGGTTCTAGAGTGCTCAACGGGATCGTGGGCAATTTTAATGGCACTCTCATTGTCACAAAGGAGTGGAATACGGTTCATATTGTAACCGTAATCGCTTAGAGTTTGTCGCATCCAAAGGAGTTGTGCACAACAACTCCCGGCTGCGACATACTCCGCTTCGGCTGTGGATAAGGCAATGGAATTTTGTTTCTTGGAGGACCAAGCAACTAGGAATCTACCTAGGAATTGGCATGTGCCGGAGGTACTCACTCTATCTACTTTGCATCCGGCATAATCTGCATCGGAGTAACCAATGAGATTGAATTTTGAGCCTTTTGGGTCCCAAGGACCAAGGTTGGGTGTATGAACTAAATATCTCAAGATCCTTTTTATGGCTGTCAAGTGACACTCCTTAGGATTGCCTGGAAATCTTGCACACTAACACACACTCAACATAATATCTGACCTAGATGCACATAAATAGAGTAGAAATCCAATCATGGAGCGATATACCTTTTGGTCGACGCTAGGTCCATCTTCATTGAGATCCAAGTGGCCATTTGTTTCCATGGGAGTCTTTATAGGCTTCGCCTTATCCATACCGAACTTCTTGAGTATGTCTTGCGTGTACTTGGTTTGGCTTATGAACGTCCCTTCCTTTTGTTGCCGCACTTGGAATCCCAATAACTACTTTAGTTCTCCCATCATTGACATTTCAAACCTATCTGTCATGATTTTACTAAATTCCTCACAAAAAGATTGATTAGTTGTCCCAAAGATTATATCATCAACGTAAATTTGACAAATAAAAAGATCATTGTCAAAATCCTTTATAAATAGTGTATAATCTACTTTGCCAATCTTAAAACCCTTTTCAATTAAGAAATCTCTAAGACACTCATACCAAGCTCTAGGAGCTTGTTTGAGGCCGTACAGAGCCTTACGCAATTTAAACACGTGGTCGGGGAACTCTTCGTCTTCAAACCCGGGGGGTTGCTCCACGTACACCTCCTCCTTGATTGGTCCGTTGAGGAAGGCGCTTTTCACATCCATTTGATACAGCTTGAAATCATGGTGAGTAGCATATGCAAGTAATATTCTAATGGATTGAAGTCTAGCTACGGGAGCAAAGGTCTCATCGAAATCCAAATCTTCGACTTGTTAATACCCTTTGACCACAAGTCGTGCCTTGTTCCTTATCACCACCCCGTGTTCATCTTGTTTGTTGCAGAAGACCCACTTGGTACCAACAATGTTCGCATTAGGTCTTGCCACGAGTTCCCACACCTCGTTCTGCTTGAAGTTGTTCAATTCTTCTTGCATTGCCACCACCCAGTCTGGATCCTTCAGCGCATCCTCAACCCTGCGCGGTTCCAAAAAAGGATACAAACGAATAGTGTTCACAAAAGTTAGCTATACGAGATCTAGTGGTTACTCCCTTTTGGATGTCACCGATGATATTGTCGATTGGGTGATCCCTTTGGACGCATTGGTGTACTCTTGGGTGTTGCACTTGAGGCGTTGTATCTTCATGATCATCTTCTTCTCCCCCTAAATGGTTGTCTTCATTGACTTGTTGATTATCCTCGTATTCTTGTGGTTGATCTTGTGTGGAAGCTCCCCCTTGATCGTTGACCTCCTCTTGTGGTTCATCTTCCTCATGCACGTGTAGAGGTGTCTCTTGTGGTCGAACTTCACCTAAGGCCATTCTTTTCAATGCTTGATAAGGAGCTTCTTCTTTACCTAGTACACATGGATCAACTTGCTCCTTTTGGGAGCCGTTAGTCTCATCGAACACTACGTCACGTGCTACTTCAACAAGTCTGGAGGTCTTGTTGAAAACACGATAGGCGTAAGTGTTCGAATCATAACCAAGCAAGAAACCTTCATCGGACTTCAAAGCGAACTTTGAAGTCCTAGGATTCTTGTTAAAATGTAGCATGGAGAACCGAAAAATCTAAAATATGAAATACTGGGTTTGTTACAGGTGAGTAGCTCATAGGATGTCTTCTTGAGTAGTCGATGAAGATAAAGTCGATTTGTGGCGTGGCAAGCGGTGTTAATTGCTTCCGCCCAAAATCGATCCGAGATCTTGTACTCATCGAGCATGTTCTTGCCATCTCTATGAGGGTTCGGTTCTTTTTTCGGCAACTCCGTTTTGTTGTGGGGAGTACGGGGTTGAAATCTCGTGCTTTATGCCTTCTTCATCAAGGTACTCCTCCACTTGTGTGTTCTTGAACTCCGTGCTGTTGTCGCTTCGAATGTTCTTGATTGTCAATGAGAATTCGTTTTGAGCTCGTTTGAAGAACTTCTTGAGTATTCCTTGTGTTTCTGACTTATCATGTAAAAAGAAAACCCAAGTGAAGCGAGAAAAGTCATCAACAACTACTAAACCATATTTGTTACCGCTGATGCTTATGTAAGCAATTGGTCCAAATAAGTCCATGTGAAGTAGCTTGAGCGGTTTTGTTGTAGTCATGACGTTCTTGGCGGGGTAAGGTGCTCCAACTTGCTTCCCGGCTTGGCACGCACTACAAGGCTTGTCTTTCTCAAACACAACATCCTTTAAACCTCGAATGTGATCGCCCTTGAGGAGATTTTGAAGGTTCCTCATACCAACATGCGCTAGCCGTCTATGCCACAACCAACCCATGTTGGTCTTTGCAATCTAGAATGTGTCAAGTTTGGCTTTGTCCTTGTTGAAGTCAACAAGATAAAGCTTTCCCTTTGACATACCCTTGAATGCAATGGAACCATCAGTCCTCCTAGAGACGGTCACACCCTCGTTAGTGAACAAGCAATTATAACCTTTGTCACATAATTGAGGTATGGACATCAGGTTATAATATAAGGATTCAACATGTAAAACATGAGAAAGTGTGTGTTTAGAAGATATTGCAATTTTACCGGTACCGGTCATATGGTTGGTGCAGCCACTGTCTAGCACCCATTTAGTTCCACCCCATTTAGATCCACCAGAGGAATAGGCCTGCAAAAACAGATTATGCTTTGGTTTTAGGTATCCAAGCTTGCTTGGGTCCTTGGAGGTTAGTTGCAAGACATTTGGGCACCCACACATGAGACTTGGTGTTCCCATGGCGTGGCCCAACATAATGATCATAAACCTTGCCAAAATTATTTCTCATTAAGACATACGAGGCATTGAAAGTTCTAAACAATAACTGTTGTTGTTTATGTACAGGACTAGACTGGGAGGCCGGACTTGTCCGGAGGACCGAACTCGTCCGGACCCCAACTGGACTAGTCCGAACTTTTTCAGTTTGAGAGAGTCTTCCCTTTACAAAGGCAATCCTCTCCTTGTTATTCTTATGGATTTTAGCATGTTGCTTTTCACCATAAGAATAACCAATGCCATATTTGACATTTGGAGGTCTTTGGACCAAGTATGCATTGCGTGCATATTTGATCTTCTCGTTGTCAAATATGCCACTTTGGGTAGGATGCTTATCCTTTGCAGAGGTTGGCTTGTCTTTCAAACTGATGTCAATTTTATTGCATGTACAAGTAGAAGCAACCTCAGTTTTAGTGAGCTGAGAAGGTGAACTTGAAGAGGATGAAGGTTCACCTTGCTTGAGTGATTCAACTTGCACTTCAAGGATCTTGTTAACCTTGATCAGGTCAGCAAGTTGGTTCTTCATTGCAGCAGTTGAGTGGGTTAACTCCAAGCAAGTTTCCTTGCTTGAAGCTAACTCAAGCTCTAGTGAATTGCTTCGTTCCTTTTCAAGTTCTAGAAGCTTGTCAAGTTCGACATATTCCTCCTTTTGGGAGATGATCATGTCCTATTGATGATGTATCAACCTCTCCTTCTCAACAAGTTGATCAAGTAAAAATTTCATTTTTGTGGCAGTTTTCCTATCTAGTCCAGTAAGCATATCCTCATTATCACTATTGATTTCATCATCACTAGAATAGGAATGCACGGAAGGGGGTTTAATGGTTAACTTGCGTTTACCTTCCTTTGCCATAAGGCAAGTGCCATCTCCCTTCCATGCGCCGAGTGTAGGGAAGAGAGTAGACTTCTTGGTTGTCTTCTCGATGGCTATGCTAGCCATCTCTTCTTCTTCGGATGATGAGGACTCATCATTTGAGTCCTACTCTTTCCCTATGTGCGCTTGTTCGGCTTGTTTCTTCTTCTTGAAGAATTTCTTGGGTTGAGGCTTGCCTTCTTTGGTCTTCTTCTTGTTTTCTTCATATGGGAAATCAACTATAAAGTGGCTATACTCACCACAATTATAGCATGCCCGCCTCAACTTTGACTTTGTTCTTTCCTTGTACTTCCCTTTGCTTCATTTAGTGCCTTGTCTTTTCTTCATTATTCTCTTGAATTTCTTCATGAACAATATCATATCTTCTTCATCTAGTTCACTGCTCTCATCATCACTGTCTTCTTCTAGCTGAGCATCTCGAGCTTTTTTAGACAGGGGCTTGAGGGTGGACTTCAAGGCAACCCCTTTCTTCTTTGCCGAGGTGAGGTCGGCAATTTCCTTGACATGCTTTGCTTGTTTTTCCATCATCTCGAAGTTGATGATCTTTCCAAGCAATTCATTCGGAGTCATTCTTTTGTATCCGGGGCTTTCTCTGATCATGGAGCATAGGGTGAAGTTGCGAGGCATGAAAGCTCTAAGGATGAGCTTTACCACCTTCTGGTCATTCCACTTCTTACTTCCGTATGATCTGACCTTGTTGACGAGTGTCTTTAATCGGTTGTACATGTCTTGGGGTGACTCGTCTTCTTCAATTGCGAATATTCCTAATTCGCCTTCGATCATTTCGATCTTTGCTTCACGCACATGTCGGTCAACTTCATGTGCAGTTTGTAGTGTGTCCCATATCTCCTTAGAAATTTCGAGTCCATCCACTTTGGTGAACTCATCCCGACTGAGCGAAGAGGTAATTACAGCTGCGGCTTGAGCATTTCGATGAATTGCCTACTCTTGGCTTGGTGTGAGTTCTTCGTCTTCGTCCGGGATATCTATTCCTGTGCACACAATATGCCATAGACTTGGATTGAGAGAGATTAGATGCATTTTCATATTTTGCCTCCACATTGAGTAATCATTTCCATCGAAGTGTGGGGCTTTTCAAAGTGGGATAGACAAGTAATGATTATTATTGGAATTGAGACGGTCATAGTTAAAAGGATATCGGGAGTAGTCGGAGTGACTACTCCCCTTCTTCTTTTCCTCAATCTTCACTTTCCCTTTGGAAAGTGTCTTCTTTCTTAGGAGCACCTTTAGTTCTAGCGTCTCCTCATCGTTGTCCTTGAAGTCTTGAATGGCTTCGAGGAGCTTCTCCACCTTGAGGTTCTTTTCATCATCAACCTTTTCTTGGTTGTTGCTCTTGTGGATGTCCTTTATGTTCGACATGATCTTCTTCGAGCGACTAGACACTTTCTTGAAGAACTCTGATACCAATTGAATGTGGCCTAGAGGAAGGTGAATAGGCCTTTTTGAAATTTGTCGAAACCTGCAACACTTAATCACAAGATCAAAACTTGAGATATCGGACTAGTCCGATAAAGTGCAGACTAGTCCGGTGTGTACCGACTAGGTTGATTAAGTTTGATTGATTACTTTGATTCTACGATGTATGTAGCGGAAATGTACAGTTAATTTAAGTGTTGCAAGATGATGTACTAGGATATATCACAATTCAATATTATACTTAGTGATTCAATGTAAAGTAAGCAATATTGATTCAAACCCTAGATTGTTGTAATGAATAAGAAGAATGAACACTAAGCAAGACACAAGGATTTATCGTGTTGTTCAGCTCCCACAAAGGCAACCTACGTCCACGTTGAGGAGTCCACAAAAGGACCGGGTCTTCTCCAACCCTACCCTCGTCGGATCGCCACGAAGGCCAATCCTCTTCCACTTATCACAAAGGGGTGAATAACCGAATTCAAATGGGCCTTCTCACAAGTTGAGGGCTCCCCTACATTACAACATGAAATACCACCAAGAACACACTCAAAAGCTTACAATGAAATCACAGGAGTGTGCTAGAGAATCAAACCAAGATCTCAATGAGTGTTGACCGTGTATCTCCAATGATCTAGACTGTATCCTCAAAGGATTGATCTTTGTTGCACTTAATTTCGTGGAGAGATGTGTCTTTAGAGGATCTTGGGAGGTGTGATGGCGCTAAGGTTCGAGAGAATTTAAAGTTGGGCCGTATACCTCTATTTATATGGGGTTTCTAAAAGTGACCGTTAGGGTTTAGAAAGATCGTACTAGTCCGTGGTGGACACCGGACTAGTCCGGTGTGCTGTGTGTATTAAACCCTAAGTGTCCCAAAATATCGGACTAGTCTGGCTAGGAGCGGACTTGTCCGATTTCGCTTCTGGAAATCTTCGGACTAGTCCAATAGTCATCGGACATGTCCGAACATGTGAAACCCTAAGTGAATTGGGTGACAACTCCGCACTTGGAGGGCTTGTCTGATTTAGGTCAGAGGGTTTTTCGGACTAGTCCGTGCTAACATAGGACTTGTCCGATTTAGATCTAATGAACATCGGACTAGTCCGGTGGTGATCGGACTTGTCTGATTATGTGTGACTTGTGAAGTGTTTTGAGGACTAGACCGCATTGGGGTGGACTAGTCCGATTCTAGTCAGAGAGATATCAGACTAGTCCGATGGATATTGGACTTGTCCGATTTTGTGCAGAGAGGATATCGGACTAGTCCGGTGACATTCGGACTAGTCCAGTCCTGTATATCTTTGTGCAATGTGTGTGTTTAATTGTGATTGAGGTCTTGGGGTGTGTTTCTTTAACACACTCCATACACAATGATCTACTATTCTTCTTCCTTGAGCTCATTTCCACTTTGCTCCTTATTCTCCCTTCTTTTTGGCACTTTGCTTATTTTGCTGTTAAAGCCTGTGCTCATCTCAACAAAGAGGTTAGGATCTCATTTTCTTGTCATACATCATCCAAAATCCACAAGGGATTCCTAGATGCACTTTTAGAATGCTAATAGCAATTCTAGTGAATACCGAAATGTAAAGCGACAAGCGAGACATGATTTATCATGTGGTTCAGCTGCACAAATAAGCCTACATCCACGTTGAGAAGTCCACACAAGGACCGAGTCTCCCTTGACCCTCTTCTCACCAAGCCACCACAATGGACGGCTTGGTTTCCACTATATCAAAGGGGTAATCACCAAGTTTCTTAGGGCTGCTCACAATTTGAGGCTCCCACGAATCAATACAGCAAGGAGCACATGAATCTCAACTCACACAATCCACAAAACGCAGCACCAAGTGCAAGAGATCAAACCAAGCGCCAAAGCACGATTATCTTCCATCACTCTCCTTCCCAAACCCTAATCTCTTCAAGATTTGGTCATAGAGGGCAAGTAGGACGAGTAGAAGGCTTTGGAAGGCTCAAGGACTGTTGTGACGGTACTAGGGTTCAAGACATATCAAATAGGGGTCGGGGGTCCCCTTTTTATAGGGGCCCTGGCAACTAATCGTTGCCACCAATGCAACCTCGGACTAGTCCGACCCTGGATCATAGATTAGTCCGGCCTTTTGGTACCACCGACAATTCAAAATCACCGATCAAAAAAACTTTTGACGTCCCTGCCAACGTCTGAATTTCAAACAGTTACTGGCTACCCGGACTAGTCCAGCACAAAACGGGCTAGTCTGAAGTCAGACAGAACACTTTAGTCCGGCTGAAAACAGACTAGTCTGGGAGAACCCTGACTAGTCCAGCTACTGGTGCGGGCAAGTTCGGCCTCCCAGGACTTGGCATCGGCATCTCTCACTAAGGTATAAACGGACTAGTCCGTATGACAACAGACAAGGTTGAACTAAAACAGAACCATTTGGTCCGTCCAAAAATAGACTACTCTGGGGGTTCCGGACTAGTCCGGCCATTGGGGCCGACAAGTCCGATCTCCCAGGACTTATCTCGCAGATGCTCACCAAGCAGAACGTACTAGTCCTTACCCGTATGGACAAGTTCGAACTCCAACAGAGACCTTTAGTCCGTCCCAAAACAGACCACTCTGGCAACCCGGACTAGTCCGGCCTGAGGCCCGGACAAGTCCGGTCCTATGACACCCAGTTCCGAAAATGAACCAAGTGAACGCATATGTGTTCCCAGGACGTTCAACACACATACACGAGTGCAGTCACAAAAGAGTATACAGAAAATTACCACAAGACAAGATTAATTTAGTACTTCTATTACACAACCATATTATCCTCAGATAAAAAATCTAATGAATATTAATGACAAGTTCAACTAATGCAGCGGAAATAACTAAATATGCAACTACGCAGCTAAGCAAAAGGTATAGCGCAGCTCCATGCAACACCACAGGAAAAACTGACGGCAGTCCCGACCTAGAACTCTGCATTATCATCGTTGAACTCCCAATCCTAACCAGCAACTGTTGGGGGGGGGGGTAGCAAGGGTGAGTACATGTTGTACTCAGCAAGTGTGGAAAGTATGACATATAGCTGATACAAATGACGAAATAATAATGGCTAAGTGCTGAAAAGTACATTAAAGCATTTGAAAAGCAATATATTATATGTATGTGAAGTAAACCCATCATAATCCATGTAGTTATCATAATACCAGTCTATATCTCATTACCAATAACCATATTTATCACCATGAACCATAAAACAATCCCAAAGCCAATACCAAACCATCCCAGTACCAAAACTCTTCTAATCATGGAAGTTGTTCAGGTGCTCATAACCGGGAGCACGGGTATCATAATAGTCTTATTAGACACTCTGGAGAGGTTGTACCACTTTACCCATGTGTTTGTGATTTCATCACCCGTCGGCGACTAAATAACCTCCCTTACGCCAATTACACTTCCTTTGGTGTATGGCCAAAAGATCACAAATAGTCTTTACAAAGGGATTACTAGCCTATTTAGACCCCAATGAGGTTTCACCGGTGGCGATGCCTCAAACCGAGCACATCTTCAACAAAGGGCCCCCTCTTGAGCCATTCAGATCCCAGGGTAGTCCCACCAATCATCAACAAACCCAGTCCGACTACCCCTTCCCCGAGCATCCTTAATGGTCCAAATAGAACTAGCAAAGCCCTAATTAATCAGCTACGCCGCACCCATACTTGGCCTCGTGGTGGCACTGTAGTCCCGACTTATTCTCGCATGAACCGGTCCTTAGATCACCCATTACCATATCATATTAACCAATTCATGTTAATCATAATCTCATAATTACATAATTAAGGTAAGTGGAATAGTTGTTTTCCCATCCCAGTTAATTAAGCGAATCAAAAAGGTAAAAAGCCCATCCCGACTCTCTACCATGAATACTAGGTGACAAGGGTGGTTAAAAAATTCTAGTAAACTTCCTACCATAGGATTTCCACTAAATTGACACAAGCATGCAGTTTTGCAAACAAAACATTTATTTCAAAACAGGATCAATATGCTTCAAGGACACTTTCCTTGCTCTCGGGATTGATTAGGATCAAATACTTCAAACTCTTGGTGTTGGAGATCCTCCGCGGCACTCTCTAGCGCAAATCTATCTAATCCGCACAACAAATATACAAACAAGAAACACAATCAAAGAGTGCACAAATATTACTCAATATGACATGACATGCATGATTAATGCAAATGGAAGGTAGAACTTGTTAATAGATTGCTTTTAAATGATCACTATATAGTTCTAATAGATTTTAAAATGTTTATACAGGTTTGGATTTGATTAGGTCGGATTTTAGAATTAATTCAACCGAAATTAACTAGGAAAATCGGACTAGTCCGCTAGGAACTAGACAAGTCCGCACTTCACGAGATCAGCAGATTAGGATTTTCTAGATCGACGTGAATTTGGAGATTAGGGGTTGAATTCACGTAAGGAAAAGAAGATAGAAGGTATACCAGGTGTTTAGAACTCCAATGAATCAAGGATCTTGGAGGTAACACTTGGATCTTGATGATATAGGGTTGATGAAAAACTCGATGATGAATTGGTGATGAAGAATGAAAGCTTGGTGGATATCTTGATCCTCTTTTGTTTCCTCCTCCTCTTCTTCTTGCTTGGGATCTCCTCCTCCCTCCTTGATGTTGGCTCTCCACGAACTAGGGTTTGGGTGGGGCGGAAAAGTGGCAAATAGATGACAAGCCAAGGGCTGGGGTTGGTTATATAGGGGTGGAGGCTAGGGTTAGATGGATTTGAGCTTGAGAGGAGTAGAGGCCAGTTTAGAGTCCCACATGGGCTCTAAAAGAGTTAGGCGCGATGTCCCTAGGCCTACTTAACGTGAAACCCAAGAAACATGTCGTAAAACAAAGGATTAATTCGGAGTCGTGAAATATCGGACAAGTCCGAAAAGGACCAGACTAGTCCGAAGTTAGTCAGAGAGAAATCGAACAACTCTGGCCAAAAATCAGACAAGTCCGACTTTAGTCAGAGAGGAAAACGGACAAGTTCGCTAGAACACCGGACTAGTCCGGACAAGTCGAGGGACTTAGCAAATTTTCAAGGATTATTGGAACACCAGACTAGTCCCCATAGGACCGGACAAGTCCAAAAGTGTCCAGAGGCAAAAATGGACTAGTCCGCAGCAAAAATGGACAAGTCCGATCGAGGTCAGAGAGAAGTCGGACTAGTCCGCACCAAAATTGGACTAGTCCGCACTTTCCAGAATTTTAAGTGCGGTTTTGTTCCTAATCAATTTTAAACTTATTCCTCTTTATGTGGATTAATGTTAAACATATATATGAATGTATGTAGGGCATGATGTATGAAAATGAGGGTGTTACAAACCTACCCCCCTTAACATGATTCCCGCCCTCGAGATTGGACGCAGAAGAGAAGAGATAGGGAAATTCCATCTTGAGATCATCCTCTGATTCCCATGTTGCTTCCGATTCTGTATGATGCTTCCATTGAACTTTGCACCATCGAATCACCTTGTTCCTTGTGACTCTCTCCTTGGTTTCCAAGATTTTGACCGGTTGCTCGGCATAAGTCAAATCTTACTCTAGTTCCAATTCTTCCATTGGCACTTGTTCTTCCGGTACTCTCAAGCACTTCTTGAGCTGGGAAACATGAAACACATCATGGACATCTGAAAGATGAGCTGGCATCTCCAACTTATATGCTACTTCTCCTCTTTTGTCCAAAATCATGAATGGCCCAATGTATCGAGGTGCTAGCTTGCCTCTTATGTTAAACCTCTTATGACCTCTCATTGGTGACACTTTGAGGTAAACAAAGTCTCCTATTTCAAAGACCAATTTCCTTCTCCTAATGTTCGCATAGCCTTTTTGCCTTGATTGAGCAGCCCTCAAGTTCCCTCGAATAATCTACACTTGTTTCTCAGCTTCTTTCAACACGTCAAGACCAAATACTTGAGTTTCCCCTGTCTCATTCCAAAACAAGGGTGTCCTACACTTCCTTCCATAAAGCGCTTCGTATGGTGCCATCTTCAAACTTGCTTGGTAACTATTGTTATATGAAAATTCTTCATATGGCAAGCTCTTGTCCCAACTTTTCCCATGTTTCAAGGCACAAGCTCTCAACATGTCCTCCAAAATTTGATTGGTCCTCTCAATATGTCCATTCGTTGGAGGGTGATACGCTGAACTAAAATTCAACCTTGTCCCCAATGCTTCATGCAAGTTCTGCCAAAATCTGGAGGTAAATTGAGAACCTCTATCTGGGACTATCTTCTTTGGGACCCCATGTCGGCACACAACATGCTTCATGTATAATTCTGCTAGCTTCGCGGCGGTATAGGTGGTCTTCACAGGAATAAAATTTGCTAACTTAGTCAGTCGATCCATAATTACCCCAATTGAGTCATACCCGGACTGGGTACGCGGCAATCCAACTATAAAGTCCATGCTGATTTCTTCCCACTTCCATTCTGGAATTTTTAGTGGTTGCAATAATCTAGTTGGTCTTTGATGCTCCGCTTTGACTCGTTGGCACACATCATATAGGGCGACCTATTCAGCTATGTCCTTCTTCATACTAGCCCACCAATAGCAAGCCTTCAAGTCCTTGTACAACTTCGTACAACCAGGGTGAATTGAGTATGGTGAGTCATGTTCCCCCTTTTAATATGGTCTCCCAAATATGCTTCACATTAGGCACGATGATCCTCTTACCAAGACATAGGGTACCATGTTCATCCTCATCAAATCTAAATTCTCTCCCTTCTTGGGTCCTTTCCTTGATTTCCTAGATTTCCTCATCCTTCGTTTGACCCTCTCGAATTTCTTGCTCCAAGGTCAGATTTAACTCCATCATACCCATCTCATTCACAAATCCAAGATTCAACCGTCCAAACTCCTTGCATAACTCAGATAGTAATTCTCGAATCGTGAGTTGATTACTTACTCCTTTCCTACTCAAGGCATCTGCCACAACATTAGCTTTCCCTGGATGATAATTGATTCCCACATCATAATCCTTGATAAGCTCCAACCATCTTTGTTGCCTCAAGTTCAGATCCATTTGTGTGAAAATATACTTCAATCTCTTATGATCCGTATAAATTTCACACCTATGACCAAGGATGTAGTGTCTCCAAATCTTCAATGCGTGTACTACGGCTGCAAGATTCAAATCATGCATTGGATAATTCTGCTCATGTTTCTTCAATTGCCTCGATGCATATGCAACTACTTGACCTTCTTGCATAAGCAAGCATCCAAGTCCTTGTCTTGATGCATCACAGTATATGTCTAAACTACTGCTCACATCCGATAATATCAAAACTGGGGCTATTGTTAACCTTTTCTTTAACTCCTCAAAACTGTCTTGACAAGCTTGGGTCCATTGGAAAGCTTTCCCCTTCATTAACAACTCCGTCATGGGCTTGGCTATCTTGGAAAAGTCCTTGATGATCCTACGGTAATACCCAACCATTCCAAGAAAACTCCTTATTTCCTTGACATTTTGCGGCAGTTCCCATTTTAACACGTCTATCACTTTTCCAGGGCCGACCGACACTCCTCCTACTGAGATGATATGACCCAGAAATGACACCTCCCTTAACAAAAACTAACACTTGTTGAACTTAGCATACAATTGATGCTCCCTCAATTTCTGCAATGTAAGCCTCAAGTATCCCTCACGTTCCTTCTCATCCTTCGAGTAGATCATAATATCATCAATGAACGCCACTACAAACTTATCCAAGTATTCCATGAAGACCTTATTCATGAGGTACATAAAGTATGCAGGTGCATTGGTCAATCCAAAGGACATCACAGTGTACTCATATGATCCATACTGTGTCCTAAAAGCTATCTCGGGTATGTCCGACAGTCTAATCTTCATTTGAAAGTATCCTGACCTCAAATCAATTTTAGAGAAAACACAAGCACCCTTCATCTGATCAAACAAGTCCTCTATACGGGGCAAGGTGTAATTGTTCTTAATTGTCACTTCTTTGAGAGCTCGGTAATCCACACAATCCTTTGCGACCCATCCTTCATGTCCACAAACAGAACGGGCGCTCTCCAAGGCGAAGAGCTGGGACGAATAAAACCCTTCTCTAGTTGCTCTTGAATTTGCTTCTTGAGCTCCGCTAATTCCATAGGAGGCATCCTATACGACCTCTTAGCTATAGGTGTAGTTCCAGGTATTAAATCAATAAAAAACTCAATGTCTCGATCAGGTGGCATACCTGGCACCTCATCTGGGAACACGTCCAAAAATTCACACACCACCGGAATTTCATCAATTGCAGTACCATCCATGTGATTCAACTCCAATTGCTTCGGTGCGGTTTGAGATGCTTCAAATTCTATGGTGATCCCTTCTTCATTGGTCAACTTCACCATCTTCGTGGCACACTCAATAACTCCATTGTGCTTCCTCAACCAGTCCATTCCAAGTATAATGTCCAATCCTTGAGAATCCAAAACAATGAGCTTGGCAGAGAAGTCTACCCCCCTTATTCTAAGACTTAATTTTGGACATACTATATTTGTCCTCATCTCTCCTCCAGGAGACTTAACCAATAGAGTAAACTTCATATGAGAGATAGGCAAACTATACTCGGCAACATATTTCGATGCAATGAATGAATGCGATGCTCCAATATCAAATAACATAGTCGCGGGGTTGGAGTTGGCGAGAAACATACCAATGACCACGTCATCCGATTGTTGAGCATCCTCCGTAGAGACATGGTTCACATTGCCACGAGCAAAATTCTGCTGTCCACGGTTCCCTTGTGGTTGTCCTCCATTGGGTCTTGGGTGTTGCCTCGGTGCATTGCCTCCTTGACCAAGGCCAGACTTAGGACATTGATGTGCAAAGTGTACAGCTTCTCCGCAAGTATAGCACTTCTTAACTCCACCAGAATTATTGGGGCGAGCTTGGTTTTAAACATGTGCACCAGGAAAATTTGCATGAGGTGCAAAAGGCATTGGAGGCCTAGGTGCTTGCATAACAGGGCGCTGCTGCACAAACTAAGTTGGGCGCGGTGCAAATCCATGGTCCTGTATAGGAGTAGAGGAACTGTAATATGGCGCATTAGGAGGCGCAAAGCGAGGGCGCACATTACTTCCTTGCGGCTGTCCTTGATATGGCGCCTTCCTCTTGTTATCCTGTTCCATCTCACGAATCTTGTTCTCAACCACAATTGCTTTGTCCATAAGCTTCTGAAAATTGGCATAATCACAGTTGAGCAATTGCACTTGGATCTCATTGTTCAAGCCCCTCATGAACAAGTATTGTTTCCGGCTATCCCGGCTCACATCCTCAGGCGCATACCTTGAGAGTTGAGTTAATTTATTGAGATATTCACCCACACTCGATCTTCCTTGCCTCAAGTTCTCAAATTCTTGCCTCTTCAAGATCATAACACCCTCAGGCACATAATGAGAACGGAAACTCTCTTTGAATTCGGCCCAAGTAATTCTCTCCTGGTTTTCATGAGCATTGCAATAAGAATCCCACCAATCCGCAACTGCTCCAACTAGTTGATGAGAAGCAAATACGACCTTCTCCTGGTCACTGCATTCGACAATAGCTAGCTTCTTCTCCACGGACATAAGCCAATCATCCGCATCCGTAGGGTCAGCGGCTTGAGCAAAGGTTGGCGGCCTAGTCCTCGTAAACTCTCCCAACCGGTTATGAGGAGGTGGGGGTGGCGGTGGAGGCATGTGGGGCTGATTGTTGATGTTACCAGCCTGCAGCTGTCCCATAGTTTGTATCATGGTCTGCATGAGCTGGTTTTGCATAGCCAAAAGCTACTCAATATTGATAGATCCATGAGTAGGTCCTTGTCCATTGTTGTTCTGAGGTGCTCCATGGTTCCCTTCCTCATCATTAGCATCCCTCTGGTTGCGAGTCCTCACCATCTAGAGAAAAGCAATAGGTAAGTATTAGAAAAAGTCCCCAACTATATACATCAAGGGATATGAAACTAGACAACTAACTAGCCTACGTGGACATGGAAATGCTAAAGCATCCCAAAGTCCTCTATTAAGCACACAAGCAAACAATATATAGCAAACATCACACTAACCAAAAACACATTGATTCCTGAGTGCTCCTATGTGCTCTAAAGTGTCCATTCTATCTAGGCTGCGTCCTACAGTCAACCTGTGGCTCTGATACCAATTTGTGACACCCAGTTCCGAAAATGAACCAAGTGAACACATATGTGTGCCCAGGACATTTAACACACATACATGAGTGCAATCCCAAAAGAGTATACAGAAAATTACCACAATACAAGATTAATTTAGTACTTTTATTACACAACCATATTATCCTCAGATACAAACTCTAATGAATATTAATGACAAGTTCAACTAGTGCAGCAGAAATAACTAAATATGCAACTACGCAGCTAAGCAAAAGGTATAGCGCAGCTCCATGCAACACCACAGACAAAATTGACGGCAGTCACCGCCTAGAACTCCGCAGCAACTGTTGGGGGGGGGGGGTTGCAAGGGTGAGTACATGTCGTACTCCGCAAGTGTGGAAAGTATGACATGTAGCTAATACAAATGATGAAATAATAATGGCTAAGTGTTGAAAAGTACATTAAAGCATTTGAAAAGCAATATATTATATGTATGTGAAGTAAACGCATCATAATCCATGTAGTTATCATAATACTAGTCTATATCTCATTACCAATAACCATATTTATCACCATGAACCATAATACAATCCCAAAGCCAATACCAAACCATCCCAGTACCAAAACCCTTCTAATCATGGAAGTTGTTCAGGTGCTCATAACCGGGAGCACGGGTATCATAATAGTCTTATTAGACACCCTGCAGAGGTTGTACCGCTTTACCCACGTGTTTGTGATTTCATCACCCGTCGGCGACTAAAGAACCTCCCTTACGCCAATTACACTTCCTTTGGTGTATGGCCAAAAGATCACAAAATAGCCTTTACAAAGGGATTACCAGCCTATTTGCCTCCAACTGAGCACATCTTCAACCAAGGGCCCCCTCTTGAGCCATTCGGATCCCAGGGTAGTCCCACCAATCATCAACAAACCCAATTCGACTACCCCTTCCCCAAGCATCCTTAATGGTCCAAATAGAACTAGCAAATCCCTAATTAATCAGCTACACCGCACCCATACTTGGCCTCATGGTGGCACTGTAGTCCTGGCTTATTCTCATATGAATCGGTCCTTAGATCTCAAGCAAGCGAACCACCATAACATCCAACACATCCACATACCAGGCTTTCTTAGATCACCCATTACCATATCATATTAACTAGTTCATGTTAATCATAATCTCATAATTACATAATTAAGGTAAGTGGTATAGTTGTTTTCCCATACCAATGAATTAAGCAAAGCAAAAAGGTAAAAAGTCCATTCTGACTCTCTACCATGAATACCAGGTGACAAGGGTGGTTAAACAATTCTAGTAAACTTCCTACCATAGGATTTCCACCAAATTGACACAAGCATGCAGTTTTGCAAACAAAACATTTATTTCAAAACAGGATCAATATGCTTTATGGACACTTGCTTTGCTCTCGGGATTGATTAGGATCAAATACTTCAAACTCTCGGTGCTGGAGATCCTCCACGGCACTCCCTAGCAAAAATCCGTCTCATCCGCACAACAAACATACAAACAAGAAACACAATCAAAGAGTGCACAAATATTACTTAATATGACATGACATGCATTATTAATGCAAATGCAAGGTAGAACTTGTTAATAGATTGCTTTTAAATGATCACTATATAGTTCTAATAGATTTTAACAAGTTTACACAGGTTTGGATTTGATTAGGTCTCATTTTAGAATTAATTCAACAGAAATTAAGCAGGAAAATCGGACTAGTCCGCTAGGGACCAGACAAGTCTGCACTTTACGAGATCAGCAGATTAGGATTTTCTAAATCGCCGTGAATTGGAGATTAGGGGTTGAATTCACATAAGGAAAATAAGATAGAAGGTATACTAGGTGTTTATAACTCCAATGAATCAAGGATCTTGGAGGTAACACTTGGATCTTGATGATCTAGGGTTGATGAAAATTTCGATGATGAATTGGTGATGAAGAACAAAAGCTTGGTGGAGATCTTGATCCTCTTTCATTTCCTCCACCTCTTCTTCTTGCTTGGGATCTCCTCCTCCCTCCTTGATGGTGGCTCTCCACGAACTAGGGTTTGGGTGGGGTGGAAAAGTGGCAAATAGATGTCAAGCCAAGGGGTGGGGTTGTTTATATAGAGGTGGAAGCTAGGGTTAGATGGATTTCGAGTTTGAGAGGAGTAGAGGCCGGTTTAGAGTCCCACATGGGCTCTAAAAGAGTTAGGTGCGACGCCCTTAGGCCCACATAACGTGAAACCCAAGAAACAAGTCATAAAACAAAGGATTAATTCGAAGTCGCAAAATATCGGACAAGTTGGAAAAGGATCGGACTAGTCCGAAGTTAGTTAGAGAGAAATCGGACAACTCTAGCCAAAAATCGGACAAGTCTGACTTTAGTCAGAGAGGAAAACGGACAAGTCCGCTGGAACACCGGAGGTCCAGGGACTTAGCAAATTTTCAAGGAATCTTGGAACACCGGACTAGTCCGCATAGGACCGGACATGTCCAAAAGTGTCCAGAGGCAAAAACGGACTAGTCCGCAGCAAAAATGAACAAGTCTGATTGAGGTCAGAGAGAAATCATACTAGTCTGCACCAAAATCAGATTAGTTCGCACTTTCCAGAATTTTAAATGCGGTTTTGTCCAAATCAATTTAAACTTATTCCTCTTTATGTGGATTAATGTTAAACATGTATATGAATGTATGCACGGCATGATGCATGAAAATGAGGGTGTTACAGGTCCCTGGGAGTTTTTCTCTCTCTAAGGCTTCTCACTTAGATATTTCTCTTAACCATCACTTTGAGCCCTCTTGGATGATCTCAATGCACATGATACACACATCCTCACACTTGATACAACTAGTCTAAACTTAACACAATAGAAACCCTAATTTCTATGCTTGAGTCTTCGACACCCGTTTCAACCTTTTCCTTTTTGAGGGATTTTGTCTCATCTCAATCATCACACCTGTGCTTAAGATCAACTCAGCTCATTAGTCTCTTAATTATCATCATCAATCATCCAAAACCCACTGGGATGCCTAGATGCACTTTAACCTTACCACTAAATGGTCCTTGTTGGGCCCTAAATGGGTTGTGTTGGGCCAAGCCGGACCGAAGCCCGATTATGTACATATAGTACTTAAACATTCAAGCAATTCAAATAAACTTTAGCAAGAATTAAACTTAAGTATATCAATTCATGTCAACCTAAACATAACAAGCATATCAACTAAACCTAAACATAACAAGCATATATATATCAATTAAACCCAAGCAATTCAAAAAATTGACCATAATTCAATAAAACTAAGGAATTCAATTAAACCTAAACATAACTATTATCAATTCTAACTCATCAATTCATTTCTAACATAAGCAATTCAATTCAATTCAACTAAGCCTAAACATAAGCAATTCAAGTCTAACCATAATTCTAAGCATAACAAATAAGCATAAAATTGACCAATTGTAATTCATCAATTCAATTCTAACATAAGCAATTCAATTAAACTTAAACATAAGCAATTCAATTCTAGGCACAATTTATCAATTCAACCCTAAATCCTAAGCATAACAAATCATCAATTGTAACACGAAAATAATGACCAAGCAGCTGACCGATGAGCTCGCTGCGGTGTGGGGGCGTGGGGGAGGGTTGGGGAGGCATGACAGAGGCGCCGGGGAGGGGTGGTGGCGTCGGGTGCCAAGCAGCGTTGTCGCGGCGCCGATGGGGAGCTTGGGGCGGTGCCAAGGCAGCGACGGGGAGCTCGGCCGAGCAAGGAGGAGGCGGCCTCGACGGAGAGGCATCCACAGGGGCGGTCGGCGTCGGGTGCCCTGGCATCAGTTGCTGCCGGCTCCGGGCGGCGACTCGGTCGGTGGCGTCCGCTGCAGCGAGGTAGGCAGCGGCGGGAGCGAGCGATTGAGAGAGAGGAGAGGTGGGTCGCGTGAGCTGGAGTATATCCTCTAATTTACGATGGCTCCGTAACTTACGACGGCATTAGGGTAACCATCATAAGTTATGCTCTTATTTACGACGGTGTTCTGTCTTACGGCGGTTTATGGTTAAGCCGTCGTAAGTTAACTCCTTACTTACGATCAAATTTATTTACGATGGCTATGGGCCCGCAACCATCGTAAATTAACTAATTTACGACATCCACTGCAGGTCGTCGTAAATTAATCTATTAACGACGGTCGACCGTCGTAATTTAGTGGAGCCAATGTAAATAGACGAGTGTCTTGTAGTGTTTATGGCAATAAGGGTTTATAATATAGTTATAATTCATAAATTATCTTCTTATATTTACGGTCAACAAGGGCCCCTATTTTCGTTTCACCCTGGGCCACGAAAAAGACAGGACCAATCCTGATGGCCTAAACAACAAGGATACGTTGATGTGCTGGCCGAGGTGGACATGCCAGCAGAAGGGACTGGATCCTTTACGCTAGACCTTGGTACACAACACAGCCAAAGCCCTTCACCGATGGAGTCATGATTTCATTGGGAACATCAAGCTACAACTGGCCATAGCGCACGAGGTCGTCTACCGACTGGAGCTAGCACAAGACCACATGGTTCTATCACAAGAGGAGTTGCACATCGAGCTCATATTCAAAAACTTCGGCTTCGCCTCCCTCCACTGTTGATGGATATCAACCGGTACAATAGACAAACGATCGCACGAATAAATGTATTAACATGTGTCAGAACTCACACTAATACGGGACTTAATTGACACATTGTAATACATTAGTGTTATATAACAATCTTTTTCTAAGACTTGTTGCATACTTTATTTGATGAACTTCAATGTTTGAGTGTGGCTTCTCGAACTTCATGCGACTGAGTGCATTGGTGAAGATATCTCTATGTTGCTTTTTCGTTCTGATAAACTTGATAGAGATCATGCCACACTCCCAGATGTGGTAATACCATGTTTCAATGTGTTTTCTCCTGTCGTGTACCACAAGATTCTTGATCAAAGTTTTTTGGGCCTGTTGTCCACAATGAGCACCGGCGTGTGCAAACTTCGTTGCACATGAGTTTCGCCACAAGTTGTGGTAGCCAAACTCTTTCACTTGTAGTTATCGACATTGCAATGAACTCTGCCTCAAAGGAGGACAGAGCTATCACCTTCTGTTTGGATGACTGCCACGTGATTGGGTTGTCGGAGAGAGGAAGTAGATCGATGATCTCACTAGCGCTCTTCCTGTCATCATATGGATCACTGGCCATATCACTATCATAGAAACCTCATTAAACATGTCAACGTCCCCTTCTTCACTGCAGTAGGACACATTCACGTTCTTGGTTCTAGCTACAAAGCAAAGTATTAGCTTGACAGCTGTCGCGTGTTCTTCACGCGGCTCCTCCATGAGTCAACTAACATATCCCAAAGAGTATGTCATGTCAACTAACATATCACAAAGAGTATGTCATGTCGGGTCTAGTATTGACAAGATACCTTAGGCTCTAGATGATGCTTCGATATCTTGTGGCACCAACTCCAGACGTGGCTCTAATATTTGCTTATATGTAGTTGTGCTTTGATCGATGTCCGACACGATCACATCGTCGGACCCGACTTTTACATTATATTCTCGGGATATGCGCTCTGGCTAATGGTGATACACATTGCACGCTAGCACACCTTAACTTTGGTGTAGTAGCTCAGAATGTCGAGGTCACTCATCTTAAAGACTTTTTTCATCCCTTCCTTGAACTTGGTCGGAAAATCAAGGTCGTTGTCGGTGATGATCAGGTCATTGATGTATATGCCTACACTACTACAAAAAGCATTTTTACAGGCGCCTCAATTTTTCAAACACAGGCGGTCCTTAAAAATATGCGACTGTGATGACGAATGATATAATAACCGTCTGTGATGAAAGAACAACACAGGCGGATTTTAAAGAACAACCGTCTGGGTAAATACATGATCTTCAGAATCGGTTCTTAATTAAGAACCGCCTGTAATGCAACGAACTTCACAGACGGATTTTAAGAAACAACCGTCTGGGTAAATACATGATCTTCACAGATGGTTATTAATTATTAACCACCTGCAATGCCATGAACTTCACAGACGGATTTTAAGAAACAACCGTCTGGGTAAATACATGATGTTGGCGGTTCTTGATTAATAACCGTCTGTAATGCAATGAACTTCACAGATGGATTTTAAGGAACAACCGTCTGAGTAAATACATGATCTTCGTTGGCGGTTCTTAATTAATAACCGTCTGTAATGCAATGAACTTCATAGCCGGTTCTTGATTAACAACGGCCTAAGAAGATCATGTATTTTCAGTGGCGGTCATTGTTTAATTATCATAAGCGGTTTTCATTGAAATTACAGGGATGTAGTTGCAATTATATATCACAGCCGCATGTAGTCGTGCAGGCAAAATTGTATCAGGAAAAAAACACAGATGAGCTAGCGGATACTAGTACAGTAATGCATTATAGGAAATGCTCGATCACCAGTGAGGCTGGCTTAATTGTGATAATACACCATTAGAGGCTTTACAATTGTTCAAAGATAATTTCTTTACACACTGAACAAAAATCATGCTACATTCATTGTAGATCGACGATGAAGCTCCCATCGATCAATCTAAATTGTACCGTCCTGCTTGCTCCCGAACACGTCTCTTATATTCCGCTGGATCCTGAAAATATTGACATTATTTAAATTAACAAATGTCGAAGGAGGAATGAATAACCTACATTGGTCACTAAGTCAAAGTGTCATCTAACCTTGATAAGTAGATTATAGCAATCATTTTCAACATCAGGCACATTTGGCTGATGCAGCAAACGCTGAACTTCAAGTAGTATAGTTTTGATTGTAAAAGCACTGCACCACCCCTACGAAATATAATTTAAGCAATATAAGAAACCAGTTCAAATAAGTTCGACAAAAATTATAAGTAATAATTACATGAACAAAATAGGTCTATCTTACAGTCTCTTGATCAAGAATCCCGATGCAGAGTGCTCCCGAACGATGGACATTTGGGTGGAAGAACCCAAATGGAAAGGAGCATCTTGGAGGCACCAAGGGATAGTCCTCAGAGAAGGAGATTGTCAGGGGGTAGTAACCATCTTCCCATTCAGTCTGCAAAAGAAATTTATTAATAGGAGGACGATAGTTAAACTCATATTGTGCTTGTTCTTCATGACTTACCCCTTCTTTACCGGGGACGATGCACTGCCACTTCAATAAATCTCCCGATTCAGGCTTCGCAGAGAAACCCTACGCGGAGAATCTGGTTCCACTAGTTGATGTCTTGGGTGTACGTGTCATGCATAACTCAAATCTGGTTATAAATGGGGACGTGACTGTTGGTGATATACCTAAAAGGCAATTATAACAATTCGGATTAAGGCATGTTGGATATTTGATCCATAAACAATTAGGGTATTAATGAGCCTGCGACCTAAAAGACTATTAGTACACTACAGGAAACACGATCATTTGCGATGGCTACTGTTATTTGCGATGGCCGACCGTCGCAATAAATTAAATTGCAACGGCCCGACCCTGACCGTTGCCAAATCGGCAACCGTCACAATTAAGAGTCTATTTGCAATGACCGTAGTCGAAGCCATCGCAAAGAGTATTTTATTTGCAACGGCCAACCCTATGGCCATCGCAAATTAAATGCTGTCGCAAATAGGAGGTTATTTGCGACAGCCAGAAAAACAACTGTCACAAATAATATACATTGTGACAACCAACCCTAGGGCCATCACAATTAAGTTAGCTGTCGCAAATTAATGGGATATACCCGGCCCCGTTGGCCCGACTCACACGCACTCACACTCACAATCCTGACGCCCACCGGCGCCACCGCTGTCGCCGCTGCCGCCGCCGCCGCTGCCCGATGTTGCCACCTCTGTAAGTTCTTCCCCTCCCCTAACTCTCCATGGCCGGCCTCTCCTCCATGGTTTCCTTCCTCTTGATGGTTCCTACGCACTACTAACAATTCATCCCTAGCGGTGGTGCCAGAAATGCTTGTTAATAGATTTTAGATTATACATGTAAATCTGCAAGGGCACGAAAACTATCGATGTAGCATTTCCCCTCAAGAGTATTCCCTAAGGGTGTCACTTATATTCTCCAAAAGGAAGGCTAGATGGAAGTAAAGCAATCATAAAGTGGAGATGCTAGGTTGATCTAGGTAAGGTTCTAGCAAGGATGGATAAATGATAAATTGAGTAGTGTGACACACACAAGAGCATTCTATCTTAAAGGGATAAATGGTGTAAAGAGGGACTAGGCTAAGAGCTACGTAGAGACTCCTACTATGCTTCTAATGTAAATATTCATAGCCTAAGTTAGTTACTAATGATCATGTCAATTATGAATTCTCATGCTAAGTAGATTAACACATCGGGCACGGGTTTACTCCTAGCAATACTAGGACGACTCCGGCCAAAAGCCTATGGCATAGCCGAACGTGGAGGATTACAAAGGACAGATAGGACTATCACCACCTACTGCCTACCTCTTCAATTCGTGGGTCTACGAAACATTCAACGCTACTCTCTATCCTAGCATCATTGCTAGCATATTAAGTAATTACCTTAAGAGCCTAGGCACAAGCCATCCTAAGGCAATGAACTAAATCATCATTGAACCAATGTTAATTCATAGCATAAGTGATTCATGTTAACATAATCATGTCATAGCTAATTAGACTATAGTGGAGGTTTGTAGTTTTATGATGATATAATGATAATGGTATAGTATAATCATAAATACTACTCCTACCACATACATGGAATCCACAATCAAACACGAAATGCTTCATCCAAATATATAAAAATAGAAGACTAAATATAACATACTTTTAAGTATAAAGTCACAAATACAGATAGGAATATAAGAGTCATACCTTTCCTAATTAGGAATTGGGAAGAGACTCCTACTCCGCTCCTACTTGTACTATGGACTAGAGGCTCTCCTCTCTACAGCATATACTCCTCTAAACCTATGGAGAGTAGTGGATACAATGGATGCAAACTCAAGTGGTGTGTTTAAGTGAGGGGTCCTATTTATATCTTGGAAAAGGGTCGGCTCCCGCCACCAAAAGCGCGCGAATCAGTCACCCATGACATCTTCAAGCCGGGAGGAGCCAACATGTGGCATTTGACCGAGTTTGGCGCCACTCCCTAGTCGGCCAACTAGGGAGGTCGTCCGACCTGGTCTCAGCCCCGTTGGGGCTGTGCTTCCTCCAGGTCTTTGCCAAGTGGGTCCCATTGACTGATATTGTGCTACACTGTTGGATGGCCTTGGATACTTCTGTTTGTGGATCATTTGATCCATGTGGTGCCACATGTTGTTGCTATATTGGCTGGAATGATATTTATAGGATCGATCCTCTTGTTTCGCTTCAATTCTGCATATAATGCCTGCATGCACTACTTTCTCCAAGGAAGTGTGGAGATAGGTTAAATAGAAATGTGATATGTGCAAGAAATGATATTTCCTTAACATAATTGAGTTATATTGACGGGTGAAATTGGTATATAATAGCCATCAACAGACTCCCCCAAGCTTATCCTTTGCTCGTCCCGAGCAAAGTCAAGACTTTAAGTTGATGATTAGGAGTTACTACTATGTTCTATTTTTTAAAAGTGCCATGTGCACAACAAAATACTCTACCTAGTATTGCAAAAATTGGCATGGTACTTCACCCATCTTAAGACATTATGGGGCTTATGTCATTTCCTATTCATGGGTGGTTGAAAGATAGAACAGCAAATGAAGCACACATACCTTAGAAATTACGTTCTACTCAAATTCTGGAGAGTTCAATTTAGATTTTAAGTATCTCAATTTGATTCTCTCGGTCTCTCATTTATGTGTAGTGGAAATATATCCTCACCAAGGCATTGTGCCTAAATTCATCCTACCTCTACAAAAGGCTTGTATGTGGATCTTGGTAGGGAATATAGTAGGCATATTTGCAACACATAATATTGCTAAGTCAAAAGAGCAAGCCTTAGGAGAAATCAATTCAAAACAATTTGATTCAAGACTTGTGCATGTGTAATGGAATGAAGTGGATGTGGATATTTGAGATGACTCCTTTTTGAGTGGACTCTATTATTTTGCAGGGATGACACATGGCTACTTTTTTTTCTCAAGCTTATGATGTAAGCATGCATTTTTTTTCTTTTAGAGTACTAAGCATGAATGATATGGAGTTTCTCTTTTTATTGTGAAACGGTGGTATGATGGAAATTTGCTTACTTCTAGTGTAGAAGTATAGCATGTGCGAGTGAAGTCGTGAATTCAAAAAGTAATGAAAGAAATCTCACATAGGTCTATACTACTTTGACAAAGCTCAATGTGAAGACAAATAGCATATGCATAAGGTCTGTCAATGTAATATATAATATGCTTTGGTAGGTATTTCCAATCAAATGAGAGTAACTTAAATCTGTTTAGAATATCTCCGGAAATCTATGTTTCACTATCAAACTAGGAATAGTAGCCCTATCACTATATCATATCTCACAACAACTTAGAATGGATTAAGCTTTTGCTACCTACAATTTCCAAATCAAGGCAAAAGCAATTTTAGCCAATGAGAGCCATATGTTGGAGAGTAGTAAGTTGTAAACTAGGGACTTAGAAAAAATAAAATAGAGCAACTATTGATCATTTCATCTATGTGAATTCCAAGTCATTCTTACCGCACATCTTTTATTTTATTGAAAATAAAAATATCCTATTATTTTTTTTAAATGGAAGGTGGATGATGGGTAAGTGGAATATGCAAATGGGTTGATACAATTTACCACAAGTGGGGGTCCTCCCCCAAGCTTGTTCTTCACTCAACTCTGTGTCGAGGGTTGAACCGTTTATGACGGAAGTATGTCGTGAGATCGCCTTGTTGTTGTTGTAGTGTGGAGTTGAGGTTGATGAATTGAGCGTCAATGTGTTGTTGCCAGTCTTGGGTACCTTGGACATGCCCTTTGGAGAGTGTTGTATATGTCACCCGTCCTTACTTCAAGCTCCTCCATACGTCTAGAGAGGTCCGTCATTCCTTGGCTATAGTCACATGTCTTCTAGCTGAAGTGGAATGACATCTTCTCATAGATGTTGGAGGCAACCTGCTAGAGCTTGAAGTGGATAGGGGTGTCTCCCATGTAGCACCTGGCCATTCATGCCAAGACGGACCTTCGGTCTCATCTGATGGAGGTTGAGTCCATCCGGGTGCATCACCCGTTGAGTTCTCTTCCTCTTTGTACTCATGGACCGTGGAGGTTGTCGGGGGCATGGCCACTCTCCTTGTACGGCTTCTGGTTACCCTGCAAGAGACATTAGTTCTTCTGGCAACCTCGATGGGAAGTAGGTCAATGGTTAGCCTTCGACATTTGTACAAATGATAATTCGGGTTAGGTAACCGAATTTCATTCACAAAGCCGGGATAATAAAATATCAAAGAGCCATCTTGATCATGCTTAAGGGTATGTCCTTGCACTAAATAATCTTTATCAATTAATTCTCTTTCATTTTCAATATTCTCGAATGAAGAATATTCTAGTGCTCCTACCCTAGTAGAAATGCTGGTAATCAATGAAGTGCATTCAATTGGCCCTACCCTTGGGATGTAATCTAACCATTGTGTTATCATGGCAATAACTGGAGCAACTTTTATCTTTTTAATCATGGCAAATAAAATTTTCAGCTCATCATCACGCACTATCCTTACATCTTCTCTAGGGAACATCGTCATAGCCACCCATCTATGCATGAAGCGTAAAGTAGGGTGTGCAAGTGGCTATTCCTAGGTGAACTACATCTGACCTCACCAGATAAATCTTGCGAAAAACTTTATTTGTTAAACTTAGGCAAAGTGTTTAAATCTAGCAAACAAAGTTTATGGAAGCCTAGGATTTCACTTCATTCTTTCCATAGGATGTTTTATTCTTTTTGAAATAATCTGAAAGTATACCATCAAATCCTATTTTGAGTGTGCAAAGGAATTGTATGGAGAGAAGGCGGGAACCTTTCTCCTCTATGTGAGCAAAATTTTCCCATCCTAATGCACGCCAAAAGGAAAATAATTCCGAAACCATACCTATTTTGGAGATCAAATCCGGATCATAAGCTTTCGTATGAAAACCCACAATCTTGGAGGAGCTTGCGTGCTTGATCTTCAACTTCACTTTGGATGTCGAGGTCGTCGTCATGAAGAAGTTGGTGTGGGATGCTCCTCTCAACCATGGGAGTGTCCTCTCCTACACTCATCCTCCGTGAACTTGGTGTAGCAACGGAAGAGGGGCGTGTGCTTGAATCTCCACCATGGCTTGAGCTTGCAGCCTCCTTCCTCTTTCCAAACAACCTCTTCATTCCTTTCATGGCCACAACAAATAATAACTCAACAAGGCAAAAACTTGCAAGAGGTGATGTTAGTGAAAACAAAACCCCGACGAATTTTCCCTTGAGAACTTGAGAGTAAATTGCAAATGCAATCAAAAGCAAATCATTTTGAGTTGGGAATTGATCAAGAGCACTTCAATGAAGAGCAAGAAAAACAATGTGAGCAAGAGTGACATTGGGGATGTATGAAATGAGGTGAAGTGTGAGGAGAAGAGTTCCTCATGGTCACCATTTATAGTGTGCAATACCCAACGGTCACTGGGGAACCAAAGGTAGCCATTGGAGGAGAGAGATCCGAAATGGTTCTTTTCCCTAGTCAGTCGAACAGGGGGTCGACCGACCTAACAGGTGGGCCCCCTATTTCCCCTTTTGGCAAGTGGCTCCCCAATGGCTATGGAGTTAGCACGTTGGTTAGAATACCACTTTTGCAGCTCAGAAAAATTGTTTTCCAAATAAAAACTCCTTTTTCAAAACCCAACAATTTTCTTTTTGTGAAAAATAAAGAAATATAAATGATAGTTGAGAATATAAGATTCTCAACTTACTAGGAAAACCAAATATGCAGTGGGGAAAATCAAACTAGATGGGGAAAACCAAACAAAGAGAAAATAAAAACAAAGAAAAGGATAACTACCAATTTAATCTATTGGCTAGGTCTCACCACTGTCCGATGAGATGGACATTCCTCCTTCTTTATTTCTTGACATCCAAGCCCAGAGGGATGGGCTTAGATGTCTTGTCTTGCTTCTTCTACCATACCTTCTTTGGCGGCTTGGTGGACTTGGGCCTTTGGGGAGGCCCGAACTTCTTCGTCTTCTTCGGATGTCGGCATGGACGATAAGATGAGTTTTCCCCATGAATGCAATGAGCATGTCCACCTTTGGAGGTGTGATTTCGACCTCTTGATTGTGTTTAACATTTGGACCAATGCGGATCATGGAGCATTGCTCCAACTTTGGGCGAAAGTTGAACTTCTCCTCCTTGCCATTGATATGGAAGTGGATTTCTCCAGCTCCCACATCTATGCGAGCCTTCGCGGTGCTTAGGAATGGGCGCCCAAGAATGAGCGGCATATCCTTGTGGACCTCCATGTCAAGCACCATGAAATCACAGGCATGAAGCAGTTTCGGATTTTCACCGGGCCATCTTCGGCAATACCCGTCAGATAACGGGGTGAGGAATCAGCCAGTTGGAGCTGTATTGGTGTCAGAGTGAGTTCCATGAAGTTCAACTGGTCGAAAACCACCTTGGGCATCACACTCACACTTGGTCCCAGGTCACAAAGGGCTTTGTCAAAGTGGTGTGCCCCAATTGAGCATGAGATTGTAGGACATCTGGGGTCCTTCTTCTTTTTTAGAAGCCTATTAAGGATGGTTGCGCTGTAGTCTTCCGTAAGCTTGACAACCTCAGTGGTGGGCAATGGCCGCTTGTTACTCAATATGTCCTTGAGATAGGGAGCAAAAGTGGGTACTTGCATCGCATCAATCAAGAGAACATTAATGTGGATTTTCTGGAAGATCTCAACAAAGCAGTTGAATTGCTCATCCACTGTTGGCTTCCTTTGTCTATGTGGGAATGGCAATAAGTTGGTGTCCTCAAAGTGCTTGACAATTCTCTCACTAAGTGGTTCACTTATGCCAACTGGGACATCCTCCTTCTCCTTTGTAGTTGTCCTCTTCTCTTGTGTGGGATACAGTGGGTCACGAGTTGTCTTGTCACCTCTCGTAGCTACCACACTCACTTCCTCCATTGGAGGAACAACTGCAGCTAGTTGAGCCAACTGAGTTTTCAACATCTTGTTGAAACTCAATTGGTTCTTGAAGGCTGAGGGCAGTCCTTCAATCTTGGCATTGATGCTCTCTAGGGTCTTGTCATTGGCCGACAACTTCTTGGATATAGCCTCATTAATCTTTAGCTGGCCAATGGCAAGTTCTCTCAAATTGGGTTGATTTCCATTGTTGCCATTGTTGTTGTACCTCCTTGAAAGAATGGGCGTGGTTGGCCCCAACCTTGACCTCCTGGATGATAGCCATTGTTATTTCCATTGCTGGCTACATATAAGGCATCCTCACTGCCCAAATGGCTCGTGTTACCACAGACTTCACAAGTGATGTGAGAGTCTAAAGCATAGGCATTACCGCATACTTCACCATTGCCTTGTCCATCAATTTTTTTCATAAGGAGGTCCAATATGGCAGCGATCATGTCCACCTCCTTCAAGGTGTGCATGCCTCGCTGGCGGGTATGGAGACGCTCATCGCTCCAACCCATGTTTGACACCATCTTCTCAATCAAATCTTTGGCTTTCGGCATCATCAATGAGAAGAAGGCACCTGCAGCAGCAGCAGCAACATGGTCACAGGCGGAAGGGATCAGCTTATTGTAGAAGTTTTGGATTATAAGCCAATCATCCATACCATGGTGGGGACAGGATAGGATATACTCATGAAGCCTTTCCCAAGCCTCGGGAATAGATTCCTTGGCATCTTGCTGGAAGCTGGAAATTCTTCTACGTAGGGCATTAGTCTTGCCCAACGGGAAAAACTTGACGAGGAATGCTGCAGAACATTTCTCCCAAGTGTTTACAACACTTTGGTTCGCGTAGAACCACTGCTTCGCTTTCCCAAGAAGAGAGAAAGGGAACAGCCTAAGACGGACAACATCAGGGGATACGTCCTTAATCTTAAAAGTGTTGCAGATCTCGAGTAACTATTGCAGGTGAGCACTTGCATGCTCGTTAGACTTCCCACAAAATGGGTTGGCTTGCACCATAGTGATAAGGCCGGTCTTGATTTTGAAGTTTACGTCTCCCGTGTTAATAGTGGGCCCAATAGGCATATTGTTAGCAGATGGAGCTGAAAACTCACGAAGTGTCTTCTAGGTCATTTGTGTTTCGGTTGTTGGTGCAGTTGTGCTGGATTGCTTTGTCGCTTGAAGCTTCTGAGGAGTAACGACACAAGGCCGATCTCTCAGAAGGGATTCGGGATCTTCACCAAAGTGTTTCGACAAGCGGAAACCAGACATACACTACCCTGTTTTCACATAAAATGCAAAAACAAAGAAGGGTCATCCTACTAAAACCTACCAGGGTCCTATCCTATTTACTCAATCACGTAATACTTCAGCTGCCTTCCCCAGCAACGGCACCAGAAATGCTTGTTGATATTTCCTAAGGAACACCGACAAGTCATCCCCGACAACAGTGCCAGAAACGCTTGATGATATTTCCTACGCACTACTAACAATTCAACCCTAGCAGTGGTGCCAGAAATGCTTGTTGGTAGGTTTTAATTGTCAGATGAACGTCCGCAAGCACACAGAAACTATCGATGTAGCATTTCCCCTTTTAGGAGTATTCCCAAAGGGTGTCATTTATATTTTCCCAAAGGAAGGCTAGGTGGAAGCAAAGCAATCATCAAATGGAGAGGCTAGGTTGGTCTAGGTAGGGTTCTAGCAAGGATGGGTTAATTGATAAGTGAAGGTAGTGTGACACACACAAGAGCATCCTATCCTAAGGCGATAAATGGGGTAAAGAGGGATTAGACTAAGAACTAGGTAGAGACACCTACAGTGCTTCTAGTGTACATATACATAGTCTAAGTTAGTTACTAATGATTGCATGAATTAAGAATTCTCATGCTAAGTGGATTAACACATCGGGCACGGGTTTACCCCTAGCAACACTAGGCGACTTCCACCAAGAGCCTGTGGTATAGCCGAACATGGAGGATTACAAAGGACGGATAGGGCTGTCACCACCTACTTCCTACCTCTTCAATCCATGGTCTACGAGAGATTCAACGCTACCCTGTATCCTAGCACCATGCTAGCATATTAAGTAATTACCTTAAGAGCATAGTCACAAGCCATCCTAAGTCAATGAACAAATTATTGTTGAACCAATGTTAATTCATAACACAAGTGATTCATGTTAACATAATCATATCATAGCTAATTAGACTATAGTGTAGATTTATAGTTTTTATGATGATGTAATGAACATGGTATAGCATAATCATAAATACTATTCCTACCACATACATGGAATCCACAATCAAACAAGAAACGCTTCATCCAAGTATATGAACAATGGAAGACTAAATATAACATCTTTATGATGAATAGAGTCACCAATACAAATAAGAATATGGGATACATACCTTTCCCAATTGGGAAGAGACTCCTTCTACTCCTCTCCTACTTGGACTATGGACTAGAGACTCTCCTCTCTACAACCTATACTCCTCTAAACCTATGGAGAGTAGTGGATACAAAGGAAGAATACTCAAGTGGTGTGTGTTGAAGTGAGGGGTGAGGGGTCCTATTTATAGCTTGGAGAAGGGTTGGTTCCTGCCACCAAAAGTGTGTGAATCAGTCACCCTTGACCTCTTCAAGCCGGGAGGAGCTAACACGTGGCGTTTAACCATGAAAGGCACCAGGACCAGTGGGCCGACTAGGGGGTCGGCCAACCTGGTCTTGGCCCCTTTTGCGGTGTGCTTCCTCCAGGTAACTGACAAGTGGGTCCCATTGACTGATATTGGTGCTACACCGTTCGATGGCCTCAGATACTTATGTTTGTGGGCCATTTGATCCATGTGGTGCAACGTGGCATCGCCTGATTGGCTGGAATGATATTTTATAGGATCCATCCCCTTGTTTCACTTCATTTCTGCAAAAAGCTCCTGCATGTACCATTTTCTCTAAGGACAAGTGGAAATAGGTTAAATAGAACGGTGATGTGTGCAAGAAATGACAATTCCTTCATATAATTGAGTTATACTGACGGGTGAAATTGATATATAACAACCATCAACATCTACGAGACATTCAACGCTACTCTCAATCCTAGCACCATGCTAGCATATTAAGTAATTACCTTAAGAGCCTAGGCACAAGCCATCCTAAGGAAATGAACTAATTCATCGTTGAACCAATGTTAATTCATAGCATAAGTGATTCATGTTAACATAATCATGTTATAGCTATTAGACTATAGTGGGGGTTTGTAGTATTTATGATGATATAATGACAATGGTATAGCATAATCATAATACTACTTCTACCACATACATGGAATCCACAATCAAACAAGAAACGCTTCATCCAAGTATATAAACAATAGAAGATTAAAGATAACATCTTTATTAAGAGTAAAGTCACAGATACAAATAGGAATATAAGAGTCATACCATTCCCAATTGGGAATTGGGAAGAGACTCCTACTCCTCTCCTACTTGGACAATGGACTAGAGGCTCTCCTCTCTACATTCTATACTCCTCTAAACCTATGGAGAGAAGTGGATACAATGGATGAATACTCAAGTGGTGTGTGTTAAAGTGAGGGGTCCTATTTATAGCTTGGAAAATAGTCAGTTCCTGCCACCAAGAGCGCGTGTATCAGTCACCTATGACTTCTTCAAGTCAAGAGGAGCCAACACGTGGCATTTGATCAGGTTTGGCACCACTCCCTAGTCGGCCAACTAGGGAGGTCGACCGACCTGGTCTCAGGCCCATTGGGGTTGTGCTTCCTTCAGGTCTCTACTAGGTGGGTCTTATTGACTGATATTGGTGCTACACCTTTGGATGGCCTCGGATACTTCTTTTTGTAGGTCATTTGATCCATGTGATGCCACATGTCGTCACTTGATTGGCTGGAATGATATTTTATAGGATCCATCCCCTTGTTTCACTTTAATTTTGCATAAAATGCCTGCACGCACTACTTTCTCCAAGGACAAGTGTAAATAGGTTAAATAGAAAGATGATGTGTGCAAGAAATGACATTTCCTTCACATAATTGAGTTATATTGATGGGTGAAATTTGTATATAACAGTCGTCAACACCCCCCTCCATGGCTGCCCCCCTCCCTCCATAGCAACCCCCTCCATGTCTGCCCCCTACATGCCCCCCTCCATGGCCGCCCCTCCCTCCCCCCCTCCCCCTCCGTCCATAGCCGACCCGCCCTCCATGGCCGCCCCTCCCTCCCCTCTCCCCCTCCCTTCATAGCCGACCCCCCTCCATGGTCGCCCCCCCATCCATGGCAGCGCCCCTCCCCCCATCCACCTCCCTCCATGGTTGCCCCCCTCCATGGCCGCCCCGCTCCCCCTCCCCCTCCCTCCATTACTTATGTTTAGGTCAATGCTTAATTATGTCTATGTTTAGAATAAAATTGTTTATGTTTAGATTTATGTTTATTAATTGATAAATTACAATTTAATAATTGTTATATTTTGAAATTCTTTACGTTTAATTGAATTGCTTAGTGTTACTATATGTACAAAAATGAGATTCGAGTCGGCTTGACCCGACACATCCGAGTTAGGGCCCGACAAAGCCTATTTAGTTGGAAGTTAAAGTATGCATCTAAACGGACACGAAGACCAACGACGACGGTGCAGACGGCAAGCACCCGCGCGTGTGGATGGCAGACCTCGACGAACCCACTTCCCTGCCTCTCTCTTGTTCCTTCCTCCTCTCTCTTCTTGAAGAGCTGCAGCCCCGGCGAGCGGCGAACGCGGCGGCGACCCCATTGAGCGGCATACACGGCGGCTCCAAGATGGCGCGGAAGTCAACCGCAACGGAAACCATCGCAAATAAAGTCTCGTAGCCATAATTGGCAACGGTAACCATCGTTCGTCCGCAAGATGTCACTACTTATGACAAGCTCCCGCGTGTGGACGGCGGGCCCAGACGGGTGGTTTTCTCTCATTCATTCCTCCTCTGTCATTCTTTCCTCGCCTCCCCCGTTGTTGTTGAACAGTTGACCTCAAAGCTTGAAGGAATGCACCGTTTTTGGAGGGTGCAGTGTAAAACAAGCGAGGTTATGCTGCCGAAATTTTGTTCGGATTTAGGTTTTGGCAGGAGCAAGTGGAGAAAGTGTATTATCTACATTATCCATGCACAAAGCTCAGTGATTGGTGGGTGGTATATAAGGTGAATCCTCGTGAGAGGTTATATACTCCTGGGGATGATGGTTACCATGATAGTGAAGACGTTGAAGAAGTGTACCAAGAAGAAGACTTGCCAGACACTTTTATCGACGAGCCTATTGCAGGACTCGATCAATTAGTTGGAGATGTTGAAGATGTAGAGACAGATTATTTGCGAAAGCAGAAATTAGAACAGGTTACGATGGAAGATCATTCGGCTGGTTTAAGGAGTAGGGCACATGATAATGATGTTGATGAATCTTGAAAGTGATTACAAGTAACATTTTCTTGAAAATAGTAACATGAATTTTGTATATCTTATTTTCATATTTACTGATCTATTAAAATAGGATGGCATCAAAGAAGGGTAAGAAGCTGGTGCCGACAAAGAAGTTCTTCCCCTCTAGAGCTGAGGCTGACGCTTTCATTGGTGCCTTGTCGACTAGGGGCACGTTCTGAGCAGCTCTAGGGCTTCGTCACAGCAGCCCGCACAGGTAAATTTCACTATTCTTTGACAAATTCTTCAAATTCACTTTCCAATTAAACTTACTTATGAATCATTTGAATGTTGTAGTCCTCACCAACTGACTCAGAGGCTATGACACCAGTTGAGCTTGGCTACCCTTCGGTGAGCCAGCCCTCGGCTAGCCAACCCTTGTGTGGCGAGCCTTCTGTTCCTGAGCCCTTTAGCTTGGCTAGTGACAAGCCTTCTAGGTCACCGGACGTGGTGCCCCAGCAGACGCGGAGGACGAGGAGGACTCATTTTGTCAGTCTTCCTGCAGTCCCTACACAGAGGATCGTGATTTGTCTGTTTGGAGACAGGTAATAAAATCGTAGTGTTCAATTCTGGTTTTTTTGGTTACTTAAGTAATGAATCATAAATATCTTGCAGCACTTGGTATAACATGTCTTTCACCAGAGAGAGACACCACAGACCGGTGAACGGTGTCCTCGGGTCCTTAGTGCGTTTGCACTATCCCGGAGTCATCGACGGGGTGTCTTCTACTTCTTAGGAGGACTACGCATGCGCCCATCACCAGGAGCACGACAATGTTCAGAAGGCCGTATGGGCCGATTTTATGGTAAGTATGTTAAATAAAGTTTTTAATTTTAACTCTTAAACTCTTTTAATGAAGATCTCTTCAATATATTCTTTATCACAAGAAAGGTATATTTTAGAGGAAACGGACGATCCTCACATGTTTGAGCGTGCGAGGAAAGTGTTTCACGTCAACGCTGCGAAGGAGGTTCAGCAAACTCTATCGAACGCTCGTATTCAAGTTATCAGTGAGCACTTGAAGGTGAACCAGCACCACATGCTACAATTCCGGTAGGAGAGCGAGAGGCACCTGTCGGAGGAGGAGTACGTGCAGGTACGTGGGGTGTAGTAAATATTTTTTTGATAATTTCCTCAATGGTATTTTTAACTACCTACAACTATGTGTAGGGACACGTGAGCTGGTTGCAGGGTCGGACTGATGCATACTGGGCCCTTTGTCGCTACTGGGCTAGTGATGAGTTTAAGGCTATGTTCCAGAGGGATCGAGGGTGCAGAGAGGTCGACGGGAAGCACAACCACTGTCAAGATAACCACTTGCGTTTAGCTAACACTACGTAAGAAAGGCTCATACGAAATGGGCCCGAACGAAGAAGGGAGACGAACAAACTATGCGTCTCCATCGTCGTGTCTCGCATTACGTTGGCATCAGAGACGGGCTTCAAGGCGCGTCGCCGATCAAACTAGGTGCAAGACACGCTCAAAAGAAGTGTGTCTCCTTTCTTTTTGTCATAACTGACGATCTTTACGGTGTCATTGGAGATGCCGCTGGCGCGTGTTGCCCACCAGCTTACAAGCGTGACAGGCCATACAAAGCACATCGCAGATATATTGACTAATCCGAGACGCTCTGTTATGTACCGTGTCGCAGATTCATTAACTTATGTGAGATGGACTTTATAGAAGATTGTCTCCTTTATGTGGGTTATTCGAGATGCTCTCTGCTACAGCTCATCGCAGATTGTTTAGTGGCACTGTTATTAGGAGCTAGCCAGGATTTGGTAGCCGTATTACCAGTGTCAGCAACATACTGTTAATGAACATATGCATAGACAAAATTATCACACGTTAAATCATAATGACCAATCAAATATTACCAAAGTGTCAATCGTGGTTATCAAGTATACTAATCACACAACAAAGACTATTCATCCTGATTATAATGTAACTAATTACACACATCATAATTGTCATCATTTAATCCTGTATACCGTAATGAAAATTCCCCCGATCAATGACTTCATTGATGATGAGCCTTCATAGACTCTAATGCTACGACTGAGACATCCTAAAATTCAACTGTAATAATCACAAGAACAAATTGGTATACAATTATAATAAATATAGGAACTGTTAGTGAATGGAGAACAGAGGTTACTTGTAGCACGTGCAGTTGGTGAGCATCTACAAGGCATCAGCAAATAAATTATTCTCATGGTAAAGGACATGGTACTGAGCTGGTTTGCTTGTCCCCTAAAAAAACAAACAATTTAGATTCCACTAATGCTTTTATAGCTTGATATCAAAAACTCGTGAGAGAAACACCAATTATCGTATAGGTACCTTGATTCCAGCATGGCTGCAGAGGTAGAAATCAAACTCAGTTCGATGGCAAATGCTAGTGTCAACCACAGTTCCTGCAGTTTCAAGGGTTTGCGAATCAGAATTTATTATACATTGATAGTCCAAACAAATACATTAATTATGCATTGGACATAAACAAGGAAGATGAATGTATACCGTAATGAAAATTCTCCCTTTGGATCAATGACTTCATTAATGATGAGCCTTCATTGGACCTCCTCAAATTCAATAAAATCACTGGAATGCATGCTCTGAGGGCAGGGTCGAGGCCGCGGCGTGCTCAGGGGACAAGGGACGCGGCGGCGTGCTGCGGGACGAGTTTGCGGAGACACCGGAGTGGCGGTTCTTCAACTCTCTGATGACTGCAGGCCGGCGTGCTCCGGGGACAGGGAGAACATATCGATTACCGAGGTCGGGGTCGAGGCGGCGGCGTGCTTCGGGGACACAGGACGAGGTGGCGTGCTCCAGCGTGCTCAACTCTCTGATGACGAAGGTCGGGGTTGACGGCAGGGTAGGGGTCGACACCGACAGCGCGACAATGATGAGGAGCGAGTTGAGAAAGAGGGATGGCAGCAGCGTGCTCTGGGGACAGGGGACGAGGCAGCGTGCTCCAGCAAGCTCAACTCTATGATGACGCGAAGGTCGGGGTCAACGGCGGCGGCATGCTCTAGATCTGCGGTTTATAGGTCGAGAGAGCATGAAAAAGCTAAAAAATTTCGCCAAATGATGGGAGAGAGCGCGTGATGGACAAAAAATTTCGGCGTAAATCAGAGACCGCCAACAGAAGACGCGTCTCGAATTAGCTCTTCGTTAGGAATTGGAGACGGGCATATATAACGCCTGTCTCGCACTATTTTGTCGGTAGAAGGGGCATCCAATATGCGAAAGATGCGCAACGGTGCTGAAGCAAGGAACATCATTCGCATACTGGATGCTGGCCAACTTCAACTGTGCGCAATGTCTTATATGATCGTTGCAACGCGCTTAGCTTTCTGCAGTGGGACAAAATGTCTTCGGTGTAAATCGAAGACGAGCCAACAGAAGGCGCGTCTTATATTATTTTGATGCCCCGAACACCTCGGAGTGCCCTAGATGCGCCATGGTGTGCTGAAGCCACTAACAGCATCCAGGACATTTCGGCATGTCCAACTGGCAACTGTGTGCAATGCCTTATATGATCATTGCATTGCGCTCAGCTTTCTGAGGTGGAAAAAAAGATCTTTAGCATAAATCAAAGACGAGCCAACGGAAGGCGCATCTCACATTAATTTGTGGTTGAATGGGCATGACATATGTCAAAGATGCGCCATGGTGTGCTTGAGCCAGGAACATCATTGGCATTCGGGCATGTCCAACTGTCAACTGTGCACAATGCCTTATACAATCATTGCAACGTGCTCAGCTTTACGAGGTTGGACAAAAATGGAACAAATCGGAGATGAGCCCGTGTAAGGCCCATCTCCCTTTTGCTAAGTATCAGGTATCTGAGACGCGCCTTTCTAAAGTTCGTCTCTCATGCTCTCTCCACATTGCCACTCGTACGAAATCGTGAACCGTTGCAGGGATAAACAAATGCGATAACATTGAAATTCACGGATTAATTGGAATTTAAGGATAAACAAACACAATGACATTGCAATTCAAAGATAATTTGTAACTCAATGAATTTTATAGTTCATACATTGCGCGCCCTCTAAACTAATTTCAAATCTAAACTTATTCCTAATGCTTCCATTGATCAATCTAAACTGTACCGTTCAGCTTGTTCCCGAACACGTCTCTTATATTCCCCTAGATCCTGAAAATATTGACATTCTTTTAAATTAACAAATGTCAAAGGAGGAATGAATAACCTACTCAAATGTCACTAACTCAAAGTGTCGTCTAACCTTGATAAGTAGATTATAGCAATCATTTTCAACATCGGGTGAATTTGGCTGATGCAGCAAATGCTGAACTTCAAGTAGTATAGTTTTGATTGTAAAACCAGTCCACCACCCCTACAAAATATAATTTAAGCAACATAAGAAACAAGTTCAAATAAGTTCAGCAACAATTAAGTACTAATTACATGAGATAAATAGGTCTATCTTATAGTCTCTTGATCAAGAATCCCGATGCAGAGTTCTCCTGAGTGATGGACATTTGGGTAGAAGAACCCACTTGGAAAGGCGCATCATGGAGGCACCAAGGGATAGTCCTCAGAGAAAGGGAGTAGTAACCACCTTCCCATTCAGTCTACAAAGGAAATTCATTAATAGGAGGATGATGGTTAAACTCATATTGTGCTTGTTCTTCCTGAATTACCCCTTCTTTACAGGGGACGATGCACAGCCACTTCAATAAATCTTCCGATTCAGGCTTCGCAGAGAAACCCTATGCAGAGAAATTGAAAATACCATAAACAAACAAGACAAAAAACAAAACTACCGCTAAGTTCATCAGCCCATTGCAGATCTACATATAAACAACCATGCGACCGGTGTGCCATATATACATACATGGGGATGGTTCTTGCGCCACGCCGAGCGCTCCTCCTTCAATCGGCTACGCGCCAAGCCGATACCAGCCATGAACAGTGACGATGACGAGGAAGAAGGCGACAACGACGAGGACGACAACGATGATGACGATGAGGATGGCGACGACAACGACAACGGCGATGGCGAATAGAAGAGGTGGTCGCACTGGAGTTGGTCGATTAGTAAAGAAGCACCGGAGGCAAAGAGATAAATGTGAGACGCGTTATAACAAAGAGAGACGTGTGTTAAGCTAAAACGTGTCTTCCATTGTCGAAGAGACGAAGAGACGAGGGAGATAAATGTGAGACGCGCTGTAACAAATAGAGACGCACTTTAAGCTAAAGCGCGCCTTCCATTGTCGAAAGAGAGACGTGTGGCACGAGGTCTACGAAGAACTTAATTTCGGCGGCGTGGTGCAGAGACACGTGCGATGTCCATGTGCGACCTTTCATTTCCCCGAAGCGATATCGATATCAGATCCTTGCTAAATCGTGCTCGTCTCGCTTAACATTATCAGAGACGCCGCCTTTGAGCGCGTCGCCCATCTTTGTCTCCTATTTGGGTTTCTTACGTAGTGTAAACGCATGGTAAGTGTATCTAAATTATGTTTATATATTCATAATATATTGTTCGTACTAACACGTATTGACAAGAGCGCGAGATGAGGGTGCCGCTGACCCCTGCTGAGATCTGGAAGAGAGCTCACATGGACCCTTCTCAGCCTCAGGGGCGCAGTCAGGCCGCAGCTGAGCAGTTAGTAATTTTAGAAATCATTCATATTAAATATAACTATATAGATTGTTGAATTTACACGGTTTTCTTGTTTTTCAGGCTAGGTACGAGGAGGAGGCCAGGAGGATACACGTCGCAAATTTTGATTGGGAACATGAACCAATCGATCCTGAAGCCGCGTATGCAAGTGAGGTGGAAAAGTGCACGGAAGGTGAGTTCAGAAGTTATTTTATCATCTTCAATTCAAAATATTCAAGATATTTCAATTCCGTATTACTAATTATCTTTTTATAGGCTCACCATATTCGACGGAGTTGTCAACTCGAGTGCGGTGAGACCTACGAGACGCATCTCCACACAGGCTTCGTCGGCGGGCTCGAGTCACCGTGTCTCGGAGGTGGAGACTCTCGCCTGTCAAATCCAGGAGAGCCGCGAGTAGTACCAGTCAGACATGGAGGCACAAAGCGCGGCGATGGAGGCCCAGAGTGTGGCGATGGAGGCGCGGAGGGTGGTGATGGAGGTCACCATCTCCTATCAGCGAGCCTGTATGGAGCAGATGCGGCAGACGATGGAGATGCAGAGACAGGTGATGACCGTAAGTTAAAGTAATTTCAATTCATCGTATTCTTAATAATATGTAATAACATGTAACGTTTGCAAAGACAGAGTTTCTTTCAAGGCCACAAAGTCCAGGGGTTTCACCTGGATCTACCTCCACTGCCACCGCCAATTCAACTGCCAGAAGTGCAGTTACCACCGCTGATGCACATTTCTCCGGGTTTTCAAGTTATAAAAAACATTCTTACTTAGTCTTAATTCATTAAATGTAGGCAAATCAATTCAACTTAGCTATTGTAGTCTTACATAGTCCTAAATAATCAAACATAGCAAATCTAACTCTAATTAAGTAAAGTAAGTTCAATTTTAGCTTGTTTAATCAATTCTAGTAAAAAAATGAAGTTCCAAACTAATCAATATATCAAACAACTTGTATGTGTTGCAGAGATCGGCCACAGAGGCTCAAACTCTATCGTGCTCTATACCGACGCCTGGACTAACGAGCGGCGAGGACGTTGGCGGCTCCGGAGGTAGTGGATGTATCGGATAGCCTCTCTTTTTTGTTTTATGTTCTTGTGATGTGAAGCGAGACGTTTTGTGATGTGGTGATTGTAATGGATGTTGTTTGTTGTTGTTATATGTGATATTGTTTCTGATATTTGTTGTGTTTCTGGCCATCGAGTTAGGCAACATTTTCTGTTTTTTTTAAACCTTATTAGTCCGATCATCGCAAATAAGGCTTCTAGCCGTCGCAAATTAACCGATGTTATTTGCGACGGCCCAGTCATCGCAAATAGGACATGCGCTATTTGCGATGGTCGCAAAAAGCCATCGTAAATAGGCCCTTAATTGCGACGGACAACACGGGCCGTCTCAAACAGTTGTTTGGGGCCCAGTGGTTGGGCCCGGGCTATTGTTTGCGACAACCGTCAAAAGCCATCGCAAATAACCTTATTTGCGACGGTGGCCGTTGCAAATAACATTAATTGTAACAAAACTCTTACGATGGTCGAAAACCGTCGCAAACAAGGCAAACCGTCGCAAATTGCTTATTTGCGACAGTTTTTGAGTTATTTGCGACAGTCGTGGCCGTCGCAAATCGTCGGATTACTGTAGTGGTACGCCTATACATACGAGAGGTAGTGTTAAGGTCTGATTTACTGTTGGAATATGATCCAAATTCAGATCTCGTTGGGGACGCCTAGGGGATGTGAGAGGTGGAGTCCTCCCATGTTATGGATTGTATTTATTTTGATAGATTTATCTTGTAGGCTGTTGAGGGAGAGCAAGAGAACAGCAATTCTTATTGTAATCCCCACTGTAAACTCTCATCATATAGTGAAGATCGTCAGTCGGCGCCTATAGTTTTTTCCTGCAATGGTTTTCCACGTAAAAATCTATGTCTCGTGTTCGATCTTATTTACGCATTATTTGCTAATAAATAATATCAGAACCAAACACAAGATTGATAAAAAATAAAAGAATTTCGACCCTGTTCTGTGCGCCACCAGACTGCACTCGCCACCGCCAGATCGTATCGCGCCGCCGCCAAAGAAAAAAATCTCGGTGCGCTTGTGACGGATCTAGGGACTTGAGCTGCGCGGGTCTCCTCTGCTCCTGCTACTTCTTGATTTCGGTGCTTGTCTTTTGTTTGGGTCTGCATCAACCGCAGCTCCAAGGATCCAGGTGCTCCTGGTTGTCAACCTCCACGCAAGGATCGAGGTCCTGCAGCCGTTGCCTCATGGAAGACAATCTAGGAAGAAAATTTTGAGATTTTTGCTACATCCACTCAGCAAGCTACACAGAGTATTGACTTTGGGTTCGTTCTTTTGCTGCTCGCACACAACAGTCTACCAGGCAGTTTGCAGTTCAGTTGTTGTTGGATATTCATCGACATGGCTTCGCTCAAATATGGTATTTTACTGCTAGACCGTGATACACGGTTCACCTTATAGCAAGTCAAGATGCGGGCAATATTAGCGCACACCGATTTAGATGATGCGCTTGATAGATTCTCCAAGAAGCAGGATAATTAGACCAACAATAAAATGAGTCATGACCGTAAGGCTATTTCTCAAATTCATCTTCATTTATCTAACAATATTTTGCAAGCGATTTTGGAATAGAAAACGGCTGCTGATTTATGGCTCAAACTGGAATCGATCTGCGTGTCTAAATATTTAACCAGCAAGATGCATTTGAAGATAAAATTTTTTACTCACAAGTTGCAAGAGGGTGGTTCAATATCCTCTCATGTTCAAGTCTTCAAGGAGATTATTGCGGACCTAGTGTCTGTGGAGGTAAAATATGATGATGAGGATTTAGCTCTTATGCTCTTGTGTTCGTTGCCCCCGTCTTATTCAAATTTCAGAGATACTATATTATACAGTCATGATACTCTTACTGTTCAAGAGATTTATGATGCTTTGCATGCTAAAAAAGAGTGAAACAGATTGTATCTGCTGATTCTGCTGCCAGTTCTAATGAAGAAGGCTTGTCTGTTCGTGGTAGGACAGAGAAGAAATCAAATAAAATTCGAGTGGTTAGAAACATCGCTCTAAATCTAAAGGTAAAGATAAGTTCTGCATATATTGCGAGAGGAATAATCATGATATTTCTGAATGTTATAAGTTACAAAATAATGAAAAGAGAAAGACTACTCAAAAGTCCACAAATAAATCCACTGATGATGGTAGTGCTTCTATTGTCTCTTCCGATAGTATTCTAATGGTGATGTTCTCGTTGCTTTTGCTGGATGTGCTAAAATTAATGATGAATGGGTTCTTGATTCTATCTGCACGTTTCATATTTACATTAACAGAGATTGGTTCTCCATTTATGAATCTGTTCAGGGTGGAGGTTCTGTTTTGATGGGTGATAAAACACCTCGCAAGGTTGTAGGCATTGGATTGTTCAGATTAAGATGTCTGATGGTATTATCAAGACATTGACAGATGTGAGGCATGTTCCAACTATGACGAGAAATCTTATTTCTTTGGGTACTCTTGATCTCAAAGGTTACAAGTATTCTGCTGAAGGTGGAGTTATGAAGGTAACTAAGGGCTCTCTTGTTGTAATGAAAGGTGACTTGTTAAATTCATATTTATATATTCTACAAGGCGTTACTATTATTGTAATGTTGTTGTTTCTTATAAGTCACCTGATTCTGATGCTATAAGTTTATGGCATATGCGTCTTAGTCATATGAGTGAACTTGGTTTGTCAATTTTAAGCAAGAGAGGTCTTCTTGATGGGCACAACATTAGCAAATTGGACTTTGTGAGCATTGTGTGTTTGGCAAACACAAGAGGGTGAAGTTCAACACTTCGGTTCATAGAACAGAAAGTATTCTTGGTTATGTGCATTCTGATTTATAGGGACCATCTCATATAACATCTATTGTAGGTGCTCATTTTATGTTGACTATTATTGATGATTACTCGAGAAAGGTATGACCTTATTTCTTAAAGTATAAATTAGAAGCATTTTCTACATTTAAAGAGTGGAACACTATTGTGGAGAATCAAACTAAGAAAAAGGTGAAGGTTCTTCGTACTGATAATGGGATGGATTATGTTCTGATGAATTTAATTCTTAGTGTAAGTCTCATGGCATTGTGAGACATCGCACTATTGCTCACATATCTCAGCAAAACGGTGTGGCTGAGCGTATGAACAGGATTATCATCTCCAAGGCCCCATGCATGTTGTCTAATGCTGGTCTTAATAGACGTTTTTGGGCTGAGGCTGCTTCCACTACCTGTTATCTTATTAATCGTTCTCCCTCTATTGCCATCCATAAAAAACTCAAATCAAGGTATGGTCTCATTCTCCAGCTAATTATTCTGAGTTGAAGATATTTGGTTGTTGTTGACACCTGTTATATACCAATTTCACCCGTCAATATAACTCAATATGTGAAGGAAATATCATTCTTTGCACACATCACCTTTCTATTTAACCTATTTCCACTTGTACTTGGAGAAATTCGTGCATGCAGGTATTTTATACAGAATTGAAGTGAAACAAGGGGATGAATCATATAAAATATCATCCCAGCCAATCCAGCGCTGACATGTGGCACCACATGGATCAAATGGCCCACAAACAGAAGTATCTGAGGCCATCCAATGGTGTAGCACCCATATCAAGAGATGGGACCCACTTTGAAGTCACCCCAAGAAGCACAGACCGTTTGAGGAACTTACCAGGTCGGCTGACCCCTCTAGTCGGCCGACCCTGGTCTTTCCTCCAAACTCGGTCAGCTTCCAGGTGTTGGCTCCTCCCAGCTTGAAGAAGTCAGTGGTGACTGATTCGCGTGCTTTTGGTGGCGGAAACCGACCCTTCTCCAAGCTATAAATAGGACCCCTCACTTCAACACAGACCACTTGAGCATCATTCTATTGTATACACTAGTTCTCTTTGTCCTCAGTGGAATTAGGCTATAGAGAGGAAAACCTCTAGTCCTAAGTCCAAGTTGGGAAATGTATGTCTCATGTATCTTTTCTTATCTTTGTGACTTTATGCATAATAAAGATATTATCTTTAGTCTTCTTTTATTCATAAACTTGGATGAAGCGTTTCTTGTTTGATTGTGGATTCCATGTATGTGGTAGGAGTAGTCTTTATGATTATGCCATATCACTCTTAATCTAGCATCATAAATACTACAAACCCTCACTATAGTCTAATTAGTTATGATATGATCATGTTAATATGAATAACTTATGCTATGTCTCAACATTGGTTCAACGATGTTTAGGTTAGTCATTGCCTTAGGATGGCTTGTGCTGCAGCTCTTAAGGTATTTACTTAATATGCTAGCATGTAGTTAAGTAGCATTAGATGTCTCGTAGACCCACGGATTGAAGAGGTAGGCAATAGGAGGTGACAATCCTATCTGTCCTTTGTAATCCTCCATGTTCGGCTATGCCGCAAGCTCTTGGCGGGAATCATCCTAGTATTGCTAGGGGTAAACCCGTGCCCGATATGTTGAACAACTTAGTATAAATATTCACCATTGACATGCTCATTACTATCTAACCTAGTCTATGTATATGTATATTAGAAGCATCATAGGAGAAACTCCTCAATTCTTAGTCTAACCTCCATTAGGACTCATCTACCCTTTAGAATAGATTGCTTAGGTGTGTGTCACACTACCCATATATTATCAATTTACCCCTGTCTTGATACTTGATTATTATCCCATAGCTTGATCACAAAAGTAGTGTTTACATTACTCTATTGCCTTCCTTTGGAATAAATAAGATACTCATAGGAATAATCTTGGGTGAAATGCTACACGACAGTTTTTGTGCACTTGCGGACCTCATCTCTCACTAGAGATGATCTGCGACGTTAGTAGCCGTCAACAGTTGTCCTGCTTATGCTCATGTTGATAATGACAAATTGGATCCTAGGGCTATTAAGTGCATTTTTCTTGGTTATGGTCTGGTGACAAATTGGATCCTGAATCAAATAATGTTATAACTAGCAGAAGTGTTGTATTTAATGAATCTGCTATGACTACTAATGCTATGAATACTAATGCTCCTGTTCCGAATTTTCAGACCTCTAGTATGTGTAAAATCCCAGTTTTTCTCTTAATTTGAAGTTCAACTATCAGTTTGTTTTCAACCATAATGAAGATCAAATGTGGTGGTGCATTTGAACTTGAGATCATTAAGGATTGTTCTTTCACCCATTCTTTAATTCTATTAACATAAGGGATGAACTTCACCAATGAAATTAGAATAATTTAAGTGACTTTTCTACAAGTTTTGGAATTTATTGAATAAAAAATTTTCAGGGCAAATTACTATGCAGTGCAAATTATATTCCAATTCATTTGAATATAGCACTGTACAACTAGGCCCTGCCAAAATATTCAACTCTGGGGCCATAAATTTTTCCATGCCCTCATAATATTCCATATAGACTTACTGCCAAATTTCAAGATTTTTGAAATCCATTTGCTATTTTAATTGAGACGCTTAGCAAATTCGAGCCATATTTAGAGTAAATTTTGAGTTCTGTTCAACTTATTTGAACATCAAGATTTGAACATACAATCATGGTCAGCATGACTTGCTTGACTTATTCCCAAAGTTTCACAATTTTTTAAACTTTTCTGCTCTTTAATTCAGTGCCCCATTGAATTTCATTCAATTTCAAATTCAAATTTGAAATTCAAATGAAACTTGTTCCAATATGAAATCCAATTTTAGAATCAAGTTCCAGATATTTAATGCCTCTCCACAAAAATCTGGAATTTTTAAATCAAGTTTGGTAGGATAATTGATGTTGCGGAGAAGGGAAGAGGATAAGAGGAGGTGGGACCCCTTGTCAGCCTGACATACTCGAGTGAACCGACGGGGTGCTCTGTATCCGGCTGTCCCCGCCGATCGACGCCGGGAGCGCTCAACACCGCACGCATGCAAGCTCCACCGAGCTTCCTGCTTGCTTGCGCCGTGGCGAGCTCCCCTCGTCCCTCTATGCCTAAAAATACCACCCCCTGGCCGTCACCGTCGAGCTCCACCTCAGTTTCGCGCCATAGCCGCCGTCTCTGTTCTTTGAGCTTTTGGCCGAGGATTCAAGCCATTTCTCATCGAGCTATAAGTAGATAAAAGTCTTGTCACAACCTCCTCTACGTATTCTATTTGGTCCTTGATCGTAACATAGATTCTACTGGAGGTATTTCGAAGTTTTCCGGTCGCTGTTGAGGAAGCTGCCGTTGCTGTCGAGGAAGCCGTGGGGGACCTTCACTGCCTCACCGTCGAGCTCCAGTTCTAGGACGTTTCCAGTCTCAACCCTTTAATCAAAAAGGTACGCAATCCTCTCTAGTTTATGCTCACCAAATTTGAGCCCATGACATGAAGGGTAGCTCGAGTTTTTATTCGACAACCAAATCATTTTTCAATAGAACAGCAAGGCTTCGCGCATAAATTCATTTCATTCTTGCAATCATCCTTTAATCTGGTTAGCAGATAGCTCCTATATATCCTAGTGCAACTCCCTGCCCAAGGGCCCCAAAAGTTATCAACCGAGCACCTTAGATTTCAAGATTTCACGGCCGCCGGTTGAAAAACCATACTTCGCCGTCGAGCTCATATCTCGCGGTTGTTTTCTCTCTCCCCTAGTCCAGATTTTTGAACCTTGAGGTCCCAGAAAGCTTTTGCAGTAGTTCCCGTGCTGTTTGAGCTTGAGTTGAGCGAGTTCAAGCAGGCCCGAGCTCTCACCGCCACCGCCGCCGTTGCACAGGATGTTCCTGTCTGTTTCAGCCGATGTCGACCTCACCGACGTGCTCAGCGCCCCCGAAAACCCCAGGCGGCGAGTCTTGGCGAGTATGGTGCAGCAGTTTGGTCAGCGGCGAGATCGCCGACGAGCTACCGCCGTGGGAGCCGCCGCGCGCGAGCGCCAGCCCGAGGTTGAAGAAAGCCGTGGAGCCCACATGTCAGTCACTGTGGGATCCGGTTGTGGCCGAGGATCCAGTACGGCTACGTCGGTTAACCCCGTAGCCCTAGGTGCGGCCCTGCCGTGATTGGTTGGTTTTAAACCAGTGAGTCCGGCTGAATTATTTTAAGTGTTTCCCATTTGAAAATAATTCCAAGAATTAACCAAACTTGGAAAATCCATAACTTCAAGTAGAATTGTCCAAAATTTCCAAATAAATTTAGTTAGAACCAGAATAAAGAATAATTTCTAGTGGTGCACTTGGACTTGTATGAAAATCCATAGAAATTTCTCCATAGTTCAGATAAGCAAAATTCTTATAGAATTCATTCCTACAGTTCTGTTAATTGGAAAATTCCCAATTTTTGTTAGAACACTATTATAAATACACTTGATCTCCAGTAAAAATTTCAAGTTCATTGGACTTCAATTACTGGGTTGATCATTATTCCAAATCTCTATGTAGTTATAAAATTAGAAAAATACAAAATTCAATTTCAGAAATTTCCCCAAACTTGTAAAATCAGTTTCTCCCTGTAGGAAGCTTAGAAAATAGTGGAACAAAATTTCCTAGAAATAGTGGGACCCCCTCTACATGATACAACCACTAGTAGCCATGATAGGTCTATAAAATTTCAACCAAAAATTTAGTGAAGGTTATTGCTTACCATAATTTTTAGGAACAACAAATTTCCTTAATCATCTCCTGTTCTTTGCAAGAGTCTTTTCTATAGTCACTAGTATCTACTATAAAAGTCCCAAAGCCAATTAAGATCATTATCTTATTTTGATCCTAAGATATTAAGTTATAACCTTAAGCATATTAATTATTTTCAAAATCATTCATATATAGTATATGCATATCGTGTAGTAGCTGAATGCGAGGAGCAGCCGGAAGCTTTGGAAGTCCAGCTGCCAGAAACTAACATAGACTCAGACTCGCATTCAGGCAAGCCCTGGTTTGCATTTAAGTTCCTTACAGTTTATTTGCAGTTTTATTTTACCTTACGTCTTCAGATTATTGTGCATTATGTTTAAGGTGTTTGACATCCACTTGCATGGCCCACAAATCCCATGGAGTCATTGGGTAGGTCTACGGCCCGTTGAGTAGAAACTGCTATGCTTATGCTCATAGGAATTCGGTAGAAGTCGAGTAGTTGGAATCTACTCGCGAGATAGGAATTCTATCACACGGGAGGAATTGGAATCAAGAAATGGTTTATGGATATTAAATTGAGACCGAGCAGTGGGTAGGATGCAGCGAGATGTGGTCTCACGTGTGTAGCCCTGCTTGTGTCGATTGAGGACCGTTTCGTGTGCGGCCCTGCTGGACAAGCTTGAAATGTACCGACGACATACTAGAGAAATGGGCTCCAGTAAACTGATGTAGCTTGATACTAGTTTGTAGAGGCATTCCGTTCTATTTTATAGGCATGGGTTGAGGGCAGCAAGGTGTAAATCAGCTGGTGGGCACGTCAGAGTACGCCCCACGCAGTGACCTTCTGCTCGTGACGGATCGATCGGTTCAACATTCGATTGTCTAGTGAAAGGTGGTCATATACGACCAGTACTGAAGTGTTATGTAGGTACTGCTGTAAGTATTCACTGATATTTCCGAAAGTGCGTATGTGTCGTGTTGTTCCGGGTGAGTCCTGATTGCAATCACCGTCCCTCGCGGTAATAGAGTACAACTTGTTCATTGCGTTGTGACGTAGTAGATACTGATGAAGTCAGGAGAATACGATATATTGAGTTACAATTGCTTTGCAACCTTGTATGGCTTAGAGATTGTACAATTAAAAGTTTACAGTTTCCCCATACTTTACCTGTAATAGCATTATGTGCTTTGTGCATATCATATCATCAGCAAAGCGTTTCTTATTTGATTTTGGAGTCTATGATGTGCCGTGCCTTAAGAATGTCATGTGCTGCTTAAAATATGAATATAAGGATCCACTTGTAGGCGAGTCCTTTATGCTATTCCTTACCTATGCTTAGTATTCACCCCTGCATATGTCTAGTGACGGGTTAGTCTTGCTGAGTCTTAAGCTCACGTTTGCAGTTAACATGTTTTTGCAAATTATACGACTGATGACGGGTTCAATGACGAGGCTACACCCCCTCCAGGGTTTACAGCCGAGTGAGAATCATGCACGCCGCCGTAAGTTGTGTGTTGCTAGTGCGAAGTATCCAGGACATGGATGACTTTGTTTTTGCATAACTAGTGCCTAGAGCGTAGCTATGATGTATAGTTCCCTTTCCTTTCGTTAGTATTGTAAAACTTCCGTTGTGCTTTTAAATAAAGACTTGGTATTGTAATTTGTTCTCGTTCTTTTCTTGCATACTATTGGGTGTCGCATCGCACGACACCACCCAATGAGATCCTTGGAGGTCAGGATTTCATCCCCACAGACATGATATCAGAGCATCGTTGGGAACAGTGTACTTGAAAAGAGCATATTTTCAAAAATTGGGATTTGTGTGAGGAATTAGTTATATTCCCTTATAAGGAGTATTATTAGTATAAGATATAAATGTGGTAAACTAACTTATGTGTTATAAATTCTGTAACGATGCTCCGACATCAGGTAAGAGGTAACGTACACCACTTTAACCAGATCAATTGCGGTAAGCTCACCATGCAAGAGGTAGCATGGAAATCTTTCCGTGGCTTGGCATGGAAATGTTAATAGGAGTCTCTGAAGCTTTCTATGTTTTTGAGCACCTATGACACGCGGTACCCCAGCGTGCTTCAAAGTTAGTGGGAGACCCCGTCGGGTGGTGTATAACCCGATAGTATGCATCTCTAGAACTATTCATGTTCTATGGGAGCATGCGAAACACATATGCCCGAGCGTGTTTAAGCCGGTTCGCACGGGAGTCTTTGCTGTACAGACGTAGTACAACCATGTACCTCGAGACATGACCTCGCTCGAGGGCGACTCACACCAGAGCCGTATGCATTTACTTTCATATATATTATTGTGACTGACTGTCGTGTTTCCCCGTGCCACCCTTGAGGTGTGAAGGTGTGGAAGGGGATTGTTTTTCTTCTGCAGCATTGACTACGGTAGCGACTTGTGTAGAACACGTTTGTGTGTGAACGATACTAGGGCCACCTATAAACGTATCTGGAAATACCAGTTAGAATTTTGTTTGGTGAGGCACGTAGTACTGACGGTATCAACTTTGATACTTGACCATCCCCAACGACAGAATGGATGCATTATATTTTGGAAAGTCTGACTATCAGGTGCTGGTAGGTTTGGACTCCGCAAAATGAGTTTCGATTCGACATTGGGTTAGCACCAAGATTCTTGATTTCTGGCTAAAGTTTGCTCCACTTTGCCAGGTTATAATCTTGCTTAGTTAGGATTGAACATAGGGTATGCTATATGTATGGAAAGTTCTCGAAGACCTCTACAACTTTTCTGTTGACCATTAAGGCAGAAAAGCTTGATACTCTGTTGAAATTTGGGGTATGCTTAAACTGCTCCAGATGACCCTACCATTGTACCAGTCTATGTATTTTTGCAAAAACTCACTGTAGAAAAATCTTCTGCCTTATTGTGATACATACCTGAAAAGGTTAGAAGGCGATCTACAGTTTTGTTATTTAAAGTTTTTCCTGATTCGAATTCTAGGCAATTCAAATTTTGAGCTCAAAACAGTAAACTGCAGGGCAGCTGTTGAACAACAGTCAGTTCATCTGTCAAGTTTTGATAGCTCTAAATTTTGATCCAGAATAGTGACATGGTCATATATATACATTTCTGGAAATCTTAGCAAGTCCTCTATCAAATTTATGTTGCACTCATGGCCTGAATCTTGGTGTAGCTGTGTTTAATTCCTATGGTTGCAAACTTGGTTCTGGCAAACCAGAACTTGAAACAGTTGGCACATAATTTCGAATTAGCGCACAATACCTATATAACAAATGTTTCATGGAAGAAATCCTTTACTTATGGATTGTTAACTTGATGTTATAAAATTTTTATTTTTTCATTACCTCAATATATTGTCATGATATACCTGTATAAATTGTGGAAATCACCACATATACACGGGAGGTTCTGTCAAAATTTCCAGAAAATTTTTGTCAACTTTAAACCTGTATAGCTTCTGATTCCTAGATCACCAGAAGCAGTATGAGTACAATCTGGAAAGTTTGTAAAGTGTACTACATTTTTTATATTCAACCCAATATCTGGTTCTGATGGGTTCCTGTATGAAAACTTTGAATTTATAAAGGAAGGTCAGCTAGAACAGACTGTGATTACAACTCCAGTTTTAAAATTTTCTTAAACTATTGGGAGTTGGAAACTTCTCATTGTTCCAGTATCTTTTCCACAGATGGAAGATTTGATTATCTATTTCCCAAACGGATGGGTGTTCACGAAGTGTGCTCTTCTGAAGGGTTTTCCGGATTTGTTGATAGCAATGCTTCAACGGTTCAGGTATCACGAAATACCGAACTATTGGAGCAAGGAGATCGATGACGGAGGTGTGACGAGATGCACAATTTATGTCGATGTACCTGCTGCTCCATTGGATATTGGATGGGCTCCTTTCTCCATCCAAGTGCAAGGGATTCAATTGGAAGACACGTGGTGTTATGCCGCGAGTGTTGCCATAATGAGGTTTTGCAAACTTCATTATCATGCTATGGTGGACACTCCATTCGCGCTCTTTCCAGTCGATGGTAGAGCCGGTGAAGAGTGGGCAAGTCGGATGGTTGCAGCGCATGGACATACTGATGAAGTACCCAAGATGATTTTAGTGTCATATGTAGCATCAGCCTGTCAAGAGAGCCTTGATCAGCATGCTAGCCTTGGAAGAATGATGAGTGACTTGAAGCAAGCTCTGATTTGAGGGGATCACTTTGATGGGGCCAATGACTCACTTAGGGCCACAATTGCTCCTGTCAGTCGACGTATAAACTTAAGGGAGAATCAGTGGCACCAGGTTGTTAAAGCTCGATCGGAGGCTCGCATGGAAACGCAATATGCGGAAAGCGCGTTGGAAGCAAGTCAACTTGAGGTGCAACTGTTGGATGAACAGTTGAGTGAGGTGACTCAAGAAGGGATCAATCCAGAGGGGAGACTCAAGATTGGAAGGCCAGTTGCGAGAATGCACAGAAAGAACTGGAAGACTTGAGGATTTTTCTTCTTCAGGCTGATGTGAAATCTTTAGTTGCCACAACATCATCAATGGTGGGTGAGGTAGCAACTCTTGCTCCAGCAACCGCACCTGTGGCACCGATTTCGAATGACGAAGAGGAAGAATAAGATCCCGAGGAACTCGAGTATGTCGAATAGGATGTATCGAAGGAGGATGGGGCAACACTTCTGCCATCACGGTGCAACGTATAGTTTAGTAGTTGCTCGTGTTTATTTTGTGGCCATGTTTGTATCATATTAATAATAGCAGTGGGTATGTCTAAGATGACAAGATGTGTAGGACATCTCATGGGGACCAAGTATGGTAGAGATGCACTTCCATAGTGGGAGTCCGTCGTTTTGGAGTTCACTACTGTAAACTTGGTCATGAGATAATATATGTTGTATAAAGTTTGTACTTTATCAATATACGTGGATGGTATGCACTTGTTCCCTTGTCAATATTCGCCCTAATGAATATGAAATGGATGGAGGAAAAGAAAACATGTGCTGATTTTAAGTCATATGGATGCAGAATGGTGCGTACGCGCTCAATGCCTGAAATGGGAGGTTCAAGTCGTGGTCGTGAGGACGAATCTCTGACCCAGGAGCCAGCTGCGACACCGCAACAACAAGTTCCTTCATCACCACCTCCTGAACTTCCAAGGAGTCTAGCAGAGGTTCTCGCCGCAGTGCTCGGCTCGCGCGATGAGCAAACTGAGTTATTGCGGACTTTGGTTCAGCATTCGTCCCGTCAAGGGGGGCGACCAGATGCGGGTCCACGACAGCCTTCTCCGAGTTCATACTCGGACTTCATGTCAACGCACCCGCCGGTCCTCATGGAGGCCGATGAATCGTTGGAGGCGGACAACTGGCTCCTCTCCGTCAAAGGGAAGTTCGGTTTGCTACGAATGACCGAACATCAGAAGACCCTATTTGCGGCCCAACAATTACAAGGGTCTGCTTGTGCGTGGTGGGCAAATTATCTTGCTGCACGACCAGCCGGCTATGCCATGAGCTGGGAGGAGTTTCGGGAGGCGTTTCGCGCCTATCACATACCTCCCGGTGTTTTGAGGAGGAAACTTCAAGATTTCTTGGAGCTAGAGCAAGGAGGAAGGAGTGCTTATGAGTATTCCAAGGCATTCAACCACTTGGCCCAATATACTGAGGACCAAGTGAGTACTGAAGATTGGAAGCGAGAATGGTTCTATCGGGGTTTGAACCCCAAGATGAAGGACAAGCTTTCCTTGTTCAACAGCGGAAGCTTCAACAACATGGTCAATGCCGCGATCTTGCAGGAGGACGCTACTAGGGAGCTGTTCTCCGACATGAAGAAAAGGAGTGCACCGCAAGGCAGCGGAGGGGGTGCTCCTCAGAAGTACCGAATGGTGTATCGATCACCATCCGGCCAAAGGTGGCATGCGCCATCGCGACCACCGATGTTTCGTGGTCGCCCGTTCAAAAATGCCGGTTTCCGTCCACAGCAGCAACAGTGAATGACTTCGCGTGCACCTCTACCTCCACCGTGTGCACCGATATTCCGTCCTCCTTTCCGTGCCGGTCAGCCCTGTACACGTGTTTCACGTGTGGACGTATGGGGCACTTCGCCAAGGACTGCCCGCAGAATGGAGGACAATCATCGTACCAGGGAGCAAACCAGCCCCGCAACCAGCCCAAGAAGCAAGCCACCAGAACCGGCAACGTCCACCACCTCGCCATCGAGGACGTTCCGGAGGGCGCACCCGTACTCACGGGTACATTCTCTCTCTTTGGTCATCCCGTAGTAATCTTTTTGACTCCGGTGCTTCTCACAACTTTATTAGCAAGTCTTATGTCAATCAATATCAGTTGCCTATCGTTCCCACAAAAACTCCATATTTAGTTTGTTCTCCGGGTTGGAAAATAGTAGCAGATAAGATGGTCCATAGGGTACCTCTTAACCTGGGTGGGAACATATACCCTATCTCTCTCATTATTCTAGAACATCAGAAGTTAGATATCATCTTAGGGATGACATGGTTGCAATACAACTGTGCTATTATAGACATCGTTCCTCGGAGGATATATCTAAATTCTCCGGTCCACTCTCACCAAGCTCTCACTCTCGAGAGTATTATCCAAGTGACTCCAACTACTTATAACACCGAGGCCTGTAAACATGAAGACATTCCAATAGTATGTGAGTACCCGGACGTATTTCCCGAAGATCTTCCTGGCATGCCACCAGAAAGAGATGTCGAGTTTAATATTGAACTTGTATCGGGAATAGTGCCGATCTCGAGAAAGCCGTATAAGATGGCACCTAAGGAACTTGCAGAACTAAAAGAGCAGCTGAAGGAACTTTTGGACAAGGGTTTCATTCGTCCAAGTTCATCACCTTGGGGTTGTTCTGCTTTGTTCATGGAAAAGAAGGATAAAACGTTTAGACTATGTGTGGACTATCGTCCACTCAATGCTGTCACGATCAAGAACAAGTATCCACTACCACGCATCGATATTCTGTTCGATCAATTGGTGGGTGCTAGGGTATTTTCAGAGATGGATTTTCGCTCTGGATATCATCAGATCAGGATTCGACCAGAGGATATACCTAAGACAACATTCTCGACGAGGTATGGATTGTATGAGTACCTTGTCATGTCCTTCGGATTGACCAACGCACCGACCCATTTCATATATCTCATGAATTCGGTGTTCATGCCGGATTTGGACAAGTTTTTTGTGGTCTTCATCAACGACATCCATGTGTATTCAAATTTCGAAGAAGAACATGCACAACATTTGCACATCGTGCTTCAGCGATTGCGAGACAACAAGCTGTACGCCAAGTTCAGCAAATGTGAGTTCTGGATCAGCCAAGTGCCATTTCTAGGGCACATCATCTCTGCTGAGGGGATTGCAGTTGATCCAAGCATGATTAAACAAGTACTCAAATGGGAGTCTCCAAAGTCTATGCATGAAGTTCGAAGCCTCCTGGGTTTAGCAGGATATTATCGAAGGTTCATTCCATGTTTTTTCAAGATAGCTAAACCAATGAAGGAACTTCTGCAGAAAGGAAAGAAATATGCATGGACAAAAGAATGTGAGGAAGGTTTTCAAGCATTAGTGAAACACCTCACAAAAGCGCCGGTATTAGCCCAACCAAACCCAACCAGGTCTTTTGATGTTTATTGTGATGCATATGGGATTGGTTTGGGTTGCGTATTAATGTGAGATAGAAGGGTGATTGCTTATGGATCACGGGAGCTTCAGAACCATGAGCAGCATTATCTGACTCATGATCTTGAGCTCGCTGTCGTGGTACTGGCATTGAAGATGTGGAGACACTATCTATGGGGTAACCTAGTACATCTCTACACCGATCACAAAAGCTTGAAGGACATCTTCACCCAGACGGATTTGAATATACGAAAACGAAGATGGTTGAAATTGAGATCCACTACCATCCTGGAAAGGCAAATGTAGTCGCAGATGCGCTAAGTTGCAAGTCCCATGTCAATAACCTTTCTATCACCTTGAGAGAGGAAGAAGAATCGAGTCTCTACTTGGTTCCGTATGGGGCGCTCTACAATCTAGCTCTCATTCCTACCATAAGGGAAGAAATTGTGGAGGCTTAGAAAAAAGACAAGGGCATATCGCATATTCACCAAAGAATGAAAAAGGGGGAGATGAAGTGTTTCCGATGTGATAATGACGTTACCATCTGGTTCAAAGACCGCATCGTGGTGCCCCACAATGTGGGACTTCGGAAGAAGATTTTGGACGAAGCTCATTTGTCCAAGTATTCTATTCATCCGGGAAGTAACAAATTGTACCAAGACTTAAAGAAGAAATTTTGGTGGACTCTGATGATGAGGGAAATAGCGAAGTACGTATCCAATTGTGATACGTGTCGGCGGGTGAAAGCCGACCATTTAAAGACAGCCAGATAGCTACAACCTTTAAGCATACCGACTTGGAAATGGGAGGACATCAGCATGGATTTCATTGTTGGATTACCTCTCACCTTTCGCAAGCATGACTCAATTTGGGTGATAGTCGACCGACTCACCAAGTCAGCTCACTTTATTCCAGTCAATGTCAAATATGTGGCACGACAATATGCAGAGTTGTATATTGCCAGGATCCTATGCCTACACGGAGTACCCCACACCATCGTATCAGATCGTGGAACCTTGTTCGTTTCTCGATTTTTTGAGCAGCTCCACGCATCTCTGGGTACCAAGTTGATTCGAAGCTCAACTTACCATCCACAGACTGATGGTCAAACGGAACGAGTAAACCAAGTGCTAGAGGATATGCTCCGTGCTTGTGCCATTCACCATGGTAAGAATTGGGATGATCATCTACCATTGGCAGAGTTTTCATACAACAATGGTAATCAAACTAGCATCCAAATGGCACCATATGAAGCTCTTTATGGCCGGAAGTGCCGCACACCTTTGAACTGGTGTGAATCCAGTGAACGAGTAATATATGGTATAGACTTGGTGAATGAAGCCGAAGAACGAGTACGAGTTATTCAAGCCAACCTCAAGGTTGCTCAGTCTAGTCAGAAAAGCTATGCGGACAAACGACGTCGACCCCTTTACTTCGATGTCGGGGATCACGTTTACCTTCGTGTATCCCCAATGAAAGGGATTCATCGCTTCGGAGTAAAAGGGAAGCTAGCTCCACGTTTCATTGGGCCATTCGCAATAATTGAGCAATACAGACCTGTAGCCTATCGGCTAGAGCTACCAGCATCGCTTTCAGAGGTCCACAATGTGTTTCACATTTCACAGTTGAGAAAATGTCTCAAGGCCCCAGCGGAAGTCCGTATGGAGGATTTGGAAGCTCTCCAACCAGATCTTACTTACTCTGAGCATCCAACCCAGATAGTCGATGAGAAGACTCATACCACAAGAAACCGCACCTTGCATTTCTACAAGGTATTGTGGGGAAACCACACCGCTGATGATGCAACGTGGGAAAGCGAGGAATATCTTATAACAAACTATCCGGACTTGTTAGCGGCATATGTGCATTAGATCTTTTCCTTTTATCCTTTCTTTTGTAATCTCGGGACGAGATTCTTTTAAGGGGGGAGGAATATAAAATCTCAGTTTTCCCTTAATATGAAGTTCAACTATTAGTTTGTTTTGAACCATAATGAAGATCAAATGTGGTGGTGCATTTGAACTTGAGATCATTAAGAATTGTTCTTTCACCCATTCTTTAATTTTATTAATATAAGGGATGAACTTCACCAATGACCTTAGAATAATTTAAGTGACTTTTCTACAAGTTTTGGAATTTATTGAATAAAATATTTTCAGGGCAAATTACTACGTAGTGCAAATTATATTCAAATTCATTTGAATATAGCACTGTACAATTAGGCCCTGCCAAAATATTCAAATCTGAGGCCATAAAGTTTTCCATGGCCTCATAATACTCTAAATAGACTTCCTGCCAAATTTTAAGATTTTTGAAATCCATTTGCTATTTTAATTGAGACGCTTAGCAAATTCTAGCCATATTTAGAGTTTAAATTTTGAATTCTGTTCAACTTATTTGAACATCAAGATTTGAACACACCATCATGGTTAGCATGACTTGCTTGACTTGTTCCCAAAGTTTCAAAATTTTTGAAACTTTTCTGCTATTTAATTCAGTGCCCCATTGAATTTCATTCAATTTCAAATTCAAATTTGAAATTCAAATGAAACATGTTCCAATTCAAAATCCAATTTCAGAATCAAGTTCCAGCTATTTAATTGAGCCTCTCCACAAAAATCTGGAATTTTTGGATCAAGTTTGGTAGGAGAATTGATGTTGCAGAAAAGGGAAGAGGATAAGAGGAGGTGGGACCCACTGTCAGCCTGACATACTCGAGTGAACCGACGGGGTGCTCTGTATCCGGCTGTCCCCGCGGATCAACACCAGGAGCGCTCGACACCGCACGCATGCAAGCTCCACCGAGCTGCCTACTTGCTTGCGCCGTGGTGAGCTCCCCTCGTCCCTCTATGCCTATAAATACCACCCCCTGGCCGTCACCGTCGAGCTCCACCTCAGTTTTGCGCCATAGTCCCCGCCTCTATTCTTTGAGCTTTTGGCCGAGGATTGAAGCCATTTCTCACCGAGATGTAAGTAGATAAAATTCTTGTCACAACCTCCTCTACGTATTCTATTTGGTCCTTGATCGTAACATAGCTTCTACTGGAGGTATTTCGAAGTTTTCCGGTCTCTGTCGAGGAAGCCGTCGGGGACCTTCACTGCCTCATCGTCGAACTCTAGTTCTAGGCCGTTTCCAGTCTCGACCTTTAAGCAAAAAGGTTCGCAATCCTCTCTAGTTTATGCTCACCATATTTGAGCCCATGACATGAAGGGTAGCTTGAGTTTTTATTCGACAACCGAATCATTTTTCAATAGAACAGCAAGGCTTCACGCTTAAATTTGTTTCACTCTTGCAATCATCCTTTAATCTGGTTAGCAGATAGCTCCTATATATCCTAGCGCAACTACCTGCCCAAGGGCCACAAAAGTTATCAACCGAGCACCTTAGATTTCGAGATTTTGTGGCCACCGGTTGAAAAACCGTACTTCGCCGTTGTAAGACCTATGTGTGCTGAATACATTGGCTTGTAGTGAATACACTTGCTTTGACGATAAAAGTTTTGAATATCAACAAAACACCTTTTTTATTAAGGTCCTACTAGTTTTGTAAGCTCCGGCGGGAGCTTGGTTGTGCTAGTTTTGGTTAGCTCCGGTGAGTTTTGGTAAGCTACGGCGAGTGCTTGATTTTACTAGATCTGGTAAGCTCCGGCTCAGGGTCCGGTTTGCTCTGGCAAGGTCCGGAACTTGACTACAATACTTCTGTTATCATTTGCAATGTCTCGTACTTGCTTTACATCTCTATAAAGATTGCTTAGTATTCATTTGCTAAGTCTTTGGTGCGTTTTTGATTGATATGGATGATATAGTGTTACTGTGGTTTTGCAACATGCTTATGTGAGGTTCTCACGTAAGGTGTTGTGTTTGGAACTAACTTGAATCAAGTCGTGGACTTGGGCTCGTATGGATTGGATGTTTATTCATGTGCAGGTGTTTCTTGATTTCAAGACATGGCTGGTGATGGGATCCATTGGACTAGTCTAAGGGAGGAGATGAGGTTCCAACAACCAAATTCAGGAGGAATTGTGGTTGAGCTGATCAGGAGGTTGCGCAGCATGATTGAATCAAGAACAATGCATGTGAAGGTATCGTGGACGTCATTGGAAGATGTTTGCACCAGTGCAAGGAGTGCATGGACGTGGCTACATGGTTCCGAGACGTGATGAAGAGATGTGGACGTAAAGAGTTGGTCGGAAAGGTCCAACCGACTAGGTTATGGACTCAGGCTGCGGTTGAGTCGGGTTTGACTCAAATATGGAAAGATTTGAGTTGGTTATGATAGGATTTCATGTGGGTCACAAATTTGAGTTGTTTAGGAATGTGGGATACGTTCCTAAGGTATTTGTAAGTCTTAATATTGCGTCTATCTGCATATAGAAGAATCCTAAGCAGTTATGGAAAGTTACGATTTGTGAACAGAGTAGGATTAGGTTCCTGATTTGAGTTGAGTTGGCTTTCGAGCTGGTTATATAAGCAAGGAAGCCCAGAGCTCATGATGCACGACTTTGGTGCTGTTCCTCTTGTGTACTATTGAATAAAATTCGTAGTTTGAAGGAACTTTTGTGCCTTGTTCGTCCGACTTGTTCCAGACAAGTTTTACTCGTCGAGTTTCTGAACAGCACTACCTTTCGTCTGTGGTTTTATCATAACTCGAGTTTTACAGATCCAATTAACGTGATTCTTTTTGGGTTGTCTTCACAACTTGATTATCTATCATCTGTCAAAATTTCACGGTCATTGGATTTGTGGTTTCTGATTTACACGAGTTTCTTTGCAGCATTTCAGAACTGTTTTTCTCGGGTAGGACAGATTGACCTTTGTTTGATCTTTCGATCATAACTTGAGTTTTTCTTGACGGATTTGAGTGATTCTTGTTGTGTTGTCTTCGTGACTTGATTCTCTCTGATATCTATAACTTTTGTCATGGTGAAACACGTTTAGATTAGTCTCACATACGATTTCTTTAACAGATCATTTTTCTGCCAAAGGGGTTGGGGTTTAATTGCTTCCGCTGCGTAAGATTTTTAAATCTATCATTCACCCCCCCTCTGGTAGCTTTTCACGTGCTCTTCGATCCTACAATTGGTATCAGAGTCACGGTGCTCTAATTTTTATGATTTGCGTGTGTTTTTGACTAATCATCATGGAGAAGTACTCTGCCAAACCTTGTGTGTTCGCTGGTATTGATTTTCAGGTTTGGAAGGCACGCATGGAGGCTTTCATCTAGGCACAAGGCTTTGCAATATGTGAGAAGTTTTTATGGATCGAATGCCCAAGAGGGGGGGTGAATTGGGCTTCTTTTCAAAAATTAAAGCAATGAAACTTAATTACTAAAAGCCCAATTCCTATGCAAACAACCTATGCATTCAAGCGAATAGTAACTTTGCGGTATAAGAAATGGATAAGTGCAAGGGGAGAGGAAGAAAGCACAAACTCCCGAGGAGACACGAAGACACGGAGATTTATCCCGTGGTTCAGCAAGATCATCATGATCTTCCTACATCCACGTTGTGGCACCCACCAAAGGGTATAGCCACTCCCAAGTCATCGAGACTAGGGATCTTCACTATACTTCTCCGTTCGCCAACCTCGGCAAGGTGGAGCTCAAGCATTGTACAAGTTGGATCTTCCGGGCTCCCACAACCGTCTTGGCGAGCTCCGGAAGGCTCTCTCCAATACAATCACCAAGGGACACTCCCTTACAACTCTCACTACACTAGAGATTCCAATCACCAAGAATGGAAGCACACAAGAACTATCTCTAGCAAGTTCTAGCCTATCTCTTGGTGTAAGTGGTGTAGATGATGTAGAAGTGTTAGCTCAACGTCTTGAATGCTTGAGAATGTGTAGAGTAGCTCTGGTTGTCAAGACTTGTCAAATAGACTGGTTGAAGGGGTATAAATAGCCAGCCTCCACGAAATAGCCATTGGAAAAGTAGGATGACATCACTGTTCTGCGAACACCAGATGATCCGATGTTCCCCCTTCAGTTATCATCGGCCAAATACAAATTAGCTGGTGTCACTGTGTCAGATATGATCGTTGTTAGACCGATGTTACACTTGCCTTCTCATCGGATGATCCGGTGGCACTTCATCCAGAATTGGTTCAGAATTGATGCTTACTGGAGTGATTGACCGATGTGTTTATAGTTGTACATCGGATGATCCGGTGGTACACAGACCTGACAATGGGCTGAAGCCCGATCCAAACCTTGCCCAACCCTTTTATTTTACCTCCTGGGCCCTGCTCTTATCCGATCCATTTTCACGATAGAAAACCCAATCCGGCCCAGCCCTTTAACGAATAGGGCCCTAATCCTATCCTGGTCCATTTCAATAGCTCGGGCCGGTCCACTAATACTCATACAGTTTTGGCCCGTGGGCCGCAACAGTAGTTGGACTGTTAACCTTTTTTATATAGCAGTTAGTCCGTTACTATAGAGTTGTCGGCCTGGCTCAAAAAATTCATAAAAAATAAAAATGGCTCAAAAAATTGTTAAAAGTGTATCCTTAAACAGAAAAATGACTCCAAATAATAATTAAAAATAAAAAACAGAGAACACAAATTGTATCATCTACAGTTTGACGTCATGAATTTAGTTCACAAATTTCCTTATCAAATAATCCGTATGTGACAAGTACAATACAAATGAGATGTGAGCTGCAGAGGATCAACACTCTGCTCTATCAACACTACACATGTGACGAGTACAATACAATTCGGATGACTTCACAAAGCCCTGTAAAGTAGCAATAAAAAATATGTGAGATATCTCCAATGGTCATAACTCAATGCTTAAACAAAGAAAATATTGAGATGATTTTGCCCGAAGAAGCCAATGCTTGCTCCAACAGACTACAACAGCTGTGTATTTCTCATATCACCAGTAACAACTAAAAGGATTTCATCTATGCAATTTGTAAAGTCCAGTAATGTATACACATAGGTGCAGAGCAAGGAAGGAAATGCACACTTAGGCAACATACATAAAAATGCTTCCTACAGCGTTAGGAATAAGAGCTTACTTCTGCTGTTTTCCTTGACTGAATTAAGGATAATAATATATATATACTAAAAAGGATAAAATATCAAATGATAACTATGAGATACATAAGAACTTCCAAGACAGGTCAAATCACTAGAAAGGATAAAAAAGAATTGTACGTCTAGCCCAAATAACAGTTCCACTTGATTACCATGAACCATCACCACATGTCAATTGATATGCACAGGCATGTTCAAGCATCACACCAGTGAACAAATTAAAGAATAAAGAAGAACAGTGGCCAAACTCACATCAAAAGATCTAAAAGTTGCGGGCAGACTCCAGTTAATAGTCCAGCATGTATCTGCAAGCATTTCTCATCAGCATGGATTAAAAAGGTAAGGCAATAATATCCGAGAAAATGAAGCTCTACTGAACAATAAAAGGCTTGGTCGTTGTCCTTCTCAACCGATTCAATAACAGTTACATACTAAAATGCATGTGCAGAATCATGCATTTGTCAGCACAATGAGTTGAGAGAATACTAAAATGCATTTCAAATTGATAATTTTCTTTCAAGATTCATATATCCATAGTCAATGTACTCATGTCCTGTGCTATGCAAAAACAACATATCTCAGTTACTTGGTGTCAATATACACAGCTGAAAGGGATGAAGTAATTTTCATTAGAACTCCCATTCAAAGTCATAACCTACCATGTTTGAGCATCACACTAGTGAATAAATTAAACAATACGGAAGAAAAGCAGTCAAACTTACATCACTATTTAAAAGTTGAGGGCACACTCCAGTAAACAGTCCAACATGCATCTGCAAGTATATCTCATAAGCAGAATGAATAAAGTGGTTGATAAAAACTGAAAGTGATTAAGTGAGATGGCAGTTTCTAGCCCGATCTTGGTCCAATCCATTTTTATCTTAAATTATCCTATCCCATCCGGTCTTGGCATACAACAGCATTAGGAAACTTACGATCCTTCAGGGCATTCCAGTAAGCATTATCTGCAAACTTCTTCAAGAATAATTCCTGCAGTTACAGGTGCAATAAAATAAACAACATACTTTAGTTGAGCAAGAAACAAGCAACTACTGTGCAGCACAAAGTAGTGGATCCCATATTAAAATTGAGAAAACAGAAAAATAACTTGAATGATACCAATATGTGTCTTTATCTTCGTCCTCATCAAAGATACGCTTTTCCTCCAGAGCTTGACCTGCACATGAGTTGAAATGACATTAAAATAAAGTTCACACTGAAAATACAACACTAGAAATATATCAAAAATAATTTACTACTTAAATTACCTTCATCCTCAGGACTAAATCCTATGAACCAATCTTTAGAGCAAATCAAAGCTTCAAGAGTTTCAGGAGCAAGTGATGTTCTCTCTTTTCCAAGTATCCTTCCAGCAGTACTAAATGCAGATTCTGAGGAAACTGTACTAACAGGAACGCTAAGGAAATCTCTAGCCATTTTAGACAAGATCGGATATACATTCGAATTCTTTTTCCACCATGCCAAGATGTCGAAGTTCTCATCTCCACTGATTTGTACTCTAGGATCCTCAAGGTACTTGTCTAGTTCTGATTGTTGTGATCCAGAATCAAGTCTTTCTGATGCAAACTGAGCAAAAGCTAACTCGACTCGCCTTTTACCCAAAATTGGACCTCTCAACAGAACAGAACCAGAACCACTAGCAGTCATATTTTGATCAAATGGAGTATTCAAATGCATATTGTCCCTTCTCATAACCTTCTCATATTCCTCATAAAATTTGTTAAAAGTTGATTTTAGAGCCCTCAACTTGTCTTCAACATTTTCATTGACAGTGTGAAAATAGAACCTAAGAAATGTCATTTTCAAGGTAGGTCAAACACAACAGCTAGTAGTACAACTACATTAGGCCGAGCCCAATATTTTTCAAACTTGACATACATTTCATTTAAAAGCTCATCTGAGTTCCATGATTCATCTAGCAATACATCTCTGATTGCTAAAACCATCTTCAAAAATAAATGTGCCGTTGGATGACTATGAGCAGAGAAGACTTTAGTTGCATCAGTGAATGCTTGAAGAAAATTATGAAGAGCTTCATCTTTACTCCACTCTTGCTCCGTTGGAGCAACATGTAACTGCTCATTAGCATATCTATTTAGAGCTACTTTATACTCAAGGGCCTCATGCAACATATCGTATGTCGCATTCCAACGATGTGGAACATCCATAGTCATCCCTGCTTTAGTTTTGAGGCCTAATTTCTCTATGATGGAGTTGAAAATCTGCATGCGAGATGGTGTAGATGTCACAACTTTAATGATATCGCGCACTCTTGATATGGCATGAGGGATGATATTGACACCTTGTTTAACCATGATATTAAGAATATGTGCTGCACACCGCACATGGAGATGTTCACCTTTGAGAAACATCTCACCACCTAAGGCATCACGAATGTCTCTAGCTGCCCTATCATTCACAGTCGCATTGTCTAGTGTGAGTGTAAACACTTTATCAGTTAGACCCCACTCCATCAAACAAGATGTGATGCCATATTGAACAGCATATGATGTGTGTGGAAATGAAATTTGCTTGAATGAAAGTATTTTCTTCCACATAATATATTCCCCATCTATAAAGTGTGTTGTAACACATATGTACCCTAGATTCTGATTAGAAGTCCACAAATCAGCTGTTAAACTAACATGGGAATCCAACCTTGCAATTACATCAAGCAATTGACGCCTCTCATCCCCATAGACTGAAAGTATATCATCTCGCACACCTTGTCTACCAACTGGTCTAAAAGATGGGTGACAATAGTTCATCAACTTTTTCCAATATGGATCATCAGCTTTTCTAAAAGCAATCTCGACACTAATAAAAAACTTGGCAATTAATGAGCGACAAACATCAGGATCAAAGATGACCTCCTCTCCCTCACCAGACTTCTGCTTCAAAGTTTTCAAGAATTTTGTCCTGTCCTCTAGTGGAATTTCTAAACAATGTTGTGCAATATGCCTATTTAGGTGACTTGTTCCCTTCCCAGATTCATTAGACAAATGCATCTTGCAATAATTGCATATTGCTTTAGTTTTGCCATCAACTAATTCAGTTTCAAAGAATTTCCAAACATAAGCTCTTTTTTTTAGAAGAGCGACTTGACTGGTCTGCTGTCTCACGACTATCAGCTACTCCCTCAGACACTGAAATAACCCTCTCCATAGAATATATTTCAAACTGAATATTTTATGTGAAGGCACCTATAAATGTAAATACCAAAACAATACTAAAAATCAAGGATATAAATATAAATAAAACAATAGTCATGTGAATACAGCCATCACAAACAATGATGTATAAAAACCAAGTGAACTAGCAAAGTAATGGTGAACTCGGGAGAATTGTTATTGACCAAACTACAGCAAATTAATCTTGTACTTTAGTTGCATCTCTTCTATGCTTAATAGAAATTCTTTATGTCCACATGTGGGATTATATTCTGAACACCAATCTTTAATATCATCTGCAGCAAAGAAAGATGTTGCATAACCCATCAGATCCTAAAGAACATAAATAACTTGACTGGAGGACAAAACTGATGTGCTAGCCAATAAGCAGAAGTGAGCAAATGAAATGCTCCCTAAGGATTCAGTCAATTACTACGCATGTGAAAGTTGAGAATAATCTAAAGTTATATAAGGTGAAACTCAACTAGAATTACCAAGTTAGATCAAAGCTAACAATAATTCAAAAGAAACCAACTTACAAATTATGGTTACAACTTACAACTGCTTCAAATTTACATGAAGACTCGGCAACCAATTTCGCTAAACCAGTATGGAACAAGGACAGGATTATAAAAATGTCGGCGACACAGATTAAACCAAACAAAAAGGAACAGTTTCCTCAGGACCAGTTACAGGGGAATCACCCAAACAGATAATTTCCCAAACAACTAAATGGAAGTCCTACATTGGTTACATTTCAAAAGAGTCACTAACGACAACCAAAAACTTTGTTACTGCATATACCTACATCTCCTTCATTTAACATTGATGCTAATGAAGCAGAGAAAGGATGCATATTTTATCCTATGTCTCGCAGAATATAGAGATGAATTGCAACTGTGCAGCTTTCAAGTGCACATTCAGATGCTTTAATGTTGAAATATTTGTAGAAAATGTTTATTTGAACAAGGGTCTCTTTCATGTCAAACTACTAGCATATATACAACATATGCTGCAAACATCCCTACTAGGAAACTGTTCCTTTTTGTTTGGTTTACTCAGGATCGGGACAACATGATCACTGTTCATCTGTCCTTAATCAACAACCAGTAGCATGAAGGTAGTGACCCAATGGTCTAACACTAGCCATAGACGACCACGTGAAGAACATGAAGTGTGATGCAAAGAGAGTGTGACTGCGTTCAAGTGAAGAACATGAAGGGCAGACCGCAGACATATCCAGCCGGTGCTGTTTCTTGTCTTCACGCCCGGACACCACATCCCACCATGTTCAGATCCAGGCCTGAGCACTCGCGACCAACAGAACATATCATCCTCAAATCATCATCAGGGAGGTACGCGGGGGGGGGGGGGGGGAGCTGGGAGCACGGGGCAGACCTGTAGTCGCGCGTCGGAAACTTCGGGTGCTCGCCTCACGTGAAGCCGCCGCACGCGCGAACCCCACTCGATCCGCGCTGGATCCAGGTAAACCTCTCTCGATCCGCACCGGATTCGCTGCCGGTCCTTGAGTTTCTCGCTGGCCAGGAGGTTGTCGGCGCGTTGCTCGGAGCTTATCGTCGCTTGGCCGCGCTGGGGGGGGGGGGGGGGGCGCTCGTTACCCGCGTCTGACGGCGGTGTGCGGTTGCGGGTGCCCGTGTGGCATAGTGCCTTGTGCTAACCCTAGCAGGAGAAAAATGGGTCACGATCCACGGGCTGAGCCCTTTTTTCTGAAATGGGCCGTATCTTGAATCCTATCCTATTTAATCATGATCCGATCCAATCCAATCCTTTTCCTTTAACAGCCCATATTGATCCTAACCGTTCATCCCATTAGATAGGAGGCCCATTCGAACCTCGGGCTCAGTCGGCCCATTTGCAGGCCTAGTACACTTGGTCCAAAGAGATTGCTTACTGTACTGATGGACCGATGTAACATGCCCTTCATCATTGGATGATCCGGTGAGTACTTGGATCTGAGGTCTTCTTCTTCTGCTGAACCAACTCGACCGATGTATTGTTTTCTGGAAACATCAGTTGATCCGGTGAGTTGATTTTGTTTGCTTCGAGTTGTTCTAAGTGATTCTTTGGGAATTTGCTTGATTGACCTCTTATACATTGGTTTGAAGTATTCTTTTGATGATTATCAAGCATTGAGTGCTGTCAATTTTGGTTGAATAATTTTGACATATGAGCTTTTACTTCTAATCTTCATAAACATTGATTGATCTCATAGAATGATTGTTTAGGGGTCTTCAATTATATCCAATGAGCAGTAGATGATATTCATATAGATTTCATTTGAGTGTGATGAGTGATATGGGAGACCTTGCATCCACAAATTCATTAGTAAAATCCAATGGTTGTCATTAATCACCGAAACCATACCTCATGGGGCCTAGATGCTTTCAATCTCCCCCTTTTTGGTGATTGATGACAACACAACAAGTAAAGCATAATAGTAATGAATTTGAGAATACGATACTCAAGAGGATATGTAAGAAGTACAAAAATTTAGCATACTTAAACTTGAAGGCTTAAAAAAACGATCAATAACTCAAAAGCTCAATCGATCAATAACTCAAGAGATAAGTGGCACACGAATACTCAATGAAATAGAAAAAGAGTAGCAAATCTCCAAATTACAAAAGAACTCCCAAAAAGAATAAGCTCCCCCTACAGCTAGGACTCCCCCTGAGGCTAAGCTATCCTCCCCCTGACTCCTCTCCCCCTTTGGCATCAAGACACGAAAAAGTAAGCCGAGTGCCTATGGACCTTGAGCGCTCGAGGCGATGACGAACTGGTCACCATCGGGGGTGCTGTCGTCAGAGCTACTGCCTGCTACTACCGAAGCTGGAGTAATGGTGACGGGAGCTGTAGGAGCCGCTATCGGTGCCTGCTGAGACTGAACTGCTGGCAATGGGGCACTGACAACGAACGTCGGCGTCTGATGCAAAAGCGTCGAAGCCGGCAAGGGAGAGTGGATAGGAGTGCCTGAAGCTAGCAGAGGTGACATGCTGATCGACGGAATCGGCGTAATCGGCACTGGTGCTGAAGCTGGAGCCAGGATAGGCGGGCCTGGAGCTAGGCCTAGAAGCTGCGACGGTAGGGCAATCCCGGTCTGCGTGTAGCGGTTGGTGATCAACCCAAGGATGCCCATCATCGCCTGCTACGTCTGCTGCTACTGGTCGAGAGAGCGCTGGTGCATCTGATCAATCAGCCCAGTCAGCCTCTCAGTGTCCTCTCGCCTCTCGCGGGTGATCTGTCGCTGCAGCTCCTGCTGCTGCTGCTGGAGCTCCAAGAGATATGCAGCCTGCTCAGCTCGGGCCTGCTCAGCTACAAGCCGGTCCAGGCGCTGCTGCTCAACCATCTGCTGAAGTGGGGAGGTAAGCTCAGATGGTTGAGAGACCTGTGCCTCTAACACGGGAGGTGGAGTAGGAGGTGGCACAGTCGAGCCTCCAGCCTCTGCATCATGTTGCCTGGGTGAGGGAGGAGGTGGGAAGTACTCCTCGACACTGTCGTTGGTGTCACTCTCGGACCAAATATGCTGTAGATCCTCACCCTGAGCCTCTGCCTGTGCTGGTCTCTACTCTTCCTTCTCCAGGTCTGACCAGTCTTCCTCTGAGAGACGGGCACAGACCTGACGCTCAACTGGACGGCCAAGGCGGTCGTCTCTAGGAGCTGGAGCACGGTAGTGGCCAAACCATGTGACGCTCTCGTCGGTGAGACTGTCACGCACGGCGGACCCCTCTGGAGCTACCATGTAGAGCAAGTAACTGATCCAGTGACCAAACACGAGTTGCCTCATCATCCCAACTCCATCAGTGATTACGTCCTCCATCTCACAAATGAGAATGTCCACAATGTCGAACTCCATCCCTTTCATAACATAGAACAGGAGAGTCTGCTACAAGCTGGTGAACCCCTCAAGATATTCGGACCTCGGCAAAAGTGTGCGACGCAAGGCAAGGTGCACAGTGCATGCAGTTGGAGTGAGTAGTGTCGGTACCCTCGACTAGTATGGAGAGAAACGCTGAGCGAACAGTGAGCGTATCTCCTCAAGTGGTGGTGCCACACCTCCAGTGAGTGACCTCCTCGCTGGGTCAGCCTGTCCATACACCCTCTCGTGCAGGCAAGTATCATGGAGATCCACTCCTAGCAGTTGTCCCAAAGTCTGCCTGGTCAAGTGATGATGCTGGCCCATGAACATGAAATCAATGGATCTGCGGCCCTCAGAGACGTAGAGTGTGGCGTAGAATAATTGGACCTAGTCTTCCACGTAGGCACTCCTCTCGTAAGACATCAACTCCACTAGCCCTCTATATCTCTCAAAGTTAGGGTGTATCTCTGTCTCGGCTGCCAGTGCAAGCTGATCCCAATCCAGGAAATTTTGCTGGAAGAGCTTATGGCCCCGACGCCCGTAGGTCTCGTACAGTGAAGCCTATGTCAGGGTCCAAAAGCAGCTATCCACAAGTTCCTCTCTGGGCTGCGGGAACCACTCCTCAAGTAAAATGCTCCACCTGAGCTTCCTGAGTTGCTTGGTCTTCAACTTCCTGTAGTCTGTCAGCCGGACACCCTCACCAACACGGACGCTGGTGTCCATCTCATAGACGGCTCTCAGGGCCGCCCGGTCCTCTAGAAGGTCAGCTGCTGACGATCTCGATCTCGGGGCTGCAGCTGGATGAACTCCACGGGTCCTGGCTAAGCGCCGGTGAACAAGCGGCATTTCAAGCTCCTCTTCTTACTCTGACTCCTCTGGCACGGGAGGCTGCCTCTGTCGGGCCTCGCGGATCCTCAACGATCCTCCTCGGCCACGCTCTCGCTCCTCAGCGGCGCGAGCGGCCATTAAAGCTTTCTTCGCCTCCTTCGACAACTTTTGCTTTTTGGCGGCCAGCTCCTCAATAGCCTTGCCTTTTTCCCTTCTTGTCACGGACCATGACAACGACAGAGGTGAGCACGTGGGACAACGAGCTCAGGGCGCACGAGACGATGACGCAAAGGTCGTCGCGGCCGAGGAACCCTAACGGCAAAGCACGTCGACCGAAAGGAGGGCACCACGGCGGCGCAGAGGGCGGCAGTGCGGCGTGCGGCGGCGGCTGTGCTTGGGGTGCAATGGCGGCGACGCTTAGCGGTGGTGGCGATGAAGGGGCGTAGGGTGGCGGCTCTAAGTGGCGGTGGCGGCAGCTCCGAGGGCGGCGACGGCTGGAGGGCAGCGGCGGCCGGAGGGCAGAGCAGCGCGAAGGGCAGAGTGGCGGCGACAGAGCGGCGGCGATGGAGCAGCGGGTCGGGGACAGAGAAGGTGAAAAGGTGAGGGGGCGCGCTAAATAGGTGGGGCCCGAACCCTAGCTCAAATTTTAACACCGGATGAACCGACGTTAGATGATAGGAGCATCGGTCGAATGGTACAGTAAGGGTATTCCAAAAGTGCCATTGACACCGGATGATCCGACGATGAATGGATAAGCATCGGCTGAATGTGGCACAACTCCAGAATTGTGAACATCGAATGCACCGATGTTTCTCAGAATGAACTCATCGGTTGATTTGACTTTCTGACTGAACTGACCCTTGGCGTTTGAACACAAACTGATCCGATGAGCTTCTGGCCTATGCATCGGATAACCCGATGACTACAAAACAGCAACATCCCATATATGTCCTTTGACTTAAACACACAACGAGAAACACAAGTCTTAGGACCTTTTGGGCAACCCCTTACCCCTCAAAAATACTAATTGCCAATAACTTGGCTAAGCCCTAAAGCCAATAGAACACCGAAGAAAAAGGAAAGAAATTATCCAAATAAAATGTAAGGCCTATGCTTTGTGAGCTAGAGGATGAAGACTTCTATCTCTTTAAAGCATGTTCCTTTAGGCATTAACGCACCTAACATTTTGTTCTTTCCACATCATATGAGTTGAGATATTGCATTTCAAACAAGTCTCTTTCTCATGAAGTGGTTTCCCCTTTGTGACAATCTACCGTATGCAATGCCAAACAATTTATAAAGCAAGAAATTAAACGTGAGTGCAAGTCTATATGGTAGGCATCATGCAAGACATAAATTAAATCTATGTTGCCAAATTTGAACCTTTCAAAGGCTTCTTCAGGGAGAGCCACTCTCCAAGTCTTGGGGAAACCCAAAAGAACCTCCATCCCAAGCTAACCCTTGCTCACCCCTATCCTTTGAAAGTTAGACAAGACCTATATGAGATGCATTCTTATATGATCATGGCAACTTACATGACGTTCGATGCATCTAGCACATTTAATTCACTTCTTAGTGTAGAAAAAGTTTTCTCATCAAGTGGCTTAGTGAAGATATTCGTCAATTGTTCTTCGGACCTAACACCTCGTGAGGAGATGTCTCCCTTAGCTTCATGGTCCCACAAGAAATGATGGCGAATATCAATGTGCTTAGTGCGGGGGTGTTGAACGGGGTTTTTAGCAATTTTAACCGCACTTTCATTGTCACAAAGGAGAGGCACACAACCAAGTTTAATACCAAAGTCCAAAAGGGTTTGCTTCATATACAAAATTTGGACACAACATGCACCAGCCGCTATGTATTCCACTTTCGCTGTGGACAAAGCAACAGAATTTTGCTTCTTGCTAGACCAAGATACTAGGGAACACCCAAGCAAGTGGCACGCACCGGAGGTACTCTTGCGATCCACATGGCATCCGGCAAAGTCCAAATCCGAGTAACCCAATAGATGGAATTTTGCACCTTTAGGGTACCACAGGCGTACACTAGGGGTATGCTTGAGATACCGAAGTATCCTAAAGACCGCCTTCCGATGCGATTCTTTAGGTGCCGCTTGAAAGCGAGCACACAAGCATACAATGAACATGATATCGGGCCTAGATGCAGTAAGATAAAGCAATGAGCCAATCATAGAACGGTAATAAGATTGGTCAATGGGTTTACCATCCTTATCCGCATCAAGATGACAATTTGTTGCCACTGGAGTGCTTCTTGAGATACAATCTCCCATCTCAAATTTCTTCAAGAGGTCCTTGGTATACTTTTCTTGATAGATGCAGGTCCCCTCTCGAAGTTGCCTGGTTTGAAATCCAAGGAAGAAGTTGAGCTCTCCAATCATCGACATCTCGAATTCCCTAGACATCATTTTGCCAAACTCATGGCTAAGAGCTTCGTTAGTTGAACAAAAAATAATATCATCTACATAAATTTGACAAATAAATAATTATCCGTCGATGTCTTTGGTGAAGAGTGTATTGTCCACCCTCCTGATCTTGAATCCTTGCATGATCAAGAAATCTCGTAGTCGTTCATACCACACCCTAGGTGCTTGCTTGAGCCCGTAGAGCACCTTGTGCAACCTAAACACATGATTAGGATTCCTCGGATCTTCAAACCCGGGAGGTTGTTCAACATAGACAAGCTCGTTAATATAACCATTAAAAAGGCACTTTTCACATCCATTTGATAAAGCTTTATGTTATGATGTGATGCAAAGGCAAGAAGTATGCGGATTGCTTATAGTCGGGCGACCGGAGCAAATGTCTCCCCAAAGTCTAGTCCTTCAACTTGCAAGAAACCCTTGGCCACAAGTCTTGCCTTGTTGCGGACCACAACGCCGTTCTCATCTTGTTTGTTGCGGTACACCCACTTCGTTCCGATGACGTTCTTGTCCTTGGGTCGCTCCTCCAACACCCAAACTTCGTTGCGGATGAAGTTGTTGAGTTCTTCTTGCGTGGCCATCACCCAATTTGGATCTTGGAGTGCTTCCTCAATGTGAGTGGTTTCTACACATGAAACAAACGAGTAGTGCTCACAAAACATAGCGAAATGGCGAGAACGTGTACTTACTCCCCTTGATGGACTTCCGATGATTTGGTCAATCGGATGCGCCTTGGAGATATGTCCATGCCTCATGAGTGGTTGTGAAGAACTTGGCGGTGATGATGCATATTGCTCATCTTGTGGTTGGACTTGATCATGGACTTCTTCTTCTTCTTGATGTAGTGTGGCTTGTGAATCTTGAGTCGGCAATGGATCATCATTTTCTTCTTCGTCAACTTGAGGTGCCATAGATGTGTTCATGTTGGAACTTGAAGCTCCCCCTTGATCATGGCTCTCCTCAACTTTAGGCTTGATGTCTCCAATGGTCATGTTCTTCATAGCTTCTCGTAGAGGCTCATCATCTATTTCATCATGATCAAAACTCTCCTCTTGGGAGCCATTAGTTTCATCAAACTCAACATCACAACTTTCCTCAACTAAACCAGAGGTTTGGTTGAATACTCAATATGCTTTTGAGTTTGATGCATAACCAAGAAATATACCAACATCACATCTTCTTTCAAACTTACCGAGCCTTTTCTTGCGATAGATGTAGCACTTGCACCCGAAGACTCGGAAATAGGAGATGTTGGGCTTTCTCCCAATGAGAAGTTCATATGGGGTCTTTTGAAGTAGTCGATGTAGGTAGACCCTATTTGCGGCATGGCACACCGTGTTGATTGCTTCGGCCCAAAACTTCTCGGACGTGCCATAGTCATCAAGCATTGCTCGTGCAAGAGTGATGAGATTCTTGTTCTTCCTTTCAACGACACCATTTTGTTGAGGAGTGTATGTGGCCGAAAACTCATGCTTCACGCCTTCACGGTCACACCACTCCCCAATGTTGTAGTTCTTGAATTCGGTGCCGTTGTCACTCCGGACCTTGATGATGGGAAGTTGAAATTCCCTTTGAGCATGGTTAGAGAAGGTCTTGAACACTTCCAGAGTTTCACTCTTGTCACCTAGAAACAAAGTCCAAGCATAGCGAGAGTAGTCATCAACTATAACAAGACAATAGAGATTACCGCCAAGACTTTGATATGTGGACGGTCCGAAGAGGTCCATGGGGAGTAACTCAAGTGGCTTGGAGGTTGACACCATTGTCTTCATTGGGTGGTGTGAAGCAACTTGCTTCCCGGCTTGACAAACGCTACAAAGCTTGTTCTTCTCAAATGTGACATCCTTCACGCCGGTCACCATCCCAAGCTTGAATGACTTCTTGAGCTTGCTCATTCCAATGTGCGCTATGCGTCGATGCCATAGCCAACCCAAACTTGTCTTTGTGAAAAGACAAGTGGTCAAGCTAGCATCCTTGTTGGTGAAGTCTACTAGGTAGAGATGTCCATGCCGAAATCCTTTAAAGATTAGTTCTTGGCTTGTTTCACTAGTCATAACAACATCATTTTTGCTAAAGGTGCACGTTAGTCCAAGATCACATAGTTGTGCAATAGAAAGCAAATTGAAACTAAGTGAATTAACATACAATAAATTGGAAATAGATAAATCATTTGAAATTGCAATCTTACCTAAACCAATTACCTTCCCCTTAGAGTTATCACCAAAGGTGACTTGTTCATGATTGTCGGGGTTTTCTATGGTGGTGAACATACCATCGTTGCCGGTCATATGTTGAGTGCACCCTCTATCGAGTACCCAATGTTTTCCTCTGGCTATGTAGTTCACCTACACACATGAATTCAATTTTTGACTTTAGGCACCCAAGCCAACTTAGGTCCTTGTATGTGTGATACAAGTGTTTTTGGGACCCAAAGTTGCTTGGGGAGCTTCCCCTTCATGCCCTTTATGTCCTTGCCAATGAACCTTGCCTTCACCTTGTCATCTACTTTACTCAAGAGATAATAATGATCATTTAAAGTAGACTTGTAGTTAGTAGGCAATTTTGGAGAAGGCCGGCTAGGAAGAGGACACTCCCTTGTATGGTGACCGGTGACCTCACAATGTTGGCAATAGGAACCAACTTCCTTGATGAAGCTTGTTCTAAGCTTCGGTGAGGGCACCTTTCCTTTGTTAGGCACCGGGAAGGATCCAAGTCCTCTCTTGTTGAAGGCCTTTGCTTGTTGGAAGAGGATTTCCTTGTGCTTAACTTCTCCTTTATAGTCTTGCCAAACTAGAGCGGAGACTTTCAATTTCTTCCAACAAGTCCTTCTCCCTAGCATTCTCTTTCAAAGGCAAAGACTTATGTAAAACATTAGTGACATGAGAATTAATAGATACCTTATCATTAAGAGTTTGTTTCTTTATATTTTTCAATTCTTGATCAAGAGCTTCATAAGAAAGGTTAAGTACTTGATGCTCTTGGATTAACTCATTGTGCTTTCCCAAGAGTGCTTGGTGGGCTAAGTCAAGCTCATGATGATCTAGCTTGATTTGAGCCTTATCCTCCTCAATTTGCTTGACATGAGATTTGAGCGTGTCATGCTCCTTATGTATGCTTTCATACTTGTCAAGCAAATCAAGGTTAGCACTCTCAAGCTTAGCACAAGTTTCTTCAAGGGCCTTGACCTTACTCTTTTCCCTCTTAATGATAGTGTGGTATCATTTATTAATGAAGTTAAATCATCAGGGGAAAGCTCATCATCGCTAGAGTCATCACATACCTTGGTGTTACCTTTAGCCATGAGGCACATGGGAGGTGGATGTAGAGGTGAGTCATCATTGTTGGCAATGGCAAGGCCGGCCAAACTTTCTTCTTCCGCTTCACTCTCTTCATCACTTGATTCTTCGTCGGTGATCCATTCATATGCCTCACACATGAATACCTTTTGTGGACCTTTCCTCTTATTTGGGAAGAGTTTTGCCTTCTTTCCCTTGTCATGTTTCTTCTTCCCAAAGGATCTTGGTTTGGGCTTGACCTCTTCTTCATCATCTTCACTATCTTCAAGCTTGCGATGCTTGCCCTTGTGGTTCTCTCTTCTTTTGTCCGGTTTTGGACAATCATAGGAGATGTGGCCTTGATCACCACAATTGTTACTTGAAAAAGGGTTTACCATGGGCAAGGTTGATAAAACTCTTTTTGTGCTTAAGCATGGCAATGACTCATTATTCGTTCAACTGTATGTGGATGATATTATCTTTGGTTGTGCTTCTCATGATCTTGTGTCCAAGTTTTCAGCAATGATGAGTTCTGAATTTGAAATGAGTATGATGGGTGAACTCACTTACATTTTGGGGCTGCAAATCAAGAAAACAAAGGAGGGTACCTTTGTGCATCAAACGAAGTATACAAAAGATCTCCTAAGGCGCTTCAACATGGACAAAAGCAAGCCTCTTCAGACACCAATGCGAACAGCAACAACACTTGGACTTGATGAAGATGGTGAACCCGTGGATCAAAAAGAATATAGAAGCATGATCGGATCACTTTTGTACCTCATGGCATCAAGACCAGATATACAATTCAGCGTATGTCTTTGTGCACGGTTTCAAGCTTTCCCACGTGCTTCACATCGTCAAGCCGTCAAAAGGATTTTCAGGTACTTACATGGAACTCAAGAATTTGGAATTTTTCTTCCTTCTTCCTCAACCGTTACTTTGAAAGCTTTTTCGGATGCTGATTTTGGGGGTTGTAGGATTGATAGGAAAAGTACTTCCGGTGCTTGTCATTTTCTTGGTAATTCTCTTGTTGCTTGGTCCTCTAGAAAACAAAATTCAGTTGCACAATCCATAGCTGAATCTGAATATGTAGCTACTGCTAGTGCTTGCTCACAAATTCTATGGATTGTTCAAACACTTAAGGACTATGGGGTTGATCTAGATAGTGCTCCACTGTTCTGTGATAACACTAGTGCCATTTGCATTGCTAAAAACCCCGCGCAACATTCTAGAACTAAGCACATTGACATTAGGTATCACTTTCTCTGAGATAATGTTGAAAAAGGAAACATTGTGCTTCACCACGTAGATACCAAACAACAATTGGCTGACATTTTTACAAAACCTTTGGATTTCACTCGTTTTTGTTACATTCGTAGTGAAATAGGGGTTATGCATCCTCATGGCTTAAATTGAGGGGGAGTTTTTGAAACTTGGGAAGTCTATGTGTGAATCTGAAATTAAAATAATATGAGCATAGTATTTCATACATATATGACTTTGTGATTCCTTTTACATGCTGAAAGTTCTTACTACATTACTCGTGTTATACATTTTGTAGTTTTTGCCATGTCTAGTAATTGGAATAATTACTTACACTAAAACTGGTCATGGTCGAACTTTCTTGCTGTTTTGAACTTGTTACATGTTCACATGTGCTTTTAATCATTAAGAATTAATCAAGTAATCAACTCACATGTTGAGTTTTTATGAACAAATATAAATTGAGAAAAGATCAAGAGAATATGCATGCATCGCACTTCTTTTTTTTTTTGAGATGGCTTGCACTTAGATATGAATTTGGAAGAAGTTGTGTATAACTAAAACCATGTCCTTAAGCTTCTGATTGTCAAATGACATAGGCTTGGCTTGGTTGGTTAGAATAAGGCGGATGTGCATATAATCTCTTGCAAATATCATGTGATCTAAATTTATGCCTTGAAAAATAATAAAATGCAGCAACTAGTGTCATTCTTTCAGGTTTTGAAATAGTTAAGTTTGTGAGATCATGACTTTCTTAAATTGAAAATTACATTTGATTTCTAGCATGGCTTACACTACTTTATGTATCTCATTGATGTGATAATGTAAGGTACTTGATAGTATGACTTGGATGAGCTTTGTTTATATGTATATGTTATAATATGCTCATAACAACTAAAGGGGGAGAGATAATTTGATTATATACTCATGACTTGCTGAATACATTGTCAAAGGGGGAGAGATAAGCATGAAGAGAAAGAGAATTTGTGCATAAGGAGAGATAATAAAGGGGGAGAGATAATATGGGATAATTTTTGGATTTCTTCTCATTTTACTTTTGATTTACAAAGGGGGAGAAATTGCCTTCAAAACTTTTATGTGAATAAGCCAATGTTCGGATTTTAAATGGTGTTGCTAATGCATTCATCAAGGGGGAGATTGTAAGATCTATGTGTGCTGAATACATTGGCTTGTAGTGAATACACTTGCTTTGACGATAAAAGTTTTGAATATCACCAAAACAACTTTTTTATTAAGGTCCTACTAGTTTTGTAAGCTCCGGCGGGAGCTTGGTTGTGCTAGTTTTGTTTAGCTCCGGTGAGTTTTGGTAAGCTCCGGTGAGTGCTTGATTTTACTAGCTCTAGTAAGCTCCGGCTCAAGGTTCGGTTTGCTCTGGCAAGGTCCGGAACTTGACCGCAATACTTCTGTTTATCATTTGCAATGTTTCATACTTGCTTTACATCTCTAGAAAGATTGCTTAGTATTCATTTGCTAAGTCTTTGGTGCGTTTTTGGTTGATATGGATGATACAGTGTTACTGTGGTTTTGCAACATGCTTATGTGAGGTTCTCACGTAAGGTGTTGTGTTTGGAACTAACTTGAGTCAAGTCGTGGACTTGAGCTCGTATGGATTAGTTGTTTATTCATGTGCAGGTGTTGCTTGAGTTCAAGACATGGCTGGTGATGGGATCCATTGGACTAGTCTCAGGGAGGAGATGAGGTTCCAACAACCAATTTCAGGAGGAATTGTGGTTGAGCTGATCAGGAGGTTGCGCAACATGATTGAATCAAGAACAATGCATGTGAAGGTATCGTGGACGTCATTGGAAGATGTTTGCGCGAGTGCAAGGAGTGCATGGACGTGGCTACATGGTTCCGAGACGTGATGAAGAGATGTGGACGTAAAGAGTTGGTCGGCAAGGTCCAACCGACTAGGTTATGGACTCAGGCTACGGCTGAGTCGGGTTTGACTCAAATATGGAAAGATTTGAGTTGGTTATGATAGGATTTCGTGTGGGTCACGAATTTGAGTTGTTTAGGAATGTGGGATACGTTCCTAAGGTGTTTGGAAGTCTTAAAATTGCTTCTATCTGCGTATAGAAGAATCCTAAGCAGTTATGGAAAGTTACGATTCGTGAACAGAGTAGGATTAGGTTCCTGATTTGAGTTGAGTTGGCTTTCGAGCTGGTTATATAAGCAAGGAAGCCCAGAACTCGTGGTGCACGACTTTGGGGCTGTTCCTATTGTGTTCTATTGAATAAAATTCGTAGTTTTAAGGAACTTTTGTGCCTTGTTCGTCCGACTTGTTCCAGACAAGTTTTACTCATCGAGTTTTTGAACAGCACTACCTTTCGTCGGTGGTTTTATCATAACTCGAGTTTTACAGATCCAATTGACGTGATTCTTGTTGGGTTGTCTTCACAACTTGATTATCTATCATCCTTCAAAATTTCACGGTCATTGGATTTGTGGTTTCTGATCTACATGAGTTTCTTTGCAGCGTTTCAGAACTGTTTTTCTCGGGTAGGACAGATTGACCTTTGTTTGATCTTTCGATCATAACTTGAGTTTTTCTCGACGGATTTGAGTGATTCTTGTTGTGTTATCTTCGTGACTTGATTCTCTCTGATATCTATCACTTTTGTCATGGTGAAACAAATTTAGATTAGTCTCACACACGATTTCTTTAACAGATCATTTTTTTGCCGAAGGGGTTGGGGTTTAATTGTTTCGGCTGCGTAAGATTTTTAAATCTACCATTCACACCCCCCCTCTGGTAGCTTTTCATGTGCTCTTCGATCCTACAGCCGTCGAACTCATATCTCGCGGTCGTTTCTTCTCTCTCCTAGTCCAGATTCTTGGACCTTGAGGTCCCAAAAAGCTTTTGGAGTAGTTCCCGAGTTGTTTCAGCTTGAGTTGAGTGAGTTCAAGAAGGCCCGAGCTCTCACCGCCACCGCCGCCGTCGCACAGGTTGTTCCGGTCCGTTTCAGCCGATGCCGACCTCATCGACGTGCTCAGGGCCCCCGAAAACCTCCAGGCGGCGAGTCTTGGTGAGTTTGGCGCAGCAGTTTGGCCGGCGGCGAGATCGCCGGCGAGCTACTGTCGCGGGCGCCGCCGCGTGCGAGCGCTAGCCCGAGGTTGAAGAAAGCCATGGAGCCCACATGTCAGTAACTGTGGGACCCGGTTGTGGCCGAGGATCTAGTGCGGCTGCATCGGTTAACTCCGTAGCCCTCGGTGCGGCCCTGCTGCGATTGGTGTGTTTTAAACCGGCTCGGCTGAATTATTTTAAGTGTTTCCCTTTTGAAAATAATTCCAGGAATTAACCAAACTTGGAAAATCTATAACTTCAAGTAGAATTGGCCAAAAATTTCCAAATAAATTTTGTTAGAACCAGCATGAAGAATACTTTCCAGTGGTGCACTTGGACTTGTATGAAAATCCATAGAAAGTTTTCCATAATTTAGATAAAAAAATTCTTATAGAATTCATTCCTACAGTTCTGTTAATTGGAAAATTCCCAATTTTGGTCAAAACACAATTATTAATACACTTGATCTCCGGTAAAAAATTCAAGTTCATTGGACTTCAATTACTGGGTTGATCAGTATTCCAAATATCTATGTAGTTATAAAATTAGAAAAATACAAAATTCAATTTCAGAAATTTCCCCAAACTTGTAAATTCAGTTTCTCCCTGTAGGAAGCTTAGAAAATAGTGAAATGTTTTTCCTAGAACTTGTGGGACCCCCTCTGCATGATACAACCACTGGTAGCCATGATAGATCTCCAAAATTTCAACCAAAAATTTAGTGAAGGTTATTGCTTACCATAATTTTTAAGAACAACAAACTTCCTCGATCAACTCCTGTTCTTTGCTAGAGTCTTCTCCAATTAAGATCATTATCTTATTTTGATCATATGATATTAAGTTATAACCTTAAGCATATTAATTATTTTCAAAATCATTCATATATAGTATATGCATATCGTGTAGTAGCTGAAATCGAGGAGCAGCCGAAAGCTTTGGAAGTCCAGCTGCCAGAAACTAACGTAGACTCAGACTCGCATTCAGGAAAGCCCCAGTTTGCATTTATGTTCCTTACAGTGTATTTGCAGTTTTCATTTCACCTTACATCTTCAGATGATTGTGCATTACGTTTAAGGTGTTTGACATCCACTTGCATGGTCCACAAATCCCATAAAGTCTTGGGTAGGTCTACGGCCCGTTGAGTAGAAACTGCTATGCTTATGCTCATAAGAATTCAGTAGAAGTCGAGTAGTTGGAATCTACTCGCGAGATAGAAATTTTATCACACAGGGGGAATTGGAATCAAGAAATGGTTTATGGATATGAAATTGAGGCCGAGCAGTGGGTAGGATGCAGCGAGATGAGGTCTCACGTGCGTAGCCATGCTTGTGTCGATTGAGGACCGTTTCGTGTGCGGCCTAGCTGGACAAGCTTGAAATGTATCGACGACATACTGGAGAAATGGACTCCATTAAACTGACGTAGCTTGATACTAGTTTGTCGAGGCATTCCGTTCTGTTTTATAGACGTGGGTTGAGGGAAGCAAGGTGTAAATCAGCTGGTGGGCACGTCAGAGTATGCCCCACGCAGTGACCTCCTGCTCGTGATAGATCCACCGGTTCAACATTCGAGTGTCTAGTGAAAGGTGGCCATATACGACTAGTACTGAAGTTTTACGTAGGTACTGCTGTAAGTACTCGCTGACATTTTTGAAAGTGCGTATGTGTCATGTTGTTCCAGGTGAGCCCTGATTGCAATCACCTTCCCTCGTGGTAATAGAGTATCACTTGTTCACTGTGCCGTGATGTAGTAAATACTGAAGAAGTTAGGAGAATACGATGTATTAAATTACAATTGCTTTGCAACCTTGTATGTCTTAGAGATAGCACAATTAAAAGTTTACAGTTTCCCCATACTTTCTCTGTAATAGCATTATGTGCTTTGTGCATGTCATATCATCGGCAAAGCGTTTCTTGTTTGATTGTGGAGTCTATGATGTGTCGTGCCTGAAGAATGTCATGTGCTACTTAAAATAAGAATATAAGGATCCACTTGTAGGAGAGTCCTTTATGCTATTCCTTACCTATGCTTAGTATTCACCCCTGCATATGTCCAGTGAGACAGGTTAGTCTTGGTAAGCCTTAAGCTCACGTTTGTAGTTAACAAGTTTTTGTAGATTAGACGACTGATGACAGGTTCAATGACGAGGCTACACCCCCCAGGGTTTACAGACGAGTGGGAACCCTGCACGCCGTCGTAAGTTGTGTGTTGCTAGTGCGAAGTATCCAGGGCATGGATGACTTTGTTTTTGCCTAGCTAGTGCCGAGAGCGTAGCTATGATGTATAGTTCTCTTTCCTTTTGTTAGTATTGTAAAACTTCCGCTGTGTTTTTAAATAAAGACTTGGTATTGTAATTTGTTCTCGATCTTTTCTTGCATACTGTTGGGTGTCACATCGCATGACACCACCCAATGAGATCCTTGGAGGTCGGGATTTCAGTCCCCACAGACATGGTATCAGAGCATCATTGGGAACAATGTACTTGAAAAGAGCATATTTTCAAAAATTAGGATTTGAGTGAGGAATTAGTTATATGCCCTTATAAGGAGTATTATTAGTATAAGATATAAAGGTGGTAAACTAACTTATGTGTTATAAATTCTGTAAAGATGCTCCGACATCAGGTAAGAGGTAAGGTACGCCACCGTAAGCGGATCAATTGCTATAAGCTCACCATGCGAGAGGTAGCATGGAAATCTTTTCGTGGCTTGGCACGGAAATGTTAATAGGAGTCTCTGAAGCTTTCTATGTTTCTGAGAACCTATGACACGCGGTATCCCAGCGTGCTTCAAAGTTAGTAGGAGACCCCGTCGGGTGGTGTATAACCCGATAGTATGCATCTATAGAACTATTCATGTTCTATGGGAGCATGTGAAACACGTATGCCCTAGCGTGTATAAGCTGGTTCACGCGGGAGTCTTTGATGTACAGACGTAGTACAGCCATGTACCTCAAGAAATGACCTCGCTCGAGGGCGACTCACACCAGAGTCATATGCATTTACTTTCATATATATTATTGTGACTGCCTGTCGTGTTTCCCCGTGCCGCCCTTGATGTGTGAAGGTGTGAAAGGGGATTGTTTGTCTTCTGCAGCATTGACTACGGTAGCGACCCATGTAGAACACGTTTGCGAGTGAACGATACTAGGGCCACCTATAAACGTATCCGGAAATACCGGTTAGAATTTTGTTTGGTGAGGCACGTAGTACCGTCGGTATCAACTTTCATACTTGACCATCCCCAACTACAGAATGGATGCATTATATTTTGGAAAGTCTGACTATCAGGTGCTACTAGGTTTGGACTCCGCAAAATGAGTTTCGATTCGACATTGGGTTAGCACCAAAATTCTTGATTTCTGGCTAAAGTTTGCTCAACTTCACCAGGATGTAATCTTGCTTAGTTAGGATTGAACATAGGGGTATGATATATGGATGGAAAGTTCTCAAAGACCTCTAGAACTTTTCTGTTGACTATTAAGGTAGAAAATCTTGATACTCTGTTGAAATTTGGGGTATGCTTAAACTGCTCCAGATGACCCTACCATTGTACCAGTCTCTGTATTTTTGCAATAACTCACTGTAGAAAAATCTTCTGCCTTATTGTGATGCATATCTGAAGAGGGTATAAGTAGATGTACAGTTTTTTCATTCAAAGTTTTACCTTATTCGAATTCAAGGCAATTCAAAATTTGAGCTCAAAACAGTAAACTGCAGGGCTGCTGTTGAACTGTTGAACAACAGTCAGTTCATCTGTCAAGCTTAGATAGCTCTAGCTTTTGATCCAGAATAGTGACATGGTCATATATATGCATTTTTGGAACTCTTAGCAAGTACTCTATCAACCTTATGTTGCACTCATGGCCTGAATCTTGGTGTAGCTATGTTTAATTCACATGGTTACAAACTTGGTTCTGGCAAACCAGAACTCTAAACAGTTGGCACATAGTTTCGAATTAGCGCACTATACCTATACAACAAATGTTTCATGGCCAAAATCTTTTACTTCTGGAATGTTAACTTGATGTTATACAATGTTTATTTTTTCATTACCTCAATATATTGTCATGATATACCTGTACAAATTGTGGAAATCACCACATATACAGGGGAGGTTCTGTCAAAATTTCCAGAAAATTTGGGTCAACTTTAAACCTGTATAGCTTCTGATTCCTAGCTCACCTGAAGCTTTATGAGTACAATATGGAAATCTTGTGAAGTGAACTACAACTTTTGTATTCAACCCAACATCTGGTTCTCACGTTTCCTGTATGAAATTTTTGAATTTATACAGGACGGTCAGCTGGAAAAGACTGTGATTACAACTCCAGTTTTAAAATTTTCTTAAACTATTGGGAGTTGGAAACCTTCTCATTGTTCCAGTATCTTTTCCACAGATGGCTGATTCGATGATTTATTTACGAAACATATGGGTGTTCAAGAAGTGTGCTCTTCTGAAGGGTTTTCCAGATTCGTTGATAGCAATGCTTCAACGGTTCGGGTATCACGAAATACCGGACAATTGGAGCAAGGAGATCGATGACAAAGGTGTGACAAGATGCACCATTTATGTCGATGTACCTGCTGCTCCATTGGATATTGGATGGGCTCCTTTCGCCATCCAAGTGCAAGGGATTCAATTGGAAGACACATGGTGTTATGCCGCGAGTGTTGCCATAATGAGGTTTTGCAAACTTCATTATCGTGCTATGGTGGGCACTCCATTCGCGCTCTTTCCAGTCGATGGTAGAGCCGGTGAAGAGCGGGCAAGTCGGATGGGCTCCAAAAGAGTTAGACACGACGTCCTTATGCCCACTTAAGTTAAAATCCAAAAACACATCGTGGAAGAAAAGATCAACTCGGAGTCACGATCACCTGACCAATCCACAATAGGCCGGACTAGTTCAAAGTTAGTTAGAGAGAAATTGGATAAGTACACACCAAACTGGACAAGTCCGAACTTAGTCAGAGAGGAAAACGAACAAGTCTGCTAGATATCAGACAAGTCCGGACATGTCTAGGGACTTGGCGAAATTTTTCAAGGATGGGATGACCGAACTAGTCCGCAATGGACCGGACAAGTCCAAAAACGGTACAGAGAGAAAAACGGACTAGTCCGTAGCAAAAACAGACATGTCCGAGGGAGGTCAGAGAGAAATCGGACTAGTCCGCACAAAAAATGGACAAGTCCACACTTCTCAGACATTTTGAGTGCAGTTTTGCCCTAAATTCATTTTAAACTCATTCCTTCTTATGTGGATTAATGTTAACAAGTATATGAACTTATGCAATGCATGATGCATGAAAATGAAGGTGTTACAAACCTACCCCCCTTAAAATGAATCTCGCCCCCGAGATTCCACGCGGAAGAGAAGAGATAGGAAAATTCCTTCTTGAGATCATCTTCCAGCTCCCAAGTTGCCTTTAATTCTGTGTGATGCTTCCATTGAACTTTACACCATCTAATAGTCTTGTTTCTTGTGACCCTCTCCTTGGTTTCCAAGATATTGACCGATTGCTCGGCATACGTCAAATATGCCTATAGTTCCAATTCTTCCATTGGCACTTGTTCTTTAGGTACCCTTAAACACTTCTTGAGCTGCAAAACATGAAACACATCATGGACATCTGAATGATGAGTTGGCATCTCCAACTTATATGCTACTTCTCCTCTTTTGTCCAAAATCTTGAATGACCCAATGTATCGAGGTGCTAGCTTGCATCTGATATTAAACCTCTTATGACCTCTCATTGTGACACTTTGAGGTATACGAAGTCTCCCGCTAGGTTTCTCCGCCTATTATCTGTATAGCCTTTTTGTCTTGATTGACCAGCCCTCAAATTCTCGCGAACAATCTGAACTTGTTTCTCAGCTTCTTGCAGCATGTCAGGTCCAAACACTTGGTTCTCCCCTGTCTCACTCCAGAACAATGGTGTCCTACACTTCCTTCCATATAGTGCCTCATATGGTGACATCTTCAAACTTGCTTGGTAACTATTGTTATACGAGAATTCTGCATATGGCAAGCTTTTGTCCCAACTTTTCCCATGCTTCAAAGCACAAGCCCTTAACATATCCTCTAAAATCTGACTTGTCCTCTCGGTTTGTCCATTGATTTGCGGGTGATATGCTGAGATGAAGTTAAACCCTTTTCCAAATGCTTCATGTAGTTTCTCCCAGAACCTAGAGGTAAATTAAGAACCTCTATCCGATACTATCTTCTTTAGTACTCCATGTCGGCACACAATATGCTCCATATACAACTCTGCTAGCCTCGCGGTGGTATATGTGGTCTTGATAGGAATAAAGTGAGCTGACTTGGTCAAACGATCTACAATTACCCAAATTGAGTCATAACCAAACTGGGTACGCGGTAAACCAACTATAAAGTCCATCCCAATTTCTTCCCACTTCCATTCTAGAATCTTCAATGGCTGCAATAATCCGGTTGGCCTTTGATGTTCCGCCTTCACTCGTAGGCACACATCACACAACGCTACATATTCAGCTATATCCTTTTTCATGCTGGCCCACCAATAACATGTCTTCAAGTCCTTGTACATCTTTGTACAACCGGGATGAATTGAGTAAGGTGAGTCATGTGCCTCCTTTAATATTGTCTCCCGAATATGCTTCACATTAGGCACGACGATCCTTTTACCAAGCCATAAGGTACCATGGTCATCCTAATCAAACCTGAGTTCTCTCCCCTCTTGGGTTCTTTCCTTGATTTCTTGGATTTCCTCATCCTTTTTTTATGCTTCTCGAAGTTTTTGCTCCAAGGTTGGATTTAACTCCATTATCCGCATCCCATTCACAAATCCAAAAACTCCTTACATAACTCGGATAGCAATTCTCGAACCGTGAGCTGATGACTTACTCCTTTCCAACTCAAAGCATCGGCCACTACATTAGCCTTCCCTGGATGATAGTTGATTCCCACATCATAATCCTTGATGAGATCCAACCATCTTCTCTGCCTCAAATTCAGGTCCGTTTGCGTGAATATGTACTTGAGACTCTTGTGGTCCGTATAAATTTCACACCTTTGTCCAAGGATATAGTGTCTCCAAATCTTTAATGCGCGTACCACGGCTGCAAGTTCCAAATCATTCTGCTCATGTCTCTTCAATTGTCTCGATGCATAGGCCACCACTTGACCTTCTTGCATGAGCACAGATCCAAGTCCTTGTCTTGATGCATCACAATAAATATCAAAATTTTCGCTCAGATCCGGCAAAACCAAAACTGGGGCTGTGGTTAATCTTTTCTTTAGTTCCTCAAGGATGTCTTGACACGCTTGAGTCCATTGGAAGGCTTTCCCCTTCATGAGCAACTCTGTCATGGGCTTGGCTATCTTGGAAAAGTCCTTGATGAACCTACGGTAATATCCAGCCATTCCAAGAAAACTCCGGATCTCCTTTACATTATGTGGGGGTTCCCATTTCAATACATCCCTCACTTTTCCTGGGTCAACCGATACTCCTCCCCCGGAGATGATATGCCCCAAAAATAACACCTCTTTCAACAAAAACTGGCACTTGTTGAACTTGGCATACAATTGATGCTCCCTCAATTTCTGCAACGTAAGCCTCAAGTGTTCCTCATGATCCTTTTCATTCCCCGAGTAGATCATAATATCATCAATGAACACTACTAAAAACTTATCCAAGTACTCCATGAAGACCTTATTCATGAGGTACATAAAGCAGTTAGGTGCGTTTGTCAATCCAAAGGACATCACGGTGTACTCATAGGATCCATACTGTGTCCGAAAAGCTATCTTGGGTATGTCCGATGGTCTAATCTTCATTTGAAAGTATCCCGACCTCAAATCAATCTTGGACAAGACACAAGCACCCTTCATCTGGTCAAAAAAATCCTCTATGCGGGCCAAAGTATACTTGTTCTTGATTGTTACCTCGTTAAGAGCTCGGTAGTCTACACACATCCTTTAGGATCCATCATTCATGTCCACAAAGAGTACGGGTGCTCCCCAAGGTGAAGAACTTGGGTGAATAAAACCCTTCTCTAGTTGCTCTTCAGTCTGCTTCTTGAGCTCTGCTAACTCTTTAGGAGGCATCCTATATGGCCTCTTAGCTATAGGTGCAGTTCCAGGTATTAAATCAATAAAAATTCGATATCACGATCAGGTGGCACACCTAGTAACTCATCTGAAAACACATCCAAGAATTTACACACCATTGGAATCTCCTCAATTGTGGCACCGTCCATGTTATTCCGCTCCACTTGCTTTGGTGCATGTTGAGATGCTTCAAACTCGATTCTGACCCCTTCCTCATTCGTCAACTTCACCGTCTTTGTGGCACATTCAATGACTCCATTGTGCTTCCTCAACCAGCCCACACCGAGTATAATGTCCAATCCTTGAGAATCCAAAACAATGAGGTTGGCAAGGTAGTCTACCCCTCTTATTCTAAGGCTTACTTTTGGACATACTATATTTGTCCTCATCTCTCCTGCAGGAGACTTAACCAATAGAGTATTTTTCATATGAGAGATAGGCAAACAATACTTGGAAACATATTTTGATGCAATGAGTGAATGTGATGCTCCAGAATCAAATAACATAGTTGTCGGGTTGGAGTTTGCGAGCAACATACCAATCACCATGTCATCCGCTTGTTGAGATTCCTCTGTAGAGACATGGTTCACGTTGCCACGTACAAGATTTTGCTATCCACAGTTGCCTTGTGGCGCTCCTCCATTCGATCTTGGGTTCTGTCTTGGAGCATTGCTTCCTGGACCAAGGCCTGACTTAGGACATTGAATCACAAAGTGTTCTGCTTCTCCACATGTATGGCACTTCCTAACTGCACTAGAATTATTGGAACAAACTAGATTTTAATGCATAATTAAATGGTATAATTGTTTTCCCATCCCAATTAATTAAGAGAAGCAAAGGTAAAAAGCCCTTCCGGACTCTACCATGTATTTCAGGTGACAAGGCTGGTTAAACAAAACTAGTAAACTTCCTATCATAGGAATTCCCATCAAATTGACACAAGCATGCAATTTTGAAAATAAAACATTTATTGTAAAAATAGGATCAATATGTTCAAGGACACTTACCTTGCTCTTGGGCTTGGTTTGGGTCAAAGTCTTCAAATTCCTGGTGCTGGAGGTCCTCCGCAGCACTCTCTAGCGCAAAACCGTCTAAACTGCGCAACGAACATACAAGACAAGAATTACATTAATAAGTGCACACATATTACTCAATATGTCATGACATGCATGATTAATGCAAATGCGAAGCAAAACTAGTTAATGAGTTACTGTTCATGTTCACTGATCATTTAGAATGGTTATTAACAAGTTTTAATAGGTTCAAGTTGATTCAATTAAATTTTGAATTAATTTAACACAAAACAGGCAGCCAGATCGGACTAGTCCACTGTAGGTACGGACTAGTCCGCCCTACGCAGAACCAGCAAATTAGGGTTTTCTAGATCGATGTGAATTTGAAAAAAAAAGGGTTCAATTCACGTAAGAAAGAGGAAGTAGAAGGTATACCTGGTGTTTAGAACTCCAATGAATCAAGGGTTTTGGAGGTAATACTTGGATCTTGACGATCTAAGGTTGATGAAGAGTACTTGATGGTGAATTGTTGATGAAGAACGCAACATTGATGGAGACCTTGGCTTCTTGATCTTCTTTCATTTCCTCCTATTCTTCTTCTTGCTTTGGATCTCCTTCTCCCTCCTTGGCGGCGTCTATCCACAAGCTAGGGTTTGGGTGTGATTCAAATGTGGCAAAGAGATGTAAAGTTAAGAGGTGGGGTTGTTTATATAAAGGTGGAGGGCTAGGGTTTCAATGGAGGTCGGTTTTAGAGAGGGTAGAGGCCGGTGTGGGGTCCCACATGGGCTCCAAAAGAGTTTGACATGACGTCCTTAGGACCACTTAAGGTAAAACTCAAAAACACGGCGTGGAACAAAAGATCAACTCGGAGTCGCGATCACCGAACAAGTCTGCAATAGGCCAGACTAGTCCGAAGTTAGTCAGACTGAAATCGGATAAGTCCGGACCAAACCAGACAAGTTCAAACTTAGTCAGAGAGGAAAATGGACAAGTCCGCTAGATATCAGGCAAGTCCAGACAAGTCTAGGGACTTGGCGAAATTTTTCAAGGATGGGATGACCGGGCTAGTCCGCAATGGAGCGGACAAGTCCAAAAACAGTACAGAGAGAAAAACGGACTAGTCCATAGCATAAACGGACATGTCCAAGGGAGGTCAGAGAGAAATCGGATTAGTCCGCACTGAAAACGGACAAGTCCGCATTTCTCAGAACTTTTGAGAACAATTTTGCTCTAAATTCATTTTAAACTCATTCTTTCTTATGTGGATTAATGTTAAACATGTATATGAACTTATGCAATGCATGATGCATGAAAATGAGGGTGTTACAGATGTATTTTCTCCTGTTGTGAAGCATAGCTCTATTCGCAGTTTACTCAATTTTATTGCTATGCGTGATTATGAGTTGGAACAACTCAATGTTAAAATTGCATTCTTACATGGAGAATTAGATGAAGGAGTATGCATGATGCTAAACCAGTGAGTACTCCTTTAGCTTCACACTTCAGATTATCTTCAGCTTTATGTCTTGAGTCAGATTCTAATATTGAGTACTGGTCTAGAGTTCTTTATACTGGCGCAGTTGGATCTCTTATGTATTCTATGGTTTGCTCTCATCCTGATTTGTCATATGCATTAAGTATTGTCAGTAGATACATGACTAATCCTGATAGAGAGCACTGGAAGGCAATTCAATGAATTTTGAGATACGTGCGCGGTACTTCTAATGCTCGTTTGTAGTTTGGGAAATCTGGAGATTGACTTGTTGGTTATGTTGACTCAGATTATGCTGGTGATTTGGACAAACAGAGGTCTCTCATGGTTTTTTTTTTCACCATTGGTAGTTGCGCTATTAGTTAGAAAGCTTGTTTACAGTCTATTGCTGCTTTATCAACTATTGAAGCTGAATATATGGCTATTTTTGAAGCTTGTAAAGAAGATATTTGGCTTAGAGATTTATATGTTGAGTTTTGTGGAGATGATTGTTGCACTACTATATTTTGTGATAGTCAAAGTGCTATTCACCTTACTAAAGATCAAATGTTTCATGAGAGAACGAAGCATATTGATGTGAGGTATCACTTTATTTGAGATGTTATGGCTCATGGTGATATTAAAGTGTGCAAGATCAGTACTCATTATAATCCTACTGATATGATGACAAAGCCAGTTCCTACTAACAAGTTTGAGCTATGCTCAAGCTTGGTTGGTATTACAGTCTGAGTCCTAGTGACTTATTGGCGCGCGGTGTTATTTGTTATTGAAGGAAGTTATTGGTGATCCTTTCATTGGCTACAAGATGGAATTTGTCTCAAGCAGGAGTTTGTTGGAATATGATCCAAATTCAGATCTCGCTGGAGACACCTAAGGGATGTGAGAGGTGGAGTCTGCCCACGTTATGGATTGTATTTATTTTGAGGGATTTATTTCCTTTGTAAGCTACCTCTATAAATACATCTTGTAGGATGTTGAGAGAGAGCAAGAGAGCAGAGACCCTCATTGTAATCCCCACTGTAGACTCTCATCATATAGTGAAGATCGTCGGTCGGTGCCCGTGGTTTTTTCCCGCAAGGGTTTTCCACGCAAAAATATGTGTCTCGTGTTCGATCTTATTTAGGCATTATTTGCTAACATTTACTCCACCATGTGACAGCCCTAGCAGCCACCCCTCGCAGACCTCTATTGACGTTTCTTACATCACAGATAAAAATCCGGAAACGCATAGAAACTGTCGTATTTCATCCAAGAGTATCATATTTATCCCAAAGGAAGGCAATGGAGTAAAGTAGACACTATTCTTATGATCAAACTATAGGATACTAATCAATTATCAAGACAAGGGTAAGTTGATAATATAGGTAGTGTGACACACACATAAGCAATCTATTCTAAAGGCTAAAAGGGTCATAATGGAGATTAGACTAAGAGTTGGGGAGATGCTCATACAATGCTTCTAGTATACATATACATAGCCTATGTTAGATACTAATAAGTATGTCAATGGTGAATCCTTGTGCTAAGTTGTTCAACACATCAGGCACATGTTTACCCCTAGCAATACTACGGTGACCCTCGCAAATAGCCTGTGGCATAGCCAAACATGGAGGATTACAAAGAACAGATAAGGTTGTCACTACCTACTGCCTACCTCTTCAATTTATGGGTCTATGAGATATCCAATGCTACTTAACTATCCCATCACCATTCTAGCATATTAAGTAAATACCATAGGAGTCACAGCACAAGTTATCCTAAGGCAATGACTAAACTAAACGTCATTGAACCAATGTTGAAACATACCAGAAGTCATTCATATTAACATTGATGAGGACATCACAACAGCGGAGACGCACATTGAATTGCAAGGACCAATCACAAGAGCACGAGCACAGTTAATAAATTAGCAGGTGAACTCGCTCCTAACTTCCTTTGCATGTGAGTTTGGGAATAGATTGCCATGTGATGATTTAACTGTTATTAGAAACAATAGAGAAGATCAACAAGTGAAGTGAAAAGGCCCTGGGAACATGGAGAACCAGCTGGGATGTCCACAAGTTGTAGGATCGAAGAGCACGTATAAAGCTACCAAAGGGGGGTGAATGGTAGATTAAAACTTTTCAGCGGAAGCTAAGAAAACACCCCTCGGCAGAAAACCGATATGTTAAAGAAATTGTGTGTGTGACTAACCTAAACTTGTTCAACTGTGAAAAAACTAGTATAGATTGTAGAGAATCAAGTCACGAAGACGTCACAACAAGAATCACGAAAAATCCATCGAGAGAAACTCAAGTTACGATTGAAAGATCAAAAAAAGGTCAATATGTCCTACCCAAGAAAAACAGTTCTGGAACACTACAAAAAACTCATGTAGATCAGAAACCACAAATCCAATAACTGTGAAATTTTCACAGATGATAGAAAATCAAGTCGTGAAGACATCCTAAAAAGAATCATGTCAACCGCATCTGTAAAACTCGATTTATGATCAAACCACCAAAGCAAGGTTGTGCTATGCAGAAACTCGACGAGAAAGACTTGAATAAAACAAGTCGGACGAACAAGGCACAAAGCTCCTTTAGACTACGAATTTTATTGATAAAAACTTACAAGGAACAGCCCCAAAGTAGTCTACCCTGAGCTCTGGCCTCTGTTGCTTATATAACCAGCCCAAAGTCCAACCCAAAACTAACTAGGACTCTAATCCTACTCAATTCACGAATTAGAACTTTCCATAACTGCTCAAGACTCTTCTATATGCAGATAGAAGCAATCTTAAGACTTACAAACACCTTAGGAAGGTATCTCACATTCCTAAAACAACTCAAATACGTGACCCACACGAAATCCTATCATAACCAACTCAAAACTTTCCATATTTGAGTCAAAAACGACTCAGCCGCAGCCCGAGTCCATAACCTAGTCGGTTAGACCTTTCTGACCAATTTTTTTATGTCCACATCTCTTAATCATGCCTCGGAACCATGTAGCCACGTCCATGCACTCCTTGCACACGTGCAAACATCTTCCAACGACGTCCACGATACCTTCATATGCATTGTTCTTGATTCAAACATGTTGCGCGACCTCCCGATCAACTCAACCACAATTCCTCCTGAACTTGGTTGTTGAACCTCATCTTCTCCCTAAGACTAGTTCAATGGATCCCATCACCAGCCATGTCTTGAACACAAGCAACACCTGCACATGAATAAACAATCGATACTTTTGAGCACAAGTCCTCGACTTCACTCTCGTTAGTTCCGAAACCACAACACCTTACGTGAGCACCTCACATAAGTATGTTGCAAACCATTGCAAAAAGATATCAACCATAACCACCAAAACACACCAAAATCTTAGTAAAAGAAAACTAAGAAAACTTTCCATAGATGTAAAATAAGTTCGAAATATTTCAAAGTAAAAGTAGAACCATTGCAATCTAGCTCCAGACCTTGCCAAAACTAACCTGACCTTGAGCCGGAGCTTACGAAAGATAGCAGGACCTAGCACCGGAGCTTACCAAAGCTAGTCGGACCTAGCGCCGGAGCTAACCAAAGCTAGTCGGACCTAGCGCTAACTAAAGCTACTCGCACCTAGGAAAAGAAGTCAGACCTAGCATCGGACCTTGCAGCATCTACCCAAAACAAGTCGGACCTATCGTTAGACCTTGCAGGAGCTTGAACCTAAAGTCGGACCTTGCTAAAAATATGTTTTGGTTGTATTCAAAACTTTTATCGTCAAATCCAATGTATTCAGCACATATAGGTCTCACAATCTCCCCCTTGATGAATGCATTAGCAACACCACTTAAAATCCGAACATTGGCATAAAAAAGTTTTGAAAATAATTTCTCCCCCTTTTTGAAAATCAAATGAGATAGAAATAAATTTATCCCCCTTGCATACTTCTCCCCCTTTTACAATGTATTCCGCAAGGTACAAAAGATACATTTTAATTTGTTATGAGCATATTATAACATACACATATAAGTCAAAACTCATCCAAGTCATACTATCAAGTAACTTACACTATCACAAAAATGAGATACATAAAGTAGTGTAAGCCATGCTAGAGATCAAATGTAATTTTCAATTTAAGCAAGTCATGATCTAACAAACTTAACTATTTCAAAACCTGAAAGCATGACACTTGTTGTTGCATTTTATTATTTTTCAAAGCACAAATTTAGATTATATGATATTTGTAAGAGATTATATACGCATCTGCCTTATTCTAACCAACCAAGCCAAGCCTATGTAATTTGACAATCAGAAACTTAAGGACATGGTTTTAGTCATACACAACTTCTTCCAAGTTCATATTTAAGTGCAATGATAAGCCATTCCAAAAAAAGAAGTGTGATGCATGCATATTCTCTTGATCTTTTCTCATTTTTCATTTGAACATAAAAACTCAACATGTGAGTTGCTTACTTGATTAATTCTTTTAAAGCACTTGTGAGCATGCAACAGGTTCAAAACAGCAAGAAAGTTTGATCATGACCAGATTTAGTGTAAGTAATTATTCCAATTACTAGTCATGGCAAAAACTACAAAATGTATAACACGAGTAATGTAGTAAGAACTTTTAGCATGTAAAAGGAATTACAAAGTCATATATGTATGAAATATTATGATCATATTATTTTTAAATTCAGATCCCAAATTTGAAAGCTAACCTCAATTTAAGCTATGAGCATACATAAGCGTGTTTTGACCGAACCCTAGCCTTTGAATACTGCAGCTGCCGGTCATATTCGATGGGTTTTGCTTAGATCAATAATATCGCTGTTCTACGGTTTGTCAGACCCCAACTTCGCGATTTCAGATCGTGTCTTCGACATTTTTGCTTGTGTTCTCAGTTGAACTTGCAGGAATTAGCCTTCTTGGTGAGGTCAAGCGTGTGCAGCATGGTTGATAACCAACAGAGCAGTGGTGTAGTGATTGCAGAGGTATTCGAACTGCTCGAATGCCGCGGATCATCAATGTCGAGTTCTCCACTCCAATCGACTTACCTTTCAGAAGATCGGGCCTAAACAACTCATTAAACATGATCATATCATAGCTAATTAGACTATAGTGGGGGTTTATAGTGTTTACGATGATAGTATAATGACATTAGGACATGATCATAAAGACTATAGCTACCACATACATGGAATCCACAATCAAATAAGAAACTCTTCATCCAAGTATATGAATAAGAGAAGACTAAAGATAATATCTTTATTATGCATAAAGTCACAAATATAAGAAAAAGTAAATGAGCCATACCTTTTCCAATTTGGACTTGGGACTAGACACTCCTCTCTACAGCCTAACCTCTACTAAGGAACTAGGAGAACTAGTGTATACAATAGAATGATGCTCAAGTGATGTGTGTGTGAAGTGAGGGTAGGGGGTCCTATTTATAGGTGGAGAAGGGTCGGTTCCCGCCACCAAATGCGTGCGAATCAGTCATAATCATCTTCAGGAAGCCGGGAGGAGCCAACACGTGTCGATTGACTGAGTTTGGCGCTAGGACCTAGTCGACCAACTAGGGGTCGGCAGACCTGGTCAGGGCTCCGTTGGGGCTGTGTTTTCTCCAGGTCTCTGACAGGTGGGTCCCTCTTACTGATATAGGTGATACACCATTAGATGGCCTCAGATACTTCTGTTTATAGGCCATTTGATCCATGTGGTTCCTCATGTTGACGCTTGATTGGCTGGGATGATATTTTATAGGATCGATCCTCTCATTTCACTTCAATTCTTTATAAAATACCTGCATGCACCAATTTCCACTCAAATTTTCAGAGAATTTCAAATGGTGTTTGGATTTAAGTTCCTCAAATGATGCACTCAAAAACTCCTATGTGGGAAGTGGTATTTGTATCCTCACCAAGGCAATGCCTTTCTTGTCCTACATCTAAATAAGGCTTGTATGCGGAGCTTGGTAGGGATCAAGAGTAGGCACATATGCAACACATATATTGCTAAATCAAAAGAGTAAGCCTTAGGAGAAAACAAATCATACTTTTGATCAAGATTTGTGCAAGTGTGATGGAATATTTGTAGAGTGGAAATATGAAGATGACTCCTATGTATGCACTCTCTTTTTGTGAGGATGAAACATGGCTACTTATTCTCTCTTCTTTTCTTCCTTTTTTCACACGCTATTGTACATGAGCATGCATTTTCTTTTTCTTGTAGCCATGTCCTCTACTCTTCTTTTCAAATAATTTTGAGAGAGTATTATGCATGAAAATCATGGAGTATCTTTTTGGTAGTGGAATGGTATGATACAATTTTGCTAACTTCTATTGTAGAAGTTTAGCATGTGCCCGTGTAATCTTGATCTTAAAAGAATGAAAAGATTCTCACATAGGTCTATACTAGTTTGACCAAGCTCAATGTGAAGGAAAATAGCATATGCATAAGGTTTATATAATTCAAATCATCATATGTCTTTGGTAGGAATTTCTATCAAATGAGGAACTCCCATTTTAAATTTGCTCCGTGAAATCAAGTTTCACTTTCAACTAGGATATTAGCAGCTCTTATCACTATATCACAACAACCTAGAATTGGACTCAGCTTTTGCTACCCACAATTTCCAAGTTTCAGGCAAGAATATTCTTGGCTAGTAAACCCAATACTTGGAGAATACTAAGTTGTATGCAAGGCACTAGAGAAAATAAAACAGAGCAACTATTCATTATTTCAACTTATGCACAGTAAACAAATATTCTTACCGCACATCCTTTATTTTATTAATCCTAACCTATACTACATTATTATTATTTTTTTAATATTTTTTTAAGATGCAAATGTGGTGGAAAGAAATAAATAAAATAAAGGAATGCAAATGGGGTGTGATACAGGTTATCTCAAGTGGGGGTCCTCCCCCAAGCTTGTTCTTGGTCAAGGTCCGCGATAGGGGTTGAAACCCTAACGACGGATGTAGGACATGAGGTTGGCCTAACCTTGTTGCAGCATGGCTTTGGCATTGGAGGGTTGAGTTTCGATATTGGATTGGCTTCCATGGGTTCCATGAGTGTGACCGAGGAGTGTTGTCGATGTTGCTCGTCCGCACCTCAAGGTTTCCATAGGTTGGATGTACCTTGTTATTCCTCGGCTAAGGAAATGATAACCCTTGGCTACAAAGGAATGACATGCACTCAACATGCATTGAGTGTGTTGCGTCATTCTTTGGCTAAGGTGTATCATACCTTCTTGCCATATAGGAGTAGCTTGTACCTCTCATGCATTGGGTGTGATCCGTCATTCCTTGGCTAAGGTAATGATAACCTTTAGCCACAAAGTAGTGACTTGTACCGAACATATGTTGAGTACGATCCGTCATTCTTTGCTAAGGTACAACATACCTATGACCACAAAGGGATGACGTGCACTCAACATGGGTTGAGTGTGATCCATTGTTTCTTGGCTAAGGTATAAAATACCTTCAAGCCACATTGGAACAACTTGCACCCAATATACATCGGATGTGAACATGTCATTCATTGGTTAAGGTGCATCATACCTTTTAGCCACAAAGGAATAACTTACACCCAATGATGGTGGCAATTCACTTGAGCTTGAATAGTTCTTAGAATAGTTGAGAGCATAATGCTCTCACATATTCTTAGTACCCCATTGGTTGCTCATGGAGAGTTTCCATGTCAAATCTCCGGCCTCGTATAGTTATGGTTGACCTTCGGGCTTAATTTCATATAGGTAGCAACCATCCTAATTTACTCCTTGGCCAAGAGATGTTGAAATGGAATCCTCTTAGGGTTTCCAACCATCGGATCTTTAAATGCCTGCATAGTAATATTAGTCCTGCAAACTTCCTCTCTATGATAGAGAGGGATGGTTAGCTCCCGATACTTGTACAAATGAATTTTCGGGTTAGGTAACCGAATCTTCACGTATGAGGAAGAACAAGACCAAAGATGCACTGGGTCCGATTTCAAGTGTATTCATGAACAATGTATTATTCATTGATAAGAGTGACACTTTAGGAATAAATCAATTTGAACATTTTCTAAAGCTCCCACTCATAGCATGCAAGTGATATAAATACACTATATGCATCCCTTCATCTTGTAAAGTTTACATCGGTATCCTGCAGACCGGGTACCCCCGCATACAAGGAAGACTAAATGTTGGGTGCCACCTCGGGAGAAGGGAGGTACCTAGAGGCTACCACGTGCTCTGCGACGTTGGACCTCGCCTCCCTGCCGAGGGTGGCTCCGGCACAGCCCCATGACCTGCAGCTCTAGACCCAACCTCCCCGTTGAGGATAGGTCTGGTGCTACCACACGTCCCGCAGCACCGGACCTAGCCTTCCCGCTAAGGAGAGGTCCAGTGCAGCTATGCGTCCCGAGGACTCCAGACCTAGCCTCCCCGCTAAGGAGAGGTCTGGTGCTACCACGCATCCCGCGGCTTCGGACCTAGCCTTCCCCCTGATGAGAGGTCCGGTGTTGCCACACGTCCTGAGGACTTCGGATCTAGCCTCCCCGCTAAGGATAGGTCCAGTGCTGGCACACGTCCCGCGGCTCTAGAAGGCAACGTGTACCCTCAAGATCTCATTAACGAGCCATCAACACAGCATTAATGTGTCATCAAGACACCTTAGTGCACCATCAAGACCTATCAAGACCCATTAACGTGTCATCAGGGCATGTTATTGCACCATAGAGATCCATTAACGTGTCATCAAGGCACGTTAATGTGCTTTCATGACTAATTAACCCAGGGCCACCTGTCCGGCCCCGGTCATAAAGTAAGCTCATGGCCCTTGGCATATAAAAGGATCAGGCAGCCACCGATTTAGGGACCTCTCTCTGATAGCTTGCTCATACGTAAACAAGCTGAGCACACGCAATACAACACAAACACCATGTGGATGTAGGGTATTACGCCTCTCGGCATCCCAAACCACATAAAATCATCCGTGTTCATCGTGCTCGTAGATCCAGATAATTCCCCCTCCTAAAAAAGAACCTCTGCGGCCTGCTCATTAGCAGGTTTAGGGGAAGTGTAGCAAAAACACTTCGACATATGGCGGTCAGGAAGGGGGCACTTTTTTGGATTGACAAGCCTCACCACGATGGTGAATCCTTAGTCCATCTTTGACTCCTCTTGACCCTCCCGCCATGAAGGGAGCAGGGGGGACGGCGCCACTTCCCACTCCATAGCAGGCTGACCCAGCGGACACACGCTCCATGTTCTGGTGGCTATTGCTATCACCGCGTGAATGGTTTATACCACCACCCCAATAGTGATGCTGCCAGTGGGAGGTCCAAAGTGTGCAGCCTGCTTAGTCCGGTTTTGCACCCTAAGCTGGTTCCCTGTGACCCTAAGCCTGTACATTTTGTGTCATGGCTACTTCCACCACCACACGACGACTACATGCCGCCACGGCAACAATGACATCACCAGGTAACCGTGACGTATCCAGTGTCCTTGGTTATTTTCTTCCTCGGAATTCCATGGCGCCGATCGGTCACTTCCATGAAAAGCTAATGCCAATAGAGGGTCCAGAGTGTGCTCTTTGCTTAGCCTGGTTCTGCACCCTAAGTATGCTCCCTCTACCTTTCTTGAGGTTGAATACTGGGGGTCCAGAGTGTGCTACCTGCTTAGCCTGGTCCTACACCCTAAGTATGCACACTCTACCTTTCCAATGTTGCAGCTGGGTACTGGGGGTCGAACGTCCCCCAAAAGGCCAATGTTCGTGGGAGGTCAAAAGTGTGCAACCCGCTTAGCCTGGTCTTGCACCCTAAGCCTGTGCCCTGTGAGCATAAGCCAACACACTCTTCCTCCCCAGCACTGCAATTTAGTAATGGAGACTGAAAGGCTTATGCTCAGCAATAGCTAAAATTTGGATATTATCATCATGTTCACATAATTATGCTTAAATATTATGCACATTGTTCCCTTTTTGCTCTGTTACATCTTTCTGTTTGCCCACAGTAGGAGTTGTGCTATCCTGCTGCAGAAGGACAACCTGAAATATCTGTGATGTGTTTATGTATTTCTGGTAGTTTTCTCATTTGGGATCTCGTGCCCGTTGAATGGCTTACTCGCCTGAAAACCAAAGCCAATGACAGGTCCGGTGTTGGCTATAGACTTAGCCTGGTCCAACATCCTAAGTACGCCACTCTACCTATTTTGGCATTGCGTCAAAGTAAGGCGGGTCTAGACAACACACGTTCCTGGGTGAGGTGGCAACTAGTACTCAAATACTATCGTACTGAATTACTCAGGTCCAGTAGCCCGACTAAGGACTGTAAGCCACAACAAAGCTGAGGGCAGGAAGATTGTAACCAACCAGCACTATTACTCTTTCTACTGTCACTCTTGTGCTGGTCCTAGTTAACCCTTCTTCGGGCACTGCCATCGGGTCTCAAGCTCCAACACCCGCCGTCGATGTTCTTAGCGTTGATGATGGTGGCCCCACCTACAGGATCATTGCCTCTCCTGAGGTGGGCTCGAGGGCCATTGTCGGTACCCTAAAGACTGGGTACCCCTGCATACAAGAAAGATAAGACGTTGGATCCCACCTCGGGAGAAGGGAGATACCTAGAGGCTACCACGTGCTCTGCGAGGTCGGACCTCGCCTCCCTGCTGAGGAGGGCTCCAGCACAACCACATGACCTGCAGCTCCGGACCCAGCCTCCCCACTAAGGATAGGTCCGGTGCTACCACGCGTCCCGCGACCCTGGACCTAGCCTTCCCGCTCAGGAGAGGTCCGGTGCTGCTATGCGTCCCGAGGACTCCGTACCTAGCCTCCCCGCTGAGGAGAGGTTCGGTGCTACCAGACGTCCTATGGCTCCGTACCTAGCCTTCTCGCTGAGGAGAGGTCCAATGCTGCCACGCGTGATAAGTAAAATTGGTCCCGATCTTCCGAAAGGTAATGATAAGTCGATTGATGAAGATCTCGACGTTGATGATCCGAGGCTCTCGAGTAGAACACGAACAACCTCTGCAATCACTACACCACCGCTCCGTTGGTTATCAACCATGCTTCACACGATTGACCTCGCCAAGAAGGCTAATCCCTGCAAGTGCATCCGAGAACACAAGCAAGAACAAGGTAGACACGATCTGAAATCGCGAAGTTGGGGTCTCACAAACCGAAGAACGGCGATATTATTGATCTAAGCAAAACCCAATTGTTCATAGCGGCTACTATAGAGTATATATAGGTGGGAGGACGTCCAAGGGGGTGTTGGGATCGTGACCTAACCCAAATATACAAAAATAATGGACTTAGACTTGATACATGGCCCAATGGCCCAATACGGTGGCGCAACACCCTGACAGATTCTGTACTTGATTTCGTTTCGACGATTCCCGTCGACTTCAAAGGAATTTTGACAAGGGACCGGCCCCATTAGAAAGGCTATCCTCTCCCCTTTCCGTGCATATGTAGAACGTCCAAAACGGAGTTCGTATGCGTCCTGGGCGTCCATTTTAGTGCATACTGCTCCTGGACTCCGAGTTGGATACGATTTGGAGTTTGGTTCGGTTTCCATCTTCTTTGAACGAATTCTCTGGTCTTCCACGTCCCTAATACTCCCTCCAAGTACTCCTTGAACCTCTCCATGGATCCTAATCACAAATAAATCATTAAGTAGCAATCTATGCTCAAAAACATATAAGGAAATATATAAGAACGAGTTCACCTCTGAAATTAATTGTTGTGTATGAACTCTATTGATTGCATCTTGTATGTTCAATGGAGTGTTGTTTGTATCCATAGAAGTTATGTCCTCATCATCCTCCCCTTCTTGAATTGGAGTCGTCCTCGACTCAAGTTCATCTTCTCTTATGTGTTAGTTCAAATGTTCAACACCATCAAATCTTCTTGTATGCAAGAATGGAGGAGGCCAAGGTGGTGGACGACATAGTGCGCCATCTTGATCTTGTCCGTCAAATAAGAGTGCACATTCACTTGAGCCAGGATCCCAAACAAATAAACATTGTGTCATGTTTATAGGTGCAATAATAATGTGCATGAGCTCATCATTCTCCCCTTCTTTATGACAAGCCGTCCTCGGCTTGCTCGTATGTCCAGCAAAGAGGCTTGCTTTGGAGGTAGAATGAGTGCTGTCCATAATGCACAACCACAGTGAATAATGCTTTTGTTGTCCCTGCTGTAAGGAAAAAATAGTAGAAAAACTTGACAATACATTATTAGTGTTAGTGCATCCATTCATTTCACCATGTTGTTGCAGCACAAAAGGAGCTTGCACATTTGAACATATGTAAACTTTATGCACCATAAATTCACCACTATCTTCATAGTTGCCTATAGCATGAAAAATATTTCTACTTAATAAAGGCAATTCAGATTGAGAAAATATTATCTTCTCTACGATATCTAGATCACAAAGAGTGTCAAATTCAATATAGCCCAAAGTATTTAGAGAAGATAACAATTTCAGCTCATCCCTTTCACATGTAGTTGGGATCAAATGCTTAATTTCAACACAAGTGAGTGATAAAGTATCAAATTCATTTAGTTGTTCTAGCATAGGTACAATATAATTATCAGCACACAACTCATTTATGTTGTAAGAATCAGTAGGAAAATCAACTAATGGTAAAGGTGTATTATGAAAAGGTTCATGTTGTTGCTGCTCATCGATAGTATGATTGGTAGCAAAATTCAGCACGTCTAAAAATGTCATACCTTGGTGAACTGTATAGCATTGTCCATTAACACTACTCTCATTTTCAGCAAGAAATTCAAATGCATTATGAGTTGATTCATCAAAAAATTCAGAAGAGTTGTTCAACACCTCACTCTCATTTGCATCTACATTTATTTGTTCATATTCCTGCAAAAGGTTAGGCAAAGGAGGAGGTACAACAAGAAAATTCTTCTCAAGTTCATGTATTTCATCTTTGCAATTAGATACATTAGCAAAAGTTTCTCGCATAAGAATTTTCATATCTTTCCATGTTCGAGGTTTTTCTATATCGCTTAAGTTGTCCCACCAAGTTAATGCACAATCAACTAACGCACTAGAAATATTTCTAATCTTTATCCTCTCACACATATGCAATTTTCCAAAAATTTTATCCACCTCTATTTCCCAAGTAATATATTCATCATAACCAAAACCATCATAAGAAGGAAGAGATGGGCGAATGTAATTACTTTTTGTGGAAGGTGTTGTAAAGGTGGTATGAATGTCATATGAATCCTTGGTTGATGTTTGATTTTTACTGAGCAACTCCATCGTCGTCTTCATCATGTCCATCATCTCAGCATATAATGCATGATTCTTACTTTTACCTGAATAGTAGCAAACAGAAGACAACACAAAAAATATGTTATCCCTATCAAATACAAAGGATAATAGCAAAGTGGAAGTGTAATCACACACTCTCAAGCGTCTTACCACACTCTTACAAGTGTTCTTACCGACACTGCAGGTGGCAAACGGTGAACGGTATGAAGAAACCAATGAAGCGTGAGATGATTGTAAAGGTGTATCGATTCTGCTCAAGAGTAAGGTGTATCTTGGATGGCACTTTCTATGTAGAAAGTATTAGCAACAATGAAATCAGATAGTAAAGTTGAATAAGTGTCCAAAGTATTTGTCAATGTTGCTGGCCTAAATGTGTTCCTAGTAGTTCAAGCTAGCAAGACATGAGACAAAACTAGATGACACAAAGAATACAAGCACTTCTGTTTTTTTTGTTGTTTTTTCCTATTTTTTTGTGCGGCTTTTCTTTCTTGTTTTGCACTTGCCTTTTTCTTTTTTTTTTCTTTTTTTTCAGAATGTGCTGCAAGGGAAGAACACAATAAAAATCAATCCAAGATATCTCGTGTGTCTATTGCAGATTTTCTACTCAATCTTCCAAGGACAAATAGGCACACTTATAGGCTCTAAATTGGAAAACATAGAACAACAATATTGTAGATATATCTCTCCTCTTTAATTTCAATATATGGAAGACCTATTTTAAAAAAGAACAATAGGAGATATTGCCCCCGAAATACAGACTGTTCAGAATTTTTAGGTCCATAAAGGATTCGGATCCAATGCAATTTAGATATCGATAAATATATTTTCTGGGCAAATGATGAATATGTAAGTTATAGAGCACTTCTTAAGCTTTCCATAAAGTACAAGAACACCAAAATCCGAGTTCGTATGTGCGAGATATGATGAAAATACCAAACTGGACAGAGGTGAATCTAATCTGGACGTGATGACATGATTCAAAAGGATGAATCAATACAATGCAAAACTCAAACTAAGACTAAAAACACTTTCCAAACCAGCAATATGACTCAACAACGTACACAAACTCAACAAAACCAAACTGAATAACAAAGTTGCAAAGGCTCAAACGTGGTTTGGACAAAGTAATGAACAGATCTACTAAACTGCAAGTTCTTTTGTGGCTTTTTATGGACTCTAGGTATGAAAAACAAATCTAATGTAATGGATAGATGAATTACCTAACGGGCAACCTGAAAATCTGATACCAATGGATAAGTAAAATTGGTCCCGATCTTCCGAAAGGTAATGATAAGTCGATTGATGGAGATCTCGATGTTGATGATCCGAGGCTCTTGAGTAGAACACGAACAACCTCTACAATCACTACACCACCGCTCCTCTGGTTATCAACCGTGCTTCACACGATTGACCTCGCCAAGAAGGCTAATCCCTGCAAGTGCAACCGAGAACACAAGCAAGAACAAGGTAGACACGATCTGAAATCGCGAAGTTGGGGTCTCACAAACCGAAGAACGGCGATATTATTGATCTAAGCAAAACCCAATTGTTCATAGCGGCTACTATAGAGTATATATAGGTGGGAGGACGTCCAAGGGGGTGTTGGGATCGTGACCTAACCCTAATATACAAAAATAATAGACTTAGACTTGATACATGGCCTAATACCCCAATACGGTGGCGCAGCACCCTGACAGATTCTGTACTTGATTTCGTTTCGACGATTCCCGTCGACTCCAAAGGAATTGTGACATGGGACCGGCACCATTAGAAAGGTTATCCTCTCCCCTTTCCGTGCATATGTAGAATGTCCAAAACAGAGTTCGTATGCGTCCTGGGCGTCCGTTTTAGTGCGTACTGCTCCTGGACTCTGAGTTGGATACGATTTGGAGTTTGGTTCGGTTTCCATCTTCTTTGAACAAATTCTCTGGTCTTCACATCCCTAATACTCCCTCCAAGTACTCCTTGAACCTCTCCATGGATCCTAATCACAAATAAATCATTAAGTAGCAATCTATGCTCAAAACATATAAGGAAATATATAAGAACGAGTTCACCTCTGAAATTAATTGTTGTGTATGAACTCTATTGATTGCATCTTGTATGTTCAATGGAGTGTTGTTTGTATCCATAGAAGTGATGTCCTCATCAACGCGTCCCAAGTACTCCAGACCTAGCCTCCCCGCTGAGGAGAGGTCCGGTGCTGCCACGCATCCCGCGGCTTTGGAAGGCAACGTGTACACTCAAGACCGCATTAACGAGCCATCAACACAGCATTAATGTGTCATTAAAACACCTTAGTGCACCATAAAGACCTATCAAGACCCATTAACGTGTCATCAGGACACGTTAGTGCACCATCAATATCCATTAACGTGTCATCAAGGCATGTTAATGTGCTTTCATGACTAATTAACCCGAGGCCACCTCTTGGGCCCCAGTCATAATGTAAGCTGACGGCCCTTTGCATATAAAAGGATCCCACAGCAGTCGACTTAGGGACCACCCTCTGACATCTCGCTCATACGTAAACAAGCTGAGCACAAGAAATACAACACAAACACCCCGTGGATGTAGGGTACGGCGGCCCGATCCACATAAAATCATCCGTGTTCATCGAGCATGTAGATCCAGAGAAATCGCCCCTCCTAAAAAAGAATCTCCGCGGGATGCTCCTTAGCAGGTCTGGGGGAAGTGTAGCAAAAACACTTCAATAGTTTCTAACCATCATAGTTTCTTACACAAGAGCAAATGTTATCATTTGGATCATGACAAACAAGATACTCAATCTTATCCTCCTGAACATTTTTAATTTCTTGCATAGGATTTTGAAATTTAGTGATCCATGCATGGATGAGTTTCAAATCAAAATTATGGACATGACTGTTCCTAGGTTTCTACATACCAATTCAACCATTAAGTAATTCCATAAGCATTACCTAGCAAGAAAATGTCTAAGTCAATTTTAGCAATGCTTATGAATTTCTAGGTACTTGTTTAAATTTATTCCTATGTAAGGTGACATTCCTTTTTGAAGAATTAAAAAGAGTAATGCCAACACTTACACTCGTGAGGATGCGTAAGAATTGAAATATGAGAAGGTGTAAACCTTCCTTACCAATGTAAGCAAAAGTCATTCAATCCTAATGTAATTCCAACGACGGATAATTTTAAACTTGTACCTCAATTGAAGAGCAGTCCGGATTGAAGGTCGTTGTGTGAGAAACTCACGACCATGAATTTTGGTGTAGCATTCATGTTCAATGTCTTCTGCCAAGTTGAGATTGGGGTTGAATGAGCTTCATCTTGCTCGTCCATTGAGCCACCATCTTGGGCGTTTCTCCACAATGAACTCAAAAAGAGATTGATGGAGGGATATGCGCTTGATGAGGCCTTCCCACCTCTTTACACATTTTGTCCTGGCTGCACTAAAATCAAGAACAAACAAAACAACTAAAAAACAGGTTACGTTAGCTCAAAAGCATGTTTTACCCTTTGTCAAATTGTTTTGCCCAACTTGAAATAACTTGCAAATCGATGAATATTGAGGGAATTATTTTTGGTCGGAATTAGGAAGATGAATTCAAGTGGTTATGCCCAAGGTTAATATCCAAATAAAGTTATTTCCTAATTCAAAATTTTAGTTTTATGATGGTTGGAAATTTTACTTTCCAACATGCAAGTGTGAAAATCCAAACATGCTAAATGCAAATGAGAAATTCAAATATGCAATTGGGGAAAACAAATATGAGAAACTACCAATTTACCTATTGGCAAGGACTCACTGAATTTCTTGAAGTCCGATGAGTGGGACTTACCTCCGTTTTGTTTAGTGTGATGATTTGTTGTCCAATCCCAGAGTTGAAGATGTGGACAACTTCTCTTGATCGACATGCCGAATCTCCTTTGGCATGTTAGTTGGACATGTGGACCACATGATGGCCGAGCCTCTATGTCATCTTGATGAAGACTTGTTGATGTAGTGACGGTTTTTCCCTCTTGAAGATATTCTCTCATGAGCATGGAGAGGCTTGTCCTTCTTTAGGGGTGTCACTTCGACCTTCTTGATATTCCTTAAGGTCAACCCATACTTTGATCATGGATCAAAGACTTCCTTGGGCATGATGACATGTGGACTCCACGATCAAACAAGAAACGCTTCATCCACAATGTCACTTGTCCTAGGTTGCATGAGCTTGGTCGAAGGGTAGGGATCCCAACAACTCTCATTCATGATGAATGAGGATAGGACTCCTTTAGCTCCAGCACGAATGTGGTCCTGGATTGGTGGTTCCAACCCATGACATGAGTGTTGGATGAAGAGCCAACTATCTACCCCATGATGGAGACAAACAAAGAAGAACTCTTGGAGCCTCCCCCAAGCTTGAGGATGGATGACTTTGGCTCCTACTGGAAGCTGAAATTCTTCCCCAAAAGGCAATGGTATTGCCTAGCGGTCATTTCTTGAGGTACGCCTTGAATTATCTTGCAGTTGAGCACTTGCGTCCTTGTTGGCCATCCCGTAAAATGGGTTAGCCAACACTACCCTCTTTTCACACAAAGGGAGAAAACAAACAAGGGTAATCCTGTCTAATAACTACTATAGGTGGCCAACGGGCCGTGCAGGGCCGGCCCGAGCTCGATTGGGCTCAGGCCTTAAAAACCTCGGCCACGCACAACCTGGAAAAAAATTAGACCATGTCGGGCCAGCCCTCGGGCCAGAGGTCAAGACCCGAGCACGACCCGAGTCTAGCTTAGGCGTGCTCGGCCGTGCCGGGCTGGCCCGACCCGTGACCTGTTTATGTTAAAAATACATTAAAAATGCGAAAACATCAAAATTCAGGCCTAAATGGGTCGTGTTGGGCCGGGCCAGCCCACGGGTCGGTCATGTTGGGCCTAAACGTGCTGTGCTGGCAAGCTTGAGGGGCTGGAGGTCGAGGCCCGGGCACAGCCTGCACTGGGTTTCGCGCTGGCCCGGGCCCGATTTTTTGGGCTCTGCCGAGTTTCGGCCGTGGTTTTTTTGCGGGCTTTCATGCCAGCCCACCTGGCTAGGCCGATCTGGTCTCCTATAATAACAACTAGTACTTATAGCTTATTCACAAGTACTATCCTTCACTTCCTTTGCCTTCCCCGGAAATGGCACCGGGAATGCTTGTTGACGTTTCTTACATCACAGATAAAAATCCGCAAGTGCACAAAAACTGACGTGTAGCATTTCACCTGAGAGTATTCCCAAGGGTATCGTATTTATCCCAAAGGAAGGCAACGGAGTAAAGTAGACACTACTTTGATCAAGCTATGGGATACTAATAATTTATCAAGACAGAGATAAGTTGATAATATGGGTAGTGTGACACACACCTAAGCAATCTATTCTATAGGGTAAATGGGTCCTAATGGGCACATAAGGCACGGGTTTACCCCTAGCAATACTAGGACAACTCCCGCAAAGAGCCTGTGGCATAGCCGAATGTGGAGGATTACAAAGGATAGATAGGCTTGTCACCACCTACTGCCTACCTCTTCAATCTGTGGTTCTACGAGACAACCAACTAGCACCATGCTAGCATATTAAGTAAATACCGTAGGAGCTGCAGCACAAGCCATCCTAAGGCAATGACTAACCTAAACATCATTGAACCAATGTTGATACATAGCATAAGTTATTCATATTAACATGATCATATCATAGCTAATTAGACTATAGTGGGGGTTTATAGTGTTTACGATGATAGTATAATGACATTAGGGCATGATCATAAAGACTATACCTACCACATACATGGAATCCACAATCAAATAAAAAATACCTCATCCAAGTATATGAATAAGAGAAGACTAAAGATAATATCTTTATTATGCATAAAGTCACAAATATAAGAAAAGATACATGAGCCATACCTTCCCAATTTGTACTTGAGACTAGAGATTCCTCTCTACAGCCTAACCTCTGCTAAGGAACTAGGAGAACTAGTGTATACAATAGAATTATGCTCAAGTGATGTGTGTGTGTGAAGTGAGGGTAGGAGGTCATATTTATAGGTGGAGAAGGGTCGATTCCCGCCACCAAATGCGCGCGAATCAGTCATAATCATCTTCAGGAAGCCGGGAGGAGCCAACACATGTTGATTGATCGAATTTGGTGCCAGGACCAAGTCGCCCGACTAGGGGGGTCGGCCGACCTGGTCAGGGCTCTATGAGGGCTGTGTTTTCTCCAGGTTCCTGACATGTGGGTCTCCCTTACTAATATAGGTGATACACCATTGGATGGCCTCAGATACTTCTATTTGTGGGCCATTTGATCCATTGGTGCCACATGTCGATGCTTGATTGGCTGGGATGATATTTTATAGGATCTATCCCCTTGTTTCACTTCAATTTTGTATAAAATACCTGCATGCACCAGTTTCTCCAAGCACAAGTGGAACTAGGTCATTTCTAACTATAACATGTGTAAGAAATATTCATTCCTTCACATAATTGAGTTATATTGATGGTTGAAATTGGTATATAACGACCATCAACAACCTCACACCGAGATCCTTGCCCTGCGCGCACGGTGGTAGCACACCGGCGCACGGTGTTCCTCCCCGTACGTGTGGACTCCGTGGAGGTGCTCCTACTACTGTTGGGCCGATCAGCTATGACAAACGTGATTGTCCACCTGCTACCATGACAAGGACGAGGAGGAGACGAATGAGATCGTTTACGTCTCCTACACCGACATGCGTCTACGTTCCACTACGCTGCACATCGAGTCGTAACGATCTATGACTTCTGTACTCGCATATTTCCTGGGTGATGCATTAGAATTACTAGAGTAGCGTACTGCTGATTTCCCAACAGTGTTATCAGAGCCAGGTTGCATAGTTTCTGGTCCGGATCTTGTTAGTAGACGTGATCTACTACAGACATGTTCATACGATGAATTTTATCGCACAGTTTTTGGGGTTTGGAATTGGTTAGAGTAGATTGCAAACGTTTACGACTAAAGGGTTAGTTCATTCTCCTTCTCTACTATGTGCGCAACCTGTCCCCACCGACTAGAATCACCATCGGGACTAATCGCATACATAGCTAACAGATTGAGCCAACAGACCACGGTCATGAGTCGCAACCTTCTCATCAATAACCAGTCACATTGAAAATTGAGGCATTCTAAATGACTCGGATTTGGGTTGATTTGGTCAATCTGATGAGATTTTCATTGTGATTACATAGATGCGATCTATGTAATTTCGTTGTTGTTGTCTGCTATAGTGATATCATAGAATCATTTTGAGATAGAAATCGATCTACGCTTAACTCGTTCTTGCAGGGAATGATGTGAATGGTATGCCCTTAATGTGATGTGATTATCTGTGTGTAATATTCATGCAACCTGCGAGTTGCAAATTTAACACAACCGGGTTGAGGTTGTCACATAATTGTATAACGACATGTGTGTCGACCAGTGATGCTTGATCTCATGTAATTTATTTGGTAGCTATTACTTGTATTAGCTTCTTTTATGTTCATGGACATGTCTTCAAGCATGGTGGAGATGGTGATCACCACAAGAAGGGAGGCACGATAGCTTAGATCATGATGGAACCATGGCAATGGAGACCACTATGATTCTCAAGGCCATACTATTCACAATATGATATGATCATATGCTTGTGATGTTTATGTTTTACTATTCTTTTCATGCTTTTCATATGGTGGATGTTTTGTCATGATAGAATAGCTTCCCTCACAAAAGTTGAGTATTTGGTGTCATTTACCAATAGCTGCACCTATGTTGTTTTGATCACTGTGTGGTAGGTTTTCCAAAGCAAAATACCATCATGTATCATAATGCATTGGGAGAATTTTGGACATTCACAAGCATAGTGTTGGTTCACTCAACAAAGCTATCAAAACGATGTTGGGCTTTATGGCATAGAGTTGGGAGCCGGGGCATTGGATACCACCCAACAAGAAATAGTCATATAGGGATATGATTAGCAATTGTTGTTTACTTATGTCACTAATTTCCTAGCAGTGAAGCCAAAGGTCACTAGGAATTAGTGAATATGGATCTCGGACTACTATATGTCGTTAGAGGGAGGACGATACACATATGGTAGTTGTGTCTTTTATAAAACTGTTAATAGAAGATTTGTACATTACATTGTGCTAAAACCTTGCATATTTATTTTCTATTGTAGATCATGTCTGCTAGTAACATTTCCGGTTTCAATTTGCGATGTATGCTTGAAAAGGAAAAGCTCAATGGAGCTAACTTTATTGGTAGGTACTGCAACCTGAGAATTGTTCATTGGCAAGAGAAAACCGAGTACATTCTTCTGCAGCCATACCCTGATGACCTCGCCAATGATGCAACTATTGCAACACGTAGAGCTTATCAGAAGCACCGCGATGATGCGCTTAATGTAAGTTGCCTCATGCTCGCCACTATGTCCCTTGATCTACAAAAAAACTATGAGCATACATATGCTTATTCTATGATTGAGGGGCTGCGCAGAATGTTTGAGAACCAAGCTAGAGCTGAGAGATACAACATCTCAAAGTCCTTGTTCTCATGCAAGCTGGCGGAGGGTAGCACGGTTAGCCCTCATGTAATCAAAATGATCAATTACATTGAGACTTTGGGCAAACTTGATTCGAAACTCAAGGATGATCTGGCTATTGACGTTGTTCTCCAGTCGCTCCCACCGAGCTACGAGCCATTTATATTGAATTTCCAAATGAATGGCATGGAGAAAACTTTGGCTAAATTGGATGGGATGCTTAAACAGCCGAAGAAAGGATTAAGAGAAACACCACTCATGTGATGATGGTTCAAAACGGGGATAAAAAGAGGAAGCGTGTGACGTATCCTAAAGGCAAAGGCAAGGGAAAAGTTCGCGATGAGCCCTCAAGCTCAAAGTCTAAGCCAAAGGGCAAATTTGGCACTTCTTGTGATTATGAATGCGTTTACTGTCATGGTAAGGGGCATTGGTCTAGGAACTGCAAGAAGTACTTGGAGGATCTGAAGTAGAAGAAGGGAAGTGAGACTTCCGCTTCAGGTATAAATTTTGTAGAAATTAATATTGCATTATCTTCTAGTGAATCATGGGTATTTGATACCGGATCAATGGTTCACACTTGAAAAACATTGCAGGGTCTAAGTGAGAATAGAAGATTTGCAAAAGGCGAGTTGGATGTTCGTGTCAGCAATGGAGCAAAGGTTGCGGTCATAGCTGTCGGGACCTACCCTTGTCATTACCCTTAGGATTAGTTTTGGAATTGAACAATTGTTATTGCATTCCTACTTTGAGCAAGAACATTATCTCTTCTTCATGTTTAGAAGAATTTGATGTTATGATATTGTAATAAAGAACAAATGTTATTCTATTTGTTATAATAAATTTTTGTGCCCAATGTACATTGGTGAATGGATCATATGTTCTTGATCTTGAGGATGAAATTGTCTGTAACATTAATACCAAAAAGGCTCGACGAAATGATCTAAATCCCACTTTTATTTGGCATTGTCGCTTAGGTCATATAAATGAGAAACATATTGAAAAACTCCATAAAGGTGGTTTACTAAGCTCATTTGATTTTGAATCACTTGACACATGCGAGTCTTGTTTGCTTTGGATGATGACCAAGGCACCCTCCACTAGTCAGAGTGAGAGGGCGAGTGACTTGTTGGGACTTATACATACCGACATATATGGACCAATGAGTTCTATAGCCAGAGGTGGTTTTTAGTACTTCATTACTTTTACACATGACTTTAGTATATATGGTTATGTCTACCTAATGAGGCACAAGTTTGAATCCTTTGAAAATTTCAAAGAATTTTAGAATGAAGTACATAATCAATTGGGCAAGACAATTAAACTTCTATGAACTGATCGTGGGGGTGAATATTTGGAATTGGCCATGAATTGGGCATAGGCCATGAATTTTATGATCATTTAAAACAATATGGAATTGTTCCACAGTTGACTCCAGTAGGAACATCTGAATAGAATGGGGTGTCTGCTGAGGGCTGGTACATCACAGATGAAATTCTCAAGCACAGGAAGAAACCGCTGTAGCACTTCCCCTTAAAGCGTATTACCAAGGGTATCAAATCCAAGGAACATGTGTGCTAATCTTCTAACTAGTTCACCAAAGGACACAAAGCTTGGTGGTAGGCAAGAGATAGAGTGGATTTCCTAAGAGAACGGGTTCTAATTCAAAGCAAGTTGATCAATAGCAACTTGTATTGGGCACGGGTTTCTCTGCCAGGCAACTCCCGCCAAGAGCCTACTTCGTAGTGGAACATGGAGGATTACAACAGACGGATAGGGCTATCACCACCTACCGCCTACCTCTACAACCCGTGGACTACGAGATAATCAAAGGTAGCATCAAGCCTAGACACCACGACTATGCTATCGATTACTTACCTAACCTCTCTAGCAAAGACTAGGGCCTCTAAATGAATAGAGCAATGAACAAACAAGCAACTAAGGAATTAACTTGCTCGGATTAAATAAATGAAGTCAAATGGAAATCATGTACCTTACTTGAGATGGAAATAATTGCCGAGGTACAAAGGTGGAGAGAGTTCGACAAGGTCGAACCCTATCCTTAAGTGAAAGAAGCCCGACAAGACAGAGCCTACTCCTCCTTCTGTTTTCTCACTATATCCCTATTTTTTGAGCACTTAGGCAGAGATAAGCCTTTGGAGTGGAGTACTAGACTCAAGATTTTGGTGTGTGGAGTGAGGGAGCCCCCTACCCCTATTTATACCCTCCAAAGGTCGGTTTGGTGCCAGAAAATGTGAGTGGATTTGTCGCCACCGTGATCTCCAAGCCGTGAGGAGCCAACACGTGGAGGTTGACCGTGTTTGGCGCATTTACCACTTCGGCCGAACTGGTGGTTTGGGCGAACCCCCAACGGCTCCAATCGCGCTGAAACTTCTCTTTGACGCTGTTATGTTGGCCCCCATCATGGGTATGGGTGATTCTGGTATTTTTAGTTGGTTTTTCCTTCGAGTGGGCCCATGAATCCTCGTTCTTGCACCTGATTGGTAGGAAGGTGTGTTTCTTGGATTGGCCCCTGTAAATACCTCTAATTATGGGCATAATTCATCTACATACAAAATTGCACCAACACTTGTGAAAATAGTCAGTAAATAACTCCTACCACTGTGTTGGTTGTCCATTCCATAACTTTTATGCAGGAAATTGACGGTGGGATTTGGAAACTAAGGACCGTCAACAAACTACCCCACACATAGTCCTTTACTCGTCCTGGAGTGAAGGCAAGAAGAACTAAGTGATATCATATTTCAGCTACAAGTATGGAATATGTATCCAGAACATTTCAACACAAACCTTTGTTTATGAATCTTTGATATGAGGCTACCACATCATCTTGGGTGTTTGAGAGATGGAATAGCTTGAATGTAGTTCACCTATACTTCTCCTATTGAAATAAACTTGGAAATTGCTATATTTTCACAAATCAAAAAGATATTGCCATACTCATCAAAAGAATGCTCTCGTCTATCAATGTGTTTAGTCCTCACCTTGGCATGAGTTGCCACTTCTTTTCCTACAACTAAATATGGCTTTTTGTGGAGCTTGGTAAGGATAAGAAGTGGCTCACTTGCAATTCATACGTTACTAAGTCAAAAACGAGATCCACATGAGAAGATCATGCAACAAAAACCAATGACTAAAGAAATTCTTGTGCACTTATTATGGATGGTGGATGATGAATGGTGATGATGACTCCCAATTGATCACTCTTTTTTTGTGTAAGGATGAAGCATGGCTACTTATTGCCTCTCTCTCTCTCTCTCTTTGAATTCTTTTTTTTTAGAACTCTTATAGCCATGCCTTCTACTCCTTTTTTGCATCTTTTTATTCAAAGAGGATTTTGCAGAATTTGCATGGAGTACCTTTTGATGGTGGATGTGTGAAAATCATGGAATACGGTGGAGTGCACAAGAAACTCCTAATCAAAGATTTCATGCAAGTCACTCAAAAGAGTCAAGAGTTTGACAAAGTTCAATGAAAATGCAAAGTGGTATATGCATGTGGTTTTCAGAATTTTTATAATATGGCCTTGGTGGGCATTTAAATTCTAATGAGAGAGGATGGAAAAAATCTAATGACCTTAAAAATAGCAATACCAAAATTTAATTCCAGCATGGAGAGTTTCCAAGTTTCACTCATTTACCATATCGCACCAATCAAATACTTAGATGACATGTTTTTTAAGTAAATTAATATGTGGTTCAAGAACATGGTAATGAAACTGAAATGGGGTGTAGACATATTCCATTCTCTAGCAAGATATGATATATGAAATTGCACAAATTTAATTTCCAATGAGTTGAATTTTAATGATATTATCATGCATAATCAAATTAATCTCAAAAATCATGTATAAATGGATAAGAGGTGAGAGAGCACAAAGCATCGCCATAACAAAGCAGGGTGGGCCAAGCCATAATGGTTGGGTCGAATCTTCTCGTGGTCCTTCATGCGATGTCCTGGATTGTTCTTTCATGATTGTTCAGGCATGTTGCAGTTTAGGAGGCATGTGGGACCTCCCCCACACTTGTTCTTGCACTGATCTTTATTTGACACGAAAACATGGAAAAGTGAAATACTCTACCGGACTTACCTACACTGGTGAGTCGCAATTTATTTGACAAAGGCACTCCGTATGTCGGAATCAAAATAAGCGCCTATGTCCTAAGTAGGAAAGAATTTATGATATTCTACATTTTACTTCTCTCCTACTTAGCCAAATGGGGATAGTGGAATGATTGGAAAGGAGTGGTGAGGGTTGGAGCTTGCTTTATTGGACATGGAAAATTTAACAAACTTCAAGGATAGGCATTAAAGTCAATCAAATTGACTACGTCTTCCTCATTGTCCAAATATTCTTCGGGTTCTAAAAAGATCTTGAGACAGTAACTATTTACTTTGAATAGATGACCTTCATCATTTTGGAGTGTAATTGGTCCATGGGATGAAGTATCTACCACAGTATATGGACCTTCCCATTTGCTTTTTAATTTCCCATGTCAAAAAAGTTTGACTCTAGAGTTGAAAAGTAGGACTTTATCTCCAGGCTTGAACTCCTTTGGCGAAATTCTTTTATCGAGCCACCTCTTGGTTTTTTCTTTATAGATCTTGGCACTATGGTATGCCTTATCCCTCCATTCTTCCAGTTCAGAAATTTGCTTCTTGCGCAACTTTCGAGCTTCGTGGAGGTCCATGTTCCACTTCTTGATAGTCCAAATACGCTCTATGTTCCAATTCTATGGGCAAATGACTAGTTTTCCCATAGACAATTTGGAAAGGTGACATTCCAATGGGTGTCTTATAGGTGCTACGGTATGCCCAAAGTGCATCGGGTAGTTTGTTCTTGCACTCATTCCCCATCTCAAAGACGGTCTTTTGCAGAATATTCTTGATTTGTTTGTTTAAGTTTTTGCTTGACCACTTGTTTGGGGGTGGTACGGAGTAGCAATGTTATGCCTAACCCCAAGCTCCCTCGGAAAGCTTCGGAAGGACTTATCAATGAAATGATACCCTCCACCACTTATAACCATTCAAGGAGTTCCAAACCGTGGGAAAATGATTTCATGAAACATTTTTCGAGCGCTCTTGACATCGACATGTTTGCATGGAAATGCTTCTACCCATTTGGACACATAATCTACTGCCAGCAGAATACACTTGCAATCATAGGACTTTGGAAAAGTTTCCATGAAGTGATTCCCCCACACATCAAATAATTCTACTTGGAGATTGTATGTGATGGGCATCGCATTGCGAGCAATGATTCCTCCACGCTTTTGGCATTCCTGACATCTTCGAACGAATTCCTTTGTGTCCTCATACATTGAGGGCCAAAAGAATCTGCTTTGCCAGATCTTTGTCTGAGTATGATAAACACCATAGTTCCTGCCATAGGGGGCTGCATGGCATTTTTCGATGATTTTGGTGTCTTCGACTGTTGGGACGCACCTTCTAAGCAGCCCATCGAAACATACCCTATAGAGGTATGGATCATCCCACAAGTGACACTGACTCTCAAAAATGAGCTTTTTCTTATCCTTCCCTGGTGGTGCATACCCCGTAACCATGAAGTTTACGATGTCTGCATACCAAGGGTTAGAGTTAGTCACCTTGAGCAACATATCATAACATAGGAAATCATTGATGGGTATGTCCGGTGTATTTGGGATTTCCATACATGAGAGATGATCAGCGACGGAATTCTCCACTCCCTTCTTATCTCTTATCTCCAAGTCAAACTCTTGGAGTAGGAGAATCCATCAAATTAGCCTAGGTTTAGCATCTTTCTTGGTGAGCAAATATTTCAAAGCAGCATGGTCTGTGTAGACTATGACTTTTGCTCCAACCAAGTATGATCTAAACATATCGATAGCAAAGACAAATGCTAGGAGCTCCTTTTCTGTTGTGGCATCATTAAGCTGAGCTCATGTTAGAGTCTTGCTAGCGTAGGCTATTGCATGATGCTTTTTATCCTTGGTTTGGCCAAGGACCGTTCCAATGGCATAATCACTAGCATCACACATGATTTCGAATGGCAGCATCCAATCAGGGGGTTGAATGATTGGAGCTATGATGAGTGCCTTCTTGAGGATGTCAAAAGATTGGTGACACTCATCATGGAAATCAAAGGGCAGATCCTTAGCTAATAAGCTAGTGAGGGCTCTAGCGATTTTGGAAAAATCCTTGATAAATCATCGGTAGAACCCCGCATGGCCTAAAAAGCTACGGGTACTCTTAATGTTGGTGGGAGGTCAAAGTTTTCCAATAACTTCAATTTTGGCTTTTTCCACCTCAATCCCCCTTTCGGACACCAAGTGTCCTAAGACGATGCCTTCACAGACCATAAAATGACAATTTTCCCAATTTATCACTAGGTCCTTCTCTTGGCATCTTTGTAAGACCATTTCTGTGTTCTCAAGACAACGATCTAAAGTTTTTCCATAGACGAAAAATTTGTCCATGAAAACTTCCATGATTTTCTCGATCATGTCTGATAAAATAGACATCATGCACCTTTGGAACGAAGCGGGTGCATTACACAACCCGAATAACATTCGCCGGTAGGCGTATGTTCCGTAAGGGCATGTGAAGGTGGTCTTACTTTGATCATCAGGGTGAATGGGAATTTGAGGGTAACCAGAATACCCATCAAGGAAACAAAAGAAGGAATGTTTCGCTAGCCGCTCAAGCATTTTATCATTGAAAGGCAGTGGGAAATGATCCATCATTCTTGCCTTGTTGAGTTTTCTGTAGTCAATACACATCCTCCACCCTATGATGGTTCATTTAGGAATGAGTTCATTCCTCTCATTTTGACAGACAATCATTCCTCCTTTCTTGGGCACTACTTCGACAGGGCTAATCCACTCACTATGAGGAACGGGATAAGTTATCCCAGCGTGCAAGAGTTTCAAGACCTCCTTCTTGACAACCTCCCACATAGCATTGTTCAACCTTCTTTGAGGCTCCCTAGATGGTGTGCTTAATGGATCGGTGGGAATGCGATGGGTGCAAAGAGAAGGTTTGATTCCCTTAAGGTCTTGGAGTGAGTAGCCTAGGACAAATCTATGCTTTTCTAACACGGTCATGAATTTGGCAGTTTCGTCTTGTGGAAGCTTGTCACTTATGATGACAGGAGCTTCCGCATCACCGTGAAGGAAAGCATAGTGTAGGCTTGGAGGTAGGGTTTTCAACTCAATTGGAGGCTTTTGTGATGGCTCTTCTTTGGTAAAATCAAATGTCTCCTACAATTCATCCTCTTCTTGGATGAACTGTTCTTCTTCTTCTTGATTTTCAGGAGAATCTAAGAATTTAAAGTTCATCGCTTCCTCGATTGGCTCACTCTTGGGGAGAGGTTCTGCTAATGTGTTCTTGGATTGCAGCATGGGAATGGAAAACTTCGTCCCTTCGAGTTTAACATCTAGGCTTCCCTTTGAGGATGCATTCACAAGTAATTTCTCAATGGGTAACCCTATCATTACATCAAAGTCTTGGACTTCAAAGACATGAAAATCAAGGCTGTCGAAGCCTACGAAGACACTTCCCCCGGTACTATTAAAATGTAGCCCGCGGAGGTTCTTGTATCAGTTTGGGCATGCGAAGATCTTAGACAAGATGATGACAAGGAGGATTTACGTGGTTCGAGCCGCCTGAGTGTAATACCCTACTCCACGGGGTGTGTGTTGTTGTATCGAAGATTCCAATAGTGCTGGCGTGCGTATGAGCTTGGATGTCCATGTACCGTGCAGTGCAATCCTTTTATAGTCTAAGGACTAGCCATTACAACACTTGCCTGACCCGACATGTGGTCCTGGCATATTTAATAGCCTAATGCACAGTCTATGAGTATTAAGTGTGATTAACAGTGTGATAACGTGCTTTAATGGCAGTGTTACCCTATTAACAACCCACTGATTGTGTGTCATGAATATAGCATTAATGAAATGTAAACAGGTCTTGTAACTTTTGCTTGAATGTTCATGCTGTTGGAGATCCGCCAATATCCTCGTTAGTGTAAGATCCGGAGGATCCACACGTGGCAGCTCCGGAGCTTCCCCTCGGGGGGAGATAGGTCCAAAGGTGCTATACAGGTGGCGGCAATGGAGCTCACCTCTACTGGGGGTTAGGTCCGGGGTCATTATACACGTGTCAATCGCGGAGCTTCCCCATGTTGGGAGTTCAACTCTGGCCTTACATTACACGTGGCAACCCTGAAGCTACCCATATGAGGGAAGCGGGTCCAGTGTCGTGTGACTTGTGGGGCCTAATGAAGCATTCAACTCTGACACGTGGAACTCTCTTGCACTTCTTGCGGTATCATAGGGTACTCGATACATAGGGTACCGACAGTGGCCCCAGGCCCACCTCTAGGAGAAATCCTTTGGGTAAAGTTATTCTACTAGAGGTGGGGCCATCTTCGATTCCCGCGCTGTAACTTCAAAGGTCTTTTGATGTACCGTTGGGGTGATGGTTCGGGGTTAAACCATCGGCGCGTGGCTTGCTTTGAATGCGGCAGATGAGATCTTTGAGTGCGGACCTGACGCAATTGAAGGTCGCCAGTTCCCAATAAAAAAAACCATATCGGTTCCGAGCGCCTTGTCAGACTGGTGCCTTTGGGTTTCCCGCCACCCATCATGACAACAGTTCGCCTGGCGTAATAACGTCGACCTCTTCTTCGGGGGTGTCCCAGGCCCATTCGTCATTGACGGGGTAGTTTCTTTGTAATGTGGATTTGCTCTCGTTGCGGTTTCCATCAAAGCGTCGTGGAGGCTTACTTAAGAAGGAAAGCATGCACAGTTAGAGGAATCTTTACGCTTTCGATCAAACTCGTGCTCAGAGCCTCCCAAACTTTGCCTAGCTTTCTCCTCTTTTGCTCCACTTTGCTGCGATGGAGTTAGATCTTCCCAAGAGCCGCATCCAGAGCAAGGACAATCTGATGAAGGTTCAAACCTTCACGGGATGGTCTAGCGACCCCTTCAACCATTTGGTCCGTGCCGGCAAGCTCCCCTTCAAGAAGGAGCGCCGCGGGGAGATGGTGTACTTCTCGGCGTACGCCATGGTGGGACTGATCCTACCTTTCTCGAGCTTCATCTTGATGCTGCTAGAGTTCTATGGCCTCCAACTGCATCACCTCAGCCCGCACTCCCTTCTGCTCGTGGCCACTTTCGTCCACTTCTATGAGATGTGGGTGGGCGTGCCTCCGTGCGTCAACTTGTTCCGAACCTTCTTCACAGCCCATTCCACCGGCAAAGGGACAGAGTTGCTTGGCTTCTATTACTTTGTGAAGCGCAAGAACTGTCCCTTCAAGTACTTGAAGTCATTCCCCTCTAGCAAATGGGACTACTTGAAGAAGGATTGGGTCATCATTGCAGTGGAGGAGCACAACATGTTGGAGCTGCCCCAAGGACTCCCAAACGTTGACACCGATACCTGAAATGTAGTTCCAAAGCTATCGGATGCATTTAACCCTGCCTTGACCAGGATCGGAGAATGTGTGGAGCATGGAGTGACGGGCTCCAGAGTGACGGGCTCCAGGTCCAGTAGTCCTTCCCAGCCAAGGAAGACCTCGGCTGGGGCAACACCAATGATGATGACAGGCTCCGGGCGACATTTTGGATCTCCGTCCGTGCCAACCACGGCATGTTCCGTCTCTGAGCCTCTGGCGAAGAGGTTCCACGCCGATTGGAGTGGTAGCTTCCCAAGGTAAGCTTTGCTTTTTCACCTTGATTTGCCACTCTTATTTTTGTCATCTTTTGAATCTTCCCATGTTTTTGACTGCAGGGCGTCAAAGTCGGGGTCTAAAGCTCCGGCCTCTGTCGCAATGGCCGAAACAGTGCGGACGGAAACTTCAGCTTCAACCCTCGTGCCTCCTCAAGTGGTGGCTGACGTCACAGCAGCTCTAGCGCTAGCTGTCGTGGATCTGGATTCAGAGTCATCGCCAGACACTCTTTTGGTAGCATCGGACCACGGGGGAGACACGCGTGAAGACGCTTCAGTAGCGGCGTCACAGCAACTGAAGCTCCGGGACAGGACGCGGAGGTGGTGAAAGCTCCGACAACTGGCCCAGAGGTAATTGAGGCTCCGGACATTGTGCCAGAAGTTGTTGCTAAGCCAGTAGATGGACCGGTGGTGCCAGAAGCTCCGATCCCTGAGCTGGAAGTTATTGACGCCCCAACAACCGAGTTGGTGGTACTTGAAGTTCTGGCCCTTGAGTCGGAAGTTGTTGAAGCCCCGACAATTGAGCCGGAGGTAGCTGATGTACCAGCGCCTGAGCCAGCGATGGAAAGAGCTTCGGGAGAAGCTCCAACGACCACCCCGTAAGTAATTGCTCCAGAGGTGCCCATGCCCGAGGCAGAACACCATGAAGAGGCGGAGGTAGGCTCCTCACCCGCAGAGCCAGCAGTTGAAGTTCCTACAGCAGGACCTTTGGTGTCGGCCCCGGAGTTAGAAGTTCCCCCACTGAGTTCTTCTTCTGCTGCTGCTGAGGACCTTCTGGAGGGTGGCCCTAGTGCTGTAGGAACTCAGGGAACCACGCTTGTGGCATGGGATCCTATTTTTATTCTTGAAGACCCCTTGGAGCCAGCGGAGGTGACCCTGACAGGTCCGGAGCCTATTCCCTTAGCATTGTCCATAGACAATGCCTACTCAAGCCTCCAACAAGTTCAACTCGCCTTCGATCACGACAGCATGGTCCTTGAAGAGGAGCGCCACACCTTGAGGCATTGGCGCAACAGGCTCCACTTTGAGACCAAGCTTGCACAGACGAGGCTTGCTGATCAGAAGGAGTGGGTGAAGAGGGAAACGTCTTGGATGAAGTACTGGGGCAAACTACTGGAAGAGAAGGAAGCCGCCATCAGGGCACTCGACGCTACTTCTCGGAGACCCTTGAGCATACCAAGGAAAGGAGTGATGCTGCTGACGAGCATCATGAAAACCTCAATGAATTAAACGAGGTCCTATTGAAGCGTAGAGCATACCTTGATGCAAGAGAAGAGAAGCTCCTGGAATAGCAAGAAGATGTTTTGGAAAGGGAAGAAGAGCTCGGTCAGAAGCTGGCTCTAGCTGAGCAAAATTTTGCAGATCGCTCTAAGAAGTTTGATCTGTGGAGTAAGGAGGAGGAGGAAAAGTACTAGAAACTGGGGCAGGAGCTCTCGAAAAGAGAAGCTAATGTTGCCACCAGAGAAGGGAAAGTGAGGGGCAGGGATAAGGACCTGGTGGAACGACGAAACCACATACACCTCCGAGAGACAGAGCTAGCCGACCGTGAAAAGGAAGTAGCTGAGAATATGCAACAACATTCCAAAGCGGTTGAGTGCCTCGCTCGGGAGAGTTCGGAGCTAGCGGTCGCCCGGAGGTCACTGGAGGAGCTGTGGAGCTCGAGGGCAACCGAATCCCTGATGGTATGGGATTTTTTGGGACGAGCGGACAGAGCCCTTGTGCCTCTTGGCTTCAGTCCAGTGCGCCCAGAGGACCCAGCGCAGGAGCTGGACCAGAATCAAGTGGCACTTTGCTCTGCTGGCAGCAAACTCGACGCAATGGGTAATGTCATCGCTGATCAGCTGGAGACATAGGGGAAATCTCTTGCCAAAAAGTCGAGACCCCCAATTTTCTCTCGATCGAGTCTTTGAAGGACTCATTGCCGAAGAGTAGGATGCCGCCAAAGCTAGTGTCCAAGAGGCTGCTGAGAAGGTTGCTTCGTTTTTTCCACAGGACTTAAATCCTCTAGTAGCTAGGACCTTTTCCTTTTGTCTTTTGTTGTAACCCTGATTTTGTAACCCAGTACTATGAATTTATGAAATCCACTCTTTCTTCCATGAATTTCAATTTATCTTTGTCTTCAATATATTGTGATTTGTCTTGTTGGCCCCCTGGTATATGTGCACAATTCAATTGTGAACATGTACCAAAAGGTTTTGACAGTATGTTGATGACTTGGACACTTCGAACTTATAGATTTTAGGTCTGAAGTTTATTTTCGACTTCTGCAGGGAGCTTTTGTGACGTCTACGGCAGGCCCCTGGGGTTGTCGGAGCTTGATAGGTCCGACGACACCCACTATCAACGTGTAGAACGTCAACGGCGGGCCCCCTGGCGTTGTCGGAGCTTGATAGGTCTGACGAAACCCACTACCAACGTGTAGAACGTCGACGGTGGGCCCCCTGGGGTTGTAAGAGCTTGGTAGGTCTGACGACACCCACCATCAATCGTAGATAACGTTGAGTGGTTATGCCATCTTCACTTGAATTATACTTTATCTCAACGTCCGACCCTCATGGAAGTTTCTGGAGCTTCTTAGCTCTGGTGGCGCCCACTTTCAACATCCGAAAACATCAGCGGCGGGCCCCCTTGGAGGTTGTCGGAGCTTGGTAGCTCCGGCATCGTCCATCATCGCTGTGTTTTTCCTGTACATTGAAGATAAGAAAAAGAGTAAAACTAGTCCTCTTGTCTATAAATTGTTTGTGACTTATCATTCTTATTTTAGTTCTAGATCCAAAGAAATTTAATATGATAACAAGTATATTGATGTAATCTTTCCAGATCTGTATGCTTTTTTAGTACTCACCCTACTGAGGCCCGTCGGGGTGTAGGTAGAGTGGCGTACTTAGGGTGCAGGACCAGGCTAAGTCGATAGCACACTCTAGACCTATGTTGACTTGGCGTTCAGGCAAGTAGACTATGCAACAATGTTCAGATCCAAAAAGACCAACAATATAACTTGTAACACATATAAATAACTTGGACTAAAACTTAAAAAGAATTGCACGAATTCATTATAGACGAGAAGGGTAAAAATAATAATTCAAAATACTGAGCCTTGTACAAAAATAAATGCATGTGGAATATGTTTTCATACAACAATGTCTTTCATTATATGTCCGGATTACAGGGGTGGCAAGGACACACTTAGGGTACAGGACCATGCGAAGTGCGTTATACATCTTGTACTAGCCCAGGGCAGGTAGCTACACTTTTAGTACTGTGACTATACCAAGTGTTACTTGAGCTTCCCGACCCTCCCGGGAGCGATCCGGATGCTCTTCCGGAGGACCTACCCGATTCTGTATATTGACTCTATAACATACATGGTGTGTAATTACAGACTCACCTCTGTGATTCTAAGTATAAAACTTACATGGTGCTCGATGTTCCAAGGATTATGAAGCGGAGTCCCATCCTTAGTTGCCAAGCGAACGCATCCGGGATGGGATACTTTGATCACTCGGAAGGGACCTTCCCAACTGGGGGAATGTTTATTTATTCCTTCGTGAGTTAGTATTTTCTGCAGCACAAGATCACCTTCCTCGAGCTGTCGGTTGCACACATGTCTTTGATGATAGCGCCAGAGCGCTTGGCGATAGCGTGCATTTCGAACAGCTACTTGACACCATCCCTCATCAACGAGGTCAAGGTCTTCACACCGGAGCTGGTCCTGGGTGGATTCGTCGAAGGTCCAGAGCCAGAGCGACCCCATGGTGATCTCCGGAGGAAGGACTGCTTCAACTCTGTACACCAGGAAGAAGGGTGTCTCTCTAGTTGACCGGTTTAGTGTTGTCCAATTCGCCCACAGTGTAGATGGAAGCTCTTCAATCCAGTTTGCTCCGTGTTTTTTAAGCGTTCATATGTACGCGTCTTGAGTCCTTTTAAGATTTTTGCATTTGCTCTCCTGGCTTGGCCATTGCTTGTCGGGTGAGCTACTGATGCATAGCTGACTCGAATGTCGATGTCTTCACAATATTCTTTGAATGCAGCACTAGTAAATTGGGTTCCATTATTATTTATGACTTTGTTCAGAACTCCAAATCTGCATATTATGGACTTCAAGAACTTGTATGCTTATTGTTTGTTGATTGTCACAACTGGAGTAGCTTCCGACCACTTGGTGAACTTGTTGATGGCGACATACAGGAACCTGTAACCTCCGACGGCTTTTGGGAATGGTCCCAAGATGTCCATACCCCACACAGCGAATGGCCATGTAGGAGGTATCATTTGCAGTGATTGAGCTGGTGTGTGAATTTGTTTTGCGTGGAACTGACACGCTTCTCCATGAGGAGCTCCCGACCTTCTTCCCTTTTAATGCATCGCATTAGGATGTCGTTGGCACTGCGCCGGTAGAGATCCCCTTCTACCAGCATGTATCTTTTAGCCAATGTGACGATCCGGACAGTCGATACACCGTCTTCAGGAAGGATGTTGTCTTTCAAGTAGCTCCGGATCTTTGAGATCCATGCATCAGAGCTAACTTGAGCTTCTGAGTCTTGCGTGCTAGGTTGCTCGGAGCTTCCGGCAGCACCTACGACCCTTGGTGGACGTTATGGTAACATGGCCACTGGGACCGCCAGCTTCGAGGTGCTGGTCTCGCCCCCTTCACTTAGTTCGGCGGACTAAGCTGTTGGTCTTGACAACCTCCGAACAAATATTCCATCTGGAACCGGAGCTCTGGTGGAAGCCTTCGTTGAGAGTTCGTCGGCTTCAGCATTATGGAGATGCTGATCATGATGGAGATCCAGGATTTCAAAGTCTTTCCGAAGCCTCTGGACTTCCAGGAGATATGAGGCTAGTTGGGGGTTGTTGCAGCAGCATTCACCTTTGACTTGTTTTATGATGAGCTGCAAATCACCCTTCACCAACAGCTGTTTGACACCATAAGATAGTGCCACCTTGAGCCCGTAGATGAGAGCTTCATACTCTGCCATGTTATTGGTTGCCTTGAAGTCAAGGTGAACCATGTATTTAACCTTCTCCCCGGTCGGAGCGAGTAGAAGGATTGCAGCTCCGTCCCCCTGCCTCTACACAAAACCGTCGAAGTAGAGAGTCCAGTGAGGTTCGGTGAAGACCGGGACCTTGGGTTCCGACTTCTGCTCACTAGGGCCCCCAGGATTTGATGGAGAGGGGGTCCACTCCGCCACAAAAGTTAGCCAACGCCTGACTCTTGATTGCTTGTCATGGTACGAATTCGAGGTCGAACTCGGCCAACTCTGCTGCCCACTTTGCAATATTCCCAGTAGAATTGGGGTTATGTAATATTACTCGCAGTGGATAAGAAGTTACCACTAATATCTTGTGGGCTTGGAAGTAGTGACAAAGCTTCCTTGAGGCAATAAGAACTGCGTAAAGCAGCTTGTGCACTTTGATGTAGAATGTATTTTCATCGTGGAGTACTTCACTAATGAAGTACACTGGGCGCTAGACGGTCCGAACCCTCTTAGAGGGACCCGGGCCTTCCTCTCCATTGACTCGGTACCTACCAGAGGGGTCCATACCTTCTTGTTGAGCTTCCTGGACCTTCCCTGAGGGGTTTGGAATTTCTTCTTGTTCGACCCAGACCTTGATGGAAAGATTCGGATCATCTTGGTCAGCCAGGTGAACCCCCTCGGGCAAGAGGGGTTGATCTCCCAGCATTCCGCCTTGAAGATCCTTATATGGGGGCTGGGACCCAAACTCGCCTTTAGGTAGCTCTGGATCCTCCTGGAGGGGTTTAAGCTCCTGAACTAGATGTGGCTCCGGTCTTTCCTCGACCAGGACCATGCTTACAACTTCTGTAGTTGCAGAAATGTAAAGTAGTAAAGGCTCAATGGGGTTCAGAGCTACCAGAATTGGTAGGGTGGTGAGGAGCTGCTTCAGCTCTTGAAATGCCTTTTCTGCTTCTTCAGACCAATGAAATGGTTCAGACTTCCTCAAAAGTTTGAAGAAGGGTAGCGCCCGCTCTGCCAGTCTTGAGATGAACCGGCTGAGCGCAGCTAGACATCCAATTAACTTCTGGACGTCCTTGATGTGGGCTGGAGGTCGCATGTCTTCTATAGCCTTGATCTTCGTCGGGTTTGCTTCTATTCCTCGGTGAGTCACCAAGAAACCAAGGAGTTTCCCGGAGCTAACCCCGAAGACACACTTCTCTGGGTTCAGGTTCATGCGTGTGATGCGCAGCTTGTCGAAGACGGCTTGTAAATTGTCAAGGAGTGACTCCTTGTTCTTGATATTCACAACGATGTCATCGATATACACCTCCACTAAGTCTCTAATTATCTCTGCAAATCTTTTGTACATAGCTCGCACAAAGGGTGAAGCAGCATTTTTGAGACCAAAGGGCATGGCAATATAACAATATAATCCATCTACTGTTATGAAGGCAGTATGCTCTTCATCTTCCTTAGACATTTGGATATGATGATATCCAAAATATGCATCTAAGAAACACAATAGCTTGCACCCGGATGTGGAGTCCACTATATAGATAGATCCTAGATAGTGGAAATGGATCTTTTGGACATGCCTTATATAAGGTAGTGTAGTCGATACACATCCGAAGCTTCCCGCCAGCCTTGGGTACAACGACTGGGTTTGCCAGCCATTTTGGATGAAAAACTTCCCGGATGAAACCTGCTTCGAGCAACTTTTTGATCTCTTGCTGGATGATGTTTTGCCACTCGATGGATTGCTTCCGGGGCTTTTGGTGTACAGGTCATGCATCGGGATAAGTCTTTAGATTATGCTCAATCACCTCCTTAGGGATCCCAGGCATTTGTGACGGTTGCCAGGCAAACACGTCAACATTAGCCCGGAGAAAGTGATGAGCGCGAGTTCCTATTTGTTGTTCAAACCTCCCGATATACGGGTGGTCTGAGCAGCATTAGGACCGATTTGGACGACTTTGATGGGAACGTTGGTGTCGCCACTTGGTTGCACACTTGGTGCAGAGGTTGAGCCTCGATGACGGGAGCTCGAGGATTGAGCATTGAGCTCTTTGCCGGATGCCTCCTCCTTCGCAGTTGCAAGTGCATGGAGTTCTTCCAGTGCAGTGATCCCTACAGTATGGTCTCCGCGGATGCGGAGAACGCCGGAGGGTGTTGGCATATTCAACACCAAGTAACCATAATGAGCAGCTGCCATGAACCTGTACAAGGCAGGCCTGCCCAAGATGACATTGAAGGGTAAGCTGATCTGAGCGACGTCAAAAACAAGCTTTTTGGTCCTGTATTTCTCCCAAGTTCCGAAGGTCACTGGGAGTGTGATGGATCCGAGAGGGCTAATGGCCCCCGGACCTACTCCTGAGAAAGGGCGTGAGGGATGAATGTCCAAAAGTCAGAGCTGGAGCTTGATGAAGGCTTCATAGCTCAGTAGGTTTAGCCCCGCACCTTCGTCCACCAAAACATGGTAGAGCTGAACATTGTTGATGGTAGGAGATACCATCAGTGGTAACTGGCCATCTCCGATCATGTTTCTGGGGCAGTCCGTAGCATCGAAGGTGATGGGAAAGTCCATCTATTTCCAATGAGGTTCTGCCCTAGCAGTAGGAGCTGCAACAGCCATGTTCCGCCGCATTGTCTTGAGAACGCGACAAGAAGTGATGCCCCAGGAACCGCCATAAATGGTGTTCAGGGTCTTCCAACGCTCGTTGTCAGAGATGTCAGAATCATCGTCTACTGTGTTGTAGACATCTTTTAGTATCTTTTGGGGATCCTGAAAGCCTAGCTCCGGCTCAGCCGGAGCTTCGTCAACTTCCTGTTTTCCTCCTCGTTGACGAAAAGGAGCTTCTTCTCGGCGCTTGTTGTAGCGCTCGACAAGATTTTGAACCTCTCGGCAGTCTTCCAGACTATGCTTGTCCGTCTTGTGGATCGGACACCACATCTTGTAACTACTGCCGTCTTCTGACGAAGGTCGAGGTTGTTTTTCGGGGCGTGGCCCCCGACCAACCGGAGCTGCGGCAGCCGCAGCAGTAGGTGCGCCGACTGCCAACTTCTTCTTGCCGTTGGACTTCTTCTTCTTTTTACCACCGCCGGAGGTGGTGGCTTTAGTTTGGAAGGCTTTTTGTTAGCTTCCGGAGCTGGCTTTGAGTGCATTTTCCGGCCCTCTACGGCCCGGGCGCACTTGTCAGCCAGGCTTAACAACTCTATGACGCTGGTGACTTCTTTAGTCGCAAGCTTCTCCAACATTTTCTTGTCTCAGATGCCCTGCATGAATGCAACAATAACATTAGCATTCAAGATAGAAGGGATGGTATTGCGTACCTGAGAAAACCGCTGGATAAAGGATCGCAGCGATTACCCCGTTGTTTGCTTCACAACAAACAAGTCCACTTCAGCGCCGAGTCGGGTGTAAGAACGCCTGAAGTTGGCATTGAACTGTTGGCATAGTTCCGCCCAACTATTGATGGAGTCGGGTGGAAGACTCATGAACTAGGACCTTGCGATCCCAGTCAGAGCCACCGGGAAGTAATTGGCCATCACGGCCTCGTTGCCACCTGCGACAAGTATAGCAGTGGAGTAGATTTGAAGGAATTTGGCGGGGTTGATAGTCCCATCGAATTTCTCTGGTAGATGAGGTCGGAACTTCTCTGGCCAACGGACCATGCATAGGTGCATGGCCAAGGCAGAACAACCTCCCCCTACTCCCACTGGAGCAGGGTTGTCCCGAGCTTCTCGCCTCTAGCGAGCACCCTCGTTGTGGACACGACCGTCTTGTTGTCTGTAGCGGCAACCTAGTTCCGATCTCGGATCATTTGTCGAAAGTCTCAACATGGTATGGGTGCGATGCGCCCCAGAAGGCAGCGACGTCACCTATTGGGATACAGCACGCCTTCGATGCTGTGACACGAGAGGACCAAGTCTTCCAGACAAGGTCCTACATTGAGCTGGTGCCTGCCCCGAAGGGGGAGGACCTTTGTTGCTGATGGCATCGGTTGCAGCTGCAACAAGATGTTGCACATCAGCGCGCCATTGCTCCATCGCACCCTGAGGTGCTCCGGGCGCTGGTGGGCGCTCCAACATAGTTCGCGCAGCAATTAGCGTGTTCTCTGGGTTGTTGTTTGCCGATGCTGTGACCAGCACAAGTACCCCATCCTGCTGTCCATCATTGTTTGTCAGAGCAGATGGTGGTCGTGGTGGTGCAACGCCTATAGGGACAACAGCGGCCACTGTTTGCTGCATGTTGGAAGGATTCCCTCCAACAGGTTGCACAACATTGTTGCCGTTGGATGATCCTGCAGTAGAGTTCACCATCTTGTGATCTCAGGCGCCCCCTACCTGGCGCGCCAAATGTCGAAGCATACGAACGACACTTCCCCCAGTACTACTTAAATGTAGCCCACATAGGTTCTTGTATCGGTTTGGGTGCGCGGAGATCTTAGACAAGATGATGATAAGGAGGATTTACGTGGTTCAGGCCGTCTAAGCGTAATATCCTACTCCACGGGGTGTGTGTTGTTGTATTGAAGATTCCAGTAGTGCTGGCGTGTGTATGAGATTGGATGTCCATGTACCGTGCAGCACAATCCTTTTATAGTCTAAGGACTGGCCGTTACAACACTTGCCTGACCTGACATGTGGTCCTGGCATATTTAATAGTCTAATACATGGTCTATGAGTATTAAGTGGGATTAACAGTGTGATAACGTACTTTAATGGCAGCATTACCCCTATTAACAGTCTACTGAGCGTGTGTCATTAATATAGCATTAATGACACGTAATAAGGTCTTGTAACTGTCGCTTGAATGTCCGTGCTGTTGGAGATCCGCCAATATCCTCATTAGTGTATGGTCTGGAGGATCCACACGTGGCAGCTCTAGAGCTTCCCCTCGGGGGAGATTGGTCCAGAGCTGCTATACACATGGCGGCATCGAAGATCCCCTCTACTGGGGGTTATGTCCGGGGTCATTATACACATATCAACTGCAAAGCTTCCCCATGTTGGGAGTTCAGCTCTGGCCTTACATTACACGTGGCAACCCTGAAGCTACCCATATGAGGGAAGCAGGTCCAGTGTCGTATGACATGTTGGGCCTGAGGAAGCCTTCAACTCTGATAGGTGGAACTCTCTTGCACTTCTTGCGGTATCATAGGGTACCCGGTATGCAGGGTACTGACAAAGGCAGAACTCGATGTTCTCGTGTCTTATAGACATGTTTTGTAAAATCCCATATCCTTTCTTGATGTTTCCATAGGAGTCTCTGAAAGATTTTCTTGTTGGAGCCCAGGATAGATCACCCAAAATGGCTAAAGCACAATTCTCAGAAATGATATTGGCTCCAACTATGGGATTATAAAGGATGTCACCATTACCCCTCGAATGATACATCGAATGGTTGTTGGGGGTGAGTTTACCTGAATTATTTCAGGTGAAAGCTCAACCTCTGCGATCCATTCCCTACTCATGATTGAGGTCAACTCCTTGATTGTTTCCTGAAGGAATTGTCCTTTGGGTGTATCAAGGAGCGAGGGGTGTAATGATGTTCCATAACAATGCTTCGAGGCATTCCCAAAATCTTCAAAAAGATCTTCCTCGAAGCACAATTGAAACTTCGAAGGTCGAATTTCTTCTTCCTTTGGTGCCTTTGTTTCGGGTGAGTATTTCATACTCACAACATGAGATGAACATTGTATGGTGTCCGAGGTGACTATGGGGGAATCCTAATGTCTTGACTCAGCTTCCTCAAGAGGAGGTTCATTAAGACTGGCGATGAAGGATGTATTTTCTAGAATGCGTTCTAGAATTTCCCTTCCTTTAGTCGTTGTCTTATGGAGAACAGAGCCTCCAGCCGTTATGTTGAGGTATAGGGAAGAATCCTTGTCAAGCCTGAAACAAAAATGTTGTAATAACACATGTTCAGGAATGGACAAGTCCTGGCCTGATTCGGTTAGCGATGAGAATCTAGCCTAGGCTACACCTATAGATTCCTTCTCGATTTGCTGAAAGTTGAGAATTTCCCTTCGTAGGGAGGCAACTTGGGAGAGTGGAAATAATGGAAGACAATAATTGTCTCGAAATTCTTTCAATTTTCCATTTGCACTCCCCACGGTATGAGTGTACCACTGCTTCGTTCTTCCCCTGAGGGAAACGGGAAACAATTTCAACTTAAGGATTTCTTGTGTGATGCTCTTGATTAGAAGGCACGAACACAATTGCTCAAACTCCCGCAGGTGATGGTAGGGATTCTCACAATCCGTCTCCAAGAAGGATTGCTCCCGAACCATGGCTATAAAGCCAAGGTGGAGTTCATAGCTAGTTGAGCAAATAGGATCCACCAATGGTGAAGGTTCACAGAACTAACCCTTAGGAGCACATGGATAAAGAATGGTGGGTTGCTCCGTAGTTTAGATGGTAGAAAGATAAGGAATAAAGATAAAAATATATACGAGGGTGAACAAGGTTCAAAGACCAACAACAACTATTCCTTAGCAGCGACGCCAAAAATGCTTGTTGATGGCTGGTACGTCACAGATGAAATCCGCAAGCGCACAGAGAAACCGTTGTAGCACTTCCTCTTAAAGAGTATTCCCAAGGGTATCGAATCCAAGGAACGTGTGTGCTAATCTTCTAACTAGTTCAGCCAAGGACACAAAGCTTGGTGGTAGGCAAGGGATAGAGTGGATTTCCTACAAGAAGGGGTTCTAATTCAAAGCAAGTCAATCAATAGCAGCTTGTATTGGTCACGGGCTTACCCTGGACTGCCGTGCAACTCCTGCCAAGAGCCTATGTCGTACTCGATGGAGGATTACAATGGACATATAGGGTTGTCACCACCTTGAATGTGGCCTAGAGGGGGGGGTGAATAGGCTTTGAAAATTTCCTGCACACTTAATAAAACGGTCAAAATCTTGATTGACCAGACTTGTTCGGTTGTGTGTGCGGACTAGTCCGGTGTGCTTTTAAGCAGTGGAAATGTGAACAACAGATAAGATTACTTGAATTTACAATTGATGTCATGAAGTTGCACGTGAGAAACAATTTGCAATTCAAGTTATAATTATAATTAACTATGTGCCCTAATCAAGATGCAAAAGTAAAGAAGCACACAAGACACCGATTTTTACCGAGCTTCGATCTCACCAAAAAGATCTACTCCTTGTTGAGGAAGCCCACACAAAGTCGGGTCTCTTCAAACCCTTTCCCTCATCAAGTCACCACACAAGGCCAACTTGATTCCACTATCACGGAAAATCACCGAGTTTATGCGGCAACCTCATACGTTGAGGGCTCTCAGAAGAATTACAATGAGGAAATGATAAAATACACTCAAAAAGACTACAAGAAAGAGCACGAGTGTAAAGAGATCAAACCCCAAGAGCTCAATGACGTGTAGACGACGATCTCTTAATCCAAATGTAAGTGTTCAATTGATTTCACCTTTTTGGGCTTTAGATACGTGGGGAGATGTGTTTTTTGGCTCTTGGGACAGGTGGCGGCACTAGGGTTTATGATTTTGACAGTAGGAATCGAAAGTTGTAATTGTGGGGCCGCATATCTCCTATTTATAGGGTTTCCAAAAAGTTACCGTTAGAGATCCCGATGACCGGACTAGTCCGTACCGGGTACCGAACTTGTCCGGTGTGCTGTGTAAAAGTCGGTGTCGAATGCAGCACACTGGAAACCCTAATTGTGTGATGTATGCCGGACTAGTCCAGTTGGTGTCCGGACTTGTCCAGTGCCATGTGAAATTGAACTCCAGAGAGTTGAACTGACTAGTCTGATCCAAGAATGGACTTGTCTGGTGCTATGTGTTATTGAACATCAGAGAGTTCAACGGACTAGTCCTGTCCTGTGGACGGACATGTACGGAGTGCACTGAAAAGTATTTACATAGACATTAACTGACTAGTCCGGTGCAATGTGTTATTGGATTCCAAAAAGGTTAACGGACTAGTCCGGTCCGTGATCGGACTAGTCTGGTGCACAGTGTACTTGGACAACAGAAAGTTTAACAGACTAGTCCGGTCCATGAACGGACTAGTCCGGTGCTCAATGAATTTTTAGGTGTTATTACGCCCTTACCCATACGCAAAGACTTGAGCTCTTGGGATGTGTCTCTCACACACATCCTATACATTTAAATCTACTTTGCGCTTCAGTTGTCAGTTGGGCTTTTCTCTTTTGTACACCACTTCATTTTTCACCTTTTTGAGTGCACCAAACTATCTCATTTTGCTTAACCTACAGCCATCTCAACAAATTCATTAGGATCTTATTTGTTTGTCATCAATCATCTGAAACCTACAAGCGATTGCCTAGATGTACTTTCAATCTCCCCCTTTTTGGTGATTGATGACAACCAATTGAGATATCACAATTAAGAGTAAAAAGGTCAATTTTCATAAAGTGTGCATATATGAGAATAGTGAATGAGTAATGAAATACTTCTCACATATATGCACTCTTTATGGTGGGGTGCCTAACAAGTGTGTGATCAAAATATTTGATGAGCAATACAAAAGCATTTGACAGTTACAACAACAATCATCACATTAACATTAACTAAGCATCACACATTAAGTAAATTAAGCACATCCAAAATAAATTACTATAGTTTGAAAATGAGTACATGTCCTTGATCACAAGTCCCTAATGGCTTAAAAAAACTACAAGCTAGACAACTAGTCTCAATCTCTCCCACTTTGGCGTCAAGGCACCAAAAAGGGGAAATTTGATTGGAATCACTCATCGTCACTGCCTCTCTCACTCTCAGTTCTCTCTTCATCTTCGGGTTCTTGAGGAGGACGAGGAGGAGGAGGAGGAGAAGATGCACTATCTAGTCCAAATGAGGCCAACTCTTGGTTAGTCAAAGGAGCCATCTAAGTGATATCTTCTTCAGAGTCTTCTGAGATCTGAGGTGACCCCTTTGGCTCTAATTCCAGCTTCTCACAAATGGCTTTGATGTTGGCCTTCACATATCTTTGATGCTTCATCCTGGCCAGCCTCCCCTTATGTTGTTTGATTTCCACTTTGCGACAAGAAGCAAAGATGGACAACAACATCTTCAGAATTCCACTGGATGACTCTCTAGGAGGTGGAGGAGCAGGAGCAGCATCCTCAAGTCTTATGCCTTCATGAGCCCTCTTGGATCTTCTTTCCTCTGCAGGTGAAGTAGGAGCAGAGGGGACATGTAGATAGCAGGCTTCTGGGGCCTGAGTCTAGTATGAGGCACATCCTTGACAATTTCCAGTCCAGTCACCTTCTCAATCATATATATGATGTAAGGTGCATAGCCACATGATCTGTTAGTAGTGATGGAGATGTTCACAATGTCATTGTACATGTACTCAAAGATATTTAAAGTCCTTTTCCTGCTTATCACCTTCATCAATGTTCTGAGGGTGCCTTGAATGGTCCCTACATCTCCCTCTTTGGGAGCTATGGTCTTTCTCAGGATCCTGTTGAGGACAACATCGAAAGGCTTCAAATACTTAGTGGTTGGAGACTTGAGTGGCATCTTTATATCATAGAGAAAGTCAAGATGATCTTTCTCCAGAGGCTTCAGAAATGTGGATAATTATGTCATTCTCCAAAGAATCTTCCAGGTGAAGAATTCTTGCAAACTCCTCATAAGTGACACTGTACTATGCTCCATGTGTCATCCAAATCTTCCTGTCACTGTCATCATGAGCAAATAGAGAGTTGAGTAGAATTAAGTGATGGCCTCAATGTTCCAGTCCCACTGGAAAGAACTTGATCTTTCAGTCCATGCAACTACAAGGCTTCCAAAAACTCTTGATAGGCTTGACATCTTTTGGACAGTAGATAGGTGATATCAACCCATTGACTTTCAATGACAGGATTTCTCATCTTTAAATACACATACTCATAGTAGTCAGCATGGAAATTACTCCAAAATCTGGGATTAGCTGATTGTTTGGGCTGATCATAGACTTCTACCTTCCTGAACTTGTCAGCTAGCTCACCACCTTTGCTAGTGAAATCATCACTCGATGGTTGACTGTTGCGGTGAGTAGGAGATTTCATCTTCAATGGGCCAATAGGGCCACAAGCAAGTCCTTTGCCCTTGTTGAGGGCTCTTTTGGGCCCCGATGAGCTCCCAGCTGCATCCTTGCCCCGAGCTTTCTTCACTACAACTCTCCTTCTCTTAGGAAGGGTGTCGTCGGAAGGAGGAGAGTGGACATTGACATCATGTATTTTCTTCATCACCCTCTCCTTGGCTCTTTGCACTCGAGCACGCTCTACCTCTTCATCATAGTGAAAAGAACTATCTTCTGAACCTGAAGACATCGTGCCTGACAAGGAGATTCAAGGATTAGATAAGAATCGATTTGACACTAGTGCTAATTAGGATTTAGAGGTTCAAAATGTCATGTACTAGACTTGTCCGTTTTCAGAGAGCGGACTTCTCCGGTTAACCGGACTTGTCCACACTGAACACCAGACTAGTCCGGTCTGGCATAAGAACCCTAAATTCCTATTTTCAACAGATCTAGCTCGAACCGATTCACAAGGACTAGGAAATAGTAGGAGTACATCTAGAGGAGTAATGTATGCCCTAGGAATTGAGTGAAACAAGCTAGAATCAAGAAAAGCTGAGAGCTAGGGTTTGAGTGGGATTTTACCAAAAAGTGAAGATTCGTGTTGAAGGAGCGGACTTGGGGCCGGATTAGTCCAGAGTGGACATGCTCCGCGCCGAGGAGGAGATTTCCCTTGGAGAAATCTGCGATTTTGGTGGCTAGATGTGAAGATCGCCTTTGGAGCTCAAGGAAGAGGAGAGATAACGCAATGGAGGTCGTGAAAGGTAGTAGATGAGCTTTTGGCGGTGGATTAGTGTTAACCTCGAGAAATCCGGACTAGTACGGTGGACACCGGACAAGTCCGTGTGTCGAACTAGGGCCGGACTAGTTTGTGTCAACGGACAAGTCCGATGCTGACGCCGGACAAGTCCGGTGTCAGTAGGACAGAAATGAATTGAAACAACTAGATTTTGGTTGTTTGATCTAATAGTGATCTAAACGACATTATTTCACAAATAATCTTGATGAACATGACGAGTAAGCAATCAACAATCATACAATGGCCATAATTCACCAAGATTTACTCATTTAAATAGTTTTCTAGAGAAAATTGAGATAAGTGGGAATTTTTGGCAAAAATAAGTAAACTTTGAAATCACAATCAGATATGCAGTGTTTCAAGCCATATTTCGAGAGTCAAGTATATTTAGCTCATTTCTTAGCTCACAAAACCTTTTCTCATCTAATGGCTTGGTGAAAATATCTGCAAATCGTTTTTTAGTCCTAACATGTGAAATTACAATATCACCTTTTAATGAATGATCTTTTAGGAAATGGTGATGAATATCTATGTGCTAAGTTCTTGAGTGCTCTACTGGGCTGTGTGCAATTTTTATAGCACTCTCATCGTCACATAGGAGTGGAATATGGTTAAGATTGTAACCATAGTCCCTCATAGTTTGTCGCATCCAAAGTAGTTGTGCGCAACAACTACCGGCTGCAACATACTCCACTTCAGCTGTGGAAAGAGCAATGGAGTTTTGCTTTTTGGATGACCATGAAACTAGAGATCTGCCAAGGAATTGACAAGTCCCCGACGTGCTCTTTCGATCGACATTGCATCATGCATAGTCGGCATCAAAATAACCTATCAAGTTAAACTTGGATCCTTTGGGATACCAAAGGCCCAAGTTGGGTGTGTGTACAAGGTATCTTAGGATTCTTTTTATAGCTATTAAATGACACTCTTTAGGTGCGGCTTGAAACCTTGCACACATGCATACACTAAGCATAATATTTGGCCTAGATGCACATAAATAGAGTAATGAGCCTATTATAGACTGATATACATTTTGATCCACATTTGGACCATCTTCATTGAGGTCGAGATGTCCGTTAGTCGCCATGGGTGTCTTGATTTGTTTGGCCTTGTCCATATTGAACTTCTTGAGGATGCCCCGCGTGTACTTTGTTTGGCTTATGACCGTGCCCTCTCTTAATTGCTTCATTTGGAATCCCAAGAAGAACTTCAATTCGCCCATCATCGACATCTCGAACCTATTTGTCATAATCTTGGCTGTTTATTGACATGGTTGAGGTACTCTTGATCTTCAAATCCTGGTGGCAGCTCCAGGTACACTTCCTCCTTAATTGGACTATTGAGGAAGGCACTTTTGACGTCCATTTGATACAACTGGAAATCATGGTGAGTAGCATATGCCAATAAAATATGAATGGACTCAAGTCTATACCGAAGCGAAAGTTTCATCGAAGTCCAAACCTTCGACTTTCTAAGTAACCTTTAGCCACAAGTCTCGCTTTATTTCTCGTTACCACTCCATGTTCATCTTGTTTGTTTTGAAAGACCCATTTGGTTCTATCAAAGGGTCAATGCGACACTTTCCGCGGATCTGCTAAGGAGCAGCCCGGGGAGGTTCTTGTTCAGTGGGGCTTAGGCCTCAAACTAGTGTTCTAGCAAAAAGAGTATGAGACAATCGAGTTTTAATGTGGTTCAGGCCGCAAGGAGCATAACACCCTACTCCACGGTGGATTGTATTGCTTGGTGAGTGTGTATGCAAGTGTGTGTGTATCGGGGATTCCGAGTCTTGTTCTTTTATCGATGGCAGTTCGGGCCTTTTATAGTCAAGGTCGGACGCCTTACAAGTGGGGTCCTGCGGCCCGACAGGTGGTCCTGAGGCGATGTTATCTTAAAGATCTAAGGCTTCTTCTGCAAGCTTGCTCTGACCGCAGACGTGAGGACTCGCCGCCTTGCCGCCCGGTTCGTCAGTAGCGCACGCGCCGTTGCTGACATTGGCAGGGAATGTCCCATCCAACTGTCCCTGGTGCCGTAAGCTACCCACTTGGCAGTGTTGGATAGGCCTGCGGCGCCTTCACTGTGATGCGATTAGTCGTAGTGGTACCTAACATTAGGCGTGCGCCGCGCCATGCATCTGGGGAAGCCATGTATCTTCAAGGCTTGATGGAGAAAAGGCACATTGCCCTCTTAAGTTTCCTACTATCTGCTCAGGGCAAGTGAACTGACCATGTAGCCATCAGCGAGCTCTCCGCCATGGTGGAGGCCACGCCCATCTTGTGGGACATGTGGCAGCTTGGGAGCTCACCTCCGTGGGGGAGGCCACATCTTGACTTCGTGGACCACGTGGCAGCTTGGGAGCTCACCCCTGCAGAGGAGGTCGGGTCCTGTCCTATTGGACACATGGCTGCCTAGGAGCTTGTTGTCAAGGTGGAGCTGAGCTCCCCCCTTTTGGATGTCTCGTGGGCAACCCGGACTTCCCACCTGAGGCTGGCGGGTCCAGGTTTCTTTGAACATGTGGCGCCCTCGGACCCTGTCCCTGTTGGGAGGCGAGGCACCTAGGAAGCTCTAGCTTTTGTGCGAGGGTACCCGGTATGCTGGGTTCCGACAGTGGCCCCTGGTTCCACCTTGGGGCAAGGCGACGAGTCTGATGGTGGGGCCTTATGCTGTTTTCCCATGCGGTCTTTTAATTTTGTCTCGGTTAGTCGAAGCGTTGCGCTCTTCTACTGTTGTGACCACGCATCCCTCTCTGGTTGAGGGGTCGTGGCGACGGGATCTTTGCTCGCTGCGACATTATCACAACGATTCCCATGGCACCTGCTGCACTCATGCTGCTTTCACTTCTGTCTTTATGGGAACCGCCGAGTTGCCTTCTCTGGCAGAGAACTGCTCGGGCCGGCTTTTCTGACGGGCGACCTGGGCTCGCTCGTCATAGACGTTGTGTTATGAGTCGTTGTTTTGGAGCCCGCTCAAATTTTCACAGTGTGCCCAAATGCCACTAGGGTACTTTAAAAAGGTACCTTTGTGGGCAATGGAGTTTCCTTTCTTCCGCATGTCCCAAGCATTTGAGCCTTCGATTCCCTCCTTGTGTGTCTGCCCATTCTTGAGGTTCTCAACCCCCTGCTCCAATGGACTCAGCTCTGCCTCCTTCCCAGATGGAAGATGTCTGTGACACCCGATTCCGAATATGAACCAAGCATAACGCATATGTGTGCCCAGGAAGTTCATCACACATATACGGTTGCATCACAAATGATATACAGAATTTAACCACGTCTTAACTATTAAATAAGTACTTTATTACAATAATCCAATAGTTCACGAATGATAAAACTCTAAATAATGCAGCGGAAAATAACTAAGCAGCACGACTCCAATCCACAGGCAATTGACGGCGGTACGCAACCTAGTACTCCACGTGATCCTCAGGGTACTCCCAATTGTCTCCAGTAGCTGTTGGGGGGGGGGATTGCAAGGGTGAGTACATGTCGTACTCAGCAAGTGTGGAAAGTATGACATGTGGCTAATTCAAATGTCGAATGTAATAATGGCTAAGTGTTGAAAAGTACAGTAAAACATTTGAAAAGCATTATACTATGTCTATGTGAAACAATCCGATCATAACCATCATATTAACAAAATATAAACCAGATCCAAATATTGCCAACATCACCATTACCATAACTCAAATTCATATCCATTACCATAATCCATAAACCATCCATAACCATTACCAACCCATAATCATAAACCAACCATAACCATTCCAAATCCCAATTTCCAACTCTAATCATGTAGGTCAACCAGGCGCTCATAACCGGGAGCACGACTATCATGATAGTTTTAAACACTCTGCAGAGGTTGTACCACTTTACCCACATGTTTGTGATTTCATCACCTTTCGATGACTATGAAACCTCCATTATGCCATCTCACACTTCCGTAGGTGTGTGGCCAAGAGATCACAAAATAGCCTTTCAAAAGGGACTACTAGTATGTACGGGCCCACTAAGGTTTCACCGGCAGGCTTGAATCTCCATTATCCCACCCACGGGCCCCCTCGTGTGCCATGCGGATCCCAGGGCAGTCCTCCTCGACTCCCATTCCCCGCGCCATCCAATGGCCCATACCATACTAACAGCACTCCTAATTATTCAGCTACGCCGCACCCATACTTGGCCTTGTGGTGGCACTGTTGACCTGGCATATTCTCGCATGAACCGATCCTTAGATCTAAAGCAAGCAAATGACCATAACATCCAACCCATCCACATACCAGGCTTGCTTAGATCACCCATCGTATTGACCAGTTCACATTAACCAGAATATCATTGATGCATAATTAAATGTATAGTGTTGTTTGCCATCCCAATTAATTAAGCGGAGCAAAAAGGTAAAAACCCTTCCCGACTCTCTACCATAAATTCCAGGTGAAAAGGGTGGTCAAACAAAACTAGTAAACTTCCTACCATAGGATTCCCATCAATTTGACACAAGCATGCAAGTTTGCAAACAAAACATTTAATTTAAAATAGGATCAATATGCTTCAAGGACACTTTCCTTGCTCCGACGGATGGGGTTGCTCAAGCGCTTCAAAGTCTTGATTTTGGAAATCCTCGTATGTGGCCTCTTGAGCACGTTCCTCTACGCGTGATCATACATACAAGAAAATACATACACTTCAATATAATGCACACAAAATAATCAACATGCAATGACATGTATGCATGCACAATTCAATAATTAATTAACTACGGTTGTTTATTAATTAGATGCGAGTAGTTCATACGTGTTCATATGAGTTTACGGGGGTTTTAGGGTGGATTAATGCTGCTGAAAATAAAAATACGACGCAACTACGATCAATTTACGTCTATTAGATTCAATATGGTCGCTAAAATTCGCATCGAGAACATGGCCTACCGTAGATGCGATGGCTTCGATGATCACGGGATGGGGACAATGCGTAGATGAAGTAGATGCGTTCTCCGGCGGCACGACGACGGCGTCGCGATGGCGACGTCGATCTCCGGCGGACGGTGGTGCCCTCCACTTTTTCTTCCTCTTCTTCCCCTTCTTTTTCTCCTTTTTCTTCCCTGGGCGCAGCCCTCTGGTCTCTGGTGCTTTTTCCCTCTGTACCGGCGGCGTTCTGGCGGCGTTGCTGTTGGGATCGGGAAAACTCACGAGGTCACGGTATTTATATAGGCGGCGCTAGGGTACGACTGTCTCCCGATCGGTTACGGGCTCGTCCGGAAGTCGGGCGCGTCGCGGGGGATTCGGGGCTGCGTTGCATTGGGGCGGGACCCAGCGGCATCAGGGCGCGTGGGCGTGAGCGCGCTGGCGCGCGGGTGGGCCATGCGGCGGGGCGCGCGAGGGGACGCGGTACGGGGGATGGGGCCCGGCGCGGGAGGCGGGAGCGGAGGCGCGGATTCGGCGGGAATCCCGCGCGGGAGGCGGGAGCTCGCGCGGGAGCGCGCTGGCTCGGGCGCGTACGGCGCTGGGGTGCGGGAGGCGCGCCGGGGCGCGCTGGCTGGGCCGCTTGGCCTGGCCGGCGGCGCTGCCCCTTTTTTTTTTCTTTTTTTTTCTTTATACTTTCTTTTATTATATGATTTATTATTTATATATTTTTTGTATATATTATTATTTATATTATATATATATATATATTATTTGTTATTTATTATTATTTAATATATACTATTAATATTAATATTTTATTTATTTTTATATATTGTTATATATATTATTTATATATATTTTTATTATTATTATTTTTATACTTATTCCCTATTACAAGTTTTAGGCTATAACTATTATTTTCTTTTTTTCTTCTTTTGCTACTCATATTTGTATATGTATATTTTATTATTTTTCTCTTATTCTACTAGTGTTATTGCATGATCATGTATGCAATGCATGATGCGAAAATTTAGGGTGTTACAAACCTACCCCCTTAAAGTGAATCTCGCCCTCGAGATTCGATAGCGTGGAGAAAAGATGAGGGAATTCTGCCTTCAAGTCTTCTTCACGTTCCCACGTAGCTTCGGCTTCCGTATGGTGTTTCCATTGCACTTTGCACCAACGGATCCTCTTATTTCTTGTGACCCTTTCCTTTATGTCCAAGATCTTGATAGGTTGCTCGACATAGGACAAATCCTCTTGAAGTTCTAGCTCGTCCATCGGCACTTGTTCTTCTGGTACCCTGAGACACTTCTTGAGTTGAGAGACGTGAAACACGTCGTGTACATCGGAGAGATACGTCGGCAGTTCAAGTCGATAAGCTACCTCTCCTCGCTTGTCCAAAATCTTGAATGGTCCGATGTAACGTGGTGCCAGTTTTCCTTTGACGTTAAACCGTCGCTGACCTCTGATTGGTGACACTTTGAGGTATACAAAATCTCCAACTTCAAAATTCAGACTCCTTCGCCTATTATCAGCATAACCTTTTTGTCGAGATTGGGCAGCCTTTATGTTTTCCCGTATTATTTGGACTTGCCTTTCAGCATCTTGTAACACGTCGGGACCAAACACTTGATTCTCTTCGGTTTCATTCCAAAACAAGGGAGTCCTACACTTCCTTCCGTACAATGCTTCGTAGGGTGACATTTTCAGACTTGCTTGGTAGCTATTGTTGTAAGAGAATTCAGCGTACGACAAACTTTTATCCCAACTTTTCCCATGCTTTAATGCACAAGCTCTTAACATGTCTTCCAAAATTTGGTTGGTCCTCTCGGTTTGTCCATCTGTTTGAGGGTGATACGCCGAACTGAAGTTCAACCTTGTTCCCATTGCTTCATGCAATTTCTGCCAAAATCTGGAGGTAAATTGAGAACCTCTATCCGAGACTATCTTCTTCGGTACTCTGTGTCGACACACGATATGCTCCATATACAATTCTGCTAGCTTCGCGGTGGTATATGTGGTCTTGACAAGGATGAAGTGAGCTGATTTTGTCAACCGATCCACAATAACCCATATTGAATCATAGCCAGACTGAGTTCGCGGTAATCCAACTATAAAGTCCATACCAATCTCTTCCCACTTCCACTCCGGGATCTTTAATGGTTGTAACAATCCGGCTGGATTTTGATGTTCAGCTTTCACTTGTCGGCACACATCGCAAAGTGCAACATATTCGGCTCGCCCACCAATAGCATGCCTTTAAGTCCTTGTACATCTTTGTACAGCCAGGATGAATTGAGTAAGGTGAGTCATGTGCCTCCTTCAATATTGTTTCCCGAATATTCCTTACGTTAGGTACTACAATCCTCTTTCGAAGCCATAAGGTACCCTGTTCATCCTCATCAAATCTGAATTCTCTTCCTTCTTGGGTCCTTTCCTTGATTTCCTGTATTTCCTTGTCCTTTGTCTGTCCTTCCCGTATTTCCTGCTCTAATGTTGGGTTGACTTCCATCGTTCCTATTTCATTAATGAATCCAAGGTTCAACCGTTCAAACTCCTTACATAACTCGGATGGCAGCTCTCAAACTGTGAGTTGATGACTTACTCCTTTTCGGCTCAAAGCATCGGCCACTACATTGGCCTTCCCTGGGTGATAGTTGATTCCCACGTCATAATCCTTGATGAGCTCCAACCATCGGCGTTGCCTCAGATTCAGATCCGTTTGCGTAAATATGTACTTGAGACTCTTGTGATCCGTATAAATCTCACATCGGTGACCAAAAACATAGTGTCTCCATATCTTTAAGGCGTGTACCACGGCTGCGAGTTCAAGGTCGTGCGTAGGATAATTCAACTCATGTTTCTTTAGTTGCCTCGATGCATAACTACCACTTGGCCTTCTTGCATGAGCACACATCCTAATCCTTGTCTTGATGCATCACAATATATATCAAAACTCTTGCTCACGTCCGGTAATACTAACACCGGCGCGGTTGTCAACCTTTTCTTTAACTCCTCAAAGCTATCCTGACAAGCTTGAGTCCATCGGAATGCCTTCCCTTTCATGAGTAATTCGGTCATAGGCTTGGCTATTTTGGAGAAATCCTTAATGAATCGGCGGTAATATCTAGCAATTCCAAGGAAACTCCGAATTTCCTTAACATTCTGTGGCGGTTCCCACTTAAGCACATCTCTCACCTTCCCTGGGTCAACTGATACTCCTCCTCCGGAAATAATATGGCCTAAGAAAGAAACTTCTCGTAACCAGAATTGACATTTACTGAACTTGGCATACAATTGGTGCTCCCTCAATTTCTGCAGCGTAAGCCTCAAGTGTTCCTCATGTTCCTTCTCATCCTTTGAGTAGATCATAATATCATCGATGAACACTACAACAAACTTATCCAGATACTCCATGAAGACCTTATTCATGAGATACATAAAGTACACAGGCGCGTTCGTCAATCCAAATGACATGACGGTGTACTCATAAGATCCATATCGTGTCCGAAATGCTGTCTTGGGTATATCCGATGGTCTAATCTTCATTTGGAAGTATCCTGACCGCAAGTCGATCTTGGAGAAGATACAGGCACCCTTCATTTGGTCGAACAAATCCTCTATCCGGGGTAGTGAGTACTTGTTCTTAATTGTCACTTTGTTGAGAGACCTATAGTCCACACACATCCTATGGCTTCCATCCTTCTTATCTATGAAGAGCACTGGGGCTCCCCACGGGGATGAGCTTTGGCGTATAAAACCCTTCTCTAGCTGCTCTTGAATTTGCTTCTTGAGCTCGGCTAACTCCTTAGGAGGCATCCTATACAGCCTCTTAGCTATAGGTGCAGTTCCGGGTATCAACTCAATGGCGAATTCTATGTCACGATCAGGTGGCATACCCGGCAACTCATCTGGAAACACATCTGGGTACTCGCGAACGATCAGAATGCTTTCCAATGTCACTTGTTCCACGTGATTCAGCATCGCTTTCTCTCTTGCAGGTTGGGCTGCCTCAACTTCGATGCGTGTACCATGTTCACACGTCAACTGCACAATCCTCTCGGCACATTGAATGACTCCATTATACTTGCTCAGCCAGTCCATTCCAAGTATTATGTCTATTCCTTGGGAGTCCAATACTATGAGGTTTGCGAGAAAGTCTACCCCCCTTATTTTAATGCTTACTTTTGGACATACTATATTTGTCCTCATCTCTCCGCCAGGAGAACTTACTAGCATAGTTTGCTTCATATGAGATATAGGCAAATTGTACTTGGCAACATACTTTGACGAGATGAATGAATGAGATGCTCCCGAATCAAATAAAACAGTCGCGGGGTTGGAGTTGGCGAGAAACATACCAATTACGACGTCATCAGCTTGCTGGGCTTCCTCAGTTGAGACATGATTCACATTGCCACGAGCAAAATTCTGCTGTCCACGGTTGCCTTGTGGTGCCCCTCCATTTGGTCGCGGGTGATTTGGCCTTGGTGCATTGTTCATAGGTCCATAGTTTCTTCTGGGGCATTGACTTGCAAAGTGTCCGGGTTCCCCACACACATAGCATGTCTTACCGCCCGTAGCATTAGGGACGTTTGTGCGCAACTGGTTTTGAGCATTTGCCGCCATGTTAGGACGCGACGCAGGTGGCACAGGATAGCGAGGCGCTTGCATGGCGGGGCGTTGCTGCGGTGGCTGATTTGGGTGGAGCGGATAAGCAGCACGGTATGCAGGAGCAGATGGGTTGTAGTGTGGTGCAGTAGGTGGTGCATAGCGGGGCCGAACATTGCTTCCTTGCTGCGGTCCTTGATGTGGCATCTTCTCTTATTGTCCTGCTCCATCTCACGAATCTTGTTCTCAACCACAATAGCCTTGTCAACAAGCTTTTGGAAGTTTGGATAATTAGTATTGAGCAACTGGACTTGAATTTCATTGTTGAGACCCCTCGTAAACAGATATTGCTTCCTACTATCAGTTTTGATGTCTTCTGGAGCATATCTTGATAATTGAGTGAATTTGTTGAGATACTCACTCACGCTCATCCTTCCTTGCCTGAGATTTTCAAAGTCTTGTCTTCTCAGTATCATAACTCCTTCAGGTACATAGTGGGAACGAAAACTCTATTTAAACTCAGCCCAAGTGATTGCCTCCTGATTATCATGAGCGTTGCAAAGAGCTTCCCACCAGTCGGCGGCTGCTCCAACTAGTTGATGTGATGCAAAGAGAACCTTCTCCCTATCAGTGCACTGGACAATAGCAAGTTTCTTCTCAACGGACTTCAGCCAATCATCAGCTTCCATTGGGTCTGTGGCTTGTGCAAAGGTGGGCGGCCTGGTCCTCATGAACTCTCCCAAACGGTTGTGGGGAGGCAGGGGTGGCGGTGGAGGCAGGTGGGGCTGATTGTTGTTATTGCCAGCCTGCAGCTGTCCCATAGTTTGTATCATGGTCTGCATGAGCTGGTTCTGCATAGCCAACAGTTGTTCAATATTGATAGCTCCATGAGCATGTCCCTGGTTGTTCTGAGGTACTTCATTGCGCTCCTCCTCATTGTTGGCATCCCTCTGGTTACGAGTTCTCACCATCTGTTGGCGAAAGAAGGGTGGGGACAGAAGGATTTAGAATTTGGAAGGAAACGTCCCAACTATATGCATCAAGGGATGTGACACTAAATAATCCTTTATTAATATAGACCTATATGAGTATGTGGAAAAGTGCCGAAGCATTCCACAACTCTCTACTAAGCACACAAGCACTCAAACAAGAACCAAACAAAATCGACAAAAATCCTAAAAGAAGTAACACAACTCAAGGTCACACAAGTATGTCTACGTCGCTCTTATTTAACTAATGGGGGTGTGCCTATCCTTGAGTCGTGGCATAGGTCGAGGACTACTCGTCGTCAAGCGGGAACTCCTCCGGGTCCTCGTCGTCGTCGTCATCGTCGTCGAGGTCCTCGGGGTCCTCGGGGTCCTGTGGTGGTGAGGCAGCACGCGGCGGTGGTGCGGTAGACGCCACAGTGGAAGGCTCCTCGTCAGAGGACTCCTCAGAAGACGACTCACGCTGACCGTTGCGACGGTCTGGAGAGTCTGGGGTCCACGTCGGGGTGTCGGACGCGTAGTCGTCCGGGTCCTTGAAAGTGCATCTAGGACTCCCTTGTGGGTTTTGGATGATTTATCACAAGCAATTGGGATCCTAATCCTTTTGTTGAGATGAATGCAGGAAAATGATGAAAAATGAGCAAAGTGCCAAAAAGAGGGAAATTGAGAAGGAAAATGAATTTGAGCTCAAGGAGAAGAAATTAGTAGTTTAGTATGTATGGAGTGTGTTAAGGAAACACACCCAAGAGCTCAATCTCATTTAATCACACACACACAATGAACAAAGCTATACAGGACCGGACTAGTCCGATATCAGTCGGACTAGTCCGATATCACTTTCTGCACTAGATCGGACAAGTCCGGTCTCTACCGGACTAGTCCGATATCTTTCTGTTCCACTTCGGACTAGTCCTCCCCAGTGCGAACTAGTCCTCAACACAATGCACGAGTCACACAAAATCGGACAAGTCCGTTGTGACCCGGACTAGTCCGATATTCATTCTGATCCACTTCGGACAAGTCCAGTGTCCACACGGACTAGTCTGATATACACACTGATCTAAATCGAACAAGTCCTCCAAGTGCGGACTTGTCATCCCAAACACTTAGGGTTTCATTTGTCCGGACAAGTCCGATGGCAACCGGACTAGTCCGAAGATTTCCAGTAGCGAAATCGGACAAGTCCGCTTTCAACCGGACTAGTCCGATATTCCTGGACACTTAGGGTTTGCTTCGCACAGCACACCGGACTAGTTCGGTCACCACCACGGACTAGTCCGATCTTTCTGAATCCTAACGGTAACTTTTAGAAACCCCATATAAATAGAGGTGCACGGCCCACTTTCACCCACTCTCGAACCTAGCGCCGTCACACCTCCCAAGAGACTCAAAAACCATCTCTCTCCACGAAATTAAGTGCAAAATCAATCAATCCATTGAAGATCACTTCTAGATCATTGGAGAGGCACTTGGCACACGATTGAGCTCTTGGTTTGAATCTCTAACACACTCTTGTATCTCAATTTGTATATTTTGAAGTGTTTTATTGGTGGTCTTGAAACTTGTAATCAAGGGAGCTCTCAATTTGTGAGATCGCCCCTTCAACTTGGTGATTTACCCCTGTGTGATTAGTGAAAGAGGATTGGCCTTCGTGGCGATCCGACGAGGGAAGGGTTGGTGAAGACCCGGTCCTTTTGTGGGCTCCTCAACGTGGACGTAGGTTGCCTTCGTGGTAACCGAACCATGGGATAAATCTTGTGTCTTGTTCGTTTGTGTTCATCATTCTAGTTGATCAACATTATCTAGGGTTTGATTCATTTTGTTGAATTCAAGTTAAATAGTTGAACAAGAATCATACTTGCAATAGAACTTGACATACAACTATTGAACTATTATTAAAGTTTATATTTGCGCTGCAAACGTCAACGAAACAATCAAATTGACCTTACTTGATCAACCTAGTCCGTGAAATCCGGACTAGTCCGCACTTTACCGGACTAGTCCGATATATCTGGTTTTGACCTTGTTGTTGAAGTGCTACAGGAACCGAGAAAATTCAAAAAGGCCTATTCACCCCCCCCTATAGGCCTACATTCAATTGGTATCAGAGCGGGTTCTTCAAGAAAGAGTGCAACCACTCGAAGAGATCATGTCAGACATGAAGGAAGTCCAGAAAATCAACAACCAGGAAGAAATGAACAATGACAAGCACCAAAAGCTTGAAAAGTATCTCGAAGCCATTCAAGACTTCGATGATGATGATGAGGAGACATTGGAGCTGAAAGCACTCCTTAGAAAGAAAGCGCTTTCCAAAGGGAAATCTAAAGTCGAAGAAAAGAAGAAGGGGAGTAGTCACACCGACTACTCCCGATATCCTTTTAGTTATGACCGTTTAAATTCTAACAGCAGTCATTATCTATCTATTCCTCTCGGAAAAGCCCCACACTTCGATGGGAGTGATTACTCCATGTGGAGGAAAAATATGAAGATGCACTTGATTTCCATTAACCCAAGTTTATGGCATATTGTGTGCACAGGAATAAACATCCCCGATGACGATGAAGAGCTCACGCCAAGTCAAGAACAAGCCATCCACAGGAATGCCCAAGCCGCAGCCGTTATCACCTCATCTCTAAGTCAAGATGAATTCACAAAGGTGGACGGATTGGAAATTGCCAAAGAAATCTGGGACACACTACAGACAGCACATGAAGGTGATCGGCATGTGCGGGAGGCAAAGATTGAAATGATTGAAGGCGAACTAGGAAGGTTCGCGATTGAGGAAGATGAGTCTCCCCAGGACATGTACAACAGACTGAAGACTCTTGTGAACAAGGTTCGATCATATAGGAGCAAAAAGTGGAATGACCACGAGGTTGTAAAGCTCATCCTTAGAGCCTTTATGCCTCACCACGTCACACTTTGCTCTATGATCCGAGAAAGTCCCGGGTACAAGAAAATGACTCCGGATGAACTGCTTGGCAAAATCATCAACTTTGAGATGATGGAGAAGCAAGCCAAGCACGTAAAAGAAATAGCCGACCTCACATCAGCCAAGAAGAAGGGAGTTGCCCTAAAGTCCTCACTCAAGCCTCTATCCAAAGAAGCAAGAGAAGCACAGCTTGAGGAGGACAGCGATGATGAAAGCAGCGAGCTGGACGAAGAAGATATGATTTTGTTCATGAAGAAGTTCAAAAGAATTATGAAGAAAAGACAAGGAACAAAATCGAGTGAAGGAAAATACAAGGAGAAGACAAAGCCAAAGATGAGGCGGGCATGCTATAATTGTGGTGAGTACAATCACTTTATAGTCGATTGCCCGTATGAGGACAACAAGAAGAAGAGTAAAGAGTCCAAGCCTCAACCGAAAAAATTCTTCAAGAAGAAGAAACAAGCTGAACAAGCATACATCGGAAAGGAGTGGGACTCAAATGATGAGTCCTCATCGTCCGATGAAGAAGAAATGGCTAGCATAGCCATTGAAAGCATGTCCAAGAAACCCACACTCTTCCCCACGCTCGGTGCAAAGAAGGCAAATGGAACTTGCCTCATGGCTAAGGAAGGTAAACGCAAGGTAAACATCAAAACTCCTTCCTTGCATTCTTACTCAAGTGATGATGATCTAGATAGTGATGATGAAGATATGCTAATTGGTTTAGATAGAAAAACTGCTGCTAAAATGAAATTCTTGCTTAACCAACTTGTTGAGAAGGAAGAGCTAATTGATCGTCAAGAAGACATGATTATCTCCCAAAAGGAGAAGCATGTCGAACTTGACAATCTTCTAGTTCTTGAAAAGGAGAGAAACCACTCACTAGAGCTTGAGCTAGCTTCAAGCAAGAAAACTTGCTTGGAGTTAACCAACTCAAACGTTGCAATCAAGGATCAACTTGATGACCTAATCAAGGTCAACAAGATCCTTGAAGTGCAGGTTGAGTCACTCAAGCTTAGTGAACCTTCCTCCTCTTCAAGCCTACCTTCTCAACCCACTTCAACTAATATCGCTCATATTTGCAAATGTGATAAAATTAACACCAGGTTGAAGGAAAATTCTACCTCCACAAAGGACAAAAATCCTACCCAATGTGTAATATTTGACAAGGAGAGGATCAACTATGCACGTAGTGCATATTTGGTCCAAAGACCTCCAAATGTCAAGTATGGCATTGGTTACTCTTATGACGGAAAGCAAAGAGCTGGAAATCATAAGAATAACAAGGGAAGGATTACCTTTGTGAAGGGAGGACCCTCACAACCTAGTAACTCGAAAACTAAAAACCTGAACTCTCATGAAAACCGGACTAGTCCGGTTGTGGTCCGGACAAGTCCGGTCATCCGGACAAGTCCGGTCACACAGACTAGTCCGACCCATAATCAACAGCAACTCTTGTTTAAAACCTTTGATGCTTCTTATGTATTAATGAAAAATAATGTTGGTAAGGTGTATGCTTATTATGCTGGGCCACACCACGGGAACACAAAATCACATGTGTGGGTGCCCAAATGTATTGTTACTAACCTCCATGGACCCAAGCAAGCTTGGGTACCTAAAACCAAGGCGTAATTTGTTTTTGCAGGCCTACTCCTCCGGTGGATCCAAATGGGTGCTAGACAGTGGATGCACCAACCACATGACCGGAGAAAGGAGGATGTTTGTGGAGTATGAAGTGAACAAGGACCCAGACGAAGGCATCTACTTTGGGGATAACAATCAAGGAAGGGTCCTCGGTACCGGTAAAATAGCAATATCCTCTGAACATACTCTTTTGCATGTTTTACACGTTGAATCTTTAGATTATAACCTGCTGTCCATATCTCAATTATGTGACAAAGGTTATAATTGCCTGTTCACTAACAAGGGTGTGACCGTCTCAAGGAGAAGTGATGGTTCTGTTGCATTCAAGGGTATGTTGAAGGGAAAGCTTTACCTTGTTGACTTCAACAAGGATAAAGCCGAACTCGACACATGCTTGATTGCAAAGACCAACATGGGTTGGTTGTGGCATAGACGGCTGGCACATGTTGGTATGAGGAACCTTCAAAAACTCCTCAAGGGCGATCACATCCGAGGTTTGAAAGATGTTGTGTTTGAGAAAGACAGGCCTTGTAGCGCGTGCCAAGCAGGGAAGCAAGTTGGAGCACAACATCCCGCGAAGAACATCATGACCACAACAAGACCGCTCGAACTACTTCATATGGACTTGTTTGGTCCAATTGCTTACATAAGCATCGGCGGTAATAAATACGGTTTAGTTATTATTGATGATTTTTCCCGCTTCACTTGGGTGTTCTTTTTGCATGACAAGTCAGAAACACAAGGAACACTCAAGAAATTCTTCAAGCGAGCGCAAAACGAGTTCTCACTATCAATCAAGAGTATTCGGAGCGACAACGGCATAGAGTTCAAGAACATACAAGTGGAGGAGTACCTTGATGAGGAAGGAATCAAGCACGAATTTTTAGCACCATACTCTCCACAACAAAATGGAGTCGCCGAAAGGAAGAATCGAACGCTCATAGAGATGGCAAGAACAATGCTCGATGAATACAAGACTTCGGATCGATTTTGGGCGGAAGCAATCAACACCGCTTTCCATGCCACAAATCGACTCTACCTTCATCGACTACTAAAGAAGACCCCCTATGAGCTACTCACCGGTAACAAACCGAACATTTCATATTTTTGAGTTTTCGGTTCTCCTTGCTATATTTTGAACAAGAAGCCCAGGACTTCAAAGTTCGCTTCAAAGTCCGATGAAGGTTTCTTGCTTGGTTATGATTCGAACACTTACGCCTATCGTGTTTTCAACAAGTCCTCCGGACTTGTTGAAGTGGCACGTGACGTAGTGTTCGATGAAACTAATGGCTCCCAAAAGGAGCAAGTTGATCAATGTGAATTAGGTAAAGAGGAAGCCCCCTATCAAGCATTGAAGAGGATGGCTCTAGGCGAAGTACGACCACAAGAGTCATCGTCACAAATACAAGAGGAAAGTGAATCATAAGAGGAGATCAACAATCAAGGGGGAGCCTCGATACAAGATCAATCATAGGAATATGAACATGATCAACAAATCAACGAGGACAACAACTCAGGGGGAGAAGAAGATGATCACCAACATACGACCCCCCAAGTGCCACACCCAAGAGTACACCAATGCATTCAAAGGGATCATCCAATCGACAACATCATCGGTGACATCCAAAAGGGAGTAACCACTAGATCTCGTATAGCAAATTTCTGTGAACATTACTCGTTTGTCTCCTTTTTGGAACCCCGCAGGACTGAGGATGCATTGAAGGATCCGGACTGGGTGGTGGCAATGCAAGAAGAGTTGAACAATTTCAAGAGAAACGAGGTCTGGGAACTTGTGGAAAGACCCAATGCAAACATAGTGGGCACCAAGTGGGTCTTTCCGCAACAAACAAGACGAACACGGAGTGGTGACAAGAAACAAGGCACGACTTGTGGCCAAAGGTTACTCACAAGTCGAAGGTTTGGATTTCGATGAGACTTTTGCTCCAGTAGCTAGGCTTGAATCAATTAGAATATTACTTGCATATGCTACTCACCATGATTTCAAGCTGTATCAAATGGACGTGAAAAGCGCCTTCCTCAATGGACCGATCAAGGAAGAGGTGTACGTGGAGCAACCACCCGGATTTGAAGACGAAGAGTTCCCCGACCACGTGTATAAACTGCGTAAGGCTCTCTATGGCCTCAAACAAGCTCCTAGAGCTTGGTATGAGTGTCTTAGAGATTTTTTAATTGATAATGGTTTTCAAATTGGCAAAGTAGACTATACATTATTCACAAAAAATCTGGATAATGATCTTTTTATTTGCCAAATCTATGTTGATGATATAATTTTTGGATCAACTAACCAATCTTTCTGTGAAGAGTTTAGTAAAATTATGACAGAGAGATTTGAAATGTCAATGATGGGAGAATTGAAGTACTTTTTGGGATTCCAAGTGCGGCAACAAAAGGAGGGAACATTCATAAGCCAAACCAAGTACACGCAGGACATACTCAAGAAGTTTGGCATGGACAAGGCAAAGCCCATAAAGACTCCCATGGCAACGAATGGCCACTTGGATCTCAATGAAGATGGACCGAGCGTCGACCAAAAGGTATATCGCTCCATGATTGGATCTTTACTATACTTATGTGCATCTAGGCCAGATATTATGTTGAGTGTGTGTTTGTGTGCAAGATTTCAAGCCAACCCTAAGGAATGTCATTTGACAGCCGTAAAGAGAATCCTAAGATATTTAGTCCATACACCCAACCTTGGTCTTTGGTACCCAAAAGGCTCAAAATTCAATCTCATTGGGTATTCCGATGCAGATTATGCCGGGTGCAAAGTTGATAGAAAAAGCACCTCTGGCACATGCCAATTCCTAGGAAGATCCTTAGTTTCTTGGTCATCCAAGAAACAGAATTCCATTGCATTATCCACAGCCGAAGCGGAGTATGTTGCAGCCGGGAGTTGTTGTGCACAACTCCTTTGGATGCGACAAACTCTAAGGGATTACGGTTACAATATGAATCGTATTCCTCTCCTTTGTGACAATGAGAGTGCCATTAAAATAGCCCACAATCCAGTTGAGCACTCTAGGACTAAACACATTGACATAAGACACCATTTCTTGAGAGACCATTCCATGAAAGGAGACATATCCATCTCTCATGTCAACACCCAAAAACAATTGGCCGACATATTCACCAAGCCACTTGATGAAAAACGTTTTTGCGAACTCCGAAATGAGCTAAACATTCTTGATTCTCGGAGTGTGGTTTGAGAAGTTGCATACCTGTATGATTGCTTCAAAATATTGATTGAATTGTGAAAATCATCCCTCTTCATTTTTCTCTCGAAAAACTATGTCAATCATTAGATCTTAATGAATTTTTGATCATAGTATGATTGTTGTTTGCTTACTCGTCAAATTCATCAAGATTATTTGAATTGTTTTGCCTCTCTATTCTCTATTATTGAACCTTCAAATATATATGAATGGGCTATGCAATTCTTTCCTGGTGACCACGGACAAGTCCGTGGTTACCCGGACTAGTCCGCCATTGCAGACTAGTCCGCAGAGTGCCGGTTAGGCCGGACTAGTCCGACAGACCACGAACTAGTCCGATATAGGTCTCTGGATGACTTCGGACTAGTCCGGTCATGTCCGGACTTGTCCGATTTTTCGTGTCCATAACCCTAGCCGCCACCAAACCCTAATCCCTTCACCCCACACTCGCCCCCAAGCTTTCTCTCTCTTGCGCTCGAGCTCTCAAGGCGAATCCTTGATTCCTCCGTCGAAAAGCCTCAATCTTGGGCGGAGATCAAGCTTGAAGACTCGGGGATTGAAGTTAGCGGACAAGTCCGGCCTCCAAACCCCAAAATCTCAAGCTTCCTTTAATTTCTTGGTAAATTTTCTTCAAAACCCTAAGAAATCACAAATTTCTCTATTGCTTATCGTTTGGCCTAACATTCTTCACTAGTTACATGTCTAGTTGATGTACTATGTGTATGCTAGACTAGTTTTACCTTAGGGATCAATTTTTGTCCAGTCTGTTAGGTTTTTGCAGATGAACACCGGACTAGTCCGGTCCAGGTACGGACAAGTCCGGTCCCCCGGACTAGCCCGTGCCTGTGCACCGGACAAGTCCGTTGCTTCTGAACCAAAACCTAATTCTTTAATTCCCTAATGCTTTCCATTGCCATCTTACCTCACCAATACCTTGTATAACTTGTCCTTTCTCTTGATCACTCATTCTCAGATCATGTCGAGCTCCGACAACGAAATCTCCGATTTCGAGGCCGAGTTGGACCACGAGGTGGCACCTCGGTCCTTGGCGGGTCTTGGCAAGAAACGCCAAGAAAGACCTTCCGAGCCTGCTCCTTCCCCTCCCCAGGTTCGGAGGAAGGTCCTTGCCAAGAAGCCTGCCTCGAAGGCTGCTCCATCTACAAGCGGCCTTCGACAAGCTAAAGGGAAGGGCAAGGGGGTTGCCACAGGGCCTGTTGGGCCCCTGAAGCTGCATACTCCTAGAGAAGGGGTCCGGGACCCCAATGAGGAAAGATTCACTGGCAAGGGCAGCGATGTGGCTGCGAAGTTGAGAAGTGTTGATTGCTATGCAAGGCCAAAGCAAGCAACTGATGGCAGATTTTGGTCAAATTTCCATGCTGATTTCTACAAGCTGGTCTACTTGCCGATGAAGACCCCAGTGGTGCGCAGTCAATGGATTGACTGGGCCCACCTTGAGAAGAGGAAATGTGCAGCTTTTGATGAAGTGATAGCAGCTGCAGAGAGACATGGTCTGAAGGATCTCTTTGCCTTCAGACACAACTGGAATGATGAAGTGATAGCACAATTTTATGCAACGTGCCACTTCTCAAGCGAAGACAAAGAAAGTGTGACTTGGATGACTCATGGATCCAAGTATTCTATTACTCAGGAAGAGTTTGCCAGCCTGCTGCACCTTGACTCTGGAGGAAATGACCACCTAATCATCCACAACATAGGGGTCATTGAGAGGGACGGAATGAAGTTCATGTATGAGCCCAACTCTAAGTATGTTCCTCCCTCCACAAAGAATATGAAGCCTTTCTTTGTGGTCCTCAACAGAGTCCTCAGGAAGACAATTGCCCCCAAGGATGGGGATGCAGGGAGTGTGCAAGGTTACCTCCGGACTCTAATGAGGGTCATAAGCAAGAAGAGACAGTTTGATGTTGCAGACTATATTTGGAATGATATGGTCAATATCTCAAGTACCCCCAACCGATCCTGTGGCTATGCCCCTTACTTGATGTTTATGATTGAGAAGGTCACAGGGATCGAGTTTGTGAAGGATGTGGAGCACACTTCACTGAGGCCTCAGAAGCCTCAGCCAGTGAGTGTCCAGGCTGCTCCATCGCCGGCCTCAAGCCTTGAGGCATCGGCAAGGCAAGAAGAAGCTGCTAGGGCTTCTCCTTCCTCTAGGGAAGCCCCTAAGAAAGGATCCGCCAGTGGAATCCTCAAGTACTTGGCTGCAATTTTCTCCTCATGCAAGAAAACTGAAGTGAAGCTTCACAAGCTAAATCAGAAGAGGAAGGAGAACATGAGGTACATAAAAGCCAATGTGAAGCAGCTGAGTGAGAAGCTGGAGATCAACCCAATTGGATCTCTAGTACTTTCTGAAGATTCTGATCCAGACATCACCGAGCTCAGCCCCTTGACTACCTCCGAGCTTGCCTATTTTGGCATTGGGGGCTCGAGCAGCTCCGCTCCTCCTCCTCCCTCTCAACCTCGTCAGGTGGAAAGCGATGAAGACGATGAAGACAACGAGAGGACTGACAGCGAAGAGTGAAGCCCTAGGACCTTCCTCTCTCTCTTTTTGGTGTCTTGATGCCAAAGGGGGGGAGATTGAGGGGGAGTCTCTAGTCTTAGCTTTAGCTGAATAGGATGCGAGGAGAGAGCTCTCTATGTATTTTTAATTGTGATGGTATTTGTTTAACACTATTTTCATATCATGTTTGGTCCTGTGTTAAATTGCTCAATTAATTTGCAAGTGTGTGATGAAATCTGAATTTTTGCTCCTGAAATGCCATATTCACTTGATATTAGTTGATCAATGCAAATTCTGTCATTCTTAATGCATTCATGCTCTTAGTACGCATCCCACCATAAAGAATGCACATATGGATAATTATCTTGTTGCTTGATGTATTTTTGAGTCATATGTGCATACTTTATGAAAATCTCATTTTATACCTCATTTTGTGAAATCTCAATTGGTTGTCATCAATCACCAAAAAGGGGGAGATTGAAAGTGCATCTAGGAATCCCTTGTGGGTTTTGGATGATTTATGACAAGCAATTGGGATCCTAATCCTTTTGTTGAGATGAATGCAGGAAAATGATGAAAAATGAGCAAAGTGCCAAAAAGAGGGAAATTGAGAAGGAAAATGAATTTGAGCTCAAGGAGAAGAAATTAGTAGTTTAGTATGTATGGAGTGTGTTAAGGAAACACACCCAAGAGCTCAATCTCATTTAATCACACACACACAATGCACAAAGCTATACAGGACCGGACTAGTCCGATATCACTTTCTGCACTAGATCGGACAAGTCCGGTCTCTACCGGACTAGTCCGATATCTTTTTGTTCCACTTCGGACTAGTCCTCCCCAGTGCGGACTAGTCCTCAACACAATGCACGAGTCACACAAAATCGGACAAGTCCGTTGTGACCCGGACTAGTCCGATATTCATTCTGATCCACTTCGGACAAGTCCGGTGTCCACACGGACTAGTCCGATATACACACTGATCTAAATCGGACAAGTCCTCCAAGTGCGGACTTGTCATCCCAAACACTTAGGGTTTCATTTGTCCAGACAAGTCCGATGGCAATCGGACTAGTCCGAAGATTTCCAGTAGCGAAATCGGACAAGTCCGCTTTCAACCGGACTAGTCCGATATTTCTGGACACTTAGGGTTTGCTTCGCACAGCACACCGGACTAGTCCAGTCACCACCACGGGCTAGTCCGATCTTTCTGAACCCTAACGGTAACTTTTAGAAACCCCATATAAATAGAGGTGCACGGCCCACTTTCACCCACTCTCGAACCCTAGCGCCGTCACACCTCCCAAGAGATTCAAAAACCATCTCTCTCCACGAAATTAAGTGCAAAATCAATCAATCCATTGAAGATCACTTCTAGATCATTGGAGAGGCACTTGGCACACGATTGAGCTCTTGGTTTGAATCTCTAACACACTCTTGTATCTCAATTTGTATATTTTGATGTGTGTTATTGGTGGTCTTGAAACTTGTAATCAAGGGAGCTCTCAATTTGTGAGATCGCCCCTTCAACTTGGTGATTTACCCCTGTGTGATTAGTGGAAGAGGATTGGCCTTCGTGGCGATCCGACGAGGGAAGGGTTGGTGAAGACCCGGTCCTTTTGTGGGCTCCTCAACGTGGACGTAGGTTGCCTTCGTGGTAACCGAACCACGGGATAAATCTTGTGTCTTGTTCGTTTGTGTTCATCATTCTAGTTGATCAACATTATCTGGGGTTTGATTCATTTTGTTGAATTCAAGTTAAATAGTTGAACAAGAATCATACTTGCAATAGAACTTGACATACAACTATTGAACTATTATTAAAGTTTATATTTCCACTGCAAACGTCATCGAAACAATCAAATTGACCTAACTTGATCAACCTAGTCCGTGAAATCCGGACTAGTCCGCACTTTACCGGACTAGTCCGATATATCTGGTTTTGACCTTGTTGTTGAAGTGCTACAGGAACTGAGAAAATTCAAAAAGGCCTATTCACCCCCCCCCTCTAGGCCTACATTCAGTCCTCGTCGGTGATCCGACGATACCTCCTGATTATCGCCTCGTGGCGCTGGGCGAGGTCACGTCCATCCTGAATCTCCTGCTGCGCCCTCTAAAGTCGGTCACTGAGCTGGGCCACGTCGTCAACAGTCTGACGAGACTGCGGGAGGTCCAGTGGTCCCTCCATGTGCCTGGAGACGAAGCACGCAGTGCCACTGGGACGCTGCGGAACGAAGGCGTGCACCGTGTCCTCCAGACGGAAACGGCGGGCGTGACTCCAAAAGGTGGCTGCTTACCAGCTAGCATCCTGCTCCGCAGATCGGCGGGAGCTCCTCCAAGCAGGACTGCTGTGGGTCTTCACCAACTCATCACCATAGTAGATATAGATCTTGCAGCTCCACTCCTTCCTGCCGGGGCGCTGCACTCCAGTGGTGTGGTAGGAGAGCGAGAGGTTGTGGTGACGGTAGCCAGCCTCACGGAGTAGGGCACAAAGACGATGTTGCAGTTGTCCTGCGGCTCTGCCGTCAGAACGGATCACCACGGGGTGACGGGGGTCGATGGCCGGAGAGCGACTGGCCAACCTACGCGGGGGCACAAGTTCACCGGTCGACTTACGGGGGGTTGTCTTGGTGCAGGCCATCTACAGAAAACAAGAATACATTAGAGGAAAAAATAATGAAAAACAAATCTGAAAATTTCAGCAGCCTAAACGGCGGAAAAAGAGCGGTGCAGCGGTTCCAAAAGAACGAAAAAATAGAGAGAAAAAATACAGCAGCCAACACAATAATTTTACCCACACATAACAGCGGCAAAACACACTTTTTCCGCGAAAATTTACGCAGCAAAACAGCAGCACTTAATATTGCTCACTTCTGAAAATTTTTATCAAAAATGCAGCAGCGATCAATACTTTTTGCGGCTGAAAATAAGGGAACAAAACAGCAGCAAAAATTTTCGAAAATAGCAGATTAGAAGAGTGTTCCTAAGTGCTCTAGAGTGTCCATTCTACCTAGGCTTGCGTCCTACGGTCAACGCGGCTCTGATACCAATTTGTGACATCCGGTTCCGAATATGAACCAAGCGTAACGCATATGTGTGCCCAGGAAGTTCATCACACATATACGGTTGCATCACAAACGATATACAGAATTTAACCATGTCTTAACTATTAAATAAGTACTTTATTACAATAATCCAATAGTTCACGAATGATAAAACTCTAAATAATGCAGAGGAAAATAACTAAGCAGCACGACTCCAATCCACAGGCAATTGACGGCGGTACGCAACCTAGTACTCCACGTGATCCTCAGGGTACTCCCAATTGTCTCCAGTAGCTGTTGGGGGGGGGGGGGGGGGGGGGTTGCAAGGGTGAGTACATGCCGTACTCAGCAAGTGTGGAAAGTATGACATGTGGCTAATTCAAATGTCGAATGTAATAATGGCTAAGTGCTGAAAAGTACAGTAAAACATTTGAAAAGCATGATACTATGTCTATGTTAAACAATCCCATCATAACCATCATATTAACAAAATATAAACCAGATCCAATTATTGCCAACATCACCATTATCCATGTCCAATTACCATAACTCAAATTCATATCCATGACCATAATCCATAAACCATCCATAACCATTACCAACCCATAATCATAAACCAACCATAACCATTCCAAATCCCAATTTCCAACTCTAATCATGTAGGTCATCCAGGCGCTCATAACCGGGAGCACGGCTATCATGATAGTTTTAAACACTCTGCAGAGGTTGTACCACTTTACCCACATGTTTGTGATTTCATCACCTTTCGATGACTAAGAAACCTCCATTATGCCATCTCACACTTCCGTAGGTGTGTGGCCAAGAGATCACATTCAAAAGGGACTACTAGTATGTACGAGCCCACTAAGGTTTCACCGGCAGGCTTGAATCTCCATTCTCCCACCCACGGGCCTCCTCGTGTGCCATGCGGATCCCAGGGCAGTCCTCCTCAACTCCCATTCCCCGCGCCATCCAATGGTCCATACCATACTAGCAGCGCTCCTAATTATTCAGCTACACCGCACCAATACTTGGCCTTGTGGTGGCACTGTTGACCTGGCATATTCTCGCATGAACCGGTCCTTAGATCTAAAGCAAGCAAACGACCATAACATCCAACCCATCCACATACCAAGCTTGCTTAGATCACCCATCGTATTGACCAGTTCACATTAACCAGAATATCATTGATGCATAATTAAATGTGTAGTGTTGTTTGCCATCCCAATTAATTAAGCGGATCAAAAAGGTAAAAACCCTTCCCGACTCTCTACCATAAATTCCAGGTGACAAGGGTGGTCAAACAAAACTAGTAAACTTCCTACCATAGGATTCCCATCAATTTGACACAAGCATGCAAGTTTGCAAACAAAACATTTAATTTAAAATAGGATCAATATGCTTCAAGGACACTTGCCTTGCTCCGACGGATGGGGTTGCTCAAGCGCTTCAAAGTCTTGATTTTGGAAATCCTCGTATGCGGCCTCTTGAGCACGTTCCTCTACGCGTGATCATACATACAAGAAAATACATACACTTCAATATAATGCACACAAAATAATCAACATGCAATGACATGTATGCATGCACAATTCAATAATTAATTAACTACGGTTGTTTATTAATTAGATGCGAGTAGTTCATACGTGTTCATATGAGTTTACAGGGGTTTTAGGGTGGATTAATGCTGCTGAAAATAAAAATACAACGCAACTACGATCAATTTATGTCTATTAGATTCAATATGGTCGCTAAAATTCGCATCGAGAACATGGCCTACCGTAGATGCGATGGCTTCGATGATCGCGGGATGGGGACAATGCGTAGACGAAGTAGATGCGTTCTCTGGCGGCACGACGACGGCGGCGCGATGGCGACGTCGATCTCCAGTGGACGGTGGCGCCCTCCTCTTTTTCTTCCTCTTCTTCCCCTTCTTTTTCTCCTTTTTCTTACCTGGGCGCAGCCCTCTGGTCTCTGTGCTTTTTCCCTCTGTACCGGCGGCGTTCTGGCGGCGTTGCTGTTGGGATCGGGAAAACTCACGAGGTCACGGTATTTATATAGGCGGCGCTAGGGTACGGCTGTCTCCCGATCGGTTACGGGCTCGTCCGGAAGTCGGGCGCGTCGCGGGGGATTCGGGGCTGCGTTGCATCGGAGCGGGACCCAGCGGCATCGGGGCGCGTGGGCGTGAGCGCGCTGGCGCGCGGGTGGGCTATGCGGCGGGGCGTGCGAGGGGACGCGGTACGGGGGATGGGGCCCGGCGCGGGAGGCGGGAGCGGAGGCGCGGACTCGGTGGGAATCCCGCGCGAGAGGCGGGAGCTCGTGCGGGAGCGCGCTGGCTCGGGCGCGTACGGCGCTGGGGTGCGGGAGGCGCGCCGGGGCGCGCTGGCTGGGCCGCTTGGCCTAGCCGGCGGCGCTGCCCCTTTTTTTCTTTTTTTTTTCTTTATACTTTCTTTTATTATATGATTTATTATTTATATATTTTTGTATATATTATTATTTATATTATATATATTATTATTTATTATTTATTATTATTATAATATATACTATTAATATTAATATTTTAGTTATTTTTATATATTGTTGTATATATTATTTATATATATTTATATATTACTATTATTATTTTTATACTTATTCCCTATTACAAGTTTTAGGCTATAACTATTATGTTCTTTTTTTCTTCTTTTGCTACTCATATTTGTATATGTATATTTTATTATTTTTCTCTTATTCTACTAGTGTTTAATGCATGATCATGTATGCAATGCATGATGCGAAAATTTAGGGTGTTACAATGTCTCACCTGTGAGGCGGCTTTTTGGCTGGAGGACAAGGAATGACAGGATCTGATCCATCCCGGCTCCTTGCCATTGGAGTTTGGGGAGAGGGAGATCGTCTTCTTCCAGGCGTATGCATACTGTGGGTTCATCCCTCTTGTTTCCTCCTTCCTAGTGACACTCCTGGAAGTCCTTGGGCTCCAACGCCATCATTTTTCGCCAAACTCTTCTGTGGTAGCAACAGTGTTCTTGCATTTCTGCAAGATGTTCGTCGGGGTGTGCCCATGCGTGCCGGTGTTCTGGCAGCTCTTCATGTTGAGGCGGACCGGGGAGAAGAACAAAGCCAACTTCCTCGGCGGCTTCTGCTTCCAGCATCGGGCCAACAACCCCTTTAAGTACATTACTCCGCTCTCCTCGGCGAAGTGGCCCGACTGGAGGAGCGATTGGGTGGTCATACATGCTGATGCCCACGATCGCATGGTCCTGCCCATCGGCTGGCCGGTGATTCGAAAGGTGGCCTGGGAGGAATGCCCGGAGCTTGAGGCGGCGTACACGCCGGCGATGGAGAGGATCCAATTCCTGACGGACCACGACATGTCAGACTTGTCAGTGATGGCCGACTTTGCCACCCAGCATGGCTCTACTTCGGGCTCCAAGATGGTACCAGGTTCTTGAGGGGTCGCGACATAGAGATGACCCCCCAGGTTGTGTGTGAAGCAATGTCCAAGGCATGCGACAACCTGCTGTCGTGCGATGTCTTCAACCTTCCGCAGGCTTGCCCACCGCTTTGCACAGATCAGGACCTTCGGACGAAGGTTCTGAAGGAGATGCCCAACTTGGATGCGATTGGTCTTGCGCTGCGACAAGTTGGTGATGAGAGTCGGGGCCTAGCCATCATCGACTCTTCGGAGGAGTCCGCGCCTTCTTCAGGCTCTGAAGCCTCCGTGGCGGAGGAGGCGCCCGCTACTGGGGGGGGGGGGGGATTCAAGGCGCTGGTCCCCGACGTAGGTAAGGGGAAGGCAGCGGTCCCCGATGTAGGCAAAGGGGAGGCCCTGGTGGTCAAGGTTGTGAAGAAGAAACACCCTCGGTCGCCACCTAGGGCGCCACCATAGGTGGCCTTCGCTCCAAGTCAGCGTCCACCAGCGTGCCCCTGTTCAGTACCTAGCGTTGGCGGTTCATCAGGGGGAGGTTCGTTCTGTCAAGCGGTGGCTCCACCGTCATCGGCGGTTGGCACGTCATCCAGCATCTCCGTCACCTGCGTGGTCCACGGTGCCATAGGGGACTCCGATAACATCACACCTACGGAGCCTCAGGCAAAAGGCCTCGAGCCGACATCGTCGGCAGCTCGGGTGGTGGCTCTGTCGGGGTTGGTGGAAGCACACAGGCACAGTGCAGCGGCACTGCTAGTGGTTTTCGCAGAGGCCCTGCCAGGATGGCATCGCCTGTTATGCCATCGCTAGGGCCCGCATCTTCAAGGTCGCCAAAAGTGGAGGTTCGCTGAAGCTTCCAGGGATGTCGGTAAGCCATTCTTGCCAACACTCACTCTATTTTCTCACCTGCCTATGTTGATTGGTCAGGGCTTGATCTTGATTTGCAAGGTTACGTTAGCTGTTGTGAGACCCCTACCGCCAGGTGTAGTGCTTGGAAGTGCTTTGAAGGCGATTGATGATCCTATGACTGTGATGGCGGGGCAGCCAGCCAAGCTTGTTCACGGGAGTGCTGCTCCGGCGACGATGCCCAGCGTGGGTAGTGAAGCATCTTCGGTTGCATCTCCAGCTGTCGCGCCAGAGGCACCTCCAGCTGTCGTGGTAGAGGTACCTCCGGTCGTCGCGGCAGAGGCCATGTCAGAGTCGACTCCAAGGGGTGAGGGTCTGACGTCCATGTCTATTGATTCAGCGGGCGTCTCTCTGAGCGATGGTGGCCCTGCTGTGTCAGGTGGCACCGCAACTCCTGCTTAGACTCCAGGGACAAGATCCCCAGTGCTGGTGGCCTCTCCTTCACCGCTACGGGAGGAAGGGGTCCCTGAGATGATCACCGGACGGAATTATCTGACTTCCGCGCAGCCGGAGCGGCTTTCCGACATCATAGACTTGATGCAATCCAGCATCCTTTAGGTGTAATCCAACCTCCACTGGGTGCAAGAGGCTCTTGCCGCGGGGTGGGAGAAGTTGTGTGTAAAGCCTCCGAGGCGTGGAGGGTCTCCTGAGCTCCATGATCGCTGAGGCGAAGGTGAAGTACCAGAAGGAGAGCAAGGAACTTGAGGTGAGGCACCGCTTGGTGAGGGCCTTAGATGCCTTGACCCAGAAGATTCTGGCCGACGCCAAGGAAGCCAACAACGTTGTTGATGCCCACCTGCACACTCTTGCTACCGGTCGAGAGGCTCTAAGTCGTCACGAAGAGGACGTTGCCAAGAGGGAGGCTGCTGTCGCCGAGCAAGATGTGGCAGCGAAGGTGATGATGGCCCAGGCTGAGGCCGACCGGGACAGACTGTAGTCTCGCCTCGAAGACCTTGAGATCCGGGAGAGTAATTTGGCGCGGGACCGGGTGCAGCACCTAGCTGAGCATCAGGAACTCCTCCTGCACGATCTTGACGTTCAATCTCGGGGGCACGCAGCAGAGCGCCACAGCCGGGAGCTTGATCTACGGGAGTGTCAGCTGGCTCAGCGTCTAGAAGTCGAGGGTAGGGTGGCGGCGGAGATGGTAGCATCCCATGTCTTAATGTGCTATCGGAGCCGGTACCCTGATCTTCCACTAGAGTTAGTTTTCGAAGGCCCTGTTGAGGAACGTGAGGCGATAGCACCGGCGGAAGTTAAGGAAGCCGCTCAACATGTCGTAGCGCGGTTCAGTTGGGGCTGAGGCTGGTAGCTTGTTTTTTGTATTTGGGGTTCACCCTTCCTTGTAAAGAATTCCTTAATGAATTCAAACTTGTGTTTGACTTCTTGTATTGTCTCTGTGCTTCTCAACTATTGCTCTAAGTCTTTAGCGACGTAAGGATTTGCATAACCTTTATTGAGCTCGTTGGCTTCTCAGGACCAGCAATTTGCACAATTGACATGGCCGAAGTGTTGTCTGTTGATTTTTTGCATGTGGATCCCCTTAGAGGCCCCTTGGTAGATGTGGTTAGTTGGCTAAGCACATCTACCACTTGATCGCATAATTTCTTGAACTGACCCCTTGGGAGATGCTCCGGCGTCGTCCACCATTGTCGCGGAGTCATCGACGGTAGGCCCCTTGGTGGTGCCAGAGCTGGATGCTCTGGTGTCGTCCACCATTGTCGTAGAGACATCGACGGCAGGCCCCTTGGGAGGTGCCGGAGCTGGATGCTCTGGCGTCGTCCACCACCTTCGTGTAGACGTCGACGACAAGCCCATTGTGTGGTGTCGGAGCTGGATTCTCCGGCGTCGTCTACCATCATCGTAGAGACGTCGTCACCAAGCCCCTGGTTTACAGGCCATCGCAAGGGAACCTTGTTAGCAACAAGAGCAGGGTAGGAGAGTTTACTCACTTATCCACGCTAGGTGCTATTGTTGATGTTCTGGGACGTTGACGGCAGGCACCTTATGAGGTGCCAGAGTTAGATGCTCCAGCGTCATCCACCATCTGTGTGTAGACATCGACAGCAGGCCCCTTGGGAGGTGCTGGAGCTGGATGCTTCGACGTCATCCACCATCGTTGTAGAGAGGTCGACGGCAGGCCCCTTGGGAGGTGCCAAGTTGGATGCTCTAGTGTCGTCCACCATCGTCGTAGAGACGTCGACAGCAGGCCCCTTAGGTGGTGCCGAAGCTGGATGCTCTGGTGTCGTCCACCATAGTCGTAGAGACATCGTCGGCAGGCCCCTGGATTTCAAGCCATCGCAAGGGAACCTTGTTAGCAACAAGAGCGGGGTAGGAGAGTTTACTCACTTATCCACACTTGGTACTGTCATTGACGTTTTCGGACATCGACGGCAGGCCCCTTGTGAGGTGCCAGAGCTGGAATATCTGGCGTCGTCTACCATCTTTGTGTAGACATCAACGACAAGCCCCTTGGGAGGTGCCGGAGCTGGATGCTTCGGTGTCGTCAGCCATCATCATAGAGACGTCGACGGAAGGCCCCTTGGGAGGTGCCGGAGATGGATGCTCTGGCGTTGTCCACCATCTTCATGTAGACATCGACGACAGGCCTGTTGGGTGGTGCCGGAGCTGGGTGCTCCGGCGTCGTCCACCATCTTCGCAGAGACGTCGACGGCAGGCCCCTATTTTACAAGCTATCGCAAGGGAACCTTGTTCGCAAAAAGAGCAGGGCAGGAGAGTTTACTCACTTATCCGCGCTTGGTGTTGTCGTTGACGTTCTAGGACGTCGACGGCAGGGTCCTTGTGAGGTGCCGGAGCTGGATGCTCCAGCATCGTCCACCATCTTCGTGTAGACGTCGACGGCAGGCCCCCTTGGGGGGTGCCAGAGCTGGATGCTCTGGTGTTTTCCATCATCGTCGTAGAGACGTCAACGATAGGCCCCTTGGGATGTGCCGGAGCTAGATGCTCCGGTGTTGTACACCATCTTCGTGTAGACATCGACGGCATGCCCCTTGGGAGGTGCCGGTGCTGGATGCTCCGGTGTCATCCACCATCGTCGTAGAGATGTCGACGGCAAGCCCCTTGGGTGGTGCCAGAGCTGGATGCTCTGACGTCGTCCACCATCGTCGTAGAGACATCGACGGCAGGCCCCTTGTTTACAAGCCATCGCAAGGGAACCCTTTTTGAATCAAGAGCGGGGTAGAAGAGTTTACTCACTTATCCGCGCTTGATGTTGTCATTGACGTTCTAGGGCGTCGACAACAAGCCCCTTGTGAGGTGCCGATGCTTGATGCTCCGGCGTCGTCCACCATCTTTGTGTAGACGTCGACGGAATGCCCCTTGGGAGGTGCTGGAGCTGGATGCTCCGGTGTCATCCACCATCGTCATAGAGACTTTAACGACAGGCCCCTTTGGTGGTGTCGGAGCTGGATGCTTCGACGTCGTCCACAATCGTCGTAGATACATCGACGGCAGGCCCCTGGTTTACAAGCCATCGCAAAGGAACCCTGTTAGCAACAAGAGCAGGACAGGAGAGTTTACTCACTTATCTGCGCTTGGTGCTGTCATTGACGTTCTGGGACATCGACAGCAGGACCCTTGTGAGGTGCCGGAGCTGGATGCTTCGGCGTCGTCCACCATCTTCGTGTAGACGTCGACGGTAGGCCCCTTGAGAGGTGCCGAAGCTGGATGCTCTGGTGTCATCCACAATCGTCATAGAGACATCGACGGTACGCCCCTTGGGTGGTGCCAGAGCATGATGCTCCGGCGTCGTCCACCATCATCGTAGAGACGTCAACAGCAAGCCCCTGGTATATAGGCCATCGCAAGGGAACCTTGTTAGCAACAAGAGCAGGGCAGGAGAGTTCACTCACTTATCCGCGCTTGGTGCTGTCGTTGACGTTCTGGGACATTGACGAGAGGCCCCTTGTGAGGTGCCAGAGCTGGATGCTCCAGCGTTGTCCACCATCTTCATGTGGACATCGACGACAGGCCCCTTGGGAGGTGCCAGAGTTGGATGCTCTGTTGTCGTCCACCATCATCGTAGAGACGTCGACGGTAGGCCCCTTGGGTGGTGCCAGAGTTGGATGCTCCAGCGTCGTCAACCATCGTCGTAGAGACGTCGACGGCAGGCTCCTGGTTTACAGGCCATCGCAAGGGAACCCTGTTAGCAACAAGAGCAGGGAAGGAGATTTTACTCACTTATCTGTGCTTGGTGCTATCGTTGTCGTTCTGGGATGTTGATGTCAGGACCCTTGTGAGGTGCTGGAGCTGGATGCTCTGACATCGTCCACCATCTTCCTGCAGATGTCGACGGCAGGCCCCTTGGGAGGTGCCGGAGCTGGACGTTTTGGTGTCATCCACCATCATCGTAGGGACGTCAACATTAGGCCCCTTAAGTGGTGCCGGAGCTGGATGCTCCGGTGTCGTCCACCATCGTCGTAGAGACGTTGACGGCAGGCCCCTGGTTTACAGACCATCGCAAGGGAACCTTGTTAGCAACAAGAGTGTGGCAGGCAAGTTTACTCACTTATCCGCACTTGGTGCTGTCATTGACATTTTGGGACGTCGACAGTAGGCCCCTTGTGAGGTGCCATAGTTGGATGCTCTGGCGTCATCCACCATCTTCATGTAGACGTCGACGGTGGGCCCCTTGGGAGGTGTCAGAGTTGGATGCTCCGGTGTCATTAACCATCGTTGTAGAGACATCGACGGCAGGCCCCTTAGCAGGTCCCGGAGCTGGATGCTCCGGCGTCGTCCACCATCGTTGTAGAGGGGTCGATAGCAGGCTACTTGGGAGGTGTCGGAGCTGGATGCTCTGGTGTCGTCTACCATCGTCGTAGAGACGTCGACGGGAGGCCCCTTGGATGGTGCCGAAGCTAGATGCTCTGGTGTCATCCACCATCGTCGTAGGGGCGTCGTCGGCAAGCCCCTGGTTTAGAGGCCATTGCAAGGGAACCTTGTTAGCAACAAGAGCGGTGCAGGAGAGTTTACTCACTTATCCACACTTGGTGCTGTCATTGACATTTTGGGACATCGACGGCAGACCCCTTGTGAGGTGCCAGAGCTGGAATATCTGGCATCGTCCACCATCTATGTGTAGACGTATACGACAGGCCCCTTGGGAGGTGCTGGAGATGGATCCTCTGGTGTCGTCAGCCATCATCGTAGAGACGTCGACGGCAGGCCCCTTGGGAGGTGCCGGAGATGGATGCTCTAGCGTCGTCCCCCATCTTCGTGTAGACATCGACGGTAGGCCCCTAGGGTGGTGCCGGAGGTGGATGCTCCGGCGTTGTCCACCATCTTCGTAGAGACGTCGACGACAGGCCCCTGGTTTACAGGCTATCGCAAGGGAACCTTTTTAGCAAAAAGAGCAGGGCATGAGAGTTTACTCACTTATCTGTGCTTGGTGCTATCGTTGACATTTTGGGACGTCGACGGCGGGCTCCTTGTGAGGTGCCAGAGCTGGATGCTTCGGCATCGTCCACCATCTTCGTGTAGACATCGACGGCAGGCCCCTTGGGAGGTGCCACAGCTGGATGCTCTGGTGTCGTCCACCGTTGTCGTAGAGACGTCGACGGCAGACCCCTTGGGGGTGCCGGAGCTAGATGCTCCGGCGTTGTCCACCATCTTCGTGTAGACGTCGACGGCAGGCCCCTTGGGAGGTGCCAGTGCTGGATGCTCCGGTGTCATCCACCATCGTCGTAGAGACGTCGACGGCAGGCCCCTTCAGTGGTGCCGGAGTTGGATGCTCCGACATCGTCCACCATCGTCGTAGAGACGTCGACGGCAGGCTCCCTTTCTACAAGCCATCACAAGGGAACCCTTTTAGCAACAAGAGTGGGGCAGAAGAGTTTACTCACTTATCCGCGCTTGATGTTGCTGTTGACGTTCTGGGGCATCGACGGCAGGCCCCTTGTGAGGTGTCGGAGATGGATGCTCCGGCGTCGTCCACCAGCTTCGTGTAGATGTCGACGGCAGGCCCCTTGTGATGTGTCGGAGCTGGATGCTCCGATGTCGTCCACCATCGTCATAGAGACTTTGACGGCAGGCCCCTTTGGTTGTGTCGGAGCTAGATGCTCCGACGTCGTCCACAATCATCATAGAGACGTCGACGACAGGCCCCTGGTTTACAGTCCATCACAAGGGAATCCTGTTATCAACAACAGCGAGGCAGGAGAGTTTACTCACTTACCTGCGCTTGGTGCTGTCGTTCATGTTCTGGGACGTCGAAGGCAGGACCCTTGTGAAGTGTCGGAGCTGGATGCTCTGGCGTCGTCCACCATCTTCGTGTAGATGTTGACTGCAGGCCCCTTGGGAGGTGCCGGAGCTGGATGCTCTGGTGTCGTCCACAATCATCGTAGAGACATCGATGGTACGCCCCTTGGGTGGTGTCGGAGCTGGATGCTCAGCATCATCCACCATCATCATAGATACGTCGACAGCAGGCCCTGGTTTATAGTCATTTCGATTTTCGCTTCTCGCACATGACAATCGCCTTCATGTGCGGTTTGTAATGTATCCCATATCTCTTTTGCGATCTCGAGTCCGTCCACCTTTGTAAACTCATCACGATTGAGTGATGAAGCAATGACTGCAGTAGCTTGGGCATTTCGATGGATTGCTTGGTCTTGGCTAGGTGTGAGCTCCTCATCATCATCCGGGATGTCTATTCCTGTGCATACTATGTGCCACAAACTTGGATTGAGAGAAATCAAATGCATTTTCATGTTTTGCCTCCACATTGAGTAGTCATTGCCGTCAAAGTGTGGGGCATTTCCAAGTGGAATAGATAGATAATGATTGTTGTTAGTATTTAGGCGATCATAATTAAAAGGATATCGGGAGTAGTCGGTGTGACTACTCCCTCTTCTTCTTCTTCTCATCTTCAATCTTTACTTTTCCCTTGGAAAGAGTTTTCTTCCTTATGAGCGCCTTTAGTTCTAGCGTCTCCTCATCGTCATCCTCGAAGTCTTTAATGGCCTCGAGGAGCCTCTCCAATTTTTGGTTCTTGTCTTCATCATCCTTCTCTTGGATGTTGCTCTTGTGTACGTCCTTCACACTACAGGAAATGCGACCATTTGCGACGGCTGTAATTATTTGCGACGGCCAACCGTCGCAAATAAGTCGAATTGCGACGGCCCGCCTCTGGCCGTCGCAAATAACTTGGCCGTCGCAAATAACAGCTTATTTGCGACGGCTGACGTCGGGGCCGTCGCAAATAAAGTTTATTTGCGACAGCCAACCCTAGCGCCGTCGCAAATTACTGTACCGTCGCAATTAAACGACTTATTTGCGACGGCTGCCATCGGGGCCATCGCAAATAAGGTTCATTGCGACGGCCTTGACATATGGCCGTCGCAATTAAACTGGCCGTCGCAAATAAGGACTAATATCTGCCCCATCGGGCCCGATAGCTCATTCGACACCGTCGTCCCCAACCTCCCGCGCCAGCCGCTGCCCCACCGCGCCAGCCGCCGCCCCGCCGCCGACCCCGACGCCGACTCTGCCGCGCCCCCACCGCCTCCCCCGCCGCGCTCGCCGCCGACCCCGCCGCACCAAACTCAGACGCCCGCCGCCACGCCCCCGACCTCAGATGTCGCACATAAGCACCAAACTCAGATGTCGCACATAAGCATCTTCGTTACTTGTCTGTGACACCTCGGTTGAAGCTGATGTTTCTTTCAAAAAGAACTGCAAGACACATGAGATGGCACAAAGAAGGTAAACGTGAGAACAAAGAATTCTTGACGCATCCATCCGACGGTGATGCATGGAAGGCGCTAGACCGTTTCAATCCAGACTTTTCTCGTGATGCGAGGAATGTTCGCATCGGATTAGCGACAGACGGATTCTCACCGTTCAGTACGAATGCCACGCCATACTCATGTTGGCCTGTCTTTGTCATTCCTACAACCTGCCACCTGCTTTTTGTACAAGGAACGAGTTCATGTTTCTCAGCCTCATTGTACCTGGACCTGATCATCCCGGGTCACGTCTCAATGTGATGTTAAAACCGCTGATCGAAGAATTGAAAGTCTTGTGGATAGGAGTCGAAGCGTACGACAGTTACAAGAAGCAGAAATTTAACCTTCGAGCTGCTTATTTGTGGTACGTCCATGATTTGCCGGCATACGGCATGTTTTCCGGATGGAGCACTCACGGTCGTCTGACGTGTCCGATATCTGCTTCAGACACGGATTGCTTTCGACTAACTCATGGAGGCAAAATATCTTACTTCGATTGTCACAGACGTTGGCTGCCCTCGAATCATAGATGTATCGGAATTTTAGTTTGTGATTGTGATGATGTTTGTGTATGCTGTGTATATATTGTGTATATTGTGTATATTGTGTTTGTTGTGATTCTAGCCATCGAGCCGGGTAGTATTTTCTGTTTAAAAAAAAAAATAAAAAACCTTATTTGCGACGGCTTTTTATACAGTACCGTCGCAAATAAGGACACAAGCCGTCGCAATTAAACCACAGTTATTTGCGACGGCCTGGCCGTCGCAAATAAGCATTAATTGCGATGGCCTGGCCGTCGCAAATAGCGTCGTGGGTCCCGGAGGAGGACACGTGGGCCCTGCCCTCTGAACTTATTTGCGACGGCCAGGCCGTCGCAAATAGTGGCCATTAATTGCGACAGCTGGGCCGTCGCAAATAAGCTTTAATTGCGACGGCTAGGCCGTCGCAAATAAGTTCGCGGGGCCCACCAGCCCGCAGCAATAACTTGCGACGGCCTCTCCTAGCCGTCGTAAATAACATTATTTGCGACGGTGGCCGTCGCAAATAAGCTTATTTGCGACGCCATATTTGCGACGGCCGAAAGCCGTCGCAAATAGCTTATTTGCGACGGCATCTGGCTTATTTGCGACGGCCCCGGCCGTCGCAAATCGTCGGGATTCCTGTAGTGTCATGTCCGACATGATCTCTTCGAGCGATTAGTCTCCTTTTGAAGAACCTCTCTCTGATACCAATTGAATGTGGCCTAGAGGGGGGTTGAATAGGCCTTTTGGAATTTGTTGGAACCTGCAACACTTAACAACCAGATCAAATCTCGTGATATCGGACTAGTCCGGTCAAGAGCGGACTAGTCCGGTGTGTACCGACTAGGATAACCAAATTTGATCGATTAACTTGATCCTAGGATGTAAGCAGCGGAATTATACTTGTAATTTAAGTGTTGCACAACTATAAACTAGGATGTATCAAAATTTAATCTTAAACTCAATATTTCAATGTAAAGTGAGCACGATTCATCGAAACCCTAGATATATATATGAAATGTAAGAACAATGGGCGCAAAGAAAGAACACAAGCACTTTATCACGTGGTTCGGTTCCTACAGAGGCAACCTACATCCACGTTGAGGAGTCCACAAAAGGACCGGGTCTTCTCCAACCCTACCCTCGTCGGATCGCCACAGAGGCCAATCCTCTTCACTTATCACAAAGGGCAAATAACCAAATTCAAGGGGCCTTCTCACACGTTGAGGGCTCCCCAAGATTACAACAAGAACACCACCAAGAACACACTCGAAAGATCACAATGAAAACCACAGGAGTGTGTTAGGGAATCAAACAAGGAGCTCAATGAGTGATGAACCGTGTCTCTCCAACGATCCAAAGTGTATCCTCAAGGGATTGATCTTTGTTGCGTTTGATTTCGTGGAGAGAGGTGTTTTCTAGGCTCTTGGGAGGTGTGACGGCGCAGGGGGTCGAGGGTTATTGAAACATGGGCCGTGTACACCTATTTATATGGGGTTTGCAAAAGTAACCGTTGGGGTTTAGAAAGATCGTACTAGTCCGTGTTGGACACCGGACTAGTCCGGTGTGCTGAGTGTAGCAAACCCTAGGTGCCCCAAAATATCGGACTAGTCCGTCTGAAAGCGGACTTGTCCGAATTTGTTCTGGAAATCTTTGGACTGGTCCGATGGATATCAGACTTGTCCGGAAATGTGAAACCCTAAGTGAATTTGGGGACAAGTCCGCACTTGGAGGACTTGTCCGATTTAGGTCAGAGGGTTTTTCGGAATAGTCCGTGGTAATATCGGATATATCTGATTCTGTGCAACTTGTGAAGTTTTTGAGGACTAGTCCGCACTGGGGAGGACTAGTCCGATTCTAGTCAGAGTGATATCGGACTAGTCCGTGGTGATATCGGACTTGTCCGATCTTGTGCAGAAAGATATCAGACTAGTCTAGGGTCAATTGGACTAGTCCGGTCCTGTATAAATATGTGCAATATGTGTGATTATTTGTGCTTGAGCTCTTGGGATGTATTTCCTTAACACACTCCATACACAATGATCTATTACACTTGTTTCTTGAGCTCTTTTCCGCATTGTTCCTCATTCTTCTTTCTTTTTGGCACCTTGCTCATTTTCTCATTAGAACCTGTGCTCATCTCAACAAAGTGGTTAGGATCTCATTTGCTTGTCATAAATCATCCAAAACCCACAAGGGATTCCTAGATGCACTTTCAGCTCCTTACCAGATGCTTCCTCTTGCGCTGTGGTAAGCGCATAGGGTTCTTCTAGAGCAGTAAATCTAGCGGTGCGATCTCCTCAGATCCGGAGAACGCCCGTGGGTGTTGGCATCTTAAACACTAAATAACCATAATGAGTTGCGGCCATGAACTTGTATAAAGCTGGCCTGCCTAGAATGGCATTAATTGGCAGACTGATCTGCGCAACGTCGAAGACCAATTTCTCAGTTCTGTAGTTCTCTCGGGTCCCAAAGGTCACTGGGAGTGTGATGGAACCGAGAGGAGTAATGGTTCCCAGACCTACTCCAGAGAAAGGTCGGGATGGGCGAAGGTCCGAAGGATGGAGCTGAAGCTTTACGAAAGCTTCGAAGATTATGAGGTTTAGCCCGGAACCTCCGTCCACCATTACATGGTGGATTTGAATATTGTTAATGGTGGGTGACACCATCAACAGGAGTTGGCAAGCCCTGATCATGTTTCGGGGGCAGTCCGAAGCATAAAAAATATTAGGAGTATCCATCCACTTTTGATGTGGCTCCGCCTTAGCAGTGGGAGCAGCCACGGCCATATCCCGCCGCATTGTCTTGAGGATGCGGCGAGAGGTGATGTCCCAAGAACCACCATTGATGGTGTTCAGGGTCTCCCGGCATTCGTTGTCAAATACATCAGAATCGTCATCAACATTGTTGTAGACGGATTTCAAGACCTTTTTGGGGTCCTGGAAACCTAGCTCCGCTTCAGCCGGAGCTTCATTGACTTTTTGTTTTCCTCCCCTTTGACGGAAAGGAGCTTCTTCCCGGCGCTTGTTATAGCTCGGCAAGGTTCTGGACCTCCCGACACTCTTCCAAGCTGTATCGTTTAGTCTTGTGAATCGGACACTATGCTTTAGAACTGTTGCCATCTTCTGATGAAGGACGAGGTCGCTTCTCGGGGCATGGCCCCCAGCCACCAAGAGCTGCGGTAGCAGCAACGGCTGGTGCGCCGGCCGACGGCTTCTTTTTGCTATTGGGCTTCTTCTTCTTTTTGCCACTACCAGAGGTAGCGACTTCCGTTTTGGGGGACTTCTGGTTGGCCTCTGGTGCTGGCTTAGAGTGCATTTCACGTCCCTCCCGAAGCTCTAGCACATTTGTCAGCTAGGCTGAAGAGTTCAGTGACGCTAGTAACTTCTTTAATAGCCAACTTCTCCAGCATCTTCTTATCTCGATCACCCTGTCCGAATGCAACAATAATAGAAGAGCTCGAGATTGATGGAATTGTGTTTCGTACCTGAGAGAACCGCTGGATGAAGGACCACAGTGATTCTCCAGATGTTTGCTTTACAGCAAACAAATCCAATTTAGTGCCAGGTCGGGTGTAAGAACTCCCGAAGTTGGCAGTGAATTGTTGACATTGCTCCGCCCAGCTATTAATGAAGTTGGGTGGAAGACTCATGAACCAGGACCTTGCAGTCCCAGTTAGAGCCACCGGGAAGTAATTGGCCATTACAGCATCATCACCTCCCGCTGCTAGTATAGGAGTGGAATAGATTTGAAGAAATTCCGCGGGGTTGACAGTCTCGTCGAATTTTTCTGACAAGTGGGGCCGGAACTTCTGTGGACATCTGACCATGCGTAAATGCATGGCCAGGGCACAACAGCCTCCTCCTACTCTTTGAGGAACAGGGTTGTCCTGAGCCTCTTGCCTTTCACGAGCACGTTCAATATGGACACGGCCGTCTTGCTGCCGGTAACGGCGATCCAGTTCTGACCGCAGATCATGAGTCGGAATCCTGGTGATGGTCTGGGTGCGTCACGCCCCAAGGGGAAACAAAGTCACCTGCTGGGATGCAGCGCGTCTTCTCTGCTGTGAAAATTGTGGACCAAGTCGGCCTGACAAGGTCTGTCATTGAGATGGTGCTCGTCTCGAGGGAGGAGGATCTTGATTGATGATGCCAGCAGTTGCAGCTGCAACCAGATAGTCAACATCAGCCCTCCACTATTCCATTGTACCTTGGGGTGCACCTGGAGGCGGTGGGTGTTGTAAGAGAGCTCGCGCAACAATGAGTACATCCTCAAGGTTGTTGTTTCTCGATGCAGTGATCGACGCAGATGCCCCATCTTGTTGACTAGCATTGTTTGCCGGAACAGATGGTGGTTGAGGTGCCATAGCGCCTGCTGGAACAATGGCACCTGCTGGTTGATGGGCGTTGGAGGGATTGCCTCCAGCAGGTTGTCCAACGTGATTGCCATTGGAGGATCTAGCAGCTGAATTCGCCTTCTTGTGATCTCGGGACACCCCTACCTGGCGCGCCAAATATTGAAGTGTTTGATACGACACTTCCCCCGGACCTGCTAAGAAGCAGCTCGCGGAGGTTCTTTTATGGTTGGGGTACGTAGAGATCAAGATCAATATGGTGACACCAGAGATTTACATGGTTCGGACCGCCTGAGCGTAACACCCTACTCCACGGGGTTGTGTTGTATTGTGTGAGTCTGTTCGCTAGTATGCCTGTTAGCTTGGATCAGCTCAGCTGAGATGATATGTCCTTGGGTACATGTGGTACAACCCTTTTATAGTTCCAAGGACTGACCGTTACAAAGCTTCCCTTGCCTTACATGTGGCCTTGGCGTATTTAATGGCCTAATACAATGTCTAAAGAGTATTAAGCATGATTAATAGTGCGATAACGTGCCTTAATGGTTGCATTACCCCTATTAATAGTGCTTTGATCGCATGTCGTTAATACAGCATTAACAACACGTAATTACGTCTTGTAACTGCCGCTTTAATTATGCTTGATTGTTCATGCTGAAGGAGATCTGCCAGTGTATGCGTCGATGAAGGTCTGGAGGCTTCATATGTGGAAGTTGTGGAGCTTTCACTTATGGGAGGTTAGGTCCAGGGCTACTGTACGCGTGTCGGCACTGGAGCTCCTCTCTGCTGGGTGTTAGGTCCGGTGCTGTTGTACACGTGTCAGCACCGGAGATTTCCTTTGTTGGGAGCTTAGTTCCGGTTTTCCTTTACACGTGTTAACCCAGGAGCTACCCATACGAGGGGAGCGAGTCCGGTGCAATGTGACATGTAGGGCCCGAGGAGACCTTCGACTCTGGCAGGTAGAACTCCCTTGTACTCTTCGTGGTACTAGGGGGTACCTGGTACGAAGGGTACTGACACACGCTCAGTCCGCCCCCGGAGCGGGCTGGTCTGGCCAGACCAGAGAAGGAGCCACTACCCCTGGTAGCGGCAAAAAGAAGAACAAGAACCGGGGTGGCAGCCAGAACAAGCCGCTGCACGGATCCCCCCTCGCGGCAGCAGCCGCAACCGGAGGAGGCAAGCTGCCACGCCCGAAGAAGCGTCCTCATCAGCCACTAGCCGCAGACAAAGACATCGAGCCCTTCCCGGTGCACAAGACTCGTGAACACACCGCGAACGAGTGCTGGGAAATAAAAATGTGTGCCGAACATTATCAAGAGCGGGCTCAGCAATGCCCGGACGGAGCCCCCACCCGCCAGCGGGAGGGCAAGCAGAAGGTCGAACCCAAGGTCGATAATGAGGAAGATCTGGAGTACCAGAAGCAATAGTGGGCCCTTAAAGTGGTCCACCAAGATGAGGACTCCGATGCGAGTAGCGACAACGAGCATCCCAAGACCCTCCCCGTCATCTTCGGAGGGTCTGAGGACATCACTTATATGGATACAAACAACACTCCATTGAATATACAAGATGCAATCAATAGAGTTCATACACAACAATTAATTTCAGAGGTGAGCTCGTTCTTATATGTTTCCTTGTATGTTTTTGAGCATAGATTGCTACCTAATGATTTAATTGTGGTTAGGATCCATGGAGAGGTTCAAAGAGTACTTGGAGGAAGTATTAGGGACGTGTAAGACCACAGAATTCGTTCAAAGAAGATGGAAACCGACCCCAACTAGAAATTGTGTCCAACTCAGAGTCCACAAGCAGTACGCACTAAAACAGACGCCCAGGACGCATACAAACTCCGTTTTGGACATTCTACATATGCACGGAAAGGGGAGAGGATAAACTTTCCAATGGAACTGGTCCCATGTCAAAATCCCTTAGGAGTCGACAGGAATAGTCGAAACAAAATCGAGTTCAGAATCTATCAGGGTGCTGCGCCGCCGTATTGGGCCATTGGGCCTTGTAACAAGTCTAAGTCCATTATTTTCGTGTGTTCGGGTTAGGTCACGACCCCAACACCCCCTTGGACGTCATCCCACCTATATATACTCCATTGTAGCCGCCATGAACAATTGGGTTTTGCTTAGATCAATAATATCGTCGTTCTACGGTTTGTGAGACCCCAACTTCGCGATTTCAGATCGTTTCTACCTTGTTCTTTCTTGTGTTCTCGGTTGCACTTGCAGGGATTAGCCTTCTTGGCGAGGTCAATCGTGTGCAGCACGGTTGATAACCAACGGAGGGGTGGTGTAGTGATTGCAGGGGTTTTTCGTGTTCTACTCGAGAGCCTCGGATCATCAACGTCGAGATCTCCACATAAATCGACTTATCCATTACCATTCGGAAGATCGGAACTCACCTTTCCTATCAATTGGTATCAGAGCTTCAGGTTGCCCGTTAGGTAATTCATCTATCCATTATATTAGTTTTGTTATTCATACCTAGAGTCCACAAAAAAATTGCAGTTTAGTAGATCTGTTCATCTCTTTGTCCAAACCACCATTGAGCCCTTTGCAACTTTGTTATTCAGTTTGGTTTTTGTGAGTTTGTGTCCGTTGTTGAGTCATATTGCTGGTTAAGAAATTGTTTTTGGTCTTAGTTTGAGTTTTGCATTGTGTTGATTCATCCTCTTGAATCACGTCATCACGTCCAGATTAGATGCAGTTCTGTCCAGTTCGGTATTTTCATCATATCTCGCTCAAACGAATTCGGATTTTTGCGTTCTTGTACTTTCTGGAAATCTTAAGAAGTTTTCTATAACTTTCTTATTCATGATTCTCCCAGAAAATATAGTTATAGATGTCGAAATTGCATTAGATCTAAATTTGTTATTGATCTAGAAATTCTGAACAGTCTGTATTTCGGGGGCAATATCTCCCATTGTTCTTATCCAAAATAGATCTTCCATATACTGAAATTAAAGAGGAGAGATAGATCTATAATATTTATGTTCAAAGTTTTTAGATTTGGGGACTATAAAGATGCTTAATTGTCCTTAGAACATTGAGCATAAAATCTGTAACAGACATTCGAGATATCTTTGAGTGTTTACATTGTGTTCTTCTTTTGCAGCACATTCTGAAAAAAAAGGAAGAAAAAAGAAAAAGTCAAGTGCAAAAGAAGATACAAAAGCCGCACAAAAAAGGAGAAAAAAAACAACAAAAAAACAGAAGTGCTTGCATTCTTTGTGTCATCTAGTTTTGTCTCATGTCTTGCTAGCTTGAACTACTAGGAACACATTTAGGCAAGCAACTTTGACAAGTACTTTGGACACTTACTCAACTTTACTATATGATTTCATTGTTGCTAATCCTTGCTACACATAAAGTGCCATCGAAGCTACACTTTACTCTTGAGCAGAATCGATACACCTTTGCAATCATCCCACGCTTCATTGGTTTCTTCATACCGACCACTGTTTGCCACCTGCAGTGTCAGTAAGAACACTTGTAAGAGCGTGGTAAGACGCTTGAGAGTGTGTGATTCTACTTCCACTTTGCCATTATCCTTTGTAGTTGATAGGGATAGCATATTTTTTGTTGTCTTCTGTTTGCTACTAACAATGTCAGGTAAAAGCAAGAATCATGCATTATATGCTGAGATGATGGACATGATGAAGACGGCGATGGAGTTGCTCACTAAAAATCAAACATCAACCAATGTTTCGCATGACATTCAGACCACCTTTACAACACCTTCCATAAGAAGTAATTACATTCTCCCATCTCTTCCTTCTTATGATGGTTTTGGTTATGATGAATATATTACTTGGTAAATAGAGGTGGATAAAATTTTTGTACAATGTCATATGTGTGAGACGAGAAAGATTAGAAATGTTGAAAGTGCATTAGTAGATTGTGCATTAACTTGGTGGAACAGTTTAAATGAATTAGAAAAACCTCAAACATGGAAAAAAAATGAAAATTCTTATCCAAGAAACTTTTGCTAATGTATCTATATGCAAAGAAGAAATTCAGCAATTTGAGGAAAAAACTCTTGTTGTACTTATTTTGTGTCTAACGTTTTGCAGGACAATATAGAAAATAATATAGATGATGCAAAAGAGAACGAGGCTTTCGACAACACTTGTGAAATTTAGATGGATCAACTCATAATGCACTCGAAATCACTACTGAAAATGGTAAGGCAAAACATTCTACAAATACAGAAGGTGAGAAGTTTTTGGATGTTTTGAATTTTTCCACCAATCATGCTATTTTCGAGGAGCAACTATTAGAATCGTTTATTTATACACCATTGTCACGTGTTGATTTTCCTTCTGATCGTTGCGCTAAGAAAGAGTTGTGTGCTGATAACTCTATTATACCTATGCAAAAACAAGTTAATATACAAGATGATTGTGTTTTGGATTCACCTACTTGTGCTGAAATTCATAATTTGATCATCGCTACTGCTGAAAATGATGAGCTGAAATTTTTGTCTTCTCTAAATACTTTGGGTTATATTGAATTTGACACTCTTTGTGATCTAAATATTGTAGAGAGGAGAATATTTTCACAATCTGAATTGCCTTTATTAAGTAGAAATATTTTTCATGCTATAGGTAACTATGAAGATAGTGGTGAATTTATAGTGCATAAAGTTTACATATGTTCAAATGTGCAAGTTCCTTTAGTGCTGCAACAACATGGTGAAATGAATGGATGCGCTAACACTAATAATGTATTGTCAAGTTTTTCTAGCATTTTTTTATTGCAGCAAGGACAACAAATAAAAAAGAAGCATTGTTCACTGCGGTTGTGCAATATGGACAGTGTTCATTCTACCCCCAAAGCAATCCTTTTTCCTGGACATACGAGCAAGGCGAGGACGGCTTGTCATAAAGAAGGGGAGAATAATGAGATCATGCATATTATTATTACACCTACAAACATGACATAATTTTTATTTGTTTGGGATCCTGGCTCAAGTGAATGTGCACTCTTATTTGATGGACAAGATCAAGATGGCACACTATGTCGTCCACCACCTTGGCCTCCTCCATTCATGCATACAAGAAGATTTGATGGCGTTGCACATTTGGACCAACACATGAGAGGAGACGAACTTGAGTCGAGGACGACTCCAATTCAAGAAGGGGAGGATGATGAGGTCATCACTTATATGGATACAAACAACACTCCATTGAATATACAAGATGCAATCAATAGAGTTCATACACAATAATTAATTTCAGAGGGGAGCTCGTTCTTATATGTCTCCTTATATGTTTTTGAGCACAGATTGCTACCTAATGATTTAATTGTGATTAGGATCCATGGAGAGGTTCAAATAGTACTTGGAGGAAGTATTAGGGACGTGGAAGACCAGAGAATTCGTTCAAAGAAGATGGAAACCGACCCCAACTCAAAATTGTGTCCAACTCAGAGTCCAGGAGTAGTATGCACTAAAACGGATGCTCAGGACGCATACGAACTCCGTTTTGGATGTTCTACATATGCAAGGAAAGGGGAGAGGATAACCTTTCCAAAGGCACAAATCCCATGTCAAAATTCCTTAGGAGTCGACAGGAATAGTCGAAACAAAATCGAGTTCAGAATCTGTCAGGGTGCTGCGCCACCGTATTGGACCATTGGGCCTTGTATCAAGTCTAAGTCCATTATTTTCGTGTGTTAGGGTTAGGTCACGACCCCAAAACTCCCTTGGACGTCCTCCCACCTATATATACTCCATAGTAGCCACCATGAACAATTGGGTTTTGCTTAGATCAATAATATCGCCGTTCTACGGTTTGTGAGACCCCAACTTCGCGATTTCAAATCGTTTCTACCTTGTTCTTGCTTGTGTTCTCGGTTGCACTTGCAGGGATTATCATTCTTGGCAAGGTCAATCGTGTGCAGCACGGTTGATAACCAACGGAGTGGTGGTGTAGTGATTGCAGGGGTTTTTCGTGTTCTACTCGAGAGCCACAGATCATCAACGTCGAGATCTCCACATAAATCGACTTATCCATTACCTTTCGGAAGATCGGGACTCACCTTTACTATCACTTGGGATCCCGTGTCTCGGAACGCGGTCAAGACCCTTCACCGTGCGATGGCTTCAATAGCCCCCGTACCCACTCCGGTGTAGCACCACCGCTGGAAGGAGATGCCGATCAGCTTCGATGCCTCTGACTGCCCCAAGAACATGGCTGGGGCAGGGGTACTACCTCTCCTAGTATCCCCCACCATAGCCAACGTCAAGCTCCACTACGTCTTGATAGATGGTGGGGCCGGCCGCAACCTCCTCAGCATGGCTGCATTTGAGCAGCTGCAGATCCTGGTGTCCAAGCTTGCCCCCTCGAGCCAATTTTTGAGGGTGCGACCTAGGAGCATCATCCCATACGTCGACATGCACCTACGGGTGACCTTCGAGACACCTGACAACTATGGGACAGAGAGCATCCTCTTCGACGTCGCTGATGTCAGCCTCCCCTTCAACGCCATCATCGGTATGCCTGCCTTCTACCAGTTCATGGTTGTAGCCCACCACGGCTACCTCGTCCTGAAGATGCCAAACCCCTCCGGCGTCCTCAGGATCCGCGGAGATCGCACCGCTGCAGTGTTAGCCTTGGAGCAGCTCCAAGCACTCACAGCAGACAAAGAGTTTGTCCCGAGCGGCGTTGGATCAAGCCGACCTCCGCCAAGCACCCGTCAGCGTAGAGCACCCGCCGCAGCTCGGTCGCAGCTCCCCGGCAGCACCGACACCTCCGCCAAAACTGCCAAGCCCAGTGCCGAGACTGCTAGGACCACTCGCAAGACGAGCGGTCATGGCGAGAAATAGGGATAACACACTCATCACCACTCTGAGTAGCTGTTGATAGCAAGGTTGCCCACCAACCATCACAGCTACCCATGGAACTTTGGGCGCCCCTGTTGTAAATACTAGGCTTAGTAGAACAGTGTAAAAGAGTAGTAGGACTTAGGAGCAGCACTAAGGACAACCGAGCGCTAGGAGGGTCAGGACCAAAGTGCGCAGTCAGCTTAGCTTGGTTCCAAACCCTAGGCCCGTGCACCCTGCCTCCCTCGTCACCCGGAGGCAAGCCGTTGCCATCTTTTGTAAAAGCATGTCCCCTCCTACAAACTCCTATCAGAAATTCACTGTTTTACTTGAAGGCTTCTTAAAAAACTTTGTTCATTTAATTATGCATTAATTTTATGATCATGCCATGATAACCTCGCTTACCATGTGTTGCCTTCATATTCACTGTCGCATACTCTGTAACTCATCCTGGCTAATGTCATGCAATCCAGCTACAGGCGGGCCAACTTGAGGTACCTACAGTGTGTGAAAGGTACACCCGACTGCTCTCATCATTAGGGACTCATGGTGCCAAAAGGTTCCCCCAGGAAAGGTCTGTGCCGTGCAGGAGGTCTAGGGGATGCAAGTTACTAAGCTTGGTCCTGCACCCTAAACAAACACACCCTGCCTCCCAGCGCTACTGATGAGTACTGGAACCAGAGAGCTCACACCCTGAAGACGATAGGAGCTGGGCCCGGAGCACCGATGCGTCGAATTACCCAAGCCCCGTATGTCAGGCCAGGACTGTAAGGCATGGCAGAGCTAGGGAGAGGAACAGGTATAACTGACGAACAAGGCTAGCCCCCCTATTCCTATATGCAGGACAAATGTCAGAGCATCCAGCTCCAGCACCTCCCAAGGGGCCTGCCGTCGACGTCTACATGAAGATGGTCAACGACACCAAAGCATCCAGCTCTGCCACCTCCCAAGGGGCCTGCCGTCGACGTACCATAACGTCAACGACAACACCAAGCGCAGATAAGTGAGTAAACTCTACTGCCCCGCTCTTGTTGCTAAAAAGGTTCCCTTGCGATAGCCTGTAAACCAGGGGCCTGTCGTCCACGTATACACGGAGATGGTGGACGACATCGGAGCATCTAGCTCCGGCACCTCCCAAGGGTCCTGTCGTCGACGTACCAGAACGTCAACGACAACACCAAGCGCGGATAATGAGTAAACTCTACTACCACACTCTTGTTGCTAATAAGGTTCCCTTGTGATAGCCTTTAAACAAGGGGCCTACCATCGACATCTACACTGAGATGGTGGATGACGCTAGAGCTTCCAGCTCTAGTGCCTCCCAAGGGGCCTGCCCTCGATGTACCAGAACATCAATGACAACACCAAGCGCAGATAAGTGAGTAACCTCTATTGCGCCGCTCTTGTTGCTAATAAGGTTCCCTTGCGATAGCCTGTAAACCAGGGGCCTGCCATCGACGTCTACACAGAGATGGTGGACGACGCAGGAGCATCCAGCTCCGACACCTTTCAACGGGCCTGCCGTTGACGTAGCAGAACGTCAACGACAGCACCAAGCGTGGATAAATGAGTAAACTCTACTGCCCCGCTCTTTTTGCTAATAAGGTTCCCCTGCGATAGCCTGTAAACCAGGGGTCTGTCGTTAACATCTACACGAAGATGGTGGATGACGCCAGAGCATCCAGCTCCGGCACCTCCCAAGGGGCCTGCCGTCGACGTCTACACGGAGATGGTGGACGACGCCGGAGCATCCAGCTCCGGTACCTCCCAAGGGGCCTGCCGTCGACGTGCTGGAACATCAACGACAGCACCAAGCGCGGATGAATAAGTAAACTCTACTTCATCACTCTTGTTGCTAATAAGGTTCCCTTGCGATAGTCTGTAAACCAAGGGCTTGCCATTGATGCCTACACAGAGATGGTGGACAACGCCGGAGCATCCAGCTCCAGCACCTCCCAAGGGGCCTGCTGTCGAAGTCTACACGGAGATGGTGGAGGACGCTAGAGCAACCAGCTCCGGCACCTCCCAAGGGGCCTGCCGTTGACGTGCCATAATGTCAACGACAGCACCAAGTGCGGATAAATGAGTAAACTCTACTGCACTGCTCTTGTTCTTAATAAGGTTCCCTTGTGATAGCCTGTAAACTAGGGGTCTGCCGTCGACGTCTACACAGAGATGGTGGACGACGCCAGAGCATTCAGCTCCAGTACCTCCCAAAGGGCCTGCCGTCGACGACTACACAGAGATGGTGGACGAAGCCGGAACATCCAGCTTCGACACCTCCCAAGGGGCCTGCCGTCGACGCCTACACGGAGATGGTGGATGACGCCGGAGCATCCAGCTCCAGCACCTCCCAAGGGGTCTGCCGTCGATGTCTACACATAGATGGTGGACGACGCCGGAGCACCCAGCTCTGGAACCTCCCAAGGGGCCTGCTGTCGACGTGCCAGAATGTCAACGACAACACCAAGTGCGGATAAATGAAGATGGTGAATGACGACGGGGCATCTAGCTTCGGCACCTCCCAAAGGGCCTGTCATCGACGTCTACACAGAGATGGTGGACGACGCCGGAGCATCCAGCTCCGGCACCTCCCAAAGGGCCTGCCGTCGACATCTACACGGAGATGGTGGACGACGCTGGAGCATCCAGCTCCGGCACCTCCCAAGGGGCCTGCCGTCGACGTCTACACGGAGATGGTGGACGATGCTGAAGCATCCAGATTCGGCACCTCCCAAGGGGCCTGCCGTCAACGTCTACACGGAGATGGTGGACGACACCAGAGCAACCAGCTCCGACACCTCCCAAGGGGCTGCCATCGATGTCTACACGGAGATGGTGGACATTGCCGGAGCAACCAGCTCCGACACATCCCAAGGGGCCTACCGTCGATGTCTACACGAAGATGGTGGATGACGCTGGAGCGTACAGCTCTGGCACCTCCCAAAGGGTCTGCCATCAACATCTACATGGAGATGGTGGATGACGCCAGAGCATCCAGCTCCAGCACCTCCCAAGGGGCCTGCCGTCGACGTCTACACGGAGATGGTGGACGACGCCGGAGCATCCAACTCTCACAGATGGTGGCGCTATGACACCCCAAATTCCCCCACTCCATCGGGTGCCAGTACAAGACATTCTGCGGTCAAGTGGTAGATGTGGGTAGCCATCTAACCACACCTACCAAGGGGCCTTCTAACGTGGTTCACATGCAGAAAATCAACAGACGACACTGTGGCCATGTCAGTTGTGCAAATTGTTGGTCCTGAGAAGCCAACGAGTTCAACAAAGGTTTTGTTGATCCTTACGGTTTGGAACAACAGTTGAGAGTCACAGAAACAATGCAAGAGGCCAAACACAAATTCAAATCCATTAAGGAATTTTCTACAAAGCAGGGTGAACCCCGGATACAAAAACAAGCCAGCAGCCTCAGCCCCGACGGAACTGCGCTACGACGTGTTTGGCAGTCTCCTTAACCTCAGCCGATGATGCCACGTCATGTTCCGCAACAAGGCCTTAAAAAATAGCACACCAGGGCATTGTATGCCACCGTCTCCGCGGCCGTCCTACCCTCGGCTTCCAGACGCTGAGTCAACTGATGCTCCCGCAGGTCGAGCACCTGGCCGCGGCGCTCTACCATGTGCTCCCGGGCTTGGACGTCAAGATCATGCAGAAGGAGTGCCTAACACTCGCCTAGGTTCTTTGCCCGGTCCTGCGCTAGAATGCTATCATGAAGCTCAAGGTCTTCAAGGCTGGACTGCAGCCTGCCCTGATCGGCTTTGGCTCGGGCCATCATCGCCTGCGCCGCCGCCTCTTGTTCGGCAACCGCAGCCTCCCTCTTGGCAACGGCGGCCTCTTGACGACTCAGCGCTTCTCGACCGGCAGCAAGAGCGCACAGGCGGGTGTCAGCAACATCGTTGGCCGCCTTATCGTCAGCCAGGATCTTCTGGGTTTAGGTATCTGAGGCCCTCACCAAGCGCTGCCTCACCTCCCATTCCTTGTTCTCCTTCTGGTACTTCGCCTTCGCCTCGGCGATCGTAGAGCTCAGGAGACCCTCCCAGCCACAGAGGCGCTCGCCCTCGGCACACACCTTCTCCCACTCCACGGCAAGAGCCTCTTGCGCCCGGCAGAGGTTGGATTGCACCTGAAAGATACTGGATTGCGTCAGGTCCATGACATTGAAAAGCCGCTCCGGCTGCGCCGAAGTCAGGGATGGTCGTTCGGTGATCATCTCGGGGATCCCTTCCTCCTGTAGTCGTGAAGGCGAGGCCACCAAAGCTGTGGATCTTGCCCCCGGAGCCTGAGCATGAGTTGTGGTACCACCTGAGACAATAGGGCCATCATCGCTCAAAGGGCCGACCGCTGAATCAGCAGCACTAGGGGCCAGAACCCCAACCCTCGAAGTAAACTCCGACATTGCCTCTGCCACGACGGTCGGAGGTGCCTCTGCCACGATGGCCGGAGGTGCCTCTGGGGCGACAACCGGAGATACTTCAATACCCGCACCGGGCACAGACGCCGGAGCAGCACTCCCCTGAACAAGATTGGCAGGCTGCCCTGCCAGCCCAGCCGTAGCATCCTCGACTGCCTTCAAAGCACTCCCGGGCACTACCCCCGGCGGTAAGGGCCTTGCAACAGCTGACGTAACCCTGCAAATTAAGACCAAGCCCTGACCAATCAACATAGGCAGGCGAGATAATAGAGAAAGTGTAGGCAAGGATGCCTTACCGACGTCCCCGAAAGTTCCAGCGAGCCTCCACCTTCGGCGACCCTGAAGCCGCGGGCCCTGGCATTGGCGTAACAGGCGATGCCATCCCGGCAGGGCCTCCGCCAAGGCCACCAGCAGTGCCGCCACACTATGCCGGTTTACTCCCTCCAACCTTGATAGAGCCACCTCCCCAGCTGCAGACGACATCGGCTAGAGGCCTTTTTGCCTGAGGCTCCGAAGGTGTGATGCTGCCAGAGTCCCCTACGACATCCGTAGCGAGGACACTGGATGATGTGCAAACCACCAACGATGGAGGAGCCGCCACCTTGTGGACCAAACTTCCCCCTGAAGAACCGCCGACGCCAGGAACTGGAGAAGGGTGCACTGGTGGACGCTGACTTGGAGCAAAGCCAGCTGTGGCGGCACCCTCGGTGGCGACCGATGGCATTTCTCCTTCACGACCTCAACCACCAGGGCCTTCCCTTTGCCTACTCCGGGGACTGGTGCCTTCCCCTTACCTACGTCGGGGACCAACGCCCTGCCTTTTCCCGCAGCAACGGGCGCCTCCTCTGCCCCAGAGGCCTCAGAGCCTGAAGAAGGTGCGGACTCCTCTGAGGAGTTGACGATGGCCAGGCCCCGGCTCTCATCGCCGACCTACTACGGCGCAAGACCAATCGCGTCCAAGTTGGGCATCTCCTTCAGAACCTTCACCCGAAGGTCTCGATCCATGCAAAGCGGTGGGCAAGCCTACGGCAGGTTAAAGACGTTGCCTGACAGCAGGTCGTCGCATGCCTTGGACATTGCCTCAAAAACCTCCTGCGGGGTCGTCTCCATGTTGTGACCCCTCAGCAACCTGGTACCATCTTGGAGCCCGAAGCAGAGCCATGCTGGGCGACAACGATGCTGGAGAGGCGCCAGACGGCAGTGAATGAAGTCGGCCATCTCTGACAACTCCGACAGGCCGTGGTCCGCCAGGAATAGGATCCTCTCCATCACTGGCTTGTACGCCGCCTCGAGCTCCGGACATTCCTCCGAGGCTGCCTTCCTAATCACCGGCCACCCGGAGGGCAAGACCAGGCGATCATGGGCATCGGCATGTACGATCACCCAGTCGCTCCTCCAGCCGGGCCACTTCGCCGGGGAGAGCGGAGTAATGTACTTAAAGGGGCTGTTGGCCCGATGCTGGAAGCAAAGGCCGCCGAGGAAGTTGGCTGTGACGCCCGGTTCCGAAAAAAGAACCAAGCTAACGCATATGTGTGCCCAGGATGTTCAACACACATACACGAGCGCAATCACAAATGATATACAGATAATTACCACAAGACAAGATTAATTAACCAAGTTTTATTACACAAACCATATTATCCTCGAATGCAAACTCTAATAAATATTAATGACAAGTTCAACTAATGCAGCGGAAATAAACTGATTAAGCAACTAAGCAACTAAACATAAGCAATAGTGTATAACACAGCTCCAATCAACACCACAGGCAAAGCTGACGGTAGACACGACCTAGAACTCCGCATTATCACCATTAAACTCCCAATCCTGACCTGCAACTGTTGGGGGGGGGGGGGATTGCAAGAGTGAGTACATGTCGTACTCAGCAAGTGTGGAAAGTATGACATGTGGCTGATTCAACAGACGACAATAATAATGGCAAAGTGCTGAAAAGTACATTAAAACATTTGAAAAGCAATATATTATATGTACGTGAAGTAAACCCATCATACTCATAAGTAATATCACAATACCAATCCATAGTTCACCATCCTCATCAATAATTCCAGATTTCACCATTGCCAATAACCATATTCCATACCTGAAATAAATCCATAACCATTACCAAACCATAACCATCCCAAATACCATCCCAATACCGAGTACCCTCTAATCATGGAAGATGTCCAGGTGCTCATAACCGGGAGCACGGCTATCATGATAGTTTTAGACACACTCTGCAGAGGTTGTACCACTTTACCCACGTGTTTGTGATTTCATCACCCGTCGGCGACTAAAGAACCTCCCTTTCGCCAATTACACTTCCTTTGATGTATGGCCAAGAGATCACAAAATAGCCTTTACAAAGAGATTACTAGCCTATTTAGACCCCACTGAGGTTTCACCGGTGGCGATGTCTCCTACAGAGCACATCTTCAACCAAGGGCCCCCTCTTGAGCCATTCGGATCCCAGGGTAGTCCCACCAATCATCAACAAACCCAATCCGACTAACCCTTCCCCGAGCATCCATAATGGTCCAAATAGCACTGGCAAAGCTCTAATTAATCAGCTACACCGCACCCATACTTGGCCTCGTGGTGGCACTATAGTCCTGTCTTATTCTCGCATGAACCGGTCTTTAGATCTAAAGCAAGCAAACCATAATGACATCCAACCCATCCACATACCAGGCTTGCTTAGATCACCTATTACCATATCATATTGACCAGTTCACATTAACCAAAATATCATTAATGCTTAATTAGGTGTGTAGTGTTGTTTTCCCATCCCAATTAATTAAGCGAAGCAAAAAGGTAAAAAGTCCATCCCGAATCTCTACCATAATTCCAGGTGACAAGGGTGGTTAAACAAATCTAGTAAACTTCCTATCATAGGATTTCCCATCAAATTGACACAAGCATGCAGTTTGCAAACAAAACATTTATTTCAAAACAGGATCAATATGCTTCAAGGACACTTGCCTTGCTCTTGCTGTTGATTAGGATCAAAGCCTTCAAACTCTTGGTGCTGTAGATCCTCCGTGGCACTCTCTAGCGCAAATCTGTCTAATCCACACAATAAACATACAAGACAAGAAACACAATCAAATAGTGCACAAATATTACTCAATATGGCATGACATGCACGATTGATGCAAATGCAAGGTGGAATTTGTTAATGGGTTGCTTTTTAATGATCAATAACTAGTTCTAATAGTTTTTAACAAGTTTATACAGGTTTGGAGTTGATTAGGTCAGTTTTTAGAATTAATTCAATACAATTTAACCAGAGAGATCGGACTAGTCCGCTAGGGACCAGACAAGTCCGCCCTCTGCGAGATCAGCAGATTAGGATTTTCTAGATCGACGTAAATTTGGAGATTAGGGGTTGAATTCTCGTAAGGAAAAGATAATAGAAGGTATACCAGGTGTTTAGGACTCCAATGAATCAAGAAACTTGGAGGTAGCACTTGGATCTTGGTGATCTAGGGTTGGGGATGAACTTGGAGATGAATTGGTGATGAAGAACGAAAGCATGGTGGAGATCTTGATCCTCCTTCGTTTCCTCCTCTTCTTCTTCATGCTTGGGATCTTCTCCTCCCTCCTTGGTGGTGGCTCTCCACGAACTAGGGTTTGGGTGGGTGGAAAAGTGGCAAATAGATGTCAATCCAAGGGGTGGGGTTGTTTATATAGAGGTGGAGGCTAGGGTTAGATGGATTTCAAGTTTGGGATGAGTAGAGGCCGGTTTAGAGTCCCACATGGGCTCTAAAAGAGTTAGGCACGACGTCCCTAGGCCCACATAATGTGAAACCCAAGAAACAAGTCATAAAACAAAAGATCAACTTGGAGTCACGAAATATCAGACAAGTCCAGAAAGGACTGGACTAGTCCGAAGTCGTCCAGAGAGAAAATCGGACAAGTCTGGCCAAACATCGAACAAGTCCGACTTTAAACAGAGAGGAAAATGGACATGTCCGATGGAACACCGGACTGGTCCAGAAAAGTCCAGAGACTTAGCAAAATTTCAAGGATTCTTGGAATATTGGACCAGTCCGCACAAAATCGGACAAGTCCGAAAGTTTCCAGAGGCAAAATCGGACTAGTCCGCAGCAAAAACGGACAAGTCTGTTTTTAGTCAGAGAGAAATCGGACTAGTCCTCAGCAAAATCGGACTAGTCTGCACTTTCCTGCAATTTAAGTGCGGTTTTGTTCCAAATAAATTTTAAACTTGTTCCTCTTGTTGTGGGTTAATGTTAAACATGTATATGAGTGTATGTAGGGCATGATGCATGAAAATGAGGGTGTCACATTGGATTTGCTCTTCTTTCCGGTCCGCCTCAGCACGAAGAACTGTAGGAACACCGACACACATGGGCACACCCCGACAAACATCTCACAGAAATGCGAGAACACCACTGGCACCACCAGAGAGTTCGGCGACAGATGGTGGAGCTGGATCCCAAGGACTTCCAGAAGTGTCACCAGGAAGGAGGAGACAGGAGGAACGAACCCGGAGTATGCATACGCCTGGAAGAAGATGATCTCCTTCTCCCCCAACTCCAGTGGCAAGGAGCCAGGATGGATCAGATCCCGTCGATCCTTGTCCTCCCAGCCGAAAAGCCGCCTCACGGGTGAGGAATCCTCCATCCGGGAAGGAGGCAGAGCTGAGTCCATTGGAGCAGGGGGTTGAGAACCTCAAGAATGGGTAGACACACAAGGAGGGGGTTGAAGGATCGAATGCTTGGGGCGTGCGGAAGAAAGGAAATTCCATTACCCACAAAGGTACCCCTTTTAAAGCACCATAGTGGCGTTTGGACGCACCATGCAAATTTGAGCAGGCTCCAAATCAACGGCTCATAACACAGCGACCATGGTGAGCGGGCCAAGATCCCCCGTCAGGAAAGCTGGCCCATGCAATTCCTCGCCAGAGAAGGCAACCGGACGGTTCCCATAAAGATTGAAGTGAAAGCAGCGGAAGTGCAGCAGGCGCCTCGTGAACCATCGCGATAATGTCGCAGCAAGCAAAGATTCTGTCACCATGACCCCGCAACCAGAGGGGGACATGTGGTCACAGCAGCAGAAGAGCGCATCGCTTTGACTAATCAAGACAAAATTAAAATACCGCACAGGAAAGCAGGATAAGGCCACACCCTCGAGCTCGTCGCCTCACCCCAAGGTGGACCCAGGGGCCACTGTCGGTACCCGGCATAGCGGGTACCCTCACGCACAGGCTAAAGCTGCCTAGGTGCCTCGCCTCACAGTAGGGACAGGGTCCGAGGGCACCACGTGTCCACGATACCTGGACCCACCAGCCTCAGATGGGAGGTCCGGGGTGCCCACAAGACATCCCGAAGGTGACACTCAGCTCCACCTCCCAGGCAGCCACGTATCCAGCAGGACGGGACCTGACCTCCTCCGCGGAGGTGGGCTCCCAAGCTACCACGTGGGACACAAAGTCAAGCCCGACCTCCCCCATGAAGGTAAGCGCCCAAGCTGGGGGAGATCTGGCTTCCCCCGCGGAGGTGAGCTCCCGAGCTGCCACGTGGCCTGCGAGACAGGCGTGGCCTCCACCATGGCGGAGAGCTCCCCAGCGTCCGCATAGTCAGTCCACTTGCTATGAGCGGATAGTGAGGAAGTTAAGAGGGCGGTAAGCCTTGTCTCCATCAATCCTTGAAGATATGCGGCTTCCCCAGACGCATGGTGAAGTGCACGCCTAATGTCAGGTATCGCTGTGACTAATCACATCACAGTGAAGGTGCCGCAGGCCTATCCAACTCCGTCAAGTGGGTAGCTTATTGAGCCAGAGACGGTTGGATGGGACATTCCCTGCCAATGTCAGCAACGGGGCGTGGGCTACTGACGACCCGAGCGGCAAGACAGCGAGTCCTCAAGTTTGCGGTCAGAGCAAGCATACAGAAGAAGCCTTAGATCTTTAGGATAAGATCTCCCTGGGACCACTTGTTGGGCCCTAGGACCCCACTTGTAAGGCGTCCGACCATGGCTACAAAAGGCCTGGACGACCACCGTTACAAGGACCAGACTCAGAATCCCCAATACACACACATACGCATACACACTCACCAGGTAATACAATCCACCGTGGAGTAGGGTGTCACGCTCCTCATGGCCCGAACCATGTAAAAACAACTATCTCATACTCTTCCGCTAGAACACTAGTTTGAGGCCTAAGCCCTGCCGAACAAAAACCTCCGCGGGCTGCTCCTTAGCAGATCCGGGGGAAGTGTCACATTGACCCTTCGACAACATCTATAAAGCATGATTGGTGGCGAAAGGTTTTAAACAAATTCAAGGTGTTGATTATGATGAAACTGTCCCGCCCATCGCAATGCTAAAGTCCGTTCAGATTCTTTTAGCAATTGCTGCATATTTTGATTATGAAATATGGCAGATGGATGTCAAAACATCCTTTACATATGGAAGTCTAACTGAGGTTGTGTACATGACACAACCTGAGGGTTTTGTCTATCCTAAAAATGCTAGTAAAATATGCAAACTTCAAGAGTCCATCTATGTATTGAAGCAAGCATCTCGAAGTGGGAATCTACATTTTTATGAAGTTGTCAAAGGGTTTGGTTTTATCAAGAACATAGAAGAACCTTGTGCTTACAAGAAGTTTAGTGGGAGCGCACTGTTGACGACTGTTATATACCAATTCCGGCCGTCAATATAACTCAGTTATGTGAAGGATTGATCATTTCTAGCACACATCACCTTTCTACTTGACCTATTTCCACTTGTACTTGGATATGTGTATGCAAATATTTATACAGGAATTGAGGAAAAATGTGGGGAGCAATCCTATAAAATATCATCCCGGCCAATCAGGCGACAACACGTGGCACCACATGGATCAAATGGCCCACAAACAGAAGTATCCTAGGCCATCCAATGGTGTAGCACCAATATCAATCAATGGGACCCACCTGGCAGCCACCTGGAGTAAGTATGGGCCGTTTGGATCCCTGACCAGGTCGGCTGAACCAGGGGGTCAGCCGACCTGGTCCTGGCGCCAAACGTGGTCAACTTCCACGTGTTGACTCCTCCCAGCTCCCTGGAGTCAATGACGACTGATTCACGCACTTTTGGTGGCGGGAACCGACCTCAACACTAGTATAAATAGGACCCCATACCCCCCACTTCAACACACACCACTTGGGCATCATTCTATTGTATACACTATCTTCCATAGTCCTTAGAGGAGTAAGGATAGAGAGGAGAGCCTCTAGTCCTAAGTCCAAATTGGGAAAGGAGTACAAGGAGTCTCTCTTCCCAATTCCACATTGGGAAAGGTATGTCTCATGTATTCCTTCTTGTATTTGTAACTTTGTGCTCAATAAAGATATTATCTTTAGTCTTCTTTTATACGTATACTTGGACAAAGCGTTTCTTGTTTGATTGTGGAGTCCATATAAGTTGAAGGTATAGTCTTTATGATTGTACTCTCATGATCACATCTTATGGTCATAAACACTATAGACCCCCACTATAGTCTATGTAGTTATGATATGATTATGTTAATATGAATAACTATGCTATGCAATCAACATTGGTTCAATGATGATTTAGTTCATTGCCTTAATATGGCTTGTGCTGCAGCTCTTAAGGTATTTGCTTAGTATGCTAGCATGGTGCTAGGGTATTTAAGTAGCATTGAATGTCTCATAGACCCACGGATTGAAGAGGTAGGCAGTAGGTGGTGACAGCCCTATCTGTCCTTTGTAATCCTCCACGTTCGGCTATGCCACAGGCTCTTGGCGGGAGTCGCCCTAGTATTGCTATGGGTAAGCCCGTGCCCGATGTGTTGAATAGCATTGCATAGGAATTCATCATTGACATGACCATTAGTATCTACCTTAGTCTATGTATATGTATTAGGAGCATTGTAGGAGCAACTCCCTAACTCTTAATCCAATCTCCCTCTAGGACCCATCTACCCTTTAGAATAGATTGCCTAGGTGTGTGTCACACTGCCCCTATTATCAACTTACCCCCTGTCCGTATAATTGATTAGTATCCCATAGCTTGACCATAGGAGTAGTATATACTTTACTCCATTGCCTTCCTTTCGGGATAAATACGATACCCTTGGGAATACTCATGGGTGAAATGCTACAACGGTATCTTCCCTGCGCTTGCGTATCTCATCTCTTTACCGGAGATGATATGTGGTGTTAATAAATACCAACAAGCATTTCTGGCGCCATTGCCGAGGAAGGCAAAGGAAGTAAAAGATAGCTATCACTTATGATTAAGCTATAGGTACTAATAGTTATTAGACAGGATTACCGTTGTTTGTTTTCTCCTTTGTGTGAAAATAGGGTAGTGTTGGCCAACCCATTGTATGGGATGGCCAACGAGGACGCATGTGCTAAACTGCAAGATGATTCAAGGCATACCTCAACAAATGTCCGCTAGGCAACACCATTGCCTTTTGCGGGAGAATTTCAGCTTTCAGTAGGAGCCAAAGTCATCCATACCCTAGCTTGGGGAAGGCTCCAAGAAGTTCTTCTTGGTTTGCCTCCACCATGTGGTGGATAGTTGGCTCTTCATCCAACACTCGTGTCATGGGTTGGCTCCACCAATCCATGACCACATTCATGCTGGAGCTGAAGGAGTCCTATTCTCATTCATCATGGATGAGAAGAAGGTCTCCACTCAAGGGGTGGATTGAAGAATGCTCGAGTTCCCATAGCTTGTCATGCACACCACTTCACAAGGTGGATATGCTAGTTATGGAACTACACCTCCCATTGAAGTGTCATGAATATCCAAGTCGTTGGAGATTTGTTTGGATAATCCAAGTCGTGGATATTCACATGATTTGTGAAAATCCATGTCATCATGGGACGCGTGGGAATTATTTCCCTAAGACCAATGAGGACCATTTTCAAACAACAACTCCAATGGCTACCATTCACAAGGAGGTCAAGGGTGGAATTAACATCACCCTTGTATTCAAGGAGGCTATGGCTTTCTAAGGGATTTAAGTTCAACTAGCCTACCTTGAAGTATCTTGGCCAAGCAGAAATCAAGACAACATTCACATGAAGATCTTGGCCAAGGACAATAACTTAAGGAGCATTCAAAGTCCAAGATATCCCACATCACTTGTTGGGATTCCAACAATTCGACCAAACCCATTCAACCTAGGGCAAGTGACATTGTGGATGAAGCATTTCTTGTTTGATTGTGGAGTCCACATGTCATCATGCCCAAGGAAGCCTTTGATCCATGATCAAGGTATGGGTTGATTCAATGGAATACCAATATGGTCAGAGTGGCACCCCTAAGAAGGACAAAGCCTCACCATGCACATGAAGGAACACATTTAAGAGGGAGAACCCGTCGCTACAACAACATGTCTATATCAATACAACGGGGAGAGGCTAGGGCCACCAGGTGGCCCCCATGTCGAAATGATGGCCAAACGAGTTTGGCATTTCAAAACAGAAGAAATCATCCACATCTTCAACTCCGGGATTGGACAACAAATCATCGCGCTGAACATAACGGAGGTAAGTCCTACTCATCGGACTTCAAAAATTTGGTGAGTCCTCGCCAATAGGTTAATTGGTAGTTATCACTCATCGGACTTCAAAAATTCGGTGAGTCCTTGCCAATAGGTTAATTGGTAGTTATCTCATATTTGTTTTCCAAATTGCATCAACCCTTGCATTTGCATGTTTGAAATTCCACACTTGCATGTTGGAAAGTAAATTTCCAACCATCATAAAACAAAAAATTTGAATTAGGGGAGAAATTTAATTGGATATGAACTACGTGCATGACCACTTGAATTTATCTTCCTAGTTCAAACCAAAAAGATTTGCTTTGACCCTCATTGCATTTACAAGTTATTTCAAGCTTTGCAAGACAATTTGAAAATTGGGTTCAATTTGCTTTTGGCTAACGTAACCCATTTTCGAGTTGTTTTGTGTGTTCTTGATTAAAGTGCAGCTAGGTCAAAATTGTGAAGAGGTGGTATGGCAAGAAAGTGGAAGGTTTCATCAAGCTCAAGTCACCATTGGGAGGATTTGAGAACACTTCTCTCCTTCAAACTCATTTTGAGTTTGAGGAAGAGAAATGTTAAAGATGATGACCCAATGGAGGAGCCAGAACCAAATCCATTGCCAAATCCAATCTCAACTTGGCATTTGACATCAACCATCAAGCCTACGCCGAAAATCAATGTTGTGAGTTTCTCACACAAAGACCTTCATCACCAACTGCTCTTCAAATGAGGTATGAGTTTAGAATTTTCATTGTTTGGTTTGCCATAAAATTGAATGTATTTGCTTGCATTTGTGAGGAAGGTTGACACTTCCTCATCATTTAATTCTCATGCATCCTCACAAGAGTAAGTGTGGGTATTGACTTTTGGATCTCCAAAAGGAAATCCCACCTTACTTGGAAAAATCTAAAACAAGTACCTAGAATCCTTTAAGCATAGTTTTGTAGAGTTAGTCATTTTTGTCTAGGTTTAGAAAATAAAACTTTTGGGCATGAATTAATTGGTGAATTGGCATATAAAAACTTGGGCATAGTGACATCCATAATTTTTAATTGAGATTCATGCATAGATGGTGTCACTAGATTTCAAAACTCTTAGGAATAAGTGATATCCTTGCTCTAAAATTGAATTGCATTTTTTGGAGGAGTCACTAAATTTTAAATTCCTGTGAAGTTCAGGAGGATAAAATTGAGAATCTTGTTTGTCATGGTCTAAATGATAAAATTTACTCTTCAAAGCTAAGATGGTTATAAACTTTAAAAGATGTATGGATCCATATAGTATATTTCTATCACATGCATTGCTATGAGTAGGAGCTTTAGAAAATATGCAACATGAATTATCCATAAAGCTCCACTCTTATCAATGAATAACACATTGATCATGGATACACTTGACATTGGAACCAATACATCTTTGATTTTTTTTCCCCGTATGTACAAATGAATGTTCGGTTACCTAACCCGAACATTCATTTGTACAAGTATCGGGAGCTAACCATTTCTCTCTATTCAAGAGAGGAAGTTTGCAGGAGTAATATTACTATGCAGTCATTCAAGAAGCTGATTGTTGGGATCCCTAGAGGATCCCATTTCAACATCTCTTGGCCAAGGAGTAAATGAGGATGGTTGCTACCTATTGGAAATTATGCCTGAAGGTCAATCATAACTATACGAGGCTAGAGATTTGAAATGGGAATCCTCCATGAGCAACCAATGGGATGCCACGAATGGGTGAGAGCATTATGCTCTCAACTTTTCTAAGCACTCATTCAAGCTCAAGGGATTTGCCACCATCATTGGGTGCAAGTTGTTCCTATGTGGCTAGAAGGTATGTTGTACCTTACCCAAGGAACAACTGATCATACCCAATGCATGTTGGGAACATGTCACTCACTTATGGCAAAAAGATATGATACACCTTAGTCAAAGAATGACGAAACATACTCAATGTAAGTTGAGTGCACATCATTCCTTTGGATCTAAAGGTTATCATTATCCTAGCCAAGGAATGACAAATCACACCCAACACATGGAGACCCTCATGTGCGGACGATCAACATCGAAAACACTATTCAACCACACTCATGGTGTCCATGGGAGGCAACACAACAATCAACACTCAACCCTCCATTGTCAAAGCCACAATGCAACAAGGATAGGCCAACTCATGGCCTACCTCCGTCGTTAGGGTTTCAACCCCTATCACGGACCTTGATCAAGAATAAGCTTGGGGGAGGACCCCCACTTGAGGTAACTTGTATCACACCCACAGCATTTTTATTTCAAATCATCCATTGCATATTTACTTTCCATTCATCCACCATCCACCATGCATCTAAAAAAACATAAAAATAGGAACTTGGATTTGCTTTGCTTATCAAATAAAGATGTGCAGTAAGAATGATTTAGAAATCACATAGATGAAATGATGAATAGTTGCTCTGTTTTATTTTTCCTAAGTCCCTAGTTTACAACTTGCTACTCTCTGAATATTTCTTAAATTGGCTAAAATTAACTTTGCCTTGATTTAGAAATTGTGGGTAGCAAAAGCTTAATCTACTTCTAGGTTGTTGGGAGATTTGAATTAGTAATAGGGCTGCTATTCCTATTTTGAAAGTGAAACTTGGATTTCCGGAGAAATTCTATCAAGATTTAAGTTCCCCTCATTTGATTGGAAATACCTACCAAAGCCATATGATATTCATACATAGGCAACACCTTATGCATATGCTATTTGCTTTCACATTGAGCCTAGTCAAAGTAGTATAGACTATGTGAGAAATCATTCAATTCATTTTGAATTCAAGACTTCACTTGCACTGGCTATACTTCTACACTAGAAGGAAGCAAAATTCCATCATATCCACCATTCCACAATAAAAAGAGAAACTCCATGCTATTCATAGTTAGCACTCTCTTCATGTTATTGCATAAAAAGGAGTAGAAGACATGGCTACAAGAAAAACAAAAAGAAAATGCATGCTTATAACATAAGCATGAGAAAAAAAGAAATAATATGCTTACTCCATAAGCATAAAAAAAGAGGTATCATGTTTCATCCTTGCAATAAAGAGAGTCCACATCAAAAGGAGTCATCTCAATGTTTCCACATCCACCTCCATTCCATCACACATGCACAAGTCTTGATTCAAAAGTTTGAATTGATTTCTCCTAAGGCTTGCTCTTTTGACTTAGCAATATTATGTGTTGCAAATATGCCTACTTACTTTCCCTACCAAGATCCACATACAAGCCATATTTAAAGAGTAGGAATAGTATAGGCATAATGCCTTGGTGAGGACATATTTCGACTATACACAAAGGCGTGATTGAGAGAATCAATTGAGGTACTTATAATCTAATTTGAATCTCTCTGGAATTTAAGTAGAAATTGATATCTAGGATATGCTTGCTCCATTTGCTGTTCTATCTTTCAATTACCCATGAATAGGAGAATGCATAACTCCCATAATGACTTAAGAAGGGTGAATTACTATAGCCACTTTTTGCAATACTTGGTAGAGTATTTTGTTGTGCACTTGGTACTTTCGAAAGGTAGAACATTGTAGCAACTCCTGATCATCACCCTAAAGTCTTGACTTTGCTCGGGACGAGCAAAGGATAAGCTTGGGGGAGTTTGTTGATGGCTGTTATATACTAATTTCAGTCATCAATATAACTCAATTATGTGAAGGATTGATCATTTATTGCACACATCACCTTTCTACTTGACCTATTTCCACTTGTGCTTGGAGAAATATGTGTATGCAGATATTTATATAGGAATTGAGGAAAAGTATGGGGAGCAATCCTATAAATATCATCCCAGCCACCCAGGCGATGACACGTGGCACCACATGGATCAAATGGCCCACAAACAGAAGTATCCGAGGCCATCCAACGGTGTAGCACCAATATCAGTCAATGGGACCCACCTGGCAGCCACCTGGAGGAAGTACGGACCGTTTGGAGCCCTGACCAGGTCGGCCGAACAAGGGGGTCGACTGACCTGGTCCTGGCGCCAAGCGCGGTCAACTTCCATGTGTTGGCTCCTCCTGGCTCCCTGGAGTCAATGATGACTGATTTGCGCGCTTTTGGTGGTGGGAACCGACCTCAACACTAGTATAAATAGGACACCATACCCCCCACTTCAACACACACCACTTGGGCATCATTCTATTGTATACACTATCTTCCATAGTCCTTAGTGGAGTTAGGATGTAGAGAGGAGAGCCTCTAGTCCCAAGTCCAAATTGGGAATGGAGTAGAAGGAGTCTCTCTTCCCAATTCAACATTGGGAAAGGTATGTCTCATGTATTCCTTCTTGTATTTGTGACTTTGTGCTCAATAAAGATATTATTTTTAGTCTTTCTTTATATGTATACTTGGACCAAGCGTTTCTTGTTTGATTGTGGAGTCCATGTAAGTGAAAGGTATAGTCTTTATGATTGTACTCTCATGATCACATCTTATGGTCATAAACACTATAGACCCCCACTATAGTCTATGTAGTTATGATATGATTATGTTAATATGAATAACTATGCTATGCAATCAACATTGGTTCAACGATGATTTAGTTCATTGCCTTAGGATGGCTTGTGCTGCAGTTCTTAAGGTATTTGCTTAGTATGCTAGCATGGTGCTAGGGTATTTAAGTAGCGTTGAATGTCTTGTAGACCCACGGATTGAAGAGGTAGGCAGTAGGTGGTGACAGCCCTATCTGTCCTTTGTAATCCTCCACGTTCGGCTATGCCACAGGCTCTTGGCGGGAGTCGCCCAAGTATTGTTAGGGGTAAGCCCGTGCCCGATGTGTTGAATAGCATTGCATAGGAATTCATCATTGACATCACCATTAGTATCTACCTTAGGCTATGTATATGTATTAGGAGCATTGTAGGAGCAACTCCGTATCTGTTAATCCAATTTCCCTCTAGGACCCATTTACCCTTTAGAATAGATTGCCTAGGTGTGTGTCACACTACCCCTATTATCAACTTACCCCCTGTCCGAATAATTGATTAGTATCCCATAGCTTGATCGTAAGAGTAGTATATACTTTACTCCATTGTCTTCCTTTGGGATAAATACGATACCCTTGGGAATACTCATGGGTGAAATGCTACAACGGTATCATCCGTGCGCTTGCGGATCTCATCTCATTACCAGAGATGATATGTGGTGTTAAGAAATACCAACACACCACTTGTTTTCTGTCCTATATGTAGATGACATATTAGTGATCGGAAATGACATTCCAATGCTTGATGATGTTAAATCCTCATTAAGAAAAAGTTTCTCAATGAAGTATTAAGGAGAGACAGCGTATATTTTGGGCATAAAGACCTATAGAGATAGATCTAAAAGGCTAATTGGATTAAGCCAATATATATATATATATATATATATATATATATATATTGAAAGATATTGAATCGGTTTAATATGCAAGATTCAAAGAAAGATTTCTTGCCAATGTCACATAGCATTACTCTAAGCAAGAGTCATTGTCCTTCGACACTTGATGAGCAAAAGAGGATGAGAGCGATTGCTTATGCTTCAGCTATTGGATCTATCATGTATGCCATACTATGTACACGCCGAAATGTACCCTATGCTCTAAGCATCACGAGCAGAAATCAATTAGATTATGGTGATGCTCATTGGACCGTTGTAAAAAACATCCTTAAGTACTTGAGAAAAACTAAGTATGCATTCTTAGTGTTTGGTGGTGAAGAAGAGCTCATGGTAAAAGGTCCCACCAATGCCAGCTTCCAAACTGATAAGGATGATTCTAGATTGCAATTTTGTTTTGTATTCTGCCTCAATGGAGAGGAAGTGAGCTGGAAACGTTCCAAGCAAGATACAGTAGCAGATTCAACGATGGAGGCAGAGTATAGTACAATTTTTAAAGCTGCAAAGGAAGTTGTTTGGATCAGAAATTTAGTTTCTAAGTTGGGTGTTGTTCCTACCACGTCTAGTCCGATGGATCTCTATTGTGACAATAGTGGAGCCATTGCACAGGCAAAGGAGCCTAGATCACACAAAAGATCCAAATATATACTACGATGCTATCACCTCATTCGAGAGATCATCGACTGAGGTGATTTGAAGATATGCAAGGTGCACATGGATTTGAATGTTGCAGATCCGTTGACAAAGCCTCTTTCGCAATCAAAGCTTGAGGCGCACACGAGATCTATGTGTATTAGATACTGACATTAGTGATCATAGTGTGTAGTGGGAGACTTATGTCATAACTATTTTATGTACTATTAAAATTTTTATATGAGTAATCATTATTTACTTTGATCATCAAGTATGTGACTTGTTCGTGAAACTCTTTGTTAATAATAATGTTGACCCCTAGTATATATCATTATATGAGATAATGATGTCAAACAGACTAGCACATGTATTAATTGATGATCACGTTTCACGAGTCTTAGATATGAAGATATCAAATTAATAATGTGAACACATGTTAGTGAACATGGTGTTGGATTAACCCATTCCGAGACACTGTTGGGATTGTTATTTTATATGTGCCATCAGTTGGTCTTGAGTGATACACCATGGCGATCCTTAGACTTGAGATCATCATTGTTTCTCACTGTGTGTAGTTGTGTACTTTGAGACTACCAAACGCCACTCCATAACTTAGTAGTCACAAAAGTAGTCATCGGATACATAACGAAACATAGAATGGGATGTGTGCGGATCAAGATGGAATTTGCCCCTCCTTAATAACAGGAGAGATATCTCTGGCTCCCTTGAGATAGTTGGATTTGAAAGTGTATGGCCATGCTAAGGTGATTAAAGTTTAATCATAATGACTAAAAGTTAGTCATGAAATGAATCCACTATTTCATCGAGTGAATGGTCGAGCTATCACAAGGATGGCATGAATCTCGCCTTGACCTTCACACATATCTTGAGGCAAAGGGATTATCATGTGAATGTATCTAGGTTCAGTCGATATGATCCTTATGTACATTCGATAGTCAGCATGTCCTCCTAGCTACCACTGCTGACTTATGTTTGGAAATGGTTTCCATTCACAACCGACTGCACATGAACCTAACGGGTCACACAGATAAGGGTTGGAATATCAAAAAAATTGACTAGATGATTGTCTCTACTACAAGTGGGAGATTGTTGGTGATATGCCTAAGAGGCAGTCATGACAATTTGGATCAAAGCCTGTTGGATATTTGATCCATAAGCAATTAGGGTATTAATGGACTTGCAACCTAAAAGCCTATTAGTACGCCTATAAATACGAGGGGTAGTGTTAGGGGTCTGATTTACTCCACAACATGCTTGTCCTAGCCGCCACCCTCGCAAGCCTCACGCCGAGACCCTTGTCGCGCGTGCATGGTGCTAGCACACCGGCGCACGGCGTTCCTCTCCGTACGTGTGGACTCCACAGAGACGCTATTACTACTGCTGCACTGATCAGCTGCGACGAACGTGATCGTCCACCTGCTATTGTGATGAGGAAGAGGAGGAGATGAACGATATTGTCTACTTCTCCTACACCAACGCACGTCTATGTCCCGCTGCGCTGCGCGTCTAGTGGTAACGATCTATGATTTCTGTACTCGCATGTTTCCTGAATGATGCAGTAGAATTGCTAGTGTAGCGTACCGCCGATTTCTTAACAGTGACCGACATCTTGAAATCCCATGTATTCTCCATCTACCACTACTACAATAAGCCTTATCGCAGGCGGCTCCAAACCTATTATCACACGCGGTTTTTAAAACCGCCTGAAATGAAGAGCCTGTGATAATCCGAAATTTCACAGGCGGAGAAGTGACACCGCATGTGAAGACACATTATCAAGGCTACTTAGGCTAGCCGCCTGTGAAGATAAGTTATCACGAGTGGGTCGTGCAGCATATATAACCGCTTGTGATAATTGTGTTATCACAGGTGGGTCGTGCAGCATATATAACCGCTTGTGATAATAGTGTTATCACAGGCAGATCTTGACCTACATCAAGCCGCCTGTGAAGACAGTTTTTCATAGCCAGTTTCTACCATAACAGTAACCGCTTGTGATAATTAGGTTATCACAGATGGTTCTTTACCTATCCCTAGCCTCCTGTGATAATTGTTTTTCACAGGAAGGTCTAGCCGGTGGTAAATAACCGCGTGTGATAAGGTATAACCTATGTAGTACTAGCTGCTGTTATTTCTAATTTCCAGGTCAATTCAATATAATCACAGAACAGAAGTCAACAATATCATCACAGAAGTCAACAATATCATCACAGAAGTCAACAATATCATCACATAAGTCAACAATATCATCACAGAAGTCATCTCACAGAAGTAAATTTACTAAAACAATATATATATATGTACAAGTTACACATACAATTTATCTCATAGTTTACAAGTTTTCACTAAAAATTGTTTCCATTGGCATAGTCGCAAAGTTTTGGCACATCAGCTATTGCACAATTCTCATCAAAGAACTGCCCTCTTTTGTGCAAAATTTCGCGACGAATGAATTGACAAAGTTCAGCAGCAATCTTGTTGGCTCCTCCACCTGGAATACTTCTACAAATCGACCATTCTTCTTTCACATTCTTCGTGTGCTGCAATGAAACACATAACAAGGTTTAGAATGTGTTGGTTTGAACAATCTCAAAGTATAGATCAAAGTGAGAGTATACATGAATTTATTTGGTATTTTTGGAGCAGTTGTACTATGAGCAAATGAATTTTGTAGTTGGAATCAAAATATAAAAATAATTTTTCTGGTAATATTGAACAGCAGGGAATATAAGTATTAAACTATGCTAGTTACAATGAAAATGAAACTCAAGAGTAAGAAAATAAGATATCGACATTAAGGATAACTTACATCACACGATTCACTATATATTCGCTGGCGGTCCGAAGATGCTCGCATACATAATACCCACATAAGACACTCCCAGCAGGCTGCTTCGGACAAGCATAATAAATTTTAATGTCCAATGCATTCGTATTAGGAGTTCTCTGACCATTAAGCTGTTCCGCGTAAAACCGCCAAGCGCTGTAATACAAGAAATGTCATATAAAACTTGTCAACACATTCTAAATGTGTGTAAATTAAAATTATTGAATAAACGTACAGTTTCAAAATGGAAAGGAAATCTTTGTAACGATCTGGTGGGAAATCGGTCGAGTCCAAGACTGTTGCCATTCCCTGCGTTGGCTTGATGAAGATCATTATGTAGTGATTACTGCAAACATACAAACACACGTGTTAACAATTACCAATAATTTCTATTTCAATGTCATGTGTTTAACTTACTCGAAGTGGTATGGAGCCTTTATGAAGTCCTTGTCGTCTCTGACAAAGTTAAACATCGCATGTCCTATGTAAGCTGCAACTTCTGTCCTTCGATCCTTCTTAAGTTTTGCGATTGCTTTTTCAAATTCTTTTTTTTTCATGTGCTTGAACTTTGCTGAGTCTCGATCCGCCTTGACGTCAAATAGCGACTTTGCAATCCGTGTAGGGTCAAGGATACCTGTCTTGCGTTCCATCTTTTCATTATCCATGTATTGCATCCTATTAAAGAAATCCATAATTGTTATAATCTCATGAAATGTGTATGCGTGTAGTAAGAAAAGCAAATGCAAAATATTAGAGGCACTTACAAGCAGCAGACGAGCACCAGGTTGATTTCCAGCATGCCCCGGTGGAAAAGCGGATGCAGCTCTTCAAATAAAATGACTCGTCTACCTTCTCCATTGCCCCAGAATGCTTCTTTTGGAATATGAAGTGTGACACAATAAATCTCATATTTTGTGCTGGCAAGGATGTACCCCTCATGCATTCTTTTGAGCGCGGCAGGTTGTTTACTAAGTTGTACGGATGTCATGAACGGCTTCCCATTCTCAAATTCAGGAGGAACATCCTCAAGCTTGTATATTGGAACTCCTGGTTTAACTAAAGTCGTCTGCCGATGATACATGACATCGTCTTCTTCCAACTCCTCGATATCTCCTAATGCTGGCTCATGAGAAGAACGAGATGCACTCGATTTTCTAATATTTTCCTTCATAGTTTCCAAATAATTTGACACTTTTGAACCTATTGTTCAACTTATTGCTCTTTACTCCAAGCAGCTAGCTCTAGTACTACTTCAAGCTGTTGCTCAAGTGCTTGCTCTTCACTAGCAATAGCTTGCTCTGGTACTGCTTGAAGTTGTTATCCAACTTGTTGCTCTTGGATATCTTTACTAGCAAGGTTACTATCATCCTTGCTGAGACATAGGGGGAGTGGATCTTCCTGGACTGGGAGTGGATCTTCCTAGACTTTCGGCTTAGAAGACGGGGTTGCATTATTTCGAGATGCGACGGGGCTAGAAATTGGCTCATCTTCCAACACGATATCGCGTCGGTGCCAAAAGATTAATTGGTTGACAGCCTGCCGCAGAGTCGCGATCCCCTCAGGTGTGACGTGGTCTATTTCATAATCTTCATAATCATTATCAATGATCTGAAGAACTTGCACCATAGCATAATACAACAGAAGTGGATTCCAGTTGAAGTCACGATCAGGCTTTGCCATAGCAGTGGTAACATGTTTGGTTTTGTTCCCTGCTCTGCCGATCAGGACAAGAAGACGACAAGATTTATCGTTAGCAATATCATCGACAGGGAACTTATGGGTTGTCTCTGAGCCTGGCACAGAACCAACGCTACTAGGGTAGGCAGTTGGAGATACTAATTGCTCCTTTGGCACTAGAACCATCACTGTACTAGGTGCCACTAATTGTCCTGATTGTCTAAGTTGTTCCATTATTTGTTGCATATTTTCTTTGACCTTTTGAGCAATCATTTCATCAAGTGTTTTCTTAAACTTCTCGCATCTTCTATATGTGTATTTATCTTTAGGGAAACCATCTAGCCAAAACATTTGAGAAGAGACTGCTCGAACCCGTCCGCTGTGTTCAGGGTTTCCTAAGATAGCGGTAAGTTGGTCATTCTCCCTCTTAGGTTTGAAGAGACCCTTCTGTTGCTTTTTAATTACTTCTTTCATTTTATCCTCAACTTCATTCACAGAGTCGGGCTTTTCAAGTTTGCTCGCACTGGTCAAACCTGACCGAGCAAAGACCCACCGCTGAGTTCTCTCATCGCAGCCTTCTAATGGGTGAGTATTGACCTTACTGGTAATTTTGTCTAATATCTTATTCCATTCCTGGACTTTGGGGGCATATCCGGCAGACCCCAAGCGATGATGATATTTGTTCTTTTTTGCAAGCTCTGACCTAGTTGCACTTAGAGCTTTAGCATCAGGTGTGGTCTTTTGACAAACAAACTCTTGCCACTGAGCTTGTGTGATTTTTCCCATCTTCCTCGGGCTAGGGACCTTATCGGCCTTAACATAAGAATTCATTTCGCTCTTCCAGCCATGAAACTTTTTGCCGCAAGAGACCAATGTCGCTTTCTTTACAGCTTCTTCCGTGCCTTTCGAGAACTTGAATTATTTCTTTATTCTGTCCCACAACTCATTCTTGGTCTGCTCGGGTAATTTCCTCCAATTCTCGATTGTGATCGGCACGAGCTCCCTAACTAGAAAACTGCATGCATTACGGTACTTGGTAACTGAATCCAGTGGTTCTTGGGGAAGCCCACCTGGACCGACCCTTGTTATGTACATGATGCGGTCCAATGGACTCTTATTGGGACCTCGTTGCCCTCGTTTCCGCTTGAGTGAAGCTGAGGATTCATCCATTGGAGAACCTTCTGCGGTTTTAGGAGCCGAAGTGACATCGTTGTCTTCACGATTAATCTAGGTAGAAAAGAATTATAAAACTTTGTATACTTGACAACCAACATTAACTTGAACTGCTGAAGTTAAGATTCGTGATCCATACCTCATCGGTAGGATCATATTCCGGGTCGAGATCCTCTAAAGTCTTTTTAATTTTTATATTAGGAAAACGATTCGATGGACTGTGAAAGGAGCATGAACTGCTAGAGTCAGTAAACTTCATATTGTCTTTATTGTTGTGACACCCGGTTCCGAAAATGAACCAAGTGAACGCATATGTGTGCCCAGGATGTTCAACACACATACACGAGTGCATTCACAAAAGAGTATACAGAAAATTACCAAAGAACTAGTTTTATTAACCAAATTTTATTAAACAAACCATATTATCCTCAAATACAAGCTCTAATTAATATTGACGACAAGTTTGTCTAATGCAGCGGAAATAAACTAAATAAGCAAACTAAACAGCTAAGCAGCCTAAGCAATAGGGTATAGCGCAGCTCCATGCAACGCCACAGGCAAGCTGACTGTAGACACGGCCTAGAACTCCGCATTATCGCCATTAAACTCCCAATCCTGACCTGCAACTGTTGGGGGGGGGGATTGCAAGAGTGAGTACATGTCGTACTCAGCAAGTGTGGAAAGTATGACATGTGGCTGATTCAAACGACGACAATAATAATGGCTAAGTGCTGAAAAGTACATTAAAACATTTGAAAAGCAATATATTACATGTATGTGAATAAACCCATCATAAACCATGTAGTAATAATAATACCAGTCCACAATTCATGTCCATCATCCATAATACCAGATTTCACCACTACCATTAATCATGTCCAATACCAGAAATTAATCCATAACCATCCATAACCAAAACCCTCTAATCATGGAAGTTGTCCAGGTGCTCATAACCGGGAGCACGGCTATCATGATAGTTTTATTAGACTCTGCAGAGTTTGTACCACTTTACCCATGTGTTTGTGATTTCATCACCCATCGGTGACTAAAGAAACCTCTCTTATGCCAATTACATTTCCTTTGGTGTATGGCCAAGAGATCACAAAATAGCCTTTACAAAGGGATTACTATCCTATTTAGACCCCACTGAGGTTTCACCGGTGGCGATGTCTCCCATAGAGCACATCTTCAACCAAGGGCCCCCTCTTGAGCCATTCGGATCCCAGGGTAGTCCCACCAATCATCAACAAACCCAATCCGACTACCCCTTCCCCGAGCATCCTTTATGGTCCAAATAGCACTGGCAAAGCCCTAATTAATCAGCTATGCCGCACCCATACTTGGTGATGAGTAGGTTTAGGCCCGATCTTTCGAAAGGTATATCGATTGGGGTGGAGAACTCGACGTTGACGATCCGCGGCACTCGAGCGGTTCGAGTACCCCTGCAATCACTACACCATGGCTCCGTTGGTTATCAACCGTGTTGCACATGCTTGACCTCGCCAAGAAGGCTAATCCCTGCAAGTGCAGCTCATCTTTGGCCAAAAAAAGTGTGTGGACAGCACGTCTTCAGCTTTCTTCACTCCAAAATGTCCCATCAAGCCTCCTCCATGTGCTTCCTGGAAAAGTAATAGACGAACGGAGCTAGCTGGAACGCATAGCTTGTTAGCATGATAGAGGAGACCCTCTCGCAGCATATATTTATTCCAAGTTCTTCCTTCTCTACAATTTTCAAAAGCATCTTTGAAGTCCAAATCAGTAGGATATAATGCTTTAATTGTTTCCAAACCAAAGATTTTATGATCTAGTTGGGACAGCATGGTATAACGCCTAGATAATGCATCGGCAATGATATTTTCCTTCCCTTTCTTATTCTTAATGATGTACAGAAACGACTCTATGAACTCAATCCATTTAGCATGTCGTTTATTCAGATTGGTTTGACACTTAAGATACTTCAATGATTCATGATCAGAATGTATGACAAACTCCTTAGACCAAAGATAATGTTGCCAAGTTTGTAATACACGCACTAAGGCATACAATTCCTTATCATAAGTAGAATAATTCATAGAAGGACCATTTAGTTTTTCACTAAAGAAAGCAACGGGTTGACCTCCTTGTATGAGAACGCCTCCAATACCAATATCACTTGCATCGCATTCTAGCTCAAAGGTCTTGTCAAAATCAGGAAGTTGTAGTAATGGTTCTTGTGTAAGCTTCGATTTGAGAGCATCAAAAGCTTGTTGCTGCTATTCGCCCCATCGAAATGGAACTCCCTTCATCGTTAGCTCATGTAGAGGTGCTGCAATGGTGCTGAAATCCCGCACAAAGCGCCGATAAAAACCTGCAAGACCAGGAAAACTACGAACCTGTGTGATGGTTGTTGGGGCTGGCCAGCTGGTGATTGCTTCAATTTTTGCCTCATCCATCTCAATTCCCTGCGAGGAAACGACATAGCCAAGAAACGAGTCTCGATTGGTGCAAAAGATGCACTTTTCGAGGTTACCAAACAAATGTGCATCTCTCAAAACAGTAAAAACAGCACGTAAATGATCAAGATGTTCATCATATGACTTGCTGTAAATGAGGATATCATCAAAGTAAACCACCGCAAATTGTCCAATGAAAGCACGTAAAACCTCGTTCATTAATCGCATAAAGGTGCTGGGTGCATTAATTAAACCAAAAGGCATGACTAACCACTCATAAAGTCGAAACTTGGTTTTAAATGCAGTTTTCCATTCATCTCCTAGTGCCATTCTAATTTGGTGGTAACCACTACACAAGTCAATTTTTGTGAAGATGATAGCACGACTCAATTCATCAAGCATGTCATCTAATCGAGGAATAGGATAACGATATTGAATGGTGATGTTATTAATCGCTCGACAATCAACACACATGCGCCAACTACCATCTTTCATAGGAACCAAAAGAACAGGAATGGAACAAGGGCTAAGGCTTTCATGAATGTACCCGCGGTCCAAAAGATCTTGGACTTGTCGCTGAATTTCCTTAGTTTCTTGTGGATTCGCCCTGTATGCTGCACGATTTGGCAAACTTGCTCCTGGAATCAAATCGATCTTGTGTTCAATGCCTCTCATCGATGGTAAACCAGGGGGTATCTCAGAGGGAAAAACATACTCAAACTCCTGCAAAAGGTTAGCAACAGCAGGGGGCAATGCAATAGACAATTCATGAAGTGAAAACATGGCTTCTTTGCAAACTAAAGCATAGCACATTCCCTTAGCATCGAATAAATCAGCAAGTTCAGTTTTAGTTGCGAGCAACGATGGTGATTTTAACTTAATAACTTGTTGTTTTTCAGATTCTAATTTTGTTGCTTTGCCATCACGAATTTTACTCTTCTCAAAATGCACAATTTTAGAAGGAGTCATGGGGAGCAAAGTGATTTTCTTTCCCTTATGCATGAGAGTATATTTATTGGTTCTACCATGATGAATAGCATCTGTATCAAATTCCCAAGGATGACCCAATAAAAGAGAACAAGCATCCATAGGAACAACATCAAAATCAGCAAAATCATGGTATGAACCAATTGAGAAATGTATTCTCGCTGTTTGTGTTACCCGAACCTTACCGCTGTTGTTGAACCATTGAATGTGATACCGATGAGGGTGTGCTCTTGTTGTCAAACTGAGTTTCTTGACGACGTCCATATTCACCAAGTTATTGCAGCTACCTCCATCAATTATAGTGTGTACACGGCAGTCCTTGACGACGAGAAACATGTGGAAGAGGTTGTGTCGTTGTAGCTTGTCGTCGGTCTCCACTTTAGAGCTCAAGGCACGCTGCACAATGATGCTCCTATAGTTCTCTGTCGCCACTGTACCAAGTACCTCTTCTTCGGTGTGTTCGTCATTTGGATCTGTAAAGTTAGTAGCAAGAGAATATTCATCTTCAACATCCGAAGTACTATCATACCCGCCATCGTCGCGTGCTATGTATGCTCGTTTGCTCGGGCAATCTCTCATCATATGACCAAGTCCCTGGCAGCGGTGACACTTAATGTCGGAAGTACGACCCGTAGAAGGAGTGGACGAAGAAGGCTTGAATGATGTCGCCTTGCTACCTTCCGGCACGCGAGAAGGTGGAGCAGCAGGTATAGTTCGTTGGCCGCCATTGGGTGGTGTAGTCGCTGCACGGGGGGTCGAAGATGGTGCTGTTTTGGATGGTGTAGTCGCTGCACACGGCGTGAAGTTGCTCCTCATGCGATGTTGCTGTTGTTGTCGGCTCTGCAATTCTTTTTCTGCCAACATAGCAAGCTGAAACAATCTGTTAACTGTATCATATTCCTTGTAATCAACAATGTCCTGAATTTCATGCCTCAACCCCCCATAAAAATGAGCTATTTTATCATCCATGTCCTCTACTACCCCACAACGCAGCATACCCTTTTGTAACTCTTGATAATACTCCTCTACGGACATGTTACCTTGGTCTAAACGCTGCAATTTTTTGTGAAGGTCCCGCTGAAAAGATAGAGGAACAAATCGAACACGCATAGCTTCCATTAATCTATCCCATGTTGGAGGGTCAGTTCTAGTTTTAACAAGTTCATTCCACCATATGATAGCAAAGTTCTTAAACTCACTAGTGGCTTGACGAACTCTATGTTGTTCAGGAACAAGATGAGAATTAAATTTTTGCTCTACTGTCATCTCCCAATCAAGATAAGCCTCAGCATCATAAGCACCAGAAAAAGAGGGTATAGTAAATTTCACTTTAGCAAAAGGATCATCAAGAGGACGATTATAATAATTGTTATGATTATTACCTCCCATACCTAGACAATAAAGTGGCAGTCTTGGCTGATTATTGTGATCTTCCAGTTCATCATAAGCATTGGCTTCTTGTCTTCCAGCGAGAGGCAACCGAGCCTCAAAAGTATTCATCCGAAGAGCAAGGTCATCCAGTTGGCAAGTCAAGTTCGCCAATGACTCCTCCGTTGTTGCGTTGTATTTGGCGAACATATCCGTCATGGTCTTCATCATATCACGTAACTCAGCATGTTGAACACATTCGTCATCATTGTCTTCTCCTGCCATTGTTAGTAGGAAACAAAAGACAACAAAAAAAATATGTTATCCCTATCAACTACTGTGACAATGTGGAAGGTGGAAGAAAACAATCTCTCTCGCTCAAGCGTCTTACCACGCTCTTACAAGTGTTCTTACCGATACAGCAGGTGGTGTGGATGGTGAGATGAACCAATGAAGCGTGGGATGATTGCAAAGGTACCTGTTATGCTCAAGAGAAAGGTGGAGCTTGGATTGCATAATATGGTGGCTAATAAGCAGAAAATCGTAAGCAGCTAAACAAAGTTGAATAAGTATTCAATGTAGTAAACTGTTGCTGGTCAAGCAAGTGCCATAGAGCCTAGCACAACACAAGGAAGTATCAAGGCAAAAGAAAGACATAATGATATAGCCAAGAAAACAGCACCAAGTGGTATAGGCTAATTGCTTTAATATGCGTGCTCTTCACTATTTTTTTCTTTTTTTGTAATATTTTTTTGATATTTTTTCATTACTCAGGAGCACAAATATAGGAAGCAAACAAATTTGAAGCTCAATTGGATGTAATATGCGGCCTATAGAAAATCAAGAAGATTCTTTAAAATTCGTGCTGAAACTTCAGAGGCCGGATAACCTATCTTCCAAGGGGAATTTGAGCAATCTAATTTCGCCGAACGCAGCTATGCAAAGGAAAATCAGATGCGAAATTTCGCTTAGATGAATTTTAAAAAAAATATGCCCAATTTCGAGTTCGTATGCGAAAGTTATGACTGTTTTAAGGTAGGCTGTCCGAGTTACCTTTTTTTGGATGTTGATTCCAACTCGGTTTGAGAACAGAACTCGCAATCGGATATGAAAACGATCGGGAACTTGCACAGCAACTAATGGGGTGGTGTGTGATGATTGAAGGATGAATGGCACAAATGTTTGTCACCTAATCTAGGGCTGGCAATGCGGGAGTTCACGCAAGGCGGCTAGCTAGGGCAAACCGATAAACGTGGTGGATCGGTTTGTTATTTAGGGAGTGTGGAATAAGTGTCGAATAGCAAGAAAACATGGACGAAACACGATAACTAGGACCCAAAACACAAAGGTAAACCAGCAACAAGACTCGACCACACGAATGCAAACTCAACAATGCAAATTGAAAAACAAAACTGCAGGCACTATAGTCTGGGAAGCGGTAAAAACGATCTAATTTTTTTGTGACTTTTCTGTGGACTCTAGGTACGAAAAAAAAATCGATCTAATGGAAGGAAAACAAAGATACCTCACGGGCAACCTGGAAATCTGATACCAATTGATGAGTAGGTTTAGGCCCGATCTTCTGAAAGGTATGTCGATTGGGGTAGAGAACTCAACGTTGATGATCCGCGACACTCGAGCGGTTCGAGTACCCCTACAATCACTACACCATGGCTTTGTTGGCTATCAACAGTGTTGCACACGCTTGACCTCGCCAAGAAGGCTAATCCCTGCAAGTGCAACCGAGAACACGAGCAAGAACGTCGAAGACACGATCAGAAAATCGCGAAGTTGGGGTCTCACAAACCGTAGAACAACGATATTATTGATCTAAGCAAAACCCACCCAATATAACCGGCGGCTGCAGTATTTATAGGCTAGGGTTCGACCAAAACACGATTAGACGCGTCCCTAATGGACTCTTACGGGATACAAGGCCCAAATGCCTGATTCGGTGGCGCAGCACCGGACACAAATCTGGACTCGACTTGTTTCGACGATTCCGAATGGCTCCGGAGGAATTTTGAGGTGGGACCAGAACCATTGGAAAATATATCTTCTCATCTTTCCGTGCATATGTAGAACGTCGAAAACGGATTCCGTATGCCTCCTAGGCGTCCGTTTTAAGGTGGACTGCTCCTTGACTCCGAGTTGAACACGAGTCCGAGTTGTAAATTGTTTCCATCAACTTGTGGACGTCCCAGCTGGTTCTCCATGCTCCCACGGCCTCTTTCCTTCACTTGTTGATCTTTTCCATTATTCCTAATAACAATTAAATCATCACATAGCAATCTATTCTCAAACTCACATGCAAAAGAAGTTAGGAACGAATTCACCTGCTGATTTAATAACTGTGCTCGTGCTCTTTTGATTGGTCCTTGCAGTTCAATGTGCGTCTCCACTGTTGTGATGTCCTCATCACTTGGCCTCGTGGTGGCACTGTAGTCCTGGCTTATTCTCGCATGAACCGGTCCTTAGATCTAAAGCAAGCAAAACCACCATAACATCCAACCCATCCACATACCAGGCTTGCTTAGATCACCCAATACCATATCATATTGACCAGTTCATATTAATCCATATACCATTGATGCATAATTAAGTGGAGTGGTATAGTTGTTTTCCCATCCCAGTTGATTAAGCGATGCAAAATGTAAAAAGCCCTTCCCGACTCTCTACCATATATTCCAGGTGACAAGGGTGGTTAAACAATGCTAGTAAACTTCCTACCATAGGATTTCCCATCAAATTGACACAAGCATGCAGTTTGCAAACAAAACATTTATTTCAAAAAGGATCAATATGCTTCAAGGACACTTGCCTTGCTCTTGGGATTGGTTTGGGTCAAAGCCTTCAAACTCTTGGTGCTGTAGATCCTCCGCGGCACTCTCTAGCGCAAATCCATCTAATCCGCACAATAAACATACAAACAAGAAACACAAATATTACTCAATATGACATGACATGCATGATTAATGAAAATGCAAGGTAGAACCTGTTAATAGATTGCCTTTAATGATCACTAATTAGTTCTAATAGATTTTAACAAGTTTATACAGGTTTGGAGTTGACTCAAATCAATTTTAGAATTAATCCGATGCAATTTAACCAGGAAAAGCAAACTAGTCTGCAGAAGGTCGGACTAGTCCGCACTTTGCAGAACTAGCAAACTAGGGTTTTCTAGATCGACGTAAATTTGGAGACTAGGAGTTGAATTCACGTAAGGAAAAGAGAATAGAAGGTATACCAAGTGTTTAGGACTCCAGTGAATCAAGAAACTTGGAGGTAGCATTTGGATCTTGGCGATCTAGGGTTGGTGATGAACTTGGAGATGAATTGGTGATAAAGAACAAAACTTGATGGAGATCTTGATCCTCTTTCGTTTCCTCCTCTTCTTCTTCTTGCTTGGGATCTCCTCCTCCCTCCTTGATGGTGGCTCTCCATGAACTAGGGTTTTGGTGGGGTGGAAAAGTGGCAAATAGATGTCAAGCCAAGGGGTGGGGTTGTTTATATAGAGGTGGAGGCTAGGGTTAGATGGATTTCGAGTTTGAGAGGAGTAGAGGCCGGTTTAGAGTCTCACATGGGCTCTAAAAGAGTTAGGCACGACATCCCTAGGCCCATTTAACGTGAAACCTAAGAAACATGTCGTAAAACAAAAGATCAACTCGGAGTCACAAAATATCAGACAAGTCCAGAAAGGACTGGAATAGTCCGAAGTTGTCCAGAGAGAAAATCGGACAAGTCTGGCCAAAAATCAGACAAGTCTGACTTTAGTCAGAGAGGAAAATGGGCAAGTCCGCTGGAACACCGGACCAGTCCGAAAAAGTCCAGGGACTTAGCAAATTTTAAAGGATTCTTTGAGTATCAGACTAGTCCGCACAAAATCGGACAAGTCCAAAATTTTCCAGAGGCAAAATCGGACTAGCCCGCAGCAAAAACGGACAAGTCCGTTTTTAGTCAGAGAGAAATCGGACTAGTCCTCAGTAAAATCGGACTAGTCCGCACTTTCCTGCATTTTAAGTGCGGTTTTGCTCCAAATCAATTTTTAAACTCGTTCCTCTTGTTGTGGGTTAATGTTAAACATGTGTATGAGTGTATGCAAGGCATGATGCATGAAAATGAGGGTGTTACAATTGTTACTACCAGCACCAGTCTTCTTAGGGCTTTCCATGCTAGAACTAATAAGACAAAAAATACAATAAATGGCATATTAACTCTACATGAAGTGTTGCATGAATAAAAAGTGTTTGGTTTGGAGCCACAATTTGCCACACTTTGCCACACCTAAAGTTAGTCAAGTTTGACCACCTTAGTCATGTGTTTGGTTCATAGCCACAATTGTGGCAACATTCCTTGCCACCTAGCTGGGTCCCACATGTCAAGGTCTCAAAAAAGTGTGGCAAGATTCCCTTAGGCTTGCCAAGTTGTGGCTGAAAATTTGAGCACCTAGGGCATGTTTGGTTGTATGCCTAAGTTGCCTAAGCCTAACTTTAGTCACTTGCCACACTTGTGGCATGCCTAAGCTACCTAATGTTAGCCGTTGTTTGGTTTTTTACCGTAGCCTAAGCTTAGGCACACCTAAGAAAGTGTGGCATGCTTAGTCGGTCCATTCGAGCGCCTCAGTTGAGGCAATTTTTTGTTAGGCAATAGATGCAAAAGTTTCCTAACTTTTGTGGCTTGCCTAACTCTAGTCAACAACCAAACACCCGCATAAAACAAAGTGGCATGCCTAATGTTAGGCTTAGGCAACTTAGGCGTAGAACCAAACAGCCCCCTAACCTTAGTGAAGTTAGGCAAAAATTTGTGGCAAATTATGGCAACCTTAGTATATAAACCAAACAGTCCCTTTGTCCACAATTTTCAAATAGAGAACATTGATACTTGCATAAACAACATATTGCAAACTTGTTACACACATCCTAAGGATTCCATAAATGTAAATTATGAAGTCTTTTGATGATCCTACTAGAAATTACGATCCAAACAGCAACTGAATACATAACTGTCCAGATTCTGGACTATTACGACACCTTAAATGGTACTTCAATTTAGACTTGGTTATTTCGTGTTTTAGCCTTAGCATTGAATAGGAAATTGATAGAGGACTCTTTAAGCTTTCCAGACATGTATATATATGCATAGGTTACTTTTCTAATTTAAGAGTTATGGCTGTTCAAAGTTCAGAAATTTTCTAGCTGTTTCAGATAGCACTGTACAGGTACTAACTTCAACTCCAGTTTCTATCTAATTAGTTCTAAACCGAATTTGAGGTAACAATGAATATAAAAGTTGTAGAATAGCTCTCCCCCTTTCAAAAAATGTATCACAATAGACAAGAAGAGCTTTCTACAGATAATTATGTCAAAAATTCATATGCTTGTTCATACAGTTTCAGAACAGCAACTGATTTAGTTAGAGAAGATTTTCATCACCTTACAACGGTCTATTGGCTTGAAGGTCAATACAAACATACAGAATACTTCAAGAGCTTTCCAAAAAGTATGCCTACCCTTTTTGCTACTGTCGGTACCCTGTACCGGATACCCTTTAGGACTGTAAAGAATACTAAGGAACTCCACATACCTGAGTTGAAGACCTCCGAAGGTCCCACGTGTCATACGGAACTGGACTTGCCTCCCTTCTATGGTTAGTCCTAGTGCCGCCATGTGTATCATAAAACCGGAGCTACATTCCTTACCTCAGAAAGCTCCAGGCTAAATACTTGTGCAGCACCCCCGGACCTAACCCCCGACAGAGGGAAGCTCTGGTACCGACACGTGTATAACAGCACCGGACCTACCCGTCCCAAACGGTAAGCTCCAGAGCTGCCACACGTCCAACCGCCAGACCTTCGACCTCAACATGCAAACTGGTGGACTTCCAACGGCTCTGACCTTCAAGGACCATTAAAGACTTCAAGACCCGATTAAGTGTCATTAATGTTATCTTAATAACACACGATCGAAGGACCCTTAATACCAATAACATCACTGTCAAGGCGCGTTACCGCACTATTAAGGGTAATTAAGCTCATTAATTGTGTATTAAACATCAGTAACTGCCAGGGCCACATGTCGGGATAGGCTAACAATGTAACGGCCAGTCCCTGTACTATAAAAGGACTGGCCGAGCGATACACGAGGACACACACGCACGCTGAGACTTCCACACTATGCTCTTACACACAAGCGCTCAGACACTCAATACAGCAACAACACACTCCCGTGGAGTAGGGTATTACGCTAAGGCGGCCCGAACCACATAAATCCTCGTGTCAACTCATCATCCCGTTTTGAATCTCTGCGCGCCCACAACCGAACTACAAACTCCGCGGGCTGCCAACAGTAGTACCGAGAGAATTGTCGGATTCACACTCCGATAGTTGGCGCGCCAGGTAGGGGGTGCCCGAGATTCAAGGATGGTGAACTCTGCTGCTGGATCGTCCAACGGCAACCCTGGTGCATAACCTGCTGGAGGCAACCCCTCCAACATTCAGCAGTCAGCAGGTGTTGTGGCTCCAGCAGGAGTCATGCCACCACCGCCACCGTCCGCACCGGCGAATCAAGCTGGATAGTGAGATGGGGCATTCGCGTCGATCACTGCATCGGTGAATAACAATCCCAAACACGCGCTCCATGTTGCGTGTGCTCTTCTCCAACATCCACCGCCTCCAGGAGCATCCCAGGGTGCAATGGAGCAGTGGAGAGCTGATGTGGAACATTTGGTTGCAGCAGCAGCCGATCGCATTAGCAACCAAGGTCCTCCCTCCTTGGGGTGGGCCCCATTGCAGCATCGAACCATGTCAGGTAGACTTAGTCCGCACGCTTCACGGCACGGGAGGCGTGCTGCGTCTCAACAGGTGACGTCGCTGCCTTCCGGGGCGCAACGTACCCACACAGTAACCAGACTTTCTACTCATGACCTCCGGGCTGAGCTCGATCGTCATTACCGTCAACACGACGACCACGTCCACATCGAGCATGCTCGCGAGAGGCGAGAGGCTCCGGATAACCCTGCTCCTGAGGGAGTAGGAGGAGGCTATTCTGCCTTGGCCATGCATCTACGCATGGTCAGATGGCCGCAGAAGTTCCGGCCTCACCCGCCGGAGAAATTTGATGAAACTGTCAATCCCACTGAGTTTCTCCAAATCTACTCCACCGCAATCCTTGCGGCTAGAGGCAACGAGGCCGTGATGGCCAATTATTTCCTCGTGGCTTTAACTGGGACCGCCAGGTCTTGGTTCATGAGCCTTCCGCCTGACTCCATCAACAGTTGGGCGGCGCTGTGCCAACAGTTCACTGCCAACTTCGAGAGCTCATATACCTGACCAGGCACAGAACTAGACCTTTTTGCTGTTAAGCGTAAGGGGGGAGAGTCCCTGCGATCCTTCATCCAGAGGTTCTCCTAGGTACGAAACACCATTCCTACTACCTCAAGCGCCTCTGTTATTGTGGCATTCAGACAGGGCGTTCGAGACAAGAAGATGCTGGAGAAGTTGGCGACCAAGAAAGTCACCAGCGTCACAGAACTCTTCAGCTTGGCAGACACGTGTGCCAAAGCTGCGGAGGGCCATGAAATGCACTCCCAACCACCACTATAGGACAATAAAAAGTCCTCCAAGGGTGAAGACGCTACCTCCGGGAGTGGCAAGAAGAAGAAAAAGTCCAACGGCAAGAAAAAGCCGTCGGCCGGCACACCTACAGCCGCTGCTGCCGCAGCTCCAGGTGGCTAGGGGACACACCCCGAGAAACAACCTCGGCTGTCATCTGAAGACGGTGGCAGCTCCAAGATGTGGTGCCCCATACACAAGACAAACAACCACAACCTGGAAGGCTGCCGAGAGGTCCAGAACCTCACCGAGCGCTACAACAAGCACCAGGAAGAAGTTCCTTTCCGTCAAAGGGAAGGAAAACAAAAAGTCGACGAAGCCCCGGCTGAAGAGTAGTTAGGCTTTTAGGACCCCAAAAAGGTCTTCAAGGCTATCTACACCTCCGTTGACGACGACTCCGACGTCTCCGACAACGAGCGCCGGAAGACCATGAACACCATCTTTGGTGGTTCGTGAGACATCACCTCCCGCCGTGTCCTCAAGACAATGCGACGGGACATGGCTTCAGTAGCTCCCACCGCTAGGGCAGAGCCTTACCGGAAGTGGATGGACACTGCCATCACTTTTGATGCTTCGGACTGCCCTCAGAACATGATTGGAGCTGACCAACTTCCACTGATGGTATCTCCGACCATCAACAACATCCAGCTCCACCACGTAATGGTGGATGGAGGTTCGGGGTTGAACCTCATAAGCTTCGAAGCTGTCGTCAAGCTTCAGCTCCGACCTTCGGATCTTCGCCCCTCCCGACCTTTCTCTAGAGTAGGTTCGGGGGCCATAACTTCACTCGGTGCCATTACTCTCCCAGTGACCTTCAAGACTCGGGAGAATTACAGGACCGAGAAATTGGTCTTCGACATGGCGCATATCAACTTACCATTCAACACCATCTTGGGCAGGCTAGCCTTGTACAAATTCATGGTTGCTGCTCATTATGGCTACTTGGTGTTGAAGATGCCAACACTAGTAGGTGTTCTCCGGATCCGCGGAGATCGCACCGTCGGAGTTACTGCTCTGGAAGAACTCCACACGCTTGCTACAACGTAGGAGGAAGAATCCGGAAAGGAACAAGCTCCGAAACCCCCGGGCATTCGTCATCGAGGATCAACCTCTGCACCTCGTGTGCAACCAAGCGGCGACACCGACATTCCCGTCAAAGTCGTCCAAATCGGTTCCAACGCTGCTCAGACCACCCGAATATCGGAAGGTCTGAATGACAAATAGGAACTCGTGCTCATCACTTTCCTCCAGGCTAATGTCAACGTGCTTGCCTGGCAACCGTCACAAATGCCTAGGATCCCTAGGGAAGTGACTGAGCACAATCTGAAGATTTATCCCGATGCTCGACCTGTACATCAGAAGCCTCAGAAGCAATCAATAGAGCAACAAAACTTCATACGTCAAGAAGTTGTGGGGACCGGAATCCTGCTGTGGGGATCGGAATCCCGACATCCAAGGATCTCATTGGGTGGTGTTGTGCGATGCGACACCCAACAGTATACAAGAAAAGAACGAGAATAAAATACAAGACTAAGTCTTTTATTTATAATACAGCGGAAGTATTACAATACTAGCGGAAGGAAAGAAACCTATACATCATAGCTATGCTCTCAACACTAGCTATGCAAAAGCAAAGTCATCCATGCCCTGGATACTTCGCACTAGCAACACACAATTCACGGCGGCGTGCAGGGTTCCCACTCGGCTGTAAACCCTGGAGGGGGTGCAGCCTCGTCATCTAACCCGTCATCAATCGTATAACCTACAAAAACTCGTTAATTGCAAACATGAGCATAAGGCTCAGCAAGACTGACCCGTCTCACTAGACATATGCAAGGGTGAATACTAAGCATAGGTAAGGTGAAGCATAAACGACGCGCCTACAAGTGGATCCTTATGATCATGTTTTAAGTAGCAAATGACATTCTTCAAGCACGGCACATCATAGACTCCACAATCAAACAAGAAACGCTTTGCCGATGATATGACATGCCCAAAGAACATAATGCTATTACAGCTAAAGTATGGGGAAACTGTAAACTTTAATTTTGCTATCTCTAAGTCACACAAGGTTGCAAAGCACTTATAATTCAATACAACATATTCTTCTGGCTTCTTTAGTATTCCCTACATCACGACGCAGTGAAAAAGTGGTACTCTATTACCGCGAGGGACGATGATTGCAATCAGGACACACCCGGACAACACGACACATACGCACGTTCAGAAGTGTCAGCGAGTACATCAGTACCTATGTAAAACTTCAGTACTAGTCGTATATGGTTACCTTTCACAAGAAACCCGAACGCCGAACCCGTCTCACCTCCGCAAACAGAAGGTCTCCACACGGAACACCTTTGTGCCCGCCGACCGATTTACACCTTACTGTCCTCAACCTACCCCTATCGATGGTGATTTAATGTCCTCTACATCCCAGTTATCGAGTTACGTCAGTTTACTGGAGCCCATATATCCAGTATGTTGCCGGTACAAGTCAATCTTGTCCAAGGGGCCACACACGGCACGGGCCTTAACTGACCAGTCAGAGCTATGTGACCAAGACCATATCTTGCCGCTTCCTATCTATCTCTGACCGGTCTCAAGTTTAGATTTAACAGTCATTCTCTATAAATATTAACCCAGTGTAGATGAGTGTCAACTTTCTATCTCGCGAGTAGATTCCAACTACTCGACTTCTACCGGTTCACCTACAACATTAGCATAGCTGATGAGGACATCACTTATATGGATACAAACAACACTCTGCTGAATATACAAGATGCAATCAATAGAGTTCATACACAACAATTAATTTCAGAGGTGAACTCGTTCTTATATATTTCCTTATGTGTTTTTGAGCATAGATTGCTACTTAATGATTTATTTGTGATTAGGATCCATGGAAAGGTTCAAGGAGTACTTGGAGGGAGTATTAGGGACGTGGAAGACCAGAGAATTCGTTCAAAGAAGATGGAAACCGAACCAAACTCCAAATCGTAACCAACTCGGAGTCCAGGAGCAGTACGCACTAAAACGGACGCCCAGGACGCATACGAACTCCGTTTTGGACGTTCTACATATGCACGGAAAGGGGAGAGGATAACCTTTCCAATGGCACCGGTCCCATGTCAAAATTTCTTCGGAGTCGACGGGAATCGTCGAAACAAAATCAAGTACAGAATCTGTCAGGGTGCTGCGCCACCGTATTGGGCCATTGGGCCTTGTATCAAGTCTAAGTCCATTATTTTCGTGTCTTAGGGTTAGGTCACGACCCTAACACCCCCTTTGACGTCCTCCCACCTATATATACTCCATGGTAGCCGCCATAGACAATTGGGTTTTGCATAGATTAATAATATCGCTGTTCTACAGTTTGTGAAACCCCAATTCAGCAATTTCAGATTGCTTCTTCTACGTTCTTGCTTGTGTTCTCGGTTGCACTTGCAGAGATTAGCCTTCTTGGCGAGGTCAATCGTGTGAAGCACGGTTGATAACCAACGGAGCGGTGGTGTAGTGATTGCAGGGGCTGTTCGTGTTCTACTCGAGAGCCTCGGATCATCAACGTCGAGATCTCCACATCAATCGACTTATCCATTACCTTTCGGAAGATCAGAACTCACCTTTTCCTATCAATTGGTATCAGATTTCCAGGTTGCCCATTAGGTAATTCATCTATCCATTACATTAGTTTTGTTTTTCATACCTAGAGTCCACAAAAAAGCCACAAAAAACTTGCAGTTTAGTAGATCTGTTCATTACTTTGTCCAAACCACCATTGAGCCTTTGCAACTTTCGTTTTCAGTTTGGTTTTGTTGAGTTTGTGTCCGTTGTTGAGTCATATTGCTGGTTTAGAAAGTGTTTTTAGTCTTAGTTTGAGTTTTGTATTGTGTTGATTCATCCTTTTGAATCACGTCATCACGTCCAGATTAGATTCATCTCTGTCCAGTTCAGTATTTTCATCATATCTAGCTCATACGAACTCGGATTTTTGTGTTCTTATACTTTCTGGAAATCTTAAGAAGTTCTCTATAACTTTCGTATTCATAATTTTCCCATAAAATATAGATATCGATGTCGAAATTGCATTAGATCCGAATCTGTTATTGACCTAAAAATTCTGAACAGTCTGTATTTCGGGGGCAGTATCTCCTATTGTTCTTTTCCAAAATAGGTCTTCCATATATTGAAGTTAAAGAGGAGAGATATATCTACAATCTTGCTGTTCTAAGTTTTCCAATTTATAGCCTATAAGTGTGCCTATTTGTCCTTGGAAGGTTGAGCAGAAAATCTGCGACAGACACACGAGATATCTTGGATTGATTTTCATTGTGTTCTTCCCTTGCAGCACATTCTGAAAAAAAAGGAAGAAAAAAGAAAAAGGCAAGTGCAAAAGAAGATACAAAAGCCGCACAAAAAAAGGAGAAAAAAAAACAACAAAAAAACAGAAGTGCTTGCATTCTTTGTGTCATCTAGTTTTGTCTCATGTCTTGCTAGCTTGAACTACTAGGAACACATTTAGGCCAGCAACTTTGACAAATACTTTGGACACTTATTCAACTTTACTATCTGATTTCATTGTTGCTAATCCTTGCTACAAATAAAGTGCCATCCAAGCTACACCTTACTCTTGAGCGGAATCGATACACCTTTGCAATCATCCCACGCTTCATTGGTTTCTTCATACCGGCCACCGTTTGCCACCTGCAGTGTTGGTAAGAACACTTGTAAGAGCGTGGTAAGACGCTTGAGAGTGTGTGATTCCACTTCCACTTTTCCATTATCCTTTGTAGTTGATAGGGATAACATATTTTTTGTGTTGTATTCTGTTTGCTACTAACAATGTCAGGTAAAAGCAAGAATCATGCATTATATGCTGAGATGATGGACATGATGAAGACAGCGATAGAGTTGCGCACTAAAAATCAAACATCAACCAAGGATTCACATGACATTCAGACCACCTTTACAACACCTTCCACAAGAAGTAATTACATTCTCCCATCTCTTCCTTCTTATGATGGTTTTGGTTACGATGAATATATTGCTTGGGAAATAGAGTTGGATAAAATTTTTGGACAATGTCATATGTGTGAGAAAAGAAAGATTAGAAATGTTGCAAGTGCATTAGTAGGTTGTGCATTGACTTGGTGGAACAACTTAAGTGATTTAGAAAGACCTCGAACATGGAAAGATATGAAAATTCTTATGCGAGAAACTTTTGCTAATGTATCTAATTGTAAAGATGAAATACATGAACTTGAGAAGAATTTTCTTGTTGTACCTCCTCCTTTGCCTAACCTTTTGCAGGAACATGAACAAATAAATGGAGATGCAAATGAGAGTGAGGTGTTGAACAACTCTTCTGAATTTTTTGATGAATCAACTCATAATGCATTTGAATTTGTTGCTGAAAATGAGAGTAGTGTTAATGGACAATGCTCTACAGTTAACCACGGTATGACATTTTCAGATGTGCTGAATTTTGCTACCAATCATACTATCGATGAGCAGCAACAAGATGAACCTTTTCATAATACAACTTTACCATTAGTTGATTTTCCCACTGATTCTTATAACAAAAATGAGTTGTGTGCTGATAATTATATTATACCTATGCTAGAACAACCAAATGAATTTGATACTTTATCACTCACTTGTGCTGAAATTAAGCATTTGATCTCAACTACATGTGAAAGGGATGAGCTGAAATTGTTATCTTCTCTAAATACTTTGGGTTATATTGAATTTGACACTCTTTGTGATCTAGATATCGTAGAGAAGAGAATATTTTCCCAATCTGAATTGCCTTTATTAAGTAGAAATATTTTTCATGCTATAGGCAACTATGAAGATAGTGGTGAATTTATGGTGCATAAAGTTTACATATGTTCAAATGTGCAAGCTCCTTTTGTGCTGCAACAACATGGTGAAATGAATAGATGCACTAACACTAATAATGTATTGTCAAGTTTTTCTAGCATTTTTTTATTGCAGCAAGGACAACAAATAAAAAAGAAGCATTGTTCATTGCGGTTGTGCAATATGGACAGTGTTCATTCTACCCCCAAAGCAATCCTTTTTCCTGGACATACGAGCAAGCCGAGGACGGCTTGTCATAAAGAAGGGGAGAATGACGAGATCATGCACATTATCATTGCACCTACAAATATGGTACAAAGTTTATTTGTTTGGGATCCTGGCTCAAGTGAATGTGCGCTCTTGTTTGGACAAGATCAAGATGGTGCACTATGTCGTCCACCACCTTGGCCTCCTCCTTTCATGCTTACAAGAATATTTGATGGCATTGCACATATGGACCCACACATGATAGAAGATGAACTTGAGTCGAGGACGACTCCAATTCAAGAAGGGGAGGATGATGAGGACATCACTTATATGGATACAAACAACACTCTGCTGAATATACAAGATGCAATCAATAGAGTTCATACACAACAATTAATTTCAGAGGTGAACTCGTTCTTATATATTTCCTTATGTGTTTTTGAGCATAGATTGCTACTTAATGATTTATTTGTGATTAGGATCCATGGAAAGGTTCAAGGAGTACTTGGAGGGAGTATTAGGGACGTGGAAGACCAGAGAATTCGTTCAAAGAAGATGGAAACCGAACCAAACTCCAAATCGTAACCAACTCGGAGTCCAGGAGCAGTACGCACTAAAACGGACGCCCAGGACGCATACGAACTCCGTTTTGGACGTTCTACATATGCACGGAAAGGGGAGAGGATAACCTTTCCAATGGCACCGGTCCCATGTCAAAATTTCTTCGGAGTCGACGGGAATCGTCGAAACAAAATCAAGTACAGAATCTGTCAGGGTGCTGCGCCACCGTATTGGGCCATTGGGCCTTGTATCAAGTCTAAGTCCATTATTTTCGTGTCTTAGGGTTAGGTCACGACCCTAACACCCCCTTGGACGTCCTCCCACCTATATATACTCCATGGTAGCCACCATAGACAATTGGGTTTTGCATAGATTAATAATATCGCTGTTCTACAGTTTGTGAAACCCCAATTCAGCAATTTCAGATTGCTTCTTCTACGTTCTTGCTTGTGTTCTCGGTTGCACTTGCAGAGATTAGCCTTCTTGGCGAGGTCAATCGTGTGAAGCACGGTTGATAACCAACGGAGCGGTGGTGTAGTGATTGCAGGGGCTGTTCGTGTTCTACTCGAGAGCCTCGGATCATCAACGTCGAGATCTCCACATCAATCGACTTATCCATTACCTTTCGGAAGATCGGGACAAATTTTCCTATCAATAGCAGTTCTACACGTCGAGCTATCAACCTACCCAATTAACCAATGAGATTGTGGGTCATGCATCTGGAGTATTCAAGCATCTTGAACATAATGCACAATTCATATACTAATCAACATATTGATAAAGCAAAACTTTATAAACGACTTAAATGCAAACCGGGGCTTGCCTGGATGCAAGTCCGAGTCTGTGTTAGTATCTGGCAGGTGTACCTCCAAGGCCTCCGGTTTCTCCTCGACTTCGGTCACTACACGATATGCATATAATATGTATATGAATGACTTTGAAAAATAATTATTACTAAGACCATAATCTAATCTCTGGTGATCATTATATGGTAATGATCTTAATTGGCTTTGTGACTTTGATGGTAGATAAGGAATATGATAGAAGCTTTGGCAAAGAACAGGAGATGATCAAAGTAGTTTGTTGTCTCTAAAATTACGGTAAGCAATAAACTTCCAAGAATTTTAGAGAAGAAATTGTAGCTTGAACATAGCTGCCAGTTGATTATCATGATAGAGGAGGTTGTCCTGGTTCTATCGAAATTGGTTTCATAAATTTCTAAGCCTTGGTGAAGGAGATATTGAATTTCAAAGTTGGCAAGGATTTCTGGAATTATTTTATAACAGAATTTTTAGCTTTTCAATTAACATTCAGTTGGCAACTATATTAGGACCAGTATACTAAATCAATTAAATCCCAAATTTTTACAGGAACTGTTGCATGACTAATGGAAGGTTCAGTCCAAATTTGGGACATAATAAAGCAATTGAACATCTGTAATAATTCAATGACTGAAAAAGGTAATTGAATTATACAGAGGGTTATACATGGGCAATGGCTCCCAAACTTCTTCGGGTGAACCAGAATAGGGCATTGTATTTTATGTGTATTTTGGGGATTTTTCCAGTGGAAAGTTCATCTGGAAAAATTGTATTTGTATTTGGAAAGATTGTTTTCTACAGAGATTAAAAGTAAGTTCCACAAAAACTAATTGGTACTAGCAGAAACTAGAGCTCAAGAGCTTTCAAACAAAATTGTTTGAAGATTTTTGGAGCAGTCTACAGAGACATATTGATTTTTCAAGTTTGAAAATGGTTCTGCATAAATTTGGAATTTCCAGCTTTTAAATTTGGCGCCTGGGCCCACCATATTTAAATCAGCCAACCAGGAGGCAGCCACACCAGAGACCACAAACATTTCCACGTGGCCACACTAGATCCCTTGGCTACAGGCTGAGGTCGACGGTGGAGTGAATAAAAGAGCTTCACCGCAGTAGATAAGGAGGTTGGGCAGCTAGAGGCGACCCACGGCTGAACCGGCGCGCTGGCGGCATGCAAGCGTCACGGTGTCGAGCGGAGAAGGAAAATAGAGGCGGTAAATGGTTCACCAGCTGACATGTGGGCCCCACTGCTCCCTCTTCTCTGTTCCTCTAAATTCCACCTCAAACATTGACCAAAAATTCCCAAAATTTACAGACGGACTAAGAAAAATATGAGGAACCCAAATCTGCAATCAGATTTCAATTTGGACACAGTTTGTTTCAAATTCCAAATCAAATTTGAATCCAAACTTGTTTATAAACCTTATTGAAATAAACAGTAACTGAGGTCCATAAATCCCCAAACATTAAAACAAAGCTCACTGAACCATAAAGGGTCTTAGGAAAAATTGTGGGTTGATTTGGACAAGGTTAAGTGCAAAGCTAAATTTTGAGATCGACACGAAATAAACCCCCTGTACGTGTCCAACTAAGTGGAAGACGTGCTTCAAAAATCTTGAAACTTTACAGAGAAGTTATTTAGAATATTTAAGAGGCCAATGAAAAGTTTGGAGCCTTGGATTTTAATCTTTTTGTTAGGGCCAGATATACATAGCAACATAATCAATTTATATTTTTTTTGATTTTATATAATGCTGCAATATAGTTTTCCCTAGCCATTCCATTCAATTAAATTCCCAACTTTGCAGAAAGGTTTAATTAAATTGTTCTAGGATTAGTGGTGACATCCAATCCTCATGTTAATACAATTAAACATGAGTAGAAAGAAAACTTTTTAGTGAGGTCAAGTTCATGTGCACAACTATATTGATCTCCATTATGTTTGATAAACAACTTGTAGCTGAACTTCACATGAAAGGAAAAAGTGGGATTTTACATTCCTCCCCCCTTAAAAGAATCTCGTCCCGAGATTACAAAGAAAAGACAAAAGGTAAAGATCTATTGAACATGTGCCGCTAACAAGTCCGGATAGTTCGTTTTAAGATACTCCTCGCTTTCCCACGTGGCTTCTTCAGTACTGTGGTTGCTCCACAAGACCTTGTAGAAACGCAAGGTGCGGCTCCTTGTGGTGCGAGTTTTCTCATCAACGATCTGGGTCGGATGCACGAAATAAGTAAGATCTGGTTGGAGAGCCTCCAAATCCTCAATACGTACATTCGTTGGGGCTTTGAGACATTTTCGCAACTGAGAAATGTGAAACACATTGTGGACCCCTAGAAGCAACGGAGATAACTCCAATTGATATGCCATAGGTCCGCAGCTTTCGATTATTGCGAACAGCCCAATGAAACTTGGAGCTAGCTTCCCTTTCACTCCGAACCGATGATTTCCCTTCATTGGGGATACCCGGAGATAAACATGATCCCCAACCTCGAAGTGAAGAGGTCGACGTCGTTTGTCCGCATAGCTCTTCTGACGAGACTGAGCAGCTTTGAGATTTGCTTGAATAATGCATACTTGCTCTTTGGCTTCATTTACCAAGTCGATGCCATATACCACTCGTTCACCAGATTCGCACCAGTTCAAGGGTGTGCGACACTTACGGCCATAAAGAGCTTCATATGGCACCATCTGGATGCTAGCCTGATAACCGTTGTTGTACGAAAACTCCGCCAATGGTAGATGATCATCCCAGTTCCTACCATGGTGGATGGCACAGGCACGAAGAATATCCTCTAGCACTTGATTCACCCCTTCGGTTTGCCCATCAGTCTGAGGATGATAAGCCGAGCTCCGAATCAGTTTGGTACCCAATGCATTGTGGAGATGCTCCCAAAATCGAGCAATGAAAATAGATCCACGATCTGAAATGATAGTGCGGGGTACCCCATGTAGGCACAAGATTCTGTAGATATAAAGTTCTTCATACCGCTTTACATCATACCTGACACTGATTGGTATGAAATGAGCTGATTTGGTCAACTGGTCAACGATCACCCAAATTGAGTCGTGCTTATGGAAAGTGGGAGGCAACCCAACAATGAAATCTATGCTGATATCCTCCCATTTCCAAGACGGTATGCTTAAAGGTTGAAGTTGTCCAGCTGCCTTCATATGGTCGGCTTTCACTCGCCGATACGTATCACATTCAGATACGTATTTTGCTACTTCTCTCTTCATCCGAGTCCACCAGAACTTCTTCCTTAAGTCTTGGTACATTTTGTTACTTCCCGGATGAATGGAATACTTGGATAAATGAGCTTCATCCAATATCTTCTTTCGAAGTTCCATGTTCCGGGGTACCACTACGCAGTTTTTAAACCAGATGGTACCTTCATTGTCACATCGGAAACATTTCATCTCCCCCTTTTCCATTGTTTGACGAATGTGCGACATCCCTTTGTCCTCCTTCTGAGCTGCTATAATATCCTCCCTGATAGTAGGAAAGAGAGCTAAATTGTAGAGTGCCCCATATGGAACCAAGTAGAGACTCAGTTCTTCTTCTCCCATTGAGGTGATGGAAAGATTGTTGACATGGGACTTGCGGCTCAGTGCATCTGCGACTACATTCGCCTTGCCTGGATGGTAGTGGATCTCAATCTCATAATCCTTGATTAATTCCAACCATCTACTTTGTCGCATATTTAAGTCCTTTTGGGTGAAGATGTACTTCAGGCTCTTGTGATCGGTGTAGAGATGTACTAGATTACCCAGTAGATAATGCCTCCACATCTTCAATGCTAGTACCACAACAGCGAGCTCTAGATCATGAGTCGGATAGTGCTGCTCATGGTTCCGAAGCTGCCATGATCCATAAGCGATCACTCGTCTGTCTTGCATCCACACACAACCCAAACCAATTCCTGATGCATCACAATACACGTCAAATGATTTGGTTGTGTCCGGTTGAGCTAATACGGGTGCCGTTGTGAGGTGTTTTACCAATGCCTGGAAACCTCCCTAACATGCCTCTGTCCATACATACTTCTTCCCTTTTTTCAGAAGTTCTGTCATTGGTTTAGCTATCTTGGAGAAACTGGGAATGAACCTCCGGTAATACCCAGCTAAACCCAGGAAACTTCGAACTTCATGTACAGACTTTGGAGACTCCCATTTGAGTACTTGCTTTATCTTGCTTGGATCAACTGCAATCCCTTCTGCGGATAGGATGTGCCCTAGAAATGGCACTTGGCTGATCCAGAATTCATACTTGCTGAACTTGGCATATAGCTGGTGGTCCCGTAATCGTTGAAGCACGATACGCAAGTGTTGAGCATGTTCTTCTTCGGATTTCGAATACACAAGGATGTCGTCAATGAAGACCACGACAAACTTGTCCAATTCTAGCATGAACACCGAGTTCATGAGATACATGAAATGAGCTGGTGCGTTGGTCAATCCGAAGGACATAACAAGGTATTCATACAGTCCATACCTCGTCGAGAATGTTGTCTTAGGTATACCTTCTGGTCGGATTCTAATCTGGTGATAATCAGAACGAAGATCCATCTTCAAAAATACTTTAGCACCCACTAGTTGATTGAAAAGAATATCAATGTGTGGTAGTGTATACTTATTTTTGATAGTGACAGCATTGAGCGGACGATAGTCCACACATAGTCTCAAGGTCTTATCTTTCTTCTCCACAAACAATGCAGAACAACCCCATGGTGATGAACTTGAACGAATGAAACCCTTGTTCTCAAGTTCTGTTAACTGCTCCTTTAGTTCTGCAAGTTTCTTGGGTGCCATCTTGTAGGGCTGCCTTGAGATCGGCATTGTTCCCGGTACAAGCTCAATCTTGAACTCTATATCTCTTTCTGGTGGCATACCAAGAAGATCTTCGGGAAACACGTCCGGATACTCACATACTACCGGAATATCCTTAAGTTCAATAACCTTGGTATTGTGAGTAGATGGATTCACTCGAACGATTCTCTCAAGATTGAGGACTTGGGAAGGATGAAGTGGAGAATTTAGATATATTTTTTGAGGAACGAGATCTAGAATAGCACCATGGTATTGTAACCACGCCATTCCCACGATGGCATCTAGCCTCTGATTCTCTAGTATCAGAAATGAAGTAAAATATATAGTCCCCTCTAGGTTAAGTGGTATCCCAGGAACCATCTCCTTTGTTACTGTCTTCCCTGCTGGAGTGCAAATCACATACGGAGTTTTGATGGAGATAATAGGCAACTGACTTTTAATGACAAAAGACTTGCTAATGACATTGTGGGAAGCTCCGAAGTCAAAGAGTATGACTACGGGATGATCAAAGATAGAGAATGTACCCGTGAGTACAGGTGCGCCTTCCAGAACGTCCTTAATGGCGAGGTGGTGGACGTTGCTGAGTCTGGGGACTGGCTTCCTGGGCTGGTTGCGAGGTTGGTTGGCGCCCTGGTACGACGACTGTCCTCTGCCCTGCCTACTCTACGGGCAGTCCTTGGCCATGTGCCCTGTGCATCCACACGTGAAACATGTGTACGGGGTCTGGCCTGTACGAATGGGAGGACGGAATCCTGGTGCACGCGGTGGAGGTGGAAGTGCACGTGGGATCATCCACTGCTGCTGATGCGGCCGGAAGCCAGCATTACCGAACTGGCGACCACTGAACATCTGTGGTCGCGATGGAGGTTGTCACCTTTGGCCGGATGGTGATTGATACACCATTCGGTACTTCTGAGGAGCACCACCTCCGCTGCCCTGTGGAGCACTCCTCTTCTTCTTGTCTGAGGACAGCTCTCGAGTAGCATCCTCTTGTACGATCGCAACGTTGACAATGTAGTTGAAGCTGTTGCGGTTGAACAAGGCCAGCTTGTCCTTCATCTTGGGGTTCAAACCCCGGTAGAAGCACTCTCGCTTCCTTTCTTCTGTGTTCACTTGGTCCTGTGCATATTGGGCAAGTGGTTGAAGGTCTTAGAGTACTCGTAAGCACTCCTTCCTCCCTGCTTCAGCTCCAAGAACTCTTGAAGCTTCCTCCTCATAATCCCGGGAGGGATATGGTAGGCGCGGAATGCCTCCCGGAATTCTGCCCAGCTCACGACATAGTCTGCAGGGTGTGCGGCGAGGTAGTTTGCCCACCACGCACCAACAGAACCCTGCAATTGTTGAGCTGCAAACAGAGTCTTCTATGGTTCAGTTATCTCAAGTAAACCAAACTTCCCTTCAATGGAGTGGAGCCAGTTGTCTGCCTCCAAAGGTCCGTCGGCCTCCCTGAAGACCGTCAGATGCGTCGATGTGAAATCCGAGTAGGAACTCGGATATGGCTGACGTGGCCCATTAGCTTGTCATCCCCCTTGACGAGACGAATGCTGTACAAGGGTCCGCAACAACTCGGTTTGCTCGTCGTGCGAGCCGAGCACTGCTGCGAGAACCTCCGCGAGACTTCTGGGAAGTATAGGTGGAGGTGGTGGAGGTGGCTGCGTCTGGGGCGTGTTCTGCCCCGGTGATGGGTTTCATCCCCCTGTCCCCTACTTGAGCCTCCCATTTTCTGGGCTGTACGTGTATGCACCATGCTGCAATACAATGATTAACACCATAAGTCTCATTGCCTCAAGTTCATCCTTCCATACAAATAGTAATGCTGCAGACAACGATAGATGATACACAACATTCACATATATTGATAAAGTACAAGATTTATACAAGATATATTATCTCATGACCAAGTTTACAGTAGTAAACTCCAAAATGATGGACTCCCACTATGGAAATACATCTCTACCATACTTGGTCCCCATGAGATGTCGTACACATCTTGTCATCTTAGACATAACCACTGCTATTTTTAATATGTTACAAACATGGTCACTAAAGAAAAACACGAGAAACTATTCAACTATATGTTGACCCGTGTCAGCAGAAGTGTTGCCACATCTCACTCCAATACGTCCTACTCGACGTACTTGAGTTCCTCGGGATCTTCTTCATCATCATCCTCAGGATTGGGCACCACCAGTACGGGCGCTGAAGTACAAGCTGCTGCCTCACCCATTATTGATGCTTTTGTGACAGCCAATGCTTGTACATCGGCCTGCACAATAAACATCCTAAAGCCGTCGAGTTCTTGCTGGGCCTGTTCGCAACTGGCTTTCCAGTCCTGAGCCTCCGCCCTGGACCGATCCCAATCTCTAGTCATCGTGCTCAACTGAGTACCCAGCTGGTGCATATCAAATAAACTTGCCTCCAACTCAGTCTCCATCTCTTGAGTTGCTCCACGAGCCTCCGACAGATCTTGAGCAATTAGCTCATACTGCTCTTCTTTGAAGCGGAGACGTCGGTTGAGAGGAGCGATCGAGGTTCTAAGCGAATCATTTTCACACTCAAAATGATCCCCTCGAATCATGGTTTGCCTCAGATTATCCACCAACTCCTTAATGCACGCCTTCTGGGTGCCATTTTCGCGACATGATGCCGATGCATACACCGCTAAGGCTGTCACCGATGTTTCACCGTGGAGGTCATAATCTGCGATCAATCGGTTAGCCCACTCTTTAGCAGCTCTACCGCTGACCGGAAAGAACTCATACGGAGTACCCACTAGCTGACGATGGTGAAGTTTGCAAAACCTCCCCATAGCAACACTTGCGGCGAAGCACCAAGTTTCTTCCAACAGAACACCCCTTGTTTTGATAGAAAAGGGGGCCCATCCGTTGCTTGGTGGACCAGCAGGCACGTCGACATAGATGATACACCTCTTCACCCTGTTGTCATGGAATTCCTTTCCCCAATAGCTAGGCACCTCCTGATATCCGCACTGGCGTAGCAGCAAGACAATCAAATCCGGAAACCCGCCTTGGCCAGTGCACGTCGTGTGCACCCAACCGTTAGGTAATTGGATCATCTCCGCTGCCATCTTCCTGTATAAACTCCACAGTTTCATACAGGAAATGTCAGAATCAAAGGTGGAGTTGAATACCAAAGTTGTAGCAAACTTCACAAACTTTCCAGATTGTACCCATACATCTCCAAGTGAGCAAGGAAATAGAATCTATAAAGGTTTTAAGTTGACCCACATTTTCTGGAAATTTTGACAGAATCTCCCCTGTATATGTAGTTATCTCCCACAATTTATACAGGTATATCACAACCATATATTGAGGTAATGACAAAATAAACTTTGTGTAACATCAAGTTAACAATCCAGAAGTAAAAGAGTCCCCCCCCCAGAAAAATTTGTTGTACAGGTATCGCGCACGAATTCACAACCATGTGCAAACTGCTTCAAGTTCTGGACTGCCAGAACCAAGTTTGCAACAAATGGAATTAGACATAGCTATACACAGATTCAGATCATGAATGCAAAATAAAGTTGATAGAGGACTTCCTAAGCTTTCCAAAAATGTATATATGTGATTATGTCACTGTTCTGGATCAATAGTTATAACTATCCAAACTAAACAGTTGAACTGACTGGTTTGCACCAGCAGTCCTGCAGTTCACTGTTTTGATTTCCAAATTTGATTTGACTAAAATTCGAATTAGGAAAGACTCTAAACATCAAACCTGTATATATTCTTCTGCCCTTTCCATACATGTATCACAATAAGGCAGAAGATGTTCCTACAGTGAGTTATGGCAATATTACTGGAACTGGTACAATGGGAGGGTCATCTGGAGCAGTTTTAGTATACTCCAGATTTCAACAGATTATCAAACTTTTCTGCTCTGATGGTCAACAGAAAGTTGTAGAGGTCTTCACGAGCTTTCCATCCATACATGATACCCTTATGTTATCTATCAGATAACCAAGATTACAATCCGGCGAAGTCGAGCCAACTTCTGCCAGAAATCAAGAATCTTGATTCTATCTACTCTATCAAGTCGGGGTCCCTTTTACGGAGTCCAAACCTACCAGCATCTGATAGTCGGACTTTCCAAAACATAATGCATCCATTCTGTCGTTGGGGATGGTCAAGTATCATGTTTGATACTGACGGTACTATGTACCTTACCAAATAAAATTATATACGGTATATCCGGTTACGTCTATAGGTGGTTCCTATATCAATCTCTCGCAAACGGTTTCTACACGGTCTTCTACCGTAGTCAGTGCTGCAAAAGACAAACAATGCCCTTTCACACCTTCACACCTCAAGGGCGGTACGGGGAAACACGACAGGCAGTCAAAATAATACATATGAAAATAAATGCATACGACTCTGGTGTGAGTCGCCCTCGAGCGAGGTCATGTCTCGAGGTACATGGCTATAAATACGTCTGTACAGCAAAGACTCCCGTACGAACCGGCTTGTACACGCTCGGGCATACGTGTTTCGCATGCTCCCATAGAACATGAATGGTTCTAGAGATGCATACTATGGGGTTATACATCACCAGACGGGGGCTCCCACTAACTTTGAAGCACGCTGGGGTACCGCGTGTCATAGGTTCTCAGAAACATAGAAAGCTTCAGAGACTCCTATTAACATTTCCATGCTAAGCCACGTAAAACATCCATGCTACCTCTCGCATGGTGAGCTTACCGCAATTGATCCGCTTACGGTGGCGTACCATACCTCTTACCTGGCGTCGGAGCGTCGTTAAAAAATTAATAACATATAATTTAGTTTACCACGTTTATATATTATACTAATAATACTCCTTATAAGGGCATATAGCTAATTCCTCACTCAAATCCTAATTTTTAAAAATATGTTCTTTTCAAGTACACTGTTCCCAATGATACTCTGATACCATGCTGTGGGGACCGAAATCCTGCTGTGGGGACCGAAATCCCAACATCCAAGGATCTCATTGGGTGGTGTCGTGCGATGCGACACCCAACAGTATACAAGAAAAGAACGAGAATAAAATACAAGACTAAGTCTTTTATTTATAATACAGCGGAAGTTTTACAATACTAGTGGAAGGAAAGAAACCTATACATCATAGCTACGCTCTCAGCACTAGCTATGCAAAAGCAAAGTCATCCATGCCCAGGATACTTCGCACTAGCAACACACAATTCACGGCGGCGTGCAAGGTTCCCACTCAGCTGTAAACCCTGGAGGGGGTGCAGCCTCATCATCAAACTTGTCATCAATCGTATAACCTACAAAAACTCGTTAACTGCAAACATGAGCATAAAGCTCAGCAAGACTGACCCGTCTCATTAGGCATATGCAAGGGTGAATACTAAGCATAGGTAAGGTGAAGCATAAATGACGCGCCTACAAGTGGATCCTTATGATCATGTTTTAAGTAGCAAATGACATTCTTCAAGCACGGCACATCATAGAATCCACAATCAAACAAGAAACGCTTTGTTGATGATATGACATGCCCAAAGCACATAACGCTATTACAGCTAAAGTATGGGGAAACTGTAAACTTTAATATTGCTATCTCTAAGTCACACAAGGTTGCAAAGCAATTATAATTCATTACAACATATTCTTCTGGCTTCTTTAGTATTTACTACGTCACGACACAGTGAACAAGTAGTACTCTATTACCGCGAGGGACGGTGATTGCAATCAGGACACACCCGGACAACACGACACATACGCACGTTCGGAAGTGTCAGCGAGTACATCAGTACCTACGTAACACTTCAATACTAGTCGTATATGGCCACCTTTCACAAGAAACCCGAACGCCGAACCTGTCTCACCTCCGCGAACAGAAGGTCTCCGCATGGAACACCTTTGTGCCCGCCGACCGATTTACACCTTACTGTCCTCAACCCACCCCTATCGATGGTGAGTTAATGGCCTTGACATCCCAGTTATCGAGATACGCCAGTTTACTGGAGCCCATATATCTAGTATGTCGCCAGTACGAGTCAAGCTTGTCCAAGGGGCCGCACATGGCGCGGGCCTTAACTGGCCAGTCAGAGCTATGCGACCAAGACCACATCTTGTCGCTTCCTATCCATCTCTGACCAGTCTCAAGTTTAGATTTAACAGTCATTCTCTATAAATGTTAACCCAGTGTAGATGAGTGTCAACTCTCTATCTTGCGAGTAGATTTCAACTACTCGACTTCTACCGGTTCACCTACAACATTAGCATAGAAGTTCTACACGTCGAGCTATCAACCTACCCAATTAACCAATGGGATTGTGGGTCATGCATCTGGAGTATTCAAGCATCCTGAACGTAATGCACAATTCATATACTAATCAACATAGTGATAAAGCAAAACTTTATAAACGACTTAAATGCAAACTAGGGCTTGCCTGGATGCAGGTCCGAGTCTGTGTTAGTATCCGGCAGGTGTACCTCCAAGGCCTCCGGTTCCTCCTCGACTTCGGTCACTACATGATATGCATATAATATGTATATGAATGACTTTGAAAAATAATTACTACTAAGACCATAATCTAATCTCTGGTGATCATTATATGGTAATGATCTTAATTGGCTTTGGGACTTTGATGGTAGATACTAAGGAATATGATAGGAGCTCTGGCAAAGAACAGGAGATGATCAAAGTAGTTTGTTGTCTCTAAAATTACGGTAAGCAATAAACTTCCAAGAATTTTGGAGAAGAAACTGTAGCTTGAACATAGCTTCCAGTTGATTATCATGATAGAGGAGGTTATCCTGGTTCTAGCAAAATTGGTTTCATAAATTTCTAAGCCTTGGTGAAGGAGATATTGAATTTCAAAGTTGGCAAGAATTTCTGGAATTATTTTATAACTGAATTTTTAGCTTTTCAATTAACATTCAGTTGGCAACTGTATTAGGACCAGTAGACTAAGTCAATTAAATCCCAAATTCTTACAGAAACTTGTGTATGACTAATGGAAGGTTCACTCAGAATTTGGGACATAATAAAGTAATTGAACATCAGTAATAATTCAATGACTGAAAAAGATAATTGAATTATACAGAGGGTTATACAAGTGCAATGGCTCCCAAGCTTTTTCGGGTAAACAAGAATAGGACAATGTATTTTATGTGAATTTTGGGGATTTTTCCAGTGGAATTTTCATCTGGAAAATTGTATTTGTATTTGGAAAGATTGTTTTCTATAGAATTTAAAATTAAGTCTCACAAAACCTAATTAGCACTAACAGAAACTAGAGCTCAAGGGCTTTCAAAAAAAAATTTGAAGATTTTTGGAGCAGTCTACAGAGAGATATTGATTTTTCAAGTTTGAAAATGGTTCTGCATAAATTTGGAATTTCCAGCTTTTAAATTTGGCGCCTGGGCCCACCAGATTTAAATCAGCCAACCAGGAGGCAACCACACCGGAGACCACAAACATTTCCATGTGGCCACACTAGATCCCCTGGCCACAGGCTGATCCAAGAGGTGTTGCACTCTTTGGCAGGTGGGACCCGCGCCCCCTCTTTCTTCTTCCTCTGGCCACAGGCTCGGGCGGCGGCGCCCACGCCGGCGAGCGGTGGAGCTCTCGCCGGCGACGGTTTCCGGCCCACGGTAACCCTCGAAACTCGCCGCCCCAACCTACCTTCGCGCGGGAAACACGTTGGAGTACCTCCCGACGGCGATGCGTGACTAGAAGTCCACTCCCGACGGCGGCGGCAGGTGCTAGGGTTCCGGTCATGTCAGAACCCTCAATTTCCTAGGGAAAGCTCTCATACGAAGGCTCGGGAAGCATCTTGGGAGCATGGGAAAGAGGTTAGGAGGGTCTAGAACTCGTGTCCTAGCCGGCAACACTAAGGTCGACAGCGAACCGATCTCCTTCAATGGCGGAAGGGGAAAAACGGTATAACTCGATAATTACTCGATGGTTCCTTCTGATTTTTGGAGGGAAGGTGCGCTAGGAGATGCTGATCATGTTGTCTAACTAGATCAAAGAATTATTGTGCATACAATCGGAATTAAACCGACGAACTAGATCCAAAGCTACAAAAGTGCTTCGATTTTTTACGAAATACAGACGCTAGGATGCACGATATGAGTTCAAACTTTACCAGCAGCTACACGAGATCATGGCACATCTTTTTCCCAAAGACTGCAGAGGATGAGGAAGCTCGTAGCGGTGGCGAGGCTGAGCGGCGTCGGGCGGAACCGAGGTGGTCGCGGCGGCGAGAAACTAAGCAGCGCGAGCGAGAGGCGAGCCGAGAAGCGACTGAGGTCGACGGTGGAGTGAATAAAAGAGCTTCACCGCAGTAGATAAGGGGGTTGGGCAGCTAGAGGCGACTCACGGCCAAACCGGCGTGCTGGCGGCATGCAAGTGTCGCGGTGTCGAGCGGAGAAGGAAAACAGAGGCGGTAAAACGGTTCACCAGCTGACATGTGGGCCCCACTACTCCCTCTTCTCTGTTCCTCTAAATTCCACCTCAAACATTGCCCAAAAATTCCCAAAATTTACAGACAAGCTAAGAAAAATATGAGAACCCGAATCAGCAATCAGATTTCAATTTGGACACAGTTTGTTTCAAATTCAAAATCAAATTTGAATCCAAACTTGTTTATAAACCTTATTGAAATAAATAGTAACTGAGGTCCATAAATCCCCAAACTTTGAAACAAAGCTCACTGAACCATAAAGGGTCTTAGGAAAAATTGTGGGTTGATTTGGACAAGTTTAAGTGCAAAGCTAAATTTTGAGATCGACACGAAATAAACCCTCTGTACGTGTCCAACTAAGTGGAAGATGTGCTTCAAAAATCTTGAAACTTTACAGAGAAGTTATTTAGAATATTTAAGAGGCCAATGAAAAGTTGGAGCCTTGGATTTTAATCTTTTTGTCAGGGCCAGATATACATAGCAACATAATAAATTCATATTTGTTTTGATTTTATATAATGCTGCAATATAATTTGCCCTAGCCATTCCATTCAATTAAATTCCCAACTTTGCAGAAAGGTTTAAAAAAATTGTTCTAGGATTAGTGGTGATGTCCAATCCTCATGTTAATACAATTATACATGAGTAGAAAGAAAACTTTTTAGTGAGGTCAAGTTCATGTGCACAACTATATTGATCTCCATTATGTTTGATAAACAACTTGTAGCTGAACTTCACATGAAAGGAAAAAGTTGGATTTTACAGAAGTGAAGAAGTTGCTCGAAGTTGGATTCATCCGAGAAGTCTTCCACCCAAAATGGCTGGCAAACCCAGTCGTTGTACCTAAGGCCAGCGGGAAGCTTCGGATGTGTATCGACTACACTGCACTGAATAAGGCATGTCCTAAGGATCCATTCCCACTACCTAGAATAGATCAGATAGTGGATTCCACCTCCGGGTGTGAACTACTGTGTTTCCTAGACGCATATTCTGGGTATCATCAAATCAGAATGTCTAAGGAAGATGAAGAGCATACTTCCTTCATCACAGGAGATGGATTATATTGTTACATTGCCATGCCATTCGGTCTCAAAAATGCTGCTTTAATGTTTGTACGAGCTATGTACAAAACTTTTGGAGAGCTTATCAGAGATGTAGTGGAAGTGTACGTCGATGACATTGTCGTCAAGATCAAAAACAAGGAGTCATTCCTTGACGCCTTGCAAGCTGTCTTCGACAAGTTGCGAATCACACACACGAAGCTAAACCCGGACAAGTGTGTCTTTGGGGTTAGCTCCGGAAAGCTTCTTGGATTCTTGGTGAACCACCGAGGTATAGAAGCGAATCCGGCGAAGATTAAAGCTATTGAAGACATGCGGCCACCATCCCGCATCAAGGACGTCCAGAAGATGACTGGATGTCTAGCTGCCTTCAGCCAGTTCATCTCAAGACTGGCGGAACGGGCGCTACCCTTCTTCAAACTATTTAGGAAGTCCGGACCATTCTAATGGTCTGAAGAAGCAGAAAAGGCTTTCCAAGAGCTAAAACAGCTCCTCACCACTCTACCAACTTTGGTAGCTCCGAATCCTCCTGAGCCACTTTTGCTTTACATTTCGGCAACTGACAAAGTTGTCAGCATGGTCCTGGTTGTGGAAAGACCAGAACCATCTCCAGTTCAGGAAGCCAAACCCCTCTAGGAGGGTCCGAAGCTACCTGAAGGCGAGTCTGGGTCCCAGCTCCCAGACTCGGATCCTCAAGGCGAGACGCCAGAGGATCAACCTCCTACAAGTGGAGGAATTACTGTTGCTGAACAAGAAGATCCGGACCCCTCCAAGAAGGTCCGGGTCACTTCAGAAGAAGCTCCGGGTCCCTCCAGCAGGAACCAGGAGGTCCCCGAAGAAGGTTTGTACCCCTCCGGGAGGGTCCGCGTTGATGAGGAGGAAGTTCCGGAACCCTTCGAAGGGTCCGGACAGTCCAAAGCCTGGTGTACTTCACTAGTGAAGTACTTCATGACGCCAAGACTTGGTACCTGGAGGTGCATAAGCTGCTCTATGCAGTTCTTATTGCTTCTAGGAAGCTTCAACACAACTTCCAAGCTCACAAGATTTCAGTGGTAACCTCTTATCCACTGCGTGCAATCTTGCATAACCCCAACTCTACTAGGAACATTGCAAAGTGGGCAGCAGAATTTGCCGAGTTTGACCTTGAATTTGTCCCAAGACAAGAGATCAAGAGTCAAGCATTGACGGACTCCGTGGCGGAATGGACCCCCTCTCCATCAAATCCTGGGGGCCCCAGTGAGCATAAGCCGGAACCCAAGGTTCTGGTCTTCATCGAGCCTCACTGGACTCTCTACTTCGATGGCTCCATGCAGAAGCAAGGGGCTAGAGCTGGAGTCCTTCTCCTCGCTCCGACCAGGGAGAAGGTAAAATACATGGTTCACCTTGACTTCAAGGCGACTAACAACATGGAAGAGTATGAAGCATTAATCTATGGGCTCAAGGTGGCACTATCATATGGTGTCAAGCAGCTATTGGTAAAGGGTGATTCGCAGCTCATTATAAAACAAGTCAAAGGTGAATGTTGCTGCAACAACCGTCAACTAGATGTATACCTACTTGAAGTCCAGAAGCTTCAGAAGGACTTCGACGTCCTGGATCATCGCCATGTCCAGCGTCTCAACAATGCTGAAGCTAACGAACTCTCGACAAAAGACTCAACCGGAGCTCCGGCTCCCGATGGAACCTTTGTCCAGAGATTGTCAAGACCAACAGCTCAGCCTGCCGAACTGAGCGAAGGGGGTGATACCAGCACCTCGAAGTTGGCAGTCCCGATGGCCCTGTTACCATGGCGTCCATCAAGGGTCGTAGGTGCTGCAGGAAGCTCCGAGCAACCCAGCACGCAAGACTCAAATGCTCAAGTTAGCTCTGATGCATGGATCTCGGAGATCCGGAGCTACTTTAAAGACAACTTCCTTCCTAAAGATAATGTATCTGCTGACCGGATAGTCATATTGGCTAAAAGATACACACTGATAGAAGCGGATCTCTACCGGCGTGGTGCCAACGACGTCCTAATGCGGTGCATTACAAGGGAAGAAGGCCGCGAGCTTCTCGCGGAAATCCATGGAGGCGAGTGTGGGAACCACGCGTCTTGCTGCACGTTGGTCGGTAAAGCCTTCCAGCATGGTTTTTACTATCCTACAGCACTCCAGGATGCAACTAGGCTAGTGAAGAAATGCGAAACATGCCAGTTCCATGCAAAGCAAATTCACACACCAGCTCAACCACTACAAATGATACCTCCTACATGGCCATTCGCTGTGTGGGGGATGGATATCTTGGGACCTTTCCCAAGAGCCGTCGGAGGTTACAAGTTCCTGTACGTTGCCATCGACAAGTTTACCAAGTGGCCGGAAGCAACTCCAGTCGTGATAATAAACAAGCAATCAGCTATCAACTTCCTGCAGTCCATAGTATGCAGATTTGGAGTCCCAAACAAGATCATAACTGACAACGGGACCCAATTCATAAGCTCTGCATTCCAAGGATATTGCAAAGACTTCGGCATTCAAGTCAGCTACGCCTCAGTATCTCACCCGGCAAGTAATGGCCAAGCTGAGAGAGCAAATGCAGAAATCCTAAAAGGACTCAAGATGCGCACATATGAGCGCCTGAAAAAACATAGAGCCAACTGGATTGAAGAGCTTCTGCCAACCTTGTGGGCAAACAGGACAACTCCAAACCAGTCAACTGGAGAGACACCCTTCTTCCTGGTGTACGGAGCTAAAGCAGTCCTTCCTCCGGAAATCACCTTGGGGTCACTCCGGGTCTGGGCCTTCGATGATGCCATGCAGGACCAGCTCCGGCGTGAAGACCTTGACCTCGTTGAAGAGGGAAGGTGCCGAGCAGCTGTTCGGAATGCTCGGTACCGCCAAGCTCTTCGGTGCTATCACCAAAGGAATGTTCACAGCTGACAGCTCGAGGAAGGCGATCTGGTGCTACGGTGAATACAAACTCAAGAAGGGTTAAACAAACTTTCCCCCAGCTGGGAAGGACCCTTTTGAGTGATCAAAGTATCCCGTCTCGGATGCGTTCACTTGGCAACCGAGGATGGGGCACCGCTCCCTAATCCTTGGAACATTGAGCACCTCCGTAAGTTCTACGCTTAATATTACGGAGGTGAGTCTGTAATTACATGTGATGTATGTTATAGCGTCATTATACAGAGTCGGGTAGCTCCTCCGGGAGAACAGCCGAACCTTTCCCGAAAGTTCCGTAAAGTTCAGGCAACACTTGTCACAGTCTCAGAACTAAAAGTGTAGCTAGCTACCTTGTCAAACGAGAAACGAAACACACTTAGCCTGGTTCCGTACCCTAAGAGTGTACTTGTTTCCCCTGTACCCCGGACCTATAATGAAAGACATCATTGTGTGAAAACACACTCCACGTGCATTTATTTTGTACAGGCCCAATATTTTTTATTTTTCTCTTTCTTGTCTATAACAAAGTTGTGCAATTCTCAAGAAACTTTAGATCGAGAAATTCATGTATAATTCAAGTTGCATTATTAATTCTTCTAGGTCTAAACATTATTGAATGGCCTACTTGTTTGAATGCCGCCAAGCCAATCTAGGTCCAGAGTGTGCTACCGACTTAGCCTGGTCCTGCACCCTAAGTACTCCACTCTACCTACACCCCGGCAGGCCGAAGTAAGGCGAGTCCAGAAACGATTGGACCTGGGGAAAATAAGCCAATACACTTGAATGTATATAGAATTGCGTTTGACCTAACAATTTCTTCCGGGAATAATAAGCCGCAAACTAGGTATAGATGAGAAATGGATTTTACTGTTTTTCTTGACTTCAGTGTGCAGGAAAAATAATGATCTCATGATGATGGTGGATGAAGCCGGAGCTATCAAAGCTCTGACACCCCCTAAGGTGACCCGCTGTCGATGTTTCAAACATTGATAGTAGGCGTCACCGGAGCTACCAAGTTCCGGCAAATCCAGGGGGCCAGTCGTCAACGTGAAGAAAAGATGGTGGGAAGACTCCCCAGTGGGGTCTGGTGTCGATGCACCGCGTGTTGACAGTGGTCGTTGCCGAAGCTACCAAGCTTCAACAACCCCAGAGTACTAACTGTCGATGCTCAACGTGTTGGCAAGGATCACTGCCGGAGCTACTAAGCTCTGACAACCTCAAGGGGCCCCTACTATCGACGACTTCGGACTTACAAACTACATATTCGAAGCACGCAAGTCTTCAACAAAATGCTAGATCCTCTTGGTACATGTTCACAATCAAATTGTGTACATCTACCAGGGGGCCAAGTGAGATAAATGTGTTGAAGACAAAAAATGAAATTCATAAATTTCTTGGATTTCATTAATCTGGAGACAAGAGGTTACAAAATTGAGGAAAAGAAGAGAAGATACAAGCGGGAGCTACAAAGAGAGATTCTTAAACCCTATGGAAGAATGAGGCGACCTTCTGGGCAACCTCCGACACGCTGGCCTTGGCGGCATCTCCCTCTCCATCGATGGGGCCTTCGAGCACTGGGTCTAGTGGGAAATGAGGATCCCAGCTTGTGTAGCACGTCAGCATGTACTCTGCGATGTTCTTTGCCATGGATTGCCCTTCAGTTTCCAACTGGTCCACGATGACATCGCCCAACTTGTTGAGCTTGTTGCCCGCCGAGCTCAACGCCTTCAACACCAGGTCTAGCTCCGGCTCCGGGTCATTCGGGCGCACGAGACTAAAATCTAGCGGCGTTAGTGCGTCATTGGCTTTGCCCAAGAAGTCACAAACTTGTTGGGACTCCGCAGCCCTTGAGCCTCGCACTTCTTCCAAGGACCTCTTGGTCGCCGCAAGCTCCGAATCCTCCCGGGCAAGGCGCTCGACCTCTTTGGCATTTTGCTGAATCTTTTCAGCAACCTGCCTTTCGAGTTTACCAAGCTCCTCTTCCCGGAGGTGGATCTTGTTCCGGCGGTCAACCAGGTCTTTCTCCCAGCCCTGCACTTTCTTCTCCCTGGCAGCAATTTCATTCTCCCTCTTGGTGAGCTCTTGTCCCCGCTACCAGGCCTTCTTCTCCTCTTTCTCGCAGCGCTCCTCCAGCTTCTTGGTGTGCTCCGCGAGGCTCTTGTCACCCAGAGTCAGCCTCTGAGTAAGCTCCTCCTCCCTCTTCACGAGGTCATCCCGCAGCTCCAGGAGTTTTTGCTCTTCATCTTTGAGCTTTTTCTCTCGCTCCTCAAGAGCCTCCTAGCGCTTGACGAGGCTGTCGTGGATGGCGCTGAGCTTCTCTTGGCGATCATTTGCTGCTTCATTAGCAGCCATGGCTTGTTCGTGCATGGCCCGGGACTGGTTGTCAAGGGACCACAGCATGATTTCCCTCTCATCCAGCAACTGACCCCAGTACTCCAACTGGACCTTCTCCCTTTTCACCCACTCCTTGTCGTCGGCTAGCCTCATCTGCCTCAGCTTGGTCTCGAATTGGAGTCGATTGCGCCACCTCCTAAGGATTTGGTGCTCCTCCTCGAGAGCCTTTCTGTCATGGTAAAAGGCCAGCTGGACCTGACGAAGGCTGGATCTGGCGTTGTCGATAGACAACGATAAAGGGAATGGCTCCGGACATGCCGGGGTCTTCTCCGCTGGCTCCAGCGGGTTCTTCGTAACAAAAATCGCGTCCCACTCTACAAGAGTGGTCCCCTGAGCTTCCACGGTACTAGGGCCGCCCTCCGGGATTGCCTCGGCAGCCGCCGAGGAAGGTCCTGCAACCGAAGTTCCTACCTCCAGAGTTAGCTTCGAAGGTCCCGCCACCAGGTCATCAACAATCGGTCCCTCAGGTGGAGGGCCGGCAGCTTCGTCTTGGCACTCTGGCTCAGGCGCGAGCACCTCCGGAACCACCACCTCCAGGGCAAGCGTTGAAGATTCGGCAGGAGCTGAGGCCACTTCCGGCTCCAGTGCTGGTGCCTCCTCCGCCACTGGTTCAGGCGCCGGCACTTCAACCTCTACTAGTTCGGGGACCGGCACCTCCGCGACAATCGGCTCAGGCGCCGGAACTTCATCAACCACCGGCTCTACCATCAAGGCTTCAACAACATCCAACTCTAGGGCCGGAACTGCAGCTACCTCCGGCTTTGAGGTCGGAGTGTCCGTCATCACAGCATCCAAAACCGGAGCTTCAACCTTCAGAGTTGGTGCCGCTGGTACATCTTCATTCTCGTGGTCCGTCGCTACCACGGGAGCTTCAGGGGATGACTCGAGGTCTAGGACCACGACATCTAGCACCGGAGCTGCCACGGCCTCAGCAAACTCTTGGGGCGGCGCTGGAACTGGAGCCGGAGCTTCCGCCCGCACAACATCAGCCGCTGTTGCAGGAATCGGAGTTCAGGCCCTTTTTTGAGTACCCTGTGGATGAAGGACAAATAAACACAAAATATGATTACGACAAAAACAATCAGCTGAGGTAAAAATCAAAATTACCTTGGAAGGCTTCCACTCCAGCTAGCAAACCTCTTCACCGGACGCTCAAGACCAGACCCTGTTGCCACTGGCATAGTGGCTCCGGAAGGCTCCCCGAAGCTTGCTGCCGCCGTCGGCGTTGTCTTGGTCGATACCCTCCTCGACTGAGAAGGACCCTCGGACCCAGAGTCCTTAGCAGGCTCTGGTACTGGAGTCACATGGTCGGAGCTGGCATCCCGGGGAGACGCTGATGCTGGAGTGGTTGCCGCCACAGAAGACCTCCTCCGTCGGGGAGAAGGAGCTGTCGTGGAAGGAGCAGGTCTGACGAACCTCCCGTCATAATGCTTCAACTTCCTCTTGCGGCTTGAGGGCTCAGCCAACTCCTTACCCTTGCCTACGACTTCAGCTCTTGGCTTCGGGGCGGGAGCGGAGCCACCTTCTGAAGCTCCAGGGATCACTACCGCGGAGGTTAATCGCCTCTCCATCAGGCCCAAGTTGTCCAACAGTGGCATCTTCCTCTAGAGCTCTCTGCACTCCTCTGGTATCATATTTAGAGGAAGGAAGGCCACCGGTGGAGACACATCACCAGGGCCGATGTTCCCAGGCTGGAACATCTTGAGATGGGTCTTCAAGGCTTCAACGTTCAAGTTGGTGCCCAAACCAACCTCAATGCGGTTGGTATCCATCTCACTGTTTAAGGCCCAGGCAGGTCGCCCCCTAGCCCTCAGCGGGGCCCACCTGTTTGTCAAGAAGTTGCCAAAGACCATCTGGGGATCACCCCACCTTCGACACACTCCTGGATTCTGTCCAGAATGGGCCTGTACTCCCTCGACAGCTCTGACATGTGACTCCAAATGTCGGTGTCAACGCGGGGGAGGCCTTCACGCAGTTCCAGCCTCTCGTGTCCCTCGACAGTGATGACCATCCAGTCTTTCTTCCAGTCATCCCACTTGCCGGAAGGAAAGGACCTCAAGTACTTGAGGGGGGAGTTTTTCCACTTCACGAAGTAGTAGAAGCCGATGAACTCATCACTCTTCCCTGTGGGGTGGACAGTGAAGAAAGTCCGGAACAACTCCATGCAAAGGGGCACTCCCACCCACATCTCGCAAAAGTGGACGAAAGTCACCACCAGCAAGATTGAGTGGGGACCGAGATGGTGGAGCTACAGACCATAGAAATCTAACAGCATGAGAAAGAAAGTGGAGAAAGGCGGGATCAAACCCACCATGGCGTACCTAAGGAAGTACACCATATCTCCGGCTCGCTCCTTCTCAAAGGGAAGCTTGCCGCAGCGAATGTCGTTGTCGAAGGAGTCACTGGACCAAGCCATGTAGGTTCAGACCCTGGACAACTCCTTGCTCCCAATGCGGCTCTTGGGGAGTCCCAACTTCATCGCAGCACGGTGGGGCGAGAGATGAAAAGCAAGAGAATGTTTGGAGGATTCGAGTGCAAGTTCAAATGAAGGCGTAAAGAATCCCCAAACGGTGCGCGATTTCCTTCTTAAGTAAGCCTTGGCAACGCTTGGATGGAAACTGTAGAGGAGCCGACGATACAGTTCAAAAACTTTACTCTGCCAATTACAAGGGGGCCGGGGCCACCTTGACGATCAAGTCGAGGTCCTTACCCCAGGCGAACAGTTTTCATCATGAGAGGCGGGAAGCCCGAGCGCGGCGGCCTAACAGGGCGCGCGGAACCAATACGGTTTTGGTATCGGTAACCGGCGACCTTCAATTGCGTGAGATCCGCACACGCAAATCTCACCTGCCGCATCCTGGATATGCCACGTGGTGATGGTTTAACTGTGAACTACCACCAACGGCACATCCAAAGACCCTTGAAGACACGGCTCAAAAACCGAAGGATGGACCCACCTCCGGCAGAACGACTTCATCCAAAAGGTCTCTCCGAGAGGTGGGCCCAGGGGGCCACTGTCGGTACCCTGTGTACCGGATACCCTTTGGGACTACAAAGAATGCTAAGAAACTCCACATACCTGAGTTGAAGACCTCCAAAGGCCCCACGTGTCATACGGAACCGGTCCTGCCTCCCTTCTATGGTTAGTCCTAGTGCCGCCACGTGTATCATAAAACCGGAGCTACATTCCTTACCTGGGAAAGCTCCGGGCTAAATACTCATGGAGCACCCCCGGACCTAACCCCCGACGGAGGGAAGCTCCGGTACTAACACGTGTATAACAACACCGGACCTACCCGTCCTAGACGGTAAGCTCCGGAGCTGCCACGCGTCCAACTGCCAGACCTTCGATCTCAACAGGCAAAGTGGTGGACTTCCAACGGCTTGGACCTTCAAGGACCATTAAAGACTTCAAGACCAGATTAAGTGTCATTAATGCTATCTTAATGAAGCACGATCAGAGGACCCTTAATACCAGTAACGCCACTGTCAAGGCGCGTTACTGCACTATTAAGGGTAATTAAGCTCATTAATTGTGTATTAAACATTAGTAACCGCCAGGGCCACATGTCGGGCTAGGCTAAGATGCAACGGCCAGCCCTTGTACTACAAAAGGACTGGCCGAGCGATACATGAGGACACACACACACGCTGAGACTTCCACACTCTGCTCTTACACACAAGCGCTCAGACGCTCAATACAGCAACAACACACTCCCATGGAGTAGGGTACTACGCTCAGGCGGCCCGAACCACATAAATCCTCGTGTCAACTCATCATCCTGTTCTGAATCTCTGTGCGCCCACAACCGAACTACAAACTCCGTGGGCTACCAACGGTAGTTTCGGGAGAATTGCCAGATTCACACTACAACAGCTACAGAAGGCTAACCAAGTATGCTACCCTTTTCGAATTCCCGAACCCTAAACAAGGAAATCTATGCAAGGCCTCATTTGAATCGGTCGGCGCCTAGGGCGAGGAGGGAGGCGGCACGGGGACGGAGGAGGGAAGGTCAAAGGGTTTAGGGTTTACTGTGAAGCTCAGCGGCGATGGCAATGGCTTCGCTCGGGGTACCTGGAAGTGACGAGGGCAAAGCAAACGGATAACGACGAAGCTCGGCGGCGACGGTGAAGCTCGATGGCGACGGCGAAGCTCGGCGGCGACAGCGGCGAACACTTGGCGGCAAACAAAATTTTTGTAGCCTGACGGCGTCTAAGTGTTTCGCCCGGGTTAGGTTTTTCCAATGCAGCCCGAGGGATATATATAGACGCCTATTTTCTCAGGTGGATTTTAAGTACAGACCGCCTGAGAAGTTGGTTATCTCAGGCGGGTTTTACTTACCAACCGCCTGAGAAGATTCAATTATCTCAGGCGGTTGGTAAGTAATACCCGCATGAGATAAACATCTTCTCAGGCGGTTATTAAGTACCAACTGCGTGGGAAGATCTTTACTTCTTCTTAATTATTATTCTTGATTAAATGTATGGCCCATAAAAAGGCAAAATTCCACTTTCTAGTAATGTTATTGACTAGTAAAGGTTACCATTAAATTTCACTTCATAAATCCTTCAAAATTGGTCAGAACATAAAAAACATATAACAATTGCTATTTTTCATTTTTCTATCTTGATGAATATAATGATTTTTTCATTTTTTTTTCAATTGACATTTTTATTCATCATATCAACCTCTATGATTTTTTTCTGATTTTTTAATTTTTTTTAGTCAATGTGTGTTCATAATTTGATGAATGCCTCATATGTATATGACATTTAGTTAAGATGATGGATAATTTGTATTTTGACATGTTGGAATGCTTTAAAAAATTAACAAAATTCATACATGTATAAATAATACAAATATGATCATACAAACAAATTTCAGTGAAGGATCCTTTCTTTAGGAGATACACAAATGTGAATAATATGTGAGTAGAAATTAATTTGATATTTTCTAAAACATTACAATGTCAGCTATACAAGTTTTAAAATATTTGGTTCTGGTGGTAGATGTTAGTTTTTGAAAATTATAGAAGAAAGAATCATCGAATTTGGACTCAATTTGCAGAATCTATACATGTTTGAGTATTTATATTGGAATCTAAATAAAGAAGAATCAAGGGAAAATGAAACTTAAGAATAGGCTCGGACATTATCTCAGGCGGTTGGTAAGTAAAACCCGCCTGAGATAAACATCTTCTCAAGCGGTTATTAAGTACCAACCGCCTGAGAAGATCTTTACTTCTTCTTAATTATTATTCTTGATTAAATGTGGGGCCCATAAAAAGGCAAATTTCCACTTTCTAGTAATATTATTGATTAGTAAAGGTTACCATTAAATTTCACTTCATAAATCCTTCGAAATTGGTCAGAACATAAAAAACATATAACAATTGCTATTTTTCATTTTTCTATCTTGATGAATATAATAATTTTTTCATTTATTTTTTCAATGGACATTTTTATTCATTATACCAACCTCAATGAATTTTTTCATATATTTTTTTAATTTTTTTTTGAATCAATGTGTTCTCATAATTTGATGAATTCCTCATATGTATATGAGTATTTTGTTAGGATGATGGATAATTTGTATTTTGACATGTTGAAATGCTTAAAAAAATAACAAAATTCATACATGTATAAATAATACAAATATGTTCATACAAACAAACTTCAGTGAAGGATCCTTTTTTTAGGAGATACACAAATGTGAATAATATATGAGTAGAAATTAATTTTATATTTACCAAAACATTAAAATGTCAGCTATACAAGTTTTAAAATATTTGGTTCAGGTGGTATATGTTAATTTTTGAAAATTATAGAAGAAATAATCATTGATTTTGGACTCAATTTGCAGAATCTATACATGTTTGAGTATTTATATTGGAATCTAAATAAAAAAGAAGTAAGGGAATAGGAAACTGAAGAACAGGCTCGGGCATTATCTCAGACAGTTGGTAAGTAAACCCCGCCAGAGATAAACATCTTCTCGGACGGTTATTAAGTACCAACCGTCCGAGAAGATCTTTACTTCTTCTTAATTATTATTATTGATTAAATATGGGGCCTAAAAAAAGGTAAAATTCCACTTTCTAGTAATATTATTGATTAGTAAAGTTTACCATTAAATTTCACTTCATAAATCCTTCGAAATTGGTCAGAACATAAAAAACATATATCAATTGCTATTTTTCGTTTTTCTATCTTGATGAATATAATTATTTTTTCATTTATTTTTTCAAAGGACATTTTTATTCATCATATCAACCTCTATGAATTTTTTGAGATTTTTTTATTTTTTTTGAATCAATGTGTGTTCATAATTTGATTAATGCCTCATATGTATATGAGCATTGAGTGAGGATGATGGATAATTTGTATTTTGACGTGTTGGAATGTTTGAACAAATTAACAAAATTCATACATGTATAAATAATACAAATATGTTCTTACAAACAAATTTCAATGAAGGATCCTTTTTTTAGGAGATACACAAATGTGAATAATATGTGAGTAGAAATTAATTTGGTATTTACCAAAACATTACTAAGTCATCTATACAAGTTTTAAAATATTTGGTTCAGGTGGTAGATGTTATTTTTTGAAAATTATAGAAGAAAGAATCATCGAATATGGACTCAATTTGCAGAATCTATACATGTTTGAGTATTTATATTGGAATCTAAATAAGAAAGAAGCCAAGGGAAAAAAGAAACTTAAGAACAGGCTCGGGCATTATCTCAGACGGTTGGTAAGTAAAACCGCCTGAGATAAACATCTTCTCAAACGGTTATTAAGTACCAACCGCCTGAGAAGATCTTTACTTCTTCTTAATTATTATTCTTGATTAAATGTGGGGCCCATAAAAAGGCAAATTTCCACTTTCTAGTAATATTATTGATTAGTAAAGGTTACCATTAAATTTCACTTCATAAATCCTTCGAAATTGGTCAGAACATAAAAAACATATAACAATTGCTACTTTTCATTTTTCTATCTTGATTAATATAATGATTTTTTCATTTATTTTTTCAATGGACATATTTATTCATCATAAAAACCTCTATGAATTTTTTCAGATTTTTTTTAATTTTTTTGAATCAATGTGTGTTCATAATTTGATGAATGTCTCATATGTATTTGAGCATTTAGTTAAGATGATGGATAATTTGTATTTTGACATGTTGGAATACTTTAAACAAATTAACAAAATGCATACATGTATAAATAATACAAATATGTTCATACAAACAAATTTCAATGAAGGATCATTTTTTTAGGAGATACACAAATGTGAATAATATGTGAGTAGAAATTAATTTGATATTTACCAAAACATTACAATGTCATCTATACAAGTTTTAAAATATTTGGTTCAGGTGGTAGATGTTAATATTTGAAAATTATGGAAGAAAGAATCATCGAATATGGACTCAATTTGCAGAATCTATACATGTTTGAGTATTTATATTGGAATCTAAATAAAAAAGAAGCAAGGGAAAAGGAAACTAAAGAACAGGCTCGGGCATTATCTCAGGCAGTTGGTAAGTAAACCCCGCCTGAGATAAATATCTTCTCCGACGGTTATTAAGTACCAACCGTCCCAGAAGATCTTTACTTCTTCTTAATTATTATTCTTGATTAAATGTGGGGCCGATAAAAAGGCAAAATTCCACTTTCTAGTAATATTATTGATTAGCAAAGTTTACCATTAAATTTCACTTCATAAATCCTTCAAAATTGGTCAGAACATAAAAAACATATAACAATTGCTATTTTTCATTTTTATATCTTGATGAATATAATGATTTTTTTCATTTATTTTTTCAAAGGACATTTTTATTCATCATACCAACCTCTATGAATTTTTTTAGATTTTTTTAAATTTTTTGGAATCAATGTGTGGTCATAATTTGATGAATGCCTCATATGCATATGAGCATTTAATTAGGATGATGGATAATTTGTATTTTGACATGTTGGAATGCTTTAAACAAATTAACAGAATTCATACATGTATAAATAATACAAATATGTTCATACAAACAAATTTCAATGAAGGATCCTTTTTTTTAGGAGATACACAAATGTGAATAATATGTGAGTAGAAATTAATTTGATATTTACCAAAACATTACAATGTCATCTATAAAAGTTTTAAAATATTTGGTTCAGGTGGTAGATGTTAATATTTGAAAATTATAGAAGAAAGAATCATCGAATATGGACTCAATTTGCAGAATCTATACATGTTTGAGTATTTATATTGGAATCTAAATAAAAAAGAAGCAAGGGAAAAAGAAACTTAAGAACAGGCTCGGGCATTACCTCAGGCGGTTGGTAAGTAAAACCCGTCTGAGATAAACATCTTCTCAAGTGGTTATTAAGTACCAACCGCTTGAGAAGATCTTTACTTCTTCTTAATTATTATTCTTGATTAAATGTGGGGCCCATAAAAAAGGCAAATTTCCACTTTCTAGTAATATTATTGATTAGTAAAGGTTACCATTAAATTTCACTTCATAAATCCTTCGAAATTGGTCAGAACATAAAAAACATATAACAATTGCTATTTTTCATTTTTCTATCTTGATGAGTATAATGATTTTTTCATTTATTTTTTCAATGGACATTTTTCATCATACCAACCTCTATAAATTTTTTCATATATTTTTTATAATTTTTTTGAATCAATGTTTGCTCATAATTTGATGAATGCCTCATATGTATATGAGCATTTAGTTAGGATGGTGGATAATTTGTATTTTGACATGTTGGAATGCTTAAAAAAATTCACAAAATTCATACATGTATAAATAATACAAATATGTTCATACAAGCAAATTTCAGTGAAGGATCCTTTTTTTAGGAGATACACAAATGTGAATAATATGTGAGTAAAAATTAATTTGATATTTACCAAAACATTAAAATGTCAGCTATACAAGTTTTAAAATATTTGGTTCCGGTGGTAGATGTTAATTTTTGAAAATTATAGAAGAAAGAATCATCGAATTTCGACTCAATTTTCAGAATCTATACATGTTTGAGTATTTATATTGGAATCTAAATAAAAAAAGCAAGGGAATAGGAAACTGCATTATCTCAGGCAGTTGGTAAGTAAACCCCGCCAGAGATAAACATCTTCTCACACGGTTATTAAGTACCAACCGTTCGAGAATATCTTTACTTCTTCTTAATTATTATTCTTGATTAAATATGGGGCCTATAAAAAGGCAAAATTCCACTTTCTAGTAATATTATTGATTAGTAAAGTTTACCATTAAATTTCACTTCATAAATCCTTCGAAATTGGTCAGAACATAAAAAACATATAACAATTGCTATTTTTCATTTTTCTATCTTGATGAATATAATGATTTTTTCATTTATTTTTTCAAAGGATATTTTTATTCATCATACCAACATCTATGAATTTTTTCAGATTTTTTTTAATTTTTTTTGAATCAATGTGTTTTCATAATTTGATGAATGTCTCATATGTATATGAGCATTTAGTTAGGATGATGGATAATTTGTATTTTGACATGTTGGAATGCATAAAAAAATTAACAAAATTCATACATGTATAAATAATACAAATATGTTCATACAAACAAATTTTAGTGAAGGATCCTTTTTTTAGGAGATACACAAATGTGAATAATATGTGAGTATAAATTAATTTGATATTTACCAAAACATTAAAATGTCAGCTATACAAGTTTTAAAATATTTGGTTCGGGTGGTAGATGTTAATTTTTGAAAATTACAGAAGAAAGAATCATCGATTTTAGACTCAATTTGCAGAATCTATACATGTTTGAGTATTTCTATTGGAATCTAAATAAAAAAGAAGCAAGGGAAAAGGAAACTAAAGAACAGGCTCGGGCATTATCTCAGGCAGTTGGTAAGTAAACCCCGCCTGAGATAAATATCTTCTCCGACGGTTATTAAGTACCAACCGTCCGAGAAGATCTTTACTTCTTCTTAATTATTATTCTTGATTAAATGTGGGGCCCATAAAATGGCAAAATTCCACTTTCTAGTAATATTATTGATTAGCAAAGTTTACCATTAAATTTCACTTCATAAATCCTTCAAAATTGGTCAGAACATAAAAAACATATAACAATTGCTATTTTTCATTTTTATATCTTCATGAATATAATGATTTTTTTCATTTGTTTTTTCAAAGGACATTTTATTCATCATACCAACCTCTATGAATTTTTTTAGATTTTTTTAAATTTTTTTGAATCAATGTGTGGTCATAATTTGATGAATGCCTCATATGTATATGAGCATTTAGTTAGGATGATGGATAATTTGTATTTTGACATGTTGGAATGCTTTAAACAAATTAACAAAATTCATACATGTATAAATAATACAAATATGTTCATACAAACAAATTTCAATGAAGGATCCTTTTTTTAGGAGATACACAAATGTGAATAATATGTGAGTAGAAATTAATTTGATATTTAGCAAAACATTACAATGTCATCTATAAAAGTTTTAAAATATTTGGTTCAGGTGGTAGATGTTAATTTTTGAAAATTATAGAAGAAAGATTCATCGAATTTGGACTCAATTTGCAGAATCTATACATATTTGAGTATTTATATTGGAATGTAAATAAAAAAGAAGTAAGGGAAAAGGAAACTAAAGAACAGGCTCGGGCATTATCTCAGGCGGTTGGTAAGTAAAACCCGTCTGAGATAAACATCTTCTCAAGCAGTTATTAAGTACCAACCGTCTGAGGAGATCTTTACTTCTTCTTAATTATTATTCTTGATTAAATATGGGGCCCATAAAAAGGCAAATTTCCACTATCTAGTAATATTATTGATTAGTAAAGGTTACTGTCGGTACCCTAAAAACCGTACACCCCCTGAGGTTACAAAGATCTCAAGGGAAGGCCGTCTACTTGGATTGAAGACCCTCGGAGGCCCACTTGTCAGACATGACCGTCCAACATGGTTAATCCCTAGGCCGCCACGTGTACTGCCAAACCGGAGCTACCGCCCACAAGGGGGAAGCTCCGGGCCAAGTACCAAAAAGGCACCTCCGGACTTAACCCCTGACCGAGAGAAGCTCCGGACCTGACACGTGTCAGATAGCCCCGGAGCTTCCTGCTTCCCACAGCAAGCTCCAGAGCTGCCACGTGTCCAAACGTCGGAGCTGGCAGCCTCTAACCTCCGGAAGACCTTGTAACGGCTCCGGATCTTCAAAGGAGAGCCAAGGACTTCAAGACCCGATTAAGCATCATTAATGCCATATTAATGACGCTTAAACGGACGATCTTAACACCAGTAACGGCACTGTCGGAGCCCGTTACAGAATCATTAACAGCAATTAATCGTGTATCAATACTAGTAACCGCCGGGGCCACATGTCGGGCCAGGCTAGCTTGTAACGGTCTGTCCTTGTACTATAAAAGGACAGGCCGACGATACACGAGGGACACAACGTTCACGGACGTTCACAGACGTGGACAAGCGATCATACGTGACAAGCTAATACAACACCAACACACCCGTGGAGTAGGGTATTACGCTTAGGCGGCCCGAACCACGTAAATCCTTGTGTCTCCTGTGTTAAACTGCAATTCACCCTCTTGAGTCTCCGCGCGCCCACACTGAACCACAAACTCCTTCAACACTTTAGCAGTGTTAGGAGATCTGTCGACTCCAACAGTCGACAGTTGGCGCGCCAGGTAGGGGCGCTTGAGATTTTCGAGAATGGTGAACTCCGCGGCTGGATCATCCAACGGCCAACCTGCAGCTCAGGCTGTTGGGGGCAATCCCTCCAACAGGCAGCCACCAGCAGGAGCCTCAGCACCAGCAGGAGCCACACTCCCACCACCACCATCTTCTCCAGCAAATCGTGCTGGGCAACGTTATGATGCGCCGGCGTCACTTACTGCGTCGGTAAGTCATGACAACCAGGAACACGCGCTCCATGCAGCGCGTGCTCTTCTCCAACGTCCACCACCTCCGGATGCATCTCGAGATGCAATGGAGCAGTGGAGGGCCGATGTGGAGCATTTGGTCGCAGCAGCGGCCGAACGCCTCAACAACCAGGGTCCTCCTCCTTCAGGACGGGCCCCGTCGCAGCGGCGGACTTTGTCTGGAAGACTTGGTCCACACGTCTCCAACAACAGGAGACGATCTGCATCACAGCAGGTGACGTCGTTGCCCTCTGGGGCACGACGCACCCATACGGTATCCAGGCTTTCGACTCATGACCTCCGGGCGGAGCTTGATCGCCGATACCGCCAACAGGATGGCCGTGTCCATATCGAGCGCGCTCGTGAAAGACGGGAAGCTCAGGACCTTTCTACTCTGGAAGGAGTAGGAGGAGGCTGTTCAGCCCTAGCCATGCACCTGCGTATGGTTAGATGGCCACAGAAGTTCCGGCCACACCTGCCGGAAATATTCGACGGGGCTGTCAACCCCGCCGAATTCCTTCAGATATACTCCACTGCAATCTTGGCAGCTGGAGGAAACGAGGCTGTAATGGCCAATTACTTTCCAGTGGCCTTAACTGGGACCGCCAGGTCCTGGTTTATGAGCCTTCCACCCAACTCTATCAACAGTTGGGAGGAGCTGTGCCGTCAGTTCACTGCCAACTTCGGGAGTTCATACACCCGACCAGGCACTGAACTGGACCTTTTTGCGGTCGTGCAAAAAGGGGGAGAATCTTTGCAGTCCTTCATCCAGAGGTTCTCTCGTACGCAACACAATCCCTTCTATCTCAAGCGCTTCTGTCATTGTGGCATTCAGACAGGGCGTACGGGACAAGAAGATGTTGGAGAAGCTGGCGATCAAAGAGATCACCAACGTCACGGAACTCTTCAGCCTGGCAGACAAATGTGCCAGAGCTGCGGAGGGTCGTGAAATGCACTCCAAACCAGCCTCGGAGGATCACAAGAAATCCTCCAAAGAAGAAGCCGCTACCTCCGGGGGTGGCAAGAAGAAAAAGAAGACCAACGGCAAGAAGAAGCCGTCGGCCGGCACATCCAACGTTGCAGCTGCTGCAACTCCGGGTGGTCGGGGGCCATGCCCCGAGAAGCGACCTCGACCGTCTTCCGAAGACGGTGGCAAACCCAAAGTGTGGTGTCCCATTCACAAAACGGGCAGCCACGGTTTGGAAGACCGTCGGGAGGTCCAAAACCTTGCCGAGCGCTATAGCAAGCGCCAGGAAGGGTCCCCTTTCCGACAGAGGGAAGGAAAACAGAAGGTCGACGAAGCTCCGGCTGAAGAGGAGTTAGGGTTTCAGGACCCCAAAAAGGTCTTGAAGGCCGTCTACACCTCTGTCGACGATGACTCTGATGTCTCTGACAACGAGCGTCGGAAGACCATGAACACCATCTTTGGTGGATCATGGGACATCACCTCCCGTCGCGTCATCAAGACTATGCGGCGGGATATGGCCGCTGTAGCTCCTATAGGTAGACTGGAGCCACATCGAAAGTGGATGGACACATCCATCACTTTTGATGCTTCGGACTATCCTCGAAGCATGGTCGGAGCTGGACAGTTACCTTTGATGGTATCTCCCACCATCAATAACATCCAGCTCCATCATGTTATGGTGGACGGAGGTTCGGGGCTGAACCTCATAAGCTTTGAAGCTTTTACCAAGCTTCAGCTCCGACCTTCGGATCTCCAGCCCTCTCGACCTTTCTCCGGAGTAGGTCCGGGGGCCATTACCCCACTCGGATCTATAACTCTCCCCGTTACCGTCGGGACACGGGAGAAGTATCGCACCGAGAAGTTGGTCTTCAACATCGCTCAGATCAACTTACCATTCAACGCCATCTTGGGTAGACCTGCCCTATACAAATTTATGGCAGCTGCTCATTATGGATACCTGGTGTTGAAGATGCCAACACCAGTAGGCGTTCTCCGGATCTGCGGAGATCGCACCGTCGGAGTAACTGCTCTGGAGGAGCTCCATGCACTCACCACGGCGCAAGAGGAGGACTCCAGACAAGAGCAAGCTCTGAAACCCCCGAGCATTCGTCAACGAGGCTCAACCTCTGCACCCCATGTGCAGCCAAGCGGCGACACCGACATTCCCGTCAAAGTCGTCCAAATTGGTTCCGATGCCGCTCAAACCACCCATATATCGGGAGGGTTGAACGACAAATAGGAACTCGCACTCATCACTTTCCTCCGGGCTAATGTTGACATGTTTGCCTGGCAACCGTCACAAATGCCTGGGATCCCCAGGGAAGTGATTGAGCACAATCTGAAGATTTACCCCGATGCTCAGCCTGTGCATCAGAAGCCTCGGAAGCAATCCGTAGAGCGGCAGAACTTCATCCGACAAGAAGTGAAGAAGTTGCTCGAAGCCGGATTCATCCGAGAAGTATTCCATCCAAAATGGTTGGCGAACCCAGTCGTTGTGCCCAAGGCCGGCGGGAAGCTTCGGATGTGCATCGACTACACCACACTGAATAAGGCATGTCCAAAAGATCCATTCCCACTACCTAGAATAGATCAGATGGTGGATTCCACCTCCGGGTGTGAGTTACTGTGTTTCCTAGACGCATATTCTGGGTATCATCAAATCAGGATGTCTAGGGAGGATGAAGAGCATACTTCATTCATAACAGTAGATGGATTGTATTGTTACACAGCCATGCCATTTGGTCTCAAGAATGCAGCTTCAACTTTTGTACGAGCTATGTACAAAACTTTTGAAGAACTCATCAGAGACATAGTGGAAGTGTACGTCGATGACATCGTGGTCAAGGTCAAGAACAAGGAGTCCCTCTTGGACACATTGCAGGCTGTCTTCGACAAGCTGCGGGCCACCCGCACGAAGCTAAACCCAGACAAGTGTGTCTTCGGGCTTAGCTCCGGAAAACTTCTTGGTTTCCTGGTAAGTCACCGGGGCATAGAGGCTAATCCGGCGAAGATAAAAGCCATTGAAGACATGTGGCCACCAACCCGCATCAAGGACGTCCAAAAGTTAACTGGGTGTCTAGCGGCCCTCAGCCGGTTCATATCAAGACTGGCGGAACGGGCACTTCCCTTCTTCAAGTTGTTGAGGAAGTCCGGACCATTCCAATGGTCCGAAGAAGCAGAGAAGGCATTCCAGGAGCTGAAACAGTTCCTCACCACCCTACCAATTCTGGTAGCTCCGAACCCTGGTGAGCCTTTGTTGCTTTACATTTGAGCTACTGGCGAAGTCATCAGTATGGTTCTGGTTGCGGAGAGACCGGAACTACCCCATACTCAGGAATCCAGACCCCTTCAGGAGGGTCCAGACGTTCCTGAAAGTGAGTCTGGGTCCCAGCTCCCAGACTCAAATCCACAAGAAGTCACTTCAGAAGACCCAGACTCCTCTAAGAGGGTCCAGGTCATTTCTGAAGAAGCTACGGGTTCCTCCAGCCAGAACCCGGAAGTCCCCGAAGAGAATCTGGAATCCTCCGACAGGGTCCGGATCAATGAAGAGGAAACCCCGGACCCCTCCGGGAGGGTCCGGACCATTCAATGCCCGGTATACTTCATCAGTGAAGTATTACACGATGCCAAGACTCGATACCTAGAGGTGCATAAGCTGCTTTATGCAGTTCTTATTGCCTCCAGGAAGCTTCGACACTACTTCCAAGCTCACAAAGTCTCGGTGGTGACCTCCTATCCACTTCGAGCGATCCTGCATAATCCCAATTCAACTGGGAATATTGCAAAGTGGGCAGCGGAACTGGCTGAATTCGATCTCGAATTCATTCCGAGGCAAGCAATCAAGAGTCAAGCGTTGGCAGATTTCGTGGCGGAATGGAATCCCTCTCCATCAAACCCTGGGGGCCCCAGTGAACAGAAGACGGAGCATCAAACTCCAACCTTCACCGAGCCTCACTGGACCCTCTACTTCGATGGCTCCATGCAGAAGCAGGGGGCCGGAGCTGGAATCCTTCTCCTTGCACCCACTGGGGAGAAGGTAAAATACATGGTACACCTTGACTTCAAGGCAACCAACAACATGGCGGAGTATGAAGCACTCATCTATGGACTAAAGGTGGCACTATCATACGGTGTCAAGCAACTGCTGGTCAAAGGAGATTCACAGCTCATCATCAAACAGGTGAAGGGTGAATGCTCCTGCAATAATCTCTAGCTAGCTGCTTACCTCCTTGAAGTCCAGAGGCTTCAGAAGGACTTTGAAGTCCTAGACCTCTACCATGTTCAGCGTGCCCACAACACTGAAGCCGACGAACTCTCGACGAAAGCGTCAACCGGAGCTCCAGCTCCTGAAGGAACTTTTGTCCGGAGATTGTCGAAACCCACAGTTCAGCCTGCCGAACTGAACGAAGGGGGCGAGATCAGCATCCCGAAGCTGACGGTCCCGATGGCCCTGTTACCATGGAAGCCATCAAGGGTCGTAGGTGCTGCCGGAAGCTCCGAGCAACCCAGCACGCAAGACTCAAATGCTCAAGTTAGTTCCGATGCATGGATCTTGGAGATCCGGAACTACTTGAAAGACAACATCCTTCCTGATGATGATGTATCCGCTGACCGGGTAGTCAGATTGGCTAAAAGATACATGTTGGTAGAAGGGGATCTCTACCGGCGTGGTGCCAATGGCATCCTAATGCGGTGCATCACAAGGGAAGAAGGTTGCGAGCTCCTCGCAGAAATCCATGGAGGCGAGTGTGGGAACCACGCATCTTCCTGCACGCTGGTCGGAAAAGCCTTTCGGCATGGCTTCTACTGGCCTACAGCGCTCCAGGATGCCACTGAGCTGGTGAAGAAATGCGAAGCATGCCAATTTCATGCAAAGCAAATTCATACACCGGCTCAGCCCTTACAAATGATACCTCCTACATGGCCCTTCGCTGTGTGGGGGATGGACATCTTGGGACCCTTCCCAAGAGCCGTCGGAGGTTACAAGTTCATGTACGTCGCCATTGACAAGTTCACCAAGTGGCCGGAAGCAACTCCAGTTGTGACGATCAACAAGCGATCTGCTATCAACTTTCTGCAATCCATTGTAAGCAGATTCGGAGTCCCAAACAAGATCATCACTGATAATGGGACTCAATTCACAAGCTCCGCATTCCAAGGATATTGCGAAGACCTCGGCATACAAGTTTGCTACGCCTTCGTAGCTCATCCAGCCAGCAATGGCCAAGCCGAGAGAGCAAATGCAGAAATCCTTAAAGGACTCAAAACGCGCATCTATGAGGGCTTGAAAAAGCACGGAGCCAACTGGATCGAAGAGCTTCCGCCCACTCTATGGGCCAACAGGACTTCTCCAAACCGGTCAACCGGAGAAACACCCTTCTTTCTGGTGTACGGAGCTGAAGCAATCCTTCCTCCGGAAATCACCTTGGGTTCGCTCCGGGTCCGGACCTTCAACGAAGCCGCGCAGGACCAGCTCCGGCGTGAAGACCTAGACCTCCTCGAGGAGGGAAGGTGCCAAGCAGCCGTTCGGAATGCCCGATATCGCCAAGCTCTACGGCGTTATCACCAGCGGCATGTACACAACCGACAACTCGAGGAAGGCAATCTGGTGCTACGGAGAATACTATCCAGAGAAGGGTTAAACAAACTCTCCCCCGGCTGGGAGGGGCCCTTTCGAGTGATCAAAGTATCCCGTCCCGGAAGCGTTCGCTTGGCTACCGAGGATGGGACACCTCTCCCAAATCCTTGGAACATCAAGCACCTCCGTAAGTTCTACACTTAATACCACGGAGGTGAGTCTTGAGTAACTTGAGATGTATGTTATAGAGTCATTGTACAGAGTCGGGTAATTCCTCCAGGAGAGCAGCCGGACCTTTCCCGAAAGGTCTGCAAAGCTTATGCAGCACTTGTCACAGTCTCCGGACTAAAAGTGTGGCTAACTACCCTGGGTCAAACGAGAAACCAAACACACTTAGCCTGGTTCCGTACCCTAAGAGTGTACTTGTTTCCCCTGTACCCCGGACCTATAATGAAAGACATCTTCATGTGAAATAGACTCCACGTGCATTCATTTTGTGCAGGCTCGATATTTTTATTTTTCTCTTTCTTGTCTATAACAGAGATGTGCAATTCTTAAGAAATTTTAGTTTGACCGGTTTATATACGATTCGAGTTGCATTGTCAGATCTTTTGGATTTAAATATCGTTTGTGGCCAACTCGCCTGAAAGCCGCCAAGCCAATCTAGGGCCGGAGTGTGCTATCGACTTAGCTTGGTCAAGCACCCTAAGTACGCCACTCTACCTACACCCCGGCAGGCCGAAGTAAGGCGGGTCCATGGACAATTGGATCTAAGAGAAAAGACAACGCATCCGGTTGTATTTAAAATCGCGTTCAACTTAAAATTTTCTTGAGAATCGTAAGCCGCGACGAAATTATAGACAAGGAACGAATTTTACTATTTTTCTTGGCTTAAGTGTGCAGGAAAAATAAACTCTATGTTGATGGAGAAAAGCCGGAGCTAACCAAGCTCTGATTCCCCCAAGGGGGTCAACCGTCGACGCTGAGTAAAAGATGGTGAAAAGACCCCGTAAATGGAGTCTGTTGCCAACAAACCAAGTGTTGGCAAAGGTCACTGCCGGAGCTACTAAGCTCCGACACCTCGGAGGACTAACTATCGACGCTCTACGTGTTCATAGAGGCTATTGCCGGAGCTACCAAGCTCCAGCGATGGACAATGCCGGAGCTTCTAAGCTCCAACAACTCCAGGGGACCTTCACTATCAAAGACTTCGGACCTAAATTCTACAAGTTCGGAGCAAATTCGTCTTCAACAAAACTCAATATCCTTTTGGTACATGTTCACAATCAAATTGTGTACATCTACCAGGGGGCCAAGTGAAGATAAAGATGTTGAAGACAAAAAATGAAATTCGCAAAAATTTGGGGATTTCACTCATCTGGAGACAGGAGATTACATCTGGAGACAAGGGATTACAAAATTGAGGAAGAAGAAGAGAAAATACAAGTGAGAGCTAAAGAGATGGTCCTAGACCCTATGGAAGAACTCGGCGACCTTCTGGGCGACCTCCGACACGCTGGCTCGGGTAGCTTCGCCTTCTCCTTCAACGGGGCCTTCGAGCACCGGGTCCAGAGGAAATTGAGGGTTCCGGCTGGTGTAGCACGTCAGCACATATTCTGTGACGTTCCTCGCCAGGGATTGCCCCTCGATCTCCAGTTGGTCCGCGATGACGTCGCCCACCTTGGAGAGCTTGCTACCTGCTGCGCTCAACGCCTGCAGCGCAAGGTCCGGCTCCGGCTCCGGATCATCCGGGCGCACGGGGCTGAAACCCATCGGCGTCAGCGCATCATTGGCCTTGCCCAGGAACTCTCAAATCTGCAGGGAGTCTGCCGTCCTCAGGCTCTTCACCTCTTCCAGGGATCTCTTGGCCGCCGTCAGTTTGGAATTCTCACGGGCGAGGCGCTCAACTTCTTTGGCGTTTTGCTGAATCTTTGCAGCAACCCGCCTCTCAAGTCTTCCGAGCTCCTCCTCCCGGAGGTGGATCTTGTTCCGACGATCGACCAGGTCTTTCTCCCTAGCCTCCACCTTCTTCTCCCGGGCAACAAGGGCACACTCGTATTCGTAGAGTTCCTGCCCCCGCACCCAGGTCTTCTCCTCTTCCTCGAGGCAGTGCTATTCCAACTTCTTAGTGCGCTCCTCGAGGCCCTTGTCAGCTAGAGCTACTTTCTCGGCGAGCTCCTCTTCCCTCCTCAGGACGTCATCCCGCAGCTCCACGAGTTTCTGCTCTTCGTCCTCGAGCCGTCTCTCCCTCCCTTCAAGTGCCTCTCGGCGCTTGATGAGTGCGGTGTTGATGGCCTCAAGCTATTCGTACCGAGCATTGGCCGCGTCGTTGGCAGCCTTGGCCTGATGGTGGATCTCCCGGGATTGAGCGTCGAGGGCATGGGTCATGCTCTCCCTCTCATCCAGCAGCTTGTCCCAGTACTCCAGGCGGATCTTCTCCCGCTTGATCCACTCCTTGTCGTTCGCTAGCCTCGACTGCGCCAGCTTAGTTTCGAAGTGTAGCCAATTACGCCACTGCCTAAGGGTTTGGCGCTCCTCTTCAAGATCCTCGCTGTCGTGGAAGATGGCCAGTTGGACCTGACGTAGACTGGAGCAGGCGTTGTCGATAGACATCGACAGCGGGATGGGCTCCGGACCTGCTGGGGTCTCCTCCGCTGGTTCCAGCGGGTCTTCACATACAAAAATTGGGTCCCACTCTACGAGAGCGGAACCCTGAGCTTCCAAGGCACTAGGGCCGTCCTCCGGGATGGCCTCAGTCGCCATCGAAGAAGGCCCCGCCGCCAAGTCTTCATTCGCCCCCTCGGGCAGGGGGCCAGCGACTTCGCTTAGGCACTCCGGCTCGGCCGCAGGTACCATCGACGTCGTCGCCTTTGGAGTAGGAGCTACTACTGGCTCCGGCCGGGACACCTCTTCCGAGGGAGGCTCGAGCTCCCTCGCCTCTTCAACCGCCGGCTCTGTGACCGGCGCTCCAACAATAACCGGCTCAGCGACCGGTACTTCGGAGGTAACCGGCTCAACTGCCGGAACTACCTCGACTTCTGGCTCGCATGCCGGAGCTTCAGTCACCTTCGGCTCAATCGCCGGGGCTTCGACAAGTTCCGGCTCCGAGACTGGGACTACTACTTTCTCCGGCTCTACAGCCGGAGCTTCCATCACTGCAGCACCAGGACCCGGAGCTTCAACCTCCGAGACAAGTGCCGCTGGCGTGTCTTCACTCCCGTGGTCCGGCGCTACCACGGGAAATTCTGGGGACTAGTCGAGGTTCATGACCACGACAGCCGGCGCCGGAGCTGTCGCAGCCTCAGCCACCACCTGGGGCGGCATTGGGACAGGAGCAGAAGCTCCCACGGCCTCAGACATCGTGGCCGAGGGTGGAGCTTCACTCCCTTTCTTGGGGATGCTGCAGAGGATGGATAAAGAAAATTAACAAACAATCGCTACAATTAAAAAGTTAACCAAGGTAAAGATCAAAAATTACCTTGGAAGGCTTCCGCACCAGCTTGCGCGGAACCTTTTTCCCGGACGTTCCGGGCTGGCCATGGTCGGCGTAGGAGCTCCGGGAGGCCCCCCAGAACTTGTCGCAGCCACGGGCGTTTCCCAGGTCGAGGCTCTCCTCGATCGGGAGGAACCCCTGGACCTGGAGGCTCCCACCGCCCCAGGTGCTGGAGTCATGCACCCGGAGCTAGCACCCCAGGAGGGATCCACCACGGGGATAGACGCGCTCCGGGAGGATCCCACTGCAGGAACAGTATCGTTCCGGGAGGACCCCACTACGAGGACAGTTGCCACGGCGGCAGAAGATCTTCCCCCCTGGGGAGAAGGAACCGAGGCGGAAGTAGCGGGTCTAACGAACCTTCCGTCGGCATGTCGTAGCTTCCTCTTCCGACTCTCTGGCTCCTCCGCCAACTCCTTGCCCTTGCCGATGACCTCGACCCTCGGCTGTGGAGCAGGGACCGAGCTGTCTTCGGGCACCCCGGGGATTTCCACCCGGGTGGTTGGTCTTCTCTCGACGACACCAAGGTCGTCAAGCGCGGGCATCGTCCACCGGAGCTCCCTGCTGAACTCCACTTCCATGTTCAGGGGGAGAAAGGCCGACGGTGGAGTCAAGTCATCACTGTCGACGTCGATGCCGTGCTGGAATTTCTTGAGGTGGAACTCCAAGGTCTTCCCCACCATGTTGGACTTCAACCCGGTCTCAACCCGGTCCTCATCCATCACGCTGTTGAGGGCCCAGGCGAGCTTCTCCCTCCTATTCAGCGGCGCCCACCTGTTGGTCAGGAAGTTGCAAAACACCGCCTGGGGAGTCAATCCTCCCTCCACGCATCGGCGGATCCTGGTCAGGACAGGGTCGAAAGCTTCCGCCAGCACCGGAACTTCACTCCATATCGACGTGTCGATGCCGGGCAGACCGTCTGGCAGCTCCAACCGCTCATGCTCCTCCACCCTGACGACTATCCAATCTTTCTTCCAGTCATCCCACTCCCCGGAAGGGAACGACCGAAGGTACTTGAATGGGCACTTCTTGCGCTTCACGAAGTAGTAGAAGCCAAGGTACTCATTGCTCCGGCCGGTGGTGTGAACGGTGAAGAAGGTTCGGAAGAGCTCGACACAGGGGGGGATGCCCACCCACATCTTGCAGAAGTGGACAAAGATGGACACGAGGAGAATGGAGTGAGGGCCAAGGTGGTATAGCTGCAGACCATAGAAGTCTAGCAGCATCAAGAAGAAAGAAGAAAAAGGTGGGATCAGCCCCACCATGGCGTACGAAGAAAAGTACACCATCTCACCAGCACGCTCCTTCTCAAAGGGGAGCTCTCCGCCGGCATGGACCAATCGGTTGAAGAAGTCCGAGGACCACCCCATGAGGGCCCGGACCTTCTTCAAATCGTTGTCAGTCTTCAGGCGACTCTCACGCAGACCCAACTCCATCGCGGCACAGCTAGGCAAGAGAAGAGGAGCGAAGTACGAGTCGGGAGTTTGAGCGCAAGATCAGATGAGAGGCGTAAAGAACTCCCGACGATGCACGCTTTCCTTCTTAAGTAAGCCCTCGCAATGCTTGGATGGAAATTGCAGGGAAGTCGAAGATACTACTCAAGAATTCAACCCAGCCGATGACAAGAGGGCCCGGGACCACCCCGACGATCAAGTCGAAGCTCTTACCCAGGAGAACGGTTGTCATCACGAGGCGGGAAACCCAAAGGCGGCGGCCTGACAGGGCGCGCGGAACCGATACGGTTTTCGTATCAGGAACCGGCGACCTTCAATTGCGTGAGATCCGCACGTCAAAGATCTCATCTGCCGCCTGAGGTGCGCCACGCGGCGGGATTTAACTATAAAACCCTGCTAACGGCACCTCCGAAGACCCTTGAAGACCCAGTTCAAGAGTCGCAAGGATGGACCCACCCCCGACGGAACGACTTCACCCCAGTGACCTTCCTCGGAGGTAGGTCCAGGGGGCCACTGTCGGTACCCTAAAAACCGTACACCCCCTGAGGTTACAAAGATCTCGAGGGAAGGCCGTCTACTTGGATTGAAGACCCTCGGAGGCCCACTTGTCAGACATGACCGGACCTGCTTCTCCAACATGGTTAATCCCTAGGTCGCCACGTGTACTGCCAAACCGGAGCTACCGCCCACAAGGGGGAAGCTCCGGGCCAAGTACCGAAAAGGCACCTCCGGACTTAACCCCTGACCGAGAGAAGCTCCGGACCTGACACGTGTCAGATAGCCCCAGAGCTTCCTGCTTCCCACAGCAAGCTCCGGAGCTGCCACGTGTCCAAACGTCGGAGCTGGCAGCCTCTAACCTCCGGAAGACCTTGTAACGGCTCCAGATCTTCAAAGGAGAGCCAAGGACTTCAAGACCCGATTAAGCATCATTAATGCCATATTAATGACGCTTAAACGGACGATCTTAACACCAGTAACGGCACTGTCGGAGCCCGTTACAGAATCATTAACAGCAATTAACCGTGTATCAATACTAGTAACCGCCGGGGCCACATGTCGGGCCAGGCTAGCTTGTAACGGTCTGTCCTTGTACTATAAAAGGACAGGCCGACGATACACGAGGGACACAACGTTCACGGACATTCACAGACGTGGACAAGCGATCATACGTGACAAGCTAATACAACACCAACACACCCGTGGAGTAGGGTATTACGCTTAGGCGGCCCGAACCACGTAAATCCTTGTGTCTCCTGTGTTAAACTGCAATTCACCCTCTTGAGTCTCCGCGCGCCCACACCGAACCACAAACTCCTTCAACACTTTAGCAGTGTTAGGAGATGTGCCGACTCCAACAGTCGACAGTTACCATTAAATTTCACTTCATAAATCCTTCGAAATTGGTCAGAACATAAAAAACATATAACAATTGATATTTTTCATTTTTCTATCTTGATGAATATAATGATTTTTTCATTTATTTTTTCAATGGACATTTTTATTCATCATACCAACCTCTATGAATTTTTTCATATTTTTTTTAATTTTTTTTGAATCAATGTGTGCTCATAATTTGATGAATGCCTAATATGTATATGAGCATTTAGTTAGGATGATGGATAATTTGTATTTTGACATGTTGGAATGCTTAAAAAAAATAACAAAATTCATACATGTATAAATAATACAAATATGTTCATACAAACAAATTTCAGTGAAGGATCCTTTTTTAGGAGATACACAAATGTGAATAATATGTGAGTAGAAATTAATTTGATATTTACCAAAACATTAAAATGTCACCTATACAAGTTTTAAAATATTTGGTTCAGTTGGTAAATGTTAATTTTTGAAAATTACAGAAGAAAGAATCATCGATATTGGACTCAATTTGCAGAATCTATACATGTTTGAGTATTTATATTGGAATCTAAATAAAAAAGAAGCAAGGGAATAGGAAACTGAAGAACAGGCTCGGGCATTATCTCAGGCAGTTGGTAAGTAAACCCCGCCTGAGATAAACATATCCTCAGACGGTTATTAAGTACCAACCGTCCGAGAAGATCTTTACTTCTTCTTAATTATTATTCTTGATTAAATGTGGGGCCTATAAAAAGGCAAAATTCCACTTTCTAGTAGTATTATTGATTAGTAAAGTTTATCATTAAATTTCACTTCTTAAATCCTTCAAAATTGGTCAGAACATAAAAAACATATAACAATTGCTATTTTCATTTTTATATCTTGATGGATATAATGATTTTTTTCATTTATTTTTTCAAAGGACATTTTTATTCATCATACCAACCTCTATGAATTTTTTCAAATTTTTTTAAATTTTTTTGAATCAATGTGTGTTCATAATTTGATGAATGCCTCATATGTATATGAGCATTTAGTTAGGATGATGGATAATTTGTATTTTGACATGTTGGAATGCTTTAAACAAATTAACAAAATTCATACATCTATAAATAATACAAATATGTTCATACAAACAAATTTCAATGAATGATCCTTTTTTTTAGGAGATACACAAATGTCAATAATATGTGAGTAGAAATTAATTTGATATTTACCAAAACATTACAATGTCATCTATACAAGTTTTAAAATATTTTGTTCAGGTGGTAGATATTAATTTTTGAAAATTATGGAAGAAAGAGTCATCGAATTTGGACTGAATTTGCAGAATCTATATATGTTTGATTATTTATATTGGAATCTAAATAAAAAAGAAGCAATGGAAAAGGAAACTTAAGACAGGCTCGGGCATTATCTCAGGTGGTTGGTAAGTAAAACCCGCCTGGGGTAAATATCTTCTCAAGCGGTTATTAAGTACCAACAGCTTGAGCAGATCTTTACTTCTTCTTAATTATTATTCTTGATTAAATGTGGGGCCCATAAAAAGGCAAATTTCCACTTTCTAGTAATATTATTGATTAGTAAAGGTTACCATTAAATTTCACTTCATAAATGCTTCAAAATTGGTCAGAACATAAAAAACATATAACAATTGCTATTTTTCATTTTTCTATCTTGATGAATATAATGATTTTTTCATTTATTTTTTCAATGGACATTTTTATTCATCATACCAACCTCTATGAATTTTTTCATATCTTTTTTTAATTTTTTTGAATCAATGTGTGCTCATAATTTGATGAATGCCTCATATGTATATGAGCATTCAGTTAGGATGATGGATAATTTGTATTTTGAAATGTTGGAATGCTTAAAAAAATTAACAAAATTCATACATGTATAAATAATACAAATATGTTCATACAAACAAATTTCAGTGAAGGATCCTTTTTTAGGAGATACACAAATGTGAATAATATGTAAGTAGAAATTAATTTTATATTTACCAAAATATTAAAATGTCAGCTATTCAAGTTTTAAAATATTTGCTCAGGTGGTAGATGTTAATTTTTAAAAATTATAGAATAAAGAATCATCGATTTTGGACTCAATTTGCAGAATTTATACATGTTTGAATATTTATATTGGAATCTAAATAAAAAAGAAGCAAGGGAATAGGAAACTGAAGAACAGGCTCGGGCATTATCTCAGATAGTTGGTAAGTAAACCCCGCCTGAGATGAACATCTTCTCAGACGGTTATTAAGTACCAACCGTCCGAGAAGATCTTTACTTCGTCTTAATTATTATTCTTGATTAAATATGGGGCCCATAAAAAGTAAAAATTCCACTTTCTAGTAATATTATTGATTAGTAAAGTTTACCATTAAATTTCACTTCATAAATCCTTCAAAATTGGTCAGAACATAAAAAACATATAACAATTGCTATTTTCATTTTTATATCTAGATGAATATAATGATTTTTTTTCATTTATTTTTTCAAAGGACATTTTTATTCATCATACCAACCTCTATGAATTTTTTCAGATTTTTTTAAATTTTTTTGAATCAATGTGTGTTCATAATTTTATGAATGCCTCATATGTACATGAGCATTTAGTTAGGATTATGGATAATTTGTATTTTGCCATGTTGGAATGCTTTAAACAAATTAACAAAATTCATACATGTATAAATAATACAAATATGTTCATACAAACAAATTTCAATGAAGGATCATTTTTTTAGGAGATACACAAATGTGAATAATATGTGAGTAGAAATTAATTTGATTTACTAAAACATTACAATGTCATCTATACAAGTTTTAAAATATTTGGTTCAGGTGGTAGATGTTAATTTTTGAAAATTATAGAAGAAAGAATCATCGAATTTGGACTCAATTTGCAGAATCTATACATGTTTGAGTATTTATATTGGAATCTAAATAAAAAAGAAGCAAGGGAAAAGGAAACTGAAGAGGCTTGGGCATTATCTCAGGCGGTTGGTAAGTAAAACCCGCTTGAGATAATCATTTTCTCATGCGGATATTAAGCACCAACTGTTTGAGAAAAAGTTAAAAACCGCATGTGAAAAATCGACGCCTATATAAAGACACCTCACCACAGTCAAAACGTAACCCTGGAGAATTTATATCGACGCCGCAAGGCTGCTGAATTTTCCCTGCGCCGCGCCGCCGCCTAGCCCGTACTACCGCGCCGCCACTCCGCAGCTGCGCCGCCCAGCCCGCACTATCGCGCCGCCGCTCAGCCCCGCACCGCCACTTCTCCACCCAGCCGGCCCACCGTGCTGACGCCTCTCCACCGTGCTGACGCCTCTGTAAGGTAAATGTAGTTTCCTTACTTTTTCTTTATATATTTTCATTAGCTGATAAGATGTTAGTTTTGTGTGTTCTGGTATATGGATTCTGTCTTTTTGCATGTGTAAGGACTGTATGGATTGTGTTATGGTATATTCATGTATGGACTATATGGATTGTGTCCCTTTTGTGTGTTCTACTTGTTTGGTCTTTTAGATATTGATGTATGGACTATATTGTAATAAGCTTATTGTAGTTTGTACCTATTTTGTGACATGAATATGATGTTTAATTAACAAATGATATTGTAATATATATAAGATGCATGAAGTTTACCCGAACATGTAATTGTAGTTTTATGTGTTTTCCTTTTCATATGTTACTTGTGTGTGTACCTCCTGCTTGCATATATTTCGAAGGAGTGATTAGGGTTAGCTTTCTAGGGAGATGGTTTTATAACTCACCCATTTAGTTACCATCGTTGGATGGGATCCGACGTCAAGATATAACGGACCGGATCCCACCCACACCTAGCCCATGCTACTGGGCCTGTTTCCCCCACGACTTCAATCCTTCACCCCCGCTTGCTGCTCCCGACGCCTTCGACTCCGTCCGCCTCAAGACGTCGCCTGTCTCCTCCAGACTCCGCTCGACGCCGCCGCCTCCCGTCCTCCATGCTTTCTGCTCGTCGCTGATCTTAGAGTCTTATTTGACGTTGCCGCCGCTCTCCTACGTGCCACCTCTCTCTACAACTCTGCATCAACTTGGTAGTACCGTAAAAACCTTGAGGACAACCGGACATCGATTAGCCATCGACTAGGGTCGATTAGTCGCCCTAATGAATAGACCTACATTAGTCGCCCTAATCATACTTGTTATATCTCTGTAAATTCATTTTATAGAAGACCTTTAGGGAATACTTGTGGCCAAATTTTGTAAATTTGACAAAAATTCTATTATTGAAGCATGGACCGTCGAGAATGAATGTACAACATGCCAAGACCCGATCCTATGTACATTCATAATGTTGCAAATTTTATTGAAGCATCCAAGAGACATGCAAAGTTGCAAAAGATAGATGACATATTATGTCCATGTATCGACTGCGAAAATAAGATTGCTTGGACGGATACTATAGTAATTCAATCTCATTTGGTGAAAAGAGATTTCAAAAAAAAAACTACACAATATGGACAGAGCATGGTGAGTTAGATACACATGATGTGGATAAAGATGATGAGAGAGGTTCAGATGATGATAATGTTCATATCGATGATGGTAGTGACAATCAAGATGGTGATGATAATGATGAGTTCAATTGTGAGGAGATGTTGCGTCACATTGAACCATACGTATTGACTTCTATGGGAGCAAGCAAAGGTTTAAGTAAAATGGAGACATTGCAGAATGCGGCGACGGAGTTTTTATATGATGAATCAAACGGTTGTGATAAAGAGTTTACTACATTTCGTGCAGTCTTAGAACTACTAAAGTTGAAAGCTACGCATGGATGGCCCGATTGTAGTTTCTCTGATCTTTTGAATCTTATGGCAGAAATTCTTCCAAATCCAAATAAACTGCCCAGAAGCACTTATAAAGCGAAGAAACTTCTTTGCCCGATGGCACTAGGTGTGACAAAAAAATGCGCTTGTGTGAACCATTGTATTATGTACCGCAAAGAGCATGAGCTTACAACTAGATGCCCCATTTGTGGTGTCAGTAGATATAAGAAGGACTACAATCACCAGTATGTTACCAACATGAAAAAGTCTCAGAAGAATAAGAAGTTTATTATTGGCCCTAAAGGTGACGATGACGATACTTCTGGCGATGCAGACGGGAAGAATAAGAGAAAAATTTCTGCCTTGGTGATGTGGTACCTTCTAGTAATTGATCGCTTGAAGCATTTGTTCTCAAACCCTAGGGAGGCTGAACTTATGCGTTGGCATTCCGAGCAACGCAAGAAGAATGAAAAACATATTCGAACCCTGGTGATGCAACGCAGTGGAAAAATTTTGATATTCAGTATCCAGAATTTGCAAAGGAATTAAAAAATGTGAGGTTTTCCTTGGGTACAGGCGGAATTAATCCGTTTGGTGAAGAAAGGAGCATACACAGCACATGGCCCGTGGTCTTAATGATGTACAACCTACCGACGTGGTTGTGTCTCAAAAAGAAATATATCTTGTTATCTGTTATTGAACAAGGTTTGAAACAACCCGACATCGAAATTGATGTGTTCTTGGAACCTTTAATGGAAGATATGGTGAAATTATGGAATGAAGGGATACGTACATGGGATGGGTACAAGTGGGAGTATTTCACGCTAAGAGCAATGATATTCGTTACCGTGCATGATTATCTCGGACTGTTTACATTATCGGGACAAATGAAAGGGAAGAAAGGTTGTGTAAGGTGTGTGGATAGAACTGGATTTTTATACCTCACTTCATCCAGAAAGACAGTGTGCATGAGACACCGACGGTTCTTGACAGATACACACAAGTATAGGAAGATGAGAGAACAATTTGATAACAAAATCGAAAAAGATACTGCACCAAAACCTTACAGTGGAAAACTTGTGTTCGAAATGGTCAAGAACATTCATACTGCTTTCGGTAAGGGCAAACAATGTAAAGGAATTAAGAGAAAGAAAAGTACATCTTCAGATGATACAACTGACATGGCTTTCAAGAAACAATCAATTTTTTTCAAGTATCTTCCGTATTGGAAGGATCTGGAATTTTGCCATAGTATATATTTGATGCACGTTACAAAGAATGTATTTGGCAGCATCATTGGGACCTTGTTGGACATGCCGAGGAAAACAAAGGACGGATTAAATTCACGTATGGACCTAGTAAATCTTGATTTGAGACCAGAGCTTCATCCAGTAGAAAAGGCGAACGGGAAGCATTACCTTCCCCCAGCCCGCTACAACCTGACGCTAGAAGAGAAAAAAGCAATTTGCGAATGCTTGCATGGGATCAAAGTGCCCACGAGTTTCTCATCCAATTTCCACAAACTAGTCTCGATGAAAGACTTGTCTTTATTCAGTTATAATTATCACGACTGTCACATGATGATGACAGTTTTCCTTGCCATTGCAATAAGAGTCATCAAACCTGAGCATATAAAAGTTGTCATCACACGTTTGTGTTACTTCTTCAATGCAGTATCGCAAAAGGTGATAGCACGTGAAGATTTAGACTATCTGGAAACATACATCGTCGAGACTATGTGCAAGCTTGAGATGTGTTTCCCACCATCCTTTTTTTGATATGCAAGTACACCTAATCATACATCTTGTTGATCAGATAAGAGCATTGGGGCCACTATATTTACATCATATGTTTTCATTGGAGGGATATTTAGGAGTATTAAAAGGTTATGTGCAGAACCGTGCTCACCCAGAGGGTTCAATTATGGAAGGATACGCCACTGAAGAAGTGTTTGAGGGTTGCACTAATTACATCAAAGATGGAAAATTGATAGGTGTGCCTATACCAGTACATGATGGTAGACTACGTGGGAGAGACAAAGTGGGTAAGAAAACTTTTATCATTCAATATTACAAGAATGTATACCGTCCACATTTTGGTGTACTACAAAAGCTCGCAATAGCTGAGTCGTACATCGTGGAACACCAAATTGAGCTTCGTGATAAAAACCAATACCGCACAGAGGACTGGATCATGAAAGAGCACAGAAGATGTTTCACTGAATGGTTAATGGACAAAAATATACCATACGGAAACACTATAGAAGAGGCAACAATGAAGAAGTTAGCTTCTGGCCCATCTGCTTTGGTGACATCATGGCAAGCATATGACATCAATGGTTACACAGTTTACACTAAAGAAAAATACGGTAAGAGTGTTGCACAAAATAGTGGTGTTCGTATCGAGGCTTATGATTCACAAGGGCAAAAGACCACATACTTCAGGTTCATAGAGGAAATATGGGAACTCGATTATGGCGAAAGAATGGTAATGCCCGTATTTAAGTGCCAATGGGTCAAACACCCCGATGGTGTGAAAGTGGACAATTATGGGCTGACACTAGTAGACTTGAATAAAGTGGGTTATAAAGGTGATATGTGGGTTCTCGCCGATAGTGTTGCACAAGTTTTTTATGTTCAAGATCCAGAAACTGAGAAGATGCACATAGTTGTTTCTGGAAAGCAAAATATTGTTGGGGTTGAGAATGTGGGAGATAATGAAGAGGAATATAATCAGTATGAAAAGGTGTACCTTTTCACTAAACCAGGAAACATCAAACGCGTAGAGAGAAGCATTAAAAAGAATTTGAAACCCTATATGCGAGAAGATGTCAATGCTGGAAAAAATGTATATAGCAATGCGAGATGATATATATTGTATATATTTGATCTTCTGAAATCAACTTAGAACAATGCTCTATTTCATCTTTAGATAGCATGTTTCGAACATTATTAAATTCAGCTTCTGTTTCGAACATTATTAAATTTAGTATGTGTATATAAATGTCTTCTGGCCTATGATGATCGGGCTTGCCTTCCAACAGCTTGGTTCCAAACAACATCTAGAAGCACAACTCTTGAAGCTTTTGTCAAGCTAATCCCTTCACAGCAAGCTCTTGTAGATGCAAGTAACACCCGAGACTCATCATTTGGATTGTTAAAAGTTTCAATTGAAGTCTGACGATACTTCCCATCCATTTGAGGGCTTGTTTGGATAGGAGTGGATCCACTTCAATATAAGTGGTTTGAGGTGGATTGAGGAAAAAGTTAGTTCATTCTTCACTTCAATCCACTTCAATCCAATTAGATTGAGTACACCCAAACAAACCCTGAAAGATTTATTTCTCTTCTCTCCATTTTAAAAACTTACGAAGATGCTACTTTATCAGTTCTAATGGTTGAATATATTGACTACAAATCAGTACCATCTCTCTTAGTGCTTCACACAAGCGACGAAGCGTACAACTTCAATCACAAATCTTGTTTTTACCATTTTCATAGTAATTTGACCTTAATCTTTCAAGTATAGATTTATCAATAATTGGAGCTTCCTCATCAGACATGTTTATGGCAGTTACAAGGGAAGGGTGTGTCGAAGCTAACGAAATCTCAGTGGGACTGAAGACAAAGAGATGCTGCATATGATTGACAATGTCCAAGTTAGACAGCATGAAGCTATGATGGTAGCCTTCAACAACATGAAAAGTGATGCCAAGGTTATGGTTGCATCAATCAAGACACGTTATGAGGGTATAACACTTGTTGGGACAAGCATAACCTTGGCCCAACAAGTGTTATACCCTCACAACATGCCTTGGTTGATGCAAGCATAACCTTGACATCACTTTTCATGTTGTTGAAGGTTATCATCATAGCTTTATGCTGTTTAACCTGGACATTGCCGCTCATATGCAGGATCTCTTTATCTTCTGTTCGATTCAGATTTTGTTAGCTTCGACACATCCTTCACTTATAACTGCCATTAACATGTGTGATAAGGAAGCTTCACTTATTGGATAAATCTATGCTTAAAATATTAAGGTTAAATTCCTATGAAAGTGTAAAAACAAGATTTGTGATTCAAGTTGTTCGCTTACTCGCTTGTGTGAAGCACAAAGAAAGTAGGTACTGATTTCTAGTCAATATATCTGGGCGTTAAAACTGAGAAAGGAGCATCTTCCTAAGTTTTCAAATGGACAGGGGGGAAAGAAATTGTTCAAATGGATGGGAAAACCCTTCCAAGGATCGTCAGGCTTCAAATTGATGCTTTAAACAATCCAAATGATGAGCCACGTGTGTTACTTGCATCTACAAGAGCTTGCTGTGCAAGGATTAGCTTGACAGGAGCTTAGCAGCATCATAGGCGGTTCTTAAACAACAACTGCCCGTGGAAATCATGTATTTTCTCAGGTGTTGGTTAATTAAGAACCGCCTGTGTTGTTAGCTACATCATAGACGGTTCTTAATTAATAACCGCCTGAGAAAATACATGATTTCCACGGGCGGTTGTTTTTTAAGAACCGTCTGTGATGTTCTGTCATCATAGGCGGTTATTGTATCATTCGCCATCACAGTCGCACTTTTTTACGGACCATCTGTGTTTGAAAAATTCAGACGCCTGTGAAAATGCTTTTTGTAGTAGTGTACAACATATCTTCATATCTCGGCCAGCAGCTACAAAGGAAACAGAATATATGTAACTTGGCCCCCTAGCTCTTGGACCAAAAGTTTTTTTGTGTTATCTGTATCGGTTCCAATTATGTACGATTTGAACACTTATGTGGAAATTGTCCAAGAATAACCCACCTCGACAACATTTGAGTCATGTTTCCATCGTTCTCATCCCAATGCAGCAACTGATCAACTGATAAAAAGAATCTACCTAATATCAAAACTATTTGCAGTTATGAACTGGTTCTGATTACTACAGATTTCCATGCGGGGCTCTAGTTCTGAACAGGTACAGATGATCTGCTGCTTATCAGAATCGGTTGCTTTTATGAACTGGTTCTGAGTACTACTCCCTCCGCCCCAGACAGTCATTTTGGGCCTTCGGCTTATCCCACGATGACTGTCGTTCTCAACTAAGAGACTTTCGTTCCTTCATTGACTGCTCCCGTAAAAAGTGGATCTCAGCGTCTCCATAGCTTTTCTCCCGCAGCCAGCTGTGAAAAAGGAGGCAAATTTTGCTCCATTGGCTTTATCCACATTAAATTTTGAAAAAGTTAGCAATCACATTAAATTTGAGACCTTTTAATGAGGGCACATGCGTCATTATACATCTCTCTAAATCTGTCCTATATATCTCAAAATGACAGTCTTTTTGGGACGGAGAGAGTACTGATATTAGTGTTGGTTACTATTACGAACTGGTATATAGAAAGTCTGCCCAGTATCAAAACCGGTTGCAGTTAGCAACCTATTCTTAATATTACAGATTTCCATGCCAGCTCCGGTTACGAACTGGTACAGATAGTATACCTATTACCAAAATTGGTTGCACTTACGGACCGGTCTTGAGTACTACTTATATCAGTGTTGGTTTCTGTTACGAACAGGTACACAAAGTCTGCATACGTATCAGTACCGCATCTTGTTATGAGTCGGTTCTGATATCAACTATCGGCACCAGTTCTTCACGTATATAAAATGAACGGTGGGGCTGCTAGTAGTTGGCAAAAAAAAACGAGACCGACAGACCAATATCGAAAAAACCGAGATCGAGATCAAAAAGATCGAAGTATCGAGTATCGGGTACCTATTCGGATAGCAAATCTAAATAACTGATATATTAGTTTCAGATTCAGATATCACCCTCAGGTACTCAAAATACTCGAATAATCTAACAATAAAATCTCAAGTTAAATTATGATCTATAAACTCTAAACAATATGAATTTTGATATTTCATTTGTAAGTTATGATTTGTAAAGTCATTATATTAAACAATTTATTTATAATCCATCATCAATGAATTAATAATTTATTATCTCTCGAGATTAAATTTATGAATGACAATAAACTTATATTGGCTGTTGAGAGCATGAAATGTGAATAATGTACAAACTCGGGTATTCGTGTAAGATCGAAGACCGAATCGGAATTTAAGCACTAAAAAATTTCGGGTACCTAATATTTGTATAACATTTCGGTGTAGTGATTTTAAAAAACCAAAATTCAAAAAGATCGAAATAATTTAACTGGATTTATTAGGTAGACCGAACGCCCACCTCTAGGTGCTGTTGAGGTTTAGCACTGGTACTGATAATATTTCCGAAACGGTTCGTCTCCAACCAGTTCTGATGTGACTGTTCGGGTAGGTGTTTTTGTTGTAGTAGCTCCTCCATGCAATGCTTGAACCCGAGTGCTATCAATGATCTATCTAGTTTCGCATTCCTTGCTCGAGGGGCTTTGCACCTTGTAAAGGATTTCATGCTTGTGTGTAACACCTCATCAGTGTGCTTGGAGTTAAAGAGGTTGAGTGGTTGCTGCATGAAGACCATCTCTTAGAGCTCTCCATTGAGGAGGGCACATGTTACATCCATGTGATGCACATCACAGGAGAAATGTCCAGCGATGCAAGAAGTGGCCTGAAAGATTCTAGCCATGCTATAGGTATGAATACCTCCTTGAAGTTCATCCCCTGCTTCTCGACATATACTTTTTCCTTTACTACAATGTCTTCTTCGTTGTGCTTTAGTTTGAAAACCTATTTGAGCCTGATGGCTCGGTGTCGGCAGGGCACTTCAATTAAGCTCTAAGTCTTCTTGACATTGATTGACTCCATCTCCTCGATCATGTCTCTCCTTCAGCACTCGCTCTGCTCGGCTTTCATGAACATGCTTGGATCTTCAACATTGATGTTGTGGAGTTCCGTAATATCCATATTGTGAACTAACAATCCCAGCATGTTGCCATTGCCCACCACTCTATTGATTTGTACCTTGGCACCACATTTTCATCGGCATCAGTGATAAGTGTCTGATCTGTTGTTGGTGACGTTGCGTACTCCATGGAGTGTTGAGTTGTTGGTGTTTGTGGTGTTGTAGTAGGTGTCGAGATCTCTTTGCCGATTGGCTTAGTGGTGGCGTACTCCACCATGAACGACTCGGAGTTGTGCTCCCCCTCATTTTTTCCGTCCCAGCTCTAGTATGTATTCTTGTCAAAGATCACATTGTGTGATACATATGAAAAAGTGGTGTCAAAGCATGAATGAGAGATGGGAATCGAGGTGGTAGAAAAATTCACCTTTTCTAAATTTCTTCTTACATCATTTAAAGGATATAATTACTCATTCACCATAACATGCATGATGACGCTTGTTGACAATCATTAAATACCATTTTTGACAATCAATTTTGCTCATATATGTGATGGAGTATGCATTTCTTACACGCATTACCTTTATAGATGACATAGTTCCACATGTACTTGGAGAAATTGTGCATGCAGATGATTATATACAAAATTGAGGGGAATGCATGGCCACAGAGTGAAGAAACACATTTCTGACCAATCAAGAGTCGCCACGTGGACTCCCATGCATGAAACGGTTCACATGCAGGCAGATATGGGAGATTTTTACCGTGATTCATCTAGAAGGTCCATGAGAGGCCACATGTCATTCACCTGGAGGAAAATGAGGATGAACAAGGCCATCCCTGTTCAGTCGAATCAGAGGTTCGATCGAACTTCTTCAGTCTATTTCCCATGTGTTGCTACGTGTCACTCCCTGGTGAACCCCTGATGGCGGTAACGACTACTTGCCACTCAAGAAGTGGCGCCAAACCACCTTAGTGATGGCATAAATAGGGGGAGGCCTCACTCACTCACACACACACACACACACACACACCATTGAGCAACACTATCTTGTATACAGTCTCTCATTGAGTCCTTAATGGAATTTAGGCTTAGAAAGGAGCTTACAAAGTTTCCAAGTCAGCTAGGAAGTCTTGGTATATCTCTTGTGCTAGTCCTTCTTATGTTTACTTATACATTCATAATGGAGTTAGCCTTCTCTTGTCCATGTCTTTGGATGAAGTGTTTCTTATTTGATCGTGGATCCCATATACATGGTAGGACTCGTTGTTATTATGTTAGTATAGTAATACTCTTATTATGCTACAAGCCTATTAGCGGGAGTCACCTCGCATAACAGGTATATGCCCGTGCTCGATCTGTTGGAATACTAAACCCTAGGAATTCATCATTAGCATGGTCATATGTACACTACTAGACTATGCACATGTATATTAGAAACATAATAGGAAAAACTCCCTCTTCACCTTAACTCCCACTAGCATTAGACTATCTTATTATAGTAGGTGCTCATGTGTGTCATACTACCCCTCATTATCATTTATCTTCCTTGTTGGATGCCTACTAGAGCATTGTATACATTGTTTATAAGAGTAGTTACATTATTGCCGTGGATGTTTTACTAATGTAGCTTAGCGAGAGTCAACAAGCATTTCTAGCATCGTTGTTGGGAAGGCAAAGAAGTATAATTAACTACTCCTTATAACTAAGACTACAAATTCTAATAGCTAGTCAACAGGATAACCGTACTTTGTTTTCACATTCTTTGATGTGGAAACAGGGAACTTACGACCAGTTTTCACCTACCGACAAACTACATTTAGGATCCCATTACACTTCTAAGAAGAGTTCGAACTTGGGTCATTCCCCCTCACGTGATCCTTTTAGCAAGCCAACTAAGTATTTTCGCACCATCAAGCTTCAAGCCAATAGCTCAAAAGATTCTATGCGTGTATATGCTATAAATGTTACCATTGGGTCCACTGTCAACACGGGAGACGCGGGCCATTGGATGTGCCTTCTTATTGCTGACGGTGACAAAAGGCCAAAGAATTGATCGAGGAGATGGCGGCAAACATGGGTTGAAGCGATGAACGACTCCAATACCAACAATGGGGCATTCACACCCTGAAGGAGGTGGACTTGATCACTGCCAAGTTGGACCTCCTCATTAGGAAATTAGAAGTGCAAGCTAATGGTGAGGTATTTGGGCAACATGGATCATACAAGGAGTGATTGTCCTAAAACACACGAGAATGCCTTGTACTTGGGCAACAACAAAAACATCACCAATGGCTATCGTACAAGAGTTGAAGGGTGGAACCTACCACACCCATTCTTTCAAGGGGTCAATGGAAACTAAAACAATGGAGTCAACTTCAACCAACCCTCCTTGAAGGATCTCACCGTTGGCCAACTGTAGTTCAATGAAACAGTTTCCAAGGAACTCTCAGCCAGCAAAAAGATACTTGAAAGCATTCATGACAAGATAGAAGGATTATCCTGAGCTCTCAAGAATTAGTCGAACTTCAATAAGATGTTGGAGATACATTTATCTGAACTGGCAGCCACTGATCAACCAATGGAGACGAGGAAGATTCTAGGCCAACCCAAATGGAGACGGTGAAGATTCTAGGACTACGAGAGTGGTAAAACCACTCGTGATATGTCGTACCCTCGGCAAGGAAATAACACCGTTATAGAGGACAAGAAAGAATGTTATGGCAAGGGTGAGGAGCACAATGAGAGGACCACACTACAATTTAAAGGTACCAATTTCATATCAATTACTTCGATGCAATAAGTAGCCAATTGTGGATGAGCAATTCAACCGCTTCATTGAGGCCATCCAGTAGACGCCGATTTCATATTGTATCCTTGTTAGATGTGATGCAAGTACCCACTTATGCTTGCTGTCTCAAGGACATATTGAGCAACAAGCAGACCTGGACCACCACAGAAGTTGTCAAGTTGATAGAAGAGTGTAGTGCTAGTAAGCGCAACAAGCTTCTTAAAAAAAGAAGGACCTAGGTTGTCCCACCATATCATGCTAAGTTGGAACTCAACACTTCAACCAAACACTATATGACATTGGCGGAAGTGTGAATTGCATGCCTGAAGTAATCTTTGACAAGCTAAACTACACGGAGTTATCTTCAATACTGATGCAACTCCAACTGGATAGTTCTTTGATCCACTACCCTGCGGGAATCACCAAAGATATTTTGGTGAAAATAAGAAATTGCTTCACCTTGATGGACTTTGTGGTGCTCGATATGGATGTCGAGAAGGAAACAATGCTCATTGTTGGGTGCCCATTTCTTAGCACCATGGATCCTCACATTTAAGTGGTGGCCAGAGAAATTCGTTACCATATCAATGGAATAGGAGAAAATTGACTTTCTACCGAAAAGGGAGCAATGGTGCATGATAAAGATCATGTTCAGGTTGAATATCAAACATGTCAAGGAAGTCAAAGTGACACCCCTGAAAGTGGACAACACATCGCATTTATGAGGAACATTCTCGAAGAGGAGACGTGGTTGTTGCATCCACGTTAACAACACAAGACCACGGGGAAGCCAGGACCATCAAAAGGGCCTAAGTTCATTAGACCATCAAGAAAGGTTTGGTGGAAGAAACAAGGAAGTCATCCGAGTCTTCTTCTTCAAGTTTTGACGCCTAACCAAGCTAAAGTGTGATGGAGGAAAGACCCGCTCATCAGACTTTAAAATATTTCGTTGAAACCTCAACAATCGGTTAATTGGTAGTTATCCCATATTTGTGTTTTCCTAACCATATTTGATTTTTTCCCAATCTAGTTTGTGTTTTCATTGCATATTTGAACTTTTCCTTACATGTTCAAGAATTTTATATTTGCAACCAAAATTATTCATTAGAAATTTTGGTTTGAAAAAAAAATTGAAAAAGAATTTTTTAGCGGAATTATTGGCTTTTGCACCCAACGGCTAGAAATATAGTCGTTGGGAGGCCATATGCTGAAAGGGGGATGAGGGACCACATGACAGTGTGGTGCGGTCGTAGCCCTGGTCGCCCAATGTTGTGAAGGGGTCAAATGGTTCCTTTTTCCTCCAATGGCCACATTGTGACCGTTTATGACCGTTGAGGGTGCAAGCATATAAAATCGTGCCCAGTGGGAGGTGTTTCTTCCCACTTCAACTAATTTTACCTCTCCAACTCCTCTCACATTCTTGCTTGGAAATTTTCTTGCTCTCCATTTGAGAATTTCCCCCTAAATTCAAGCCAAAAACATTTGCTTTTGCTTGCATTTGAATGTTGCTTTCAAGCTTGACAAGGCAACTCAACAAGGTATTGTATCGATTTCACTAACGTAATCATTTTGGAGTTTGTTTTATCGCAGCCATGAAGAAAGGATTGACAAGGATGTTTGTGAAGATGAAGGGTGTTTCACCAAGCTCAAGCCATCATCAAGTGGACTCAAGCACGTACACCTCCATCAAACATACACCAAGCCCGTGATGCAGAAAAACGCAATACTACGTCCCGATGGAGGAAGACGATGCTACACCAAAGATTATTAATGATAATGACCTCGACTTGGCAAGCGACATTGAACATCAAGCCTACAAACTCATTCGAGATCATGAGTTCTCTCACATGAATGCCTTCGATCCTGAACTACTCTCAAAAATTGGTATGGACTCTAAATTCTTTACCATTTGGTATGCATTAGTATGGGATATTTTTTCTCAAACTAATGAGGACGGTTCTCACCTCCTCACTATTAAATTCATATGCTCCCTCACAAAATTAAGTGATGGCATTACTTTTCGATTTTTCCAAAATGAATACTAACTTACTTGGAAAGAATCAAGTGAGCACTTAGGTTTCCATAAGTGTGGTTTACTAGATTTAGACAATTTACATAAATTTAATAAATAAAACTTTTGCCAAGACATAACCGATGAGGTAGCTTGTAGGGCTCCTAGAAATAGTCACACCATAACCCCACACTACATTTTGTGCATAGATGGATGACTATGACTATGTTCCCTAGAGGTGATGTTAGGTATGTACGTGATGATGAAATGAGGATCGTTTTTACCATGATTAAAAAGATTAATATCTCCTGTAAAAACTATGATCTCACAATGGATAGAAAACTTTAAGACTGTAGGTCCCATAGAGTGTACATCACTAATCACTTGCAATGTTATGAGGATAGGGGCTTTAAAAAATGTGCTTATTACATAAATTCCAAACCCTTGTTCTCTAATCGTTGATGAGTATCTCTTATATGGACACACTCTCAAACATAGACCCGAGGGATCTTTATTATTTTTCTTTCCCAGTTATATAAATGAAATCCAGTTACATAATCTGGATCTTCATTTATGTAAGCGTCAGAAGCTAACCATTGTCCTTTGAGTTCAACAAGAGCCTCACAAGAGTAGTATATCTAGCAACATTATAAGTAGTTGATCGAGAAATACCAACATGGAGATGCCCATAGACAAACCCCCACCTGTAAATACAAAGGGGATTGGAACCCATCGGATGATGCACCGTGTTAGGCCCAAACCCAACATTATGAGACTGGAGGTTCGTCATGGAAAGCCAGAAGTAGTGAGCAATGGACCACTAGAGGTATACGGGATCCATATGGGTCCAACTACTAAAGTGCTCATTCAAGATCAAGCGGTCTACCTCCTTCGTTGTTAGGAACGCGCCGTTCCTTTTCAGCTAGAGGTTATTGTGACCTTAGTCAAGGAATGACAATCTCACCCAAAGAATGGGAGGCCTTGAGGTGATTAGCGGTAATGTGCTTAACACATTTTAAGACCACATCCAAGGTACTCAGGTAGCAACAAATCGATGCTCAGTCCAACAATGTCAATTTCATACTGCAGCAAGGACAAACGAACCTCTTGGCCTATTTCCGCCACCAAGGGTTCAACTCTTATCACGGACCCTATCAAGAACAAGTTTGGGGGAGGACCCTCACTTGAGGTAACTTGAATGATGCTTCCATTTTCATTCATTTGCATCTAAAAAAGGATTTATTCAATCTCTAGCTTGGGATGGATAAAATAAAATATGCACGGTAAGAATGTTCTACTTCTTCACAAGTTGAAATGATGAATAGTTGCTCTATTTTTATTCTTTCCTAGTACTCAATTTACAACTTAGTATTCTCTAAGTATTGTGTTTATTGGCTTTAAGTATCTTGCCTTGAATTTAGAAATTACGGGTAGCATGAGCATTATCAGATTCTAGGTTGATGTGAGATATCATATAGCACATAGAGCTACTAAATCTTAATCTAAGTGAAACTTAATCACTAGAAAAATTTAAAATGTTTGAAGTTCCTCATTTGATGAAAATTTCCTACCAAAGCCATATGATATTATTCCTTTGATAAACCTTATGTGTATGCTATTTTCTTTCACATTGAGCCAAGTCAAAGACCTATGTGAGAATCTTTTCATACTTTCATGATCAAGATTACACGTGCACATGCCAAACTTCTACACTAGATACTCCATATTTGCATTATCAAATAATCAATTCAAAATTCATTTGAAAATGGAGTAGAAAACATGGCTACGCGAAAAGAAAATAAGGCATGCTCTCAACAAATGAGCATGAGAAAAAAAGTTAGTCATGATTCATCCTTATATCAAAAAGAGAGTACACAAAAAAGAGTCATCTTGAAAAACAATTCACATGGTTTGGCAAATTCCACACACTTGCACATCTTGGTCCAAAATATGACTTGATTTCTCTGGAGGCTTACTCTTTTTGACTTAGCAATATATGTGTTGCAAATATTCTTACTCTTGTTCCCTACTAAACTCCACAAAAAGTCATATTTGGATGTAGGAACGAAAGGGGCATTGCCTTGGTGAGAAAATTTCATACACAAAATGAGCGGTCGAGAGACATCACTTGAAGAACTTATGCTTTATTTTGAAAATAATTTGAAAACCTCCATTATTAAAGTGTATCTTAAAAATTAGGTAATGCATGCTTTATGAGCTATTCTATCTTTCAACCACTCGAGAAAAGGAAAAGCCAAAAGGCCCATGAGGAGTAAGTTAAAGGGGAAGTACCATTCCCAATCTATTCAATGCAAGTCCGAATATTTTGTTATGCACTTGATACTTTTGAAATAGTAGGACATGGTAGCAATTCTTGATCAACATCTAAGTCATTAATCTTTCATTTGTGATGAGCAAAAGGTAAGCTTGGGGGAGTTGTTGACGGTTGTTAAATACTATTCTCGACCATCAATTTAGCTCATATATGTGAAGGAGTATACATTTCTTACACACATTACCTTTACGAATAACACAGTTCCACATGTACTTGGAGAAATTATACATGCAGGTGATTTTATACAGAATTGAGGTTAATGGATGACCACATGGTGAAGAAACACACTTCTGACCAATCAGGTGTCGCCATGTGGACTCTCATGGATCCAATGGCCAACGTGCAGGCAAGTACTAGAGATTTTACCATGATTCATCTAAAAGGTCCACGAGGAGCCACAAGTTAGTAACCTAGAGGAAACTAAGGATGGATGTGGCCATTCCCTGTTCGGCCGAGCCAGGACTTCAGACCATTTTCCATGTGCTGCTACGTGTCACTCCTTGATGAACCTCTAATGGCAGTAACGATTGCTTCCTGCGCCAGAAGTTGTGTGAAATCGTCTTAGTGTAGTTCTAAATAGGGAGGAGATGCTTCACACTCACACACACCATTGGGCAACACACTCTTATACTCTCTCTTTTGAAGTCCTTAATTGAGTTTAGGCTTAGAAAAGAGCTTACAAAGTTTCCAAGTTAGCTTGGAAGTCTTGGTATGTCTCGTGTACTAGTCCCCCTTATGTTGATTTATACATTCATAATGGAGTTAGTCTTCTCTTATCCATGTATTTGGATGAAGAATTTCTTGTTTGGTGGTGGATTCCATATACGTGGTAGGACTAGTTGTTCTTATGTTAATATATTAATAATCTTATTGTGCTATTGTCAAAGTGTGGCAACGACACTTCCCCCGGTACTACTAAAGCATAGTCCGCAGTGGTTCGTATTCGGATGAGGCGCGCATAAGATCACGAACAAGATGATGAAACAGGAGTTTTTATGTGGTTCAGGCCGACTAAGCGTAATACCCTACTCCACAGTGTGGTTGTTGATTGTATGAGTGTGTAGAGAGTGTCTGGGATTTCTTGTATGCATGTGAGATTAGATACTTTCTACCGTGCAGCGCAACCCTTTTATATGCTAAGGACTGGCCGTTACAGTGCATGCCTGGCCCGACTGGTGGCCCTGGCTATAATAATCACCCTATACATGATCTACTGGTATTATGAGTGATTAACAGTGTGATAACGTGCCTTAATGGTGGCGTTACCGGTATTGACATTCCCTTGATCGTGCATCATTAACATTGAATTAATGACGCTTTAACTAGGTCTTGTGACGATTGCTTCATAGCCTCTTGAATGTTCGCGCCGTTAGAGAACCCATAATTTTCCTGTTGCTAACATAGGTTCGGAGATTTAACACGTGGCAGCTCTGGAGCTTCCCTCTATGAGGAGGCAGGTTCAGAGCGACTTGACACGTGGCGGCACCGGAGCTTCCCTCTACTGGGGGTTAGGTCCGGGGCTACTAGAAACGTGGTGGCACTTGAGCTTCCCTGTGAAGGGACGTAGGTCCAGCCTCGCGGGACACGTGGTAGCACCAAAACTACCCAAACAAGGAAGGCGGGCCCAGTGATGCGGGATGCGTGTTGCCTTCGAAAGTCTTCAACTCAGACATAGGAACTCCTTGGTTTTGAGTGTGGTATCAGGGGGTACCCGGTACACAGGTACCGACAGTGGCCCCCGAGCCCACCTTTGGGAGAGACCCTCATAGTGAGGTTATACTACCAGAGGTGGGGCCATCTTCGATTACCATGCCGCGGCTTCAAAATATTTTTCTGAGCGGTTGAGGCGGCGACAAAGAATTATGCCACTGCCACGTGGCCCTTCTTGATATTGCGAGTGGGATCATGGCGTGCGGATCTCATGCAATTGAAGGTTGCCGGTTCCCAATATGAAATTCGTATTGGTTCCCAGCGTAATCTTTGCAGCCCTGTCAGGCTGCCGCCCTCGGGCTTCCAACTTCCCATCATGACAACGGTCTGCCTGGTGCGACTTTCTAACAAAGTGGAACTGGACCCCCTTGTCATTGACGGGGTAACTTCTCAGAATGTGATTTTGATCCCGCCGCGGTGTCCATCGAAGCGTTGCAGAGGCTTACTAAAGGGAGAAAGATTGCACGAGAAAAGAAATCTTTACGCTTTTGTTTGATCTTGCGCTTAGAGCTCTCCGCCTTTGCATTGCTTCTTCCACTTTTGCTCCACTTTGCCACGATGGAGTTGGGTCTTCCATGCAGCCGGATCTAGAATGATGAAGATTTGTCGAAGGTCCGCACCTACATGGGGTGCTCGAGTGACTCCTTCAACAACTCCATCTGTGTCAGCAAGCTTCCCTTCAAGAAGGAACACACCAGCGAGATCGTTTACTTCACGGCATTTGCCATGGTGGGGCTTATCCCACTCTTCTCCAGCTTCTTGCTGTTGCTGCTGGACTTCTACAGTTTGCAGCTTCATCACCTCGGCCCCCACTCCTTCCTGCTAGTGGCAACTTTTGTCCACTTTTGTGAGATGTGGGTTGGTGTGCTGCCATGCATCGAGCTCTTCTGGACCTTCTTCACAGTCCACTCCATCAGGAAGTCAAATGAGTTACTTGGCTTCTACTACTTTGTGAAGCGCAAGAATTCTCCCTTGGAGTATATGAAGGTGTTCCCCTCGGGGAAGTGGGACGGCTGGAAGAAGGATTGGGTGATTGTCAGCGTGGATCACCATGACATGCTGGAGCTGCCCGAAAGTCTCCCCAACATCGACACCGACGCCTGGGAAGTAGTCCCGGAGCTATCTGAGGCATAAAACCCCATTTTTACAAGAATCCGGCAATGCGTGGAGGGAGGAGTGACTCCACAAATGGTGATCGCCAACTTCGTGACAAATCGGTGGGCTCTGCTGAAGAATAGAGATTGGCTCGCATGGGCTTTCTGTGCAGTGATGGACACCAACCAGATTGAAACTGGTCTCTGGTCTACTTTGGATGAAAAGGTTTTGAAGCTTCATCATCAAAAGCTGCATCACAGAGCCATCCATCCAGATGACCTGACCCCCCCCCCCCCCCCCCGACAGAATTCCTCCCTCTGAACATGGTTCCGGGTTCAAGAGGGAATTGCGGAGGGGGCTACCGGAACTTGATGTCCTGGGCTTGGTGGAGAGGCGAGGAAATGCAGAGCTCTCCATTCCGAGAGCTTTAGAGAGAAGAGTCCCTGCTGCTCTGAGCCAGAAGGACGCTGATATCGGCAAGGGCAGGGGCATGGAGCCTGCCAAACCTTCCAGCTGGAAGACGAAGCTGAGGCTTGCTGATGGGAGCTCCATCAGATCCACTCCAGCTCCAGTAGTGCCCCTACCTCGGCCAAGTCCAGCATCGGTGGCAAAATCATCTTTAGACCCGACATCCGCAAAGGGTGTGGGCTCCAGCGAGTCACCCCGGCCCCAGTGCCAGCTGCAGGCTCTAGGTCCGGGGGTCCTTCCCAGCCAAGGGAGGTCCTAGCTGAGGCGACGCCGACGGCGACGAAGAGCATCGGGCCAAAATTCGGAGCCTTCGCCACACCAACTATGGTGGGCTCTTGCTCCGGTCGCCAAAAGAAAAAGTTTCGTGCCGATTGGAGCGGCAACGTCCCAAGGTAAGGGACGTCGGCTTAACTTGAGTTGTAGTATATAATCTTTGTTTTCTTGAGTTTTGTTTACTCTGCTTCCAGAGTGTAGAAAAAAGAGTTTGCAGCTACAGCGCCCACTACAGCGACAGAGACTGTCCAAGCTGAAGATCCCGCCTCAGCTCCTGCCTCACCCCCAATGGTGGTAGCGGACGACACGACAGCTCCAGCGCCGACTGTCGTGGAGACAAGTCCAGTGCTGGCAATCAAAGTTCTCGTGGTAGCGCCGGACCATGTGGAAGAAGTGCTTGAAGGAGCTCTGACGATTTTGGAGTCTGCTGAGGAAGCTCAGGCATCAGTGTCGGAAGTGGCCGAACCTCCAGCTAAAGCTTCTGTGCCAGCCCCGGAAGTGATAGCTCACGAGGTGACTATGTCTGAGCCAGCGCAACCAGAGGATCTGGCCACAGGTCCTCCACCTTCTTGGCCGACATTCGAAGATCCAGCTGAGGTACCCTCCTCATCAACTCTGGAGTTAGAAGTTCCCGATGCAGGACCTTCCTCAGTTGTGATGGATATTGATGAGCTCCCAGAGATCGACCCTGATGATTTGGAGCTGTTGGAGAACACGCTCGCGCCGTGGGATCCGATAATGATCGTAGAAGACCCCTTGGAGCCTGCAGATGCTCCTCAAGCAGGCCCAGAGTCGATCCCCTTGGCGTTGTCTATAGACAATGCCTGCTCAAGTCTTCGCCAAATCCAGCTTGCCTTCGACTACGAATGCAAGACTCTCGAAGAAGATCGCGACACCGTGAGGCGCTTGCGCAACAGGCCATTCTTCGAGACCAAGCTAACACAATCTCGGTTGGCTGACCAGAAGGAATGGGGGGCCAATGAAAAAGCCCAGCTGGTGTGGCTAGACCGCGCGCTCAATGAGATAGAGGCCATCATCAAGACCCTCGATGAGAGGACCCGAGATGTCTACGAGCATGCTCAGAAAGCCAGAGAATGGGCTGACAGCCGCTTAGAGACCCTTGATGAATTGAGGGAACAACTTCTCAAGCGACGGGAAGCTCTTGATTAAAAGGAGTATAAGATCCTAGAGAAAGAGGAAGACCTCATGAAGAGGGAGGAGGAGCTTGCCCAGAAACTGTCCCTGGGGGAGCAAAGCTTGGTTGATCGCATGGAACAGTTCAATCTGTTGTGCAAACAAGAGAAGGATCGGATATGGCAGGTGGGGGTAAACGTCTCCAAAAGAGAGACTGAAATCTCCACCAGGGAGGAGAAGGTGAAGGCCAAGAAGAAGGACTTGGCAGATCGGCGGAACCGCATTCACCTTCGAGAGAGGGAGCTTAGCGACCAAGAGAAGGAGGTGGCTAAAATGAAACAGTAGCATGCTAAGGAAGTTGAGCGCCCCTCCAAGGATGGTTCTGCAGAACTCTCGACTGCTAGGAGATCACTGGAGGAGCATAAGAGCTTTAGAGCAACTGAGTCTCAGCAAGTCTGAGATTTGTTGGGGCAAGACAATGAAGCTCTGGTCCTATTTGGTTTCAGCCCCGTACGTCTGATTGACCTGAAGCTGGAGATGGACAAGGCCGGGTGGCATTGAACTCCGTCAGCAAGAAGTTGGAAGCTATGGGAGACGTGGTCATCGACGAACTGGAGACGGAAGGAAGGTCTCTGGCCAAGAACGTCAAGAACGTTGCCGAGTATGTGCTGACGTGTTTCAAGAGCTGGGACCCCCAGATGTCTTTAACTCCAGTTTTCGAAGGACCCATTGCCGAGGAGGAAGAAGCCGCCAGGACCAGTGTTCAATAAGCTGCCCAAATAGTTGCCTCATTTTTCAATAGGAACTCCAGTAGTTAGGACCTTTCCTTTTTTGCCTTCATCTTGTAATCCTCTTATTTTGAATGAATGAAATCCTTTTGAATTCTATTTTTTGTGTGTCTTCAATGCATTGTCCTTTGTCTTATTGGCCCCCTGGTAGATGTGCACAATTTGATTGTGAACATGTACCAAAAGGATTTGACAATGCTTTGAAGACTTGACTTTGAACTCGTAGCTAAAATGATAGCTCCAATGTATGAAATTTACTTCCGACATCTCCAAGGACCCTTTCTTACATCGACGGAGGGCCCCCTGAGAGTTGTCAGAGCTTGGTAGCTTCGACGGCGCCAAATATCAATGCATAGAACGTCAACGGCGGGCGCCCTGGGAGTTGTCGGAGCTTGGTAGCTTCGACGGCACCCACTATCAACACATAGATCGTTGACGGCGAGCCCCCTAGGAGTTGAAGGAGCTTGGTAACTTCGACGGTGCCCACTATCAACGCATAGAACGTCAACGGCGGGCCCCCTGGGAGTTGTCGGAGCTTGGTAGCTTCGACAGTGCCCACTGTCAACGCATAAAACGTCGACGGCGGGCCCCCTGGGAGTTGTCGAAGCTTGGTAGCTTCGATGGCGCCCACTGTCAACGCATAAAACTTCGACGGCGGGCCCCCTAGGGGTTATCGGAGCTTGGTAGCTTCGACGACACCCACTGTCAACGCATAAAACATTGACGACGGGCCCCCTGGGGGTTGTCGGAGCTAGTGCTCCGGCAGCATCCACCATCACCGAGCAAATTGCCATCGAATATTCATTTTTCCTGCGCATAAGAAACAAGAAAAGTAGTAAAATTCATCCTCTTGTCTATAACTTATTTGCGGCTTATTATCCTTGTTTGAATTTTAGATCTTAAGGAATTTAACATGACAACGTAAGTGTATTGATGAATTCATTTTAGGTCTGAATGCCTTCTGGACTCGCCCCACTGGGACCTGCCAGGATATAGGTAGAGTGGCGTACTTAGGGTGCCTGACCAATCTAAGTCAATAGCAGACTCCACACCTGTCATTGGCTTTGGTTTTCAGGCGAGTAGACTATGCAGCGATCCTATGACCCAAAAGAAGATTAACAATACAACTTATATATCACATGAATACCCTAGACTAAATGTATAAGGGATTGCACAACATTGTTACAGACAAAAAGGTAAAAAAGTTATGAGCTTGTACAAATGAAATGCACGTAGAGTCTGTCCGTATAAAATGTTTCTCATTAAGGTCCGAATTAAAGGGGAAGACAAGGGCACATTTAAAGTAGAATGACCAAGTTAAGCGTGCTATTCATCTTGATCTAACCCAGGGAGGGTAAAGACGCACCTGAAGTACAGGACAAAGTTAAGTGCGCTAGGACCCTTCCCGACTCCGTCTGTAGACTATAAGAGATACAATTTATACAAACAGTCTCACTTCCGGTAGCTAAGCATAAAACATACGAAGGTGATCGATGTTCCATGGATTGGGAAGCGGAGTCCAATCCTCTGTCACCAAGCGAACGCATCTGGGGCCAGAAACTTTGATAACCCGGAAGGGTCCTTCTCAGCCTGAGGAGAGTTTGGTCATCCCTTCTCGAGTCAGTTTTCTCTGTGGCACCAAATCACTTTCTTCTAGTTGTCGGTTGTGCATGAACCTTTGATGATAGCGCCAGAGCGTCTGGCGGTATTGTGCATTCTGAACAGCTGTTTGGCACCTTGCCTCGTCGACTAGGTCTAGGTCTTCACGCCGGAGCTTGTCCTGCGTGGCTTCGTTGAAGGTCCGGACTTAGAGGGATCCCATGGTGATCTCCGGAGGAAGGACTGCTTCAGATCCGTACACCACAAAGAAAGGTGTCTCGTATGTGCGTGTCTTGAGTCCCTTGATTATCTATGCATTTGCTCTCTCAGTTTGGCCATTGCTTGTCGGGTGAGCTACTGATGCATAGATAACTTGTATGCCGAGATCTTTGCAGTACTCTTGGAATGCTACACTTGTGAATTGGATTCCGTTGTCGGTAATGACTCAATTCAAAACTCCAAATTTGCAGACTATGGACTTTCAAGAACTTGATAGCTGATTGCTTGTTGATTGTCACAACTGGAGTAGCTTGCGGCCATTTTGTGAACTTATCGATGGCAACGTACAGGAACCTATAACCTCCGAGGGCTTTTGGGAAAGGTCCCAAAATGTCCACCCCCCCACACAACGAATGGCCACGTGGGAGGTATCATTTGCGGTGATTGAGCCGGTATGTGAATCTGCTTTGCGTGGAACTGGCAAACTTTGCACTTATTTACCAGTTCGACTGCATGTTGGAGTGTTGTAGGCCAGTAAAAACCATGACGAAAAGCTTTACGGACCAACATGCGAGAATACACGTGGTTCCCACACTCGCCTCCATGGATCCCCACGAGAATCTCGCAACCTTCTTCCTGGGAAATGCAGCGCATAAGGACGCCGTTGGCACCACGTCAGTAGAGATCCCCTTCTTCCAACGTGTATCTTTTAGCCAATCTGACAATATAATCAGCAGAAGCACCGTCTTTAGGAAGGATATTGTCCTTCAAGTAGCTCTGGATCTCCGATATCCATGCATCAAAGCTAACTTGAGCTTCTGGATCTTGCGCACTAAGTTGCTCAGAGCTTCCTACAATGCCTACGATCCTTGGTGGGTGCCATGGTAACAGGGCCATCGGGACCGCCAGCTTTGAGGTGCTGGTCTTGCCCCCATCACTCAGTTCGGCGGGCTTCGCAGCAGGTCCTGACCATCATCTGACAAAAACTCTGTCTGGAGCTTGAGCTCCAGTTGAAGCCTTCGTCGAGAGGTCATCAGCTTCAGCGTTGTTGAGACGCTGGACATGACAGAGATCCAGGACGTGGAAGTTTTTCTGCAGCTTTTGGCCTTCAAATAAATAAGTAGCGAGTTGGGGATTTTTGCAACTGCATTCACCTTTGACTTGCTTGATGATGAGTTGCGAGTCACCCTTCACCAGTAGCTGCCTGACGCCATATGATAGCACCACCTTGAGTCCATAGATGAGAGCTTCGTACTTTGCAATGTTGTTGGTGGCCTTGAAGTCAAGGTGTACCATGTACTTGACCTTCTCCCCGGTTGGAGCGAGGAGAAGTATTCCAGCTCCGGCCCCCTGCTTTTGCATGGAGCTATCGAAGTAGAGTGTCCAGTCAGGCTCAGGGAAGATCGGGACCTTAGGTTCTAGCTTATGCTCACTGAGGCCCCCTGGAGCTGATGAAGAAGGAGTCTGTTCCGCCATGAAGTCTACCAGTGCTTGACTCTTGATTGCATGTCGCGGTAGGAATTCGAGATCGAATTCTACCAACTCCGCAGCCCACTTGGAGATATTTCCAATAGAATTTGGATTATGAAATATAGCACACAGTGGATAGGAGGTTACCACTAATATCTTGTGGGCCTGGAAGTAGTGGCGTAGCTTTCTTGAGACAACAAGGACTGCATATAGCAGCTTGCACTTCAATGTATTGAGTCTTGGCGTCGTGGAGCACTTCATTGATGAAGTACAGTGGCCACTGGATAGTCTGGACCCTCCCAGAGGGGCCCGGAGCTTCGTCTCCATCAACCGAACCCTCTTGAAGGGGTCTGGACCTTCATCTGGTTCAGTAGAAACTCCCTCGGTTCAGAGAGGTTGATCCACATGCATCTTCCCTTTAGGATCCGTGCTTGGGGGATGGCACCCAGACTCGCCTTCAGGTAGCTCCAGACCCTCTCGAAGGGGTCTAGGCTCCTGAGCTGAAGATGGCTCAGGTCTCTCCGCGATTAGGACCAAGCTGACAACCTCCATGGCTATCGAAATGTAAAGCAGAAGAGGCTCACCAGGCTCCGAAGCTACCAAAACTGGTAGTGTGGTGAGGAGTTGCTTGAGCTCTTAGAACGCCTTCTCTGTTTTTTCAGACCAATGAAATGGCCCAGACTTCCTCAATAGCTTGAAGAAGGGAAGTTACCGCTCAGATAGTCTTGAAATGAACCGGCTGAGCGCAGCTAGACACCTAGTTAGCTTCTAGACGTCCTTGACGCGGGCTGGGGCCACATCTCCTCAATGGCCTTAACCTTCACCAGATTTGCCTGGATTCCTCGGTGAGTCACCATGAAACCAAGAAGCTTCCCGTAGCAAACCTCAAAGACACACTTGTCCGAGTTGAGTTTCGTACGCATCAAGTGCAACTTGTCGAAGACGCCTTGCAGATTATCAAGGAGTGATTCATTGTTCTTCACCTTGACGACGATGTCATCGACGTAGACCTCCACCAAGTCCCTGATGAGCTCTCCAAACATTGTGTGCATGGCTCGCACAAAAGTTGAAGTAGCATTTTTGATACCGAAAAGAGTAACAGTACAACCCATCTACTGTAATGAAGGCACTATGCTCTTCATCTTCCCTAGACATTTGAATCTGATGATATCCAGAATAGGCATCTAGGAAACATAGTAACTCACACCCGGAGGTAGAATCCACTATCTGATCTATTCTAGGAAGTGGAAATGGGTCTTTTGGGCATGCCTTATTCAAGGTGGTGTAGTTGATGCACATCTAAAGCTTCCCGTCGGCCTTTGGTACAATAACTGGTTTGCCAGCCACCGAGGATGGTGAACCTCCCGGATGAAACTAGCATCGAGCAGCTTCTCAATTTCTTGTCTGATAAAGTTCTGCCGCTCGACAGATTCCTTCTAGGGCTTTTGATGTACTGGTCGTGCATCGGGGTATATCTTCAGGATGTGCTCGATCACCTCCCTAGGGATCCCAGGCATCTATGACGGTTGCCATGCAAACACGTTTACATTCACCCGAAGGAAAGTGGCGAGTGCGAGTTCCTATTTGTCGTCCAGACCTCCCGATATATGAGTGGTCTGGGCAACATCGGAACCAACTTGAACGACTTTTACGGGGATGTCGGTGTCGCCGCTTGGTTGCACACGAGGTGCAGAGGTCGAGCCACGCTGACGTGAGCTTGAAGGTAGTTGCGTTGGTCGCTCCTTGCCAGATTCTTCTTCTTACGCCGTTGCGAGCGCGTGAAGTTCTTCCAGCACAGTGACTCCATTAGTGTGATCCCCACAAATCTGAAGGACTTCTGAAGGAGTCAACATCTTCTACACCAGATAGCTGTAATGGGCTACATCAATGAACCTATACAGGGTTGGCCTGCCTGGGATGGCATTAAAGGGAAGGTTGATGTGTGCCACATCAAACACCAGCTTCTCGGACCTATAGTTGTCCCAAGTTCCAAAGATCGTCAGGAGTGTAACTGATCTGAGAGGAGTGATGGCTCCCGGACCTACTCTGGAGAAAGGACGTGAGGGCCTATGGTCCGATAGGCTCAGCTGGGGCTTCACAAAAGCTACGTAGCTGAGGAGGTTGAGCGCCTGTTGATGGCTGTTATATACCAATTTCATCTGTCAATTTAACTCAATTATGTGAAGGATTTGTCATTTCTTGCACACATCACCTTTCTACCAAACCCAATTCCACTTGGACTTGGAGAAATATGTGTATGCAACATTTTATGCAGGAAATGAGGAAATGTAGAGGGACCAATCCTATAAAATATCATCCTAGCCAATCAAGCGACGACATGTGGCATCCCATGGATCAATTGGCCCACAAACAGAAGTATCCGAGGAGATCCTATATTGTATCACCCAGATACATCAAGGGGGCCCACCTGGCAGCCACCTGGAGGAAGGACTCCACGTTTGGAGTGCTGACCAGGTCGGCCAAACCAGGCGTTCGGCCGACCTCTTCCGGGCGCCAAACGCGGTCAAACGACGCGTGTTGGCTCCTCCTGGCTTGAAGGAGTCAATGGTGACTGATTCGCGCGCTTTTGGTGGCGGGAACCAACCTCAACACTAGTATAAATAGGACCCCCTACCCCTCACTTCAACACACACCACTTGAGCTTCATCTCTATTGTATACACTATCATCCATAGTCTTAGAGGAGTTAGGTTGCTGTGACACCCGGTTCCAAATATGAACCAAGCGTAACGCATATGTGTGCCCAGGAAGTTCATCACACATATACGGTTGCATCACAAACAATATATAGAATTTAACCACGTCTTAACTAATAAATAAGTACTTTATTACAATAATCCAATAGTTCACGAATGATAAACCTCTAAATAATTGCAGCGGAAAATAAACTAAACAGCACGACTCCAATCCACAGGCAATTGACGGTGGTACGCAACCTAGTACTCCTCGTGATCCTCAGGGTACTCCCAATTGTCTCCAGTAGCTGTTTGGGGGGATTGCAAGGGTGAGTACATGTCGTACTCAGCAAGTGTGGAAAGTATGACATGTGGCTTATTCAAATGACGAATGTAATAATGGCTAAGTGCTGAAAAGTACAGTAAAACATTTGAAAAGCATTATACTATGTCTATGTGAAACAATCCCATCATAACCATCATATTAACAAAATATAAACCATATCCAATTATTGCCAACATCATCATTATCCATGTCCAATTACCATAACTCAAATTCATATCCATGACCATAATCCATAAACCATAACCATTACCAACCCATAACCATAAACCAACCATACCCATTACCAGACCATAACCATCCCAAATCCCAATTCCAACTCTAATCATGTAGGTCATCCAAGCGCTCATAACCGGGAGCACGGCTATCATGATAGTTTTTAACACTATGCAGAGGTCGTACCACTTTACCCACATGTTTGTGATTTCATCACCTTTCGATGACTAAGAAACCTCCATTATGCCATCTCATACTTCCGTAGGTGTGTGGCCAAGAGATCACAAAATAGCCTTTCAAAAGGGACTACTAGTATGTACGGGCCTACTAAGGTTTCACCAGCAGGCTTGAATCTCCATTCTCCCACCCACGAGCCCCCTCGTGTGCCATGCGGATCCCAGGGCAGTCCTCCTCGACTCCCATTCCCCGCGCCATCCAATGGTCCATACAGTACTAGCAGCGCTCCTAATTATTCATCTACGCCGCACCCATACTTGGCCTTGTGGTGGCACTGTTGACCTGGCATATTCTCGCATGAACCGGTCCTTAGATCTAAAGCAAGCAAACCACCATAACAACCAACCCATCCACAAAACCATGCTTGCTTAGATCACCCATCATATTGACCAGTTCACATTAACCAGAATATCATTGACGCATAATTAAGTGTGTAGTGTTGTTTGCCATCCCAATTAATTAAGCGAAGCAAAAAGGTAAAAACCCTTCCCGACTCTCTACCATAAATTCCAGGTGACAAGGGTGGTCAAACAAAACTAGTAAACTTCCTACCATAGGATTCCCATCAATTTGACACAGGCATGCAAGTTTGCAAACAAAATATTTAATTTAAAACAGGATCAATATGCTTTAAGGACACTTGCCTTGCTCCGGCGGATGGGGTTGCTCAAGCGCTTCAAAGTCTTGATTTTGGAAATCCTCGTATGCGGCCTCTTGAGCACGTTCCTCTACGCGTGATCATACATACAAGAAAACATATACAATCAACATAATGTACACACATTAATCAACATGCGATGATATGCATGCATGCAAATATCAATTATTAATTTACTACGGTTGTTTATTAATTAGATGCAACTAGTTCATACGTGTTCATATGAGTTTACGGGGGTTTTAGGGTGGATTAATGCTGCTGAAAATAAAATTATGGTGCAACTAAAATCAATTTACGCCTATTAGATTCAATATGATCGCTAAAATTCGCATCGGGAACATGTCCTACCGTAGATCTGACGGCTTGACGCTCGCGGAACAAATGCGACGCGTAGACGAAGTGGATGGCGCAGCAGTCCTTCGGCGGCACGACGACGGCGGCGCGATGTCGGCGACGATCTCCGGTGAACGGTGGCGCCCTCCTCTTTTTCTTCCTCTTCTTCCCCTTCTTTTTCTCTTTTTTTCTTCCCTGGGCGCAGCTCTCTGGACTCCCTTTTTTTTCTGTACCGGCGGCTAGGGTCTTTTCCCTGGGCGATTCTAGCGGCTGGGATCGTGAGCCTTAGGTCCCTTTTTATAGGGGCTGCGGAACAGGCGATCGGGAGGAAGTCGGGGCGGAACGGGACTCGGGGGCGGGAAAGTCGGACGCGGGGCGGGATTTTCGGCGGGGTCGGGAGCGAATGGGAAAATCGGAACCGCGTCGGGGGGGGGGGGGGGGGGGGGGAGTCGGGGCGGGACGCGAGGCACGGGAGGGGTCCAGAGGGGCCGACGCGTACGGCGGCCGGGAGCGGGGTCGCGGCCTTGGCGCGGGCGGGGCTGGGGCGAGGCCGCTCGGTCGGCTGGGCCGCTTGGCCTGGCCGCCGGGTTGGCCTTTTTCTTTTTTTTTTCTTTTCTTTTTTTTACTTCCCTTTTCTTTTATTATATAATTTATTATATATATATATATATTTTATATATATTATTATTTATATTATATATATATTATCTATTATTAATTATTATAATATATATTATTAATATTAATATTTTTTTATTTTTTTATATATATTGTTATATATATTATTTATATATATATATATATTTATATATATTTTTATTATTATTTTTATACTTATTCCTTATTACTAGTTTTAGGCTATTTTTATTTCTTTTTCTTCTTTTGCTACACATATTTGTATATGTATATTTTATGTCTTATTATTTTTCCTTCATTCTACTAATGTTTAATACATGATCATGTATTCAATGCATGATGCGAAAATTTAGGGTGTTACAAACCTACCCCCCTTAAAGTGAATCTCGCCCTCGAGATTCGATGGCGTGGAGAAAAGGTGAGGGAATTCTGCCTTCAAGTCTTCTTCACGTTCCCATGTAGCTTCGACTTCCGTATGGTGTTTCCATTGCACTTTGCACCAACGAATCCTCTTATTTCTCGTGACCCTTTCCTTCATGTCCAAAATCTTGATAGGTTGCTCGACATAGGACAAATCCTCTTGAAGTTCTAACTCATCCATCGGCACTTGTTCTTCCGGCACCCTGAGACACTTCTTGAGTTGAGAGATGCGAAATACGTCGTGTACATCGGAGAGATACGTCGGTAGCTCAAGTCGGTAAGCTACCTCTCCTCGCTTGTCCAGAATCTTGAATGGTCCGATGTAACGTGGTGCCAGTTTTCCTTTGACGTTAAACTGTCGCTGACCTCTGATAGGTGACACTTTGAGGTATACAAAATCTCCAACTTCAAAAGTCAAACTCCTTCGCCTATTATCAGCATAACCTTTCTGTCGAGACTGGGCAGCCTTTAAGTTTTCCTGTATTATTTGGACTTGCCTTTCAGCTTCTTGTAACACGTCGGGACCAAACACTTGATTCTCTCCAGTTTCATTCCAAAACAAGGGAGTCCTACACTTCCTTCCGTACAATGCTTCGTAGGGTGACATTTTCAAACTTGCTTGGTAACTATTGTTGTACGAGAATTCAGCGTACGGCAAACTTTTATCCCAACTTTTCCCATGCTTTAAAGCGCAAGCTCTTAACATGTCTTCCAAAATTTGGTTGGTCCTCTCGGTTTGTCCATCTGTTTGAGGGTGATACGCCGAACTGAAGTTCAACCTTGTTCCCATTGCTTCATGCAATTTCTGCCAAAATCTAGAGGTAAACTGAGAACCTCTATCCGAGACTATCTTCTTCGGTACTCCGTGTCGGCACACAATATGCTCCATATACAATTATGCTAGCTTTGCGGTGGTATATGTGGTCTTGACAGGGATGAAATGAGCTGATTTTGTCAATCGATCCACAATAACCCATATTGAATCATAGCCAGACTGAGTTCGCGGAAATCCAACTATAAAGTCCATACCAATCTCTTCCCACTTCCACTCCGGGACCTTTAATGGTTGTAACAATCCGGCTGGCCTTTGATGTTTAGCTTTCACTCGTCGGCACACATCACAAAGTGCAACATATTCGGCTATGTCCTTTTTCATGCTAGCCCACCAATAGCATGTCTTTAAGTCCTTGTACATCTTCGTACAGCCAGTATGAATTGAGTAAGGCAAGTCATGTGCCTCCTTCAATATGGTTTCTCGAATATGCCTGACATTAGGTACCACAATCCTCTTTCCAAGCCATAAGGTACCCTGTTCGTCCTCATCAAATCTGAATTCTTTCCCTTCTTGGGTCCTTTCCTTGATTTCCTGTATTTCCTTGTCCTTTGTCTGTCCTTCCCGTATTTCCTGCTCTAATGTTGGGTTGACTTCCATCGTTCCCATCTCATTTATGAATCCAAGGTTCAACCGTTCAAACTCCTTACATAACTCGGACGGCAGTTCTTGAACTGTGAGTTGATGACTTACTCCTTTTCAGCTCAAGGCATCGGCCACTACGTTGGCCTTCCCTGGGTGATAGTTGATTCCCACGTCATAATCCTTGATGAGCTCCAACCATCGGCGTTGCCTCAGATTCAGATCCGTTTGCGTAAATATGTACTTGAGACTCTTGTGATCCGTATAAATCTCACATCGGTGACCAAAAACATAGTGTCTCCATATCTTTAAGGCGTGTACCACGGCTGCGAGTTCAAGGTCGTGCGTAGGATAATTCAACTCATGTTTCTTTAGTTGCCTCGATGCATAACTACCACTTGGCCTTCTTGCATGAGCACACATCCTAATCCTTGTCTTGATGCATCACAATATATATCAAAACTCTTGCTCACGTCCGGTAATACTAACACCGGGGCGGTTGTCAACCTTTTCTTTAACTCCTCAAAGCTATCCTGACAAGCTTGAGTCCATCGGAATGCCTTCCCTTTCATGAGTAATTCGGTCATAGGCTTGGCTATCTTGGAAAAATCCTTTATGAATCGGCGGTAATATCCAGCCATTCCAAGGAAACTCCGAATTTCCTTGACATTCTGTGGCGGTTCCCACTTAAGCACATCTCTCACTTTCCCTGGGTCAACTGATACTCCTCCTCCGGAAATAATATGGCCTAAGAAAGAAACTTCCCGTAACCAAAATTGACATTTACTGAACTTGGCATACAATTGATGCTCCCTCAATTTCTGCAGCGTAAGCCTCAAGTGTTCCTCATGTTCCTTCTCATCCTTCGAGTAGATCATAATATCATCGATGAACACTACAACGAACTTATCCAGATATTCCATGAAGACCTTATTCATGAGATACATAAAGTACGCAGGCGCGTTCGTCAATCCAAATGACATGACGGTGTACTCATAAGATACATATCGTGTCCGAAATGCTGTCTTGGGTATATCCGATGGTCTAATCTTCATTTGGAAGTATCCTGACCGCAAGTCGATCTTGGAGAAGATACAGGCACCCTTCATTTGGTCAAACAAATCCTCTATACGGGGCAGTGAGTACTTGTTCTTAATTGTCAATTCGTTGAGAGACCTATAGTCCACACACATCCTCTGGGTTCCATCCTTCTTATCTACGAAGAGCACTGGGGCTCCCCACGGGGATGAGCTGGGGCGTATAAAACCCTTCTCTAGCTGCTCTTGAATTTGCTTCTTGAGCTCTGCTAATTCCTTAAGAGGCATCCTATACAGCCTCTTAGCTATAGGTGCAGTTCCGGGTATCAACTCAATGGCGAATTCTATGTCACGATCAGGTGGCATACCTGGCAACTCATCTGGAAACACATCCGGGTACTCGCAAATGATCGGAATGCTTTCCAATGTCACTTCTTCCACGTGATTCAGCATCGCTTTCCCTCTTGCAGGTTGGGCTGCCTCAACTTCGATGCGTGTACCATGTTCACTTGTCAACTGCACAATCCTTTCGGCACATTGAATGACTCCATTATACTTGCTCAACCAGTCCATTCCAAGTATTATGTCTATTCCTTGGGAGTCCAAGACTATGAGGTTTGCGAGAAAGTCTAACCCCCTTATTTTAATGCTTACTTTCGGACATACTATATTTGTCCTCATCTCTCCGCCAGGAGAACTTACTAGCATAGTTTGCTTCATATGAGATGTAGGCAAATTGTACTTGGCAACATACTTTGACGAGATGAATGAATGAGATGCTCCCGAATCAAATAAAACAGTCGCGGGGTTGGAGTTGGCGAGAAACATACCAATCACGACGTCATCAGCTTGCTGGGCTTCCTCAGTAGAGACATGATTCACATTGCCACGAGCAAAATTCTGCTGTCCACGGTTGCCTTGTGGTGCTCCTCCATTTGGTCGCGGGTGATTTGGCCTTGGTGCATTGTTCATAGGTCCATAGTTTCTCTTGGGGCATTGACTTGCAAAGTGTCCGGGTTCTCCACACGCATAGCATGTCTTACCACCCGTAGCATTAGGAAAGTTTGGTCGCAACTGGTTTTGAGCATTCGCCGCCATGTTAGGACGCGGCGCAAGAGGCACAGGATAGCGAGGCGCTTGCATGGCATGGCGTTGCTGCGGTGGCTGATTTGGGCGGGGCGGATAAGCAGCACGGTATGCAGGAGCAGACGGGTTGTAGTGTGGTGCAGTAGGTGGCGCATAGCGGGGGCGAACATTGCTTCCTTGCTGCGGTCCATGATGTGGCATCTTCCTCTTATTGTCCCGCTCCATCTCACGAATCTTGTTCTCAACCACAATAGCCTTGTCAACCAGCTTTTGGAAGTTTGGATAATCAGTATTGAGCAACTGGACTTGAATTTCATTGTTGAGACCCCTCATAAACAGATACTGCTTCCTACTATCAGTTTTGATGTCTTTTGGAGCATATCTTGATAATTGAGTGAATTTGTTGAGATACTCACTCACGCTCATCCTTCCTTGCCTGAGATTTTCAAAATCTTGTCTTCTCAGTATCATAACTCCTTCAGGTACATAGTGGGAACGGAAACTCTGCTTAAACTCAGCCCAAGTGATTGTCTCCTGATTATCATGAGCGTTGCAAAGAGCTTCCCACCAGTCGGCGGCTGCTCCAACTAGTTGATGTGATGCAAAGAGAACCTTCTCCCTATCAGTGCACTGGACAATAGAAAGTTTCTTCTCAACGGACTTCAGCCAATCATCAGCTTCCATTGGGTCTGTGGCTTGTGCAAAGGTGGGCGGTCTGGTCCTCATGAACTCTCCCAAACGGTTGTGATGTGGCGGGGGTGGTGGCGGGGGCGGTATATGAGGCTGATTGTTGTTGCCAGCTTGCAGCTGTCCCATGGTCTGTATCATGGTCTGCATGAGCTGGTTCTGCATAGCTAACAGTTGTTCAATATTGATAGCTCCATGAGCATGTCCCTGGTTGTTCTGAGGTACTTCATTGCGCTCCTCCTCATCGTTGGCATCCCTCTGGTTATGAGTTCTCACCATCTGTTGGCGAAAGAAGAGTGGGGACAGAAGGATTTAGAATTTGGAAAGAAACGTCCCAACTATATGCATCAAGGTATGTGACACTAAATAATCCTTTATTAATATATACCTATATTATGAGGATGTGGACAAGTGCCGAAGCATTTTACAACTCTCTACTAAGCACACAAGCACTCAAACAAGCACCAAACAAAATTGACAAAGATCCCTAAAGAAGTAACACAACTCAAGGTCACACAAGTCTGTCTACGTCGCTCTTATTTAACTAATGGGGGTGTGCCTATCCTTGAGTCGTGTCATAGGTCGAGGACTACTCGTCGTCGAGCGGGAACTCATCCGGGTCCTTGTCGTCGTCGTCGTAGGGGTCCTCGGGGTCCTGTGGTGGTGAGGCAGCAGGCGGCGGTGGTGCAGTAGACGCCACACTGGAAGGCTCCTCGTCAGAGGACTCCTCAGAAGACGACTCACGCTGACCGTTGCGACGGTCTGGAGAGTCTGGGGTCCACATCGGGGTGTCGGACGCGTAGTCGTCCGGGTCCTCGTCAGTGATCCGACGATACCTCCTGATTATTGCCTCGTGGCGCTGGGCGAGGTCACGTCCATCCTGAATCTCCTGCTGCGCCCTCTGAAGTCGGGCACTGAGCTGGGTCACGTCGTCAACAGTCTGACGAGACTGCAGGAGGTCCAGGGGTCCCTCCACGTGCCTGGAGACGAAGCGTGCAGTGCCACTAGGACGCTGCGGAACGAAGGCGTGCACCGTGTCCTCCAGACGGAAACGGCGGGCGTGGCTCCAAAGGGTGGTTGCTTCCCAGCTAGCATCCTGCTCCGCAGATCGGCGGGAGCTCCTCCAGGCAGGACTGCTGTGGGTCTTCACCAACTCATCACCATAGTAGTATAGATCTTGCAGCTCCACTCCTTCCTGCCGGGGCGCTGCACTCCAGTGGTGTGGTAGGAGAGCGAGAGGCTGTGGTGATGGTAGCCAGCCTCACGGAGTAGGGCACGGAGACAGTGACGCAGTTGTCCTGCAGCTCTGACGTCAGAACGGATCACCACGGGGTGACGGGGGTCGACGGCCGGAGAGCGACTGGCCAACGTACGCAGGGGCACAAGTCCACCGGTCGACTTACGGGGGGTTGTCTTGGTGCGGGCCATCTACAGAAAACAAGAATACATTAGAGTAAAAAAGAAATAACCAAATACAAATCTGAAAATTTCAGCAGCTAAAACGGCGGAAAAAGAGCGGTGCAGCGGTTCCAAAAGAACGAAAAATAAAGAGAAAAAAATACAGCAACCAACACAATAATTTTACCCACACATAACAGCGGCAAAACACACTTTTTCCGCGAAAATTTACGCAGCAAAACAGCAGCACTTAATATTGCTCACTTCTGAAAATTTATATCAAAAACGCAGCAGCAATCAGTACTTTTTGCGGCTGAAAATAAAGGAACAAAACAGCAGCAAAAATTTTCGAAAATAGCAGATTAGAAGAGTGTTCCTAAGTGCTCTAGAGTGTCCATTCTACCTAGGCTTGCGTCCTACGGTCAACGCGGCTCTGATACCAATTTGTGACACCCGGTTCCGAATATGAACCAAGCGTAACTCATATGTGTGCCCAGGAAGTTCATCACACATATACGGTTGCATCACAAACGATATACAATATTTAACCACGTCTTAACTAATAAATAAGTACTTTATTACAATAATCCAATAGTTCACGAATGATAAACCTCTAAACAATTGCAGCGGAAAATAAACTAAACAGCACGACTCCAATCCACAGGCAATTGACGGCGGTACGCAACCTAGTACTCCTCGTGATCCTCAGGGTACTCCCAATTGTCTCCAGTAGCTGTTGGGGGGGATTGCAAGGGTGAGTACATGTCGTACTCAGCAAGTGTGGAAAGTATGACATGTGGCTTATTCAAATGACGAATGTAATAATGGCTAAGTGCTGAAAAGTACAGTAAAACATTTGAAAAGCACTATACTATGTCTATGTGAAACAATCCCATCATAACCATCATATTAACAAAATATAAACCATATTCAATTATTGCCAACATCATCATTATCCATGTCCAATTACCATAACTCAAATTCATATCCATGACCATAATCCATAAACCATAACCATTACCAACCCATAACCATAAACCAACCATACCCATTACCAGATCATAACCATCCCAAATCCCAATTCCAACTCTAATCATGTAGGTCATCCAGGCGCTCATAACCGGGAGCACGGCTATCATGATAGTTTTTAACACTCTGCAGAGGTCGTACCACTTTACACACATGTTTGTGATTTCATCACCTTTCGATGACTAAGAAACCTCCATTATGCCATCTCACACTTCCGTAGGTGTGTGGCCAAGAGATCACAAAATAGCCTTTCAAAAGGGACTACTAGTATGTACGGGCCCACTAAGGTTTCACCAGCAGGCTTGAATCTCCATTCTCCCACCCACGGGCCCCCTCGTGTGCCATGCAGATCCCAGGGCAGTCCTCCTCGACTCCCATTCCCCGCGCCATCCAATGGTCCATACAGTACTAGCAGCGCTCCTAATTATTCAGCTACGCCGCACCCATACTTGGCCTTGTGGTGGCACTGTTGACCTGGCATATTCTCGCATGAACCGATCCTTAGATCTAAAGCAAGCAAACCACCATAACAACCAACCCATCCACATAACCATGCTTGCTTAGATCACCCATCATATTGACCAGTTCACATTAACCAGAATATCATTGACGCATAATTAAGTGTGTAGTGTTGTTTGCCATCCCAATTAATTAAGCGAAGCAAAAAGGTAAAAACCCTTCCCGACTCTCTACCATAAATTCCAGGTGACAAGGGTGGTCAAACAAAACTAGTAAACTTCCTACCATAGGATTCCCATCAATTTGACACAGGCATGCAAGTTTGCAAACAAAATATTTAATTTAAAACAGGATCAATATGCTTCAAGGACACTTGCCTTGCTCCGGCGGATGGGGTTGCTCAAGCGCTTCAAAGTCTTGATTTTGGAAATCCTCGTATGCGGCCTCTTGAGCACGTTCCTCTACGCGTGATCATACATACAAGAAAACATATACAATCAACATAATGCACACACATTAATCAACATGTGATGATATGCATGCATGCAAAGAGCAATTATTAATTTACTATGGTTGTTTATTAATTAGATGCAACTAGTTCATACGTGTTCATATGAGTTTACGGGGGTTTTAGGGTGGATTAATGCTACTGAAAATAAAATTATGGTGCAACTAAAATCAATTTACGCCTATTAGATTCAATATGATCGCTAAAATTTGCATCGGGAACATGTCCTACCGTAGATCTGACGGCTTGACGGTCGCGGAACAAATGCGACGCGTAGACGAAGTGGATGGCGCAGCAGTCCTTCGGCGGCACGACGACGGCGGCGCGATGTCGGCGACGATCTCCGGTGAACGGTGGCGCCCTCCTCTTTTTCTTCCTCTTCTTCCCCTTCTTTTTCTCTTTTTTTCTTCCCTGGGCGCAGCTCTCTGGACTCCCTTTTTTTTTCTGTACCGGCGGCTAGGGTCTTTTCCCTGGGCGATTCTGGCGGCTGGGATCGTGAGCCTTAGGTCCCTTTTTATAGGGGCGGCGGAACAGGCGATCGGGAGGAAGTCGGGGCGGAACGGGACTCGGGGGCGGGAAAGTCGGACGCGGGGCGGGATTTTCGGCGGGGTCGGGAGCGAACGGGAAAATCGGAACCGCGTCGGGGGGGGGGGGGGGGGGGGGGGGAGTCGGGGCGGGACGCGAGGCGCGAGAGGGGTCCAGCGGGGCCGGCGCGTACGGCGGTCGGGAGCGGGGGTCGCGGCCTTGGCGCGGGCGGGGCTGGGGCGAGGCCGCTCGGTCGGCTGGGCCGCTTGGCCTGGACGCCGGGTTGGCCTTTTTCTTTTTTTTACTTCCCTTTTCTTTTATTATATAATTTATTATATATATATTTTATATATATATTATTATTTATATTATATATATAGTATCTATTATGAATTATTATAATATATATTATTAATATTAATATTTTTTTATTTATTTTTTTTATATATATTGTTATATATATTATTTATATATATATATATTTTTATTATTATTTTTATACTTATTCCTTATTACTAGTTTTAGGCTATTTTTATTTCTTTTTCTTCTTTTGCTACACATATTTGTATATGTATATTTTATGTCTTATTATTTTTCCTTCATTCTACTAATGTTTAATACATGATCATGTATGCAATGCATGATGCGAAAATTTAGGGTGTTACAGTTGCAGAGAGGAGAGTCTCTAGTCCCAAGTCCAAATTGGGAAAGGAGTAAGGAGTCTCTCTCTTCCCAATCCTACATTGGGAAAGGTATGGCTCATGTATTCTTTCTTGTATTTGTGACTTTATGCATAATAAAGATAGTATCTTTAGTCTCTACTTATACATATACCTGGGCAAAGCGTTTCTTGTTTGATTGTGGAGTCCCTCTATGTGGAAGGTATAGCTTTTATGACTGTTTCATCATGAACATATCTCATTATGATCGAACCTATAGACCCCCACTATAGTCTAGTTAATTATAACATAACTAGGTTAGTATGGATAATTATATTTCGTATCAACATTGGTTTAATGATGATTCAATTCATTGCCTTAGGATGGATTGTGCCTAGGCTCTTAAGGTAATTACTTAATATGCTAGCATGGTGCTTGGATAGCTAAGTAGCATCGGATGTCTCGTAGACCCACAGATTGAAGAGGTAGGCAGTAGGTGGTGACAGCCCTATCTGTCCTTTGTAATCCTCCACGTTCGGCTATGCCACAGGCTCTTGGCGGGAGTCGCCCTAGTATTGCTAGGGGTAAGCCCGTGCCCGATGTGTTGAACCACATAGCATAAGTGTTCACTATTGATCTAGCTTATGAATAATTAGTTTAGACTATATATATGTACAATAGAGCATAGTAGGAGTACCTCCATAACTCTCAACCTTAACTAACCTATAGGATCCTCTTACCCCCCTTAGAGTTGAAAGCTTTTGTGTGTGTCACACTACCTCCACTATTATTTTATCCATCCTTACTAGATTCTTACCTAGACCTTTCTACCCTTTTCACTCGATGATTGTTATATCTCTTCCCTGCCTTCCTTTGGGATCAAATAAATGACACCCTTGGGAATTCTCTTAAGGGGAAATGCAACAATGATATCTCCGTGCGCTTGCGGAATTCACTCTGTGATCCAATAGAACCATTAAAAAGCATTTCTGACACATCAGCTGGAGATGTTTAGTTAATGGTTCATAAGAAATACCAACAAGCATTTATGGCGCCATTGCTGGAGATGATTTATTAGTATATCTTAGGAGCCGTCAACAAGCATTTCTGGCGCCGTTGCCAGGGATGATTTGTTAGTATCTCTTAGGAGCCGTCAACAAGCATTTATGGTGCTGTTGCCGGGGAAGGCAAATAAATATATAACATGACTGGGTGAAGAGGATAGAACCCTGGGTAGGACTGTATAGGATAACCATTCTTCATTTTCGCATATATTTTAAATGTGAAAACAGGGTAGTGTATGTCTGGTTTCCGCCTGCCGGAAAACTTTGTTGAAGATCCCGAATCTCTTCTGAGAGATCGACCCCGTGTCGTTACTCCTCAAAAGACTCGAGCAGCAAAGCAAGCCAGCATTTCTGTACCAATAATCCAAATGCCAATGGCCTAGAAGACCCTTCGTGAGTTCTCAGCTCCCTCTGCTAACAATGTGCCTATTGGGCCCACTGTTAACACAGGAGATGTGAACTTCGAGATCAAAACTGGCCTTATCACTATGGTGCAAGCCAACCCATTTTGTGGGAAGGCTAACGAGGATGCAAGTGCTCACCTGCAACAATTCCTCGAGATCTGCAGCACTTTAAAGATCAAGGACGTGTCTCCGGATGCGGTCCGTCTGAGACTGTTCCCATTCTCTCTCCTTGGGAGAGCGAAACAGTGGTTCTACACAAACCGAAGTGCTGTAGACACTTGGGAGAAGTGTTCCTGCATTCCTCGCCAAATTCTTCTTGTTGGGCAAAACCAATGCCCTACGTAGAAGGATTTCTAGCTTTCAGCAAGAGCTCAAGGAATCTATCTCGAGGCATGGGAAAGGCTTCAGGAGTACATCCTAGCCTGTCCCCACCATGGGATGGATGACTGGCTCCTTATTCAGAATTTCTATAATGGGTTGATCCCATCAGCTCGTGACCATTTGGATGTTGCTGCTGGAGGAGCCTTCTTCTCATTGACGGTGCCAAAATATAAAGATCTTATTGAGAAGATGGTGTCCAACATGGGATGGAACAATGAGCGTCTCCATACTCGACAGCAAGGCATGCAGACCTTGAAGGAGGTGGACATGATTGCTGCAAAATTGGACCTCCTAATGAAGAAAATAGATGGACAAGCCAGTGGTGAAGTGTCTGGCAATGCCTATGCCCTAGATTCTCACATCACGTGTGAAGTCTGTGGCAACACGGGACATATGAGCAATGATTGCCCAGAAACTCATGAGGATGCCCTATACCTCGCCCACAATGGAAATTTCAACAACAACAATGGCTATCATCCAGGAGGTCAAGGGTGGGGTGAACAACGCCCATTCTTTCAAGGAGGGTACAACAACAATGGCAACCCTGGAAATCAGTCCAACTTGAGAGAACTTGCCATTAGCCAGCTCAAGATCAACGATGCCCTATCGAAGAAGCTCTAATGACAAGACCCTGGAAAACATCAATGCCAAGATTGAAGGACTAACCTCAGCCTTCAAGAATCAACTTAGCTTCAACAAGATGCTCGAGACTCAGTTGGCTCAGCTGGCTGCTTCTATTCCTCCAATGGAGAATGGCAAGATGCCAGGCCAGCCAGAACCTTCGATGGAAAATGTCAACATGATTTTCGTACGAGAGAGCAACTGGCAGAAGGACCCTGGGTGTCCTACCATTTCATGCTCAATTGGGGCTCACCACTTTGACAAGACACTTTGTGATTTGGGAGCAAGTGTTAGTGTGATGCCCAACGTTGTCTTCCGCCGGCTGAACATCACAGAGCTGACTCCAACACCAATGCAGCTACAACTGGCTGACTCTTCAGTCCGTTATCCAGCGGGTATTGCTGAAGACATCCTGGTGAAAATCCGGAACTGCTTCATACCTGTGGATTTTGTGGTTCTAGACATGGACACTGAGAAAGATACACCACTCATTCTTGGGCGTCCATTCCTAAGCACTGCAAAAGCTCGCATAGATGTGGGAGCTGGAGAAATCCACTTCCATATCAATGACAAGGAGGAAAAGTTTAACTTTCGGCCAAGATCAGAGTAATGCACCATGATTTGAATCAAGTATGGGCCGAATGATAAACAAATAAGAGAGGTCGAAGTCACACCTCCGAAGGTGGACTCACTCATTGCATTCATGAGAAGATTAATCTACGAGGAGAACCCGTCGTTTCGACCACGCCGATATCCAAGGGCGACGGAATCATCTGGACCTTCCTGAAGGCCCAAGTCCACCGAGACGCCAAAGAAGGAATGGCGGAAGAAGCAAGACAAGCCATCCGAGCCCATCCCTCCGGGCCCGGATGTGAAATAAAGACGGAGGAATGTCCATCTCATCGGACGGTGGTGAGACCTACGCCAATAGGTTAAATTGGTAGTTATCCCACTTTATTTTTCTTTCTTTCTTTTTCCACCCCATTTGGATTTTTCCCATTGCATATTTTATTTTACCTAGCATGTTGAGAATCTTATATTCTCAACTATCATTTTTCTTTCTTTCTTTTCAAAAGAAATTTTTTATTAGATTTGAAAAAAAATTATTTGAAAAACAATTTTTTGAGCTGCACATGTGGCATTTCACCAACGTGCTAGCTTTATAGCCGTTGGGGAGCCACTTGCCAAAATGGGAACCAAGGGGGCCACTTGTTAGGTCGGCCGAACCCCCTGGTCGGCCGAACACGGAATGGAGCCAAATTGGCCCCCCTTCCTCCAACGGCTATATTTTGAACCCCAAGTGACCTTTGGAGGGTGCACCCTATAAATTGTGGCCGTGAGGAGCACCTCTCTTCACACACCACATCATTTTACACCTCCCCAAGTCACTCTCTAGCTCACCTTGTTTTTCTTGCTCTTCATTGCAACACTCTTGCTCAAATCCGTCTCCAAAAGGATTTTCTTTTGTTTGCATTTGCATTTTACACTCAAGCTTTCATGAGGAGAAATTTTTTTGAGAGTTTTGTTTTCCGAACATTGCTTCTTTTCGGATTTTTCTCGCCTTGTTTTGTTCTTGCTTGTTGAACTCAAAAAGACATGAAGAGGTTGTTTGGAAAGAGGAAGGAGGTTGCAAGCTCAAGCCATGGTGAAGGTTCTAGTACATGCCTCTCTTCCATGGGTACAAGCCCAAGGAGGAGAAGTGTGTGTGAGGACACTCCCATGGAAGAGAGAAGCAACCCACACCAACTTCTTCATGACAACGACCTCGACATACGAAGTGAAGTTGAAGATCAAGCACGCAGGCTTCTCCAAGATCGTGAGTTCCTCCACACCAAGTCTTACGATCCACATTTGATCTCCGAAATAGGTATGGACTCCGAATTTCTTTCCATTTGGCATGCAATTGGATTTGATGACTTTGCTCACATAGAGGGGAAAGGTTCACGCCTTCTCACTATCCAGTTCCTTTGCACACTAAGAATAGGATTTGATGGTATTACTTTTAGATTATTTCAAAAAGAATACAACATCCTATGGAAAGAATTAGGTAGCATACTAGGCTTCCATAAATGGTGTTTGCTAGATTTATACAATTTGCCTAAGTTTAACAAACAATGTTTTTGGCATGAGCTAACTAGTGAGGTCACGTGTAGGACTCCTAGGAATAGCCACATCCAAAACCCTACCTTATGCTTCATGCATAGATGGGTGGCTATGACTATGTTCCCTAGGGGAGATGTTAGGGTTGTGTGAGATGATGAATTGAAAATTTTGTTTGCCATAACTAAAAAGATAAAAGTTGCTCCAGTCAAAGCCATGATGACACAATGGTTAGATTACATTTCAAAATCAGGACCAATTGAATGCACTTTATTGATTACTCATATTGCTAATAGGGTAGGAGCACTTAAATACTCTTCATTTGAATATATTGAAGCTGAAAGAGAATTAATTGATGAAGACTATTTAGTGCAAGGACATACCCTTAAGCATGATCATGATGGCTCCTTGATATTTTTCTATCTCGGCTTTGTCAATGAAATTCGGTTACCTAAACCGGATTTTCATTTGTAGAAATGCCGGAGGCTAACCATTAATCTTCTTCACCTTGAGGAAGCAAGAAGAAGTAATATCTCTGGCAGGGTAACAAGGAATCGTGCGAGGGCTACAGCCACAGGCATGCCACTGATAATCTTTCCGGTCCATGAATACCAAGATGAAGAGAACCCAACGGGTTATGCGCCTGGATGGACTCAACCTTCAACATATGAGACTGGGGGATCATCTTGGCAAGAATGGAAAAGGGATCCACCCTTATCCACTTCAAGCTCTAGCAGCTTGCCCCCAACGTCCATGAGAGGACGTCGTTCCTTTTCGGCTAGAAGTCATCATGACTATAGCCAAGGAATGACGGACCTCACTAGACGTATGGGAGAACTTGAAGTGAGAATGGGTGACATATACAGCACACTCCAAGAGCATGTTCAAGGTACCCAGGATTGGCAACAACACATGGATGCTCAATTCACCAACTTCAACACGGCGCTACAACAACAACAAGCCAATCTTGCAGCGTACTTCTGTCATCAAGGGTTCAACCCTTATCACGGAGGTAGTTGAAGAACAAGCTTGGGGGAGGACCCCAATTGAGGTAACATGTATCACATTCCTTGCATATTTATTTTCCATCCATCCATCATCCACCTTGCATTGAAAAAAATATAGGTTAGATTTGCTTTCATCAAATAAAGATGTGCGGTAAGAATGATTTATAATTCACATAGATGAAATGATGAATAGTTGCTCTGTTTTATTTTCCTAAGTCTCTAGTTTACAACTTTCTATTCTCCGAATATTGCTTTCATTGGTTTGAAACACTTTTACCTTAATTTGGAAGTGGTGGGTAGCAAAAGGCTTAATCTAATTCTAGGTTGTTGCAAGATTAGAATTAGTAATAGGGATGCTAGTCCTAGTTTGAAAGTAAAACTTAGATTTTTGGAGAAATTCTAAAAGATTTAAGTTTCCCTCAATTGACTGGAAATACCTACCAAAGCCATATGATGTTCAAACATAGACAAAACCTTATGCATATGCTATTTGCTTTCACATTGAGCCTAGTCAAACTAGTATAGACCTATGTGAGAAATCATTCAACTCTTTTTGAATTCAAGACTTCACTTGCACATGCTATACTTATACACTAGAAGTAAGCAAAACGTCCATCATATCCACCATACCACAATAAAAAGAGAAACTACATGTTATTCATGTTTAGCACTCTCTTCAAAATTCATTGCAAAGAAAGGGAGTAGAAGACATGGCTACAAAAAGAAAATGAAAAAAAGGGCATGCTTACATCATAAGCATGAGAAAAAAAAAGAGAGAAAAGAAAACTAGCCATGTTTCATCCCTGCAAAAGAAAGAGAGATTATACAAAAAAGGAGTTATCTCAAGTATCCACACCCACTTCTACTCCATCACACATGCACTAGTCTTGAATCAAAAAGTTTTGATTTGAATTCTCCTAAGGCTTACTATTTTGACTTAGCAATATATGTGATGCAAATATGCCTACTTACTTTCATTACCAAGCTCCACATACAAGCCATATTCAATGAGAAGGAATAGTAGAGGCACAATGTTTTGGTGAGGAAATATTTCCACTATCCAGAAAGGAGTGATTTAGAGAATCAAATTGAGGTACTTAATATCTAAATTGAATTCTCCGGGATTTAAGTGAAACTTGATTCTAGGCTATGTTTGCTCCATTTGCTATTCTACCTTTCAACTACTCATGAATATGAAAAAGCATAAGCTCCATAATAACTTAAGAAAGGTAGAGTATCATAGCTAATTTCTGCAATACTAGGTAGAGTATCTTGTTGTGCATTAGATACTTTTGAAAATAAGACATTGTAGCAACTCCTGATCATCAACATAAAGTCTTGACATTGCTCAGGACGAGCAAAGGATAAGTTTGGGGGAGTTTGTTGATGGCTGTTATATACCAATTTCATCCGTCAATTTAACTCAATTATGTGAAGGATTTGTCATTTCTTGCACACATCACCTTTCTACCTAACCCAATTCCACTTGGACTTGGAGAAATATAAGTATGCAGCATTTTTTGCTGGAAATGAGGAAATGTAGATGGACCAATCCTATAAAATATCATCCGAGCCAATCAGGCGACGACACGTAGCATCCCATGGATCAAATGGCCCACAAACAGAAGTATACGAGGAGATTCAACGGTGTATCACCCAGATACATCAAGGGGGCCCACCTGGCAGCCACCTCGAGGAAGCACTCCATGTTTGGAGTGTTGACCAGGTCGGCCGAACCTCTTCCTAGCGCCAAACACGGTCAAACGACGCGTGTTGGCTCCTCCTGGCTTGAAGGAGTCAATAGTGACTGATTCGCGCGCTTTTGGTGGCGGTAACCGACCTCAACACTAGTATAAATAGGACCCCCTACCCCTCACTTCAACACACACCACTTGAGCTTCATCTCTATTGTATACACTATCATCCATAGTCTTAGAGGAGTTAGGTTGTAGAGAGGAGAGTCTCTAGTCCCAAGTCCAAATTGGGAAAAAAGTAAGGAGTCTCTCTCTTCCCAATACAACATTGGGAAAGGTATGGCTCATGTATTCTTTCTTGTATTTGTGACTTTATGCATAATAAAGATAGTATCTTTAGTCTCTACTTATACATATACTTGGGCAAAGCGTTTCTTGTTTGATTGTGGAGTCCATGTATGTGGAAGGTATAGCTTCTATGACTGTTTCATCATGAACATATCTCATAATCATAGAACCTATAGACCCCCACTATAGTCTAGTTAATTATAACATAACTAGGTTAGTATGGATAATTATGTTGCGTATCAACATTGGTTCAATGATGATTCAATTCATTGCCTTAGGATTGATTGTGCCTAGGCTCTTAAGGTAATTACTTAATATTCTAGCATGGTGCTAGGATAGCTAAGTAGCATTGGATGTCTCGTAGACCCACAAATTGAAGAGGTAGGCAGTAGGTGGTGACAGCCCTATCTGTCCTTTGTAATCCTCCACGTTCGGCTATGCCACAGGCTCTTGGTGGGAGTCGCCCTAGTATTGCTAGGGGTAAGCCCATGCCCGATGTGTTGAACCACATAGCATAAGTATTCACTATTGATCTAGCTTATGAATAATTAGTTTAGACTATGTATAGGTACAATAGAGCATAGAAGGAGTACCTCCATAACTCTCAACCTTAACTAACCTCTAGGATCCTCTTACCCCCCTTAGACTTGAAAGCTTTTGTGTGTGTCACACTACCTCCACTATTATTTTATCCATCCTTACTAGATTCTTACCTAGACCTTTCTACCCTTTCCACTCGATGATTGTTATATCTCTTCCCTGCCTTCCTTTGGGATCAAATAAATGACACACTTGGGAATACTCTTAAGGGGAAATGCTACAATGATATCTTCGTGCGCTTGCGGAATTCACTCTGTGATCCAATAGAACCATTAACAAGCATTTCTGACACATCAGTTGGAGATGTTTAGTTCATGGTGCATAAGAAATACCAACAAGCATTTTTTGGCCCATTGTCGGGGATGATTTGTTAGTATATCTTAGGAGCCATCAACAGCGTTGCACCTCCATCCACCAGGACATGATAGAGCTGGATGTTGTTGATAGTAGGAGAGACCATCAAAGGCAACTGACCAGCTCCGATCATGTTCTTCAAGCAATCCAAAGCATCAAAGGTGATGGCAGTATCCATCCACTTTTGATGAGGTTCTGCCTTGGCTGTGGGAGCTACGGCAGCCATCTCCTGACGCATTGTCTTGAGGATACGTCGGGAGGTAATATCCCAGGACCCTCCATATATTATATGGAGAGTCTTCCGACGCTCATTGTCGGAGACATCAAGGTTGTCTTCGACGGTTTTGTAGATGGCCATCAGGGACTTCTTGGCGTTCTGGAAGCCTAGCTCCTGATCAGGTTGGAGCTTCGCCGACTTTCTGCTTCCCTTCTTGTTGGAAGAAAGGGGTTTCTTCTTGGCTCTTGTTGTTGTGTTCAACAAGCTGCTTGACCTCGAGACAATCTTCAAGGTTATGGGTGTTCGTTTTATGGATCGGACATCACATCTTCTTGCTGTTGCCGTCCTCAGATGATGGCCGTGGTCATTTTTTGGTGTGTGGCCCCCGGCCACTAGGAGCTGCAGCAGAAGTAGGCGTGCCGACCAACGACTTTTTCTTGTCGTTGGACTTCTTCTTCTTTTTTCCACTGCCTGAGGCAGTAGCTTCAGCCTTGGAGGAGGGTTTACCAGCCTCCGCAGCTGGTTTGGAGTGCATCTCTCGGCCCTCTACAGCCCTAGCACATTTGTCAGCTAGGCCGAAGAGCTCCGTGAAGCTGCTGACCTCTTTGGTTGCTAGCTTCTCCAACATCTTCTTATCTCTAACTCCCTGTAGGAATGCAACAACGACAAAGGCATTGGAGATTGAAGGAATTATGTTTCGTACCTAAGAAAACCACTGGATAAATGATCGCAACGATTCTCCCACCTTCTTTTGCACGGTGAACAGGTCCAGCTCAGTGCCAGGCCGAGTGTAGGAGCTCCCGAAGTTGGTGATGAACTAGCGACAGAGTTCCCCCCAACTGTAGATGGCGTCAGGAGGTAGACTCATGAATTAGGACCTTGATGTCCCTGTTAGAGCCACGAAGAAGTAGTTAGACATCACGGCTTCATTGCCTCTTTGTGTGAGGATGGCAGTGGAGTAAATCTAAAGAAATTCGATGCGGTTGACTGTCCCGTCGTATTTCTCCGACAGGTGAGGCTGTAACTTAGGCGCCCAATTAGCCATGCGAAGATGCATGGCAAGGGCCGAACAGCCACCCCCCACTCCCAATGGAGAAGGGTTTCCTCAAGTCTCTCGTGAGCGTGCTCGATATGGATGCAACCGTCCTGCCTCATGTATCGGCGGTCGAGCTTCGACCAGAGGTCATGTGTGAGGAGCCTCGACGCCGTATGAGTGTGGCAAGCCCCAAAGTGCAGTGATGTCACTTGTTGGGAGGGTGCACGTCTATTGTGGTGCGACGCTTGTGGAACAAGTCTACCAGACAAGGTCTTGTTCCAAGTAGGTGCCTACCAAGTGTGGGGCAGTCCTTGGACGCTGAGGGCATTAGCCGCAACTGCAAATAAATGCTCAAAATCAGCGTGTCATTGCTCCATGGCGGCCGAAGGAGCTTCGAGCGCTGGAGGACGCTGAAGATGAGTCCGCGCTGCGTTTAGCGCGTTCTCAAGGTTGTTCGTCAATGTACTGACCAACGTGAATATGCCATCTTACTGAGATGGTGGAGGTGGTGGTCGAACGACGCCTGCCGAGACAATAACGTTGGTTGGCTACTGCATGTTGGAGGGATTTCCTCCAGCAGACTGCTCAGCCAAATCGTTGGACGAAGTTGCGGTGTAGTTCACCATCTTGAGATCTCAGGCCCCCCTTCCTGGTATGCCAAATGTCGAAGTGTAGCAACGACACTTCCCCCGGTACTACTAAAGTGTAGTCCGCGGAGCTTCATATTCGGATGGGGCGCGCGTAAGATCACGAACAAGATGATAACACATAAGTTTTTATGTGGTTCGGGCCGCCTGAGCGTAATACCCTACTCCACGGTGTGGTTGCTGATTGTATGAGTGTGTATCAAATGTCTGGGATTGCTTGTATGCGTTTGAACTTAGATGCTTTCTACCGTGCAGCACAACCCTTTTATATGCTAAGGATTGGCTGTTACAGTGCATGTCTGGCCCGACAGGTGGCCTCGGCTAGAATAATTACCCTATACATGATTTACTGGTATTATGAGTGATTAACAGTGGGATAACATGCCTTAATGGCAGCGTTACTTGTATTGACAGTCCTCTGATCGTGTGTCATTAACACTAAATTAATGATGCTTTACCAAGTCTTGTAATGGCTGCTTGATAGCCTCATGAATGTCCGTGCTGTTAGAGATTCCGTGGTCTTCCTGTTGCTGACTTAGGCCCGGAGGTTTAACACGTGGCAGCTCTGGAGCTTCCCTCTATGGGGAGGCAGGTCCGGAGCCACTTGACACGTGGCGCACTGGAGCTTCCCTCTACTAGGGATTAGGTCCAGGGCTACTGGACACGTGGCGGCACCGGAGCTTCCCTGTGAATGAATGTAGGTCTGGCCCCGCTGGACACGTGGTAGCACCGGAACCACCCAAACGAGGGAGGCGGGCCTAGTGCTGCGGGATGTGTGTTGCCTTCGGAAGTCTTCAACTCAGACATAGGAACTCCTTGGTTTTGAGTGCGATATCAGGGGGTACCTGGTACACAGGGTACTGAAAGCTATCATCAACATCATAGACGTCCACTATAGTCCAACTGTGAAATGGCATGGACATTGCTAATATCAACTCATTAGAGTTTAGTTTCAATATTGGTTCAATGATCTTTAGGTTAGTAATTCCTTAGATGTGTACGGATACATAGTATGCAAACTTGGTGTTTGGATACTCAAGTAGCATTGAATGTTTCAAAGACCCATGGATTGAAAGGGTAGACGATAGGTGGAGACAATCTGATCTGTCTTCGTAATCCCCCGCATTCGGCTATGCTACAGGTCCCTTAGCGGGAGTGACCTAACAGACCGGGTGTACGCCCGTGCCCAATATGTTGGGATACTAAACCGTAGAATTTCATCATTAACATGCATATATGTACACTACTAAGCTATGCACTTGTATATTAGAAGCATAGTAGGAGCAACTCCCTCTTTAGCTTAACTTCCACTAGGATTAGATTATCTTATTAGAGTAGGTGCTCGTGTGTGTCATACTACCCCTCATTATCATTTTTGTTCCTTGTCGGATACCTCTAGGGAATTCTATATATTATTTATAATAGTAGTTACATCTGACTTTGCTTCCTTTCTTCGGGATAAACAAATGTGATACCCTGAAGATTTTCGCGTGAAATGCTACAACACTATTTTCCTTGTGCTTCCAGATTTTGCCATGTACTGACCCTATGGTGCATTAGTAAAGTATTTTGACACCATTGTCATGTATGTTTTACTAATGTAAGTCATAACCGACTTTTTTTTTATAAAAGGTGTATATTTATAGCTTAGAACTGGTTGCTCTTTACAAAAGTATTGGTGTAGGTTCAAAACTTAGGATAGACCGCGGTTTACAAAACATATTTTTGTAATATTTTAAATATATCTTTATCAATAAGTTGTGTAATTTAATCACATAGAACCTATTTGATGTACTTATCTATGAAAAATATAGATTGTCGATTATCTTATACAAGTGCATGATTACTAGTTTGAGCTTACTCCTTTTTTATGTAAAGATAGTGAGATCTTGTTGAGAACTAACTGTCATTTCCTCCGCTATACGGTTGGTGTTTGTCATTTCCTCCGCTATACGGTTGGTGTTTGTCATTTCCTCTGTTATACGGTTGGTGTTTGGAACTGGTTGATTTTTATCCTCATCCATCATATAACCTAATGCACGTCCAACCAATATGGTGTCTGTTGCAAAAAAGAACCGACTACATTTGATTATTTGCAGTCGGATTTTGGTTATCCATCCATTTTATCCTGACACCCTTGAGGCATTCTTTCATAGTGAGTGTAGATTGGAATGGTTGAAGCGTTCTACCACCCTTAGGTGGCCGCGGATTGCGTGTTTATATAGGCACCAAGGCTAGGTGAAACAGCTTATACAATAAGGCAACCAAATCAATCTATTGTTGGAGTTTCTATCTATATACAGCGTAGAATATATCTTTCTATCTATAGGAGATTGATTCGGTTGGCTAAAGATTACATGCACGAGAAACTTATAGAATATTATCTCTAACCACATGGAGTATCGTAACTTCATCTAACACCCCCCCTCAATCGCAACTGTCTAAGTTGAGATTGCATCGAAGTTCTTGTAGTCTTTGTTGAGAAATAGCCTTGGTGAAACCATCGGCTAACTGATCTTGAGTGGATATAAACCGAACATCAAGCAAATGCTTGACAACTTGATCTCGAACAAAATGATAATCAACCTCAATGTGTTTCATTCGACCATGAAAGACTGGATCTGATGACAAGTACTTAGCCCCTATATTATCACATCAGAGCCGAGCAGCAGGAGGATAAGAGACTTGAAGCTCCTTCAATATGGACTGAACCCACATGAGTTCGGCCGTGGCGTTAGCCATGGATTTGTACTCTGCCTCAATATTTGACTGAGACACCGTTGGCTGCTTCTTGGCGCTCCAAGATATCAAGTTAGACCCAAGAAAAATAGCAAAGCCACCCGCAGATTTCCTGTTATTAGAGCAGCCTGCCCAGTCCGCATCGAAGAAGGCACTAATAAGAGCCAATGATGATTGCCGAATCTTGAGGCCAAGACCAAGAGTAAACTAGATATACCGCAGTATGCGTTTTACTGCAGACTAGTGAGCAGTTGTATGGGAGCTCAAATATTGACATACCTTATTGATGGAAAAAGCAAGATCAGGTCGGGTGTGAGACAAATACTGAAGAGCTCCCACAATACTGCGATATTTGGATGCATAATCTGGTCCAAGTGGATCACCATCACAAGCTGACAATTTCGCCGAGGTGGAGAGGGGAGTAGTAACAGGCTTACTGTCCGACATACCAGCTCGCCTGAGAATATCCCAGGCATACTTGGTTTGAGTGAGCAGAATGCCATTAAAGAACCAATTAACCTCAATGCCCAAGAAATAATGAAGGGGCCCCAAGTCTTTAAGAAGAAATTCAGCTTTCAGATCAGATAGCAGAGCATCAACAGCAGTCAGACAAGAGCTTGTAACTATTATAACATCAACATACACCAATAAATAAATGGTGATTGCACCCTTCTTATAAATGAACAATGATATATCAGCTTTTGATGATGTGAAACCAAGAGCTTGAAGTTTGAGACTAAGTCGAGAATACCAAGCGTGCGAAGCTTGTTTCAAACCATATTGGGCCTTGTCCAACTTATAGTGATAATTCGGATGAGAAGGATATTGGAACCCAAAAGGTTGTTTCATATACACATCTTCCTCTAGAACACCATGAAGAAACGCGTTATGCACATCCAGATGGTGGAGGCTCCAACCCTGAGAGATAGAAAGAGACAAAACAAGGTGGACAGTAGCAAATTTAACCACTTGGCTAAAAGTGTCATCATAGTCAATATCGTAACACTGTTTAAAACCCTTAGCCACCAATCGAGCTTTATGACGGTCAATAGACCCATCAACTTTTCTCTTGAGTTTATAAACCTACTTGCAATCAATCAAATTCCTATCAGGTGCCAGAGCAACCAAGTGCCATGTTTTATTCCACAGAAGGGCAGAAATTTCGAGGTCCATGGCAGCTTTCCAGTTTGGGTCAGACAATGCAGCAGACAAACTAGAGGGTTCTTCACAAATTGCGAAATATCCATTCCTGACCGTGCCATCTGTAAACTTTATGGGCTTCACAATGCCACTCTATAGCTGAGTGCGCCTAGCAGGAAGTGGAACAAGACCCGAGGTTGATGGCGCGGAACCAGTAGCTGCTGAGGGCAGATGGCCGTCGGCAAGAGAGGGACCAGCCGCGCCAGAGTGGGAAGGGGGCAATCCCGGAGTGGTCGGTGCAGTTGATGCAGCCGTGGTGGTGGGAAGCACCGCGTTGCTAGGAGCACCTACAGCCGCGTCGAAGAAGTGTGGCGCAGAGCCCGACAACAGATCAGTGTCAGGATTGAGGCCACCAGCCCAGACAGAATATGCAGCAGGGATCATCGATGGCTGCAAAAGCTGGTTAGGCCACAAAATCGGAGCAAGCATGCTGGATTCATCAGGAGGTTTAGTCACAAAATCATCTGAGTTGGCCCGAAAATTATTAGGATCGGGTAGAAGAAGCACGTCAGAGGTATATCTAGCACCGACTGTGGGATGGAGAGCAGCAAAGGGAAAAAGTGTCTCATCAAAAACAACATCACGTGAAATATAAACACGGCCCGTAGAGATGTCAAGACACTTGTAACCCTTGTGAAGGTTGCTATAGCCTAGAAAAACACACCGAATGGACCGAAACTAGAGTTTATGGGTGTTGTATGGCCGCAAATTTGGTCAACATGCACAACCAAAGATGCGTAGATTAGAGTAATCTGGGGTAGCACCTTGTGAGACCTATGTGTGCTGAATACACATTGGCTTTGACAATAAAAGTTTTGAATGTTTCCTTAACGTCCTTTTAGCAAGGTCCGACTCTAGCTCCGAGCTTCTACAAGGTCCGACAATAGGTTCGACTTACTTTGTCTAGATCCGACATATTTTTGGGTAGCTCCGGTGAGTTTTGTCTTTATCTTCGGCATGTCTTTGATAGCTCCGGCATGTCTTTGTTAAGCTCCGATATGTTTTGCTAGGTCCGACTTATGTTGGTTAGCTCCGACATGTTTTTCTAGCTCAGACTTTTGGGATGACTAGTTCCGACTAGTTTTGGTTAGCTCCGGCGCTAGGCTCCGGCGCTAGGTTGTACTAGCTTTGGTAAGCTCCGGCGCTAGGTTGTACTAGCTTTGGTAAGCTCTGGCTCAAGCTCCATTTAGCTTTAGCTAGGTTCGGTGCTTGATCGCAATGTTCCAGCTTTTAATATGAAATGTTTTGAACTTGTTTTATATTGTTGGAAAGATTGCTTAGTATTCGTTTGTTAAGTTTTTGGTGCGTTTTGGTTGATATGGTTGATATCGTTTTGATATGCTTTGCAACATGATTATGTGAGGTGCTCACGTAAGGTGTTGTGTTCGGAACTGACTTGAGTCAAGTCACGGACATGGGCTCATAAGTATTGGTTGTTTATTCATGTGCAGGTTTTGCTTGAGTCCAAGACATGGCTGGTGACGGGATCCTTTGGACTAGTCTCAGGGAGGAGTTGAGGTTCCAACAACCAAATTCAGGAGGAATTGTGGTTGAGCGGGTCAGGAGGTCGCGCAAGGTGATTGAATCAAGGGCAGTGCATATGAAGGTTACTGGACATCAAAGAAAGCTGATTGTATGTATGCATGCGGTGTATGACGTGGCAACATGGTTCCAAAGATGGTTTATGGATGGGAAGATCTGGTTGGAAGGATCGGATCGTATCGGTTGATGACTGTGGCTGCGGCGGAGTCGGTTATGGCTCGGTATGGAAAGTATCGAGTTGGTTATGATAGGATTTCGTGTGGGTCATGAATTTTAGTTGTTATAGGAATGTAGGATACGTTTATAAGGTGTTTGGAAGTCTTAATATTGCTTCTATCTGCGTATAGAAGAGTCCTAAGAAGTTATGGAAAGTTTTGATTCATGATTTGAGTAGGATTAGAGTCCTAGTTGAGATTGGGTTGGCCTAAGGTCTTGTTATATAAGAAAAAGAGGCCAGAGCTCGTGGTGCATGACTTTGGGGGCTGTTTCTTATGTGTTCTATTGAATAAAATTCATAGTTTGAAGGAACTTTTGTGCCTTGTTCGTCTGACTTGTTCCAGACAAATTTTACTCGTCGAGTTTCTGGACAGCACTGCCTTTCATTGGTGGTTTTATCATAACTCGAGTTTTACAGATCCAATTGACGTGATTCTTTTTGGGTTGTCTTCAAAACTTGATTATATATCATCTTTATAAATTTCACGGTCATTTGATTTGTGGTTTCTGATCTACACGAGTTTCTTTGCAGCGTTTCAGAACTGTTTTTCTCAGGTAGGACAGATTGATCTTTGTTCGATCTTTCGATCATAACTCGAGTTTCTCTCGACGGATTTGAGTGATTCTTATTGTGTTTTATTTGTGACATGATTCTCTCTGATATATATCACTTTTGTCCTGGTGAAACACGTTGAGATTAGTCTCACACATGATTTCTTTAACAAATCGTTTTTCTGCCGAAGGGGTTGAGATTTAATTGTTTCAGCTGCGTAAGATTTTTTTAATCTACCATTCACCCCCCCCCCTCTGGTAGCTTTTCACGTGCTCTTCGATCCTACAAGTGGTATCAGAGCCACGATGCTCCAATCATTGTGACTTGCACGTGTTTTTGACTAATCATCATGGAGAAATACTCTCCCAAACCTTGTGTGTTCGATGGTATTGATTTTTAGGTTTGGAAGGCATGCATGGAGGCTTTCATCCAGGCGCAAGGCTTCGCAATATGGGAGAAGGTGTACAAGCCTTACGGAGTGCCACCTAACGATCAAGTTACGGCTACAAACCTACGGGACATCAACAACAACAACAAAGCCCAAAACTTGATCATCCAAGGGCTCACTCAGAGCGACTTCGACCGCGTTGCACATCTCCGATCAGCATACGATGTATGGAGAGCACTTTGTGACTATCATGAAGGATCCAACACGATCAAAGAGGTAAGGCAAGACATGTTCAAGAAAGAATACATGCATTTCGAGATGCAACCCGGTGAGTCCATTGATGATCTTTTTGCTCGCTTGAACAAAATTCTCAGTAACTTGCGTAGTGTCAGCGTTAATTTTTCTGATGCTGAAAATGCTAGGCAACATCTTAGTGCATTAGAAATGTCAATCTGGGAGATGAAAGTTACATCTATTCGTGAATCTACTGTCATGAGTACACTTACTTTAGATGTGCTTTACTCTAAACTCAACACTCATGAAATTGACATCTTATCACGTAAGAACCAAAATAAGTCTATTGCATTTGTCTCACAACGTGATATGCCTAGCTCCGGCCAATAATCATCTTGAAATACTCTTGCTTTGTTGTCCTCACTAACCCTGGAGCAGATCGAGGAATTTCTAGAAGAGGAGTTAGCACTAATCTCTACTAGGTTCTCAAAAGCATTGCAAAATATGAGAACTAGAAGGAGAGGAAGTTCCGGACCTCAACGTTGTTTTGAATGTGGTAAGACAGGACATTTTTATACATAATGCCCTAACCTTTCAGGTCCTACTACCCGTGAAGAAAAACCGAACAAGGTCAAGACCACCTCTGGAAACCCCAACAAGAAAAAGAAGAGTACCATAGGACGCAAGATGATTAACAGCTTCAGCACTGCACTTCAAGAGCTCAGTTCAAGCAATGTAGACTTTAAAAGTGATGAAGATGATGACGATATGGCCAACTTACGCTTCATGGCGGGCAAAACAAGATCAAGATCAAGCCAAGAGGATACAGAACACAACAGCGATGATGAGGTATGTTCTACCTATAATGAAATGTGTGATGCAATTTCTCGTGCAACTATTATTGTTAAGAAAAAGGACAAAAAGCTTAGGGATAATGCTGCTAAAATTGAATCACTAGAATCTGAAATCAACCGTTTGAAAACCATGATTCCTAGTGATGATTCTTGTCCCTCGTGTTATTTAATCTATGAACAATTGTCCACATTAAGAACTGCACATTCCTCTACTCTACATAGACTTAAACTTGAAATTGAAAAGAACAAAAAGCTTGCTGCACTTGACATTGGAAACTTAAAATATGCTTCTTGTTCTACAATTGATTTGCATTGTTCTAGTTGTGATGATCTTGAAAAGAAACTAAAAGATGCTATGAATGAAATTTCAATATTGAATAATGCTTTACGTTCTCATGAAGTTAAATATTTTTCCAATTGCAAATTAAAAGGAAAAACATCATGTGAAAATTGCCTTGATCTGTCCAATAAACTTGATAACATGCATAGGACATTAGATCGGTTTTGTAATGGGAATAAAAACCTAAACTTGCTGCTGAATTCTTCCAAGTCTTGCAATGATAAAACTGGTTTAGGTTTTGATTCTCATGCTCATGCTAAGGCACATCCGCCTAAAATTGTAAAGTCATTAGGAAGTGGTTTGATTCAAACAGTTCCTAAACAAAAAGAAGTGGTTTTCAAATCTGCAGGAGTGTTGTCTCATTCGGTTTAAAATAAAAATATTGCTTGCTCATCTAGACATGAACACAAAGTTAAATTTCATTGTACCTACTGTGGTAGAGATGGTAATGTCATAGATTTTTGTTATAGGCTAGCTAAACAACAGAAAAGGGAAAGAATGATTGCTAGATCTCATAACTTTAATGCAAAATTTGTTGCACATATTAAACCGAATGCCAGGAACATGCAACCTGCTGTTATGAGTAAAAAACATTCAAAGTTTACCTCCGGACCTTCTGTTTTTTTCTTCGGAGCTACTGATTTTTGTGCTACACAAGTAACACCTTATAGGTCAGTAGTTAAGAATAAAAACCTCAAACTTTGACTCATAAACCTGTTGTTTTATCTCAGATTTCGCGTGTTTTTCCTAATGCATGTCGTGTGACTCAGTACTGGATACCTAAATGCCTTTTGACTAACCCCAGTATTGAGTCATCGATGTATTGTGCTTCTATGTAGGTTACATGCTTTAGGAAGGAGAACATTTGGATTGTGGATTCAGGTTGCTCACGCCACATGACCAGTAACAAAGAATGGTTCTCCCCCCTCTCTTTTGTGTCACGTGTAGAGAATGTTACTTTTGCAAATAATTCTTCAACTCATATAATTTCTAAGGGTTCGGTTAGAGTGAATGATCACTACACTTTAAAGGATGTGGCACTTGTCAAAAATTTGAAATACAACTTGTTTTCTGTTTCACAATTGCTAGATGAAAATCTGGAAATTATTTTCAATAAAAACTGTTGAAAAGTTGTAGGTTCAAATAATGAGCTTATTTTTAACATGTCTCGGTTGGGAAGAGTTTTTAAAGTTTATTTTGATATGTCTTCCTCCAAGCATAGGTGTCTAGTTGCTAATGATTCAAAGGACTTATATTTTTGGCATTGTAGACTTGGTCACGTAGGCTTTGATCACCTAACTTGTGTTAGTGCTCTTGATCGCAAACGTGGGCTGCCTAAGGTTAAAGGGGACAAAGAAATTGTGGGCTCTTCTTGTATACATGCTAAGATGGTTGCAGGTTCACATACTCCTCTCACAATGATCATGACAACTGAATCGAGTCAACTTTTGCACCTTGACACCATAGGACCTTCACGTGTTCAATCCTTCGGAGGTAAATGGTATGTTCTTGTTATTGTTGATGATTATTCTAGATACTCTTGGGTTTACTTTATGGCGTCTAAGAATGAAGCTTTTAGTCACTTTAGAACTTTTTTTCTTAGATTATCAATTGATCACCCAGGATCTTTAAAAGTAATTAGAAGTGATAACGAAACTGAATTTAAAAATCAATCTTTTGATCACTTTTGTGCTGCAAATGGAATTGATCATCAATTTTCTTCACCATATGTACCTCAACAAAACGGTGTTGTAGAAAGAAAGAACAGAACCTTAGTTGAGATGGCTAGGACTATGCTTGATGAATATCAAACTCCTAGGAAATTTTGGGCTGATGCGATTGCAACCGCTTGTTATGTCTCAAATCGTGTTTTCTTGTGCGCTAAGCTAGGTAAAACACCATATGAGCTCCAGTTTGGACATAGGCCTAGTGTTACGCAATTTCGGGTCTTTGGTTGCAAATGCTTTGTTAAGAAACATGGTAATCTTGATAAATTTCAACCTAGATCCATTGATGGCATGTTTCTTGGTTATCCATCTCATACTAGAGGCTACCGTGTGCTTTTTTATTTGACACTAACCAAATTGTGGAGACTTGTGAAGTGTCTTTTGATGAATCTAGCCCAGGTACTAGCTCAAACATTGCAGGTCCATATCCATATCCGCAGGGGAGAGCATTTTCGTTGAAGATGAGGAAGATGTGGAGCCACTGCCCGAAAATTCAGCAGCTAATGACATTGTTCGAGCTCCTGATTTTGATTCACAGCCAGCACTGACGACCACCATTGCTAGTCCAGATCCTCCTCAAGTCACAAGCTCATCGATTTGTAATGAACATGAAGAAGAAGAATCTTGTGAAGTGTCCACTCCCCTCCGGGTTCTCAAAATTCATCCTCCACAACAGATTATTGGAAGCTTGCACGAACGAGTTACACGGTCCAAGTTTTGCAATCCAAACTCTCATGCTCATTCTGCTTTTGTTGCTTCTTTTGAACCCAAAGATATATCACACGCACTCACTAATGAATCTTGGATTATTGCCATGCATGAAGAGTTAGAAGATTTTGAAAGAAATAATGTTTGGAAACTTGTACCTCCACCTTAAGGTCACACTTTAATTGGAACTAAATGGGTGTTTAAAAATAAACAAAGTGAGTATGGGGTTGTGGTTAGGAATAAGGCTAGGTTGGTTGTTCAAGGTTTCACTAAAGTTGAAGGTCTAGATTTTGATAAAACTTTTGCTCCTTTTGCTAGATTAGAAGCCATAAGAATTTTGTTAGCTTTGGTTGCATCTAAAAGTTTTAAGCTGTATCAAATGGATGTTAAAAGTGCTTTTCTTAATGGCTACATAGATGAGGAGGTTTATGTCAAACAACCACCGAGTTTTGAAAATTTAGATTTTCCTAATCATGTTTACAAACTGTCCAAAGCCTTGTACGGTCTCAAACAAGCCCCTAGAGCATGGTATGATAGGTTAAAAACATTCTTACTTGAAAAGGGGTTTACCATGGGCAAGGTTGATAAAACTCTTTTTGTGCTTAAGCATGGCAATGACTCATTATTCGTTCAAGTGTATGTGGATGATATTATCTTTGATTGTGCTTCTCATGATCTTGTGTCCAAGTTTTCAACTATGATGAGTTCAGAATTTGCGATGAGTATGATGGGAGAACTCACGTACCTTTTGGGGCTGCAAATCAAGCAAACCAAGGAGGGTACCTTTGTGCATCAAATGAAGTATACAAAAGACCTCCTAAGGCACTTCAACATGGACAAAAGCAAGCCTCTTCGGACACCAAATGGGAACAACAACAACACTTGAAATTGATGAAGATGGTGAACCCGTGGACCAAAAAGAATATAGAAGCATGATCAGATCACTTTTGTACCTCACGGCATCAAGACCGGACATACAATTCAGCGTATGTCTTTGTGCACGGTTTCAAGCCTCCCCACGTGCTTCACATCGTCAAGCCATCAAAAGGATTCTCAGGTACTTACATGGAACTCAAGAATTTGGCATTTTTCTTCCTTCTTCCTCAACCGTTACTTTGAAAGTTTTTTCCGATGCTGATTTTGGAGGTTGTAGGATTGATAGGAAAAGAACTTTCAGTGCTTGTCATTTTCTTGGTAATTCACTTGTTGCTTGGTCCTCTAGAAAACAAAACTCAGTTGCACAATCCACAGCCGAATCTAAATATGAAGCTGTTGCTAGTGCTTGTTCACAAATTCTTTGGATTGTTCAAACACTTAAGGACTATGGGGTTGATCTAAATAGTGTTCCACTATTTTGTGATAACACCAATGCCATTTGCATTGTTAAAAACCATGTGCAACATTCTAGAACAAAGCACATTGATATTAGGTATCACTTTCTCCGTGATAATGTTGAAAAAAGAAACATTGGGCTACACCATGTAGATATCGAATAACAATTGGCTGACATTTTTACAAAACCTTTAAATTTCACTCGTTTTTGTTTCATTCGTAGTGAAATAGGGGTTATGCATCCGCATGGCTTACATTGAGGGGGAGTTTTCAAACCCTAGAAGTCTATGTGTGAATCTAAAATTAAAATAATATGAGCATAGTATTTCATACATATATGACTTTGTGATTCCTTTTACATGCTAAAAGTTCTTACTACATTACTCGTGTTATACATTTTGTAGTTTTTGCCATGTCTAGTAATTGGAATAATTACTTACACTAAATCTGATCATGATTGAACTTTCTTGCTGTTTTGAACTTGTTGCATGCTAACAAGTGTTTTTAATCATAAAGAATTAATAAAGTAATCAACTCACTTGTTGAGTTTTTGTGAACAAATATAAGTTGAGAAAAGATCAAGAGAATATGCATGCATCGCACTTCTTCTTTTGAGATGGCTTATCATTGCACTTAGATATGAACTTGGAAGAAGTTGTGTATGACTAAAACCATGTCCTTAAGCTTCTGATTGTCAAATGATATAGGCTTGGCTTGGTTGGTTAGAATAAGACAGATGCGCATATAACCTCTTGCAAATATCATATGATCTAAATGTGTGCCTTGAAAAATAATAAAATACAGCAACATGTGTCATGCTTTCAGGTATTGAAATAGTTAAGTTTGTTAGATCATGACTTGCTTAAATTGAAAATTACATTTGATCGCTAGCATGGCTTACACTACTTTATGTATCTCATTGTTGTGATAGTGTAAGTTACTTGATAGTATGACTTGGATGAGCTTTGTTTTATATGTATATGTTATAATATGCTCATAACAATTAAAATTTCTCTTTCGAACCTTGCTGAATACATTGTCAAAGGGGGAGAGATAATATGGTGAATTATGTAAGGGGGAGAAATATGTATAGGGGGGAAATTTATTTCTATCTCATTTGATTTTCGAAAAAAGGGGAAATTTGTTCTCAAAACTTTTCATGTCAATATTTGGATTTAAAATGGTGTTGCCAATGCATTCATCAAGGGGGAGATTGTGAGACCTATGTGTGTTGAATACATTGGCTTTGACAATAAAAGTTTTGAATGCTGCCTTAACGTCCTTTTAGCAAGGTCCGACTCTAGCTCCGAGCTTCTGCAAGGTCCGACAATAGGTCCGACTTACTTTGTCTAGATCCGACATGTTTTTAGATAGCTCCGGTGAGTTTTGTCTTTAGCTTCGGCATGTCTTTGATAGCTCCAGCATGTCTTTGTTAAGCTCCGATATTTTTGCTAGGTCCGACTTATGTTGGTTAGCTCCGACATGTTTTTCTAGCTCCGACTTTTAAGATGACTAGTTCCGACTAATTTTGGTTAGCTCCGGCGCTAGGCTCCGGCGTTCGTTTGTACTAGCTTTGGTAAGCTCCGGCGCTAGGTTGTACTGGCTTTGGTAAGCTCTAGCTCAAGCTCCGGTAAGCTTTGGCTAGGTTCGGTGCTTGATCGCAATGTACCAGCTTTTAATGTGAAATGTTTTGAACTTGCTTTATATTCTTGGAAAGATTGCTTAGTACTCATTTGCTAAGTTTTTGGTGCGTTTTGGTTGATATGGCTGATATCGTTTTGATATGCTTTGCAACATGCTTATGTGAGGTGCTCACGTAATGTGTTGTGTTCGGAAATGACTTGAGTCAAGTCGCGAACTTGGGCTCGTACGTATTGGTTGTTTATTCATGTGCAGGTGTTGCTTGAGTTCAGGACATGGCTGGTGACGAGATCCTTTGGACTAGTCTCAGGGAGGAGATGAGGTTCCAACAACCAAATTCAGGAGGAATTGTGGTTGAGCGGGTTAGGAGGTCGCGCAGGGTGATTGAATCAAGGACAGTGCATATGAAGGTTACTGGATGTCGAAGGAAGGTGTTTGCATGTATGTATGTGGTGCATGACATGGCAACATGGTTCCAAAGATGGTTTATGGATGGGAAGATTTGGTTGGAAGGATCGGATCGTATCGGTTGATGATTGTGGCTGCGGCGGAGTCGGTTATGGCTCGGTATGGAAAGTATTGAGTTGGTTATGATAGGATTTCGTGTGGGTCACGAATTTGAGTTGTTTTAGGAATGTGGGATACGGTTATAAGGTTTTTTGAGGTCTTAAGATTTTTTCTATCTGCGTATAGAAGAGTCCTAAGCAGTTATGAAAAGTTTCGATTCATGATTTGAGTAGGATTAGAGTCCTTATTGGGATTGGGTTGGCCTAAGGGATGGTTATATAAGCAAGGGAGGCCAGAGCTCATGGTGCACGACTTTGGGGGCTGTTCCTATTGTGTTATATTGAATAAAATTTGTAGTTTGAAGGAACTTTTGTGCCTTGTTCATCCAACTTGTTCCAGACAAGTTTTACTCGTCGAGTTTTTGGACAGCACTACCTTTCGTCGGTGGTTTTATCATAACTCGAGTTTTACAGATCCAATTGACGTGATTATTTTTTTGTTGTCTTCACAGCTTGATTATCTATCATATGTAAAAATTTCACGGTCATTGGATTTTTTGTTTCTGATCTACACGAGTTTCTTTGCAGCGTTCCAAAACTGATTTTCTCGGGTAGGACAGATTGATCTTTGTTCGATCTTTCGATTATAACTTGAGTTTCTCTCGACGGATTTGAGTGATTCTTCATGTGTTTTCTTTGTGACATAATTCTCTCTGATATATATCACTTTTTTCCCGGTGAAACACGTTTAGATTAGTCTAACACACGATTTCTTTAACAGATTATTTTTCTGCCAATGGGGTTGAGATTTAATTGTTTCTGCTGCGTATGATTTTTTAAATCTACCATTCACCCCCACCCCCCTCTGGTAGCTTTTCACGTGCTCTTAGATCCTACACACCTAAGAGACGGTGGAGAGATGTGTCATAATCAAGAAGCTTAGTAGGAATTCTATTGATAAGATGTGTCGCGGTGAGGAATGCTTGGTCCCAAAACTTGAGCGACATAGATGCATTAGCGAGTAAAGAGAGGCCCATCTCAACAATGAGTCTGTGCTTATGCTCGGTGACCCCATTCTACTGATGAGCATAGGGGCAGGACACCAGATGAGTGATGCCAACGGTACGAAAAAAGGAATTAAGCCGCTCATATTCGCCACCCCAATCGGTTTGCATAGCAATGATTTTTCTATTGAGCAAGCGCTCAACTAGGCTTTGAAATTCTTTGAAGAATTGAAACACCTTAGACTTATGGCGAAGAATATACATCCAAGTAAATTTACTATAATCATCAATGAAGTTGACATAATATCTTTTATTACCAAAGGAATCAATGGCGGGTCCCCAAACATTGGAGAACACCAGATCTAAAGGAGCAGCAGACTGACTGGTCGACTGAGGATAAGGCAACTGATGGGCCTAAGCACGAAGGCAGGCATCACAGACAGATTCCGAGGAATCTAAGCTTGAACACATTAAATTATTATTTCTAATGACACGAGCGACAATATCACGCGATGGATGACCTAATATGCAATGCCAACGCTTAGAGGATGGCTTTATTGCGGCAAGGATGTGCTTCTGGGTAGGTGGTGCAAGAGATGTCAACGGGTAGAGGCCGCCCCTACATGGTCCGCACACCAGCACTTTCCTCGTGGCCTGATCCTTAATCAAGAAAAAGAACAGATGTAACTCAATAAAGGTGTTATTATCAAGAGTGAAACGATGAATGGAAACAAGATTTTTATGGGCATGAGGGACACGAAGGACATGATTTAGGTGCAGAGGGCGGGAGGAAGTGGGCAAAACAGAATGACCAATGTGAGTAATCTCCATACCTGCACCATTAGCCGCCCGAATCTGATCATTGCCATTGTAACGATCATGAGCGATTAGCTTCTCCAGCTCGCCGGTGATGTGATCAGTCGCACCGGAGTCAAGGTACTAGTTTGGATCAGCAGCAGTGGAGGATGACGCCATGGACGCAACCCGATCATCAAGAGTGAACTCTTCATCAAAGCGGTACCAACATATATTAGTTTTGTGATCGACTTTAAGGCAGACCTGGCAGCGTGGACAAGACTGGTCACCAGATTGATCTGCCGGTGGACCGGAACTGCGCTTGAAGTTGCTGTAGCTGCCGCACGATGACGACGAAGGAGAGCCACGACCATTGCCGCGTGAGGGTCCGCGACCATGATTTGGAGAACTGCCACGCCAGGAGCCAACACGACCACGAGTAGCCACATTGGCTGATCCATGAGCAGCGTACCCACCGCCAGACTGCTTCGTAAGCCAAAGCTCATAGCAGAGCATCTGCGAGTATAACTGGGTAGGGGAGATTGGATCGACGCGAGTGACAATGGACGACACAAGCGGGTTGTAGATTTCTTCCTCAAGGCCAGTGAGGACGTAGGCGACGAACTCCTCATCGCCCAGAGGTTGGTCGGACGCCGACATCTCGTCGACATAACTCTTCATCTTGGATTAGAATTCAGCCATTGTGGACGTGCCTTTCTTCGTGGTGGCGAGCGCAATGCGCGTGTTGACAGACCGCGCACGTGTGCAAGATCCGTATATGGCCGCAAGGGAGCTCCAGACGTCGGCCGAGGTTGTGGCTGTCGTGACACCCATCAAGACCTCGCGCGTCAGAGAGGAGAGGATATATCACTACAGCTCTTGATCGCGAGTCACCTAGTTGATGTACTCGGGATTGGGCTGCTCCATAGAGGCGTTGTTAGTCGTCACAGAGACAGTCTCAGCCGACATCTTTTCTTTGACGATGAGCAGATCGTAGAGCTGGGCAGAGCGGATGGGCGGCAGGATTTGGGCACTCCATAGGCGGTAGTTGGTTTTGGTGAGTTTTTCGGTGACCGGGATCGAGAAGGAGGAGGGGATGGTGGTGGAATTTGAGGAGCTACTCGCCATGATGGATGTGTTGTAGAGGACCTGGCTATGGTACCATGTAGATTGGAATGGTTGAAGCGTTCTACCACCGTTAGGTGGCTGCGGATTGCGTGTTTATATAGGCACCAAGGCTGGGTGCAACAACTTATACAATAAGGCAACCGAATCAATCTATTGTTGGAGTTTCTATCTATACACAGTCTAGAATATATCCTTTCTATCTATAGGAGATTGATTCGGTTGACTAAAGATTACATGCACGAGAAACTTATAGAATATTATCTCTAACCACACGGAGTATCGTAACTTCATCTAACAGTGAGTAGAAAGGGAAATTTTAATTAGAACTTCAAACAAAAAAATTATTCGTAGTAAGAAACTCCTATCCATGTCGAAATACTTTAAGTTCTTGTGATGTGATCTAAGAATTTAAATGTGATTTTGTAGGATTGCTAATCTTGCTTTCAATTTTAATAAATATACAACTTCCATTAGGAACCACGGGTTTGTTGCTTATGTGACAACCTTGAAAACAACAAAATAAAACTCCTCGTTAAAACTAGTCTAATACAACCTTCGATCCATGTACGATCTTGTGTGCATAAATTGAATCGTCTGCGTGGTTTGGAGTGGAATGAAGTAGAAAATAAATTAATTTTCACATCCAGCGTGAACAGTCATGTTGCCAAGGTGTAAGGAGCGAGATCACTTTCTAGCAGCCGGGGTTCGATTCCCATTCCTGGCCTCTATTGGTCCGAGTGAGTGTGACGCTGCTACAGGAGTGTTCCCGATACTGGTAGGATGTAAAAAAAAACATCTCAATCCCTCTTAATACACTAGATCTGAGTGGATCCACCTCTATCCAAACGAGTCGTACAGAACCAACAATTACACACTCATTTGTACATTAGTACTCATAGTCGTGGAAATAACGCTAGGAACGAGGTTAAATGGTTGTAGTGTAGCACATCGATCTAAACGCGCTCAAGAGATTTATTCTCTCTGACGTGTGAAACGATGTTCTGTACATGCTCCATCACTCTCCAAACATGAACGTGCCCGTTCAAAAACTGGCCAAGTAACGGCAGAAAACAGCACGACGCAGAGTTCTCTCTCGTGTAAATACACGATGCCCTCACCGCGTGCAGTGCTGTGGATGAGCATCTGCACGTACACCGGAGTAATCAATGACCCAGAAGCGTTTCCTCAATGCGTGTGCGCCGCCGTTGCGAGATTGAACTGGAGCCAGCGCGGCTGCCTCACCGTGGCTCGGGAAGCCGCGAACGAACGAGCGAACGTCCCACCCTGCGCACAATCGCCTGCATTGCTTTGCAATTGCATGCGCGCGTGCGTTGTAAGTTTAATGCCCTGTTCGGTTTCCGCAGCCGAAAAATCCACTGAGATCGCCTCGCAGTTACTACGGCAACTCGGCTCGCTTTCCCATCATTATATGCTCCGATCTCCTCTTCCCTTCCCTTCCCCAGTTAATCCTCCTAACGCTGATTGCACATGTTCACATCCACCATCGATCGCCGTTACTCATCTCTTCGATCGTGCAAGTATATATAAGTGCACCAGTAACCTACCACTTCCACTACCTGCCCCGTCTTCATCGAAAGCGTCTGCTGTTAGCTCGTCCTGCGCACGAATCCTTCCTCGTGTTGCTTGGGCAATGGACATGGCGCCGTACTCTTTCGACGGAGGAGACGCCGACTGGTACAGCTTCCCTCTTATGTATTCTTCGCCATCGCCGCCTCTTGCCACGAGGTCAGTCCATCGTCATTGTAATTTCTTTACGTTCTTCCGGAGTTCAGGGGTTTGCTTTCCTTACTTTGCGATCATGTCACCGGCAGCGTGAGAGACAACCTGCCGAATGTTGTTGCGCCGCCCGGTCCTCAGAGCCTCGGGAACCCGATGCTTGATGGTGATTCCTCGTCACAAATGATTCAGAGGTCGGTAATCGTGGTCCTCTCCGATCAATTTGTAGTTCACATCGTTTCATTTCACTGTCTTGACATTGTCGGCTTCTCGACAACGTCGACCAGCAGGGATGAAGACAGCTGCTACCAGTTGCCCATGTTTCCTGCGCCGGCGCCACCCGCGGCAGGCGATCCGTTCTACTTCGATCGCCTCCCACCCTTGCCTGCGGACGGCGCGACTGCGGGCCTCGACGACGCGCTGCTGCGGCAGCCGTTCAGCGACATCGATCTGGATGCCTTCGCTGCCACCGACGAGCACAAGGTAGCGCCACTTGCTGACACTACGATAGTCGCGCCGGCGGATCGCTACGCTGCAGGCCAAGATGCAGGCGTCGTCGGGATCGTTGACCAGAAGACTATGGCCACAGCGGACTGTTACCGTCTAGCTGGCAGTGTCGGCTTTGACATGGCGGTTCTACGCCATGGTGAGCATTATCATCAAGCGAGCTCCGTGGCCGCATTGCCGCCAACAACGCCACGGCCTCAAGTGAGGAGGAGCGGTGATCGATCAGCTCCGTTGGCGGGGAAAACACGGCTGGACCATATCGGCTTCGACGAGATCAGGAAGTACTTCTACATGCCCATCACCAAGGCGGCGCGTGAGATGAACGTGGGGCTCACCGTGCTCAAGAAGCGGTGCCGCGAGCTCGGTGTAGCGCGGTGGCCTCACCGGAAGATGAAGAGCCTCAAGTCCCTCATCCTCAACGTCCAGGTGACCACCATGGCGCACTCAGCGCACGTTCCAAGCTTTCATGCAGAACAAATAATCAATTCACCGCAATGTTTACGTTCGTCACGTTCTGAAGTTGCATTATTATTTGTCCATGATTAAATGTGTACCTAATTAATGCAGGAGATGGGGAAGGGAATGTCGCCGGCAGCGGTGCAACAGGAGCTGGTGGCGCTGGAGACGTACTGCGCGCTAATGGAGGAGGACCCGTCGATCGAGCTGACAGACCGGACAAAGAAGCTGCGGCAGGCCTGCTTCAAAGAGAGCTACAAGCGGAGGAGGGCGGCGAGTGTCAACGGCGTGATGGATGACATCTACAACATTGGCCAAGGCCATCAGCTCACCCCGCAGGGAACAAGTAGTAGTGCCGGTAGCAGCGTGCAGAGCAGCCATTTTTTTAGCTACTGATCGACTGCCATATTATTTAAGAAATCACACATATTAATTGACATGGTAATCGTACTAAGTATGTTAGGAATGGATAATATGCATGCATGCTGGCTCTTGCGTGCAAATATGGGTATTCGTGATTTCCATGGTTTAGGAGAAGTATATATATTATGCATTATTAAGAGAACATTATACAAAAGTATAGTTTCCCAGTCGGCCATTTCTATTTTTCACACTTCGTTATATGCCATATTGTCAGTGTAAATATCGCTCTTTTATTTGCAATTGCGATATTTTTCAATGACTGCACGAGTGAATATATAAATGGCTGAGTGCATGAGGCTTGTTAGAAGTCAAATGACCGCTTGCACTCACCGAGCGGGCACGACTCCTCGTCGAGCAGCCAAGGCCGTGTCCCTTAGCCGAACAGCCGCAGCAACCACCGCTCACCATCGGACGTGTCCATCTATTGAACATGTATAAAAGAACAATGAATGAATGAATAAGTTGACAGTTGAATAATAATCTCTTTTCTCTCCAGTAAATCGATCTTAACACGTCATCACCACTTTGTTCTACGAACAAGAGAGAAGGAAGAACGAATCCACTGGTAAGATGACTAACAATGGACTTACCGATTCTGTAATCATCGTCTTCTTCGTCGGAGATGAAGACTCTGGCTGCATGCGCCACCGTCGAACCCGTCGCCATGGTGACGGTCGTCGCCTCCGCCATAGAGGCCGTCGTCTTCGTCGAGCAGTGGCACCATCATCGGATCCACACCAACCTCATCGTCGCGTTGAGGATCAGTCTCCGACCCCTTATCCCCGCCAACCCTCAGACCTAGACGCCCATCAATCGGGTCGTTAAGGGGGATCGGTCGCCGTCCTCGGTTGGGAACCCCCGAACCGGGTTGCGCCGATCCAAGGTCCCTCGTCATCGAGTGGACAGGGGGAGGAAGGAGGAAGATAAGGTGAACTTACCCGCGACTGAGCAGAGGGGGTGGTGGGGGGTTGAGGGGGAGCAGCGTCGGATAACGAAGGAGGAAGGCGTCGGAGGAAGAAGGAAGGTGCACAGCGGCGAATCCAAAGCGGCGGTGAGCGGAGGTACCGAAGCGGCGAGCGAAGGAACCGAGGCGGATAGAACGAGGCGTGGAGTGCGGCTAGGGTTTGACCTAGCCGGCTCCCGATCCCTCTCGCCGCTTTTTTCTTCACTGCCGGACGGACCGCGGGCCAGGCTGTGGGCCGCGCGTCAGCTGGGCTGCGCATCGCTTGGGCCGCGCGTCGCCTGGTCCGTGCGTCCGGATGGGCCACAAATTGGCATGTACCATGGCCCACTTTCAAATATATGTTATTTAAATTAGTATTTACAGTTTAAAATTGAATTTAAATGTAGTTTAAATTTTTGCAAGTGTGTATGTATTGTAAATATTCTGTAAATATAATTATGGTCAATATTGATTATGACAACGTGTATATTGCATTTAAATATTATTTATTTGCAATAAAATAATATTTGGCTAATTTTCAAATTTTGGCCTAATAGATAAAAATAAAAATGACATTGCCCAAAATTCATTATTTAGGCTATTTTTAAAATTTGGCCTCAACTTTGAATTTTGTTTATTATATTTACAAATTTTACAAATTTCATCATTAAAGCTAATTTTAAAATTTTGGCTTATGATGGAAATAACACTACACATAAAATATAAAGTAAATTGACTCATTTTGATTAAGCCATTTTTCTATAATTTGGCTTAATGCATTATGTATCATACTCTAATACAACAAGGTGTATAATTCATTTTAATTTGGCTATTTCTTTAATTGGTCATCTTTAACATGAAATATACATACATTTTTCTTCTTGTCAAGCCATTTTTCTAAATTTGGCTAGATAAGAGAGAATAAATTTAATGTGTTTTTTATTATGATTAACACATATTACAACACCACCATGATGATTTTATTAATAAAATCTCTGGTTTCCTATATGTAGGAATCAATGTCTCGTGAGTTTGAAGAATTTGCTCTTGATGGTCATAATTACCCGACATGGGCTCTTGACATCAAGATTAGTTTGACTTTGAGAGGACTTATGGCTACTCTTACTCCCTGAAGAAAGACCTGCAGCATTTCTAGATACATTCAAGTACCAAGCAATATACATCATCCGTAATCACCTCCGTCCTGATTTAAAACTAGAGTATGTGATGGAAGAAGAATCTCATACTCTTTGGATGGCATTAAAAAGCCGTTATGAACAGCAAAAGGCAATATTATTGTCTGAGGCCAATCATGAATGAACTCAACTTCGTCTTCAAGATTTTAAGTCTATAGAAGACTATAATCATGTTGTTCATAAGGTATGTACCAAATTAAGGTTTTGTGAGAAAGAACCATCAGAAGAGGACAAAATTGAGAAAACACTTCAAACTATGTTACCTTCTGATAGGGTCTTACAACATCAATATCGGGCTCGCAACTACCAACATTATGCTGACCTCATTAGAGATTTACTTCAGGCAGAAAAGCATGATGAACTTACTATTAAGGATCATCACCAACGTCGTATTGGGGCTGCTTCTTTACCTGAAATTCATCATAATGAGAAGAAAGCAAATGCTTCTAAGAATTTATATTCTAAAAAAATGGTAGATCTGCTAGACGCCGCCGTAATAGGCAAAAGAATAAGAAATTCTCAAAGACAATGAGAAAGGATGGTGCTCCCTTCAAAGGAAAAATGGTGCAGTGTAAGGCATGTGGCACTTATAAGCATACTACTGGTAAATGTCGCACACCTAAACACCTTGTGGCTTTATACCAGAAATCATAGGGAAAAGACTAGAAAGCTTAAGGATCTCAAAATGAGTATGAAACTCATTTAAGTATTCAAAAAAAGCCAACATTTGAAGTCGGTTGTTCAAGCAAAGATATTGAAGATCCTAGCAACAACGATTCAACATTGAAAGATGATGACATCATGGACTTGGATAATGCTATGGTGGAATATAATTCGAACGATGTATTCGATGATCTTTTATAGATCTTCTACCATAGAAATTTACATATGTTTAAGTCTATGTAAATATAAGTGTGTTGTAATGTAATATTAAGTATATTGTATTAGGGTTATTCAGTACTCTAATATTTTATGTACATATACGTGTTTTAATGCAACTCATTATGTCATTTTAATTCTGATTTATTAGATTTCAATGGAAATTTCCGATGGAAGAAGAAATGCGCCTTGTGGATAGTTGCACCACAAACTCTATACTTAGGGATACAAAATATTTTCAGAACCTAACTTGGAGGTCGGGAAATGTTTTGACCCTCGCAGGAAGCGACGCGACAATAGTTGGCTCGGGACAAGCCACTATTACACTTCCTAATGGGACATAAGTGATGATCAATGATGCTTTATTGTATCCCAATTCTACACGTACTCTCATATGTTTTAGAGATATTCGAAAAAATGGGTTACATACACATACCCATGAAGAAAATAAAGAAGAATTTCTTCTTATTTCAAAATCTTCTGAATATGGCCAAGAAATTCTAGAAAAAAATTCCTTCTCCATTTGGACTGTACTTTACGTAAATAAAACCCGTAACATATGTTGCATACAAGGTGATTTTCCAGAATGTTGATACATTTAAGACCTGGCATTCATGCCTAGGCCACCCCAAAATAGGGATGATGCGGAAAATTATTGGAAATTGCACCGGCCATGATTTAAAGAATACTAAATTTCCAAAATCAAATGATTTTATGTGTACTTCATGTGCTATAGGCAAGTTGATCTTGCGGCCCCTCCGCTTAAGATCCATGCTGAACCATTAAAGTTCCTTGAAAGAATTTAAGGTGATATTTGTGGACCCATACAACCAATATGTGGTCCATTTAGATACTTCATGGTTTTAATCGACGCATCTATAAGATGGTCACACGTGTGTTTATTATCTATATGTAACCATGCTTTCGTCAAATTTATGATACAAGTCATAAGGTTGAAACCAAATTATCCTGAATATAGGATTAAGAGTATCCGTATAGACAATACTGCTGATTCTCATCTCGAGCCTTTAATGATTATTGTATGGCTCAAGGAATTGAAGTACAAATTTTGTTCCATAAGTTCACACACAAAATGGTTTGGCAGAATCTCCCATAAAGAGGGTCAAACTCATAGCTAGGCCATTATTACAAGGATACAATTTACCAACATCTTGTTGTGGTCATGCAGTTTTACACACTGCTGATATTCTACAATTAAGACCAACTGCATATCATATCACCCCCCCTTTACAACTTTTGCATGGAGATCAACCCAATATCTCCCATCTGCGGAAATTTGGTTGTGCTGTGTACACACCAATTTCACCACCTAAGCGAACTTCTATGGTCCCTCACAGGAAATTAGGAATATATGTGGGATATCAATCCTCGTCTATTATTAAATACATGGAGCCTTTAACAGGAGATTTATTCACGGTCTAGTTTGCTAATTGTATTTTTAATGAGGATCATTTCCCGGCTTTAGGGGAAGATAATAAATTTATCAACGATTTCTGAGAAATAAATTGGGATGACAAATCTATCCTAAATGTTGATCCACGTACAAAGGAAACTGAACTTCAAGTTCAAAAAATTATAGAGTTACAACAAATTGCTAGTAACCTACCAGATGCATTTACTGACTATAATAATGTCACAATGTCTTTGAATCTTGCAATTAATGCACCTTGCCGAGTGGAGGTACCAATAAAAACCATTCAACCTCCAAAAAGGGGGAGAGCAAGTAAGGGAATAGATGCTTCAAGCAAGCGTCCAAAGACTAGACCTTCCTCGAGGAAAGTAAATGCAAGTCAATAAAATGTTGACACACATCAAAGGGATATTTTAAATCCTTTATCTAGCCCTCAAATGCGCACTATAGAGGAGGCTGAACAATCGGAAAACCCTGATTCTTCTATATTGGGAAGTCAACAAGAATTACAGGGATAAGAGAAATTTCCATCAATTATACTAGTTCTGATGAATCATTTGACCGTAATACAACGGTTGTCAACTCATGCTTTTCAACCATGATAGCTGATCTTCTCTAAGATCCTGAACCTAAGACTATGGTAGAGTGTAAACACGCTCGGACTGGATCAAATGGAAAGAAACAATCCAGGTAGAACTTGACTCACATAAAAAGAGAGAGGTATTCGGTAATGTAATACCTACTCTTCGAACCTATCCTGTTGGGTTCAAATGGGTTTTCGTTCGAAAGCGAAATGAAAACAATGAGGTTGTGAGATACAAGGCAAGGCTAGTTGCACAAGGGTTTACACAGAGACCCGACATTGATTCCAATGAAACATATTCTCCTTTTATGAATGGAATAACTTTCCGATACTTGATATCACTAACAACACAAAAACATCTATCTTTGCAGTTGATGGATGTCGTGACTGCATATTTACATGGGTCACTAGATTCGGATATTTATATGAAGGTTCTCGATGGGATACCCATACCGAATGGAAAAGTAGATCGCAACATGTTTTGTGTTAAACTTAACAAGTCATTATATGGCTTGAAACAGTCTGGAAGGATGTGGTATAACTGACTGAAGGAGTTCCTTTCAAACAAAGGATATTCTACTAACGATGATTGCCCTTGTGTCTTCATTCGGAGAGCCTCAACTGGTTTTTGTATCATATCAGTGTATGTTGATGATTTAAATATTATTAGCACTAAGAATGACATTAAATAGGCACATAATCTTCTTAAAAGGGAGTTCGAGATGAAGGATTTAGGTAAAACTAAATTTTGTTTGGGTTTACAACTCGAGCACCTTCATACGGGCATTCTCGTACACCAATCAGCTCATGTTCAAAAAGTATTGGAGAAATTCATATGAATAAAGCTTATCCATCTAAAACTCCAATGGTAGTAAGAGGCTTAGAAAGGGATACAAATCCATTACGGCCGTGCAAAGAAGGAGAAGAGGTTTTGGGTTCAGAATACTCTTACCTTAGTGTCATTGGTGCACTTATGTATCTTGCAAATAACACAAGACCCGATATTGCTTTTGCAGTAAATTTATTAGCAAGATATAGTAGCGCTCCTACCATACGCCATTGGAATGGAGTGAAAAATATTTTAAGATACCTTCGAGGTACACAAGATCTTGAACTATTCTTTCCGAAGAAACAAGATCTAAATCTCATTGGTTATGCCGATGCAGGTTATTTAAGTGAACCCCATAATGGTAGATCACAAACAGGCTTCGTGTTCATACACGGACAGACGGCAATTTCTTGGAAGTCATCTAAACAGACTCTAATTGCTACGTCCTCTAATCACTTTGAAATCATAGCATTATATGAGGCCGCACGTGAATGTGCTTGGCTACGTAGAGTGATTAATCATATCCAAGTCTCAAGTGGCATTGAGCCTATTGAGTCACCAACCATTATCTATGAAGATAATGCTGCTTGCATTGCTCAGATGCAGTCAGGTTATGTTGAAACTAATGTTACTAAACACATAACTCCTAAACTATTTTACCCACATGAACTTCAGGTGAATGGAGAAATTGATCTCCAACAAACTAAATCATGTGATAATTTAGCAGATTTATTCACTAAGTCCCTACCATACTCCACATTTTCTAAATGTGTTGCTGGTATTGGTATGCGTAGACTTAGAGATTTGCAAGATTTAGGGGGGAGCTTCATAGAAAGGCACCTGACAATTATGCATCATATTGTACTTGTCGGTGGTTTGGAACCGGCAGATCTCCCTACACTGCTAAAGTGATAGGGGAGTTTGATGTTCGGTGTGGGCGCGCGGAGATTCAAGAAGGTGAGTTGGAAATGACAGAGGAGACACAGGAGTTTTACGTGGTTCGGGCCGCCTGAGCGTAATACCCTACTCCACGGGTGTGTTGTATTAGCTGTATGAGCTTGTGTTGAGCGTCAATGGCGTATGTGTGTCTCTCCCCTTGAACGTGTCGTCGGCCTGTCCTTTTATAGTACAAGGGCAGACCGTTACAAGTTAGCCTGGCCCGACATGTGGCCCCGGCGGTTACTAGTATTGACACTTATTTAGCGCATTTAATTGCTCTTAATGACCCTGTAACGGGCTTTGACAACACCGTTACTGGTGTTAAGATCGTCCGTTTAAGTGTCATTAATATGGCATTAATGACACTTAATCGGGTCTTGAAGTCCTTAATTCCCCTTTGAAGATCCGGAGCCGTTGCGAGGTCTTCTGGAGGTTAGAGGCTGAAGACTTGTCGATTGGACACGTGGCAGCTCTGGAGCATACTGTGCGAAACAGGTAGCTCCGGAGCTACCTGACACGTGTCAGGCCCAGAGCTTCTCTCGGTCTGGGGTTAAGTCCGGAGGTGCCATTTCGGTACGTGGCCCGGAGCTTCCCCCTTGTGGGCGGTAGCTCCGGTTTGATAGTACACGTGGCGACCCTGGGATTAACCATGTTGGAGAAGCGGGTCCGGTTATATCTGACATGTGGGCCTCCGAAGGTCTTTAAATCAAGTAGATGACTTTTCTTGGAGATCTTTGTAACCTCAAGGGGTGTACGGTTTTTAGGGTACCGACAGTGGCCCCCTGGACCTACCTCCGGGGAAGACCACTGGGGTGAAGTCATTCCGCCGGAGGTGGGTCCATCCTGGTGACTTTTGAACTGAGTCTTCAAGGGTCTTTGAAGGTGCCGTTGGAGAGGACATGGAGTTAAATCCTCACCGCATGGCGTATCCCGCGTGCGGCAGATGAGATCTTTGATGTGTGGTTCTCGCACAATTGAAGGTCGCCGGTTCCCGATACGAAAACCGTATCGGTTCCGCGCGCCTTGTCAGGCTGCCGCCTTCGGGTTTCCCGCCTCATGATGGCAACCGTTTGCCTGGGTAAGAACCTCGACTTGATCGTCGGGGTGGTCCCAGGCCCGCTTATCATCGGTTGGGTGGAATTTTTGAGTGGTGTTTTCGACTTCCTTGCGGTTTCCATCCAAGCGTTGCGAGGGCTTACTTAAGAAGGAAAGCGCGCACTGTCGGGAGTTCTTCATGCCTCCAATCTGATCTTGCGCTCAAACTCCCAACTTGTGCTTTGCTTTTCTTCTCTTGCCTAGCCGTGCCGCGATGGAGTTGGATCTCCGTGAGAGTCGCTTGAAGACCGACAGCGACCTGAAGAAGGTCCGGGCCCTCATGGGATGGTCCTCGGACTTCTTCAACCGCTCGGTCCGCGCCGGCGGAGAGCTCCCGTTCGAGAAGGAGCACTCTGGCGAAATGGTGTACTTCTCCTCGTACGCCATGGTGGGGTTGATCCCACCTTTTTCTTCCTTTTTCTTGATGCTGCTAGACTTCTATGGTCTGCAGTTGTATCATCTCGGCCCCCACTCCATTCTCCTCGTGTCCATTTTCGTCCACTTCTGTGAGATGTGGGTGGGCATCCCCCCCTGCATCGAGCTCTTCCGGACCTTCTTCACCGTCCACGCCACCAGTAGGAGCAACGAGTACCTTGGCTTCTACTACTTCATGAAGCGCAAGAAGTGCCCATTCAAGTACCTCCGGTCGTTCCCCTGTGGGAAGTGGTATGACTGGAAGAAGGACTGGATAGTCATCCGGGTGGAGGAGCACGAGAGGCTGGAGCTGCCCGAAGGCCTCCCCAACATTGACACAATGATCTGGAGTGAAGCTCCGGTGCTGGCGGATGCCTTCGACCCGGTTCTAACCAGGATTCACCAGTGCGTGGAGGGGGAATTAACCCCTCAAGCGGTGTTTTGTAACTTCCTGGTCAACAGGTGGGCACCGCTGAAGAAAAGGGAGAAACTCGCTTGGGCCCTCAACAGCGTGATGGACGACGACCGGGTCGAGACCGGGTTGAAGTCCAACATGGTGGGGAAAACCTTGGAGTTCCACCTCAAGAAGTTCCAGCATGGCATCGACGTCGAAGGCGACGACTTGACTCCGCCATCAGCTTTTCTTCCTCTGAACATGGAAGTGGAGTTCAGCAGGGAGCTCCGGCGGAAGATGCCCATGCTTGACGACCTTGGTGTCGTCGAGAGAAGACCAACCTCCGGGGTAGCGATCCCCGGAGTACCCAAGGATGGCTCCGGCTCTGCTCCTAAGCCGAGGGGAGAAGTCGTCGGCAAGGGCAAGGAGCTGGCGGATGAACCAGTGAGCCGGAAGAGGAAGTTGCAGTACGCTGACGGAAGGTCCGTCGGGTCCGCTACTTCCGCGTCGGCTCCTTCTCCCCGGAGGGGAAGGTCCTCTGCAGCTGCAGCGACTGTTCCCGTAGTGGGGTCCTCCTGGAACACGACAGTTCCCACGGTGGGGTCCTCTTGGAGCGCGACTGTTCCCACAATGGGGTCCTCCCGGGGTGTTAGCTCCAGGCGTGCGACTCCAGCGCCTGGGCCGATGGAGGCCTCTAGGTCCGGGGGTTCTTCCCGATCGAGGGGGGCCTCGACCCGGGAAACACCCGTGGCCGCGACGAGTTCCGGGGGGCCTTCCGGAGCTTCCACGCCGGCCATGGCTAGCCCAGAACGCCCGGGAAAAAGGTTCCGCGCAAGCTGGCGCGGAAGCCTCCAAAGGTAATTTTTGATTTCTACCTTGGAGAGTTGTTTTAATTGTAGCAACTATTTTTTAATTTTCTTCGTTCATCATCTGCAGCGTCCCCAAGAAGGGGAGTGAGGCTCCACCCTCAGCCACAGTGGCTGAAGCCGTGAGGGTGGGAGCTTCAGCTCCTGTCCCGGTGCCGCCCCAAATGGTGGCTGAAGCTGCGACAGCTTCGGCGCCAGCTGTCGTGGTCATGGACCTCGACTCATCCCCAGAAGTTCCCGTGGTAGCGCCAGACCACGGGAGTGAAGATGCGCCAGCGGCACTTATCCTAGAGGTTGAAGCTCCGGGTCCTGGTGCTGAGATGATGGAAGCTCCGGCTGTTGAGCCGGAGGAAGCAGTAATCCTGGCCTCTGAGCCGGAAATTGTCGAAGCCCCAGCGGTTGAGCCGGAGGTGATTGAAGCTCCGGTGTGCGCGCCGGAAACTGAGGTAGTTCCGGCAGTTGGGCCGGCTACCTCCGAAGCACTGGCCGCTGAGCCGGTCATTGTTGGAGCTCCGGCCACAGGGCCGGTCGATGTTGAAGATCTTCCCGCTCCTGAGCCGGTTGTTGAAGAGGTGACGGAGCTTGAGCCCTCATCGGAAGAGGTGCCCAGACCAGAGCTAGTAGCGACTCCTGCTCCGGAAGCAACGACGTCAGAGGTACCTGCGGCCGAGCCGGAGTGCCCATGCGAAGTCGCTGGCCGCCTGCCTGAGGGGGTGGACGAAGACCTGGCGGCAGGGCCTTCCTCGATGGCAACTGAGGCCATCCCGGAGGACGGCCCTAGTGCCATGGAGACTCAGGAGACCACTCTTGTAGAGTGGGACACAATTTTTGTATCCGAAGACCCGCTGGAACCAGCGGAGGAGACCCCAGCAGGTCCGGAACCCATCCCGTTGTCGCTGTCTATTGACAACGCATGTTCCAGTCTGCGTCAAGTCCAACTGGCCTTCTTCCACGACAGCAAGGCTCTTGAAGAGGAGCGCCAAACCCTTAGGCGGTGGCGTAACCGACTCTACTTCGAGACCAAGCTGGCGCAGTCGAGGCTAGCGGATGACAAAGAGTGGATTAAGCGGGAGAAGATCCGCCTGGAGTACTGGGGCAAGTTGTTGGATGACAAGGAGAGTATGACTCGTGCCCTCGACGCTCAATCCCGGCAGATCTACGATCAGGCCAAAGCAGCCAATAATGCGGCGGATGCACGCCACAAACAGCTTGAGGCCATTAACACTGCACTCATCAAGCGCTGAGAGGCACTTGAAGAGAGGGAGAAACGGCTCGAAGATGAAGAGCAGAAACTCCTAGAGCTGCGGGATGACGTCCTGAGGAGGGAGGAGGAGCTCACCGAGAAGGTGGCTCTGGCTGACAAGGGCCTCGAGGAGCGCGCCAAGAAATTGGAAGAGCGCTGCCATGAGGAAGAAGAGAAGGCCTGGGTGCGAGGGCAGGAACTCTACGAACAAGAGTGTGCCCTTACTGCCAGGGAGAAAAAAGTGAGGGGTAGAGAGAAGGACCTAGTCGACCGCCGGAACAAGATCCACCTCCGGGAGGAGGAGCTCGGAAAACTCGAAAAGCGGGTTGCTGAGAAGATTCAGCAGAACGCTAAAGAAGTTGAGCGCCTTGCCCGCGAGAATTCTGAACTGGTGGCGGCCAGAAGATCCCTGAAAGAAATGAAAGGCTTGAGGGCTGAGGACTCCCTACAGATTTGGGAGTTCTTGAGCAAGGCCAACGATGCACTGACACCGATGGGTTTCAGCCCCGTGCGCCCGGATGATCCGGAGCCGGAGCCGGACCTAGCGCTACAGGCGTTGAGCTCAGCAGGTAGCAAGCTCTCCAAGGTGGGCGATGTCATCGCGGAACAGTTGGAGGTTGAGGGGCAATCCCTGGCAAAGAACGTCGCAGAATATGTGCTGACGTGCTACACCAGCCGGAACTCCCAATTTCCTCTGGACCCGGTGCTTGAAGGTCCCGTCGAAGGGGAAGGCGAAGCTACCCGAGCCAATGTATCGGAGGTTGCCCAGAAGGTCGCCCAATTCTTCCATAGGGTCTAGGACCATCTCTATAGTTCTCACTTGTATTTTCTCTTCTTATTTCTCAATTTTGTAATCCCTTGTCTCCAGATGTAATCCCTTGTCTCCAGATAAATGAAATCCCCAAAATTTTTGTGAATTTCAATTTTTGTCTTCAACACTTTTATCTTCACTTGGCCCCCTGGTAGATGTACACAATTTTATTGTGAACATGTACCAAGAGGATATTGTGTTTTGTTGAAGACTCATTTGCTCCAAACTTGTAGAATTTAGATCCGAAGTCTTCGATAGTGAAGGCCCCCTGAGGTTGTCGGAGCTTAGGAGCTCCGGCATTGTCCATTGCTGGAGCTTGATAGCTCCGGCAATAGTCTCTATCAACGTGTAGAGCATCGATAGTTAGTCCTCCGGGGTGTCGGAGCTTAGTAGCTCCGGCAGCGACCTTTGCCAACACTTAGTTTGTTGGCAGCAGACTCCATTTACGGGGTCTTCTCACCATATTTTATTCAACGTCGACGGCTGGCCCCCTAGGGGAGTCGGAGCTTAGTTAGCTCCGGCTTTTCTCCATCAACGTAGATTTTATTTTTCCTGCACACTTAAGTCAAGAAAAATAGTAAAATTCATTTCTTGTCTATAATTTCGTTGCAGCTTACGATTCTCAAGAAGATTTTAAGTCAAACGCGATTCTAAATACAACCGAATGCGTTGTCTTTTCTTCGAGATCCAACTGTACACGGACCCGCCTTACTTCGTCCTGCCGGGGTGTAGGTAGAGTGGTGTACTTAGGGTGCTTGACCAGGCTAAGTCGATAGCACACTCCAGCCCTAGATTGGCTTGGCGGCTTTCAGGCGAAGTGGCCATGAACAATATTTGAATCCAAAAGAATTGACAATACAACTCGAATCGTATATAAACCGGTTGAACTAAAATTTCTTAAGAATTGCACGTCTTTGTTATAGACAAGAAAGAGAAAAATAAAAAGGTTGAGCCTGTACGAAATAAATGCACGTGGAGTCTATTTCACATGAAAATGTCTTTCATTATAGGTCCGGGGTACAGGGGAAACAAGTACACTCTTAGGGTACGGAACCAGGCTAAGCGTGTTTCTTTTCTCGTTTGACCCAGGGTAGTTAGCCACACTTTTAGTCCTGAGACTGTGACAAGCGTTGCATGAGCTTTGCGGACCTTTCGGGAAAGGTCCGACTGCTCTCCCGGAGGAACTACCTGACTCTGTACAATGACTCTATAACATACACCTCATGTTACTCAAGACTCACCTCCGTGGTATTAAGTGTAGAACTTACGGAGGTGCTCGATGTTCCAAGGATTTGGGAGAGGTGTCCCATCCTCAGTAGCCAAGCGAACGCTTCCGGGACGGGATACTTTAATCACTTGGAAGGGCCCCTCCCAGCCGGGGGATAGTTTGTTTAACCCTTCTCTGGATTGTATTCTCCGTAGGACCATATCTCCTTCCTCGAGCTGTCGGTTGTGTACATGCCGCTGGTGATAACGCCGTAGGGCTTGGCGATATCGGGCATTCCGAACAGCTGCTTGGCACCTTCCCTCCTCAAGGAGGTCTAGGTCTTCACGCCGGAGCTGGTCCTGCACGACTTCGTCGAAGGTCCGGACCCGGAGTGAACTCAAGGTGATTTCCGGAGGAACGATTGCTTCAGCTCCGTACACCAGAAAGAATGGTGTCTCTCCAGTTGACCGATTTTGAGATGTCCTGTTGGCCCATAAAGTGGGCGGAAGCTCTTCAATCCAGTTGGCTCCATGTTTTTTCAAGCGCTCATAGGTGCGCGTTTTAAGTCCTTTAAGGATTCCAGCATTTGCTCTCTCGGCTTGGCCATTGCTAGCTGGGTGAGCTACGGAGGCGTAGCAAACTTGTATGCCGAGGTCTTTGCAATATCCTTGGAATGCGGAGCTTGTGAATTTGGTCCTATTATCAGTGATGATTTTGTTTGGGACTCCAAATCTCCATATAATGGACTGCAAACAGTTGATAGCAGATTGCTTGTTGATTGTCACAACTGGAGTTGCTTCCGGCCACTTGGTGAACTTGTCAATGGCGACATACAGGAACTTGTTACCTCCGATGGCTCTTGGGAAAGGTCCCAAGATGTCCATCCCCCACACAGCGAAGGCCATGTAGGAGGTATCATCTGTAAGGGCTGAGCTGGTGTGTGAATTTGCTTTGCATGAAATTGGCATGCTTCGCATTTCTTCACCAGCTCAGTTGCATCCTGGAGTGCTGTAGGCCAGTAGAAGCCATGCCGAAAGGCTTTACCAACCAGCGTGCGAGAAGACGTGTGGTTCCCACACTCGCCTCCATGGATTTCTGCGAGGAGTTCGCAGCCTTCTTCCCATGTGATGCACCGCATTAGGATGCCGTTGGCACCGCGCCGGTAGAGATCCCCTTCTACCAGCGTGTATCTTTTAGCCAATCTGACTACCCGGTCAGCGGATACATCATCGTCAGGAAGGATGTTATCTTTCAAGTAGCTCCAGATCTTCGAGATCCATGCATCGGAACTAGCTTGAGCTTTTGAGTCTTACGTGCTGGGTTGCTCGGAGCTCTCGGCAGCACCTACGACCCTTGATGGCCGTCATGGTAACAGGGCCATCGGGACTGTCAGCTTTGGGATGCTGATCTCGCCCCCTTCGCTCAGTTTGGCAGGCTGAGCTGTTGGTTTTAACAACCACCGGACAAAAATTCCGTCAGGAGCCGGAGCTCCGGTTGACGCTTTCGTCGAGAGTTCGTTAGCTTCAGAGTTATGGGCACGCTGAACATGGTGGGGATCTAGGACTTCAAAGTCCTTCTGAAGCCTATAGACTTCAAGGAGGTAAGCAGCTAGCTGGAGATTATTGCAGGAGCATTCACCCTTCACCTGCTTAATGATGAGCTGCGAATCTCCCTTGACCAGCAAGTGCTTGACACCATATGACAGTGCCACCTTTAGTCTGTAGATGAGTGCTTCATACTCTGCCATGTTGTTGGTCGCCTTGAAGTCAAGGTGTACCATGTATTTCACCTTCTCCCCAGTTGGTGCAAGGAGAAGGATTCCAGCTCCGGCCCCCTGCTTCTACATGGAGCCGTCGAAGTAGAGGGTCCAGTGAGGCTCGGTGAAAGTTGGAGCTTGACGCTCCATCTTCTGCTCACTGGGGCCCCCAGGGTTTGATGGAGAGGGAGTCCATTCCGCCATAAAATCTGCCAATGCTTGACTCTTGACTGCTTGTCTTGAAATAAATTCAAGATCAAATTCTGCCAATTCCGCTGCCCACTTTGCAATATTCCCAGTTGAGTTGGGATTATGCAAGATTGCTCGAAGTGGGTAGGAGGTCACCACTGAGAGTTTGTGAGCTTGGAAGTAATGGCGAAGCTTTCTGGAGGCAATAAGGACTGCATAGAGAAGCTTATGCACCTCTAGGTATCGAGTCTTGGCATCATGTAATACTTCACTAATGAAGTACACCGAGCGCTGAATGGTCCGGACCTTCCCGGAGGGGTCCGAAGTTTCCTCTTCACTGATTTGGATCCTCTCGGATGAATCCGGATTTTCTTTGGGGACCTCCGGGTTCTGGCTAGAGGAACCCGGAGCTTCTTCATAAGTGACTTGGATCCTCTCGGAGGGGTCTGGGTCTCCTGAAGTAACTTCTTGTGGATCCGAATCTGGGAGCTGGGACCCAAACTCGCTTTCAGGAATCTCCGGACCCTCCCGAAGGGGTCTGGATTCCTGAGTATGGGGTAGTTCTGGTCTCTCCGCAACCAGAACCATACTGACAACTTCGTCAGTAGCTGAAATATAAAGCAATAAAGGCTCACCAGGGTTCGGAGCTACCAGAATTGGTAGGGTGGTGAGGAACTGTTTCAGCTCATGGAATGCCTTTTCTGCTTCTTCGGACCATTGGAATGGTCCGGACTTCCTCAATAACTTGAAGAAGGGGAGTGCCCGTTCCGCCAGTCTTGAGATGAACCGACTGAGGGCTGCTAGACATCCAGTTAATTTTTGGACGTCCTTGATGTGGGTTGGTGGCCGCATGTCTTCAATGGCCTTAATCTTTGCCGGATTAGCTTCTATGCCCCGGTGACTTACCAGGAAACCAAGAAGTTTTCCGGAGCTAACCCCGAAGACACACTTGTCTGGGTTTAGCTTTGTGCGGGTGGCCCGCAGCTTGTCGAAGATAGCCTGCAAGGTGTCAAGGAGTGACTCCTTGTTCCTGACCTTGACCACGATGTCATCGACGTACACTTCCACTATGTCTCTAATGAGTTCTTCAAAAGTTTTGTACATAGCTCGTACAAAAGTTGAAGCTGCATTCTTGAGACCAAATGACATGGCTGTGTAACAATACAATCCATCTACTGTGATGAATGAAGTATGCTCTTCATCTTCCCTAGACATCCTGATTTGATGATATCCGGAATATGCATCTAGGAAACACAGTAATTCACACCCGGAGGTGGAATCCACTATCTGATCTATTCTAGGTAATGGGAATGGATCTTTTGGACATGCCTTATTTAGTGTAGTGTAGTCGATACACATCCGAAGCTTCCCGCTAGCCTTGGGTACAATGATTGGGTTCGCCAGCCATTTTGGATGAAAGACTTCTCGAATGAATCCAGCTTCGAGTAACTTCTTCACTTCTTGTCGGATGAAGTTCTGTCGCTCTACGGATTGCTTCCGAGGTTTCTGATGCACAAGCCGACATCGGGGTAGATCTTCAGATTGTGCTCAATCACTTCCCTGGGGATCCCAGTCATTTGTGACGGTTGCCAGGCAAACACGTCGACGTTAGCCAGGAGGAAAGTGATGAGCGCGAGTTCCTATTTGTCGTTCAATCCCCCCGATATACGGGTGGTTTGAGCGGCATCGGAACCAATTTGGACGACTTTGACGGGAATGTCGTTGTCGCCGCTTGGCTGCACTCGAGGTGCAGAAGTCGAGCCTCGTTGACGAATGCTCGGGGGTTTTGGAGCTTGCTCCTGCCCGGAGTCCTCCTCTTGCGCCATGGTAAGTGCATGGAGTTCTTTCAGTGCAGTTACTCCGACAGTACGATCTCTACGGATCCAGAGAACGCCTACTAGTGTTGGCATTTTCAACACTAGATAACCATAATGAGCAGCTGCCATGAATTTGTACAGGGCAGACCTACCCAAGATGGCATTGAAAGGTAAGTTGATCTGAGCGACGTCGAAAACCAACTTCTTGGTGCGGTACTTCTCCCGTGTCCCGAAGGTAACAGGGAGAGTAATAGCTCCGAGTGAGGTAATGGCCCCAGGAACTACTCCAGAGAAAGGTCGAGAGGGGTGGAGATCCGAAGGTCGGAGCTAAAGCTTAGTGAAAGCTTCGAAGCTGATGAGGTTAAGCCCCGAACCTCCGTCTACCATGACATGGTGGAGCTGGATGTTATTGATGGTAGGAGATACCATCAAAGGTAACTGACCTGCTCCAACCATGCTCCAGGGACAATTCGAAGCATCAAAAGTGATGGTTGTGTCCATCCACTTCCGATGAGGTTCTGGCCTGACTGTAGGAGCTACAGCGGCCATATCCCGACGCATAGTCTTGATGACGCGACGGGAGGTGATATCCCATGATCCACCAAAAATGGTGTTCATGGTCTTCCGACGCTCGTTGTCAGAGACGTCTGAATCATCGTCGACAGAGGTATAGACGGCCTTCAGGACCTTTTTGGGATCCTGAAACCCTAACTCCTCTTCAGCCGGAGCTTCGTCGACTTTTTGCTTTCCTTCCCTCTGTCGGAAAGGAGATTCTTTCCGGCGCTTGCTGTAGCGCTCGACAAGGTTTTGGATTTCCCGGCAGTCTTCCAAACTGTGGCTGCCCATTTTGTGAATGGGACACCACACTTTGGGTTTGCCACCGTCTTCAGAAGAGGGTCGAGGTCGCTTCTCGGGGCGTGGCCCCCGGCCACCCGGAGTTGCAGCTGCTGCAACGTTGGATGTGCCGGTCGATGGCTTCTTCTTGTCGTTGGTCTTCTTTTTCTTCTTGCCACTCCCGGAGGTAGTGGCTTCTTCTTTGGAGGATTTCTTGTGACCCTCCGAGGTTGGTTTGGAGTGCATCTCACGGTGGTTTGGAACCGGCAGATCTCCCTACACTGCTAAAGTGATAGGGGAGTTTGATGTTCAGTGTGGGCGCGCGGAGATTCAAGAAGGTGAGTTGGAAATGACACAGGAGACACAGGAGTTTTACGTGGTTCGGGCCGCCTGAGCGTAATACCCTACTCCACGGGTGTGTTGTATTAGCTGTATGAGCTTGTGTTGAGCGTCAATGGCGTATGTGTGTCTCTCCCCTTGAACGTGTCGTCGGCCTATCCTTTTATAGTACAAGGGCAGGCCGTTACAAGTTAGCCTGGCCCGACATGTGGCCCCGGCGGTTACTAGTATTGACACTTATTTAGCGCATTTAATTGCTCTTAATGACCCTGTAACGGGCTTTGACAGCACCGTTACTGGTGTTAAGATCATTCGTTTAAGTGTCATTAATATGGCATTAATGACACTTAATCAGGTCTTGAAGTCCTTGATTCCCCTTTGAATATCCGGAGCCGTTGCGAGGTCTTCCGGAGGTTAGAGGCTGAAGACTTGTCGATTGGACACGTGGCGGCTCCGGAGCATACTGTGCGAAACAGGTAGCTCCGGAGCTACCTGACACGTGTCAGGCCCGGAGCTTCTCTCGGTCTGGGGTTGAGTCCGGAGGTGCCATTTCGGTACGTGGCCCGGAGCTTCTCCCTTGTGGGCGGTAGCTCCGGTTTGATAGTACACGTGGCGACCCTGGGATTAACCATGTTGGAGAAGCGGGTCCAGTTATATCTGACATGTGGGCCTCCGAAGGCCTTTAAATCAAGTAGATGACTTTTCTTGGAGATCTTTGTAACCTCAAGGGGTGTACGGTTTTTAGGGTACCGACAGTACTCTTTTTCTTATGTGAGTTTTACTATTATAGATTTCTCACAATAAGTTTTAATGAGGCAATGACAATGTAAGTAATGTCTGTTTTCGAATTTTCCCCACAGGGGTTTTTATTAGAAAACAATTAATACATTTTATGTTGTGTTTTCTCCTGTTTTATAAAAGTTTAAGGAGTTTTTACACAATATTAACTTTGTATATATTTATAAATATCTTCAAAATTTCTCCACTGGATTTTTCGAAGATATTATTCATTCAAAGCGGAGTCCAAGTGTTCAAGGGGGAGTGTTAGAAGTCAAATGACCACATGCACTCACCGACGGTTGTCGGCCGCACCACCGAGCGGGCACGGCTCCTCGTCCACCGGCCAAGGCCGCGTCCCTTTGCCGAACAGCCGCAGCAACCACCACTCACCATCGGACATGTCCATCCATTGAACATGTATAAAAGAACAATGAATGAATGAATAAGTTGACAGTTGAATAATAATCTCTTTTCTCTCTAGTAAATCGATCTTAACAAGGCTCATTTGGAATACTACAGTTTTACTGGATATATATTGGAATAATATGTGTAATGTTAAGACTTCTTCTGAAACGCAAAAATTTCTCAAGGATTAACCTCGTTTGCAATAAAATCATATTAGAAATTTTAGAGAATATGAGTGTCAATGTTATGGCTTTGTTTGGAATTTCATAAGTTGCAAATATTTGATGAATAGGCGCGTATAATTGTAAACCAATAATTTAGTCATGTTTGTTCTTTTCTCAAAAAAGTCCATGTTTGGAATGCTGAAATTTTATTATTGTTGCAGAAAATTGAAAATGTGTCTGTCTGAATGGTTTTGGAGTTTAGTTTGGATTCCAAGGGCACCCACATAACGGTATAATTCCAGCACGAATGCATGGTAGGGAACAGTACACAAGCTAGCTCATAAATCATGCCAAGTCACATGTTCATAGAAACATCTAGAAAGTTCACTGTCTTGTACTTTTCCATGTGCGGCTCAAACTCAAATTTTATAATCTTATCAAAACTCCTCCTTGGAGTCTTGGAGGCTCATAATTCTACAACAATATTATATGATATAGCACAACGCGTGTGTAAATGTTAAGGCTCATAAAAGAAAAATAATGGAGTAATATATTAGAAATATTATAATGGAATATTATATATATATATATATATATATATATATATATATATATATATACATACGCACACATACGGGAATGACTAGAATGCAATCAGCTCTCTAGTGCAATTGGAGTCACACGTTTTAAAATCCATAATTAACATGTGATAATAACAACTGCCATATGGTAGTTACCTTGTCTCTTCATTAAAGTCACATCCCTCCAAACTTGTGTCTCCTCATTGTGTATAATTAGAAAGGCAATGAATGAACAAAGAGTACAATCAATTACAACTATCTTTGTGTCTCTCTCTCAATTTTATTTACAACATGTTATCAGCACTGTTCTACAGAACAAATAAAAGAGAGAAGAGAAATTTAGTGGTAAGATGTCAAGATCCGGACTTCCCAATCTTGTTCTTATCATTTTCCCAGATGGAGATTGTCCCTGCTGGAAAGGCCGCTGCACCCACCGTGGTGGTCGATGCCACCGCCGTCGCAACTGCCGTGATGGTTAGCACCTATGACGCTATGTTGTTGTCACCCCTGCACAAGAAAATAATCACATTGGGCGCACGTCTTACGATCACCATGGTGGTCAGCACAACAGATGAATGGTGATTGCACCAATGGCGCCACTGCCGTCAAACTCAAGCATGCCTAACCGCCGCTTGGAGGAGCGGTCTCCGACACCTTACTACGGTTGACCCTCGGAGTTCAACGCCCATCATACGGGTCGTCAAGGCGGACTGAGCGTCGTCCTTGGTGGGGAAACCCCAAAACGGGTTGCACTGGCCCATGATCCTTCGTCATCGAGCGGACAGGGGGAAGGGCGAGAAGGAGTAGAAGATGGCAGCCGCAACATCGCGGTGGCCACCAATACCGTGACGGCTCCGATGCTAAGGCGCACGACGAGGATCTGCATAGGCCCAAAGGGACGACCACAAGGTCCACTGGCATCAAGGACACCGTCCTCTTTGCCAGATTCAGCAACTCCAATCGCACAAGAACCACCGTCGGTAACAACTTCAAATGAAGTCGTGCCTTTGGGATTCGAGCCTCCGCTGGCGCTCACAAGCCTGTGCGGGAATCGAATCCTTCGCTGGTTCGCCCACCTCGCCACCCCTACCAGTAGAACCCGAGCACCCGCGCCAAGGGACTCGGTCGCCGGTTCAAGCCGGTGAACGGTGGGTGGAGGGGGAGCGGCGCTGGCAAGAACAGACAAGAACGGCGTCGGAGGAGGAAGAAGACAGAGGAGGAAGAACACAGCGGAGGATAGGCGGCAGCGTTGGTTGAACACAGTGGAGGATAAGCGGCGGCGTTGGTTGATAGAAGAGGCGAAATGACCGAGGTGCGACACGGCTACGGTTAACCCTAACTGCCCCATCCTGGCTCCCCCCCCCCCCCTTTAACTGGCGCGCCGCTTGGTCCACGCCGTCTGGGCTGTGCCTGGGCCCAGGCCGACGCACAGGCTGCCAGGCAGGCCACTTGGTAGACCAATTGCTGGGCCATTATTTCTCCTTTAAATTTATATTTATTAGTTTGCCGTTTACATTAGTTTTAATTCTTGCAAATTAGTGTAATCATGTAAGATATCTGTAAATATAGTTATGATCAACATTATATAATGATTATGACAAGTGTTGTATTGCAATATATTTTGCACTATTATGATTGAATTACAAAATTTGGCTAAAATTAAATTTTTGGTCAAATGAATTTAAAAATTCAATTAGTAACACTTTGTCCAAAATTCCTTTTGTTTAGGCCATTATTTAAAATTTTATCCCAAAAGCAATACAATTTTGTTACCTATATTTCGAAAATTTACATGTTCCATCATTTAAGCTAATTTTAAAATTTTGACTTATGATGAGACAATATGATTACACATAAATAAAAAGATATTAGATTTATCTTAATTAAGCCATTTTTGTAATATTTGGCTTAATACAAACATAAATCATCTCTTAATAAAACAAAGTGTATAGGTCATATTCATTAATTATTCTTAAATATGATATATACCTAGGATTATTATTTATGTTAAGTTAATTTTTATAATTGGCTAGACATAAATGAATATTCCCAAGTGTTAACTTTATGATTAACACACTTATCACAACACCACCATGATGGTTTTATTAATAAAATCTCTAGTTTCCTATATGTAGGAATAAATGGCTCACGAGTTTGAAGAAGTTGTTCTTAATGGTCACAACTACCCTACATGGGCTCTTGACGTCAAGATAAGCTTGATTTTTTGTGAAATCATGTCTGCAACATACAAGTATCAAACACTTTATATCATCTGGAACCACCTTCATACCGACTTAAAGTCGGAATATGTGATGGAGGAGGAACCCCATAGTCTTTGGATGCATTAAAATGCCGTTATGAACAACAAAAGGCAATTTTATTGCCACGGGCCAATCATGAATGGGCTCAACTCCGTCTCCAAGACTTTAAGTCTATAGAAGACTATAATCATGTTGTTCATAAGGTCTATGCCAAATTAAGTTTTTGTGAGAAAGTACCATCAGAGGAGGACAAAATTGAAAAGACACTTCAAACAATGCTCCCTTCTGATAGGGTCTTACAACATCAATACCGGGCTCGCAACTACGAGCAATATGCTGATCTCATTCATGATTTACTCCAGGCGGAGAAGCATGATGAACTTACCATTAAGAATCATCACCAAAGTCATGTTGGGGCTGCTCCTCTACCTCAAATTCATGTTAATGAGAAGAAAACAATGCTTCTAAGGATTCAAATCCTAAGAAAAATGGTAGATGTGACGCCCGGTTCCAAAAATGAACCAAGCTAACACATATGTGTCCCCAGGATGTTCAACACACATACACGAGTGCATTCACAAAAGGGTATACAGAAAGTTACCACAACAAGATTAATTAACCAATTTTATTGCACAAACCATATTATCCTCAAATACAAGCTCTAATGAATATTGATGACAAGTTTGAACTAATGCAGCAGAAATAAACTAATTAAGCAACTAAACAACTAGGCAGCATAAGCAATAGGGTAGCGCAGCTCCATGCAACACCACAGGCAAAGCTTAGACACGGCCTAGAACTCCGCATTATCGCCATTAAACTCCCAATCCTGACCTGCAACTGTTGGGGGGGATTGCAAGAGTGAGTACATGTCGTACTCAGCAAGTGTGGAAAGTATGACATGTAGCTGATTCAAATGACGACAATAATAATGGTTGAGTGCTGAAAAGTACAGTAAAACATTTGAAAAGAAATATATTATATGTATGTGAAGTAAATCCATCATAATTATAATTAAAATCATAGTACCAGTCCATATTCCATGTCCATCATCCATAATTTCAGATTTTACCATTGCCAATAATCATATCCAATACCAGAAATTAATCCATAGTGAGCCATAACCATTACCAAACCATAACCATCCCAAATACCATCCCGAATCCCAATTTTCCTATAATCATGTGAGGGTCCATGTTGCTCATAACCGGGAACACGACTATCATGATAGTTTTAGACACACTCTGCAGAGGTTGTACCGCTTTACCCACGTGTTTGTGATTTCATCACCTTTCGATGACTATGGAATCTCAATTATGCCGTCTCACACATCCGTAGATGTGTGGCCAAGAGATCACAAAGTAGCCTTTACAAAGGGATTACTAGCCTATTTAGACCCCACTGAGGTTTCACCGGTGGCGATGTCTCCAACTGAGCACATCTTCAACCAAGGGCCCCCTCTTGAGCCATTCGAATCCCAGGGTAGTCCCACCAATCATCAACAAACCCAATCCAACTACCCCTTCTCCGAGCATTCTTAATGGTCCAAATAGCACTGGCAAAGCCCTAATTAATCAGCTACGCCGCACCCATACTTGGCCTCGTGGTGGCACTGTAAATCCTGGATGGTCGCTCCACGAACCGGTCCTTAGATCTAAAGCAAGCAAAACCACCATAACATCCAACCCATCCACATACCAGGCTTGCTTAGATCACCCATTACCATATCATATTTAACCAGTTCATGTTAACCATAATCTCACCCATGCATAATTAAATTGAGTGGTATAGTTGTTTTCCCATCCCATTTGATTAAGCGAAGAAAAAAGATAAAAAAATCCCTTCCTGACTCTTTACCATATATTCCAGGTGACAAGGGTGGTCAACAAAACTAGTAAACTTCCTACCATAGGATTTCCCATCAAATTGACACAAGCATGCAATTTTCCAACAAAACATTTATTTTAAAATAGGATCAATATGCTTCAAGGACACTTGCCTTGCTCTTGCTGTTGATTAGGGTCAAAGCCTTCAAACTCATGGTGCTGTAAATCCTCCGCGGCACTCTCTAGTGCAAATCTGTCTAATCCACACAATAAACATACAAGACAAGAAACACAATCAAAGAGTGCACAAATATTACTCAATATGACATGACATGCATGATTAATGCAAATGCAAGGTAGAACTTGTTAATAGATTTCTTTTAGTGATCACTAACTACTTCTAAAAGCTTTTAATAAGTTTATACAGGTTTAGAGTTGATCCAAATAAATTTTAGAATTAATTTGATGCAATTTAACCAGGAAAATCGGACTAGTCTGCAGAAGGCCGAACTAGTCCGCACTTCGCAGAACTAGCGAACTAGTGTTTTCTAGATCGACGTAAATTTGGAGATTTGGGGTTGAATTCATGTAAGGAAAAGGAAATAGAAGGTATACCAGGTGTTTAGGACTCCAATGAATCAAGAAACTTGGAGGCAACACTTGGATCTTGATGATTTAGGGTTGGTGATGAACTTGGAGATGAATTGGTGATGAAGAACGAAACTTGGTGGAGATCTTGATCCTCTTTCGTTTCCTTCTCTTATTTTTATTGCTTGGGATCTCCTCCTCCTTCCTTGATGGTGGCTCTCCACGAACTACGGTTTGGGTGAGGTGGAAAAGTGGCAAATAGATGTCAAGCCAAGGGGTGGGGTTGTTTATATAGAGGTGGAGGCTAGGGTTAGATGAATTTCGAGTTTTGGAGGAGTAGAGGCCGGTTTAGAGTCCCACATGGGCTCTAAAAGAGTTAGGCACGACGTCCCTAGGCCCACTTAACGTGAAACCCAAGAAACAAGTCGTAAAACAAAAGATCAACTCGGAGTCGCGAAATATCGGACAAGTCCGAAAAGGACCGGACTAGTCCGAAAATGTCCAGAGAGAAAATCGGACAAGTCTGGCCTAAAATTGGACAAGTCTGACTTTAGTGAGAGAGGAAAACGGACAAGTCCGCTAGAACAACGAACTAGTCCGAAAAAGTCCAAGGACATATCAAATTTTCAAGGATTCTTCGAATATCAGACTAGTCTGCACAAAATCAGACAAGTCCAAAAGTTTCAAGAGGCAAAATCGGACTAGTCCGCAGCAAAAACGGACAAGTCCATTTTTAGTCAGAGAGAAATCGGACTAGTCCTCACCAAAATCGGACTAGTCCGCACTTTTCAGTATTTTAAGTGCGGTTTTGTTCCAAATCAATTTTAAATGTTCCAAATCAATTTTAAACTGGTTCCTCTTTATGTGGTGATGAGGACATCACTCCTATGGATATACACAACACTCCATTGAACATATAAGGTGCAATCAATAGAATGCGCACACAACAATTAATTTCAGAGGTGAGCTTGTTCTTATATGTTTCCTTATATATTTTTGAGAATAGATCGGTACCTAATCATTCAATTGTGATTAGGATACATGGAGTGATTCAAGGAGTAATTATAGGAAGTTTTAGGGGTGTGGATGATGAGAGGATACGTTCAAAGAAGATGGACACCAACCCCAACTCAAAATCGTGTCCAACTCGGAGTCCATGAGCAGTACGCACTAAAACGGATGCCCAGGACTCATACGAACTACGTTTTGGACGTTATACATATGCACGGAAAGGGGAGAGGATATCCTTTCCAATGGAGCTGGTCCCATGTCAAAATTCCTCGGGAGCCCACGGGAATCATCGAAACAATATCGAATATAGAATCTGTCAGGGTGCTGCGTCACCGTATTGGGCCATTGGGCCTTGTATCAAGTGTAAGTCCATTATTTTCGTGTCTTAGGGTTAGGTCACGACCCCAACACCCCCTTGGACGTCCTCCCACCTATATATACTCCATAGTAGACGCCATAAACAATTGAGTTTTGCTTAGATCAATAATATCGATGTTCTACGGTTTGTGAAACCCCAACTTCACCATTTCAGATCGTGTCTTCTACGTTCTTGCTTGTGTTCTCGGTTGCACTTAACAGAGATTAGCCTTCTTGGCGAGGTCAATTGTGTGAAGCACGGTTGATAACCAACAGAGCGGTGGTGTAGTGATTGCAGGGGCTATTCGTGTTCTACTCGAGAGCCTCGGATCATCAACGTCGAGATCTCCACATCAATCGACTTATCCTTACCTATCGGAAGATCAGGACCCATCTTTTCTCATCATTGGTATCAGATTTCCAGGTTGCCCGTTAGATAATTTATCTATCCTTTTGATTTATTTGTTTTTCATACCTAGAGTTCACAAAAAACCACAAAAAACTTGTAGTTTAGTAGATCTATTCATCACTTTGTCCAAACCACCATTGAGCCTTTGCAACTTTGTTATTAAGTTTGGTTTTGTTGAGTTTGTGTCTGTGGTTGAGTCATATTTCTGGTTTAGAAGTGTTTTTGGTCTTAGTTTGAGTTTTGCATTGTGTTGATTCATCCTCTTGAATCACGTCATCACGTCCAGATTAGATTCATCTGTGTCCAATTTGGTATTTTTATCATATATCACTCATACGAACTCGAATTTTAGAGTTCTTGTACTTTCTGGAAATCTTAAGAAGTTCTCCACAACTTTTGTATTCATAGGTTTCCCAGTAAAAAAAGATATCATGGTCAAAAGTGCATTATATCTGAATCTGTTCTCGACCTAGAATTTCTGAACAGTCTGTATTTCGGGGACAATATCTCCTATTGTTCTTGTCCAAAATATGTCTTCCATATAATGAAGTTAAAGAGGAGAGATATATATACAATCTTTCTGTTGTATGTTTTTCTATTTAGAGCCTCTAAGTGTGCCTATTTGTCCATGAAAGATAGAGCAAAAAATCTGCAACAGACACATGAGATATCTTTGATTGGTTTTTATTGTGTTCTTCTTTCGCAGCACATTCTGAGAAAAGAAAGACAAAAGAAAAAGGCAAGTGCAAAACAAGATACAAAAGTCGCACAAAAATAGGAGAAAAAAAAACAGAAGTGCTTGCATCCTTTGTGTCATCTAGTTTTGTCTCATGTCTTGCTTGCTTGAACTGCTAGGAACACATTTAGGCCAGCAACTTTGACAAGTACTTTGGACACTTATTCAAATTTACTATCTGATTGCATTGTTGCTAATCCTTGCTACATATAAAGTGTCATCCAAGCTACACCTTGCTCTTAAGCAGAACCGATACACATTTGCAATCATCCCACGCTTCATTGGTTTCATCATACCAGCCACCATTTGCCACTTGCAGTGTCAGTAAGAACACTTGTAAAAGTGTGGTAAGACACTTGAGGATGTGTGATTCTACTTTTATCCTTCGTAGTTGATAGAGATAACATATTTTTTTGTTGTCTTTTGTTTGCTACTAATAATGTCAGGTAAAAGCAAGAATCATGCATTATATGCTGAGATGATTGACATGATGAAGACGATGATGGAGTTGCTCACTCAGAATCAAACATCAACCAAGGTATCACATGACATTCAGACCACCTTTACAACACCTTCCACGAGAGGTAATTACATTCTCCCATCTCTTCCTTCTTATGATGGTTTTGGTTACGATGAATATATTGCTTGGGAAATAGAGTTGGATAAATTTTTTGGACAATGTCATATGTGTGAGAGGAGAAAGATTAGAAATGTTGCAAGGGCATTAGTAGGTTGTGCATTAACTTGGTGGAACAATTTAAATGATTTAGAAAAACCTCGAACATGGAAGGATATGAAAATTTGTATGCAAGAAACTTTTATGAATGTATCTAACTGCAAAGATGAAGTGCATCAATTTGAGGAGAAATTTCTTGTTGTACCTCCTTTTGTGTCTAACATTTTGCAGGACAATATAGAAAATAATGTAGATGATGCAAAAGAGAACGAGGCTTTTGACAACACTTGTGAAGTTTTAGATGGATCAACTCATAATGCACTCGAAATCACCGCTGAAAATGGTAAGGCACAACATTCTACAAATACAGAAGGTGAGAAGTTTTTGGATGTTCTAAATTTTTCCACCAATCATGCTATTTTTGAGGAGCAACTATTAGAATCGTTTATTTATACACCACTGTCACATGTTTTTTTGACCAATAAAAACTGCAAGGGAGAACCCCGGTAGCTATGAAATAATATTAAAAAGCGAAATAGAGTTAGGTTACAAAGGCACAACAGCACTTGACTAGGTGTTCCAGAGAGAGGAACATCACTTACAAGCTCTGTAGCCACGGGAGCACACAGTCCCTATCCTCAGGCTTAAAGCGACAAGCTTGAATCCTGGTAGATGCAATGAAGGATCTTTTCCAAGCATTTACAGTAGGGGGAGAGTTTCTAAAAATGAAGTTGTTACGAACAATCCAAATCTCCTAGGCCGCTATAGAGAATATTTCCATGAAGGATCAACGACTCCAGCTGTGCTTGGTCTTCTGCAGAGTGTCGAAGAAAGGGATGTCATGATCCCAATGAACCCCAAGAACGTTCCAACATGCCATGTTGAAGGAGCAGCTAAAGAAGAGATGGTAAGTGAGTTCTTCCACATTGTCTACACAGCGCATGCAGGTGTAGCCATTCCCATCAATGGCTATGTTCTTTCTCTTCAGGAGGTTGCATGAGTTGACCGGTCCCGAAACATAAGTCACGTGAATATCTTAATTTTCTTTACCACCCTCGAAGCCTAAATCCAGCTAAAGGGTGCTGGTGGCTTGATGTGGTTGTAGCAGTTGTTGTAGATATTCTTAGAGTTGAATATCCTTACTCCCCCTACCGGACTCCATACGTCTTGCGAGGGGTCCCTGTGAGAAACCTCATCCAGCAGCGCTTCCAGGTTGACCAATTCCAGCAAGGCTTCGTCTGACATCGGTTGGAAGAAATGGCTGAGATGATCTGGCCTGCTGAGATATTGGGCCATTGAGATGCTGGGTTTTTTTTGTGAAGGAGTGCAGGCGAGGCATGTCCCTTTTGAGCAAGTGACCTTCCCACTAATCCTGCCAAAGACGAATTGTGTCCCCTTTTCCAGCTTTGACTTCAAAATTCTTGAGAAATGAGTCAGATAGGCTCACTATGTCCCTCCACCGGAAGGATCCTTTTCCTTTTGTGCCATGCGGTGGCTTACCATTGTTGCAATAACGTTGATGGATAAGATGAACCCAGGGGATGTTTGCTTTGTTATAGATTTTCCAGAGAAATTTCATGAGCAGGGCTTCATTCATTGTAGTGAGGTTTTTGAGACCTAGGCCCCCATTTTCCTTTGGTGTTGTCACTTGATGCCAGGCCACCAGGGGCCGGCCTTTGCTAGTGATATCCGAGCCTCTCCACAAGCATTGCTTCCTGGCTTTGTCAATTGCTTGAATGACTGGATTTCTTTGCTTGATAGTGCACATGGCATAAATAGGTATAGCGGATATGATGCTGTTAATGAGTGTGCATCGGCCAGCCATTGATAACCATGTTGCTGCTCCGGTTAGCGTCTTTTGTTCCCGTGAGACGAGCCCTTCAAAGGCGTCTGCTTTTGGTATGTCAAGGCTCATAGGCAATCCCAAGTATGTAAATGGAAATGAGCCAATGGTGCAGCCCAGTGTGGCTGCAAGGATTGTGGTCTCCTCTTCATCAATGTTGATTGGCATTAAGCTTGATTTTCCCCAATTCACTTTTAGACCTGTCGCTCCTCCGAAAGATTGCAATAGGTTTTTCAGAAAGAAGAGCTCTCTCTGATTAGCTTTGAGAACTAGGATAGTGTCATCTGCATATTGGACCATCGGGAATTCCACATTTGTTCCTTGGTGCAATGGCAATGTCAGAAGCCCCAACTCCACTGCTTTGCTGATTGAGATTTGCAGGAGATCGGCTGCCAATACAAATAGAAGGGGGGATAGGGGGTCCCCCTGCCGAACACCTCTTCTGCAATGGAACGTCTTGCCTGGTACTCCATTGAGAAGCACTGAAGAAATAGTAGTTGATAGGATGCCTGTTACACATTTGATCCACTATTCAGGAAAACCAAAAACTCGCAACATGTGTAAGATGAAGTCATGTTCCACCTTGTCAAAGGCCTTTTCAAAGTCCAGTTTGAGTACTATGATACATGTGTTGGTTTTTTTACATTGCTAGAGGTATTCAAAGACCCATGCCATGCAGTCCTAGATGGTTCTTTTCTTGATGAAGCCATATTGATTTTTGTGGATGATGGTTGTGATGACTTCCTGCAATCGGACAGAGAGTATTTTAGTGATCAATTTGACAGTGGTGTTCAGTAGTGATATGGGCTTGTAGTCTGCAACCCTGCTGGGATTGTTGATCTTTGGGATGAGAGTGATTAAAGAGCTATTCAGTGGCTGGATACTGATGTTGTTATTGAAGAAATCCGAGCAGAGCAGATATATATCTTCCTTAATGATGTGCCAACATGCTTGAAAGAATTTTGTGTTGAACCCATCTGGACCTGGAGCTTTATCACTTGGCATATTCTTGATTGTGGCGTCAACTTCCTCTCTGGTGACTGGCTTGCATAGGGTTTGTAAGTGTTGCCTGGGCATAACCCATTGCTTAATTTGTGGCCATTGATGAGTCGGGTCAGATTGCCCTAACCTTTCATTGAATTCCTTCCAGAGAGCGGAAGCTTTGTGCCCATGGTCCATCAGCTCTACTCCTTGGTCGTCCTGAATGACTGGGATGTTGTTTCTCCTATATCTTTCCGTTGCCGCGGCCAGGAAGAATTTTGTTGGCTCATCTCCAAGCATGGCCCATCGCTCTGTGTAGCGTTGTCTCCAGTAATCATTTTGTTGCTTGATAAGCTAAGCAAGTTGGTGTTTGATCATGTTTCTGAAGCTGCTTTCTTGCGGAAATAGTGTCCTTTGTTCTTCCATTGTGTCCATGATCAGAATAACTTCATTGCATTGCTTGATCAGTTCATTCAGGCCACCCAGTGTTCTACTCTACTTGTTTATCTTGTATCTCAGTCACTTTAATTTAGCAGATACTCTCTTGGCACTTCCAACTGTGGCTAGGGGCTGATCCCACGAGTCTTTAACAATGGAGAAGAATTGGGGATGTCTGAGCCAGTAGTTCTCGAATCTGAAGCATTTTGCTTTGGGTATGGTAGTGCTGATCTGGGCCACTAGCGGAACGTGGTCTGACGTGTCCCTGGCTAGCGGCCGAAGTGTAGAGTTTGGGAATGATAGAGACCACTGCGCTGAAGTAAAGCACTAATCTAGTTGTTCAAGTAGGGGATACTATTGCATGTTGCTCCAAGTGTAGTTCCTTCCTTGTAAAGGGATTTCAATAAGTCCCGAGTGTAGGATGATACTATTCAAAGTCTGCATGTCACCTGCATTCACTCCGGTGCGGTTACGATCACTAGCGTGACGATAGAAGTTGAAATCCCCCCAGTATCATCCATAACTCTTGCAGTTGCAAATCTAGGTTCCATAACCACTCAATGAATTCTTGCCGGCGAGGACCTTGACAAGGTCCATAGACTGAGACCAGGTGCCAAACGACCCCATTCTTTTGAGATGTGAACCGCATGGAAATGGCAAAGTCCCTAATTTCTAGAGACTCCCCATGAAGCAGATTGTCATTCTAGCCAACTAGTATACCTCCTGAGGCACCCCTGGATGGTGCAAAAGCAAATTTGTTGAATCTTCTGGGCGCCACTCGCTTAAGGAAAGATATGTTCTTTTTTAGTCTCTTGAATACAGAAGATGTAACATTCATCAACCTCCTCTATTTTGGCTTTGACCGCCTGCTGTTTATCAGTACTGTTGAGACCACGGATGTTCCAGTTAAAAACATTCCAGTTACGGTTTAAATTGTGCGCCATAGATAACCGTAGTAGGTAAAGGGGCAGACCAGGATGTAATCCCGACCAGAAGGGAGAGGCTGGGGCCTGTACAAACGCGAATCAACATACACCCAAGGTAGCATCCACTGGGTGGCCGGCCCCCAAAGGCGAGAATGCAGAAACCAGCAACTGATCCAATAGCCAACACGTATCAGGTAATTAGGCCAGGCAACAATGTAACAGATCACAGCCAAAAGACTCTAGAAAGGAATAACTGACATGGCCTTAGATTCAGGCCGCCAACCGGTCCAAATGAGCAGGTGCTCACAACAGTTATTGTGCTTAATCGAAAGCCTAGCAAAATAACAAGTGCTGATCATCACAACTACACCCATGTCTAGAACATCGACATCCCAAAAGACAGAATAACCAGTAGTTTGAAGAACAGCCAAACAGCTCCCAGTGTCTCATGCGCCCTCCGCTCCTAGTAGATTAAGGTTGTTGGTCGACATCGTCATCCAGCTCCGGGAGGGACATCATTTGGCGCACCGCCTCAGGTGGAACGCCGCAGTCTTTTGCCGCCGTCGCCTGCAGCAAAGCAATGGGGAGCTCAGGGTAGGGACAGAAAGAGTCAATAGATTCAAGGCTGGGGAATTTGACTGGACCTGGGAATAGATTGAGCAGAGGAGTATCAGTATGTGTGCCAGCACTGGAATCGTCCTACTGAGCAGGTGGGGGTGTCGACTGGTGTCCTTGCCTGATCAGTTGCAGTCACGGGCTCCTCCTTGGCTTGCTAGCTTCCGGTGTCCTGTTGGAGTAGGAGGGGCCTATTATGTCAACCACTGCTGGCTTCAGAGATTTGCTGCGAGTGGGGTACGACTTCACTGGTTGTTTACCCTTCTTCCTGTCCATGCCAGCAGTTGGCTCTGAGGTGATGTCCTTGATGACCACAGAGGATTGGCCTGAGCTCTGGTCCTTGCTCTGATGAGTGCTCTACTGATCAGCGGTGTTGGTGAGGGACATGGTGATGACCTTACTGAACCCCCCTTGTCCATTGGGCTCACTGAACTGCACGTTATACCATGCCGACGGGGAGTTGGGGAAAGCCACCTGGAGCATTCTTCTCAGCCCCACGGAATCTAGGGGCAAATCCAGTCTGGCTGTTGTGTGACATCATCAGGGTTGGCTAGAGAGTAAGGTTGTGGTTCAGTCCACGGTGCTCTGACAGTGATTTGTACAATGTTAGCAACACTGAAGGAGTCATCCTGAGTAGGAGCATCGGAGGGGATGGCCATCTCCTGGTGTGGAGGGGGCTGTGGCGGCCCCCAGGGTTCCCATCCATCATTGTCTTGTTGCTGGTCAATGTGCACTGCCCAGTTTGCGTCTGCCTCGGGGTCGTCCTCCTGCTGGTGCTCCTCCTCTGGTTCTGGTGCTTGAAGGGGGTGTGGGTTGCCATCCTATGGCAAGTCATCTTCCGGGGGGATGCCCCAATGAATTTCTCCAAAGCCATGCGGGCTTATCTTGTTAAGGATGTAAACTAGACAAGACCAAGAGCAACCGACACTATCCCTGGTACCTTGACGCAGGACTAGGCTTCTGGGGACCAACCTAGCATGGGTGTAAAGACACTTAACAAGAATGAACCCTAGCGCCCTCGGGCTTGTGTGCCATGGAAGTAACTTGCCAAATCCGGAAACCGCCAATTCAATGGCTTCCACTGTTCTGTAGTCTAACGGATACCCCAAGATCATGAACCATTCGACACAACCAAACTCATGCGTCCGACGGTTCCTTCCAAAATCATGCCTGATGAAAGACACACGGACCCCGTCCACAATGATTGGCTCTCTCGTCACTAGAAGATCCCAAAACAGGCTGGTCTGAAACGCAAAAAAGCTATTCCCAGAGGAGTGAGACAAGAGAAAGTGACAGTGATACCCATATCTTGCATGAGAAAGTTCCAGATCCTGAGCCTGAAGACGTCGTACTGGTCTTCTGCCAGAACATGTTCGACGTCCACTGCCACTGCAAACTCCTCGTGTGCCGGGTGATGATGCCCGGGCAGGTGAACCACCATCCTCGGCAGCCTGTCCGGCCCTCCATCCAGGAAGTCGAAGTGCTGGTTGGCCAAGAACCTGGTGGGATCACTCGGGAAGTTCGCCATGAGACCTAGGGAGTTGACCGGCGAGAGAGCAATGGAGTTGGAGGTGGAGTGCAAGATGCGAAGGAGCCAGGAAGATGGAGTGACTGGGGAGAGGTTGAGGGGGCAGTTGAGTTTCTGGCTGATGATGGCGGAGGACGGTTCCAGAGAGAGGCCACTGGCCTTAATGAGGGGTGTGCTTTTCTTGCACCACACCCGGGTTTCTCTGGAGGCCGAAAAACAGTTTTTTCTAATATGCCCGTATCCAAAGCAAAGATTACAGCGAATCTTATTGCGGCATTGGAGTTTCAGATGGCATGGACTGAGGCATTTATAGCAGCGTTTCACATCTGGTAACAGAGCGTCATGATCGCTTGGCAGCCTTGGTTCCCTCTCCTGCTTGCTGCCTTGTCCACGACGAGTTCCCTCGGGACCTTGCAAGACTGAGACTAGAAGGGCTCTACCCCCCTTCGGATGAGAACACTCGCCGACCTCCCTCGTAGTAGGGCTAAGTCTAGGGTTGCTACTGCTCAGCGCGGTCGCATCAGGGGCATGCGCCAGATTGTTCATGCTCCATGGCGTCGGAGGCCAGTGAGGCATGAATGGTGTGGGACCAGACTTCCCATTGTCCACCCGAGAATTCAAAATGTTGTATTGATTGTTGTGCCACGTACCTCCCTTTGCGGTGGCCAGCCAATTAGCTCCGACGAGCTTCCGATTAGCCGGAAAGCAGAGTCCGGCGGCACTTCTTGGAGCTTGATGAAGATCACAGAAAATTTTTCCGAGCCACAACCCTTTTACCGTTGGGGTTGCCTTTTTCGCAGGAGAACGTTGCCGGATTGGGGAGGTGAAAGAAACCCTCCTGTTTACTGACTTCTTTCTTGAAACCGTTGTCCAGCTTTCCCTCTATTCCTGCTCCCACTTCCTGTACTCGGAGATCCAGTCTGGCCCTCCCATGCACCAGAGGTGGAAGTACACATCAAAGGTTGATGTGGTGATCCTCCTCATGGCATTTATCAGCAGCCCCACTTGTTTGCTGGCCACCGAGAAGCGAAACGAACGCTCTTGTAGTTGTTGAACATGGAAATCCAGAGGTGATCCACCCAGCACCGAACAAAGAGCCCAACCAACTGCACTCTCTGAGAGACGAAATGTGTACCTTCGAAAGGCTGTGATCATGAAGAAGGAGCCCTTGGGCGAGGAACCCAGATGATGAACCGTGGAGTGAAACTTGTGGCGGACCTCCGCTTGAAAAATCTTGTCGGGGCGAAAATCCCAATCATCCCTGACCGGCAAGGGTCTATCATTGCCCATGTTGAGCGAGACGACCAAACCACAGCGGCGCTCGACGTTACCAACGCGGCCATGGCGGCGAGCAAGGGTTGGCGGTGAAGGAGGCGGAGGCGCGGTGTGCAGCGAAGCAGGAGCGGGAGGGAACCATTGTCATGTGTTGATTTTCCTACTGATCGTTGCACTAAGAAATAGTTGTGTGCTGATAACTCTATTATACCTATGCAAAAACAAGTTAATGTACTAGATGATTGTGTTTTTGATTCACCTACTTGTGCTGAAATTCATAATTTGATCACCGCTACTGCTGAAAATGATGAGCTGAAATTGTTGTCTTCTCTAAATACTTTGAGTTATATTGAATTTGACACTCTTTGTGATCTAAATATTGTAGAGAGGAGAATATTTTCCCAATCTGAATTGCCTTTGTTAAGTAGAAATATTTTTCATGCTATAGGCAACTATGAAGATAGTGGTGAATTTATGGTGCATAAAGTTTACATAAGCTCAAATGAGATATCCCATTTAGTGCTGCAACAACATGGTGAAATGAATGGATACACTAACACTAATAATGTATTGTCAAGTTTTTCTATCATTTTTTTCTTGCAGCAAGGACAATATATAAAAGAGGAGCATTGTTTGTTGCGGTTGTGCAATATGGACAACGCTCATTCTACCCCCAAAGCAAGCCTCTTTGCTGGACATACGAGCAAGCCGAGGACGGCTTGTCATAAAGAAGGGGAGAATGATGAGATCATGCACATTATCATTGCACAAATAAACATGGCACAATGTTTATTTGTTTGGGATCCTGGATCAAGTGAATGGTCATGCTTATTTTATGGAGAACATCGAGATGGTGCACTATATCGGCCACCACCTTGGCCTCCTCCTTTGATGCACACAAGAGGATTTGATGGCATTGCACATATGGACCCACACATGAGAGAAGATGAACTTGAGTCGAGGATGACTCCAATTCAAGAAGGCGAGGATGATGAGAACATCACTCCATTGGATATACACAACACTCCATTGAACATATAAGGTGCAATCAATAGAATTCCCACACAACAATTAATTTCAGAGGTGAGCTTGTTCTTATATGTTTCCTTATATATTTTTGAGAATAGATTGCTACCTAATAATTTAATTGTGATTTGGATACATGGAGTGATTCAAGGAGTAATTACAGGAAGGTTTAGGGGCGTGGAGGACGAGAGGATACGTTCAAAGAAGATGGAAACCAACCCCACTCAAAATCGTGTCGAACTCGGAGTCCAGGAGCAGTATGCACTAAAACGGACACCCAGGATGCATACGAACTCCGTTTTGGTCGTTCTACATATGCACGGAAAGGGGAGAGGATATACATTCCAATGGTGCTGGTCCCATGTCAAATTTCCTCGGGAGCCCATGGGAATCGTCGAAACAATATCGAGTATAGAATCTGTCAGGGTGCTGCGTCACCGTATTGGGCCATTGGGCCTTGTAACAAGTGTAAGTCTATTATTTTCATGTATTAGGGTTAGGTCACGACCCCAACACCCCCTTGGACGTCCTCCCACCTATATATACTCCATAGTAGCCACCATAAACAATTGGTTTTTTCTTAGATCAATAATATCGCCGTTCTATGGTTTGTGAAACCCCAACTTCGCGATTTCAGATCGTGTCTTCTACGTTCTTGCTTGTGTTCTCAGTTGCACTTGCAGGGATTAGCCTTCTTGGAGAGTTCAATCGTGTGAAGCACGGTTGATAACCAACAGAGCAGTGGTGTAGTGATTGCAGGGGCTGTTCGTGTTCTACTCGAGAGTCTCAGATCATCAACACCGAGATCTCCACATCAATCGACTTATCCATTACCTATCGGAAGATCGGGACTCATTTTTTTCTCATCATGTGGGTTAATGTTAAACATGTATATAAATTTATGTAGGGCATGATGCATGAAATGGGGGTGTTACAAACCTACCCCCCTTAAAATGAATCTCGCCCTCGAGATTCGACGAGGAAGGGAAGAGATAGGGAAATTCCTTCTTGATATCATCCTCCAATTCCCACGTCGCTTCTTTTTCTGTGTGGTGCTTCCATTGAACTTTACACCATCTAATAACCTTTTTCCTTGTGACTCTCTCCTTGTTTTCCAAAATTTTGATCGGTTGCTCGGCATAGGTCAAATCTTCCTCTAGTTCCAATCCTTCCATGGGCACTTGTTCTTCCGGTACTCTCAAGCACTTCTTGAGCTGGGAAACATGAAAGAAATCATTGACATCCGAAAGATGAGCTGACATCCCCAACTTATACGCTACTTATCCTCTTTTGTCCAAAATCTTAAATGGTCCAATGTAACGAGGTGCTAGCTAGCGTCTTATGTTAAACCTCTTATGACCTCTCATTGGTGACACCTTGAGGTAAACAAAATCTCCCACTTCAAAGGATAATTTTCTTCTCCTATTGTCCACATAGCCTTTTTGTCTTGATTGAGCAGCCCTCAAGTTCTCATGAATTATTTGGACTTGCTTTTCGGCTTCTTGCAACACATCCGGACCAAATACTTGAGCTTCTCTGCCTCATTCTAGAACAAAGGTGTCCTACACTTCCTCCCATAAAGTGATTCATATGGTGACATTTTCAAGCTTGCTTGGTAACTATTGTTGTATGAAAATTCCGCGTATGGCAAGCTTTTGTCCCAACCTTTCCCATGCTTTAAAGCACAAGCTCTTAACATGTCCTCTAAAATCTGGTTGGTCCTCTCGGTTTGTCCATGCGTTTGAGGATGATACGCTGAACTAAAATTCAACCTCGTTCCCAAAGCTTCATGCAATTTCTGCCAAAATCTGGAAGTGAATTGTGAACCTCTATCTGAGACTATCTTCTTTGAACCTCCATGCAAACATACTATTCTCTACCATATCATGTTATCCAGTTCATGTTGATCATAATCTCATCCATGCATAATTAAATGGAGTGGTATAGTTGGTTTCCCATCCCAGTTGATTAAGCGAAGCAAAAAGGTAAAAAGCCCTTCCCGACTCTCTACCATAAATTCCAGGTGACAAGGGTGGTTAAACAATTCTAGTAAACTTCCTACCATAGGGTTCCCATCAAATTGACACAAGCATGCAATTTTGCAAACAAAACATTTATTTAAAAATAGGATCAATATGCTTCAAGGACACTTGCCTTGCTCTTGCGGTTGATTAGGGTCAGAGCCTTCAAACTCTTGGTGCTGTAGATCCTCCGCGGCACTCTCTAGTGCAAATCCGTCTAATCCACAAAATAAACATACAAGACAAGAAACACAATCAAAGAGTGCATAAATATTACTCAATATGTCATGACATGCATGATTGATGCAAATGCAAGGTAGAACCTGTTACTAGATTGCTTTTATTGATCACTAACTAGTTCTAATAGCTTTTAACAAGTTTATACAGGTTTGGATTAAATTAGATCAAATTTTAGAATTAATTCAACCCAATTTAACCAGAAAGATCGGACTAGTCCGCTAGGGACCGGACAAGTCCGCACTCTGCGAGATTAGCAGATTTAGGGTTTTCTAGATCGACGTAAATTTAGAGATTAGGGGTCAAATTCATGTAAGGAAAAGATAATAGAAGGTATACCAGGTGTTTAGAACTCCAATGAATCAAGAAACTTGGAGGTAACACTTGGATCTTGGTGATCTAGGGTTGGTGATGAACTTGGAGATGAATTGGTGATGAGGAACGAAAGCTTGGTGGAGATCTTGATCCTCCTTTGTTTCCTCCTCTTCTTCTTCTTGCTTGGGATCTTCTCCTCCCTCCTTGATGGTGGCTCCCCACGAAGTAGGGTTTGGGTGGGTGGAAAAGTGGCAAATAGATGTCAATCCAAGGGGTGGGGTTGTTTATATAGAGGTGAAGGCTAGGGTTAGATGGATTTCGAGTTTGGGATGAGTAGAGGCCGGTTTAGAGTCCCTCATGGGCTCTAAAAGAGTTGGGAACGACGTTCCTAGGCCCACTTTACGTGAAACCCGAGAAACAAGTCGTAAAATAAAAGTCAACTCGGAGTCACGAAATATCGGACAAGTCCGGAAAGGACCGGACTAGTCCGAAGTTGTCCAGAGAGAAAATCGGACAAGTCTGGCCTAAAATCGGACAAGTCTGACTTTAAACAGAGAGGAAATCGGACAAGTCCGCTGGAACACCGGACTAGTCCAGAAAAGTCCAAGGACTTAGCAATTTTTCGAGGATTCATGGAATATCAGACTAGTCCGAATGTTTCCAGTGCCAAAATCGGACTAGTCTGCAGCAAAACGGACAAGTCCGTTTTTAGTCGGAGAGAAATCGGACTAGTCCTCAGTAAAATCGTACTAGTCCGCACTTTCCTGCGTTTTAAGTGCGGTTTTGTTCCAAGTCAATTTTAAATGCACCAAATCAATTTTAAACTTGTTCCTCTTTATGTGGGTTAATGTTAAACATGTATATGAGTGTATGTAGGGCATGATGCATGAAAATGAGGGTGTTACAAACCTACCCCCCTTAAAATGAATCTCGCCCTCGAGATTCGACGTGGAAGAGAATAGATAGGGAAAATCCTTCTTGAGATCGTCTTCTAGCTCCCAAGTTGCTTCTTTTTCTGTGTGGTGCTTCCATTGAACCTTACACCATCTAATAACCTTGTTCCTTGTGACCCTCTCCTTAGTTTCCAAGATTTTGACCGGTTGTTCGGCATAAGCCAAATCTTCCCCTAGTTCCAATTCTTCCATTGGCACTTGTTCTTCCGGTACTCTCAAACACTTCTTGAGCTGGGAAAATGAAAGACATCATGGACATCCGAAAGATGAGCTGGCATCTCCAACTGGTACGCTACTTCTCCTCTTTTGTCCAAAATCTTGAATGGTCTAATATAACGAGGTGCGAGCTTGCCTCTTATGTTAAACCTCTTATGACCTCTCATTGGTGACACCTTGAGGTAAACAAAATCTCCCACTTCAAAGGCTAGTTTCCTTCTTCTATTGTCCGCATAGCCTTTTTGTCTTGATTGGGCAGCCCTCAAGTTTTCACGAATTATTCGGACTTGCTTTTCAGCTTCTTGCAACACATCCGGACCAAATACTTGAGTTTCTCCTGCCTCATTCCATAATAAAGGTGTCCTACACTTCCTCCCATAAAGTGCTTCATATGGTGACATCTTCAAACTTGCTTGGTAACTATTGTTGTATGAAAATTCTGCGTATGGCAAGCTTTTGTCCCAACTCTTCCCATGCTTTAAAGCACAAGCTCATAACATGTCCTCCAAAATCTGATTGGTCCTCTCGGTTTGTCCATCCGTTTGAGGATAATATGCTGAACTAAAATTCAAACTCGTTCCCAAAGCTTCATGCAATTTTTGCTAAAATCTGGAGGTAAATTGAGAACCTCTATCCGACACGATCTTCTTTGGGACTCCGTGTCGACACACAATATGCTCCATGTATATTTCGACCAATCGTGCAGCTGTATATTTGGTCTTCACGGGGACAAAATGAGCCGACTTGGTTAAGCGATCCACAATTACCCAAATTGAGTCATACCCGGACTGAGTACGTGGTAACCCAACTATGAAGTCCATTCCAATTTCTTCCCACTTCCATTCCGGAATCTTCAATGCTTGCAATAATCCAGCTGGCCTTTGATGTTCTGCCTTGACTCGCTGGCACACATCACACAATGCTACGTATTCAGCTATGTCCTTCTTCATGCTATCCCACCAATACCAAGTCTTCAAGTCTTTGTACATCTTTGTACAACTAGGGTGAATTGAGTAAGGTGAGTCATGTGCCTCATTTAATATTGTCTCCCGAATATGCTTTACATTAGGCACAACGATCCTCTTTCCAAGCCATAAGGTACCATGTTCGTCTTCATCAAATCTGAATTCTCTCCCTTCCTCGATCCTTTCCTTGATTTCCCTGATCTCCTCATATGCGGTTTGTGCCTCTCGAATTTCTTGCTCCAAGGTTGGGTTTAACTCCATCATCTCCATCTTATTTACAAACCCGAGGTTCAACCGTTCAACCCCTTGCATAACTCGGATGGTAACTCTCGAACTGTGAGTTGATGACTTACTCCCTTTCTACTCAAAGCATCGGCCACTACATTGGCTTTTCCCGGATGACAGTTGATCCCCAAATCATAATCTTTGATGAGCTCCAACCATCTCCGTTGCCTCATGTTCAGATCCGTTTGTGTGAAAATATACTTCAAACTCTTATGATCCATAAAAATTTCTCACCTATGTCCAAGAATGTAGTGTCTCCAAATTTTCAATGTGTGTACCACGACCGCGAGTTCCAAATCGTGTGTGGGGTAATTTTGCTCATGTTTCTTCAATTGTCTTGATGCATAGGCGACCACTTGACCTTCTTGCATCAATACACATCCAAGTCCTTGTCTCGATGCATCGCAATAAATATCAAAACTCTTGCTCACGTCCGGCAATACCAAAACTGGGGCTGTTGTCAACCTCTTCTTCAACTCCTCAAAACTATTTTGACAAGCTTGAGTCTATTGGAAAGCCTTTCCCTTCATTAGCAACTCCGTCATAGGCTTGGCTATCTTGGAAAAGTCCTTGATGAATCTACGGTAATATCCAGCCATCCCAAGAAAACTTCTTATTTCCTTGACATTTTGCGGCGGTTCCCACTTCAACACGTCTCTTACTTTTCCGGAGTCAACCGATACTCCTTCTCCTGAGATGATATGACCCAAAAATGGCACCTCTTTCAACCAAAACTGACACTTGTTGAACTTGGCATACAATCGATGCTCTCTCAATTTCTGCATCGTAAGCCTCAAGTGTTCCTCATGTTCCTTCTCATCCTTCGAGTAGATCATAATATCATCAATAAACACCACGACGAACTTGTCCAAGTACTCCATGAAGATCTTATTCATGAGGTACATAAAGTATGCAGGTGCATTTGTCAATCCAAAGGACATCACAGTGTACTCATAAGAGCCATACTGTGTCCTAAAAGCTGTTTTGGGTATGTCCGATGGTCTAATCTTCATTTAAAAGTATCCCGACCTCAAATCAATCTTAGAGAAGACACAAGCACCCTTCATCTGCTCAAACAAGTCTTCTATGCGTGGCAAGGTGTACTTGTTCTTGATTGTTACCTCGTTGAGAGCTCGGTAATCCACGCACATCCTTTGGGATTGATCAAACAAGTCTTCTATGCATGGCAAGGTGTACTTGTTCTTGATTGTTACCTCGTTGAGAGCTCGGTAATCCACGCACATCCTTTGGGATCCATCCTTCTTGTCCATAAATAGAACGGGCGCCCCCCATGGCGAAGAGCTTGGGAGAATGAAACCCTTCTCTAATTGCTCTTGAATCTGCTTCTTGAGCTCCGCTAATTCCATAGGAGGCATCCTATACGGCCTCTTAGCTATAGGTGCAGTTCTAGGTATTAAATCCATAACAAACTCAATGTCTTGATCAGGTGGCATACCTGGCAGCTCGTCTGGAAAAACATCCAAAAATTCACACACCACCGGAGTCTCCTCAATTGCGGCACCGTCCATATGACTCAACTCCAATTGCTTTGGTGCGGTTTGAGATGCTTCAAATTCTACGGTGACCCCCTCTTCATTGGTCAACTTCACCGTCTTCGTGGCACACTCAATAACTCCATTGTACTTCCTCAACCAGTCCATACCAAGTATAATGTCCAATCCTTGAGAATCCAAAACAATGAGGTTGGTGAAGAAATCTACCCCCCTTATTCTAAGTCTTACTTTTGGACATACTATATTTGTCCTCATCTCTCCTCCAGGCGACTTAACCAATAGAGTAAACTTCATATGAGAGATAGGCAAACTATATTTGGCAACATACATTGATGCAATGAATGAATGCGATGCTCTAGAATCAAATAACATAGTCGCGGGGTTGGAGTTGGCGAGAAACATACCAATGACCACGTCATCCGCTTGTTGAGCATCCTCCGTAGAGACATGGTTCACGTTGCCACGAGCAAAATTCTGCTGTCCACGGCTTCCTTGTGGCGCTCCTCCATTGGGTCTTGGGTTTTGCCTCGGCGCATTGCTTCCTTGACCAAGGCCTGACTTAGGACATTGATGCGCAAAGTGTCCAGCTTCTTCACAAGTATAGAACTTCTTAACTCCACCAGAATTATTGGGACAAGATTGGTTTTGAACATTGGCACCAGGAAAATTAGAGCGAGGTGCATAAGACATTGGAGGCCTAGGTGCTTGCATGACAGGGCGCTGCTGCACAAACTGAGTTGGACACGGTGCATAACCAGGGTGCTGAGCAGGAATAGAAGAGTTGTAATAGGGCGCATTGGGTGATGCAAGGCGAGGGCGCACATTACTTCCATGTTGCTGTCCTTGATATGGCGCCTTTCTCTTATTGTCTTGCTCCATCTCACGAATCTTGTTTTCAACCACGATTGCTTTGTCCACAAGCTTCTGAAAATTGGCATAATCGCAGTTGAGTAGTTTCACTTGGATCTCATTGTTCAAGCCCCTCATGAACAAGTATTGCTTCCGGCTGTCCCGACTAACATCCTCAGGCGCGTACCTTGAGAGTTGAGTGAATTTATTGAGATATTCACTCACGCTTGATCTTCCTTGCCTTAAATTCTCAAATTCTTGCCTCTTCGAGATCATAACACCATCGGGCACATAATGAGAACGAAAATTCTCCTTGAATTTGCCCCAAGTAATTCTCTCTTGGTTCTCATGAGCATTGCAATAAGCATCCCACCAATCCGCAGCTGCTCCAACTAGTTGATGAGAAGCAAACAAGACCTTCTCCCGGTCACTGCATTGGACAATAGCAAGTTTCTTCTCCACGGACTTGAGCCAATCGTCCGCATCCATAGGGTCAGCGGCTTGAGCAAAGGTTGGCGGCCTAGTCCTCATAAACTCTCCCAATCGGTTATGAGGAGGCAGGGGTGGCGGTGGAGGCATGTGGGGCTGAATGTTGATATTGCCAGCCTACAGCTGTCCCATTGTTTGTATCATGGTCTGCATGAGCTGGTTTTGCATAGCCAATAGCTGCTCAATGTTGATAGCTCCCTGAGCAGGTCCTTGCCCATTGTTGTTCTGAGGTACTCCATTGTTCTCCTCCTCATCATTGCCATACCTCTGGTTGCGAGTCCTCACCATCTGGAGAAAAGCAATAGGTAAGAATTAGAAAACGTCCCCAACTATATGCATCAAGGGATATGAAACTAAACAGCTAGCTACACTAGCCTAGGTGGACATGGTAATGCTAAAGCATCCCAAAATCCTCTATTAAGCACACAAGCAAACAATATATATAGCAAACAACACTCCAAGAAAAAACACATCGATTCCTGAGTGATCCTATGTGCTCTAAAGTGTCCATTCTATCTAGGCTGCGTCCTACGGTCAACCTGTGGCTCTGATACCAATCTGTGACACCCGATTCCGAAAAATGAACCAAGCTAACGCATATGTGTGCCCAGAATGTTCATCACACATACACGAGTGCAACCACAAAATAGTATATAGAAAATTACCACAGAACAAGGTAATTAACAAAATTTTATTACACAAACCATATTATCCTCGAATACAACCTCTAATGAATATTTATGACAAGTTCAACTAATGCAACGGAAATAAACTAATTAAGCAAACTAAACAGCTAGGCAGCATAAGCAATAGGGTATAACGCAGCTCCAATCAACACCACAGGCAAAGCTGATGGTAGACACGGCCTAGAACTCCGCATTATCGCCATTAAACTCCCAATCCTGACCTGCAACTGTTGGGGGGGATTGCAAGAGTGAGTACATGTCGTACTCAGCAAGTGTGGAAAGTATGACATGTGGCTGATTCAAATGACGACAATAATAATGGCAAGGTGCTGAAAAGTACAGTAAAACATTTGAAAAGCAATATATTATATTTATATGAATCAAACCCATCATAATCATAAGTAATATCATAATACCGGTCCATAATTCACCATCCTTATCAATAATTCCAGATTTCACCATTTGCCAATAACCATACTCAATACCAGAAATTAATCCATAACCATAATACCAACCATAACCATCTCAAATACCATCCCAATACCAAGTACCCTCTAATCATGGAAGTTGTCCAGGTGCTCATAACCGGGAGCACAGCTATCATGATACTTTTAGACACACTCTGTAGAGTTTGTACCACTTTACCCACGTGTTTGTGATTTCATCACCTTTAAGTGACTAAGAACCTCTATTATGCCGTCTCACACTTCCGTAGGTGTGTGGCCAAGAGATCACAAAATAGCTTTTACAAAGGGATTACTAGCCTATTTAGACCCCACTGAGGTTTCACCGGTGGCGATGTCTCCCTCAGAGCACATCTTCAACCAAGGGCCCCCTCTTGAGCCATTCGGATCCTAGGGTAGTCCCACCAATCATCAACAAACCCAATCCGACTACCCCTTCCCCGAGCATCCATAATGGTCCAAATAGCACTGGCGAAGCCCTAATTAATCAGCTATGCCGCACCCATACTTGGCCTCGTGGTGGCAATGTAGTCCTGGCTTATTCTCGCATGAACCGGTCCTTAGATCTAAAGCAAGCAAACCATCATACGTCCAACCCATCCACATACCAGGCTTGCTTAGATCACCCACATACCAGGCGTGATCACCCATTACCAGGCGTGATCTTGAGTGCACAAATATTACTCAATATGACATGACATGCATGATTAATGCAAATGCAAGGTAGAACTTGTTGATAGATTTCTTTCAGTGATCACTAACTAGTTCTAATAGCTTTTAATAAGTTTATACAGGTTTGGAGTTGATTCAAATCAATTTTAGAATTAGTTCGATGCAATTTAACCAGGAAAATCGGACTAGTCCGCACTTTGCGGAACTAGCGAACTAGGGTTTTATAGATCAACGTAAATTTGGAGATTTGGGGTTGAATTCATGTAAGGAAAAGGAAATAGAAGGTATACCAGGTATTTAGGACTCCAATGAAGCAAGAAACTTGGAGGTAACACTTGGATCTTGATGATCTAGGGTTGGTGATGAACTTGGAGATGAATTGGTGATGAAGAACAAAACTTGGTGGAGATCTTGATCCTCTTCGTTTCCTCCTCTTCTTTTTATTGCTTGGGATCTCCTCCTCCTTCCATGATGGTGGCTCTCCACGAACTAGGGTTTGGGTGAGGTGGAAAAGTGGCAAATAGATGTCAAGCCAAGGGGTGGGGTTGTTTATATAGAGGTGGAGGCTAGGGTTAGATGGATTTCGAGTTAGGGAGGAGTAGAGGACGGTTTAGAGTCCCACATGGGCTCTAAAAGAGTTAGGAACGACGTCCCTAGGCCCACATAACGTGAAACCCAAGAAACAAGTCGTAAAACAAAAGATCAACTCGGAGTCGTGAAATATCGGACAAGTCCGAAAAGGACCGGACTAGTCCGAAAATGTCCAGAGAGAAAATCGGACAAGTCTGGCCTAAAATCGGACAAGTCCGACTTTAGTCAGAGAGGAAAACGGACAAGTCCGCTGGAACACCGGACTAGTCCGGAAAAGTCCAGAGACTTAGCAAATTTTCAAGGATTCTTGGAATATCAGACTAGTACGCACAAAATCAGACTAGTACAAAAGTTTCCAAAGGCAAAATCGGACTAGTCCGCAGCAAAAACGGACAAGTCCGTTTTTAGTCAGAGAGAAATCGGACTAGTCCTCACCAAAATCGGACTAGTCCGCACTTTTCAGCATTTTAAGTGCAATTTTGTTCCAAATCAATTTTAAATGTTCCAAATCAATTTTAAACTCGTTCCTCTTTATGTGGGTTAATGTTAAACATGTATATGAATGTATGTAGGGCATGATGCATGAAAATGAGGGTGTTACAGTAGATCTACTAGACGTTGCCATAATAGGCTGAAAATTAAGAAATTCTCAAAAACAATGAAATAGGATAGTATTCCCTTTAACGAAAAATGTGCAGTGTAAGGCATGTGGTACTTTCAAGCATATAGCTGACAAGTGTCGCACACCTAACCACCTTGTGCCCTTGTAACATAAATCACCGGGAAAAGACAAGAAAGCTCAAAGATCGGGAAATGAGTATGAAACTCACTTTAGTATCCTGACAAAGCCAACATTTGAAGCCGATTGTTCAAGCAAGGATGTGGAAAATCCAGGCAACAATGAACCAACATAAGTGTTGATGACTATATGGACATGGACAATGCTATAGTAGAATATAAATTGAACGACATGCTCCGTGATCTAATCTAGACTGCTTACCATAGAAATTTGTAAATACTAAAGTCTATGTAATAAAGTGTGTGGAACAATGTTTATTTTTTTGTATTAGAGTTATTTAATACTCTAATATTGTAAATATGTGTTTCAATGCAATTAATTGAATTGTTGCAATTCTTAATTGTTAGATCTCATGGGAAGTTTAAGATGGAAGAAAAAAGGTGTCTTGTGGATAGTTGCACCACAAACTCTATACTTAGGGAAACAAAATATTTCATAACCCTAACTAGAAGGTCAGGAAATGTTTTAACCATCGTTGAACGCGATGCAATAATAGTTGGCTCTGGTCGAACCACTGTTATGTTTGCAAATGGTACACAAATTATGATCGAGGATGCTTTATTGTATCCCAATTCTACACACACTCTCATAAGTTTTAGAGATATCCAGAAAAATGGGTTACATGTATGTACCCATAAAGATAACAAAGAAGAATTTCTTCTTATTTCTAATAATTCCGAATATGACTTTGAAGTTCTAGAGGGAATTCCTTCTACTCCATCTGAATTGTATTACACATACATTAAACCCTACCATATGTTGCATATAAGGTAATTTTCTAGAATGTGGATACATTCAAGACCTGGCATTCACGCCTAGGCCATCCTGAAACAGGGATGATGCAGAAAATTACTGGTAATTGCACCAGCCATGAATTAAAAAAATGCAAAATTTCCAAAGTCTAATGATTTTTGTGCACTTCATGTGCTATGGGCAAGTTAATCTTGCGGCCTTTACCGCTTAAGATCCATGCCAAACCTTTAAAGTTCCTTGAACGCATTCAAGGAGACATTTATGGTCCCATACAACCAATGTGTGGTCCTTTTAGATACTTCATGGTATTAATTGACACATTTACCAGATGGTCACATGTGTGTTTACTATCTACACATAACCATGCTTTCGCCAAATTTATGATACAAGTCATAAGAGTAAAGGCAAATTATCCAGAACATAGGATAAAAAGTATTCTTATGGACATTGCTGCTGAATTTTCATCTCAGGCCTTTAATGATTATTGTATGGCTCAAGGTACTGAAGTACAACATTCTATTCCATATGTACAGACACAAAATGGTTTGACAGAATCTCTCATAAAGAGAGTTAAACTCATAGCTAGACCATTATTGCAAGGTTGCAATTTACCAACATCTTGTTGGGGTCATTCAGTTCTACACGCTACTGATCTTTTACAACTACGACCAACTTCATATCATACCACCTCCCGACTCCAACTTGTGCATGGAGATCAGCCAAATATCTCCTATCTGTAGAAATTCGGATGTGCAGTGTACACACAAATTTCACCACCTAAACAAACCTCGATGAGCCCTCATAGAAAATTGGGGATCTACGTGGGATTTCAATCTCCGTCTATCTTAAAATATTTGGAGCCCTTAATGGGTGATTTATTCAAAGCCCGATTTGCTAATTTTATTTTTAATGAGGCTCATTTCTCGGCTTTAGAGGGAGATAATAAATTTATAAATGATTGCTGAGAAATTAATTGAGATGATAAATCCATCCTAACCCCTGATCCACGTACAAAGGAGACTGAACTTCAAGTTCAAAAAATTGTTGAGTTACACCAAATTGCTAGTAACTTTCCAGATGCGTTTATTGATTATAAAGGTATCACAAAGTCTTTAAATTATGTTGTTAATGTGCCTTGTAGAGTGGAGGTACCAACAAAAACCACTCCACCTCCAAAACGGGGGAGAGCAATACAACAGAAAGATGCTTCAAATAAGCGTCCAAATATTTTGAGGACAAAATCTTACTCCAATCAAGTAAATGCAAGTTAAAAAAATGTTGATGGACACCAATTGGATGTGATAAATCCAAAACCCAGCCCTCAAGTGCGCACTATAGAGCATGCTAGAGGATAGGAAGACCCTAATTCTCACATGTTGGGAAATCATGATGAGTTTCACAGGGTACAAGAAATTTCCATCCATTATACTAGTTCTGGAGAATTACTTGACTGTAATACAATGATTGTCAACTCATACTTTTCAACCAAGATAGCTGAAATTCTCAATGATCCTGATCCTAAGACCATGGCAGAGTGTAAACAACGCTCGGACTGGATCAAATAGAAGGAAGCTATCAAGGCAGAACTTAACTCACTAAAAAAGAGAGAGGTATTCGGTAATATAATACCTACACCTTCTAGAACCTATCATGTCAGGTTCAAGTGGGTTTTCGTCCGGAAAAAGAATGAAAACAATGAGGTTGTGAGATACAAGGAAAGACTAGTTGCACAAGGATTCACGTAGAGACCCAACATTTATTTCAATGAAACATATTCTCTGGCAACACAAAAGTATCTATCTTTGCAGTTGATGGATGTCGTGACTACATATTTATATGGGTCACTAAATTTGTAAATATACATGAAAGTCCCTGATGGGATACCTGTACCGAATGAAAATGTAGGATGCAATATGTAATGTGTCAAGGTCAACAAGTCATTATATGGCTTAAAACAGCTTGGAAGTATGTGGTATAACCGACTTCCTTCTAAACAAAGGCTACTCTACTAATGATGATTGTCCTTGTGTCTTCATATGCAACTCCTTAACTGGATTTTGCATTATTTCAGTATGTTGATGATTTAAATATCATTGGCATTGAGCTTGACATTAATGAAGCTCGCAATCATCTAAAGATGGAATTCGAGAAGAAGGTTTTAGGTAAAACTAAATTTTGCTTAGGTTTACAACTGGAGCACCTTCATACGGGCATTCTCATACATCAATCCGCTTATGTCCAAAAGTTATTGGAGAAATTCAATATAGATAAAGATTATCCACCAAAAACTCCTATGGTGGTCAGAACCTTAGAAAAGGATACATATCCATTTGGGCCATGCCAAGAAGGAGAAAAGGTATTGGATTCTGAAATCCCATACCTAAGTGCCATTGAAGCACTTATGTATCTTGCAAATAATACAAGACCTAATATTGCATTTGCAGTAAATCTACTGGCTAGATACAATGCCGCTCCAACCATGCATCATTGGAAAGGAGTTAAAGATGTTTTTTGATATCATAAAGGCACAACAGATCTAGGTCTTTTATTTCAGAAAAAACATGATCTTAATCTCATTGGTTATGCTGATGCTGGATATTTAAGTGATCCCCATAATTGTAAATCTTAACAGGGTTCATGTTCTTACGCGGACAAACGGTAATATCATGGAAGTCTTCTAAACAGACTTTAATTTCTACATCTTCAAGTCACTTCAAAATCACAGCATTATGTGAAGCCGCACGTGAATGTGCATGGCTACGTAGAGTGATTAACCACATTCAAATCTCATGTGGCATTAGACGTATTGTGTCACCAACCATTATATATGAAGATAATGCAGCTTGCATTACTCAGATACAGTCAGGTTATGTGAAAACTAATGTCATTAAACACATAACACCTAAACTCTTTTACCCACATGAACTTCAAGTGAATGGAGAAATTAGTCTCCAACAAACGAAGTCATGTGATAATTTAGCTGATCTATTCACTAAGTCCCTACCATACTCTACATTTTCTGAATGTGTCGATGGTATAGGTATGCGTCGACTTAGATAGGGTTTAGGGGGAGCTTTTTCATAGAGCTATCTGACAATAGAATCAAATTGTACTATTTTTCTTATATGAGTTTCCCTTTTAGATTTTTTCTTACGATAAATTTTAATGAGGTAATGAGAATGCAAGATAATGTTTGTTTTCTTATTTTCCGCACATGGGTTTTTATATGAAAACGAATATGACATTTAAATGATGTGCTTTTCTCCCGTTTTAACAGTATTTTCACTGGGTTTTTCGGAAATATTACTCATGCAACGCTGAGGTCAAGTACTCAAGGGGGAGTGTTAAAATCCATAATTAACATGTGATCACTTGACCATACAACTGCCATATGGTAGTTACTTTGTCTCTTTAAGAAGGGTCACATCCCTCCAACCTTGTGACTTCTCATCATGTATAAATAGAAAGGCAATGAATGAATAAACAGTACAATCAATTACAACTATATTTATGTCTCTCTCTCAATTTTATTTACAACAACACGATCTTCGTCTGACGGTTACTATATTTTTGCACTTATACCATCCCATCAATTAATAGGGTTCTTGTTGTCCCATAGGAGGGTTTAAGTATAAAATACGATAACAGTGTAATGAAGATCGTGTGACTCATAATAAAATTTTGTACGATTTCACCAGAGAGCTGATTGTGCAGAATCAAACCTAGCGATAGGAGAAGCCCTATTAGAACATATCCCCCTCCCATCCAGATCTTGCTTGCAAAAAGCAGTTTCTTGGAATGACTTGTGGTGGCAACCACATGCCATGGTTGGCAACGAAAGCAGAGGATTTGTCCAATTACAATTGAGAGCAACCTTCACCACTAAAAAACCTTTTCACAAGGCCTCGCTTTTTTTTTACTCAGGCGGTCCGTTGAAATGTGCTTGTGATGTCCAATGAATTAATAGTTGCCTGTGATGATAGAACATCACAGGTGTCTGTATCTTGCAGACCGGGTACCGCCGCATACAAGGAAGGCAAATTGATGGGTCCCACCTCCCAAGAGGGGAGGTACCCAGAGGCTACCACGTGTACCGCAACTCCGGACCTGCCTTCGTACTAAGGGTGGCTTCGGTGCTGCCACATGTCCTGTAGCTCCGGACCTGCCTCCTTGCCAAGGGTGGCTCCGATGCTTCCATGTGCTCCACAGCTCCGGTCCTTCGGTGTTGTCACACGTCCCGCGGCTCCGGACCCAATCTCGCCACTAAGGCTTGTCTGGTGCTGCCACGCGTCCAGTGGCTCTGGAACCAGCCTCTCCGCTGAGGAGAGGTCCGGTGCTGCCACGTGCCACGTGGTTCATGAAGACGACGTGTGCACTCAAGATCGGTTATTTGCCCTTTGTGATAAGTGAAGAGGATTGGCATCCCTGGTGATCCGACGAGGGTAGGGTTGGACAAGACCCGGTCCTTTTGTGGACTCCTCAACGTGGATGTAGGTTGCCTCTTTGGGAACCGAACCACGGGATAAAGTGCTTGTGTTCTTACTTTGCGCTCATCGTTCTTATACATCATATCATTCTAGGGTTTCAATCAATCTTGCTTACTTTATGTTGAAACATTAAATATAAGATTGACTTGTGGTATATCCTAGTTCATAATCGTGTAACACTTCAATTATAAGTATATTTCCGCTGCATACATCCTAGAATCAAATTAATCGATGAAATTCGATAAACCTAGACGGTATACACCGGACTAGTCCGCACTCGACCGAACTAGTCCGATATCTCAAGATTTGATTTGGTTGTTAAGTGTTGCAGGCTCCGACAAAATTCAAAAAGGCCTATTCACCCCCATCTAGGACACATTCAATTGGTATCAGAGCAAGGTTCTTCAAGAAGGAGACTAAGCGCTCGAAGAGATCATGTCGGACATGAAGGATGTACACAAGAGCAACAACCAAGAGAAGGTTGATGAAGACAAGAACCAGAAATTGGAGAAGCTCCTTGAAGCTATTCAAGACTTTGAGGATGACGATGAGGAGACGCTGGAACTCAAGGCGCTCCTAAGGAAGAAAACCCTTTCCAAGGGAAAGGTGAAGATCGAAGATGAGAAGAGAAAGAAGGGGAGTAGTCACACCGACTACTCCCGATATCCTTTTAACTATGATCGCCTAAATTCTAACAACAATCATTATCTATCCATTCCACTTGGAAAAGCTCCACATTTTGATGGCAATGACTACTCAATGTGGAGGCAAAACATGAAAATGCATTTGATTTCTCTCAATCCAAGTTTGTGGCACATAGTATGCACAACAATAGATATCCCTAATGATGATGAGGAGCTCACGCCAAGCCAAGAGCAAGCAATCCGTCGAAATGCTCAAGCTGTCGCAGTCATTACTTCATCGCTCAGTCATGATGAGTTTACAGAAGTAGATGGACTGGAGATCGCAAAAGAAATATGGGATACATTGCAAACCGCACATGAAGGCGATCGTCATGTGCGAGAAGCAAAGATCGAGATGATTGAAGGCGAGCTGGGAAGGTTCACAATCGAAGAAGATGAGTCGCCACAAGACATGTACAACCGATTAAAGACGCTCATCAACAAGGTGCGAGCATACGAAAGCAAGAAGTGGAACGACCACGAGGTAGTGAAGCTCATCCTTAGAGCCTTCATGCCTCGCAATGTCACCTTGTGCACAATGATACGAGAAAGCCCCGAATACAAGAAGATGACCCTGGATGAGCTACTTGGGAAAATCATCAACTTTGAGATGATGGAAAAACAAGCCAAACATGTTAAGTAAATTGCCGACCTCACCTCGGCAAAGAAGAAAGGGGTCGCTCTAAAGTCCACCCTTAATCCCTTGTCTAAAGAAGCTCGAGAAGCTCAACTAGAAGAAGACAGTGATGATGAAAGCAGTGACTTGGATGAAGATGACATGATATTGTTCATGAAGAAATTTAAGAATATGATGAAGAGACAAGGCGCTAAATCAAGTGAAGGAAAGTACAAGGAAAGATCAAAAACAAAATTGAGGCGGGCATGCTATAATTGTGGTGAGTATAGCCACTTTATAGTTGATTGCCCATATGAAGGGAACAAGAAGAAGATCAAAGAAGCAAAGCCTCAACCCAAGAAATTCTTCAAGAAGAAGAAACAAGCCGAACAAGCGCATATAGGGAAAGAGTGGGACTCAAATGATGAGTCCTCATCCGAAGAAGATGAGGAGATGGCTAGCATAGCCATCGAGAAGACATCCAAGAAGTCCACTCTCTTCCCTACTCTTGATGTATGGAAGGGGAACGGCACCTGCCTCATGGCAAAGGAAGGTAAATGCAAGGTAACAACAAAACCCTCTTCCTTGCATTCCTATTCCAGTGATAGTGAAATTAATAGTGATAACGAAGATACGCTCATTGGGTTAGATAAGAAAACAGCCACAAAAATGAAATTCTTACTTGATCAACTTGTTGAGAAGGAGAAGTTGATACATCGTCAAGAAGATATAATTATCTCCCAAAAGAAGGAATATGTTGAACTTGACAAACTTCTAGAACGTGAAAAGGAGCGAAGCAAGTCACTGGAGCTTGAGTTAGCTTCAAGCAAGGAAGCTTGCTTGGAGTTAAGCAACTCAAATGCTACAATCAAGGACGAACTTGCTAACCTAATCAAGGTTAACAAGATCCTTGAAGTGCAAGTTGAATCACTCAAGCAAGGTGACCCTTCATCCTCTTCAAGTTCACCTTCTCAACCCATTAAAACTGAAGTTGCTTCTACTTGTACATGTGGTAAAGTTGACACCATCTTGAAAGACAAGTCAACCTCTACCAAGGACAAGCATACTTCACAAAATGGCATATTTGACAAAGAGAAGATCAAATATGCACGTAGTGCATACTTGGTCACAAGACCTCCAAATGTCAAATATGGCATTGGTTACTCTTATGGTAAAAAGCAACATGCTAGAAGCCATAAGAATAACAAGGAGAGCAATGCCTTTGTAAAGGGAAGACCCTCTCAAACTGGAAAATCCAAAATTAATGAATCCAACACGCATGATCACCGGACTAGTCCGGTTATGATTCGGACAAGCTCGATCTCCCAGACTAGTCCTGTGTATAAACAACAACAGTTGCTATTTAGAACTTTTGATGCATCTTATGTCTTAATGAGAAGTAATTTTGGCAAAGTTTATGCTCATTATGTTGGGCCACGCCATGGGAACACCAAGTCTCATGTGTGGGTGCCCAAAGCCCTTGTGACTAACCTAAAAGGACCCAAACAAGCTTGAGTACCTAAAACCAAGGCATAATTTGTTTTTGCAGGCCTATTCCTCCGGTGAATCTAAATGGGTGCTAGACAGTGTCTGCACCAACCATATGACCGGAGAAAGAAGGATGTTCGTTGAATATGAAGCAAATGAGGATCCAAGCAAGGGCATCTATTTTGGAGACAATAGTCAAGGAAAGGTGCTCGGTACCGGTAAAATTGCCATATCATCTAAACACACTCTTTATCATGTATTACATGTTGATTCCTTAGATTATAACCTATTGTCCATATCTCAATTATGTGACAAAGGTTATAATTGCTTGTTCACTAACGAGGGTGTGACCGTCTCTAGAAGGAGTGATGGTTCCATTGCATTCAAGGGTATGTTGAAGGGAAAGCTTTACCTTGTTGACTTCAACAAAGATAAAGCCGAACTTGACACATGCTTGATTGCAAAGACCAACATGGGTTGGCTGTGCCATAGACAGCTAGCGCATGTTGGTATGAGGAATCTTCAAAAACTCCTCAAGGGCGATAACATCTGAGGTTTGGAGGATGTTGTTTTTGACAAAGATAGGCCTTGTAGCGCGTGCCAATACGAGAAGCAAGTTGGAGCAGCTCATCCAGCTAAGAATGTCATCACTACAACAAGACCACTCGAGCTACTTCACATGGACTTATTCGGTCCAATTGCCTACATAAGCATCGGTGGTAGCAAATATGGTTTAGTAGTTGTTGATGACTTTTCTCGCTTCACTTGGGTTTTCTTTTTACATGATAAGGCAGAAACACAAGGAATCATGAAGAAAATTTTCAAGCGTGCTCAAAATGAGTCTTCATTGACGATCAAGAACATTCGAAGCGACAATGGCATGGAGTTCAAGAACACAAAAGTTGAGGAGTACCTAGATGAAGAAGGCATAAAGCATGAGTTTTCATCTCCTTACTCCCCTCAACAAAACGGAGTTGCCGAAAGGAAGAACTAAACCCTCACGGAGATGGAGAGAACAATGCTCGATGAGTACAAGACCTCAGATCAATTTTGGGCGGAAGCGGTCAACACAACTTGTCACGCCATAAATCGACTTTATCTTCATCGACTACTCAAGAAAACATCCTATGAGCTACTCACCGGTAACAAGACTAATATTTCATATTTTTGAGTTTTTGGTTCCAAATGCTATATTTTGAACAAGAAGCCTAGGACTTCAAAGTTCGCTTCAAAGTCCGATGAAGGTTTCTTGCTTGGTTATGATTCGAACACCTACGCCTATCGTGTCTTCAACAAGACCTCCGTACTTGTTGAAGTAGCACGTGACGTAGTGTTCGATGAAACTAATGGCTCCCAAAAGGAGCAAGTTGATCCATGCGTGCTAGATAGAGAAGAAGCTCCGTGTCAAGCATTAAGAAGAATGGCGTTAGGCGAAGTTCGACCACAAGAGCCACCTCTACATATGCATGAGGAAAATGAACCACAAGAGGAGGCCAATGATCAAGGGGGAGCTTCCATACAAGATCAACCCCAAGAAGACGAAAATGACCTTCAAGTCAACGAGGGCAACCATTTAGGAGGAGAAGAAGATGATCATGAAGATTCAAGACAGCAAGTACAAGACCCAAAAGTACACCAATGCATCCAAAGGGATCACCCAATCGACAACATCATCGGTGACATCCAGAAGGGAGTAACTACTAGATCTCGCATAGCTAATTTTGTGAGCATTACTCATTTGTGTCCTTTTTGGAATCACGCAGGGTTGAGGATGAATTGAGGGATCCAAATTGGGTAGTGGCCATGCAAGAAGAACTCAACAACTTCAAAAGGAACGAGGTGTGGAAACTAGTCGAAAGACCCAAATCCAACGTCGTCGGCACCAAATGGGTCTTCCGCAACAAACAAGATGAACACGGGGTGGTGAAAAAGAACAAGGCACGACTTGTGGCCAAAGGGTATTCACTAGTCGAAGGTTTGGATTTCGATGAAACCTTTGCTCCCGTAGCTAGACTTGAGTCTATTAGAATATTACTTGCATATGCTACTCACCATGCTTTCAAGCTCTATCAAATGGATGTGAAAAGCGCCTTCCTTAATAGACCAATCAAGGAGGAGGTATATGTGGAGCAACCCCCCGGATTTGAAGATGAAGAGTTCCCTGACCACGTATTCAAATTGCACAAGGCTCTCTATGGCCTCAAACAAGCTCGTAGAGCTTGGTATGAGTGTTTTAGAGATTTTCTAATTGAAAATGGTTTTAAGATCGGTAAAGTAGATTATGCATTGTTTACAAAGAACTTTGACAATGATATCTTTGTTTGTCAAATCTATGTTGATGATATAATATTTGGTTCAACTAACAAATCTTTTTGTGAGGAGTTTAGTAAAATTATGACAGATAGGTTTGAGATGTCTAGGATGGGAGAGCTAAAGTACTTCTTGGGATTCCAAGTGAGGCAACAAAAGGAAGGGACGTTCATAAGCCAAACAAAGTACACTCAAGACATACTCAAGAAGTTTGGAATGGACAAGGCAAAGCCCATAAAGACTCCCATGGCAACAAATGGCCACTTGGATCTCAATGAAGATGGACGAAACGTCGATCAAAAGGTATATCGCTCCATGATTGGATCTTTACTCTACTTATGTGCATCTAGGACAGACATTATGTTGAGTGTATGCTTGTGTGCAAGGTTTCAAGCCAACCCGAAAGAGTGTCATTTGACAGCTGTTAAGAGAATCTTGCGGTATTTAGTTCATACACCCAACTTAGGCCTTTGGTACCCCAAAGGTTCCAAATTTAATCTCATTGGTTACTCTGATGCAGATTATGTCGGATGCAAAGTAGATAGAAAAAGTACCTCCGGTACATGCCAATTCCTAGGTAGATCCCTAGTTTCTTGGTCCTCCAAGAAACAAAACTCCATTGCCCTATCCACAGCCGAAGCGGAGTATGTTGCAGCCGGGAGTTGTTGTGCTCAACTCCTTTGGATGCGACAAACTCTAAGGGATTACGATTACAATATGAACCGCATTCCACTCCTTTGTGATAATGACAGTGCGGTTAAAATTGCCCATAATACCATTGAGCACTCTAGGACCAAACACATAAACATCCGACATCACTTTTTGAGAGATCATTCAATAAAGAGAGATATAGCCATTTCACATGTCAACACCGAAAAACAACTAGCCGATATTTTCACCAAGCCACTTGATGAAAAATATTTTTGCTAACTCCGAAATGAACTAAATATCCTTGATTCTTGGAGTGTGGCTTGAAATCTTGTATACCTGAATGCTATCTTCAAAATTCATTGATTGTGTTGTGAAATCATCTCTCCCAATTTTTCCAAAAAACTATGTCAATTACTAGATCTTGGTGAATTATGATCATGTCTTGATTGTTGTATGCTTACTGATCATATTCATCAAGATTATTTGATTTGATTTGCCTCCCTATTTTCTAAATAAGTACCTTAAAATATATATGAATGGGCTAGGAATTTCTTCCCTGGTGACCACGGACTAGTCCGTGGTTACCCAGACTAGTCCGCCCATGCAGACTAGTCCGCAGAGCGCCGATTAGGCCGGACTAGTCTGATATAGCCTCTGGAAAAGTTCAGACTAGTCCGATCATTTTTGGACTTGTCTGATTTTTCGTGTCCATAACCCTAGCCGCCGCCAGACCCTAATCTCCCTCACCCCACACTTGCCTCAAGCTTTCTCTCTCCATGCTCGAGCTCCCCAAGGTGATTCGACGATTTCTCCATCAAAAATCTCCAAGTTTGGGTGGAAATCAGCCTCCTTCGCTTAGGGATTGAAGACCACGGGCTTGTCCGCCCTTCAACCCCCTCTTCTCTGAGATTCAAGTGATTTTTCGATAAATTCCCCCCCCCCAAACCCTAGAAATCTCCATTTTCTTCATTGTTGATCGAATAGCCTAGCTTCTCTCACCTAATGCAAGTGTCCTTGATGTATTACATTGCTGTTAGGCTATTTTTGCATTGAGCAACTCCATTCATCTCATAGTTAAGGTTCTTGAGGATGAATAACGGACTTGTCCGATTTTTCTGAACTCAAACCCTAATTTATTAATCTCTCAACGCAATTCCTTGTCATCTATTCTCATCAATACCTTGTGCAATCCATTCTCAGGGCATGTCAAACTCTCAAGACGAAGTTTCCAACTTTGACGCCGAGATGGACCACAAAGCCGTGCTTCGGTCCTCGATAATCCTTGGCAAGAAGCGCCATGAACGCCCCTCTGAGCCAGCTACCTCTCCTCCCCAGGCACAAAGGAAAGTATTCGCGAAGAAGTCAACATCCACGGCTTCAGCTGGTGGTGGCCCTTGCCAAGCCAAGGGCAAGGGCAAGGGAATTGCAACGGGCCCGATTGGCCCTCTAAAGCTGTCAGCTCCAAGGGAAGGGGCCAGGGACCTCGCAGAGGAGAGATTCAACGGGAAAGGCAGTGACACGGTTGCCAAATCCAGAAACATTGACTGTTTTAGCCATCCGAAGCAAGATGCCGATGGGAGGTTTTGGAGCAACTTCGATCCAGACTTCTACAAGTCTGTATACCACCCAATGAAGACACCCGTGGTGCGCAGCCAATGGATCGATTGGGCGCATTTTGAGAAGAAGGGTTGCTCACCGTTCAAAGTGGTGGAGGCAGTCGAAAGGAATGGATTTAGGGACCTATTCTCCTTCAGGAACAACTGGAATGATGAAGTCATCGCCCAGTTTTATGCTACTTGCCACTTCTCAAGTGACGAAGAAGAAAGTGTGACTTGGATGACTCATGGATCCAAGTACAAAATAACTTATGAGGAATTTGCAAGACTGCTACACCTTGACACCTCAAGCAATGACAACTTGATCATCCACAATGTAGGTGTCATTGAGAAGGATAGGATGAAGTTCCTCTATGAGTCAACTCCAAGTTCAACCCCCCTTGTACAAATAGTATGAAGCCTTTCTTTGTGGTGTTGAACAGGGTCCTGAGGAAGACAATTGCTCCCAAAGATGGAGATGCTGGGAGTGTGCAGGGGTATCTCAGGACCTTGATGAAGGTCATTAGCAAAGACATAAGATTTGATATATGTGACTATATTTGGAACGACATGGTGAACACCTCCTGCACACCGAACAGGTCATGTGGCTATGCCCCTTATCTCATGTTTATGATTGAGAAGGTCACAGGCATAGAGTTTGTCAAAGATGTGGAGCACCTTCCCTTGAGGCCCAGATGCCTCAAAAGCCAAGTGTACAAGCTCCTTCATCTCCGGCCTCTAGCCCTGAGGCTCTAGCGAGAGCCAGTGCCGGTGCTAGGGCTGCTCCCGCCACTAGGGCCCCTCCTCAAAAGGGGTCCCCAAGTGGCATCTTCAAATACCTGGCAGCTATTTTTGCCTCCCGCAGAAAGGCCGAGGTGAAGGCCCACAAGCTCAACAAAAGAAGAAAGGATGACATGAGATATGTCAAGGAGAACATGACGCAGATTTGCCAAAAACTGGAGATCGAGCCCATTGGATCTCCAGTAATCTCTAATGACTCTGACTCTGATTACACCGAGCTCGGGCCCTTGACTCCCTCCGAGCTTGCCTATTTTGGCATTGGGGGCTCAAGTGGCTCCGTTCCTCCTCCTCCTCCTCCTCCTCCTCATCAGCCAGAGAATGAAGATGAAGATGAAGACGATGAGAGGACCTACAGCGAGGCTTGAAGACTTTAGGTCCCTCCTCTCCTTCTTTTTGGTGTCTTGATGCCAAAGGGGGAGAGATTGAGGGGGAGTCTTAGGTTTTAGCTGTAGGATGCGAGGAGAGCTTCTTTTTGTGTCTTTGTCTATTTTGTGGTTTGTAAAACGTCTAATATGCTCTTATGATACTTATATGCTTGTTGTTGAAATCCGTGTTTTTGCTATAAAAATGACATATATGCTTGTTGTTGGTGTGTTAATGTCAATTATGTCATTCTCATCATGATTATTGTTTCAATACACTTAGTTATGAATCCCACCATAAAGAATGCACATGTGGATCATGTTTTCATTACTTAATGTATTTTATTTTCATATGTGCATACTTTATAAAAATCTCAACTTCTTATCATATTTTGTGAAATCTCAATTGTTGTCATCAATCACCAAAAAGGGGGAGATTGAAAGTGCATCTAGGAATCCCTTGTGGGTTTTGGATTATTTATGACAAGCAAATGAGATCCTAACCAATTTGTTGAGATGAGCACAGGTTCTAATGGGAAAATAAGCAAGGTGCCAAAAAGAAGGGAGAATGAGGAGCAATGTGGAAAAGAGCTAAAGGAACAAGTGTAGTAGATCATTGTGTATGGAGTGTGTTAAGGAAACACACCTCAAGAGCTCAAGAACAAATAATCACACACATTGCACAAGTTTATACAGGATCGGACTAGTCCGACTGACACTGGACTAGTCTGATATCCTTCTGTACAAGATTGGACAAGTCCGATATCACCACGGACTAGTCCGATATCTCTCTGACTAGAATCAAACTAGTCCTCCCCAGTGTGGACTAGTCCTCCAAACACTTCACAAGCTGCACAAAATCGGACAAGTCCGGTCACACAACGGACTAGTCCGATATCATTCTGATGTAAATCGGATAAGTCCGATATTGGCACGGACTAGTCTGAAAAACCCTCTGACCTAAATCGGACAAGTCCTCCAAGTGCGGACTTGTCCCCAATTCACATAGGGTTTCACTTTTCTGGACAAGTCTGATATCCATCTTACTAGTCTGAAGATTTCCAGAAGCGAAATCGGTCAAGTCCGCTTTTAGCCAGACTAGTCCGATATTTCGGGACACCTAGGGTTTGCTTCACACAGCACACCGGACTAGTTCGGTGTCCACCACGGACTAGTATGATATTCCTAAACCCTAACGGTAACTTTTGGGAACCCCATATAAATAGGTGTACACGGCCCATCTTTCATATCTCTCGACCCCCTGCGCCGTCACAACTCCCAAGAGCCTCAAAAACACATCTCTCCATGAAATCAAAAGCAACAAAGATCAATCCATTGAGGATACACTTTGGATCATTGGAGAGACACGGTTTATCACTCATTGAGCTCTTGGTTTGATTCCCTAACACACTCTTGTGGTTTTCATTGTAATCTTTTGAGTGTGTTCTTGGTGGAGTTCTTGTTGTAATCTTGGGGAGCCCTCAACGTGTGATAAGGCCCCTTGAATTCGGTTATTTGCCCTTTGTGATAAGTGAAGAGGATTGGCCTCCATGGCGATCCGACGAGGGTAGGGTTGGAGAAGACCCGGTCCCTTTGTGGACTCCTCAACATGGATGTAGGTTACCTTTGTGGGAACCGAACCACGGATAATGTGCTTGTGTTCTTACTTTGCACTCATCGTTCTTATACATCATATCAATCTAGGGTTTCAATCAATCTTGCTTACTTTATGTTGAAACATTAAATATAAGATTGACTTGTGATATATCCTAGTTCATAATCGTGTAACACTTCAATTACAAGTATATTTCCGCTGCATACATCCTAGAATCAAATTAATTGATCAAATTTGATAAACCTAGACGGTATACACCGGACTAGTCCGCACTCGACCGGACTAGTCCGATATCTCGAGATTTGATCTGGTTGTTAAGTGTTGTAGGTTCCGACAAAATTCAAAAAGGCCTATTCACCCCCCCCCCTCTAGGCCACATTCACTTGGATACCAATCTGTGACACCCGGTTGTGAAAATGAACCAAGTTAACGCATGTGTGCCCAGGACGTTGAACACACATACACGAGTGCATTCACAAAAGAGTATACAAAAAATTACCACAGAACAAGATTAATTAACAAAAATTTATTGCACAAACCATATTATCCTCGAATACAATTTCCAATGAATACTAGTAACAAGTTCAACTAATGCAGCAGAAATAAACTAAATAAGCAAACTAAACAGCTAGGCAGCATAAGCGATAGGGTATAGCACAACTCCATGCAACACCACAGGCAAAGCTGATGGCAGACATGACCTAGAACTCCGAATAATCACCATTAAACTCCCAATCCTGACCTGCAACTATTGGGGGGGGGGGATTGCAAGAGTGAGTACATGTCGTACTCAGCAAGTGTGGAAAGTATGACATGTGGCTGATTCAAATGACGATATAATAATGGCTAAGTGTTGAAAAGTACAATAAAACATTTGAAAAGCAATATATTATATGTATGTGAATAAACCCATCATAAACCATGTAGTTATCATAATACCAATCCATATTCCATATCCATCATCATATACCAATATCCATATTCAATACCAGAATTCAATTCATAACCATCCATAACCATAATACCAACCATAACCATCCCAAATCCAAATTTTTCTCTAATCATGGGAGGGTCTAGGTTGCTCATAACCGGGAGCACGGCTATCATGGTAGTTTTAGACACACTATGTAGAGGTTGTACCGCTTTACCCACGTGCTTGTGATTTTATCACCTTTCGATGACTATAGAATCTCAATTATGCCGTCTCACACTTCCGTAGATGTGTGGCCAAGAGATCACAAAATATCCTTTACAAAGGGATTACTAGCCTATTTAGACCGCACTGAGGTTTCACTGGTGGCGATGCCTCCAACTGAGCACATCTTCAACCAAGGGCCCCCTCTTGAGCCATTCAGATCCCAGGGTAGTCCCCCCAATCATCAACAAACCCAATCCGACTACCCCTTCCCTGAGCATCCTTAATGGTCCAAATAGCACTGGCAAAGCCCTAATTAATCAGCTACGCCACACCCATACTTGGCCTCATGGTGGCACTGTAAATCCTGGATGGTCGCTCCACGAATCGGTCCTTATATCCAAAGCAAGCAAACCACCATACATCCAACCCATCCACATACCAGGCTTGCTTAGATCACCCATTACCATATCAGATTTAACCAGTTCATGTAGACCACAATCTCATTAATGCATAATTAAATTAAGTAGTGTAGTTGTTCTTCCATCCCAATTAATTAAGCGAAGCAAAAAGTTAAAAACCCATCCCGACTCTCTACCATTATTTCCAGGTGACAAGGGTGGTTAAACAAAGCCAGTAAACTTCCTACCATAGGATTCCCATTAAATTGACACAAGCATGCAGTTTGCAAACAAAACATTTATTTTAGAAATAGGATCAATATGCTTCAAGGACACTTGGCTTGCTCTTGGGATTGATTCGAGTCAAAGCCTTCAAACTCTTGGTGTTGGAGTCCTCCGCGACACTCTCTAGCACAAATCCGTCTAATCCGCACAATAGACATACAAACAAGAAACACAATCAAAGAGTGCACAAATATTACTCAATATGACATGATATGCATGATTAATGCAAATGCAAGGTAGAACTTGTTAATAGATTGCTTTTAAATGATCACTATCTAGTTCTAATAGATTTTAACAAGTTTATACAAGTTTGGATGTGAGTAGATCTAATTTTAGAATTAATTCAACAGAATTTAACCAGGAAAATCGGACTAGTCCGCTAGGGGCCGGACAAGTCCGCACTTTGCAAAATTGGCGAACTAGGGTTTTCTAGATCGATGTGAATTTGGGGATTAGGGGTCGAATTCACGTAAGGAAAAGAGAATAGAAGGTATACCCAGTGTTTAGGACTCCAATGAATCAAGGATCTTGGAGGCAACACTTGGATCTTGATGATCTAGGGTTGATGATGGACTTGGAGATGAATTGGTGATGAAGAACGAAACTTGATAGAGATCTTGATCCTCTTTCGTTTCCCCCTCTTCTTCTTCTTGCTTGGGATCTCCTCCTCCTTCCTTGATGGTGGTTCTCCACGAACTAGGGTTTGGGTGGGGTGGAAAAATAGCAAATAGATGTCAAGCCAAGGGGGTGGGGTTGTTTATATAGAGGTGGAGGCTAGGGTTAGATGGATTTCGAGTTTGAGAGGAGTAGAGGAAATCAGACTAGTCTTCACCAAAATCGGACTAGTCCGCACTTTTCAGCATTTTAGGTGCGGTTTTGATCCAAATCAATTTTAGACCTATTCCTCTTTATGTGGATTAATGTTAAACATGTATATGAATGTATGTAGGGCATGATGCCTGAAAATGAGGGTGTTACAGAACCTCCACAGACTACTTCAAGTAGTATCGGGAGAAGTTTCATTGCTACACTTTAACATTTGGCGCGCCAGGTAGGGGTCGAACCTATGGCCTTTCGCCAGGTAGGGTTCGAAACACCTGCTACAGCAGCAGCTGCTGTTCAGTTGTGGGATGGTGTTCTGGCGTCAATCACTAAATCGACCACAAGTCCAGAGAATATGCTGAATGCAGTGTGTGCCCTCCTTCTAGTGCCACTTCAACATTTGGCGCGCCAGGAAGGGGGAACTTTTTTGGATCTAAGAGCCTCATAACGATGGTGAATCCTCAGTCCATCGCCGACTCCTCTCGACCCTCCCGCCATGAAGGGAGCAGGCAGGACGGCGCCACTTCCCGCTCCATAGCGGGCTGACCCGGCGGACACATGGTCACGATTCCGGTGGCTACTGCTGTCACCAAACGACGGCTTTCTACCACCACCACAACAATGACGCCATAAGTGGGAGGTCAAAATTATGAAGCATGCTTGGCCAGGTCTTGCACTCTAAGCCTATGCCCTGTGACCCAAAGCCTGTACTCATTGCCTAATGGGTACTTCCGCCACCGGACAAGGACTGCCGGCAACCACGGCAACAATGACGCAACCAGGTACCTGTGATGTATCTGGTGTCCTTAGTTATATTCTTGCTCAGAGTCCCATGACGTTGAACGGTCACTCTCATGAAAAGCTAACGCCAATAGAGGGTCCAGAGTGTGCTATATGCATAGCCTGGTCCTGCACCCTAAGTATGCGCACTCTACCTTTCCTGCGGCAGAGTACTAGAGGTCCGGAGTGTGCTACCTACTTAGCCTGGTCCTGCACCCTAAGTATGCACACTCTACCTTTTCAATGATGCGTCTGAGTACTGGGGGCCGAACGTCCCCAGAAAGACTAATGTCCATGAGAGGTCAAGAGTGTGCAGCCTGCTTGGCCTGGTCTTGCATCCTAAGCCTATGCCCTATGAGCCTAAGCCAGCACACTCTTCCTCCCCAGTACCGTGGTTCAGTATCGCGGAATGAAAGGCACATGCTCCCAAACAAAACAATAACCATAATCCTAATACTGTCACCATGTTCATATAATTATGCTTCAGTATTATGCATATTGTCTCCTTTTCGCTCTGTTACATCTTTATATTTGCCCATAGTGGGAGTTGTTCTATTCTACTGCAAACGGACAGCGTGTAATACCTGTGTTGTGTCTGGGTATTTTTGGTAGTTTTCTCATTTGGGATTTCGTGCTCGCTGAATGGCCTACTCGCCTGAAAATCTAATGCCAATGATAGGTCCAGAGTGTGCGAAAGGCTTAGTCTGGTCCAACACCCTAAGCACGCACAATCTACCTTTTCTAGTGTTGCAGCAAAGTATGGCAGGTCCGGACAGTACACACTCCTAAGCGAGACAACAACTAGTACCTGGATACTATAGCACTGAATTACTTAGGCCATGTAGCTCAGCTAAGGACCGTAAGCCACAACAAATACAAAGGTAGGAAGATTGTAACCAATGAGCAATATTACTCTTTCTTTTGTCACTCTTGTGCAGATCCTAGTTCAACCTCATGCTCTGACACCGACACCTCCCAGGGGGCCCTCCGTCGACGTTCTTAGCGTTGATGATGATAGCCACACCTACGGGATTGTTGCCTCCTTGAGGTGAGCCCAAGGGTCACTGTCGGTATCCTGCATACCGGGTACCCCCGCATACAAGAAAGACAAGACGTTGGGTTCCACCTCCCAAGAGAGGAGGCACCCAGAGGCTACCTGGTGTCCTGCAGCTCCGGACCTGCCTTCCTACTAAGGGTGCCTCCAATGCTTCCACGTGTCCTGTAGCTCCGGATCTGCCTCCCTGCTAAGGGTGGTTCCGGTGCAGCCACATGCTCTGCAGCTCTGGACCTTTTGTGCTGCCACGCGTCCCATGGCTCCGAACCCAACCTCCCCACTGAGGAGAGGTCCGGTGCTATCACACATCCGCGGCTCCGGACCCAACCTCCCCGCTGAGGAGAGGTCCAGTGCTACCATGTGCCCCATGGTTCATGAAGATGATGTGTGTACTCAAGACTACTCCTTCAAGACAGCATTAATACGTCATCAAGACAGCGCCTTCAAGACAACCTTAATGCACTATCAAGACCCATTAACATGTAATTAAGACCACATTAATGATCTATAAAGACCCATTAACGTGTCATCAAGGTCATGTTAATGCGCTTTCAAGATAAGCTAACTCGGGGCCACCTGTCGGGCCCCGGACATATTGTAAGTTGCCGGCCCTTGGCATATAAAAGGACCGAGTAGCCACCAACTAGGGGAGCTTGGGGAGCCAACCCACATTCACTCATGAGATACCAGATTCTCGCATACTCATACATACGCAATACAACACATAGACTCTTATGGATGTAAGGTATTACACTCCAGCGACCCGAACCACATAAAATCCCTATGTGACCTTGTTCTTGAGATTGAGTTTACGCCCCTCCTAAAAAAGAACCTTCGCGGACTACTTCTAAGTAGTACCAGCGGAAGTGTCGTTGCTACACTTCGACAACATGTGGCTCGCAAAACTAAACCGCCAATGTAAACATATCAATTTTCACAAGCGGATTGTAAAGTAGGAGCCGCCTGCGATATTAGCCATTAATACAGGCAGTTGATGTGACCGGACATGCACAACCTTTGCGGTTACAAAGGGGAATATGCACTACATGCATCCTTTGAATTAAATTCAAACCATCCCATCACTAGTCATGCCGAGAGGCAAATCGCCAGCCATACGATGATATAAATACACACCCGTGTGATCGTCTTCTCCACACAACCATAGTACTACTCTTTCTCTTCTTTCTCTGCCGCGCCCTATCAACGAGCACACCAAATGGCAGACAACCAAACACCATGAATGTTTCCTAGAGGGGGGTGAATAGGCCTTTTTGAAATTTGTCGGAACCTTCAACACTTAACAACCAGATCAAAACTAGAGATATCGGACTAGTCCGGTAAAGTGCGGACTAGTCCAGTGTGTACCGACTAGGTTGATTAAGTTTGATCAATTAATTTGATTCTATGATGTATGCAGCGGAAATATTCAGTTAATTGAAGTGTTGCAAGATTATGGACTAGGATATATCACAATTCAATCTTATACTTAATGATTCAACGTAAAGTAACAATATTGATTCAAACCCTAGATTGTTGTGATGAATAAGAACGATGAACACAAAGCAAGAACACAAATGATTTATCCCGTGGTTCGGCTCCCACAGAGGCAACCTACATTCACGTTGAGGAGTCCACAAAAGGACCGAGTCTTCTCCAACCCTACCCTCGTCGGGTCACCACGAAGGCCAATCCTCTTCTCTTATCACAAAGGGTAAATAACCAAATTCACGGGGTCTTCTAACACGTTGAGGGCTCCCCTAGATTACAATGACAACTCCACCAAGAACACACTCAAAAGATTATAATGAAAATCACAGGAGTGTGTTAGGGAATCAAACCAAGAGCTCAAGAGTGATGAATCGTGTCTCTCCAATGTTCTAGAGTGTATCCTCAAGGGATTGATATTTTTGGCTTTAGATTTCGTGAAGAGATGTGTTTTTTAGGCTCTTGGGAGGTGTGACGGCGTTGGGGCTCGAGAGAGTTTAAAGTTGGGTCGTGCACCTCTATTTATATGGGGTTTCTAAAAGTGACTGTTAGGGTTTAGAAAGATCAAAATAGTCTGTGGTGCGCACTGGACTAGTCTGGTGTGCTATGTGTAGCAAACCCTAAGTGTCCCGAAATATCGAACTAGTCCGGCTAGGAGAGGACTTGTTCGATTTTGCTTCTGGAAATCTTCGGACTAGTCCGATAGACATCGGACTTGTCCGAACAGTGAAACCCTAAGTGGTTATGAGGACAAGTCCACACTTGGAGGACTTGTCCGATTTAGGTCAGAGAGTTTTTCGTACTAGTCTGTGCTAATATCTGACTTGTCTGATTGACATCAGAAAGATATCAGACTAGTCCGGTGTGTGATCGGACTTTTCTGATTTTGTGTGACTTGTGAAGTGTTTTGAGGACTAGTCTGCACTGGGGAGGACTAGTCCGATTCTAGTCAGAGAGATATCAGACTAGTCCATGGTGATATCGGACTTGTCTGATCTTGTGCAGAGAGAGATATCGGACTAGTCCGGTGTAGGTCGGACTAGTCCGATCCTGTATAAATTTGTGCAATATGTGTGTTTATTTGTGATTGAGCTCTTGGGGTGTGTTTCCTTAACACACTCCACACACAATGATCTACAACTCTTGTTCCTTGAGCTCTTCTCCACATTGCTCCTCATTCTCCCTTCTTTTTGGCACTTTGCTTATTTTCATATTAAAACCTGCGCTCATCTCAACAAAGTGGTTAGGATCTCATTTGCTTGTCATAAATCATCCAAAACCCACCAGGGATTCTTATATGCACTTTCACACCTCCGCCAAGCCCGCCAAGGGAGCCAGCGGCTCATCAGTCGCGACTCCCCCTCGAGCTCTAGGCAAATGGAGTTCGTGCTCCATGACATGACACAAGATGTATTTAATAGTACATCTTTCTTCATGCGGCGCCTGGGTCTCGGTGCCCTTACGGAAGATAATGGAATGGGAACGATGTGCCACTATTGTTCGAGCTCACACATGTGGCATGTCGTCTCGATGCTCTGTGGGGGACAATACCTGGTGAGCTCGGGGTGGAGGGCCGCATGATCCTCGTGGCAGCAACAGCCACGAGACTAGGCTTCCCAGTTCCATCGCCGAACGCGCCCCGGGATCCCAGGAGCCGGAGGAGGAGGAAGGGGAGGAGGAGGAGGTGTAGAATTATTTGTTTTTCTTTTCTTGTTTTTAGTTGATGTTTTTTCTTTTCTTGTTTTGCAATATAATGTTTTTAAGTTAATCAACTTAATGTTTCTGACCATCTGTGTGCTATATGTTCATCGGTGTGCAATCTGTCTATGATCTGTGTGTTATCTATTCATCGATGTGCTATCTGTCCATCAGTGTGCAAACTTAGTTTGGTAGTCGATCATCTAATACATGTGTTATAAAAACATAAACTAATGGATTATATATTGCATTGATAGATGTGTTTCACATTATTGATGTAGAAAATTTTTATAGATAAGTATCGCATAAGTTGGTCAAAAAGTGTCATAAGTTTTCACAGGCGGTCCTTAACCATAAGATGCATGTGATAATAGTATTTCTAAATAGCTCCTGGTGCGACTTTACAACTTCCCAAGCAATTATTAAGAATACCGCCTGAGAAAAAATACTTCGTAAAACAATTTAAAAGGTTTTCACACGCGGTATTTGTTGAACGGGTTGTCTATGATATGACATCTATAAATGAAGTGTCGGCTGCACCCCGCGACCCTAAGTCTGTGAAAAATTTCATTTGCTGACAAGACGTCCCCCGCTGTTTCTGCCGCTGTAACAGCTGAGCGCCGTCCTCACCATCGTCGTCCTCGCCCTCACCGTCCTCGCCCTCGTCGTGGTCGCTGTCGCCACACTCACCCTCGACGTCCTCGCCCTCGCTGTAGTCGCCGTCGCCGTCCTCACCCTCGTTGTCCTCACCCTCGCGATGCTCGCCTTCGCCGCCGTCGCCGCTGAGCGCCGCCCTCAAAGTATAGATTTTCTTCTCTTTGTATTATTACTTTGTATAAATTTTCCATATGTGCATCAAAGTTACGGGCATATTTGCTCTTTGTATTGTTACTTTGTATAGATTTTCCATATACGCTTCAAAGTTAGGTCATATTTGCTTTGTATTGTTATTTTGTATAGATTGTCTATGTGGGTTCTATGACCTTGATCGTAGAGAAGACTATGGAGAATTTATCAGTCGTCCTTGGTGGTTATGATAGTGTGGAAGTAGTGTCTTCCCTCTTTGTCTTCATGGGCAATTTTTGCTCTCGGCCGTGCAATAATCTAGCATCTAATTCATTTAGAGAACTCAGATTGCAGTTTGGAAAGCTTCATGAAATGTTACAGCTCGATCTAGAGTAAAGGAACAAAGAAACTATGACTCAGAACCTATGTTGATGTCATGCGGCATCTCAATAGTTAAAAACTTTACTGAATTTGATGGTAGAGTACTGCAGGCCTCTAAAGTTGGTTATAATTATATATTGTTAGATATTTTTTTCCAGTTATACATTGTGGTGACAAAACATTGATGCTACTAATATGATTATACCTTCTTTTAGAAGCTCAAAGCTGGGAATGGAAAAGACATTTTCCCTCAAAGTGTGAGGTGGAACTTCAACAATAAGGTCACAATATATTGAGTGTGTATTCGTGGTTCAGTTGTATTTAGTCCTTCATAGTAGGTAACTTATATTTGGAATCATGTCTTCCAGAGTTTGATTCGAGTACTAAATGCAGGTACTCTACAGATGAAGTCATGGGCCCTGAATCAGGTGGTGCACTTATAAAAAAATGTGAAGAGATGAACGTGCCGTAATATTGGCCTACGAAGTCTGGTCCACAGTCGTGTGCTTAGACTTCCAATTATCGTCGCCTTGTTCTAGACAAAAGGCTATGAGTGTCTGCATTTGTACTCACTTGTAATAAATTGGCCATAACCTCCTTGGAGGGAAAGGTTAGGGATTTACCCATCATCTAAAAAAAGAGTTTGATTCAAACCAGCACTGTTAAGGACTCAGGTTGCAGTTTTCAAAGCTTGGTAAAATGATTGCAGCTCGATCTAGATTAAAAGAACACAGGCGTTTCCTATTCATTGCAATGTTAGGACCGAGAGCAAGGTTGACGGTGCAGTGTATATTCGATGTGAGCCTGAGAGAAATTATGAATTGCAATGTATCAACTATGAATTGCTGCATATAAACTATATATATTCCAATGTAGAAACTATGAATTGCAATGTATGAACTACGATTTGCAATGTATCAATTATGAATTGCAATGTATAAATTATGAATTGCATTGGATATATTATGATCACTATTATTTCAATTTGAGCAGTAAATTGGAAACAATAGCGTTTATTTACTTTTGCATAGGTTCATATCTTATCATAGGCAGATATTGTACATAAGGAACCGCCTGTGATAATGCTTTATCATAGGCGACACGTCATATGTAAAGAACCTGTGAGGACCAGGGTCCCGACTTGCAAGGATCTCATTGGGTGATGCCGTTCGATGCGGCACCCAACAACACACATGAAAAGAAGACATCAAAATACAAAGTTTTCATTTCATAATATGATAGAGTTTACAAAATGGTGTACACAGAGATACACATGCAGCGGAAAGTACATACTCGCTCTCAACCTTTCTATGCATTAGAAAATACATCCATGCCCTAGGACGCTTCTCACTAGCAACATGGCGAATACATAGCAGCGGTGTGGTTCACATGAGATACACCTCGACAATTTGAGGTCTCACGCACAACCCTGATGAGCAACAATAACACTAATACCTGCAAAACCACATATATAGCAACCGTGAGCACGGAGGCTCAACAAGACTTAACCGTCTCACCTAAACATAAAACTGTACACGCAGGGATTCTAAACATAGGAAAGCTTAATTGCATAAAGTAGTCACCTAATAGTAAATCCTTATTTTCAAATTTTTAAGTAGGATATGTGCACTCCATGGTCATGGCACATCACAAATTCCACAATCAAATAAGAAACACTTCGTCTACGATGTTACATGCCCAAAGATGCATAAGCTACATACAAGTTAAATCTTTGGAGAATAGTAAATTTAATTGTGCTACTGCTATGCCATACAAGTTGCAATACAATTATTATAATCATTGCAACATATTCATAATAATCCAACTACTCTTAATTACTACGTTATGACACGGTGAACAAGCGGTACTCAAATAACTGCGAGGGACGGTGATTGCAATCAGTAGACACCCAGAATGCACGTCACGCACACCCGTGCATAAGAAGTGTGCAATGCTCCTGTAACACCCTAAATTTTTCGCATCATGCATTGCATACATGGTCATGCATTAAACACTAGTAGAAAAAAAAATATAATAAAACATATGCATATACAAATGTGTGTAGCAAAAGAAGAAATAGAAAATAATAATAGGCCAAAACTTGTAATAGGGAATAAGAAAAAAAAAAAGAATAATATAAATATATATATAAATATATATAAATAATATATATAACAAAATATGAAAATAGAAAAAAAATAATAACATTAATAATATATATATATATAAAAATAATAATAATAATAAATATATAACATTAATAATGTATATTATAAAAATAATAGATAATAAATAATAAATATATAATATTAAAAATATATATATATAAATAATTATATAATAAAGAAAAAAAAAAGAAAAAAAAAAGAAAGAAAAAAAAAAAAGAGCCGCTCGGCGGCCAGGCCAGCGCCCAGCCGGCCGAGCCGGCACCGCGCCCCGAGGCCACGCCGCACGCGCGAGCGAGCGCGCCCGACCGGGGGCCCCACGCCGCTGCCGCTCCCTGACCGCGCTGCGCTGCAGCGCCGCGCCGGCCGCGTGCCCCTGCCGCGCAGGCTGCGCCGGGCCCCGCCCCCCTTACGCACCGCCCGAGGCCGCAGCCGCCTCGGTCTCCCGCCCCACGACGCGATTTTCCCCCCCCGCGCGCGTCTCCCGCGCCGTAACGCCTCACAATCTTTCCCGGATACGAGTCTATCCCTTTAACCGCTTCCGTTTCTACCGGTGACATACCCTAGCTACGCCCCTATAAATAGGACCCAGGCCTAGGCCCTTTTTCCCCACGAACCAGCAGCCGCCAGAAGCCGCCGCCTGGAGAAACTCAGCCGACGGAAGCAGCCGACGGGAACAGAGAAAACAGAGGCGCCCAGGGAAGAAAAAAGGAGGAAAAGAAGGGGAAGAAGAGGGAGAAAAAAAGAGGAGGACACCACCGTTCGCCGGAGATCGTCGCCGACATCGCGCCGCCGCCGTCGTACCGCCGAAGGACTGCTGCACCGTCTATTTCGTCTTCGCGTCGCATTTATTCCGCGACCGTCACGCCGTCAGATCTACGGTAGGGTTCGTTCCCGAGGCGACTTTTTGCGACCATATTAAATCTAGTAGGCGTAAATTAATTTTAGTCGCACCATAAATTTTATTTCAGCAGCATTAATCCACCCTAAAACCCCCGTAAACACATATGAACACGTATGAACTAGACGCATCTAATTAATAAATGACCGTAGTAAATTAATTATTAAATTGTGCATGCATACATGTCATTGCATGTTGATTATTTCGTATGCATTATGTTGAATTGTATATGTTTTCTTGTATGTATGATCACGCGTAGAGGAACGTGCTCAAGAGGCCGCATACGAGGAATTCCAAAATCAAGACTTTGAAGCGCTTGAGCAACCCCATCCGCCGGAGCAAGGCAAGTGTCCTTGAAGCATATTGATCCTATTTTAAATTAAATGTTTTGTTTGCGAACTTGCATGCTTGTGTCAATTTGACGGGAATCCTATGGTAGGAAGTTTACTAGTTTTGTTTGACCACCCTTGTCACCTGGAATTATGGTAGAGAGTCGGGAAGGGTTTTTACCTTATCGCTTCGCTTAATTAATTGGGATGGTAAACAACACTACACATTTAATTATGCATCAATGATATTCTGGTTAATGTGAACTGGTCAATACGATGGGTGATCTAAGCAAGCATGGTTATGTGGATGGGTTGGTCGTTATGGTGGTTTGCTTGCTTTAGATCTAAGGACCGGTTCATGCGAGAATATGCCAGGTCAACAGTGCCACCACAAGGCCAAGTATGGGTGCGGCGTAGCTGAATAATTAGGAGCGCTGCTAGTATTGTATGGACCATTGGATGGCGCGGGGAATGGGAGTCGAGGAGGACTGCCCTGGGATCCGCATGGCACACGAGGGGACCCGTGGGTGGGAGAATAGAGATTCAAGCCTGCCGGTGAAACCTTAGTGGGGCCGTACATACTAGTAGTCCCTTTTGAAAGGCTATTTTGTGATCTCTTGGCCACACACCTACGGAAGTGTGAGATGGCACAATGGAGGTTTCTTAGTCATCGAAAGGTGATAAAATCACAAACATGTGGGTAAAGTGGTACAACCTCTGCAGAGTGTTTAAAACTATCATGATAGCCGTGCTCCCGGTTATGAGCGCCTGGATGACCTACATGATTAGAGTTGGAATTGGGATTTGGGATGGTTATGGTTTGGTAATGGTTATGGATGGTTATGGTTTGGTAATGGTTATGAAATTGAGTTATGGTAATTAGACATGGATAATGGTAATGTTGGTAATAATTGGATATTGTTAATATGATGGGATTTATTTCACATAGACATAGTATAATGCTTTTCAAATGTTTTACTGTACTTTTCAGCACTAAGCCATTATTATTGTCGTCATTTGAATTAGCCACATGTCATACTTTCCACACTTGCTGAGTACGACATGTACTCACCCTTGCAATCCCCCCCCCAACAGCTACTGGAGACAATTGGGAGTACCCTGAGGATCACGAGGAGTACTAGGTTGCGTACCGCCGTCAATTGCCTGTGGATTGGAGTCGTACTGCTTAGTTTATTTTCCGCTGCAATTATTTAGAGTTTTATTATTTGTGAACTATTGGATTATTGTAATAAAGTACTTATTTATTAGTTAAGACGTGGTTAAATTCTGTTTATCATTTGTGAATCATTCGTGTATGTGTGTTGAACATCCTGGGCACACATATGCGTTACGCTTGGTTCATATTCGGAACCGGGTGTCACAGATTGGTATCAGAGCCAGGTTGACCGTAGGACGCAAGCCTAGGTAGAATGGACACTCTAGAGCACTTAGGAACACTCTTCTAATATGCTATTTTCGAAAATTTTTGCTGCTGTTTTGTTTCCTTTATTTTCGGCCGCAAAAAGTATTGATCGCTGCTGCGTTTTTGATAAAAATTTTCAGAAGTGTGCAATATTAAGTGCTGCTGTTTTGCGGTGTAAATTTTCGCAAAAACGGTGTGTTTTGCTGCTATTATGAGTGGGTAAAATTATTGTGTTGGTTGCTGTAATTTTCCTCTTTATTTTTCGTTCTTTTGGAACCGCTGCACCGCTCTTTGTCCGCCGTTTAGCTGCTGAAATTTTCAGATTTGTTTTTCATTATTTTCCTAATGTATTCTTGTTTCTTGTAGATGGCCCGCACCAAGACAACCCCCCGTAAGTCGACCGGTGGACTCGTGCCCCCGCGTAGGTTGGCTAGTCGCTCTCCGGCCGTCGACCCCCGTCACCCCGTGGTGATCCGCTCTGACGGCAGAGCCGCAGGACAGTTGCGACACCGTCTCCGTGCCCTACTCCGTGAGGCTGGCTACCGTCACCACAGCCTCTCGCTCTCCTACCACACCACTGGAGTGCAGCGCCCCGGTAGGAAGGAGTGGAGCTGCAAAATTTATATCTACTACGGTGACGAGTTGGTGAAGACCCACAGCAGCCCTGCTTGGAGGAGCTCCCGCCGATCTGCAGAGCAGGATGCTAGCTGGGAAGCAGCCACTTTCTGGAGCCACGCCCGCCGTTTCCGTCTGGAGGACACGGTTCACGCCTACGTCCCGCAGCGTCCTAGTGGCACTGCGCGCTTCGTCTCCAGGCACGTGGAGGGACCCCTGGACCTCCCGCAGTCTCGTCAGACTGTTGGCGACGTGACCCAGCTGAGTGCCCGACTTCAGAGGGCGCAGCAGGAGATCCAGGATGGACGCGACCTCGCCCAGCGCCACGAGGCGATAATCAGGAGGTATCGTCGGATCACCGACGAGGACCCGGACGACTACGCGTCCGACACCCCGATGTGGACCCCAGACTCTCCAGACCGTCGCAACGGTCGGCGTGAGTCATCCTCTGAGGAGTCCTCTGACGAGGAACCCTCCAGCGTGGCGTCTACCGCACCACCGCCGCCTGCTGCCTCACCACCCCAGGACCCACAGGACCCCGAGGACCCCGACGACGACGACGACGACGACGAGGACCCGGATGAGTTCCCGCTCGACGACGACTAGTCCTCGACCTATGCCACGACTCAAGGATAGGCACACCCCCATTAGTAAATAAGAGCGATGTAGATATACTTGTGTGGCCTTGAGTTGTATTACTTCTTTTAGGATCTTGTAAATTCTGTTTGGTGCTTGTTTGAGTGCTTGTGTGCTTAGTAGAGAGTTGTGGGATGCTTCGGCAATTGTCCACATCCTCTTAATATAGGTCTATATTAATAAAGGATTATTTAGTGTCACATACCTTGATGCATATAGTTGGGACGTTTCCTTCCAAATTCTAAATCCTTCTATCCCCACCTTTCTTTCGCCAACAGATGGTGAGAACTCGTAACCAGAGGGATGCCAACGATGAGGAGGAGCGCAATGAAGTACCTCAGAACAACCAGGGACATGCTCATGGAGCTATCAACATTGAACAACTATTAGCTATGCAGAACCAGCTCATGCAGACCATGATACAGACCATGGGACAGCTGCAAGCTGGCAACAACAATCAGCCCCACCTGCCTCCACCGCCACCCCCGCCACATCACAACCGTTTAGGAGAGTTCATGAGGACCAGACCGCCTACCTTTGCACAAGCTACAGACCCAATGGAAGCTGATGATTGGCTGAAGTCCGTTGAGAAGAAACTTGCTATTGTCCAGTGCACTGATAGAGAGAAGGTTCTCTTTGCATCACATCAACTAGTTGGAGCAGCCGCTGACTGGTGGGAAGCCCTTTGCAACGCTCATGATAATCAGGAGACAATCACTTGGGCTGAGTTTAAACAGAGTTTCCGATCCCACTATGTACCTGAAGGAGTTATGATACTGAGAAGACAAGATTTTGAAAATCTTAGGCAAGGAAGGATGAGTGTGAGTGAGTATCTCAACAAATTCACTCAATTATCAAGATATGCCCCAGAAGACATCAAAACTGATAGTAGGAAGCAGTATCTGTTTATGAGAGGTCTCAACAATGAAATTCAAGTCCAGTTGCTCAATACTGACTATCCAAACTTCCAAAAGCTGGTTGACAAGGCTATTGTGGTTGAGAACAAGATTCGTGAGATGGAGCAAGACAACAAGAGGAAGATGTCACATCATGGACCGCAGCAAGGAAGCAATGTTCGCCCCCGCTATGCACCACCTGCTGCACCACAATACAACCCCTCTGCTCCTGCATACCGCACTGCTTATCCGCCCCGCCCAAATCAGCCACCGCAGCAACGCCCTGCCATGCAAGCGCCTCGCAATCCTGTGCCACCTGCGCCGCGTCCTAACATGGCGGCAAATGCTCAAAACCAGATGCGCCCAAACTTCCCCAATGCTATGAGTGGTAAGACATGCTATGCGTGTGGAGAACCGGGACACTTTGCAAGTCAATGCCCCAAGAGAAACAATGGACCTATGAACAATGCACCAAGGTCAAATAACCCGCGACCAAATGGAGGAGCACCACAAGGCAACCGTGGACAGCAGAATTTTGCTCGTGGCAATGTCAATCATATCTCTACTGAGGAAGCTCAGCAAGCTGATGACGTCGTGATTGGTATGTTTCTCGCCAACTCCAACCCCGCGACTGTTTTATTTGATTCAGGAGCATCTCATTCATTCATCTCGTCAAAGTATGTTGCCAAGTACAATTTGCCTATATCTCATATGAAGCAAACTATGCTAGTAAGTTCTCCTGGCGGAGAGATGAGGACAAATATAGTATGTCCGAAAGTAAGCATTAAAATAAGGGGGGTAGACTTTCTCGCAAACCTCATAGTATTGGACTCCCAAGGAATAGACATAATACTTGGAATGGACTGGTTGAGCAAGTATAATGGAGTCATTCAATGCGCCGAGAGGATTGTGCAGTTGACAAGTGAACATGGTACACGCATTGAAGTTGAAGCAGCCCAACCTGCAAGAGGAAAAGCGATGCTGAATCACGTGGAAGAAGTGACATTGGAAAGCATTCCGATCGTTCGCGAGTACCCGGACGTGTTCCCAGATGAGTTGCCAGGTATGCCACCTGATCGTGACATAGAATTCACCATTGAGTTGATACCCGGAACTGCACCTATAGCTAAGAGGCCGTATAGGATGCCTCCTAAGGAATTAGCAGAGCTCAAGAAGCAAATTCAAGAGCAGCTAGAGAAGGGTTTTATACGCCCAAGTTCATCCCCGTGGGGAGCCCCAGTGCTCTTCGTAGATAAGAAGGATGGAACCCAGAGGATGTGTGTGGACTATAGGGCTCTCAACGAAGTGACAATTAAGAACAAGTACTCACTGCCCCGTATTGAGGATTTGTTCGACCAAATGAAGGGTGCCTGTATCTTCTCCAAGATCGACTTGCGGTCAGGATACTTCCAAATGAAGATTAGACCATCAGATATACCCAAGACAGCATTTCGGACACGATATGGATCTTATGAGTACACCGTCATGTCATTTGGATTGACGAATGCGCCTGCGTACTTTATGTATCTTATGAATAAGGTCTTCATGGAATATCTGGATAAGTTCGTTGTAGTGTTCATCGATGATATTATGATCTACTCGAAGGACGAGAAGGAACATGAGGAACACTTGAGGCTTACGCTGCAGAAATTGAGGGAGCATCAATTGTATGCCAAGTTCAGTAAATGTCAATTTTGGTTACGAGAAGTTTCTTTCTTAGGCCATATTATCTCTGGAGGAGGAGTATCAGTTGATCCAGGGAAGGTGAGAGATGTGCTTAAGTGGGAACCGCCACAGAATGTCAAGGAGATTCGGAGTTTCCTTGGAATGGCTGGATATTACCGCCGATTCATAAAGGATTTTTCCAAGATAGCCAAGCCTATGACCGAATTACTCATGAAGGGAAAGGCATTCCGATGGACTCAAGCTTGTCAGGATAGCTTTGAGGAGTTAAAGAAAAGGTTGACAACCGCGCCAGTGTTAGTATTACCGGACGTGAGCAAGAGTTTTGATATATACTGTGATGCATCAAGACAAGGATTAGGATGTGTGCTCATGCAAGAAGGCCAAGTGGTAGCTTATGCATCGAGGCAACTAAAGAAACATGAGTTGAATTATCCTACACACGACCTTGAACTCGCAGCCGTGGTACACGCCTTGAAGATATGGAGACACTATGTTTTTGGTCACCGATGTGAGATTTATACAGACCACAAGAGTCTCAAGTACATATTTACGCAAACGGATCTGAACCTGAGGCAACGCCGATGGTTGGAGCTCATCAAGGATTATGACGTGGGAATCAACTATCACCCAGGGAAGGCCAACGTAGTGGCCGATGCTTTGAGCCGAAAGGGAGTAAGTCATCAACTTACAGTTCAAGAACTGTCACCCGAGTTATGTAAGGAGTTTGAACGGTTGAACCTTGGATTCATAAATGAGATGGGAACGATGGAAGTCAACCCAACATTAGAGCAGGAAATACGGGAAGGACAGACAAAGGACAAGGAAATACAAGAAATCAAAGAAAGGACCCAAGAAGGAAAGGAATTCAGATTTGATGAGGACGAACAGGGTACCTTATGGCTCGGAAAGAGGATTGTGGTACCTAATGTTAGGCATATCCGAGAAGCAATATTGAAGGAGGCACATGACACGCCTTACTCAATTCATCCTGGCTGTACGAAGATGTACAAGGACTTAAAGACATGCTACTGGTGGGCCAGCATGAAAAAGGACATAGCCGAATATGTTGCACTTTGTGATGTGTGCCAACGAGTTAAAGCTGAACATCAAAGGCCAGCCGGATTGTTACAACCATTGAAGATCCCAGAGTGGAAGTGGGAAGAGATTGGTATGGACTTTATAGTTGGATTACCGCGAACTCAGTCTGGCTATGATTCAATATGGGTTATTGTGGATCGATTGACAAAATCAGCTCATTTCATCCCCGTCAAGACCACATATACCACCGCAAAGCTAGCAGAATTGTATATGGAGCATATTGTGTGCCGACACGGAGTACCGAAGAAGATAGTCTCGGACAGAGGTTCTCAATTCACCTCCAGATTTTGGCAGAAATTGCATGAAGCAATGGGAACAAGGCTGAACTTTAGTTCGGCGTATCACCCTCAAACAGATGGACAAACCGAGAGGACCAACCAAATTTTGGAAGACATGTTGAGAGCATGTGCTTTAAAGCATAGGAAAAGTTGGGATAAAAGTTTGCCGTATGCTGAATTCTCGTACAACAATAGTTACCAAGCAAGTTTGAAAATGTCACCCTATGAAGCACTATACGGAAGGAAGTGTAGGACTCCCTTGTTTTGGAATGAAACCGGAGAGAATCAGGTGTTTGGTCCCGACGTATTACAAGAAGCTGAAAGGCAAGTCCAAATAATACGGGAAAACCTAAAGGCTGCCCAGTCTCGACAGAAGGGTTATGCTGATAATAGGCGAAGGAGTTTGACCTTTGAAGTTGGAGATTTTGTATACCTCAAAGTGTCACCTATCAGAGGTCAGCGAAGGTTTAACGTCAAAGGAAAACTGGCGCCACGTTACATCGGACCATTTAAGATTCTAGACAAGCGAGGAGAGGTAGCTTATCGACTTGAGCTGCCGACGTATCTCTCCGATGTACACGACGTGTTTCACGTCTCTCAACTCAAGAAGTGTCTCAGGGTACCGGAAGAACAAGTGCCGATGGACGAGTTAGAACTTCAAGAGGATTTGTCTTATGTCGAGCAACCTATCAAAATTTTGGATATGAAAGAAAGAGTCACGAGAAATAAGAGGATCCGTTGGTGCAAAGTGCAATGGAAACACCATACGGAAGCCGAAGCTACATGGGAACGTGAAGAAGACCTGAAGGCAGAATTCCCTCATCTTTTCCCCACGCTATCGAATCTCGAGGGCGAGATTCACTTTAAGGGGGGTAGGTTTGTAACACCCTAAATTTTTCGCATCATGCATTGCATACATGGTCATGCATTAAACACTAGTAGAAAAAAAAAATATAATAAAACATATGCATATACAAATGTGTGTAGCAAAAGAAGAAATAGAAAATAATAATAGGCCAAAACTTGTAATAGGGAATAAGAAAAAAAAAAAGAATAATATAAATATATATATAAATATATATAAATAATATATATAACAAAATATGAAAATAGAAAAAAAATAATAACATTAATAATATATATATATATAAAAATAATAATAATAATAAATATATAACATTAATAATGTATATTATAAAAATAATAGATAATAAATAATAAATATATAATATTAAAAATATATATATATAAATAATTATATAATAAAGAAAAAAAAAAGAAAAAAAAAAGAAAGAAAAAAAAAAAAGAGCCGCTCGGCGGCCAGGCCAGCGCCCAGCCGGCCGAGCCGGCACCGCGCCCCGAGGCCACGCCGCACGCGCGAGCGAGCGCGCCCGACCGGGGGCCCCACGCCGCTGCCGCTCCCTGACCGCGCTGCGCTGCAGCGCCGCGCCGGCCGCGTGCCCCTGCCGCGCAGGCTGCGCCGGGCCCCGCCCCCCTTACGCACCGCCCGAGGCCGCAGCCGCCTCGGTCTCCCGCCCCACGACGCGATTTTCCCCCCCCGCGCGCGTCTCCCGCGCCGTAACGCCTCACAATCTTTCCCGGATACGAGTCTATCCCTTTAACCGCTTCCGTTTCTACCGGTGACATACCCTAGCTACGCCCCTATAAATAGGACCCAGGCCTAGGCCCTTTTTCCCCACGAACCAGCAGCCGCCAGAAGCCGCCGCCTGGAGAAACTCAGCCGACGGAAGCAGCCGACGGGAACAGAGAAAACAGAGGCGCCCAGGGAAGAAAAAAGGAGGAAAAGAAGGGGAAGAAGAGGGAGAAAAAAAGAGGAGGACACCACCGTTCGCCGGAGATCGTCGCCGACATCGCGCCGCCGCCGTCGTACCGCCGAAGGACTGCTGCACCGTCTATTTCGTCTTCGCGTCGCATTTATTCCGCGACCGTCACGCCGTCAGATCTACGGTAGGGTTCGTTCCCGAGGCGACTTTTTGCGACCATATTAAATCTAGTAGGCGTAAATTAATTTTAGTCGCACCATAAATTTTATTTCAGCAGCATTAATCCACCCTAAAACCCCCGTAAACACATATGAACACGTATGAACTAGACGCATCTAATTAATAAATGACCGTAGTAAATTAATTATTAAATTGTGCATGCATACATGTCATTGCATGTTGATTATTTCGTATGCATTATGTTGAATTGTATATGTTTTCTTGTATGTATGATCACGCGTAGAGGAACGTGCTCAAGAGGCCGCATACGAGGAATTCCAAAATCAAGACTTTGAAGCGCTTGAGCAACCCCATCCGCCGGAGCAAGGCAAGTGTCCTTGAAGCATATTGATCCTATTTTAAATTAAATGTTTTGTTTGCGAACTTGCATGCTTGTGTCAATTTGACGGGAATCCTATGGTAGGAAGTTTACTAGTTTTGTTTGACCACCCTTGTCACCTGGAATTATGGTAGAGAGTCGGGAAGGGTTTTTACCTTATCGCTTCGCTTAATTAATTGGGATGGTAAACAACACTACACATTTAATTATGCATCAATGATATTCTGGTTAATGTGAACTGGTCAATACGATGGGTGATCTAAGCAAGCATGGTTATGTGGATGGGTTGGTCGTTATGGTGGTTTGCTTGCTTTAGATCTAAGGACCGGTTCATGCGAGAATATGCCAGGTCAACAGTGCCACCACAAGGCCAAGTATGGGTGCGGCGTAGCTGAATAATTAGGAGCGCTGCTAGTATTGTATGGACCATTGGATGGCGCGGGGAATGGGAGTCGAGGAGGACTGCCCTGGGATCCGCATGGCACACGAGGGGACCCGTGGGTGGGAGAATAGAGATTCAAGCCTGCCGGTGAAACCTTAGTGGGGCCGTACATACTAGTAGTCCCTTTTGAAAGGCTATTTTGTGATCTCTTGGCCACACACCTACGGAAGTGTGAGATGGCACAATGGAGGTTTCTTAGTCATCGAAAGGTGATAAAATCACAAACATGTGGGTAAAGTGGTACAACCTCTGCAGAGTGTTTAAAACTATCATGATAGCCGTGCTCCCGGTTATGAGCGCCTGGATGACCTACATGATTAGAGTTGGAATTGGGATTTGGGATGGTTATGGTTTGGTAATGGTTATGGATGGTTATGGTTTGGTAATGGTTATGAAATTGAGTTATGGTAATTAGACATGGATAATGGTAATGTTGGTAATAATTGGATATTGTTAATATGATGGGATTTATTTCACATAGACATAGTATAATGCTTTTCAAATGTTTTACTGTACTTTTCAGCACTAAGCCATTATTATTGTCGTCATTTGAATTAGCCACATGTCATACTTTCCACACTTGCTGAGTACGACATGTACTCACCCTTGCAATCCCCCCCCCAACAGCTACTGGAGACAATTGGGAGTACCCTGAGGATCACGAGGAGTACTAGGTTGCGTACCGCCGTCAATTGCCTGTGGATTGGAGTCGTACTGCTTAGTTTATTTTCCGCTGCAATTATTTAGAGTTTTATTATTTGTGAACTATTGGATTATTGTAATAAAGTACTTATTTATTAGTTAAGACGTGGTTAAATTCTGTTTATCATTTGTGAATCATTCGTGTATGTGTGTTGAACATCCTGGGCACACATATGCGTTACGCTTGGTTCATATTCGGAACCGGGTGTCACAGCTCCTCACGACATCATACGCAACAACCTTTCACAAGTAACTCAAACGTCAAACCGGTTAAACCATCGCAAGCGTAAGGTCCCTGCACGGAGCGTGTATGTACCTACTGGCAGATTTACACCTTGTTGCCCTCAACCCACCCGTATCGACAGTGGGCTACGCCTCAATACCCAAGTTATCAAGTTACATCGGTTTCTTGGGTTCCATATGGCCAGTATACATCTGGTACAGTTCAGACTTGCTCAGCGGGGCCGCATACAGAGCAGTCCTCAATCGACACAGGCTGGACTATGCACCCAGGACCACGTATTGCTGCTTCCTACTCCCTTTCTCGGTCTCATATTCAGATTTATAACCATTCTTAAACTATATCCATGTGAACCCAAATATTTGTCTCGCAAGTGGATTCCAACCACTTGACTTCTACGAATTCTACTAAACGTTAGCATAGCAATATAATACGATGGAGTAATGTTCTACCCAGCCACCCCAAGGATTATTTGGTCATGGACGTGGAGTATCATCAAAACCTAACCTAATGCAAAATACATACCTCATACATATTGTGTATACAAAATAAAACTTTACAAAGGCACTTAAATGCAAACCAGGGCTTGCCTTGGGCTGCGACTATATAAATGTCAAGAGTTAGAGCTTGATCTTCCTCTAGAGAATCCGCCATGGAAATTTCAAGATTGAACTCCTCGTCTTTTTCAAGTGAAGATCCACGTCGGTCACCTCCGTCACAATTCTATCAACATGATTATGCATATAAGTGAAATGAAATTTAGTAATTAATAATTGAAATGGTGTACTCAAAAAGGAGGACACCTGGCTGGTGTGGAAATGCTGGACTTGGTGGTGTATCGATGACAAAGAGAGATCAAAGTGAAGCATAGCAAGATTAAGGCACGAGGGAACTATGTGAAGAAGAGGATTGCAACTCAGGGTTGAACTAACGAAGTTGCACAAACTTAAGAAGTAATAAACCTAGTTATCAATGAGAGGTGATGGCCAAGAGGTCATGGTAACATGAGTGAAAGCCGAGTGAGTAACTCAACTCAAGCAATGTGATTTTTCAGAGGATAGCTATGGTGTGCAGAAAGACAAAATCGTCTCACCAGGCACGAACAAGCATCCGAGCAAGGACAATGGGATACCTCATTAGAAAGCACAATATTGCACTCCCATAGAAGCAGACCCAGAACTGGTCATCAACGATTCAAGTTGTACACCCTTCTAGTCCTTGCGGATTTCCTGGTTAACTCTAAGGTGGGGATGATGTTTGTTGACGTCATTGGGGAGATGGTGCATCAACTCATAATGAATTTGGGCTTCGAGAGGAAATACCATGGTGGTTGGGCACATTTGGGCTTTGAGAGTTGATGGTGAACTGTGACGACCACATAGGCTCGATTGGAGTTCAATGGACAATTGACCAGGTGGAACGTCATTTGATGGACTCGAGGGCGTGCAGTAGCCAATAACCATAGCAGTACCCAGCTTGGCTCAAATGGCGGTATATCGCATGGGCAGCTACTGTCGTGTTCAACTGGCAAGGGTGGCAGTGACGTTGGAGCTATTTGCTTGATGGGTGGAGTCATCGGAATAGGGTGTGAGCGTGCCGATGCAAACGTTGTGCAGCGAACAGTGGCAGTAAGGTTGCTCCACGCTTTGGAGACTACACGTCGAACACCTGGTGGGCATCGGGTCTTGGAGGTTCATGCCCTCTCAATGGTGGCGTTGCATGTAGGTGTGTGGTAGTGGAAGACGCCCAACCCTGGTGCTCATGGAGGATGCAAGGGGCGCATAGCGCGGATGGCATTAGCGATCAGCAGAATAGAGATGTGAGGTCAAGGCTTGGGCGCAGCTGGCCTACGCAGCAGAGGCGGGCGCGTAGGGGCGGTGTTGTCGGGGGGTTCCTCAATGAGGACAAGGAGCGCGCGACGCCAGGGAGGTGAGAAGGAGCGGCGATGGGATGGAGCGCGAGTGAGGAAACATGCTGGGGAAGGAGGGAGCTGAGGAGAAGTACCTGGATGGGGGTGGATGCATGCTCGGATGGTGTCCTCGAGAGGGAGCACGGCAGACGGCGCTGACGTTCGTGCAAGGGCGCAGTGTGGAGCGCACACGATAGGAGAAGACCGGGGCGACCAGGAGGCTGGCGCCAGAGTGGAGCGCGGCAGAGAGGATCCATGGCCATGACACGACCGTCCTTTGGAGACGGACACGTCGGCATCGATCATCGGGAGCCGAAACGGCGATCGACGTAGGGCAGTGCCGTGGGCGGCTGGGGGCACGTGTGAGGGAGACGGGCGGGTTAGCGCGGCGTGCTACTGGGCGGCTAGCGAGAGAAGGGGCGACACGGTGGGCGACGACGGCGCTGGCGACGCAGCACCATGGCAGTGTGCAGCGCACTTAGGGAAGGCACGCAGGCGGCCATCGCAGATGCGTGCTGGGGGCACGATTTGTGGCGGGGAGCAGAGCCGTTGCAGTCGCGCGCGGTGGGCGGTGTTGGAGCTCCATGGCAGAAAGGAGGAGGGGAGGCGGCCAGCGGTGGGAGCGCTCGGCGCTGCACGCGACTTTGCGAGGAAGACAGAGAGCGGTTAATACGGAGAAAGCAACACAGAGCACTGGCTTGGGGATAAGACTGATGTGGGTCCCACTTACCCCTTCCCTCCTTATCCTTACTAAAAAATTCAAAATAATTACTAATTGAGCTCAAAACAGATAAAAAATGGTAGGCTGGCTTTTTGACAATTTAGTAATCCAAAGATAATTTACAATCTTTCATTTGATTGATTTGAATTTGAATTTTGATTTATTTTAGAATTTTGATCTCTCTCTTATGGATTGATAAGATTTTTAACTAGTAAATAATGTTCAAAACTAGTAAACTTTAGAATGGTTGCTAATTGAATTATTTGGAGCACCTTAGTAAACACAAAATCTTAATTTGACTAATTTAAGTATGCAACATGGATTTGAATTTAAAATTCGAGCTCTTGACATTAATTTGAATTAATCAATTAAAAGCTTTTCGAGAAGTTAATATAAGATTTAATTAGCACACTTAATTTAATTATTGACAACCCTTGGCTAATTAAAATCTTACATTTAAATTTATTTGATTTATAATTAGTATTCTCGCCTGGGGTTTGGCATTTAGCATGAACACCTTTGATATTTTTTTTGACGGCTGAGGCGTCAACGCGCGGAGAGCGGCAACATGGACTTGGCATGGAAGAAGCGCTGGCACCAAGGACGGAAGGAAAAGCGTGCGGTGTTCAGAGATAAGGACGACGCGTCATGGTGCGTTACTGGCTCTCAATAAGTACAAGCCGAAGAGAAACCAAATGTTGTTTGGTGAGGACTGACTGGTGGGCCACCGGACAAGTGGGCCCCACCCAAGATATTATCCTCTCAGGTCCATGTGAACGAATATAACAGAAGCTCCCAAAGATACTATACTTCCTCAATGTAGCGGGGAACTCCATGATGATGCCTATGGTGAGGTTAAACTGGAATTTGAAGTAACACTCGAAGCTTTAACAGTTTATGTGACATCTCATTTAATGCTTAAAGTTTTTAACAAGTTTTCATTCTCGTGATCATTGATTAACTAACATGATTTCATGTGAATTCGAATTTTCAATTCCACTTTAAAAAATTTTAAGTTTGAAATTTCACATTCTTGTTCTTCTCGAATGTGGGCTTTTACAACCCTTCTCCCTTAAAGGAATCTCGTCCAAAGATTCTAAAGAAAGGAGAAAGTTAGGACGAGCTAGGGATGCGAGGACCAAAACCTTTCCAAGTTACTGGAAGAAAGAAACTCCTCGAATTCCTATGCAGGTTCCTTGATGGTGTGGTTAGTCCAGGTTCGGATGTAACACACATCGTCCACCTGTTGTGTCCTGTGTCTTCTTATTGTGAATCTGATACGGATGCTCGACGTGTGGGATCACACCATAAAGCTTGCATCTTTACAAGTTACATTGATGTGTTGAGGTCCTCTTCTTTTCGTCGAAATGAAGTAACCTTCTTCATGGTAGGGGCACTTAGGATTCTATAATATTTGGCGTCCTTAACTCTTGACATTCCTCTCATGAAGACTTTACTGTTTTAGCCTTGTATTTGGAGGCTCAACACTTGTTCTTCAACTCTCTTGAGCATATTGATTATCTTTAATAACGTTGCAGCTGCTTTCAACTTCGGCTTTGTGTGCTGAGTTCTTAAAACTGGTTGTAGTGTTGCTCGTTACTGAATCAATAGGTGTGAGATTAAATAATGAATCATTAACCTCGTCTGGATCGGGTTTTTCAATTAGGTAGTCAGCGATCATATGACTTGGCTGGAACACAAGAGAAGTAAAGCTCTCATCTCTCTTATGTGGTCAACCAGCAAAGTCATTACATGTACGGTGACTACAAAGTTCCAGACATGTCAACGCCCCCATACACTACAAGTCAAGGAGTTTCGCAAGTTCAATGGAAAGAAAACTCATGCAACATAGAGGATCCAAGTGTATTGAGATCCCAACAAGGAATGATTAACTCGCAAGGACTACGATCTCAGTAAACTAGTCAAAGGATGAAATGCTTTGTACTTGACGCAAGAAAATTCAAGGTTCAGTTTAGGTCATCAAAATACAAACACGTACAATACACGGCGACTACAAGGTTGTTGGACAAAACAATGCCACCATGCATACAAGGCAAGGAGTTCCATCAGCTTCATAACCAAATGATAATCTCGTGAATAGAAGGAATGCAAGGTTGTCACAAGTTTGAGAAGTCATAACGAAACTCCTCGCAAATTAGAAACGAACAGTTTCCAACAATCAAGGTGATTGAGCCTCAACAAGTCAAGGACAAAGACTCAGTTGTGTCTTGATCATAAGGTGGTTCTAGGGGTTGATCAATTAAGGAAGAACCTAACAAATCAAGAGTAGAAGTGTTTATATAACCACGATAATGGAACTCACACAAGTCAAGGATGAGGGTTCAACTCATAGTTGGGCTGCAAAGAGGATTGAGTAATTCGGTTTCCCTGACATTACTCAATGAAGGCAAATCAACTAGAATGTTGATCACAAGAGTTGGAAACAATCAAGACTAACATTGCTTAGTACTTGAATGGAGATACATATTCTTTCTCAAAATAAATTAAGACCCATGTATCATGATGCAATACCAATCGGATGATGTTATGCAGACACAATGCAATTCCGCGGCAAACTATGCATAAGGTATGGTGCATTCATTTTTGTGGTTTGAGCAAAAGCATGTATAACAATTCAAACACGATAAGCACAATCTCAAGTTCACAACGTTCGAATCAACTTGATCATGAGAAGTGCTGGACAAGGAACACCCATCTCATAGGTTGACCAACTTAGAAGAATTCAAGTTTAACCAAGGAACAAGGAGTGGGGAGCAATGTACTACACAATCTTAACCTTTGCGAACCGGTACACATTCTGATCGACTATCCAATTCTTCACCCAAGTCCTTGTTGCATTTGCTGAGTCACAGACTCATCCTTGCGTGAGGAATCAACTAATTAGTAACCTTTATAATTTAGTACCATCTAGTAGAGGGTCCAGGTCACTAGACAACTTTTAGTTATGTTTTCATATGCCTGTGTGAGCTGGCCATCGAGCCAGAGTTGTCCTCAAAGGCAGGACAACATTTTTTGTTTTTTTAATGCAAATCTTAAAGACGATAGTTTTTCTTCGCCGACATCTATAAGCCTTCTTATAGACGATGATTTTTTTTGCCAACGTCTATAAGCCTCCTTTGCTACCACGTGGCATGGTTGACTAATTGACGATGGTTGAATCTGACCATCGTCAATTAGCTTATAGACGATAAATATTTGTAGACGGCCGTAAACCGTCATCTATGAGCTATAGACGACAATATTGTCATTATAGACGACGATTCCTGGCCGTCGTCTATTAACGCGATTCCTGTAGTGAACCTGAGGTGCTCCAGGCGCTAGTGGACACTGAAGAAGAGTACGCACCGCATTGATCGAGTTCTCAGGGTTATTTTGTGTCGATGCAATGACCGACGCGAAGACACCATCCTATTGTCCGGCGTTGTTTGCCATAACAGGTGGTGGTTGTGGTGGAATGACGCCCGCCGGGATAACAGCACCAACGGGCAGTTGCACGTTGGAGGGATTTCCTCCAGCAAGTTGCTCAGCGTGGTCATTGGACGATCCTGCAGCGGAGTTCACCATCTCAAAATCTCTGGTGCCCCTACTTGGCGTGCATGTTGAACCGCTTCTTCCCCTGCGAAAGTCGCAAAAGTCGGCATCTTTGACATGTTATATTAAAAACATTCAAAATATATATGATCTAATGCCAAATAAAAAACCAAATGGGGTTTATCATCAAGGTACCATTATATCTACACAAACAAGACACACGATAGTGGAATTCCGCAACACAGTCCAGAGGAGATTATTTTAATGGCATTCTGATGTTTCCTTGAATAACAACAGAATATATTTGACTAACAAAAGCAGAAAGCATTGAATTATGCATCTACAGAATTAACCAAACCAAATAGTCAAACCACTTAACAAATTGGAAACCATTAGTACCTCAACCGGTTAGATAGGTACTTCTGCAGTTCTGCTAATGACAGACCGGACCAACATGTCAGTGTAACTGGATCTAGTAAGCAGCATCAATTACCTCATGTTTGTTGCCGTAGTAGTAGGCACCAGGTGCCCAAATCCCATCGTTCGACACGGAGAAGCAAAGGATGCGGCTGTCCAGGTCAGCGGCCGCATCTAAGCGGGCACGGCGTTAGTGGAGGAGGGAGGCGTCGAACCCAAGGTCCAGCCCACCCGACGAGGAGGAGGAGGACAAGTATCCAAAAGCGGCACCCTCACTCCAAGCCACTGCATCTAAGGTCGTGCTGAGGAAGGCCCTCAGCGACGGTGACGAGAGGTGGCGCTGCCGCTGCCTCGCCCATCCACCTGCTGTCGGGGTACGCGGGGACGAACTCGAAATCCATCGCGGCACTTCGAATCAAAAAACAAGGCGGCAGTTACCGAGTCCCGACGTGTCTGGCTTGGAGCTGGAGGCGTCGACGTCCGGGTGCAACTTGGCGGGGGGGGGGGGGGGGGGGCTGCTGCATTGGAGCGGCAGCGGGGCGATTGCATGGCGTTGGTGAAAAGCGGCAGCAGCGGCTAAAATGAGGAAACTGTGAGACAAATGAGGAGTAATACGCGGGGGCTGGGAAATATCAAATATTTTCTAATTGACAACGGTGTAGGTTAACCGTTGTCTATAAGCACTAATAGACGACGGCCTCTCGAAACCGTCATTTATTACCATGCGGGTGGGCCCGGGATTCGACCCATATTGATGACAGGCCTAATTAACAATGGTTCGCTGTAGTTTTTAAGTAATAGACGATGGTAATAGGGTTACTGTGGTCAATTACGACCTAATTGACGATGGTTGGATCTAGCCATCGTCAATTAATTAAAAGACCACGTTGCTGTCGTCAATTATTTTGGTCGTCGTTTATTTTCGTGTTTCCTGTAGTGAATGGAGCAGTGGCGCGTTGATGTGCAACATCTGGTTGCAGCAGTAGCTGATGCCATTAGCAACCAAGGCCCGCCCCCTTCAAGGCAGGCGCCTTCTCAGCGAAGGACCTTGTCTTGCAGACTTGGTCCTCAAGTTTCACAGCACATGAGATGTGATATGTCCTAGCAAGTGACATCGTTGCCCTCCGGGGCTCGTCGCACTCACACGGCATCGAGGCTCTCGACCCATGATCTGCAGTCGAAGCTTGACCGCCGTTACAGGCAGCATGATGGTCGTGTCCATATCGAGCGCGCTCGCGAGAGGCGAGAGGCTCGGGGAAACCCTTCTCCTTTGGGACTGGGAGGCTGCTTCTCAGCCCTGGCCATGGACCTTCGCATGGTTCGATGGCCACAGAAGTTCCGACCTTATCTGCTGGAGAAGTACGACGAGATTGTTAACCCCGTAGAGTTCTTTTAAATCTACTCCACCGCCATTCTCGCGGCGGGAGGCAATGAGGCTGTGATGGCCAATTACTTCCCTGTGGCTCTGACTGGGACAACTATTGACGTTTCTTACATCACAGATTAAAATTCGCAAGCATACAGAAACTGCCATGTAGCATTTCACCTAAGAGTATTTCCAAGGGTATCGTATTTATCCTAAAGGAAGGCGATAGAGTAAAGTAAACACTACTCTTATGACCAAGCTATGGGATACTAATCAATTATCAAGGCAAGAGTAACTTGATAATAGATGGGTAGTGTGACACACACCTAAGCAATCTACTCTAAGGGTAAGGTTGTCCTAGCGAGGGTTAGACTAAGAGATAGAGCTACTCCTATTGTGCTCTAATTACTCATATACATAGCCTAATAAAGTACACAAGAATATGCTAATAGTGAATACTAGGGCTTAGTGGTCCAACATATTGGGCACGGGCTTACCCTGGTCTGCCAGGCGACTCCCGCCAAGAGCCTACATTGTAGCCGAACGTGGAGGATTACAATGGACAGATAGTGCTGACACCACCTACCTCCTACCTCTACAACTCGTGGACTACAATGCATCCAATGCTACTTAACTATCCAAGCACCACGCTTGCATGCTAAGTAAATACCTTAAGAGTTGCAACGTAGTATTCATCCTATGGTAATGACTAACCTAAACATCGTTGAACCAATGTTGGGATCAAGCACTAACATATTCATATTAACATAATCATATTATTACCTAATTATACTAATATTAATATTATTATAAAGCACAAAGACACAAATACAAGATACCTTTCCCAATTTGGACTTGGGACTAGAGGCTCCTCTCTACAGCCTAACCTCCATTAAGGAACTAGGAGAACTAGTGTATACAATAGAGTGATGCTCAAGTGGTGTGTGTTGAAGTGAGGGGTCCTCTTTATAGCTTGGAGAAGGGTCGGCTCCCGCCACCAAAAGCATGCGAATCAGTGACCCATGACCTCTTCAAGCTGGGAGGAGCCAACACGTGGCGTTTGACCGAGTGTGGCGCCAGGAACTAGACAGCCGACTAGGGGGGTCGGCCGACCTGTTCCTGGCTCCAAACGTCCAATTCTTCCTCCAGGTGACTGATAGGTGAGTCCCATTCCATAATATGGGTGCTACACCGTTGGATGGTCTCGAATACTTCTGTTTGTGGGCCATTTGATCCATGTGGTGCCACATGTCTACGCTTGAGTGGCTGGGATGGTATTTTATAGGATTGCTCCGTTCCTTTTACCTCAATTCCTGCGTAAAATGTCAACATACACAATTTCTCCAAGGACAAGAGGAAATAGGTTAAATAGAAAGGTGATGTGTGCAAGAAATGGTAATTCCTTTAGATAATTGAGTTATATTGACGGGTGAAATTGGTATATAACATCCGTCAACAAACTTCCCCAAGCTTATCCTTTGCTCGTCCCGAGCAAAGTCAAGACTTTAGATTGATGATCAGGAGTTGCTACTATGTTCAATTTTTCAAAAGTACTATGTGCACAACAAAATACTCTACCTAGTATTGCCAAAATTGGCATGGTATTTCACCCATCTCAAGTCATTATGGGGCTTATGCCATCTCTAATTCAAGGGTGGTTGAAATATAGAGCAGCAATTAGAGCACACATACCTTCAAAATCAAGTTCCACTTAAATTCTAGAGAGTTCAATTTAGACTTTAAGTATCTCAATTTGATTCTCTCGATCTCACCTTTATGTGTAGTGGAAATATATCCTCACCAAGGCATTTTGTCTATACTCATACAACCACTAAATAAGGTGTGGGGACCAAAATCCCGACATTCAAGGATCTCATCGGGTGGTCTCGTTCAATGCAACACCCAACAATATAAAAGAAAAGAACGAGAATAAAATACAATACCAAGTCTTTATTTATAAACACAGCGGAAGTTTTACAATACTAAGTGCAAAGGAAAGTTTTACAATAGCTGAATGTGGCCTAGAGGGGGGTGAATAGGCCTTTTTGATTTTTAGTCAGAACCTGCAACACTTAGCAACTTGATCAAATACCAAGAAATCAGACTAGTCCGGTAGAGTGCGGACTAGATTTATCTAGTTAGATCAATGATCTCAATACCAGCATAGTACGCAGCGGAATATAATATGTAACTTGAAGGTATTGAGTCAATGAAATTAAATGTAGCACCAACTAACTTTGGTTTTAATGTTTTAACGTAAGATATGCAAGATCAAGTAAACCTTAGAATGTGATATGAAAAACTAAGAACAAGATTGACACAAGAGTTTATCCCGTGGTTCGGTTCCCACAGAGGCAACCTACATCCACGTTGAGGAGCCCACGAAAGGACCGGGTCTTCTCCAACCCTACCCTCGTTGAATCGCCATGGAGGCCGATTCTCTTCCACTAATCACAAAGGGTAAATCACCAAGTTCAAGGGGCCTTCTCACAAGTTGAGGGCTCCCGAAGATTACAAATCAAACACCACCAAGAACACACTCGTAAGATCCACAATAAAACAATAGGAGTGTGTTAGAGAATCAAACCCAAGAGCTCAAGAAGTGAGATCGTGTCTCTCCTTTGATCCAAAGGTAATCCTCAAGGATTTGATCTTTCTTGCGATGGATTGTGTGGAGAGATATGTTTTCTAGGCTCTTGGAGGGTGTGACGGCGCCGGGAGTTGAGAGAGGTGAAAGTAGGGCCATGCACATCTATTTATATGGAGGTTTCCAAAGGTTACTGTTAGGGTTTCGAGAGTCTGGACTAGTCCGTGGTGGAGTTCGAACTAGTCTGGTGTGCGGCGTGTAGGAAATCCTAAGTTCTCAGGAATATCAGACTTGTCCGGCCTTGGACGGACTAGTCCGATTTAGGCTCTGGAAAAGTTAGGACTAGTCTCGTCATTATCGGACTAGTCCGGTTGTGGTGAACCCCTTAGTGAATTGGGGAAAAGTCCGCATTTGTAGGACTTGTCTGATTTTAGTCAGAAAGGTTATCGGACTAGTCCGTATATTATCGGACTTGTCCGATTTCGTGCAAAGCTGTGAAGTGTTGAGGACTAGTCCGCACTGGGGAGGACTAGTCCGATTTTAGTCAGAAATATATCGGACTAGTCCGTGGTGATATCGGACTAGTCCGGTCTGTGCAAACCTGGATTGTGCAGACAAGTCTGCACTGGGAGGACTTGTCCAATTTTGAACAGAGGGATTATCAGACTAGTTTGGACCTGTGTAAAATTGTGCAGTGAATGAGTTTTCTTATGCTTTAGCTCTTGGGGTGTGTTTCTCCAACACACTCCATACACACTGATCTAATATATTCAGCTCTTGAGCTCTTTTCCGGGTAGATCCTCATTCTCATTTCTTTTTGCGCTTTCTTCATAATTTCATTGAAACTTGCGCTCATATCAACAATTCGGTTAGGATCTCATTTGTTTGTCATAAATCAACAAAAACCCACAAGGGATGCCTAGATGCACTTTCAATCTCCCCCATTCTGGTGATTGATGACAACCAATTGAGATTTCATAAAATATGATAAAAATATAGAATTTTCATAAAGTGTGCACATATGAGCTTGGAACAAATTAAGCAAATAAAACATAAGACATATGTGCACTCTTTATGATGGGGTGCAAAACTACGTGAGTGCGAGCAATAATCATGATGAGAATGAAATAATTGACATGGAAATACCAATATCAAGCATATATGTCAATTCCAAAGCAAAATAACAGATTATCTCAAATCATCATCACAAATTTCATAACATGAGCATAAACATAGTCATTCCATCACACCTTACAACCCAAAATAGACACAAAAAGATACACAAATGAAGTTCTCGTCTCTCAACCTACAGCTAGGACCCAGTGACTCCCCCTCAATCTCTCCCCCTTTGGCATCAAGATACCAAAAAGAAGGAGAGGAGGGATCCAGTGGCTCATTCCTCGCTGTCGGTCCTCTCCTCATCTTCATCTTCAGGTTGGGTAGGAGGAGGAGGAGCGGATCCACTCGAAGTGCCCCCAATGCCAAAGTAAGCAAGCTCGGAGGGAGTCAAAGGCCCAAGCTCAGTGAAATCAGAGGCTGAATCTTCAGAGATAATAGGGGATCCAATAGGCTCGATCTCCAGCTTCTGGAAGATTTGCTTAACATTTTCTTTTACATACCTCATGTCGGCCTTCCTTGCCTTGCTCAACTTGTGAAGCTTTACCTCGGCCTTCTTGCATGAGCCAAAAATTGCTGCCAAGTATTTCAAAATGCCACTGGGGGACCCTTTTTGAGGAGGGGCTCTAGTGGCGGGAGCAGTCCACTCATCTCCTTGAGCTCTCCTTGGAGCCTCTTCACTGGACACCGGAGATGGAGCAGCTTGGACAATGGCTTGGATAGGCTTCTGGGGCCTCAAAGGAGTGTGCTCCACATACTTCACGAACTCGATCCCCGTGACTTTCTCAATCATGAACATCAAGTATGGTGCATAGCCACAAGATTGGTTCGGTGTGCAGGAGATATTAACCATGTCATTCCAAATATAGTCGAAGATATCGAACTTCTGGTTCCTGCTAATCACCTTCATTAGGGTCCTCAAGTACCCTTGCACACTTCCTGCATCTCCGTCTTTTGGTGATATGGTCTTCCTCAGCACCCTATTAAGAACCATGAAGAAGGGCTTCATGTTCTTGGTCGATGGAGGATTGTACTATAGGCTAGTATCATAAAGAAAGTCCATCTTATCTTTTGCCAAGACACCAATGTTGTGGATAGTCAGTTCATTGTTGCCGATGTCTTCTAGGTGAAGCAGTCTTGCAAACTCATCATAAGTAATAGTGTACTTGGATCCATGAGTCATCCAAGTCACGCTTTACTCCTCATCACTAGCAAAGAAGCAGGTGGCATAGAACTGAGCAATAATCTTATCATTCCAGTTATATCTGAAGGCAAATAGGTCCTTCAGTCCATGCCTAGCTACAACTTCCACCACTTAATCAAAGGCACCACAACTCTTCCTTTCAAAAGGATTCCAGTCATTCCACTTGCTGCGGACAACTGGAGTCTTCATGGTGAGGTACATAGAGCTATAGAAATCTGTGTAGAAGTTACTCCAAAATCTTGCATCAGCTGCCTTCTTTGACCGGCTGTAACAATCCACAAATCTGAGTTTGGAAGTCGTATCGCTTTCCTTGCCATTAAACTTCTCCTCGGAGGGATCTCTATTCCCTTGCCTCGGGGATGCCATCTTCAGTGGGCCGATTGGGCCCAAGGCAATTCCTTTTCCCTTGCCCTTAGCTTGGTGAGAATCCGCCGAGCTAGGGCCAGCTGCATCCTTGGCCTTGGACGCAAGCTTCTTGGCTAGAACTTCCCGCCGCACCTGAGGTGGAGAAGGTGCCGGCTCGGAGGGGCGCTCTTGGCTCTTCTTCCCTTGGCTCGTCGAGGACCAAAGCAAGGAATCTTGGTCCATATTGGCCTCATAATCGGAGATTTCATCATTGGAGATCGACATTGTCCTGAGAAGGGATTATACAATGTATGAATGAGAAATGATGGCAATGAAGTGCATTGACTAGTTGGAAATTAGGGTTGAATTCAGTTGAAAATCGGACTTGTCCGGTGTTCAGGTACGGACTAGTCCGGGGGACCGGACTTGTCTATATAGGGACCAGACTAGTCCGGTATTCATCACTTCAAACCCTAACTATGAGACAAATGGTGTTGCTCAATGCAAAACTAGCTTATGTAATACAGCAAGGAAGCATGTATTAGCTAAAAGGAACTAAGCAATTTGATCCAAAATAGAAGGAATCGAAGTTTCTAGGGTTAGGGGGGAAATTTACTGAAATTCTTCGATTATTGACGAAGGAGGAGTTGGAGGTGTAGACAAGTCTGTGGTCTTCAATCCCCTAGCAATGGAGATCGATTTCCACCCAAACTTTAAGGGATTTGATGGAGAGATCGCCAAATCGCCTTGGGGGCTCTCGAGTGAAGAGAGAGAATGTGAGGTGAGTTGTGAGGGTGAACGAGATTAGGTTTTGGCGGCGCCTAGGGTTATGGAGTCGAAAAATCGGACTAGTCCGTGGTCAACCAAACTAGTCCGGACTACCGGACCTCTGCGGACTAGTCTGCAGTGTGAGGACTAGTTCGGATAACCACGGACTAGTCTGTGGTCACCAGAACAGATATAATTATCCCATTCAAATATATTTGAAGATTCTTATAGAGAAAATAGGGGCCAAAACAATCAAGTAATCTTGATGAATATGATCAGTAAACATACAACAATCAAGCAATGGCCATAATTCATCAAGGTCAAGTAATTGAAATAGTTTTTCGGAGAAAATTGAGAGAGATGATTTTCACAACACAATCAACATATTTTGAAGAAGCCATACAGGTATGCAAGTTTTCAAGCCACATTCAGTGCATCGAGGATATTTAGTTCATTTCTGAGCTCGCAAAAACATTTTTCATCAAGTGGCTTGGTAAATATATCGGCTAGTTGTTTTTCGGTGTTGACATGGGAAATGGCTATGTCTCCTTTCATTGAGTGGTCTCTCAAAAAGTGATGCCGATGTCAATGTGTTTGGTCCTAGAGTGCTCAACGGGATTATGGGCAATTTTAATGGCACTCTCATTATCACAGAGGAGTGGAATATGACTCATATTGTAACTGTAATCCCTTAGAGTTTGTCGCATCCAAAGGAGTTGTGCACAACAACTCCCGGCTGTAACATACTCCGCTTCGGCCGTGGATAAAGCAATGGAATTTTGTTTCTTGGAGGACCAAGAAACTAGGGATCTACCTAGAAATTGGCAAGTACATGAGGTACTTTTTCTATCTACTTTGCATCTAGCATAATCTGCATCGGAGTATCCAATGAGATTGAATTTGGAACCTTTAGGGTACCAAAGGCCTAGGTTGGGTGTATGAACTAAATATCGCAAGATTCTCTTGACGGCTGTCAAATGAGACTCCTTAGGATTGGCTTGAAATCTTGCACACAAGCACACACTCAACATAATATCACGCCTAGATGCACATATGTAAAGTAGGGATCCAATCATGGAGAAATATACCTTTTGATCCACGCTTGGTCCGTCTTCATTGAGATCCAAGTGTCCATTTGTTGCCATGGGAGTCTTTATAGGCTTCGCCTTGTCCATTCCAAACTTCTTGAGTATGTCTTGAGTATACTTGGTTTGGCTTATGAACGTCCCCTCCTTTTGTTGCCTCACTTGGAATCCCATGAAGTATTTCAGCTCTCCCATCATAGACATTTCAAACCTATCTATCATAATCTTACTAAATTCTTCACAGAAAGATTTGTTAGTTGAACCAAAAATGATATCATCAACATAAATTTGGCAAACAAAGAGATCATTGTCAAAGTGCTTCGTGAATAATGTATAATCAGCTTTGCCAATTTTAAAACCATTTTTCAATCAAGAAATCTGTAAGGCACTCATACCAAGCTCTAGGAGCTTGTTTGAGGCCACAGAGAGCCTTACGCAGTTTAAACACGTGGTCGGGGAACTCTTGATCTTCGAATCCGGGGGGTTGCTCCATGTACACCTCCTCTTTGATTAGTCTGTTGAGGAAGGTGCTTTTCATATCCATTTGATAGAGCTTGAAATCATGGTGAGTAGCATATGCAAGTAATATTCTAGTAGATTCAAACGTAGCTACGGGAGCAAAGGTTTCGTTTAAATCCAAACCTTCGACTTGTGAATACCCTTTGGCCAGAAGTCGTGCCTTGTTCCTGGTCACCACCCCATTTTTATCTTGGTTGTTGCAGAAGACCTATTTGGTGCCGAAGACGTTGAACTTGGGTCTTTTGACTAGTTCCCACACCTCGTTCCGTTTGATATTGTTAAGTTCTTCTTGCATTGCCACCACCCAATCCGGATCTTTCAATGCATCCTCAATCATGTGCGGTTCCAAAAAGGATACAGAAGAGTAATGTTCACAAAAATTAGCACTTCGAGATCTAGTATTTACTCCCTTTTGGATGTCCCCAATTATGATGTCGACGGGGTGATCTCTTTAGACGCATTGGTGTACTCTTAGGTGTGGCACTTGTGGTCTTGAGTCTTCATGGTCATCTTCTACTCCCCCTAGATGGTTTCTCTCATTTGTGTGTTGATCATCTTCGTCTTCTTGAGGTTGATATTGTGTAGAAGCTCCCCCTTGATCTATTACCTCCACTTGTGGTTCATCTTCTTCATTTTCATTTGGAGGTGGCGCTTGTGGTCGAACATCGCCCAACGCCATTCGTCTCAATGCTTGACAAGGAGCTTCTTCTCTATATAGCACACATTGATCAACTTTCTCTTCTTGAGAGCCGTTAGTTTCATCGAACACTATGTCACGTGTTACTTCAACAAGTCCGGAGACTTTGTTGAAGACACGATAGGCGTAAGTGTTCGAATCATAGCCAAGCAAGAAACCTTCATCGAACTTCGAAGCGAACTTTGAAGTCCTAGCCTTCTTGTTCAAGATATAGCATTTAGAACCAAAAACACGAAAATAGGAAATATTAGGTTTGTTACCCATGAGTAGCTCATATGATGTCTTCTTTAGTAAGTGATGAAGATAAAGTCGGTTTATGGCGTGACAAGTGGTGTTGACCGCTTGAGCCCAAAACCGATCTGATGTCTTGTACTCATCAAGCATTGTTCTCGCCATCTCTATGAGGGTTCGGTTCTTCCTTTCGGTCACTCCATTTTGTTGAGGTGAGTACGATGCTGAAAATTCATGTTTGATGCCCTCTTCGTCTAGGTACTCCTCAACTTGAGTTTTCTTGAACTCCGTGCCGTTGTCGCTTCGTATGTTCTTGATCTTCAAAGATAACTCATTTTGGGAACGCTTGAGAAACTTCTTGAGGGTTCCTTGAGTTTCTGTCTTATCATGCAAAAAGAAAACCCACGTGAATCGTGAAAAGTCATCAACAATTACTAACCCATATTTGTTACCGTTGATGCTTATGTAAGCGATTGGACCTAATAGGTCCATGTGAAGTAGCTCGGCGGTCTTGTCATTGTCATGACATTCTTCACGGGATGGGGTGCTCCTACTTGCTTCCCGGCTTGGCACACGCTACAAGGTCTGTCTTTCTCAAAAACAACTCAAAAACAACATCCTTCAAACCTCTGATGTGATCGCCCTTGAGGAGTTTTTGAAGATTCCTCATACCAACATGTGCTAGCCATCTATGCCACAGCCAACCCATGTTGGTCTTTGCAATCAAGCATGTGTCAAGTTCGGCTTTATCTTTGTTGAAGTCAATAAGATAACGTTTTCCCTTTAACACACCCTTGAATGCAACCGAGTCATCACTCCTTCTAGATACGGTCACACCCTCATTAGTGAACAAGCAATTATAACCCTTCTCACATAATTGAGATATGGACAAAAGGTTATAATCTAAGGAGTCAACATGCAAAACATGAGAAAGCATATGTTGAGATGAGATTGCAATTTTATCGGTACCGAGCACCCTTCCTTGACTATTATCTCCAATATAGATGTCCTCGCTTGGATCCTCATTATCTTCATATTCTACAAACATTCTTCGTTCTCCGGTCATATGGTTGGTGTATCCACTATTTAGCACCCATTTTGCTCCACCGGAGGAGTAGGCCTACAAAAACAAATTATGTCTTGGTTTTAGGTACCCAAGCTTGCTTGGGTCCTTTGAGGTTAGTCACAAGAGATTTGGGCACCCACACATGGGACTTGGTGTTCCCATGGCGTGGCCCAACATATTTGGTATACACTTTACCAAAGTTGCTTTTCAAAAGAACATAAGATGCATCAAAAGTTCTAAACAAAAGTTGTTGCTCATATGAATTAACATGTTTGGACTTGTCAACATTATTAGCCTTTCTAGCTTGAGGGGAGTTTCCCTTGATAAAGGCAATGCTCTCCTTGTTATTCTTATGGATTCTAGCACTTTGCTTTTCACCATAAGAATACTCAATACCATATTTGACATTAGGAGGCCTTGTGGTCAAGTATGCACTGTGTGCATACTTGATCTTCTCCTTGTCAAATATGCCACTACGGGAAGGATGCTTGTCCTTTGCCAAGTTCGACTTATCCTTCAAGTTAGATTCAACTTTAGCACATGTACAAGTAGTAGAAGTTTCAGATTTTAGGTGTTTAGAAGATGAGCTTGAAGAGGATGAAGGGTCACTTCACTTGAGTGACTCAACTTGAACTTCAAGGATCTTTTTAACTTTGGTCAAGTTAGCAAGCTCATCCTTGATAATTACATTTGAGTCACCTAACTTCAAGCAAGCTTCCTTGCTTGAAGCTAATTCAAGCTCTAGTGACTTGCTTCGCTCCTTTTCAAGTTCAAGGAGCTTTTTGATCTTAAGATACTCCTCCTTTTGAAGGATGATCATATCTTCTTGGCGATCAACAAGCTCCTCATTATTGATAAGTTTATCCATTAAGAATTTCATTTTAGCGGCAGTTTTCTTATCTAGGCCAACAAGCATATCTTCATTATCACTATAGGCATCACTATCGCTAGAGTAAGAACGCGAGGAGGAGGATTTAAATGTTACCTTTCTTTTACCTTACCTTGCCATGAGGCATGTTTCATAGTCCTTTCTTGCGCCAATGTTGGGGAAGAGGGTTGATTTCTTGGTCGTCTTGTTGATGGCTATGCTAGCCATCTCCTCTTCCTCTTCGGACGAGTACTCATCATTTGAGTCTCACTCCTTTCCTAGGTGCGCCTGTCCAGCTTGCTTTTTCTTCTTGAAGAACTTCTTAGGTTGAGGCATTGTTTCCTCGGTCTTCTTCTTGTTTTCTTCATAGGGGCAATCAACTATAAAGTGGTCATATTCACCACAGTTATAGCAGGCCCACCTCAACTTTGGTCTTGACTTTTCTTTGAGTTTTCCTTCACTTGATTTTCCCCCTTGTCTTCTCATCATCATTCTATTGAATTTCTTCATGACGAGGATCATGTCTTCCTCATCTATGTCGCTGCTATCACTGTCATCCTCATCTTGAGCCCCTCGAGCTTCTTTTGACAAGGTCTTGCAAGTGGATTTTAAGGCAACCCCTTTCTTCTTTGCCGAGGTGAGATTGGCAATCTCCTTGACATGTTTAGCTTGCTTCTCCATCATTTCGAAGTTGATGATCTTTCCAAGCAATTCGTCCAGGGTCATTTTCTTGTACCCGGGACTCTCTCTAATCATTGAGCACAGTGTAACATTGCAAGGCATGAAAGCTCTAAGGATGAGCTTCACCACCTCGTGACCGTTCCACTTTTTACTTCCATATGCTCGAACCTTGTTGATGAGAGTCTTCAAATGGTTGTACATGTCTTGTGGCAACTCATCTTCTTCTATGGCGAATCTTCCCAATTCACCTTCGATCATTTCAATCTTCGCCTCTCGCACATGAAGATAGCCTTCATGTGCAGTTTGCAATGTGTCCCATATTTCCTTTGCAATCTCGAGTCCATAACCTTGGTGAACTCATCCTCACTTAGTGATGATGTGATGACCGCTGCAGCTTGAGCATTCTGATGAATTACTTGCTCTTGGCTTGGTGTGAGCTCTTCATCGTCGTCTGGGATATCTATACCTATGCACACTATATGCCACAAGTTGGGGTTAAGTGAGATTAGATGAATTCATGTTTTGCCTCCATATTGAGTAATCATTGCCATCAAAGTGTAGGGATTTTCCTAGAGGAATAGACAAATAATGGCTATTTTTAGAATTTAGATTATTGTAGTTGAAAGGATATCGGGAGTAGTCGGTGTGACTACTCCCCTTCTTCTTCTTCTCGCCCTCGATCTTTATTTTACCTTTGGAGAGAACTTTCTTCCTTAGGAGCGCCTTGAGTTCCAGCGTCTCCTCATCATCATCCTCGAAGTCCTGAATGGCGTCGAGGAGATTCTCCAACTTTTGCGCCTTTTCATCTTCAACATTCTCTTGGTTGAGGCTTTTGTGTACATCCTTCAGGTCCGACATTTTCTCTTCGAGCGATTAGTCTCCTCTTGAAGAGTCCGGCTCTGATACCAATTGAATGTGGCCTAGAGGGGGTGAATAGGCCTTTTTTATTTTTAGTCAGAACCTGCAACACTTAGCAACTTGATCAAATACCAAGAAATCAGACTAGTTCGGTAGAGTGCAGACTAGTCCGGTGCGTGCGGACTAGATTTATCTAGTTAGATCAATGATCTCAATACCAGCACAGTACGCAGCGGAATATAGTTTATAACTTGAAGGTATTGAGTCAATGAAATTAAATATAGCACAAACTAACTTCGGTTTCAATGTTTTAACGTAAGATATGCAAGATCAAGTAAACCCTAGAATGTGATATAAAAACTAAGAACAAGATTGACACAAGAGTTTATCATGTGGTTCGGTTCCCATAGAGTCAACCTACGTCCACGTTGAGGAGCCCACGAAAGGATTGGGTCTTCTCCAACCCTACCCTCATTGCGCCATGGAGGCCGATTCTCTTCCACTAATCACAAAGTGTAAATCACCAAGTTCAAGGGGACTTCTCACAATTGAGGGCTCCCCAAGATTACAAATCAAACACCACCAAGAACACACTAGTAAGGTCCACAATAAAACAACAGGAGTGTGTTAGAGAATCAAACCCCAGAGCTCAAGACGTGAGAATCGTGTCTCTCCTTTGATCCAAAGTTAATCCTCAAGGATTTGATCTTTCTTACGATGGATTGTGTGGAGATATATGTTTTCTAGGCTCTTAGAGGGTGTGACGGCGTTGGGAGTCGAGAGAGGTGAAAGTAGGGTCGTGCACATCTATTTATATGGAGGTTTCCAAAGGTTACCGTTAGGCTTTCGAGAGTCCGGACTAGTCCGTGGTGGAGTTCAGACTAGTCCAGTGTGCGGCGTGTAGGAAACCTTAAGTTCTCAGGAATATCGGACTTGTCCGGCCTCGGACGGACTAGTCCGATTTAGGCTCTGGAAAAGTTCAGACTAGTCTAGTCATTATCGGACTAGTCCGACTGTGGTGAACCCCTTAGTGAATTGGGGACAAGTCCGCATTTGGAGGACTTGCCCGATTTTAGTCAGAAAGGTTATCGGACTAGTCCGGATATTATTGGACTTGTCCGATTTTGTGCAAAGTTGTGAAGTGTTGAGGACTAGTCCGCACTTGGGAGGACTAGTCTGATTTTAGTCAGAAAGATATCGGACTAGTCCGTGGTGATATCGGACTAGTCCGGTCTGTGTAAACCTGGACTGTGCAGACAAGCCCGCACTGGGAGGACTTGTACAATTTTGAATAGAGGGATTACCGGACTAGTTCGGGGTATATCAGACTAGTCCAGACCTGTGTAGAATTGTGCAGTGAATGAGTTTTCTTGTGCTTGAGCTCTTGGGGTGTGTTTCTCCAACACACTCCATACACACTGATCTAATCTATCAGCTCTTGACCTCTTTTCCATATAGATCCTCATTCTTATTTCTTTTTGCGCTTTCTTCATAATTTCATTAAAACCTACGCTCATCTCAACAATTATCTCATTGGTTTGTCATAAATCAACCAAAACCCACAAGGGATGCCTAGATGCACTTTCAATAGCTACACTCTCGGCACTAGATATGCAAAAGCAAAGTCATCCATGCTCTGGATGCTTCGCACTAGCAACACCAAACTTACGGCAGCATGCAGGGCTCCCACTTGGCTGTAAACCCTGGAGGGGTTGCAGCCTCGTTGTCGAACCCGTCATCAGTCATATAATCTGCAAAAACTTGATAACTACAAACGTGAGCTTAAGGCTCAGCAAGACTAATCCGTCTCACAAGATATATGCAAGGTGAATACTAAGCATAGGTAAGGTAAAGCAGTAAAGGACTCGCCTACAAGTGGATCCTTGGCATTCAAGTTATTATCAGCAGCTTACTAGTTAAATGAAAGTAAACTTTAGTAATCATATCGGGCAGCAATCAAAGTTCCAAAATAATTAAAATTTAGTACATTGTATTCTCCTGACTTCTTCAGTATTTACTACATCATGAGACGGTGAACAAGTGGTACTCTATTACTGCGAGGGACGGTGATTGCAATCAGGACACACCCAGTCAACATGACACATACACACTTCTGGAAGTGCCAGTGAGTACTTACAGAAGTACCTACATAGCACTTCAGTACTAGCCTTATATGGCCACCTTTCACCCAACACTCGAATGCCGAACCGGTCGATCCATCACAGGCAGGAGGTCCCTGCGTCGGGTGTACTCTGAAGTGCCCACCAGCTGATTTACACCTTGCTGCCCTCAACCCACACCTATAAAACGGAACGGTATGCCTCGACAAACCAGTATCAAGCTCCGTCAGTTTGCTAGAGCCCATTTCTCCAGTATGTCGCTGGTACAACTCAAGCTTGTCCAGCAGGGCCGCACACGGATCGATCCTCAAACAACACAAGCAGGGCTACGCACGTGAGACCACGTCTCACTGCATCCTACACGCTGCTCGGTCTCAATTTCATATTCATAAACCATTTCTTGATCCAATTCATCCCATGTGATAAAATCCTATCTCACGAGAAGATTTTAACTACTCGACTTCTACTGGATCCCTACGAATATAAGCATGGCAGTTTCTACTCATTGGGCTGTAGACCTACCCAAGACTCCATGGGATTTGTGTCCATGCAAGTTGATGTCAAACACCTTAAACGTAATGCACAAACATCTGAAGACGTAAGGTGAATGAAAACTGCAAGGACAGTGTAAGGAACTTAAATGCAAACTGGGGCTTGACTGAAAATGAGTCCGGGTCTACATTAGTCTCTAGCAGATGGACTTCCAAGGCTTCCGTCTGCTCCTCGACTTCAGTTACTACACGATATGCATATACTATATATGAATGACTTTGAAAATCAATAATATGTTTAAGGTCACAAGCTAATATCTTGTGATCAAAATAAGATAATGATCTTAATTGGCTTTGGAAATTTTATGGTAGATACTAGGGACTATAACGGAGACTCTTGCAAAGAACAGGAGATGATCAAGGAAGTTTGTTGTCTCTAACAACTATGACAAGCAATAACCTTCTCTGAATTTTGGTTGAAATTCTGGAGGTCTATCATGGCTACCAGTGGTTGTACCATGCAGAGGGGGTCTCACTGGTTCTAGGAAAATTTGTTTCACAATTTCCTAAACTACCTACAGGGAGAAATTGATTTTACAAGTTTGGGAGAAATTATGAAATGTTTTCTGTATTTTTCACAATTTTTCAATTACAATGAGATTTGGAACACTGATCAAACAAGTAAATAAAGTCCAATGAACTTGAAATTTTTACTGGAGATCAAATGTATTATTAGGAGTGCTATGACCAAAATTGTGAATTTTCTAGTTAACAGAACAGGAGTAATTAATTTCCCAAGAAATTAGCTCAAAGGAATTAATTATGACAATCCTGGGAGTTTCATGTACAACAAATTGCACCACTGCAAAGTTGATATTGATATGAGTCTACCAGAATTTATTTGGAAATTTTTTAGCAAATCTACTAGGAGTAATGATTCTTAGAAGTTTGATTGAATCCTGGAATTATTTTCCAATGGGAAAATTTAAATAAAGTGGCTGGCCCCACTTCATTTGAATTGGGGCAATCAGCGATGGGCCACACCGAGGGCCACGGGATTAACCCGCGTAGCCGCACCGGGTTCGGGCCACAGCTGATCCCTCTCCTCTCGCCGAGCGACTGACATGCGGGGCCCACGAGTCGTCTTCTTCCTCCCGACCCGCGACGCGGCCGCGGCAGCGCTGCCAGCGGCGAGCTCTCCGCTGGCCACTCCCGTGCGCCGAGCTTAGCTAAAACTTGTCGCCTGGGGGTTTTCCACCAAGCTAAACACGTCTGTGGTGTTCCCGAGGCTTGATGACGGCTGGAACTGGCGGTGCGACAGCGGCGGCGGCGGCGACAGCTCGGATAGGGTACAACTCTCTCATCTCTAGATCAAATGCCTTGTTTTATTGTCCAAAAGCTTCCTTGTTCCTTGAGGATCAAGAACCAGGACTAGGTTAGGAGAGAAACGGTCGGGAACTATGAGCTCGACGGTGAACCGCGTCTTTTTCACCGGTGACGACCAAAACTCGGCTATCTCGATCAACACTCGATGGTTTCCAAATCTTTTTTATCCCGAGTGTTTGGAGGGAGATAGGTAAATTATGCCTTAACTATTGCCAAGAATTATTAGATGTAGAAAACGAATTAAATCCCTAGCCTAGAGACATAGGTATGAACTAACATGGGGAAAATAGAAATAAGAATGCTACAAGGCATGGAATGGCTTGAAACATGGTGAGCATGCGCAAGGCGCGATAACACACCTTTTTCTTATAGAAGTCGGGGCCTGTAGAGGCCTCCTCCGTGTTGTCGATGGTGGAGCAGGGGCGGTTCTTGGCGGCTTCACCCGCGGTCATCGTAAAACTGCGGAATACCGTGCAACCGGGTGAGAAAACTCCGAACCAAAAGATGTAGAAGGTGCGCAAGAAAGTTGTGAACAAGTTTTCTAAAGAACTCACGATCGATCCTTGGCTAGACGGCAAGTAATCGTCGGAGTCCCAAGGTGAGGTTGGCGGCACACGAGCGGGGCGGAAGTGCGACGTGGGAAGGCAAAACCAAACAGGATCTCGACGCCGGTAACCAGGGGGTCTAAATAGGCAGAGAGGGATGAGGGGAGCTCGCCACGACGCAAGCAAGCAAGCAACTTGGTGGCTTGCACGCTGGGAGGTGTCGCCACGGTGAAAACAGAGGAACCGCATGGGAATGGGTCACTGGATAGTGGGTCCCACATCCCCTTCCAAGTCAATCCTCTCTAGAACTTTAATTCCCCTACCAAACTTGATCCAAAAATCCTATATTTTTGTGGAGAAGCCAAATCAAATGTGTAGAGTCAGATTCTGAAATTGGATTTCAAATTTGGACAGGTTTCATCTGGAATTCAAATTCAAATTTGAATTTGATTGAAATTCAATGGAGTCACTGAATTAAATAGCAAGACTCCATGGGATTTGTGTCCATGCAAGTCGATGTCAAACACCTTAAACGTAATGTACAAACATCTGAAGACGTAAGGTGAATGAAAACTGCAAGGACACTGTAAGGAACTTAAATGCGACTCGGGTCTTGCCTGAAAATGAGTCCGGGTCTATGTTAGTCTTTGGCAGATGGACTTCCAAGGCTTCTGGCTGCTCCTCGACTTCAGTTACTACACAATATGCATATACTATATATGAATGACTTTGAAAATAAATAATATGTTTAAGGTCACAAGCTAATATCTTGTGATCGAAATAAGATAATGATCTTAATTGGCTTTGGAACTTTTATGGTAGATACTAGGGACTATAATGGAGACTCTTGCAAAGAACAGGAGATGATCAAGGAAGTTTGTTGTCTCTAACAACTATGGCAAGAAATAACATTCTCTGAATTTTGGTTGAAATTCTGGAGGTCTATCATGGCTACCAGTGGTTGTACCATGTAGAGGGGGTTTCACTGGTTCTAGGAAAATTTTTTTCACAATTTTCTAAGCTTCCTACAGGTAGAAATTGATTTTACAAGTTTGGGAGAATTTCTGAAATGTTTTCTGTATTTTTCACAAATTTCAATTACAATGAGATTTGGAACACTGATCAACCCAGTGAATGAAGTCCAATGAACTTGAAATTTTTACTGGTGATCAAGCGTATTATTAAGAGTGTTCTGACCAAAATTGGGAATTTCCAATTAACAGAACAAGAGTAATTAATTTCCCAAGCAATTAGTTCAAAGGAATTAATTATGCAAATTCTGGGAGTTTCAAGTCCAAAAAATTGCGCCACTGTAAAGTTGAGATTGATATGAGTCTACCAGAATTTATTTGGAAATTTTTGAGCAAATCTACTAGGAGTAATGAATTTTAGAAGTTTGATTGAATCCTAGAATTATTTTCCAATAGGAAAATTTAAATAAAGCGGCTGGCCCCACTTCATTTGAATTGGGCCAATCAGCGCTGGGCCGCACCGAGGGCCACGGGGTTAACCCGCGTAGCCGCACCAGATCCGGGCCACAGCTGATCCCTCTCGTCTCGCTGAGCGACTGACATGCGAGACCCGCGAGCCGTCTTCTTCCTCCCGAAGCGCGACGCGGCCGCGGCGGCGCTGCGCCGGAGAGCTCGCCGCTGGCCTCTCCCGTGCGCCGATCTTAGCCAAAACTTGTCGCCTGGGGGTTTTCCACCATGCTGAGCATGTCTGTGGTGTTCCCGAGCCTTGCCGACGGCTGGAACCTGTTGTGCGACGGCGGCAGCGGCGACAGCTCGGACAGGGTAGAACTCTCTCATCTCTAGCTAAGATGCCTTGGTTTCTTGCCCAAAAGCTTCCTTGTGCCTTGAGGATCATGAACCAGGACTAGGGAAGTAGAGAAACGGCTGGGAACTATGAGCTCGATGGTGAACCGCGGCTTTTTCACCGACAGCGACCAAAACTCGGCTATCTCGGTCAACACTCGATGCTTTCCAAATCTTTTTGATCTGGAGTGTTCGCAGGGAGATAGGTAAACTATCCCTTAACTATTGCCAAGAATTATTAGACGTAGAAAACGAATTAAATCCCTAACCTAGAGACATAGGTATGAACTAACATGGGGAAAAATGGAAATAAGAACGCTACAAGGCATGGCATGGCTTGAAACTTGGTGAGCATACGCAAGGCGCGATAACACACATTTTTCTTATAAAAGTCGGGGCTTGTAGAGGCCTCCTCCATCTTGTTGACAGTGGAGCAGGGGCAGTTCTTGGCGGCTTCACCTGCAGTCGTCGGAAAACTGCGGAATACCGCGCAACCGGGTGAGAAAACACCGAACCAAAAGATGGAGAAGGTGCGCAAGCAAGTTGTGAACAAGTTTTCTAATGAACACATGATCGATCCTTGGCTAGACGGAAAGAAATCGTCGTATTCCCGAGGTGACGTCGGCGGCGCGCGAGCGGGGCAGAACTGCGGCGTAGGAAGGCAATACCAAACGGGATCTCGACGCTGGTGACCAAGGGGTTTAAATAGGCAGAGAGGGACGAGGGGATCTTGCCACGGCACAGGCAAGCAAGCAGCTCGGTGGCTTGCATGCCGGGAGGTGTCGCCACGGTGAAAACAGAGGAACCTCTCGGGAATGGGTCACTGGACAGTGGGTCCCACATCCCCTTCCAAGTCAATCCTCTCTGGAACATTAATTCCCCTACCAAACTTGATCCAAAAATCCTATATTTTTGTAGGGAAGCCAAATCAAATGTGTAGAGTCAGATTCTGAAATTGGATATCAAATTTGGACAGGTTTCATCTGGAATTCAAATTCAAATTTGAATTTGATTGAAATTCAATGGAGTCACTGAATTAAATAGCAAATGAGATTAAAAAATTATTAACATTTGCAGGGGTGCTATATGTAATATTATGAGGTCATGGAAAAATGTATAGCCTCAGATTTGAATATTTTGACAGGGCCCAAATGTACAGTAGCTATATTCAAGTTTAAAATAATTTGAATATATTTAGTACTGCATATGGTTTTTTCCCTAGCAAAACCTATTCAAATAAATTCCAGAATTTGTAGAAAGTTCACTTGAATTACCCTAGGGTCATTGGTGAAGTCCATCCCCTATGTTAATAAAATTTAACTATGAGTGAAAGAAAGATTTTTGATGAGATCAAGTTCATGTGCACAACCATAATTGATTTCCACTATGGTTGAAAACAAACTGGTAACTGAACTTTATATTAAGGAAAATTTGGGATTTTACATAAGGCTTGTATGTGGAGTTTGGTAGGGAATATAATAGGCATATTTGCAACACATAATATTGCTAAGTCAAAAGAGAAAGCCTTAGGAGAAATCAATTCAAAACAATTTGATTCAAGACTTGTGCATGTGTGATGGAATGAAGTGGATATTGACATTTGAGATGACTCCTTTTTGTGTGGACTCTCTTATTTTGCAGGGATGAAACATGGCTACTTATCTTTTTCTCTTCTTTTTTTTTTCTCATGCTTATGATGTAAGCATGCATTTTTTTCTTGTAGCCATGTCTTCTACTCCCTTTTATGCAATAAAATTTGGATAGAGTACTAAGCATGAATGGCATGGAGTTTCTCTTTTTATTGTGGAATGTTGGTATGATGGATTTTTTCTTACTTCTAGTGTAGAAGTATAGCATGTGCAAGTGAAGTCTTGAATTCAAAAAGTAATGAATGAAATCTCACATAGGTCTATACTAGTTTGACAAAGCTCAATGTGAAGACAAATAGCATATGCATAAGGTCTATCAATGTGATGTATCATATGGCTTTGGTAGGTATTTCCAATCAAATGAGAGTATCTTAAATCTTTTTAGAAATTCTCCGAAAATCTAAGTTTCACTTTCAAACTAGGAATAACAGCCCTATCACTATATCATATCTCACAACAACTTAGAATTGGATAAATCTTTTGCTATCCACAATTTCTAAATCAAGGCAAATGTAATTCTAGCCAATGAAAGAAATATTTTGGAGAGTAGTAAGCTGTAAACTAGGGACTTAGGAAAATTAAAACAGAGCAACTATTAATCATTTCATCTATGTGAATTCCAAACCATTCTTAATGCACATCTTTTTATTTTATTTTGAAAGCAAATCTACTCTACTTATTTTTAAGTTTTTTTTATATGCAAGGTGGATGATGGAAAATAAATATGCAAGGGGTCTGATACAAGTTACCTCAAGTGGGGGTCCTCCCCGAAGCTTGTTCTTGGTCAAGGTCCGTGATAGGGGCTGAAACCCTAACGACGGATGTAGACCATGAAGTTGGCATAACCTTGTTGTAGCATGGCTTTGGCATTGGAGGGGTTGAGTGTCGATGTTGGGTTGACTTCCATGGATTGCATGAGTGTGGTCGAGGAGAGTGTTGTCAATGTCGCTCATCCACACGTTAAGGGTTCCATAGGTTGGATGTTCCTTGTTATTCCTCGGCTAAGGTAATGATATCCCTTGGTTTCAAACGAATGACGTACACTCAACATGGTTTAGTGTGTTCAGTCATTCTTTGACTAAGGTGTATCATACCTTCTTGCCATAAAGGAATAACTTGTACTCCTCATGCATTGGGTGTGATCGTCCATCCTTGGCTAAGGTAATGATACCCTTGAGCCACAAAGGAGTGACATGTACCCAACATGTGTTGAGTACGATCCGTTATTCCTTGACTAATGTACAATATACCTATAACCACAAAGGGATGTCGTGCACTCAACATGGGTTGACTGTGATCCGTTGTTCCTTAGATAAGGTATAATATACCTTTCGGCCACATAGGAACAACTTGCACCCAATATACATTGGATGTGATCTTGTCATTCCTTGGTTAATGTGCACCATACCTTTTAGCCACAAAGGAATAACTTATAGCCAATGATGGTGGCAATTCCCTTGAGCTTGAATGAGTGCTTGGAATAGTTGAGAGCATAATGCTCTCACATATTCGTAGCAGCCCATTGGTTGCTCACGGAGGGTTTCCATGTCAAATCTCTGGCCTCGTATAGTTATGGTTGACCTTTGGGCTTAATTTCCAATAGGTAGCAACCATCCTAATTTACTCCTTGGCCAAGAGATGTTGAAATGGAATTGTCTTAGAGTTTCCAACAATCGGATCTTTGAATGCCTGCATAGTTATTTTACCCCTGCAAACTTCCCTTCTATGATAGAAAGGGATGGTTAGCTCTCGATACTTGTGCAAATGAATTTTCGGGTTAGGTAACCGAATCTTCATTTGTACGTATGGGGAAAATCAAATATGCATTGAGTCCAGTTTCAAGTGTATCCATGAACAATGTATGAATCATTGATAGGAGTGGGTCTTTATGGATAAATCAATTTGCACACTTTCTAAAGCTCCTACTCATAGCAATGCAAGTGATATAAATACACTATATGGATCCCTTCAACTCGTAAAATTTTCTAACCATCATAGTTTTTTTACAAGAGCAAATGTTATTATTTAGATCATGGCAGACAAGACTCAATTTTATCCTCCTGAACATTTTTCATTTATTGCCTAGGGATTTGAATTTTAGTGATCCATGCATTAATGAGTTTCAAATCAAAATTATGGGCATACCTATTCCTAGGTAGCTACATACCAATTAAACCATTAAGTAATTCCATAAGCATTACCTAGGCAGAAAATGTCTAAGTCAATTTTAGTGATGCTTATGAAATTCTAGGTACTTGTTTAAATTTATTCCCAAGTAAGGTGACATTCCTTTTTTGAAGAATCAAAATAGCAATGCCAACACTTACTGTCATGAGGGTGCATAAGAATTGAATGATGAGAAGGTGTAAACCTTCCTTACCAATGTAAGCAAAAGTCATTCAATCCTAACGCAATTGAAACGACAGAAAATTTTAAACTTGTTCCTGAATTGAAGAGCAGTCCAGGTTGAAAATTGTTTTGTGAGAATTTCATGACCATGAATTCTGGTATAGCCTTCATCAATGCCAAGTTGAGGTTGGATTTGAATGGGCTTTATCTTGTTCCTCCATTGGACCACCTTCTTGAGCATTCCTCCACCATGAACTCAAAATGAGATTGATGGGGAGATATGCGCTTGATGGGGCCTTTCAACCTCTTTACAATTTTTGGCCTGGCTGCACTAAAATCAAGAACAAACAAAACAACTCGAAAACAGATTACGTTAGCCCAAAAGCATGTTGTACCCTTTGCCAAATTGTTTTGCCCATGAAAGAACTTGAAAATGCATTGAATATTAAGGGAAATATTTTTTGTTTCAATTAGGAAGATGAATTCATGTGGTTATGCCCAAGGTTCATATCTAAATAAATTTATTTCCTAATTCAAAATTTTAATTTTATGATGGTTGGAAAAAATTCCTTCCAACATGCAAGTGTGAAATTCAAACATGCTAAATGAAAATGAGAAATTCAAATATGCAATTGGGGAAAACAAATATGGGATAACTACCAATTTACCTATTGGCAAGCACTCACCGAATTTTTAAAGTCCGATGAGTGGGACTTACCTCCGTCCTGTTCGGTGCGATGATTTGTTATCCAGTCCCGGAGTTGAAGATGTGGACAACCTCTCTTGATTGCCATGCCAAATCTCCTTTGGCATGTTAGTTGGACATGTGGGCCACATGATGGCCCTAGCCTCTCCGTCGTCTTGATGAAGACTAGTTGATGTAGTGACAGTTTCTCCTTCTTGAAGATATTCTCTTGTGAACATGGTGAGGCTTGTCCTTCTTTTAGGGGTGTCACTTCGACCTTCTTTATATTCATTTGAGTTTACCCATACTTGGATCATGGATCAAAGACTTCCTTGGTCATAATGACATGTGTACTCCACAATCAAACAAGAAACGCTTCATCCACAATGTCACTTGCCCTAGGTTGCATGGACTTGGTCGAAGGGTAGGAATCCCAAAAATTGATTGTGGGGTATCTTGGATCTTGAATGCTCTTTAAGTTTCTTGTCCTTTGCCAAGACCTTCATGTAAATGTTGTCTTGATTTCTTGCTTGGCCATGGAAAAGATACTTCAAGGTAGGCTAGTTGAACTTAAATCCCTTGAAATCCCCATAGCCTCCTTGATTACAAGGGTGATGTTGATTGACCCTTGACCTCCTTGTAGGTGATAGCCATTGGAGTTGTGTTTGAAAGGAAGAATCCTCATGGGTCTTAGGGAAATGATTCTCCAAGTGGTCCATGTTGACATGGATTTTCACAAATCATGTGAATCTCCATGGCTTGGATCATCCAAACACTTCTCCATTGGTTTGATCTTCATGATACTTCAGTGGGAGGTGTAGTTCCTTATCTAGCATGTCCACCTTGTTACGTGTTGTGCATGCCAATCTAAAGGAACTAGAGCACTCTTCAATCCACCCGTCGAGTAGAGACCATATTCTCATCCATGATGAATGAGAATAGGACTCATTCAGCTCCAGCACAAAGGTGAACATGGATTGGTGAACCAACCCATGACATGAATGTTGGATGAGGAGCCAACTATCCACCCTATGGTGGATGCAAACCAAGAATAATTCTTGGAGCCTCCCCCAAGCTTGGGGATGGATGACTTTGGTTCCTACTAGAAGCTGAAATTCTTCTGCGAAAGGCAATAGTGTTGCCTAGCAGACATTTTTTGAGATACGCTTTGAATCATCTTGCAATTGAGCACCTGCGTCCTCGTTGGCCATCCCATGAGATGGGTAGCCAACACTACCCTGTTTTCACCACAAAAGGAGAAAACAAACAAGGGTAATCCTATCTAATATCTATTAGTACCTATATCTTAATCACAAGTGATAGCTATCCTTCACTTCCTTTGCCTTCCCTGGCAACGACGGCAGAAATGCTTGTTGACGTTTCTTATGTCACAAATTAAAATCCGAAAGCGTACGAAAACTGTCGTGTAGCATTTCACCCAAGAGTATTCCCAAGGGTATCGTATTTATCCTAGAGGAAGGCAATGGAGTAAAGTAAACATTACTCTTATGATTAAGCTATGGGATACTAATCAATTATCAAGGCATGGGTAAGTTGATAATAGATGGGTAGTGTGACACACACCTAAGCAATCTACTCTAAGGGTAAGGTTGTCCTAGTGAGGGTCAGACTAAGGGATGGAGCTACTCCTACTGGGCTCTAATTACTCATACATATAGCCTAATAAAGTACACATGAATATGCTAATAGTGTATACTAGGACTTAGTGGTCCAACATATCGGGCACGGGCTTACCCTGGTCTGTCAGGCGACTCCCGCCAAGAGCCTACATTGTAGCCGAATGTGGAGGATTACAATGGATGGATAGGGATGTCACCACCTACCACCTACCTCTACAACCCATGGACTACGATGCATCCAACGCTACTTAACTATCCAAGCACCACGCTTGCATGTTAAGTAAATACCTTAAGAGTTGCAACGTAATATTCATCCTAAGGTAATGACTAACCTAAACATCGTTGAACCAATGTTGGGACCAAGCACTAACATATTCATATTGACATAATCATATTATTACCTAATTAGACTATAGTGGTGGTGTATGATGTTTATGATGACATGATAATAACATTATGTATAGATCATAACAACATCTACAGCTAGCACATACATGGACTCCACAACCAAACAAGGAACGCTTTGCCCAAGTATATAAGTAAATAGAGACTAATATTAATATTATTATAGAGCAAAAAGTCACAAATACAAGAGAAGATACATGAGTCATACCTTTCCCAATTTGGACTTGGGACTAGAGGCTCCTCTCTACAGCCTAACCTCCACTAAGGAACTAGGAGAACTAGTGTATACAATAGAGCGATGCTCATGTGGTGTGTGTTGAAGTGAAGGGTGAGGGGTCCTCTTTATAGCTTGGAGAAGGGTCGGTTCCCGCCACCAAAAGAGTGCGAATCAGTCACCCATGACCTCTTCAAGTCGGGAGGAGCCAACACGTGGCATTTGACCGGGCGCCAGGAACTAGTCGGTCGACTAGGGGGGTCGGCCGACCTGGTCCTGGCTCCAAACGGCCAATTCTTCCTCCAGGTGACTAACAAGTGGGTCGCATTCCATGATATGGGTGCTACACCATTGGATGTTCTCGGATACTTCTGTTTGTGGGCCATTTGATCTATGTGGTGCCACATGTCGATGCTTAAGTGGCTGGGATGGTATTTTATAGGATTGCTCCCTCCCTTTTACCTCAATTCCTGTATAAAATGTCTGCATACACAATTTCTCCAAGGACAAGTGGAAATAGGTTAAATAGAAAGGTGATGTGTGCAAGAAATTATAATTCCTTCACATAATTGAGTTATATTGACGGGTGAAATTGGTATAAAACAGCTGTCAACAAACTCCCCCAAGCTTATCCTTTGCTCGTCTCGAGCAAAGTCAAGACTTTACGTTGATGATCAGGAGTTGCTACTATGTTCTATTTTTCAAAAGTACCATGTGAATAACAAAATACTCTACCTAGTATTGCAAAAATTGGCATGGTATTTCATCCATCTCAAGTCATTATGGGGCTTATGCCATCTCTGATTCATGGGTGGTTGAAAGATAGAGCAGCAATTGGAGCACACATACCCTCAAAATCAAGTTCCACTTAAATTCCGTAGAGTTCAATTTAGACTTTAAGTATCTCAATTTGATTCTCTGGACCTCTCTTTTATGTGTAGTGGAAATATATCCTTACCAAGGCATTTTGCCTATACTTATGCAACCACTAAATAAGGCTTGTATGTGGAGCTTGGTAGGGAATATAATAGGCATATTTGCAACACATAATATTGCTAAGTCAAAAGAGCAAGCCTTAGGAGAAATTAATTCAAAACAATATTATTCAACACTTGTGCATGTGTGATGGAATGAAGTGGATGTGGACATTTAGATGACTCCTTTTTGTGTGGACTCTCTTATTTTGCAGGGATGAAACATGGATACTTTTCTTTTTCTCTTCTTTTTTTTCTCATTCTTATGATGTAAGCATGCATTTTTTTCTTGTAGCCATGTCTTCTACTCCCTTTTATGCAATAAATTTTGGAAAGAGTACTAAGCATGAATGGCATGGAGTTTCTCTTTTTATGGTGGAATGGTGGTACGATTGAATTTTGCTTACGTCTAGTGTATAAGTATAGCATGTGCAAGTAAAGTCTTGAATTCAAAGAGTAATGAATGAAATCTCACATAGGTATATACTAGTTTGACAAAGCTCAATGTGAAGACAAATAGCATATGCGTAAGGTATATCAATGTGATGTATCATATGGCTTTGGTAGGTATTTCCAATCAAATGAGAGTATCTTAAATCTTTTTAGGAATTCTCCGGAAATCTAAGTTTCACTTTCAAACTAGGAATAGCAGCCCAATCACTATATCATATCTCACAACAACTTAGAATTGGATTAAGATTTTGCTACCCACAATTTCTAAATCAAGGCAAAAGTAACTCTAGCCAATGAAAGCAATATTTTAGAGAGTACTAAGTTGTAAACTAGGGACTTAGGAAAATTAAAACAGAGCAACTATTCATCATTTTATCTATGTGAATTCCAAACCATTCTTAACGCACATCTTTTTATTTTATTTTTAAAGCAAATCTACTCTACTTATTTTTAAGTTTTTTTATATGCAAGATGGATGATGGAAAATAAATATGCAAGGGGTGTGATACAAGTTACCTCAAGTGGGGGTCCCCCCCAAGCTTGTTCTTGGTCAAGGTCCGTGATAGGGGCTGAAACCCTAACGACGGATGTAGACCATGAAGTTGGCCTAACCTTGTTGCAGCACGGCTTTGGCATCGGAGGGGTTGAGTGTCGATGTTGGGTTGCCTTCCATGGATTCCATGAGTGTGGTCGAGGAGAGTGTTGTCGATGTCGCTCATCCACACCTTAAGGGTTCCATAGGTTGGATGTTCCTTGTTATTCCATGGCTATGGTAATGATATCCCTTGGTTTCAAAGGAATGACGTGCACTCAATATGGCTGAGTGTGTTCCGTCATTCTTGGGATAAGGTGTATCATAATTGAGTTATATTGACGTGTGAAATTTGTATATAACGGCCATCAACAACAGTCAGGTCCTGATTCATGAGTCTTCCGCTTGACTCCATCAACAGTTGGGCGGAGCTATCCCACCAGTTCACCGCCAACTTCAGGAGCTCCTACACTCGACCTGGCACAGAACTGGATCTAATTTGCCGTGCAACAGAAATCGGAGGAGTCGCTGTAATCGTTCATCCAGCGATTTTCCCAGGTACGGAACACAATTCCTTCCATTTCCAATGCATCTGTCGTTGTTGCATTCCGACAAGGCATCAGAGATAAGAAGATATTGGAGAAGATTGCGACGAAAGAAGTTACCAGCATCATAGAACTCTTCAACCTAGCTGACAAGGGTGCTAGGGCTACGGAGGGCCATGAAATGCACTTCAAGCCAGCTCTGGAGGCTAGAAAAAAGTCCTCCAAGGCTGAAGCCACTGCCTCAGGCAGTGGAAAAAAGAAGAAAAAGTCCAACAGCAAGAAGAAGTCGTCGGTCGGCACGCCTACTGCTGCTGCAGCTGCAGCTTCGGGTGGTCGGGGGCCACGCCCCAAAAAACGTCCTCGACCATCGTCTGAAGACGATAGCGGTCAAAAGATGTGATGTACGATCCACAAAATGAACACCCAGAATCTTGAAGATTGTCATGAGGTCCAAAACCTTGTCGAGCGCTTCAACAAGCGTCGAGAAGAAGCTCCTTTCCGCCAGCAGGAAGGAAAGTAGAAGGTCGATGAAGCTCCGACTGATTCGTAGCTAGGATTTCAGGATCCCAAGAAGGTACTGAAGGTTGTGTACAACACAGACAACGAAGATTCTGACATCTCCAACAATGAATGTCGGAAGACTCTCCATACCATATATGGAGGGTCATGCGATATCACCTCTCGTTGTGTCCTCAAGACTATGCGCCAGGAGATGGCTGCCACATCTCCCACCACAAAGGAAGAAACCCATGGAAAGTGGATGGACACTCCCATCACTTTCGATGCGTCAGACTGGCCCAGGAACATGAATGGAGTTGGTCAACTGCCACTGATGGTGTCTCCTACCATCAATAACGTCCAGCTCTACCATGTCTTGGTGGATGGAGGGGTGTCCCTCATCCTCTTGAGCTATGAAGCATTCGTGAAGATCCAACTCCAACTCTTGGACCTTCACCCCTCACGTCCTTTCTTCGGGGTAGGTCCGGGAGCCATCAGTCCTCTTGGCTCAATTACACTCCCGGTGACCTTCGGGACTCGGGACAATTACAGGACCGAGAAACTGGTCTTCGATGTGGCACACATTAGCCTACCCTTCAATGCTATCCTAGGCAGGCCAGCCCTATATAGGTTTATGGCCGCAGCTCACTACGGCTATTTGGTGTCGAAGATGCTGACACTTTTGGGCGTTCTCCGGATCCGCGGAGATTGCACTTTAGGAGTTAGCGCGCTGGAAGAACTCCATGAACTTGCAACAACGCAGGAGGAAGCATCAGGCAAGGAGCAAGCTGCTCAACCTCCGAGCTCTCATCATTGAGGCTCAACCTCTGCACCACGTGTGCAGCAAGCGACAACACCGACATTCCCGTCAAAGTCGTCCAAATTGGTTCTGATGCTGCCCAGACCACCCGTATATCGAGAAGTCTGAACAACAAATAGGAACTCGCGCTCATCACTTTCCTCTGGGCGAATGTCGACGTGTTTGCATGGCAACCGTCACAGATGCCTAGAATCCCTATGGAGGTGATTGAGCAGAGCCTGATGATATATCCCAACGCACGACTAGTACATCAGAAGCCCCGGAAGCAATCAGTCAAGTGGTAGAACTTCATCAGACAAGAAATCAAGAAACTACTCGAAGCTGGTTTCATCCGGGAGGTTCATCATCCATGATGGCTGTCAAACCTAGTTATTGTACCCAAGGCCGACGGGAAGCTTCAGATGTGTATCGACTACACCACTTTGAATAAGGCATGTCCAAAAGACCCATTTCCACTACTTAGGATAGACCAGATAGTGGATTCCATCTCCGGGTGCAAACTATTGTGTTTCCTAGATGCATACTCCAGATATCATCAGATCCAAATGTCTAGAGAAGATGAAGAGCATACTACTTTCATAACAGTAGATGGGTTATAATGTTATACTGCCACGGCATTCGGTCTCAAAAAGGTTGCTTCAACTTTTGTGCGAGCCATGCACAAAACATTTGGAAAGCTCATTAGGGACTTGTTGGAGGTCTACGTTGATAGCATCATTGTGAATGTGAAGAACAAGGAGTCACTCCTTGACAACCTATAAGACGTCTTCGACAAGCTGTGCATCATGCGCACCAAGCTAAACCCGGACAAATGTGTCTTTGGGGTTAGCCCCGGGAAGCTCCTCGGATTCTTGGTGAGTCACCGAGAAATTGAGGCAAATCTGGTGAAAATCAAGGCTATTGAAGATATGTGGCCCCCAGCATGCATCAAGGATGTCTAGAAGCTACCTGGATGTCTAGCTGCGCTCAGCCGGTTCATCTCGAGACTGGCAGAACAGGCGCTTCCCTTCTTCAAACTATTGGTGAAGTCCGGGCTATTCCATTGGTCTGAAGAAGCAAAAAAGGCGTTCCAAGAGCTCAAGCAGCTCCTCACCACACTATCAATCCTGGTAGCTCTGGAGCCTGGTGAGCCTCTTTTGCTTTACATTTCGGCAACTACAGAGGTTGTCAGGATGGTCCTGGTCGCGAAGAGACCAGAGCCACTCACAGTTCAGGAGCCCAGACCCCTCCGGGAGGGTATGGAGCTACCTGAAGGCAAGTCTGGGTCCCAGCCCCTAGGTGCGGATTCTCAAGACAAGTTATCAGAGGATCAACCTCTCTCATTCGAGGGAGTTTTCACGGCTAAGAAGAAGTTCCGAACCCCTACGGGAGAATTCGAGAAACTCAAGAGTCTGGACCCCTCCGGGAGGGTCTGGGTTGATGAAGAAGAAGCTTTGGGCCCTTCCGAGAAGGTCCAGACTGTCCAGCGATCGGTGTACTTGATCACTGAAGTACTCCACGATGCCAAGACTCGATACAAGGTGCATAAACTGCTCTATGCAGTTCTCATCGCCTCAAGGAAGCTACGTCACTACTTCCAAGCCCACAAGATATCAGTGGTAACCTCCTATCCACTACGTGCAATACTGCACAATCCAAATTCTACTGGAAATATTGCAAAGCGGGCGACAGAGCTGGCAGAATTTGATCTTAATTCCTGACTCGACGTGCTATCAAGAGTCAGACATTGGTTGCCTTCATGGCAGAGTGGACTCCTTCTTCATCAAATCTAGGGGGGTAACAGTGAGAAGAAGCCGGAACCCAAGGTCCCGGTCTTCACCGAGCCTCACTGGACTCTCTACTTCGATGGTTCTGTGCAAAAGCAGGGGGTCGAAGCTGGAATCCTTCTCCTCGCTCCGATTGGGGAGAAGGTCAAGTACATGGTACACCTTGACTTTAAGGCAACAAACAACATGGTGGAGTATGAAGCTCTCACCTACAGGCTCAAGGTGGCGCTATCATATGGTGTGAAGCAACTGCTGGTGAAGGGATATTCGCAGCTCATTATCAAACAAGTCAGAGGAAAATGCAGCTGCAACAACCCACAACTCGTTGCTTACCTCCTTGAGGTCAAAAAGCTCCAGTAGGACTTCCACTTTATAGACCTCTGCCATGTCCAACATCTCAACAACACTGAATATGATGAACTCTCGACGAAGGCTTCAACCGGAGCTCAGTCTCCCGATGGAGTTTTGTCAGGAGGTTGTCAAGACCTACCGCTCAGCTTGCCAAATTGAGCAAAGGGGGCGAGACCATCACCTCGAAGCTGGCGGTCCCGATGGCCCTGTTACCATGGCGTCCACCAAGCATCATAGGTGCTGCAGGAAGCTCCGAGCAACCCAGTGCACAAGATCCAGAGCCTCCAGTTAGCTCTGATGCATGGATCTCAGAGATCCGGAGCTACTTGAAAGACAATATCCTTCCTGAAGATGATGTATCCGCTGACCGGATCGTCAGATTGGCTAAAAGATACACGCTGGTAGAAGGGGATCTCTACCGACGTGGTGCCAATGGCGTCCTAATACGGTGCATTGCCCGGAAGAAGGTCGCAAGCTCCTTGCAGAAATACATGGAGGCGGGTGTGGGAACCACGCATCTTCCCGCACGTTGGTTGGTAAAACCTTTCGGCATGGCTTTTACTGGCCTACAACACTACACAATGCAGTTGAGCTAGTAAAAAAATGTGAAGCATGCCAGTTCCATGCAAAACAAATTCACACACTGGCTCAATGACTGTAATTGATACCTCCTACATGGTCGTTCGTTGTGTGAGGGATGGACATTTTCAGACCTTTCCCAAAAGCTGTCAGAGGTTACATGTTCCTGTACGTCGCCATCGACAAGTTCACTAAGTGGTCGAAAGCTACTCTAGTTGTGACGATCAACAAGCAATCTGCTATCAAGTTCTTGAAGTCCATAGTTTGCAGATTTGAAGTTCCGAACAGAGTCGTCACCAACAACAGAACCCAATTCACGAGTGCAGCATTCCAAGAATATTGCAAAGACCTCAGCATTCAAGTCAGCTATCAATCAGTAGCTCACCCAGCAAGTAATGGCCAAGCCGAGAGAGCAAATGCAGAAATATTGAAAGGACTCAAGACGCACACATATGAGCACCTGAAGAAACATGGAGCCAACTAGATAGAGGAGCTCCCACCCGCACTCTGGGCGAGCAGGACAACACCTAACTGGTCAACTAGAGAGACACCCTTCTTCTTTATGTATGGAGTTGAAGCAGTCCTTCTTCTTTGTGTACGGAGTTCTAGCAGTCCTTCCTCCGGGTCCAGACCTTCGATGAAGCCATGCAAGACAAGCTCCGGCGTGAAGACCTTGACCTCGCCGATGAGGGAAGGTGTCAAGTAGCTGTTCAGAATGCACGATATCGCCAGGCGCTCTGGCGCTATCACCAAAGGCATGTCCGCAACCGACAGCTTGAAGAAGGAGATCTGGTGCTCCGGAGAGTACTAACTCATGAAGGGATGAACAAATTGTAGGATCAAAGAGCACATGAAAAGCTACCAGAGGGGGGTGAATGGTAGATTTAAAAATCTTACGCAACGGAAACAATTGAATTCCAACCCCTTCGGCAGAAAAACGATCTGTTAAATAAATCGTGTGTGAGACTAATCTAAACATGTTTCACCATGAGAAAAGTGATAGATATCATATATAATCAAGTCACGAAGACGACACAACAAGAATCACTCAAATCCGTCGAGAGAAACTCAAGTTACGATTGAAAGATCCAACAAAAGTCAATCTATCCTACCAGAGAAAAACAGTTCTGGAACACTGCAAAGAAACTCGTGTAGCTCAGAAACCACGAATCCACTGACCGTGAAAATTTCAAAGATGATACATAATCAAGTTTTCAAGATAACCCAAGAATAATAACATCTATTGGATCTGTAAAACTCGAGTTATGATAAAACCACCAGAGAAAGGTAGTGCTGTGCAGAAACCTCGACGAGAAAAACTTGTCTGGAACAGGTCGGACGAACAAGGCACAAAAGTTCCTTTCAACTACGAATTTTATTCAATAGAACACAAGAGGAACAGCCCCAAAGTTGTCTACCACGAGCTCTGGCCTCCCTTGCTTATATAACCAGCCCTTAGGCCAACCCAATCTCAACTAGGACTCTAATCCTACTCAGTTCACGAATCGAAACATTCCATAACTGCTCAGGACTCTTCTATACGCAGATAGAAGCAATCTTAAGACTTCCAAACACCTTAGGAACATATTCCACATTCCTAAAACAACTCAAATTCGTTACCCACACGAAATCCTATCATAACCAACTCAAATCTTTCCATATTTGAGTCAAACCCAACTCAGCCGCAACTTGAGTCCATAACCTAGTCGGTTGGACCTTTCTGACCAATTCTTTACGTCCACATCTCTTCATCACGCCTCAGAACCATGTAGCCACGTCCATGCACTCCTTGCACATGTGCAAACATCTTCCAACGACGTCCACGATACCTTCATATGCATTGTTCTTGATTGAAACTTGCTGTGCAACCTCACGATCAACTCAACCACAATTCATCCCAAACTTGGTTGTTGAACCTCATCTTCTCCCCAAGACTAGTTCAATGGATCCCGTCACTAGCCATGTCTTGAACTCAAGCAACACCTGCACATGAATAAACAACCAATACTTCCGAGCACAAGTTCTCGACTTGACTCTCATTAGTTCTAAAACTATAACATCTTACGTGAGCACCTCACATAAGCATGTTGCAAAACCACAGTAAAACGATATTAGCCATATCAACCAAAATGCACCAAAAACTTAGCAAATGAATACTAAGAAATCTTTCCAAACAATGTAAAGCAAGTTCGAAATATTTCATAGTAAAAACAAGAACAATGCGATCAAGCTCCGAATCTTGCCAAAGCTAACCAAAGCTTGAGCCGGAGCTTACCAAAGCTAGTACAACCTAGCGTCAGAGCTTACCAAAGCTAGTCAGACCTAACAAAACATATCGGAGCTTAACAAAGACATGCCGGAGCTATCAAAGACATGCGGAGCTAAAAACAATGCTCACCGGAGCTACCCAAAATCATGTTGGACGTTGAAAAAGCAAGTCGGACCTTGCAGAAGCTCGGAGCTAGAGTCGGACCTTGCTAAAAAGATGTTATGGCAGCATTTAAAACTTTTATTATCAAAGCCAATGTATTCAGCACACATAAGTCTCACAATCCCCTCCTTGATGAACGCATTGGCAACACCACATAAGATTCGAACATTGGCTTATTCACATTAAAAGTTTTGAAAACAATTTCTCCCCCTTTGTAAAACAGAAATAAAATGAGAAAAAGGAATTTTCCCCCTGAGATGAATTGTGCCAAAAATAATTGTGAATATGTGCAATGTGTAATCAATTTCTCCACCTTGCATACTTATCTTTAAAAATTTACATATTATCTCTCCCCCTTTGACAATGTAGTCAGCAAGGTTTGTAAGACAAATTTTAATTGTTATGAGCATATTATAACATATACATATAAAACAAAGCTCATCCAAGTCATACTATCATATTTTGACTGTCAATTCACCCAAAATTCCACAAGTGTTGGTGTCTATTTGTATGCAGGTGAATTATTACCCAAAATACCAAAACATGTAGGGATGAATCCATGAAAATGGATTTCAACAAATCAGGCGATGACACGTGGCAACACATGGATCAAATGGCCCACAAACAGAAGAATCCGAGGAGATCCAACGGTGTTGCACCCATATACATCAAGGGGGCCCACCTAGAAGCCACCTGGAGGAAGCACTCCCCGAGGGGAGGCTTGACCAGGTCGGCCGAACCAGGGGTTCGGCCGACCCCTTCCTGGCACCAAACCCGATCAAACGACACATGTTGGCTCCTCCCGACTCCCTGGAGACAATGGTGACTGATTCACGCGTTAATTGTTGCGGGAACCAACCCTTATCCACCTAAATAGACCCCCTCACCTCACTTCTCACACACACCAAAAGTTGAGAATAGTGCTACACTCCAAAGGTTTAGAGTAGTCCTAGAGGCTACCAAAGTAGAAGGAGAGTGTGGTGAAGAGTCTAGGAGTAGGAGGCTTGGGCTTGTCAAGTCCCTTTTCTACACTTGTACCCCTACAAAGGTTTTACTCAATCAAGTAAGCCATTGTGAATTCAATACAAGTTTGATCTTTTATTCTTAGTAGTTTGCACAAGTAGTTACTTGTAGGTTCACTGCTTTAATTTATTAGAGGCTCTAGTTGTAGCTTTGTGTTCGAAACAACTAGAGTAGTGATTTACAACGTAAGTGTGGTGCTTAGGTTATAAATCATCAGTGGATATCTCGTAGACCCACGGATTGAAGAGGTAGGCAGTAGGTGGTGATAGCCCTATCTGTCCTTCGTAATCCTCCACGTTCGGCTATGCCATAGGCTCTTGGTGGGAGTCGTCCTAGTATTGCTAGGAGTAAGCCCGTGCCCGAAGCAAGCATCTACTGCAAACTACCTTGAATTAGGATCAATACTTTGAATTCCTCTTTGTTCCTTGCCTACCAAACAACTTTGTGTCCTTGGGTGAGCTAGTTCGAAAGATTAGCACACACGTTCTTTAGATTCGATACCCTTGGGAATACTCCTTAAGGGGAAGTTCTACAACGGTATTTCCGTGCGCTTGCGGATAACTCTGTGGTGTTAAGAAATACCAACAAGCATTTCTGGCGCCGTTGTCGTGGATGATTTGTTAGTATATCTTAGGAGCCATTAACAAGCCTTTCTGGCGCCGTTGCCGGGGAACGGTTGCTATTAATCTTCGAACCAAGATCACCCTCGTATCATATCCCCCTTATCTATCATCTTACCTTTCTTATTCTTACCTTACCACCACCACATAAATGGAGCAACCCACCATTCGTTCTTACACTGCTCCGAAGGGCAAGTTCTATGAGCCACCGCCTTCGGCGGAACCTATTTGTTTAACCAGCTATGAACTTTGCCCTAGCTTTATAGCCATGGTTCGGGAACAATCCTTTCAGGAACGGATTGTGAAAACCCTTACCACCATCTATTAGAGTTCGAACAACTGTGTTCATGCCTTCTAATCAAAGGTATGACACAGGAAACTCTTAAATGGAAGTTGTTTCCTTTTTCCCTCAAGGAAAAAGCCAAACAATGGTACAACCATTACGTTGGGAAGACAAACGGTGATTGGAGTGAATTACGAGACAAATTTTGTCTTGTTTTATTTCCCATTGCCCGAATTGTTTCCTTACGAAAGGGAGTACTATGCTTCCAGCAGATGGAGAAGGAATCCATAGGTGCAGCTTGGGACAAATTTTCCCTTTTGAAAAATTCTGGCCCAGAATTGTTAATCCCTGATCCAATGCTTTTGCAACATTTCTTCATGGGATCAAACAAAGAGTTTTCCCTATATCTTGACATTACGGCTGAAGGATCTTTCCTCCATAAGACTCCAGAAGAAGGCAAGGGTCTTCTGAACAGAATTCTAGAAAATTCTTCCTTCATTATGGGTCTTAGTGAGCCTCCCCAAGAGGAAGTCGTGTCAAGAACGAAGGATACATTCTTGGACAAGGATGAAACCATTTCTTGATTACCCCAAGCCTTGCCAGAGGAATCCTCTCTCGAACCTGAGACTACGAAGGTTGAAGAAATTCAACCCTCACAGTTTCCATTTTACTTCGAGGAAGAGCTTTTTGAAGATTATGGAAATACCTCGAAGTATTATTGCTATAGGAAACCTTCATTGCCACCAACTCCACCTGAACCACCTCACGGGGTGTTCGTCCGTCAGATGGTCAAGGAGTTAACCTCTATCCTAAGCAGAGAGTGGACGGCTGAAGTCGAGAATTCACCCGAAATTCTTCGGATGACCTCACCTTTGGCTACCATTTTATGTTCCATTAGAGGGACACCAATGAGAATCCTATATAACCCTATTGTTGGGGCAAATATCATTTCCGATTCTTGTGCTCTCACCATTCTTGGCGATGTGCCATTGGCACCAACACGCAAATCCTTCCGAGATTCATATGGAACCATTCTTGAAGGATGTGGGGTCTGTTAGACACAAAGATGTTGAGGCTCTCCTAGATTTTCACGTGTTCGAAATCCAAGATTTCGACATCATGATAGGGATTCCCATAGTGAAATTTCTCATGGACGTTCCTTTGGAAGGAAGCCTCAATATCAATCTTGGAGGGAGAAATTTCTCCATGCCTATTCTGCGTTCAAAGAACACATTGCAAAATATCCCATCCAAGATGAGCCAATGGAGGAGGTTAGGACTCTTCAATTTCTAGAACCCCCTGAAATTGAAGGAGAAGAAGACTTCATCCAAGAGGAGGATGAATTTCAGGAGGAAATTGAATTGCCAAAAGAAGAGCCCTCCCCAAAACCTCATGTGGAGCTCAAGATTCTACCTCCAGGCCTACGTTATGCCTTTCTAAATGGCGATTTGGAAGCCCCTGTCATCATAAGTGACAAGCTTTCAGATGATGTAACGCTCAAACTCATAGCCATGTTAGAAAGGCATAGAGCTGTTTTTGGATATTCACTTCAGGATCTCAAGGGAATTAGTCCAGTGTTATGCACCCATCGTATTCCTATTGACCCTGAGAGTGTCCCCTCAAGGGAACCTCAAAGGTGATTGAATAATGCAATGCGAGAAGTTGTCAAGAAAGAAGTCTTAAAACTTCTGCGTGATGGGATTATTTACCCTGTTCCTCATAGTGAATGGGTAAGTTCAGTTCAAGTAGTGCCTAAGAAGGGAGGTATGACGGTCGTTCAAAATGAGAGGAATGAATTAATTCCTCAACAGACCGTCACGAGATGGAGGATGTGCATTGACTACCAAAAACTTAACAAGGCGACAAGGAAAGACCATTTTCTATTGCCCTTCATCGATGAGATGTTAGAGCGATTGGCAAAACACTCCTACTTCTGTTTACTTGATGGGTATTCCGTATATCATCAAATTCCTATCCATCCCGATGATCAAAGTAAGACCACGTTCACATGTCCTTACGGGACCTATGCCTACCGGCGTATGTCCTTTGGACTGTGTAACGCTCCTGCCTCTTTCCAAAGATGCATGATGTCTATATTTTTAGACATGATCGAGGATATCATGGAAGTTTTCATGGACGATTTCTCCGTCTATGGAGAAACTTTTGATCATTGTCTATAAAATTTAGACAGGGTCTTACAAAGATGCCATGAGAAGGACCTTATGCTTAATTGGGAAAAGTGCCATTTCATGGTCTGGGAAGGCATCATTCTTGGACACTTGGTGTCTGAGAGAGGGATAGAGGTGGACAAAGCTAAAATTGAAGTTATTGAAAAACTTCCACCTCCTATCAATGTTAAGGGAATCCGCAGCTTTTTAGGTCATGCGGGGTTCTACCGACGATTTATCAAGGATTTCTCCAAAATCGCTAGACCCCTCACCAACCTATTAGCTAAAGAAGCTCCCTTTGATTTCGATGATGAATGCATTAAATCATTTGATATACTCAAAAAGGCACTCATCTTAGCTTCAATTATCCAACCTCCTGATTGGACGCTTCCATTCGAAATAATGTGTGATGCCAGTGACTTTGCTGTTGGTGCGGTCTTAGGCCAAACCAAAGATAAAAAGCATCACGCAATAGCCTACGCTAGCAAAACTCTGACAGGAGCCCAACTCAATTATGCCACAACTGAGAAAGAGCTCCTAGCAGTAGTTTTTGCTATTGACAAGTTTAGATCCTATTTGGTTGGAGCAAAGGTCATAGTCTACACAGACCATGCTGCTTTGAAATATCTGCTTACCAAAAAGGATGCTAAACCTAGGCTAATTTGATGGATTCTTCTACTCCAAGAATTTGATCTGGAAATAAGAGATAAGAAAGGAGTAGAGAATTTAGTAGCAGATCATCTTTCATGTATGGAAGTCACACAAACCATGGACATACCTATCAATGACTTCCTACGAGATGATATGCTCCTCAAGGTGACAGACTCTCACCCTTGGTATGCAGATATCGTGAACTTTATGGTCACGAGATACGTACACCAAGGGAGAACAAAATGAAACTCATTTATGAGAGTCATAGACACCTTTGGGATGACACTTACCTCTATCGAGTATGTGCCGATGGCCTTCTTAGAAGGTGCGTCCCATCAATCGAAGGCACCAAAATCATAGAGAATTGCCATGCTGGCCCCTATGGTGGTCATTACGGTGTTTACCGTACTCAGGCAAAGATCTGGCAGAGTGGATTCTATTGGCCTTCAATGTATGAAGATACCAAGAAATTCATTCGCGGATGTTGGAAATGCAAGAAGCATGGAGGAATCTCTGCTCGCGGTGTGATGCCCCTAACATACAATCTCCAAGTGGAATTATTTGATGTATGGGGTATTGATTTCATGGGACCTTTTCCTAGGTCTTATGATTGCGAGTATATTCTGGTTTCCGTCGATTATGTGTCAAAATGGGTAGAAGCATTGCCATGCAAAAATGCTGATTCCAAGCAAGCAAGGAAAATGTTCCATGAGATCATTTTCCCACGCTTTGGAACTCCCTGTATGGTCATAAGTGATGGAGGGTCTCATTTCATAGATAAGACCTTCCGAAACTTTTTAAGGGAACTTGGAGTCCAGCATAACATTGCTACCCCATACCACCCACAGACAAGTGGTCAAGCAGAAACATATAATAAGCAAATTAAAAATATTCTGCAAAAGACTGTCTTGGAAATAGGAACGGGATGGAAGCAAAAGCTACCTGACGCATTGTGGGCATATCGTACTGCCTACAAGACACCTACGGCATGTCTCCTTTCCAACTTGTCTATGGGAAGACTTGCCATCTTCCTGTAGAATTGGAACATAGAGTGTATTGGGCCATCAAGCGGTGGAACATGAATCTTAACGAAGATGGAAATCACCGATTGAAGCAAATATCTGAGTTGGAGGAATAGAGAGATAAGGCGTACCACAGTGCTAGAATTTATAACGAGAGAACCAAAAGATGGCACGATAAGAGGATTACGCCGAAAGAGTTCAAACCTGGAGATAAAGTTTTACTCTTTAACTCTAGGGTTAAACTCTTTGGACATGGGAAGCTTAGAAGTAAATGGGAAGGACCCTTCACTGTAATAGAGACTTCATCCCATGGAGCAATCACACTCCAAGGTGATGACGGTCAACTACTCAAAGTGAATGGGCACCGACTCAAATTATTTCTTGATTCCCAAAAGGATACAGAAAAAGATTTGATGTGGTAAATCTAATCGATTTCCATGCCATTTCTTTCAATTCTGTTTAAATTCTCCACGTACAACTAATGGGCCCATCCAATTCTTCATCTATGAGGCCCATTTAATCGCCCCGAGAAAATGTGGCCTGAATGGAGCCAGAAGGGGGTCGGCCGAACCCTAGGGTCGGCTGACTCTCCCTTCGCGTTGTTCGCGTTCTGTTTTCTCGTGTTGATCCTCCTCGATATCCTCCACAAAATCCTTGGTGAAATGCGTCGTTCCCCGCCTATTTAAAGGACGGAAACAGAGAGGAAAGTTATACACCTCATTGAATCATCATATTCCTCCCGTCCTTGTGATGGCTGACAAGAAGATTGTGCCTTATGCCTCCTCCAGCTCAACCTTCAACCTGAGCAGGGACATTGCGCCGGCCAACGACAAAACTTCCCTCGCCTTGGAGTCCATCATGGCGATCGATGTCAAGCCCCTTGCCATGATACCGCCTGCGACGACTCCACGCGGGCGCAGCCCTACACCTTGTAGCGCTATCCGGTCGCTCTCCCCTCGGAGAACGCCGATGAAGTCGATGATGCCATGCCGTCCGACTTTGGCTGGACTGGACTCAGTCAAGACACATCTTTTCCATGGAAAAGACGAGTCTCCCCCATCATTGCAGCCCGGCGAGGAGTTCATGTACACACTGAAGACTAAGAAGGGCGATGTAGTGAGCCACCACTACAAGACGCCCACCAGTACCTCGCCGAAGTGCATGGGAGATCGCTTTCTTATCCACGAGGTGTGCAAACCCGAAGGGGGCTACGCTAAGGGCCTATTCAAGTGCGTGGATAATCTGGCGATGGAGGAGTCGACGGGCTCATCACCCTCCGAAATTAGGCGGCACATCCCACCACCTGCCATCAACGGGCCACCCGGCCAGCTCGAGGGCACTGATGAGGACTCTCCTCGTGCCCCTAAAGTGGCACAGCTGACCAAGGAACTCGCTTCTCTCCGCTTGGAGAACAAGAAGTTGACTGACTTGGTGGCTGAAGGGCGTATCGAGAGGGCGGAACTGAAGGACGACGTCATGGCCCTCAAGGAGGAGATTGACTGTGTTCACCGTAGCATGAGCGCCAAACTGCGGCGCTTGTGCAATGCCGTCGGGGAGCCAGACATCTACAACGCACCATAGTTTAGATGTCCCGACAGCATAAGGATGATTACTACTTAGGATTTTATTAAAAAAACATTTGTTTTCTAAAGCTATGTTAAATAATGTAATCATCCCCATATTTTGATTTCAATAAAGTGAACTTACCGGTTCATCTAACACCGGTAAAGTTCCCCCTTTAGTTTACTTTGTTGAATAAAGCATTCAAGAAACAAGTGTGGGGGAAACATGTCCCCAAGTCCCGAAATCCCGACATAAAAAAATTAACGTTGCATATCAAAACACGTCGCGACCGAATGGGCAAAATGACCCGACGAAACAGAGGCATAGAAAAGCCACCAGGAGGTCGGCCGAACCCCCTGGTCGGTCGACCTGTCTTCTGCACCGTACGACTCCGTTTCGCTCTAGAAAATCGGTTTGGATTTCCTATCCCCAATTTTATGCGCTATCCTGCTGTTTGAGTTGATTTCATATTTTTCATTGCATATATAAAATGAATCAACCCAACAAATTGAAATAAAATTTGGTAGTCAAGAATTTGCTTAAGCTGAAAATTTGAATACTTTATATTTCAATTCATTACCTTGTTTATGATTCCCATAATTCAATAGGAAAAACACATCATCTCGGTAATTGACTAGTGTGATATGGTAAATGAGTTATTTAGAAATCATCCTTTTGCTTGAAATTGATTTTGACATTTGTAACTATTTGAAGTCTTGAACTTTGCCTAAATCTCTCATTGGAAATTTATATACCCACCAAGGCCAGATGATACATTCATTGAAAACCACAAGCATATGCCATTTTGTTTTTCATTGAACTTTGTCAAACCCGTGACCCAATTAAGTGACATGCATGAACTTTTTGAATTGAAAACTCTTGTGCACTCCATTCATGCAAAATTTCTCACATTGAGAGTTTGCACCCATCCGACAAAAAAGAAACTCCATACAATACAAATTAAAGCCTCTCTAAAAATAAAAAGGAGTATAAGACATGGCTACAAGAAAAAGAAAAAGCATCCACTCTTGAAAAAGAGTAAGAGTGCTAAAAAAGGGTAGCCATGTTTCATCCTTAAAAGAGAGCAAATTCATGGGAGTTATCACCTCACCCCATCATTTCATTCATGTGCACAAGAATTTTCCCTTCACTTTGTTCATTGCATAAGTCTCTCATAGGATCAAGTTTTTGACTTAGTAACATATGAATTGCAAATGTGTGCCACATTCATCCCTACCAAGCTCCAGATATAGCCACTTTTAGTATAAGGACAAGAATTGGCAAAACATGCCATGGTGAGGACTCAAACACTTTAAGAGATTTGAGAGATTCTGATCGAGAAGGCAAGGGCAAACGTTCCTATGACTTTCATATATATCAATTGCCAAATCAGTTCAGCGGAGAATGATCCATGGGAACTTCATTCTAACCGTTCCACTTTTCAAACACCCAAGATTGATGTGGTAGCCACATACACAAAAGGGGATCCATGAATTCAGGTATAAGTTGAAATATCTAGTATCCTTATTTTCTACCTTATAGCAGATTCATAACAACACTCTAGTTCTTCTTGCCTTCACTCGAGGACGAGCAAAGGACTAAGTGTGGGGGAGTTTGTTGACGGTCCTTAAGTACCATATTTTGATCGTCAATTCACCTCATAATGTGCATAAAAGAAACACAAAACATAGTGGTAGGGCTATATACCAACCCAATTCCACAAGTGTTGGTGTCTATTTGTATGCAGGTGAATTATTACCCAAAATACCAAAACATGCAGGGATGAATCCATGAAAATGGATTTCAATGAATCAGGCGATGACATGTGGCAACACATGGATCAAATGGCCCACAAACAGAAGAATTCGAGGAGATCCAATGGTATTGCACCCATATACATCAAGGGGGCCCACCTGGAAGCCACCTAGAGGAAGCACTCCCCGAGGGGAGGCTTGACCAGGTCGGTCGAACCACGGGTTCGGCAGACCCCTTTCTGGCGCCAAACCCGGTCAAACGACACGTGTTGGCTCCTCCTGACTCCCTAGAGTCAATGGTGACTGATTCGCGCGTTAATTGTGGCAGGAACCGACCCTTCTCCACCTATAAATAGACCCCCTCACCTCACTTCTCACACACACCAAAAGTTGAGAATAGTGCTACACTCCAAAGGTTTAGAGTAGTCCTAGAGGCTACCAAAGTAGGAGAGTGTGGTGAAGAGTCTAGGAGAAGGAGGCTTGGGCTTGTCAAGTCCCTCTTCTACACTTGTACCCCTACAAAGGTTTTACTCAATCAAGTAAGCCATTGTGAATTCAATACAAGTTTGATCTTTTATTCTTAGTAGCTTGCACAAGTAGTTACTTGTGGGTTCACTGCTTTAATTCATTAGAGGCTCTAGTTGTAGCTTTGTGTTCGAAACAACTAGAGTAGTGATTTAGAACGTAAGCGTGGTGCTTAGGTTATAAATCATCAGTGGATATCTCGTAGACCCATGGATTGAAGAGGTAGGCAGTAGATGGTGACAGCCTTATCTATCCTTCGTAATCCTCCACGTTCGGCTATGCCATAGGCTCTTGGCGGGAGTCGTCCTAGTATTGCTAGGAGTAAGCCCGTGCCCGAATCAAGCATCTACTGCAAACTACCTTGAATTAGGATCAATACTTTGAATTCTCTCTGTTCCTTGCCTACCAAACAACTTTGTGTCCTTGGGTGAGCTAGTTCGAAAGATTAGCATACACGTTCTTTGGATTCGATACCCTTGGGAATACTCCTTAAGGGGAAGTGCTACAACGGTATTTACGTGCGCTTGCGGATAACTCTGTGGTGTTAAGAAATACCAACACACATCAATGAGATACATAAAGTAGTGTAAGCCATGCTAGAGATCAAATGTAATTTCCAATTTAGCGAGCCATGATCTCACAAACTTACCTATTTCAAAACCTGAAAGCATGACACTTATTGCTGCATTTGATTATTTTTCAAAGAACAAATTTTGATCATATGATATTTGCAAGAGATTATATGCGCATCTGCCTTATTCTAACCAACCAAGTCAAGCCTATGTCATTTGACAATCAGAAGCTTAAGGACATGGTTTTAGTCATACACAACTTCTTCCAAGTTCATATCTACGTGCAATGATAAGCCATCTCAAAAGAAGAAGTGTGATGCATGCATATTCTCTTGATATTTTCTCAACTTATATTTGTTCATAAAAACTCAACATGTGAGTTAATTACTTGATTAATTCTTTATGATTAAAAGCACTTGTGAGCATGCAACAAGTTCAAAACAGCAAGAAAATTCGACCATGACCAGATTTAGTGTAAGTAATTATTCCAATTACTAGACATGGCAAAAACTACAAAATGTATAACACGAGTAATGTAGTAAGAACTTTCAGCATGTAAAAGGAATCACAAAGTCATATATGTATGAAATACTATGCTCATATTATTTTAATTTCAGAACTCAAGTTTCAAAACTCCCCCTCAATGTAAGCCATGAGGATGCATAACCCCTATTTCACTACGAATAAAAAAATGAGTGAAATCCAAAGGTTTTGTAAAAATGTCAGCCAATTGTTGTTTGGTTTCTACATGGTGAAGCACAATGTTTCCTTTTTCAACATTATCACAGAGAAAGTGATACCTAATGTCAATATGCTTAGTTCTAGAATGTTGTACGGGGTTTTTAGCAATGCAAATGGCAATAGTGTTATCACAAAACAGTGGAACAGTATGTAGATTGACCCCATAGTCCTTAAGTGTTTGAACAATCCAAAGAATTTGTGAGCAAGCACTAGCAGCAACTACATATTCAGATTCAACTGTGGATTGTGCAACTGAGTTTTATTTTCTAGAGGACCAAGCAACAAGTGAATTACCAAGAAAATGACAAGCACCAGAAGTACTTTTCCTATCAATCCTACAACCCCCAAAATCAACATCCGAAAAAGCTTTCAAAGTAACGGTTGAGGAAGAAGGAAGAAAAATGCCAAATTCTTGAGTTCCATGTAAGTACCTTAGAATCCTTTTGACGGCTTGACGATGTGAAGCACGTGAGGAGGCTTGAAACCGTGCACAATGACATACGCTGAATTGTATGTTCGGTCTTGATGCCGTGAGGTACAAAAGTGATCCGATCATGCTTCTATATTATTTTTGATCCACGGGTTCACCATCTTCATCAAGTTCAAGTGTTGTTGCTGTTCCCATTGGTGTCTGAAGAGGCTTGCTTTTTTCCATGTTGAAGCGCCTTAGGAGGTCTTTTGTATACTTCGTTTGATGCACAAAGGTACCCTCCTTGGTTTGCTTGATTTGCAGACCCAAAAAGTACGTGAGTTCTCCCATCGTACTCATCTCAAATTCTGAACTCATCATAGCTGAAAATTTGGATACAAGATCATGAGAAGCACAACCAAAGATAATATCATCCACATACACTTGAACGAATAATGAGTCATTGCCATGCTTAAGCACAAAAAAAAAGAGTTTTATCAACCTTGCCCATGGTAAACCCCTTTTCAGGTAAGAATGTTTTTAACCTATCGTACCATGCTCTAGGGGCTTGTTTGAGACCGTACAAGGCTTTGGATAGTTCATAAACATGATTTGGAAAATCTGAATTTTCAAAACCCGGTGGTTGTTTGACATAAACCTCCTCATCTATGTAGCCATTAAGAAAAGCACTTTTAACATCCATTTGATAAAGCTTAAAACCTTTAGATGCAGCAAAAGCTAACAAAATTCTTATGGCTTCTAATCTAGCAACAGGAGCAAAAGTTTCATCAAAATCTAGACCTTCAACTTGAGTGAAACCTTGAGCAACCAACCTAGCCTTATTCCTAACCACAACCCCATCCTCACTTTGTTTATTTTTAAACACCCATTTAGTTCCAATTAAAGTGTGACCTTGAGGTGGAGTTACAAGTTTCCAAACATTATTTCTTTCAAAATTTTCTAACTCTTCTTGCATGGCAATAATCCAAGATTCATTAGTGAGTGTGTGTGATATATCCTTGGGTTCAAAAGAAGCAACAAAAGCAGAATGAGCATGAGAGTTTGGATCGCAAAACCTGGACCGTGTGACTCGTTCGTGCAAGCTTCCAATAATTTGTTGTGGAGGATGAATTTTGAGAACCCGGAGGGGAGTGGACACTTCACAAGCTTCTTCTTCTTCATGTGCATCACAAATCGATGAACTTGTGACTTGAGGAGGATCTGGACCAGCAATGGTGGTCGTCGGTGCTGGTTGTGAATCAAAATCAGGAGTTGGAACAATGTCATTAGCTGCTAAATTTTCGGGCAGCAGCTCCACCTCTTCCTCATCTTCAACGAAAATGCTCTCCCCCTGCGGATATGGATCTGGACCTGCAATGTTTGAGCTAGTACCTGGGCTAGCTTCATCAAAAGACACCTCACAAGTCTCCACAATTTTGTTAGTGTCAAGTAAAAGCACACGGTAGCCTCTAGTATGAGATGGATAACCAAGAAACATGCCATCAACGGATCTAGGTTCAAATTTATCAAGATTATGACGTTTCTTAACAAAGAATTTGCATCCAAAGACCCGAAAGTGTGTAACACTAGGCCTATGTCCAAACCGGAGCTCATATGGTGTTTTACCTAGCTTAGCGCGCAAGAAAACACAATTTGGGACATAACAAGCAGTTGCAATCGCATCAGCCCAAAATTTCCTAAGAGTTTGATATTCATCAAGCATAGTCCTAGCCATCTCAACTAAGATTTTGTTCTTTCTTTCTACAACACCGTTTTGTTGAGGTACATATGGTGAAGAAAATTGATGATCTATTCCATTTTCAGCACAAAAGTGATCAAAAGATTGATTTTTAAATTCGGTTCCACTATCACTTCTAATTGCTTTTAAAGATCCTGGGTGATCAATTAATAATCTAAGAAATAAAGTATTAAAGTGACTAAAAGCTTCATTTTTATATGCCATAAAGTAAACCCAAGAGTATCTAGAATAATCATCAACAATCACAAGAACATACCATTTACCTCCGAAGGATTGAACGCGTGAAGGTCCTACGGTGTCAAGGTGCGAAAGTTGACCCGGTTAAGTTGTCATGATCATTGTGAGAGGAGTATGTGAACCTGCAACCATCTTAGCATGTCTACAAGAAGAGCACACAATTTCTCTATTCCCTTTAAGCTTAGGCAGCCCACGTATCCGATCAAGAGAACTAGCACGCGTGAGATGATCAAAGCCTACGTGACCAAGTCTACAATGCCAAAAATATAAATCTTTGGAATCATTAGCAACCAGACACCTATGCTTAGATAAAGAAATATCAAAATCAGCTTTAAAAACTCTTCCAAACTGTGACATGTTAAAAATAAGCTCACTATTTGAATTTACAACTTTGCAGCAGTTTTTAGTGAAAATAATTTTTAGATTTTTATCTAGCAGTTGTGAAACAGAAAGCAAGTTGTATTTCAAATTTTTAACAAGTGCCACATCCTTCAATGTGTAGTGATCATTTACTCTAACCGAACCCTTAGCAATTATAGGAGTTGAAGAATTATCGGCAAAAGTAACATTCTCTACACGTGACACAAAAGAGAGGGAGGAGAACCTTTCTTTGTTACCAGTCATGTGGCGTGAGCAACCTGAATCCACAATCCAAAAATTCTCCTTCCTCGAGCGTGTAACCTACATAGAAGCACAATACGTCGATGACTCAATATTGGGGTTAGTCAAAAGGCATTTAGGAATCCAGTATTGAGTCACACGATGTGCAGAAGGAATAACACGCGAAAGCTGAGACAAAACAACAGGTTTATGAGCCAATGTTTGAGGATTTTTGTACCCAACTACTGACTTGTAAGGTGTTACATGTGTAGCACGAAAAACAATAGGTTTGGGAGCAAAGTTTGAATGTTTTTGACTCACAACAGCAGGTTGCATGCTCCTGACATTCGGTTTAGTATGTGCTGCAAATTTTGCTTGAAAGTTATGAGATCTAGCAATCGTTCTTTCCTTTTTACGGTTTTTAGCTAGTTTATAACAAAAATATATGAAATTACCATCTCTACCACAGTAGGTACAATGAAATTTAACTTTGTGTTCATGAGTAGATGAGCAAGCAACATTTTTATTTGAAACCGAATGACAAAACACTCCTGCAGATTTGAAAACCACTTCTTTTTGTTTAGGAACTGTTTGAATCAAACCACTTCCTAATGACTTTACAATTTTAGGTGGATGTGCCTTAGCATGAGCATGAGAATCAAAACCTAAACCAGTTTTATCATTGCAAGACTTGGAATAATTCAGCAGCAAGTTTAGGTTCTTATTCCCATTACAAAATCGATCTAATGTCCTATGCATGTTATCAAGTTTATTGGACAGATCAAGGCAATTTTCACATGAAGTTTTTCCTTTTAATTTGCAATTGGAACAAAATTTAACTTCATGAGAATGTAAAGCATTGTTCAATATAGAAATTTCATTCATAGCATCCTGTAGTTTCTTATCAAGATCATCACAAGTAGAACAATGCAAATCAATTGTAGAACAGCTAGCATCTTTCAAGTTCTTATCATTAAGTGCAGCAAGCTCTTTGTTCTTTTCAATTTCTAACTCAAGTTTATCAAGTGTGGAGGTGCGCGCACTTCTTAATGTGGACAATTGTTCATAGATTAAGTCACATGAGGGACATGCATCATCACTAGGAATCAAAGTTTTTAAACGGTTGATTTCAGATTCTAGTGATTCAATTTTAGCAGCACTATCCCTAAGATTTTTGTCCTTTTTCTTGACAATAATAGTTGCACGAGAAATAGCATCACACATTTCATTGCAGGTAGAACATACCTCATCGTCTTCACTGTTGTGTTCTACATCCTCCTGACTTGATCTTGATCTTGTTTTGCCCGCCATGAAGCATAAGTTTGCCAAATCATCTTCATCTTCATCACTTCCAATGTCCACGTCACTTGAACTGAACTCTTGAAGCGCGGTGATGAAACTGTTGATCATCTTGCATCCTATCTTCGACAACTCCCAGAGGGCCCACTGCCAACGTTTCTACGTGTTGGTAGTGGGCGCTGTCGGACCTACCAAGCTTCGGCAACCCCCAGGGGGCCCACCATCTACGCTCTACGTGTTGGCAGTGGGTGCCATCGGACCTACCAAGCTTCGACAACCCCCAGGGGGCCCGCTGTCGACGCTCTACATGTTGGCAATCAACGTTGTTGGACCTACCAAGCTTCGATACCCCCAGGGGGCCCGCCGTCGACGCTCTACGTGTTGGCAGTGGGCGTTGTTGGACCTACCAAGCTCTGATAACCCACAGGGGGCCCACTGTCGATGCTCTATGTGTTAGCAGTGGGCACCGTCGGACCTAACAAGCTCCAACACCTCCCAGGGGGCCTGCCATCGACACAACAAAGGGTCCCTGGAGATATCGGAAGTAAACTTCAGACCTAAAATCTAAACGTTTTAGCTACAAGTTTGAAATTTTCAAGTCAGCAAGACATTGTCAGATCCTTTTGGTACATGTACGCAATCAAATTGTGTACATCTACCAGGGGCCAACAAGATAAAAGACAATGCATTGAAGACACATAAAATGGAATTCATTAATTCAAAACATTGGATTCCATTGATTTAAAATGAGGATTACAAGTGAAAGGCAGAAGAAAAAGGTCCTAGCTACTGGAAGTCCTAAGTCCAATGGAAGAATGAGGCAACTTTTTCAGCAGCTTCTTGAACACTGGCCCTGGCGGCATCTTCTTCTTCAAGGATGGGTCCTTCGACCACCAGATCCAGAGATAATTGGGGGTCCCGACTTTTGAAACACGTCAGCACATATTTGGCAACGTTCTTGGCCAGAGACTTCCCCTCTGTCTCCAGTTGGTCAACGATGATGTCACCCATTGCGTCTAGCTTGTTGCTGGTGGAGCTCAATGCCACCAGCGCCTTGTCCAGCTCCGGCTCTGGGTCAATCGGACGTATCGGACTGAATCCAAGCGGCACCAAAGCCTTGTTAGCATGCCCCAGGATGTCCCAGACTTGCTGGGACTCAGTCGCCCTCAAAATCCTCAGTTCCTCTAGCGACCTTCTGGCGGCCGCAAGCTCCAAACCTTCCCGGGCGATGCGCTCGACCTCCTTGTCATGTTTCTGAATACTTTTAGCCACCTGCTTTTTGCGGTCGGCGAGCTCTATCTCCCAAAGGTGGATGTGGTTTCGGCGGTTTGCCAGATCCTTCTCCCTGCCCCTCACTTTTTCCTCCCTAGTGGAGACTTCAGTCTCTCTCCTGGAGAGCTCCTGTCCCACCTACCAATTCTTCTCCTCTTCTTGCTTGCACCGCTCTTCAAACTTGTTGGTGTGGTCTGCCAAGCTCTGCTCCCCTAGAGACAGCCTCTGGGCGAGCTCCTCCTCCCTCTTCAAAATGTCCTCCTGCTTCTCCAGGAGCTTCTCCTCCCTCCCGTAGAGGGCCTCCTGGCGCTTGAGGAGCACTTCATTTAATTCATTGAGGTTGTCTTGACGATCGTCATCAGCCTCATTGGTATCTCGAGCATGCTCAAAAATCTCTCGAGTCTTCTGGTCAAGAGCCTTAATAACAGCCTCCCGCTCGTTCAGCAAGTAGTCCATTAGCGCTAACCAGGCCTTCTCCTTGGCCACCCATTCCCCCTGGTCCGCAAGCCTTGATTGTGTCAGATTCGTCTCGAAGTGAAGCCTGTTGCGCCAATGCCTCAAGGTGTTGCGCTCTTCTTCGAGAGTCTTGCTTTCGTAGTCGAAGGCGAGCTGGACCTGATAGAGACTGGAGCAAGCATTGTCTATAGACAACGCCAAAGGAATTGACTCCGGACCAGCCTGGATCTCTCCCGCCGGCTCCAGCGGATCTTCAAAAACAACAATTGGGTCCCAGAGCAAAAGTGTGGTCCCCTGCGGCTCTACGGCGCTAGGGCCACCCTCCGGGAGATCTTCCACATCCGTCATTACTGAGGAGGGTCCTGCAGTGGGAACTTCAACCTCTGGGGCTGACAAGGAAGGTCCCTCGACCGGATCTTCAATCATTAGTTCTGCGGGTGGAGGACCTGCCACTGTCTCTTGTGGGTGCTCCGGCTTTGACATGAGCACCTCTGGAGTAATCACTTCAACTACATCCGACATAGTTGTTGGAGCTTCAATTATTTCCGACTCCGAAGCCGGAGCTTCGGTTACCTCCGGCTCAGGTGTTGGAGCTTCTGCCATCTCTGACTCCGAAGCAGGAACTTTAGCCGTTGGCTCTGAGATCGTCTGCGCTTCATCACGAACGTCTCCCCCATGGTCCAGCGCTACCACAGGAGCTTCAGGCGTCATCTCTGGATCCAAATCCACAACAGCTGGCACCGGAGCTGCCGTGTCATCAGCCGCCACTTGGGGAGGCACCAGGATCGAAATGGGGAGCCTCAGCTTGCACAGCCTCAGTTGTTGCAATAGGCGTCGAAGCTTCGACTTTTTTCTTCGACATACTGGAAGCAAAGATCAAATAATTCAAAATAGGAAAATAATGGAAATAGCAACTCAAGGTGAGAAGACAATGCTTATCTTGGTAAGCTTCCGCCCTAGTCGCCGTGGAAATTCTTCTTCTGGGGTTCAGAATCGGAGCCCACCAGACCTGGTGAGGCAGAAACCTCAGACCTTGGTCGGGAGCTTGTCGCAGCAGCTGGAGTCACCTCAGTCGGGACCTCCCTCGACTGGGAAGGACCTCCGGACCTAGAGCCTAAAGTTGGCACTAGGGTCAAGGTCGATCTCCCGGAGCTAGTGCCCCTTGCGGAGGCTGGCTCCAAGAGGGATTGGCCGCCAAAGCCCTGCTTGGCTGAGGAGAAGAGGTTGCTTGAGATGGAGCCGACCTGAGAGAGCTCCAATCAGCATGTCTCAAGTTCCTCTTCCGGCTGGAAGATTCGGCCGGCTCCTTGCCCTTGCCCTTGCCGACGTCCTCAATTTCCTGGCTTGGAGCGGAGGGAGCCACCCTCTCCAAAGCTCCGGGGATGGCAACCCTAGAGGTCTTGCGCCTCTCCACCAGGCTGAGATCGTCCAGCTCCGGCATCCCCCTTCGGAGCTCCCTCCTGATCTCTGGAACCATGTTCAGAGGGAGGAATTACGCTAGAGGGGTCAAGGCATCGCTGGTGATGGCTCCATGTTGAAACTTCTGGAGATTGAGCTTCAAAGCTTCATCATCCAATTTGGTATGGAAATCGGCTTCTATCTGGTTATGATCCATCTCACTATTGAAGGCCCATGTGGGCCACTCCCTTGTCTTCAGCGGGGCCCACCTATTCACCAGGACATTGCCGAAGACCATCTGAGAGGTCACTCCACCCTCCATGCATTGTTGGATCCTTGTCAAGATGGGCTTGTATGCTCCGGACAACTCCGGAACGGCATTCCAGGTGTCGGTGTCAGCATTGGGGAGGCTCTTAGGCAACCCCAACCTGTTGTACTCCTCCACAGCGATGATCACCAAGTCCTTCTTCCAGTTGTCCCACTTTCCGGAGGGGAAGGTACTCAAGTACTTGAAGGGGTAGTTCTTGCGCTTCAGAAAGTAGTAGAAGTCAATCAACTCGCTCCCCTTCCCCGTGGTGTGGACCGTGAAGAAGGTCCAGAAGAGATCGATGCACGGCGGCACACCCACCCACATCTTGCAGAAGTGGACGCAGGCTGCTACTAGCAAGGAGTGGGGGCCGAGGTGATGAAGTTGGAGGCCGTAGAAATCCAGCAGCAACAGCAAGAAGCTTGAGAAGGGCGGGATCAGACCCACCATGGCGTACACAGAGAAATAGACGATCTTGCCAGTGCGCTCCTTCTTGAAGGGAAGCTTGCCGAAGCGGATCGCGTTGTTGAAGGAATCACTGGACCACCCCATGTAGGTTCGGGCCCTTGACAGATCTTCGTCACTCTTGATCTTGTTGTGGGGAAGACCGAACTCCATCGCGGCAAAGTGGAGCAAAAGTTGGAAGGGCTATGCAAAGGTTGGGAGGCTCTGAGCGCAAGTTCGAATGAAAGCATAAAGAGTCCTCAAACTGTGCAGGCTTTCCTTCTTAAGTAAGCCTCCGCAACTCTTGGATGGAAACCGTGACGGGATCAAGATCTTATTTCAAAAATATACCCCGTCAACAAAAAATGAGCTCGGGTCCACCTCGGCGGAAAAGTTGAAGTTTTTACCCCAGGTGAACCGTTGTCATGATGAAAAGTTGGAAGCCCGAGGGCGGCGGCCTGACAGGGCGCTCGGAACCGATACAGTTTTCGTATTGGGAACCGGCGACCTTCAATTGTATGAGATCTGCACGCCAGGATCTCACCTGCCGCATCAAGAAGAGCCACACGGCGATAGTTTAATTGCGAACCATCGCCCCAACGGCCCATGGAAAGACCTTTGAAGCCGTAGCACGGGAATCAAAGATGGCCCCACCTCTAATAGAATAACTTAACCCATAGGATTTCTCCAGGGGTGGGCCCGAGGGCCACTATCGGTACCTTGTGTACCGGGTACCCTATGATACCGCAAGAAAAGCTACAGAGTTCCACCTGTCCGAGTTGAAGACCTCCCAAGGCTCCATGTGTCCTGCAGCACTGGGCTCGCCTCCCTCATTAGGGTAGCTCCGGCGCCGCCACCTATAACACAAGGTTGGACCTAACTCCCTGTATAGGGAAGCTCCGATCTTGACACTTGTCTTGAGGCCCCAAACCTAACTCCAGTGGAGGGAAGCTCCAGTATTGCCACGTGTACAGCGGCTACGGACCTGCCTCCGACAGAGGGAAGCCCCGGAGCTGCCACATGTCGATCCTTCGCACCTAAGCGTGCAATGGGAAGACTGCCGGATCTCCAACGGCGCGGACATTCAAGAGGCAGTTTAAGCAGTCATTACAAGACCTGATTATGTGTCATTAATTCCATGTTAATGACACACGATCAGATGACCTTTAGTACCGGTAATGCCACCATTAAGGCGTGTTATCACACTGATTTAATATACTTAATATGTACAAATTGTATATTAGGTAATTAAAGACCATCGGGGCCACATGTCGGGTTAGGCTAACAATGTAACGGCCAATCCTTGGACTATAAAAGGGTTGTGTCGCACGGTACAAAGAAAACAGTACAATCGACTAAGCTCACACGCACACAATCATACAATCAACAACCACCCCGTGGAGTAGGGTATTATGCTCAGGCGGCCCGAACCACATAAAAAACCCTCGTGTCACTGTCTCGTTCTTGATCTCACGCGTGCCCCAACCAAATACGAACCTCAGTGGACTAAATTTTAGTAGTACTGGGGGAAGTGTGGACTGACTTTGACAATGATGATTAAGGGGGAGCTTGGTCGGTTCGCCATGGAAGATGGCGAAACACCACAAGAGATGTACAATAGGCTCAAGACACTCATCAACAAGAGTTGTGCCTATGGATGCACCAAATGGACGGAGCATGAGTTGGTGAAGAGATTGATAAGGGCATTCATGCCAAGGAATGTCACACTTTGCACTCTAATTCGGGAAAGCCCCAATTTACACAACATGACCCTGGATGAAGTGCTTGGCAAGACCATCAAACATGAGATGATGGAAAAGAAAGCCCAACATGTACAAGACCTTGTCAAGGTGACCTCTTCGAGGAACAAATTCATCGCTCTCAAAGCTTCATCCAAGATTAAGGGCAAAGAAATCCAGGAATCAAGTAAAGATGAAGGAAGTGAAAAAGAAGAAGAGAGCACGGACATGGATGATGAAGAGATGGCTTTCTTCATCAATAAGTTCAAAAGGATGATGAGAAGAAGAATAAGTACCAACCGTGATGGAAAAGGCAAGGAAAGAAGCAAGACAAGAAAAAAGGGCTTGCTACAGTTGCAGAGCGTATGGGCATTTCATTGTAAATTGCCCAAACGAGAAGGAGGATGACAAGAGGAAGAAGAAGGAAGAAAATAAGCCCCAAGACAAGAATTTCTTCAAGAAGAAGAAGACCCAAGGGCAAGCTCACATCGGCAAGGAGTGGGACTCCAACAATGAGTCCTCCTCCGAACACGATGAAGAGGTGGCAACCATTGCCATCATGAAGACAATAATGAAGAAGTCAATCTTGCCCAATGCGGGAGCTTAGAAGACCTCATCCCACACTTGCCTCATGGCCAAAGAAGGCAAGAGAAAGGTCAAATCTAAAACTTCCTCCTTCCATTCCTTTAAAGATGATGACTTTGATAATATCTAGTGAAAATGAGTATATGTTTAAGGGCATGGACAAAATTGTTATAGCTAGAATGAAAATGCTTTTTTATGAAATATTGGATAAGGAGGATCTTATCAATGAACAAGAGGAATTTCTTATCTATGAGAGGCAAAAGAATCTTGATCTCAGGAAGCTCCTCGAGCTTGAGAGGGAGAAGAACAAAGCACTTAAACTTGAACTTGCCAAGAGCAAGGAGACTACTTCAAGTCTCCAGAGTTCGAATGTTGTACTCCAAGATGAACTTGTGAAGTTGAACAAGGTTCATAAGACTCATGAAGCAAAATTCAAAACTCTCGAGACAAGTGTGTCCTCTTCCGCCTGAACAAGATCAAAGTCATTCAATATTGAGTTTGTCAAAGTGTTCTTGCGACACTTCCCCCGAACCTAGTTAGAGAGCAGCCCACAGAGGTTCTTTGATTGGCAGGGGCTTAGTTTCAGGTGAAGTTGCGCGGTTGAGGAACTATGGTGAGACGGTGGTTTTACGTGGTTCAGACCGCCGGAGCGTAATACCCTACTCCACGGTGAGGTTTGCATTGCTTGAGTGTGTGTGTGTGTGTGTGTATGTGTGTGTGTGTGTGTGTGTGTGTGTGTGTGTGTGTGTGTGTGTGTGTGTGTGTGTGTGTGTGTGTGTGTGTGTGTGTGTGTGCGTGTGTGTGGAGAGAGTCTGATTGTGTCTATCTTGTAACGGTGGCTGTTCGGTCCTTTTATAGACAAGGACGAATGTCTTACAAGTGGGGTTCGGGGCCCGACATGTGGCATTGGGGCGATCTTATCCTAAAGATCTAAGGCTTCTCGCATAAGCTGCCTCTGACCACAACCTGAAGACCCGCCGTCTTGCCGCGTCGGACGCTAGTGGCTATGCATAGTCGTTGATGATGGCAGGGAATGTCTCGTCCAACAGTCCTGTCGTTGTAAGCAACCCACTTGGCGGAGTGGGGTAGGCCAGCGGCGCCTTCAATACGATGCGATTGGACGCAGCGGTACTTGACAGGAGGCATGTGATGCGTCATGCTTCTAGTGAAGGTGCGTGTCTTCAATGCCTGACTTGGACATGGCGCACCGCCCATTTTCTCCCGCAACCTACTGGTCAGGGCAAGTTGCAGGACGCGTGGCAGCACCGGAGCCCGCCTCCGCGAGGGAGGCCAAGCCGTGCATTGTGGGCCACGTGGCAGCCTCGAAGCCCAACTTCAAGAAGAGTCGAGGGGTCCGGGACTGCAGGACACGTGGGGGATTCGGAGCCCGCCTTCGTTGGGGAGGCCAGCCTGGAGCTTCGGGCCACGTAACGGCACCGATGCCCACTCTTTAGAAGGAGCAGGGTCCCGTACTACTGTACATGTGCCAGTCATGGAGCTCATCTCTTCGGGGGATTCGAGTCCCGTCTTGAGGTCCACATGGCAGCACTGGAGGCTACCCATGAGGAGGGACGCGGTCTGGGTCTACTCGACACATGGTGCCCTCGGATCCTGCCTCGGCAGGGAGGCAGGGTACTAAGGCGTTTTTATCCTGTGCGCGGGGTACCCAGTATCCTGGGTACTGAGAAAATCAAAGGCTAAACTTGCAATTGTGGTAGTTTTGTTCAAAAATTGAAGAGTGAGCCTAAAGAGACAAAAGGAAAAAACACTCAAAGGAGTTTCATATTTGACAAGGAGAAGATCAAATATGCACGTAGTGCATATTTGATCTCAAGATCTCCTCTTGTCAAGGATGGCCTTGGTTATTCAAAGGGATGAAAGCAAAATGCTAGATTCCACAAGAATAACAAGGAGTTTGTCTCTTTCGTCAAAGAAGTTCATATCAACCCAAGAACAACACTCATGCATCCACCTCACATGAAAATGATAAATATGTCAAAAGTGCTAAAAATGCCAATGATGCTAACTTGAACATGTTTTATGACTTCGATGCATCTTATGTGCTCATGAAGAGCAAATTTGGACATGTGTATACAAAATACGTAGGGCCACACCGCAAGAGTACCAAATCTTGTGTGTGGGTGCCAAAATATCTTGTGACTAACATCAAAGGACCCAACCTAGTTTGGGTACCTAAAGCAAAAGCCTTACTCTTTTTGTAGGCATACTCCTTCGGTGGCCCGAAATGGGTACTCGATAGCATGTGCACCAACCACATGACCGGGGAGAGGAAGATGTTCATAGAGTATGAGGAGAATGAAGATCCAAGCGAGGGCATCTACTTTGGCAACAATAGCCAAGGTAGAGTCCTCGGTGTCGGTAAAATTGCAATCTCTCCTCAACACTCTATTTCATATATTTTGCATGTTGATTCTCTTGATTATAACCTATTGTCCATATCTCAATTGTGTTCAAAGGGTTATAATTGTTTATTCACTAATGAGAGTGTGACCGTCTCTAGAAGAAGCGCCAACTCAATTGCCTTCAAGGGTGTGTTAAAGGACAAGCTTTATCTTGTGGATTCCACCACAAGTAAAGCCCAACTTGACACATGCTTGATTGCAAAGACTAACATGGGGTGCCTTTAGCATAGAATGCTAGTGCATGTTGGTATGAGGAACTTGCAAAAGCTTCTAAAAGGCGATCACATCCGTAGACTAAAGAATGTTGTGTTTGAGAAAGATAGGCCATGTAGCGCATGTCAAGTCGGAAGCAAGTTGGAGCCTCCCATCCCGCCAAGAACATGATGACAACATCAACACCACTAGAGATGCTCCACATGGATCTCTTCAGTCCCATAGCTTATATAAGCATTGACGGTAACAAATATGGCCTAGTCATTGTTGATGATTTTTCTTGCTACAGTTCGGTGTTTTTCTTACGTGAAAAAGGTGAAACACAAGGTGTCCTCAAGAGATTCTTGAGGAGAGCTCAAAACAAGTTATCCTTGAGAGTCAATAATATAAGAAGTGACAATGGCACTAAATTCAAGAACACTCAAGTGGAAGAGTACTTGGACAAGGAGGGCATCAAGCATGAGTTTTCGGCACCCTACTCTCCTAAACAAAATGGGGTGGCTGAAAGGAAGAATCATACACTCATAGAGATATCAAGAACTATGCTTGATGAGTACAAGACCTCTGATAGGTTTTGAGCGGAAGCGGTCAACACCGCTTGCCATGCCACAAACCGCATCTACCTCCATCGTCTATTGAAGAAAACTCTGAATGCCCTTCTCACTAGTAACAAACCCAGCATCTCATACTTTCGAGTTTTTGGTAGTAAATGCTACATTCCCAAAAGGAAAACAAGTACTTCGAAGTTTGCTTCAAAATCCGATGAAGAATTCTTGCTTGGCTATGACTGAAACACCTACGCCTATTGTGTCTTCAACAAAACATTCGGGTGTGTCGAAATATCATGTGACGTGGTGTTTGATGAGACTAATAGCTCTCTAGTGTATAAAGTTGATCATGTGTGATGGATGAGGAGGCCTAACCAAGAGTTGCATTAGATAGGTTGACACTTGGCGATATTCGACCTCAAGAAGAGCCAAGTCCAAGTGATCCATCCCCATCACCGTCTGAACCTCAAGCACAAGAACAAGAACAACCCTCTCAAGATCAAGACCACCAAGTGCAAGAATAACCAAATCAAGATGGTGACAATGATCAAGGGGGAGACAAAGAAGAAGGTGATGATGAAGATGATTCAAGGCCACAAGTGTCACACCCCCGAGTTCACCAAAGTGTTCAACATGATGACCCCGTTGACAACATACTTGGAGATATTTCCAAGGGGGTAGAAAATGCACTTCGAGATCCAGATTGAATGATGATGATGCAAGAAGAGTTGAACAACTTCAAGAGAAATCAAGTATGGGAACTTGTGAAGAGATCCAATGCCAATGTGTAGGCACCAAGTGGGTGTTTCAGAACAAGCAAGACGAGAACGGGGTTGTAACGAGGAACAAGGCACGACTTGTTGCAAAAGTCTATGCACAAGTTGAAGCACCTCAATGGTCCGATCAAGGAGGAGGTGTATGTAGAGCAACCCTCCGGTTTCGAGAATTATAAGTATCCTAACCATGTATCTAAGTTACACAAAGCTCTCTATGGCCTCAAACAAGCTCCTAGAGCTTGGTATGATTGCCTTAGAGATTTTCTCATTAAGAATAGTTCTAAAATTAGAAAAGTTGATTATACCCTCTTTACTAAGCATGTTAACAATAATCTATTCGTATGACAAACTTATGTCGACGACATAATATTTGGATCCACTAACAAATTATTGCAATTAGTTTAGCAAAATTATGACTGATAGGTTTGAGATGTCAATGATGGGAGAATTGAAGTTCTTCCTTGGATTCTAAGTGAAAAACTCAAGGAAGGGACCTTCACATGTCAAACTAAGTACACTCAAGATATTATAAAAAAAGTTTGACATGGACAAGGCAAAGCCCATCAAAACATCAATGGTGGTCAATGGGCATCTCGACCTCAACCAAGAAGGACCGAGCATCGACCAAAAGGTATATCACTCCATGATTGGTTCTTTACTCTACCTTTGTGCATCTAGACCCGACATTATGCTTAGTGTATGCTTATGTGGAAGATTTCAAACCGCCCCCAAAAAATGTCATTTGATGGACGTTAAGAGAATCTTGCGTTATTTAGTTCACACACCTAACCTTGGGCTTTGGTATCCAAAAGGGTCGAAGTTTAATCTCTTCAGATACTCCGATGCGGATTATGTCGGATGTAAGGTAGATAGAAAAAGCACCTCCGGGACTTGCCAATTCTTGGGTAGGTCCCTAGTGTCATGGTCATCCAAGAAACAAAACTCTATTGTCTCATCCACACCCGAAGTGGAGTATGTTACAGCCGGAAGTTGTTGTGCACAACTTCTTTGGATACGACAAACTCTAAGGGATTATGGTGTCAATATGAACCATATTTCACTCCTATGTGATAATGAGAGTGCCATTAAGATTGCCCATAACCCCGTTGAGCATTCTAGGACCACACACATAGTTATCACCACTTCTTGAGAGATCATTCCCTAAAGGGAATATAGTCATTGCTCATGTTAGAACCCGAAAACAACTAACCAACATTTTCACCAAGCCACTAGATGAAAACGCTTTTGCGGAATTAGGAGTGAGCTAAATATCTTAGATTCTCAAAATATGGCTTAAGGTGTTGCACATCTGAAATGTTATTACCTAGTACCTTCAAAATCTTGCATGCTGCAAAAACTCACCTCCCTTGATTTTCTTTCAAATTATTTTACCTTATAATGACTTTTTGGATTTTTGGTCATTGTATGAATGTTGGTTGCTTTACTGGCCAAAATTCATCAAGGATACTTGTGAAAACTAGTCCTTTAATTTCTCCACACTTGTGTTGCTATATAGTCTTTCCCTTGAGAGAAATTCACTATTTCTTTTAAAGGAAGTCGGACTTGTCCAACCTCTAGGTCAGGACATGCTCGACGTGGGTTTTGAATTGCCCGTTCTGTTGCCCGTTGGACATGTCTGACAAAGGCCTCGGACTTGTCAGACGCGGATCTGTCCAAGCCATTAAGTCCAACGGCTCCCCTCCTTTTCCCCAATCTTCCCTCAATCAACTCGAGCTCTCCTCAAATCCTTTGGCAATTTTCTCTCCATCCTTGAGTGGAAGCTAAAGAAAAGTTTGGTTATCACTTCTCCAAGTTGGAGAATAAGCCCTAGCTTTATTCCCCCTCTTTTGAAGTTCCTCCCCAAGTTTTTTCCTTCTCAAGGTATTCATCGTTGAATCCTCTCAATTTATTTGGTTCTAGTTGCAAATCCTTGCATGCAATGCTAGAATAATGTTCTAAGGACCTTAATTTTAGTATTTGCGATGTATTGTGTTGATGCGACTTGGATTGAATAATTTTGCATTTGTTAGGGTTAGAACTGTCAGGCTCGGACATGTCCGACCTGTGTCTCGGACAAGTTCAAGGCACATCGGACAAGTTTGATGTTTCCTTCGGATATATCTGACCTTCTCGGACATATCCGACTGAAACTTCGGACTTATCCGAGCTTCACAGTTTCTAACTCAAACTTTGCAAGGTCTTCAACCAATTGCCTCGACAACTCGCAAACTAGTCTAATTCTATCTTGTATCTCTCAGGTCATGGTTGGAAGCCCAAGCTCTCATAGGAGGTCCAAGAAAAGGCATCATCGGAATGATGCTCCCTTGGTCCCTCAACCCACCAAGAGGGCACCAAGGAGCAATGCCATAATCATTCATAATCCAAGCCAAGGGCAAGGTAGTGGGTCAGGGGGGAGCTTCAGAAGTTGAGATTGGACCATTGGTGGTCATAGCCCCAATGTGCACTCGAAGGGGCAACCAAAGGGATAAGTACAGAAGGGGCATTCAAGAAGAGAGCGATCAAAGAGACATACCTTGCTATGCTTCAGAGCGTGTGGCAAGTGATCAGAGGGTTTGGAACAACTTTTGCATGGACTACTACAGATCTTTGCTCATGACCAAGAAGAACCCAGTTCTTGAGATGCACTGGATTGATTGGGATGCTTTGTCGCCAAGCAAAACTCAGTTTTCAATGAGGTGATAAGTGCTTGTGAGTTCCACAATGTGAAGAATCTCATGGGGACCCAATACCCATGGAATGTTGAGGTGATACTCCAGTTCTTTGCCACAGTCTTCTACAATTCCAACAAGAGTCTAACTTGGATGACACACAGAGAGAGATACTCCATGTCCTATGAAGAGTTTGCTAAGATCTTAGGCCTTCACAAGACTCTCATATATGAGGACAAGATTCATGAAGAAGACATTCTGCAGCCTCATGAGACTCTGGATTTCTATGATGAGAACCTCCAAAGGAACCCACCTCTCACCCATGGACTCCTTCCCTTCTTCGAGGTGATGAACCGCATCACCCAGAAGACGTTGGCTCCTAAGGATGGGAGGCCAACCGCCTCAACTCCAACTCTAGAAACATCCTTAAGTGGCTCTATGGCGAACACAAGTTCAATGTTTTCGGATACATTTATGAAGATCTAGCAAGCCTCTAAGAACTCTGCTAGGTCTTACTACTATGCTCCTTACATCATGAACATGATCGAGCAGGTGTCTCAGAAGAAGTTTGTCAAGGATGTGCCTCATTTTTGCTTAGTCCCTCAGATGCCATCAGCAGCTCTTCGTCCTATGAGGACTACCAAGGCATCTTCATCGGCACCTCCTTCAGAGCCTGGCTTCACCGGACGTCACCGTGGCGCTCCACCTCCTCCGGCTCTGCAGGAGCCTTCTTGTACCTCCGACATCTTCAAGATGTTGAAAAGTATCTTCTCTGCCTGCTGGTCCGCTCAGATCAATACCCAGAAGGCCAAGAAGTTAGGGAAGCGGAACCAGTGAGACCATGCAGCCATCTGGGAGCACCTGTAGCTTCCAGCTTGGGGAGATCCGATCTTCGACGACAGCGAGGACGAGCCTCCTGTCAAGCTACCGAACTTCACCGAGGAGGAGCGAGCCTTCTTCAACTTCAGCGCGTCTTCGAGTGCTCCTCCACCCGCGGCTGCCTCTTCTCCTTTAGACGGTGATGGCAACTACATCAAGGAGGACTCCAACGATGATGACAATGATGAAGACGAAAATTAGATGTTCTCTAGCTTTTCTCCTTTTTGGTGCCTTGATGCCAAAGGGAGAGTAGTAGTAGTTTTATTTCTTGTTGTGTGCGTGTGTTGGAGAACTATGAAGGACTTGTAGTATTTTCAAAACTTGTTTAAGTGTATTGCTCTTTATGCCTATATGTTGTAAATGCTACTCGTGTTAATGCATTTTGAGTTCATTAAGTCTTATGTTGCCTATTTATTGTGAATCTTGTGAATTGCACCTAATTATGCCAAATCATGTCATTTGTGCATCACGATTCATCACTTTGGGCACTTTGCATATCGTCATTCCACAAGTGTTAAGTGAGTATGAGATGTCTGTATTTATCATTCTCATGTGCTCATACTCACTCAACACTTAAAATTGTATTATTTATCTCTCAATCAGAAACTTTAATTGGTTGTCATCAATCACCAAAAAAGGGGGAGATTGTAAGTGCATCTAGGACCTTTATGGGTTTTGGATGATTAATGACAAGCAATTAAATAACTAATGAAATTGTTGAGATTTTGCAGAAAATAAATATGAGAAAGTGCCTTTATTGAATATACTTGGAAAAGGAGAAAAGGTAGGCGAAAAGCGAGGACTTGTAGAATTAGGGTTTCCATTTTCTTGAGTCGTAGGAAAAACTGTACTATCAAGAGGGACATGACTCTTGTAAACTTAGGGAATCAATGGGTGCTCAACCCTTGGGAAATAACTAAATCAACAAACCCTAAGTCCGGACTTGTCCGAGCCAAAAGCCCAAACATATCCGAATTCTCACTGCACCACTCTGTACATGTCCGACTCTAGGTCACAAATGTCCGAGTTGTCACTATGTAGCCAGGACTTAGAAAATTTACAAGTCCTCTGGCCCATCGGACTTGTCAGAGTCGAGTTAGACATATTTGAATCCTAGCTGCACAGATTCATACTTGTCCGACCCTGGTCAAACATGTTCGAGTCCTCACTTCATAGCCTTGACTTAGAAACATTCTAAGTCTTTTGGCCACTCGGGCTTGTCCGAGTTTGGCCAGTCATATCTGCGTTGTCACTATCAAGCCCCGGACATATCCGAGGTTGTCAAACATATCCGAAGTGTCTTTTCCGAGGTGTTCAGCTTCGTACAAGTCAGACAAAAACCCTACCTTGAAATCCTGGACTTGTTCGATACATGTCGGACATGTTTGAACCGACTTTATGCACTGATTCAAAAATTAAATCTTAGTCATACCATCACTGGGCCCCTAAGCTCGGACATGTCCAAGATATTTTCGGACTTGTACGATGTGGGCTGCCTAACAATGGTCATAATCACTTTTTGACTAAAAATAGGGGACCCTCTCCCCTCTCAGCCATACCCTAACCACTTATTTACACCCTTGCGCCCAGGACTCCCTCAAGAGCACTTCTCCACCTAGTTTTTACCTCCAAGAGCCAAAACATGAGATTTTTGGGAGACTGAAAGAGTTGATTTTGAGATTGGAGAAGAAGTAGCTTTGGGGTTGAGCATCGATTCGATTCGCTTTGTTTGCCTGAATTCTCTTTCGTGTTTGTTACTCTTGGGTGCAAACCCTAAACGGTTAGGCGTCGCCCGGTGATTTCTTGTGTGATTTCATTTAGGGAATTTTGTATCACCCCCTTGAGATAGTGGAAGATCAAAATGATCTTTATGGTGGTTTAGTGAGGGTAGGGCTAGAGAAAGTCGGTCCTTTGTGGACTCCTCAACGGAGGCATAGGTTTATTGGTGAAACCGAATCTCAGTGAAAAACCCCTTTTGTCCTTTGTCGCATTTACCTTCCGCATCGTTTTACGCTTTATTGTGATAATGTTAGTTTTACTTGTCTCCATTTGCTCTAGCACGTTCCACAACTTGCTTTACTTGTTATACCTCTCATAGAACTGCTAAGTTGCATTTTGGTTCAATAGACTGGCTAAAAATCCCTCCTTTGATTAAGTTCTGCGTAGGAGCTCGGACATATCTGACTCCTGTCAGACTTGTACGAGCAGAGTCGGACAAGTCCGGTACTAGTTCGGACTTATCCTAGAGTTTGGAATCATGACGGTTTTAGTTGTTACTTATTTGTTTTAATTGCCTACTCACCCCCCTCTAGGACACCTTTAATATAAGGATGAGCAAAGATAGCAGAAACAAAAAATCTAACCCGAAATAAGCCAAACCAAAACCGGTGAAATCAGGCCATATTTCGGTTCTCAGTATTTGAAAATTGTTTTTATTTTTGTTTTTATTCTGATTAACCTGGTTAAACCAAAATATTATTCACTTCAGTGTCTAACCGCAGTCAGTCTAGTCCAGTTACATCGAGTGTGCCAACCCTAACACCCCCAAGCCCATTTCCCACACTCAAGTCTCAAGTGTGCCAAGCCGCTAACCCTAACTCCTCCACTGTCCAGTCTCACGCCGACCTCCCACTCACCGCCCCCCTTCCCCGCCTCCTGATTCCACATCCCGCCACCCCGTGCCAGCGCATCCTACCACTCACTATGGGACTACAGGCGTCCGATGATGACAATGTTGAACCATGCGGCCACCGCGAGTCTGTGACCAGCGACCCCGTCAGCTCACCTCTTCACCAGCCCACCAGCCCGACACAGTGTCTCCCCTCCACCAGTCAGCCATGGTGACCGGTCCACAGATTCACATGGCATCGGAGGAGCAAGCATCTAACAACGCATGTTTCAGATGCAGTGCACTTACTTTTTTATACTTGTTTTGCATGATTTATGATGTTCTTGTGTTGGCATGCATTCAACCAATGAAAAATTCTTCTATGCAGCAATGGTAAATTATATATTATGTATGCTTATTTTGCATGACCTATTTTGTAAGACAAGCTTTTATGATGGTAAATAGAAGTTGTACATATAGTATTGTGAATCTCTCATTGTAATCGTAATGCAACTTCTTAGAGGAAAGGTATAATTTGTTTATGGATTTAAGCATCAAACCATGTATGTCACTTGTTGTTAGCTCTACTAGTCCTTTTTGTTGAATCACAATTTTGCAATGTATCTCCTGTATGTGCTAGTCCCTACAATGCTTTTTCTTATTTTAGAGTTAAACATACTGACATCTTTTCTCAAAGGAAAAGGATTGAGGTCCCTTCAAGAAAGAACACACAGGGAAGGAAATCTTCATGGGCACTCAAGTTCAGTTCAGCACTTCAGCTGCTAATGTTCTAGCTCAACTTGCTCAATGCAGGAGTTTTAATGATGTTCAATTTCGTACCTGAAGTTGGAGAATGAGACTGTTAATTTTATACTATTTTTGTACTCCGATTATGTATGTTTGTTCTCTATTGAAGTATGCTGAATGGTTGATTCTGTGTTGAATGTTGAATTTTATTAATGTTATATATGTTTAATATTGAATGTTAAAACTGTTGAATGCTGAAACGAATGATTAAATCTGTTATGTTGAAGTTCAAAGCAAACTTTTCGGTTAATTGCATGAGCAGTTTTTACTTTTCAGATAGCCATTTTGGTTTTTATTTTCTGAAAACTGAATTTTCAAAGAAAGGAAACTATTGGGTTGTGGTTGACCGATTGACAACTTGACTATGATAGATGAGATTCACTCCATTTTTTATGTCAGATTCCTTCGTTGTCAATATCCGATGTCAGATTAAACCTAACAGCATTACAACTTTGTTTCTAGCTATTAGTACAGAATGCATATCTCTCCGATTTACATAGCACATACATTTTGTGATTTTGTGCTCTAGATGCCATATTTAGAGCTGGGAACTGGATCGTGCCGGGCCGGCACGACACGGCCCAGTCATCCTTCGGGCTGAAACATCCCATGGCCCGAAAGCACGACGGGTCGTTCGGGCAGGGCCGGTCGGGCTGGCGGCAAAAAAATGCGGCCCAGGCACAGCCCGAGGCACGACTAGCCCTCTTCAGGCCATGCCAGGCCCGAGCGCGGCCCACTATTGTGATTTTGGCCCACAAACTATTAAAATTTGAACAAAAACAAGTTTTTTATGGAATATATCAACAAAAAATTCAAAAAATATAAAAGATATTGAAGTGATAGAGATCATTTTTTGAAGAATTCTAAAAAAATCAATGAAAAATTCAGACCAAATTTGCAATAATTATACAAGTTTGAAGTTTCAATTTTGAATCTAAATAAAAACTCAGCCCACCAGCCGAAGCAGCTGACCACCAGCCAACACAAATAAATATGTTTTTGTCATTTTGTGTTTTTAAAATATAATGATTTTGTGTTTTGAAAATATAATGATTTTGAGTGAATTTTTGTCATCTATGATTTTTTGGAGATTTTAAAATTTTTGTTTGAATCAATGTGTGTTCAAATTGTAAACAATACCTCATATGTATACGAGCATTTGATTGAAATGAGGGGCAATTTGAATTTTCACATGTTAGAATGCTTTAAAAAATTATAAAAATTCATACATGTAAATATAGACAATATGTACATACACACCAAATTCTACTTGAAATCCATTTGTTTTGAAGGGATATAAAAAATGAATAATATGTGCATAAGAATTAATTTGAGGTTTACCAAAAACATACAAAAGTTACATTTATAAGTTTGAAAACAATTGTTCCAGATGGAAGACAATATTTGTTGAAGAATATAGAAAAAATTATCGAATTTGGACTTAATTTGTTGAATCTATAGAAGTTTGAATATTTAAATTGGAATCAAATAAAAAAGAGCCTTCAAACTCAACGAACAGTCGCTGTGGGCCCCTGCTGCCATTGACTATCGTGGGTGCTGATGGGCCCCCTTCAAACTTAGGAACAGCCGGTGGAGGAATAAAAAAAAAAGAGCAGCCGGTGGCAAGCACGCTGTTGGGCCGTCGGTCGCGCGCGCTCGTGGGCCTGCTCCAATTTTTGCCTACGTTCGGCCAGGGGCATACCGCGACCAGAGGCTGTTTTTTTTTGTCCCACCTCTATTGTTTGTGTTGTGGAAGACTAGTTTATGAGGGAATGCTCCCTGGTTGAATCGAACCTCTTGATTGTTGTACCGTCACTCGTACTAGACCGCGTAAATGGGCCATCGTGTGCTTTGCTCTCGGTATTGGCTCTACTCTATCTCGAACCTGTTGGGCCTGTTGGCTGCCCACATTTTTTTCGAGTCGTCATAGGCCCATCGGGATGGGTGCCGCGTTTTATTAAAAAAAAATCAGTTGCAACCTACATTTATGCCAGTATCGATTTCATCATACTTGTAGGACTTGAATATAAATAATATTTATAGCTTTAAAAGAATTTTGAATAGAAGGGAAGGAGGGAAAACATTAAAGCAACCACAGGCAAATCGACTGGCGACAACGCGACCTTCGATGTACTGTCTTCAATATAAACTTATCTTCACTTTTCTTCTTTTCACTGAGCAACATTTATAAAAAATAATAGCAAGCGCATAAGTATATAGAGTACTCAGCAAGTTTGGAAAATAAATAACATGAAGGACATTCAAAAAGGAAAGGTTGATAGTGGTTTAAGCATTAAGCAGTAAACCTATCTTTATCTTTCATTAGGAACCTACATCTAGATGAATATTCCCAACTATAAAAATAATAAAAGTAATGTAATAATATCAGTATCATTCTCAACCATCAACTAATTATGAATTGGACACCAAGCCACTCTTATCTGAGAGCACGATTGTCATGACAGTTTCCAAATCTCTATACAGAATGTACCATTTACCTACAAGCCGTAATTTCATCTCCTGTTACCAGGTGGACTAGGTAAATCTCACTGTTACCAGTGGCAACCAACCACAATACACACTTCTGTACGTGTGCGGCCAGGAGATCAATACGAGGTCTTTACAAAAGTCCTCCCGACGCCTACTAGTCCTTTGAAGTTTTGCCCCCGTACACAAGTGTGAGCCGACAACTGCGTCTCTACACCCCAGTTGCCCTCTCTTCAGCCATGCGGATCCCAAGGCAGTAACTCTGAACCAATTTCCTGCACCATCCAATCACCAACACTATGCCGGAAGAGGCCTAATTAATTGATCAAGCTGCTCCATTCTCAGTCTCGTGGCGGTACTATAAAGCTTAGTGGCTTCCTTCATAAATCGGTCCTTAGAATTCAGCAGGCACAAATTCTCAAAACTGAGTCTCGTGCACGCATGCACCATACCAACCAAAACCAGTCCGCTAGATTCCTAACCACTACTTCATCATTTGTCAATACCATAATAATGATCATAATTCATAAATAACAAATGTGATGAGTATTTTCCCCATCTACTTTGCATGGCTAAGCGTAAATTAATCCCCAAATACCACTCTTCCATACCCAAGCGACAAGGAGAATAAGGTAAAACAACGGGTAATCATAAAGTATGATTCATATTAAATTAGCATGCAACTAACTATAATTTCTTAATAGGTACAAGACGGTCAAGAGAACTTGCATTTCTATGAATAGTTGCTCAGTTCTTCTTGATTTAACTCTCGGTCTTCATATCTCAGTGTTTCTTCTTGATCGTGATATGAGTGCGTATAAACTATCATCAAAAGATAAATAAAAGCAATCACTAACAGTACACCATATATAAAAAATAGGTTATAAAATTTACTATGTGGATGTCTTCTGATGCAATGAGAGCCTAGGTACTCGAACGACTTAAATAGGAGTTATAAGTGATTTGTAATTAAGTACACATATTTAATGATTTATTTATATAGGTTTTATAATTGATTTAGTAAGTTTGAAGTTTATTGTAATTTTTGGAGTTAAAAATAATTATTCCATATAAGTAGTAATGTTAAACAATTATAATAATGTTCTAGAATTTATTTTGGTTTATTATAGTTTCTAAAATTATTTGTTTCTATTTTTATAAGCTAATTGGAAATTTAATATATTTATTTTACACTTAAAATGGTATAATAAAATTACTTTAAATTTACCATATCATTTTCAAAATAAATAAATATCAGAATATAAAATACTAATCTAAATATAATTATTAATTTTTTATAAGGGCTTATACTATTTTGCAACTATTTTCTAAGTATTTCAATTATTCATCTATATGGTTTTATAAATATTTTAGTAAGATTGAATTAATTAGAAATTAAAATAGTTAACTCACATGATATTAAGTTATAAAATAGCTGATATTAATTTCATATAATTATTTCGAATTATGAAGAATCTTCTAGATATAATTTGCTATTTTATAAGTTATTTGTACATTTATCTATTTATTCTATACTGAAAATATTAAATACAGAATAATATAAATATAAATCATTATTATTTTCTTTCTTTTGGGGCTTTTCTGCAATTATTACAACACAAAATTGTTTAAAAACATAATTTCTAAATTTATAAGATTTTTCTAGCAATTTTCAGTAAATTCCAGATTTGTTCAGAATTAATAAAAAGGCTAGGGTCATGTTTGTAAATACAAGGAACTATTCATAATTTAATAAAAATGCGTAGGGACGTAACTGCAATTGTGTATTTCATAATTCTTTTTGGATTTATTTTTCTATCGAAAATGTGGTGGATCGGGTCTATGCACAAATGGATGGAGGTTGGGGGTGGGCGGTCCATGTCCACCATGGACCAAGGGTCATACCCCTTCACCTATTCTAATCTGGACGGTCAATTCATAGATTGATGACTCGGTGAGTCTGGCGAGGCTAGCGGCAGTACGGGCATCAGAGGCGGCGACGCCATGGCCATCCCTCCCCGGAGTTTGTCGATCCGACACTCCGGCGGCCTAAACTCGATGGGAATTAATACAAATGAGAGCGGATAAGGTGGGGAAGCTCACCACGGGGTCAATCGGGGTCGGAGGCGGTCGTAGAAGGGCGCTCGAGGACGGCATGCGGCGGGGATTCTTCAGCGTCATCGCAGTGATGGTTTGGGCGGCTAAACTTGTTGTCGATGGATCCAACAAGTGTGTTATGGCACCGCAATTCTTGACGGCACGTCGGCAAATACCGGAGGGGCTCCTTTGTGGCAGAACGCGAAGCTTCGAGGCGGCGCCCATGGTGGTGGCGGCTAGGGTTTCAACTCGAGGGGAAAGGGGGTGAAAGGTGTGTGACCGAGATTTATAGAGGATGTGGTTGCTCGGGGGCGACATGGGAATGGGCATGACGGTTGCCACGGAGTGGAACGGGCGCGGGCACGACGGGATTTTAGATTGAGCGTGGTATTTGTGGCGTGTGGGGAGGAAAGAAAAGAGGAAGGGGAGGTATGACAAGTGGGGCCTGCACGTCAGAGAAAGAGAGGGATAGTGGGTGGGCTGACTGCTGGGCCAAGCATAGGGAAGCAGATCTAAGTCGGAATGAGGTTTCGGCCTGGAAAGGCTTCTAATTTTTTTCTTTTTTTCTTCTTAATTTCTGATTTCAACTTCAAATGAAATTCCCTAACATATTTTGAAATTAAAGTGTACACACAACATAACGTAGTTGTTCTAAATGATTTTCATGAAAATTTATTCACTTAATGATAATATTATTATATCTTCATTATTTTTATTTTACTTTTGTTTTCTTTTTCCAATACTTGTATTCAAACAAATTAATTTCAAAGTTTATTATATTTTTTAAATGCAATTCTACAAATTATTCTCTTGTTATATTTATTTATTCATTACCCTTTATTATTATTATTTTATTTAGTTAACCTTTTTTCTATTTTATTTGTACTTTCTTCATTTTCCAAATTTGGGTGTTACACGGGCCGTGCCACCCACCATGCCGCACGGCCTGTGGCCTCGTGTCGGACCAGCGTAGCCGGAATATTGGTCGTGCCGAGCCTCGTGCCGTTAGGCCGTGCTTCGGGTCACCCCATTTCGACCCGGTCCAATCCACATGCAGCAGTCCCGTGTTGGTAGATGAACAAAAAGTGAAGTTAATGCTGGCGGCCTAGGCTGGACTGTGTTGCACGGGTTCGTAGTTCATTTCGTGTTCACGCGCATTCACTCACTGTGCAACAGGCCTCGTAGTACAAGATCTTGCAACGAAGGTTGTGTAACACTAACACATCTGCCTTTGTTACTAACAAGGCAGGAGAACGACAGAGAGCTGCTCTGCTAGCGCTTGGTGTGGAGGATGCCGTGGAAGGTGAGCGTGCCCTCCAGGTCGCCGATGATCCGCGCGATGCGCACCTCCAGCCCCCGCTGGACGTCCCGCAGCAGCGCGCCGACCACGTCCATCAGCCGCTTCATGTCCACGCCGTGTCTTGGTCGCGCGAGGCCCGGCGTGATCCGGGACTGCGTCTCCAGCAGCTTCTGCCCCGTGGCGACCACCAGGCGCTGCAGCTGGAACGTCTCCTCCAGGAACTGCCCCAGCGCCGCCGCCGCGCACTGCTGCTCCCCCGCGCCGCCCCGCCGCTCCCCTCCCCCGCTCCTCTTGCCCTCCTCCTGAAACGAAATCGATTAGTTTTAATAAGTCTGAATTAAGTGATTTGTGTCGTGCGAGAGGTTTTGCATTCGCGTCTGCGTGCTTACCATTCTTGCGCGGAGATCGTCGATCTTGTCGTCCAGGGACTGGTACCGCTTCACGTGCTTGCTCAGAAACGATATCATCGTCTGGTACCTCGACCTCGGCTGCTGCCTGCTGCTGCTGCTACTGGCCTCACTGTCTGCCGGCTTCGCCACCGTGGCTTCCTCCTCCTTGCCTTCCGCGGCGGCCACCTTCTCCAGCAGCGCGAGCTGCTGCTTCAGCCTTTTGATCTTGTACGACACTGCCAGGGCGTGGATGTCCGTCTTGCACGCAGAGGCCTTCTGCTCGGGCAGCGCCACGACCACAAGCGCGAGGTCAGACATCGTGGCCTGAGAGCTGCCCGTGCTGGTCTGCGAGTGCGCGTTGCCTGGATCGGTGTGGACTTCCTTCTCCTCGATCTCACACCTGAACGAGTGACGGGCCGGGACATCATAAGGATCTGGCTCCGTTGATGCTGCCGCATCGACCTGCGCATGGTCTGGAACTGTAACTAGAACGCCACCACACCGCGCTGTTGCTTCCGCGTGGAACGCCCCGTCCACGTCCTGAACGTCTGGTGAAACCGGATCTTCAGTTTTAATCTCTGCATTATGAGAATTGGCGACCTCGGTTCCATCTTGATGTCGAGCACCTGACGGTGACAATCTTTCAGCTTCTGCTTTCTCCGTTCCTTCCATCTCCACAGGCGAACATGGAACGCAGCGGTCGACGGTGTACTCGTCCTTGACCTTGTCCTGCGCTTGGAGCTCCTCCAGCTGCTCCTCGAGTGCCCTGTTCTGGTTCTCACTGACCAGGAGCAGAGCCTCTAGGCCGGCGCTGTGCTGGCCCTGCTGTGCCAGCCGCGCCTCCAGCTCCTGGACCCGGCACCGGAGCCTCGTGGCCTCGAACTCCATGCTCACCGACCGCCAACGGAACGCTTCCAGCTTCTCGTCCTTGATCCTGAGCTGCTCCGTGAACGCCTCGATCTCGGCGTTGTGCCGGTGCTTGATCATGGCCGCGTACTTCTCCGTCTCCATCTGGACCCACTCCTGCAGGCCCTGGTACTCCTCCACAGCTGCAGGCCGGAACGATGCAAGAAGCAGAGCATGATCACAAGTAGACGATATAGAAGAACTCTGAAAGACTATTGTTTCTTATTTAGTGCAAGATAACTGTGTTGTTTTCTTCTTCAGTAATTATAAGTTGTCATAGTACACAACCAAAATCAACCTTTTACCATTAATTCCTGGCAGCATATGTTAGAATAAATGGGCTAGGCCCAATGTTTATTTCAGATTAATTCCAATGAACGTCAAAGGTCCATTATGACAAGAGAGTGTAGTGTTGTATGGATAATCCCATATTAAAAGTGGAAAGGAAGCAACTCCTACGTATAAGGGAGGTTGTTCTTCCACTCATTGAGTGAGAGAGTACAGGAGAAGAGAGGAGTGGCCCACGCGCGCTCCTTCTCCTCCTCGCTCGCTCGCCTCGACACGCCACACCCCGCACACGCGCGCGCACGTGTGTTCGTATGAATTCCAGCTGAGCCTAGATTTTATATTTTTAAATTAAATTGGGCTTTGGTCTTTTAGGCTTCCGAATTTTGGGGCTTCCGAGACTGAGTCCAAGTCATTGGAGACGGACGCGTCTACGACTGCAGAGTCGGATCGGATGCGGATCCTCCAGATCGCAATCAAACTGCCTCCGTAGAACTCTATAAATACGGTTGTCTGCGGTAGGGCAGATCAATCTACGATCAGATCGTTCTCACGTCCGTGTTCCTTGCGCCTCCTTTTAGTCTACTCCATCCCGAGCGCCGGCGTGCACCGACGATCGGGAGAGCCGGTCTCCGGAATCGCTCGCCCTTGCGATCCTGCATCGGGAGAGGACGAATAAGATTTTTGGGAAGTGTTTCGCGCAACTGCTCGCGTTCTTCATCACGGATCATCTACCAAAGAGATCGGGCGATGCGGCCCAACGTCATCACCAGTGTCTGCAGCGGCTCTTGGCCGTCATATCTACAGAAGTTCCTCCGACCTCAAATCGGTACGTGATATTACTCGTCCCGTCTGTCTGTCAGGGTTAATCGCTGCTATGTTTTCGTGTGTTTTTCTGTAATTCTTCAGTAAATTGCCTCATATTTTCTAACAATCCAAAAATCTTATTGGGCAATTTCCTGAGTTGAACATGATGACTTTAGCCGATATACTGAGGCCGAAAAAATTCTCTGACGTGCACTTTAAGAGGTGGCAAGTTAAGGCCACGCTCTAACTCCAGTCACTTAAGATCTTCTGGGTAACCGAGAGCAGACCTCTAGATCCTTTGTCTATTGAAGAACAGACGAAGTTCGAGGAAGCCAATTATGCCCTGAGAGGATGTATCTTAAGTGTTCTTGATAACAAACTCTGTGATGTTTATCTAACAGTCATAGATGGTAAGGAGCTCTAGGATGCACTTAACGCTAAGCATGGTGCAGCCGATGTAGGCGGTGAACTGTATATCATGGAAAGTTTTCATGATTACAAGATGGTTAAAGACAGTCCTGTAGTTGAACAAGCTCATGAAATACAATGCCTTTCTAGAGAGATCAACCTCCTTAAGTGTCTGTCGGCACCCTCAAGACCGGGTACCCCTGCATATAAGAAGAAGCTCCAGACACGGCCTCGCCGCCGAGGAGGGCTCCGGAGCTGCCACGCGTCCTCCGGCTCTGGGCCCTTGATCCCACCGAGGAGGGCTCCGGAGCTGCCACGCGTCCTCCGGCTCCAGGCTCTTGCTCCCACCGAGGAGGGATCTCGAGCTGCCACGCGTCCTCTGGCTCCAGGCCCTTGCTCCCACCGAGAAGGGCTCCGAAGCTGCAACACGCTCTCCGGCATCGGACCCTCGCTCCCACCGAGGAGAGCTCCAGAGCTAGAGTGTGTCCTACGGCCTGTAATAAGTCGTGGGCCCCAAAGAATAAAGGTGGCACGTCTTGTCTAGTCGCACCCGGACTGCACGACATGCACACCCGCGTGGGAGACATATACGTGCTCTCCTCCCCGCATTATACATGGCCACCTTTCACCCAAGACTCCAATGTCGACAAACCTCTTCATCCCAAGCAAAAGGTCCCCTACACGGACACGTCAAAATGTTCCGCTAGGAGATTTACACATTTCTGCCTTCGCATCTCCATTCAATGACAACCGAGGAGTCTCCACACTACAGTCTGGAGTTACATCAGTTTATTGGACCCGTATCCCATTATGCAACCAGTACAGTTCAAGTTTGCCCAATGGTGCCGCATATGGCACGATCCTCAAGCGACACAGGCAGGGCTATGCGCCCGAGACTCCATCTCGTCGACTCCTATTTCCCCTGCCCAGTCTTCTATTCATTTCATAAGCCATTCTTTCATCTTTCACCCTCATATGAACTGTTATTCCTATCTCGCGAGTAGATTCTAACTACTCGACTTCTATCGGTATATCTACAACGTCAAGCTGTAAACCTTTCCAACCCTCCCATAGGATTTGTGGATATGCAAGTGGAGTATCAAACACCTTATACGTAATGCACAATATTAACTGAAGACGTAAATGAATAAAACTGAAAAACTTTGAAAAGTTCTTAAATGCAAATCGGGGCTTGCCTTAGTTTGCGACTCGATTAAATGTCAATTGTTAGTGGTCCTTCTCTGAAGACTCTGCCAAAGACTTCAAGTGGACACCCTGGCCTTTTCCTCCAAGGGACACTTCTCGTCAATATCGACCACTACACGACATGCATATATGAATGCTAATAATAATGTATATATAGTTTATAAGCTTCTAACTATGGTTTTAATGAGTGAATGATCTTCTTTGGCTTTGGGATTTTTATGGTAGATGTTAGGGACTACAAGGGATACTCTTTCAAAGAACGGGAGATGATCAAAGAAGTTTGTTGTTTCTAAAAATTATGGTAAGTAATAACCTTCTCTAAATTTTGATTGAAATTTTGGATACGTATCATGGCTACCAGTGGTGGTATCATGTAGATGGGGTCTCACTGGTTATAGGAAAATTGGTTTTACAATTTTCTAAGTTTCTGTGAAAGAGATATTGAATTCTTAAGTTGCTAGGAATTTCTGGAATTATTTTATAACTGAATTTAGTTTTTCAATTAACATTCAGATTGGGAATTGAATTTGGGCCAGGATATTAGGTCTAATAAAGGTGAATTTTTTATAGGAGCTAGTATATAACTAAAGAAAGGTTCAGATCAAATTTGGGACATAACAAAGCAACTGAACATATGTAATAATTCAATGAAGGAAAAAGGCAATTGAATTATAGTCATACAGGTTTATATACCAAACTAACTGTACAACTTGAAATTTAAGATCATAAGGGTTATACAGGATTTTACTTGAGATTTTTAAAGCAATGATACTAAGAGAAATTGAATTTAGAAGTTTGATTAAATTCCTGATTACAGTTCTATTTTATAATTGAACAACAGAAAGGGATTTGGAATTTGATGAGGTTATACAGGTTCAATAGCTCCCAAACTTTTTCTAGTAACCAAGAACAGGACAAAGTATTTTATGTGAATTTTTGGGATTTTTTTCCAGTGGAAGTATTTGCTATGAAAATTCCAGGAGTGTTTGGAGAAGGGTAATTATCCATAAATGAAAACTTATTTTTGTGGATCTTAATTGGTACTAACAGAAACTAGAACTCAAGGGCTTTCAAACAAAATTTGTTTGAAGATTTTTGGATGACTCTACAGAGAGTTATGGATTTTCTAAGTTTGATTAAAATCTGGAATTTATTTTCTAATGGGAAAGTTTAAATAAATGAACCCGGGCCCACGGTTTTAAAATGAGCCAATCGGGCCGAAGCAACACCAAGGCCCACTGATTTAACCGCGTAGCCGCACTGGATCACTGGCCACACCAGATCCGGACGCGCCTTCCTCTCTCTAACGAATGGGCCCCACGGGTCAGGTTCGTCTTCAACCTAGGTTCACCCCGATCCAGAACAGGGGATTGTGATGGCGTCCACACGTTCCCACCTACAAGCTAGACCAAACTTCAATATTTTTGTGGGGATAGATTCCATGGAGCAAAGGACACCCGTGGGACACCATGGTGATGGCCGGCGGCGAGCAGAACCTCGTCGGCGTCAGCAACGCAGCGGTCTTGGCATGGCCGACGGTGATCTCGCAGGGGAATGCACCAAATGATGCGTTGTGATGTCCAGGAACATATTGGTGCTCCAAGTAACAAGGAAATGGCCACCAATCGATATAAAACTAGGCGTAAGGGGGTTCTCGACAGTGCACCGAGCCTTTTTTAATAGCGGTGGGGAAAACTTTGATTTCTCGACTATTGCTTGATTATTTCTTAATATTATTGGTTCGATGTGCACGTTAGGAGTTGGTGAACACAATTGCAAGCTATTTCCAAGAATTATTACACGTGGAAAATGAATTGAGCTCGAGATCTAATGGCGAAGGTATGAACTAGCTTCGGTAAATTAATAGTTTCTCATGACATGGTGAATGAAATGAGGAGAGGTTTTTACCGAGAGTAAAAGGGCAGGATGGCAATCCTTTTCTATGTGGGAGTCGAGGCTTGACAAGGCTTGTGTGGAGCTGTCCACGGTGGAGCAAAAGAGCTCCTTCCCGGCGGTCGAAAATCAACGGTGGAAAACTGCAATTTAACGAGCGCACGGTTGAGGAAATGACGAACCAATTGGACTGGATGGTGGAGAGGAAAGTGGTGCGTAACTTTGCTGTGGAGCTCGGGATCAAACTTCGGCTTGCTTGCGAGCTGCGGCAGGAACGGAGAGGAAACGTCGCTGCGCTCGGTTCTGCACGCGTGGGCGCTATGGGGACCGAGAGAGAGAGAGCTGGGAGAGAGAGAGCAAGGGGGGTATTTGTAGGGCTCAAACAGGGAGCAGCTCGCTGCTGTTGCGCTGAAGCATGCATGCCGGGAGGTGTCGTCGCTACGGTGAGTTGAAGCAGGGTATTTACGTATTGGTTCCTCTGACTAGTGGGTCCCATTGTCTCTTCCATTCACTCCTCTCTGTTAACCAAAATATCCTACCAACTGATGTCCAAAAATCATAAAAACTTATGGATAGGATCAAATAAATATCTGGAATGTGATTCTGAAGTTGGATTTCGAATTGGAACAAGTTTCATTTGAAATTCAAATTTGAATTTGAATTTGAATGAAATTCAATGGGGCCACTGAATTAAATAGCAAATGAGTTTCAAAAATTGTGAAACTTGGGGAATAAGTCAAACAAGGTTATGCTGACCATGATGGTGTGTTCAAATCTTGATGTGCAAAAAGTTTGAACGGAATTTAAAATTTGAATTCTAATATGGCTGGAGTCTGCTAAGCATCTCAAATAAAATAGCAAATGGAGTTCATAATTTCTGAAACTTTGCAGGAAGTCTATTTGGAATATTAGTAAAACATAGAAAAATTTATGGTCTCCGAATTGAATAATTTTGATAGGGCCAAATATATAGTAGTATATTAAATTTTCAATTAATTTGAATATATATTGGGTACTGCATATTAATTTGACCTAGGATCCTCCATTCAAATAATTCTAAACTTTGAAGAGAGGTCAAAGAATTAACCTAAGATTATTGGTGAAGTCCATTCCTCATGTTAATAAAATTTAAGCATGAGTGGAAGAAATTATTTGATGAGATCAAATTCATAAGCATAGTTATAATTGGTCTCCATTAGGGTTGATAACCAACTTACAACTGAACCTCATATGAAGGAAAATGTGGGATTTTACATTCCTCCGCCCCCCTTAAAAGAATCTCGTCCCGAGATTACAAAAGAAAGGATAAAAGGAAAAGATCTAATGAACATATCACGTTAACAAGTCCGAATCGTTCGATCTAAGAAAATCCTTGCTTTCCCAAGTCGCTTCATCAGCGGTATGGTTGTTCCACAAGACTTTGTAAAAGTGCAAAGTGCGGTTTCTTGTGGTGCGAGTCTTCTCATCGATGATCTTGACCGGATGCTCATAATAAGTGAGATCAGGCCGTAGAGCGTCAAGATCTTCCGAGCGGACCTCAACTGGGGATTTGAGACACTTCCGCAACTGAGAGATGTGGAATACATTATGAATTCCAGAGAGAGACGTTGGTAACTCCAGACGATAGGCCACAGGTCCGCTTTTCTCAGTGATAGTGAGCCAGCTTTCCCTTCACTCCAAAACGATGAATCCCTTTCATTGGAGATACATGAAGGTAAACGTGATCCCCAATGTCGAAGTGAAGAGGTCGACATCGTTTATCTACATAACTCTTCTGTCGAGATTGAGCAGCCTTGAGATTGGCTTGGATTACTCGCACTCGTTCTTCTGCTTCGTTGACCAGATCAATGCCATATGTCACTCTTTCACCAGACTCACACCAATTCAATGGTGTGCGACACTTCCTGCCATAGAGAGCTTCATATGGCGCCATCTGGATACTAGCTTGATAGCCATTATTATATGAAAACTCCGCCAATGGTAGATGATCATCCCAATTTTTACCATGGTGGATGGCACAAGCTCGTAGCATGTCCTCAAGGACTTGGTTTACTCACTCTGTCTGACCATCAGTCTGCAGATGATAAGAAGAGCTTCGAATTAACTTGGTACCCAATGATGCGTGGAGCTGCTCCCAAAATCGAGCAACAAATAAGGCTCCACGATCTGAAATGATAGTGTGGGGTACTCCATGTAGGCACACGACCCTTGTGATATACAACTCTGCATACTTGGGAGCACGATAGTTGGTGTTGACAGGGATAAACCGAGCTGACTTGGTCAACCAATCAACTATCACCCAAATTGAATCATGCTTACGGAAAGTGAGGGGTAACCCTACGATGAAATCCATGCTGATGTCTTCCCACTTCCATGTCGGTATGTTCAAGGGTTGTAACTGTCTGGCTTGCCTCAAATGGTCGACTTTCACTCGCCGACATGTATCACATTCGGATACATACTTCGCTATCTCTCGCTTCATCCGGGACCACCAAAATTTCTTCTTCAGATCCTGGTACATCTTGTTGCTACCCGGATGAATAGAGTACTTGGATAAGTGTGCTTCATCCAAGACCTTCTTTCGGAGCTCCATGTCATGGGGTACGACTATACAGTCTTTAAACCAAATAGTACCGTGATCATCACATCGAAAGCATTTCATCTCCCCCTTCTTCATTCTTTGTCGAATGTGCGACATTACCTTGTCTTCCTTCTGAGCCTCTACAATATCTTCACTGATGGTAGGGATGAGGGCTATATTGTAGAGCGCTCCATATGGAAGCAAGTATAAACTCGGCTCATCCTCTTCCATTGAAATGATCGACAGATGATTGACATGAGACCTGCGGCTCAGCGCATCTGCAACCACATTTGCTTTGCTAGGATGGTAGTGGATCTCAATCTCATAGTCTTTGATCAATTCCAACCATCTTCGCTGTCGCATATTCAAGTCTTTTTGGGTGAAAATGTACTTCAAACTCTTGTGATCAGTGTAGAGATGCACTAGATTGCCTAATAGATAGTGCCTCCACATCTTCAATGCGAGCACCACGACAGCAAGCTCAAGATCATGAGTCGGATAATGTTGTTCATGATTCCGAAGCTGTCGGGATCCATACGCGATCACTTTTCTATCTTGCATGAGTACACAACTAAGACCAATGCCAGATGCATCACAATAGACATCAAATGGTTTGGTTGTGCCCGGCTGAGCCAACACCGGTGCTATTGTGAGGTGTTTCACCAAAGCTTGAAATGCTTCTTCACATTCTTTAGTCCATACATATCTCGTTCCTTTCTTCAGTAGTTCCATCATTGGTTTAGCTATCTTTGAGAAACTCGGAATGAACCTTCGATAATAGTCAGCCAAGCCAAGGAAACTACAAACTTCATGTACGGACTTGGGAGATTTCCACTTTAGGACTTGTACAATTTTGCTTGGATCAACGGCAGTACCATCAGCCGAGATGATGTGCCCTAGAAATGGCACTTGGCGGATCCAAAACTCACACTAGCTGAACTTTGCACAGTTTGTGATCCCTTAACCGTTGCAACACAATATGCAATTGTTTAGCGTGTTCTTCTTCAGATTTAGAATACACCAAGATGTCGTGTAACACCCTCAATTTTCGCATCATGCATTGCATACATGTTCATGCATTAAAAATTAATAGAATAAAAGAAAAATAATAAAACATAAAAGATACATATACAAATATGAGTAGCAAAATAAGAAAAGGAAAATAATAGCGTAAAACTTGTAATAGGGAATAAGTATAAAAATAATAATAACATATAAAAAATAAAATATAAAAAAATATAATAGTATATATTTAATGATAATATTTATATATGTAAAGAAAAGAAAATATATATATAAAATAATATAAAGAATAAATAAATAATAATATATTTATAAAAAAGAGAAAAAGAAAAAAAAAGAAAAAAAACCAACCGCCGGCCAGGCCAAACGGCCCAGCCAGCACGCCCGCCCGCGCTCGCCCTGGCCCCACCCCGCACCGCGCTCCCGCCCCGATGCCCCGCGTTCCCGCGCTCGCACGCCAGCCCCAGCGCGCGCCAGCGCACCGCGCCGGCCCTAACTCCCGTGCGTCCCGTGCCCGCCGCCTATAAAAAGATCGGGACTCGTGTTTTCCCTCGACACCAGAAAGCCCTAGCCGCCGGTAGAGAAAAAAAAGACCATAGGCTGCTGCCACCAGGGAAGAAAAAGAAGGGAAAAAGAGGAAGAAAAAGAGGTGGGTGCCGTCGTCCGCCAGAGATCGTCGCCGTCGTTGTGCCGCCGGAGGACCCTTGCGCCATCTACTTCGTCTATGCGTCACTTTCGTCCCGCGATCTTCGAAGTCGTCGCATCTACAGTAGGGTTCGTTTTTCCGATGCGAATTTTAGCGATGTATTAGATCTAATAGATGTAAATTGATTTTAGTTGCATCGTCTTTTTATTTTCAGCCGCATTAATTCTCGCTAAAACTCCCGTAAACTCATATGAACACGTATGAACTAGTTGCATCTAATTAATAAACAACCATAGTTAATTAATGATTGAACTTTGCATGCATGCATATCATTGCATGTTGATTAATTGTGTGCATCATATTGAATTGTATGTATTTTCTTGTATGTGTGCGCGAGTAGAGGGAAGTGCTCAAGAGGTCGTGTACGAGGATTTCGAGAACCAAGACTTCGAAGCATTTGAGCAACCCTATCCGCCGGAGCAAGGCAAGTGTCCTTGAAGCATATTGATCCTATTTTAAAATAAATGTTTTGTTTGCAAACTGCATGCTTGTGTCAATTTGATGGGAATCCTATGATAGGAAGTTTACTAGTTTTGTTTGACCACCCTTGTCACCTAGGATATATGGTAGAGAGTCGGGATGGGATTTTTACCTATTTGCTTCGCTTAATTAATTGGGATGGCAAACAACACTACACATTTAATTATGCATCAATGATACTCTGATTAATGTGAACTGGTCAATACGATGGGTGATCTAAGCAAGCCTGGTATGTGGATGGGTTGGATGTTATGGTGGTTTGATTGCTTTAGATCTAAGGACCGGTTCATGCGAGAATAGGCCAGGACTACAGTGCCACCACGAGGCCAAGTATGGGTGCGGCGTAGCTAATTAATTAGGGCTTTGCTAGTGCTGTTTGGACCATTGTGGGTGCTCGGGGAAGGGGTAGTCGGATTGGGTTTGTTGATGATTGGCGGGACTACCCTGGGATCCAAATGGCTCAAGAGGGGGCCCTTGGTTGAAGATGTGCTCAGTTGGAGACATCGCCACCGGTGAAACCTCAGTGGGTTCTTAATAGACTAGTAATCCCTTTGTAAAGGCTATTTTGTGATCTCTTGGCCATACACCAAAGGAAGTGTAATTGGCATAAGGGAGGTTCTTTAGTCGCCGACGGGTGATGAAATCACAAACACGTGGGTAAAGTGGTACAAACTCTGCAGAGTATTAAAACTATCATGATAGCCGTGCTCCCGGTTAAGAGCACCTGGATGACCTACATGATTAGAGGGAAAATGGGATTTGGGATAGTTATGGTTTGGTATTGGTTATGGCTGGTTATGAATTTATTTCTGGTATTGAATATGGTTATTGGCAATGGTGGAATCTGGTTTAATGATGATGGATATGAAATATGGATATCTAATAATCATTGTGGGATATGATGGGTTTACTTCACATACTTATGATATATTGCTTTTCAAATGTTTTACTGTACTTTTCAGCACTTAGCCATTATTACATTCGTCATTTGAATCAGCCACATGTCATACTTTCCACACTTGCTGAGTACGACACGTACTCACTCTTGCAATCCCCCCCCCCAATAGTTGCATATCAAGATTGTGAGTTTAATGGCGATAATGCGGAGTTCTAGGCCGTGTCTACCGTCAACTTTGCCTGTGGTGTTGCATGGAGCTGCACTATTCCTTTTGCTTCGTTTGCTTAGTTGCTTAATTAGTTTATTTCCGTTGTATTAGTTGAACTTGTCATTAATATACATTAGAGCTTGCATTCGAGGATAATATGGTTTGTGTAATAAAATAAGATAATTAATCTTGTTCTGTGGTAATTTTTTGTATACTCTTTTGTGAATAACTCGTGTAAGTGTGTTGAACATCCTGGGCACACATATGCGTTAGCCTGGTTCATTTTTCGGAGCCGAGCGTCACATGTCGTCAATGAATACCACGACAAACTTGTCCAACTCCGGCATAAATACCGAATTCATGAGATACATGAAGTGAGCTGGTGCATTGGTCAACCCAAAGGACATGACAAGGTACTCATACAGCCCATACCTCGTAGGGAATGCGGTTTTTGGAATGTCCTCAGGTCGAATCTTAATCTGATGATAAACTGAATGAAGGTCCATCTTTGAGAATACCTTAGCACCCACTAGTTGATCGAATAAGATATCAATGCCTGGTCGCCCCCACCATTGCCAACGTCAAGCTTCACTACATCTTGATAGATGGTGGGTCCGGGCTCAACCTCCTCAGCCGCATAGCCTTCGAGCAACAGTAGATCCCGGTGTCCAAGCTCACCCCATCGAGCCTATTCTCTGGGGTGGGACCAGGGAGCATCATCCCATACGACAACATCCAACTCCAGGTGACCTTCGAGAAACCCAACAACCACAGGACGGAGAGCATCCTCTTCGACGACGCCGATGTCATCCTCCCCTTCAACGTCGTCATTGGCAGGTCGGCCCTATACCGATTCATGGTTGTAGCCCACTACGGCTATCTCGTCCTGAAGATGACAACCCCCTTCGGCGTCCTCAGGATCCGTAGAGACCGCATCGCTGCGGTGTTAGCCTTGGAGCAGCTCCAAGCCCTCTCAGCAGACCCGGCACCCGTCCCGAGCGGTGCTGGATCAAGTCAGCCTCCGCCGAGCTCACGTCAGCGCGGAGCACCCGCTACGCCCCGACTGGAGCCCTCTGGCAGCACTGACACCCCCGTCAAAGCTGCCGAGCTTAGTCCCAGCACTGCTCAGACCACCTGCAAGGCGGGCGGCAGGGGCAAGAAGTAGGGACGCTCGCTCATCGCCCCTCTAGTAGCTGTCGACAGCAAGGTTGCACCACAACCATCACAGCTGCCTTTGGAGCTTTGGGCACCCCTATTGTAAATATTAAGTTTAGTAGTACTGTGTAAAGGTTTTCATAGGACCTAGGAGCAGCACTAAGGACAACCGAGCACCGGGAGGGTCTGGTCCAGAGTGTGCAGTCAGCTTAGCTTGGTTCCAAACCCTAAGCTTGTACACCCTACCTCCCTCATCATCGCCCGGAAGCAAGTTGTTGCCCTCTTTTTTAAAAGCACGTCTCCCCCTGTGAACTCCAATAAAAAAGAATCATTGTTTTACTTAATGATTTCTTAAAAACATTGTTCATTTAATTACGCATTAATTTTTTGAACATGCCATACTAGACTCGTTTATTGCATATTACATTTATGTGAATGGTTGTATGCCTTGTACCTCACCCATGCAGGAGTCATGCAGTCCTAATGCAGGCAGGTTCGCTTGAGGTACCTGCAGTGTATGAGGGTTCTTCCGATTGCTCTCATCATTAGGGTCTTATGGCGCCAGAAGGCTTACTAGGAAAGGCCTGTGCCGAGGAGGATGTCTAGGGGGTGTAAACTGCTTAGCCTGATATCGTACCCTAAGTATGCATACCCTGCTTACGGCCTAGTACAGGAGCCAGAAAGCTCACACCCTGAGGATGGTGGGAGCCGGACCCCGGAGCACCAACACATCGAATTACCCAAGCCCCGTGCGTCGGTCCAGGACAGTAACACATGACAAAGCTAAGGGAGAGGAACAGGTAAACCAGCGAGCAGACTAGTACACCCTTTTTCTATCATATGTGCAGGACACCCCGCCCCAGCACCTCCCAAGGGGCCTGCCGTCGATGTCTCCACGACGATGGTGGGCGACGCTGGAGCATCCAGCTCCGGCACCTCCCAAGGGACCCGTCGTCGACATATCTACGAAGATGGCGGATGACACCGGAGCATCCAGCTCAGGCACCTCGCAAGGGGCCTGCCGTCAATGTCCCAGCACGTCAACGGCAGCAACAAGTGCGAACAAATGAGTAGACTCTCCTGCCTCGCTTTTGTTGCTAATATGGTTCTCTTGTGATAGCCTGTAAACCAAGGGCCTGCCGTCGACGTCTCCCCGATGATGGTGGGCGATGACGGAGCTTCCAGCGCCGACACCTCCCAAGGGGCCTGCCGTCGATGTCTCCACGATAATGGTGGATGACGCCAGATCATCCAGCTCCGACACCTCCCATAGGGTCTGCCGTCGACATCTCCACGATGATGATGGGCGACGCCGGAGCATCCAGCTCTGGTGCCTCCCAAGGGGCCCACCGTCGACGTATCTACGAAGATGGCAGATGAAGTCAGAGCATCCAGCTCCGGCACCTCGCAAGGGGCCTGCTGTCAACGTCCTAGCACATAAACGACAATAACAAGAATGGACAAATGAGTAAACTATACTTCCTTGTTTTTGTTGCTAACAGGGTTTTCTTGTGATAGCCTATAAACCAGAGGCCTGCAGTCGACGTCTCCATGACGATGGCGGACGATGTCCGAGCATCTAGCTCCGACACCTCCCAAGGGGCCTCCCGTCGACGTCTCCATGATGATGGTGAGCGACGTCAGAGCATCCAGCTCGAGAACCTCCCATGGGGCCTGCCGTTCACGTCTCCACGACGATGGTGGGCGACGTTGGAGCATCTAGCTCCGGCACCTCCCAAGGGGCCTGCCGTCGACGTCTCCACGACCATGGTGGGCAACGCCGGAGCATCCAGCTTCGACACCTCCCAAGGGGCCTGCCGTCGACGTATCTACGAAGATGGCGGATGACATCGGAGCATCCAGCTTCGGCACCTCGCAAGGGGCCTGCCGTTGACGTCCCAACACGTCAACGACAAGAACAAGCACGGACAAATGAGTAAACTCTCCTGCCTCGCTTTTGTTGCTAACAGGGTTTTCTTGTGACAACCTATAAACCAGAGGCCTGCCATCAAAGTCTCCACGATGATGGCGGACGATGCCGGAGCATCCAGCTCCGGCACCTCCCAAGGAGCCTGCCATCAACGTCTCCACGATGATGGTGGGCGACGCTGGAGCATCCAGCTTTGGCACCTCCCAAGGGGCCTGTCATCGACACCTCCACGACGATGGTGGGTGATGCCAGAGCATCCACCTCCAGCACCTCCCAAGGGGCCCGTCGTCGACATCTTCACGACGATGGTGGGCGACGCCGGAGCATCCAACTCCAGCACCTCCCAAGGGGCCCGCTGTCAACGTATCTACGAAGATGGCAGACAACGCCAGAGCATCCAGCACCTGCACCTCGCAAGGGGCCTATTGTCGACGTCCCAACACGTCAATGATAGCAACAAGCACGGACAAATGAGTAAACTCTCATGCCTTGCTTTTTGTTGCTAACAAGGTTCTCTTGTGATAGATTGTAAACCAGGGGTCTCCCGTTGACGTCTCCACGACAATGGTGGACGATGCCGGAGCATCCAACTCCGGCACTTCACAAGGGGTCTGCCGTAGACATCTCCACGACAATGGCGGACGACACCAGAGCATCCAGCTCTGGCACCTCCTAGGGGGCCTGCCGTCGACATCTCCACAACGGTGGTGGGCGACATCGGAGCATCCAACCCTGACACCTGGTGGCACTCTGACACTCCAACTCCTCTGCTCCGCTGGGGGCCATCGAAGAAATCCTGCGATCAAGTGGTAGATGTGCCCAACCAGCTAACCACATCTACCAAGGGGCCTCTAAAGGGGATCCATAAGCAGGAAGTCAAAAGACAACACTTTGGCCATAAAAATTGTGCAATCGTTGGTCCTCATAAGCTAACAAGCTCGACAAGTGGTTCTGCAAACCCTTACACAACTAAGGACTCAGAACAACAGTTGAGAAGCACAAAGACAAGCCAAGAAGCCAAACAAAAATTCAAATTCATTAAGGAATTTTTACAAGGGGGAGAACCCCAGATACAAAGACGAGCTACCAGCCTCAGCCCCAGCTGAATTGCGCTACAACATGTTTGGCGGCATCCTTAACCTCCGCCGCTGTTGTCGCCTCGCGCTCCTCAACAGGGCCTTGAAAAACTGGCTCCAATGGCAGATCGGGATACCGGCTACGATAGCGCACCAAGACATGGGATGCCATCGTCTCTGCCACCGCTCTACCCTCGGCTTCCAGACGCTGAGCCAGTTGATGCTCCTGCAGATTGTGTTATTGATGCTCAGCTAAGTGTTGTGCCCGATCCCGCGCCAAGTCGCTCTCTCGGAGCTCAAGGTCTTCGAGGCGGGACTGCAACCTATCCCGACCAGCCTCAGCCTGGGCCATCATCGCCTGAGCTGCCACCTCTTGTTCGGCGACAATAGCCTCCCTCTCGGCAACAGCGGCTTCATGGCGACTCAGGGCCTCTCGTCCTTCTTCAAGGGCGCACAGGTGGGCATCAGTCGTGTCGTTGGCTACCTTGGCATCGGTGACTGTGGCCTTCACCAAGCGGTGCCTCAGCTCCAACTCCTTGCTCTCTTTCTGGTACTTCGCCTTTGCCTCAGCGATCCTGAACCTCAGAAGGTCCTCCCAGCCTCGGAGGTGCTCGCCCTCGGCACGCAACTTCTCCCACTCTGCGGCGAGAGCCTCCTGCGCCCGATGGAGGTTGGATTGCACCTGAAGGATGCTAGACTGCATCAAGTCCATGATGTCGGAGAGACGCTCTGGCTGCGGCGAAATTAGGGAAGGTCGCCCGGCGATCATCTCGGGGACCTCTTCCTCCTGTAGCTGTCAAGGCGAGGTCACCAGTACCGGGGATCTTGCCCCCGGAGACTGAGCAGGAGTTGTGGTGCCACCCGAAGAAGCAGCGCCATCATTGCTCAAGGAGCCGCCCGCCGGATCAGCAACAGTGGAGGCCAGGCCTTCAGCCCCCTAAGTCGACTCCGACATTGCCTTTGGCGCGACGGCCGGATGTGCCCCTAGCGCGACCGTCGGAGGTGCCTCCAGCGCGACAGCTGGAGACACAGCAGGAGATGCTTCACTACCCATGCCGGGCACAAACGCCAGAGCAGTGCTCCCCTGAACAAGCTTGGCAGGCTGCCCCGCCGGCACAGCCATAGCCTCTTCGGCTGCCTTCGAAGCTCTCCGGGGCACTACCCCAGTGGTAAGGGCATCACAACAGCTGACGTAGCCCTGCAAATCAAGATCAAGGCCTGACCAATCAACAAAGGCAGGTGAGATAACGAAGTAAGCATTGGTAAGAATGCCTTACCTACGTCCCTAAAATCTCCAGCGGGCCTCCACCTTCAGCGGCCCAGAAGCTGCGGGTCCTGACGACAACGCGACAGGCGAGGTCGCCTTGACCGGACCTCCACCAAAACCACCAGCAGCGCCGCCACCCTGCGCCAGCGTGTCTCCACCGACTCCGAAGAAGTCACTCCTGGAGCCTCCTTCCGAGCTGCCAACAATGTCGACCCAAGGCCTCTTTGATTGAGGCTCCATCGACGTGATGCCCACGGAGCCCCCTGTGCCCCCTGTGGTACCTAGGACTGCGCTGATGGCGGGGATACTGGATGATGTGCCGACAGCTGGCGTCGGCGGAGCCACCGCTTGACGGTGGAGCCTCCCCCTGAAGAACCGCCGGTGCCTAATGCTGAAGAGGGGCATGCCGAGGGACGTTGACTTGGAGCGAAGGCCACCTGCGGCGGCGCCCTCGATGGCAACCGAGGGCGTTTCTCCTTCACAACCTCAACTATCGAGGCCTTACCCTTGCCTGTGTAAGGGACCGGTGCCTTTCCCTTACATGTGTCAGGAACCGACGCTTTGCCTACCCGCCCCCCCTCAACAGAGGGTGCCTCCTCCGCCCTGGAAACTTCACAGCCTGAAAAAGGTGCAGACTCCGGCGGAGAGTCAACGATGGCCAGGCCCCAGCTCTCGTCACCAACTTACCGCCGCGCAAGACCGATCGCGACCAGGCTGGGCATCTCCTTGAGAACCTTCGTATGAAGGTCCTGATCTGTGCAAAGTGGTGGGCAAGCCCGCGGGAGGTTGAAGACATCTAGCGATAGCAAGTTGTCGCATGCCTTGGAAATTACGTCAAACACCTCTTGTTGGGTCGTCTCCGTGTCGCGACCCCTCAGCAACCTGGTGCTATCTTGGAGCCCAAAGTAGAGCCATGTAGGGTAGCAGCGGTACTTGAGAGGGGCCAGACGGTGATGAACAAAGTATGCCATCATCACCAGCTTTGACAGGCCGTGGTCTGCCAGGAATCGGACCCTCTCCATCACCGGAGTGTACGCCGCCTCCAGCTGCGGGCATTCCTCCCAGGCTGCCTTCCTAACCGCCGGCCAACTTGTAGGCAGGACCATGCGATAGTGGGCGTCGGTGCGTACGAAGCCACTTCGCCGTCCATGCCACTTTGCTGAGGAGAGCGGAGTAATGTACTTGGAGGGGTTGTGCGCCCGACGTAGGAAGTTGTAGGCACTGAGGAATTATGCCTTGTTCTTTTTCTCGGTCCATCTCAGCATGAAGAATTGTCGGAACACCGGCACACTCGGATGCACCTCGACGAACATCTCGCAGAGATGCGAGAACACAGCCGCCACCACCAGAGAGTTCAACAACAAATGATGAAGCTGGAGCCCGAGAACCTCCAGAAGCGTCACTAGGAAGGAGGAAACGGGAGGGACGAACCCGGAGTATGTGTACGCCTGGAAGAAGACGATCTCTCCCGCCTCGAACTCCAGAGGTAAGGGGCCGAGACGGATCAAATCCCGCCACTCCTCATCCTCCCAGCCGAAAATCCGCCGCACGGATGAGACGTCTTCCATCCGCGAAGGAGGCAAGGCTGATTTCATTGGAGCAGGAGTCGAGAACCTCGAAGCTGAGGAAGGATTGGGCGCTCACGAAGGAAGTTGAAGGCTCAAATCCTAGGAGTGTGCGTAAGAGAGGAAGCATTGTACCCACGGAGATATCCTTTTAAAGCACCCTAACAGCGTTTGAGCGCACCTTGCAAATTTGGGCGGGCTCGGAATCAGCGACTCATGCCCCAACGTGCATGATGAGCGAGCCCAGGTCCCCCGTTAGAGAAACTGTCCCAGGCATTTCTCCGCCTAAGAAGGCAACATAGCGGTTCCCATAAAGACAGAAGTGAAAGCAGTAGAAGAGCAACAACCGCATTGGGAACCGTCACAATAATCTCGCAGCAAGCAAAGATCCTTTTGTAACGACCCCTCTACTAGAGAGGGACGCGTGGACACAGCGGCAGAAGCACGCACCACTTCGTCTGATCAAGACAAAATTAAAATACCACGTGGGAAAGCGGGATAGGGCTCGAGCCTCGGGCTCGTCGCCTCCCCCCAAGGTGGCCCCAAAGGCCACTGTCGGTACCCGGCACACCAGGTACCCTCGTGCACAAGCTAGAGCCGCCTAGGTACCCCCACCTTCAGCAGAGGCAGGGTCTGAGGGTGCCACGTGTTCAAGAGACCCAGACCCGTCTGCCTCAGATGGATGGTCCAGGGTACCCGCAAGAAACCCCGAAGGAGAAGCTCAACTCACCCTTGGAGAAGAGCCTCCAGGCAACCACATGTCCAACAGGTAAGGATCCCTCCTCCCCGTGAGACAGGGCTCCGAAGCTGCTACGTGGACCAAGACATCAGACGGGCCACCTCCCATGTGGGTGGTCTTCGACGCTGGCACGTGTCTCGTAGGACGGGACCCGTCCTCCCTCGCAGATGTGAGCTCCCGAGCTGCCACATCGCCCATAAAGTACGACCTCGCCTCCTCCACAGCGGTGAGCTCCCTGGCTGCCACGTGGTCAGTCCACTTGCCCCAGGATGAGACTGTGGAAGTTAAGATGGTGGTGCGCCTTGTCCCCGTCAAGCTTTGAAGATACGTGGCTTCCCCAGATGCATGGCGCAGCGCACGCCTATTGTTAGGTACCGCTACGACCAATCACATCGCAATGAAGGTGCTGCAGGCCTATCCCACTCCGCCAAGTGGGTAGCTTACGGCGACAGGAACAGTTGGACGGGACATCCCCTACCAGTGTCAGCAACGGAGCGTGGACTACTAACGACTCAGGCCGCAAGACGGCGAGTCTTCAAAGTCGCGTAAATAAGAAGCTTATGTGAGAAGCCTTAGATCTTTAGGATAAGATCACCCTGGGACCACCTGTTGGGCCCCGAACCCCACTTGTAAGGCGTCTGGCCTTGTCTATAAAAGGTCCAGACCATCACCGTTACAAAGGACCAAACATCACACACGCATACACACATACTAGCAATACCATCCACCGTGGAGTATGGTGTTATGCTCCTTGCGGCCCGAACCACGTAAAAACCACCGTGTCATACTCTCTTCCGCTAGAACACTTGATTGAGGCCTAAGCCCCGCCGAAGAAGAACCTTTGTGGGTTGCTCCTTAGCAGATCTCGGGGAAATGTCACATTAACACTTCGACAGGTGCAAACTAGTAAGTTGCAAGTGGGTGTTCAAAAAAAAGCTCAGGCCTGATGGTACTATTGAAAAGTACAAGGCGAGACTAGTTGCAAAGGACTATACTGAAAAGGAAGGTGAAGACTATTTTGACACCTGTTCATCTATCACCGGAATGATGACAATTCGAGTACTACTTTCTTTGGCTGCCTCCTATGGTCTAATCATCCATCAAATGGATGTGAAGACAACTTTCCTTAATGGAGAGTTGGAGGAAGAGATCTATATGGAACAGCCTGATGGGTTTGTAGTAAAAGGTGAAGAGACAAAGGTGTGCAAATTGTTAAAATCCTTCTATGGCCTGAAACAAGCACCTAAGCAATGGCATGAGAAGTTCGACAATACTTTAACATCTGCAGACTTTATCATTAATGAGGTTGAATGGTGAGTGTACTATCGCTATGGTGGGGGCGATAGCATTATATTATGCTTGTATGTTGATTATATACTCATTTTTGGTATGAGCATTAATATAATTTCTGAGGTCACGTCTTTTCTATCAAAGTGTTTTGATATGAAAAATCTAGGAGAAGCTAATGTTAGAACATTAAGCTGAATAAGGATGAGAGTGGGATTATTAAGTCAATCCCACTATGTTCAGAAAATCTTGAGCCGGTTCGGCTTTATAGATAGCAAGATTTCTCCAACGCCTTATGATCCCAGCATGATACTCCGAAAGAACAAGGAAGAGTCAAGAGATCAACTTAGATATTCTCAGATGATCGGTTCACTCATGTACTTAGCAAGCGCAACTCGTCCTGATATCTTGTTTGCTATGAGCAAACTGAGCAAGTTCATGTCAAACCCGAGTATAGATTATTGGCATGCACGTGAAAGAGTTGTGCGCTACTTGAGAGGTAGAATGAGTTATGAAATTCACTATATTGGGCATCCGACTGTTCCTGAGGGTTATAGTGATTTGAACTAGATTTCTGATATTGATGAACTCTATGCCACGAGTGGATATGTGTTCACTCTAGTTGGTGGCGCTATATCATGAAGGCCTTGCAAACAGATCATTTTGATGAGGTCAACCATGGAAGCAGAACTCACTTCTTTAAAGACAGCAATTGCAGAGGTAGAATGGCTGCAAGATCTCTTGATGGATTTGCCTGTAGTTGAGAAACTATTGCCGGCAATCCTTATGGACTGTGACAATCAGACAGTGATTGTCAAAGTGACCGGTTCTAAGGATAATGCAAAATCATCAAGACACGTCAAAGAGACTTTTAAAATTTGTTAGAAAAATGATAAACTCCGGAGTCGTTATTACTAGTTCGTACATACAAACAAATAAAAACTTGACAGATCCCTTTACGAAGGGTCTATCACGTAATGTGATAGAAAGTGCATCGAGGGAGATGAGTTTGAGACCTATTGATGTGACACCATAATAGTAACTTGACCTATGTGATCAGGGATCCCGTGAATTAGGACATGGGAAAACAAGCTAGTGATTCACCGACGAGAGTACTTCCTTTAGACCCTCTCTATGTGAAGATGCACACTTGTACTCTCAAACTGTAAGGCAAGTTGGCGATTTGCTTTAATGTGTTTCTGTTGGCTATGTGTAGCAAAGATGTCGTCCTGCAAGGAAATATTGAAAGAAACACACCTATATGAGCTCCGACTGTCTAACATCGCAGTCTGTGAGATTTGGATGATCTCTAGAAAGCTCATGAAGAGACGAAGGAGTACACCATATATGCTCCACCCGCGGGGTAGACTACTAGTAGTCAAGTACTGGTATGGTCTCTGGGAGAAGTCGGTTCGCACAAAACTTGCAATTCAAGGCGTAGTTCATTGTTCAAGTTGTGACCTGATGAAAACTTAAGAATCTAGGCAGAAGTTCAACTTAATAGTATCTGTCGAAACATTAGTATATCAAAATAGGAACGAGAATGACCTCTCTTCTAATGGCTTTGAGATCTGGTGGGAGATTGTTGGAATAAATAGGCTAGGCCTAATGTTTATTTCAAATTAATTCCAATAAATCTCAAAGGTCCATGTCGAAGTGTAACTACGACACTTCCCCAGGTACTACCAAATGTAGCCCGTGGAGGTTTTTGTATAGGTTTGGGCACGCAGAGATAAAGAACAAGATGGTGACACGGGAGATTTATATGGTTCGGGCCGCCCGAGCGTAATACCCTACTCCACGGGGTGTGTGTTGAATATCACTAGTATGCGTAGTGCTTCCCCTCATTTGTATCATGCGGTCAGTCCTTTTATAATCCAAGGATTGACCGTTACAACGCTTGCCTGGCCCGACATGTGGCCCTGGCATATTTAATACCCTAATACATTGTTTATGAGTATTAAGCATGATTAATAGTGTGATAACGTGCCTTAATGATTGTGTTACCCCTATTAATAGTGCTCTAATCGTGTGTCATTAATACAACATTAATGACACGTAATCAAGTTTGGTAACTGCTGCTCTAATTGTCCCTTGAATGTCTGTGCTGTTGGAGATCCGCCAGTGTACTCGTTGGTGGTGTAGGTCCGGAGGCTCCACACGTGGCAGCTTCGGATCTTTCCCTTGCGGGGAGGTAGCTCCGGAACCGCTATACACGTGTCGGCACTGGAGCTTCCCTCTGCTGGGGGTTAGGTCCGGGGTCGTTATACACGTGTTGATTGCGGAGCTTCCCTGTGTTGGGAGTTTAGCTCCGAGCTTACATTACACGTGTCAATCTCCGGAGCTACCCATATGAGGAATGCGGGTCTGGTGTAGTGTGACATGTGGGGCCTGAGGAGACCTCCAACTTTGACAGGTAGAACTCTCTTGCACTTCTTGCGGTACCGTGGAGTACCCGGTACGCAAGGTACCGACAGTGGCCCCTGGGCCAAACTCTGGGAGAAACCCTTTGGATTAAGTTATTCTACCAGAGGTGGGGCGATCCTCGATTCCCGCGCTTCGACTTCAAAAGTCTTCTGATGTGCCGTTGGGGCAATGGTCCAGGATTAAACCATCGATGTGTGGCTTGTTATGAACGCGGAAGATGAGATCTTTGAGTGCGGATCTCACACAATTGAAGGTCGCTAGTTCCCAATACGAAAACCTTATCGGTTCCGAGCGCCTTGTCAGGATGCCGCCTTTGGGTTTCCTGCCACCCATCATGACAACGGTTCGCCTGGGGGTAATAACCTCGACCTCTTCGTCAGGGTGGCCACGGGCCCATTCGTCATGGACGGGGTAGATTTTTGAAATGTGACCCCACTCTCGTTGCGATTTCCATCCAAGCGTCGCGGAGGCTTACTTAAGAAGGAAGTAATGCATGGTTTGAGGACTCTTTATGCTTTCAATCAAACTTGCGCTTAGAGCCTCCCAAACTTCATCTAGATTTCCCTTCCTTTGCTCCACTTTGCCGCAATGGAGTTGGGTCTTCCCAAGAGCCGCCTCAAGACAAGGACGATCTGATGAAGGTTCGGACCTATATGGGGGTGTCCAGTGACTCCTTCAACCATTTGATTCGCGCTGGCAAGCTCCCATTCAAGAAGGAGCATAATGGTGACATGGTGTACTTCTCAGCATATGCCATGGTGATATTGATCCTACCTTTTTCAAGCTTTCTCTTATTGCTGCTGGACTTCTACAGTCTCCAACTGTATCATCTTGGCCCCCATTCTCTTCTGCTAGTGGCAACATTCGTCCACTTCTGCGAGATGTGTGTGGGTGTTCCCCCCTACATCGAGCTGTTATGTACCTTCTTCACGGTCCACACCACCGGCAAGGGGACTGAGCTTCTCGGCTTCTACTATTTCGTGAAGCGCAAGAATTGCCCCTTCAAGTACTTGAAGTCATTCTCTTCTAGCAAATGGGATGACTGGAAGAAGGATTGGATCATCATTGCAGTGGAGGAGCACGAAAGGTTGGAGCTGACCCAAGGACTCCCCAACGTTGATACCGACGCTTGGAGTGTAGTTCCGGAGTTGTCAGATGCATTTAACCCTGTCCTGACCAGGATCTGAGAATGCGTGGAGGGTGGAGTGACCCCTCAGATTGTCTTTGGAGATTTCTTGGTCAACAGGTGGGCTCCACTGAGGAAGAGGGAGAAGCTTGCCTGGGCTCTCAACAGATGATGGATGACGACCGGATTGAAACCGGTCTGAAGTCCAACTTGGATGACGAAGCTCTGAAGCTTCATCTCAAGAAGTTTCAGCATGGGCTAGTCGACGGCGATGACTTGGCTCCGCCGGCTGCTTTCCTGCCCTTGAACATGATTGCAGGGATCAGCAGGGAGCTCCGGAGGAAGATGCCGGTGCTAGACGACCTTGGCGAGGTACAACAACGCTGGACCTCCAAGGTTGTAATCCCCGGAGCTTCCGAAGGAGGGCCTGCCTCTGCCCTGAGCCAGAGGGTGTTATACATCGGCAAGGGCAAGGGAAAAGAGTCAGCCGAACCCTCCAGCCGGAAGAGGAAACTGAAGCACGCTGATGGGAGGTCCATCAGGCCTGCTCCTTCTTCAACGGCCCCTCTCCCTAGCGAGGGAGGTCTTCTGCAGCTACGCCTTCTCCGGCACAGGCGTCTCCGAGAGGCGCTAGCTCTGGACAATCAACACCGGCCCCAATGTCGGCTAAGAGCTCCAGGTCTGGGAGTTCTTCCCGACCAAGAGAAGTTCCGACCGAGAGGACTCCGGCTGCCGCAAGTGGTCCCCAGATGAGGTTCGAAGTTGTCGTCTCACCAGACTTGGTGGGCTCTGGTTCCGGTCCTCAGAAGAAGAGGTTTCGCGGCGACTGGGGTGGTAGCATTCCTAGGTAAGCATCGTGTGCTTGCCTTAAAATGCTAATCTTGTTTTTGTTGTGTCTTTAATTTTCTCATCCATTTATTTTCAGAGTGTCGAGAAAGGAGTCAGGGACTTCGGCATCTGTTGCAGCGACTGTGGCTGCCCATGCCGAAGCTTCGACTTCGACCATCGAGCCTCCTCCTCAAGTGGTGGTAGAAGTCACGACAGCTCCGGCGCCAGCTGTCGTGGATTTGGATTCAGATTCCTCGCTGGAAGCTCCTGTGGTAGCGCCGTACAACGGGGGAGAAGTTGAAGATGTACCTCTGGCAATAGTGCTGGAGGCTGATGCTCTAGTGCCAGAACTGGAGATGTCAGAAGCTCTGTCCTTTGAGCCAGAAGTCATCGAAGCCCTGGCCACTGAGCCAGAGACAATTGAAGCCCCGACCATTGAGCCGGAGATGGTTGAAGCTCCGTCCCTTGGGCCAGAAATATTGAAGGTCCGGGTGTTGAGCCGGAAAGGCTTGAAGCTCCGGTTGCTAAACCGGAAGTGGCTGATGTGTCGGCTCCTGAGCCAGCGATGGTAGAGGCACCAGATGAAGCTCCAACTGTTGACCCGAAGGTAGCTGCCTCGGACGTGTCTGGGCCAGAGCCGGAGCAACATGAAGAAATGGCGGCAGGTCCTCCACCCTCGGAGCTGGTAACTGAAGACCGAGTGCTAGTGGCCCTCAATGCTGCTGGCGCCAAACTCGACGCGATGGGTGATGTCATTGTGGACCAGCTGGAGACAGAGGGGAAATCTTTGGCTACGAACGTTGCAGAGTATGTGCTGACGTGTTATGTGAGTCGAGATCCCAAATTCTCCCTGGACCCGGTGCTCCAAGGTCCTGTTGCTGAAGAGGAGGACGCCGCCAGGGCCAGCGTCCAAGGAGTTGCCAAGGAAGTTGCCTCATTCTTCCGCAGGACTTAGATCCTCCGGTAGCTAGGAATTTTTCCTTTTGCCTTCTACTGTAATCCCAATTTTGTAATCCAGTGCTTTGAATTAATGAAATCCACTTTGCCATGAATTTCACTTTATTGTTGATTTGTTTTCAATATACTATGCTCTGTCTTGTTGGCCCCTGGTATATGTGCACAATTCAAGTGTGTACATGTACCAAAAGGATTTGACAGTATGTTGATGACTTAAACGCTTTGAACTTGTAGATTTTAGGTCTGAAGTCTTTATTTCCGACATGTCGACGGCTGGCCCCCTGGATTGTTGGAGCTTGGTAGCTCCGACGGTACCCACCATCAACGTATAAAACATCGATGGAGGGCCCCCTAGGATTTAATGGAGCTTGATAGGTCAGGTAGCTCCCGATGTTAATGCAAGAATCGTTGAAGGTAGGCCCCCTGGGGGTTGTCGGAGCTTTATAGCTCCGACGTCACCCACCGTCAACATATCATACGTCGATGGCGGGCCCCCTTGGAGGATGTCGGAGCTTAGTAGCTCTGGCATCATCCACCATCGCTATGAATTTCTATTTTTCCTTCACATCAAATACAAGAAAAGAGTAAAATTCGTCCTCTTGTCTATAAATCATTTGTGGCTTATCATTCTTATTTGAGTTTTAAATCCGAAGAAACTCGGTATGGTAACAAGCATATTGATGTAATCTTTTTGAACCCATATGCTTTTTTTAGTACTCACCCTATTGAGACCTACCGGGGTGTAGGTAGAGTGGCGTACTTAGGGTGTAGGACCAGGCTAAGTCGATAGCACACTCCGGACCTATGTTGGCTTGGCATTCAGGCAAGTAGACTATATAGCATGTTAAGATCCAAAGAGATTAACAATATAACTTGTAACACATATGAATAACTTGGATGAAAACTAAAAAAGAATTGCACAACTTCATTATAGACAAGAAGGATAAAAACAATAATTTGATATATCGAGCCTTGTAAAAAAATGCACGTGGAGTTTGTTTTCACACAACAATGTCTTTCATTATAGGTTCAGATTACAGGAGAGACAAGGACACACTTAGGGTGCAGGACCAAGCTAAGTGCGCTATGCGTCTTGTACTAGCCCTGGGCAGGTAGTTACACTTTTAGTACTGTATCTGTACCAAATGTTACTTGAACTTCTCGGACCTTCCCAGAGGGGTCCGAATGTTCTCCCGAAGGATCTATCCTTCTCTGTGTATTGACTCTATAACATATATTGTGTGTAATTACAGACTCACCTCCGTGATTCTAAGTATAAAACTTACGGAGGTGCTCGATGTTCCAAGGATAAGGAAGTGGAGTCCCATCCTCAGTTGTCAAGTGAACGCATCCGGACTGGGATACTTTGATCACTCGGAAAGGACCTTTCCAGTTTGGGGAAAGTTTATTCATTCCTTCACGAGTTAGTATCTTCCGAAGCACCAGATCACCTTCTTCGAGCTGTCGGTTGCGCACATGCCTTTGATGATAGCGTCGGAGCGCTTGACGATAACGTGCATTCTGAACAGCTGCTTGGCACCTTCCATCGTCATAGAGGTCAAGGTCTTCATGCCGGAGCTGGTCCTGCGCGGCTTTGTCGAAGGTCCGGACCTGGAGGGACCCCAAGGTGATCTCCGGAGGAAGAACTGCTTCAGCTCCGTACACCAGGAAGAAGGGAGTCTCCCCAGTTGACCGGTTTGGAGTTGTCTTGTTTGCCCACAATGTGGATGTAAGCTCCTCAATCCAGTTGGCTCTATGCTTTTTCAGGTGCTCATATGTGCGCGTCTTGAGCCCCTTTGAAATTTCCGCATTTGCTCTCTCGGCTTGACCATTGCTTGCTGGGTAAGCTACTGAGGCATAGCTCAGTTGTATACCGAGGTCTTCGCAATATTCTTGAAATGCAACACTTGTGAATTGGGTTCCGTTGTCAGTTATGACTTTATTTGAAACTCCTAATCTGTATATAATGGACTTCAAGAACTTGATTGCTGATTGCTTATTGATTGTCACAACTGGAGTTACTTCCAGTCATTTGGTGAACTTGTCGATGGCGACATACAGGAACTTGTAACCTCCGACGGCTTTTGGGAATGGCCCCAAGACGTCCATACCCTACACAGCGAATGACCATGTAGGAGGTATCATTTATAGTGATTGAGCCGGTGTATGGATCTGTTTTGCGTGGAACTGGCACGCTTCACATTTTTTCACTAGCTCAACCGCATCCTGGAGTGCTGTAGGCCAGTAAAAATCATGTCAGAAGGCTTTGTCAACCAATGTGCGGGAGGAAGCATGGTTTCCACACTCGCCTCCATGGATTTCCGCGAGGAGCTCGCGACCTTTTTCCCTCCCTGGCGCGCCAAAATGTCGAAGTGTAACTATAACACTTCCCCTAGTACTACCAAATGTAGCCCGCGGAGGTTCTAGTATAGGTTTGGGCACGCAGAGATCAAGAATAAGATAGTGACACGGAAGATTTACGTGGTTCGAGTCGCCTGAGTGTAATACCCTACTCTACGGGGTGTGTGTTGAATATCACTAGTATGTGTAGTGCTTCCCCTCGTCTGTATCATGCGGTCAGTCCTTTTATAATCCAAGGACTGACCGTTACAACGCTTGTCTGGCCCGACATGTGGTCCTGACATATTTAATAGCCTAATACACTGTCTATGAGTATTAAGCGTGGTTAATAGTGTGATAACGTGCCTTAATGGCTGCGTTACCCCTATTAACAGTGCTCTGATCGTGTATCATTAATACAACATTAATGAAACATAATTAGGTTTGGTAACCGCTGCTTTAACTGTCCCTTGAATGTCTGTGCTGTTGAAGATCCGCTAGTGTACTCATTGGTGGTGTAGGTCCGGAGGCTCCATACGTGGCAGCTTCGGATCTTTCCCTTGCAGGGAGGTAGCTCCGGAACCGCTATACACGTGTCGGCACCGGAGCTTCCCTCTGCTGGGGGTTAGGTCCGGGGTCGTTATACACGTGTGGATTGCGAAGCTTCTGTGTGTTGAGAGTTTAGTTCCGGACTTACATTACACATGTCAATCTCCGGAGCTACCCATATGAAGGATGCGGGTCTATTGTAGTGTGACATATAGAGCCTCAGGAGACCTTCAACTTTGACAGGTAGAACTCTCTTGCACTTCTTATGGTACCGTGGGGTACCCAGTACGCAGGGTACCAACAGTCCATTAGGGCAAGAGAGTGTGGTGTTGTATGGATAGTCTCAAATGGGAAGTGGAATAGGAGCAACTCCTACATATAAGAGTAGTTGTTCTTCCACTTATTGAGTGAGAGAGTACAGAAGAAGAGAGGAGTGGCCCACGCGCGCTCCTCCTCCTCATCGCTCGCTCGTCTCGCCAAGTCACGTCACGCACCGCCTCGCACACCCGTGCACGCGTGTGCTCTTGTAAATTTGAGTCTCGAGCCGAGCATAAATTTTATATTTTTTTGCAAAAAATTAAATTGGGCTTTTGACTTTTGGGCTTCCGAATTTTGGGGCTTCCAAGACTGAATCCAAGTCGTTGGAGATAGACGCGTCTACAACTGCAGAGTCGGATCGGATGCAAATCCTCCGGATCACAACCGAACCGCCTCTGTGAAACTCTATAAATACGGGCGTCCGCGGTAGGGCAGGTCACCCTTCGATCAGATCATTCCCATGTTGGCGTTCCGTGCGCCGTCTTTTAATCTACTTCGTTCCGAGCGCCGGCGTGCACCGACGATCGGGAGGAGCAGGTCTCTGGAACCGCTCGCCATTGGGATCTTGCACCGGAAGAGGATGAATAAGATTTTTGGGAGCGCTTCGCGTGACTGCTCGCGTTTTTCATCACAAGTCGTTTCTAAAGAGATCGGGTGTTGCGGCCCAATATCGTAACCAACGTTTGCAGCAGCTGTTTACCGTGAGATCTACAACAATTCTTCCAGCTTCAAATCGGTACGGATATTACTCGTCCCGTTCGTTTGCGGATGTTAATCACTTCTGTGTTTTCGCGTATTTTCCGAAATTATTCAGTAAATTGACTCGGATTTTCTAACAGCATATGAACTCGGTGATCACGTATGCTGAAGAAAAGCAAGCATAAGTAAAAAAACAGAGCAGCTGAAACCTACCAGGCTTGTCTTCCATATGGCTGGGATAGCGATTAACGCATTCGACGGTAGTCAGCTCCTTCTCCGGCGGCACCTTCTTGCAGTCGCGCTCCACGTGGTCAACTAACAGTATCTTGGTGTCGTTTGCACGCACCACGGCGTCAAGAGCGAGCTTGTCGGAGCAGCCCGGGTGGTCCGCCGCCTGCGCCGACGACCTGGAGCCCCGGCGGTTGCCGCGTGACTCCCACATCTTGCGCCACCTCTCGGCCTCGAGCTCGGCCTGCTTCCGCCTGGCATTGCACATATTGACCTCCCGCACCAGCATCTCCCGGTCCTCCATGTCGATCTTGGACTTGCGCAGCATGGCGGATAGGATCTTGTCCTTGTGGTCCGCGTCCCGCCGCAGCCGCGCGCCCTCCGCGGAGAGGTCGTCGCTCCGCTCGAGTGCGGCCCGGAGCTCGGCCTCCGCCGTGTCCGCACGGCGCGCGGCGCGGACCAGGTCCGCCTCCAGCTGCCGCTGCGCGGACTCGAGCTTTAGGAACGCCGCCTTATGCTTGCGCAGCTCCGCGGCGTGCTCCGCCGCGTCCTTCCCGGCGCGCTCCGCCTCCCGCAGCCTCTCCTCGGCACCCTCCCGCCTCCCCACCTCCCGCGCCAGGGCCTCGTCCTTGTCCCCCGCGGCGCGCCGCAGCCCCTCCGCCTCTTCCTCGCGCTTCGCCTCCCGGGCCCGCGCCGCGGCAACGACGGCGTCCACCTGCCGCCGCAGCGCCTTCCGCTCGGCGAGCCACCGCTGCTCATGTGACGCGAAGATGTCCGCCACCTTCTCGTTGGCCCTGGCGTCCTCTGCTCGCCGGCGCCGGAACTCCTCGACCTTGCGCTCCAGCTCGCCCGCCTTCTCCCGCAGCGCGAGCTCCGTCGCACGCGACCACCGGCACCCGCGTCGCCCCACGCCTGGATCGCACCCGCCGGCGAGCCTCCCCTGCGCTCCAAGAGCGGCGAGAGCGCAAGAAAAGCCGGCGCAATAGAAGGCCGCGGGTTGCAGGTAAACTGGCAAGGACGGAGAGGCCAATTCCAGATCAGTAGCCATGACCCCTGCCGATATCCTCCAGTGGTTCCAAAGCTAATCGTAGCAGTGAGTGGGCACTAACTGTAGCAGCGAATCACAAGCTAAAGAGATAACCTTAAGAATCAAGTTTTCTCACTTGCAATCATACGATGATTTGACCGACTGCCAAATGGCTAATGGCTAGGCCGGGAGCTTAGAGCGGGAGCAATGGCGGCTTGGGCATGTCGCTGGATGGCATCATGGGCGGCATGATTGTGAGAAAGGGGAACCAAAGTGATGGTGCCCTGCGTTGGCAGTGGCAACTTAAAACTGGGCGGCGAGTGATTGAGCGAGAGAGAGGCTGTCTCTGGTACGGAGGCGGTCAATGTGGGGATCGGCGACTCCAAATGGAGCGCACATGGAGGTGCGAGAATGTGAGCTTGCGTTCATGCTTTGCTTCTCCAGTGGACAACAGAGGATACGGTCATACGGATACTCTGCCACGCTGGTACCGGAATGGAACGCCTCCGTAGTTCAGCTGCGTTTTTTTTCTTTTCTGAAAAAGAAAAACTAGTTCAGCCGGGTTGTTTACCTCCACGTGGATAAATTAGGCAAGATATTGTAAGGAACTAAGGGTATGTTTGGTTAATAACTTTAGTTGATTTGTCTATTACCATGTTCTTCAAAACTTTGTTATTTATTTAAAAGTTGTTTGTACTTGATATAGGATAGTTTGTTACTATTTGTGCTATATGTATGATAAAATTAATCTTGACATACATATTGTTTGTATAGATTTTATATTTATCAAAATTAGGTGTGACATGACACGACTAAATTTTTGAAGGAAAAAATCAAACTATTTGGTTTGCTGCCTAAACTTGGTCAGATTGTGGCAAAATGAATGATGAATGGGACAACCGTTTGGATTATAGCCACAGAACCTGCCGTTTAGTTTAGCAAATATGTATGCTACTCATTGATTGGTAGCCAAATCTGACAATGGTCACCTCATTCTATAATTTATGAAGAGGTTACGTTATCAATCTATTAGCTTAGGCCCTGTTTAAAATCCTTAGATATTATTGTTAGCTGCTAAAAGTTAGCTGCAGGGATTCCAAACAGAATAGGTAATAGCACAACTAATTATTAGCTAACCCTTCAGCTATCAATAATCCTATTAGCTGGTCCAAACCAGCTAATTCCAACTAATTTTTGTTTAATCTCAATTCTACCTTTGCCCTCTATCCCGCAGTAAATGGCAACAAAAATAAAACAGGAACACTACTGTCAATTGTCTCTAGCAACCAAATAATTAGATATGGGTTCCAAATAGCTTCCAGCTAATAATTAGTTGACCCAATCCAGCTAATAAATTATTAGCTAGCTAATAATTACCTCTAAAGATTCTAAACAGGGCCTTAGTATGTCGTAGAGTAGGTTTTAAATAGCTAAGGGTTCTCTCCCCCATATTATTCATTTTATCACAAATCCAAATCTGCATTGCGATAATTTGCTTGTCGGTACCCTGCGTACCTTATACCCCTTGGGACTGCAAAAAGACTAAAGGAACTTCACCTGTCTGAGTTGAAGACCTCCGAAGGCACCATATGTCATACAGGACCGGACCTGCCTCCCTTCTATGGTCAGTCCCGGTGCTGCCACATGTATACTGCAACCGGAGCTACGTCCCACACATGGGAAAGCTCCGTGCTAAATACCTACGTGGCACTTCCGGACCTAACCCCCGACAGAGGAAAGCTCCGGTCCTGACACGTGTACAACAGCACCGAACCTACCCGTCCCAGACGGTAAGCCTGAAGCTGCCACGTGTCCAACCGCCGGACCTTCAACTTCAACAAGCAGACTGAGGGACCCCAACGGCTCGGACCTTCAAGGGACAATCAAGGACTTCAAGACTCGATTAAGTGTCATTAATACCATCTTAATGACACACGATCGGAGGGCCCTTAATACCAGTAACGGCACTGTCAAGGCTCGTTACCACAATAATAAGGGCAATTAAGCTCATTAATTGTGTATTAAGCATCAGTAACTGCCAGGGACACATGTCAGACCAGGCTAGCGATGTAACGACCAGTCCTTGTACTATAAAAGGACTGGTCGAGCGATACACAGGGGCGAAGCACTTTTAGGCTCTCGACTCCGAGGAACTCTCCTGACACTCTCGGACTCACACTACAGGAATCCCGACGATTTGCGACGGCCGAAGCCGTCGCAAATAAGCCAGATGCCGTCGCAAATAAGCTATTTGCGACGGCTTTCTTTATTTGCGACGGCTTTCGGCCGTCGCAAATATGTCATCGCAAATAAGCTTATTTGCGACGGCCACCGTCGCAAATAAACTTATCTGCGACGGCTAGGAGAGGCCGTCGCAAGTTGTTGCTGCGGGCTGGTGGGCCCCGCGATCTTATTTGCGACGGCCTGGCCGTCGCATTTAAAGCTTATTTGCGACGGCGTAGCCGTCGCAATTAAGTTCCACTATTTGCGACGGCCAGGCCGTCGCAAATAAGTTCAGAGGGCAGGGCCCACGTGTCCTCCTCCGGGACCCACGACTCTATTTGCGACGGCCAGGCCGTCGCAATTAATTCTTATTTGCGACGGCCAGGCCGTCGCAAATAACTGTGGTTTAATTACGACGGCTTGTACCCTTATTTGCGACGGTACTGTATAAAAAGCCGTCGCAAATAAGGTTTTTTATTTTTTTTTAAAACAGAAAAAACTACCCGACTCGATGGCCAGAATCACAACAAACACAATATAGACAATATACACAGTATATACACAACATACACAAACATCATCACAATCACAAACTAAAATTCCGATACATCTCACATCGTCATCAATAAAGTAAATAAAAGGGCTCACTCTCGCCCATCTAACCTCCGAAGCCACCTCCGAAGTCGAAGTCGTCGTCGTCGCGCCTCAATCCAGGCGGCGGTAGCGAAGGCGACGGCGTTTGTGCAGCCGTCGCGGATCCCTGCAATTAATAAAATTTAGAGTTAGAATATAAATGCATCAACATCTCTCTCCCTCCCTCTCCCTCTATCTTCATCTAGATCACCCTCTCTTCCTCTCTCTTTTCATTTCTCTCTTTGTCTCTCACTCTATCTTTCTTGTTCACTCTATCTCTCTATTGCTATCCTTTTCCTTCTATCTTCCTCCCTCTATCTCCATCTACATCTCCCTCCCTCTATCTTCCCCTCTCTCTATCTCCATCTACATCTTACTCTCTCTTCATTCCCATCCTACTCTATCTATCTTTCACTCTTTCTTCTGTCTCCCTTTCTTCTATCTCTTTCTTTCTTCTATCTCAATCATTTTCTTCTATCTAACTATCTGTCTCTTTCATCTATCTCAATCTTATTACGCTGAAGAAGAAGGATTACATAGAGACTTACCTGACCCGGTGAAGAAGGATCGCCTGGGAGGACCGGTGGTAGTACCGGTAGCTGGATTCCCAGACCCTGCGCCCGAGCGATGGCCTGTCATTGCAAACATTAAATGCTACCTATTAGTAAGTCATTTAAGCTGAATTAATGAGAATTTTAATTTTTAGATTGTTACCTCCATTGCTTCCCGCATCTGCGCCAACGCTGCTGCCTGGGTTTGGATCGTGGCCTCCATCGCCCTCCTTTCCTCCTCATGTCGCCTTTCATTTTCTTCTACAGTTTCTCGGAGGGACTGCATCTCAATGTCCCTCTGCGAGCGGCGACCTCCCGTACCCGAAGTCTGCGTGGAGCTGCCTCTCGCAGGTCTACCCGCCCTCGAGTCGACAACTCCGTCGAATATGGCGAGCCTATAAAAAAGAGAGTCAGTAATATGAAATTAAAATATCTTGAATACTTTGAATTGAAAACGATAAAATGACTTGCAAACTCACCTTCCGTGTGCTTTTCCACCACCGGTTGCATACGCGGCTTGAGGATCGATCGGTTGACGTTCCCAATCGAAATCCTCGCCGTGTATCTTCCTAGCCTCCTCCCCGTACTTAGCCTGCAAAACAATAAAATCGTGTAAGTTCAACAATCTATATAGTTATATGTAATATGAATGGTTTCTAAACTTACCAACCGCTCGGCTGCAGCCTGACTGCACCCCGTCGGCTGAGAAGGGTCCCTGTGACCTCTCTTCCAAACCTCAGCAGGGGTGGGCGGCACCCCCGTCTCGCGCTCCTGTCAATACGTGTTAGTACGAACAATATATTATTAATATATAAACATAAGTTACACACACTTACCATGCGTTTAGCTAAACGCAAGTGGTTATCTTGCCCGTGTCTGCTCTTCCCCTCCACCCCTCTGCAGTCTCGAGCCTTCCCGGACTTAGCTTTAAACTCGTCGCTAGCCCAGTAGCGACAAAGGGCCCGAAATGCATCGTTCTGACCCTGCAACTAGCTCACGTGGCCCTGCACATAGTTGAAAGTCGTTAAAAGTACCATCGAGGACATTATCAGAAAAAAATACTTACTACACTCCACGTACCTGCGCGTACTCCTCCTCCGTCAGGTGCCTCTCGCTCTCTTGCCGGAAGTGTAACACGTGCTGCTGGTTCGCCTTCAAGTGCTCATTAATAATTTGAACACGGACGTTCGACAAAGCTTGTCGAAGCGCCTTGGCAGCGTTGAAGTGAAACACTCGCCTCGCATCCTCAAACATGCGATGGTCGTCCGGGTCCTCTAAAGTATATCTTGCCTGCGATAAAGAATGTATTGAAGAGATGTGCACTAAAAGAGTTTAATAGTTGTAACTTAGAAACTTTTTTAACATACTTACCATAAAATCGGCCCATACGGCCTCCTGAAGGTTGTCGTGCTCCTGGTGATGGACGCGTGCGTAGTCCTCCCACGAAAGAGCAGGCACTCCGTCGATGACCCCGGGATAGTGCAAACGCACTATGGACCCGAGGACACCGTTCACCGGTCTCTGGTGTTTCTCACCGGTGAAAGACAAGTCGTCCCAACTCCTGTAAGATATTTATTCATTCATTCATTACTTAAGTAATCAAAAGAAACTAAAATTGAAAACTATAATTTTTATTACTTGTCTCCGACTGGACGAATCACGATCCTCTATGAAGGGACCGCGGGAGGACTGACAAAGTGAGTCCTCCTCGTCCTCCGCGTCTGCTGGGGCGCCACGTCAGGTGACCCAGACGGCTCCTCACCAGCCGAGTCAAAGGCCTCAGGAACAAAGTCATCGCCAGCCGAGAGCTGGCTGGCCGAGGGCTGACTCGCCGAGGGCTGCCTCGCCGAGTGCTGGCTGGCCGAGGGCTGCCTCGCCGAAGGCTGGCTCACCGAAGGCGCCACAGCCTCTGAGTCAGCCGGTGAGGACTACAACATTCAAATGATTCATAAGTAAGTTTAATGTGAATTTGAATTTAAAGAATTTGTCAAAAACGAGTGACATTTACCTGTGACGAAGCTCTAGAGCTGGTCTGAACGTGCCCCAGCAGCTGAGAGCGTCTGCTGCCAGTCGACGAGGCACCAACGAAAGCGTCCTCAGGTCTAGAGGGGTAGAACCCCCTCGTCGGTGGCACCTTCTTACCCTTCTTTGACGCCATCCTATTGTAATTAGATAATTTGTGAATATGCAAATAAAATATATAAAATTCATGTTACTATCTTCAAGAAAACATTACTTGTAGTCACTTTCAAAATTCATCAACATCATTGTCATGTGCCTGTGCCCTACTCCTTAAACCAGCCCAACGATCTTCCATCGTGGCCTGTTCTAATTTTCGTTTTCGCGTATCATCTGCCTCTACATCTTCAACGTCTTCAACATCTCCAACTAATTGATCGAGTCCTGCACCAAGCTCGACGATAAAAGTGTCTGGCAACTCTTCTTCTTGGTACACTTCTTCAACGTCTTCGCTATCATGGTAACCATCATCCCCAGGAGTATATAGCCGCTCACGAGGATTCACCTTATATACCACCCACCAAGCACTGAGCTTCGTGCATGGATAAGGTATATAATACACTTGTTCAACTTGATGCGCAAGAACAAATGTATCGTAACCCCGTAGTCGGTCCTTATGTTTCACTTCCACCATTCCAAATTGGTTTTCTCGAGTTCCATGAGTACGATCAAACCAGTCACAGTCAAAGAAGACAACTCGAAGGGTCTTATTTCTGGTAAAAGTAAATTCAAGGATTTTGTTAATGATACCATAATAATTGGTTAAATTCCCTTGAGTGTCCATTGCTCTCGTCACAACACCGGAATTTGATGTTGCCGCAAGAGGACGATGAGCTTCAAAATGAGTTGTACGGAATCGGAAGCCATTTACGTCATATCGACCATAGCTTCTAACATTCACCAATCCATAAGATAGCTGCTGCAAATCTTCATGGACACTGTGAGTCCGACACTGTTATAAAAGACGAGAGAATATTACATAATACTTCTTTAATAATAGTAATTTATAATACATAGAAGACGAGAGAATATTACATATTCTCGAAACCAAGATAGAAAACTCTGTCCCCCATTTATTCCTTCCTTTCGCATCGCTTCTACTTGTTTGGCCGTAGGTTGATGCCTATGTGGCCAATATTGTCTGTGGAACTCGCTGAACATGAAAAAAATCTTTTAGAGTACATGTGTAGCAAAATATGTAGATTAGCATAAACATAGGAGAAACACTTACTCGAAGTATTCCTGCATGCCTTCTATATTTGCGTACATGTAGAGTAAAGCAACAGTCCTTTCCTGTTCGGATAGCACGTAGGTCGTGTAGCTACCAACGGTGGTGCCTCTCGTTTGAAAAATGGAAAGGTCGCTTAGAGGGGGTGTTTCGTCCACATTGTACCGCATCGCCGAAGTATTGATATTGTTTTCTTCCGCAAAGTAGACACTTGAAAAGTATCCAACTTCTTTAAGAGCATATGCTTCAGCGATGCACCCTTCCACCCTTGCCCTGTTGCCAACCATTGGTTTCAGATATCGTAGCGCTCTTTCAATGTGATACATCCACCTATATTGCACAGGACCGCCAACTTTAGCTTCGAATGGAAGATGGATAAGCAGATGTTGCATTGGATTGAAGAAACCCGGTGGAAAAAATTTTTCCATCTTACATAAAAGTATGGGTATCTCCTTCTCTAACTTATCCATCATCCCGATCTTGATTTCTTTAGCACAAAGCTGTCTATAGAAATAGCTGAGCTCGGCTAAAACCTTCCACACCGCATCATCTAGATAGCCTCAGAACATAACAGGTAGGAGTCTTTCCATTATAATGTGATAATCATGACTCTTCAACCCAGTGAGGTTTCCTGTGTTAACATTTACGGCTCGTTTCAGGCTAGCTGCGTAACCATCTGGGAATTTCAAAGTTTTCATCCATTTCATAACTTCTTTCTTTTCTTTCGATCGAAGACAGAAAGAAGCACGTGGCTTTCCACCACTTTCAGAGATTTCAAGAGTTGGACGGTGACAAATGTCTGCCAAATCTAGTCTAGCTTTATAATGGTCTTTCGTTTTGCCAGGCATATCCATGCAAGTGCTTATGATACTTTCGCTCATATTACGCTCCTGATGCATGACATCAATGTTGTGCATTAGAATCAACGACTTCACATATGGTAGCTCCCAAAGTCCACATATGTGAGTCCAATTGTGTTCCTCTCCATAACCTACGAAATATCCAGGACGACCTTCATCAGGCACCAGTTTGTCCAACATATCAAAAATTTCTGACCCGTTGAGACGCTTCGGTGGTCCTTTAGTGACAACAGTGTTCTTTCGAAAGACATGCCTCTGCTACCTAAATATATGATTCGAGGGCAGCCAACGTCTGTGACAATCGAAGTAAGATATTTTGCCTCCATGAGTTAGTCGAAAGCAATCCGTGTCTGAAGCACATATCAGACACGTCAGACGACCGTGAGTGCTCCATCCGGAAAACATGCCATATGCCAGCAAATCATGGACGGACCACAAATAAGCAGCTCGAAGGTTGAATTTCTGCTTCTTGTAACTGTCGTACGCTTCGACTCCTGTCCACAAGACTTTCAATTCTTCGATCAGCGGTTTTAACATCACGTTGAGACGTGACCCGGGATGATCAGGTCCAGGTACAATGAGGCTGAGAAACATGAACTCGTTCCTCGTACAAAAAGCAGGTGGCAGGTTGTACGGAATGACAAAGACAGGCCAACATGAGTATGGCGCGACATTCGTACTGAACGGTGAGAATCCGTCTGTCGCTAATCCAATGCGAACATTCCTCGCATCACGAGAAAAGTCTGGATCGAAACGGTCTAGCGCCTTCCATGCATCACCGTCGGACGAATGCGTCAAGAATTCTTTGTTCTCACGTTTACCTTCTTTGTGCCATCTCATGTGTCTTGCGGTTCTTTTTGAAAGAAACATCCGCTTCAACCGAGGTGTCACAGGCAAGTAACAAAGCTGCTTATGTGCGACATCTGTCGTCACATTATCGCCATCGTCATTAACAACTTCGACATACCTCGATTTACCACATTTCAAGCACATCTTCTCATTGGCGTGCTCTTTCCAGAATAGCATGCAGTTGTCTGGTCACACATCAATTTTCTCATACTTCATACCGAGACCAGATATCTTGATCTTTGACTGATACATATCTGGTGGCGCTTTGTGAGGTTGTGGAAGGATATCGTAGATCAATTTCATGAGATCATTGTAGCAGTTGATGGAAAAAAAGTACTTGGACTTAATTGCCATAAATCTGGTCAAGAAAGCAAGTACGGTCACAGCCGTGTGTTCATGCAACGGCTCTTGTGATTTCTTCAGCTCCTCGAAGAACTTCTCCGCCTCATTTGTAAGAGGATCCTCCACTTCAAGAGCTTCTAACATCTCATCCATCCTATCAACCTCTGTTATATCATCATCCTCATCCACTTCGGCTATGACTCGAGAATTAGTCTCGCCGTGGAAGGTCCACACTTCATATTGTGGAGTGAAACCGTTTCGACATAAGTGAAACGAAAGCTCCAATCTTCTCAAAAACTTAGTGTTTCGGCATTTTGTACATGGGCACCGCACCATATCTTCCGTTGACAACGAAAATGCTCGATCCAAAAATTGATCTAACTTGATAAACCACTCATAGGAGTGACCACCATTTCTGCTCTTCCAGCCAGTATACATCCAACTGCGGTCTTCACCCATGTTTGACTCTGCAGTTTAATGCGAAAGAAATTGTCGTTAATGTATTGTTGTGTTATGTCACGGCCCTACAACCTAGGCAGATAGATCCTAAACCCACCCAAGAGTGACCGAGCGGAGCGTGCTCATGACGAGACGCGTGATCCGGATTCGAACGAAATTTCGGCAGCATAACCCCGCTGTTCTCCACTGCACGCCCAAAAATGGTGCAGCAGAGAACAACAGGGTTACGCCACCGAAATCTCGTCCAAATCCGGACCCACGTCTCGTCACAAGCCACGCCCCCTCGGTCACTCCGAGGCTGTCCAAAAAGGGACAATTCCGAACCTGCACGTCTCACATGCCAATGGCATGTGAGACGTGCCGATCCAAAACGGGTAATCAATTGCTATAGGTTACGTTGCTCATGTTCATTTATAAATCATTTACGAATGAGGAAAGAGAACGAGAGTGAGGAGAAAAGTGGGTCAGAGTTGAAAGTTTCATAGTCAGGGCCGTCCTCCGCTGCCGGCCTCTCCTCCGCTGTCATGCTCGCCGCAGGCGATATGGCGTAGAATATCTCCTCTCTCTTTTGATATTTCTTCTGATACATTATCGTTTTAACCCGCTTATATATATATATATATATTTATATTTATATTTATATATTTATATATATAAAGAATATTGAACATGCTAAAAGAAACATAACAATTAATCAAAATTTGAACATTTAATAACTTAATTCAATAACGATCAGCAGCAATGAACATAAACATTAAGAATACTAAAGCAAAACATAAGCATGCTTAACATCTACATAATCAATAACATTATCAACAAATTTGCATAACCAACATCATTAACAACTAAGCATAATTAACATCAAGATCGAGCAACAATTTCTACTCATTCGATCAACAATCATTTGAAGATTGAACAATCCATATGAAGGCAATTATTTGCGACGGCCAGTTAAATTGCGACGGCTCGGGGGCGCGGCTAGCGGCTAGCGGCGGGGCCGGCGGGCCGGGGGCGCAGGGGCGGCGGGGGGCTGGGGGCGGTGGGCGCGCTGGGGGCGGCGGGGTCGGGGCGCGGCGGGCCGATGGCGAGGGTGCGGCGGGGCCGGGGGCGCAGGGGCGGCGGGGGGCTGGGGGCGGTGGGCGCGCTGGGGGCGGCGGGGTCGGGGCGCGGCGGGCCGATGGCGAGGGTGCGGCGGGGCCGGGGGCGCAGGGGCGGCGGGGGGCCGGGGGCCTATTACATGGCATCGTTCCCATACATACACACACTCAAGTTCTTTCGCCGTATGCATAAAACTGCACTAGCAAATGCCCTTTTTATTACATCTTCTATAATTAAGTGATTCAATCCTTAAATAAACTATACAAGCTATTCTAAGCTACTATAGCTAATTGCTACTACCTCTTAACAAAATTGCTAGCTACATCTGAAAAAAAAAACCCTAAAACAGGGGGGAGTAGCACTGACCTCAAGGTCGGGGCGCGGCGGTCCGGTCGGGGGCGTAGCGGTCCGGGCCAGCAGCGGCGACGCCGGTGGCGCGGCGGGCCGGAGGCGGAGGCAGGCGGGCCGGAGGCGACGCCGGTGGGGGCTGAGGGCGGCGGGCGCAGAGGCGGGCGCGGAGGCGGGGCCAAGGGCGGCGGGCGTGGAGGCGGGGCCGAGGGCGGCGGGCGCGGAGGCGGGGCCGAGGGCGGCGGGCCGGCGGCAGAGCCGGGGGCGCGGCGGCGGGAGCGCGGCGCGGCGGCGGGGGCGCGGCGGCGGTGGCGGGGGCGCGGAGGCGGGGCCGAGGGCGGCGGGTGCGGAGGCGGGGCCGAGGGCGGCGGGCCGGCGGCGGAGCCGGGGGCGCGGCGGCGGGGGCGCGGCGGCGGTGGCGGGGGCGCGACGGCGGGGTGTTGAGGAAAATGAAGGGTCGGGGTGGAGCGTCCCGATATAAGCCCTAATTTGCGACGGCCGTATTAATTGCGACGGCCTGAACTTACGGCCGTCGCAATTAAATCCTATTTGCGACGGCCGTTTAACCAGCCGTCGCAAATAAGGGTTTATTTGCGATGGCTCTGTTATTTGCGACGGTCCTAGGGTTGGCCGTCGCAAATAACCGCTTATTTGCGACGGCAGGTCCGAAAGCCGTCGCAAATAAGCTCTTATTCGCGACGGCCATCTTATTTGCGACGGCCAGAGGCGGGCCGTCGCAATTTAAGCTATTTGCGACGGCTGGCCGTCGCAAATAAAATCAGCCGTCGCAAATGATCGCTTTTCCTGTAGTGTCAGCTCTGGCACACGCCCACAAGTGTTCAGACGCTCAATACAACAACCACACACTCCGTGGAGTAGGGTATTATGCTTAGGTGTCCCGAACCACGTAAATCCTTGTGTCAACTTGCCATCGTGTTCTGAATCTCTGCGTGCCCATTACCGAACTACAAACTCCGCGGGCTACCAACGGTAGTACCGGGAGAATTGCCGGAACAAGACACCGACAGTTGGCGCGCAAGGTAGGGGGTGCCCGAGATTCAAGGATGGTGAACTCTGCTGTTGGATCATCTAACGGCAACCCTGCTGCGCAACCTGCTGGAGGAAACCCCTCCAACATAAAGCAGCCAGCACGTGTTGTGGCTCCAGCAGGAGTCATGCCACCGCCGCCACCGTCTGCATTGGCAAATCAAGCTGGACAGCGAGAGGGAGCGTCTGCGTCGATCACGGCATCGGCGAATAACAACCCAGAACACGCGCTCCATGTCGCGCGTGCTCTTCTCCAACGTCCATCGCCTCCAGGAGCATCCCAGGGTGCAATGGAGCAGTGGAGGGCTGATGTGGAACACTTGGTTGCAGCAGCAGCCGATCGCATCAGCAACCAAGGTCCTCCCCCCTCAGGGCAGGCCCCATCACAACATTGGACCGTGTCGGGTAGACTTGGTCCACACGCTTCTCAACACAGGAGGCGAGCTGCGTCTCAACAGGCAACGTCGTTGCCTTCCGTGGTGTGACGTACCCATACGGTAACCAGGCTTTCAACTCACGACCTCCGGGCGGAGCTTGATCGCCGTTAGCGCCAACAGGACGGACGCGTCCACATCGAGCATGCTCGCAAAAGGCGAGAGGCTCGGGATAGTCCTGCTCCCGAGGGAGTAGGAGGAGCCTGTTCTGCCCTGGCCATGCACCTACGCATGGTCAGATGGCCGCAGAAGTTCTGACCTCACCTGCTGGAGAAATTTGACGGGACTGTCAATCCCGCCGAATTTCTCCAAATCTACTCCACCGCAATCCTTGCGGCCGGAGGCAATGAGGCCGTAATGGCCAATTATTTCCCTGCGGCTTTGACTGGGACCGCCAGGTCCTGGTTCATGAGCCTTCCGCTCGACTCCATCAACAGTTGGGCGGAACTGTGCCAGCAGTTCACTGTCAACTTCGGCAGTTCATATACCCGACCAGGCACCAAACTGGACCTTTTTGCTGTCAAGCAGAAGGGGGGAGAGACCCTGCGATCCTTCATCCAGAGGTTCTCCTAGGTACGAAACACTATACCTTCTATCTCAAGCGCTTCTGTCATTGTGGCATTTAGACAGGGCGTACGAGACAAGAAGATGCTGGAGAAGCTGGCGACCAAGGAAGTCACCAGCGTCATGAAACTCTTGGCACACAAGTGCGCCAAATTTGCGGCGGGCCATGAAATACACTCCCAACCACCTCCGGATGACAACAAAAAGTCCTCCAAGGGAGAAGCCACTACCTCCGGGAGTGGTAAGAAGAAGAAAAAGTCCAATGGCAAGAAGAATCCGTCGGCTGGCACACCTACAGCCGCTGCTGCCGCAGCTCCGGGTGGCCGGGGGCCACGCCCCGAAAAACAACCTCGGCCGTCATCTGAAGACGGAGGCAGCTCCAATATGTGGTGTCCTATAAACAAGATGAACAGCCACAACCTAGAAGGCTGCCGAGAGGTCCAGAACCTTGCCGAGCACTACAACAAGCGCTGGGAAGAAGTTCCTTTTCGTCAAAGGGAAGGAAAACAGAAAGTCGACGAAGCTCCAGCCGAAGAGGAGTTAGGCTTTCAGGACCCTAAAAAGGTCTTGAAGGCTATTTACACCTCCGTCGACGACGACTCCGACATCTCCAACAACGAACGTCCGAAGACCATGAACACAATCTTTGGTGGTTCGTGGGACATCACCTCCCGCCGTGTCCTCAAGACCATGCGGCGGGACATGGCCTCAGTAGCTCCCACCGCCAGGGCGGAGCCGCACCGGAAGTGGATGGACACTACCATCACCTTCGATGCTTCAGACTGCCCTCGGAACATGGTCGGAGCTGGCCAACTTCCACTGATGGTATCTCCTACCATCAACAACATCCAACTCCACCATGTGATGGTGGACGGAGGTTCGGGGTTGAACCTCATAAGCTTTGAAGCTCTCGTTAAGCTTCAGCTCTGACTTTCGAATCTTCGCCCCTCCCGACCTTTCTCCGGAGTAGGTCCGGGGGCCATAACTCCACTCGGTGTTATTACTCTCTCGGTGACCTTCGGGACCTGGGAGAATTACCGCACTGAGAAGTTGGTATTCAACGTGGCGCAGATCAACTTACCGTTCAACGCCATCTTAGAGAACTCCACGTGCTTGCTACAACGCAGGAGGAAGAATCCGGAAAGGAGCAAGCTCCGAAACCCCCGAGCATTCGTCATCGAGGCTCAACCTCTGCACCTCGCGTGCAACCAAGCAACGACACCGACATTCCCGTCAAAGTCGTCCAAATCAGTTCCGATGCCGCTCAGACCACCCGTATATCAGGGGGTCTGAATGACAAATAGGAACTCGCGCTCGTCACTTTCCTCCGGGCTAATATCGACGTGTTTGCCTGGCAACCGTCACAAATGCCTGGGATCCCTAGGGAAGTTATCGAGTACAATCTGAAGATCTATCCTGACGCTCGGCCTGTACATCAGAAGGCTCGGAAGCAATCAGTAGAGCGACAGAACTTCATACGTCCAGAAGTGAAGAAGTTGCTTGAAGCTGGATTCATCCGAGATGTCTTCCACCCAAAATGGCTGGCAAACCCAGTCATTGTACCCAAGGCCGGCGGAAAACTTCGGATGTGTATCGACTACACTACACTGAATAAGGCATGTCCAAAAGATCCATTCCCACTACCTAGAATAGATCAGATAGTGGATTCCACCTCCGGGTGTGAATTGTTTCCTAGACGCATATTCTGGGTATCATCAAATCAGAATGTCTAGGGAAGATGAAGAGCATACTTCCTTCATCATAGTAGATGGATTATATTGTTATACTGCCATGCCATTCGGTCTCAAAAACGCTGCTTCAACATTTGTACGAGCTATGTACAAAACTTTTGGAGAGATTATCAGAGATGTAGTGGAAGTGTACGTCGATGGCATCGTTGTCAAGATCAAAAACAAGGAGTCATTCCTTGACACCTTGCAAGTTGTCTTCGACAAGTTGCGGGTCACACGCACGAAGCTGAACCCAAACAAGTGTGTCTTCGGGGTTAGCTCCGGAAAGCTTCTTGGATTCTTGGTGAACCAACGATGAATAGAAGCAAATCCGATGAAGATTAAAGCTATTGAAGACATGCGGCCACTAGCCCGCATCAAAGATGTCCAGAAGCTGACTGGATGTCTAGCTGCCCTCAGCCAGTTCATCTCCAGACTGGCAGAGCGGGCTCTACCCTTCTTCAAGTTGTTGAGGAAGTTCGGACCATTCCAATGGTCTGAAGAAGCAGAAAAGGCATTCCAGGAGCTGAAGCAGCTCCTTACCACTCTACCAACCTTGGTAGCTCCGAATCCTGGTGAGCCACTTCTGCTTTACATTTCGGCAACTGACGAAGTTGTCAGCATTGTCTTGGTTGCAGAAAGACCGGAACCATCTCCAGTTCAGGAATCCAGACCCCTTCAGGAGGATCCAGAGCTACCTGAAGTCGAGTCTGGGTCCCAGCTCCCAGACCCTGATCCTCAAGGCGAGATGCCGGAGGGTCCTTCTCTTTCAAATGAAGGAGTCACTGCTGCTGAACAAAAATATTCGGACCCCTCCGGGAAGGTCCGGATCACTTCAGAAGAAGTTCTGGGTTCCTCTAGTAGGAACCCAGAGGTCCCCGAAGAAGGCCCGGACCCCTCCGGGAGGGTCCGGGTTGATGAGGAGGAAGCTTTGGGCCCCTTTAGGAGGGTCCAGACTGTCCAACGTCCAGTGTACTTCATCAGCGAAGTACTCCATGACGCCAAGACTCGGTACCTGGAGGTGCATAAGCTGCTCTACGCAGTTCTTATTGCTTCTAGGAAGCTACGACACTACTTCAAAGCTCACAAGATTTCAGTGGTAACCTATTACCCATTGCGTGCAATCTTGCATAATCCCAACTCTACTGGGAACATTGCAAAGTGGGCAGCGGAACTAGCTGAGTTCGATCTTGAATTCATCCCAAGACAGGCAATTAAGAGTCAAGCACTAGCGGACTTCGTGGCGGAATGGACCCCCTCTCCATCAAATCCTGGGGGCCCTAGTGAGAAGAAGCTGGAACCCAAGGTTCCGGTCTTCATCGAGCCTCACTGGACTCTCTACTTCGACAGTTCCGTGCAAAAGTAGAAGGCCAGAGCTGGAATCCTTCTCCTCGCTCCGACCGGGGAGAAGGTCAAATACATGGTTCACCTTGACTTCAAGGCGACCAACAACATGGCAGAGTATGAAGCACTAATTTATGGGCTCAATGTGGCACTATCGTATGGTGTCAAGCAGCTATTGGTAAAGGGTGATTCACAGCTTGTTGTAAAATAAGTGAAAGGTGAATGTTGCTGCAACAACCCTCAACTAGCTGCACACCTACTTGAAGTCCAGAAGCTTCAGAAGGACTTCAACGTCCTGGATCTTTGCCATGTCCAGCGTCTCAACAACGCATAAGCCGACAAACTCTCGATGAAAGCTTCAACCGGAGCTCTGGCTCCTGACGGAACCTTCGTCCGAAGATTGTCAAGACCAATAGCTCAGCCTGCCGAACTGAGCGAAGGGGGCGAGACCAGCACCTCGCAGTTGGCGGTCCCGATGGCCCAGTTACCATGGCGTCCATCAAGGGTCGTAGGTGCTGTAGGAAGCTCCGAGCAACCCAGCACGCAAGACTCAAATCCTCAAGTTGGCTCTGATGCATGGATCTCGGAGACCTGGAGCTACTTGAAAGACAATTTCCTTCCTGAAGATAATGTATCCGCTGATCGGATAGTCAGATTGGCTAAAAGATACACGCTGGTAGAAGGGGATCTCTACCGGCGCGGTGCCAACGGCGTCCTAATGTGGTGCATTACAAGGGAAGAAGGTTGCGAGCTCCTCGCATAAATCTATAGAGGTGAGTGCGGGAACCACGCGTCTTCCCACACGCTGGTCGGTAAAGCCTTCTAACATGGCTTCTACTAGCCTACAGCACTCCATGATGCAACTAAGCTAGTGAAGAAATGTGAAGCATGCCAGTTCCATGCAAAGCAAATTCACACACCAGCTCAGCTCTACAAATGATACCTCCTACATGGCCATTCGCCGTGTGGGGGATGGATATCTTGGGACCTTTCCCAAGAGCCGTCAGAGGTTACAAGTTCCTGTACGTTGCCATTGACAAGTTCACCAAATGGCCGGAAGCAACTCCAATTGTGACAATAAACAAGCAATCAGCTATCAACTTCTTGCAGTCTACCGTATGCAGATTTGGAGTCCCAAACAAGATCATAACTGATAATGGGACCCAATTCACAAGCTCTGCATTCCAAGGATATTGCGAAGACCTCGACATTCAAGTCAGCTATGCCTCAATAGCTCACCCGACAAGCAATGGCCAAGCTGAGAGAGCAAATGCAAAATCCTAAAAGGACTCAAGACGCGCACATATGAGCGCCTGAAAAAACATGGAGCCAACTGGATCGAAGAGGTTCCACCCACACCGTGGGCCAACAGGACAACTCCCAACCGGTCAACTGGAGAGACACCCTTCTTCTTGGTGTACGGAGTTGGAGTAGTCCTTCCTCCAGAAATCACCTTGGGGTCACTCCGGGTTCGGACCTTCGACGATGCCACGCAGGACCAGCTCCAGCGTGAAGACCTTGACCTCCTTGAAGAGGGAAGGTGTCGAGCAGCTGTTCGGAATGCCCGATACCGCCAAGCTCTTCGGCGCTATCACCAAAGGCATGTTCACAGCCGACAGCTCGAGGAAGGCGATCTGGTGCTACAGAGAATACAAACTCGAGAAGGGTTAAACAAACTCTCCCCCATCTGGGAAGGACCCTTCTGAGTGATCAAAGTATCCCGTCCCGGATGCGTTCGCTTGGCAACTGAGGATGGGACACCTCTCCCTAATCCTTGGAACATTGAGCACCTTCGTAAGTTCTACGCTTAATATCACGGAGGTGAGTCTGTAGTTATATGTGATGTATGTTATAGAGTTATTGTACAGAGTTGGGTAGCTCCTTCGCGAGAACAGCCGGACCTTCCCCGAAAGGTCCGCAAAGTTCAGGCAACACTTGTCACAGTCTCAGAACTAAAAGTGTAGCTAGCTACCTTGGGTCAAATGAGAAACGAAACACACTTATCCTGGTTCCGTACCCTAAGAGTGTACTTGTTTCCCCTGTACCCCGGACCTATAATGAAAGACATCATTGTGAATACAGACTCCACGTGCATTTATTTTGTACAGGCTCAATATTTTTTATTTTTCTCTTTCTTGACTATAACAAAGTTGTGCAATTCCTAAGAAACTTTAGCTCGACCAATTCATGTATAATTCAAGTTGCATTGTCAATTCTTCCGGGTCTAAACATTGTTAATGGTCTACTCGTCTGAATGCCGCCAAGCCAATCTAGGTCCGGAGTGTGCTATCGACTTAGCCTGGTCCTGCACCCTAAGTACGCCACTCTACCTACACCTCTACAGGCCGAAGTAAGGCGAGTCCAGAAACGATTGGACCTGGAGAAAACAAGCAAGTGTACTTGATTGTATGTAGAGTTGCGTTCGACCTAAAAATTTCTTTTGAGAATAGTAAGCCGCAAACGAGTTATAGATAGGAAATGGATTTTACTGTTTTTCTTGACTTCAGTGTGTAGGAAAAATAAAGATTTCGTGATGATGGTGGATGAAGCCAGAGCTATCAAAGCTCCGACACCCCCTAAGGTGGTCTACTGTTGATGTTTCAAACATTGATAGTAGACATCGCCGGAGCTACAAAGCTCTAGCAAATCCAGGGGGCCAACCGTCAACGCAAAGAAAAGATGGCGGGAAGACTCCCCAATGGGGTATGCTGTCAACGCACCGCGTGTTGACAGTGGTCGCTGCCGGAACTACCAAGCTCCGACATTCCCAGAGGACTAACCATCAATGCTCTACGTGTTGACAAGGGTCACTGCCGGAGCTACTAAGCTCCGACAACCTCAGGGAGCCCCTACTATCAGCGACTTCGGACCTACAAACTACAAGTTTGAAGCACGCAAGTCTTCAACAAAATGCTACATCCTCTTGGTACATGTTCACAATCAAATTGTGTACATATACCAGGGGGCCAAGTGGGACAAAGGTGTTGAAGACAAAAAATGAAATTCATAAAATTCTTGGATTTCATTAATCTGGAGACAAGATATTACAATATTGGAGAAAAATGAAGAGAGAATACAAGCGGGAGCTACAAAGAGAGAGTCCTAGACCCTATGGAAGAACGAGGCGACCTTCCGGGCAACCTCTGACACGCTGGCTTTGGCGGCTTCTCCCTCTCTGTTGATGGGGCCTTCAAGCACCGGGTCCAGTGGGAAGTGAGAGTCCCGGCTTGTGTAGCACGTCAGCATGAACTCTGCGACGTTCTTCGCCAGGGATTGTCCTTCGGTTTCCAGCTGGTCCGCGATGACATTGCCCATCTTGGTGAGCTTATTGCCCGCCGAGCTCAACGCTTGCAACGCCAAGTCTGGATCCGGCTCCGGGTCATCTGGATGCACGGGACTAAAACCCATCAGCGTTAGTGCGTCATTGGCTTTGCCCAAGAAGTCCCAAACTTGTTGGGACTCCGCAGCCCTTGAGCCTCGCATCTCTTCCAAGGATCTTCTGGTCGCCGCAAGCTCCGAATTCTCCCGGGGCAAGGTGCTCAACCTCTTTGGAGTTCTGCTGAATCTTTTCAGCAACCTGCATTTCGAGTTTACTGAGCTCCTCCTCCCGGAGGTGGATCTTGTTCTGGCAGTCGACCAGGTCCTTCTCCCGGCCCCGCACTTTCTTCTCCCTGGCAGCAATTTCATCCTCCCTCTTGTGGAGGTCCTGTCCCCGCTGCCAGGCCTTCTTCTCCTCCTTCTCGCAGCACTCCTCTAGCTTCTTGGTGCGCTCCGCGAGACTCTTGTCACCGAGAGTTAGCCTCTAAGTAAGCTCCTCCTCCCTCTTCATGAGGTCATCCCGCAGCTCCAGGAGTTTTTGCTCTTCATCCTCGAGCTTTTTCTCCCGCTCCTCAAGAGCCTCCCGGCGCTTGACGAGGCTGTCGTGGATGGCGTTGAGCTTCTCTTGGCGATCACTCGTTGCATTATTAGCAGCTACGGCCTGTTCGTAGATGGCCCGGGACTGGTTGTCAAGGGATCGCGTCATGCTTTCCCTCTCATCCAGCAGCTGACCCCAGTACTCCATCCGGGCCTTCTCCTTCTTCACCCACTCCCTGTCGTTAGCCAGCCTGGTTTGCGCCAGCTTGGTCTCGAATTAGAGCTGGTTTCGCCACCTCCTAAGGGTTTGGCGCTCCTCCTTGAGGGCCTTGCTGTCGTGGTAGAAGGCCAGCTGCACTTGACGACGGCTGGAGCAGGCGTTGTCGATAGACAACGATAGAGGGATCGGCTCCAGACCTGCTAGGGTCCTCTCTGCTGGTTCCAGTGAGTTCTACATAACAAAAATTGGGTCCCACTCTTCAAAAGCGGTCCCCTGAGCTTCCATGACACTACATCCGCCCTACGGGATAGCCTCGGTCGCCGCCGAGGAAGGTCCTGCAGCAGAAGTTCCTACCCCCGGAGTCGGCTCCGAAGGTCCTGCCACCTGGTCATCAGCAACTGGTCCCTCAGGAGGGGGACAGGTAGCCTCCTCTTGGCACCCTGGCTCAGGCGCGGGCACCTTCGGAACCACTACCTTAGGGCAGGCGTTGAAGGTTCGGCCGGAGCTGAAGCCACTTCCGGCTCCGACCCTGGCGCTTCCTCCACCGCCGGTTCAGGCACTAGTGCTTCGACCGCCAATGCCTCGGTCGCCGGCACTTCTTCAACAACTGGCTCAGGCGCCGGAACTTCATCAAGACCGGGCTCTGCCGCCAGAACTTCATCAACCACCGGCTCTACTGTCGGGGCTTCTTCAACCACCGGCTCTGCTACCGGGGCTTCAACAACATCCGACTCTAGGGTCAGAACCGCAGCTACCTCCGGCTCTAAGGCCGGTGTGTCCATCATCTCAACATCCAAACACAGAGCTTCAACCTCCGGGGTTGGTGCCGCTGGTTTATCTTCATTCTCGTGGTCCGGCGCTACCACAGGAGCTTCAAGGGATGAGTCGAGGTCCAGGACCACGACAACCGACGTTGGGGCTGCCGTGACCTCAGCCACCACCTGGGGCGGCACTGGAATTGGAGCTGGAGCCTCGGCCTGCATAGCCTCAGCTGCTACTGCAGGAACCGGAGCTTCAACCCCTTTCTTGGGGACCCTGCGGATGAAGGACAAAGAAACTCAAAACATGATCACAGCAAAAACCATGAACTAAGGTAAAAAATCAAACATACCTTGGAAGGCTTCTACTCCAGCTAGCGTGGAACCTCTTCACCGGACGCTCAGGACTGGATCCCGTCGCCACTAGCATGGTAGCTCCGGAAGGTTCCCCGGAGCTTGCTCCCGCCATTAGCAACGTCTTGGTTGAGGCCCCCCTTGATTGAGAAGGACCCTCGGACCTAGAGCCCTCGGCTGGCCCTAGTACTGGAGCCACGTGGCCGGAGCTAGCGTCCCGAGGAGATGCCGATGCTGGAGTAGTTGCCGCCGTTGAAGACCTCCTCCGCCGGGGAGAAGGAGGGTGGAAGGAGCAGGTCTGACGGACCTCCCGTCAGCATGCTTCAACTTCCTCTTGCGGCTCAAGGGCTCGGCCAACTCCTTGCCCTTGCCTACGACTTTGATTCTTAGCTTCGGAGCGGGAACGGATACATCCTCCGAAGCCCCGGGGATCGCCACCCTGGAGGTTGATCGCCTCTCCATCAGGCCCAAGTCGTCCAACAGCGGCATCTTCCTCAGGAGCTCTCTGCAATCCTCCGGTATCATATTCAGAGGCAGGAAGGCTGCCACTGGAGACACGTCGCCAGAGCCGATGTTCCTAGGCTGGAACTTCTTGAGATGGGTCTTCAAGGCTTCACCGGTCAAGTTGGTGTCCAAGCCGACCTCAATGCGGTTGGTATCCATCTCACTAATGATGGCCCAGGCAGGTCGGTTCCTAGCCCTCAGCGGGGCCCACCTGTTCATCAAGAAGTTGTCGAAGACCATCTGCTGGGTCACCCACCTTCGACACATTCCTGGATTCTGTCCAGGATGGGCATGTACTCCCTCGACAGCTCCGGCACATCACTCCAAATGTCGGTGTCGACGCGAGGAAGGCCTTCAGGCAGCTCCAGCCTCTCGTGTCCCTCGACGGTGATGACCACCCAGTCTTTCTTCCAGTCGTCCCACTTGCCGGAAAGGAAGGACCTCAAGTACTTGAGGGGAGAGTTTTTCCGCTTCATGATGTAGTAGAAGCCGATGAACTCATCACTCTTCCCAGTCGGGTGGACAGTGAAGAAAGTCCGGAACAACTCCACACAAGGGGGCACGCCCACCCACATCTCGCAAAAGTGGACAAAAGTCGCCACTAGCAAGATTGAGTGGGGGCCAAGATGATGAAGCTACAGACCATAGAAATCCAGCAGCATCAGAAAGAAAGTGGAGAAAGGCGGGATCAAACCCGCCATGGCGTACCCAAGGAAGTATATCATATCTCCGGCTCGCTCCTTCTCAAAGGGAAGCTTGCCGCAGCGAATGTCGTTGTCAAAGGAGTCGCTGGACCATCCCATGTAGGTCCGGACCCTAGACAACTCCTTCTTGCTTCCGATGCGGCTCTTGGGAAGTCCTAACTTCATCCCAGCACAGCGTGGCGAGAGAGGGAAAGCGAGCGAAAAGTTTGGAGGATTTGAGCGCAAGTTCGAATGAAGGCATAAAGAATTCCCAAACGGTGCGCGCTTTCCTTCTTAAGTAAGCCCCGCAATGCTTGGATGGAAACCGCAGAGGAGCCGACGATACAGTTCAAAAACTTCACCCTGCCAATGACAAGGGGGCCTGAGGCCACCCCAACGATCAAGTCGAGGTCCTTACCCCAGGCGAACGGTTGTCATCATGAAAGGCGGGAAGCCCGAGGGCGGCGGCCTGACAGGGGGCGCGGAACTGATACAGTTTTCGTATCGGGAACCGACGACCTTCAATTGCGTGAGATTCGCATGCTCAGATCTCACCTGCCGCATCCTGGATATGCCACACGGCGATGGTTTAACTGTGAACTACCGCCAACGGCACATCCAAAGACCCTTGAAGACAATACTCAAAAAACGAAGGATAGACCCACCTCCGGCAGAACGACTTCATCCAAAAGGTCTCTCCCAGAGGTGGGCCCAAAAAGCCACTGTCGGTACCCTGCGTACCGTATACCCCTTGGGACTACAAAAAGACCAAAGGAACTTCACCTGTCTGAGATGAAGACCTCCGAAGGCCCCATGTGTCATACAGAACCGGACCTGCCTCCCTTCTATGGTTAGTCCCGGTGCTGCCACGTGTATACTGTAACCGGAGCTACGCCCCACACATGGGAAAGCTCCGTGCTAAATACCTGCAAGGCACTTCCGGACCTAACCCTCGACAGAGGGAAGTTCCGGTCCTGACACGTGTACAACAGCACCGGACCTACCCGCCCCAGACGGTAAGCCCCGAAGCTGCCACGTGTCCAACCGCCGGACTTTCAACTTCAACAAGCAGAATGAGGGACCCCAACGGCTCGGACCTTCAAGGGACAATCAAGGACTTCAAGACCCTGATGAGGACATCACAACAGCGGAGACCCACATTGAACTGCAAGGACCAATCACAAGAGCACGAGCACGGTTAATAAATCAGCACGTGAATTCGTTCCTAACTTCATTTGCATGTGAGTTTGATAATAGATTGCTATGTGATGATTTAATTGTAATTAGGAATAATGGAGAATATCAAAAAGTGAAGGAAAGAGGCCTTGGGAGCGTGGAGAACCAGCTGGGACGTCCACAAGTTGATGGAAACAGTTTACAACTCGGACTCGAGTTCAACTCGGAGTCCAGGAGCAGTCCACCTTAAAATGGACGCCCAGGAGGCATACGGACTCCGTTTTCGACGTTCTACATATGAACAGAAAGAGGAGAAGATAAAATTTCCAATGGTTCTAGTCCCACCTCAAAATTCCTATGGAGTCGTTGGGAATTGTCGAAACAAATCGAGTCTAGATTTCTGTCTGGTGCTGCACCACCGAGTCGGGCCTTTGGGCCTTGTATCCCGTAAGAGTCCATTAGTGATGCGTCTAATCGTGTTTGTACAAATCCTAGACTTCAAATACTGCAGCCACCGGATATATTCGATGGGTTTTGCTTAGATAAGTAATATCGCCGTTCTACGGTTTGTGAAACCCCAACTTCGCGATTTCAGATCGTGTCTCCTACGTTCTTGCTTGTGTTCTCGGTTGCACTTGCAGGGATTAGCCTTCTTGGCGAGGTCAATCGTGTGCAGTACGATTGATAACCAACGGAGTGGTGGTGTAGTGATTGCAGGGGTTTTTTGTGTTCTACTCGAGAGCCTCGGATCATCAACGTCGAGATCTCCATCAATTGACTTACCCATGACCATTCGAAAGACCGGGCCTAAATCCCCTATCAATTGGTATCAGATTTCCATGTTGCCCGTGAGGTACCATTGTTTTCCTTCCATTAGATCGATTTGGTTTTGTACCTAGAGTCCACAGAAAATCTACAAAAAATTAGATCGTTTTTACTGCTTCCTAGACTATAGTGCCTGCAGTTTCGTTTTTCAGTTTGCATTGTTGAGTTTGCATTCATGTGGTCGAGTCTTGTTGCTGGTTTATCTTTGTGTTTTGGGTCCTAGTTATCGTGTTTTATCCTTGTTTTCTTACTGTTCGACACCTATTCCACAATCCCTAAATAACAAACTGATCCACCAAGTTCATCGGTTTGCCCTAGCTAGCCGCCTTGCGTGAACTCCTGCATCGCCAACCCTAGATTAGGTGACAAACCTTTGTACCACTCATCCTTGAATCATCACACACGACCCCATTAGTTGCTGTGCAAATTTCCGATTGTTTTCATATCCGATTGCGAGTTTTGTTGCCAAACCGAGTTGGAATCAACATCCACAAATCGTAACTCGGACAACCTACCTTTAAACGGCCATAACTTTCGCATACGAACTCAAAATCGAGCGATTTTTTTTTTCAAATTCATCTATGCAAAATTTCGCATCTGATTTTCCGCAGCGTAGCCGCATTCGGCGAAATTAGATTGCCCAAATTCCCTTCGGAAGATAGGTTATCCGACCTCCGAATTTTTAGCACGAATTTTAAAGAATATTCTTGATTTTCTATAGGCCACATATTACATCCAATTGAGATGCAAATTTGTGTGCTTCCTATATTTGTGCTCCTGATGAAAGAAAAAAATCAAAAAAATATTACAAAAAAAAGAAAAAAATAGTGAAGAGCAGGCATATTAAAGCAATTGGCCTATACCACTTGGTGATGTTTTGTTGGCTATATCATTCTGTCTTTTCTTTTGCCTTGATACTTTCTTGTTTGTGCTAGGCCCTAGGGCACTTGGTTGACCAGCAACAGTTTCCTACATTGAATACTTATTCAACTTTGTTTACTTGTTAACAAATTTCTGCTTATTAGCCACCATATTGTGCCATCCAAGCTCCACCTTTCTCTTTAGCATAACAGGTACCTTTGCAATCACCCCACGCTTCATTGGTTCATCTCACCGTCCACACCACCTGCTGTGTCGGTAAGAACACTTGTAAGAGCGTGGTAAGACACTTGAGCGAGAGAGATTGTTTTCTTCCACCTTTCACATTGTCACTGTAGTTGATAGGGATAATATATTCTTGTTGTCTTTTGTTTTCCTACTAACAATGGCAGGAGAAGACGATGATGACGAATGTGTTCAACATGCTGAGTTACGTGATATGATGAAGACCATGAACGCAGCAACAGAGGAGTCATTGGCGAACTTGACTTCCAAACTTGATGACCTTGCTTTTCGGATGAATACTTTTGAGACTCGGTTGCCTCTCGCAGGAAGACAAGAATACAATGCTTATGATGAACTGGAAGATCACAATAATTAGCCAAGATTGCCACTCTACCGTCAAGGTATGGGAGGTAATAATCATAACAATTATAATCGTCCTCCTGATGATCCTTTTGCTAAAGTGGAATTTACTATACCCTCTTTTTCTGGTGCTTATGATGCTGAGGCTTATCTTGATTGGGAGATGACAGTAGAGCAAAAATTTAATTCCCATCTTGTTCCTGAACAACATAGAGTTCGTCAAGCCACTAGTGAGTTTAAGGACTTCACTATCATATGGTGTAATGAACTTGTTAAAACTAGAACTGATCCTACAACATGGGATAGATTAAAGGAAGCTATGCATGTTCGTTTTGTTCCTCCATCTTTTCAGCGGGACAGTCGCAAAAAATTGCAGCGCTTAGACCAAGGTAACATGTCCGTAGAGGAGTATTATCAAGAGTTGCAAAAGGGTATGCTGCGTTGTGGGGTAGTAGAAGACATGGATGATAAAATAGCTCGTTTTTATGGGGTGTTGAGGCGTGAAATTCAGGACATTGTTGATTACAAGGAATATGATACTGTTAACAGATTGTTTCAGCTTGCTATGTTGGCAGAAAAAGAATCGCAGGGCCAACAACAACAGCAACAACGCACAAGGAGCAACTTCACGCCGCGTTTGACTCCCACACCATCCAAAACAACACCATCTTCGACCCCCCGTGCAGCGACTACACCATCCACTGGCGGCCAACAAACTGTACCTGCTGCTCCACCTTCTCGCGTGCCGGAGGGCAGCAAGGCGACATCATTCAAGCCTTCTTCATCCACTCCTTCTACGGGTCGTTCTTCCGACATTAAGTGTCACCGCTGCTAGGGACTTGGTCATATGATGAGAGATTGCCCGAGCAAACGAGCATACATAGCACGCGAAGATGGCGGGTATGATAGTACTTCGGATGTTGACGATGAATACTCTCTTGCTACTGACTTTACATATCCAAATGACGAACACACCAATGAAGAGGTACTTGGTACAGCGGCAACAGAGAACTATAGGAGCATCATTGTGCAGCGTGCCTTGAGCTCCAAAGTGGAGACCGGCGACAAGCTACAACGACACAACCTCTTCCACATGCTTCTCATCGTCAAGGACTGCCGTGTACACACTATAATTGATGGAGGTAGCTGCAATAACTTGGTAAACACGGATGTCGTCAAGAAACTTGGTTTGACAACAAGATAACACCCTCATCCTTACCGCATTCAATGGTTCAACAACAGCGGTAAGGTTCAGGTAACACAAACAGCGAGAATACATTTTTCAATTGGTTCTTACCATGACTTTGCTGATTTTGATGTCGTGCCTATGGATGCTTGTTCTCTTTTATTGGGTCATCCTTGGGAATTTGATACAGACGCTATTCATCATGGTAGAACTAATAAATATACTCTCACGCATAATGGAAAGAAAATCACTTTGCTCCCCATGACTCCTACTAAAATTGTGCATTTTGAGAAGAGTAAAATTCGTGATGGCAAAGCAAAAAAATTAGAATCTGAAAAACAGCAAGTCATTGAGTTAAAATCACCATCATTGCTCGCAACTAAATCTGACCTTGCTGATTTATTTGATGCTAAGGGGATGTGCTATGCTTTAGTTTGCAAAAAAGCCATGTTTTCACTTCATGAATTGTCTATTGCATTGCCCCCTGTTGTTGCTAACCTTTTGCAGGAGATTGAGGATGTGTTTCCCTACGAGATACCCTCTGGTTTACCACCGATGAGAGGCATTGAACACAAGATCGATTTGATTCCAGGAGCAAGTTTGCCAAATCGTGCAGCGTACAGGGCGAATACACGGGAAACTAAGGAAATTCAGCGACAAGTCCAAGATCTTTTGGACCGCGGGTACATTCGTGAAAGCCTTAGCCCTTGTTCCGTTCCTATTCTTTTGGTTCCTAAGAAAGATGGTAGTTGGCGCATGTGTGTTGATTGTCGAGCGATTAATAACATCACCATTCGATATCGTTATCCTATTCCTCGCTTAGATGACATGCTTGATGAATTGAGTGGTGCTATCATTGTCACAAAAATTGACTTGTGTAGTGGTTACCACCAAATTAGAATGGCACTAGGAGATGAATGGAAAACTGCATTTAAAACCAAGTTTGGACTTTATGGGTGGTTAGTCATGCCTTTTGGTTTAACTAATGCACCCAATACCTTTATGCGTTTAATGAACGAGGTTTTATGTGCTTTCATTGGACAATTTGTGGTGGTTTACTTCGATGATATCCTCATTTACAGCAAGTCGTATGATGAGCATCTTGATCATTTACGTGCTGTTTTTATTGTTTTGAGAGATGCACGTTTGTTTGGTAACCTCGAAAAGTGCATCTTTTGCACCAATCGAGTCTCTTTTCTTGGCAATGTCGTTTCCTTGCAGGGAATTGAGATGGATGAGGCAAAAATTGAAGCAATCACCAGCTGGCCAGCCCCAACAACCGTTACGCAGGTTCGTAGTTTTCTTGGTCTTGCAGGTTTTTATCGGCGCTCTGTGCGGAATTTCAGCACCATTGCAGCACCTCTACATGAGCTAACAAAGAAGGGAGTGCCATTTCGAGGGGCGAACAGCAGCAACAAGCTTTTGATGCTCTCAAATCGAAGCTTACACAAGCACCATTGCTACAACTTCCTGATTTTGACAAGACCTTTGAGCTAGAATGCGATGCAAGCGGCATTGGTATTGGAGGCGTTCTCATACAAGGAGGTAAACCCGTTGCTTTCTTTAGTGAAAAACTTCATGGTCCTTCTCTGAATTATTCCACTTATTATAAGGAATTGTATGCCTTAGTGCGAGTATTACAAACTTGGCAACATTATCTTTGGTCTAAGGAGTTTGTCATACATTCCGATCATGAATCATTGAAGTATCTTAAGTGTCAAACCAATCTGAATAAACGACATGCTAAATGTATTGAGTTCATGGAGTCGTTTCCATACATCATTAAGCATAAGAAAGGGAAGGAAAATGTCATTGCCGATGCATTATCTAGGCGTTATATCATGCTGTCCCAACTTGATCATAAAATATTTGGTTTGGAAACAATAAAGCATTATATCCTACTGATTTGGACTTCAAAAATGCTTTTGAAAATTGTAGAGAAGGAAGAACTTGGAATAAATATGTGCTGCGAGAGGGTCTCCTCTATCGTGCTAACAAGCTATGCGTTCCAGCTAGCTCCGTTCATTTATTACTTTTGCAGGAAGCACATGGAGGAGGTTTGATGGGACATTTTGGAGTGAAGAAAAGTGAAGACGTGCTGTCCACACACTTCTTTTGGCCAAAGATGAGGCGTGATGTCGAGCGCTACGTGTCATGATGCACTACTTGCAACAAAGCTAAGTCTCGCCTTAACCCACATGGTCTTTATATGCCTCTTCCTGGTCCTAGTGTACCTTGGGAGGATATTTCTATGGACTTTGTTTTGGGATTGCCTAGGACTAAGAGGGGGAGGGATAGTATTTTTGTAGTTGTTGATCGTTTCTCCAAAATGGCACACTTTATACCTTGTCATAAGAATGATAATGCCTCACACATTGCTGATTTATTTATGACGGAAATTGTTCGTTTGCATGGTGTGCCAAATACCATTGTTTATGATCGTGATGAAAAATTTTTAAGTCATTTTTGGAGAACTTTGTGGTATAAATTGGGAACCAACTTGCTGTTTTCAACTACATGTCACCCACAAACGGATGGACAAACCGAGGTAGTTAATCGTACCTTATCCACTATGTTGTGGGCTGTCTTGAAAACAAATTTGAAGTTGTGGGAGGAGTGTTTACCACATATAGAATTTGCTTACAACAGATCCGTTCACTCCACGACAAAGGTAAGTCCATTCCAGGTAGTGTATGGTTTCAATCCCCTTGCTCCTATTAATTTACTACTTTTGCCTCCTTCTGAAACTATAAATTTGGGTGCTACACAATGATCTGAATTCATTCTTAAGATGCATGAAACTACAAAAAAAATATTGAAAAGATGAATGAGAAGTATAGGATTGCAGGTAGTAAAGGTAGAAAGGAAGTAAAACTTGAACCGGGTGATTTGGTGTGGTTACACTTGAGAAAAGAGCGATTCCCTAACTTGAGAAAATCTAAACTTATGCCACGAGCTGCTGGTCCTTTTAACATTGTTGAAAAGATTAATGATAATGCATATAAGCTTGAATTGTCTCCCGATTTTGGGGTTAGTCCTACATTAAACATTTCAGATTTGAGACCATATTTGGGAGAAGAAGATGAACTTGAGTCGAGGACAACTCCAATTTAAGAGGGGGAGGATGATGAGGACATCACAACAGCGGAGACGCACATTGAACTGCAAGGACCAATCACAAGAGTACAAGCACGGTTAATAAATCAGCAGGTGAATTTGTTCCTAACTTCATTTGCATGTGAGTTTGAGAATAGATTGCTATGTGATGATTTAATTGTTATTAGGAATAATGGAGAAGATCAACAAGTGAAGGAAAAAGGCCTTGGGAGCGTGGAGAACCAGCTGGGACGTCCACAAGTTGATGGAAACAGTTTACAACTCAGACTCGAGTTCAACTCGGAGTCTAAGAGCAGTCCAGCTTAAAACGGACGCCCAGGAGGCATACGGACTCCGTTTTCGACGTTCTACATATGCACGGAAAGAGGAGAAGATAAAATTTCTAATGGTTCTGGTGTCACCTCAAAATTCCTCCGGGGTCATTGGGAATCGTCGAAACAAATCGAGTCCAGATTTCTGTCTGGTGTTGCGCCACCGAGTCGGGCCTTTGGGCCTTGTATCCCGTAAGAGTCCATTAGGGACGCGTCTAATCGTGTTTGTCTGAACCCTAGCCTTTAAATACTGCAGCCACCGTCCATATTCGGTTGGTTTTGCTTAGATCAGTAATATCGCCGTTCTACGGTTTGTGAAACCCCAACTTCGCGATTTCAAATCGTGTCTCCTACGTTCTTGCTTGTGTTCTCGGTTGCACTTGCAGGGATTAGCCTTCTTGGCGAGGTCAATCGTGTGCAGCACGGTTGATAGCCAACGGAGTGGTGGTGTAGTGATTGTAGGGGTTTTTTATGTTCTACTCGAGAGCCTCGGATCATCAACGTCAAGATCTCCAATCGACTTACTCATTACCTTTCGGAAGATCGGGCCTAAATCCCCTATCAACCCGATTAAGTGTAATTAATACCATCTTAATGACACACGATTGAAGGGTCCTTAATACCAGTAACGGCACCATCAAGGCTCGTTACCACTCTATTAAGGGCAATTAATCTCATTAATTGTGTATTAAGCATCAGTAACTGCCAGGGCCACATGTCGGGCCAGGCTAGCGATGTAACGACCATTCCTTGTACTATAAAATGACTGGTCGAGCGATACACATGGGCAAAGCACTTTTAGGCTCTCGACTCCGAGGAACTCTCCTGACACTCTCAGACTCAGCTCTGGCACACGCCCACAAGTGTTCAGATGCTCAATACAACAACCACACACCCCGTGGAGTAGGGTATTACGCTTAGGCGGCCCGAACCACGTAAATCCTTGTGTCAACTTGCCATCGTGTTCTGAATCTCAGTGTGCCCATTACCTTACTACAAACTCCGTGGGCTACCAACGGTAGTACCAGGAGAATTGCCGGAACAAGACTCCGACACAGTCTATCTGTTTGTTTTAGATTCCATGCATGTTTTGGTCCATTATTCGTTTATATATTCTGTTAGTTTTTAGTACACACGGAATATGTTAATTAACATCCTAACATTAGTAGTTGTTCCTTATTACATACAAAGTTTTGTTAGTTTGTTTAACTTAGGTTGTGGTACCAAAATGCACAGCCAATTTTGTTTGTTTCATCTAATTATTGTAACACCCTAAAAATCAATAGAAAAAAAAAAGAGAAAACCTCCGCTTGCATGGGCCCAAGGCCCACTCACGGAGGCTGCCTCCCTGCCGAGACCTAGATGCGTGCCTGCCCCCGACGCCACCACCACAGCATCGTACGTGCGCGATGTGCCCCAGTACCGACCCGAGTCGCGCCCCTTCCTCCCCTCTCTCTTACACGCGGCCCCCACCCGACAGTCACTTCTTCCTCCAATCGTTGCCTCCCTCTCGTTCGTGCGCGCTGCGCCATTCCCCGACCGCGCCCGACAACCGTCATGCCATCTCCTTTAAATACGGAACCCATGCATTATTTCCCCCTCCACTCCCCATTCTATTCCCCACCCGAAACCCTAACTCGCATAACCTGCATGGCTGCCGATTAGGAGCTCAGTGCCTGCAAGACGACGCGGATTCGGCCACCACCGATGTGATGTCATACACCGCAGCGTCGCTCCTCCCCCGAAGGACACTTCCGATGCAAGAACCGACGCACCAGGCACCTCCCCGACATCGCCGTTGTCTGGACACCGCTCCCCTTCGTCGGGCAACCGTTTCTGGCCTTCTCTCGACGTGCGTAACTCTCTCGCATGTTTCCTAGTGTTCCCCTATTCCTTATAGTGCAACTCCCATCGAGGTTCGGCCACCAGAACGCCAGAATGGCGAGCTCCGGCGAGGGATGGCCATGGCGCCGCCGTTTCCCTGGCCGTCGCCTATGCCGTCAGGGTGACGTGGCCGATCCGTGGCCCTCGGATCACTTTGGACAGCCACGATTAGATCACAACTTACCCCTTCGTTTCATTAAATTTAGATCGTCCAAATTAAATCCTACAGTCTAAATTAGAAGGCCTCATACCCCTTTGTCCTTTTGCACATAAACCCCTAAGATATTAAAGGAAATCCCAGTTATGTCCTTATGTTTATGAAATGAAGCTTGGATTTAACAATAATTATGTTAATATTATTAAAATAGGTAACACTTGCTGGGAAACCCCTAAACTTATTAAAAATAATATCCATAGCATCTGTAATTTATTAATCAGCTCCTGGACACTATGGAATTTAGGTTAGACTATTTATTTAATGTTTTCATAAGAAAAACTCAGAAATAAAATTAAATCGCAGAAAATGTATTTAATGCATGGGATATGTTTTAAATGGTAAAATAAATGTAGAAAGTGTTGGAAAATTGATTATAAATCTTTTCAGGATTTAATAAATTGTAGAGTGGAAATAAATATATTTTGACCATAGAAAATTCATTAAAAATGTTTCTAGCATACAAATAAATACTAAAAATGGAGAATAAAAGGTAAATGCATTTCTTTAGTCATGAAAATAAATACTTCATAGGGACGTATTAATATAGGAGTTTATGCTTATGTGTATGTTTTGATGTATTGTACTTGAATGTTTTATTTCTCTTTTGACGGTAGTTTACACGCACTCGTATCTCGATCAAGAAGCAACATGAAGATATGGAGATCAAGAGTTCAATGAAAAAGACTGAGCAGCTATTTAATAAAAGGCAAGTGCCCTTGACCATCTTGTGCCTATTTTAAGAATTATAGTTAGTTGCATGCTTAATTAATGTGAATCCTATTTATTTATCTATTCCATATAATTCCTTGTCGCTTGGGTTAAATTGGATGGTTTTGGGTATTTCAATCACGCTTAGCCATGCTTAGTAGTTGGGATGGAAACCTGGACACATGATTATATTATTAATTATGATTATTATGTTACATTGGAAATGATGAAGTAATTGGTATGAATCTGGTGGTTGGATGGTTTGGTATGGTGCAGTTTGCACGAGACTCAGGATTGGGTTTGACACCGTCGGATTCTAAGGACCGGTTTATGGAGGAAGCCACTAAGCTTTATAGTACCACCACGAGACTAAGATGGGTCGGCTTGGTCAATTAATTAGGTTTCTCTCGACGAAATGCTAGTAGTTGGATGGTGCGGGGAATGATGCAGGGGTACTGCTCTGGCAACCGCAAGGCTCAAGAGGGGGCTCTGAGGCGGAGGGTTACTTCGGAAATGCCTCAGTGGTGGAAACCTTAGAGGGCTAGCACTAGTCGGGAGTACCTTTGTAAATACCATGTAGTGATCTCCTGGCCACACACCTACGGTAGTGTGTAATGTGGTTGGCCGCCACGGGCATCAGGGACGTTTACTCAGTCTACCTGGCAACAGGGGATGGAATCACTGCTTGTGGGTAAAGGGTACATTCTCTGCAGAGATTGGAAAACTGTCATGACAGCCATGCTCACGGACAAGAACGGCTTGGTGTCCAATTCATAATTAGACGATGGTTGGGATGATGGTTGAGATGATGGTTTGGTAATGATGTTAGTATTGATTCATCATCATTATTATTATTATTATTCTATTATGATTGAGAATATACACCTATATGTAGGTTCTAATGAAAGCTAAGGATAAGTTTAATGCATAGTGCTTAAACCATTATCAACATTTCCCTTTTGATTGACCTTCATATTATTTATTTCCCACACTTGCGGAGTACCACGAGATGGTACTCACACTTTCTTTGTTGTACTTTTGATATGCTGCTCAGTGAAGAGAAGATCTAATGAAGACAGTGACAAATAAAGATGGTGCATAGGTCGCGTTGCTACCAGTCGATTTGCCTGTGGATACCCTATAGTTTTTCCTCTTCCGATGCTATTTCAAAACTCTTTTCAAGGTAAAAATATCGTTTGCTTTCGATATAGAACTGTTTATCACTTTTCGTCGTACATGTATGGTGAAACTGATCTTGGCATACATGTATTTGCAGCTGGTTTTATTCTTAATAAAACTGGATGTGACAATGATGCCATAGGGAGCTAAGACTGTCTGCAGAGCAGATACTGAAAAGCATACTCAATAGTATAACTTAGAGGATTTAAAGTAAAATACTGAAAATTAGAAAGATAATATGCTTTAGGGTACACAGTGCCGATAGCCTAAGCTCCTTGCTTCCCTGCAGCCCAGTCCGGATCTCCCTCCGTACGTACATCCGCAGGCAGACAAATGCGGCGAGATCCTGGGTTTCAGCAGCCTGACACACCAACTAACCAGACAAATTAACCTCCCTTGTTTTTCCTCTACTACAGTACATACGTACTCCGTTCTTCTTGGTAGTACTGTATTTCTCCCTTGTGTTCTGTTCTGCCGGTTAGGTTAGGTTTCTTTCGGGGCAACAAAAAGAGCAGGCATCTTTCTGCTCTGTCAAAGGTCAAAACCAGCCCTACCAGTCTGCAGCCTTTCTGTGTGCCGCTTTGGTTCGTACCGTCACACACGCCTTTCTTTGCCTGCCGCCTCCGTTCCCGTATCGACCTGCAGCATGTGCCCTCCAAAAGTACTACTAGTAGCTTTCTCGTCCCTCCAACGGTGGTGAAAAGGATGAACGGTATGGCCAGTCATATGTCAACAATTCAAAGATACTCATGGTCACGGTTGGTACGCTCTGGTCTTTGGTAGCACAACCAGCTGCTACCTTCTCACTAGTACCGGTACCAGTGTTCTACCAGCGCTAGTAAAACTGTAAAAGATCCTCGACAAAATCGCATTACTGCACCAGGCAGCAACGACTCGTGATTTGCAGATCGCCAATTCCGAGCTACACATATCCAAAAAGGCTTATTAGCCGCATCAATATTCTGCAAATTTCAGCTAATGACTTCGCTATGTCCCTACGGTAGTTATGCAGCGGTCACACTGTATCTCGAATTTCAGATAAAGTCAAATTCTATTTCATCAAGCAAATGAATAAAAAACACCCAGTTTCCACATATATGTTCATAAGGCAATCTCCACAATAACGAAGCCCAAAATAGAGACTCATTTGGTTGATTGGGTTTCCTTGTGCTCTTTCCAACACAACCCATATATCGGAACTTCTCCAACAGCTAATCCATTTTTGGTAACTCGTAACCGTTTCTAGCGGGAACAATATGTCAATGTGGGCATGGGGTGCGGCAGTGGTGGGCAGTGCGGGAACAACAGCTAATCCACGCCGCCTCCTCAATCCGCACACAATCTTCATTCATTCAACACAGACAGAGCATCACCGCAACGAGCAAAAGGAAGAAGAAGAGAAGCGCAAGGAGGTACGGTCGTCTGCACCTTTTTGTAGCAAAGACCACACATTCTGATCCGACGACGTATACTCCTGTAGATCACCTGCATGCATAGGAGAAAAAAATTGTGCTCGAACAACATAGACGATTTTGTCATCATGCAAACGTTAGGCCCGGACTTTGTTGATCAATATTCGTATCTCCCAGCCGAAGGAACGAGGGGGATTCTTATTGCGGCAACAAATGATTTTTTTCAGATTTGTCACAACGTCACGCACGAAAAATTACTTATCAGTCACGGTACATATGAAGATGGATAATTCGAAGTGGGTACTCACTGGTGTTTACGGCCCACAGGAAACACCAGAGAAACTGCAATTCCTCAATGAACTGAAGGACTGCAGGAACCAGCACACAGATAAATGGCTCCTAATGGGTGACTTCAACATGATACTAAACGCAGAGGATAAAAACCGGGGACGGATAAACAGAGAAATGATGGAGATGTTCCGTAGCACCATAAATGATTTGGAACTCATGGAGATAAAATCAGAAGGAAGAAAATTTACATGGTCTAACCAACAAAGAATCCCAATTATGACCAAAATAGACAGGATGTTCTGCTATGCACAATGGAGGGATCAATTCCCTTCGTCATGCCTCCAAGGACTAACTTACACGCTCTCAGACCACTGTCCTCTGTTATTGTTTGAGGAGATAAACACTAGAAGGGGGAACTTCTTTAGATTTAAGGAATTCTGGACATCCATGCCAGGTTTTAAAGAAACAGTCCAGCAGCTTGGAATAAACCATTAAGGGCCACCAATGCCATGAGAACCATGCACACCAAACTGTGCAGAACAGCCAAAGCGCTTAAACAGTGGGACAAAATGGCTATCGGAAACACGAGGTTGCAGCTCACCATCGCGAAAGACATTATAACACGTCTGGAAGAGGCACAAGAAGAGAGGACGCTAACCACGGAAGAGTGGAAATTCAATGAGAGAGTAAAGATAAAACATATGGGACTGCTAGCAATAAATCGAGTAAAAGCAAGACAGAGAGCTCAGATCACAAACATAAAATCTAATGACGCGAATACAAAGCTGTTCCATCTGAGAGCAAATGGAAGGAAAACAAAAAACTTTATCCATGTCATTAAGACGCAGACAGGTCTGGCAATCACCCAGGAAGAAAAGGAATAGGAGATTTATTCTTATTTTCGGCACCTATTGGGTACATCACGGCGCCGGGACCAGACTATTGATTGGGAACAACTTAATTATGAACCGGAAAACTTGGAGGCCCTAGAAAATGACATCACGGAGGAAGAAGTGAAGAAGGCAATATTTGAAATGCCGAAAGGCAAAGCTCCAAGCCCAGATGGGTACACAACCTCATTCTTCTCCAGTTGTTGGGAGATCATCAAAACAGATTTGGTTTGTGTTTTTCACCGGCTATCGCAGCTGAGAGGAGAATGCTTTGAACTCCTTAACACAGCCCACATTCTGCTTATACCAAAGAAAGAAAAGTCTGAAGATCTCGCAGATTACAGGCCAATAAGCCTCATCCATAGCCTGGCTAAATTTTTTTCAAAGATCCTAGCGAATAGACTAGCACCAAAACTAAACAGTTTGATAGTGCCAAACCAGTGTGCTTTTATCCAGAAAAGATGCATACACGACAACTTCATCCTAGTACAAAATAGTATCAAAGAATGCCAAGCCAAGAAGAAACCGGCGTTGTTTATAATGCTGGATATAAAAAAGGCGTTTGACTCGGTACACTGGGGATACCTATTGGAACTACTACAAGCCAGGGGCTTTGGCCCGAGATGGAGGGAATATGGGTGTCGTTGATGTTGGCAACTTCCACAGCAAGAGTGCTCATAAACGGCGAAGCGGGCAGACCAATTGAGCAGAGGAGAGGTCTCCGACAAGGAGACCCCCTCTCCCCCATGCTCTTTATTTTAGCTTTTGATCCGCTGCAACAAATTTTAAAATTGGCAGAACAACAAGGATTGTCGCAACCGGTCTTACCTCGGATCCCACATGCAAACATCTCAATGTATGCAGATGATGCAACCTTGCTGATAAGGCCTGCAGCAACTGATTTAGCAAACATCAGAACCATCCTAAACTTTTTTGGAGAAGCATCTGGACTGGTGGTAAACTTAGAAAAACAGAGATCTTCCCAATACACGTTCAGGAAGAAGTGAGAGACCAGCTACTCGCCGATTTCCAAGGAAAAATTGGGAAATTCCCATGTAGGTATTTGGGACTACCCCTGCACACCAAAAAGCTAAGAAAGCAGGACTATCAGCTGCTGCTTGACAAGACCAGTGGGAAACTCCAATGATGGAAAGGCAAACTGTTAACAAAAGCAGGAAGAATGACACTAACCAAATCGGTCATGAGCAGTGTAGTAACTTACCATGCAACAGCTTTAGTTCTACCAAAATGGGTAGTAAAAAGATTGATCAAATCCGAAGGCAGTTCATATGGACAGGAGAAAACTATGGGCGGGGAAAAAAGGGTTATGCTTGGTGAAATAGAATATGGTATGTAGACCAAAGAAATTTGGGGGACTAGGACTACTCGACCTGGAGAAATTCAGCACAGCTCTAAGGTTGCGTTGGCTATGGAAGCTGTGGACAGAGGAGTGTTAGAAAAAGTGACCACGTCCCGGTGTGGGGCCCACCCCCCTAATACCGGGTCTTCCCCCTAACTGCACCGTGATTGGGAGGTGCCAACCGAGTCAATATCGGAGGCCCCCTCTCACGCCCACATACTCTATATAAGGGAGTCAGTTAGGTTAGTCTAAGGCTAATCCTAAGAGCCTCCATAATCCATCCGATCGGGAAGAATGTGGGAAGTGAGGGGAAGGTCCTGCTGAAGCCTTCACCGGCGCCTCCAGAACCTGACCGCACAGAGCAGCGCCACCAAGCAACGCCGCCTCTGCTCCGACTAGCATCTCATCGTCAACATCACCATGGCTGCCTCTGCTCACTCTAACCTAGGTACGTTCAACTATCTCAAGCCTCTCCTAATGATATGTTAATCACCTCAGTATTTTAGACTTAGATTGAGTTTTGGTTAAGGCCACCTGATTAGCGGTTTTGCCTAGTAGATCTATGGCCTTAAGTCACAACATTGGTATCAGAGTCGGTCTAGGCAATTGCTAATTTGGGTTTTGATGATTAAGTCTAATCCAAGCAATTAGAAGGAGGGGAATCGAAATTAGAAGAAAATTAGAGTAAGATCAAGAGTTAGAAGGGTGGATGACATACCTAAGTTCCGCCGGCTCTCGGTGTTCGCTGATGCTTGGTGCAAGGCCAAGGTCACCGTGACGGTATTCACTCGTGTCCTTCCACCCGAGGGCTGCCTTCCGTGTCCAGGAAGAAGACGAAGGTGCTCTGATTAAGAAGCCGACCACTAGCCCTTCGACGACGACAAGGTCTCCCTCGAGGACCTCGTGCGCTGGCGAAGAGGAGGTGGCAGCGCCGGATCTCAGAGCACCGGCGGACCTCAGGCTTGCCGCGTCTCAGTCGTGCGGTGGATCGGCTGGAGGAGAGAGAGGGAAAGGGGCGAAAATGATTTAGGGTTTCACGGTGAAACCACGTTGGCTGCCCTTTTGTACCTCCGATTTCCTCGCGCAACCGTCCGATCAGAAATCCACGGCCCAGATCAAGTTGGTGGGGCTGACTGCGTGCATCACCGACCGTCGGATGAAGATCTGACGGCCAGCATGAGCCGGCACCCGCTGTGTTAGCCTGATGGGCTCGCAGCCCATGCGGGAGCAGCAATGGGCCGTAGTGGGCTGCCCTTTTAAGTATGAGGAATTTCAGCATTTGTTTTTTTCTAGCGGGCTTTCCGGGCTGGCTGGGCCACTGTGGTAGGCCATTTGGACCGAGCTCCTCTCCAGGCCGAGGCGTATGCCTCTGGGCCATAAGCCCCACAAGCCCAATTAGAAATATGCTGGGAGGCTTGGGCTGTGGGCCGCTGATTTAGTTTTTGGGCCAGAAATAAGATTAAGGGCTTAGACATTTTTTGAAATAATGGAAATAGGCTTTTGGCCCAATTTTAAGACTTTTTCAGTTTTAGAAATTTAGTGAGTATTTCCAAACTTAGATTTTTTCCATTTTTAATGGATTTTTTTAGTGCATTTTAGTATGGGCTAAAATGCAATTAGTTCTCACATAATTATTTAAGTGTACATGAAATTGTTTAATAATGTTTATTTATTTTTATGATCCTTTATAATAATTTAGTATTTGTTATGAGAGTAAGTTTTTCTTGGTCCACTTAATTAATTATGATGATGTTTAAGTATTCATTTGTAATTGAGTAAAATGATTGAGAAAAATAAGTTATTAAGAATTAAGAATTAAGCTTCCGCTGTTAATTAAGATATGGTGCCTTCATTTAGTAACCAACGTGAAAAATGAATTTACCATTGTCATGATAATTTTATTGAGTAACCAACGTGAAAGTTAAAATTGTCATGATTAAGTTATTTTTTAGTTACCATAATTAAGTTTTTTTAAGTGGTTATGATCAGGTTGTTATGCCTAAATTGCTTTAAGTTTTAAGTCATGAAGTTTTAAGTTATCATTATTAGTGATGGTAATTTTGTTGAGTAACCAACGTGAAATATGAAATTACCACATTTTGAGTTTAAATCTTCATTCCTTTTAAGTCATAGTGTTTTGTTGAGTAACCAACGTGAAAGACAAAACACGCTATTAATGATCCATTAAGTTTATTAAGTTTCTTCGTTGAGTAACCAACGTGAAAAAATGAATCATTATGGCTTTAGTGTTGTGTTTTGCTAAGTAACTAACGTGAAAGGCAAAACACGTTTAGAAGTTAAGTTTTATTAAGTTACTTTATATGTTGTGTTTTCGTTAAGTAACCAACGTGAAAGACGAAACACATAGTTAAAGATTAGTTAATCTCAGTTAGTTTTCGTTCAGTAACCAACGTGAAACACGAAATCATTAAGTTTTTAGTTTTTGTAAGTTGTCAAGTAACCAACGTGAAAGACAAAATAAGATGTTTTAGTTTATAATCATGTTCATGCATTTACTTATGTTGTATTATGTTTCATTATGAAGGATCTTCCATTCCAGATGTGATATTAAAATTTATCTCGCCAGAGAACTATCTAAGAAAAAACAATTACAGTACCTGGCGATGTAAGTTGGGGGCGGGTCTGACAATCTCCGAAATAGATTTGGCATTGATGAGAGTGTATCCTACTGAGCCTAAGCGTCCCACTATTCGTGACGGGGAACCTAAGGAGTCCTTCACCAAAAGGATGGATACTTATGAAGAGGACTACTTTCGCTACGATCTCGATCGTGAGAAGTGGTCAATTTGAAATAAGAAATGTTTAAAAGTGATTAAGGGTTCGATTATTGAGAGCGTTCGAGGAGAAATTCCTAATGCGACACTGCATATGAGTACCTCCTTAAGATAGAAAGACATGTAACTGGTTGCAACAAGGCCACGATGCATGCTCTTATTAAGAATCTCGTCACTCAGAAGCATAATGAAGGAGATGTGAGTAAGCACATTCTTAGTTTGTGGGACACTACTGCTAAACTTAAGTTGTTAGATTCGGGGTTGAAAGATGAGTTTCTTTTCAACCTCATTCTAGCATTACTTCCATAAGATTATGAGCATATCATCATCAGTTACAACACTCAGTCTAAGCAGTGGGATCTTAAGAAACTCATTGAGGTATGCATTCAAGAAGAAGAGCGCATTGAGTCTGAGCGTTCCATTAAGTCTGTCGACCATAAGAATGACAAAGGTAAGTTGAATTTTAAGTATTAAGTCATTGTTTAAGTTTATTTTCAATCTATTTGAATGATTAACTAAGGTGCAATCTTGCATATTCTTGAGACAGACATTAAGTAAGTGGAAGATCATAATAAGAGTGGAATGATCATTAAAGTCGCTATGATCATGAAGCTAAAGTTGAAGTTTTAGATGTGTTTTCTTCTTAGTTATATTTTTGTACTTAGGATTTATTATGTACCTTCAGTAATAGAGTTTTAGTTTAAATATTCACATTAGAATTTTCGATTTATGTATCTCATAGAATTTTAGAATTATTGTTAAGTATATTCAGTTATTGATTTCTTAGTATTATTGTTAGGCATATTCAGTTATTATATTTATATGATGATCTTAAGTATTATTCGAGTTTTCACTCACAAGCTAAGTATTAAGATAAGCGCATTAGAATCGATTTCGAAACAATTTCGAATTATGGCATTGTCGTTAAGGCCATATTTCGAGGGGGAGAATTAAATTAGTTTTCTCCATTGATTAGTTTCTCTCTCATTAAGACGTTTCGAATTCAAACTAAGGCATTGAACATGTATTGTTAGTATTAACTTAGTTTTATTCAAGTAAGAATGCAATACCCCTAAAATAACTAAGTGAAATGGTGTATGTTAATTAAATACGTTAAATTATTAGTCTATCAATTTACGTGTTAAGTCGAACTTTATATTAAGTGACCCTCTAAGACACCATTGTATATTGTGGACAGGGCGTAAACCTCACTTAAGTATTTTCATATGAGGTAGTCCCATTAAAACAAAAGTAACCCAAAACATTATTAAGTTTGGTTGTATAATAAGTTACTGATTATCATCAGTTTTGTTAAATAAGACATATCATCATTAATAGGATGACAAGATCAGGGGGAGTATGGTATGATGAGAGGTCGAATAATCTCTCTACCTGATGTAGCTGAATTATTAACATTTTTTTGTTAATGATTTACTACGTGTTGTTAGTCTTTCATCAGTAACAGAAAAATATTAAGAATAACTCAGTTTAAGTCTGTTACCGTCAATGATGTGAAGCGAGAATAACCCCAAATGTAAGCATAATGCACAAGCTATGTAAATTACGTAAGTGAATAAGATCAAGTGTTGGGTTGATCCTCACTTGACATAAGTTTTGATCCATAGCGGGTCATAAGATCGTTTAGAAATTGAATTGAGTAAAGGAGAATAAATCAGGGGGAGTTTTGACTTCGTAAAGACACTGATCTTGAAAGGAATGGTACATGTTACCACGCCTTTTCAAGAATCACTCTTTATGATGTCTTACTTACGTTGTGTTAACAATGCAAGACATTGTTGTCACAATACCTGCTATTGATTCTTCATCATTAGTGGCCAATAATGATGAAGAGCGATAGTAGCCCGATCACAATAAGACAAATAACAAAGGTGGTCATACCACATAAGAAAATACTATAAGATGATCTTAATCATCTAAATGGTGTAAAACTATGTCAGATGAGATGAGATCTAAGTACGCAATCAGTGTTTGAGTATTAGTTATAATTCCTATAGGAATCAAAACAGTAGACTGTAATGAGCCTACAAGAGAAGCATGATTTTGAAGGGAAATTTTCTTTTGTGATCAGACTAATGGCAATTCACTCAATTGAGGATTTCTAGAGAATCATTAAGTTATTAGTAGTGCATTATGAATGATTTTACATCAGATGGATGTAAAACAAATTTCTCTACCTAAGATTTGTATAAGAATATCAGTATGACCTGATCGAAAGGTCTTGTAATTAAGTGAATGTTCAAACATTCTTAAGTAATATCCACTCATGGATTTAAGTTAGTATTAAGAAACATGTTATTACTCAGTTTGGGTTTTTTCAAGTAGTGTGAGATGGACACTCACTCGTTTGCTAAGTTGAATGTACATGATACATTTCTCTTAAGGTATAATGCAAATCAGTCATAAGAAACCAAAAGATTTTGTTCATAAGAAGATCTAGATGGAGAATCCTACAAGATAGGAATTAGAAATTCATTATGATCATAATAAGGGGGTGTTAAACTTCGTCTGTTTAGACAGTCAAGGATGATAAGTTTAAGAATTAGTTAAGTTTAGGGAACCAATGATGGTCGACCTTATGTTTTGGTTCCATAAGCTTCTGCTGTCGAAAGATTTATCAATGTATGCTCAATTAAGTGTTTACCTTGACTTAAGAAAATGACCGGGATACTTGATAGAAAATATTTAAGAAATTAATTAAGAAGGTGCTATACACATAAGGCCTCATGATTAAGAATCATAAGTCGAATATCACTTGACAAAGTGAGACTTCTTAGTTTTAACTTCGCGAATTGTGTGGATTTTAAGATTTCCACTTTAAGTTATATATCCACCATTGCGAAATGGAGTTATTTTGTGGAACTACTCCAAATGAATAGTGACCACATCGTCCACAATGTGTGACAAATCATGTTATTTAAGATGAGGCCAACGAGCAGGCGATACAAAGTTTTATCCGGTCTAAGAGTGGTCGACAGCACAAACCACTTAAGTAATACTGCAGTGTGTAGTATAATATTTTTCACAACAATGAGCCGAGTGAAACTGTCAAGCACATCGACATTAAGTTTAGTGTTGTGAAATATAAAATCCAGGAGCACAACAGATAACGAGCATAAAAGAATCAAGCGAAAGCTTGCGGTACCGTTTACAAAAGGTTTTCCCGCCCATATGTTCAGAGAACATGAAGCATGCATGGGTCTTAAGAGGAATCCTGTGACTATCCTGGATACTAAGGGGCCAAACTAAGTATAAGCTAATTTCTGAATGTGACATGTATCGTGGTCGTTCGAGTCAGATAGCACGTAATTGACTATTCTTGATGCGACGTGCCCTATATGTCAAACATGAAGAAGTTAACACTAAGTTCAGAATTAAATAAGTATAAGTTATAAGATTAAGTTTTAAGTCAATAAGTCTTCAATACCGTGGTCAAGGGGGGGAATGTTAGAAAAAGTGACCACATCACGGTGTGGGGCCCACCCCCTAATATCGGGTCTCCCCCCTAACTGCACTGTGATCAGGAGGTGCCAATCGAGTCAGTATCGGAGGCCCCCTCTCACGCCCACATACTCTATATAAGGGTGTAGGATCGAATAGCACGTGAAAAGCTACCAGAGGGGGGGTGAATGGTAGATTTAAAAATCTTACGCAGCGGAAACAATTAAACCCCAACCCCTTCGGTAGAAAAACGATCTGTTAAAGAAATCGTGTGTGAGACTAATCTAAACGTGTTTCACCGTAACAAAAGTGATAGATATCAGAGAGAATCAAGTCACAAAGACAACACAAGAAGAATCACTCAAATCCGTCGAGAAAAACTCAAGTTATGATCGAAAGATCAAACAAGGTCAATCTGCCCTACCCGAGAAAAAACAGTTCTGGAATGCTGCAAAGAAACTCGTGTAGATCAGAAACCACAAATCCAATGACCGTGAAATTTTGACATATGATAGATAATCAAGTTTTGAAGACAACCCAAAATTAATCACGTCAATTGGATCTGTAAAACTAGAGTTATGATAAAACCACCGACGAAAGGTAGTGCTGTCCACAAACTCGACGAATAAAACTTGTCTGGAACAAGTCGGACGAACAAGGCACAAAAGTTCCTTCAAACTACGAATTTTATTCAATAGAACACAAGAGGAACAGCCCCAAAGTCGTGCACCACGAGCTCTGGGCTCCCTTGCTTATATAACCAGTCCTTAGGCCAACCCAATATCAACTAGGACTCCAATCCTACTCAGATCACGAATCGTAACTTTCCATAACTGCTCAAGATTCTTCTATACGCAGATAGAAGCAATCTTAAGACTTCCAAACACCTCAGGAACGTATCCCACATTCCTAAACAACTCAAATTCATGACCCACACAAAAACCTATAATAACCAACTCAAATCTTCCCATATTTGAGTCAAACCCGACTCAGCCGCAGCCTGAGTCCATAACCTAGTCGGTTGGACCTTTCCGACCAACTCTTTACGTCCACATCTCTTCATCACGCCTCGGAACCATGTAGCCACGTCCATGCACTCCTTGAACACGTGCAAACATCTTCCAATGACGGCCATGATACCTTCATATGCATTGTTCTTGATTCAATCATGCTGCGCAACCTCCTGATCAGCTCAACCACAATTCCTCCTGAATTTGGTTGTTGGAACCTCATCTCCTCCCTGAGACTAGTCCAATGGATCCCGTCACCAGCCATGTCTTGAACTCAAGCAACACATGCACATGAATAAACAACCAATCCATACGAGCCCAAGTCCTCGACTTGACTCAAGTTAGTTCCGAACACAACACCCTACGTGAGAACCTCACATAAGCAGGTTGCAAAACCACAGTAACACGATATCATCCATATCAACCAAAACACACCAAAAAACTTAGCAAATGAATACTAAGCAATCTTTCCAACAATGTAAAGCAAGTACGAAACATTGCAAATGAAAAGCAGAAGCATTGCGGTCAAGTTCCGGACCTTGCCAGAGCAACCCAAACCTTGAGCCAGAGCTAACAAAAGCTAGTAGAACCTAGCGCCGGAACTTACCAGAACTAGTATAACCAAGCTCCCGCCGGAGCTTACAAAACTAGCAGGACCTAGCGCCGGAGCTAACCAGAACTAGTCGGAACTAGTAAACCCAAAAGCCGGAGCTAGAAAAATCAACTCAGAGCTTAGCAAAAACATGTTGGAGCTATCAAAGACATGCCGAAGCTAAAGACAAAACTTCACCGGAGCTGACCAAAGCTAGTCGGACCTAGCATCGAACGTAACCGGAGCTACCCAAACCAAGCCGGACCTACCGTCGGACCTTGCTGTAGCTCAGAGCTAGAGTCGGACCTTGATAAAAAGGTGTTTTGGTGATATTCAAAACTTTTATCATCAAAGCCAAGTTTATTCACTACAAGCCAATGTATTCAGCACACATAGGTCTCACAATCTCCCCCTTGATGAATGCATTGGCAACACCATTTAAAATCTGAACATTGGCTTATTCTCATTAAAAGTTCTGAAGACAATTTCTCCCCTTTTTGTAAATCAAAAATAAAATGATAAGAAAAAAATTATTCCAAAAATTATCCCATATTATCTCTCCCCCTTTATTATCTCTTCTTATGCACATATTCTCTTTCTCTTCATGCTTATCTCTCCCCCTTTGATAATGTATTAATCAAGTTATGAGCATATAAACAAATTATATCTCCCCCTTTAGTTGTTATGAGCATATTATAATATGTACATATAAACAAAGCTCATCCAAGTCATACTATCAAGTACCTTACATTATCACATCAACGAAATACATAAAGTAGTGTAAGCCATGCTAGAGATCAAATGTAATTTTCAATTTAAGCAAGTCATGATCTCACAAACTTAACTATTTCATAACTTGAAAGCATGACACTAGTTGCTGCATTTTATTATTTTTCAAAACAAAAATTTAGATCATATGATATTTGCAAGAGATTATATGCGCATCTGCCTTATTCTAACCAACCAAGCCAAGCCTATGTCATTTGACAATGAGAAGCTTAAGGACATGGTTTTAGTAATACACAACTTCTTCTAAGTTCATATCTAAGTGCAATGACAAGCCATCTCAAAAGAAGAAGTGCGATGCATGCATAATCTCTTGATCTTTTCTCAATTTATATTTGTTCATAAAAACTCAACATGTGAGTTGATTACTTGATTAATTATTTATGATTAAAAGCATTTGTGAGCATGCAACAAGTTCAAAACAGCAAGAAAGTTCGACCATGACCAGATTTAGTGTAAGTAATTATTCCAATTACTAGACATGGCAAAAACTACAAAATGTATAACATGAGTAATGTAGTAAGAACTTTCAGCATGTAAAAGGAATCACAAAGTCATATATGTATGAAATATTATGCTCATATTATTTTAATTTCGGATTCACACATAGACTTCCCAAGTTTCAAAAACTCCCCCTCAATTTAAGCCATGAGGATGCATAACCCCTATTTCAGTACGAATGTAACAAAAACGAGTGAAATCCAAAGGTTTTGTAAAAATGTCAGCCAATTGTTGTTCGGTATCTACATGGTGAAGCACAATGTTTCCTTTTTCAACGTTATCTCGGAGAAAGTGATACCTAATGTCAATGTGCTTAGTTCTAGAATGTTGCACGGGGTTTTTAGCAATGCAAATGGCACTAGTGTTATCACATAACAGTGGAACACTATCTAGATCAACCCCATAGTCCTTAAGTGTTTGAACAATCTAAAGAATTTGTGAGCAAGCACTAGCAGCAGCTACATATTCAGATTCGGCTGTGGATTGTGCAACTGAATTTTGTTTTCTAGAGGACCAAGCAACAAGAGAATTACCAAGAAAATGACAAGCACCGAAAGTACTTTTCCTATCAATCCTACAACCCCCAAAATCAGCATCCGAAAAAGCTTTCAAAGTAACGGTTGAGGAAGAAGGAAGAAAAATGCCAAATTCTTGAGTTCCATGTAAGTACCTGAGAATCCTTTTGACGGCTTGATGATGTGAAGCACGTGGGGAAGCTTGAAACCGTGCACAAAGACATACACTGAATTGTATGTCCGGTCTTGATGCCGTGAGGTACAAAAGTAATCCGATCATGCTTCTATATTCTTTTTGATTCACATGTTCACCATCTTCATCAAGTTCAAGTGTTGTTGCTGTTCCCATTGGTGTCCGAAGAGGCTTGCTTTTTTCCATGTTGAAGCGCCTTAGAATGTCTTTGGTATACTTCATTTGATGCACAAAGGTACCCTCCTTGGTTTGCTTGATTTGCAGCCCCAAAAAGTAAGTGAGTTCACCCATCATACTCATTTCAAATTCGGAACTCATCATTGCTGAAAACTTGGACACAAGATCATGAGAAGCACAACCAAAGATAATATCATCCACATACACTTGAACGAATAATGAGTCATTGCCATGCTTAAGCACAAAAAGAGTTTTATCAACCTTGCCCATAGTAAACCCCTTTTCAAGTAAGAATTTTTTTAACCTATCATACCATGCTCTAGGGGCTTGTTTGAGACCGTATAAGACATTGGACAGTTTGTAAACATGATTAGGAAAATTTGGATTTTCAAAACCCGGTGGTTGTTTGACATAAACCTCCTCATCTATGTAGCCATTAAGAAAATCACTTTTAACATCCATTTTATATAGCTTAAAACCTTTAGATGTTGCAAAAGCTAACAAAATTCTTATGGCTTCTAATCTAGCGACAGGAGTAAAAGTTTCATCAATATCTAGACCTTCAACTTGAGTGAAACCTTGATCAACCAACCTAGCCTTATTCCTAACCACAACCCCATCCTCACTTTGTTTATTTTTAAATACCCATTTAGTTCCAATTAAAGTGTGACCTTGAGGTGGAGGTACAAGTTTCCAAACATTATTTCTTTCAAAATTTTCTAACTCTTCTTGCATGGCAATAATCCAAGATTCATTAGTGAGTGCGTGTGATATATCTTTGGGTTCAAAAAGAAGCAACAAAAGCAGAATGAGCATGAGAGTTTGGATCGCAAAACCTGGACCGTGTGACTCGTTCGTACAAGCTTCCAATCATCTGTTGTGGGGGATGATCTTTGTAAAGATGTAGGCGAACAGATGTCTCACAAGCTTCTTCTTCATTAGGTTCATCGTAGATTGATGAGCTTGTGACTTGTGGACAATCAGGACCAGCATAGGTGATAGCTGGAGCTTGTCCAATGTCCGGAGCTGGACACGTGTCAACTTCGGAACTACCAGGCAGTATCACCGGCTCTTCTTCATCTTCGAAAATACCCTCCCCCTGAGGATACGGATCTGGTCCTGCAACACCAGAGCTAGTACCTGTGCTAGCTTCATCAAAAGACACTTCACAAGTATCCACAATTTTGTTAGTGTCAAGTAAAAGCACACGGTAGCCTCTAGTATGAGATGGATAACCAAGAAACATGCCATCAAAGGATCTAGATTCAAATTTATCAAGATTACCATGTTTCTTAACAAAGCATTTGCAACCAAAGACCCGAAAGTGTGTAACACTAGGCCTATGTCCAAACCGGAGCTCATATGGTGTTTTACCTAGCTTAGCACACAAGAAAACACGATTTGAGACATAACAAGCGGTTGCTAACGCATTAGCCCAAAATTTCCTAGAAGTTTGATATTCATCAAGCATAGTCCTAGCCATCTCAACTAAGGTTCTGTTCTTTCTTTCTACAACACTGTTTTGTTGAGGTACATATGGGGAAGAAAGTTGATGATCTATTCCATTTTCAGCACAAAAGTGATCAAAAGATTGATTTTTAAACTCAGTTCCATTATCACTTCTAATTGCCTTTAAAGATCCTGGGTGATCAATTGATAATCTAAGAAATAAAGTCCTAAAGTGGCTAAAAGCTTCATTCTTAGACGCCATAAAGAAAACCCAAGAGTATCTAGAGTAATCATCAACAATAACAAGAACATACCATTTACCTCCGAAGGATTGAACACGTGAAGGTCCTACGGTGTCAAGATGTAAAAGTTGACATGGTTCAGTTGTCATGACCATTGTGAGAGGAGTATGTAAACCTGCAACCATGTTAGCATGTCTACAAGAAGAGCACACAATTTCTTTGTCCCCTTTAAGCTTAGGCAGCCCACGTATGCGATCAAGAGCACTAACACGCGTTAGGTGATCAAAGCCTATGTGACCAAGTCTACGATGCCAAAAATATAAGTCCTTTGAATCATTAGCAACTAGACACCTATGCTTAGAGGAAGACATATCAAAATAAGCTTTAAAAACTCTTCCAAACCGAGACATGTTAAAAATAAGCTTACTATTTGAACCTACAACTTTGCAGTAGTTTTTATTGAAAATAATTTCTAGATTTTCATCTAGCAATTGTGCAACAGAAAGCAAGTTGTATTTCAAATTTTTGACAAGTGCCACATCCTTCAAAGTGTAGTGATCATTTACTCTAACCGAACCCTTACAATTATAGGAGTTGAAGAATTATCGGCAAAAGTAACATTCTCTACACGTGACACAAAAGAGAGGGAGGAGAACCAATCTATGTTACCGGTCATGTGGCGTGAGCAACCTGAATCCACAATCCAAATGTTCTCCTTCCTCAAACGTGTAACCTACATAGAAGCACAATACGTCGATGACTCAATACTGGGGTTAGTCAAAAGGCATTTAGGAATCCAGTACTGAGTCACGCGACGTGCAGTAGGAAAAACACACGAAAGCTGAGACAAAACAGCAGGTTTATGAGTCAAAGTTTGAGGTTTTTTATTCTTAACTACTGACCTATAAGGTGTTACTTGTGTAGCACAAAAATCAGTAGCTCCGGAGGCAAAAACAGAAGGTCTGAAGGTAAACTTTGAATGTTTTTGACTCAAAATAGCAGGTTGTACATTCGATTCAATGTGTGCAGCAAATTTTGCATGAAAGTTATGAGATCTAGCAACCATTCTTTCCCTTTTTTATTGTTTAGCTAGTCTATAACAAAAATCTATGACATGACCATCTCTACAACAAAAGGTACAATGAAATTTAACTTTGTGTTCATGTCTAGATGAGCAAGCAATATTTTTATTTGAAACCGAATGAGACAACACTCCTGCAGATTTGAAACCACTCCTTTTTGTTTAGGAACTGTTTGAATCAAACAACTTCCTAATGACTTTACAATTTTAGGTGGATATGCCTTAGCATGAGCATGAGAATCAAAACCTAAACCAGTTTTATCATTGCATGACTTGGAAGAATTCAGCAGCAAGTTTAGGTTCTTAGTCCCATTACAAAACCGATCTAATGTCCTATGCATGTCATCAAGTTTATTGGACAGATCAAGACAATTTTCACATGAAGTTTTTCCTTTTAGTTTGCAATTGGAACAAAATTTAACTTCATGAGAACGTAAAGCATTGTTCAATATAGAAATTCCATTCATAGCATCATGTAGTTTCTTATCAAGATCATCACAAGTAGAACAATGCAAATCAATTGTAGAACAGCTAGCATCTTTCAAGTTTTTATCATTAAGTGCAGCAAGCTCTTTGTTCTTTTCAATTTCTAACTCAAGTTTATCAAGTGTGGAGGTGTGCGCACTTCTTAATGAGGACAATTGTTCATATATTAAATCACATGAGGAACATGCATCATCACTAGGAATCAAAGTTTTTAAACGGTTGATTTCAGATTCTAGTGATTCAACTTTAGCAGCACTATCCCTAAGCTTTTTGTCCTTTTCCTTAACAATAACAGTGGCACGAGAAATAGCATCACACATTTCTTCGCAAGTAGGACATACCTCTTCATTGTTGCTGTTGTGTTCTGCCTCCTCCATACTTTATCTTGACTTGCCCGCCATAAAACGCAAGTTTGCCAAATCATCTTCATCTTCATCACTTCCAATGTCCACATCACTTGAACTGAACTCTTGAAGCGCGGTGATGAAACTGTTGATCATCTTGCGTCCTATGGTACCTTTCTTCTTCTTGTTGGAATTTCCAGAGGAGGTCCGGTCCTTTCTTTGTTTTTCTTCCCGGGTGGTCGGACCTGAAAGGTTAGGGCATTCTGTACGAAAGTGTCCTGTTTTACCACATTCAAAACAGCGTTGAGGTCCGGAGCTTCCTCTCCTTCTAGTTCTCACATTTTGCAATGCTTTTGAGAATCTAGTAGAGATGAGTGCAAACTCCTCTTTTGGAAATTCTTCGATCTACTCCAGGGTTAGTGAGGACAACAAAGCAAGAGTATTGCAAGATGATGATTGGCCGGAGCTAGACATAACACGTTGTGAAACAAATGCAATAGACTTATTTGGGTTCTTACGTGCTAGGATGTCAATTTCATGAGTTTTTAGTTTAGAACAGAGTACATCTAATGTAAGAGAACTCATGACAGTAGATTCACGAATAGATGTGACTTTTTCATCTCCCAAATTGACATATCTAATGCACTTAGCAATTGCCTAACATTTTCAGCATCTGAAAAATTAACATTGACACTACGCAAGTTGCTGAGAATCTTATTAAAGCGAGCAAAAAGGTCATCAATAGACTCACCGGGTTGCATCTCGAAGCGCATGTATTCTTTCTTGAACATGTCTTGCCTTACCTCTTTGATCGTGTTGGATCCTTCGTGGTAGTCACAAAGTTCTTTCCACACATCGTATGCAGATCGGAGGTGTGCAACACGGTCGAAGTCGCTTTGTGTTAATCCTTGTATGATCAAGTTCCGAGCCTTGTTGTTGTTGTCGACATCTCTCAGATTTGTAGCTGTAACTTGATCATTTGATGGCACTTCGTAAGGCTTGTATATCTTCTCCCATATTGCAAAGCCTTGTGCCTAGATGAAAGCCTCCATGCGTGCCTTCCAAACCTGAAAATCAATACCAGCGAACACACAAGGTTTGGCAGAGTACTTCTCCATGATGATTAGTCAAAAACACGCGCAAATCATAAAGATTAGAGCACCGTGGCTCTGATACCAATTGTAGGATCGAATAGCACGTGAAAAGCTACCAGATGGGGGTGAATGGTAGATTTAAAAATCTTACGCAGCGAAACAATTAAACCCCAACCCCTTCGGCAGAAAACGATCTGTTAAAGAAATCGTGTGTGAGACTAATATAAACGTGTTTCACCGTGACAAAAGTGATAGATATCAGAGAGAATCAAGTCACGAAGACAACACAAGAAGAATCACTCAAATCCGTCAAGAAAAACTCAAGTTATGATCGAAAGATCAAACAAGGTCAATCTGCCCTACCCGAGAAAAAACAGTTCTGGAATGCTGCAAAGAAACTCGTGTAGATCAGAAACCACAAATCCAATGACCGTGAAATTTTGAAATATGATAGATAATCAAGTTTTGAAGACAACCCAAAAAGAATCACGTCAATTGGATCTGTAAAACTCGAGTTATGATAAAACCACCGACGAAAGGTAGTGCTGTCCAGAAACTCAACGAGTAAAACTTGTCTGGAACAAGTCGGACGAACAAGGCACAAAAGTTCCTTCAAACTACGAATTTTATTCAACAGAACACAAGAGGAACAGCCCCAAAGTAGTGCACCATGAGCTTTGGGCTCCCTTGCTTATATAACCAGTCCTTAGGCCAACCCAATATCAACTAGGACTCCAATCCTACTCACATCACGAATCGTAACTTTCCATAACTGCTCAAGATTCTTCTATATGCAGATAGAAGCAATCTTAAGACTTCCAAACACCTCAGGAACGTATCCCACATTCCTAAATAACTCAAATTCGTGACCCACACGAAAACCTATAATAACCAACTCAAATCTTTCCATATTTGAGTCAAACCCGACTCAGCCGCAGCCTGAGTCCATAACCTAGTCGGTTGGACCTTTCCGACCAAGTCTTTATGTCCACATCTCTTCATCACGCCTCGGAACCATGTAGCCACGTCCATGCACTCCTTGCACACGTGCAAACATCTTCCAATGACGGCCATGATACCTTCATATGCATTGTTCTTGATTCAATCATGCTGCGCAACCTCCTGATCAGCTCAACCACAATTTCTCCTGAATTTGGTTGTTGGAACCTCATCTCCTCCCTGAGACTAGTCCAATGGATCCCGTCACCAGCCATGTCTTGAACTCAAACAACACCTGCACATGAATAAACAACCAATCCATACGAGCCCAAGTCCTCGACTTGACTCAAGTTAGTTCCGAACACAACACCCTACGTGAGAACCTCACATAAGCATGTTGCAAAACCACAGTAACACGATATCATCCATATCAACCAAAATACACCAAAAAACTTAGCAAATGAATACTAAGCAATCTTTCCAATAATGTAAAGCAAGTACGAAACATTGCAAATGAAAAGCAGAAGCATTGCGGTCAAGTTCCGGACCTTGCCAGAGCAACCCGAACCTTGAGCCAGAGCTAACAAAAGCTAGTAGAACCTAGCGCCGGAACTTACTAGAACTAGTATAACCAAGCTCCCGCCGGAGCTTACAAAACTAGCAGGACCTAGCGCCGGAGCTAACCAGAACTAGTCAGAACTAGTAAACCCAAAAGCCGGAGCTAGAAAAATCAACTCAGAGCTTAGCAAAAACATGTTGGAGCTATCAAAGACATGCCGAAGCTAAAGACAAAACTTCACCGGAGCTGACCAAAGCTAGTCGGACCTAGCATCCAACGTAACCGGAGCTACCCAAACCAAGCCGGACCTACCGTCGGACCTTGCTGTAGCTCAGAGCTAGAGTCGGACCTTGATAAAAAGGTGTTTTGGTGATATTCAAAACTTTTATCATCAAAGCCAAGTGTATTCACTACAAGCCAATGTATTCAGCACACATAGGTCTCACAAAGGGAGTTAGTTAGATTAGTCTAATGCTAATCCTAAGAGCCTCCATAATCCATCCGATCGGGAAGAATGTGGGAAGTGAGGGGAAGGTCCTGTTGAAGCCTTCACCGGCGCCTCCAGAACCTGACCGCACGGAGCAGCGCCACCAAGCAACGCCGCATCTGCTCCGACTAGCATCTCGTCGTCAACATCACCATGGCTGCCTCTGCTCACTCTAACCTAGGTATGTTCAACTATCTGAAGCCTCTTCTAATGATATGTTAATCACCTCAGTATTTTAGACTTAGATTGAGTTTTGGTTAAGGCCACCCGATTAGCGGTTTTGCCTAGTAGATCTGTGGCCTTAAGTCACAACAAGGAGGAGAAGCCCTGGCAAGGATTAAACCTACTGTGTACAGACCGTGACAAAAGCCTATTTGCTACATCATTCCACATAACTGTGGGAAATGGGAAGAAAGCGCTCTTCTGGCACGACCACTGGATCGGGAAGATAGCACTAAAAGAAGCAGCCCCAAACTTATACAACAAGGTAAAAAGGAAATACCGAATAGTGGGGGTCGAAATCACAAATTTTAACTGGGCCAGGGGACTTAGGACATTAACCAGTGGGGATGACCTTCAGCAGCTACTGTTAGTATGGCAACTAACGAGAGGACTGTCACTACAAAGGCATATCCCATACCAAATTAAATGGAAGTGGAATAGTAGCGGGATATACACGACACAAACTGCATACGAGATACAATTCGCCGGAACAACGATGCCGTTTCAATCCAAACACCTCTGGGAAGCACTAGTAGAACCAAAGGTTGCCTTTTTCGGATGGATAACAATGCATGAGAAGAATCTCACGGCAGATAACCTGGAGAAGAGGGGATGGGAGAATGGAGTGGTATGTCCATTGTGTTGGGAGAATCCGGAGACCATTAAACACCTACTCCTTGAATGCTCCTATACGGGGCAGATCATAGAGATAATTGAAGAGTGGTTTAACCTTCAAGAGAGGAAGTTACTGCCGGCCACTCCCCACCAGGATATTGCAACGGCATTGCATAGCTCCGTTATGAATGAGCCAAGAGCAGAAAGAAGAAAGCAGTCAGGACTGATTCTCTACGCATGGTGGAATATTTGGAAGAAAAGAAATAGAAGAGTTTTTCAGGGAAAGGAGAAGGAACCGTTGGCAGTCGCGACCATGATTAAGGAGGAATTCCAATGGAAGCTATGGGCAGAACAAAGAAGTGACCCATTCTGGGATCACAATAATTTCACTGGAGAATGAAACAAGAGAAGTAACAAAAGGGTATTTGATGTTTATTTCATTCTGCTAGCTATCGGCCTTCCGGCAATGCTTGTTGCCTATGTAATCTGTTTTGTAGACCTTCCTAATTTTTATTCTTTCTTTAATGTTAAGGCAGAGCACCTGCCACTTTAAGTAAAAAAAATGTGCGAAAGTGAAAGCACTGATGTTCCAACTCGCATGAGACCAATGTTGAATGATTAGATTGGCCATCCCATCTTGGATTAGCATGTATGTGCGTATATGGAATGGATGCTTCCAACGTCGTTTTGTACATGTATTTGGTCCCTCGTCCTAGCTAGCATGGGACCAGTGCCAGAGTCGTCGCCGTGCACAGCATTCTTATAAAACATGCAAAATATGATTTGGTCAACCAAATTAAAACGCATTTTGACACTCGTTCTACACATACATGATCATCGCTGTCAAGAAGTGTAACTTCATTTTTGAAGTGACAAAATCTTTGGGCTTTAACATATCATAGCAAATGATTCAGGATCAGCTCGACCGCCATGTGTTTCACATAATACAATGTTTCCGTTTCGTTGCAACCAAGAAACAGCACCATGTAATCTCTTCTTTTTTTTTTCATTTTATTATTATTATTATTATTATCATCATTATTATTATTAGAACAAGTGTTCTTATCCTAACACCATCATAATAAAGAGAGAGTGAGAGTAGTTGATAATAAGACTAAACAAAGCTAAACGAGTGCCGTTTAAGCAACAATAGGAACTAGCTCTCATTGCTTCTGCCTCGAAACTAGTCTGTCTTCTTCGGTTAATCGAACGTGCACGTAATAAGCCATGTAAAGTTCATACCTGTTTGAGTGAGATCGACGCAATTCGGATATTTTTCTGGCTTCCCCGGATAACGAGTATAAGGATTGTTATTATGCATGGCCACACGTAGTTGGCCTGCGTACGTGTTCTCCAGAGAAAATATATATGGCTTCTTGTTTACAGCTTCCCGAGTACATGCCCCATAGTCATGCCGTTTTCTTACTTATTGTTTATTGCTCTTCTCGAGTTCTGGAAACGAGGTGTACTTGGTTGGAGAAAGTGTGGGGGCACATGCATGGTTCATATCCTTGGCGCCAACTTTACAGAATGGAATGGCGCGGCCGGCCTTTTTGTACCCTTGGCCCGTTCTCGTTCGGGCGTAGCCGACCAGCAGGAACAATGCTGGACAGTCTAGTAGTACGTACTGGGTTTGTTAACTACCGTTTCGAGGAACGATCGAAAGCTTTGGGTGCAAGCATATTGGCGCGCGCTGAGAGGCGAAGACGGTTAGTTTACCAGTTGCAGGATTCGAAAGACGATATTCCGGAGCTGATGCTAGTCTCGTGCATCGAGCTGATAGTGTGTGTGCACGGAATCACGGATCAAAAGGCAACAGCTCAGCTAGCTACGCAGCTGTACCAAAGTGTGTAGTAAATGTTAATCATCCCTAGTAGTCTAACTACCGGGATCTTAGGCAAATCAAGAGAGAAGGAGTTCACAGTGCTAATCAATTAATCAAGAACGAGGGAGGTGTGGATTGGACATACTTTAGATGACATACATGCGTTGCATACCTGCGTTGCAGAGAAGACCGAGAATGAGAAGAGGGGGTGGCACTGCAGATCCACGGCGAGGATGACGGTGTCCCCAGCGTCGGAAGATGAAGGTGCCGGTGAAGCTCTTCCCTTCGTTTTTGTGCCCTTATGATCTGATCTCAGGTGGAGTAGTGTTTATGACCAACTAACCTCTGTTAGTTATGTCTTAACCTCCTCTTTTATAGTTTGCACAACACAAAAGAGGGCCCACCACGTGGGAATGAGAGACACCCGCGATTAGGGCGTTGGGAGAGAGTTGAACCGGTCATGGGACCGGTTCCACGGGAGATCAACTCTAGCATTCTCCCCCTTGATCTCCACGAATCAAGATTGACTTAATTACTCATTCATAAAACTTATATTTACTTAACTTTGAGCTTAATTCTGAGCTCAGTGTTAGCTTCTTCATGTTTGACATATAGAGCACATCGCATCCACAATAGCCAGTTACGTGCTATCTGACTCGAACGACCACAACACATCTCACATTTATAAGTAACCTTATTCTTAATGGCCTCTTAGTATCCAGCTGATCATAGGCTCCTCCTTAAAACCATGTCGACTTTGTGTTCACTGAACACTTGGGTGGAAGACCTTTTGTAAGCGGTGCCGCAAGCAATCGTTTGTTACTGATTTGCTCAAAACAATAGTCTGATTCTGAATTTTATCATTTGCAACCTAATATCAATGTATTTGGCGGCACACTTGACTTGTTGCAATTGAAATTAACATCTTAAGTGGATTGATGCTGTTGTCCTCTCTTAAATCGGGTAAAATAATTATAGTGTATGCTCGACAACCTCATGCTTAAATAACACTCGGTATACATCACTTACGATGTAGTGACCGCTCGATTGGAGCTTTTCCACAATAAAACTCCAAAAATACGAGTGTTAGCAATTGATTGTGGATTTCGCTACACATCTCGTAAAGCTGAGTCTTACTAAAACTTTATCTAAATGATATTAATTCTTACTCATCTTATCATGAGACCTAAATGGCTTATAAAACCTCAAAACTTTTCTTATTTCTAAACCAGTGATCTATTCTGGATAGAATTTACTTATGTCAAAATATCTCGGTTACTTAAACTATGTCAGGGTGTATCATTAAATGAGCAAATGTAAAGAAACTTCTGACAGCAGAAGTACATAGAACCGATCTTATTCGATCGATCTCTGATTTGTTCCTATACTTACCACCCTTGACCTTAAGAGCAGACTTGAACTTAATCTATGCATACCACACATTCTTATAACTATAGTAGATATACATTATCTAATAGTCTAAATATCCCCTTATTATATCTTGGTGAAACTTACATACTAACAAATAAGAAACATCATCAAGATCTTAACATAATAACAATGAGGACAATATACTTACTCTTTAATAGTTGATCAACATTATTTTCTTATTGTGGTACATCATCTCTAATAGATACTTAACTTTATTTTCTTAAACTTAAGATAAACACTAATTATCCTTCTCAATATCTTATAATACCCAAAATCTATTGTCAATTTATTGAACGTGAGATATTCTTAACTTAGATACTCTTATTTCAATCTATGAATAGATTTACTTTAAGATATCTCACTTCACTAAGTTACATGACATAACTCATTGTTCGAATTATCTAAAACAATCTCAAATAGTCTACTAATTTGACTCCATTAGAAAACTAAAATTCTTAAGTTGGTTACTCAACAAAATATACAATAACTTAATTCATCTTAATCAACATAGAATATTTTGTCCTTCACGTTGGTTACTCAATAAAATATACAATAACTTATTCATCTTAATGAACTACAAAAGTTGTATTTTGTCTTTCACATAGTTACTTGACAAAACACACTAAATTCATAACAAATTTTGATTTTCACGTTGGTTACTCAACGAAATTCGTTATGAACTAAAAATTACTTAAACAACTAAAAAATATGTGTTTTGTCTTTCATGTTAGTTACTTGACAAAACAATAAATTCAAAACGTACTAAATTTTGTTTCTCACTTTGGTTACTCAACGAAATTCTCTACGAACTAAAAATTACTTAAAAGGAGTGTCTTGCCTTTCCCGTAGATTACTTGACAAAACACGACAATAAAGTTTGAAAATTTTATCTTTCACGTTGGTTACTCAACATAATTTTCATACACTAAGACAAAAGATCTTAATAAACTTAAACACCCAGTAACTTTATTTTTTTTACGTTGATTAATCAATAAATTTACCACACCAAAGATGACTGCCGAAGATGAATTCTTACTATACTTAATTATTTAAAAGGAATAAAGTTAATGGGACAACCTAATTTAATCATAATCATCATTATGATTAACTTACCAGATATATGATAATAATGATTATCATGTTTTCATATTATTCTTCTAAATAAATTTTCATGTTAGATCCAATTTAATTAAAACAAATACTTAAACTAATTAATCTTGTAAAGCAGCGGAAGCCTAAAAAGAAAACTTACTAAACTTACATGTACATGCACATGTACATCTGCATCTTAACGAAAACTTACTAAGCTTAACCATGATGACTGAATCATCATGTTACTTAATAAAATACTAATATGAGGCAAAATCTAATTACTTAATAAGATTAAACATTAATTTTACTTCACTTTTAGGGAGTAGCATAAATAGCTCAAATTAACTTATTACAATATTATAGTAAAATTCTATCAGCGACGCTGATTGCAATATAAAATTACCATGCTTACTAGATATTTATTCACTATCTAAATCAGATTTTTCATAACATAAAATCTTACTTAAACTTAAGAAAATTGCCTCATACTTAAACACTAATTCCCAAAATACTAAAAACTTAAAATAGTGACTAACTACTTAAATGATGACTAAATACTTAAACTTATAGCTAAATACTTAAAATTACAACGTTAAATCTTACTAATCTTATACTTATACTAATTAGCTAAATACTAAAACTTATATAAATTACTAATTACTTGAAACATGATTGGACACTTAAACTTATAACTAAGTATTTAAGCACAGTGAAAGCTTACTCAAAGTCTTCTAATTAAAATTTCTCACGTTGGTGAAAAAAGTTTAATTAGAAAGTCATAGACTTAACACTTAACAGCGGAAGCTAATGCACTTAATTCATACTTATTTATGCATAGTAGCAAAATAATCTTATTTTAATGATATTGAGAAATATCAATTTTGTTACATAAATACTAAATATTACACCAATTTTTTTGTTACAATTTGGAATTCTTACTATTCCACACATTTTCCCCCAAAGTAGCTAATTTCACAATCATACAAATTTGGAAAACTTATCTAAACATACTTAATTCTCCATAGCACCTAAATTATCAAATTACAACAGTTGAGAATAATCACTTCCCGAAAGAATATTGCTAATTAAAGCAAAAATCAAACTAAATTATAGCAATTAAATCACTTACACTTAATTTATCATGGAAATAAAATTTCTTCAACTGTTTCTAATATTTTTCTGCGAGCTCTAATTGGCTTGTGGCCTAAATGCCTAAATTGTACTGAAATTTCAATAAAAAAGGAAAATGCAAGTACTGAAAATAGGCCCATCAGCTGAAAACCTATTTTCCTTAATTCTTTGCACGCAGCCCAGAGGTAAATGTGTCCCACAGCCCACTTCCTTGCCAAGACCCTCTTACCAGACCCAGTGCAAAAGCAGAGGCCTTCTGCTCCTTTATGGCCAGCGCCCAATAGTTTGAAGTCCACTGAAAAAATCGCTTAATTTCGTGTACAGCCCAAAAGTAAATGGCCCAATGGGCTGCTACTTAGTCTAAAGAAGGATGGCCTCTTATGGCCCGTTCGGGCTGCTTACCCAGCGCTGCTGTGTGTGTGCACGTGGCCGGGGCACAGCGCTTGCGCGTGTGCAATTGGCCGCTTACAGGCCCGAACGCCTCCCACCGTCGGATTTCATCCGACGGCTGCGCGGGTATATCGGACGCATAAAATTGCCCTTCGGCATTGCCCTCAAACCCTAGTGCCCACACACTTCCTTCCGCCTCTCTCCACGCGCCGTACAGCAGCGAGAGGATCGAGAAGCTCCGGTGAGGTGGCGGCACCGCCAAGGGCCCTCTCGCCGGCGTGCGCGCCCGTCCGAGCATGGACGTGCCGCCGTCGAGCGGCCCCGATGCGGCGCCCTAAGACTCGAGCTCGCGCACATGATGAACTGTGGGGTTGCACGTCTTTCAGAAGCCCAGCAAGGAAGCCGGCGATTCTTCGGTGAAGGCGACGGTGGAGAAACCCGAGAGGTAAGTCCCCCGGCTCCCTGTCTAGCCGAAATTCTTATCGGTTTTTGCTAGGTTTAGAGTCTTACCATTCGGGATTTGGGGATTTTGGTGCGGATCTGAGTAAATCACCTCCTTCTAATTGCTATGGGACTCAAATCCGTGGTAGAAACCGACTAGGGTGGCTCTTGATACCAATATAATAAATGCTAATCATCCCTAGTGGTCTAACTACCGGGATCTTAGGCATATCAAGGGAGAAGGAGTTCACAGTGCTAATCAATTAATCAAGAACGAGGGAGGTGTGCATTGGACATACCTTAGATGACATACCTGCGTTATAGAGAAGACCGAGAATGAGAAGAGGGGGCGGCGCTGCAGATCCACAGCGAGGATGACAGTGTCCCCGACGTTGGAAGATGAAGGTGTCGGTGAAGCTCTTCCCTTTGTTTTTGTGCCCTTATGATCTGATCTCAGGTGGAGTGGTGATTAGGACCAACTAACCTCTGTTAGTTATGCCTTAACCTCCTCTTTTATAGTTAGCACAACACAAAAGGAGGCCCACCACATGGAAGTGAGAGACGCCCGCAATTAGGGCATTGGGAGAGAGTTGAACTAGTCATAGGACCGGTTCCACGGGAGATTAACTCCAACAAAGTGGAGTACCATTTAATTATACGTGGCTCTAAAAAAGGATACGAACGGGGGAATTTAAACTGATGATCGAGAATCATTCCACCATACTTTTGAACATATCTCCTTCTCGGGATCGTCGAGAATCATTCCACTACTCCCTCCAGTTTCACATTAGATGTCGTTTTAGACATGATCTCGCTTAATAAGGAGTCATTAACTATAGGTATTGTTTTCCTATTTGCCCTTATTAAATACATTTAATGGTCACATGTATGCCACAAATTTTTCATGCCGCTTGCTGTGCCCTCCTATTTATACGCCATCAACTCAACACCAAGTTCATCACAGAGAACATTTCACAAATGGATTTAAATGTAGAACCAGAGCAGTTTACTAGAACCATTGATCTGAACTTGGAGCCACATCTTGATGAATTCACAGGTATTGCTTATACGCCATCTTCTTTTCCTTTTTCTTTACTGTCTCCATACTTTCATATTTGAATGTTTTTCTAGTTCTAATACTCATTTTAATATTTATAGTTGCATTTGATTTGAACTTGCCCGTACATCATGAAGAATTTGATTTGAATTTGGAGCTTGTACAAGATGATAATCACATCTATAGTCATGGTGGTTTTGACTTAAACTCTGAACCACATGTGCCTACAACTCGTAAGTTAATTTGCATGGTTTATTTTTTCTCGAGTGTGTTCTGTTAACTTTGTTGGTGTAGAAACAACCACATTGTCTTTGTTTCTGTAGGCCGAAAAGAATTACGAGATGAAGATAGAAACAAGATATACCAAAGTTTATTAGCAAAAGCAAGAATGGTAAACTAAATAAATGTGTGACCAAACAAGTTGCCGAACGGTTTCAAGTTCATATTCGTATGGTTCAACGTATATGGAGTCAAGGTAAATCATCACTTGAACAAGACATCCCAGTTCATGTTCCTAGTAGAAAAAGTGGCAGGGTTGGTCGAAAACCAATTGCATTGGATACAAAATTATTACTAAATGTCGATCTTCATGAAAGAACCACATTACAATCTGTTTGTGGTATATTGCATGTTAGTAAACAAAAGTTGATCAAACACATGCGCCAGGGTATTATTAGACGTCACTCAGGTAGTATAAAACCACACTTAATAGACGCAAATAAGAAAGCAAGGTTGCAACGGTGTTTGCAAATGCTTGATCAAGATACAATGACACGTGATCCAAAGTTTAAGGGATTGTTTGATATCATTTTCATTGATGAGAAATGGTTCTATTTAACTAGAAAGTCCGAGAGATATTACTTGCTTTCAGATGAGGACGAACCATTGAGAACATGCAGAAGTAAGAACAACATTCCTAAAATAATGTTTTTATGTGCGACTGCTCGACCAAGGTTTGATGAGAATGGCTTATGTATTTTTGATAAAAAGATTGGGTGCTTCCCTCTAGTTACTTTTGAGCCTGCTAAGAGTAGTGTTAATCGCCCCGCTGGGACTGTGTAAGTGAAACCCGTAACATCAGTCACAAGAGATGTCATTAGAAAATTTATGGTTGAAAAGATTATTCCTGCTATTCGAGCTAAATGGCCACAGGAAGATGTGAACAAGCCTATCTACATACAACAAGACAATGCACCTTCTCATATTGAATTTGATGATCTAGAATTTATTCAAGCTACTATGAGAGATGGCTTCAACATTAAGATTGTTTGTCAAATTCACCAGATTTTAATATTCTAGATCTTGGTTTTTTCGTGATATCCAATCAATCCAGTATAAGAAAGTTGCAAAGGCGTACACGAGCTTGTTCCAATTGTTCAACAGGTACAATTATTTTATACTTATTTTTTTCAACACACATTTGTTTAGAGAATATATTTTCATGTCAAATTAATTTGATTTCATAAAACAGGCATTTCAGGAATTCTCTCCACACATTGTTGATCGTACTTATCTCACACTTCAACTAGTATTGAAAGAAGCAATGAAGGTGCATGGGTCAAATCACTTCAAAACCCCTCACATGAAGAAAGAAAGTTTGGAGAGACAAGGTCACCTTCCCACTGCTACAATAAGCCTCATCACAGGCGGCTCCAAACCTATTATCACAGACGGCTTTTAAAACCGCCTGAAACGAAGAGTCTGTGATAATCCGCAATTTCACAGGCGGAGAAGTGAAACCGCCTGTGAAGACACATTATCATAGGCGGTTCTTCACTTAGGCTAGCCGCCTGTGAAGACAGATTATCATAGGCGGTTCTTTACTTAGAATAGCCGACTGTGAAAATACTTTATCACAGACGGGTCATGCAGCATATATAACCGCCTGTGATAAATGTCTTATCACAGACGGTTATTGAAGCATAACTAACCGCCTATGATAATGAGTCTTCACAGACAGGTATTGAAGCATAGCTAACCGCCAATGATAATGTGTCTTCACAGGCGGGTTTTGAAGCATAACTAACTGTCTATGATAATGTGTCTTCACAGGCGGATTTTGAAGCATAACTAACCGTCTATGATAATGTGTCTTCACAGACGGGTATTGAAGCATAACTAACTGTCAATGATAATGTGTCTTTACAGACGGTTATTGAAGCATAACTAACCGTCTATGATAATGGTGTTATCACAGGCGGAGTTTACCTATATCAGCCGTCTGTGAAGACCCTTTAACGCAGCCGGTTTCTACCATAACAGACACCGCCTGTGAAAATTAGGTTATCACAGATGTTTCTTTACTTGTATCTAGCCGCCTGTGATAATTGTTTTTCACAGTCATGCCTAGCCGTTGGTTAATAACCGCCTGTGATAAGGTATAACCTATGCAGTACTACTGCTGTTATTTCTAATTTCCATATCAATTCAATATAATCACAGAACAAAAAATAACAATATCATCACAGAACAAAAGTCAACAATATTATCATCACAGAAGTCAATTTCACTAAAACAATATACATATGTACAAGTTACAGATACAATTCATCGCAAAGTTTACAAGTTTTCACTAAAAACTGTTTATATTGGCATAGTCGCAAAGTTCTGGCACATCAGCTGCTGAAACATTCTTATCAAAGAACTTCCCCTTTTTGTGCAAAATTTCGCGACGAATGAACTGACAGAGTTCAGAAGCAATCTTGTCGGCTCCTCCATCAGGAATACTTCTACAAACCGGCCATTCTTCGTTCAGATTCTTCTTATGCTGCAATATAACACATAACAAGGTTTAGAATGTGTTGGTTTGAACAATCTCAAAGTATAGATCAAAGTGAGAGTATACAAGAATTTAGTAGGTATTTTTGGAGCAGTTGTACTATGAGCAATTGAATTTTGAAGTTGGAATCAAAATATGAAAATAATGTTTCTGGTAATATTGAACAGCAGAGAATATAAGCATTAAACTATGCTAGTTACAATGAAAATGAAACACAAAAGTAAGAAAATAAGGTATCGACATTAAGGATAACTTACATTCTCACGATTGACTCTATATACGCCGGCGGTCCGAAGATGCTCGCATACATAATACCCGCATAAGACACTCCCAGCAGGCTGCTTCGGACAAGAATAATACGTTTTAATGTCCAAAGCATTCGTATTAGGAGGTCTCTGAATGCCAAGCTCCGCGTAAAACTGCCAAGCGCTGTAATACAAGAAATGTCATATAAAACTTGTCAACACATTCTAAATGTGCGTAAATTAAAATTATTGAATAAACGTACTTTTTCAAAATGGAAAGGAAATCTTTGTAACGATCTTGTGGGTAATCGGCCGAGTCCAAGACTGTTGTCATTCCCTGCGTTGGTTTGATGAAGATCATTATGTAGTGATTACTGCAAACATACAAACACGCGTGTTAACAATTACCAATAATTGCTATTTCAATGTCATGTGTCGAACTTACTCAAAGTGGTACGGAGCCTTTACGAGGTCCTTGTCGTCTCTGACAAAGTTAAACATTGCATGTTGAAAGCATCTAGGCCCCATGAGGTACGGTTTCGGTGATTTATGACAACCATTCGATATTACTAATGAATTTGTGAATGCAAGGTCCCAATAACACTCAATCAAATGAAATCAAAATTACAGTGGAGACCCATATAAAATCAACTAATGAGATCAAATCGAATCATATGAAGACAAGAAGTAAAAGCTCTAACTTGACATCACTCAATGCTTGAAGACAATCAAAGCAACATTTCAAACAAGTGTCAAAGAGGTCACAAGTTCAAATTCCAAAAGAACAACTCAAAACAACTCGAAGTCAACAAGTTGAACACACCGGATCAACCGACGTTCTATGAGTTTGACTACATCGGTCGAGTTGGTTCAACTGAAGAAGAAGACCTCAGACAAATGCACTCACCGGATCATCCGGTGTGAGTGGCTCAGTGACATCGGTCCATCATCACAGATTGCAATACCATTGGACCAAGTTAAGCACCGGATCATCCGATGTACAGACTTACACACATCGGTCGATCACTCCAGTAAGCTTCAAGATCAAGCAAAATTCTGGAGGAAGAGCCACCGGATCATCCGATGAGAAGACAGATCAACATCGGTCTAACAACGGTCATATCTGACACAGTGACATCAGCTAATTTGGCTTTGACCGATGTTAACTGAAGGGGAGACATCGGATCATCCGGTGTTCGCAGAGAAGTGATGTCAGCCTACTTTTCCAACGGCTATCTCGTGGAGGCTGGCTATTTATACCCCTTCAACCTGTCAAATCGACAAGACTTGAAGCCCAGACATACTCTACACATCCTAGAGCATTCAAGCAATAGAGCTACCACTTTCACATCATTTGATCATCATTTGTACACCAAGAGATAGGCTAGAACTAGCTAGAGACAGTGCTTGGGTGCCTCCACTCTTGGTGATTGGAGTCTCTAGTGTAGTAAGAGCAATAAGGGAGTGTCCCTTGGGGTGTGTGACTTCCGGAGCTTGCCAAGAGGATTGTGGAAGCCCGGAGGATTCCAAAGTGTACAAGGCTTGAGCTCCACCTTGCCAAGGTTGGCGAACGGAGAAGAATAGTGAAGACCCCCTTGTCTCGGTGACTTGGGAGTGGCAAAACCCCTCGGTGGGTGCCACAACGTGGATGTAGGAAGATCCTTGTGATCTTACCGAACCACGGGATAAACTCCGTGTCCCTTGAGCGTTTGCACCTCTCTCTCTTTTTACACTTATGCAATCTTCATTCCGCAACTTTAATTTACATTGATTGCATAGTTTAATCGCATAGGGAATTGGGCTTTAGGTTGTTAGCTTTTAATTGCCTTAAAATTTGAAAGAAAGCCCAATTCACCCCCCCTCTTGGGCGTTTCGATCCTTACAATTGGTATCAGAGCAAGGTTGCTCATTGGATCATTCTAGCTTCACCGCTAGAGAGCTTAAATGACCAAGAATGGGGGTTCGGTTCCTACCTTCGAGGGCAAGAACTTTGCCTATTGGAAAGCACGCATGCGTGCCTACCTAGAGGCTATTGCTCCCGAAGTTTGGGAAGCGACCCATGCGGGATTTGGAGATCTCAATTATATTGGTGATCAACTAAAATGGGATGCTAAGGCTAGAAATGCCATCTATGAATGTATAAGTCAAGACGTATTTGCTAGAATTGCTAGTAAAGAGAAAGCTTGTGAAATTTGGGCATGTTTAATTGAAATACATGAGGGCTCATCTCGTGTTAAAGAACTCAAATATCACTTGCTTAAATCCAAGTATGATGAATTCAAAATGCTTCCTCATGAGAATGTTAACCAAATGTTTTCTCGTTTAAATGTGCTCATTGAGGAGATTAACGCACTTGACATTGCTTCTCTTGGTAAGGGACTTATCAACCGCAAGAACCTCATGCTTCTACCCAAGCCCAAGTACAACATTATCAATTCAATGCTCCAAAAGGAATCACTTGACAACATAGAAGTCTCGGAGCTCATTGGAGAAATTCATGCTCATGAGATGAGCGTACTTGGAATGATGGAGGAGTCATCATCAAAAACCATTGCTCTCAAGGCTTCAACTAAGAAGACAACTCCCAAGAAAAAGAAAGTGGTTGAGCCTAGCTCAAGCGAAGAAGAGCAAGCAACAAGCGAAGATGACGATGATGAGCTTGCGTTGATGATGAGAAAATTCTCACGTCTAAACTCCAAGATCGCAAAGAAGGGATACTCTTTTGATCCCAAGAAGAAAGCCTTCCTCCCAAGAAAAGATGAAAATAAGACATGCTATAATTGTGGTGATCAAGGCCACATATCATATGATTGTCCAAGACCGGACAAGAGGAAGGACAACCACAAGGGAAAGAATTGAAAGCTAGAAGAAAGTGATGAAGATGAAGAAGAGGTCAAGCCCAAGCGCTCCTTTGGAAAGAAGAAATTTGACAAAGGCAAGAAGACCAAGCTCTTTCCAAAGAAGAGAAGAGGGCCCCAAAAAGTCTTCATGTGCGAGGCCAATGAGTGGATCACGGATGAAGAATCAAGCGACGAAGAGAGTGAAGATGAAGAAAACTTGGAGGGCCTTGCCATCGTCAACAAGGACAACTCACCTCTTCGTCCACCTCCTATGTGCCTCATGGCAAAAGGTAACACTAAGGTACGTGATGACTCTAGCGATGATGATGATGAGCTCTCCCCCGATGAATTAGCATCTATGATTAATGAATACCATGTCATCATAAAAAGGGAAAAGAGCAAGGTTAAGGCACTTGAACAAGCTTGTGCTAAACTTGAGAGTGCGAAGCTCGATTTGCATGACAAGTATGTAACCATACTTAAAGAGCATGACACGCTCAAAACACATGTCAAGCAAATCGAGGAGGAAAATGCTCAAATCAAGCTTGATCATCATGAGCTTGACTTAGCAAACCAAGCACTCTTGGGAAAGCACAATGACTTGGTTCAAGAACATGAAGTGCTTAACCGTGCTTATGAAGCAATTGAACTAAAAATGAAAAACATGAAAAAGGAAACCCTTGATGGCAAAGTATCAACTACTTCACATGCCACTAATATTTTGGATGAGTCCTTGCCTTTGAAAGCAAACCTTAGGGAGAAGGAGTTGATGGACGAGATTGAAAGTCTCCGCACTAGTGTGGCAAGACTTTCTAAGGGGGAGGACAAGCACAAGGAAATCCTCTACCAACAAGCTAAAGGCTTCAACAAGAGAGGACTTGGATCCTTCCCGGTGCTCAACAAAGGGAAGGTGCCCTCACCAGAGCTTAGGACGAGCTTCATCAAAGAAGTTGGTTCCTATTGCCAACATTGTGAGGTCACCGGACATCACACGAGGGAGTGTCCTCTTCCCAACCGTCCCTCTCCAAAATTGCCTCCTAACTACAAAACTACTTTCAATGATTACCACTATCTCTTGAGCAAAGTAGGTGGCAAGGTGAAGGCAAGGTTCATCGGCAAAGACATTAAGGGCATGAAGGGGAAGCTCCCCAAGCAACTTTGGGTCCCAAAATCACTTGTATCACACATACAAGGACCTAAGTTGGCTTGGGTGCCTAAACTCAAAAACTAACTTCATGTGTGTAGGTGAACTACAAAGCCGGAGGAAAGCATTGGGTACTCGATAGCGGGTGCACTCAACATATGACCGACAATGATGGTATGTTCACCACCATAGAGAACCCCGATAATCATGAACAAGTCACCTTTGGTGACAACTCAAAGGGGAAGGTAATTGGTTTAGGTAAAATTGCTATTTCGCATGATTTGTCCATTTCTAATGTACTATATGTTAAGTCACTTAGTTTCAATCTACTTTCCATTGCACAACTATGTGATCTTGGACTAACGTGCACCTTTGACAAGAATGGTGTTGTAGTAACTAGTGAATCAAGCAAACAACTAATCTTCAAAGGCTTTCGGCATGGACATCATTACTTGGTGGACTTCTCCAACAAGGATGCTAGCTTGACCACTTGTCTTTTCACTAAGACAAGCTTGGGTTGGCTATGGCATCGACGCATTGCTCATATTGGGATGAGCAAGCTTAAGAAGTCGTTCAAGCTTGGGATGGTGACCGGCGTGAAGGATGTCACGTTTGAGAAGAACAAGCTTTGTAGTGCTTGTCAAGCCGGGAAGCAAGTTGCTTCACACCATCCAATGAAGACAATGGTGTCAACCTCCAAGCCGCTTGAACTACTCCACATGGACCTCTTCGGACCGTCCACATATCAAAGTCTTGGTGGTAATTTCTATTGTCTTGTTATTGTTGATGACTATTCTAGATATGCTTGGACCTTGTTTCTAGGTGACAAGGGTGAAACTCCGGAAATCTTCAAGACCTTTGCTAAACGTGCTCAAAGGGAATTTCAACTTCCCATCATCAAGGTCCGGAGTGACAACGGCACCGAGTTCAAAAACTACAACATTGGGGAGTGGTGTGATCGTGAAGGCGTGAAGCATGAGTTTTCGGCCACATACACCCCTCAACAAAACGGTGTCGTTGAAAGGAAGAACAAGACTCTCATCACCCTTGCTAGAGCAATGCTTGATGACTATGGCACGTCGGAGAAGTTTTGGGCCGAAGCAATCAACACGGCGTGCCATGCCGCAAATAGGGTCTATCTTCACCGACTACTCCAAAAGACCCCATATGAGCTCCTCATTGGGAGAAAGCCCAACATCTCCTACTTTAGAGTATTTGGGTGCAAATGCTACATCTATCGTAAGAAAAGGCTCGGTAAGTTTGAAAGAAGATGTGATGTTGGTATTTTTCTTGGTTATGCATCAAACTCAAAGGCATATCGAGTATTCAACCAAACCTCCGGGCTAGTTGAAGAAAGTTGTGATGTTGAGTTTGATGAGACTAATGGTTCCCAAGAGGAGAGTTTTGGTCATGATGATATAGATGATGAGCCTCTACGAGAAGCCATGAAAAACATGACCATTGGAGACATCAAGCCCGAAGTTGAGGAGAGCCATGATCAAGGGGGAGCATCAAGTTCCACAATCAACACCTCCATGGCGCCTCAAGTTGATGAAGAAGAAGAGAAAGATGATCCATTGCCAATGCAAGACTCACAAGCCACACAACACCAACAACAAGAAGAAGAAGTCCAAGATCAAGTCCAACCACAAGACGAGCAAGATGCTCCACCACCGCCAAGTGCCTCACAATCACTTATGAGGCATGGACGCATCTCCAAGGCGCATCCGATTGATCAAATCATCGGAAGTCCGTCACGGGGAGTAAGTACTTGTTCTCGCCATGTCGCTTCATTTTGTGAGCACTACTCTTTTGTTTCGTATGTAGAACCCACTCATATAGAGGAAGCACTCCAAGATCCAAATTGGGTGATGGCCATGCAAGAAGAACTCAACAACTTCACCCGCAATGAAGTTTGGGTGTTGGAGGAGCGACCCAAGAACGAGAACGTCATCGGAACGAAGTGGGTGTACCGCAACAAACAAGACGAGAATGGTGTTGTGGTCCGCAACAAGGCAATACTTGTGGCCAAGGGTTTTTCACAAGTTGAAGGACTAGACTTTGGAGAAACATTCGCTCCGGTCGCTCGGTTAGAAGCCATTCGCATACTCCTTGCTTTTGCTTCACATCACAATATAATGCTTTATCAAATGGATGTTAAAAGTGCCTTTCTTAATGGTTATATTAACGAGCTTGTTTATGTTGAGCAACCTCCCGGGTTTGAAGATCCGAGGAATCCTAACCATGTGTATAGGTTACACAAGGCGCTCTACGGGCTCAAGCAAGCACCTAGGGCGTGGTATGAACATCTAAGGGATTTCTTGGTCATGCAAGGATTCAAGATCGGGAGGGTGGACTCTACACTCTTCACCAAGGACATCGACGGGGATTTATTCATTTGTCAAATTTATGTCGATGATATTATCTTTGGCTCAACTAACAAATCTCTTAGCCATGAGTTTGGCACCATGATGTCTAGGGAATTCGAGATGTCAATGATTGGAGAGCTCAACTTCTTCCTTGGATTCCAAATCAAGCAACTTCAAGAGGGAACCTTTGTCTACCAAGAGAAATACACCAAGGATCTCTTGAAGAAATTTGAGATGGGAGATTGTAGCTCAAGAAGCACTCCAATGGGAACAAATTGCCATCTCGACACAGATAAGGACGGTAAACCTATTGACCAATCTCACTACCGCTCTATGATTGGTTCATTGCTTTATCTTATCGCATCTAGGCCCGATATAATGTTTAGTGTATGCTTATGTGCCCGCTTTCAAGCGGCTCCTAAAGAATCGCATAAGAAGGCGGTCTTTAGGATACTTAGGTATCTTAAGCATACCCCTAGTATGGGCTTGTGGTACCCTAAAGGTACAACCTTCCAACTCTTGGGATACTCGGATTCGGACTTTGCCGGATGTCGCGTAGATCGCAAGAGTACCTCCGGTGGGTGCCACTTGCTTGGGCGTTCCCTAGTGTCTTGGTCTAGCAAAAAGCAAAATTCTGTGGCCTTGTCCACCGCGGAAGCGGAATATATAGCGGCCGGTGCATGTTGTGCCCAAATTCTATATATGAAGCAAACCCTTTTGGACTTTGGAATTAAAATTGGTTGTGTGCCTCTCCTTTGTGACAATGAAAGTGCGGTTAAGATAGCTAGAAACCCCGTTCAACACTCCCGCACTAAGCACATTGATATTCGCCATCACTTCTTACGGGATCATGAGGCTAAAGGAGACATCTCTTTGCAAGGTGTTAGATCCGAAGAACAATTGGCGGATATCTTCACTAAACCACTTGATGAGAAAACCTTTTCTAGACTTAGAAATGAATTAAATGTGCTAGATGCACCCAACGTCATGTGAGTTGCCATGTTCATGTAAGGATGCATATCATATTGGTCTTGTCTAACTCTCAAAGGATAGGGGCGAGCTAGAAATAGTTTTCCCTGAAGAAGCCTTTGGAAGGTTTAAACTTGGCAAGATAGATTTATTTTATGCCTTGCATGATGTCTGCCATATAGACTTGCACTCATTCTATCTCTTGCACTATAACTTGTTTGGCATTGCATACGGTAGATTGTCACAAAGGGGAACCCACCTCATGAGAAGGAGACTTGTTTGAGATACAATATCTCAACTCATATAAGGTGGAAAGAACAAAATGTTAGGTACGTTAATGCCTAGAGGAACATGCTTCATTGAGATAGCAGTCTTCATACTCTACCTCACAAAGCATGGGCCTTACATTTTATTTGGATATTTTTTTCTCCATTTTTCTCGGTGTTCTATTTGCTTTAAAGTTTAGCCAAGCTATTGGCATATTAGCTTTTTGAGGGGTAAGGGGTTGCCCAAAAAGTCCTAAGACATTTGTTTCTCTTTAATTGTTTGTTTGGTCAAAGGACATATATGGGATGTTTCTGCTCTGTTGTCATCGGATTATCCGATGCCTAAACCCATCCATCATCGGATCAATAGGTGTTCATTCTTCAAGGGCCAGTTCAGTCAAAACCGCAAATGATCCGACGCATTCATTCTGGAAAACATCGGTCCATCCGATGTTCACTCTTCTGGAGCTGTGGTCAATTCAACCGATGTTTACTTCCCCCTACGTCGGATCATCCGGTGTCAACATCACTCTGTTGAACACCCTTACTGTGATATTCGACCGATGATCAAAACCCTAGACGTCGGTCCATCCGGTGTCAACAGCAATTCCTGAATATCCTTACTGTTGCATTCGACCGATGTTCATATTATCTAGCATCGGTCCATCCGGTGTTAAAATAACGGCTAGGGTTTGGGGTCCACTATTTAACCCGCGCGCCGCCGCCTTTTCTCTCTCTCCTCGACGCCTCGCTCTCCCGTGCCATCGCCGCCGTCTCTCGCCCACCTCGCCGCACCCGACCGCGCCGCCACCTCCTCCGCCGCCGGTCGTCACCGCCGCCGCCGCCGCCGCCTAGTGCCGTCGCCGCCTAGCGCCGCCGCCGCCCCTAGCGCCGCCGCCGCCTCTTCTCACCACTCGCCGCCGCCGACACTCCGCTCCACCACCACCTCACGCGCCACCACCGCCGGACGCCGCCGCCGCCCACCGGCCGCCGCCGTCCTTCGCCGCCTGCCGCCTCAAATTGCAGCGCCGCCGGTGTGCCGCCTCCATCTTCGACCTCTCCACCACCATCGACCTCGCCGCCGCCTCTCCTCGTCGCCGTCGCTTCAACTTCGCATCCGGTCACCGTTTGCTCTCTGTCACCTAGGTTTGCTTCGTGCCGTGCGACGTCCATCGGTGTTTTCATCGTCCTTTCTTTCTTCATCGCTCACCCTAGCTCTCCGTTGCTTAGATGGGTCGCGACCGCAAAGGAAAGGGAAAGGCGCTCGCGGAGCCCGCCGCAAAGAAGCGCAAAATGTCGAAGGATGAGAAGAAGGCCCTTATGGCTGCTCGCGCCGCCGAGGAGCGTGAGCGTGGCCGGGGGGGTTCCCTGAGGATTCGCGAGGCCCGTCCGAGGCAGCCTCTCATGATCGACGACTCCGACGCCGAAGAGAAGCCGGTTGAGCCTCTCGTCCGCCGGCGCTCAGCCCGGATGCGTGGGGGTCACACCAAGGCTGCTCCTCGTCCGAGACCGACGGCTGCCGACCATCGTGAGTACAGGGAGGCCGAGAGGGCCATCTACGAGATGGACACGGCCGTCCGTGTCGGTGAGGGAGTCCGTCTCACGGACTACCGGAAGATGAAGGCCAAGCAGCTACGCAAGCTTCGTTGGAGCGTGCTACTTGAGGAGTGGTACCCTCAGCCCCGTGAAGCTCTTGTGGACAGTCGTTTCTGGACTGTCACCCAGGCGTCTCTCTACGAGACCTACAGACGTCGGGGGCACAAGCTTTTTTCAGCACAACTACTTGGATTGGGGGCAGCTTGCAGTGGCAGCGGAGTCAGAGGTCCGTTCATACTTTGAGAGGTACAGAGGTTTGGTGCAGCTGCTTATGAGAGAAGTGCGTATGTGGAAGATTGGGTCCGTGTCTTCTATGCTACCCTGTACATCTCTGAGGGCAGGAGGTATATTGATTTCATGTTTATGGGACAACGCTACCATCTCTCGAGGCAGACTTTGGGGCAGCTTCTTGGTTTGGACCTGCACGACACCTGCGTGCACGAGAAGGTCTATGGACAGGCAGATCCACCGAGGAGTCCACTTACTAGAGGAGTAGCACCACAACTTGACGAGATCCGGTCCCTGCTTGGCCCCACGTTCTCTCCGGACCAGCCGAGAGTTCCAGCTCTTCTGACCCCAGCTGCGCGCATTGTGCACCTCGCCTTGCGCCGCACGCTCCTGCCGAGGTCAGGATACTTGGAGGGGTTCACTAGTCTGCAGCAGACCCTCCTGTTCTACATAATGAACGGGATGGATTTCGACATTGTGGACATCCTCCTGTGCGAGATGGAAGACGTGATCACAGACGGGGTTGGCATGATGAGGCAGATGGTCTACGGGCACTGGATCAGTTACATATGCTCTATGATGGTGCCTGAGGGGGATGCAGCACAGGCCAGGCTTGCTGACGAGAGCGTGACTCGCTTTGGTCACTATCGTGCCTCTGCTCCTGGAGACCGTCGCCTTGGTCGTCCAGTTGAGCGCCAGGTCCGGGCCCGTCTGTCAGAGGAAGATTGGTCCGACCTAGAGCGGGAGGACGAGAGGCTTGCTAAGGCTGAGGCTCAGGGGGAGGACCTGCAGCATATCTGGTCTGAGAGCGACACCGACGACAGTGTCGAGGAGTACTTCCCTCCTCCCCCCTCTCCCCGGCAGCACGACGTGGAGGCTGGAGGTTCTACAGTGCCACCTCCCACTCCACCTCCCGTCACTGAGGCGCAGGTCACACAGCCGTCTGAGCTGACTTCGCTCCTCCAGCAGATGGTCGAGCAGCAGCGACTGGACAGGCTGGCCGCCGAGCAGGCCCGCGCGGAGCAGGCTGCGCGTCTTCTTGAGCTCCAGCAGCAGCAGGAGGAGATGCAGCGTCAGATCGCCCGTGAGAGGCGTGAAGACAATGATTGGCTGACGGGGCTCATCGACCAGATGCACCAGCGCACTCTGGACCAGCAGCAGCAGACGCAGCAGGCGATGATGGGGATCCTGGGGTTGATCACCAACCTCTACACCCAGACCGGGATCGCCCTTCCATCGCAGCTACCTGGAGTAGCTCCTCCGCCTCCTGTCTTGGCTCCAGCTGCTGCACCAGTGGCTCCAGTTCCCTCCACTCCGATCCCTTCGTTCAGCATGTCCCCGCTGTTGGCTCCAGGTGCTCCTCTTCACTCCCCACTATCGGCCACTTCACTGTTCCTTCAGACGCCGGCCTCTGTCACCAGTGTACCTGCTCCAGCACCTCCAGCACCTCCTCCTCAGCAGGCACCGACGGTGGCATCTTCGGCTCCGGCAGCACCCTCCTCTGCTACTCCGACCAGCAGCTCCGACGACAGCGGCGGTGACCAGTTCATCATCGCGCCTAGCTCTCAGGGTCTGTAGGTGCTCGGATCCCTTTTTTTGGTGTCTTGATGCCAAAGGGGGAGAAGAGGTAGAAGAGTCAGGGGGAGTGGTAGTAGTAGTCTCAGGGGGAGTGTGTGTTTATCCTTTGTATTCGTGCTTGAGTACTCTTTTGTAATTTTAATTAAGCACTCTTCCGCCTGTCTCATTTGTTTATGGTTTTAATCGATTGAGCTTTTCACACCATAAATTTCATTTGCTTTTTACAAGCTTAATGTGTCTTATCTTGTATTCATTGCATATCTACTTGAGTATTGTATCATCAAATTCATTATTATTGCGCTTTAAACTATTGTGTTGTCATCAATCACCAAAAAGGGGGAGATTGAAAGCATCTAGGCCCCATGAGGTACGGTTTCGGTGATTTATGACAACCATTCGATATTACTAATGAATTTGTGAATGCAAGGTCCCAATAACACTCAATCAAATGAAATCAAAATTACAGTGGAGACCCATATAAAATCAACTAATGAGATCAAATCAAATCATATGAAGACAAGAAGTAAAAGCTCTAACTTGACATCACTCAATGCTTGAAGACAATCAAAGCAACATTTCAAACAAGTGTCAAAGAGGTCACAAGTTCAAATTCCAAAAGAACAACTCAAAACAACTCGAAGTCAACAAGTTGAACACACCGGATCAACCGACGTTCTATGAGTTTGACTACATCGGTCGAGTTGGTTCAACTGAAGAAGAAGACCTCAGACAAATGCACTCACCGGATCATCCGATGTGAGTGGCTCAGTGACATCGGTCCATCATCACAGATTGCAATACCATTGGACCAAGTGAAGCACCGGATCATCCGATGTACAGACTTACACACATCGGTCGATCACTCCAGTAAGCTTCAAGATCAAGCAAAATTCTGGAGGAAGAGCCACCGGATCATCCGATGAGAAGACAGATCAACATCGGTCTAACAACGGTCATATCTGACACAGTGACATCAGCTAATTTGGCTTTGACCGATGTTAACTGAAGGGGAGACATCGGATCATCCGGTGTTCGCAGAGAAGTGATGTCAGCCTACTTTTCCAACGGCTATCTCGTGGAGGCTGGCTATTTATACCCCTTCAACCTGTCAAATCGACAAGACTTGAAGCCCAGACATACTCTACACATCCTAGAGCATTCAAGCAATAGAGCTACCACTTTCACATCATTTGATCATCATTTGTACACCAAGAGATAGGCTAGAACTAGCTAGAGACAGTGCTTGGGTGCCTCCACTCTTGGTGATTGGAGTCTCTAGTGTAGTAAGAGCAATAAGGGAGTGTCCCTTGGGGTGTGTGACTTCCGGAGCTTGCCAAGAGGATTGTGGAAGCCCGGAGGATTCCAAAGTGTACAAGGCTTGAGCTCCACCTTGCCAAGGTTGGCGAACGGAGAAGAATAGTGAAGACCACCTTGTCTCGGTGACTTGGGAGTGGCAAAACCCCTCGGTGGGTGCCACAATGTGGATGTAGGAAGATCCTTGTGATCTTACCGAACCACGGGATAAACTCTGTGTCCCTTGAGCGTTTGCACCCCTCTCTCTTTTTACACTTATGCAATCTTCATTCCGCAACTTTAATTTACATTGATTGCATAGTTTAATCGCATAGGGAATTGGGCTTTAGGTTGTTAGCTTTTAATTGCCTTAAAATTTGAAAGAAAGCCCAATTCACCCCCCTCTTGGGCGTTTCGATCCTTACACATGTCCTATGTAAGCTGCAACTTCTGCCTTTCTATCCTTCTTAAGTTTTGCAATTGCTCTTTCAAAATCTTTTTTTTCATGTGTTTGTACTGGCTTGATTCTCGATTCGCCTGGACGTCGAATAGTGACTTTGCAATCCTAGTAGGGTCAAGGATACCTGTCTTGCGCTCCAACTTTACATTATCCATGTATTGCATCCTATTGAAGAAGTCCAGAATTGTTATAATCTCATGAAATGCATATGCGTGTAGTAAGAAAAGCAAATACAAAATATTAGAGCACTTACAAGCACCAGACGAGCAGCAGGTTGATATCGAGCATGCCCCGATGGAAAAGGGAAAGCAGCTCTTCAAATAAAATGACTCGTTTATCTACTCCAGTACTCCAGAATGCTTCTTTTGGAATACGAAATGTGACGCAATTAAGAACAAATTTTGTGCTAGCAGTGATGTACCACTCATGCATTCTTCTGAGCTGGACGGATTGTTTGCTAAGTTGTACGGATGTCATGAACGGCTTCCCATTCTCAAATTTAGGAGGAACATCCTCAAGCTTGTATATTGGAACTCCTGGTTTAACTAAAGCCGTCCGCCGATTATACATGACACCATCTTCTTTCCACTCCTCGATATCTTCTAATGCTGGCTCATGAGAAGAACGAGATGCACTCGATTTTCTAATATTTTCCTTCATAGCTTCCAAATACTTTGACACTTCTGATGAAGGTTTCTTATTTTCGTATGAGCTAACTTTGATAGGCACTGATGATCGAGGAGTAGTCGTCGGAAGTTGGACACTGGCTTGTTGTTGAACCTGTTGTTCAACTGATTGCTCTTTACTCCCAGCAGCTGGCTCTAGTACTACTTCAAGCTGTTGCTCAACTAGTTGCTCTTTAAAAGCAACAGCTTGCTCTGGTACTGTTTGAAGTTGTTGTCCAACTTGTTGCTCTTGGATATCATCCTTGCTGAGACATAGGGGGAGTGGATCTTCCCGAACTGGGAGTGGATCTTCATGCACTTTCGCCTTAGAAGTTGGGGTTGCAGTATTTGGAGATGCGACGGGGCTAGAAATTGGCTCATCGTCCAACACGATATCGCATCGATGCCAAAGGATTAATTGGTTGACAGCCTGCCCCAGAGTCGCGATCCCCTCAGGTGTGACATGGTCTATTTCATAATCTTCATAATCATTATCAATGATCTGAAGAACTTGCACCATAGAATAATACAACGGAAATGGATTCCCATTGATGTCACGATCAGGCTTTGCCATAGCAGTGGCAACCTGTTTGGTTTTGTTCCCTGCTCTGCCTATCGGGACAAGAAGACGACAAGATTTGTCGTTAGCAATATCATCGACAGGGAACTTATCGGCTGACCTGAGCCTGGCACGGAACCAACGCTGCTAGGGTAGGCAGTTGGAGATACTAATTGCTCCTTTTGCACCGGAACCATCATTGTACTCGGTGCCACTAATTGTCCTGATTGTCTAAGTTGTTCCATTATTTCTTGCATATTTTCTTTGACCTTTTGAGCAATCGTTTCATCAAGTGTTTTCTTAAACTTCTCACGTCTTCTATATGTGTCTTTATCTTTAGGGAAACCATCTAGCCAAGACATTTGAGAAGAGACCGCTCGAACCCGTCCGCTGTGTTCAGGGTTTCCTAAGATAGCGGTAAGTTGGTCATTCTCCCTCTTCGGCTTGAAGAGACTCTTCTGTTGCTTTTCAATTACTTCTTTCATTTTATCCTCTACTTCATTCAGAGAGTCGGGCTTTTCAAGTTTGCCCTCGCTGGTCAAACCTGACCGAGCAAAGACCCAACGTTGAGTTCGCTCATCGCACCCTTCTAATGGGTGAGAATTGCCCTTACTAAGAATTTCATCTAATATCTTATTCCATTTCTGGACTTTGGGGGCATATCCGGCAGACCCCAAGCGATGATGGTATTTGTTCTTTTTTGCAAGCTCTGACCTAGTTGCACTTAGAGCTTTAGCATCAGGTGTGCTCTTTTGACGAACAAACTCTTGCCACTGAGCTTGTGTGATTTTTTCCATCTTCCTCGGGCTAGGGACCTTATCGGCCTTAACATAAGCATTCATTTCACTCTTCCAGCATCGAAACTTCTTGCCGCAAGAGACCAATGTTGCTTTCTTTACAGCTTCTTATGTGCCTTTCGGGAACTTGAATTGTTTCTTTATCTTTTCCCACAACTCATTATTGGTCTGCTCGGGTAATTTCCTCCAATTCTCGATTGTGATCGGCACAACCTCCCTAACAAGAAAACCGCATGCATTACAGTACTTGGTAACTCAATCCAGTGGTTCTTGGGGAAGCCCACCTGGACCGACCCTTGTTATGTACATGATGCGGTCCAATGGACCCTTATTGGGACCTCGTTGCCCTCGTTTCCGCTTGAGTGAAGTTGAGGATTCATCCATTGGAGAACCTTCTGCGGTTTTAGGAGCTGATGTCACCTCCTTGTCTTCGAGATTAATCTAGGTAGAAAAAAATTATAAGACTTCGTATACTTGACAACCAACATTAACTTGAACTGCTGAAGTTAAGATTCGTGATCCATACCTCGTCGGCAGGATCATATTCCGGGTCTAGATCCGCTGAAGTCTTTTTAATTTTTATATTCAGAAAAGGATCCGAAGGACTGTGATAGGAGCCTGAACTGCTGGAGTTAGTAAACTCCATATTGTCTTCTTTATTGTTACTATCAGGACCAATCTTCTTAGGGCTTTTCATGCTAGATCTAATAAGACAAAAAATCTAATAAATGGCATATTAACTCTACATGAGGTGTTGCATGAAGAAAAAGATGGAAGCATTCTAGGATTTGATAAGGCATTCTAGGGTCTAAGGCGACTGACCAAAAGGTTCCTATACATTGCGAGGGTGACAAGCATGTTAAAGTTGCTCACCAGCAATGGCAATTTTATCTTTTTATTCTAAATAGGCTAGCTTCCTTCAGAGTGGCGACCACGTTCTTGAGGTTTACTAGGCGGCGCCTAGCTCTGGACCTATAACTGATCAAGCAAGGGACAAAAAGCAAATCCCCGCACAGCTCCTACCTAGCTTAGAGGGCATTATCGTCCCCGCTCTCAAGTTTCCTCTTATTCCCTGTCACTGATTCTTCTGCCTACTGAATGAAAAACAACATGCTGATGCGTACTTGTGCAGATGAAGTGCCTAGAAGAGACTGATAGCAGCAGCAGCAACTAGCAAGCTCACTTTACACCGACAACCCAAGGCATAACTTAGTCAAAATTAGTCAAGTATAGCTATATCTAATGTAACTTAGCCAAAATTAGCCAAATTTGCTCAACTTAACCAAATATAGCTAAATCTTGCCCAGCATAGTCAAACATGCTTGATTATGCTTCAGTTAGCTAAATTTGGTCATATTTAAAACAAATTTTCTCAATTTTGGCTCAATTAAGTAAATTTAGGCAAAACACATTTTTGAAGTTATATAGGTCTAACTAAATTCTTGTATCATAGAGATCGGCATCATATGCTCAGACTCCATCGCCACACCTAGTGGTACCTAGATATGGGCGTGAGGATGCTCCTGGCATCACAAATGAGTTGGCCAGCAACTTGTTTGACTTCAGAGCTAAATATAGCATAACTTTGGTAGCTCATATTAGGTACAATTGCTCAAATGAAGCTGATGGAGCCACAAGTGCAGACATCTTTGGTAGCACAGATTAGCTACAATTGCTCAAATGAAACTTAGAGAAATAAAAGCAAACTTAGCCAAACTTAGTCTAACATAGCTAACTCTAAGCAAAAGTAGCCAAATATAGCTAAATATAGCATAACTTAGTCAAAATTAGTCAAGTATAATTCTCTATGAAAGACTTGTCTTTATTCAGTTATAATTCATACGACTGTCACATGATGATGACAGTTTTCCTTGCCATTGCAATAAGATTAATCAAACCTGAGCATATAAAAGTTGTCATCACACGTTTGTGTTACTTCTTCAATGCAGTATCGCAAAAGGTGATAGCACGTGAAGATTTAGACTATCTGAAAACATACATCGTCGAGACAATGTGCAAGCTTGAGATGTGTTTCCCACCATCCTTTTTTGATATGCAAGTACACCTAATCATACATCTTGTTGATCAGATAAAAGCATTGGGGCCACTATATTTACATCATATGTTTTCGTTGGAGAGATATTTAGGAGTATTAAAAGGTTATGTGTGGAACCGTGCTCACCCAGAGGGTTCAATTATGGAAGGATACACCACTGAAGAAGTGATTGACGGTTGCGCTGATTACATCAAAGATGGAAAATCGATAGGTGTGCCTATACCGGTACATGAGGGTAGACTACGTGGGAGAGGCAAAGTGGGTAAGAAAACTTTTATTGTTCAAGATTACAAGAATGTACACCGTGCACATTTTGGTGTACTACAACAGCTCGCAATAGCTGAGCCGTACATCGAGGAACACCAAATTGAGCTTCGTGATAAAAACAAAGACCGCAAAGAGGACTGGATCATGAAAGAGCACAGAAGATGTTTCACTAAATGGTTAATGGACAAAAATATATCATACGGAAACACTATAGAAGAGGCAACAATGAAGAAGTTAGCTTGTGGCCCATCTGCTTTGGTAACATCATGGCAAGCATATGACATCAATGGTTACACATTTTACACTAAAGAAAAAGACGGTAAGAGGGTTGCACAAAATAGTGGTGTTCGTATTGAGGCTTATGATTCACAAGGGCAGAAGACCACATACTTCGGGTTCATAGAGGAAACATGGGAACTCGATTATGGCGAAAGAATGGTAATGCCCGTATTTAAGTGTCAATGGGTCAAACATCCTGATGGTTTGAAAGTGGACAATTATGGGCTGACACTGGTAGACTTGAATAAAGTGGGTTACAAAGATGACATGTGGGTTCTCGCCGATAATGTTGCACAAGTTTTTTATGTTCAAGATCCAGAAACTAAGAAGTTGCACGTAGTTGTTTCTGGAAAACAAAATATTGTTGGGGTTGACAATGTGGGAGATAATGAAGAGGAATATAATCAGTATGAAGAGATGTACCTTTTCACCGAACAAGAAAACATCAAGCGCGTAGAGAGAAGCATTAAAAAGAATTTGAAACCCTATATGCGAGAAGATGTCAATGCTGGAAAAAATGTATATAGCAATGCAAGATGATATATATTGTATATATTTGTATCTTCTGAAATCAACTTAGAACAATGTTGGTATATGGATTGTGTCCTTTTGCATTTGTGTACATATGCGTTTGGACTCAATGATTTGGAAGTTTGTAAGTTTGGTCTTTCAGATAATGATGTCTCGGGCGTGTAGCCGATTGAAGGAGGAGCGCTTGGCGTGGCGCAAGAACCATCCCCATGTATGTACATATGGCACACCGGTCACATGGTTGTATATACATATATATCTGTAATGGACCGATGAACTTAACTGTAGTTTGTTTTTCCGTCTTGTTTGTTTTTGGTATTTTCAATTTCTCCGCGTAGGGTTTCTCTGCGAAGCCTGAATCGGGAGATTTATTGAAGTGGCAGTGCATCGTCCCCGGTAAAGAAGGGGTAAGTCATGAAGAACAAGCACAATATGAGTTTAACCATCGTCCTCCTATTAATAAATTTCTTTTGCAGACTGAATGGGAAGATGGTTACTACCCCCTGACAATCTCCTTCTCTAAGGACTATCCCTTGGTGCCTCCAAGATGCGCCTTTCCAATTGGGCTCTTCCACCCAAATGTCCATCGTTCTGGAGCACTCTGCATCAGGATTCTTGATCAAGAGACTGTAAGATAGACCTATTTTGTTCATGTAATTATTACTTATAATTCTTGTCGAACTTATTTGAACTGGTTTCTTATATTGCTTAAATTATATTTCGTAGGGGTGGTGTAGTGCTTTTACAATCAAAACTATACTACTTGAAGTTCAGCGTTTGCTGCATCAGCCAAATGTGCCTGATGTTGAAAATGATTGCTATAATCTACTTATTAAGGTTAGATGACACTTTGACTTAGTGACCAATGTAGGTTATTCATTCCTACTTCGACATTTGTTAATTTAAATAATGTCAATATTTTCAGGATCCAGCGGAATATAAGAGACGTGTTCGGGGGCAAGCAGGACGGTACAATTTAGATTGATCGATGGGAGCTTCATCGTCGATCTACAATGAATGTAGCATGATTTTTGTTCAGTGTGTAAAGAAATTATCTTTGAACAATTGTAAAGCCTATAATGGTGTATTATCACAATTAAGTCAGCCTCACTGGTGATCGAGCATTTCCTATAATGCATTACTGTACTAGTATCCGCCAGCTCATCTGTATTTTTTTCCTGATACAATTTTGCCTGCACGACTACATACGGTTGTGATAATTGCAACTACATCCCTGTAATTTCAATGAAAACCGCTTATGATAATTAAACAATGACCGCCACTGAAAATACATGATCTTCTCAGGCCTTTGTTAATCAAGAACCGTCTATGAAGTTCATTGCATTACAGACGGTTATTAATTAAGAACCGCCAACGAAGATCATGTATTTACCCAGACGGTTGTTCCTTAAAATCCATCTGTGAAGTTCATTGCATTACAGACGGTTATTAATTAAGAACCGCCAACGAAGATCATGTATTTACCCAGGCGGTTGTTTCTTAAAATCCGTCTGTGAAGTTCATTGCATTACAGACGGTTATTAATTAAGAACCGTCTATAAAGATCATGTATTTACCCAGGCGGTTGTTTCTTAAAATCCGTCTGTGAAGTTCATTGCATTATTGACGGTTCTTAAATAAGAACCGTCTGTGAAGATAATGTATTTACCCAGGCGGTTGTTCTTTAAAATCCGACTGTGATGTTCTGTCATCACAGACGGTTATTATATCATTCGTCATCACAGTCACATATTTTTAAGGACCGCCTGTGTTTGAAAATTTGAGGCGCCTGTAAAAATGCTTTTTGTAGTAGTGTCCTATTCAGATCTCTTGTGAAGCTGATTTAATCGCTGAAGCTATTGCAAAGCTAGCTGTATGGAACGTGTAAAATATTATTTAACTTTGTGTAACATCCGAGTTTGATTAAATATGAGTATGTCAGTTATTTTATAAATATTTGTAATCAGTTAATACACCAACCAGTCACATGAACGTGAAGAAAAAAATCATGATATCACAAATCGTCTAGACAACACAATTGGAATTAATAATCATGATCTCATTACAGTACGAAACAACATGTTCGATAGTGCTAGTAAGATCCTAATAGCACATCTAAACTACTTTAGACAGTAAAAGCAGCACATTTGAAACTAATAATCGTAACTTGATTCATCATGGTGTCCAATTAATTCTGTGAATGAGCTTTTCTTCCTTTGATGAGGCATGGCCATTACCAATAAAAAATAGAGTAGTTGCAGCCTCATTGACATCGTCTTCGTGCTCTCTGTAGAGGCAAGAAATAAAAAACGGGATCATAAAATCTAGAACTTCTTTGATTTTCCTTTGTGTATCGATGTTACTAACCTCAACGATAAAAGTTGGATAAGTGCATTGGCAACGTCTTCCGCTTCATCATCCATGGCATCAAATTCTTCATCCTCGCTATCGGGTGCCCAGTTCACCTCACATATAAGTTTCTCTGCCATGTATCTGCACTCCGATTAAAAATCGACTAACGGTATTAAAGTGGTGGAAAAATATGAAGGAGTGTGAGAGGAGATGAATATTTCTGAGACTAAATAGGCACAGTGCGGCAGAGCAACAGCTAGGGCTGTCAACGAGCCGAGCTCGAGCGAGCTTGCCCTCCGAAGCTCGAGCTCGTTAAGAATTCGAGCCGAGCTCGAGCCGAGCCTGAAATCCAGTCGATTCTACAGTCAAACTCGAGCTCGGCTCGATAAGACTCGTTTAAATAGTTAGGCCCGGTTGAAGCTCGTAAAAGCTCGAGTTTGAGCTCGAGAAGCTCGTTTAAACAGTAAAAATGAATAATAGTCAAGAGAAAAATATTAATAAATAATATTTATAAAACATAATTTATCTAAATGAGCTTTATCGAGCTTAACGAGCTCGAGCTCGTCAAGCTCGCGAGCTCGGGATGAAGCTCGAGTTCGGCTCGTTTATTTATTGAGTCGAGCTCGAATCGAGCTTTTAACGAGCCGAACTCGAGTAGCTCACGAGTCTCGAGCTTCATTGACAGCCCTAGCAACAGCAGTGCATGTGATGCGCGTCCAAGTGATCCGTTGCAGGCAACACGCTCTCCTCTGGATTCCAATAGTCATGCTACTGTTTGCCCCCTTTTAGTAATGGGATGGCCAATGCTTTCATGCTGCCAAGCTACACTTTAAAAGCTGCAGCCATTATGAAGTTGCAGCTGCCTCATTTCTTGAGTACATGGAAAAAGTATGCACAGTACCAAGGCTTTTAGAAAGGAAGCGTGGGTGCAGCCACAACAGTCACTATAAGTGTATTTCAGTCTGAAATGACAATAAATTTCTGAAACGATTTCTTTTGTGGAACTTTGACTTTCTGTGTAGAACGAGATCTAATTTGAAACCGGAGGGAGTACGTAAGAAATCCAAATATGAGACAAAGATGGACGACACGCTCAAAACCAATCGTCTATAATAAGGTTAAGTGAGATGAGCCCGCTTCACCGAGGACCTGACATGACTCGGCTGAACGTTCAAGGAGATGCGTTACAATAAAGCACGTCTCAGTTAAGTAAGTATCCTAGACGCGCCTTCTCTCAGACGAATGGGAGACGCACTTCTCACAAAGCACATCTCCTATTAGCGAAAGAAATGAGATGTACTTTACAGAAAGCACATCTCCTTTGTCTTCACTTACAGGCGGGCATGAACTCGTCGCTGAATGATTAATTCATTCATTCACAGTTGAACACACAAAATATTCATCACACAGATGAACACAAATAGCACACTCATTCATTAACAAATATATTACAACACACAAGAAAAAGTACAGGACACAAGAAAATAAAAATAATATCAACTAAAAATAACAAAAGAAGACCTAAATCTTACTCCTCCCCCTCCTCCTCCCCCGGCTGCTCCGCCGGTTGCTCTGGTTGGTCCAGATCCGCCGGTGCAACCTCGCAACCGAGGTGCCTCATCATCGCCGCCACCAGGATACTGCGACTCTCGGCGCCGAGCACCTCGGCCATTGTCTCGAACAGCTTCTGGAACCAGTCAAACAGCCCGTCAAACAACATCTCGAGCATCTCATTGTTGAGCCTCTTGGGGGAGCGACAATACTGTTTCTTGCAGGGTGGTTCCCTCAGCGGGCTTGGCAGCAGAACGTTAGCCATGGTGGGTTGTCTGCGCGGAGAAGACGAACGAAGAGAATAGGAGAGACTGTTGGCACTTTATATAAGGTCTGTGCGGAGACGCAAAATGGAGCTGAAGCGCGTCGCCTATGCTCGACGTCTCCCTATCCTTTGCTAAAAGGGAGACACACTCTTACGTAAAGCGCGTCTCCTATTACCCACGTCTCCTTTAGCTTCGTGATTTTCTCCATTTTGCTTTGGTTCAGTGTTGATATCACAAATCACTGAACTTAGAGCACATTCACTTGATAACAAAATCATTCACTTATCCAGAAAATAATCAAATCCCTTATGATTCATAAGAAACACGATGAACACACCACACATTCATTCAATTACATAGTGGCCAACTTTTGTAATATATTCATTCACACAGTTGTTGAACACATAAGATAATATTCGATCACATAGATGAATAAAGATAGATTACATTCATTAACATATATTACAAAACATAAGAAAAAAGTACAAGCAACAAAAAACAACAAAGAAAAACTAAATCCTCCTCCTCCTCCTCCCCCTCCTCCTCCTTCGGCAGTGACTCCGGCGCCGGTGCAACAGGAGCCTGGTCCGGCTGTGCCGGCTGCATCGGCGGTGTAACCTCGAGACCGAGGTTTCTCTCCGTTGCCTCCACCAGGTTTCTACGGCCCTCAGTGCTGAGCACCTGGGCCATCGTCTCGAACAGAATGTCGAGACGATCGGCCACCCCTGTGAGGGCGAAGAGGTAGTGGCTGATGGTACCCATTCTAGTAAACTGTGGAAGAGTACCTAGACCCAAAGAAGTCATGGTGCGAGACTTATTGTTGTACGTCTCTTGTGCCATAAGGAGGCGCTGCTCGGTGTTGAACCTCTCAGGGGAGCTGCAACACAGTTTCTTGCATGGTGGCTCCCTCGGCGGGCTTGGCGGTGGAAGGTCGGCCATGGTGGTGGTGGGTCGTCAGCGCGGAGAAGACGAAGAAGAAGAAATAGATTCAAAATGAGTGACGCGCTTGTGGAGAACTGGCGGGTGATGGCGTGTCTTAATTAAGGTATGCGTGGAGTTGACCATTGAGCGGTTGGTTTCTCGCGCAATGATGGAACGATGGAACGCATAGATACCGTCTCGATGAAACGAAAGGTTGTGTACGCCGGTCACACGCGTCTCTGCACCATAACCGCCAAAATTAATTTCTCCGCAGTCCTCGTGCCGCACGTCTCTCTTTCAACAATGGAAGACACGCTTCCATATGGCTCGTCTAGCTTTAGTCTACGACGTGTCTCACGTTAGTCTCCCGTGCGTCTCGCGTTTATCCCGCTCGTCTCTTCGCCTCCAGTGCTCCTTTACTAAGACCAATGCTCCTTTACTAATCGACCAACTCCAGTGCGACCACCGCCTCTGTTCGCCATCGCCGTCATTGTCGTCGTCACCGTCTTCATCATTGTCATCACTATTCATGGCTGGGTTAGATATCAGCTTGACGCGTAGCTGACTGAAGGAGGAGCGCTTGGCGTGGCGCAAGAACCATCCCCATGTATGTACATATGGCACCAGCCGCATGGTTGTTGTCGGTACCCTGCATACCAGGTACCTCATGATACCGCAAAAAAAGCTACGGAGTTCCACATGTTTGAGTTGAAGACCTCCGAAGGCTCCATGTGTCCTGCAGTACAAGGCCCGCCTCCCTCGTAAGGGTAGCTCTGGCGCCGCCACGTGTAACACAAGGCCGGACCTAACTCCTTGTATAGGGAAGCTCCGGTCTTGCCACGTGTCCTGAGTCCCCGGACCTGACCCCCAGTGCAGGGAAGGTCAGGTACTGCCATGTGTATAATGGATCCGAACCTGCCTCCCAACAGAGGGAAGCTCCAGAGCTGCCATCTGTTGAGCCTCCACACCTAAGCCTGCAATGGGAAGACTATCGGATCTCCAACGGCGCGAACATTCAAGAGGCAGTTAAAGGAGCCGTTACAAGACCTGATTATGTGTCATTAATGCCATGCTAATGACACATGATCAGAGGACCTTTAGTACCGGTAACGCCGCCATTAAGGCGCGTTATCACACTGATTAAATATACTTAATATGTACAAATCATGTATTAGGTAATTAAAGACCATCGGGGCCACTTGTCGGGCCAGACTGACAATGTAACAGCCAGTCCTTGGACTATAAAAAGGTTGTGCCGCATGGTACAAAGGAAAAAGTCCAATCGACTCAGCTCACACGCACACACTCATACAATCAACAACCACCTCGTGTAGTAGGTTATTATGCTCAGGCGGCCCGAACCACGTAAAAATCCCTCGTGTCACTGTTTCGTTCTTGATCTCACACGCACCCCAACCGAATATGAACCTCCACGGACTACACTTTAGTAGTATCGGGGGAAGTGTCGACTGCACACTTTGACATTTGGCGTGCCTGGTAGGGGCGCCAGAGATTTTGATATGGTGAACTCCGCCGTAGGATCGTCCAACGACCATGCTGAGAACCTTGCTGGAGGAAATCCCTCCAACGTGCAACTGCCAGCTGGTGCTGTTGTCCCAGCGAGCGTCATTCCACCACCACCACCACCACCTATTATGGAAAACAACGTCGGACAACAAGATGGTGTCTTCATGTCGGTCACTACATCGACGCACAATAACCATGAGAACACGTTCAACGCGGCGCACACTCTTCTTCAGGGTCCATCGATGCCCAGAGAACCTCAAAATGCAATGGATCAGTAGCGCGTTGATGTGGAGCATCTGGTTGCAGCAGCAACCAATGCCATCAGCAACCAAGGCCCGCCCCCTTTAGGGCAGGCGCCTTTCAGCGAAGGACCTTGTCTGGCAGACTTGGTCCTCAAGTTTCACAGCACAGGAGACATGTTGTGTCCCAGCAAGTGACGTCGTTGCTCTCTGTGGCACTTTGCACTCACACGGCGTCGAGGCTCTCGACCCATGATCTGCGGTTGAAGCTTGACTGCCGTTATAGGCAGCAGGACAACTGTGTCCATATCGAGTTGTCGAAGTGTGATTCTGGCAATTCTCCTGGTACTACCGGTGGCAGCCCGCGGAGTTTGTAGTTCGGTTGTGGGCGCACAGAGATTCAGAACAAGATGGCAAGTTGACACGAGAATTTACGTGGTTCGGGCCACCTGAGCATAATACCCTACTCCACGGGAGTGTGTTGTTGTTGTATTGAGCGTCTGAGCGCTTGTGTGTAAGAGCGGAGTGTGGAAGTCTCAGCATGTGTGTCCTCATGTATCGCTCGGCCAGTCCTTTTATAGTACAAGGGTTGGTCGTTACATCGTAGCCTGTCCTGACATGTGGCCCTGGCGGTTACTGATGTTTAATACACAATTAATGAGCTTAATTACCCCTAATAGTGCGGTAACGCCCCTTGACAGTGGCGTTACTGGTATTAAGGGTCCTCCGATCGTGTGTCATTAAGATAGCATTAATGACACTTAATCGGGTCTTGAAGTCTTTAATGGTCCTTGAAGGTCCGAGCCGTTGGAAGTCCACCACTTTGCCTGTTGAGGTCGAAGGTCCGACGGTTGGACGTGTGGTAGCTTCGGAGCTTACCGTCTCGGACGGGTAGGTCCGGTGCTGTTATACACGTGACGGTACTGGAGCTTCCCTCTGTCGGGGGTTAGGTCCAGGGGTGCTGCACAAGTATTTAGCCCGGAGCTTTCCCAGGTAAGGAATGTAGCTCCGGTTTTATGATACACGTGGCGGCACTAGGACTAACCATAGAAGGGAGGCAGGTCCGGTTCCATATGACATGTGGGGCCTTCGGAGGTATTCAACTCAGGTATGTGGAGTTCCTTAGCATTCTTTGCAGTCCCAAAGGGTATCCGGTACACAGGGTACCAACAGTGGCCCCCTGGGCCCACATCTGGGAGAGACCTTTTGGATGAAGTCGTTCTGCCGGAGGTGGGTCCATCCTTCAGTTTTTGAGCCGTGTCTTCAAGGGTCTTTGGATGTGCCGTTGGTGGTAGTTCACAGTTAAACCATCGCCGCGTCACATATCCAGGATGCGGCAGGTGAGATTTGCGCGTGCAGATCTCACGCAATTGAAGATCGCCGGTTACCGATATGAAAACCATTTTGGTTCCGCGCGCCCTGTCAGGCCACCGCCCTCGGGCTTCCTGCCTCTCATGATGACAACTGTTCACATGGGGTAAGGACCTCGACTTGATCGTCAAGGTGGCCCCGGGCCCCCTTGTCATTGGCAGGGTGAAGTTTTTGAACTGTATCGTTGGCTCCTCTGCGGTTTCCATCCAAGCGTTGCAGGGGCTTACTTAAGAAGGAAAGCGCGCACCGTTTGGGGATTCTTTATGTCTTCATTTGAACTTGCGTTCTAATCCTCCAAACTTTTGCTTGCTTTTCATCTCTCGCCCTGCTGTGCTGCGATGAAGTTGGGACTCCCCAAGAGCTGCATTGGGAGCAAGAAGGAGTTGTCTAGGGTCCGAACCTACATGGGTTGGTCCAGTGACTCCGCGACAACGACATTCACTGCGGCAAGCTTCCCTTCAAGAAGGAGCGAGCCGGAGATATGGTGTACTTCCTTGGGTACGCCATGGCGGGTTTGATCCCGCCTTTCTCTACTTTCTTTCTGATGCTGCTAGATTTCTATAGTCTGCAGCTCCACCATCTCGGTCCCCACTCAATCTTGCTAGTAGCGACTTTCGTCCACTTTTGCGAGATGTGGGTGGGAGTGCCCCCTTACGTGGAGTTGTTCCGGACTTTCTTCACTGTTCACCCCACCGGGAAGAGTGATGAGTTCATCGACTTCTACTACTTTGTGAAGCGGAAAAACTCCCCCCTCAAGTACTTGAGGTCCTTTCCTTCCAGCAAGTGGGATGACTGGAAGAAAGATTGGGTGGTCATCACCGTCAAGGGACACGAGAGGCTGGAACTGCCTGAAGGCCTCCCCCGCGTCGACACCGACATTTGGAGTGACGTGCTGGAGCTGTCGAGGGAGTACGGGCCCATTATGGACAGAATCCAGGAGTGTGTCGAAGGTGGGGTGACCCCCCAGATGGTCTTCAGCAACTTCTTGATGAACAGGTGGGGCCCGCTGAGGGCTAGGGGGCGACCTGCTTGGGCCTTCAACAGTGAGATGGATACCAACCGCATTGAGGTTGGTTTGGGCACCAACTTTAACGGTGAAGCCCTGAAGACCCATCTTAAGAAGTTCAAGCCTTGGAACATCGGCCCTGGCGATGTGTCTCCATCGGCGGCCTTCCTTCCTCTGAATATGATACAAGAGGAGTGCAGAGAGCTCCAGAGGAAGATGCCGCTATTGGACAACTTAGGCCTGATGGAGAGGCGATGAACCTCCGGGGTGGCGATCCCCGGAGCTTCAGAAGGTGGCTCCGCTCCTGCCCCGAAGCCAAGAGCTGAAGTCATGGGCAAGGGCAAGGAGTTGCCCGAGCCCTCGAGCCGCAAGAGGAAGTTGAAGCACTCTGACGGTAGGTCCGTCAGACCTGCTCCTTCCACGACAGCTCCTTCTCCCTGGCGGGGGAGGCCTTCAACGGTGACACCTACTCCAACATCGATGTCTCCTCGGGATGCCAGCTCTGGCCATGTGACTCCGGTACCAGGGCCTGCTAATGGCTCTAGGTCCGAGGGTCCTTCTCAGTCGAGGGGGGCCTCAACCAAGACGACATCGATGGCGGCAGCAAGCTCTGGGGAGCCTTCCGGAGCTACTACGCCAGTGGCGATAGGGTTCGGTCCTGAGCGCCCGGTGAAGAGGTTCCGCGCTAGCTAGAGCAGAAGCCTTCCAAGGTAAATTTGATTTTTTACCTCAGTTTATTGTTTTTGTTGTAACCATATTTTGAGTTCCTTCGTCCTTCATCCATAGGGTACCCAAGAAAGGGGCTGAAGCTCTGGTTCCTGTAACAGCGGATGACACTACGCAGGCGGAGGCTCCGGCTCCAGTTCCAGCGCCGCCCCAAGAGGTGGTTGAGGTCGCGGCAGCTCCGGCGCCGGCTGTCGTGGTCCTTGACCTCGAGTCATCTCCTGAAGCTCCTGTGGTAGTGCCGTACCACGGGAATGAAGATGTACCAGCGGCACCAGCTCCAGAGGTTGAAGCTCTGGTTTTGGATGCTGAAATGATGGACGCTCCGGCCTTAGAGCCAGAGGTAGCTGCAGTTCCGGCCCTAGAGCCGGATGATGTTGAAGCCCTAGTGGTGGAGCCGCTGGTTGATGAAGTTCCGGAGCCCGAGCCGGTTGTTGCGGAGGTGTCGGCCCCTGAACCAGTAGAGGTCAAAGCACCGGCGCCTGAACCGGCGGCAGAAGAGGCGCCAACACCGGAGCCGGAAGTGGCCTCAGCTCCGGCCGAATCTTCAACGCCTACCCGGGAGGTGGTGGTTCCGGACGTGCCCGCACCTGAGCCAAGGTGCCAAGACAAAGCGACCGTTCCTCCGCCTGAGCGACCAGTTGCTGATGATCTCGTGGCGGGACCTTCGGATCTAACTCCGGAGGTAGGAACTTCTGATGTAGGACCTTCCTTGGCGGCAGCCGAGGCTATCCCGGAGGGCGGTCCTAGTACCGTGGAAGCTCAGGGGACCATCTTGTAGAGTGGGACCCAATTTTTGTTACGGAAAACCTGCTAGAGCCAGTGGAGAAGACCTCGGCAGGTCCGGAGCCAATCCCTTTGTCGTTGTCTATCGACAACGCCTGCTCTAGCCTTCATCAGGTCTAGCTGGCCTTTTACCACGACAGCAAGGCTCTCGAGGAGGAGCGCCAAACCCTTAGGAGGTGGCGCAACCGGCTCCAATTCGAGACCAAGCAGATGCAGACGAGGCTGGCCGGCGACAAGGAGTGGGTGGAAAGGGAGAAGGTCCGGTTGGAGTACTGAGGTCAGCTGCTGGATGAGAGAGAAAGCATGGTGCGGTCCCTCGACAACCAGTCCCGGGCCATCCACGAACAAGTCGTGGCTGCTAATGAAGCAGCAAATGATCGCCAAGATAAGCTCAGCGCCATCCACGACAGCCTCGTCAAGCGCTGGGAGGCGCTTGAGGAGCGGGAGAAAAAGCTCGAAGATGAAGAGCAAAAACTCCTGGAGCTTCGATATGACCTCGTAAAGAGGGAGGAGGATCTTACTCAGAGGCTGACTCTGGGTGACAAGAGCCTCGCGGAGCGCACCAAGAAGCTGGAGGAGCACCGCGAGAAAGAGGAGAAGAAGGCCTGGCAGCAGGGACAAGACCTCACCAAGAGGGAGAATGAAATTGCTGCCAGTGAGAAGAAAGTGCAGGGCCAGGAGAAAGACCTTGTCGACCGCCAGAACAAGATCCACCTCCGGGAAGAGGAGCTTGGTAAACTCAAAAGGCAGGTTGCTGAAAAGATTCAGCAGAACGCCAAATAGGTCGAGCGCCTTGCCCGGGAGGATTCAGAGCTTGCAACGACCAAGAGGTCCTTGGAAGAGGTGCGAGGCTCAAGGGCTGTGGAGTCCCAAAAAGTTTGGGACTTCTTGAGCAAAGCCAATGACGAGCTGACGCCGCTGGGTTTTAGTCCCGTGCGCCCGGATGACCCGGAGCCAGAGTCGGAGCTGGACCTGGCGTTGAAGGCATTGAGCTCAGCGGGCAACAAGATCAACAAGCTAGGCGATGTCATCGTGGACCAGTTGGAAACTGAAGGGCAATCCCTAGCAAAGAATGTCGCAGAGTACATGCTGACGTGCTAAGCAAGCCGGGATCCTCATTTCCCACTAGACCCGGTGCTCGAAGGCCCCATCGATGGAGAGGGAGATGCCGCCAAGGCCAGCATGTCAGAGGTTGCCCAGAAGGTCGCCTCATTCTTCCATAGGGTTTAGGACTCTCTCTTTGTAGCTCCCGCTTGTATTTTGTCTTCTTTTCCTCAATTTTATAATCTCTTGTCTCCAGATTAATGAAATCCAAGAATTTTATGAATTTCATTATTTGTCTTCAACACATTTGTCTCACTTGGCCCCCTGGTAGATGTACACAATTTGATTGTGAACATGTACCAAGAGGATGTAGCATTTTGTTGAAGACTTGCATGCTTCAAACTTGTAGTTTGTAGGTCCGAAGTTGTCGATAGTAGGGGCCCCTTGAGGTTGTCGGAGCATAGTAGCTCCGGTAGTGATCCTTGTCAACACGTTGAGCATCGACAGTTAGTCCTCTAGGGTTGTCGGAGCTTGGTAGCTCCGGCAGCGACCACTGTCAACACGCGGTGCGTCGACAGCAGACCCCACTGGGGAGTCTTTCCACCATCTTTTCTTCACGTTGACGGCTGGCCCACTAGATTTGCCGAAACTTGGTAGCTCCGGCAACGCCTACTATCAATGTTTTAAACATCGACAGCAAATCACCTTAGGGGGTGTCAGAGCTTTGATAGCTCTGGCTTCATCCACCATCATCATGAGATCTTTATTTTTCCTGCACACTGAAGTCAAGAGAAACAGTAAATCCATTTCTCATCTATAACTAGTTTGCGGCTTATTATTCCCGAAAGAAATTTTTAGGTCGAACCCAATTTTATATACATTCAAGTGTATTGGCTTGTTTTCCCCAGGTTCGATCGTTTCTGGACTCACCTTACTTCGGCATGTCGGGGTGTAGGTAGAGTGGCGTACTTAGGGTGCAGGACTAGGCTAAGTCGATAGCACACTCCGGACCTAGATTGGCTTGGTGGCATTCAGACGAGTAGTCCATTCAACAATGTTTAGACACAGAAGAATTAACAATGCAACTTGAATTATACATGAATTTCTCGAGCTAAAGTTTCTTGAGAATTGCACAACTATGTTATAGACAAGAAAGATAAAAATAAAAAATATCGAGCCTGTACAAAATAAATGCACGTGGAGTTTGTTTTCACACAATGATGTCTTTCATCATAGGTCCGGGGTACAGGGGAAACAAGTACACTCTTAGGGTACGGAACCAGGCTAAGTGTGTTTCGTTTCTCGTTTGACCCAAGGTAGCTAGCTACAATTTTAGTTCTGAGACTGTGACAAGTGTTGCCTGAACTTTGCGGACCTTCCGGGAAAGGTCCGGTTCCCGGAGGAGCTACCTGACTCTATACAATGATGCTATAACATACATCACATGTAATTACAGACTCACCTCCGTGATATTAAGTGTAGAACTTACGGAGGTGCTCAATGTTCCAAGGAGCGGTGCCCCATCCTCGGTTTCCAAGCGAACGCATCTGGGACGGGATAATTTAATCACTCGAAAGGGTCCTTCCCAGCTGGGGGAAAGTTTGTTTAACCCTTCTCTGGATTGTATTCTCCGTAGCACCAGATCGCCTTCCTCGAGATGTCGGATGTGAACATGCCTTTGGTGATAGCGCCGAAGAGCTTGGCGGTATCGGGCATTCCGAACAGCTGCTCGACACCTTCCCTCTTCAACGAGGACAAGGTCTTCGCGCCGGAGCTGGTCCTACATGGCATCGTTGAAGGTTCGGACCCGGAGTGACCCCAAGGTGATTTCCGGAGGAAGGACTGCTTCAGCTCCGTACACCAGGAAGAAGGGTGTCTCTCCAGTTGACCGGTTTGGAGTTGTCCTGTTTGCCCATAAGGTGGGCGGAAGCTCTTCAATCCAGTTGGCTCCATGTTTTTTCAAGCGCTCATATGTGCGCGTCTCGAGTCCTTTTAGGACTTCTGCATTTGCTCTCTCAGCTTGGCCATTGCTTGCCGGGTGAGCTACAGAAGCGTAGCTGACCTGAATGCCGAGGTCTTCGCAATATCCTTGAAATGTAGAGCTTATGAATTGGGTCCCGTTGTCAGTTATGATCTTAATTGGGACTCTAAATCTGCATACTATGGACTGCAAGAAGTTGATAGCTGATTGCTTGTTTATTATCACAACTGGAGTTGCTTCCGGCCACTTGGTGAACTTGTCAATGGCAACGTATAGGAACTTGTAACCTTCGATGGCTCTTGGGAAAGGTCCCAAGATATCCATCCCCCACACAGCGAATGGCCATGTAGGAGGTATTATTTGTAGTGGTTGAGCTGGTGTGTAAATTTGCTTTGCATGGAAGTGGCATGCTTCGCATTTCTTCGTTAGCTCAGTTGCATCCTGGAGTGTTGTAGGCCAGTAAAAACCATGCCGAAAGGCTTTACCGACCAACATGCGGGAAGACGCGTGGTTCCCACACCCGCCTCCATGGATTTCCATGAGAAGATAGCGTCCTTCTTCCCTTGTAATGCACCGCATTAGGACGCCGTTGGCACCACACCGGTAGACATCCCATTCTACCAGTGTGTATCTTTTAGCCAATCTGACTATCCGGTCAGCGGATATATTATCTTCAGAAAGGAAATTGTCTTTCAAGTAGCTCCGGATCTCCGAGATCCATGCATCGGAGCTAACTTGAGGATTTGAGTCTTGCGTGCTGGGTTGCTCGGAGCTTTCTGCAGCACCTACGAACCTTAATGGACGCCATGGTAACAGGGTCATCGGGACCGCCAGCTTCGAGGTGCTGGTCTCGCCCCCTTCGCTTAGTTCGGTAGGCTGAGCTGTTGGTCTTGACAATCTCCGGACGAAGGTTCCGTTGGGAGCCGGAGCTCCGGTTGAGGCTTTCGTCGAGAGTTCGTCAGTTTCAGCATTGTTGAGATGCTGGACATGGCAAAGATCCAGGACATTGAAGTCCTTCTGAAGCTTCTGGGCTTCAAGTAGGTATGCAACTAGTTGAGGGTTGTAGCAGCAACATTCACCTTTGACTTGTTTTATAATGAGCTGCAAATCACCCTTTACCAACAGATGCTTGACACCGTATGATAGTGCCACCTTGAGCCCATAGATTAATGCTTCATACTCCGCCATGTTGTTGGTCACCTTGAAGTCAAGGTGAACCATGTATTTGACCTTCTCCCCGGTCAGAGTGAGGAGAAGGACTCCAGCTCAGGCCCCCTGCTTCTGCATGGAGCCGTCGAAGTAGAGAGTCTAGTGAGGCTCGGTGAAGACCGGAACCTTGGGTTCGGGCTTCTGCTCACTGGGGCCCCCAGGATTTGATGGAGAGGGTTCCATTCAGCCACAAAGTCCGCTAGTGCTTGACTCTTGATCGCTTGTCTTGGGACGAATTCAAGATCGAACTCAGCTAATTCTGCTGCCTACTTTGCAATGTTCCCAGTAGAGTTAGGGTTATGCAAGATTGCACGTAGTGGATATGAGATTACCACTGAAATCTTGTGAGCTTGGAAGTAGTGTCGAAGCTTCCTAGAGGCAATAAGAACTGCGTAGAGCAGCTTATGCACCTCTAGGTATCGAGTCTTGGCGTCATGTAGTACTTCGCTGATGAAGTACATTGGGCATTGGACTGTCCGGACCCTCTCGAAGGGGCCCCGAGCTTCCTCCTCATCAACCCGGATCCTCCCGGAGGGGTCCGGACCTTCTTCGGGGACCTCCAGGTTCTTGCTTGAGGAACCCGGAGATTTTTCTGGAGTGACCCGGACCCTCCCGGAGGGGTCCGGATCTTCTTGTTCAACAACAATAACTCTTCCACTTGAAGGAGGTGGCTCCTCTGGCATCTCGCCTTGAGGATCCGGGTCTGGGAGATGGGACCCAGACTCGCCTTTAGGTAGCTCCGGACCCTCCCGGAGGGGTCTGGACTCCTGAAGTGGGTATGGTTCTGGTCTTTCCGCAACCAGGACCATGCTGACAACTTCGCCAGTTGCCGAAATGTAAAGAAGAAGTGGCTCACCGGGATTCGGAGCTACCAAAGTTGGTAGAGTGGCGAGGAGCTGCTTTAGCTCTCAGAAAGCCTTTTCTGCTTCTTCAGACCACTGGAATGGTCCGGACTTCCTCAATAATTTGAAGAAGGGTAGCACCCGTTCCGCCAGTCTTGAGATGAACTGGCTGAGGGCAGCTAGACATTCAGTCAGCTTCTGGACGTCCTTGATGCGGGCTGGTGGCCGCATGTCTTCAATAGCTTTAATCTTCGCTGGATTCGCTTCTATTCCTCGGTGGTTCACCAAGAATCCAAGAAGCTTTCCGGAGCTAACCCCGAAGACACACTTTTCTGGGTTCAGCTTCGTGCGTGTGATTTGCAACTTGTCGAAGACAGCTTGCAAGGTGTCAAGGAATGACTCCTTGTTCCTGATCTTGACGACGATGTCATCGACGTACACTTCCACTACGTCTCTGATAAGCTCTCCAAAAGTTTTGTACATAGCTAGCACAAACGTTGAAGCAACGTTTTTGAGACCCAATGGCATGGTAGTGCAGCAATATAATCCATCTACTGTGATGAAGGAGGTATGCTCTTCATCTTCCCTAGACATTCTGATTTGATGATACCCAGAATATGCGTCTAGGAAACACAGTAATTCACACCCGGAGGTGGAATCCACTATCTGATCCATTCTAGGAAGTGGGAATGGATCCTTTGGGCATGCCTTATTCAGTGTAGTGTAGTCTATACACATCCGAAGCTTCCTGTCGGCCTTAGGTACAACGACTGGTTTGCCAGCCATTTTGGGTGGAAGACTTCTCGGATGAATCTAGCTTCGAGCAACTTCTTCACTTTTTGACGTATGATGTTTTGTTGCTCTACTGATTGCTTCCGAGTCTTCTGATGTACAGGCCGAGCGTCGGGATAAATCCTTAGATTGTGCTCAATCACTTCCCTAGGGATCCTAGGCATTTGTGATGGTTGCCAGGCAAACACGTCGACATTAGCCCGGAGGAAAGTGATGAGCGTGAGTTCCTATTTGTCATTCAGAACTCCCGATATTAGGGTGGTCTGAGCAGCGTTGGAACCGATTTGGACAACTTTGACGGGAATGTCGGTGTCGCTGCTTGGTTGCACATGAGGTGCAGAGGTTGAGCCTCGATGACGAATGCTCGGGGGTTTCGGAGGTTGTTCCTTTCCGGATTCTTCCTCCTGCGCTGTAGCAAGTGCATGGAGTTCTTCCAGAGCAGTAACTCCGGTCGTGCGATCTCCGCGGATCTGGAGAACACCTGCTAGTGTTGGCATCTTCAACACCAAGTAGCCATAATGAGCAGCAACCATGAATTTGTACAAGGTTGGCCTGCCCAAGATGGCGTTGAATGGTAAGTTTATCTGCGCCACATCGAAGACCAACTTCTCGATCCTATAATTCTCTCGAGTCCCGAAGGTCATCGGGAGAGTAATGGCACCAAGTGGAGTTATGGCCCCCAGACCAACTCCAGAGAAAGGTCGGGAGGGGCGAAGATCCGAAGGTCAGAGCTGAAGCTTGACGAAAGCTTCGAAGCTTATGAGGTTCAGCCCCAAACCTCCATCCACCATTACATGGTGGAGTTAGATGTTGTTGATGGTCGGAGATACCATCAATAGGAGTTGGCCAGCTCCGATCATGTTCTGAGGGCAGTCCGAAGCATCGAAGGTGATGGCAGTATCCATCACTTCCGGTGCGGCTCCGCCCTAGCGGTGGGAGCTACAGAGGCCATGTCCCACCGCATTGTCTTGAGGACATGGCGGGAGGTGATGTCCCATGAACCACCAAAGATGGTGTTCATGGTCTTCCGATGCTCGTTGTCGGAGTCATCGTCAACGGAGGTGTAAACAGCCTTCAGGACCTTTTTGGGGTCTTGAAAGCCTAACTCCTCTTTAGCCGAAGCTTCGTTGACTTTTTGTTTTCCTTCCCTTTGACAGAAAGGAACTTCTTCCCGACGCTTGTTGTAGCGCTCGGCAAGGTTCTGGACCTCTCGGCAGCCTTCCAGGTTGTGGTTATTCGACGTGTGTATGGGGCACCACATCTTGTAGCTGCCATCATCTTTAGACGACGGCTGAGGTCGTTTCTCAGGGCGTGGCCCCCGGTCACCCGGAGCTGCGGTAGCAGCGGCTGTAGGTGTGTCGGCCGACGGCTTTGTCTTGTCGTTGGACTTTTTCTTCTTCTTGCCACTCTTGGAGGTAGAGGCTTCACCCTTGGAGGACTTTTTGTTGTCCTCCGGAGTTGGTTGGGAGTGCATTTCATGGCCCTCCGCAGCTTTGGCACAGTTGTCTGCCAAGCTGAAGAGTTCCGTGATGCTGGTGACTTCCTTGGTCGCCAGCTTCTCCAGCATCTTCTTGTCTCGAACGCCTTGTCTGAATGCCACAATAAAGGAGGCGCTTGAGATAGAAGGAATGGTGTTTCGTACCTGGGAGAACCTCAGGATGAAGGATCACAGGGACTCTCCCCCCTTCTGCTTGACAGCAAAAAGATCCAGTTATGTGCCTGGTCGGGTATATGAGCTTCCGAAGTTGGCAGTGAGCTGTTGGCACAGCTCCGCCCAGCTGTTGATGGAGTCAGGCAGAAGGCTCATGAACCAAGACCTAGTGGTCCCAGCTAAAGCCACGGGGAAATAATTGGCCATCACAGCATTGTTGCCTCCAGCCGCAAGGATTGCGGTGGAGTAGATTTGGAGAAACTCAGCAGGATTGACAGTCTCGTCAAATTTCTCCGGCATGTGAGATCGGAACTTCTGCGACCATCTGGCCATGCGTAGATGCATGGCCAATGTAGAACAACCTCCTCCTACTCCCTCAGGAGCAGGGCTATCCCGAGCCTCTCGCCTCTCGCGAGCACACTCGATGTGGACGCAGTCGTCCTGTTAACGGTAACGATGATCGAGCTCAGCCCGGAGGTCAAGAGTCGAAATTCTGGTTACCGTGTGGGTATGTCGCGCCCCAGAAGGCAGCGACGTCACCTGTTGAGACGCAGCACGCCTCCTGTGCTGTGAAGCGTGCGGACCAAGTCTACCCGACACGGTCCGATGCTGCAATGGGGCCCGCCCCGATGGGGGAGGACCTTGGTTGCTGATGCGATCGGCTGCTGCTGCAACCAAATGTTCCACATTAGCTCTCCACTACTCCATTGCACCCCTGGATGCTCTTGGAGGCAGCGGACGTTGGAGAAGAGCACGCGCAGCATGGAGCGCGTGTTCAGGATTGTTGTTCGCCGATGCAGTGACCGACGCGGACGCCCTATCTTGATGTCCAGCTTGATTCGCCGGTGCGGACGGTGGCGGTGGTGGCATGACTCCTGCTGGAGCCACAGCACCTGCTGGCTGCTGCATGTTGGAGGGGTTGCCTCCAGCAGGTTGCGCAGCAGGGTTGTCGTTGGACGATCCAGTAGCAGAGTTCACCATCCTTGAATATCGGGCACCCCCTACCTGGCACGCCAATTGTCGGAGTGTGATTCCGGCAATTCTCCCGGTACTACCGGTGGCAGCCCGCGAAGTTTGTAGTTCGGTTGTGGGCGCGTAGAGATTCAGAACAAGATGGCAAGTTGACACGAGAATTTACGTGGCTCGGGTCGCCTGAGTGTAATACCCTACTCCACGGGAGTGTGTTGTTGCTGTATTGAGCGTCTGAGCGCTTGTGTGTAAGAGCAGAGTGTGTAAGTCTCAGCGTGTGTGTCCCCGTGTCTCGCTCGGCCAGTCCTTTTATAGTACAAGGGCTGGTCGTTACATCGTTAGCCTGGCCTGACATGTGGCACTAGCGGTTACTGATGTTTAATACACAATTAATGAGCTTAATTACCCTTAATATTGTGGTAACACGCCTTGACAGTGGCGTTACTGGTATTAAGGGTCCTCCGATCATGTGTCATTAAGATAGCATTAATGACACTTAATCGGGTCTTGAAGTCTTTAATGGTCCTTGAAGGTCTGAGCCGTTGGAAGTCCACCACTTTGCATGTTGAGGTTGAAGGTCCGGCGGTTGGATGCGTGGCAGCTCCGAGCTTACTGTCTGGGACGGGTAGGTCCAGTGTTGTTATACACATGTCAGTACCGGAGCTTCCCTCTATCGGAGGTTAGGTCCGGGGGTGCTGCACAAGTATTTAGCCCGGAGCTTTCTCAGGTAAGGAATGTAGCTCCGGTTTTATGATACACGTGGCGACACTAGGACTAACCATAGAAGGGAGGCAGGTCCGGTTCCGTATGACACATGGGGCCTTCGGAGGTCTTCAACTCAGGTATGTGGAGTTCCTTAGCATTCTTTGCAGTCCCAAAGGGTATCCGGTACACAGGGTACCGACACGAGCACGCTCGCGAGAGGCGAGAGGCTCGGGAAAACCCTTCTCCTTTGGGAGTGGGAGGCGGCTACTCAGCCCTGGCCATGCACCTTTGCATGGTTCAATGGCCACAGAAGTTCTGGCCTCATCTGTCGGAGAAGTACGACGGGACTGTTAACCCCGTTGAGTTCCTTCAAATCTACTCTACCGCTATTCTCGCGGCGGGAGGCAATGAGGTCGTGATGGCCAATTACTTCCATGTGGCTCTTACTAGGACAGCCAGGTCCTGGTTCATGAGTCTTCTGCCTAACTCTATCAACATTTGGGCAGAGCTATGCCACCAGTTCACCACCAACTTCGGGAGCTCCTACACCCGACCTGGCATCAAGCTGGATCTGTTTGCCGTGCAACAAAAATTGGGGAAGTTGCTGCGATCGTTCATCCAACGGTTTTCCCAGGTACGTAACACAATTCCTTCCATTTCCAATACATCTGTCGTTGTTGCATTCCAACAGGGCGTCAGAGATAAGAAGATGATGGAGAAGCTGGCGACGAAAGAAGTCACCAGCGTCACAGAACTCTTCAGCCTAGCCGACAAGTGTGCTAGGGCTGCAGAGGGCCATGAAATGCACTCCAAGCCAGCTCCAGAGGCTAGTAAAAAGTCCTCCAGGTCTGAAACCACTGCCTCAAGTAGTGGAAAAAAGAAGAAAAAGTCCAACGGCGAGAAGAAGCTGTCGATCGACACACCTATTGCTGTTGCAGCTGCAACTTCGGGTGGCCGGGGGCCATGCCCCGAAAAACATCCTCGACCATCGTCTGACGATGGTGGTGGCCAAAAGATGTGGTGTCCGATCCACAAAAGAAACACCCACAATCTTGAAGATTGTCGTGAGGTCCAGAACCTTGTCGAGCGCTTCAACAAGCGACGAGAAGAAGCTCATTTCCGCCAACGGGAAGGAAAGCAGAAGGTCGACAAAGCTCTGGTTGATCTAGAGCTAGGATTTCAGGATCACAAGAAGGTCCTGAAGGTTGTGTACAACACCGTCAACGAAAATTCTGGCATCTCCGACAACGAACATCAGAAGACTCTCCATACCATATATGGAGGGTCCTGGGATATCACCTCTCATCGTGTCCTCAAGACTATGCGTCGGGTGATGGCTGCCACAGCTCCCACTTCCAAGGCAGAACCCCATCGAAAGTGGATGGACACTCCCATCACTTTTGATGCTTCATACTGCCCCAGGAACATGATTGGAGCTGGTCAACTGCCATTGATGGTGTCACCTATGATCAATAACGTCCAGCTCTACCATGTCTTGGTGGATGGAGGGGCGTCCCTCAACCTCTTGAGCTATGAAGCATTCGTGAAGATCCAGCTCCGACTCTCGGACCTTCGCCCCTCACGTCCTTTCTCCGGGTAGGTCCGGGAGCTATCCGTCCTCTCGGCTCAATTACACTCCCAGTGACCTTCGGGACTCGGGACAATTACAGGACCGAGAAGCTGGTCTTTGATGTGGCACACATCAGCCTACCCTTCAACGCTATCCTAGGCAGGCTAGCCCTATATAGGCTTATGACAGCAACTCACTACGGCTATTTGGTGTTGAAGATGCTGACACCTTCGGGCGTTCTCCGGATCTGCGGAGATCGCACTACGGGAGTTACTGCACTGGAAGAACTCCACACGCTTGCAACAACGCAGGAAGAAGCATCCGGCAAGGAGCAAGCTGCTCAACCTCCGAGCTCTCGTCACCGAGGATCAACCTCTGGACCACGTGTGCAGCCAAGCTGCGACACCGACATTCCTGTCAAAGTCGTCCATATTGGTTCTGATGTTTCCCAGACCACCCGTATATCAGGAGGTCTGGACAACAAATAGGAACTCACGCTCATCACTTGCCTCCAAGCGAATGTTTACATGTTTGCATGGCAACCATCACAGATGCCTGGGATCCCTAGGGAGATGATTGAGCACAGCCTGAAGATATATCCCGATGCACGACCAGTACATCAGAAGTCCCGGAAGTAATCAGTTGAGCGGCATAACTTCATCAGACAAGAAATCAAGAAACTGCTCAAAGCTGGTTTCATCCGGGAGGTTCATCATCCACGATGGCTGGAAAACCCAGTCGTTGTACCCAAAGCAGGCGGGAAGCTTCATATGTGTATCGACTACACCACATTGAATAAGGCATGTCCAAAAGACTCATTTCCACTATCTAGGATAGACCAGATAGTGGATTCCACCTCTGGGTGCGAAGTATTGTGTTTCCTAGATGCATACTCTGGATATCGTCAGATCCAAATGTCTAGAGAAGATGAAGAGCATACTGCTTTCATAACAGTAGATGGGTTATATTGTTATACTGCCATGCCATTCGGTCTCAAAAATGTTGCTTCAACTTTTGTGCGAGCCATGCACAAAACATTTGGAGAGCTCATTAGGGACTTGGTAGAGGTCTACGTCGATGACATCGTCATGAAGGTGAAGAACAAGGAGTCACTTCTTGACAACCTACAAGCCGTCTTCGACAAGCTACGCATCACGGAAACCCGGACAAATGTGTCTTTGGGGTTAGCTCCGGGAAGCTCCCCGGATTCTTGGTGACTCATCGAGGAATTGAGGCAAATCCAACAAAAATCAAGGCTATTGAAGATATGTGGCCCCCAGCCCGCATCAAGGATGTCCAGAAGCTAACTGGATGTCTAGCTGCACTCAGCGGGTTCATCTCGAGACTGGCGGAATGGGCGCTTCCCTTCTTCAAACTATTGAGGAAGTCCGGGCCATTCCATGTGTCCTAAGAAGCAGAAAAGGCATTCCAAGAGCTCAAGCAGCTCCTCACCACACTACCAATCCTGGTAGCTCTGGAGCCTGGTGAGCCTCTTTTGCTTTACATTTCGGCAACTACGGATATTGTCAGCATGGTCCTGGTCGTTGAGAGACCGGAGCCACTCACAGTTCAGGAGCCCAGACCCCTCTGGGAGGGTTCAAAACTACCTAAAGGCGAGTCTAGGTCCCAGCCCCCACGCGCGGATCCTCAAGGCAAGTTACCAGAGGATCAACCTCTTTCATCCGAGGGAGTTTTCACGGCTGAAGAAGAAGTTTCGGACCCCTCCGGGAGGGTTCAAGAAACTCAATAAGAAGGGCCAGACCCCTTCGAGATGGTCCGGGTTGATGAAGAAGAAGCTTCGGGCCCTTCCAAGAAGGTCCAAACTGTCCAGCGACCGGTGTACTTCATCAGTGAAGTACTCCATGACGCCAAGAATCGATACATTGAGGTGCATAAACTACTCTATGCAGTTCTCATCGCCTCAAGAAAGCTACATCACTACTTCCAAGCCCACAAGATATCAGTGGTAACCTCCTATCCACTCTATGCAATAATGCACAATCCAAATTCTACTGGAAATATTACAAAGTGGGGAGCGGAGCTGGCAGAGTTCAATCTCAAATTCCTACCTTGACAAGCTATCAAGAGTCAGTCACTTGCTAACTTCATGGTAGAGTGGACTCCTTCTTCATCAAATTCAGGGGTTCACAGTGAGCAGAAGCCGGAACCCAAGGTCCCGGTCTTCACCGAGCCTCACTGGACTCGCTACTTTGATGGTTTCATGCAAAAGTAGGGGGTCGGAGCTAGAATCCTTCTCCTCGATCCGACTGGGGAGAAGGTCAAGTACATTGTACACCTTGACTTCAAGGCAACCAACAACATGGCGGAGTATGAAGCTCTCACCTACGGTCTCAAGGTGGCGCTATTATATGGCGTCAAGCAACTGCTGGTGAAGGCTGATTCACATCTCATTATCAAACAAGTCAAAGGCAAATGCAGCTGCAACAACCCACAACTCGCTGCTTACCTCCTTGAGGTCCAGAAGCTCTAGAAGGACTTCCACTTTCTGGACCTCTGCTATGTCCAACGTCTCAACAATGCTGAAGCTGATGAACTCTCGACGAAGGCTTCAACCGGAGCTCAAGCTCCCAACAGAGTTTTTGTCAGGAGGTTGTCAAGACCTACTGCTCAGCCTAAAGAACAGAGTGAAGGGGGCGAGACCAGCACCTCAAAGCTGGTGGTCCCGGTGGCTCTGTTACCATGGCGTCCACCAAGGGTCATTGGCGCTGCAGGAAGCTCTGAGCAACCCAGTGCGTAAGATCCGGAGGCTCAAGTTAGCTCTGATGCATGGATCTCGGAGATTCGAAGGTACTTGAAAGACAATATCCTTCCTAAAGACGATGTATCTGCTAACCAAATCATCAGATTGGCTAAAATATACATGCTGATAGAAGGGGATCTCTACTGACTTGGTGCCAACGGCGTCCTAATGCGGTGCTTTGCCCAAGAAGAAGGCCACGAGCTTTGCTCGGAAATCCATGGAGGCGAGTGTGGGACCCACGCATCTTCCTGCATGTTGGTTGGTGAAGCCTTCCGGGATGGCTTTTACTGGCCTACATCACTCCAAGAAGCAGTTGAGCTGGTAAAAAAATGTGAAGCGTGCTAGCTCCACGCGAAACAAATTCACACACTGGCTCAATTACTACAAATGATACCTCCTACGTGGCCATTCACTGTGTGGGGGATGGATATTTTGGGACCTTTCCCAAAAGCTGTTGGAGGTTATAGGTTCCTGTACGTCGCCATCGACAAGTTCACTAAGTGGTCGGAAGCTACTCTTGTTGTGATGATCAACAAGCAATCTGCTATAAAGTTCTTGAAGTCCATAGTCTGCAAATTTGGAGTTCCAAACATAGTCATCACCAACAACAGAACCCAATTCACAAGTGCAACATTCTAAGAATATTGTGAAGACCTTGGCATTCAAGTCAGCTACGCATCAGTAGCTCACCAGGCAAGTAATGGCCAAGATGAGAGAGCAAATGCAGAAATATTGAAAGGACTCAAGGCACACACATATGAGCTCCTGAAGAAACATGGAGCCAACTGGATAGAGGAGCTTCCGTCCGCACTGTGGGCGTGCAGGACAACACCTAACCGATCAACTGGAGAGACACCCTTCTCCTTGGTGTACGGAGCTAAAGCAGTCCTTCCTCTAGAGATGACCATGGAGTTGCTCCGGGTCTGGACCTTTGATGAAGTTGTGTAGGACAAGCTCTGGCGTGAAGACCTTGACCTCGTTGATGAGGGAAGGTGCCAAGCAGCTGTTCAAAATGCATGATATCGCCAGGCGCTCTGGCGCTATCACCAAAGGCATGTTCACAACCGGCGGCTTGAAAAAGACGATATGGTGCTGCGAAGAATACTAACTCGTGAAGGGATGAACAAATTGTCCGCCAGCTGGGAAGGTCCCTTCCAAGTGATCAAAGTATCCCATCCCTGATGCGTTCGCTTGGCAATAGGGGGTGGGACTCCGCTTCCCAATCCAAGGAACACTGAGCACCTCTGTAAGTTTTATGCTTAGTTTCACGGAGATGAGTCTGTAATTACAAATAATGTAAGTTATAGAGTCTATGGACGGAGTTGGGTAGGTTCTAAAAGAGAACATCCAGACCCCTCTGGGAGGGTCCGGGCAGTTCAAGCACATTTAACTTGGTCTCTGTACTAAAAGTGTGGCTTACCTACCCTGGGTTAGAACAAGATGAATAACACACTTGGCCTGGTTCTGTACCCTAAGTGTGTCCTTGTCTGCCCTGTAATTCGGAACTATAATGAAAGACATTGTTGTGTGAAAACAGACTTCACATGCATTAATTTTGTACATGTTCATTTCTTTTATCATCTTTTCCTTCTTATCTATAACAAAGTTGTGCAATTCTTTTTGAAATTTAGTCCAAATTATTCATATGATATACAAGTTATATGGTTGATCTCTTTCGTATCTTAGCATTGCTAGATGGTCTACTCGCCTGAACGCCAAAGCCAATGACATGTCCAGAGTGTGCTATTGACTTAGACCGGTCACACACCCTAAGTATGCCACTCTACCTATATTTCAGCAGGCCTTAGTAGGGTGGTCCCGGAAGGCATTCGGATTTGAAGAGATTACCTCGATATACTTGTTATTATGTTGAGCTCCTTTGGATCTAAATTCAAATAAGAATAATAAGTCGCAAACAAGTTATAGATGAGAGGACGAATTTTACTGCGTTTCTTGTCTTTAATGTGCAGGAAAAATGAAAAAACTCATGACGATGGTGGACGATGTCAGAGCTGCTAAGCTCCGACATCACCCAGGAGGCCCCGCCGTCGACGTTCTAAGCGTTGATAGTGGGTGCCGTCGGATCTACCTAGTTCTGACAACTCCTAGGGGGCCTGCCGCTGACGTTTCTATGTGCTGGCAGTGGGTGCCATCGTACCTACCAAGCTCGGACAACCCCCAGGGGGCCCTCTGTCAACACTCTTCGTGTTGGCAGTGGGCGCCTTCGGACCTACCAAGCTCTGACAACCCCCAGGAGGGCCGCCGTCGACGTTCTACGTATTGGCAGTGGGCGTCGTTGGACCTACCAAGCTCCGATAACCCCCAGGGGGCCTGCCATCGATGCTCTATGTGTTGGCAGTGGGAGCCGTCGGACCTAACAAGCTTCGACACCTCCCAGGGGGCCCGCCATCGATGCAACAAAGGGTCCCTGGAGATGTCAGAAGTAAACTTCAAACCTAAAAGCTTAACTTTTTAGCTACAAGTTCGAAGTGTTCAAGTCATCAAGACATTGTCAGATCTTTTTGGTACATGTTCGCAATCAAATTTTGTACATCTACAAGGGGACCAACTGAATGTCGCCTAGAGGGGGGGTGAATAGGTAATAATACCTTAAATGACTTAATCAAACGAGATTAAACTCCTGTGGTCGGACTAGTCTGGATAGGGCCGAACTAGTCCGCTCAGCACAGGGTAAAAACCTAAAAACTTGGTTTCTACAAGTTATTTGTGGAATTTAAGTTCACCAAAGAGATAGACAATATGTGGTAAACTAGTACAATTCAGATTGTGAAGTTAAAGCGCTTAGATCACAAGTTTTCAACAATGATCAAAGTGAAAAGCAATATGAGCAATATGAATCCTAATAGCAACACTAGTGATCACGAAAAGTAAAAGACAAGTGAGACAAGATTTATCCCGTGGTTCAGCTCCACGAAGAAGCCTACATCCACGTTGAGAAGTCCACACAAGGATCGGGTCTCACTTGACCCTTCTCTCACCAAGCCACCACAATGGCCGGCATGGTTTCCACTATATCAATGGGTAATCACCAAGTTTGATGGGGCTACTCACAAGTTGAGGCTCCCACAAATCAATACAATGATGAGCACACGAAGCTCAACTCACACAAGCCACAAAACACAACACAATGTGCAAGAGATCAAACCGAGAGCCAAAGCGTGATGATCTTCCCTTACTCTCCTCCCCAAACCCTAATCTCTTCAAGATTTGCTCCTAAAGGGTTAGTAGGACGAGTAGAAGGCTTTGAAAGGCTCTAGGATGCTTGTGGCGGCGCTAGGGCTCAAGACTTGTTCAAATGAGGCCGGGGGTCCCCTTTCTATAGGGGTCCTGAGCCCCTTCTACTGACCTCAGCAGAAGGGCGGACTAGTCTGGCCATTTCCCCCGGACTAGTCCAGCCCTATGGGACCACTGACCTCTAGTCAGGTCCCAACAACTGCCACACTAAGCGACGATCGTCACGCTATCCGCCAAATTTCCAAATTCAAACGGTCACTGGACAACAGACTAGTCCGGTCCAAAACGAACTAGTCCGAAGTGGAATAGAACCGTTTTGTCCGTCCCAAAATGGACTATTCTTGGTTGGCCCGGACTAGTCCGGCCACAGGGGAGGACTAGTTCGGCCCTCTAAGGTTTCTCTCGGTATATCTCACTAAGTCTCAAACGGGTCAGTCTGTACCCAAACGGACAAGTCCGAACTTTTCAGAGAGCTTTAGTCCGTCCAAAAACGGACAAGTCCAGTCTTCTGCGACATAGCTCCTTTTTAACTAGGAATCAATCCACAGACGTTTGGTCTGTCTCAAAACGGACTTGTCTTCCTGGCTCGGACTAGTCCGACCTCATAGGATTTTTCCTCATTTTGGCTTCTCACATAGGTTTTTCTCTAAACCACCACTTTGAGCCCTCTAGAATGATCTCATTGCACATGATACATCCACCCTCTCTCATGACACGGCTCATATAAGCTCAACACTATAGGAACCCTAATTTCTACACTTGAGTCTTTCACACCCGTTTTATCCTTTTCCTTTTTGAGGGTTTTCATCTCATTTCAATCCTTGTACATGTGCTTAAGATCACCTTAGCTCATTAGCCTCTTAATTGTCGTCATCAATCATCCAAAACCCACGGGGATGCCTAGATGCACTTTCAATCTCCCCCTTTTTGGTGATTGATGACAACACATTAAGACTTCAACAACAATGATAACAATTTGTTTTCATAACATGTATTTGTATGAGTGACTCCCACTCAATGTATGCATCATGAGTAAGAGAGATTGAGAGAGTTCTCATACATATACACGTTATAGTGGGGTGCCTAAATGACGTGTTCATAATGTGTGATAAGGCAGCGATTATGCAAGATAGACATGTAAATGAGGCAACACGTCACAAATTTAGGCAGGATACATGAATACATAGATTAAGTCTTACAATACAACTTGAAATGAGAGTTTAAAACATAAGTCCTTAATAGATCAAATACTCCTCCATAACATTTCTCCCAACAAATTCTCCCTCCCTAGTCTCTCCCCTCTAATCTCTCCCCCTTTGGCATCAAAACACCATAAAGGAAAATATAAAGAAAAAGAAAGGAGAAAGAAAAGTACTAAAAGCTACTCTTCATCATCATCGTTAGCGTCATCGTCGTCGCCTTGGTGCCTGCTGTCACTTTCCGTGGCCTCCAGATCAATGTAAGCGTCATCATCGGACGGGGTCGGGGTGGAGGTGCCAGCTTCACCAAATTGAGCAAGCTCATCGTCGGTGAACTCCGGGAAGGGTGTGATCTCCCCATCACTTTCCTCGGCAGGAGACATGGGGATGTCCAGCTTTTCGCACACTGCCTTAAGATACTTCTCTTGGCGATGCTCCATGCAACATTGTCGAACTTCCGCCTTCCGGCAAGAGGATAAAATGGCCTTAAAGCATTTGAATAAGCCACTCGATGATGAAAGAGAAGGTGGAGGAGGTGAAGGCATAAAGTGGGAGGAAGAAGCGGGAGGATCTGCATTCTTCCTACGAGGGGCAACCGGCTCCAAAGGAGGAATCTGAGGACGAAGTCTCCGATGGATCATATTCTTGTTGAAGTTGAACCCGGAGACCTTATCGATCATACACATGATGTATGGAGCATATCCACATGATCGATTAGGAGTGTGCGAGATGTTGAAGATGTCATCAAAGATGTAGTCCACCACATTGAAGCGGACATCTCCATCAATCAACACCATCAAGTGCCTTAAGTTGCCTTGAATGATCCCCGCATCTCCATCCTTGGGGGCAATGGTCTTCCTGAGGACCCAGTTGAGCAAACTATAGAAATGCTTGATATATCTGATGTGCCTGGCCTCAAATCGGGCATGACTTGGGTACATGTACTCCAGGGTGTCCCGATCAACTGGCTTCAGATTTGAAATGATAACATCATTATCCAGTTGGTTCTCCAAGTCAAGCAACTGAGCAAACTCCCAATAGGTGGTGGAGTATTGCTCTCCATGAGTCATCTAGGTGATCCGGCGATCCCCATCAGTGTGAAAGTAGACGTAGAGTAGAACTGAGCAATTACTTCCACATTCCAATCATACTGAAAAGCTAGGAGCTTCTTCAGACCATGGCGCTCTATAGCCTCAATCACAGCAGTGAAGGCTTGATGATCCTTCTGAGCCATGTAATCCCAGTCTATCCACTGAGCATCGGTGACTAGAGTTTGCTTGGACATATAGACCATTCGGTAGTAGTCACATTGGAAGTCACACCAGAAACGGGGATCCACTGTGCTCCTCTCCCTCTGGTAGGCATTGATCTTCCTTAGCTTCCTTGCTTTCTCAGCCCCTTTGCCCTTGAAGATGTTGGCATCGAAGGCAGTTGCACAGTTTGGATTCCATGCAGGAGATGACATCCTCAATGGCCAATAGGCTGAGAGGCCCCCTTCGTTGCCTTGCTTGCAGCCTTCTTGGCAACAGTCACCCTTTTCTTGGGTGCAGCCTCCACTGGGGCCTTGCCTTTATCCTTGGAGGTCCACTCCCCCTGGGTTCTAGCTTGTTCACCCAAAGTCACAAGCCACTTCCTTTTCGGGGCTGCCTCGGGAGCTGCAGAATTGTGTGCTTCTCGCTGCGTCTTCTTTGCTCTCTTTGATGCAAAGTAGGTAGCATCCGTTTCTTGATCCTCGCGTCTCCGGCGATAAAGATCTTGCTTCTCTGCTTCGGCCTCGGAGTCAGAAGGTGGAACATACTTGTTATCTTACATGGTTGCTAATAAGAGAAGCAAGGGAATGTGTATGAGTCCGAGGAGTCAAGACAAAGTGGTAGAATTCACAGAATCGATCAAGGTTAGAGTTTTTGCTGTGTAATCTGGACTTGTCCACCAAGGGGCCGGACTAGTCCGTACCAAACCGTACTTGTCTGCCCTGAAGCCGGACTAGTCCGGTTCACACATCAAGAACCCTAATCTAGAGAAATTTTGTGAAAACTATGGATCCTACCATAAAAATGGAGGTACATGATCACAGTGATGTGCACAACAACATTTGTGAAGAAGTTTCTATCAATAGACCCAAAAGAATTGAATTTCAAGGATTTTGGGGTTAGGTCAAGAATACCTCTTCAAATATTCAAATCGATGAAATGTGGATGAAGACTCGGCCTCCGATGCTTGGGGAAAGGTTCCTAAGCACTCTAGGGCTTCAATCCACGGATTGGAGTCGAGATTTGTTGGTGGGAATCAAAAATCGCCGTCTGGGAGGCGATTTTCGAGAGTTTTTGGAGAGAGAGTGTTTGAATGGAAGTGGAGAGGTCGAGGGCTCCCTGGGGAGGTTAAGTCCCCAAGGGACGGACTAGTCTGGTCAGGGACCCAAAGTTATCCGGCTATCGGACTGGGTCCGAACTGTTCTGAGCCACCGGACTAGTCCGGTCCAGGGGTGGACTAGTCTGGTCCTAAGGCTGAAAACTCCTATATATTGAGTTTTCAGTGGAGATTTGATCCTTTTGGACTAGATTTCACAAAAGATCTTTGTAAACATGGTCAGTAAGTAATCAACAATCAAACTATTACCATGATTCACAAGGATTCAATAATTTCAAAATAATTTGTAGAAAAATCGAGGAGGATGAGTTTTTCACAAGCATGTGTGAATTTTAAATATAACAATTAGGTGTGCAAGACTTAAGCCACATTTCGAGAATCTAAGATATTTATCTCACTCCTAAGTTAACAAAATCTTTTCTCATCTAGGGGCTTGGTAAAGATATTGGCCAATTGTTTTTCAGTTCTCACATGGGAAATTGCAATGTCTCCTTTGATGGAGTGATCTTTTAAGAAATGGTGGTGAATATTGATGTGCTTGGTCCTTGAGTGTTCAACTGGATTGTGGGCTATTTTGATGGCACTCTCATTGTCACATAGGAGAGGGTGAATGTGGCCTAGAGGGGGGTGAATAGGCCTTTGAAATTTCCTGCACACTTAATAGAGTCGTCAAAAAATTTGATTGACCGGACTAGTCCGGTTGTGTGGGCGAACTAGTCTAGTGTGCTGAAAGATGTGAATTGATTAAGTATTGTTTGGGAAACTAGATTATTTTAGCATCGGAAATGAGAACAACGGATACTTTGGTTTACGATTATTGTATGAATGCACGTGGAAACTTATAAGCAACTTAATTGAAGTTTAGTAATCAAGTGATCTAGTGAACAAAATGTAAAAGAAATAAGGCACAAGAGACGCGAATTTTTACCGATGTTCGATCTCACCACAAGATCTACGTCCTTATTGAGGAAGCTCACACAGAGCCGGGTCTCCAACCCTTTCCCTCTTCAAGTCACCACACAGGCCGACTTGATTCCACTAGCACGGGTAATCACCGAGTTTGTGGGGCAACCTCACACGTTGAGGGCTCCCACGAGAATTACAATGAAAGAGGCAATCAAATACACTTGAAAGTATTACAATGCAGAGTACGAGTGTAGAAAGATCAAACACCAAGAGCTCGCAACGAAGGAACGACGATCTCCCAATCCCGAATCCAAGTGTTCAAATGATTTGACTCGTTTTGCACCTTAGATTTGTGGGGATATGTGTTTTGGGCTCTTGGGACAAAGTGGCGGCGCTAGGGTTTGTATTTTCAGCAGTATTCGGCATGTGTGTTCATAGGAAAGCCGTGGATCCTCTTTTTATAGGGTTTCCAAAAAGTTACCATTGAAAAACCCTAATACCGGACTAGTCCGGTGCAAGTCCGGACTTGTCCGGTCACAGTGCAACTTAAAGTCCATAAGGTTTGGCGGACTAGTCTGGTTGGAAAATGGACTTGTCCGGCCCTATGTGAAAGCAGACTTCAGAAGGTCTGGCGGACTAGTCTGGTTGGAAAACAGACTAGTCCGGCCCTATGTGAAAGCAGACTTCAGAAAGTCTGGCGGACTAGTCCGGTTGGAAAACGGACTAGTCCGGCCCTATGTGAAAATAGACTTCAGAAAGTCTGGCAGACTAGTCCGGTTGGAAAACGGACTAGTTCGGTGCACTGTGGAATGTTAGGTTAATTTTTAAAACCCTTACCCCTACACAGGTCGTGAGCTCTTGGAGTGTGTCTTTCATACACTCCCTATACATTTAGAATCTAATTTGTTCTTCCAAGTTCCATCAAAGTATCCCTCTTTGGACACCACTCCATTTTTCACCTTTTTGTGTGCACCGAGCTGTTTCACTTTGTTTGTCCTGCAATCATCTCAATAGTTTCATTAGGATATCATATGTTTGTCATCAATTAGCCAAACCCACAAGGGATATCCTAGATGCACTTACAATCCCCCCCTTTTTGGTGATTGATGACAACCATTTTAGATATCACAAATGAGAGTAAAATTTTGATTTTCATAAGGTGTGCACATATGAAAATAACGATAAATTCACAAAAAGCTTCTCACATATGCACACACCTTATGGTGGGGTGCCTAACAGGTGTGTGATCAACAAAGTGTGATGAAATAAAGATAAACAATAATGAGCATAGAAGTAAGCATTAGAGCAACAATAAGCATCACACATAAGAAAGGAAATGTTGCATTACAAAGTTTCAAAAATAGGTACAAGTCCTCGATCACACAAGCTTAATAACTAATACTAGAGAAAGTTTGAGTCTCAATCTAGTCTCAATCTCTCCCCCTTTGGCATCAAGGCACCAAAAAGGGAAAAATCGAGGGGAATCACTCATCGCCGCTCCCTTCTTCAGTTTCGGTCCAATCTTCATCTTCATCATCATCATCATTCACCGGAGCAGGATCTTCCTCTGAGTCCTCGTAGGCGGGTGGTGATCCAACCGGCTCAATTTCCAACTTCTCACAGATAGACTTGATATTGGCATACACATACTGTTGATGTTTCCGCTGCCTGACTTCGATCTTGCGGCAGCAGGCAAAGATGGAGGAGAGCATTTTGAGGACGCCACCGGAGGGTTCATGGACAGGAGCAGAGCCAGGCGGAGCAGTTGCAGATCTTGTGGCATTCACATCCTGAGATTGTTTAGACCTCCTCTAAGCTCCGGGGGAGGAAGGGGCAGTTGGTGCTGAGGGAAGGGTGTACTCGGTGGGCTTTTGTGGCTTCAACCCCGTATGAGAGACATCCTTGACAAACTCAAGTCCCGTCACTTTCTCAATCATGAACATGATGTACGGGGCATACCCGCAAGACCTATTGGGAGTGATTGAGATGTTCACAATGTCATTGTAGATGTACTCAAAAACATTGAACGGTCTCCTTCCATTAATGACCTTCATTAGGGTCCTCAAGGTTCCTTGGATAGTCCCCGCATCTCCATCTTTCGGGGCTATTGTCTTCCTCAAGATTATGTTGAGGACCACAAAGAAGGGCTTCAGATATTTGATGTTGGGAGGAATATAGGGCATCCTTGTGTCATAGAGGAACTTAAGCTCATCCTTCTCCAAGGGTTGCAGATTGTGGATGAAAAGATCATGATCCAGAGTGTGTTCAAGGTGAAGAATCCTTGCAAATTCATCATAAGTGACACTATACTTGGAACCATGAGTCATCCAAGTAAGACTGTCTCCATTACCACGAGCAAAGTAGAGGGTAGAGTAAAATTGTGTGATGATCTCATTGTTCTAGTCATTCTCAAAGGAAAGCAGTTCCTTTAGATCGTGCTTCTCCAGAGCCTCAACCACCTCACAAAAAGCAGAATACTTCTTCGACTGCAGGTATCCAATATTCACCCATTGACTATCCACAACAGGATTCTTCATCTTCATGTACACGTGCTCGTAGTAGTCGGCATGGAAGTTACTCCAGAATCTTGGGTCAGAGCATTGCCTAGGTTGATTATACACATTAATCTTCCTGAAGTTATCGGCTAGCTCACCCCCTTTTCCGGTGAAATCCTCACTAGTAGGCTGCCTGTTGCGGTGACTGGGGTTTTTCATCTTCAAGGGCCCAATGGGACCACTAGCAAGTCCCTTCCCTTTATTAAGAACCCTCTTTGGCCCTGAGTAGCTCTCAGCAGCAGCTTTTCCTTGAGCCTTTTTGACAATGACCTTCCTCTTCTTAGGAAGATTGTCGTCGGAGGGTGGAGAGTGGACATTGACATCATGTCTTCTCTTCATAACTCTCTCCTTGGCTCTCCTCACTCTTTCGCGTTGAACTTCTTCATCAATGTGGAAAGAGTTGTCATTTGAGCCTGAAGACATCGTGCCTAATAAGGAGATCATGGATTAGATAAGAATGAACCAAGAATTGAAGAAAAAGTAGGGATTCAGATGTCAGAGACCGGACTTGTCCGGGTTCAGAGTGCGGACTTGTCCGGCGTACTGGACTTGTCCGTATCTGAGCGCCGGACTAGTCCGGCCTGGCATAAGAACCCTAACGATTCCCTTTGAATTCAAAACTTCTATCTAGAGATACAAAAGGACAGGAAAGAAGTAGGAATACATCTATGAAGCCAATGTACAACTTTGGAATCAAAGGAAACGAGCTAGAACGATAAAAGTTGAGATTTTGGTTTTAGGGTGAAATTTACCGAGATTTGAAGATACACGTTGAAGGAGCAAGAATCTGTCCGGATGAGTCCGGAGAAGAGAGTCCACTCGATGAGGAGAGGATTTCCCACGGAGAAGGCTTCGATTTTAAGGGCTCAACCTGAAAATCACTTTGGGGGCTAGGGTTTAGGAGAGGAGAGGGAGACCAAGTGGAGGGAGAGGTTTGGGATTCAAATTGGGCCGGCCAACGGCTTATATATGCGGCGGATCGGACTAGTCCGGTGCCCCTAGAAAACCTAGGAATTTCGTCTGACCGGACTAGTCCGGTGGTAAACCTGACAAGTCCGGTTTCAACAGACTAGATACATAGAGAAATGATTAATAGTGATCCAAGGACAATAGTTTTGCAAATAATTTTGATAATTACGACCAGTAGATAAGCAACAATGAAATGTGGTCATAAACTGCAAGATTTCTTCATTAAAATAGTTTTCTTAGAAGAAAAAGAGATGAGGAGCAGTTTTAACAATAAAATGTAACATTTGAAGTTTCAACCAGATATGCAACGTTTCAAGCCACATTTCGAGAGTCAAGTATGTTAAGCTCATTCCTAAGTTCACAAAACCTTTTCTCATCTAAAGGTTTGGTAAAAATATCCGCAAGTTGTTTTTCAGTCCTAACATGTGAAATAGCAATGCCACCTTTTAACGAATGATCTCTAAGAAAGTGATGACGGTTATCTATGTGCTTAGTTCTTGAGTGCTCTACAGAGTTGTGTGCAATTTTTATAGCACTTTCATTATCACATAGAAGCGGGATATAGCTAAGATTGTAGCCATAGTCCCTAAGAGTATGTCGCATCCAAAGTAGTTGTGTGCAACAACTACCGGCTGCAACATACTCTGCTTCCACTGTGGAAAGAGCAATGGAGTTTTGCTTTTTAGATGACCAAGAAACTAGGGACCTACCAAGAAATTGACAAGTCCCTGACGTGCTCTTTCTATCAACTTTGTATCCTGCATAGTTGGCGTTGAAGTAGCCTATCAAGTTAAACTTGGATCCTTTGGGGTACCAAAGGCCCAACTTGGGTGTGTGCACAAGATACCTTAGGACTCTTTTTACAGCAATTAAGTGACACTCTTTAGGTGCGGCTTGAAACCTTGCACACAAGCAAACACTAAGCATAATATCTGGCCTAGATGTACATAAATAAAGTAAGGAGCCGATCATGGACCAATATACCTTTTCGTCCACATTTGGACCGTCTTCATTGAGGTCGAGATGTCCGTTGATGGCCATGGGTGTCTTGATGGGCTTGGCCTTATCCATATTGAATTTCTTGAGAATGTCCTGTGTATATTTGGTTTGTCTTATAAATGTACCTTCTCTCAGTTGCTTCACTTGGAATCCCAAGAAGAACTTCAATTCACCCATCATTGACATTTCGAATCTATCTGTCATAATTTTGCTAAACTCTTCATAGAAGGACTTGTTAGTGGATCCAAAGATAATGTCATCAACATAAATTTGACATACGAATAGATGATCATCAATATGTTTAGTGAAGAGTGTATAGTCAGCTGTACCAATTTTGAACCCATTTTGAGTCAGAAAATCTCTAAGGCACTCATACCAAGCTCGATGAGCTTGTTTGAGGCCATAGAGAGCCTTACGCAGTTTGTAGACATGATTGGGATACTCTTGGTCTTTGAATCCCGGTGGCTACTCCACATAAACTTCCTCCTTGATTGGACCATTTAGGAAGGCACTTTTGACGTCCATTTGACACAACTTAAAATTATGGTGAGTAGCATATGCCAATAAAATACTAATGGACTCAAGTCTAGCTAAAGGAGCGAAAGTTTCATCGAAGTCCAAACCTTCGACTTGAGAATAGCCTTTGGCCACCAATCTCGCTTTATTTCTTGTTACTACTCCATGCTCATCTTGCTGGTTCCGAAAGACCCATTTGGTTCCAACGATGTTTGCCCTTGGTCTCTCCACCAGCTCCCACACTTCATTTCTTTTGAAGTTGTTCAACTCCTCTTGCATTGCCATCACCCAGTCTGGATCTCTTAAGACTTCTTCTACCCTGTATGGTTCCAGAAAAGACACAAAAGAATAGAATTCACAGAAATTTGCAACTCGAGATCTAGTAGTTACTCCCTTAGCAATATCTCCAATGATATTATTGACAGGATGGTCTCTTTGCACGCTCTGGTGTACTCTTGGGTGTGGAACTTATGTAGTTGCTTGTTCTTCATTGTCTTCATGTTCATTGTCTCCCCCTATATCATTGCTTCCATGATTGTCTTGATATTCTTGATCTTCCTCATCTTGATCTTGTTCAAGTGCTCCACCTTTATCATTTCCTCCGTGTTGAAGTTCATCTTGTGCATTTGAATCTAACATTCGCTCTTGTGGTAAGATATCACCAAGTGCCATTTTCTTCAGCGCTTCATATGGAGCTTCCTCTTTATCTAGCATACACTTATCAACTTGCTCCACTTGTGAGCCATTAGATTCATTTAACACTACGTCACGTGCTACTTCAACAAGGTCGGACACCTTGTTGAAGACACGATAGGCGTAGGCATTCGATTCATAACTGAGCAAGAACCCTTCATCGGACTTTGAAGCGAACTTCGAGGCCCTCGGTTTCTTGTTCAGAATAAAAAATTTACAACCAAACACATTGAAATAAGAAACATTAGGCTTTTTTATCGGTAAGGAGCTCATATGGAGTTTTCTTCAGTAGTCGGTGGAGGTACAATTGATTCGTGGCATGACAAGCGATGTTCACCGCTTCTGCCCAAAATCAATCTGACGTCTTGTATTCATCCAACATAGTTTTGGCCATTTTGATCAATGTTCTGTTCTTCCTTTCAGCCACTCCATTTTGTTGAGGGGAGTAGGGTGCTGAGAACTCATGATTTATCCCTTCTTCATCAAGATACTCTTCAACTTGGGTGTTCTTGAATTTTGTCTTGTTGTCACTTCTGATATTCTTTATGGTTGATGAGAACTCATTCTGAGCTCTTTTCAAGAACTTCTTGAGGATTCCCTGAGTTTCTGATTTATCGTACAAGAAAAATACCCAGGTAAATCTTGAAAAATCATCAACAATTACTAAACCTTATTTGTTATCGCCGATGTTGATGTACGCAATTGGACCAAAGAGATCCATGTGGAGAAGTTCCAGCGGTCTTGTGGTAGTCATCACATTCTTGGCAGGGTGTGGTGTTCTGACTTGTTTTCCTGCTTGACAAGCACTGCACGGCTTGTCTTTTTCAAAGACCACATCCTTAAGGCCACGGATGTGACCACCTTTTAGAAGTTTCTGCAGATTTCTCATCCCAACATGGGCTAGCTGTCTATGCCATAACATCCCATGTTGGTCTTAGCAACCAAGCAAGTGTTGAGTTCGGCTTTATCTTTGTTGAAGTCAACAAGATAAAGCTTTCCCCTTCAACATTCCCTTGAATGCAATCGAGCCATCGCTTCTTCTAAAAACGGTCACACCCTCATTAGTGAATAAACAGTTGTAACCTTTGTCGCATAGTTGAGATATTGACAAAAGATTATAATCTAGAGAGTCTACATGTAAAACATTGGATAAGGTGTGTTGAGAGGATATTTCAATGTTACCGCTACCAAGGACCTTTCCTTGGCTGTTATCTCCAAAGTATATGCCTTCACCTGGATTCTTGTTGTACTCGTATTCCACAAACATACCTCTCTCTCCGGTCATGTGATTTGTGCATCTGCTATCTAGCACCCATTTAGATCCACCGGAGGAGTAAGCCTGCAAAACAGAATTATTCCTTGGTTTTAGGTACCCAAGCTTGCTTGGGTCCTCTCAAGTTAGTCACAAGAGTCTTGGGCACCCACACACAAGTTTTCAAGTTCTTGTGGCGTGGCCCTGTATATTTAGCAATGACTCTTCCATATTTGTTTTTCATAAGAACATTGGAAGATCAAATGTACGAACCAGTATTTGTAAATCAGATTCATGAGATTTCTCCTTAACAAAAGTGATTCTACTCTTATCATGATTAGGAGTAGACATATGTTTGTTCCTGTCAAAACCAAGACCATCTTTGACATTAGGAGGTCTAGTGACCATATATGCAATGCGTGCATATTTGATCTTCTCCTTATCAAAGATGCCGCTTGTGGTAGGATGCATATTATGAGAAGTTGAAGTATTAGAAATAACATTCATCTTACTAGAGCAAGTGCAGGTTCCGATTGTTGTCGAACTCATATCTTTGGAGGAAGAGCTTTTGGAGGAAGATGAGTCACTTTGCTTGAGCGACTCAACTTGCACCTCAAGGATCTTGTTAACTTTTGACAAGTTAGCAAGTTCTTCCTTGATTGCAATATGCGAGTCCTCTAGCTTTGAGTAAGTTTCCTTACTTAAGGCTAGCTCAAACTCAAGTGACTCGTTCTTCTCTCTTTCAAGCTCAAGAAGCTTTTCAACTTCTTGATATCTATTCCTTTCACGGATGAGCATATCTTCTTGTCGGTTAACAAGTTCCTCCTTTTCAAAGATTTCGTTCGACAACATTTCCATTTTCTTTAAAGCAATTTTACTTAATCCTCTAAACATTTCTTCATTATCACTAGAGCTATCAAAGTCATCAATAGAGGAATTTAGCGTAGGAGGAGTAAGTCGAACTTTTGTCTTGCCTTCCTTAGCCATAAGGCAAGTGTGGTTGTTCATATCCCGTCCTCCCATGTTTGGGAAGAGTGTGGCTCTCATAGTAGGTTTCTTGACCGCGAAAGTGGCCATCTCTTCTTCTTCATCGGAGGAGGACTCGTCGTTTGAGTCCCACTCCTTGCCAATGTGAGCTTGATGGGCCTGTCTTCTTTTTCTGAAAATTTTCTTTTCTTGAGGTCTTGTTTCCTTCTTCTTTTTATTTTCTTCATAAGGGTAGTCCACCATGAAGTGACCATACTCTCCGCAGTTGTAGCAAGTGCGTCAAGCCTTGGATTTTCCTTTATCCTTGCTTTTGCCTTCATTTGAATCGTTGTCGTGTATTATTTTCATAATGCGCTTGAACTTCTTGATAAACAGTACCATTTCTTCATCATCAAGATTAGTGCTCTCGTCGCTTGTATCTTCGTTGTCTTGGTCTTCACGAGTTTCTTTGAGTTTGGGTTTGCATGTTGCCTTGAGAGCAACTTCTTTATTTTTGGAAGAGGTGAGTTCGGCTAAATATTTGACGTATTGAGCCTCTTTCTCCATCATTTCATGATTTATGATCTTCCCCAATAACTCATCGGGAGTCATTTTGTGAAATCCGGGGCTTTCTCTAATCATTGAGCAAAGTGTGACATTTCTTGGCATGAAGGCTCTAATCATTCTTTTGACCACCTCGTGATCTATCCATTTCTTACTTCCATAGGCACGAATTTTGTTGATGAGTGCCTTCATCCGGTTGTACATGTCTTGAGGTGATTCGCCTTCTTCAATAGCAAATCTCCCCAACTCTCCTTCAAGCATCTCAATTTTAGCTTCACGAACCGACCTATTTCCTTCATGAGTTGTCTTAAGTGTATCCCAGATTTCTTTTGCACTTTCTAAACCATTGATCTTGGTGAATTCCTCTCTTCTTAGTGATGATGTGATCACGGCGACAGCTTGTGCGTTTCTGTGAATCTCTTGTTCTTGTTCTGGAGTGAGTTCCTCATCCGTGTCCGGGATATCTATGCATGTGCAAACAATGTGCCACAGACTAGGATTCAGGGATATTAGATGCATTTTCATGTTGTACTTCCACATGGTGTAGTCACTTACATCAAACTGTGGAGGCTTTCCCATAGGAATAGAGAGATAGTGATTGTTTAAATTGAGACAGTTGTAGTTGTAAGGATATCGGGAGTAGTCGTGATGACCACTCCCGGTCGTCTTCTCTTCTTCTTTTCCTTTTTGTGCCAGCAACTTCTTTCTCAGGAGTGCCTTTAGTTGTCGCACTTCTTCATCATCATGTGGACTTTCTTTCAGCACATTGAAGGCTTTATCTTCTTGTTCCTCCTCATTGATGTTCATCTTCGGGATATTGTTGTTCTTCTCAGAGGCCATTGATCTCTCCGGGATGTGAGTCTCATTGACAGAGAACCTTGCTCTGATACAATTGAATGTGGCCTAGAGGGGGGTGAATAGGCCTTTAAAATTTCCCGACTTAATAGAGTCGTCAAAAAACTTGATTGACTAGACTAGTCCGGTTGGGTGGGCGGACTAGTCCGATGTGATGAAAGATGTGAATTGATTAAGTATTGTTTGGGAAACTAGATTCTTTTAGCAGCGGAAATGAGAACAACGGATACTTTGGTTTACGATTATTGTATGAATGCACGTGGAAACTTATAAGCAACTTAATTGATGTTTAGTAATCAGGTGATCTAGTGATCAAAATGTAAAAGAAATAAGGCACAAGAGACGCGAATTTTTACCGAGGTTCGATCTCACCATGAGATCTACGTCCTCGTTGAGGAAGCTCACACAGAGTCGGGTATCCAACCCTTTCCCTCTTCAAGTCACCACACAGGCCGACTTGATTCCACTAGCACGGGTAATCACCGAGTTTGTGGGGCAACCTCACACGTTGAGGGCTCCCACGGGAATTACAATGAAAGAGGCGATCAAATACACTTGAAAGTATTACAATGCAGAGTATGAGTGTAGAAAGATCAAATCCCAAGAGCTCGCAACGAAGGAATGACGATCTCCCAATCCCGAATCCAAGTGTTCAAATGATTTGACTCGTTTTGCACCTTAGATGTGTGGGGATATGTGTTTTGGGCTCTTGGGACAAAGTGGCGGCGCTAGGGTTTGTATTTTCAGCAGTATTCGACATGTGTGTTCATAGGAAAGCCGTGGATCCTCTTTTTATAGGGTTTCCAAAAAGTTACCGTTGAAAAGCCCTAATATCGGACTAGTCCGGTGCAAGTCCGAACTTGTCCGGTCACAGTGCAACTTAAAGTCCAGAAGGTTTGGCGGATTAGTCCGGTTGGAAAACGTACTTGGCCGGCCCTATGTGAAAGCAGACTTCAGAAAGTCTAGCAGACTAGTCCGGTTGGAAAACGGACTAGTCCGGCCCTATGTGAAAGCAGACTTCAGAAAGTCTGGCGGACTAGTCCGGTTGGAAAACGGACTAGTCTGGCCCTATGTGAAAACAGACTTCAGAAAGTCTGGCGGACTAGTCCGGTTGGAAAACGGACTAGTCCGGTGCACTGTGGAATGTTAGGTTAATTTTAAAACCCTTACCCCTGCGCAGGTCGTGAGCTCTTGGAATGTGTCTTTCATACACTCCTATACATTTAAAATCTAATTTGTTCTTCCAAGTTCCATCAAAGTATCCCTCTTTGGACACCACTCCATTTTTCACCTTTTTGTGTGCACCAAGTTGTTTCACTTTGTTTGTCCTGCAATCATCTCAATAGTTTCATTAGGATCTCATATGTTTGTCATCAATTAGCCAAAACCCACAAAGGATATCCTAGATGCACTTACATAGGGATATGGCACAAGTTTATGTCATAGTCCCTAAGAGTTTGTCACATCTAAATAAGTTGTGCACAACAACTTATGGCGGCGACATACTCCGCTTCGGCTGTGGAAAGTGCAATTGAGTTTTGTTTCTTTGAGTACCAAGACACTAGAGATCTACCAAGAAATTGGAAAGTTCCCGATGTGCTCTTCCTATCAACTTTGCACCCCGCATAGTCCGCATCGGAATATCCAATGAGGTTGAACTTGGAGCCTTTGGGGTACCAGAGTCCTAGGCTTGGTGTGTGAACCAAATAACTAAGAATTCTCTTGACAGCGATCAAATAACACACCTTTGGAGCGGCTTGAAATCTAGCACACATACACACACTAAGCATGATATCGGGCCTAGATGCACATAAGTAAAGCAATGAGCCTATCATGTAATGATATACCTTTTGGTCCACACTTGGACCATATTCATTGAGATCGAGATGCCCGTTGGTTGCTATAGGAGTCTTGATGGGTTTGGCCTTGTCCATGTCTAACTTCTTGAGTATATATTGTGTGTACTATGTTTGACTAATGAACGTGCCTTCCTTGAGTTGCTTCACTTGAAAACCTAGAAAGAACTTCAACTCCCCCATCATGGACATCTCAAATCTTTCCGTCATTATCTTAGAAAACTAATCACAAAAAGCTTTGTTAGTAGAACCAAATATAATGTCATTGACATATATTTAGCAAACAAACAAATCATCATTGAAGTGCTTAGTGAATAAAGTATAGTTCGCCTTCCCAATTTTGAAACCATTTTGAGTTAGAAAATCTCTAAGGCACTCATACCAAGCTCTATGAGCTTGTTTGATTCCATAGAGAGCCTTACGCAATTTGTACACATGGTTTGGGAATTCTTCATCTTCAAATCCGGGGGGTTGCTCCACATACACCTCTTCCTTGATTGGACCATTGAGGAATGCGCTCTTGACGTCCATTTGATATAGCTTAAAATCATGGTGAGTAGCAAAGGCAAGTAATATAGGAATTGATTCAAACCTAGCTACAGGAGCAAAGGTTTCTTCGAAATCCAAACCTTCGACTTGTGAATACCCTTTGGCCACAAGTTGTGCCTTGTTCCTTGTAACCACCCCGTGCTCATCTTGCTTGTTGCGGAACACCCATTTGGTGCCTACAACATTCGCATTAGGCCTCTTCACTATCTCCCACACTTGATTTCTTTCGAAGTTGTTGAGCTCTTCTTGCATGGCCATCACCCAATCCGGATCTCGTAGTGCTTCTTCAACCTTGTGGGGCTCCAAGGAAGAAACAAAAGAATAATGTTCACAAAAGTTTGCAACACAAGATCGAGTAGTTACCCCCTTAATATATTGTCAACGGGATGGTCCCGTTGGACGCTTTGATGCACTCTTGGGTGAGACGCTTGAGGTCTTGATTCATCATCTTGGACTTACCCATCCTCATTGTATCCGCCTTGATTGATGTATCCATTTCCATCTTCTTGGAGCGCATCTTGGGGAACTTGATCTTGATCATTTGAGAAAGAGCTTGCTTGATGTGTAGGATGGTCACTTGCATCTTGAGGTTGTTCTTGTGGTCGTATATCTCCAAGTGACATCCTTCCTATCACCACTTGTGGAGCTTCTTCTTGATCTAGCACATGACGATCAACTTGCTCCACTTGGGAGCCATTAGTCTCATCAAACACTATGTCACGTGCTACTTCAACAATTACAGAGGATTTGTTAAAGACAAGATAAGTGTAAGTGTTTGAGTCATAACCAAGTAAGAAACCTTCATCGGACTTAGAAGCGAACTACGAAGTCCTAGGCTTCTTGTTAAGAATGTAGCATTTGCTCCCAAAAATACGAAAGTAAGAAATATTGGGCTTGTTACTGGTTAGGATCTCATACGATGTCTTCTTAAGTATGCAGTGAAGATACAACCGGTTTATGGCATGACAAGCGGTATTGACCGCCTCCGCCCAATACCGGTTTGAAGTCTTGTACTCATCAAGCATGGTTCTTGACATCTCAATTAGAGTCCTATTCTTCCTCTCGGCCACCCCATTTTGTTGAGTGGAGTAGGGGGTCAGGAAATCATGCTTGATGCCTTCTTCATCCAAAAATTCTTCAACTTGAGTATTCTTGAATTCGGTGCCGTTGTCACTCCTTATGGTCTTGATACTCAAGGAGAACTCATTTTGAGCTCTCTTCAAGTATCTCTTGAGAACACCTTGAGTCTCGCTCTTGTCATGCAAAAAGAATACCCAAGTGAAACGTGAAAAGTCATCAACAATAACAAGACCATATTTGTTACCACCAATACTAATGTAGGCGATTAAACTTAAGAGATCCATGTGTAGAAGCTCCAATGGTCTTGATGTTGTCATAATGTTCTTGGATGGATGTGGTGCTCCAGCTTGTTTTCCGGCTTGGCATGCGCTACATGGCCTATCCTTTTCAAACACGACATTCTTTAAACCACGGATGTGCTCGCCCTTAAGGAGTTTTTGCAAATTTCTCATCCCAACATGGGCTAGCCTCCTATTCCACAGCCATCCCATGTTAGTTTTTGCAATTAAGCATGTATCAAGTTGGGCTTTATCCGCAGACAAATCCACAAGATAGAGCTTTCCCTTGAGTACACCCTTAAAGGCAATTGAGTCATTGCTTCTCCGGTGCCAATGATTTTTCCTTGGCTATTGTCCCCAAAATAGATTCCTTCACTTGGATCTTCATTTAGCTCATACTCCACAAACATCTTCCTCTCTCCGGTCATATGATTAGTGCACCCGCTATCAAGAACCCATTTGGTTCCACTGGAGGACTATGCCTACAAGAAAGATTTAAGCCTTGGCTTTAGGTACCCAAGCATTGTTGGGTCCTTTGATGTTAGTCAAGAGGCACTTGGGCACACAGACACACAAGGTCTAGGACTCTTGCGGTGTGGCCCAACATATCTGGCATAAACTTTACCAAACTTGTTCCTTAATAACACATATGAAGCATCAAAATCATGGAACAACGGATGAGGTTCTTTCTTAGGAATTTTAGGAGATGTTGCAACATTATTTACCTTATTGTTGTATGAGCCTCCTTTGACAAAAACAATCAAGTCTTTGCCATTCTTGGGAGTTTTGACATTTTGCCTCATCTCCCTAGAATAACCAAGACCATCCTTGACAAGGGGATGTCTTGTGTTGGTATATGCACTACATGCATATGCCACCTTCTCCTTGTCAAAGATGCCACCCTTTGGTGCTTGATTAGTTTGTGCCAACTTAAGCTCATATTTAAGCTTTATGATTAAGTTTGAGCATTTACAAGGTTGAGATGTTTCGGATTTAATATTTGTGGAAGGTGAGCTTGTAGAGGAAGAAGGTGCATTAACCTTGAGAGACTTCACTTGCGTCTCAAGGATCTTATTAGCTTGTATCAAACTAACAAGTTCATCCTTGAGCACAATTGTAGTGTTCTCGAGGTTTGAGCATGTTTCCTTGCTCAAAGCGAGTTCATGCTCAAGTGTTTTGCTCCTTTCTCTTTCAATCTCCAAGAGCTCCTCAACCTCTTGACATCTCTCCTTTTTTGGATGAGCATGTCCTCTTGACGGTTGATGAGTTCTTCCTTCTCAAATATTTCCTTCGTTAACAATCTCAATCTCTTCAAAGTACTTTTACTCATGTCTTTAAGCATATGTTCATTTTCACTACTACTATCAAAATCATCATGAGAAGAAATTGAAGAAGAGGATTTAGATTTAACCTTCTTTCTTCCCTCCTTGGCCATGAGACATGTTGGCCTTGAAGTCTCCAAGTTGGGGAAGAGCTTGTTTTCTGTAGTTGTCTTCTTCATAGCAATGGTTTCTATCTTCTCTTCTTCATCGGAGGAGGATTCCTCATTTGAATCCCACTCCTTTCCGCGGTGGGCATGTCTGGATTGCTTCTTCTTCTTGAAATACTTCTTCTCTTTGGACTTGCCCTCCTTCTTCTTCTTGTTTTCTTCATGTGGACAATCCACAATGAAGTGGCCATACTCCCCACAATTGTAGCAAGCTCTCTTTGATCTTGTCTTGGTCTTGTCTTTGCTCTTTCTTTCATTTTGGTAGCTCCCCCTCCTTCTTCTAAACATCCTCTTAAAGTTGTTGATGAAGAGAGCTTCTTCCTCATTGGTGTCGGGACCCACTTCATCACTATCTTCCTTTTCTTGTGATCTTGAGGACGTTGCCTTGATTGCATTATCCCTTTTCTTGGAGGAGGAAAGCTTTTGTAGAGCATTGTAAAACATGGCTTCTTGCTCCATCATATCATGGTTGATGATCCTCCCTAGCACTTCTTCGAGAGTCATCTTGTGGAAGCCCGGGCTCTCACGAATTAGTGAGCAAAGAGTGATGTTTCGAGGCATGAAAGCTTTAATCATCCTCTTTACCACCTCGTGTTCGGTCCACCGGGTGCTTCCATATGACCGACTCTTGTTGATGAGAGTCTTGAGGCGGTCGTATGTCTTGCAGGGGACTCACCATCCATGATGGTAAACCTCCCAAGCTCTCCTTCGATCATCTCGATCTTCGCCTCCCTAATGACACATTTGCCTTCATGCATCGTCTTGAGGGTATCCCATATTTCCTTGGCAACCTCCAACCCTTCAATGTGGTTGAACTCCTCTCGAATCAATGAGGAGGTAATCAATCCAACGGCTTGAGCATTGCGATGTAGAAGAACGGCTTGCTCCGGAGTGATGTCTTCCTCATTCTTTGGAAGATGAACACCTGTCATAACAATTTGCCACAAGCTAGGGTTTAAGGAAATGAGGTGCATCTTCATATTATGCTTCCACATATAGTAATCATTTCTGTCAAATTGAGGATGTTTGCCAATGGGAATAGACAAATAATGGTTGCTCGCGGTAAGTTGCTCATAATTGTAAGGATACCGGGAGTAGTCTTGTGAACTACTCCCATTGTCGATGTTGACCGGAGCAATTGGCTTGATCTCCTTCTTGGGCACATTGAGCTTCTCATGAAGCCATGCCTTGAGCATCCGAACTTCTTCGTCATTGTTTGGATCATCTTGAAGAACATCGACGTTCTTTGTCTTGGTGTCATCGACGACCACTGGAACCTCATTATCACCCCTTCCGACCATTTCTTCTCCGACTTGTTAGACTCTTCTGGAGAAGCCTGCTCTGATACCAATTGAAAGTCGCCTAGAGGGGGGTGAATAGGCAATAATACCTGAAATGACTTAATCAAACAATATTAAACTCATGCGGCTGGACTAGTCTGGATAGGGCCAGACTAGTCCGCTCAGCACTGGGTAAAAACCTAAAAACTTGGTTTCTACAAGTCATTTGCGGAATTTAAGTTCACCAAAGAGATAGACAATATGTGGTAAACTAGTAAAATTTAGATTGTGAAGTTAAAGCGCTTAGATCACAAGTTTTCAACAATGATCAAAGTGAAAAGCAATATGAGCAATATGAACCCTAATGGTAATACTAGTGATCACGAAAAGTAAAAGCCAAGTGAGACAAGATTTATCCCGTGGTTCAGCTCCACGAAGAAGCCTACATCCACGTTGAGAAGTCCACACAAGGATCGGGTCTCACTTGACCCTTCTCTCACCAATCCACCACAATGGCCGGCTTGGTTCCACTATATCAATGGGTAATCACCAAGTTTGATGGGGATACTCATAAGTTGAGGCTCCCACAAATCAATACAATGAGGAGCACACAAAGCTCAACTCACACAAGTCACAAAACACAACACAATGTGCAAGAGATCAAATCGAGAGCCAAAGCGCGATGATCTTCCTTTACTCTCCTCCCCAAACCCTAATCTCTTCAAGATTTGCTCTTAAAGGGTTAGTAGGACGAGTAGAAGGCTTTGGTAGGCTCTAGGATGCTTGTGGCGGCGCTAGGGTTCAAGACTTGTTCAAATGAGACCGGGGTCCCCTTTTTATAGGGGTATTGAGACCCTTCTGCTGACCTCAGCAGAAGGACGGACTAGTCCGGCCATTTCCCCTGGACTAGTCCGGCCCTATGGGACCACTGACCACTCGTCAGGTCCCGACAACTGCCACATTGAGCGACGATCGTCATGCTACCCGCCAAATTTCTAAATTCAAACAATCACTGGACAATGGACTAGTCTGATCCAAAATGGACTAGTTCGAAGTGGAACAGAACCTTTTGGTCCGTCCCAAAACAGACTCTTCTGGGTTGGCCCCGAATAGTCCGGCCACAGGGGCGGACTAGTCCGGCCCTTTAGGGTTTCTCTCGGTCTATCTCACTAAGTCTCAAACGGACCAGTCCGTACCCAGACGGACAAGTCTGAACTTTTCAGAGAGCTTTAGTCCGTCCAAAAACGGACAAGTCCTGTCTTAAGGGACTTAGCTCCTTTTTCACTAGGAATCACTCCAGAGACGTTTGGTCCGTCTAAAAATGGACTTGTCTGCCTGGCCCAGACTAGTCTGGCCTTCTAGGATTTTTCCTCATTTTGGCTTCTCACATAGGTTTTTCTCTAAACCACCACTTTGAGCCCTCTAGAATGATCTCATTGCACATGATACATCCACCTTCTCTCATGACATGACTCATATAAGCTCAACACCATAGAAAACCTAATTTCTACGCTTGAGTCTTTGACGCCAGTTTTATCCTTTTCCTTTTTGAGGGTTTTCATCTCATTTCAATCCTTGTACCTGTGCTTAAGATCACTTTAGCTCATTAGCCTCTTAATTTTCATCATCAATCATCCAAAACCCACGGGGATGCCTAGATGCACTTTCACCAACAAGATAAAGGACAATGCGTTGAAGACACATAAAATGGAATTCATTCATTCAAAAGATTGGATTTCATTGATTCAAAATGAGGATTACAAGTGAAAGGTAGAAGAAAAAGGTCTTAGCTACTGGAAGTCCTAGGTCCTATGGAAGAATGAGGCAACTTTTTCAACAGCTTCTCGAACGCTAGCCCTGACGGAATCTTCTTCTTCAAGGATGGGTCCTTCGACCACCGGATCTAGAGATAATTGGGGGTCCCGGCTTTTGAAACACGTCAGCACATATTCGGCAATGTTCTTGGCCAAAGACTTCCCCTCCGTCTCCAGTTGGTCGACGATGATGTCACCCATTGCATCCATCTTGTTGCTCGTAGAGCTCAATGCCACCAATGCCTTGTCCAGCTCCAGCTTCGGGTCAGTCGGACGTACCAGACTGAAGCCAAGCGGCACCAAAGCCTTGTTAGCATGCCCCAGGAAGTCCGAGACTTGCTGGGACTCAGTCGCCCTCAAACTCCTCAGTTCCTCCAGTGACCTTCTGGCGGCCGCAAGCTCTGAACCTTCCCGGGCGATGCACTTGACCTTCTTGGTATGTTGCTAAATACTTTCAGCCACCAACTTTTTGCGGTCAGCGAGCTCCGTCTCTCGGAGGTGGATGCAATTCCGGTGGTTCAGCAGATCCTTCTCCCCGCCCCTCACTTTTTCCTCCCTCATGGAGACTTCAGTCTCTCTCCTGGAGAGCTCCTATCGCACCTGCCAATTCTTCTCCTCTTCTTGCTTGCACTACTCTTCAAACTTTTTGGTGCGGTCTGCCAAGCTCTGCTCCCCCCAGACAGTCTCTGGGCGAGCTGTTCCTCCCTCTTCAAATTGTCCTTCTGCTTCTCCAAGAGCTTCTCCTCCCTCTCGTCAAGGGCCTCCCGATGCTTGAGGAGCACTTCATTTAATTCCTTAAGGCTGTCTTGATGATCATCAGTATCCTCATTGGTCTCCCGAGCATGCTCGAAATTCTATCGAGTCTTTTGGTCGAGAGCCTTAATGGCAGCCTCTCGCTCGTTCAGCAAGCGGTCCATCAGCGCTAACCAGGCCTTCTCCTTGGCCACCCATTCCCGCTGGTCTGCAAGCCTTGATTGCGTCAGCTTCGTCTCGAATTGAAGCATGTTGCGCCAACACCTCAAGGTGTTGCGCTCTTCTTCGAGAGTTTTTCTTTTGTAGTCGAAGGCGAGCTAGACCTAACGTAGACTGGAGCAGGCATTGTCTATAGACAACGCCAAATGAATTGGCTCCAGACCAGGGCTCCGAACATTGCATCGCCAAGAGTCTGAATCGAGCAATGAACTCCTGGGCTTTCTCTGTCGGTTCCTGGATGCATTTCCTCAAATCGTCAGTAGTGACTGACTTCTTTCTTTAGAAGGTCGGAATACCGAAGCTCTTTCTTTGCTTCCAAGAACATAGATTCCTTCTTCAACCCAGGTGATGACCGAGGGCGGGTATCTCACTCGCATATCTAGAGACCTACAGCAGCGAGGCTCTTCGCTTGCTCAGCTCCTCTGCCCCCCGAGGAGTCTATCGAACCGTCTTTAGCATCTTCCTCGTCAGGAAGGGGCACCACAAGAGAAGGAGTAAGGAGCCCCGGTCAAGGATTGGTAAATACCAAACAATGACAGGAAGTAAAGTAGTAGGTTGAGAATTCCATCTCAATAGATAGATAGATTCTCAACCATTCCATTCCGTTTCTTTTGGAAGGGGCTTCGGGGGAACCTTTTCTTTTACTGAGTCAATTTCTTGCCCTCGATGAATCAAGGGAATTTTAAGAGAAAGGGCGGCTCTCGTACTTTATATAAATAAACTTCCTAACATTCGTATTTAAACCTTTCTTTTTTCTCTTTGGATCATAACCAAATCAAAACTTCTCGAGTTATATTCCATGATTGCTAGATTAATCCGTAGGGATTGATAAAGAGTGAGCTGATAATGGAATTTTTCTTTGATAAATAGGAAACTTAAGATTAAGATGCTCCGGAATGGAAATGAGGGAATGTCCACAATACCCGGATTTAGTCAGATCCAATTCGAGGGATTTTGTAGGTTCATTAATCAAGGCTTGGCAGAAGAACTTGATAAGTTTCCAACAATTAAAGATCCAGATCACGAAATTGCATTTCAATTATTTGCGAAAGGATATCAATTGCTAGAACCCTCGATAAAAGCTTTTTTTAGGGATAGGAAAATCAGATTAGAATGAGAAATAGACGGTGCTCTCCCTGCAAATCAATTACTTGAACTAGCCACACTAGACAAACCATTTGTACAAATGAGAAAGAACTAGGGTCAAAGCAGATCCCCTTGTCCCATTCCAGGAGAAGGAACTCCCGTCAAATCCGCAAGAAGGAACTACACCTTTCGTCGTTAATCTCCTCATGCTCGTTCCAAGTTCGAAGTACCGTTTGAGATCTCTCCCGCCAGCTCGAGCAGATCTTCAAAAATAGCAATTGGGTCCCACAGCACAAGTGTGGTCCCCTGCGGCTCTATAGCACTAGGGTCGCCCTCCGAAAGCTCTTCTGCATCTGTCATGGCTGAGGAGGGTCCTGCAGTGGTAACTTCAACCTCCGGTGCTGACGAGGAAGGTCCCCCAACCGGATCTTCAATCATCGGCTCTGCGGGTGGAGGACCTACCACTGTCTCTTGTGGGTGCTCCAACTCTAACATGAGCACCTCTGGAGTAATCACCTCCGGGGCTAGCATTGGAGCTTCGCTCGGAGCCCCCACCACCTCCAGCTCAGGGGCCGGTACTTTAGCCATCTCCGGCTAGGGGGCCGGAACTTCAACTACATCCGGCGTAGGTGCTGGAGCTTCAACTATTTTTAGCTCTAGAGCCGTAGCTTCAGTTACCTCCGACTCAGGTGCCAAAGCTTCTGCCATCTCCGGCTCCAAAGCAGGAACTTCAGCCACCGGCTCTGATATCGTTGGCGCTTCATCACGAACGTCTTCCCCGTGGTTCGACGCTACCACGGGAGCTTAAGGTGTCATCTCTGGATCCAGATCCACGACAGCTGGCACCAGAGTTGCCGTGTCATCAGCCGCCACTTGGGGAGGCACCAGGATCGAAGCGGGAGCCTCAGCCTGCATAGCCTTAGTTGCTGCAATAGGCGCCGAAGCTTCGGCTTCTTCTTCGACATCCTGGAAGCAAAGATCAAAAAATTCAAAACAGGAAAATAATGAAAACAACAACTCAAGGTGAGAAGACAATGCTTACCTTGGGAAGTTTCTGCCCCAGTCATCGCAGAACTTCTTCTTCTGGGGTCTCGAATCAGAGCCCACCGGACCTGGTGAGGGAGAAACCTCGGACCTTGGTTGGGAGCTTGCTGCAGCAACTAGAGTCACCTCAGCCAGGACCTCCCTCGGCTGAGAAAAACCTTTGGACCTGGATCCCGAAGTTGGCACTAGGGTCGAGGTCGATCTCCTGGAGCTAGTGCCCCTTGCGGAGGCTGGCTCCAAAGAGGGCTTGGTCGCCGAAGCTCTTCTTCGCCGGGGAGAAGAGGTTGCCTGAGATGGAGCCAACCTGAGAGGGCTCCCATCAGCATGTCTCAACTTCCTCTTCCGGCTGGAAGATTCAGCCGACTCCTTGCCCTTGCCCTTGCCCTTGCCGACGTCCTCAATTTTCTGGCTTGGAGCAGAGGGAGCCACCCTCTCTGAAGCTCCGGGCATGGCAACCTCGGAGGTCTTGTGCCTCTCCACCAGGCCGAGGTCGTCCAGCTCCGGCATCCCCCTTCGGAGCTCCCTCCTGATCTTCGGAACCATGTTCAGAGGGAGGAATTCCACTGGCGGGGTCAAGGCATCGCGGGTGATGGCTCCATGTTGAAACTTCTGAGATGGAGCTTCAAAGCTTCATCATCCAAGTTGGTATGAAAACCAGCTTCTATCCGGTTATGATTCATCTCACTGTTGAAGGCCCATGCGGAGCGCTCCCTTGTCTTCAGCGGAGCCCACCTGCTTACCAGGAAGTTGTCGAAGACCATCTGAGGGGTCACTTCGTCCTCCATGCATTGCTGGATAGTTGTCAGGATGGGCTTGTATGGTTCGTACAGCTCCAGAATGACATTCCAGGCATCGGCGTCGACATTGGGGAGGCTCTTGGGCAACTCCAACCTGCCGTGCTCCTCCACAACGATGATCACCCAGTCCTTCTCTCAGTTGTCCCACTTCCCAGAGGGGAAGGTCCTCAAGTACTTGAAGGGGCAGTTCTTGCGCTTCACAAAGTAGTAGAAGCCAATCAAATCACTCCCCTTCCCCGTGGTGTGCACCGTGAAGAAGGTCCGCAAGAGCTCGATGCACGGCGGCACACCCACCCACATCTCGCATAAGTGGAGGAAGGTCGCCACCAGCAAGAAGGAGTGGGGGCCGAGGTGATGAAGCTGGAGGCCATAGAAATCTAGTAGCATCAGCAAGAAGCTTGAGAAGGGTGGGATCAGACCCACCATGGAGTACGCTGAGCAATAGACGATCTCGCCAGCGCACTCCTTCTTCAAGGGATGCTTGCCGAAGCGGATCACGTTGTTGAAGGAATCGCTGGACCACCCCATGTAGGTTCGGATCCTTGATGATCTTCATAACTCTTGATCTTGCTGCGGGGAAGGCCCAACTCCATCGCGGCAAAGTGGAGCAAAAGTTGGAAGGGCTATGCAAAGGTTGGGAGGCTCTGAGCGCAAGTTTCAATGAAAGTGTAAAGAGTCCTCAAACCGTGCAGGCTTTCCTTCTTAAGTAAGCCTCCTCAATGCTTGGATGGAAACCGTGATGGGATCAAGATCTCATTTCAAAAATATACTCCGTCAATGACAAACGGGCCCAGGTCCACTTCGATGGAAAAGTCGAAGTTATTACCCCAGGTGAACCGTTGTCATGATGAGAAGTTGGAAGCTCGAGGGCGCTTGGAACCGATACGGTTTTCGTATTAGGAACCGGCGACCTTCAATTGTGTGAGATCTACATGCGAGGATCTCACATGTCGCATCAAGAAGAGGAACGCGATGATGGTTTAACTGCAGACCATCGCCCCAACGGGCCATGGAAAGACCTTTGAAGCTGCAACGCGGGAATCAAAGATGGCCCCACCTCTGGTAGAATAACTTAACCTAACATATTTCTCCCAGAGGTGGGCCTGGGGGCCACTGTCGGTACCCTGTGTACTGGGTACCCCACGATACCGCAAGAAAAGCTACGGAGTTCCACCTGTCCGAGTTGAAGACCTTCGAAGGCTCCACATGTCCTGCAGCACTGGGCCTGCCTCCCTCGTTAGGGTAGCTCCGGCGCCGCCACGTGTAACACAAGGCCAGACCTAACTCCCTGTATAGGGAAGCTCCGGTCTTGCGACGTGTCCTGAGACCCCGGACCTAACCCCCTGTGGAGGGAAGCTCCAGTACTGCCACATGTATAGCGGCTCCGGACCTGCCTCCCCACAGAGGGAAGCTCCAAAGCTGCCACGTGTCGAGCCTCTGCACCTAAGCCTGCAACGGGAGGACTGCCGGACCTCCAACGGCACAGACATTCAAGAGGCAGTTAAAGCAGTCATTACAAGACCTGATTATGTGTCATTAATGCCATGTTAATGACACATGATTAGAGGACATTTAGTACTGGTAACACCACCATTAAGGCGCGTTATCACACTAATTAAATATGCTTAATACATACAAATCGTGTTTGGGTAATTAAAGATAACCGGGGCCACATGTCAGGCCAGGCTGACAATGTAACAGCCAGTCCTTGGCCTATAAAAAGGTTGTACCGCACGGTACAAAGGAAAAAGTCCAATCGACTAAGCTCACATGCACACACTCATACAATCAACAACCATCCTGTGAAGTACGGTATTACGCTTAGGCGGCCTGAACCACGTAAAAATCCCTCGGGTCACTGTCTCGTTCTTGATCTCACGTGCACCCCAACTGAATACGAACCTCCACGGACTACACATTAGTAGTACTGGGGGAAGTGTCGATCGCACACTTCGGCGGTTGTATATATGTAGCTCTGCAATGGACTGATGAACTTAATTGTTTGTTTTTGGTATTTTCAATTTCTCTGCATAGTGTTTCTCTATGAATCCTGAATCGAGAGATTTATTGAAGTGGCAATGCATCATCCCCGATAAAGAAGGGGTAAGTCATGAAGAACAAGCACAATCATATGATTTTAACCATCGTCCTCTTATTAATGAATTTCCTTTGTAGACAGACTGGGAAGGTGGTTACAACCCCCTGACATTCTCCTTCTTGGAGGACTATTCGTTGGTGCCTCCAAGATGTGCCTTTCCACGTGGTTTCTTCGATCCAAATGTCCATCACCCAGGAGCACTCTGCATTCGGATTCTTGATCAAGAGACTATAAGATAGACTTATTTTACTCATGTAATTAGTAATTTTTGTCGAACTTATTTGAACTTGTTTCTTATGTTGCTTAAATTTATATTTTGTAGGGGTGGTGGACTGGTTTTACAATCAAAACTATTTTACTTCAAGTTCAGCGTTTGCTTCATCAGTCAAATGTCCAAATATTGAAAATGATTGCTATAATCTACTTATCAAGATTAGGCACTTTGTGTTAGTGACCAATATAGATTATTCATTCCTCATTCGACATTTGTTTATTTAAAGAATGTTAATATTTTTAGGATCCAGAGAAATATAAGAGACGTCTTCGGGAGCAGGATGGACGGTACAATTTAGATTGATCAATGAGAGCTTCATGAATATGTTTAGAATCAAAATGTATTGTTTATCCCTGAATTCCAATTGCATCCCTTAATTGCAACGTCATTGCGTTTGTATCCGTGCAACGAACGCTCACGATGTTAACTCTGCACGCGAGTGGCAACGGACGCTCACGATGTAACACGAGTGGCAATAGGGAGATGAGCACATGAGAGACGGGCAAATGAGAGACGTGCGGTAATAAGGCTCGTGGGAGACAAGATAATGTGAGACGGGTCTTACTAGGGCAGGTCTTCGATTCATGCTGAAGATCTTTTGTCCCATCACGGAAAGTTGAGCGCATTGCAAAAATCATATAAGCATTTGCGCACAGTTGACCATTGGACATGCCAGCATGCGAAAGATATGCCTTACACTACAGGAATATCGATCACTTACGTCGGCCAGATCAACTTACGTCGGCTGGCCGACGTAAGTAAGTAACTTACGTCGGTCCCTGGTAGCCGACGTAAGTTAAATAAATTACGTCGGCAGACCGACGTAAGTACATGGACCGACAGTAATAAAAATTACCCACGTCGGCCTCGGCCCACAGCCGACGTAAGTTAACTGGTCGACGTAAGTTAAGCCTAACTTACGTCGGCTCTGACTTTGGCCGACGTAAGTAAGTCGGGCCGACGTAAGTAGTTGTTTAACCTAACTGCGCGAGCGGTGCGCGCTCTCATTTCACGCGCGCTCTCTTCTCCCAACCGACGCCGCCGCCGCCCCGCCGCCGCCGCCCCGTCGCCGCCCGGCCGCCCGACGCCGCCCGGCCGCCCCGCCGTCGCCGTCGCCGCCCGGCCGCCAGGTAATCCCTCCCCTCCCCTCCCTCCTCTCCTCCCCGACCCCCCCACCCCACGGGCCGCCGCCGCCCTGCCGCCGCCGCCGCCCTGCCGCCGCCGTCCACCTCCCCATCCCGACGCCGCCCTCCCCGTCGACCTCCCCTCCACGGCCGAGCGCCCCCCTTCCCCTCCCCTCCCATCCCGAGCCCCTTCTCTCCCCCTCCTTATTTGAAAGTAGATAGTTAATCTGAACTGATTAAACTGAAATGGATCAACAGTCAATAGTTAATCTCTCTCCCTTCTTTTGTTGATTTTGTTTCAACTTTGGTGAAGAAGAATGCCAAATGATATTGGAAGAGAAAGTTCATAAAACCTTGACCATTATATGTATTCAAGTGGAAAGACACCTCGGTTACAACTGATCTCAATTTCGGTGTTAAGCATACTATATTACCATGTCAAGTCTTTTTAGGGTCAGCCACAGCAACTGATGCATGCTTTAGTAAATACCCCAATTTTTTAGCTTAGTGATAGTGATATCGAATTTATTTTTCGCTCCTGAAGAACCCCAGAACTATCCCTGCTTGCTTCTCTCCACCTCCTCTTTTCATACCTGGCCACACGTGTCTTCCAGAGGAGAGGAGACCAAATACTATCCATTACTGTTTCAAATTTTATTTGAAATTTATATTGTACCTTAAAATGCCATGTTCTATCAGTACATTTTCCGTTAATCATGTGCCGGTAAAAACAAAATACACTCCACTGCATGTTCCAAATTTTATTTGAAAGTAATATTGTATCGTAAAATGCCATGTCCTATCAGTACATTGGTTCTGAATCCTTAAGCTGATGTGCCATGTGCATGAAAACCTATATTGTAATTGTTCTCTTCAAAGCCTTACACACAAGCTGCTGTTCCAGAACTATCCTCTTTTCATGAAAAGATAAATGGTCTGCTTTCACTATCGGGCCAAAACCTTACACACAAAGGTGCCATTCTGTCCTCGCAGTTTCTACCCCAGACCCCAGACCAGTCGGCAGGGGAGGAGCATAGGCGCGCGCCGGCGGCGGGATTGGCGGGCCAGGTTAGACTCGGCCCAATAGGATCCAGTTAATGTGAACCGTTAGATAGCATCCATCGATTCCCGAGCCCCTTCTCTCCACCGCCGCCGCTTCCCGGCCGACGCCACCGCCGCCATCCCGGCCGACGCCACCGCCGACTCCCCTCCACGGCGAGCGCCGCCCCGCCCCGGCCCCTTCCCCTCCCCTACTCCCCGACCGTCCCCTCCTCCCCTAGCTCCCCGACCCGGCCTCCCCTCCTCCCCGACCCCCTCCCCCTAGCTCCCCCGGCCCTCACCGCCGGCGGCCCGACCCCGAGGAGCGCCGCCACGGCTTCCCGGCCGACGGCACCGCCGCCTCCCCCTCCCCCTCCCCTCCACGGCGAGCGCCGCCCCGGCCCCTTCCCCTCCCCTCCCCGACCCCCTCCCCTGGCCCTCACCCTTCCTGACCGCCGGCCCGGCGCCGATCGTCTCCCTCAGCAACGTAGACGACTAGATGACATGACATAGATATCTTGCAGCCCTTCCCGGCCGACGCCACCACCGCACCGCTGCCTCCCCCTCCCCCTCCCCTCCACGGCGAGCGCCGCCCCCCTTCCCCTCCCCTCCCCAACCCTCCCCGACCCCCTCCCCCTCACCCTCCCTGACCGCCGGCCCGGACCCGGAGCGCCGCCCCGCCATTCCCGGCCGGCCCCGGAGCTTAATTTGCTTATTTTTGCTTAATTTACTTAAATATGCATGAGTGGTTTATTTTATTATGATTAATTTGCTTCATTATGCTTAATTTCCTTATTTTTCCTTAATTTGCTTAAATATGCATTAGTGGTTTATTTTATTATGATTAATTTGCTTAGTTATGCATAATTATGCTTAATTTCCTTATTTTTGCTTAATTTGCTTAAATATGCTTAAGTGGTTTATTTTATTATGATTAATTTGCTTAATTATGCATAATTATGCTTAATTTCCTTATTTTTGCTTAATTTGCTTAATTACGCTTAGGTGGTGTATTTAATTATGTTTAATTATGCTTAAATTGCTTAAATTATGGTTACAATTTTAATTTTGATTGCTTGAGTGTTCTAGTACTATATATACATAAATGGGCTTCGGACAGGCTTGACAAGGCCCGACAAGGCCCATTTAGTGGTAAGGTAAAGTATGTGAACGACGACGGTGAGGATGGCAAGCACCTGGAGGACCGTCGCTGGAGTAGGGGTATCGAGGAGAGAAGGGGATCGTCGCGGCTGCCGTATCTGGACTCTGGAGAAGAGAAAGGAAAATGAGTAGGGTTAGGTCGGGGAGGACTTTTATGTGGCCGATCTGAAGTGTGGACTGTCGGATATTATCTGACGGCTCACTCGCCTCAGTCCTCCGCCTCCCCCGATGGCTTAGTCCTCTGCCTCCTTCTCTAAGACCAACTTTCCTCTCAGTCTTTCTCTAGTTCTTTCCTCTCTCTTAAATGACCTCAAAATGAAAATGAGCAACGTAACCTATAGCAATGTGTTACCCGTTTCGGATCGGCACGTCTCACATGCCATTGGCATGTGAGACGTGCAGGTTCGGAATTGTCCCTTTTTGGACAGCCTCGGAGTGACCGAGGGGGCGTGGCTTGTGACGAGACGCGGGTCCGGATTTGGACGAGATTTCGGTGGCGTAACCCTGTTGTTCTCTGCTGCACCATTTTTGGGCGTGCAGTGGAGAACAGCGGGGTTATGCTGCCGAAATTTCGTTCGAATCCGGATCACGCGTCTCGTCATGAGCACGCTCCGCTCGGTCACTCTTGGGTGGGTTTAGGATCTATCTGCCTAGGTTGTAGGGCCGTGACACATAACATAACAATACATTAACGACGATTTCTTTCGCGTTAAACTGCAGAGTCAAACATGGGCGAAGACCGTAGTTGGATGTACACTGGTTGGAAGAGCAGAACTGGTGGTCACTCAGATGAGTGGTACGCCAAGACAGAGGCTTTTGTGGAACGAGCTTTTTCGTTGTCAAATAGCGATAAGGCACGGTGCCCATGTACGAAATGCCGAAACGGAACGTTTTTGGACAAAGTGGAACTTACGTTGCACTTGTGTCGAAACGGTTACGTGTCACATTATGAGTTGTGGAACTTCCACGGCGAGACAGCTTCTCAAGCTGTACAAGAAGTGGAAGCTGACAATGATGATGCTCAAGAGGTTGATATGATGGATGAGATGCTGGAAGCTATACGACCAGAGCTTACAGAAGATACTCAAACAGCAGAGGTTAAAGAGTTCTTCAAACGTCTCAAAGATTCAGAAGAGGCTCTGCATGAACACACTAAAATGTCAATCCTCAATTTTGTGACTAGACTTATGGCAATTAAGTCTAAGTTCTTCTTTTCTAACAATTGTTACAGCATGCTCATCGATTTGTTCAAAGATGCTCTTCCACAACCCAACAAAGTGCCTAAGTATATGTACAACTCGAAGAAAATTCTTTCTGGTCTCGGGATGAAGCACGAAAAGATTGATGTGTGTCCGGACAACTGCATGCTTTTCTGGAGAGAGCATGCCAATGAGAACAAATGTTTGAAATGTGGTCAACCGAGGTTTGTCGAAGTTGTTAATAACGATGGTAATACAGTGACGACGGAAGTCGCACGTAAGCAGCTTCGTTACTTACCTGTGACACCGAGGTTGAAGCGGCTGTTCCTTTCAAAAAAAACGGCCAGACACATGAGATGGCACAAAGAAGGTGAGCGTGAGAACAATGGAGTCATGACGCACCCGTCCGATGGTGAGGCATGGAAGGCTCTGGACCGGTTCGACCCAGAATTTGCTCATGAAGCGAGAAATGTTCGCATCGGGTTGGCGACAGATGGGTTCACGCCGTTCAGCACAAACGCCGCACCATACTCCTGTTGGCCCGTCTTTGTCATTCCGTACAATCTTCCGCCGACCTTTTGCATGAAGAATGAGTTTATGTTTCTTAGCCTCATTGTACCTGGGCCAGATCATCCTGGGTCACGTCTCAACGTGATGTTGAAACCGTTGATCGAAGAGTTGAAAATGTTGTGGACAGGAGTCGAAGCGTACGACTGTTACAAGAAACAGAAATTCAACCTCCGAGTTGCTTATTTGTGGTCCGTTCATGATTTTTCGGCATACGGCATGTTTTCTGGATGGAGCACTCATGGTCGGTTGACGTGTCCGATATGTGCCTCGGACACCGATTGCTTTCGACTTACCCATGGAGGCAAGATATCTTACTTCGATTGTCATAGACGTTGGCTACCTCCGAATCACTTGTTTAGACAACAGAGGAATGTCTTCAGAAAGAACACCGTTGTCACTAAAGGACCACCGAAACGTCTTGACGGGTCAGAAATATCTGATATGTTGGACAAATTGGTGCCAGATGAAGGTCGTCCTGGATATTTCGAAGGTTACGGAGACAAACACAATTGGACTCACATATGTGGACTTTGGGAGTTACCGTATGTGAAGTCGTTGATTCTAAGGCACAACATTGATGTTATGCATCAAGAGCGTAACATGGCCGAATGTATCATAAGCACATGCATGGACATGACGGGCAAAACAAAAGACAATTTAAAGGCTCGAAAGGATCTTGCCGAGCTTTGTAACCGTCAAACTCTTGAGCTCTCCGAAAATGGTGGTAAACCACGCGCTCCTTTCTGTCTTCGACCTAAAGAGAAAAAAAAGAAGTTCTCGAATGGTTGCAAAGGTTGAAATTCCCAGATGGTTACGCAGCTAGTCTGAGACGAGCCGTGAATGTGAAAACGGGAAAGCTCATTGGGTTGAAGAGTCATGATTATCACATAATCATGGAAAGACTTCTGCCTGTTATGTTTCGAGGCTATTTTGACGATGCAGTGTGGAAGGTGTTAGCCGAGCTTAGCCACTTCTATAGGCAACTCTGTGCTAAAGAAATCACGCCAGAGATGATGACTAAATTGGAAAAGGAGGTTCCGGTACTTTTGTGTAAGATGGAAAAAAAATTTCCTCCGGGATTTTTCAATCCAATGCAACATCTCTTAATTCATCTTCCATTTGAAGCGAAAGTGGGCGGTCCCGTGCAATATAGGTGGATGTATCATATTGAAAGATCACTTAGATATCTGAAACCAATGGTTGGTAACAGGGCAAGGGTTGAAGGTTGCATCGCCGAAGCTTTTACTCTTAAGGAAGTAGGATACTTCTCAAGTGTTTACTTTGCAGAGGAAAACAATGTTAATACTTCGGTAATGCGATACAATATAGATGAGCAACCTCCTTGTAGCGATCTCTCCATTTTTGCAACAAGAGGCACTACTGTTGGTAGTTACACTTCGTATGATGTTAGCGAAAAAGAAAGGCGTGCTGCATTCTTCTACATGTACGCTAATATGGAAGAAATGAATGAATATTTCAAGTAAGTGTTTCTCCTACACTTATGCTTTTCACCATCTTTTCCGACACATGTATTCTAATAGGTTCTCTTTGTCGTGTAGTATGTTCGACAAGCAAAATTGGAGACATAGACATCAACCCACGAGCAAGCAAATAGAACATATTCGACGGGAAGGAATAAACGGGGGATCTAATTTTCTCTCCTGGTTTCGAGATCATGTAACGTTTTCTCGATAACTAATCAATGTTAACAATGTTTTCTTATAACTTAAGAATGCTTACGTTTTCTAATAATTCCATATCTTGGACAGTGCCAAAAAGATGCCAATGTCCATGAAGATTTGCGACAACTATCCCGTGGAGTGGTTAATGTTAGAAGCTATGGTCGATATGACGTCAACGGCTATCGATTCCGTACAACTCAATTTGAATCTCTTCGTCCTCTCGCGGCAACATGTAATACCGGAGTTGTGATGAGGGCAATCGATTCGCAAGATCATGAAACGCAGTACTATGGGATTATTAAAAAAATCCTTGAATTCACTTTTGTTGCAAACAAGCCAATTCGAGCGGTATTCTTTGACTGCGAATGGTTTGATTCCATTCGTGGAATTCGAGTAAACGAATTTGGCATGGTCGAAGTAAAACACAAGGAACGGTTGAAAGGATTCGATTCATTAGTTCTTGCACACCAAGTAGAGCAAGTGTACTATCTACCTTATCCATGCAATAAATTCAAAGCTTGGTGGGTGGTACATAAGGTGAATCCTCGTGAGCGGTTATACGCTCCAGGAGATGATGATTATCACGACGAAGCTGAGGTTGATTGTGTCTACCAAGAGGAAGAGTTGCCAGACTCCTTCTCAGTCGAGCCCTGTGTAGGACTCGATAACTTAGTTGGAGACGCTCAAGATATCGAGGCTGGCACGGAAGCGGAAACAGAATCAGAATCAGAATCTGAAGATATCGATGACATAGTCGAACCTGCTGATTTGCGCAAACAAAAACGATATGCGCAACAAGAAGATCGATGGGCTGGTTTAAGGAGTAGGGTGCATGATCGTGATGTTGATGAATTTTGAAGTAACGTTTTATTCACTAATCTAACATTAATTTTGTATATTATCTTTGTATATTAATCATTTATTCCTTGCAATAGGATGTCGTCAAAGGGGAAGGGGAAGGGGAAGCCAGTGAGAGGGTTTGAGCCGCCAGCAGACCCTTGCTCAGGGAGCTCGTTCCGTTCTAGTCGACGTGAGCTCTTTCTGGCACACGCTCCACCCTCAGCTGTCGTGTGCTTTCAGCGGAGAGAGGTAAACTTTAGTTACTATAAAGTTATTTTTGAAATTGCAATTGTTATTAATTATTAATAAAGTCATTCCTTTTGTGCAGTCTGGCTCAGAGACTTCTGAGTCTGAGTCAGAGTCTGAGGCTAGGGGGCCGCTACAGGAGCCCGACTCAGAGGCTAGGGGGCCCTCTAGCGCTAGCCTCCCTTCGGAGCCGGCTAGCGCTAGCCTCCCTGGGCAGCCCTCTACCACTAGCCTTCCTGGAGGCTCCGGGGGGTCTGCAGAGCCTTCAGGGTCACAGGACGCGGCAGCGTCGCAGCATAGGCGACGGACGAGGAGGACCCACTTTGCGGCTCCTCCTCCGATTACTACTCAGCGGACCACGATCCGTCCCGTTGGAGACAGGTATAAAAACTGTAAATAGTATACTAAATATTAGATGTTGTTTTTCTTTACTTAATGATTTAATATATTTTGTAGATGTTGGTACGACTTCTCGTTCACGGGGGCCGAGAAGCACCACAGGCAGGTTAACAGTGTCCTCGGTGCTATCGTCAAGTTTCACTACCCCGGTGTAATTGACGGTTTTCCTGCCCTGTCGTGGGATGACTACGCTCGGGTCTCTCACCCGGTGCACGGCACGGTTCAGGGAGCCGTGTGGCATGATTTTATGGTAAGTTTAACTGTTTCGTTTTTTCAACTCCTTTGAATTCTTAATTGCATATCACTAAAATATTTGTTTGCTTAAAGTTGAGGTACCAAGTAGAGGAGTCGGGCATGGAGGACCACGCGAGACGCGTGTTCCATTACAACGCTCGGAAGCTCACGACGGCGGCGTTGTCATACGCCCGGATTCAGGCCGTCAACGCTTACTACAAGCGGCACCCCCGGGAGCAGGAGCAGGAGCAGCAAAGGGGTGTCTTTAGGAAGGACTCGGACTCCTACTTGACAGAGGAGCAGTACGCGGAGGTAAGTTTTTAATATTGTTAAATATTTACAATATCTACGTATGTTAACCGCGTTGATGAAAATGAAATATGTGCAGGTTAGTATTTCCTGGTTACAGGGTAACATCGAGGCGTACTTAGCTCTCTGTCGGTACTGGGCTAGCGACGCTTTTATCAACAAGTCCACGAAGGCTAGACAGTGCCGCATGGGGTCCGAGGGCAAGCACAACTATGGCGGTGACGGCTACTTGCGTTTGGCTAAACGCATGGTAAGTACCTTTTTATTTTATTTATGTGTTCTTAATATATTATTTATCTCACTAACACGGATGTACAGGAGCGAGAGCTGGGTCATGAGCCGACCCCGACCCAGGTTTGGAAGAGAGGTCACAAGGGAAGTGACCCTTCTCAGCCAGGGCAGTGTAGTCAGGTCGCAGCCGACCGACTGGTAAGTTTTCGAAATTCATCAATTTCATTATAACTAATACTATTATTGACATACTTACAAGATTTATTTGTTTTGTAGACAAAGTACGCGCAGGAGGTCGCGAAGATACACGGTGCGGATTACGATTGGGAAAGCGCGCCGATCGACCCCCAAGCCACGTACGCAAGCGGAGGCGGGAAGGCCCACGGACGGTGAGTTCTTCGTGTGTTTCATTTCTTTTTCAATTAATCTTCTTCTACTTAGTGTTTTCATTCTTTTGCAGGTTTGCCATTTTCGATGGAGTTGTCGACTCGAGGTCGACGCGACCTTTGAGAGGCGCTTCATCGTCGCAGGCTTCGACCGCTGGGACCAGTGGTCGTCTCTCGCAGACGCAGCTGGAGCTCCAGGCCATGAGGGAGTCGCTGACTCAAACTCAGGCAGAGCTGGAGAGGACGAGGGAGGAGCAGCAGAGGACGGCCTTAATGATGGCCCAGATGCAAGCAACGATGGCGGTAAGTAATTTAAAGTACCGTAGTTAAATTTCACAGCACTTAATAACATATATCTGCTAATATCTTGCAATGGCAGGCTCTTGCTCGACAAAGCGGTCAGGACATCCAGATTCCTACGCTTCCGCCACAGCAGACACCGGAGCAGGTAATATTGTCTATACCTAGGAGTTTGATTCCCTTTTCATTATGTTAAAAAGTTATTTGCATCACATTTAATCCTAATTATGATTCTTTTGCAGGGTTCCGGAACGCGTCGAGATCCCGGGGGCAGTGGAGGGGGTAGCGTGTAGACACTGGAGCAGGTGAGAAACTCTCTTTAAGTGTATCTAATCAAGCTTTAGTAGTTTTTGGCCATGGTAGAAATGATTAGTATATAGTGAATAAGTTGTCAGTGCTTCCATTTAACAAAAGGGCTAGTGATTATCGCTGATGTTTCCTTCTTATGTCGAAACTGATGTTCACTGAGTTAACAAAGGGCTAGTGCTTCCATTTAACTAGTGATATAGTACATTACTTCATTTGAAACTACATCATGCTTCCTTCTTTTGTCACTGATGTTCTTGGCCTCTTATGTTATCACTGAGTTGACATTGATGCTTACTAGTGATTATGTTTCTTTTGCAGGGATCCGGAACGTGCCGAGAAGATCCCGGAGGTAATGGAGGGGCTAGCGTGTAGCCCGGTGGTTGTTGATGTTGATTGTTGCAAATTGTGTTATTGTTGATGTTTTGAACTATATATTGAAACTGTTATGTTGTGTATGATATTATTTGTTTGTTCTGTGTTCTCGCCATCGAGCGAGGTAGTCAGTTTCTGTTTTTAAAAAAAAATCGAAAACTTAACTTACGTCGGCTACGGGCAGGCCGACGTAAGTTAGCCCAGGTTAACTTACGTCGGTCAGGCCATACCGACGTAAGTTAAACCACTAAACTTACGTCGGTTTGCCCAGGCCGACGTAAGTTACAGCACTTTACTTACGTCGGCCTGCCCAAGCCGACGTAAGTCCTCAGGCCCAGCCCAAGGCCCATCTCGACACTTAACTTACGTCGGCTTCCGCAGACCGACGTAATTAAGGTAACTTACGTCGGTGGCCGACGTAAGTCACCTTAATTACGTCCAAATGCCTACGTCGGCTGAAAGCCGACGTAATTAAGGGAAAACCGACGTAATTAAGTTACTTACGTCGGTTTAAGCCTTACTTACGTCGGCTTTGGCCGACGTAAGTGACCGTTCTTCCTGTAGTGTTACGCTTGTGCGCTTTACCCATGTTCGCATATTGGATGCCCATTCTACCGACAAAATAGTGTGAGACGGGCGTTATATACGCCCGTCTCCAATTCTTGATGCCCATGTCAAATGAGCTAATATGAGACGCGTGTTATATACGTCCGTCTCCAATTGTTGACCAATTTTTAGCTCTTGCGCATGCTCGGGCAAAAATTTTTGCGCTCTCTCCCAACACTTTGGCGAAAAATTTTAGCACTCGCGTGCTCTCTTGACCTACAAACCGCAGCTCCTGAGCATGTCATCGCCGTTCCTCTTTCTCAACTCGCTCTTCATCATTGTCACGTTGCCGCCGTCAACCCCTACCCCGCTGTCAACCCCGACCTTCGTCATCAGAGAGTTGAGCATGTTGGAGCACGCCGCCTTGTCCACTGTCCCCAGAGCACGCCGCCGCCTTGACTGATGAGATCATGCACATTATCATTGCACAGATAAACATGACACAATGTTTATTTGTTTGGGATCCTGGCTCAAGTGAATGGTCATGCTTATTTGATGGAGAACATGGAGATGGTTCACTATATCGTCCACCACCTTGGCCTCCTCCTTTGATGCACACAAGAGGATTTGATGGCGTTGCACATATCGACCCACACATGAGAGAAGATGAACTTGAGTTGAGGAGGATTCCAATTTAAGAAGGGGAGTATAATGAGGAAATCACTTCTATAGATACAAACAACACTCCATTGAACATACAAGATGTAATCAATAGAGTTCACACGCAACAATTAATTTCAGAGGTGAGCTCATTCTTATATGTTTCCTTATATGTTTTTGAGCATAGATTGCTACCTAATGATTTAATTATGATTAGGATCCATGGAGAGGTTCAAGGAGTACTTGGAGGAAGTCTTAGTGATGTGAAGGACCAGAGAATTTGTTCAAATAAGATGGAAACCGAGCCTAACTTAAAATCGTATCCAACTCGGAGTCTAGGAGCAGTTCGCACTAAAAGGGACGTCCAGGACGCATACAATCTCCGTTCCGGACATTCTACATATGAACAGAATGGGGAGAGGATAAATTTTCCAATGCCGCTGGTACCACTTCAAAGTTCCCTTGGAGTCGACGGTAATCATCGAAACAAATCGAGTTCAGAATCTGTCAGGGTGCTGCACCACCGTATTGGGCTATTGGGCCTTGTATCAAGTCTAAGTCTATTATTTTTGTGTCTTAGGGTTAGGTCATGATCCCAACACCTCTTTAGACGTTCTCCCACCTATATATACTCCATATTAGCCGCCATGAACAATTGGATTTTGCTTAGATTAATCTGTTATACACAGTTTCGCCGTTCATCAGTTTGTGAGACCTCAACTTAGCAATTCAGATTGCTTCTACCTTGTTCTTGCTTGAGTTCTCGGTTGCACTTGCAGGAATTAGCCTTCTTGGCGAGGTCAATCGTGTGCAGCACGGTTGATAACCACAGGAGCGGTGGTGTAGTGATTGCAGGGGTTTTTCGTGTTCTACTCGAGAGCCTCGGATCATCAACGTCGAGATCTCCATCAATCAACTTATCTATTACCTTTCGGAAGATCGGGACTCATCCTTCCTATCAATTGGTATCAAATTTCCAGGTTGCCTGTTAGGTAATTCATCTATCTATTACATTAATTTTGTTTTTCATACCTAGAGTCCACAAAAAACTTGCAGTTTAGTAGATCTGTTCATTACTTTGTCCAAACCACCATTGAGCCTTTGCAACTTTCGTTTTCAGTTTGGTTTTGTTGAGTTTGTGTCTGTTTTTGAGTCATATTGCTGGTTTGGAAAGTGTTTTCGGTATTATTTTGAGTTTTGCATTGTGTCGGTTCATCTTTTTGAATCGCGTCATCACATCTAGATTAGATTCATCTCTGTCCAGTTCGGTATTTTGATCATATCTTACACATACAAACTTGGAATTTGGATTTCTTGTACTTTTTGGAAATATTAAGAAGTTCTCTACAACTTTCGTATTCATAGTTTTCACAATAAACAGAGTTATCATGATAAAAAATGTATTAGATCCGAATCTGTTCTCGACCTAGAATTTCTGAACAGTCTGTGTTTCAGGGGCAATATCTCCTATTGTTCTTCTAAGAAATAGGTCTTCTATATATTGAAATTAAATAGGAGAGATATATATACAATCTTTCGGTTTTAAGTTTTTCTATTTGGAGCCTCTAAGTATGGCTATTTGTCCTTGGAAGATTGAGCAAAAAATCTGCGACAGACACACGAGATATCTTTGATTGCTTTTTATTGTGTTCTTCTTTTACAGCACATTCTGAGAAAAGTAAGACAAAATAAAAAGGCAAGTGCAAAACAAGATACAAAAGCCGCACAAAAAATAGGAAAACAAAAAAAGAACAGAAGTGCTTGCATCATTTGTGTCATCTAGTTTTGTCTCATGTCTTGCTTGCTTGAACTACTAGGAACACATTTAGGCTAGCAACTTTGACAAGTACTTTGGACACTTATTCAAATTTACTATATGATTTTCATTGTTGCTAATCCTTGCTACATATAAAGTGTCATCCAAGCTACACCTTACTCTTGAGCAAAATCGATACACCTTTGCAATCATCCCACGCTTCATTGGTTTCTTCATACCGTCCACCGTTTTCCACCTGCGGTGTCAGTAAGAACACTTGTAAGAGCGTGGTAAGATGCTTGAGAGTGTGTGATTCCACTTCCACTTTGCCATTATTCTTTGTAGTTGATAGGGATAACATTTTTTTGTTGTCTTCTGTTTGCTACTAACAATGTCAGGTAAAAGTAAGAATGATGCATTATATGCTGAGATGATTGACATGATGAAGATGGCGATGAAGTTGCTCGCTAAGAATCAAACATCAACCAAGGTTTCACATGACATTCAGACCATCTTTACAACTCCTTTCATAGAAAGTAATTACATTCTCCCATCTCTTACTTGTTATGATGGTTTTGGTTACGATGAATATACCGCTTGCGAAATAGAGTTGGATAAAATTTTTGGACAATGTCATATGTGTGAGAGGAGAAAGATTAGAAATGTTGCAAGTGCATTAGTAGATTGTGTAACACCCTAATTTTCATGCATCATGCCCTACATACATTCATATACATGTTTAACATTAACCCACATGAAGAGGAACGAGTTTAAAATTGATTTAGAGCATTTAAATTGATTTGGAACAAAACCGCACTTAAAATGCAGGAAAGTGCGGACTAGTCTAATTTTATTGAGGACTAGTCCGATTTCTCTCTGACAAAAAATGGACTTGTCCGTTTGCTGCGCACTAGTCTGATTTTGCCTCTAGAAACTTTCGGACTTGTCTGATTTTATGCGCACTAGTTCGGTATTCCAAGAATCCTTGAAAATTTGCTAAGTCCCTGGACTTTTCCGGACTAGTCCGGTGTTCCAGCAGACTTTTCCGATTTCCTCTCTAACTAAAGTCGGACTTGTCCGATTGTTGGCCAGACTTGTCCGATTTTCTCTCTGGACCACTTCGGACTAGTCCGGTCCTTTTCGGACTTGTCCGATATTTCACGACTCTGAATTAATCTTTTGTTTTACGACTTGTTTCTTTGGTTTCACGTTAAGTGGGCCTAGGGACGTCGTGCCTAACTCTTTTAGAGCCCATGTGGGACTCTAAACCTACCTCTACTCATCTCAAACTCGAAATCCATCTAACCCTAGCCTCCACCTCTATATAAACAACCCCACCCCTTGGTTTGACATCTATTTGCCACTTTTCCACCCCACCCAAACCCTAGTTCGTGGAGAGCCGCCATCAAGGAGGGAGGAGGAGATCCCAAGCAAGAAGAAGAAGAGGAAGAAATGAAAGAGGATCCAGATCTCCACCAAGCTTTCGTTCTTCATCACCAGTTCATCTCCAAGTTCATCAACCCTAGATCATCAAGATCCAAGTGTTACCTCCAAGTTTCTTGATTCATTGGAGTCCTAAACACTTGGTATACCTTCTATTCTCTTTTTCTTACATGAATTCAACCCCTAATCTCCAAATTCACGTCGATCTAGAAAACCCTAGTTCGCTAGTTCTGTGAAGTGCGGACTAGTCCGGCCTTCTGCAGACTAGTCCGATTTTCCTGGATAAATTGTGTTGGATTGATTCTAAAATTTGACCTAATCAATCCAAACCTATATAAACTTGTTAAAATCTATTAGAACTAGTTAGTGATCATTAAAAGCAATCTATTAACAAGTTCTACTTTGCATTTGCATCAATCATGCATGTCATGTCATATTGAGTAATAATTGTGCACTCTTTGATTGTGTTTCTTGTATTGTATGTTTATTGTGTGGATTAGACGGATTTGCGCTAGAGAGTGTCGCGGAGGATCTCCAGCACCAAGAGTTTGAAGGCTTTGACCCTAATCAGCCGCAAGAGCAAGGCAAGTGTCCTTGAAGCATATTGATCCTGTTTTGAAATAAATGTTTTGTTTGCAAATTGCATGCTTGTGTCAATTTGATGGGAAATCCTATGGTAGGAAGTTTACTAGATTTGTTCACCACCCTTTTCACCTAGAATAATGGTACAGAGTCGGGAAGGGCTTTTTACCTTTTTGCTTCGCTTAATCAACTGGGATGGGAAAACAACTATACCACTCAACTTAATTATATATTTATGAGATTATGGTTCACATGAACTGGTTAATATGATATGGTAATGGGTGATCTAAGCAAGCCTGGTACGTGGATGGGTTGGATGTTATGGTGGTTTTGCTTGCTTTAGATCTAAGGACCGGTTCGTGGAGCGACCATCCAGGATTTACAGTGCCACCGCAAGGCCAAGTATGGGTGCGGTGTAGCTGATTAATTAGGGCTTTGCTAGTGTTGTTTGGACCATTGTGGACGCTCAAGGAAGGGGTAGTCGGATTGGGTTTGTTGATGATTGGTGGGACTACACTGGGATCCGAATGGCTCAAGAGGGGACCCTTGGTTGAAGATGTGCTCAGTGGAAGACATCACCACCGGTGAAACCTTAGTGGGGTCTAAATAGGCTAGTAATCCCTTTGTAAAGGCTATTTTGTGATCTCTTGGCCACACACCTAAGGAAGTGTGAGACGGCATAATTGAGATTCTATAGTCATCAAATTGTGATAAAATTACAAACACGTGGGTAAAGCGGTACAACCTCTACAGAGTGTGTCTAAAACTATCATGATAGTCGTGCTTCCAGTTATGAGCAACCTGGACCCTCACATAATTAGAAGGGACTTGGTATTTGAATGGTTATGGTTTGGTTATGGTTATGGCTGGTTATGGATTAATTTCTGGTATTGAATATGGTTATTGGCAAATGGTGAAATATGGAATTATTGATGATGGATATGGAATATGGACTGGTACTATGATTTTAATTATGGTTTATGATGGGTCTATTCATATACATGTAATATATTGCTTTTCCAAATGTTTTAATGTACTTTTCAGCACTCAGCCATTATTATTGTCGTCATTTGAATCAGCCACATGTCATACTTTCCACACTTGCTGAGTACGACATGTACTCACTCTTGCAATACCCCCCAACAGTTGCAGGTCAGGATTGGGAGTTTAATTGCGATAATGCGGAGTTCTAGGCCGTGTCTACCGTCAGTTTTGCCTGTGGTGTTGATTGGAGCTATGCTATACCCTATTGCTTATGTTGCCTAGCTGTTTAGTTTGCTTATTTAGTTTATTTCCGCCGCATTAGTTGAACTTGTCATCAATATTCATTAGAGCTTGTATTTGAGGATAATATGGTTTGTTTAATAAAATTTGATAATTAATCTTGTTCCATGGTAATTTTCTGTATACTCTTCTGTGAATGCACTCGTGTATGTGTGTTGAACATCCTGGGCACACATATGCATTAGCTTTGTTCATTTCCGGAACCGGGCGTTACAGATTGGTATCAGAGCCACAGGTTGACCGTAGGATGCAGCCTAGATAGAATGGACACTTTAGAGCACATAGGGGCACTCAGGAATTGATGTGTTTTGTTTGGTGTGTTGCTTGCTATATATGGCTTGCTTGTGTGCTTAATAGAGGATTTTGGGATGCTTTAGCATTACCATGTCCACGTAGGCTAGTTAGTTGTCTAGTTTCATATCCCTTGATGCATATAGTTGGGGATGTTTTTGTAGGATCGAAGAGTACGTGAAAAGCTACCAGAGGGGGGGGGGTGAATGGTAGATTTAAAAATCTTACGCAGCGGAAACAATAAAACCCCAAACCCTTCCGGCAGAAAAACTATCTGTTAAAGAAATCGTGTATGAGACTAATCTAAACGTGTTTCACTGTGACAAAAGTGCTATATATCTGAGAGAATCAAGTCACGAAGACAACACAAAAGGAATTACTAAAATCCGTCGAGAACAACTCAAGTTATGATCAAAAGATCAAACACTGGTCAATCTGACCTACCCGAGAAAAACAGTTTCTGGAGTGCTGCAAATAAACTCGTGTAGATCAAAAACCACAAATCCAATGACCGTGAAATTTTGACAGATGATAGACAATCAAGTTTTTAAGACAACCCAAAAGGAATCACGTCAATTGGATCAATAAAACTCGAGTTATGATAAAACCACCGACAAAAGGTAGTGCTGTCCAGAAACTCGACGAGTAAAACTTGTCTGGAACAAGTCGGACGAACAAGGCACAAAAGTTCCTTCAAACTATGAATTTTATTCAATAGAACACAAGAGGAACAGCCCCAAAGTCGTCTACCACGAGCTTTGGCCTTCCCTTGCTTATATAACCAGCCCTTAGGCCATCCCAATACAACTAGAACTCTAATCCTAATCCGATCACAATCGGAACTTACCATAACTGCTCAAGATTCTTCTATACGCAGATAGAAGCAATCTTAAGACTTCCAAACACCTTAGGAACGTATCCCACATTCCTAAACAACTCAAATTCGTGATACACACGAAATCCTAACATAACCAACTCGATACTTCCCATACCGAGCCATAACCAACTCTGCCGCAGCCAAAGTCTTCAACCGATACGATCCGATCCTTCCAATCAGATCTACCTCCCATAATCCGTCTCTAGAAGCATATTGCCACGTCATGCACCGCATGCATACGTGCGAACACCTTCCTTCGACCTTCATATGCACTGCCCTTGATTCAATCATCCTGCGCGACCTCCTGACCCGCTCAACCACAGTTCCTCCCGAACTTGGTTGTTGGAACCTCATCTCCTCCTGAGACTAGTCCAATGGATCCTGTCACCAGCCATGACTTGAAGTCAAGCAACACCTGCACATGAATAAACAAACAATCCATACGAGCCCAAGTCCTCGACTTGACTCACGTTAGTTCCGAACACAACACCTTACGTGAGAACCTCACATAAGCATGTTGCAAAACCACAGTAGAAAACGATATCAACCGTATCATCCAAAACGCACCAAAAACTTAGCAAATGAATACTAAGCAATCTTTCCAATCTTGTAAAGCAAGTACGAAACATTGCAAATAAGCAGTAGAAGCACTTTGGTCAAGTTCCGGACCTTGCCAGAGCAACCCGGAGCTTGAGCCGGAGCTAACAAGAAACACTGCAGTCAGGTTCCGGACCTTGCCAGAGCAACCCGGAGCTTGAGCCGGAGCTAACAAGAGCTAGTGAACCTAGCGCCGGAGCTTACCAAAACTAGTAGATCCTGGATCCGGAGCTTACCAAAACTAGTCGGAACTAGTCAACCCAAAACCGGAGCTAGACAAAGTAATTCGGAGCTTAGCAAAAACATGTCGGAGCTATCAGATATATGCCGGAGCTATCTAAGACATGCCGGAGCTAAACATAAAGCTCACCGGAGCTAACTAAAGCTGGTCAGACCTTACCAAGAAGCCGGACCTAGCATCTAACGTAGCCGGAGCTACCCAAAACAAGCCGGACCTATCGTCGGACCTTGCTGTAACTCGGAGCTAGAGTCGGACCTTGATAAAAAGGTGTTTTGGTGATATTTAAAACTTTTATCATCAAAGCCAAGTGTATTCACTACAAGCCAATGTATTCAGCACACATAGGTCTTACAATCTCCCCCTTGATGAATGCATTGGCAACACCATTTAAAATCCGAACATTGGCTTATTCACATAAAAGTTTTGAAAACAACTTCTCCCCTTTTGTAAAACAAACGTAAATGAAAATCTCTCTCCCTTTTGAAAATGAAAATGTCTCCCCCTTTATTATCTCTCCTTTTTTTTTAATGTGTGATTAATCTCTCCCCCTTTGACAATGTATTCAGCAAGGTAAAAGAGAAATTTTAATTGTTATGAGATATAAACAAATTATCTCTCCGTCTTTAGTTGTTATAACATATACTTATAAACAAAGCTCATCCAAGTCATACTATCAAGGAACTTACACTATCACATCAATGAGATACATAATGTAGTGTAAGCCATGCTAGAGAGCAAGTGTGATTTTCAATTTTAGCAGGTCATGATCTCACAAACTTAACTATTTCAAAACCTGAAAGCATGACACAAGTTGCTGTATTTTATTATTTTCAAAGCATAAATCTAGATCATATGATATTTGCAAGAGATTATATGCGCATCTGCCTTATTCTAACCAACCAAGCCAAGCCTATGTCATTTGACAATCAGAAGCTTAAGGACATGGTTTTAGTCATACACAACTTCTTCCAAGTTCATATCTAAGTGCAATGACAAGCCATCTCGAAAGAAGAAGTGCGATGCATGCATATTCTCTTGATCTTTTCTCAATTTATATTTGTTCATAAAAACTCAACATGTGAGTTGATTACTTGATAAATTCTTAATGATTAAAAGCATTTGTGAGCATGTAACAAGTTCAAAACAGCAAGAAAGTTCGACCATGACCAGATTTAGTGTAAGTAATTATTCCAATTACTAGACATGGCAAAAACTACAAAAAGTATAACACGAGTAATGTAGTAAGAACTTTCAGCATGTAGAAGGAATCACAAAGTCATATATGTATGAAATAATATGCTCATATTATCTTAATTTCAGATTCACACATAGACTTCCTAAGTTTCAAAAACTCCCCCTCAATTTAAGCCATGAGGATGCATAACCCCTATTTCACTACGAATGTAACAAAAACGAGTGAAATCCAAAGGTTTTGTAAAAATGTCAGCCAATTGTTGTTCGGTATCTACATGGTGAAGCACAATGTTCCCTTTTTCAACATTATCACGGAGAAAGTGATACCTAATGTCAATGTGCTTAGTTCTAGAATGTTGCACGGGGTTTTTAGCAATGCAAATAGCACTAGTGTTATCACAGAACAGTGGAACACAATTTAGATCAACCCCATAGTCCTTAAGTGTTTGAACAATCCAAAGAATTTGTGAACAAGCACTAGCAGCAGCTACATACTCAGATTCGGCTGTGGATTGTGCAACTGAACTTTGTTTTCTAGAGGACCAAGCAACAAGAGAATTACCAAGAAAATGACAAGCACCGGAAGTACTTTTCCTATCAATCCTACAACCCCCAAAATCAGCATCCGAAAAAGCTTTCAAAGAAACGATTGAGGAAGAAGGAAGAAAAATGCCAAATTCTTGAGTTCCATGTAAGTACCTGAGAATCCTTTTGACGGCTTGACAATGTGAAACACGTGGGGAAGCTTGAAACCGTGCACAAAGACATACGCTGAATTGTATGTCCGGTCTTGATGCCGTAAGGTACAAAAGTGATCCGATCATACTTCTATATTCTTTTTGATCCACGGATTCACCATCTTCATCAAGTTCAAGTGTTGTTGCTGTTCCCATTGGTGTCCGAAGAGGCTTGCTTTTGTCCATGTTGAAGCGTCTTAGGAGATCTCTGGTATACTTTGTTTGATGCACAAAGGTACCCTCCTTGGTTTGCTTGATTTGCAGCCCCAAAAAGTAAGTGAGTTCACCCATCATACTCATTTCAAATTCGGAACTCATCATTGCTGAAAACTTGGACACAAGATCATGAGAAGCACAACCAAAGATAATATCATCCACATACACTTGAACGAATAATGAGTCATTGCCATGATTAAGCACAAAAAGAGTTTTATCAACCTTTCCCATTGTAAACCCCTTTTCAAGTAAGAATGTTTTTAACCTATCATACCATGCTCTAGGGGCTTGTTTGAGACCATATAAGGCTTTGGACAGTTTGTAAACATGATTAGGAAAATCTGGATTTTCAAAACCTGGTGGTTGTTTGACATAAACCTCCTCATCTATGTAGCCATTAAGAAAAGCACTTTTAACATCCATTTGATATAGCTTAAAACCTTTAGATGCTGCGAAAGCTAACGAAATTCTTATGGCTTCTAATCTAGCGACAGGAGCAAAAGTTTCATCAAAATCTAGACCTTCAACTTGAGTGAAACCTTGAGCAACCAACCTAGCCTTATTCCTAATCACAACCCCATCCTCACTTTGTTTATTTTTATATACCCATTTAGTTCCAACTAAAGTGTGGCCTTGAGGTGGAGGTACAAGTTTCCAAACATTATTTCTTTCAAAATTTTCTAACTCTTCTTGCATGGCAATAATCCAAGATTCATTAGTGAGTGCGTGTGATATATCTTTAGGTTCAAAAGAGGTAACAAAAGCAGAATGAGCATGAGAGTTTGGATCGCAAAACCTGGACCGTGTGACTCGTTCATGCAAGCTTCCAATCATCTGTTGTGGGGGATGATCTTTGTAAAAACGTAGGGGAACAGATGTCTCACAAGCTTCTTTTTCATTAGGTTCATTGTAGATTGATGAGCTTGTGATTTGTGGATGATCAGGACCAGCAGAGGTGACAGCCGGAGCTTGTTCAATGTCCGGAGTTGGACACGTGTCAACTTCGGAACTACCAGGCAGTATCACCGGCTCTTCTTCATCTTCGAAAATACCCTCCCCCTGAGAATATGAATCTGGTCCTGCAACACCGGAGCTAGTACCTGGGCTAGCTTCATCAAAAGACACTTCACAAGTCTCCACAATTTTGTTAGTGTCAAGTAAAAGAACACGGTAGCCTCTAGTATGAGATGGATAACCAAGAAACGTGCCATCATTGGATCTAGGTTCAAATTTATCAAGATTACCATGTTTCTTAACAAAGCATTTGCAACCAAAGACCCGAAAGTGTGTAACACTAGGCCTATGTCCAAACCGGAGCTCATATGGTGTTTTACCTAGCTTAGTACGCAAGAAAACACGATTTGAGACATAACAAGCAGTTGCTAATGCATCAGCCCAAAATTTCCTAGGGGTTTGATATTCATCAAGCATAGTCCTAGCCATCTCAACTAGGGTTCTGTTCTTTCTTTCTACAACACCGTTTTGTTGAGGTACATATGGTGAAGAAAATTGATGATCTATTCTATTTTCATCACAAAAGTGATCAAAGAATTGATTTTTAAATTCAGCTCCATTATCACTTCTAATTGCTTTTAATGATCCTGGGTGATCAATTGATAATCTAAGAAATAAAGTTCTAAAGTGACTAAAGACTTCATTCTTAGACGCCATAAAATACACCCAAGAATATCTAGAATAATCATCAACAATAACAAGAGCATACCATTTACCTCCGAAGGATTGAACACGTGAAGGTCCTACGGTGTCAAGATGCAAAAGTTGACATGGTTCAGTTGTCATGATCATTGTGAGAGGAGTATGTGAACCTGCAACCATCTTAGCATGTCTACAAGAAGAGCACACAATTTCTTTGTCCCCTTTTAGCTTAGGCAGCCCACGTATGCGATCAAGAGTACTAACACGCGTTAGGTGATCAAAGCCTACGTGACCAAGTCTACGATGCCAAAAATATAAGTCATTTGAGTCATTTGCAACTAGACACCTATGCTTAGAAGAAGACATACCAAACTCAGCTTTAAAAACTCTTCCAAACCGAGACATGTTAAAAATAAGCTCACTATTTGAATCTACAACTTTGCAGCAGTTTTTATTGAAAATAATTTCTAGATTTTCATCTAGCAATTGTGAGACAGAAAGCAAGTTATATTTCAAATTTTTGACAAGTGCCACATCCTTCAAAGTGTAGTTATCATTTACTCTAACCGAACCCTTAGCAATTATAGGAGTTGAAGAATTATCGGCAAAAGTAACATTCTCTACACGTGACACAAAGGTGAGGGAGGAGAACCAATCTTTGTTACCGGACATGTGGCGTGAGCAACCTGAATCCACAATCCAAATATTCTCCTTCCTCAAGCGTGTAACCTACATAGAAGCACAATACGTCGATGACTCAATACTGGGGTTAGTCAAAAGGCATTTAGGAATCCAGTACTGAGTCATGCGACGTGCACCAGGAAAAACACGCGAATGCTGAGATAAAACAGCAGGTTTATGAGTCAAAGATTGAGGTTTTCTGTTCTTAATAGTTGATTTAGAAGTTGTTACTTGTTTAGAGTGAAAACCGGTAGCTCCGGATAAAAAAGCAGAAGGTCCGGGGGCAAAAACTGAAGCTCCGGAGGGAACAACAGAAGATCCGGTAACTCTCGGAGCTATCATAACTACCGGAGCTGCCTTTGTAGATTTCTTACCAGAAGGTCCGGAAGCTACCTTTCCAAATTTCTGACTCACTAAAGCAGGTTGTGTTTTTCTAATTGCACGGAAGTTATAAGATCTAGCAATTTTTCTTTCCTTTTTCTGTTGTTTAGCTAGTCTATAACAAAAATCTATGACATGACCATCTCTACCACAGAAGGTACAATGAAATTTAACTTTGTTTTCATGTCTAGATGAGCAAGCAATATTTTTATTTGAAATCGAATGAGGCAACACTCCTGCAGATTTAAAAACCACTTCTTTTTGCTCAGGAACTGTTTGAATCAAACCACTTCCTAATGACCTTACAATTTTAGGTGGATGTGCCTTAGCATGAACATGAGAATCAAAACCTAAACCTGTTTTATCTTTGCTAGACTTGGAAGAATTCAGCAGCAAGTTTAGATTCTTATCCCCATTACAAAACCGACCTAGTGTCCTATTCATGTCATCAAGTTTCTTGGACAAGTCTAGGCAGTTTTCACATGAAGTTTTTCCTTTTAGTTTGCAATTGGAACAAAATTTAACTTCATGAGAACGTAAAGCATTGTTCAACATAGAAATTTCATTCACAGCATCTTGCAGTTTCTTATCAAGATTTTCGCATGCAGAACAATGCAAGTCAATTGTAGAACAAGAAGCATCTTTTAAGTTTTTATCATTAAGTGCAGCAAGCTTTTTGTTCTTTTCAATTTCTTCATCAAGTCTGTCTAGAGTGGAAGAATGTGCACCTCTTAGAGAGGACAATTGTTCATAGATCAAGTCACATGAGGGACATGCATCATCACTAGGAATCAAAGTTTTTAAACGGTTAATTTCAGATTCTAGTGATTCAATTTTAGCAGCACTATCCCTAAGCTTTTTGTCCTTTTTCTTGACAATAATAGTTGCACGAGAAATAGCATCACACATTTCATTGCAGGTAGAACATACCTCATCATCGTCACTGTTGTGTTCTGCTTCCTCCTGACTTGATCTTGATCTTGCTTTGCCCGCCATGAAGCATAAGTTGGCCAAGTCATCATTCTCTTCATCACTTTCAAAATCAATGTCACTTGAACTGAGCTCTTGAAGCGCGGTGATGAAGCTGTTGATCATCTTGCGTCCTATGGTACCCTTCTTTTTCTTGTTGGAATTTCCAGAGGAGGTCCGGACCTTGCTTTGTTTTTCTTCCCGGGTGGTCGGACCTGAAAGGTTAGGGCATTCTGTACGAAAGTGTCCTATTTTACCACATTCAAAGCAGCGTTGAGGTCCGGAGCTTCCTCTCCTTCTAATTCTCACATTTTGCAATGCTTTTGAGAATCTAGTAGAGATGAGTGCCAACTCCTCTTCTGGAATTTCTTCGATCTGCTCCAGGGTTAGTGAGGACAATAAAGCAAGAGTATTGCAAGATGATGATTGGCCGGAGCTAGACATATCACGTTGTGAGACAAATGCAATAGACTTGTTTGGGTTCTTACGTGCTAGGATGTCAATTTCATGAGTTTTTAGTTTAGAATAAAGTACATCTAGTGTAAGAGAACTCATGACAGTTGATTCACGAATGGATGTCACTTTCATCTCCCAAACTGACATGTCTAATGCACTAAGAAGTTGTCTAGCATTTTCAGCATCAGAAAAATTAACATTGACACTACGTAAGTTGCTGAGAATTTTATTGAAACGAGCAAAGAGGTCATCGATAGACTCACCTGGTTGCATCTCAAAACGCATATACTCCTTTTTGAACATATCTTGTTTTACCTCCTTGATTGTGTTGGAGCCTTCATGATAATCACAGAGAGCTCTCCAAACGTCGTATGCTGATCGGAGGTGCGCGACACGATCAAAGTCGCTTTGAGTGAGTCCTTGGATGATCAAGTTTCGGGCTTTGTTGTTGTTGTCGACGTCCCGGAGGTTCGTGGCCGTGACTTGATCATTGGGTGGCACTTCATAAGGCTTATACACCTTCTCCCATATTGCAAAGCCTTGTGCCTGGATAAAAGCCTCCATGCGTGCCTTCCAAACCAGAAAATCAATACCAGCAAACACACAAGGTTTGGCGGAGTACTTCTCCATGATGATTAGTCAAAAACACGTGCAAATCACAAAGATTAGAGCACCGTGGCTCTGATACCAATTGTAGGATCGAAGAGTACGTGAAAAGCTACCAGAGGGGGGGGGTGAATGGTAGATTTAAAAATCTTACGCAGCGGAAACAATAAAACCCCAAACCCTTCCGGCAGAAAAACTATCTGTTAAAGAAATCGTGTATGAGACTAATCTAAACGTGTTTCACTGTGACAAAAGTGCTATATATCTGAGAGAATCAAGTCACGAAGACAACACAAAAGGAATTACTAAAATCCGTCGAGAACAACTCAAGTTATGATCAAAAGATCAAACACTGGTCAATCTGACCTACCCGAGAAAAACAGTTTCTGGAGTGCTGCAAATAAACTCGTGTAGATCAAAAACCACAAATCCAATGACCGTGAAATTTTGACAGATGATAGACAATCAAGTTTTTAAGACAACCCAAAAGGAATCACGTCAATTGGATCAATAAAACTCGAGTTATGATAAAACCACCGACAAAAGGTAGTGCTGTCCAGAAACTCGACGAGTAAAACTTGTCTGGAACAAGTCGGACGAACAAGGCACAAAAGTTCCTTCAAACTATGAATTTTATTCAATAGAACACAAGAGGAACAGCCCCAAAGTCGTCTACCACGAGCTTTGGCCTTCCCTTGCTTATATAACCAGCCCTTAGGCCATCCCAATACAACTAGAACTCTAATCCTAATCCGATCACAATCGGAACTTACCATAACTGCTCAAGATTCTTCTATACGCAGATAGAAGCAATCTTAAGACTTCCAAACACCTTAGGAACGTATCCCACATTCCTAAACAACTCAAATTCGTGATACACACGAAATCCTAACATAACCAACTCGATACTTCCCATACCGAGCCATAACCAACTCTGCCGCAGCCAAAGTCTTCAACCGATACGATCCGATCCTTCCAATCAGATCTACCTCCCATAATCCGTCTCTAGAAGCATATTGCCACGTCATGCACCGCATGCATACGTGCGAACACCTTCCTTCGACCTTCATATGCACTGCCCTTGATTCAATCATCCTGCGCGACCTCCTGACCCGCTCAACCACAGTTCCTCCCGAACTTGGTTGTTGGAACCTCATCTCCTCCTGAGACTAGTCCAATGGATCCTGTCACCAGCCATGACTTGAAGTCAAGCAACACCTGCACATGAATAAACAAACAATCCATACGAGCCCAAGTCCTCGACTTGACTCACGTTAGTTCCGAACACAACACCTTACGTGAGAACCTCACATAAGCATGTTGCAAAACCACAGTAGAAAACGATATCAACCGTATCATCCAAAACGCACCAAAAACTTAGCAAATGAATACTAAGCAATCTTTCCAATCTTGTAAAGCAAGTACGAAACATTGCAAATAAGCAGTAGAAGCACTTTGGTCAAGTTCCGGACCTTGCCAGAGCAACCCGGAGCTTGAGCCGGAGCTAACAAGAAACACTGCAGTCAGGTTCCGGACCTTGCCAGAGCAACCCGGAGCTTGAGCCGGAGCTAACAAGAGCTAGTGAACCTAGCGCCGGAGCTTACCAAAACTAGTAGATCCTGGATCCGGAGCTTACCAAAACTAGTCGGAACTAGTCAACCCAAAACCGGAGCTAGACAAAGTAATTCGGAGCTTAGCAAAAACATGTCGGAGCTATCAGATATATGCCGGAGCTATCTAAGACATGCCGGAGCTAAACATAAAGCTCACCGGAGCTAACTAAAGCTGGTCAGACCTTACCAAGAAGCCGGACCTAGCATCTAACGTAGCCGGAGCTACCCAAAACAAGCCGGACCTATCGTCGGACCTTGCTGTAACTCGGAGCTAGAGTCGGACCTTGATAAAAAGGTGTTTTGGTGATATTTAAAACTTTTATCATCAAAGCCAAGTGTATTCACTACAAGCCAATGTATTCAGCACACATAGGTCTTACAGTTTTCTAATTCTTACCTATTGCTTTTCTTCATATGGTGAGGACTCGCAACCAGAGGGATGGCAATGATGAGGAGGAGAACCATGGAGCACCTCAGAACAACAATGGACAAGGACCTACTCATGGAGCTATTAATATTGAGCAGCTATTGGCTATGCAAAATCAGCTCATGTAGACCATGATACAAACAATGGGACAGCTGCAGACTGGCAATATCAATAATCAGCCCCACATGCCTCCACCGCCACCCCCGGCTCCTCATAACCGATTGGGAGAGTTTATGAGGACTAGGCCACCGACATTTGCTCAAGCTGCTGACCCTATGGATGCGGATGATTGGCTCAAGTCCGTGGAGAAGAAACTTGCTATTGTCCAATGCAGTGACCGGGAAAAGGTGCTTTTCGCTTATCATCAACTAGTTGGAGCAGCTGCCGATTGGTGGGATTCACTATGCAATGCTCATGAGAACCAAGAGAGGATTACTTGGGCCGAATTCAAGGAGAGTTTTCGTTCTCATTATGTGCTCTAGGGTGTTATGATCTTGAAGAGGCGAGAATTTGAGAACTTGAGGCAAGGAAAATCAAGCGTGAGTGAATATCTCAATAAGTTCACTCAACTCTCAAGATATGCGCTTGAGGATGTTAGTCGGGACAGACGGAAACAATACTTGTTCATGAGGGGATTGAACAATGAGATCCAAGTGCAACTGTGATTATGCCAATTTTCAGAAGCTTGTGGACAAAGCAATTGTGGTTGAGAACAAGATTCGCGAGATGGAGCAAGACAATAAGAGAAAGGCGCCATATCAAGGACAACAACAAGGAAGTAATGTGCGCCCTCGCCTTGCACCGCGCCCAACTCAGTTTGTGCAGCAGCGCCCTGTCATGCAAGCACCTAGGCCTCCAATGTCTTATGCACCTCGCGCTAACTTTCCTAGTGCAAATGCTCAGAACCAAGCTCGCCCCAACAATTCTGGTGGAGTTAAGAAGTGCTATACTTGTGGAGAAGCTGGACACTTTGCGCATCAATGTCCTAAGTCGGGCCTTGGTCAAGGAAGCAATGCACCAAGGCAAAACCCAAGACCCAATGGAGGACAGCCACAAGGGAACCGTGGACAGCAGAATTTTGCTCGTGGCAACGTGAACCATGTCTCTACAGAAGATGCTCAACAAGCAGATGACGTGGTCATTGGTATGTTTCTCGCCAACTCCAACCCCGCGACTATGTTATTTGATTCTGGAGCATCGCATTCATTCATTGCATCGAAATATGTTGCCAAGTATAGTTTGCCTATCTCTCATATGAAGTTTACTCTATTGGTTAAGTCTCCTGTAGGAGAGATGAGGACAAATATAGTATGTCCAAAAGTAAGCCTTAGAATAAGGGGGGTAGACTTCTCCGCCAACCTCATTGTCTTGGATTCTCAAGGATTTGACATTATACTTGGTATGGACTGGTTGAGGAAGCACAATGGAGTAATTGAGTGTGCCACGAAGACGGTGAAGTTGACCAACTTGGAGGGGATCATCGTAGAATTTGAAGCATCTCAACATGCACCGAAGCAATTGGAGCTGAATCATATGGACGGTGCTACAACTGAGGAGATTCTGGTGGTGTGTGAATTTTTGGATGTTCTCTGGACGAGTTGCCAGGTATGCCACCTGATCGAGACATTGAGTTTGTTATTGATTTAATACCTGGAACTGCACCTATAGCTAAGAGGCCGTATAGGATGCCTCCTATGGAACTAGCGGAGCTCAAGAAACAAATTCAAGAGCAACTAGAGAAAGGTTTTATTCGCCCCAGCTCTTCACCTTGGGGAGCGCCCGTGCTGTTTGTGGACAAGAAGGATGGAACCCAAAGGATGTGTGTGGATTACCGAGCTCTCAACAAGGTAACAATCAAGAACAAGTACACCTTGCCACGCATAGAAGATTTGTTTGATCAGATGAAGGGTGCTTGTATCTTCTCTAAGATTGATTTGAGGTCGGGATACTTTCAAATGAAGATTAGACCATCAGACATACCCAAGATAGCTTTTAGGACACGGTATGGATCTTATGAATACACTGTGATGTCTTTTGGATTGACCAATGCACCTGTGTACTTTATGTACCTCATGAATAAGGTCTTCATGGAGTACTTGGATAAGTTTTTCGTGGTGTTCATTGATGACATTATGATCTACTCGAAGGATGAGAAGGAACATGAGGAACACTTGAGGCTTACGTTGCAGAAATTAAGGGAGCATCAATTGTATGCCAAGTTCAACAAGTGTCAGTTTTTGTCGAGAGAGGTGTCGTTTTTGGGTCATATAATCTCAGGAGGAGGAGTATCGGTTGACCCCGGAAAAGTGAGAGATGTATTGAAGTGGGAACCGCCGCAAAATGTAAAGGAAATAAGGAGTTTTCTTGGAATGGCTGGATATTACCGTCGATTCATCAAGGACTTTTCCAAGATAGCCAAGCCTATGACGGAGTTGCTAATGAAGGGAAAGGCTTTCCAATGGACTCAAGCTTGTCAAAACGGTTTTGAGGAGTTGAAGAAGAGGTTAACAATAGCCCCAGTTTGGTATTGCCGGATGTAAGCAAAATTTTGATATTTATTGCGACGCATCAAGACAAGGACTTGGATGTGTATTGATGCAAGAAGGTCAAGTGGTTGCATATGCATCGAGGCAATTGAAGAAACATGAGCAGAATTACCCAACGCATGATTTGGAACTCGCAGCCGTGGTACATGCATTGAAGATTTCGAGACACTATATCCTTGGACATAGGTGTGAAATTTATACGGATCATAAGAGTCTTAAGTATATCTTCACACAAACATATCTGAATTTGAGGCAACGAAGATGGCTGGAGCTCATCAAAGATTATGATTTGGGGATCAACTATCATCCGGGAAAAGACAATGTAGTGGGTGACGCATTGAGTAGAAAAGGAGTAAGTCATCAACTCACAGTTCGAGAGTTACCATCCGAGTTATGTAAGAAGTTTGAACGGTTGAACCTCGGATTTGTAAGTGAGATGGAGATGATGGAGTTAAATCCTACCTTGGAGCAAGAAATTCGAGAAGCGCAAACCACAGATGAGGAGATCAAGGAAATCAAGGAAAGGACCGGAGAAGGGAGAGAATTCAGATTTGATGAGGATGAACATGGTACCTTATGGCTTGGAAAAAGGATTGTCGTGCCTAATGTAAAGCATATTCAGGAGACGATATTAAAAGAAGCACATGACTCACCATACTCAATTCATCCTGGTTGTACAAAGATGTACAAAGACTTGAGGACTTGCTATTGGTGGGATAGCATGAAAAAGGACATAGCTGAATACGTGGGATTGTGTGATGTGTGCCAATGAGTCAAAGCGGAACATCAAAGGCCAGCTGGACTATTGCAACCATTAAAGATTCTGGAATGGAAGTGGGAATAAATCGGTATGGACTTCATAGTTGGTTTACCACGTACTCAGTCCGGTTACGACTCAATTTGGGTAATTGTGGATCGGTTAACTAAGTCAGCTCACTTTATTCCCGTCAAGACCACCTATAATGGAGAGAAATTGGTGGAACTGTATATGGGAAGAATAGTATGTTTGCATGGAGTTCCAAAGAAGATATTCTCGGATAGAGGTTCACAATTCACTTCCAGATTTTGGCAGAAATTGCATGACGCTTTGGTAACGAGGTTGAATTTTAGTTCAGCATATCACCCTCAAACGGATGGAAAACCGAGAGGACTAACCAGATTCTAGAGTACATGCTAAGAGCTTGTACTTTAAAGCATGGGAAAAGTTGGGACAAGAGCTTGCCATATGCAGAATTTTCATACAACAATAGTTACCAAGCAAGCTTGAAAATGTCGCCATATGAAGCGCTTTATGGAAGGAAGTGTAGGACTCCTTTATTTTGGAATGAGGTAGGAGAAACTCAAGTATTTGGTCCAGATGGTTTGCAAGAAGCCTAAAAGCAAGTCCAAATAATTCGTGAGAACTTGAGGGCTGCCCAATCAAGACAAAAAGGCTATGCGGACAATAGGAGAAGGAAATTAGCCTTTGAAGTGGGAGATTTCGTTTACCTCAAAGTGTCACCAATAAGAGGTCATAAGAGGTTTAACATAAGAGGCAAGCTAGCACCTCGCTACATTGGACCATTCAAGATTTTGGACAAAAGGGGAGAAGTAGCGTATAAGTTGGAGATGCCAACTCATCTTTCAGATCTCCATGATTTCTTTCATGTTTCCCAGCTCAGGAAGTGCTTGAGAGTATCGGAAGAACAAGTGTCAATGGAAGAATTGGAACCAGAGGAAGATTTGACTTATGCCGAGCAACCGATCAAGATCTTAGAAACCAAGGAGAGAGTCACAAGGAACAAGGTGATTCGATGGTGTAAGGTTCAATGGAAGCACCACACAGAAAAAGAAGCAGCATGGGAATTGGAGGATGATATCAAGAAGGAATTTCCCTATCTCTTCCCTTCTGCGTCGAATCTTGAGGGCGAGATTTATTTTAAGGGGGGTAGGTTTGTAACACCCTCATTTTCATGCATCATGCCCTACATACATTCATATATGTTTAACATTAACCCACATGAAGAGGAATGAGTTTAAAATTGATTTGGAGCATTTAAAATATATTTGGAACAAAATCGCACTTAAAATGCAGGAAAGTGCGGACTAGTCCGATTTTACTGATGACTAGTCCGATTTCTCTCTGACTAAAAACGGACTTGTCCGTTTCTGCTGCGGACTAGTCCAATTTTGCCTCTGGAAACTTTTGGACTTGTCCGATTTTGTGCGGACTAGTCTGATATTCCAAGAATCCTTGAAAATTTGCTAAGTCCCTGGACTTTTCCGGACTAGTCCGGTGTTCCAGCGGACTTGTCTGATTTCCTCTCTGACTAAAGTCCGACTTGTCCGATTTTTTGCCAGACTTGTCCGATTTTCTCTCTGGACAACTTCGGACTAGTCCGGTCCTTTTCGGACTTGTCCGATATTTCATGACTCCAATTTGATCTTTTGTTTTACGACTTGTTTCTTTGGTTTCACGTTAAGTGGGCCTAGGTACATCGTGCCTAACTCTTTTAGAGCCCATGTGGGACTCTAAACCGGCCTCTACTCATCTCAAACTCGAAATCCATGTAACCCTAGCCTCCACCTCTATATAAACAACCCCACCCCTTGGCTTGACATCTATTTGCCACTTTTCCACACCACCCAAAACCTAGTTCGTGGAGAGCCACCATCAAGGAGGGAGGATGAGATCCCAAGCAAGAAGAAGAAGAGGGGGAAACGAAAGAGGATCAAGATCTCCACCAAGCTTTCGTTATTCATCACCAATTCATCTCCAAGTTCATCAACCCTAGATCATCAAGATCCAAGTGTTACCTCCAAGTTTCTTGATTCATTGGAGTACTAAACACTTGGTATACCTTCTATTCTCTTTTTTCTTACGTGAATTCAACCCCTAATCTCCAAATTCAAGTCGATCTAGAAAATCCTAGTTCGCTAGTTCTGTGAAGTGCGGACTAGTCCGGCCTTCTGCACACTAGTCCGATTTTCCTGGATAAATTATGTTGAATTGATTCTAAAATTTTACCTAATCAAATCCAAACCTGTATAAAATTGTTAAAATCTATTAGAACTAGTTAGTGATCATTAAAAGCAATCTATTAACAAGTTCTACCTTGCAGTTGCATCAATCATGCATGTCATGTCATATTGAGTAATATTTGTGCACTCTTTGATTGTGTTTCTTGTCTTGTATGTTCATTGTGCGGATTAGACGGATTTGCACTAGAGAGTGCCACGGAGGATCTCCAGCACCAAGAGTTTGAAGGCTTTGACCCTAATCAACCGCAAGAGCAAGACAAGTGTCCTTGAAGCATATTGATCCTGTTTTGAAATAAATGTTTTGTTTGCAAATTGCATGCTTGTGTCAATTTGATGGGAAATCCTATGGTAGGAAGTTTACTAGATTTGTTAACCACCCTTGTCACCTGGAATTATGGTACAGAGTCGGGAAGGGCTTTTTACCTTTTTGCTTCGCTTAATCAACTGGGATGGGAAAACAACTATACCACTCAACTTAATTATGTATTTATGAGATTATGGTTAACATGAATTGGTCAATATGATATGGTAATGGGTGATCTAAGCAAGCCTGGTACGTGGATGGGTTGGATGTTATGGTGGTTTTGCTTGCTTTAGATCTAAGGACCGGTTCGTGGAGCGACCATCTAGGATTTACAGTGCCACCACGAGGCCAAGTATGGGTGTGGCGTAGCTGATTAATTAGGGCTTTTCTAGTGTTGTTTGGACCATTGTGGATGCTCGGGGAAGGGGTAGTTGGATTGGGTTTGTTGATGATTGGTGGGACTACCCTGGGATCCGAATGGCTCAAGAGGGGACCCTTGGTTGAAGATGTGCTCACTGGGAGACAGTGCCACTGGTAAAACCTCAGTGGTGTCTAAATAGGCTAGTAATATTTTTGTAAAGGCTATTTTGTGATCTCTTGGCCACACACCTAAGGAAGTGTGAGACGGCATAATTAAGATTCTATAGTCATCGAAAGGTGATGAAATTACAAACACGTGGGTAAAGCGGTACAACCTCTGCAGAGTGTGTCTAAAACTATCATGATAGCCGTGCTCCCGGTTATGAGCAACCTGGACCCTCACATGATTAGAAGGGACTTGGTATTGGAATGGTTATGGTTTGGTTATGGTTATGGCTGGTTATGGATTAATTTCTGGTATTGAATATGGTTATTGGCAAATGGTGAAATCTGGAATTATTGATGATGGATATGGAATATGGACTGGTACTATGATTTTAATTATGGTTTATGATGGGTCTATTCATATACATGAAATATATTGTTTTTCCAAATGTTTTAATGTACTTTTCAGCACTCAGCCATTATTATTGTCGTCATTTGAATCAGCCACATGTCATACTTTCCATACTTGTTGAGTACGACATGTACTCACTCTTGTTATCCACCCCCTAACAGTTGCATATCAGGATTGGGAGTTTAATGGCGATAATACGGAGTTCTAGGTCGTGTCTACCATCAGCTTTGCTTGTGGTGTTGATTGGAGTTGCGCTATACCCTATTGCTTATGCTGCCTAGCTGTTTAGTTTGCTTATTTAGTTTATTTCCGCTGCATTAGTTGAACTTGTCATCAATATTCATCAGAGCTTCTATTTGAGGATAATATGGTTTGTTTAATAAAATTTGATAATTAATCTTGTTATGTGGTAGTTTTTTGTATACTCTTTTGTGAATGCACTCGTGTATGTGTGTTGAACATCCTGGGCACACATATGCGTTAGCTTGGTTCATTTTCGAAACCGGGTGTCACAGATTGTGCATTAACTTGGTGGAACAATTTAAATGATTTAGAAAAACCTCGAACATAGAAGGATATGAAAATTTGTATGCGAGAAACTTTTATGAATGTATCTAATTGCAAAGATGAAGTGCATCAATTTGAGGAGAAATTTCTTGTTGCACCTCCTTTTGTGTCTAACATTTTGCGGGACAATATAAAAAATAATTTAGATGATGCAAAAGAGAACGAGGCTTTTGACAACACTTGTGAAATTTTAGATGGATCAACACACAATGCACTCGAAATCACTGCTGAAAATGGTAAGGCAAAACATTCTACAAATACAGAAGGTGAGAAGTTTTTGGATGTTCTGAATTTTTCCACCAATCATGCTATTTTTGATGAGCAACTATTAGAATCATTTATTTGTACACCATAGTCACATATTGATTTTCCTGCTGATCGTTGCGCTAAGAAAGAGTTGTGTGCTGATAACTCTATTATACCTATGTGAAAACAAGTTAATGTACTAGATGATTATGTTTTCGATTCAACTACTTGTGCTGAAATTCATAATTTGATCACCGCTACTGCTGAAAATGATGAGCTGAAATTGTTGTCTTCTCTAAATATTTTGGGTTATATTGAATTTGACACTCTTTGTGATCTAGATATTGTAGAGAGGAGAATATTTTCCCAATCTGAATTGCCTTTGTTAAGTAGAAATATTTTTCATGCTATAGGAAACTATGAAGATAGTGGTGAATTTATGGTGCATAAAGTTTACATATGCTCAAATGAGAAATCCCATTTTGTGCTGCAACAACACGGTGAAATGAATGGATGCACTAACACTAATAATTCTTTGTCAAGTTTTTCTAGTATTTTTTTTCTTGCAGCACAGACAATATTTAATTGAGGAGCATTGTTCGCCACGATTGTGCAATATGAGCAACGCTCATTCTACCTCCAAAGCAAGCCTCTTTGCTAGACATACGAGCAAGTCGAGGATGGCTTGTCATAAATAAGGGGAGAATGATGAGATCACGCACATTATCATTACATAAATAAACATGGCACAATGTTTATTTGTTTGGGATCCTGGCTCAAGTGAATTGCCATGCTTGTTTGATGGAGAACATGGAGATGGTGCACTACATCGTCCACCACCTTGGCCTCCTCCTTTGATGCACACAAAAGGATTTGATGGCGTTGCACATATCGACCCACACATGAGAGAAGATGAACTTGAGTCAAGGATGACTCCAATTTAAGAAGGGGATGATGATGAGGAAATCACTTCTATAGATACAAACAACACTCCATTGAACATACAAGATGCAATCAATAGAGTTCACATGTAACAATTAATTTCAGAGGTGAGCTTGTTCTTATATGTTTCCATATATGTTTTTGAGCATAGATTGCTACTTAATGATTTAATTATGATTAGAATCCATGGAGAGGTTCAAGGAGTACTTGGAGGAAGTCTTAGGGACGTGAAGGAACAGAGAATTCGTTCAAAGAAGATGGAAACCGAGCCAACTTAAAATCGTATTCAACTTGGAGTCTAGGAGCAGTTCGCAATAAAATGGACGTCTAGGACGCATAAGATCTCCGTTTCGGACGTTCTACATATGCATGGAAAGGGTAGAGTATAACCTTTCCAATGCCGCTGGTCCCATGTCAAAATAATGTTGGAGTCGACGGGAATCATCAAAACAAAATAGAGTTCAGAATCTGTCAGGGTGTTGTGCCACCGTATTGGGCTATTGGTCCTTGTATCAAGTCTAAGTCTATTATTTTCATGTCTTAGGGTTATGTCACTATCCCAACACCTCCTTAGACGTTATCCCACCTATATATAATTCATAATTGCTGCCATGAATAATTGGGTTTTGCTTAGATTAATCTATTATACACAGTTTCGTCGTTCATCGCTTTGTGAGACCCCAACTTAGCAATTTAGATTGCTTCTACCTTGTTCTTGCTTGTGTTCTTGGTTGCACTTGCAGGGATTATCCTTCTTGGTGAGGTCAATCGTGTGCAGCACGGTTGATAACCAACGGAGTGGTGGTGTAATGATTGCAGGGGTTTTTTGTGTTCTACTCGAGAGCCTCGGATCATCAACGTTGAGATCTCCATCAATTGACTTATCTATTATCTTTGGAAGATCGGGACTCATCCTCCTTATCATTGACCCCGACCTCGGTAACCGGTATGAGCACGCCACCACCTTCACATAAGTGGAAATGTTCTCCCTGTCCTTGGAGCATGCTGGTCTGTTGTCATCGGAGAGTTGAGGAACCGCCACATCGGCGCCTCTACCAGCTCGTCCCGGAGCACGCCGTCGCCTCATCCCCTGTCCTTGGAGCACGCCGTCACCTCGAACCTACCCTCAGAGCGTGCATTCCAGTGATTTTATTGAATTTGAGGATATCCAATGAAGGCTCATCATTGATGAAGTCATTGATCCAAAGGGAGAATTTTCATTACGGTATACATTCATCTTCTTTGTTTATGTCCAATGCAGAAGTAATGTTTTTGTTTTGACTATCAATGTATATAATGAATTATGATTCAAAAACTCTTGAAACTGCAGGAACTGTGGTTGATACTACCATTTGTCATCCTAGTGAGTTTGATTTCTACCTCTGCAGCCATGCTGGAATCAAGATATACCTATGCAATAATTGGTGTTTCTCTGATGAGTTTTTAATATCGGGCTATAAATGCATCAATGGAATGTAAATTGTTTGTTTTTTCAGGGGACAATCACACCAGCTTACTACCATGTCCTTTACCATGCGAATAATTTCTCTGTTGATGCTTTGCAGATGCTCAACAACTGCATGTGCTACAAGTTAACTCGGTTCTCCATTCACTAATAGATATTTGCTATCTTATGTGACTGGTTAAGCGAATGTTACCGTAATTTGATAATATTTTATATGATTTCAGTAATTTACTGAATTTTAGGATGTCTCAGTCAAAATATTAGAGGATATGAAGGCTCATCATTAATGAAGTCATTGACCAGGAGAATTTTCATTATGATATAATGGATTAGATGATGATAGTGATGATGTATGTAATTAGTTACATTGTAATCAGAATGAACAGTCTTTGTTGTGTAATTAGTATACTTGATAACCACGATTGACATTTTGTTAATATTTGATTGATCAATATAATTTAAGATGTGATTTTTTTGGCTATACATATGTTCATATATGTGTATGTTGCTGACACTGACAATGCGGCTGCCAAATCTTGGCTAGCTCTAGGATGCACCGGACAACCAGGATAATCAGGGATGAGGAGCACCTAATAGAAGACTCTGTCTGTAAACAATCTGTGACGAGCTGCAATAAAGAACGTTTCAGATTACCTACATAAAGGAGATCAGCTTCTATAAAGGTCGTCTCAGATCAATAAACAAATCTGCGACGAACTATAATAAAGCACGTCTCAGATTAGTCAATATTGTGACGGGCTTTGTTACTGCTTGTTACACATATATGCTGATGGGCGACGAGCATGACCCACGTCTCCAATGACCCGGTAAAGGACGTCTGTTATGACACAAAGAAAAGAGACACACTTCCTTTAAGCATTGTCTCGTACTTAGGATGATCGGCGACACGCCAGCCACACGTCTCTGATAACAACGTAATACAAGACGCGACGACAGAGACGCACTATTTGTTCGTCTCATACGTCTCGAATGACCTTTGTTAAGTAGTATCCACTTTTCCATCCTATTTTCTGCACAGCCCGCGTCTGCCTCCTCGCATCGCAACGCAAGAAACAACAAACCCAGGAAGCAGACCGGTTCATTAGGCAGCAATTTTCAGTTTGGCCTTTCGAGAACATGCATGTTTTGAAGTTTTTTGATTTAGCTTACCGGGATGGTCTTGGGTTCTAGATTAGTCGGCAGAGGATGGCAGTGACTGCCCAACCACGTCACCCACAACAGAGTGACCAGGTCGCTTGGTTAGGCAGATGATAACACTTGCTTGCGTCGCGTGTTCTCTAAAATGGGGTGTGCAACTGCAACCTGATCGTACTAGTGCATCTTGCTACTGAAATAGTTTTTTTTTTTACCAAGGAAACAGCAGGAGAATCCCCTCCTGTTGAAAGTTTATTGATGAGAATTAGTACAATAGTTCCATACACATTACTCTCTCGAGATGGGAAAAACTAAACTAGAATTACAACAACGATACCCAATTCTCTACAAATGTTTTACAAGATGGTTTAAATCTACTACTTTGCCTCAAAATGTTGTTACGAAATCCATGTTTCCATGACTCCAAGGAAGGTGACCCTTGTCTAAAGATTTTGTCATTTCTGTTGAGTCAGATCTCCCAGGCTGCCGTTATACATATTTCCATAAATCCAGGGTGTTGCCAATCCGCTTTCGCTTGTTCTATTGAGCCAAAAAACGTTAATTCATGGTTCCACCGAATGTGTAACAATTGCCAGCATGCTGCACTAAAAGGGCATTGAAAGAATAGGTGATAGGTATATTCTTCCACTCCTTCATCACATAATACACAATCATAATTACCTTGTTCAATCTGGAAATTCTTTCGCCTTAGCAGATTCTAGAGTTCAGTCGGTCCAGACATAGAAGCCACATGAAGATCTTAAGTTTTTTAGTGACCTTTGATTTCCAGATCCATTTAATGGGCTCTACTGAAATAGTTGACGCGTATAAGATGATTTGCAACTCCTCCCTGCTAAAATTGTCACTGATGATGATGCGTTGGTCTCCATGGATAGGTGCGTGTGGCAACTCGGAAGATCTACGAGTCGCTGGAGGAGGACGCTTCCGCTTAAGCGCCTGGAAGTCTTTGCTCGCGTGCTGTTTCCTTAATTAGCAGCGATGTTGAAGGCGACAACGGTGGAGCATACTACTTTTATGTTTGGTTACCAACAACGTGCCGGTGACTGGTTTATTTATTCGGATGTTCATAGAACTTGCATCTTCGATGATAAGAGGGTGCTGAGAGACATGCGTCCCTTTCTAAGGGATGTTTCAAGGAACAATTATGTTTTAGCCACAATTTTAAAAGTCAATTGTGATTTAGACCCTGTTTTTCAAATTTTGTGATTTCGCCACAAGTTTTTCTCCTCCAACTGCCGTTAGCCACAACTGTCTGACACCGTTACCTGTTTTCGAATAAACTTATTTAAAAAAATCCAGAGAAAAGAACGATTGCGACTAAAATACCCCTATTTCACCCTGATTCACCCATTCACCCTAATTTCCAGACTAGAAACGGGCGGCAGCGATGGTGAACCCCAGCTAGAGGCGGCGCGCGGCGTGGCGGCGTGAGAACAGGGCGCGCGGCGTGGCGGCGTGCGCGGGGGTCATGGCGAGCGCACGGGGCGGCGCGATGTCGAGCGCGCGGGTCGTGGCATGCGAGGGGGTAGCGGGGCGACACGGGGAAGGGGCGGCTCGCGGACAGGAAGTATTATGCAACAAAATAGCAGCGCACGGGCACAGAAAGCAGCATCTCCCTCTCGGTACATGCTATGGAGGGAACCAAGGGGCAGCACAGTATGGCAAGACTCTGGAAGTTCCACAACGCTGCGTTTGTGGAGAGTATGGGATTGCCGACTAGTAAGGAGACTACTGTGAAAGTAAGAGTGGCAACGGGGGAGCTGACCAGATGGGACCAGGTGGTGAAGGAGTTAGAGTGGAGGTGTGGAGGCATTGAGTTCCAGGGAGACATGCGAGTACTACCCTTGGGGGCTTATGATGTGATTTTGGGATATGATTGGCTGACTAAGCATAGCCCCATGGAGTGTGACTGGGAGAATCAAATGCTCACCTTCTACAAAGACGGAAAGCGAGTGGTGTTGAAGGGAGACCCGGAAAGGAAGGACCGAACAGTTACACAGATGACCGGAGTGCAGGTGAAGAAGTGTGTGCAGGAAGCGAGTGTATGGACGGCAGTAGTGGTGGAGACCGAAGGGAGTGAAGAGAAGGAAGAAGTGAAGGAGGTGAAGGAGGAAGTGAAGGTACTGTTGGAGGAGTTTCGTGAGGTGTTCCAGGACCCAAAGGGACTACCACCATCACACCCCTTTGATCATGCCATTCCCTTGGTACCTGGAGCGGTGCCGGTGAACAGTAGGCCGTATCGCTATTCACCCCTGCACAAGACAGAGATTGAAAGGCAGGTAGCAGAGCTATTGGACTCGGGATTGATCGAGCACAGTGTCAGTCCTTTTGCCTTTCCCGTGCTGTTGGTCAAAAAGAAGGATGGCAGTTGGCGATTTTGTATTGACTATCGGAAGCTGAATGACATTACCATCAAGAACCGTTTTCCGATGCCTATGGTGGAAGAGATATTGGATGAGCTGGCAGGAGCGAAGTATTTCACGAGTTTGGACATGAAGTCAGGGTACCACCAATTGAGGATGAAGGAGGGGGAGGAGTTCAAAACTGCCTTCAAAACGCACTGCGGGCATTACCAGTTCAGAGTGATGTCGTTCGGGTTGACAAACGCACCAGCCTCGTTTCAGTGTGCGATGAATTCAATCCTCAGCTCATACCTGCGGAAGTTTGTGCTGGTTTTTATAGATGATATCCTCATCTACAGTCGGAGTTGGGAGGAACATTTGAGCCATTTGAGGCAAGTGATGGAGGTATTACGACAGCAGCAGTTCTATTTGAAGCTGTCGAAGTGTAGGTTCGCGCAGGAGGAGCTGGTGTATCTGGGGCACAAAATTTCGGCGAAGGGAGTTCAGACCGAAGAACGGAAGATTGAGGCGATGAAAAAGTGGCCGATTCCCAAGACAGTGACAGGGCTGCGAGCCTTTCTGGGGCTGACAGGGTACTATCGAAGATTTGTCAGGGGGTACGGGGTGATAGCAAAACCTTTGACCAACTTGTTGAAGTAGAGGCAGTTTCATTGGCCTCGAGGCTCAGGTGGCGTTTGACAAGCTGAAGGAGGCAATGTGCTCAACACCAGTCCTAGCCTTGCCAGACTTTGAGGAGCAGTTTGTGGTAGAGACGGATGCTTGTGATCGGGGAGTGGGGGCAGTGCTGATGCAACAAGGGAGACCAGTGGCATTTCTCAGCAAAGCTCTATCGGCACAACATCAACATTTGTCTGTGTACGAGAAGGAATTGTTGGCCCTTATTCTGGCGGTGGGGAGGTGGAGGCAGTACTTGGAACGAAGGGAATTCATTATCCGAATGGACCACCGCAGTTTAACTTTCCTGGACGACCAAGTGTTGCACTCGGAATTGCAGAGAAAGGCGATGGGGAAACTCATGGGATTAAATTTTAAGGTGGTATACAAGAAGGGGAGGGAGAATGCAGCAGCTGATGCGCTGTCCAGGGTAGCCCAGCTGATGGAGGTGGCAGAGGTACAAGAGGTGGTGCCTATGTGGGTGTAGGAGATCAGGAACTCATATGAGACGGATATTGCGGCTCAGACTTTATTAGCTGAGTTGATGGTGTCTAGCCCGAATGAGCAAGGGTTCTCAGTCCATCAAGGGGTGATTAGGAGGCGAGGAAGAATTTGGGTTGGGGAGAACTCGGCTCTACGAACCAAGTTGATTGCAGCCTGTCATGAAAGTGCAGTAGGAGGCCATTCTGGGATACAAAACACTTATCAGAGGGTAAAGAAGTTGTTTGACTGGAAGGGAGTAAAACAGGATGTAGAAGAGGTGGTGAAGCAGTGTGGAGTATGTCAGCAAGCCAAAGGGGAGAGGAGTTTGCCTGCTGGACTTCTTCAACCGTTGGAAATACCTAAGGCACCATGGCAGGATGTAACTATGGACTTCATAGAAGGACTACCAAGATCTGAAGGGTACAACACCATCCTGGTGGTTGTTGACCGCTTCTCTAAATACAATCATTTCATTCCCCAAAAACACCCTTATACTGCCTCACATGTGGCAAAGGAACTGATGGACAATGTAATCAAATTACATGGGGTGCCCAAGACTATGGTTTCAGATAGAGACAGGATCTTTACAAGCACAGTATGGAAACAAATCTTCAAGAGCATGAATGTTAAACTCCTAATGAGTACAGCCTACCATCCGCAAACAGATGGGAAGTCAGAGCGTGTGAACCAATGCCTGGAGTCATACCTTCGATGTGTTGTGCAGGAGGATCCCAGAAGGTGGAAGACTTGGTTACCACTGGCTGAATATTGGTACAATACTTCTCATCACTCTACTCTGGGTTGCTCTCCTTTTCAGGTGCTGTACGGCTATGCTCCGAACCCATGGGTGGCACCAGTGGTTCCTCAGGGAGAAGACAAGACAATCCCGGAGATGTTAGCAGAGAGGGAAGCATACCTGGACTCAAAGAGAAGCTAGCTACTGCGCAAAATAGAATGAAACAGCAAGCCGGCCGAAAGAGAAAAGATCGAGTTTTTACTGTTGGGGAGATGGTCCTGCTTCGGCTCCAACCCTATGCCCAGTCTTCGGTGGTCAATCGACCGTTTCCGAAGCTGTCCTATCGGTTCTTCGGGCCTTTCAAAGTGATTGCTCGAGTTGGGAGGGAGGCTTACCACTTGGAGTTGCCGGAGGGAGCCCAGATTCATCCAGTGTTCCACACTTCGCAGCTCAAGCCCTTCCTGCCGAACCATGCGCCGATCTACTCCGACCTGCCACAAGTTCGAGACTTTAGCGCACAGCCACTTCAACCAGCTCAGATTGTGGAAAGGCGGATGGTGAAGAAGGGGAACAAGGCCATAACTCAGGTGCGCGTGGTCTGGGACATGCCGGGGAACGCAGAGAGTTGGGAGGATTGAAGCGTGCTAATCCGCCGGTTCCCTGAAGTCGCGGCTTGGGGACAAGCCGAATCTCAAGGGGGGGGGGGGGGGGGGGGGGGGGGAAGATGTTACCGATGTTGGAGCAAGGAAGAACCAGAGGAGCTTGGCGGATGGGGAGGAAGATGGAAGTGGAGAGGAGTGAAGCCGACGGAGGCGCCGAGGAAGACGAAGAGCGAAGGGATAAGGTCGAGGGGAATGTGCGGTGTGGTGTGCGTAGAGTGGAGTGTGATATTTTTGGTGTGAAAGAGGGTGCCGTGCGTACTGACAGGTGGGACCGGGTGGATGTAAGCGGCCCACCTGCCAGCACCACCGCTATGTAACCAGACGTCCACAGTTGTTGGAAGCATCGAGACTAATCACGGGAAAACTCGCGCCGATATTCGTCGTTCTCTTCCGCTGCGCTCCACGCCGGCGATCTGTACGCTCACGTCTGGGGTGCCGACGAGCCCCGGGCCACGGGACGTTACACTACCATCTCCCCTTCGTGCGCTCGTCTCGTTGCTTCGTTCTTTTCTCGGCGGTGAGGCGTCGACGCCACTTGCTGATTTCTTCACGGCGGCCCCAGTCTAGCAGCTAACAGAGGTTGGGTATCGTGCAGCCAGCGCACGACGGCCTCAACGGGCACAAGCCTGCCGCCCCTCTTCCAGGTGAGAGAGCTAGTCTTTTCACTGATTCCCCTTGCTTCGCTTCGTTCTTACATAGCGCCATTGAGGAACAACATTACCGGGATGCCTCAAGGTTGACCAGGCTGATAGTAAAGCATGGCTGATGATAGTGACACCTAGCCCTTCAGCTATTCTAAAATTGAGTTATATTAGCATGTCAGAATCGTCATTAAGAAAGAGACTAATTATGGAATCCTGTGGAGATACGCTCAGGACTTTGATGATTTCATTGGGAGAATTGTGCGAATAAGTCCTGGTGTCAGAAGAAATGTGGCTAAGAGCTACACCCGAGGCACGATTCTCTCGGTTTATTTCTAATTAAATGTTGGAGAGTACCGGACTTGTCCGGTAAAGACCGGACTAGTCCGGTTTTGTCCAGTAAGGGTGACCGGACTAGTCCGGACCCTTAGAGGACTAGTCCGATATTGTCCAGTAAGGGTGACCGGACTAGTCCGGACCCTATACGGACTAGTCCGATTTTTCAGTAACTGTCAGTTTGAACTCGAAATTGACATGTGTTCTAATTGAAAGGACACAACCCACCGAATTTTGAGTCTCTGATCGGGAGACTCAATAATTCCTAAGGGTGGGAGGCCCCCTCTTGTGTCTCTTGGTCAACTATAAGAAGAGGGTCAAGTGTGTGATCAAAGAAGGCTTAAGGGGATACACTCATACACACTTGAACACCCTAATCCACTCAGAATCCGATCAAGATACCAAGAGAAGAACAAGGGGAAACGCCTCTCGTCGTCGTTCTTCTTGCGGCCTCGCCTTGTTGGCTAGATGGCCGCGTCGTCAAGCAACAACAAAGATGGAGGAGAAGGTATTATTGATGTTCTTGTGCTATTTGAGAGATAGCACTTGGTGTTCATGTTGTAATCAGTTTTATCCATGTAATTCGAGATGATTTAGTGGCTATTTGATCTTTGGGCTCCCTCTTGATTTCTAACAATGGTATCAGAGCCGTTTAGACCACTAATCACTTCGAATTGAGTTTTGATCGAAGTTTTTCGCTAAAAGTTTTGAAGGTCCGGACTTGTCCGGTCTAAGGGCCGGACTAGTCCGGTATGCCACAGTTAAGTGGTTAGGTTTTCGGATCAGGGCATTTTGACGCGTTCATCTGATTGAAAACCAATTAAGCACTTTGGATTGAAATCCATTGTGAAAATTAAGTTGTTTTGGTAAGATGGTAAGATTAAGATTCCCTTTTGGGAATTTTGACATGTTTTCCGGTTTTTTATATGAAACTTTTCCGGAGTTGGTCATACTAGTCCGGAATAGTACGGACCAAACTCGAAAAGTTCAATAAAGAATGGATCAAATGTTTTGATGGGACCGGACTTGTCCGGCGTATGGACCGGACTAGTCCGAAAACCATACTGTAAGAGTTCGGACTAGTCCGGCCATGTGCGGACTAGTCCGGTATATACAATTAAGTTTGCTTATTAAATTAAGCTTCTGCTGTGAATTAAGTTTATTGTCATAGCAATTTGGTCGAGTAACCAAAGTGAAAGATAAATTGCTATGTCAATTTAAGTTGCATGAAATTCTATTGAGTAACCAAAGTGAAAAATAGAATTATCATGATTTTAAGTTTTATTAATGTCATTATTGGCCGAGTAACCAAAGTGAAAGGCATTAATGACATTATCCTTTCTAAGTACATAGTAATTTGGTCGAGTAACCAAAGCGAAAGATAAATTACTATGTATTTCAGTTGTTCTTCAATATTCAGTTTCGATGTCATTATTGGCTGAGTAACCAAAGCGAAAGGCATTAATGACATTCTTTTTGTAAGAACATAGTAATTTGGTCGAGTAACCAAAGCGAAAGATAAATTACTATGTTGATTTTCAGTTATTCTCAAATGTTGAGTTTTGGTCGAGTAACCAAAGTGAAAGATAAAAACTCATCATTTTCTTGTGGTTAACATCTATGCATTCTTCTTGATTTTGGTTTTTTGATTATGAAGGTTCCTCCAATGCTAATTCAGCACTGAGTTTCATCGCTTCTATTGATCCACTCAATGGAAGCAATTATGGGAGATGGCGAGAGAAGTTGGAGATTGCTTTGGCAGTCTCTGAGATAGACTTGGCTCTCACTACTCCATATCCGGTTGCACCGGTTGAACCAGTAAGAAATGATGATGAAACTCAGGAAGCCTTTGCTGTGAGGACAAAGGAATATACTACTGAGTTATTGGCTTATGACATTCATTGTTATAAGTGGAAGAAATCAAACAGGAAATGTTTGATGGTAATTAAGGGCACTATCACTGAGGCCATTCGGGGAGCAATCCCTGAATGTGAAACTGCTGTTGAGTACCTCCAAAGGATAGAGAATCAGTTTACTGGTTCTTCTAAGGCCACTGCAAGCACTCTTATCAAGAGGCTTGTTACTGAAAAATATCATGGAGGTGGTGTGCGTGAGCACATCTTAAGGATGACAAATATGGCTGCAAAGCTTAAGCCTATGGATTTGGGGATTAAAGATGAGTTCATTGTGCATCTCATCATTGCCTCACTTCCTAAGGAATTTGAGACTTTTGTCATCAATTACAACTCTCAACCTGAACTATGGAACATAGAAAAACTCATGGCTATGTGTGTTCAGGAGGAAGAGAGGATTAAGTCCCTTCACGGTTATGATGCTATTAATTACGTGAAGGGAAAAGGTAAGGCTAAGAAGAATTATTCTTCTAAGCAATCTTTTAAGTATCATGGTTCATCTCACCATGATAAAGATAAGGGTAAGGTTCCACAAAGCCATCCTTACAATAAGGATGTGAAAGTGGATAAAGATCAGTGTCGTTTTTGTTTAGACAAAGGTCACCATCAGAAGGATTGCATTGGCTTCCTTAAATAGTGTTGCAAAAATGGTAATGACTTTGTGACCTTTGTTGATGAATCCCTGCTTTTAGATTATACACCATCTTCTTGGTGGATTGACTCAGGTGCCACTGTGCACGTTTGCAATTCGTTGCAGAGGTTAAATATGAGGAGGACCCTAGAAAGAGGGGAAATGGCCATTAAAGTTGCTGATGGCCATGAAGCTGAAGTGAAAGCCATTGGAGATTATCCATTAGTATTAAGAAATGGCTTTGTACTTACACTTCAGGATGTGTTATATGTACCCTCTTTAAGTAGAAATCTCATCTCAGTGTCATGCTTAGATGATGAAGGTTATGTTTGCCAGTTTGGCAAAGACAGATGTGTAATTAAGTATGATAATAAGATGGTTGGTGTTGCCATAAGACAAGGCATGCTATACTTATTATCTATGCATGATGATGTTAATGTTGTAAGCGACAATCAGTTTTCCTCACATCAGGGTAAGCGTAAGAGAATCGATTCCGAAATGTCTTCGAAATTATGGCATTGTCGCTTGGGCCATATTTCGAGGGGGAGAATTGAACAATTGATTTCACAATCGATTCTTCCCCATTTGGATTTTTCGGATTCAGAAGAATGCATAGACTGCATTAAGGGAAAGTTTGTTAAGAAAATTAAGAAAGGTGCCATACGCAGTGCGGGAATTTTGGAATTAATCCATACGGACATTTGTGGTCCATTCCCCGTAGTATCTGTTGATGGTTTTGATTCATTCATAACCTTCACGGATGACTATTCTCGCTATGGATATATTTATCCAATTAAAGAACGCTCTGAAGCGTTGGATAAATTTAAGATATTTAAGGCTGAAGTTGAAAATCAGCACAATATTAAGATTAAAGTGGTAAGATCCGATCGTGGTGGTGAGTACTACGGTCGTCATACCCCGTATGGCCAAGTTCCTGGACCGTTTGCTCGGTTCCTACAGGAAAATGGCATAGTCGCCCAGTATTCCACACCGGGCGAGCCTCAGCAAAATGGAGTAGCGGAACGGCGCAACCGTACGCTAATGGATATGGTTAGATCCATGTTAAGTCAATCAGATTTGCCGGTTAGCTTATGGATGGAGGCATTAAAAACCGCCATTCATGTGCTAAATCGGGTTCCTACTAAGTCCGTGCCCAAAACACCGTATGAGTTGTGGACAGGACGTAAGCCCTCATTAAGTTATATGCATATATGGGGCTGTCCCGCTGAGGCAAAATTGTTTAACCCAAACATTGGTAAGTTGGATTCTAAGACAGTAAGTTGCCATTTTATTGGCTATGCAGAAAAGAGTAAGGGATATCGTTTCTATTGTCCAGAACGATATACTAAGTTTGTAGAAACAAGGCATGCCGTCTTTTTAGAGGATGCCATGATCAGGGGGAGTATGGTAAGATGAGAAATTAATCTTGAAGAGAAGCGGGTTTATGTACCCACTCCTATGATTCAAGAACCATATTTATCATTACCTACTACTGTTGAATCATCAGTGCCTATTGGTAATGATTCATCACCTGTTGTTAGTTCTCCATTGACAACGGAATTATTAAGAGAGGTTGAGCATTTTCAGCCCGTTGTCACTAATAATGAAGAGCAACAACAGCCTCAAAATGAGGATAATGTGCAATTAAGAAGATCTCAACGAGAAAGAAAATCGGCCATTCCGGACGATTATGAGATCTATTTGAGTGAGGCAATTCAAATGGAGGGTGATCCCACCACATTTGAAGAAGCTATGAGAAGTCCTCAATCATTTGAATGGCGTAAAGCCATGGAGGATGAAATGAGGTCTATGGAAACAAACAAAGTCTGGGATTTAGTTGAGATTCCTAATGGAGCCAAAACAGTAGGCTGTAAATGGGTCTACAAAATTAAACGTGACTCCAAAGGGAATATTGATAAGTTTAAGGCCAGACTTGTTGCAAAAGGCTTCACTCAAAGAGAAGGGATTGATTATAATGAGACATTTTCACCTGTCTCAAGTAAGGATTCGTTCAGAATCATTATGGCATTAGTTGCACATTATAATTTAGAATTACATCAGATGGATGTAAAGACGGCGTTTCTCAATGGTGATCTATATGAGAACGTCTATATGACACAACCGAAAGGTTTTGTTATTAAAGGTAAGGAACATATGGGATGCCACTTAAGGAAGTCCATTTATGGACTTAAACAAGCATCAAGGCAGTGGTATCTCAAATTCGATGAAACAGTAAGAAAGTTTGGGTTTAAAGAAAATGAGGAGGACAATTGCATTTATGCTAAGTTTAAGAGCGGGAAATTTATTTTCCTCGTGCTTTACGTAGATGATATACTACTTGCAAGTAGTGATGTCAATCTACTATCAGAAACTAAGAAGTTTTTGTCCTCTAATTTTGATATGAAAGATCTTGGTGAAGCATTCTATGTATTGGGCATAGAAATTCACCGAGATAGAAATAAGGGGGTATTAGGCTTATCACAAAAGGCATACTTAGAGAATGTACTGAGAAAGTACAGTATGCATAAGAGTAAGCCTTCGCCTGCTCCGATTGTCAAGGGCGATAAGTTTGGGAACTTTCAGTGTCCCAGGAACCAATATGAGATCGATCAAATGAAGTCGGTTCCATATGCTTCTGCTGTCGGAAGCCTTATGTATGCTCAAGTCTGTACTCGCCCTGACTTAGCTTATGTGACCGGAATGCTTGGCAGATATCAGGCCAATCCAGGGATTGATCACTGGAAGGCAGTTAAGAAAGCATTAAGATATGTGCAAGGCACAAAAGGCCTCATGTTAACGTATAGTAAGTCAGGCCCACTTGAAGTTGTGGGATATTCAGATTCAGATTTCACGGGTTGTGTGGATACTAAGAAATCCACGTCAGGTTATATATTCACCCTCGCGAATGGAGCCATTTCGTGGAAAAGCTCCAAACAAACCGTCACTGCATCGTCCACAATGCATGCCGAGTTTGTTGCATGTTATGAGGCCACCGGGCAGGCTGTTTGGCTTAAGAAATTTTTACCCGGTCTTAGAGTGGTCGACAGCATTGAAAAACCACTTAAGTTATACTGCGATAATGAGCCCGCAGTATTTTACTCTCACAACAATAAGTCGAGTGGTGCTGCCAAACACATCGACATTAAGTTTTATGTTATAAAAGATCGAATCCAGGATCATACCATAAGTCTTGAGCATATAAGTACCAAGCGTATGCTTGCGGATCCGCTAACAAAAGGTCTTCCACCCAGCGTGTTCAGTGAACACGTAGCCGGCATGGGTTTAAGGGAGAGCCTATGATCACTGGATATTTAAGGGCCAAGTAAGAGTAAGGTTCATTTTCAAATGTGAGATGTATTGTGGTCTTCGAGTCCAACAATACGTAAATGGTTGTTGTGATGCGTCGTGCCCTATATGTCAAGCATGAGAAAATGGACACTAAGTTTAGTATTAAGTAAGTCGGTAAGTTTCAGATTCGAGTTCAAGGGGGAGAATGTTGGAGAGTACCGGACTTGTCCGGTAAAGACCGGACTAGTCCGGTTTTGTCCAGTAAGGGTGACCGGACTAGTCCGGACCCTTAGAGGACTAGTCCGATATTGTCCAGTAAGGGTGACCGGACTAGTCCGGACCCTATACGGACTAGTCCGATTTTTCAGTAACTGACAGTTTGAACTCGAAATTGACATGTGTTCTAATTGAAAGGACACAACCCACCGAATTTTGAGTCTCTGATCGGGAGACTCAATAAATCCTAAGGGTGGGAGGCCCCCTCTTGTGTCTCTTGGTCAACTATAAGAAGAGGGTCAAGTGTGTGATCAAAGAAGGCTTAAGGGGATACACTCATACACACTTGAACACCCTAATCCACTCAGAATCCGATCAAGATACCAAGAGAAGAACAAGGGGAAACGCCTCTCGTCGTCGTTCTTCTTGCGGCCTTGCCTTGTTGGCTAGATGGCCGCATCGTCAAGCAACAACAAAGATGGAGGAGAAGGTATTATTGATGTTCTTGTGCTATTTGAGAGATAGCACTTGGTGTTCATGTTGTAATCAGTTTTCTCCATGTAATTCGAGATGATTTAGTGGCTATTTGATCTTTGGGCTCCCTCTTGATTTCTAACATTAAAACCCATCAATTTTGTAGATGTTCAACTATAACAACTTACCAAATGTTCGTTCTTTTTCAGACAATTGATCATTGTTTCTTCAGAGACTCCATTATTCGAGATTTTTCTCATCAGAGATGATGATGAAACATATACAATGAAGGTACACTGATCAAAATGATATTCATCTGAAGTACAATATTTATGCACAGATTTGAAATCTGTATTTACCCAAAAAAAATGAACAGGTGGTACATTTGCAACCACCGAAGGAAATTTCGACTGCTTCAACCATATCATTTACAGCTAAAGAAGCTCCGAGTGAAAGTTCATTAGAAAGTATTGCTATATCAGATAGTGTTACAGAGGAGACAAATACTGATACTGATTTAAAGGGAAATGAGGAATTTGATAAGAAAGAACAGGACGTTGGTAACAAGAAAGAAAACGGGTAGAAGGAGACTTGCTCATCTAGGGATTGATAGTTAAATGTCATGTTCAAATTGTATATGTATCAATTATTTTGTTAGACTCGTGTTGCTTCTTTTGTTGGACATGTATTATTTTAAGTAATGAATAAATGGTACTATATGCTTTTGTTAGGATATATATTGTTATACTATGTGTTTTGATTGAATTGAATCGTGCATATGATTCATGTGTGATTATGTGAGAAATATATCTATAATGTTAATGAATCATTGTCAAAATTATGTTTCATTTTTAAATATTTTTTAAGACATTATGTTCTAATATTCAGTTTTCTTTTCAAAAAAAAATTGTTCACATTATTTTCATATTATGTTGCTGAATTTTGTTCAAAGTTACAATGTTATGTGTTAAAATCATGGTAGAAACACAATTGTAACATCAAAATCGTGGTAAAATCACAAAGGGTATATTTGTCTTTACATGTCAAAGTTAACACCGTTGTCTGATGCTTTGTTTCAAAAAAGTTGTGACTAAAACAAAAAATTTGAAAATCTGAGTCTAAATCACGATTTGCTTCTAAAACAATGGTCGCAACACAATTGGCCCATGTTTGAAATGCTTGATCCTCTGTTAGATGTTTGACTAGACCAAATTATAAAAGCTAATAAGCCCAAAGCCCATCAGGCCATAAGCATAAATGCAAAACAACAGCAGTTTGGCCCATTTCTAAGGACGAAACCTCGTCACCCACCAAGGTGACGCTAGGCGAGACTGGCGGCACAGCAAGATGCCAAGCAACAAAATTGCAAACATGTGTCAATTTTTTTTTTTGCAAACATTAAACATAGCACCAGACTAGTCAGCCTCGGCCCACAGGGCATCATAACCTTTCATTCACCAATTAAGTTAACGCCTAAAACACATTTATACAAACTGCTGGACGACAATATCAACAACCCCGAGATTCAGAATGGAGAAAATGAAACTCTCCTCAAACACACCCGACAATCAGTCATTAAAAACTGCACGAGAAAACGACAAATGCACCATCATGCTTCTTTGAAATGACCTTTTCTTTTTGTTTCCCTTGCTTTAACCAAACAGATTATGTGGAGCAGGGTCAGACATGAGTGAGCTGTGGTGATGAACCATATACCACTTGCCATTACGGAACTCGTAAACGTTGGTCACATGGAACAACACAGGGTTAACATCAAGATTTGCCTTCATGTTGACCCATGCCACCTCACCAAGTACACGAACCCGGACATCCCGCACATTGAAGGCGATGCCCTGCCCTCCTTCTTGGCCCCAGTTGAACAGCAAGCCCCAGCCCTCCATCACTGCATTGTACCTGATAACAAAATTGGATAGTAGTTTGCAACAAGAATTGTTAAGACATTTGTTACTTTAGCAGCTGATAAAGAAAACAATACAAGCAGAAACTTTGGTCTCAAATGGAGCAGAACACAACGAAGCAGCACCTCTTACAGTAACTTATAAAACACTAAATCCAGATTCGGAAAATTCATAGCAACCTGACGAAAACCATGACAGTAAAGCACTAGTAAATGGGTTCAGTTTTTTTTATTACTAACATATGGTCATATACATTCTACAGCCCACTGCAAAAAAGTAATTCTAGAAGTATGCAGCTTTAATTTAGCGGAAATTTAGTTTATAGGAATGGGTTGTCACACGAGCAATTTATTAAGCACATGATGGAACATATGAGACGTGCTAGACATGGTGCTTTTCTACACTTATGTTCACTGAAATTGTTTAATCTGCTACATGCAAAACTAATTAGGAAATAAGATGAAAAAATACATATAAGAATGATTTAAACGATAGCAGTGAACAAAGTAGAGGTTCATCAAGACAACAGGAAGAGAATGAAAAAAATCTGGAATGAATTGCACAATAAAAACCTAGGTGTATACCTTTAAAATTGTAACATTACAAATAATATGATAAAGACTTCACAAGGTCAATCATATACACAACTTAATAAGGAAGAAAGAAAAGAGATCTAACAAAAAGGATACACATATAATTGTACATCGGCCTTTTGAAATATATTTCTCATGTTAAGTTGCACACAACTGTATGATTTGTGAAATAATATGCTATATCCAACACTTTTTTACTATGTAATAAAGTCCTATCAGTCAACTACATTGCAGTTTGCTTCAAAAACCAATGATCATCATAGTAGACTAATGTCTTAGTCTTGACCAAAATTCCCCTTTTCCAGTAATCCAAGGAGAGAGTCCTATTAATATCTCTTTCAAGAGTCAATGAATTAAATACATCATATCTGGGAGAAGCAATACTTATGAATCATTTCAAGTTTCTCAGAACAATATGTGCACATTATTTAACACATGCAGTGACCCAATAATAAAATTACCAATCATATGGGATCCCCTAAGCCCATAAAAGAGACCATAAACAAAAACTAGATACAAATAGTTTAATTTCAGAGAAGTTCAAAACATACCCAGTAAAGAACTCCCCAGTTGCATGAATACACTTGACATAGTCCGCGTTAAGCCAGAAATGGCTCATCGATGGCAATGACCCTTCTCTGATGATATTATAGAACTCTGCATTCACATTCATGATGGCTCTTGTAGCTGCATAGTATGCCTTCCATCCATTAGGTGGATTGGTATTACCCTGCTCCACTGTGAAATCCTACAATAGCCGACAACATTACAAGTTTGCAAAACAAAGGAAATGAAAGCTTTTAAAAAGTATAAAAAAGTTTACAAATGCACTACCTAACTTTTGACATCTAACTCTAAAATGTATTAATGAGGTATGAAAAAAGTACATCCATATGATTACATATCAGCAAAAGGAAAAACAAATCACATAAAACTTGCAGGACATGGAACAGGGAACACAGAAAAAAAAAAATCCATCTTCTAAATTGAAAGTTGAATGGAGAATCTGAATGGATAATACTAAAAATATGCAAACACACTACAATGGTGTTCTCTGGATGGATCTCTGGCTTATGGGTCTAGGTGCCTTGTGGCGGTGCTAGGGATAGCAGGCTCAGGTCATTGAAATTATGTCCATGATGCGCATGTCCAACCATAGATGATGTAGTGTTGGTAGATGAAACTAGAGATGGTGTTGATAGAAAATTGGAGCTATGGAGGCAGACCTTAGTCTAAGGGGTTTAGACTTAGTAGAACCAAGACCGAGTATAAGACATGCAACTTTAGTGATGTCGGGTGCGAGGATGGAAATGTTAGTTTACAAGGACAAGTAGTACCTAGGAGGGACACATTTCGATATTTAGGATCAATGTTACAAAGCAATGGTGATATTGACGAAGATGTTTGCCACAGGATCAAAATCGAGTGGATGAAGTGGCGACAAGCATCTGAAATCTTATGTGATAAGAAAGTTCTACAAAAATTGAAAGAAAAATTCTATAGGACAGTGATCAAACCTGCGATGTTGTATGGAGCAGAATGTTGGCCAACTAAAAGGCAACATGTCTAACAAATGAGTGTTGCAAAGATACGCATGCTACGGTGGATGTGCGGTCACACAATAAGAGACAAAATTAGGAACGAGGTAATACGTGATAGGGTAGGGGTGGCACCGATTGAGGAGAAGCTAGTCCAACATCACCTACGGTGGTTTGGGCATATCCAGCGGAGACATTCAGAAGCACTAGTTAACAGTAGGATTATAAAGAGTAGAGAAAATTTTAGGAGGGGTAGAGGTCGACCAAGGTTGACATGGCAGGAGGCGGTGAAACAAGACTTAAAGAAGTGGGACATACCTAGAGATTTGGCTCATGATAGGACTGCATAGAAATTAGCAATTCATGTGCCAGAATCTTAGTTTATTCGAATTTTGTTACTCTTATCTTCTTTCTTATTAATCCATTTCTAAAATAAATAAACTGTAGAATATTATTTTATTTGTATTTTTTATTTTTATTTTTTTTTTACTCTCATCTTATTTTTTGTTACTTTTCTTGAAAAATTGTTGGGTTTCATTTCTAGCCGACCCCAACTTGTTTGGGACAAAAGCTTGGTTGTTGTTGTTGTTGTATGCGCATGTCCAACCATGCAGGCTTGAAACCAGACAGTGCTTTCTGCTCTACTAAAAAGACACAGTTCTCTAATAATCTAGGAAAAAAACATGGTTTTACCAGATACAAATAAGACAACACATATTATGCATGCATGAAAATAGTACAATGGCCACACATTTCCAATAGAAGATTAACTATGCATATACATATAACAAAGTTTGGTTCAACATCATTGCTAGATTGTGAAACCACCAATACAAATTTGGAAAGGAAAGCAGGTCAAAGCTCTTGCATCGTATCTGAAGTAAAAAATCAGAATCGTTAGTTTCACCTAGCACAGAAATAGCGCAAGGCTTCAGCCTAAACAAGGTTCCAAAAGGAGCTAGGCGCTAGGCGGGCGGTGACCGTCCGCCTAGAGCCTAGGCGTGACTAGGCGCCGCCTAGTAGCAGTGATGAATTCTAATTTTTTTAAAAATACTACAATATATTCATATTTCTGCTATGTGGGTCAATTTTTCGCAACCCACTTCAGCTCTGGGGCTTTAGCTTCTACAGTTCCAAGCAACAAACCAACCCAACTGTTGCATGTCTCCTTCCACACAGGACACACTCGTGCTTTCTACGCTCCGGATCCTCTACCCCTTCTTCCTCGCCAATGTTGTAAATGGGCGCCTGGACGCCCAGGCGGTCGTCGGCGGCGGCGGCAGCAGCCGTTGACTGCGGTGGCGGGAGGGCGTCTAGCAGCGGCGGGCAGGCATCGAGCGTCGGGCGAGCTGGGAGGTTGCGGGCGGAGGCGTGGTTAGGCGAGTTGGGCCGAAGGGTAAGTCGGCCCATTTAATCTCAATCGTTGGATAGAGTTTTAGATGTGTATAAAAGTCAGTTCTCCAGAACCCTAACCATACTATCTCTCTCCTCCCTCTCTTTTCCACCCGCGGCGGCGGCGATTGCACTCGTGTCGGCGGTGTTCACGTCCAGGGTGAGTGGCGACGCTTCGGGGGGCAAGCTGCGGCGACGCGTGCGGCGTGCGACGTGCGGCGGCTGCGGCGGCAGCCCACGGCGGCGGCGGCGGCCCACGGCGGCAGCGGCGGCCACCGGCGGCAGCGGCCAGGCGAGGCTAGGCTCCTTGGCATCCGCCGCCGGCCGACTGGACGACTAGGCGCCGCCTAGGCGCGGCGCCGCCTAGGCGATGCCTGGACAACGCTGTTCCTCGCAAATTCAGCACCCCGTTTCCTCTCCTCCGGATCTGGCAGCCCTGTCGCCCCTCCTCCATGGCTCACCTCTCGATCCCCCCTCCCCCTACTGCCTTGCGGCCGCCTACCCCCCAAGGCGAGGCGGTCCACCCGCGTGGAGTGCCTAAGCGAGCCTAGGCGAATGCCTTTTGGAACGGTGGCCTAAATATCTGCAATGTATGGCTCAGATGCCCGTCCAAATTCATGAATGTATCTAAATGAATTTCCATGAATTTCGGTTACTAAAGTTATAAGCCTACTGATATGCATCAACAAAGATGACTAACAAAAACCTAAAGTGGGGACCAGCCTTATTGAAGTGGAAAACAAGCAGGGTCTGCAGACTACATTCGTAATTCACCAGCAGATCGATCAAGGAGAGGGAAAGAGAAGCGGGTGGGTGCAGTCCTCACCTTGTGGTAGAGCACCTTCCAGGCGCCGTCGTCGTTGGCTGCGCGGCGCATCGCGGAGTTGGTCATTGAGAGGCGGCAGAGGCTGGTGTAGTCGAGGTAGCTGAGCGCGTGGGTGGTGATCTCCGGCACGAGCTGCTCCATCATGGAGGCGCCGCCGCCGCTCTCTGGGGCCGGGTCGTGCGCCTTCTTCTTGTTGTCCCCGCCCACGGCCATCTCGCCGTTGGCGGAACGGGCACGGCAGCCGCAGGAGGCGCAGACGCAGCAGCGCTGCTGCTTCTTCGAAGAGGAAAAGGAGAAGGGAGAGTGGAGGACACAGAAGGCGCACACGATGCAGCAGACGGCGGTGGCCCCGGCGGCGATCAGGGCCCGGACACCGTCCATGCGGACATCCAGGTCGTCGCGGTAGCGGAGGGGGTCAGCAGCTCGGGGCAGGGTTTGGACGGCATCCCATCACATGGAGAGGAAGGCTAGGGTTTTGGCCTTTGTGGGGAGGAGGCGAGATGGGGAATGGATCGGGGAAGGGAGGGTTTCCAGTTCCAGCCGAGGTCGAGGAGGGGGAGGAGTTATGCCATTTATGAACGATTTGGGCTTGAGTTTGGGCCAGGCTGGGCTTTATGCGCAATCTCCTGTCGTTATTTGGGCCGAGCCGGGCTGGGTTCCATCTGCATAAAGCCGTAGGCGCCCTGTTTTCTACAAACTGGAGACGGGCGCTTCAACAAAAGTTTGCCACTGATCTGATGTTCATATTTTTTTGATAATTATACCATGTTCTCATTATTTATTTTTTATATATCAGGATATTTTTCAGCGAAATATTATATGACAGGCGCCATAATTTATTTTGAGAGGATCGACTGATAAACCGTCATTGTCGAGCGGGCCACCTACTGTTTAGCAGGCCTCCCTAACGGGCCCAACCAGCCCTAGAGGGTCCGAGAGCAAATGGCCCGGCGCCGACCCGTACGGCTAAGAGAAGTGTCTCGATTACTTGATAAGTGTGCTTTCCTGATAAGCAGAAATATGGCTAAGCTGATTACTGGAGAGCTTGAGTGTTTGACAAACTTAATTATTTTTAGAGGATTAACTGTAAAATGACTACAATGCCCCTTAATTTAATTACATCTCATATTTAATATTTTTATATATGTTTTTCCAATCTTATGACTACAATATAGTTTAATGGATCTATGAGCAGTTCCTCACTGGTCACGGACGTGTGTAAGGACCGAATACCCAAGAGGGGGTGAATTGGGCTTTCTTCAAAAAATTCTAAGCAATGAAACTTAATTTCTAAAGCTCAATTCCCTACGCACATTGTCTATGCATTCTAGTAGATAGAAACTTCACGGAATAAAAATGCATGAAAGTAAAGGAAAGTAGAAGGATGCAAACTCCCAAGGAGACAAGGATTTATCCCGTGGTTCGGCAAGATCGTTAAGATTTTCCTACATCCACGTTGTGGCACCCACCAAAGGGTTTTGCCACACCCAAGTCACCGAGACGAGGGGTCTTCACTATTCCTCTCCGTTTGCCTCCTTTGGCAAGGTAGAGCTCAAGCCTTGTACAACTTCGACCTTCCGGGCTTTCACAGACACCTTAGCAAGCTCCGGAAATCTTCTCACAGTTACAAACACCAAGGGCACTCCCTTGAGGCTCTCACACTATCCTAGAGAGTCCACTCACCCAGAATGGAGGCACACAAGCTCTCTCTCTAGCTAGTTCTAGCCTAAATCTTGGTGTAAAGGTGATCGAAATAGTGTGGAAGTGATTGCTCTTGGTCTTGAATACTTGTGGATGTGTTGATAGCTTCTAGTGATCAAGACTTAACGAAATGACAGGGTTAGGGGTATTTATAGCCAGCCTCCCCGAAATAGTCGTTGGAAAAGTAGGCTGATGAACACCGTATGATCCGATGCCCCTTTAGTTATCATCAGTCTAATTACTTTGGCTGACGTCATTGTGTCAAATATGACCGTTATTAGACCGATGTTGCTCCTGTCTTCTCATCGGATGATCTGGTGGCTCTTCCTCCAGAATTTGCTTAATCTTGATGCTTACTGGAGTGATTGACCGATGTGTGTAAGTCTGTACATCGGATGATCCGGTGCTACACTTGGTCCAATGGTATTGCAAACTGTACTGATGGACCGATGTCACTGAGCCATTCACATCGGATGATCCGGTGAGTACATTGTTCTGAGGTCTTCTTCTTCAGTTGAACCAACTCGATCGATGTGTACATTTCTGAAATCATCGGTTGATCCGGTGAGTTGATTTTGTTTGCTTCGAGTTGTTTTTGAGTGAATCTTTTGTGTCTTGCTCAGATGACCTCTTAGACATTTGTTTCATAAGCCCCTCTGATGATCTTCAAGCATTGTATGTTGTCAACTTATGGTTGAGTGACTTAGACATAAGAGCTTTCACTTCTTGTCTTTATCTCATTGATTTGATCTCAAAAGTTGATTGTATATGGGTCTCCAATGACATATTCATTTCATTTTATTGAGTGATTATGGGGACCTTGCATTCACAAATTCATTAGTAAAGTTCAATGGTTGTCATTAATCACTGAAACCGTACTTCATGGGGGGCCTAGATGCTTTCAATCTCCCCCTATTTGGTGATTGATGACAACACAATAATCAAAGCGCAATAGTAATGAATTTGATAGAATGAAACTCAAAGGAATATGCAATGAATACAGGATGTCACACTTGAAGCTTAAGCATCAATTAATAACTCAAGTGTGAATAATAAGTGATCATAAACATAGATAAACACCAAATGAGCCCAATCGATTAATAACTTATGGAAATAAGTTCATTAGAGCTCAATAAGTAGCAAATGAGAAGCAAACACACCAAATGTAGCAAACACACTGAATTATAAGAATGATAAACGATAAATGATAAATGAGACTCCCTCTGACACTAAGACGCTCCCCCTGACTCCTCTAACTCTTCTCCCCCTTTGGCATCAAGACACCAAAAAGGGATCCGAGCGCCTAAGGACCCTGAGTACTAGGCGCGATGACGAACTGGTCACCGTCGCTGTCGTCAGAGCTGCTGGCTGGAGTAGCGGTGGAGGGAGCTGCCGGAGCCGTAGGAGCCACCGTCGGTGCCTGCTGTGGAGGAGCTGTTAGAGCAGGGGCACTAACGACGGAGGCGGCGACTGCTGGAATAGGGTCGTGGCCAGCAGCGGGGAGTGGATCGGAGCACCAGGAGCCAGAAGTGGAGACATGCTGAAGGAGGGAATCGGCGTAGAAGGTACTGGGGCCACTGGAGCGGCAGCTGGAGCCAGGATTGGAGGTGGTGGAGCGACTCCTGGCAACTGCGACGGGAGGGCAATCCCGGTCTGAGTGTAGAGGTTGGTGATCAACCCCAGGATGCCCATCATCGCCTGCTGCGTCTGCTGCTGCTGGTCGAGAGTGCGCTGGTGCATCTGGTCGATAAGCCCCGTCAGCCTGTCAGTGTCTTCACGCCTCTCACGGGCGATCTGACGCTGCATCTCCTGCTGCTGCTGCTGGAGCTCAAGGAGACGGGCAGCCTGCTCCGCTCGGGCCTGCTCGGCTGCCAGCCTGTCCAGACGCTGCTGCTCAACCATCTGCTGGAGGAGCGACATCAGCTCTGACGGCTGCGTGACCAGCGCCTCAGTGATGGGAGGTGGAGTAGGTGGTGGCACTGTAGAGCCTCCAGCCTCCGCGTCGTGCTGCCTGGGTGAGGGCGGAGGAGGGAAGTACTCCTCGACACTGACTCGGTGTCGCTCTCTGACCAGATATGCTGCAAGTCCTCCCCCTGTGCCTCAGCCTCGGCAAGCCTCTCATCCTCCTTCTCTAAGTCAGACCAGTCCTCCTCAGAAAGGCGAGCCCTGACCTGACGCTCGACTGGACGGCCAAGGCGGCGGTCTCCAGGAGCTGGGGCACGATAGTGACCGAACCGTGTCACACTCTCGTCAGTGAGACGGTCGCGCACAACGGACTCCTCAGGGACCATCATGGTGAGCAGGTAGCTGATCAAGTGTCCATACACGAGCTGCCTCATCATCCCCACTCCATCTGTGATCACATCCTCCATCTCGCATATGAGGACGTCCACGATGTCAAACTCCATCCCGTTCATGATGTAGAACAGGAGAGTCTACTGTAAGCTGGTGAACCCCTCCAGGTAACCAGACCTCGGCAGGAGCGTGCGGTGCAAGGCGAGGTGCACTGTGCGCACAGCTGGAGCCAACAAAGCTGGTACTCTCGACTGGTCAGGAGAGAAGGTAGGACCGAACAAAGAACGAATCTCCTCCAGAGCTGGTGCCACTCCTCCAGTGAGCGGCCTCCTTGGCGGGTCTGCCTGACCATAGGCCCTCTCATGCACGTAGGAGTCGTGCAAGTCCACTCCTAGCAGCTGTGCCAGTGTCTGCCTCGTAAAGTGGTAGTGCTGACCCATGAACATGAAGTCAATTGATCTTCTGCCCTCAGAGACATGGAGGGTGGTGTAGAAGACGCGGACCCAATCTTCCACATAGGCACTCCGCTCATATGCCATTAGCTGCACCAAACCTTGGTACATCTCAAAATAAGGACGGATCTCCGTCTCTGCTGCCAAAGCTAGCTGACCCCAGTCCAGATAGTTGTGTTGAAACAGCTTGTGACCTAGACGCCTGTAGGTCTCATAGAGTGATGCCTGAGTGACAGTCCAGAAACGACTATCCACCAGAGCCTCTCTGGACTGCGGGTACCACTCCTCAAGCAACACATTCCACCTGAGCTTGCGAAGCTGCTTGGCCTTCATCTTCCGGTAGTCGGTCAACCGGACTCCTTCAGCGACATGGACAGTGGTGTCCATCTCGTAGATCGCTCGCTGGGCCTCCCTGTCCTCACGACGGTCGGCAGCCATCGGTCTCGGACGTGGTGCTGCCGCAGTGTGACCCCCACGGGTCCGGGCTGAGCAACGATAAACGAGAGGCTCTTCCAGCTCTTCTTTGGCCTCGGAGTCGTCAATCACCGGAGGCTGCCTCGGACGAGCCTCACAGATCCTTAGGGATCCCCCTCGGCCACGCTCACGCTCTTCGGCGGCGCGAGCGGCCATCAAGGCCTTCTTCTTCTCCTTCAACAATTTTTTCTTCTTCGCGGCCGGCTCCGCGATAGCCTTCCCCTTGTTCTTCTTGTCACGAGCCATTGTGATCACGCGATTGAATGGAGTCGACAACGGTGATGTGGAGATTGATGGTGTCGGGAAGCCCTAGAGTCGGCAAAGAGATGCAATTTGGATGTACCACGACGGCGACTTGGTGGTGAGGGAGAGGAGCGGCGGCGGTGTACTTGGGTGGAGATGGCGGCGCTTGGAGGCGGCGGCGCGTGGTGGAGGCGACGCAAGGTGAGCAAGGCGGCGGCGGAGGCAAATGAGATCGGGGAGAGAGAAGAGGTAAACGAACGGCCAATTTAAATAGTGGGTCCCAAACCCTAGCCGTATTTTTAACACCGGATGGACCGATGTTGAACATGAGAAGCATCGGTCGAATACCACAGAAAGGTTTTTCAGAAAAGTGTCGTTGACACCGGATGAACCGACGTTGAAGGATAGGAGCATCGGTCGAATGGTACAGTAAGGATGTTCAAAAATGGAATGTTGACACCGGATGGTCCGACGTGGGATGAAGCAGCATCGGTGGAATTTAGAGCAGTTCCAGAAGAGTGAACACCGGATCGACCGATGTTTTTCAGATTGAACGCGTTGGTTGAATTGAGATACTGACTGAACTGGCACTTGGTCTTTGAACACCAACTGATCCGATGAGGGATTGACCTAGGCATCGGATTATCCGATGAGAGCAGAACAAAAACATCCCATATATGTCCTTTGACCAAACAAACAAGCAAAGAGGAACACATGTCTTAGGACCTTTTGGGCAACCCCTTGCCCCTCAAAAAGCTAATATGCCAATAGCTTGGCTAGGCCTTGAAGCAAATGGAACACCGAGAAAAATAGGAGGAAATTATCCAAATAAAATGTAAGGCCCATGCTTTGTGAGGTAGAGTATGAAGACTTCTATATCTTTGAAGCATGTTCCTCTAGGCATTAACGCACCTAACATTTTGTTCTTTTCACCTTATATGAGTTGAGATATTGCATTTTAAACAAGTTTCTTTCTCATGAGGTGGGTTCCCCTTTGTGACAATCTACCGTATGCAATGCCAAACAAATTATAGTGCAAGAAATTTAAATATGAGTGCAAGTCTATATGGCAGGCATCATGCAAGGCATAAAGTAAATCTATCTTGCCAAGTTTGAACCTTTCAAAGGCTTCTTCAGGGAGAACCACTCTCCAAGCCTTGGGAAAACCCAAAGGAACCACCATTCCAAGCTAACCCTTGCTCACCCCTATCCTTTGAGAGTTAGGAAAGACCTAAATGACATGCATTCTTACATGATCATGGCAACTTACATGACGTTTGATGCATCTAGCACATTTAATTCACTCCTTAGCCTAGAAAAAGTTTTCTCATCAAGTGGTTTAGTGAAGATATCCGCCAATTGTTCTTCGGACCTAACACCTCGCAATGAGATGTCTCCCTTAGCTTCATGGTCCCTTAAGAAATGATGGTGAATATCAATGTGCTTAGTGCGGGAGTGTTGAACGGGGTTTTTAACTATCTTAACCGCACTTTCATTGTCACAAAGGAGAGGCACACAACCAAATTTAATACCAAAGTCCAAAAGGGTTTGCTTCATATTTTTGGGCACAACATGCACCGACCGCAATGTATTCCGCTTCCGCCGTGGACAAGGCGACAAAATTTTGCTTCTTGCTTGACCAAGAAACTAGGGAACGCCCAAGCAAGTGGCACCCACCAGAGGTACTCTTGCGATCCACGCGGCATAAATGTGCACGTTAGTCCAAGATCACATAGTTGTGCAATAGAAAGTAAATTGAAACTAAGTGACTTAACATACAAAACATTAGAAATAGACAAGTCATTTGAAATAGCAACTTTACCTAACCCAGTTACCTTTTCCTTAGAGTTATCACCAAATGTGACTTGTTCATGATTGTCGGGGTTTTCTATGGTGGTGAACATACCATCATTGCCGGTCATATGTTGAGTGCACCCGCTATCGAGTACCCAATGCTTTCCTCCGGCTTTGTAGTTCACCTACACACATGAATTCAATTTTTGACTTTAGGCACCCAAGCCAACTAAGGTCCTTGTATTTGTGATGCAAGTGTTTTTGGGACCCAAAGTTGCTTGGGGAGCTTCCCCTTCATGCCCTCCATGTCTTTGTCAATGAACCTTACCTTCACCTTGCCATGTACTTTACTCAAGAGATAATAATGATCATTGAAAGTAGATTTATAGTTAGTAGACAATTTTGGAGAAGGTCGGTTAGGAAGAGGACACTCCCTTGTGTGGTGACCGGTGACCTCACAATGTTGGCAATAAGAACCAACTTCCTTGATGAAGCTTGTTCTTAGCTCCGGTGAGGGCACCTTTCCTTTGTTAGGCACCGGGAAGGATCCAAGTCCTCTCTTGTTGAAGGCCTTTGCTTGTTGGAAGAGAATTTCCTTGTGCTTGACTTCTCATTTTGAAAGTATAGCCACACTAGTGCGGAGACTCTCAATTTCTTCCAACAAGTCCTTCTCCATAGCATTAGCTTTCAAAGGCAAAGACTTGTGCAAAGCATTAGTGGCATGAGAAGTAATGGATATCTTATCATTAAGAGTTTGCTTCTTCATATTTTTCAACTCTTGATCAAGCATGTCATGAGCAAGATTAAGTGTTTGATGTTCTTGTATTAACTTGTTGTGCTCTTCTAAGAGTGTTTGGTGTGCTAAGTCAAGTTCATGATTATCTATCTTGATTTTAGCCTTTTCTTCCTCAATTTGCTTGACATGGGATTTGAGCGTGTCATGCTCTTTGAGTATGCTTTCATACTTGTCAAGCAAATCAAGGTTAGCACTCTCAAGTTTAGCACGAGTTTCTTCAAGCACTTTAACCTTACTCTTTTCCCTCTTAATGATAGCATGATATTCATTTATCAAAGACGTTAAATCATCGGGGGAAAACTCATCATCGCTAGATTCATCACATACCTTGGTGTTACCTTTCGCCATGATGCACATGGGCGGTGGATGAAGAGGTGCATCATCATTGTTGGCGATGGCGAGGCTGGCCAAGCTTTCTTCTTCCTCTTCACTCTCTTCATCACTTGTTTCTTCGTCGGTGACCCATTCATTTGCCTCACACATGAACACCTTTTGTGGGCCATTTCTCTTCTTTGGGAAGAGCTTTGCCTTCTTGCCCTTGTCATGTTTCTTATTCCCAAAGGCTCTTGGTTTGGGTTTGGCCACTTCTTCATCATCATCACTCTCTTCAAGCTTGCGATGCTTGCCTTTGTAGTTCTCTCTTCTTTTGTCCGGTTTTGGACAATCATAGGAGATGTGGCCTTGATCACCACAATTGTAGCAAGTCTTGTGATCATCTCTCCTTGGTAGAAACACTTTCTTCTTGGGATCAAAGGTGTACCCCTTCTTAGTAATCTTGGAGTTCAAGCATGAGAACTTTATCATCATTAATGCAAGCTCATCATCATCATCTTCACTTGATGCTTGTTCTGCTTCACTTGAGCTAGGATCAACCACCTTCTTCTTCTTGAGGCTTGTTTTCTTGGTGAAGGCCTTTAGAGCAATTGTCTTTGAAGATGATTGCTCCATCATCCCAAGTACACTCATCTCATGAGCGTGTATTTCTCCAATGAGCTCCGAAACTTCAATGTGGTCTAGTGACTCTTTTTGGAGCATGGAGTTGATGCTGTTGTACTTTGGCTTGGGAAGGAGCATGAGGATCTTGCGGTTGATGAGTCCCTTGCCAAGAGAAGCAATGTCAAAAGCATTGATTTCTTCAATAAGCACATTCAAGCGAGAGAACATTTCATTGACATTTTCATGAGGAAGCATTTTAAATTCATCATATTTGGCTTTAAGCATGTGATATTTTAATTCCTTGACACGAGAAGAGCCCTCATGAATTTCTATTAAGCAAGCCCAAATTTCACAAGCTTTTTCTTTACTAGCAATTCTAGCAAATACATCTTGACTAATACATTCATAGATTGCATTCCTAGCTTTAGCATCCCATTTAATTTGATCACCAATATAATTGTGTTCTCCAAACCCCGCGTGGGTTGCTTCCCAAACTTCGGTAGCAATAACCTCTAGATAAGCGCACATGCGTGCTTTCCAATAGGCAAAGTTCTTGCCCTCGAAGATAGGAACCGAACCCCCAACCTTGTTCATTTTAGCTCTCTAGCGGTGAAGCTAGAACGATCCTATGAGCAACCTTGCTCTGATACCAATTGTAAGGACCGAATGACCAAGAGGGGGGGGGTGAATTGGGCTTTCTTCAAAAAATTCTAAGCAATAAAACTTAATTTCTAAAGCCCAATTCCCTACGCACACTGTCTATGCATTCTAGTAGATAGAAACTTCGCGGAATAAAAATGCATGAAAGTAAAGGAAAGGAGAAGGATGCAAACTCCCGAGGAGACAAGGATTTATCCTGTGGTTAAGCAAGATCGTTAAGATCTTCTTACATCCACGTTGTGGCACCCACCAAAGGGTTTTGCCACACCCAAGTCACCGAGACGAGGGGTCTTCACTATTCCTCTCCGTTTGCCTCCTTTGGCAAGGTGGAGCTCAAACCTTGTACAACTTCGACCTTCCGGGCTTCCACACACACCTTGGCAAGCTCCGAATGTCTTCTCACAGTTACAAACACCAAGGGCACTCCCTTGAGGCTCTCACACTATCCTAGAGAGTCCACTCACCCAGAATGGAGGCACACAAGCTCTCTCTCTAGCTAGTTCTAGCCTAAATCTTGGTGTAAAGGTGATCAAAATAGTGTGGAAGTGATTGCTCTTGGTCTTGAATACTTGTGGATGTGTTGATAACTTCTAGTGATCAAGACTTAACGAAATGACAGGGTTAGGGGGTATTTATAGCCAGCCTCCCCGAAATAGCCGTTGGAAAAGTAGGCTGACAGAACTTTACTGTGAACACCGGATGATCTGATATCTCCCCTTTAGTTATCATCGGTCTAATTACTTTGGCTGACGTCATTGTGTCAGATATGACCGTTGTTAGACCGATGTTGCTCCTGTCTTCTCATCGGATGATCCGGTGGCTCTTCCTCCAGAATTTGCTTAATCTTGATGCTTACTGGAGTGATTGACCGATGTGTGTAAGTCTGTACATCGGATGATCCGGTGCTACACTTGGTCCAATGGTATTGCAAACTGTACTGATGGACCGATGTCACTGAGCCATTCACATCGGATGATCCGGTGAGTACATTGTTCTGAGGTCTTCTTCTTCAGTTGAACCAACTCGATCGATGTGTATATTTCTGAAATCATCGGTTGATCCGGTGAGTTGATTTTGTTTGCTTCGAGTTGTTTTTGAGTGAATCTTTTGTGTCTTGCTCAGATGACCTCTTAGACATTTGTTTCATAAGCCTCTCTGATGATCTTCAAGCATTGTATATTGTCAACTTATGGTTGAGTGACTTAGACATAAGAGCTTTCACTTCTTGTCTTTATCTCATTGGTTTGATCTCAAAAGTTGATTGTATATGGGTCTCCAATGACATATTCATTTCATTTTATTGAGTGATTATGGAGACCTTGCATTCACAAATTCATTAGTAAAGTTCAATGGTTGTCATTAATCACCGAAACCATACTTCATGGGGGGCCTAGATGCTTTCAACGTGCAGTACTGTTGCAGTATGGCACGCGGCAATTGCTAAAGAAACGAAACAACATGAACACAAATTGATGTAACATGCGACAACAAAAAGTAGTACAGGCGTCCATCAACCGAGCGCTCGGCGGAACAATCGAACACAAATCGAGTGTGATTATCCAAACAAATAATCACCAAGCGATCATCAATCGAGCGCTCGGCGGAATCAAGCGAGCCGTCGGGGAACGGGCGCTCGGCAGACGACGAGTAATCCCCTGTTTTCAAGTCGTCGACTGAGGTCTCCGACTCGACTTTCATGGCAAGTTGGGCGACTTGCCGTCGACTTGCCTTTTCCAGTCGATTAGTCGTCGACTTATGTCTTTAAGTCGGACGACTTGTGATCTTCTCAGCCCAGAGCCCCAGACCAACCCACAGTCCAAGGCCCATTAGGAATAGAAACCCTAAAAATCCTCTCCTCTCTACCCGATTCCTTTGTGCCCGACCTTGACACAGCGGTCGCCGCCGCCTCCTGCGCCCAGCGGCTGACGCCACCTCCTCCACCGGCAGCCCCCGCCTCCTCCACCGGCAGCCCCCGCCCTCTCTAGCGCCTCCCTCCTCTAGCACCACCGTCGCCCTCACTAGCGCCGCCGCCACCCTCTCTAGCGTCGCTGCTGCCCTGCAGTGCTGCCGTCGCCCTGCAGCGCCGCCGCCGCCCTGCAGTGCCGCCGTCGCCCTGCAGTGCTGTCGCCGCCCTACAGTGTCGCCCCTCAAACACCTTCCTCGTCTCCAGCACCCTCTCCAGCGCCCTCTCCCACTTTTCAGCGCCATGTCTGCCTCTGGAACTGAAATTGGAAGTCAACCTCAAGGCGATTCAGCAAGAGAGCAAAATTATGATCCAGCTAAAGATCCCAAGCGCAAGGCAAAGTCAGAGGATCCAGCATGGAAGTACTATTATTCATCCTTCAAATGAGGTAAAACATACCCTTCCTTTGACCTGGATGCTAGTTATTTGAGTTTGATTCAGTTTCAGCCTACAAATGAGGTAAATCATGCTCTTTTCTTTGAACTAGATGTTGTTTTTTTTAGTTTGACTCAATTTCAGCCTTCAAACGGGTTAAAACATACCCTTCTTCATATATAAATAATATATTGTCTATATGAAGCCACTATATAGGCAAAACAACCACTATATTTGGCAAGTCAACGACTAGTCAACTGACTTATCGACTAGTCACCAAATCGGTACCTTGTCGACTCGACTCGACTTGCCGACTTGAAGATACTGGAGTAATCGACCGGTCCAACAGCACCAGCCGACGTGGCTGACGGCGACCCTCGAAGCGCCGCGGGAAGGGTCATCGCGAGAGGAGGCGCCGCAGGAAGGGGGCGCCGCCGGGAGGACGGCTTGAGAGAAGGAAATCGATGTCGCCATTGCCGACAGGAGTGCCGACGATCCTGATCCCGTACCCGAGCGCAGCTGACGTGGCCGACGGGAGCACCGCTGCCAGAGCGTCCGGGATCCCCTCGACGGCTCCTCGACCCTGTACGGGAGTTGGCAACGGGGTAGCGAAGGGGTAACCCAGGAAAACGCCCCCGCGATACGAAAATGCGAAGGATGAGCCGCGACCCAAAAACGCGACCGCTCAGTTCATTTCGGGCTTTTCAAGTAACCGGCTCAGAAAATAATTGCGAATTAAGCAATGCATTTGGGTGTGATTCTTGCTTTTTTTCAAGGCACCGACTAGGTGCAAGCGAGCTAGCGGTGCAAGCCTGCAAGCGTCGAGTCTCAGCCGCCGGATGAATATCGTACCATGCGTTGCTATTTTGCACATAAGTACCACAATAATGGCTCTCGTATTTTGCAAAATGACTCCTAGAGTCCAACCGAGCTGACGGAAGTGCTGGACTCACGAGTCGCGATGGCGATAGGGATCAGCCAGCGCCCGTGCCCCAGCGCCTCGATCTGCTAAAAACTGCCGCCGCCCTCGTACGTTTGTACGTTTCGCCTGACGCCTGCGTATCTGCCGCCGCTCCCTGGTCATCGAAACGACGGCGCAACTCGGGAAACGACGCGCAACACGCCACGACGCACGCGCGGGGCCTCAGGAAACGACGGCGCAACACGCCACGACGCCACGACAGACGCGAACACCGGGACGCCCCCGCAGTGACGTCTAAAAACTTTGACCGATCTCAATACGTGCGAGTCTACGCGGACGGCGTCTGCTCTTCAGTGCCTGCTTACCTGATTGATCGCATCGTCGATCGTTTGATCACATGAAACACGAAGATGATGGTACGAATTGATCAAAAGGAAGGTGCAAGAGAATTTTAGGACATGCAGATAAAGGCAAGAAAAGAAAGAATAAAGCACCAGTAGTTCGCAAATGCAAGACATGCAAAAATATTGAACACGATAGTCATAAGTGTCCGGAAAAAGATAGTGCAAGGATTTAATGATTGCGATATGTACTGCTATTGAATTGTGATATGTACCGCTTCATGATTTATTTGGAAAAAGTTTTTTCTCAGTTTGTGTACTCAGTATCATGTTTTGATGGTGGTTATTGTACTCAGTTTCTCTACGATTTTAACTATTGAATATGAAACATAGATGCAGCTTTGTGCTCCATCTTGTACTGTTAGATTATGCTCCAGCTTGTACTGTAAATATTTTCAAGAATGTGACTGATGCGTCCATATTCCATCAAAACACATGCAGCTTTGTGATGCTACAGCTGCTGAAAATTTATGAAACATAGATGCAGCTTTTTGCCTCTCTTCTTCTCTTTCAATTCTAGAATGATTCTATAGGCTTGAGACAGTCAGCTGAACAACATTCCAGACGAACTGAGAGGCAGCACATCACTTAGACAATATATCGAACAGGCTGGAAGCGCCAATGCCTTCGTGCACCGCTCACAGAAAGGACGGACGGCGGCCTGGCATGTCCCGACCGTCAACCTGGGGCGGAGCTCGATTTGGGCGGCGGCCTGCGTCCCCACGTCGGCGTGAGTCGGAGCTAGATCGACGTCAGTCTTGGAAGGCTAGTACGGCATGGGACACCGAACGGCTACGACATGTCCCGACCGTCGACCAGGAAAAGGAAGGGGCGAAGATGGCCTGAGCCGACGTTAGATCTGGGCGACGGCATTGGGGAGGAGCTCGACCGGGGCGTCGGCCTGGGCGGAGCTCCATCGGAGTCGGCCAGTACGGGCGTCAGGCAACGAACGACGGGCATCAGCCTGATGAACGACCGGCTCGGTTGGGCTCCAGGGGTCATTTGGCAAAATACAAGAGCCATTGTTGAGGTGCTTACGTGCAAAATAGCAACGCACGGTACGATATTCATCCGGCGGCTGAGACTCCACGCTTGCACCGCTAGAGCGCTTGCACCGTAGTCGGTGCCTTTTTTCATTGATAAGCTGCTTATAAGTGTAAATAAACAGGGCCTCGTTCGCTCTGCTGCGTTCTCCTTCTCCCCCCTGTTTGTGCTGTTGCCTTCCGTTCCTTTCTCGTCCTGCAAGCAAACCCCGTTTCGCCGCACCTCGGATTCGCAGCAATGCCGACCGGTGAGCTCCCCCTGCCCCTCCGCTCAACTCCAACCTCTCGTATCGTCTCGGCCCACCTCGAAACAGATCTTGTCGGCCCTGTTTCCGTGTATTCTCGCTCGAATCGGCTGCGCTTTTTTTCCTGTTCTTCTTTTGATTTCGCTTGCGCGCTTGTCGAGGGGAGTCACGTCTCTGGTAGATTTGATCTGCCTCTCTGCGGAGGAGAAATTTGGGGATTGGGTTACGAGGGCTCCGCAAGAACTCCCTTTGTTGGTTGGGATTTCGACGTGGCTGGGAGGTTTCACTTGGTGACATAGGGTTTAGTTATGGACGCTTGAGTCGAGACTCGCTGTGTTGCTCCACGTTGCTCTAGCTTTGGCCACACGTCGTACCTACCTTTGCTTCTCTCAGCTGCGTGTTCTAGTGTGAATGCCTGCAGGAGCCACGCCTAAAGTTTTGACGCCCAGAGTCCCTGTCTCCCTGATGTTCATGGTTGCCACACCTCTTAGGCCGATGATTTAGCATGCATACGGTAGTTGTAAAAAGGACATTAATTTTGTCCATCTTTACCTAAATTGCGTCGTTGCGTGCATGATTATCTTGCAGTTGTAAAAGATTTGCCCATCATTAAACTACTAGAAACAAGTCCGTTAACATTGGACTGCTGTGATATTGCCTAATAAATAATGATATATGTATGTGTGCTTTAACCTTTTGCTTTTTTACTACAACTGATGCTGTTTGGAATGATTTCCAGTTAGCGTGAAATGGCAGAAGGAGGTCTTTCCAGGCATAGAGGTTGACACTAGCCAGCCACCAATTGTTTTCAAGAGTCAGCTGTACACATTAACTGGTGTTCCACCTGAACGCTAAAAGATCATGGTGAAGGGTGGAATATTGAAGGTGAACTGTTTGTTGAGTGCTTATATAGTTGGTACATATGCATTGTAGCAACTGGATAACAGTGTTCTCTGCATAATACAGGATGATGCAGATTGGTATACCTTGGGAGTGAAAGACGTGAGATGCTTAACTTATTCTCTATGCTCGTATATTTGCTATATCAGGCTGCTTAGATGCTATTTGTACATTTTATTTCTAAATTATGACTGATCGCAAAATATACTTTGCAGGGTCAAAAGTTGATGATGATAGGTACAGCTGATGAAATTGTGAAAGCACCAGAGAAAGGTCCGGTGTTTGTTGAGGATCTGCCAGAAGAAGAGCAAGTGGCTACACTGGTATGAAAGCTCATTCTATGCGTTCCTGTGATCCAAATTATTAGTCTATCAGTTACTTCTTCATATTGATCTTGTGTTTCATGATATCTATAATATTAAAATTGACTTACTAATTCGCTAATCAATAATTATAGCTAATGTTGGCCATATGGGTCAGGGCAGTATACTTAAAGTGCACATCTCTCACTAAAACTTCGGATGTTCGGTAGACGTGGATGCCTGAATTCTATATACTCTTGTCCTTGTAGAGAAATTGGAGCATTTTTTTCCAAATGGCTTAGGGCGATGGAAACTTAAGTACATGAACGTCAATCTATTAACTTTTGCTATTTCAGAAAACTATCAGCATATGAGAATAGGAGCTATGAGTTCTCGAACTCTAAAAACATGAGCACTGGTAAGCACATTTGAAGTACACATTTGTATGAACTATGAACCCTCTGCAGATATGGCTTTTCTTGTCGTTAGTTGGCAGCACATAAATCTAGTATGTTACTGCTAACATTGGTGTCAGTAGTGTTTTCTTCCCTTTTGTTGCTACTAGTATTTATGCTCCAATATTATCTATCTTTGCTTAAATGAGTTTTACCATTTTTGTTTTTAGGGGCACAGTGCTGGTCTATATAACCTGGGGAATACATGCTACATGAATTCTACGTTGCAGTGTCTGCATTCTGTTCCAGAGCTGAAGTCAGCTCTCCTGAGGTTTGACCAAAATATTCCCTGGAAATACTAATTTTGAAAGGCTTATGTATTGGTGTTTGATATTATTCTTTTTTTTCTTTATCCAGTTATTCAGATACTGTGAGAGGTAACGTCATTGACCAAACCTCTCATAATCTGACTCTTGCAATTCGTAATACTTTTGGTGAGCTTGATCAAAGTGTTCGGCCTGTTGCACCTCTACACTTCTTGCAGGTATTTTTACCATCATTAAGCCGTAGCATTCCAAGCTAGTGAAGTTTAATGTAGTGAAGATCTATACCAGAAGAGGCAATTCTATTAATTTTGTTCCACCCTCAAAACTTTAGATTTTTAAAATGAAGGATACGCTATTGGCAAATGTTCATGTCATTTGTTTGGGCAAACGTTTAGAAGTTGACTGCTGATATATTTTGAAGTACAAATAGCAACATTCTTAGATTTGCAATGATAATTGCTTATTTTTTCAGACTTTCAGTATGTTTTGTTCTGTTTTTTATCCTTATATATGAAACAAAAGTCCGCGTAATAATACACTACTCCAGTGGGATTTTCTCAGTTTATATTGTCATAATTTAAGCAGATTCATTGGATATTTCATTTGTATAAAGTCCTGGCTTATTGAATTATTTTATACATCAATTTGAATGGAAGAAATTTTGGGGGATCATCAAATGGGTTCACAGGATACACTGAAATTTCATAAGATTGTTCAATGACTTAAATATATATACCTAACAGTTTCTCTTTTTTTTTATCTGATTTTGAGCAGGCACTTCGTAAAAAGTACCCGCAATTTGCCCAACAGCATAATAATGTGTACATGCAGCAGGTTCCTTCTAATCAGAGATGATTAATAGTTAGATTGTCTGTTGTTGAAATTATGTAGTAATGCACTTTATTGTTTTTTTTTTCAATTATAATCAGGATGCAGAAGAATGCTGGACTCAGCTGGTGTATACACTTTCTCAATCACTTACGTCAGAGTCAAGGTAACCTGTCTAGTTTCAACTAATGGTGTATCTCCCTTTCAACTGTTCATCAACCATGCCATGTTGTAAGCGTTCATTTTATCTCTAAGGACATTATTTTTTAAGCTACAAAGTGGTGGCTCCTCTATAGCTGTATTAATTATGGTAATATTTCACATCTCCATTTGATAATAATAATTTTACAATATTTTTTATTGTGAATCAGCTCTTCCGATGAAAGCACTTTTTGGCATAGATCTTTTGAGCAGGCTCTCTCTCTCTCTCTCTCTCTCTCTCTCTTGCGTGTGTTGTCTTGTACATGCATTTTTTTATCATATAATTTGTAGTTTGGTATACTCCTGTTTCTGCATTTTTTTTGCTCAACATATGGCTCCAGCTCAAAAAATATGTTTAATTTTGTGTTTGTAATGAACCGTGTCAAATCCTATTGAATGCATCAAACAGTTCCAGATTATGATCTTTTAATGTTTTCCATAGTGATAAATGATATAAAAGTACATTATCCTACTTTCTGCTTTTATACGGCAGACACATGCACAAGTAGCTAAGTCCTAATACTATCTTTCTGTGTTTTCTTTTCTTTAAAATTTTGTTGATTGTTTGTATTCCCTTTGAGGATAATTATTTATTGTTTTTTCATAATGTCAGATACATTAGACATGCTTATCTTAATGGATCTCTAGTTCTTTGTAACAAAAATGAACTTGTGCCAGTACCCTTGTGCTTATGACTGCTTATACTTCCAGGGTCCACTGTGCTGAAAGTGGCGAGGAGAGTACAGAGATAGTCAGTTTATTCCTTGAAGTGCCATATATCGCAAGATGTGAACCATCTTCATGAGGGACTTAAGCATGTAAGTAATAACGTTTCATCTTACCTTTATTTGCTTTTGACATGAAAAAATGATCAAAACTAGTGCTGATTGGAAATGAGTCAAGTGTTCTCTTTTGGTCTAATGTTTGGAACAACAATTTGCTACAAGTTTCCTAGATGGTATTCCTTTCATCCTTTGCAAAGAACAAGAATATTTCCAGACTTTCAGTTGCTAAGTTTCTTTTGAATAATACTCTAGATTCACAATTCCATTTAGGCATTTACCACTGTCAGTACAAGCTCATCAGGAAACTTAGAACTCTAGGACCTTATACAAAACATTCGAGTACAAGAACACTCCAAGGACCCTTGGCACTACATATGGGCAAATAGTGTATATACAACTTCTACATTTTACAATTTCCCATATAAAAATGTGCCCCCTTTAGCCCCATTCCTATGGATTTGGCAATTTGGAGTGTTCTCCTAGCTATTGATGATGGACAAGCTAAACACCAGAAAAAGAAAGAAGCACAAACTAGAAGACAACAAGTATAACTGTAACTTTTGTAATCAAAATTTGGAAGAAACGACCTTTCATCCCTTCCTCACGTTTTCATTTAGCCAAAGCTGTTGGCAGCATATGGGAATCCAATCAAAAGATGATGCAAGCTAGGCAGGAGTTTCAGAATGACTTCTTCATGGAGATATACATAATTAGTTCTTGGCAAATCTGGAAGCAAAGAAACAATTCCATCTTCAGCCGTGGACAGTTTCTTTCCACTCACAGAGGAGAAATTTCATTGATGAGGCTCTCTACAAGCTATAGGATCTCTGGTAGCGTGATCTTTTCCTCTTCTGGATAGACCTTTGTACATAGTTTCTGTATAGCCTTTCTCTGGCTAGTGCTGGTGATCTTTGTACAGCTCTTGTATATATACTCTTCTTTTTTTTATTAATAATTGAAAGTGCATCTAGGACTCCCTCGTGGGTTTTGGATGATTTATGACAAGCAATTGAGATCCTAACCTCCTTGTTGAGATGAGTGCATGATTTTAATAGGAAAATGAGCAAAGTGCCAAAAAAAGGAAGAATGAGAAGCAAAGTGGAAATGAGCTCGAGGAAGAAGAGTAGTAGATTATTGTGTATGGAGTGTGTTAAGAAAACACACCCCAAGAGCTCAATCACAATTAAACACACACATTGCACAAAGTTACACAGGACCGGACTAGTCCGATCACAACCGGACTAGTCCGATATCCTTTCTGCACGAGATGGGACAAGTCCGATAAATATCGTACTAGTCCGATATCCTTTCTGACTAGAATCGGACTAGTCCTCCCCAGTGCGGACTAGTCCTCAAAACACTTCACAAGTCACACAAAATCGGACAAGTCCGATCACAACCGGACTAGTCCGATATTCTTTCTGATCCAAATCGGACAAGTCCGATGTCTACACGGACTAGTTCGAAATACCCTCTGATCTGAATCGGACAAGTCCCCCAGTGCGGACTTATCATCCTATACACTTAGGGTCTCACATGTCCGGACAAGTCCGATGACTATCGGACTAGTCCGAAGATTTCCAGTAGTGAAATTGGATAAGTCCGTTCCTAGCTGGACTAGTCCGATATTTCGGGGTACTTAGGGTTTGCTACACACAGCACACCGGACTAGTCCGGTGACCACCACAGACTAGTCCGAACTTTCTGAACACTAACGGTCACTTTTAGAAACCCCATATAAATAGAGGTGCACAACCCAATTATGATCTCTCTCGAACCCTAGTGCCGTCACACCTCCCAAGAGCCTCAAAAACTACATCTCTCCACGAAATTAAGTGCAACAACGATCAATCCTTTGCGGATTCACTCTAGATCATTGGAGAGACACTTGCAACATCACGTTGAGCTCTTGGTTTGATTCTCTAACACACTCCTGCGATTCATTTGTAATTTTTGAGTGTGTTCTTGGTGGTATTTTCTGTTGTAATCCAAGGGAGCTCTCAACGTGTGAGAAAGCCCCTTGAATTCGGTTATTCACCCCTTTGTGATTAGTGGAAGAGGATTGTCCTTCGTGGCGATCCGACGAGGGTAGGGTTGGAGAAGACCCTATCCTTTTGTGGACTACTCAACGTGGATGTAGGTTGCCTTTTGTGGTAGCCGAACCACGGGATAAATCCTTGTGTTTTGCTTTTGGTGTTCATCATTCTCATTCATCAATATAATCTAGGGTTTCAACAATCATTGCTCATCTTACGTTGAATTGTCAAACATAAGAATTAACTGTGATATAATCTAATATATAACATTGGAACCTTTATTTGATTCTATATTTCCGCTGCATACGTAAAAGAATCAACCTAATCGATCAAGCTTAAACAACTCAGTCCGTGAACACCGGACTAGTCCGCACATTACCGGACTAGTCCGACAAAATTCAAAAAGGCCTATTCACCCCCCCTCTAGACCCACATTCAGTTGATATCAGAGCACGGTTCTTCAAGAAAGAGTCTAATCACTCGAAGAGATCATGTCGGAGATGAAGGACATCCACAAAATCAACAACCAAGAAGAGGTTAACAATGACGACGACAACAACAACAACCAAGCCTTTGTCCCAAACAAGTTGGGGTCGGCTAGAAATGAAACCCAACCATTTTGAAGAACAATGGGTTTCATTTCTATGAGAATGGCTAAGTTTAGTTGCTGGCTCGCCAAGCCTATCACAACCCCTCCTCCTTTACCCGGGCTTGGGACCGGCTATGTCATTACAACATAGGCGGAGTTAAGAGGTTAACAATGACAAGACTCAAAAAGTGGAAAAGTACCTCGAAGCCATTCAAGACTTCGAGGACAACGATGAGGAGACACTGGAGCTAAAGGTGCTCCTTAGAAAGACGACACTTTCCAAAGGGAAAGTGAAAGTTGAAGAGAAGAAGAAGGGGAGTAGTCACATCGACTACTCTCGATATCATTTTAACTATGATCGTCTAAATTCCACTAACAATCATTACTTATCCATCCCACTTGGAAAAGCCCCACACTTCGATGGAAGTGATTACTCAATATGGAGGCAGAATATGAAAATGCATTTGATTTCTCTCAATCCAAGTCTATGACATGTTGTATGCACAGAGATAGACATTCCAGACGACGACGAAGAGCTCACCCCAAGCCAAGAGCAGACCATTCATAGAAATGCTCAAGCCGCAACTGTAATCACCTCCTCACTCAGTCGGGACGAGTTCACCAAGGTGGATGGACTCGAAATTGCTAAGGAGATTTGGGATACACTGCAAACTGCACATGAAGGTGACCAACATGTGCGTGAAGCAAATATTGAGATGATCGAAGGCGAACTAGGAAGATTCACAATTGAGGAAGATGAGTCAGCCCAAAATATGTACAATCGATTGAAGACACTCGTCAACAAAGTTCGATCATATGGGAGCAAGAAGTGGAATGACCACGAGGTGGTAAAGCTCATCCTTAGAGCTTTTATGCCTCATAATGTCACGCTATGCTCCATGATTAGAGAAAGTCCCAGATACAAAAGGATGACTCCGGATGAATTGCTTGGAAAAATCATCAACTTTGAGATGATGAAAAAACAAGCAAAGCACGTCAAGGAAATTGCCGACCTCACCTCAGCTAAGAAGAAAGGGGTTGCTTTAAAGTTCACTCTCAAGCCTCTATCCAAAGAGGCAAGAGAAGCACAACTAGAGGAAGACAGTGACAAGGAGAGCAGTGAGCTAGATGAAGAGGACATGATATTATTCATGAAAAAGTTCAAGAGAATAATGAAGAAAAGACAAGAGACAAAATCAAGTGAAGGAAAGTACAAGGAAAGAACGAAGCTGAAGTTGAGGCGGGCATGCTATAATTGTGGTGAGTATAACCACTTTATAGTTGATTGCCCATATGAGGAGAACAAGAAGAAGACCAAAGAAGCTAAGCCTCAACCTAAGAAATTCTTCAAGAAGAAGAAACAAGCCGAACAAGCGCCCATTGGGAAGGAGTGAGACTCAAACGATGAGTCTTCATCATCCGAAGAAGAAGAGATGGCTAGCATAGCCATCGAGAGTGCGTCCAAGAAATCTACACTCTTCCCCACACTCGGCGCAAGGAAGGGAAATGACACGTGCCTTATGGCAAAGGAAGGTAAACGCAAGGTAATCGTCAAAACCCCTTCCGTACATTCCTACTCTAGTGATGATGAAATAATTAGTGATGATGAAAATATGCTTAGTGGACTAGATAGGAAAGCTGCAACAAAAATGAAATTTTTACTTGATCAACTTGTTAAGAAGGAGAGGTTGATTCATGGTCAAGAGGACATGATTATCTCCCAAAAGGAGGAGTATGTCGAACTTGACAAACTTCTATAACTTGAAAAGGAGAAAAACAATTCACTAGAGCTTGAGTTAGCTTCAAGCAAGAAAGCTTGCTTGGAGTTAACTGACTCAAATGTTGCAATCAAGGACCAACTTGCTGACCTGATCAAGGTTAACAAGATCCTTGAAGTGCAAGTTGAGTCACTCAAGCTGAGTGAACCTTCCTCCTCTTCAAGTTCACCTTCTCAACCCACTAAAACTGATTTTGCTCATATGTGCACATGTAGTAAGATTGACACCAGTTTGAAGGAGAAGTCAACCTCCACCAAGGATAAACATCCTACCTAATGTGGCATATTTGGCAAGGAGAAGATCAACTATGCACGTAGTGCATACTTGGTCCAAAGACTTCCAAATGTCAAATATGACATTGGTTACTCTTATGGTGAAAAGCAGCATGCTGGAAGTCATAAGAATAACAAGAGGAGGATTTCCTTTGTGAAGGGAAGACCCTCTCAAACTGGTAAGTCGAAGGGTAAAAACTTGAACTCACACGAATACCGGACTAGTCCGGTAAGTGTCCGAACAAGTCCGGTCCTCCGGACAAGTCCGACCTCCCAGACTAGCCCTGTATACAAACAACAACGATTACTCTTTATAACCTTTGATGCCTCCTATGTGTTAATGAGAAATAATTTTGGCAAGGTTTATGCTAATTATGTTGGGTCACGCCATGGGAACACCAAATCTCATGTGTGGGTGCCCATTGTATTATAACTAACCTCCAAGGACCCAAGCAAGCTTGGGTACCTAAAACCAAAGCATAATTTGTTTTTGCAGGCCTATTCCTCCGGTGGATCCAAATGTGTGCTAGACAGTGGCTGCACCAATCACATGACCGGAGAAAGAAGAATGTTCGCGGAATATGAAGAGAATGAGGACCCAAACGAAGGCATCTATTTTGGAGATAATAGTCAAGGAAGGGTGCTCGGGACCGGTAAAATTGCAATATCTTTTACACACACACTTTCTCATGTTTTACATGTTGAATCCTTAGATTATAAACTGCTATCCATATCTCAGCTATGTGACAAAGGTTCTAATTGCTTGTTCACTAACGAGGGTGTGACCGTCTCTAGGAGGAGTGATGGTTCCATTGCATTCAAGGGTATGTTGAAGGGAAAGCTTTACCTCGTTGACTTCAACAAGGATAAAACCGAACTTGACACATGCTTGATTGCAAAGACCAACATGGGTTGGCTGTGGCATAGACGGCTAGCACATGTTGGTATGAGGAATCTTCAAAAACTCCTCAAGGGCGATCACATCCGCGGTTTGAAGGATGTTGTTTTTGAGAAAGACAGGCCTTGTAGCGCGTGCCAAGCCGGGAAGCAAGTTGGAGCACCTCATCCCGCAAAGAGCGTCATGACTACAACAAGACCGCTCAAACTACTTCACATGGACCTATTTGGTCTAATTGCTTACATAAGCATCGGCGATAACAAATATGGTTTAGTTATTATTGATGACTTTTCTCGCTTCACTTAGGTTTTCTTTTTGCACGATAAGTCAGAAACACAAGGAACACTCAAGAAGTTCTTCAATCGAGCTCAAAACGAATTCTCATTGACAATCAAGAGTATTCGAAGCGACAACGGCACGGAGTTCAAGAACACACAAGTGGAGGAGTACCTTGGTGAAGAGGGTATCAAGCACGAATTTTCAGCGCCATACTCGCCACAACGAAACGGAGTTGCCGAAAGAAAGAACCGAACACTCATAGAGATGGCAAGAACAATGCTGGATGAGTACAAGACCTCAGATCGATTTTGGGCGGAAGCGATTAACACCGTTTGCCACGCCGTAAATCGACTTTATCTTCACCGACTACTCAAGAAGACATCCTATGAGCTACTCACCGGTAACAAACCAAATATCTCATATTTTCGAGTTTTCGGTTCTCCATGTTATATCCTGAACAAGAAGCCTATGACTTCAAAGTTCGCTTCGAAGTCCGATGAAGGTTTGTTGCTTGGTTATGATTCAAACACTTACGCCTATCGTGTTTTCAACAAGGCCACCGGACTCGTTGAAATAGCACGTGACGTAGTGTTCGATGAGACTAATGGCTCCCAAAAGGAGCAAGTTGATCCATGTGAACTAGGTAAAGAAGAAGCTCTCTGTCAAGCATTGAAGAGAATGGCTCTAGATGAGGTTCGACCACAAGAGCCACCTCCACACGTACATGAGGAAGATGAACCACAGGAGGAGATCAACGATCAAGGGGGAGCTTCAACACAAGATCAACCACAAAGATACCAAGATGATCAACAAGTCAACGAAGGCAATAACTTAGGGGGAGAAGCAGATAATCATGAAGATACAACTCCTCAAGTGCCACACCCAAGAGTACACCAATGCGTCCAAAGGGATCACCCAATCGACAACATCATCGGTGACATCCAAAAGGGAGTAACCACTAGATCTCGCATAGCTAACTTTTGTGAACACTATTCGTTTGTATCCTTTTTGGAACCACACAGGGTTGAAGATGCATTGAAAGATCCGGACTGGGTGGTGGCAATGCAAGAAGAATTGAACAACTTCAAGCGGAACGAAGTATGGAAACTTGTGGCAAGACCCAATGCAAACATCGTCGGCACCAAATGGGTCTTCCGCAACAAACAAGATGAACACGGGGTGGTGACAAGGAACAAGGCACGACTTGTGGCCAAAGGTTATTCACAAGTCGAAAGTTTGGATTTTGATGAGACTTTTGCTCTAGTAGCTAGGCTTGAATCTATTAGAATATTACTTGCATATGCTACTCACCATGATTTCAAGCTGTATCAAATGGATGTGAAAAGCGTCTTACTCAACGGACCAATCAAGGAAGAGGTGTACGTAGAGCAACCACCCGGGTTTGAAGACGAAGAGTTCCCCGACCACGTGTTTAAATTGCGTAAGGCTCTCTACGGCCTCAAACAAGCTCCTAGAGCCTGATATGAGTGTCTTAGAGATTTCTTAATTGAAAATGGTTTTAAGATTGGCAAAGTAGATTATAAACTGTTTACAAAGAATTTTGATGATAATCTTTTTTATTTGTCAAATTTATGTTGACGATATAATCTTTGGGTCAACTAACTAATCTTTTTGTAAAGAATTTAGTAAAATCATGACAGACAGGTTTGAAATGTCAATGATGAGAGAGTTAAAGTACTTCTTAGGATTCCAAGTACGACAACAGAAGGAAGGAACGTTCCTAAGCTAAACCAAGTACACGCAGGACATACTCAAGAAGTTTGACATGGACAAGGCGAAGCCCGTAAAAACCCCCATGGCAACGAATGGCCACCTAGACCTCAATGAAGATGGACCTAGCGTCGACCAAAAGGTATATTGCTCCATGATTGGATCTCTACTCTATTTATGTGCATCTAGGCCAGATATTATGTTGAGTGTATGTTTGTGTGCAAGATTTCAAGCCAATCCTAAGTAATGTCACTTGACAGCTGTAAAAAAGATCTTGAGATATTTAGTTCATACCCCAACCTTGGCCTTTGGTACCCAAAAGGCTCAAAATTCAATCTCATTGGTTACTCCGATGCGGATTATGCTGGGTGCAAAGTAGATAGAAAAAGCACTTCCGGTACATGCCAATTCCTAGGGAGATCCTTAGTTCTTGGTCCTCCAAGAAACAAAATTCCATTGCCTTATCCACAATCGAGACGGAGTATGTTGCAGCCGGGAGTTGTTGTGCTCAACTCCTCTGGATGCGACAAACTTTAAAGGGCTATGGTTACAATATGAACCATATTCCACTCCTTTGTGACAATAAGAGTGCCATTAAAATTGCCCACAACCCAGTTGAGCACTCCAAAACTAAACACATAGACATAAGACACCACTTTTTGAGAGATCATGCCATGAAAGGAGACATAGCCATTTCACATGTCAACACTCAGAAGCAATTAGTCGACATATTCACCAAGCCACTTGTTGAAAAACGTTTTTGCGAACTTCGAAATGAACTAAATATCCTTGATGCTCGGAGTGTGGTTTGAAATGTTGCATACTTGTATGAATTCTTCAAATATGTTGTTTTGGATTGTGAAAATCCCCTCTCTCATTTTTCTCCGAAAAACTATGTCAATTACTAGATTTTGGTGAATTATGATCATTGCTTGATTGTTGTATGCTTACTGATCATATTCATCAAGACTATTTGATTTGATTTGCCCCTCTATTCTCTGATTATGAACCTTCAAATATATATGAATGGGCTATGCAATTCTTTCCTGGTGACCACAGACTAGTCCGTGGTTACCCGGACTAGTCCACTCATGCAGACTAGTCCGCAGAGTGCCGGTTAGGCCGGACTAGTCCGACAGACCACGGACTAATCCGATATTGCTCTCTGGATGAGTTCGGACTAGTCCGGTAACATCCGGACTTGTCCGATTTTTCGTGTCCATAACCCTAGCCGCCACCAAACCCTAATCCCTTCATCCTCCACTCTTGCTCACGCATTCTCTTTCTTCCGCTCGAGCTCCCAAGGCGATCTCTTGCTACCTCCACCAAAAAGCTTCGTTTTTGGGCGGAAATCAAGCTTGTCCACTTGAGGATTGAAGCTAGCGGACTTGTCCGGCCTTCAACACCCCTCATCTCCAAGTTTCAATCGAATTCTTCGGTAATTTTCACCAAAACCCTAGAAATCTCAATTTTCTTCATTGTAGATCGAACAACCTAGCATCTTTCACTATATACATGCCTCCTTGCTGTATTACATTCTTGCTAAACTAATTGTGCATTAAGAATCAACATTTGTCCAGTTTCTTAGGCTTTTGAGTTTGAATACCGGACTAGTCCGGTCCATGCACGGACAAGTCCGGTCTCCTCGGACTAGTCCGTGCCTATACACCGGACAAGTCCGATGTTTCTGAACTCAAAACCTAATTCTTCTATTCTTTAATGCAATTCCTTGCTGCTCGTTCACACCTATGCCTTGTGTCATTCATTATCATTCATACCACTCATTCTCAGGTCATGTCGAGCTCCGACAATCATGTCTCCGATTTTGAGGCCGAGATGGACCATGAGGTGGCACCTCGGACCTCGACGGGTCTTGGCAAGAAGCGCCAAGAAAGATCGTCCGAGCCAGCCCAGTCTCCTCCACAGGCTCGGAGGAAGGTGCTAGCTAAGAAGCCAGTCTCTAAGGCAGCTGCATCATCGAGTGACTCTCGCCAAGCAAAGGGCAAGGGAAAGGGGATTGCTATGGGTCCGGTTGGCCCGTTGAAACTTCATGCTCCAAGGGAAGGGGTTCGAGACCCAAATGAAGAGAAGTTCAACGGGAAGGGCAGTGACTCGGCGGTCAAGTTCAGAAGCATCGATTGGTATGGCCGACCGAAGCAAGCGGCTGATGGACGATTCTGGTGCAACTTCCATGCTGACTTCTACAGATTGGTGTATCTCCCAATGAAGACACCAGTTGTGCGCAGTCAGTGGATTGACTGGGCACATTTTGAGAAGAAGGGCTGCTCACCGTTCACTGATGTGGTGAGAGCCATTGAGAAGCATAGACTAAGAGATCTATTTGCTTTCAGAAATAACTAGAATGATGAAGTGATTGTGCAGTTCTTTGCCACCTGTCACTTCTCTAGTGAGGATGAGGAGAGTGTCACTTGGATGACTCATGGATCCAAGTACAACATTACTCAAGAAGATTTCGCTAACCTGCTTCATCTTGACACCACAAGATCTGATTGCTTGGTCATACACAACATTGGTGTCGTTGACAAGGATAGGATGAAGTTCCTATATGAGCCAAACTCAAAGTTCAACCCTCCTCCCACCAAAAACATGAAGCCATTCTTTGTGGTGTTGAACAGAGTGTTAACAAAGACAATTGCTCCCAAAGATGGAGATGTTGGGAGTGTGCAAGGATACCTCCAGACTCTGATGAGAGTCATAAGCAAGGACAGCCCATTTGATGTGGCGGAGTATATTTGGAATGATATGGTGAACATATCCTGCACTCTCAACAGATCTTGCGGATACGCTCCTTCCTTAATGTTTGTGATTGAAAAAGTCACCGACATTGAGTTTGTAAAAAATGTGGAGCATCTCCCCTTGAGGCCTCAAATGCCTCAAAAGCCGAGTGTGCAGGCTGCTCCCTCGCCGGCCTCCAGTCCCGAGGCACCGGCAAGAACAAGAGAAGATGTCAGAGCTGCTCCAACTTCAAGGGCAGCCCCTCAGAGAGGATCAGCTAGTGGAATCCTCAAATGCCTGGCTGCCATCTTCACCTCCTGCAAGAAGGCCGAAGTGAAGGTCCACAAGCTCAACATGAAAAGAAAGGAGGACATGAAGTACATCAAGACAAATGTGAAGCAAATTTGCCAGAAGTGGAGATCGACCCATTGGATCTCCAGTGATTTCTGAGGACTCCGACCCGGACTACACTGAGCTTGGGCCCTTGACCCCATCTGAGCTTGCCTACTTTGACGTTGGGGGTTCGAGCGTCTCCGCCCCTCCTCCTTCTCCTCCTCATCAAGCTGAAGATGAAGAAGACGAAGACGACGATGAGAGGACCGACAGTGAAGAGTGAAGACTTTAGGACCCTTCTCTCCTTCTTTTTGGTGTCTTGATGCCCAAGGTGGAGAGATTGAGGGGGAGTCTTAGCTTTAGCTGTAAGGTGCGAGGAGAGAGCTCTCTTTATGTTTTCTTAACTCTTTTGTGGCTTGTAATGTTTTAACAATGATCTTATGTTAATTATGGTTCTGTGATGCAATGATTTGATCCTTTGACTAGTGTTTATGAAAACTGAGATTTTGTTCTAAAATGACATATATTCTTGCTATTGGTTGATTAAAGTCAATTATGTCATTCTTTATGTTCCAGTGTATTTAGTTATGCATCCCACTATAAAGAATGCACATATAGATTATACTCTCACTGCTTGATGTATTTTGGACCCATATGTGCATGCTTTATGAAAATCTCAATTTTTATCATATTTTGTGAAATCTCAATTGGTTGTCATTAATCACCAAAAAGAGAGAGATTGAAAGTGCATCTAGGACTCCCTTGTGGGTTTTAGATGATTTATGACAAGCAATTGAGATCCTAACCTCCTTGTTGAGATGATTGCAGGATCTTAATAGGAAAATGAGCAAAGTGCCAAAAAGAAGGAAGAATGAGAAGCAAAGTGGAAATGAGCTCGAGGAAGAAGAGTAGTAGATTATTGTGTATGGAGTGTGTTAAGGAAACACACCTCAAGAGCTCAATCACAATTAAACACACACATTGCACAAAGTTACACAGGACCGGACTAGTCCGATATCCTTTCTGCACGAGATCGGACAAGTCCGATAAATATCAGACTAGTCCGATATCCTTTCTGACTAGAATCGGACTAGTCCTCCCCAGTGCGGACTAGTCCTCAAAACACTTAACAACTCACACAAAATCGGACAAGTCCGATCACAACCGGACTAGTCCGGTATTCTTTCTGATCCAAATCGGACAAGTCCGATGTCTACACGGACTAGTCCGAAATACCCTCTGATCTGAATTGGACAAGTCCCCCAGTGCGGATTTGTCATCCTATACACTTAGGGTCTCACATGTCCGGACAAGTCCGATGACTATCGGACTAGTCCGAAGATTTCCAGTAGTGAAATCAGACAAGTCCGTTCCTAGCCGGACTAGTCTGATATTTCGGGGTACTTAGGGTTTGCTACACACAGCACACCGGACTAGTCCGGTGACCACCACGGACTAGTCCGAACTTTCTGAACCCTAACGGTCACTTTTAGAAACCCCATATAAATAGAGGTGCACGGCCCAATTATGATCTCTCTAGAACCCTAGCGCCGTCACACCTCCCAAGAGCTTCAAAAACTACATCTCTCTACGAAATTAAGTGCAACAACGATCAATCCTTTGAGGATTCACTCTAGATCATTGGAGAGACACTTGCAGCATCACGTTGAGTTCTTGGTTTGATTCTCTAACACACTCCTGCGATTCATTTGTAATTTTTGAGTGTGTTCTTGGTGGTATTTTCTGTTGTAATCCAAGGGAGCTCTCAACGTGTGAGAAAGCCCCTTGAATTCGGTTATTCATCCCTTTGTGATTAGTGGAAGAGGATTGGCCTTCGTGGCGATCCGACGAGGGTAGGGTTGGAGAAGACCTGGTCTTTTTGTAGACTCCTCAACGTGGATGTAGGTTGCCTTTTGTGGTAGCCGAACCACGGGATAAATCCTTGTGTTTTGTTTTTGGTGTTCATCATTCTCATTCATCAATATAATCTAAGGTTTCAACAATCATTGCTCATCTTACGTTGAATTGTCAAACATAAGAATTAATTGTGATATAATCTAATATATAACATTGGAACCTTTATTTGATTCTATATTTCCGCTGCATACGTAAAATAATCAACCTAATCGATCAAGCTTAAACAACTCAGTCCGTGAACATCAGACTAGTCCTCACATTACCGGACTAGTCCGATATCTCTGGTATTGAACTTGTTGTTGAGTGTTGCAGGATCCGACAAAACTCAAAAAGGCCTATTCACCCCCCCTCTAGGCCCACATTCAATAATAAAATCTTAACAGTGGGGGCTCCCCTACTATATTCCTAGTCAAAAAAGTAGACAATAGACTCGATTCCAGGAACCTTTTGAAAAGAAGGAACTACAAGATGCAGGGGGTGATTACATGTGTTCTCTGCAATTCGAACATTGAAGAGTACACATATCATCTTTTCTTCCAGTATGACATCAGCTCAGCTTGTTGGAACATCATTGAAATCCAATGGGATCATCGCCTGCAGTTCTTCAGTACCTTCATTACTGCTAAACAGCACTGGTAACATCCTTATTTCATAGAGATTTTCTCGGTGGCAACATGAGAGATATGGAAGCAAAGAAATGCAAAAATCTTCAGATCAATCTCACCTTCAACGCGATCTTTGGAAAAATGCTTCCAATCAAACATCAAACTACAGAGTCAACACTTTAAGCCCTTAGACAGGGATATACTTTTGGATTTTGGAATGGCTAGACAAGTAGACAGTAATATATAGTAGATCCCGTACCTCAGGGGGATCTGCTGTAATAGTTTCCTTTTGTAAAGTTGGATGATGAGATCTGGGATGTTATACGTCCAAGTCTTGTGATAATCAACGTTTATATATAAACACACGCGCACGCACACCCACCCACCCACCCACACACCCACCCACCCACCCACACACACACCCGTACACACACACAATACAATCAAAGTAGGGGTTTCCCTTACTGTTTTCCCCTAAAAAAAGTTGACAATCAAAGGCTGGTTTCTGCAGACCCCACAATGTCTGGGAGCCTTCGGCACTTGGTACGCCCTTTCAATCCAAGGCTGGTTTCTGCTGAAGAAATCTGGAATTTGAACCTTATTCCACCCCATTCTTTCCTTAAAGTTGACAGAAACATCCTGCCCATTCAAATAGCCCTAAGCCTACCATGTTTTTAGTTGATCAAGGAGAAGGTTCTATCTTCTATTGACGTGCTGACAATTTTGTGGTTTCTTGGAATTGAACAAAATATTGCTCTGTTTTTATCACATTATATTAGTGTTCTCATAAATTTTATAAATCATCATTGTCGATCATTCATGTTGTATGTGTACAGGGCTTGAAGACAGAACTTGAGAAAGCTTCACCTGCCTTGGGTCGAACAGCAGTTTATACTCGAGAGTCGAGAATCACTGAGTTGCCTAGGCCAGAACATATTTTCACTTTCTGTTTGTCTTTGCTTATACAGAAACATATTTACATGTAGACGTATTTAGGTATTTGACTGTGCAGTTCGTTCGGTTTTTTTTGGAAGAGGGAATCGAACCAAAAGGCAAAGATTTTAAGAGTATGTTAGCTGTTTTTGTCCCTTTTTCATTGCAAGCTACACATGTTTTCATGCATACTAACAATTTCATTTAGTTAGTAATCCTAACGCGGTTGAAGATATTGAGCTCTGTTTGTTAAATAAAATTTCTTTTGTGATTATTTTATTTACTGCCAGAAAGTGGATTACCCTCTGGAACTGGATGTTTATGAATTTTGTTCAGATGAACTGAAACAAAAGCTCCAAGCCCCTCGACAGGTAAATCTCTTTACTGTTCCATTTTGAGTTGCCCGTTTTATTGCTGCATTATTGATATCGCATGTTAAAATTTCATGTGAAGATGCTGAGAGATGCAGAAAATGCAAAGTTCGGATTGAAAGCACAGGGAAAAGCTAGCAGCTCAAACGAAAATGAGGTAATAGTTTTTTCCCCACCCTGGCTACCAGTAGATAAGCAGCACCGGCTGTGAATGATTTTTTTGTCACATGATCTGTATACATTTAATACTCATTTGGGCACGTTAATCCATGCTTATGCAATTAGTGCATTTCATTTCAGGGATCATCAAGCGATGCTGGGAAATCATCCAGCATGGACATTGGCAAAGGCAAGATTCTTTATTCATGCCCTCGTTTGCTAAGCTAGATCATACATTCCTAATCATTGGGCCACCACTAGTATTGTCTAACAAGCTTCAAAATCATTTTGATCCTGCATCTTATATACAGATGATTCTTCGGAACCAAAAAAACAATTAACTGGCGTGTATGATTTAATTGCTGTTTTGACACACAAGGGCAGAAGTGCAGACTCTGGCCACTATGTTGGCTGGCCTCAATTACTGGAATCAACTGTTTCACTTTACTCTTAAGGTGCTGATTTTTTTTTTGGCTCCCAGGAAAATGAATTGAATTCGACGATGACAACCCAAATGTACGCAAGGAGGAAGACATTTTGAAACTATCCGGCGGAGGTTTGCATCACCTTGCACACACAGCGAAATATGTTTGAATCATTGTGACTGACAATTGCTTATCTGAACAGGCGACTGGCACATGGCTTATATCTGCCTGTACAAGGCTCGTATGGCTAAATCAAAGAGTTGAGGTCCCTCGGTCAAACTGGCTGAACATTTGTCATGTGGCAAGTGCCTTGTTTTTGCGCTGCATGAGTCCATTGTAGTGAACTGCGGACCTGGCGGACTGGTTCGAACCAGTGACTCTACAATGTGTCAGTCTTCGGTACTGGGTACTCCCTCTGTTTTTAAAAGTTTGTCACTTTATAATTCAAAAATGAATTACAAAACGATAATCTTTTGATTTGAATTACAAAGCGACAAACTTTTGAGGATGGACTACGTAATTTATGAGTCATTATATTAATGGTGATTCTGTAAGTTGGAAAAGTTGCACTCTCGAATTTGCTTCTCTGCCCTTGGCAAGCTTTATCTGATATGTATTTTTAGAGGTGAAAACAAGAAAATTTTACGTTATTATTAAACATAGAACAAAGAAAATGCATGGAAAATTTCACTTTTGACACTGGATCTGATGGTTGCATCGAAGTTACCTGTTTCATCATGGCCTGTTGATAAGGTGGTTTAGTCCTGATTTTCCGAAAGGTAATAGATAAGTCGATTAATGGAGATCTCGACGTTAATAATTTGAGGTTTTTGAGTAGAACACAAAAAACTTTTGCGATCATTACACCATCGCTCCGTTGATTATTAAATGTACTGTATACAATTGATCTCGCAAAAATGGCTTAAATGGCTAATCTTACAAGTGTAATCGAGAACACAAGGAAGAACGTAGAAGACATGATTTGAAATCGCGAAGTTGGGATTTCACAAACTATAGAATGGTGATAATTAATCTAAGCAAAATTTAATTGTTTATGGCAGTCATCATGGAGTATATATAGATGCGAGGACATCTAAAGAGATGTTGGGGTCGTGACCTAACCTGAAACACGAAAATAACAGACTTAGACTTGATACAAGGCCCAATAGTCCAATATGGTGGCGCAACATCCTGACATATTTTGAATTCGATTTTGTTTTGATGATTCCCGTCGACTCAGAAGGAATTCTGAAATGGGACCATCGGCATTGGAAAGGTTATCCTCTCCCCTTTTCGCGCATATGTAGAACGTTCAAAACGGAGATCGTATGCGTTCTCGACGTTCGTTTTAGTGCGAACTACTTCTGGATTCTGAGTTGAACACGATTTTGAGTTGGGCTCGATTTCCATCTTCTTTGAATGTATTCTATGGTCCCCCACGTCTCTAAGACTTTCTCGAAGTACTTCTTGAACCTTTTCATGGATCCTAATCACAATTAAATCATTAGGTAGCAATATATACTCAAAAACATATAAAGAAATATATAAGAACAAACTCACCTCTGAAATTAATGTTTATGTGTGAACTCTATTGATTGCATCTTGTATGTTCAATGGAGTATTGTTTGTATCTATAGAAGTGATGTCCTCATCATCCTCTCCTTCTTGAATTGGAGTCGTCCTCGACTCAAGTTCATCTTTTCTCATGTGTTGGTCCAAATGTGCAACGATATCAAATCTTCCTATATGCATGAAAGGAGGAGGCCAAGGTGGTGGACGACATAGTGCACCATCTTGATCTTGTCCATCAAATTAGAGCGCACATTCACCTGAGATAGGATCTCAAACAAATAAACATTGTGCCATATTTGTAGGTGCAATGATAACGTGCATGATCTCGTCATTCTCCCCTTCTTTATGACAAACTGTCCTCGGCTTGCTCGTATGTCTAGGAAAGAGATTTTTGGAGATAGTATGAGCACTGTTCATATTGCACAACCGCAACAAACAATGTTTCTCTTTTATTTGTTGTCCCCGCTGCAAGGAAAAAATACTAGAAAAACTTGACAATGCATTATTAGCATTAGTGCATTTATTTACTTTACCATGTTGTTGTAGCACAAAAGGAGCTTGCACATTCGAACATATGTAATCTTTATGCACCAAAATTCACCAATATCTTCATAGTTGCCTATAACATGAAAAATATTTCTACTTAACAAAGGCAATTCAGATTGGGAAAATATTCTCTTCTCTACGATATCTAGATCACAAAGAGTATTGAATTCAATATATCCCAAGTTATTTAGAGAAGACAACAATTTCAGTTTATCATTTTCACAAGTAATGGAAACCAAAGGCTTAATTTCAGAACATGTGGGTGATAACGTATCGAACTCATTCACTTATTCTAGCATAGGTATAAAAAAATTATCAACATCCAACTTCTCTTTATTACAAAGACTAGTAGGAATATTAATTTATGACAAAGGTAAATCTATAAAAGCTTTCATAAGTTGGTGCTCTACAATAGTGTGATTGGTCGAAAAATTCAGCACATCCAAAAACTTCTCACCTTCTGTATTTGTAGAATGTTGTGACTTACCTTTATCCTTATTTTCAGCAATGATTTCGAGTGCATTATGAGTTGATCCATCTAAAATTTCACAAGTGTTGTCGAAAACCTTGCATCATCTACATTATTTTCTATATTGTGCTGCAAAACATTAGACACAAAAGGAGGTACAACAAGAAATTTCTCCTCAAATTGATGCACTTCATCTTTGCAATTAGATACATTAACAAAAATTTCTCGCATAAGAATTTTCATATCTTTCCATGTTCGAAGTTTTTCCGAATTACTAAGTTGTCCCACCAAGTTAACGCACAATCAACTAATGCACTAGCAAAATTCCTAATCTTTCTCCTTTCACACATACGACATTGTTTAAAAATTTTATCCATCTCTGTTTCCCAAGTAATATATTCATCATAACCAGAAATGTCATAAGAAGGAAGAGATAAAAGAATGTAATTACTTCTTGTGGAAGGAGTTGTAAAGGTGGTCTGAATATCATGTGCAGCCTCGACTAGTGTCTGTTTCTTGGTGAGCAGCCCCATCATTGTCTTCATCATCTCAAGTAACTCAACATGTAGAGCACATTCACCATTCTCTCTTTTACCTGACATTGTTAGTAGCAAATAGAAGACAACTAAAATATGTTATCCCTAACAACTACATATGACAATGGCAAGGTAAAAGTGGAATAACACACTCTCAAACGTCTTACCACGCTCTTACAAGTGTTCTTACCGACACTGCAGGTGGCAAAAGGTGGCCGGTGTGAAGAACCAATCGAGAGTGTGATGATTGCAAAGGTCTACAAATTCAACTCAAGAGAAAAGTGTATCTTGGAAGGAACTTTATATCGTAGCAAAGATTAGCAACAATGAAACAGATAGTAAAGTTGAATAAGTGTCCAAAGTACTTATCAAAGTTGCTGACCTAAATGTATTCCTAGTAGTTCAAGCTAGCAAGACATAAGATAAAACTAGATGACACAAAGGATGCAAGCACTTCTGTTTTTTGTTGTTGTTTTTCTCCTCCTTTTTTGTGTGGATTTTGTATCTTGTTTTGCACTTGCCTTTTTCTTTTTTATTCTTTTTTTTTTTCATAATGTGCTGCAGAACACAACAAAAAACAGTCAAATATATCTCGTAGGTCTGTTACAGATTTTCTGCTCAATCTTCCAAGGACAAATAGGCACACTTAGAGGCTTCAAATAGAAAAACTTACAATAGCAAGATTGTAGATATATCTCTTCTCTTTAATTTCAATATATGGAAGACCTATTTTAAACAAGAACAATAGGAGATATTGTCCCCGAAATACATAATGTTTAGAAATTCTCGGTCGAGAACAGATTCAGATCTTATGCACTTTTGACCATAATAACTCTATTTTCTGGGAAACATATGAACACGAAAGTTGTAGAGAACTTCTTAAGATTTCCAGAAAGTACAAGAACTCTAAAATCCAAGTTCATAGTGAGATATGATGAAAATACCGAACTGAATAGAGATGAATCTAATCTGGACGTGATGACGTGATTCAAAAGAATAAATCAACACAATGCAAACTCAAACTAAGACCAAAAACACTTTTTAAACCAGATATATGAATCAACCACGGACACAAACTCAACAAAACCAAACTGAAAAACAAAGTTACAAAGACTCAATGGTGATTTGGACAATGTGATAAATAGATCCACTAAACTACAAGTTTTTTGTGGCTTTTTTGTGAACTCTAGGTATGAAAAACAAAATTGATCTAATGGATAGATGAATTACCTAACAGGAAACCTGAAAATCTGATACCAATTGATGAGGTGGTTTAGTCTCGATTTTCCGAAAGGTAATGGATAAGTTGATTGATAGAGATCTCAACGTTGATGATCTAAGGTTCTCGAGTAGAACACGAAAAATCCCTACAATCACTAAACCACCGCTCCGTTGATTATCAACCGTGCTACATACAATTGACCTCACCAATAAGGCTAATCCCTGCAAGTTCAACCGAGAACACAAGCAAGTACGTAGAAGAAACTATCTGAGATCGCGAAGTTGGGATTTCACAAACTGTAGAACGATGATATTATTAATCTAAGCAAAACTCAATTGTTTATGGCAGCCACCATGGAGTATATATAGGTGCGAGGACATCTAAGGTGGTGTTGGGGTCGTGACCTAATCCTAAGACACGAAAATAATAGACTTAGACTTGATACAATGCCCAATGGTCCAATATGGTGGCGCAACACTGTGACAGTTTCTAAACTCGATTTCTTTCGATGATTCTCGTCAACTCAGAAGGAATTTTGAAATGGTACCAGTGTAATTGGAAAGGTTATCCTCTCCCCTTTCCGTTCATATGTAGAACATCCACAACGGAGATCGTATGCGTCCTGGACGTCCGTTTTAGTGCGAACTGCTTCTGAACTTCGAGTTGAACACGATTTTGAGTTGGGCTCGGTTTTCATCTTATTTGAACGTATTCTCTGGTCCTCTACGTCCCTAAGACTTCTTCCAAGTACTTCTTCAACCTCTCCATGGATCCTAATCACAATTAAATCATTAGGTATCAATCTATGTTCAAAAACACATAAGGAAACGTATAAGAACGAACTCACCTCTGAAATTAATTGTTGTGCGTGAACTCTATTGATTGCATCTTGTATATTTAGTGGAGTGTTGTTTGTATCCATAGAAGTGATATCCTCATCATCCTCCCCTTCTTGAATTGGAGTCGTCCTCGACTCAAGTTCATATTCTCTCATGTGTTAGTCCAAATGTGCAACGCTATCAAATCTTCTTGTATGCATGAAGGGAGGAGGCCAAGGTGGTGGACGACATAGTGCACTATCTTGATCTTGTCCATCAAATAAGAGCGCACATTCACTTGAGTCAGGATCCCAAACAAATAAACATTATTCCATGTTTGTGGGTGCAATGATAGCTCTGATACCAATTGATGAGGTGGTTTTGTCCCGATCTTCCGAAAGGTAATGAATAAGTCGATTGATGGAGATCTCGACATTGATGATCCGAGGCTCTCGAGTAAAATCCGAAAAATCCTTGCAATCACTACACCACCGCTCCGTTGATTATTAATCGTGTTGCACATGATTGACCTCGCCAAGAAGGCTAATCCCTGCAAGTGCAACCGAGAACACAAGCAAGAGCGTAGAAGACACGATCTGAAATTGCGAAGTTGAGGTTTCACAAACCGTAGAACGGTGATATTTGTAGGATCGAAGAGCACGTGAAAAGCTACCAGAGGGGGGGGGGGTGAATGGTAGATAAACTTTTTCAGCGGAAGCAATAAAAACCTCTCGGCAGAAAAACGATCCGTTAAAGAAATCGTGTGTGAGACTAATCTAAATGTGTTTCACCGTGACAAAATTGATAGATATTAGAGAGAATCAAGTCACGAACACAATACAATAAGAATTACTCAATCCGTTGAGAGAAACTCAAGTTACGATCGAAAGATCGAACAAAAGTCAATCTGTTCTACCGAGTAAAAAACAGATCTGTAATACTGCAAAGAAACTCGTGTAGATCAAAAACCACAAATCCAATAATCGTGAAATTTTGATATATGATAGATAATCAAGTTGTGAAGACAACCCAAAAAGAATCACATCAATTGGATCTGTAAAACTCGAGTTATGATAAAACCACCGAAAAAATGTAGTGCTGTGCAGAAAACTCGACGAGAAAAACTTGTCTGAAACAAGTCGGACGAACAAGGCACAACAGTTCCTTTCAACTACAAATTTTATTCAATAGAACACAAGAGGAACAACCCCAAAGTCGTCTGTCACGAGCTCTGGCCCCCCTTGCTTATATAACCAACCCTTAGGCCAACCCAATCTTAACTAGGACTCTAATCCTACTCAAATCATGAATAAAAACTTTTCATAACTTCTTAGGACTCTTCTATACGCAGATATAATCAATCTTAGGACTTCCAAATACATTAGGAATGTATTCCACATTCCTAAAACAACTTAAATTCGTGACCCACACAAAATCCTATCATAATCAACTCAAATCTTTCCATATTTAAGTCAAACACGACTCCCCCGCAACCGAAGTCATCAACCGATACGATCTGATCCTTCCAACCAGATCTTTCCTTCCTAGCCCATCTTCGGAACCATGTTGCCACGTCATGCACCGCATGCATATGTGCGAACACCTTCCTACGACGTCCATGATACCTTCATATGCATTGTTCTTGATTCAAACATGCTGCGCGACCTCCCGATCAACTCAACCACAATTCCCCCCGAACTTGGTTGTAGAACCTCATCTTCTCCGTAAGACTAGTTCAATGGATCCCGTCACCAGCCATGTCTTGAACTCAAGCAACACCTGCACATGAATAAACAACCAATCCGTATGAGCCCAAGTCCACGACTTGACTCAAGTTAGTTCCGAACACAACACCTTACGTGAGCACCTCACATAACCATGTTGCAAAACAACAGTAAAACGATATCAACCATATCAACCAAAACACACCAAATACTTAGCAAATGAATACTAAGCAATCTTTCAACAATGTAAAGCAAGTTCAAAACATTTTACAGTAAAAGCAGGATCATTGCGATCAAGCTCCGAACCTTGCCAAAGCTAACCGGAGCTTGAGCCGGAGCTTACCAAAGCTAGTACAACCTAGCACCGGAGCTTACCAAAGCTAGTACAACCTAGCGCCGGAGCTTACCAAAGCTAGTACAACCTAGTGTCGGAGCTAGAAAAATATGTCGGAGCTAACCAACATAAGTCGGACCTAGCAAAAACATATTGGAGCTTAACAAAGACATGCCGGAGCTATCAAATACATACCGGAGCTAAAGACAAAGCTCACTGGAGCTACCCAAAAACATGTTGGAACTTGACAAAGCAAGTCGAACCTATTATCAGACCTTGCAGAAGCTCGGAGCTAGAGTCGGACCTTGCTAAAAGGGTGTTTTGGTAGAATTTTAGAACTTATATTATCAAAGCCAATGTATTCAGTACAAGCCAATGTATTCAGCACACATAGGTCTCACAATCTGCTCCTTGATGAATGCATTGGCATCACCACTTAAATCCGAACATTGGCTTATTCACATTAAAAGTTTTTAAAATAATTTCTCCCCTTTTGTAAAATAGAAATAAAACGAGAAGAAAAACAAATTCCCCCCCTGAGAAGAATCGTGCCAAAACAATTGTGAATATGTGCAATCTGTAATCAATTTCTCCCCCTTGCATACTTATCTTTAAAAATGTTAAAAATTCACATATTATCTCTACCCCTTTGACAATGTATTCAACAAGGTACAAAAGAGAAATTTTAATTATTATGAGCATATTATAACATATACATATAAAACACTGAAAGTGCATCTAGGAATCCCTTGTGGGTTTTGGATGATTTATGACAAGCATATGAGATCCTAACCTCTTTATTGAGATGAGCACATATTTTAATGTGAAAATAAGCAAAGTGCCAAAAAGAAGGGAGAATGGGGAGCAATGTGGAGAAGAGCTCAAGGAACAAGAGTAGTAGATCATTGTGTGTGGAGTGTGTTAAGGAAACACACCCCAAGAGCTCAATCACAATTAAACATACACATTGCACAAAGTTATACACGATCGGACTAGTCCGATTGTCACCAGACTAGTCCGATATCCTCTCTACACAAGATCGGACAAGTCCGATATCCATCGGACTAGTCCGATATCTCTCTGACTAGAATCGGACTAGTCCTCCCCAATGCGGACTAGTCCTCAAAACACTTCACAAGTCACACAAAATCGGACAAGTTCGATCACCACCGGACTAGTCTGATATTCATTCTGATCTAAATCGGACAATTCCGATATTAGCACGGACTAGTCCGAAAACTCTCTGACCTAAATCGGACAAGTCCTCCAAGTGCGGACTTGTCCTCATAGCCACTTAGAGTTTCACTGTGCGGACAAGTCCGATGTCCATCGGACTAGTTCGAAGATTTCCAGAAGCGAAATCGGACAAGTCCGCTCCTAGCCGGACTAGTCCGATATTTTGGGACACTTAGGGTTGCTACACACAGCACACCGGACTAGTCCGGTGTCCACCACGGACTAGTCCGATCTTTCTAAACCCTAACGGTCACTTTTAGAAACCCCATATAAATAGAGGTGCACGACCCAACTTGAATCTCTCTCGAACCCTAGCGTCGTCACACCTCCCAAGAGCCTCAAAAACACATCTCTCCACGAAATTAAGTGCAACAAAGATCAATCCTTTGAGGATACACTATTGATCATTGGAGAGACACTTCAACACCCATTGAGCTCTTGGTTTGATTCTCTAACACACTCTTGTGATTTCATTGTAATCTTTTGGGTGTGTTCTTGGTGGTATTTCGTGTTGTAATCTAGGGGAGCCCTCAACATGTGAGAAGGCCCCTTTGAATTCAGTTATTCACCCCTTTGTGATAAGTGGAAGAGGATTGGTCTTGGTGGCGATCCGACGAGGGTAGGGTTGGAGAAGACCCGATCCTTTTGTGGACTCCTCAACGTGGATGTAGGTTGCCTCTGCGGGAGCCGAACCACGGGATAAATCACTTGTGTATTGCTTTGTGTTCATTGTTCTTATTCATTGCAACAATCTAGGGTTTGAATCAATATTGCTTACTTTACATTGAATCACTAAGTATAAGATTGAATTGTGATATATCCTAGTACATCATCTTGCAACACTTAAATTAACTGTATATTTCCACTACATACATCGTAAATCAAAGTAATCAATCAAACTTAATCAACCTAGTCGGTACACACCGGACTAGTCCGCACATTACCGGACTAGTCCGATATATCAAGTTTTGATCTGGTGATTAAGTGTTGCAGGTTCTGACAAATTTTAAAAAGGCCTATTCACCCACCTATAGGCCACATTCAATTGGTATCAGAGCAAGTTCTTCAAGAAAGAGACTAATCGCTCGAAGAAGATCATGTCGGACATGAAGGAAATCCACAAGAGCAACAACCAAGAAAAGGTTGATGATGACAAGAACAAAAAGGTGGAGAAGCTCCTCGAAGCCATTCAAGAAAGAAGACACTTTCCAAAGGGAAAGTGAAGATTGAAAAAAAGAAGAAGGGGAGTAGTCACACCGACTACTCCCAATATCTTTTCAACTATGATCGTCTTAATTCCAACAATAATCATTACTTGTATATTCCACTCAGAAAAGCCCCACACTTTGATGGAAGTGATTACTCAATGTGGAGGCAAAATATGAAAATGCATCTAATCTCTCTCAATCCAAGTCTGTGGCATATTGTGTGCACAGGAATAGATATCCCGAACGACGACAAAGAGCTCACACCAAGCCAAGAGCAGACTATTCATCGAAATGCTCAAGCCGCGGCAGTAATCACCTCTTCGCTCAGTCGGGACGAGTTCACCAAGGTGGATGGACTCGAGATTGCTAAAGAGATATGGGACACACTGCAAACTGCACATGAAGGTGACCGACATGTGTGTGAAGCAAAGATCGAAATGATCGAAGGCGAATTAGGAAGATTCACAATCGAAGAAGATGAGTCACCTCAAGATATGCACAACCGATTAAAGACACTCGTCAACAAGGTTCGATCTTATGGAAGCAAGAAGTGGAATGACCACGAGGTGGTGAAGCTCATCCTTAGAGCTTTCATACCTCGCAATGTCACCTTATGCTCAACGATTAGAGAAAGCCCCGAATACAAGAAAATGACTCCGGATGAATTACTTGGAAAAATCATCAATTTTGAGATGATGGAAAAACAAGCAAAGCATGTCAAAGAAATTGCCAACCTCACCTCGACAAAGAAGAAAGGGGTTGCTTTGAAGTCCACCCTCAAGCCCCTATCTAAAGAAGCTCGAGAAACTCAGCTAGAAGAAGACGGTGATGTTGAGAGCAATGAATTAGATGAAGAAGACATGATATTTTTCATGGAGAAATTCAAGAGAATAATGAAGAAGAGACAAGGCACTAAATCAAGCGAAGGAAAGTACATGGAGAGAACAAAAGCAAAGTTGAGGCGGGCATGCTATAATTGTGATAAGTATAGCCACTTTTAGTTGATTGCCCATATGAAGAGAACAAGAAGAAGACCAAAGAAGCCAAGCCTCAAACCAAGAAATTCTTCAAGAAGAAGAAACAAGCTGAACAAGCGCACATAGGGAAAGAGTGGGACTCAAATGATGAGTCCTCATCATCCGAAGAAGAAGAGATGGCTAGTATAGCCATCAAAAAGACATCCAAGAAGTCTACTCTCTTCTCTACACTCGGCGCATGGAAGGAAAATGGCACTTGCCTCATGGCAAAGGAAGGTAAACGCAAGGTAAACACCAAACCCCCTTCCGTGAATTCCTATTCTAGCGATGATGAAGTCAATAGTGATAATGAGGATATGCTTTATGGATTAGATAGGAAAACTACCACAAAAATGAAATTTTTACTTGATCAACTTATTGGGAAGGAGAGGTTGATACACCGTCAAGAGGACATGATTATCTCCCAAAAGGAGGAATATGTCGAACTTGACAAACTTCTAGAAATTGAAAAGGAGCGAAGCAAATCACTAGAGCTTGAGTTAGCTTCAAGCAAGGAAGCTTGCTTGGAGTTAACCGACTCAAATGCTGCAATCAAGGACCAACTTGCTAACCTGATCAAGGTTAACAAGATCCTTGAAGTGCAAGTTGAGTCACTCAAGCAAGGTGAACCTTCATCCTCTTCAAGTTCACCTTCTCAACCCATTAAAACTGAAGTAGCTTCTACTTGTACATGTGGTAAAACTGACAACAGTTTGAAAGACAAGTGACACTCTATTAAAGACAAGCATCCTGTCCAAAGTGGCATATTTGACAAGGAGAAGATCAAATATGCACGTAGTGCATACTTGGTCACAAGACCTCCAAATGTCAAATATGGCATTGGTTACTCTTATGGTGAAAAGCAACAAGCTAGAACCCATAAGAATAACAGGGATGGCAATGTCTTTGTAAAGGGAGGAGTCCTTCAAACTGGAAAATAAAAAATTAATGAGTACAAAACGCATGACTGCCGGACTTGTCCGGTGAGGGTCCGGACAAGTACGGTACTCCGGACAAGTTCGGCCTCCCAGACCAGTCCTGGGTATAAACAACAAAAGTTACTTTTCAATACTTTCGATGCCTCGTATGTCTTAATGAGAAATAATTATGGAAAGGTTTATGCTCATTATGTTGGGCCACACTATGGGAACACCAAGTCTCATGTGTGGGTGCCCAAATCTCTTGTGACTAACCTCTGAGGACCCAAGCAAGCTTGGGTACCTGAAACCAAGGCATAAATTGTTTTTGCAGGCCTATTCGTCCGGTGGATCTAAATGGGTGTTAGACAGTGGCTGCACCAACCATATGAACGGAGAAAGAAGTTCGTTGAATATGAAGAGAATGAGGATCCAAATGAGGGCATATACTTTGGAGATAATAGTCAAGGGAAGGTGCTCGGTACCGGTAAAATTTCCATATCATCTAAGCACACACTTTCTCATGTATTACATGTTGATTCCTTGGATTATAACCTGCTATCCATATCTCAATTATGTGACAAGGGTTATAATTGCTTGTTCATTAACGAGGGTGTGACCGTTTCTAGGAGGAGTGATGGTTCCATTGCATTCAAGGGTATGTTAAAGGGAAAGCTCTATCTTGTTGACTTCAACAAGGATAAAGCTGAACTTGACACATGCTTGATTGCAAAAACCAACATGGGTTGGCTGTGGTATAGACGGCTAGTGCATGTTGGTATGAGGAACCTTCAAAAACTCCTCAAAGGCGATCACATCCGAGGTTTAAAGGATGTTGTATTTGAGAAAGACAGACCTTGTAGCGCGTGCCAAGACGGGAAGCAAGTTGGAGCACCTCACCCCGCCAAGAACGTCATGACTACAACAAGACCGCTCGAGCTACTTCACATGGACTTATTTGGTCCAATTGCCTACATAAGCATCGGCGGTAACAAATATGGTTTAATAGTTGTTGATGATTTTTCTCGCTTCACTTGGGTTTTCTTTTTAAATGATAAGTCAGAAACACAAGGAATACTCAAGAAGTTCTTCAAGCGAGCTCAAAACGAATTCTCATTGACAATCAAGAACATTCGAAGCGACAACAACACAGAGTTCAAGAACACACAAGTGGAGGAGTACCTTGATGAAGAAGGCATAAAGCACGAGTTTTCAGCTCCGTACTCCCCTCAACAAAACGGAGTTGCCGAAATAAAGAACCAAACTCTCATAGAGATGGCAAGAACAATGCTCGATGAGTACAAGACCTCGGATCGATTTTGGGCGGAAGCGATTAACAACGCTTGCCACGCCGTAAATCGACTTTATCTTCATCGACTACTCAAGAAGACATCCTATGAGCTACTTACCTGTAAAGAAGAAGCTCCTTGTCAAGCATTGAAAAGAATGGCCTTAGGTGAAGTTCGACCACAAGAGTCACCTCTACACGTGCATGAGGAAGATGAACCACAAGAGGAGGTCAACGATCAAGGGGGAGCTTCCACACAAGATCAACCACAAGAATACGAAGATGATCAACGAATCAACGAGGACAACCATTTAGGGGGGGGGGAGAAGATGATCGTGAAGATACAACACCTCAAGTGCCACACCCAAGAGTACACCAATGCGTCCAAAGGGATCACTCAATCGACAATATCATTGGTGACATCCAAAAGGGAGTAACCACTAGATTTCGCATAGCTAACTCTTGTGAGCACTATTCGTTTGTATCCTTCTTGGAACCACGCAGGGTTAAGGATGCATTGAAAGATCCGGACTGGGTGGTGGCAATGCAAGAAGAATTGAACAACTTCAAGCGGAACGAGGTGTGGGAACTCGTGGCAAGACCCAATGCGAACATTGTCGGCACCAAGTGGGTCTTCCGCAACAAACAAGATGAACACGGGGTGGTGACAAGGAACAAGACACGACTTGTGGCCAAAGGGTATTCACAAGTCGAAGGTTTGGATTTCGATGAGACCTTTGCTCCCGTAGCTAGACTTGAATCCATTAGAATATTACTTGCATATGCTACTCACCATGATTTGAAGCTGTACCAAATTGATGTGAAAAGAGCCTTCCTCAACGGACCAATCAAGGAGGGGGTGTATGTGGAGCAACCCCCCGGGTTTGAAGACGAAGAGTTCCCCGACCACGTATTTAAATTGTGTAAGGCTCTCTACGGCCTCAAACAAGCTCCTAGAGCTTGGTATGAGTGTCTTAGAGATTTATTAATTGAAAATGGCTTTAAGATTGGCAAAGTAGATTACACACTGTTTACAAAGAATTTTGACAATGATCTTTTTGTCTGTCAAATCTATGTTGATGATATAATCTTTGGTTCAACTAACCCATCTTTTTTGTGAGGAATTTAGTAAAATCATGACAGATAGGTTTGAAATGTCAATGATGGGAGAACTAAAGTACTTCTTGGGATTCCAAGTGCGGCAACAAAAGGAAGGGATGTTCATAAGCCAAACCAAGTACACACAAGACATACTCAAGAAGTTTGGTATGGACAAGGCGAAGCCTATAAAGACTCCCATGGCAACAAATGGCCACTTTGATCTCAGTGAAGATGGACCTAGCGTCGACCAAAAGGTATATCGCTCCATGATTGGATCTCTACTCTATTTATGTGCATCTAGGCTAGACATTATGTTGAGTGTATGTTTGTGTGCAAGGTTTCAAGCCAATCCTAAGGAGTGTCACTTGACAGCCGTAAAAAGGATCTTGAGATATTTAGTTCATACACCCAACCTTGGTCTTTGGTACCCAAAAGGCTCAAAATTCAATATCATTGGTTACTCCGATGCAGATTATGCCGGATGCAAAGTAGATAGAAAAAGTACCTCCGGTACATGCCAATTCCTAGGGAGATCTTTAGTTTCTTGGTCCTCGAAGAAAAAAAATTCCATTGTCTTATCCACAGCCGAAGCGGAGTATGTTTCAGCCGGGAGTTGTTGTGCACAACTCCTTTGTATGCGACAAACTCTAAGGGATTACGGTTACAATATGAACCGTATTCCACTCCTTTGTGACAATGAGAGTGCCATTAAAATTGCCCATAATCCCGTTGAGCACTCTAGAACCAAACACATAGACATAAGACATCACTTCTTGAGAGACCACTCCATGAAAGGAGATATAGCCATTTCCCATGTCAACACCCAAAAGCAATTGGCTGACATATTCACCAAGCCACTTGATGAAAAGCGCTTTTGTGAACTCCGAAATGAGCTAAACATCCTTGATGCTCGGAGTGTGGCTTGAAATGTTGCATACCTGTATGAATTCTTCAAAATATGTTGATTGGATTGTGAAAATCATATCTCTCAAGTTTCTTCCGAAAAGCTATGTTAATTATTAGATCTTGGTGAATTATGATCATTGCTTGATTGTTGTATGCTTACTTATCATATTCACCAAGATTATTTGATTTGATTTGCCTCCCTATTTTCTAAATATGTACCTTCAAATATATATGAATGGGCTAAGAAATTCTTGCCTCGTGACCACGGACTAGTCCGTGGTTACCCGGACTAGTCCGCCCATGCGACTAGTTTGCAGTGTGTCGGTTAGGCCGGACTAGTCCGGTAGACCACGAACTAGTCCGATATAGCCTCTGGAAAAGTTCGGACTAGTCCGGTCATCTCCGGACTTGTCCTATTTTTCATGTCCATAACCCTAGCCGTCGCCAAACCCTAATTTCTTCACTTCCACTCTTGCCTCACTCGTTCTCTCTCTTCACGCTCGAGCTCCCAAGGCGATCTTGCACCCCATCCCAATGCAATTCCTTATTACTCTTTCTCACCCATGCCTTGTATCATCCATTATCATTCATGTCTTGCTCAACTCGTTCTCAGGACATGTCGAGCACGAATGATGAGATTTCTGACTTTGAGGCCGAGATGGACCATGAGGTGGCACCTCGGCCCTCGACGAGCCTTGGCAAGAAATGCCAAGAGCGTCCTTCCGAGCCAGCTCCGTCTCCTACACAGGCTCAGAGGAAAGTGCTAGCGAAGAAGCCGGCCTCCAAGGTGCCAGCTTCTAGGGCTACCACCGGTGGTGGCCCTAGCTCGGCAAGTGCCCGCCTAGCCAAGGGCAAGGGCAAAGGAATAGCAATGGGTCCAGTTGGCCCGTTGAAGCTGCATGCTCCGAGGGAAGGGGTCCGTGACCCCACTGAAGAGAAGTTTAATGGAAAGGGCAGTGACTCAACGACCAAGTTCCTCGGTGTGGATTGCTACAGTCATCCAAAGCAAGCTACAGATGGAAGATTCTGGAGCAATTTTCATGCTGACTATTACAGGGCTGTATACCTGCAGATGAAGACACCGGTGGTGCGCAGTCAGTGGATTGACTGGGCACACCTTGAGAAGAAGAGATGCTCCGCATTTGATGAAGTGATTGCGGCAGCTGAAAGACATGGCTTGAAGGACCTCTTTGCCTTCAAGTACAATTGGAATGATGAAGTGGTGGCCCAATTCTATGCCACTTGTCACTTTGCAAGTGATGAAAAAGAAAGGGTGACTTGGATGACTCATTGTGACACCCAGTTCTGAAAAATGAACCAAGCTAACGCATATGTGTGCCCAGGATATTCATCACACATACACGAGTGCATTCACAAAAGAGTATACAGAAAATTACCACAGAACAAGATTAATTATCAAATTTTATTACACAAACCATATTATCCTCGAATACAAGCTCCAATATATATTTATGACAAGTTCAACTAATGCAGCGGAAATAAACTAATTAAGCAACTAAGCAAACTAAGCATAAGGGATAGCGCAGCTCCAATAACACCACAGGCAAAGCTGACGGTAAACACGGCCTAGAACTCCACATTCTCACCATTAAACTCCCAATCCTGACCTGCAACTGTTGGGGGGGGGGGGTTGCAAGAGTGAGTACATGTCGTACTCAGCAAGTGTGGAAAGTATGACATGTGGCTGATTCAAATGACAACAATAATAATGGCAAAGTGCTGAAAAGTACAATAAAAACATTTGAAAAGCAATATATTATGTGTATGTGAAGTAAACCCATCATAATCATAAGTAATATCATAATACCAATCTGAATTCACTACCATCATCAATAATTCTAGATTTCACCATTGCCAATAACCATATTCAATACCAGAAATTAATCCATAACCATAATACCAACCATAACCATCCCAAATACCATCCCAATGCCGAGTTCCCTCTAATCATGGAAGTTGTCCAGGTGCACATAACCGGGAGCACGACTATCATGATAGTTTTATTAGACTCTGCAGAGTTTGTACCTCTTTACACACGTGTTTGTGAGTTCATCACCTTTCGATGACTATAGAATCTCAGTTATGCCGTCTCACACTTCCGTCGGTGTGTGGCCATGAGATCACAAAATAACCTTTACAAAGGGATTACTATCCTATTTAGACCCCACTGAGGTTTCACCGGTGGCGATGCCTCCAACTGAGGACATCTTCAACCAAGGGCCCCCTCTTGAGCCATTCGGATCCCAGGGTAGTCCCACCAATCATCAACAAACCAAATCCTACTAACCATTCCCCGATCATCCACAATGGCCCAAACAACACTAGCAAAGCCCTAATTAATCAACTACGCCGCACCCATACTTGGCCTCGTGGCGGCACTGTAGTCCTAGCTTATTCTCGCATGAACCACTCCTTAGATCTAAAGCAAGCAAACCACCATGACATCCAACCCATCCACATACCAGGCTTGCTTAGATCACCCATTACCATATCATACTTAACCAGTTCATGTTAACCATAATCTCATCCATACATAATTAAATTGAGTGGTATAGTTGTTTCCCATCCCAGTTGATTAAGCGAAGCAAAAAGGTAAAAAGCCCATCCCGACCCTCTACCATAATTCCAGGTGACAAGGGTGGTTAAACAAAGCTAGTAAACTTCCTATCATAGGATTCCCATCAAATTGACACAAGCATGCAGTTTTGCAAACAAAACATTTACTTTAAAACAGGATCGATATGCTTCAAGGACACTTGCCTTGCTCTTGCTGTTGATTAGGGTCAAAGCCTTCAAACTCTTGGTGCTCTAGATCCTCCGCGGCACTCTCTAGCGCAAATCCGTCTTATCCGCACAATAAACATACAAGAGAAGAATCACAATCAAAGATTGCACAACTATTACTCAATATGTCATGACATGCATGATTGATGCAAATGCAAGGTAGAACTTGTTACTAGACCACTTTTAATGATAACTAACTATTTCTAATAGCTTTTAACAAGTTTATACAGGTTTGGAGTTGATTAGATCCAACTTTAGAATCAATTCAACACAATTTAACCAGGAAGATCGGACTAGTCCGCTAGGGACCGGACAAGTCCGCACTCTGCGAGATCAGCAGATTAGGGTTTTCTAGATCGACGTAAATATGGAGATAGGGGTTGAATTCATGTAAGTAAAAGAGAATAGAAGGTATACCAGGTGTTTAGGACTCCAATGAATCAAGAAACTTGGAGGCAACACTTGGATCTTGATGATCTAGGGTTGGTGATGAACTTGGAGATGAATTGGTGATGAAGAACGAAACTTGATGGAGATCTTGATCCTCTTTCATTTCCTCCTCTTCTTCTTCTTGCTTGGGATCTTCTCCTCCCTCCTTGGTGGTGGCTCTCCACGAACTAGGGTTTGGGTGGGGTGTAAAAGTGGCAAATAGATGTCAATCCAAGGGGTGGGGTTGTTTATATAGAGGTGGAGGCTAGGGTTAGATGGATTTCGAGTTTGGGATGAGTAGAGGCCGGTTTAGAGTCCCACATGGGCTCTAAAAGAGTTAGGCACGACATCCCTAGGCCCACTTAACATGAAATCCAAGATTCAAGTCGTAAAACAAAAGATCAACTCGGAGTCACAAAATATCGGACAAGTCCGGAAAGGACCGGACTAGTCCGAAGTCGTCCAGAGAGAAAATCAGACAAGTCTGGCCAAAAATCGGACAAGTCCGACTTTAAACAGAGAGGAAATCGGACAAGTCCGCTGGAACACCGGACTAGTCCGGAGAAGTCCATGGACTTAGCAAAATTTCAAGGATTCTTGGAATATCGGACTAGTCCGCACAAAATCAGACAAGTACGAAAGTTTCCAGGGGCAAATTCGGACTAGTCCGCAGCAAAAATGGACAAGTCGGTTTTTAGTCAGAGAGAAATCGGACTAGTCCTCAAAAAATTGGACTAGTCCGCACTTTCCTGCATTTTAAGTGCGGTTTTGTTCCAAATCAATTTTAAACTCGTTACTCTTGTTGTGGGTTAATGTTAAACATGTATATGAGTGTATGTAGGGCATGATGCATGAAAATGAGGGTGTTACAAACCTACCCCCCCTTAAAATGAATCTCACCCTCGAGATTCGACGCGGAAGAGAAGAGATAGGGAAAGTCCTTCTTGATATCATCCTCCAATTCCCATGTTGCTTCTTTTTCCGTGTGGTGCTTCCATTGAACTTTACAGCATCTAATAACCTTGTTCCTTGTGACTCTCTCCTTGGTTTCCAAGATTTTGATCGGTTGCTCGGCATAAGTCAAATCTTCCTCTAGTTCCAATTCTTCCATTGTCATTTGTTCTTCCGGTACTCTCAAGCACTTCTTGAGCTGGGAAACATGAAAGACATCATGTACATCTAAAAGATGAGCTGGCATCTCCAACTTATACGCTACTTCTCCTCTTTGGTCCAAAATCTTGAATGGTCCAATATAACGAGGTGCGAGCTTGCCCCTTATGTTAAACCTCTTATGACCTCTCATTGGTGACACCTTGAGGTAAACAAAATCTCCTATTTCAAAGGCTAATTTCCTTCTCCTATTGTCCGCATAGCCTTTTTGCCTTGATTGGGAAGCCCTCAAGTTTTCACGAATTATTTGGACTTGCTTTTCGGCTTCTTGCAACACATCCAGACCAAATACTTGAGTTTCTCCTACCTCATTCCAGAATAAAGGTGTCCTACACTTCCTTCCATAAAGCGCTTCATACGGTGACATTTTAAGCTTGCTTGGTAACTATTGTTGTATGAAAACTCTGCGTATGGCAAGCTTTTGTCCCAACTTTTCCCATGCTTCAAAGCACAAGCTCTTAACATGTCCTCCAAAATCTGATTGGTCCTCTCGGTTCGTCCATCCGTTTGAGGATGATATGCTGAACTAAAATTCAACCTCATTCCCAAAGCTTCATGCAATTTTTGCCAAAATCTGGAGGTAAATTGAGAACCCCTATCCAAGACTATCTTCTTCGGTACTTCATGTCGACACACAATCTGCTCCATGTATATTTCGGCCAATTGTGCAGATGTATATTTGGTCTTCACAGGGACAAAATGAGCTGACTTGGTTAAGCGATCCACAATTACCCAAATTGAGTCATACTCGGACTGAGTACGTGGTAACCCAACTATGAAGTCCATACCGATTTCTTCCCACTTCCATTCCGGAACCTTCAATGGTTGCAATAATCCAGCTGGCCTTTGATGTTCCGCCTTGACTTGTTGACACACATCACACAATGCAACATATTCAGCTATGTCCTTTTTCATGCTATCCCACCAATAGCAAGTCTTCAAGTCTTTGTACATCTTCGTACAACTGGGGTGAATCGAGTACGGCGAGTCATGTGCCTCCTTTAATATTGTCTCCCGAATATGCATTACCTTAGGCACGACAATCCTTTTTCTGAGCCATAAGGTACCATGCTCGTCTTCATCAAATCTGAATTCTCTCCCTTCTTCGGTCCTGTCCTTGATTTCCTTGATCTCCTCATCCGTGGTTTGTGCTTCTCGAATTTCTTGCTCCAAGGTTGGGCTTAACTCCACCATCTCCATCTCATTTACAAACCCGAGGTTCAACCGTTCAAACTCCTTACATAACTCGAATGGTAACTCTCGAACTGTGAGTTGGTGACTTACTCCCTTTCTACTCAAAGCATCGGCCACTACATTGGCTTTTCCCGGATGATAGTTGATTCCCAAATCATAATCTTTGATGAGCTCCAAACATATTCATTGCCTCAAGTTCAGATCCGTTTGTGTGAAAATATACTTCAAACTCTTATGATCCGTATAAATTTCACACCTATGTCCAAGGATATAGTGCCTCCAAATCTTCAATGCGTGTACCACGGCCGCGAGTTCCAAATCATGTGTTGGGTAGTTCTGCTCATGTTTCTTCAGTTGTCTTGACGCATAGGCGACCACTTGACCTTCTTGCATGAGCACACATCCAAGTCCTTGTCTCGATGCATCGCAATAAATATCAAAACTCTTGCTCACATCTGGCAGTACCAAAACTGGGGCTGTTGTCAACCTCTTCTTCAACTCCTCAAAACTATTTTGACAAGCTTGGGTCCATTGGAAAGCCTTTCCCTTCATTAGCAACTCCGTCATAGGCTTGGCTATCTTGGAAAAGTCCTTGATAAACCGACGGTGATATCCAACCATCCCAAGAAAACTTCTTATTTCCTTGACACTTTGCGGGGGCTCCCACTTCAACACGTCTCTCACTTTTCCGGGGTCAACCGATACTCCTCCTCCTAAAATTATATGATCCATATACGACACCTCTCTCAACCAAAACTGACACTTGTTGAGCTTGGCATACAATTGATGCTCTCTTAATTTCTGCAGCGTAAGCCTCAAGTGTTCCTCATGTTCCTTCTCATCCTTCGAGTAGATCATAATGTCATCAATGAACACCACGACAAACTTGTCCAAGTACTCCATGAAGACTTTATTCATGAGGTACATAAAGTAGGCAGGCGCATTTTTCATTCCAAATGACATCACGGTGTACTCATAAGATCCATACCGTGTTCTAAAAGCTGTCTTGGGTATGTCCGATGGTCTAATCTTCATTTGAAAATATCCCGACCTCAAATCAATCTTAGAGAAGACACAAGCACCCTTCATCTGATCAAACAAGTCTTCTATGCGTGGCATGGTGTACTTGTTCTTGATTGTTACCTTGTTGAGAGCTCGGTAATCTACACACATCCTTTGAGTCCCATCCTTCTTGTCCACAAATAGAACGGGTGCTCCCCAAGGCGAAGAGCTAGGGTGAATAAAACCCTTCTCTAGTTGCTCTTGAATTTGTTTCTTGAGCTCCGCCAATTCCAAAGGAGGCATCCTATACAGCCTCTTAGCTATAGGTGCAGTTCCGGGTATTAAATCAATAACAAACTCAATGTCTCGATCAGGTGGCATACCTGACAACTCGTCCGGAAAAACATCCAAAAATTCACACACCACCGGAATCTCCTCAATTGCGGCACCGTCCATATGATTCAGCTCCAATTGCTTCAGTGCGGTTTGAGATGCCTCAAATTCTACGGTGATCCCTTCTTTGTTGGTCAACTTCACCGTCTTCGTGGCACACTCAATAACTCCATTGTGCTTCCTCAACCAGTCCATACCAAGTATAAAGTCCAATCCTTGAGAATCCAAAACAATGAGGTTGGCGGAGAAGTCTACCCCCCTTATTCTAAGGCTTACTTTTGGACATACTATATTTGTCCTCATCTCTCCTCCAGGAGACTTAACCAATAGAGTAAACTTCATATGAGAGATAGGCAAGCTATACTTGGCAACATACTTTGATGCAATGAATGAATGCGATGCTCCAGAATCAAACAACATAGTCGCAGGGTTGGAGTTGGCGAGAAACATACAAATGAACACGTCATCCGCTTGTTGAGCATCCTCCGTAGAGACATGGTTCACGTTGCCACGAGCAAAATTCTGCTGTCCATGGCTTCCTTGTGGCGCTCCTCCATTGGGTCTTGGTTTTTGCCTCAGCACGATGCTTCCTTGACCAAGGCCTGACTTAGGACATTGATGCGCAAAGTGTCCAGCTTCTCCACAAGTATAACACTTCTTAACTCCACCAGAATTATTGGGACGAGCTTGGTTTTGAACACTTGCAGCAGAAAAGTTAGCACGAGGTGCATAAGGCATTGGAGGCCTAGGTGCTTGCATGATAGGGCGCTGCTGCACAAACTGAGTTGGGCGCGGTGCATAACCAGGGCACTGAGCAGGCGCAGAAGGGCTGAAGTAAGGCGCATTGGGTGGTGCAAAGCGAGGGCGCACATTACTTACTTGTTGCTGTCCTTTATATGGCACCTTCCTCTTGTTGTCTTGCTCCATCTCACGGATCTTGTTCTCAACCACAATTGCTTTGTCCACAAGCTTATGGAAGTTGGCATAGTCACAATTGAGCAATTGCACTTGGATCTCATTGTTCAAGCCCCTCATGAACAAGTATTGTTTCCGACTGTTCTGACTAACATCCTCAGGCGCATATCTTGAGAGTTGAGTGAACTTATTGAGATATTCACTCACGCTTGATTTTCCTTGCCTTAAGTTCTCAAATTCTTGTCTTTTCAAAATCATAACTCCTTCCGGCACATAATGAGAATGAAAACTCTTCTTGAATTTCGCCCAGGTAATCCTCTCTTGATTCTCGTGAGCATTGCATAAATAATCCCACCAATCCGCAGCTGCTCCACCTAGTTGATGAGAAGCAAATAGAACCTTCTCCCGGTCGCTGCATTGGACAATAGCTAGCTTCTTCTCCACGGACTTGAGCCAATCATCCGCATCCATAGGGTTGGCAGCTTGAGCAAAGGTCGGTGGCCTAGTCCTCATAAACTCTCCCAACCGGTTATGAGGGGGTGGGGGTGGCGGTGGAGGCATGTGGGGCTGATTGTTGATGTTGCCAGCCTGCAGCTGTCCCATAGTTTGTATCATGGTCTGCATGAGCTGGTTTTGCATGGCCAATAGCTGCTCAATGTTGATAGCTCCCTGAGTAGATCCTTGTCCAATGTTGTTCTGAGGCACTCCATTGTTCTCCTCCTCATCATTGCCATCCCTCTGGTTGCGAGTCCTCACCATCTGAAGAAAAGCAATAGGTAAGAATTAGAGAACGTCCCCAACTATATGCATCAAGGGATATGAAACTAAACAACTAGCTAGCCTACGTGGACATGGCAATGCTAAAGCACCCCAAAATCCTCTATTAAGCACACAAGCAACCAATATATATAGCAACAACACACCAAGCAAAAACACATCGATTCCTGAGTGCCCCTATGTGCTCTAGAGTGTCCATTCTATCTAGGCTGCGTCCTACGGTCAACCTGTGGCTCTGATACCAATCTGTGACGTCCGGTTCCAAAAAATGAACCAAGCTAACGCATATGTGTGCCAAGGATGTTCATCACACATACACGAGTGCATTAACAAAAGAGTATCTAGAAAATTACCACAAAACAAGATTAATTATCAAATTTTATTACACAAACCATATTATCCTCGAATACAAGCTCCAAAGTATATTTATGACAAGTTCAACTAATGCAGCGGAAATAAACTAATTAAGCAACTAAGCAAACCAAGCATAAGGGATAGCGCAGCTCCAATAACACCACAGGCAAAGCTGACGGTAAACACGGCCTAGAACTCCACATTCTTGCCATTAAACTCCCAATCCTGACCTGCAACTGTTGGGGGGGATTGCAAGAGTGAGTACATGTCGTACTCAGCAAGTGTGGAAAGTATGACATGTGGCTGATTCAAATGACGACAATAATAATGACAAAGTGCTGAAAAGTACAATAAAAACATTTGAAAAGCAATATATTATGTGTATGTGAAGTAAACCCATCATAATCATAAGTAATATCATAATACCAATCTGAATTCACTACCATCATCAATAATTCCAGATTTCACCATTGTCAATAACCATATTCAATACCAGAAATTAATCCATAACCATAATACCAACCATAACCATCCCAAATACCATCCCAATACCGAGTTCCCTCTAATCATGAAAGTTGTCCAAGTGCTCATAACCGGGAGCACTGCTATCATGATAGTTTTATTAGACTCTGCAGTGTTTGTACCTCTTTACCCACGTGTTTGTGATTTCATCACCTTTCGATGACTATAGAATCTCAATTATGCCGTCTCACACTTCTGTCGGTGTGTGGCCAAGAGATCACAAAATAGCCTTTACAAAGGGATTACTAGCCTATTTAGACCCCACTGAGGTTTCACCGGTGGCGATGCCTCCAATTGAGCACATCTTCAACCAAGGGCCCCCTCTTGAGCCATTCGGATCCCAGGGTAGTCCCACCAATCATCAAAAAACCCAATCCGACTACCCCTTCCTCGAGCATCCACAATGGTCCAAACAGCACTAGCAAAGCCCTAATTAATCAGCTACGCCGCACCCATACTTGGCCTCGTGGTGGCACTGTAGTCCTGGCTTATTCTCGCATGAACTGGTCCTTAGATCTAAAGCAAGCAAACCACCATGACATCCAACACATCCACATACCAGGCTTGCTTAGATCACCCATTACCATATCATACTTAACCAGTTCATGTTAACCATAATCTCATCCATACATAATTAAATTGAGTGGTATAGTTGTTTCCCATCCCAGTTGATTAAGCAAAGCAAAAAGGTAAAAAGCCCATCCCGACTCTCTACCATAGTTCCAGGTGACAAGGGTGGTTAAACAAAGCTAGTAAACTTCCTATCATAGGATTCCCATCAAATTGACACAAGCATGCAGTTTTGCAAACAAAACATTTACTTTAAAACATGATCGATATGCTTCAAGGACACTTGCCTTGCTCTTGCTGTTGATTAGGGTCAAAGCCTTCAAACTCTTGGTGTTGTAGATCCTCCGCGGCACTCTCTAGCGCAAATCCATCTAATCTGCACAATAAACATACAAGACAAGAATCACAATCAAAGAGTGCACAGATATTACTCAATATGTCATGACATGCATGATTGATGCAAACGCAAGGTAGAACTTGTTACTAGACTGCTTTTAATGATAACTAACTATTTCTAATAGCTTTTAACAAGTTTATACATGTTTGGAGTTGATTAGATCCAACTTTAGAATCAATTGAACACAATTTAACCAGGAAGATCGGACTAGTCCGCTAGGGATCGGACAAGTCCGCACTCTGCGAGATCAACAAATTAGGGTTTTCTAGATCGACGTAAATCTGGATATTAGGGGTTGAATTCACGTAAGGAAAAGAGAATAGAAGGTATACCAAGTGTTTAGGACTCCAATGAATCAAGAAACTTGGAGGCAACACTTGGATCTTGATGATCTAGGGTTGGTGATGAACTTGGAGATGAATTGGTGATGAAGAACAAAACTTGATGGAGATATTGATCCTCTTTCGTTTCCTCCTCTTCTTCTTCTTGCTTGGGATCTTCTCCTCCCTCCTTGGTGGTGGCTCTCAACGAACTAGGGTTTGGGTGGGGTGGAAAAGTGGCAAATAGATGTCAATCCAAGGGGTGGGGTTGTTTATATAGAGGTGGAGGCTAGGGTTAGATGGATTTCGAGTTTAGGATGAGTAGAGGCCGGTTTAGAGTCCCACATGGGCTCTAAAAGAGTTAGGCACGACGTCCCTAGGCCCACTTAACGTGAAACCCAAGATTCAAGTCATAAAACAAAAGATCAACTCGGAGTCATGAAATATCGGACAAGTCCGGAAAGGACCGGACTAGTCCGAAGTCGTACAGAGAGAAAATCGGACAAGTGTGGCAAAAAATCAGACAAGTCCGACTTTAAACAGAGAGGAAATCGGACAAGTCCGCTGGAACACCAGACTAGTCTGGAAAAGTCCAGGGACTTAGCAAAATTTCAAGGATTGTTGGAATATCGGACTAGTCCGCACAAAATCGGACAAGTCCGAAAGTTTCCAGGGGAAAATCAGACTAGTCCGCAACAAAAACGGACAAGTCCATTTTTAGTCAGAGAGAAATCGGACTAGTCCTCAGTAAAATCGGACTAGTCCGCACTTTCCTGCATTTTAAGTGCGGTTTTGTTCCAAATCAATTTTAAACTCGTTCCTCTTGTTGTGGGTTAATGTTAAACATGTATATGAGTGTATCTAGGGCATGATGCATGAAAATGAGGGTGTTACACTCATGGATCCAAGTACTCTATCACATATGAGAAATTTGCAATGATGTTGCATCTTGACACCTCGAGCAATGACAATGTGATCATCCACAATGTTGGTGTCATCGAGAAGGAAAGGATGAAATTCCTTTATGAGCCAAACTCAAAGTCCAACCCTCTCTCCACAAAGAACATGAAGCCCTTATTTGTGGTCCTGAATAGAGTCTTGAGGAAGACGATTGCTCCCAAGGATGGAGATGCTGGGAGTGTGCAGGGTTATCTTCGGACCCTGATGAGAGTGATAAGCAAGAATCGTCAGTTTGATGTGGCTGACTACATTTGTAACGATATGGTCAACATCTCTAGTACTCCCAACCGATCCTGTGGCTATGCCCCTTATCTCATGTTCATGATTGAGAAAGTCACAGGGATCGAGTTTGTCAAGGATGTGGAGCACACACCATTGAGGCCTTAGAAGCCCCAACAAGCAAATGTCCAGGCTGCTCCCTCGCCGGCCTCCAGTCCTGAGGCTCCGGCAAAAAGTGAAGATGCAAGAGCTGCCTCTGCCAGTAGAGCAGCCCCTCAAAGGGGATCTGCTAGTGGGATCTTCAAGTACTTGGCTGCTATATTTGCTTCCTGCAAAAAGGCCGAAGTGAGGGCTCACAAGCTGAACAAGAAGAGAAGGGAAGACATGAAGTATGTCAAGGCAAATGTGAAGCAGATTTGCCAGAAGCTGTAGATCGACCCCATTGGATCTCCATTGATTTCTGAGGACTTCGATCCTGACATCACCGAGCTCGGGCCCTTGACCCCCTCTGAGCTTGCCTACTTTGGCATTAGGGGCTCGAGTGGCTCTGCACCTCCTCCTCCTCCTCCTCCTCCTCGTCAGCCCGAAGACGACGATGAAGACAATGAGAGGACCGCCAGCGAGGAGTGAAGACTTTAGGACCCTCCTCTCCTTCTTTTTGATGTCTTGATGCCAAAGGGGGAGAGATTTAGGGGGAGTCTGGAGTCTTAGTCTTAGCTATAGTATACGAGGAGAGAGCTCTCTTTTATGCTTTTTGAATATTTTGCGGGTTGTAAAGCTTTAACTATGTTATTAAGTTAATTATGGTTCTGTGATGCAATTTTATGATCTTTTGAGAAGTAATTTTTGAGTTATGTGATTTTGCTCCTAGAATGACATATATGCTTGGTTTTGGTTGATTGTCATTCTCATTGTTTCAATGTACTTAGTCATGCATCCCACCATAAAGAATGCACATATGGATTATGTTTTCATTGCTTGATGTATCTTAGACTCATATGTGCATACTTTATGAAAATCTCAATTTTTATCATATTTTGTGAAATCTCAATTAGTTGTCATCAATCACCAAAAAGGGGGAGATTGAAAGTGCATCTAGGAATCCCTTGTGGTCTTTGGATGATTTATGACAAGCAAATGATATCCTAACCTCTTTATTGAGATGAGCACAGGTTTTAATGTGAAAATAAGCAAAGTGCCAAAAAGAAGGGAGAATGAGGAGCAATGTGGAGAAGAGCTCAAGGAACAAGAGTAGTAGATCATTGTGTGTGGAGTGTGTTAAGGAAACACACCCCAAGAGCTGAATCACAATTAAACACACACATTGCACAAAGTTATATAGGACCGGACTAGTCCAATTGTCACCGGACTAGTCCGATATCCTCTCTGCACAAGATCGGACAAGTCCGATATCCATCGGACTAGTCCGATATCTCTCTGACTAGAATCGGACTAGTCCTCCCCAATGCGGACTAGTCCTCAAAACACTTCACAAGTCACACAAAATCGGACAAGTCCGATCACCACCAGACTAGTCCGATATTCATTCTGATCTAAATCGGACAAGTCAGATATTAGCTCGGACTAGTCCGAAAAACTCTCTGACCTAAATCGGACAAGTCCTCCAAGTGTAGACTTGTCCTCATAACCACTTAGGGTTTCACTGGTCGGACAAGTCTGATGTCTATCGGACTAGTCCGAAGATTTCCATAAGCAAAATCGGACAAGTCCGCTCCTAGCCAGACTAGTCCAATATTTTGGGACACTTAGGGTTTGCTACACACAGCACACCGGACTAGTCCGGTGTCCACCACGGACTAGTCCGTTCTTTCTAAACCCTAACGGTCACTTTTAGAAACCCCATATAAATAGAAGTGCACGACCCAACTTGAATCTCTCTCGAACCCTAGCACTGTCACACCTCCCAAGAGCCTCAAAAACACATCTCTCCACGAAATTAAGTGCAACAAAGATCAATCCTTTGAGGATACACTCTAGATCATTGGAGAGACACTTAAACACTCATTGAGCTCTTGGTTTGATTCTCTAACACACTCCTGTGATTTCATTGTAATCTTTTGAGTGTGTTCTTGGTGGTATTTTGTGTTGTAATCTAGGGGAACCCTCAACGTGTGAGAAGACCCCTTTGAATTCGGTTATTCACCCCTTTGTGATAAGTGGAAGAGGATTGGCCTTGGTGGTGATCCGACGAGGGTAGGGTTGGAGAAGACCCGATCCTTTTGTGGACTCCTCAACGTGGATGTAGCTTGCCTCTGTGGGAGCCGAACCATGGGATCAGTCACTTGTGTCTTACTTTGTGTTCATTGTTCTTATTCATTGCAACAATCTAGGGTTTGAATCAATATTGCTTACTTTACATTGGATCACTAAGTATAAGATTGAATTGTGATATATCCTAGTACATCATCTTGCAACACTTAAATTAACTGTATATTTCCGCTGCATACATCGTAGAATCAAAGTAATCGATCAAACTTAATCAACCTAGTCGGTACACACCAGACTAGTCCGCACATTACCGGACTAGTCCGATATCTCAAGTTTTGATCTGGTGATTAAGTGTTGCAGGTTCCGACAAATTTTATAAAGGCCTATTCACCCCCCCCTCTAGGCCACATTCAAACACAGCTCATCCAAGTCATACTATCTAGTAACATACACTATCACATCAATGAAATACATAAAGTAGTGTAAGCCATGCTAGAGATCAAATGTAATTTTCAATTTAAGCAAGTCATGATCTCACAAACTTAACTATTTCAATACTTGAAAGCTTGTTGCTACATTTTATTATTTTTCAAAGCACAAAATTAGATCATATGATATTTGCAAGAGATTATATGCGCATATGCCTTATTCTAACCAACCAAGCCAAGCCTATGTCATTTGACAATCAGAATCTTAAGGACATGGTTTTAGTCATACACAACTTCTTCCAAGTTCATATCTAAGTGCAATGATAAGCCATCTCAAAAGAAGAAGTGTGATGCATGTATATTCTCTTGATCTTTTCTCAACTTATATTTGTTCATAAAAACTCAACATGTGAGTTGATTACTTGATTAATTCTTTATGATTAAAAGCACTTGTGAGCATGCAACAAGTTCAAAACAGCAAGAAAGTTCAACCATGACCAGATTTAGTGTATGTAATTATTCCAATTACTAGACATGGCAAAAACTACAAAATGTATAACACGAGTAATGTAGTAAGAACTTTCAGCATGTAAAAGGAATCACAAAGTCATATATGTATGAAATACTATGCTCATATTATTTTAATTTCAGATTCACACATAAACTTCTCAAGTTTCAAACTCCCCCTCAATGTAAGCTATGAGGATGCATAACCCCTATTTCACTACGAATAAAACAAAAACGAGTGAAATCCAAAGGTTTTGTAAAAATGTCAGCCAATTGTTGTTTGGTATCTACATGGTGAAGCACAATGTTTCCGTTTTCAACATTATCACGGAGAATGTGATACCTAATGTCAATGTGCTTAGTTCTAGAATGTTGCACGGGTTTTTTAGCAATGCAAATGGCACTAGTGTTATCACAAAATAGTGAAACACTATGTAGATCAACCCCATAGTCCTTAAGTGTTTGAAAAATCCAAAAAATTTGTGAGCAAGCACTAGCAGCAACTACATATTCAGATTCAGCTGTGGATTGTGCAACTGAGTTTTGTTTTCTAGAGGACCAAGCAACAAGTGAATTACCAAGAAAATAACAAGCACCGGAAGTACTTTTTCTATCAATTCTACAACCCCCAAAATCAGCATCCGAAAAAGCTTTCAAAGTAACAGTTGAGGAAGAAGGAAGAAAAATGCCAAATTCTTGAGTTTCATATAGGTACCTGAGAATCCTTTTATCGTCTTGACGATGTGAAGCACGTGGGTAGTCTTGAAAACGTGCACAAAGACATACGCTGAATTTTATGTCCGGTCTTGATGCCGTGAGGTACAAAAGTGATCCGATAATGCTTCTATATTCTTTTTGATCCACGAGTTCACCATCTTCATCAAGTTCAAGTGTTGTTGCTGTTCCCACTGGTGTCCGAAGAGGCTTGCTTTTGTCCATGTTGAAGCGCCTTAGGAGGTCTTTTGTATACTTCATTTGATACACAAAGGTACCCTCCTTGGTTTGCTTGATTTGCAGCCCCAAAAAGTAAGTGAGTTCACCCATCATACTCATTTCAAATTCAGAACTCATCATTGCTGAAAACTTGGACACAAGATCATGAGAAGCACAACCAAAGATAATATCATCCACATACACTTGAACGAATAATGAGTCATTGTCATGCTTAAGAACAAAAAGAGTTTTATCAACCTTGCCCATGGTAAACCCCTTTTTAAGTAAGAATGTTTTTAACCTATCATACCATGCTATAGGGGCTTGTTTGAGATCGTACAAGGCTTTGTACATTTTGTAAACATGATTAGGAAAATCTAGATTTTCAAAACCCAGTGATTGTTTGACATAAACCTCCTCATCTATGTAGCCATTAAGAAAAACACTTTTAACATCCATTTGATAAAGCTTAAAACCTTTAGATGCAGCAAAAGCTAACAAAATTCTTATGGCTTCTAATCTAGCAACAGGAGCAAAAGTTTCATCAAAATTTTGACCTTAAACTTGAGTGAAACCTTGAGCAACCAACCTAGCCTTATTCCTAACCACAACCCCATCCTCACTTTGTTTATTTTTAAACACCCATTTAGTTCCAATTAAAGTGTGACCTTGAGGTGGAGGTACAAGTTTCCAAACATTATTTCTTTCAAAATTTTCTAACTCTTCTTGCTTGGCAATAATCCAAGATTCATTAGTGAGTGCGTGTGATATATCTTTGGGTTCAAAAGACGCAAAAAAAGTAGAATGAGCATGAGAGTTTGGATCGCAAAACCTGGACCGTGTAACTCGTTCGTGCAAGCTTCCAATAATTTGTTGTGGAGGATGACTTTTAAGAACCCGGAGGGTAGTGGACACTTCACAAGCTTCTTCTTCTTCATGTTCATCACAAATCGATGAGCTTGTGACTTGAGGAGGATCTGGACCAGCAATGGTGGTCGTCGGTGCTGGCTGTGAATCAAAATCAGGAGCTGGAACAATGTCATTAGCTATTGAATTTTCGGGCAGCAACACCACTTCTTCCTCATCTTCAATGAAAATGTTTTCCCCCCTGCGTATATGGATCTGGACCTGCAATGTTTGAGCTAGTACCTGGGCTAGCTTCATCAAAAGACACCTCGCAAGTCTCCATAATTTTGTTAGTGTCAAGTAAAAGCACATGGTAGCCTCTAGTATGAGATGGATAACCAAGAAACAAGCCATCAATGGATCTAAGTTCAAATTTATCAAGATTACCATGTTTCTTAACAAAGCATTTGCAACCAAAGACCCGAAAGTGTGTGACACTAGGCCTATGTCCAAACCGGAGCTCATATGGTGTTTTACCTAGCTTAGCGCGCAAGAAAACACGATTTGAGACATAACAAGCGGTTGCAATCGCATCAGCCCAAAATTTTCTAGGAGTTCGATATTCATCAAGCATAGTCCTAGCCATCTCAACTAAGGTTCTGTTCTTTCTTTCTACAACACTGTTTTGTTGTGGTACATATGGTGAAGAAAATTGATGATCTATTCCACTTTTAGCACAAAAGTGATTAAATGATTGATTATTAAATTCGGTTCCATTATCACTTCTAATTGCTTTTAAAGATCCTGGGTGATCAATTGATAATCTAAGAAATAAAGTTCTAAAGTGACTAAAAGTTTCATTCTTAGATGCCATAAAGTAAATCCAAGAGTAGCTAGAATAATCATCAACAATCACAAGAACATACCATTTACCTCTAAAGGATTGAACGCGTGAAGGTCCTACGGTGTCAAGGTGCAAAAGTTGACCCGGTTTAGTTGTCATGATCATTGTGAGAGGAGTATGTGAACCTGCAACCATCTTAGCATGTCTACAAGAAGAGCACACAATTTCTCTGTCCCCTTTAAGCGTAGGCAACCCACGTATGCGATCAAGAGCACTAACACACGTTAGATGATCAAAGCCTATATGACCAAGTCTACGATGCCGAAAATATAAGTCCATTGAATCATTAGCAACTAGACACCTATGCTTAGAGGAAGACATATCAAAATCAGCTTTAAAAACTCTTCCAAACCGAGACATGTTAAAAATAAGCTCACTATTTGAATTTACAACTTTGCAGCAATTTTTAATGAAAATAATTTCCAGATTTTCATCTAGCGGTTGTGAAACAGAAAGCAAGTTGTATTTCAAATTTTTAACAAGTGCCACATCCTTCAAGGTGTAGTGATTATTTACTCTAACCGAACCCTTAGCAATTATATGAGTTGAAGAATTATCGGCAAAAGTAACATTCTCTACACGTGACACAAAAGAGAGAGGAGAACAATTCTTTGTTACCGGTCATGTGGCGTGAGCAACCTGAATCCACAATCCAAATGTTCTCCTTTCTCAAGCATGTAACCTACATAGAAGCACAATACGTCGATGACTCAATACTGGGGTTAGTCAAAAGGTATTTAGGAATCCAGTACTGAGTCCCACGACGTCCAACAGAAATAACACGTGAAAGCTGAGATAAAACAACAGGTTTATGAGCTAAAGCTTGATGTTTTTTGTACCCAACTACTGTCCTATGAGATGTTACATGTGTAGCACGAAAAACAGTAGGTTTGGGAGCAAACTTTGCATATTTTCGACTCATTACAGCAGATTGCATGTTCCAATCATTCGGTTTAGCAAGTGCAGCAAATTTTGCATGAAACTTATGAGATATAGCAATCATTCTTTCCTTTTTCTATTGTTTAGCTAGTCTATAACAAAAATCTATGACATGACCATCTCTACCACAGTAGGTACAATGAAATTTAACTTTGTATTCATGTCTAGATGAGCAAGCAACATTTTTATTTGAAACCGAATGAGACAACACTCCTGCAGATTTGAAAACCACTTCTTTTTGTTTAGGAACTGTTTGAATCAAACCACTTCATAATGACTTTACAATTTTAGGTGGATCTGCCTTAGCATGAGCATGAGAATCAAAACTAAACCAGTTTTATCATTGCAAGACTTGGAAGAATTCAACAACAAGTTTAGGTTCTTATTCCCATTACAAAACCAATCTAATGTCCTATGCATGTTATCAAGTTTATTGGACAGATCAAGGCAATTTTCACATGAATTTTTTCCTTTTAATTTGCAATTGGAACAAAATTTAATTTCAAGAGAACGTAAAGCATTGTTCAATATAGTTATTCCATTCATAGCATCTTGTAGTTTCTTATCAAGATCATCACAAGTAGAACAATGCAAATAAAATGTAGAGCAACTAGCATCTTTCAAGTTTTTATCATTAAGTGCAGCAAGCTCTCTATTCTTTTCAATTTCTAACTCAAGTTTATCAAGTGTGGAGGTGTGCACACTTCTTAATGAGGACAATTGTTCATATATTAAATCGCATGAGGGACATGAATCATCACTAGGAATCAAAGTTTTTAAACGGTTGATTTCATATTCTAGTAATTCAATTTTAGCAGCACTATCCCTAGGCTTTTTGTCCTTTTTCTTAACTATAATAGTGGCACGAGAAATAGCATCACTCATTTCTTCATAAGTAGGACATACCTCTTCATTGTCGTTGTTGTGTTCTGCATCCTCCATACTTGATCTTGATTTGCCCGCCATGAAGCACAAGTTTTCCAAATCATCTTCATCTTCATCACTTCCAATGTCCACATTGCTTGAGCCAAGTTTTTGAAGTGCGAAGATAAAACTGCTCACCAATTGACGTCCTGTAAAACCCTTCTTTTTCTTCTTATCGTTTGCAGAGGAGTGCTTCGTCCTTGTTTGCTTTTCATCCCGGGAAGTAGGACCTGAAAGGTTAGGGCAATCTGAACAAAAACGTCCTGTCTTACCACATTCGAAACATCGTTGAGGTCCGGAGCTTCCTCTCCTTCTAGTTCTAACATTTTACAATGCTTTTGAGAACCTAGTAGAGAGAAGTACTAGCTCCTCCTCTGGAAATTCCTCAATATGTTCAAGGGTTAGAGGGGACAACAAAGAAAGTGTACCACAAGATGAAGATTGGCCGGAGCTAGGCATATCACGTTGAGAAATAAATGCAAGAGACTTGTTGGGGTTCTTAAGTGATATAATGTCAATTTCATGAGTTTTTAACTTGGAATAAAGCACATCTAAAGTAAGTGTACTCATGACAGTAGATTCACAAATAGATGTAACTTTCATCTCCCAAATTGACATGTCTAATGCACTTAGTAATTACCTATCATTCACAGCATCTGAAAAATTAACATTGACGCTACGCAAGTTGCTGAGAATTTTATTAAAGCGAGCAAAGAGATCGTCGATGGACTCACCTGGTTGCATCTCAAAGCGGATGTACTCCTTTTTGAACATGTCTTGCCTTACCACCTTGATCGTGTTGGATCCTTCATGGTAGTCGCAGAGTGCTTTCCACACATCATATGCAGATCGGAGGTGTGCAACACGGTCGAAGTCGCTTTGAGTTAATCCTTGTATGATCAAGTTTCGAGCCTTGTTGTTGTTATCGACATCTCTCAGATTTGTAGCTCTAACTTGATCGTTTGACGGCACTTCATAAGGCTTGTACACCTTTTCCCATATCGCGAAGCCTTGCGCCTAGATTAGCCTCCATACGTGCCTTCCAAACCTGAAAATCAATACCACTAAACACACAAGGTTTGGCGGAGTATTTCTCCATGATGATTAATCAAAAACACGTGCAAAACACAAATATTAGAGCACCGTTGCTCTGATACCAATTGTATGATCGAAGAGCACGTGAAAAGCTACCAGAGGGGGGGGGGTGAATGGTAGATTAAAACTTTTTCAGCAGAAGCAATGAAAACCCCTCGGCAGAAAAAACGATCCGTTAAAGAAATCGTGTGTGACACTAATTTAAATGAGTTTCACCATGAAAAAAGTGATAGATATTAGAGAGAATCAAGTCACGAACACAATACAACAAGAATTACTCAAATCCGTCGAGAGAAACTCATGTTACGATCGAAAGATCGAACAAAGGTCAATCTGTTCTACCGAGTAAAAAACAGATGTGTAATACTACAAAGAAACTCGTGTATATCAAAAACCACAAATCCAATGACCCTGAAATTTTGACAGATGATAGATAATCAAGTTGTTAAGACAACCCAGAAAGAATCACGCCAATTGGATCTGTAAAACTCGAGTTATGATAAAACCACCGAAGAAAGGTAGTGCTGTGCAGAAAACTCGACGAGAAAAATTGTCTGGAACAAGTCGGACGAACAAGGCACAAAAGTTCCTTTCAAGTATGAATTTTATTCAATAGAACACAAGAGGAACAACCCCAAAGTCGTCTGCCATGAGCTCTGGCGTCCCTTGCTTATATAACCATCCCTTAGGCCAACCCAATCTCAACTAGGACTCTAATACTACTCAAATCATGAATCAAAACTTTCCAAAACTGCTTAGGACTCTTCTATACGCAGATAGAAGCAATCTTAGGACTTCCAAACACCTTAGGAACGTATACCACATTCCTAAAACAACTCAAATTCATGACGCACACGAAATCCTATCATAACCAACTCAAATCTTTCTATATTTGAGTCAAACACGACTCCGCCGCAGCCAAAGTCATCAACCGATACGATCCGATCCTTCCAATCAGATCTTTCCTTCCTTAGCCCATCTTCGGAACCATGTTGCCATGTCATGCACCGCATGCATATGTGCGAACACCTTTATCGACGTCCATGATACCTTCATATGGATTGTTCTTGATTCAAACATGCTTCGCGACCTCCTGATCAACTCAACCACAATTCCTCTCGAACTTGGTTGTTGAACCCCATCTTCTCTCTAAGACTAGTTCAATAGATACCGTCACCAGCCATGTCTTGAACTCAAGCAACACCTGCACATGAATAAACAACCAATCCGTATGAGCCCAAGTCCGCGACTTGACTCAAGTTAGTTCCAAACACAACACCTTATGTGAGCACCTCACATAAGCATGTTGCAAAACCATAGTAAAACAATATCAGCCATATCAACCAAAACATACCAAAAATTTAGCAAATGAATACTAAGCAATCTTTCCAACAATGTAAAGCAAGTTCGAAACATTTTACAGTAAAAGCAGGATCATTGCGATCAAGCTCCGAACCTTGCCAAAGCTAACCGGAGCTTGAGTCGGAGCTTACCAAAGCTAGTACAACCTAGCACCGGAGCTTACCAAAGCTAGTACAACCTAGCGCCGGAGCTTACCAAAGCTAGTATAACCTAGCGTCGGAGCTAGAAAAACATGTCGGAGCTAACCAACATAAGTCAGACCCATATTGGAGCTTAACAAAGACATGCCAGAGCTGAAGACAAAGCTCACCGGAGCTACCCAAAAACATGTTGGACCTTGACAAAGCAAGTCGGACCTATTATCGGACCTTGTAGAAGCTCGGAGCTAGAGTCAGACCTTGCTAAAAAGGGTGTTTTGGCAGAATTTTAGAACTTATATTATCAAAACCAATGTATTTAGTACAAGCCAATATATTCAGCAAACATAGGTCTCATAATATTATTAATCTAAGCAAAACCAAATTGTTCATGGCAACCACCATAAAGTATATATAGGTGCGAGGACGTCTAAGGAGGTGTTGGGGTCGTGACCTAACCCTAAGACACGAAAATAATAGACTTAGACTTGATACAAGGTCCAATGGCCCAATATGGTGGCGCAGCACCCTGACAGTTTTTGAACTCGATTTTGTTTTTATGAATCCCATCGACTCAGAAGGATTTTTGAAATGGGACCAAGGGCATTAGAAATTTTATAATCTCCCCCTTTCCGTGCATATGTAAAACGTACAAAACAGAGATTGTATGCGTTCTGGACGTCCATTTTAGTACAAACTGCTTCTGGACTCCGAGTTGAACACGATTTTGAGTTGGGCTCGGTTTCCATCTTCTTTGAACGTATTCTCTGGTCCTCCACATCCCTAAGACTTCCTCCAAGTATTTCTTGAACCTCTCCATAGATCCTAATCATAATTAAATCATTAGGTAGCAATCTATGCTCAAAAACATATAAGGAAACATATAAGAACGAACTCACATCTGAAATTAATTATTGTGTGTGAACTCTATTGATTGCATCTTGTATGTTCAATGAAGTGTTGTTTGTATCTATAGAAGTGATGTCCTCATCACCCGTTCAACATGTATTTTCTGCAGAGATCTAATTGTGGTGTTTTTTTAGTCATGGTGTTTGAATGATGCATCCGTCAAAGATACGTGTCAATAGACTAGCAGTTGATAGTGAAATGGGAGTCAAACAAGGATATATTTACATTAAGGGTGTTTCTGGTTTGAGGGATATGGTGGAACGGGGCGGGACGATCTCACTTTTTCCTTATTTGGTTCGGAGATAAGTGGGATTGACTCATCCCTCAATAAGAAATATTTCCTCCAGATGTGGGACAGACTCATCCTTTCAAAAACATAGGGACAAATCCATCCCACCTCTGCTACATGTGCGCTGGTCACCGCTCTATCCCACATCATCCTCACAAGCATCTGTCTCATCTCACAATACAAATAAGAGACGAGATCATTCCATTACACATCATCCTCCAAAGCAAACAAAAAACAGGGACCATCCTATCACTTCAAACAAACAAAAAATAGGATCATCCCATCTTTGAAAGGTGAGATGGATCCTACTCATCCCTCTTTATCTCCGAACCAAACACATCCTAAGTTGATCGACTGGAAGGAATCATTTTTCTTTATATTATTTTTAAGGATGTTCCCATTTTTCACACGCCTGAAATTAAAAGGTGGTTTCAGACAACGTCTAGAGCTCTTATATTATAATCGAACGGTTGTAGATCTTTACTAGTGTATAAATGCCTTATTGGGCATGTCAAATGAGCCCGTTAAGAAATGGGCGCGTGAACTAAATGGGTGCCCACTAACGGGCGTGCATGTAAACCTGTTTTTATTAGATTTTGTGGGTTTTGTTTATTATCTGGCTAACATAACTGATGTGAATCACGCACGAAGGACAAAAAAACTGCTAAGAACTAACAATTATTTTTTGGAACAACTGTGTTCCGATCACATATTTAGATGCCAATTGTGATCTAAATCTCGTTTTTTAAATTTTGTTTTTTAGCCACATATTTTTTTCAGGCAAAATCCAACATTAACACAAGTCCGTTAAGTGATCTTAACGGTGTTACCACTGTTTTCATACCGCAATTGCATTTGAACCATAATTTTGAACTAATGTATCCAATAATTTAGCATCAACATAATCTTAACAAATTCAATTATTTTTGCCAAATTGCAAAATATAGACATAATTTAAAAAATAACATAATGTTGGTAATAATTCAACATCATTTTAGATATATTCCTCACATAATTTGACACATAACCATATTTCTTTGGACCCCATTCGGAAAACTCAAGCGATTTTGTCACCTATATCAAATCAATCAAATATCGAAGAGTTGGAAACAAAAATTCGTGACAAATATCTAGTTTCATGTGAAATTTCTGCTAATCTGCATCCAAAGCAATAATTGCTCCATCCACTATCAAAATTGCCTCAGAAAAGTGATCCTCATCAAGACTAATATGATGGGGTATATGGGAATGCTCCATCCATCATTGGGGCGGACATCGGGGAATAGAACCCGATCAAGGAAGAGGGCCGGGGGATCGGGAAAGTGAGCTGATGAGTCTGCGAGCTTGCCGGATCGAAGTACGCCTCTGTCGCCGCGCTGCCTCACCCTTGTCATCGTACGCCGCCGCGCCACGATCTGCGCGCATGCAGCCGCGCTGCAACCTGCTCATGCCGTCGTGCCGCGTTCTGCTCACGCCGCTGCGCTGCGACCCGCGCGCACACAGCCGCGCTGCGACCTGCTCATGCCGCTGCGCCGCGTCGTGTCGTGACCCCAGCGCACGCCGCCACACCGTGCGCCCTGCTCTCACGCCGCCGTGCACACGCCGCCTCTCTCTAGGGTTTACCGCCACTCCCATTCCAGTCTGGGAATCAGGGTGAATGGGTGAATGAGGGTGAAACAGGGGTATTTTTTGTCACAATCATTATTTCCTCTGAATTTCTCCTTTTTTAATAAGTTTGTTAGAAAATAGGTAACGGTGTCACACAATTGTGGCTAATGGCAGGTTGGAGGAGAAAAAATTGTGGCAAATCACAAAACTTGATGAAGGGGTCTAGATCACAATTGTCAAAGAGGGAGAAATATATCACACATTGCACATTTATGAGTTTTTACACGTTTTTCTCAGGGGAATAATTTGTTTTTGAAATTTCTTTCTCATTTGATTCTTGATTTTCAAAAAAGAGAAAATTGTTTTCAAAACTTTTCATGTGAATGAGCCAATGTTCGGGTTTTAAGTGGTGTTGCCAATGCATTCATCAAGAGGGAGAGTGTGAGACCTATGTGTGCTGAATACATTGACAATTGGAAAAAGTGAAGGTTTACATTCAAAGTTTTGGGCTCACATTGATACGCCACGATACACCTCAATACACACTGTCTGAACTTGTCTGGGTACACTTTGTGAGTAACGTTACCTTCAATAGGTTTGGACTGTCCGAACTTTTCAATGTGTTTTTGGGAGTAACGTTACCCTCGATAGTTTTGGATTGTTCGAACTTTTTCCCACGTGAGTTGTACGTGTTTCACGCTTCGGGTTGTCCGAACTTTTACTCACATGAGCTGCACGTGAGTCGACGTGGTGGGAGTGTTTTCGGGAGTAACATTTACTATTTACTTGGTTAGGACTGTCTGAACTTTCTGACACGTGATTTGCGAGTTTGGGATTGGAATGTCCGATCTTTTTCCTTCACATTGCAACACCACTTTTGGTCTATTCGATAATTTTATTTGCTGAAATAATTGTGTGACAGATCTGTTTTTAACTTATAATGTTTCAAACTTGCTTTTGGCTTATGGAATGTTTGCTTAGTATTCATTTACTAAGTTTGTGGTGTGTTTTGGTGGTTATGATTGGTATTATCTTGCTATGGTTTGCAACATGCTTACGTGAGGTAATCACGTAAGGTGTACGTTGTGGTTTTCGAACTAACGTGAGTCAAGTCGCGGACCCGTACTCGAAAAGAATGGTTGTTTGTTCTTGTGCAGGTGTTGCTTATGGTCAATACATGACTGGTGATGGAGATCCTTGAACTAGTCTTAGGGAGAAGATGAGGTTCAACAACCAATTTCGGGAGGAATTGTGGTTGAGTTGATAGGGAGGTCATGTAGCATGTTTGGGTAAAAAACAATGCATATGAAGGTATCGTGGATATTGTTGGAAAGTGTTTGCACATGTGAAAGAGTTGCATAGACATGGCAACATGGTTTCAAGACGTGGTAAAGAGATATGGACGTGAAGATGTGGCCGAAAAGGTCCAATCAGCTGGATTATGCCTCAGGTTGCGGCTGGCGTGGTTATGGTTTGTTTATGGAAGTTTCGAGTTTTGTTTTGATTAGATTTTGTGTGGGTCACGAAGTTGAGTTGTTTTATAAATGTTTAGTACGTTCCTAAGGTGTTTGTAACTCATAAGATTGCTTCTATCTAAGTATAGAAGAGTATTGAGTAGTTATGAAAAGTTTTGGTTGAAACTGAGTAGGATTAGAGTGCTAGTGTTGATTGGGTTGGCCTTAGAGCTTTTTATACAAGCAAGGGAGACCATATCTCGTGGTGCACTACTTTGGAGCTGTTCCTCTTATGTTTTGATCAATAAAATTTGTAGCTTAGAGGAGCTTGTTCCTTGTTCGTCCGACTTGTTTTCAACAAGTTTTTCCCCTCGAGTTTCTGCGCCGTCCGACCTTTCTTCAGTGTTTTGATCGTAACTCGAGTTTTACAGATTTAATTGACGTGATTCTTTTTGTGTTGTCTTCAAAACTAAATACTCTATCATCTATGAAAATTTCATGGTCATTGGATTTGTGGTTTTTGATTTACACAAGTTTATTTGCAGCATAGCACATCTGTTTGCTCTGTGTTAGAACAGATTGATCTTTGCTCAGGGTTTTGGTCATAACATGAGTTTCACTCGACGCTTTTTTGTGATTCTTGTTGTTTTGTTTTCGTGACTTCATTCTATATGATGTACACCGATTTGTCACATTTTGAACAATTTGGAAACACTCACACACACGGTTTCTCTATTTGATTGATTTTCTGGTGAGGGGTTTTTGTTGCTTCCACTGAAAAAGTTTAAAATCTACCATTCACCCCTCTATGGTAGCTTTTCATGTGCTCTTCGATCCTAAAATTGGTATCAGAGTCATGGTGCTCTAATATTTATGATTTGCACGTGTTGACTAATCATCATGGAGAAATACTTTGCAAAACCTTGTGTGTTCGATGGCGATGATTTTCAGGTTTGGAAGGCTTGCATTGAGGCTTACATATAGGCGCAAGGCTTTGCCATATGAGAAAAGGTCTTCAAGCGCTTCTTTATGTCATCAAATGATGACGTTATGACTCCAAACATGAGAGACGTCGATAACAATAACAAGGTGTGAAACTTAATCGTACAAGGATTGACTCAGAGCGACTTTGATCGTGTTGCACACCTCTGATCTGCGTGTGTGGAAAGCACTATGCGACTACCACAAAGGGACAAATACAATCAAGGAGGTATGTCAAGACATGTTCAAGAAAGAGTATATGCATTTTGAGATGCAACTCGGTGAATAGATCGATGATCGCTTTGCTCACTTTAATAAAATTCTCAGCAACTTGCGTAGCGTCGATGTTAATTTTTCCAAATGATGAAAATACTAGGCAATTGTTTGGTGCATTGGACATGTCAATTTGGGAGATGAAAGTTACATCTATACATGAATCTACTGCCATGAGTACACTTACTTTAGATGTTCTATATTCTAAGTTGAAAACAAGTCCCTTGCATTCGTTTCACAATGTGACATGCTTAGTTCTAGTCAATCTTCATCATGTGGTACACTTGCTTTGTTGTCCTCTCTAACCCTTAAATAGATTGAAGAGTTTTCAGAGGAGGAGCTAGCACTTCTCTCTACTCGGTTCTCGAAAGCATTGCAAAATGTGAGAACTAGAAGGAGAGGAAGTGGTAGAACTCAATGATGCTTCGAATGCAGTGAGTTTGGACATCTCCGTACAAATTGCTCTAACCTTTCAGGTTCTACTTCTCGTAATGAGAATAAAACTAAATTCAAGTCCTCCTCTTCAAACAACAACAACAAGAAGAAGGGTTTTACATGTCGCAAGTGATGAAATTGAAGAAAATTTGGCAAATACGTGTTTCATGGCGGACAACTCAAGATCAAGCATGGTGGAAGCAAAACTGGTTTTGTAGTGGGAATAAGAATTTAAATTTGCTATTGAATTCTTCTAAGACTTGCAATAATAAAACTGGTTTAGGTTTTAATTCTAATGCTCATGTTAAGGCACATCCATCTAAGGTTGTTAAGTCACCAGCAAGTGGTTTGATTCAAACTGTTCCTAAACAAAAAGAAGTGGTTTTTAATTCTGCAGGAATGCTGTCTCATTCGAGTGCTAACACACAAGTTGCTTTCTCAACACAAAGTTAAATTTTATTGTACCTACAATGGTAGAAATTGTCACATTATGATTTTTTGTTATAGACTAGCAAAACAAGAAAAGAGCAAATAATGCTAGTTAGATTATGTAACAACCAAGCACAACTTCTTGCACATGCTGCATTGAATGTTAAGAACTTGTAACCTGCTGTGATGAGTCAAAAACATGCAAAGTTTGCTCCCAAACCTACTGTTTTTCGTGCTACACATGTAACACCTCATAGGTCAGTAGTAGGGTGCAAGCATTCTCAAACTTTGGCTCATAAACCTGCTGTTTTATCTCAGTTTTCGCGTGTTATTTTTGCTAGACATCGTGTGACTCAGTACTGGATTCCTAAATGCCTCCTGACTAGCCCTAGTATTGAGTCATCAATGTATTGTGCTTCTATGTAAGTCACACGCTTGAGGAAGGAGAACATTTAGATTGTGGATTCAGGTTGCTCACGCCACATGACCGGTAACAAAGAATGGTTCTTCTCCCTCTCTTTTGTGTCACGTGTAGAGAATGTTACTTTTGCCAACAATTCTTCAACTCCTATAATTGTAAAAGTTCAGTTTAGTGTTAATAATCACTACACTTTGAAAGATGTGGTACTTATTAAAAATTTGAAATACAACTTGCTTTCTATTTCACAATTGTTAGATAAAAATCTTAAAATTATTTTTACTAAAAATTGTTGCAAGGTTATAGATTCTAATGTTGAGCTTATGTTTAACATGTATTGGTTTGGAAGAGTTTTTAACCCTAATTTTGATATGCCATCCTCTAAGCATAGGTGTCTAGTTGCTAATGATTCAAAAGACTTATATTTTTGGCATCGTAGACTTGGTCACGTAGGCTTTGATCACCTCACATGTGTTAGTGCTCTTGATCGCATACGTGGGCTTTCTAAGCTTAAATCGAAGAAAGAAATAGTTTGCTCTTCTTGTAGACATGCTAAAATGATTGTAGGTCACATGATCCACTCACAATGACCATGAAAACAACACCAACACAACTTTTACACCTTGACCGTAGGTCCCTCACATGTTCAATCTTTTAGAGGTAAGTAGTACGTACTTGTGATTGTTGATGACTATTCTAGATACTCTTGGGTTTACTTTATGGCATCTAAGAATGCAACCTTTAGTCACTTTTGAAGTTTGGTTCTTAGGCTCTCACCTGACCACTCAAGATCTTTAAAAGCAATTAGAAGTGATAATGAAAATGAATTTAAAAACCAATCATTTGATCACTTTTGTGTTAAAAATGGAATAGATCATCAATTTTCTTCACCATATGTACCTCAACAAAACGGTGTTGTGGAGAGAAAGAACAGAATCTTAGTTGAGATGGCTAGGACTATGCTTGATGAATATCAAACTTCTAAGAAATTTTGGGCTGATGCAATTGCAACCGCTTGTTATGTCTCGAATTGAGTTTTCTTGTGTGCTAAGCTAGGAAAGACCCCATATGAGCTTCGGTGTGGACATAGGCCTAGTGTCACACACTTTAGCGTCTTTGGTTGTAAATGTTGTTAAAAAACATAGTAATCTTGATAAATTTGAAGCTAGATCTATTGATGGTATGTTTCTTGGTTACCCATCTCATACTAGAGGCTATCATGTGCTTTTATTTGACACTAACAAAATTGGTAAGACTTGTAAGGTTTCTTTTGATGAAGCTAACACAGGTACTAGCTCTAATATTGCAGGTCAAGATGCATATCCGTAGGGGTAGAGTATTTTCGTTGAAGATGAGGAAGAAGTGATGCTGCTTCCTGAAATTTGTGAAGCTAATGACATTATTCCAACTCTTGATTTTGATTCACAACTAGCACTGAGGACCACCATTGCTGGTCCAGATCATCCTCAAGTCACAAGCTCATCGATTTGTGATGAACATTAAGAAGAAGTTTGTGAAGTGTTTACTCCCTCCGCATCCTCAAAAGTCACCCTCCATAACAAATTATTGGAAGCTTGTACGAATGAGTCACACGGTCCAGGTTTTTCAATCCAAACTCTCATGCTCATTCTGCTTTTGTTGCTTATTTTGAACCCAAATATATACCACATGCACTCACTAATGAATCTTGGATTATTGCCATGCAAGGAGAGTTAGAAAATTTTGAAAGAAATAACGTTTGGAAACTTGTACCTCCACCTCAAACTGACACTTTAATTAAAACTAAACGGGTGTTTAAAAATAAACAAAGTGAGGATGGGGTTGTGATTAGGAATAAGGATAGGTTGGTTGCTCAAGGTTTCACACAAGTTGACAGTCTAGATTTTGATTAAACTTTTGCTTCCGTTATTAGATTAGAAGCTATTAGAATTTTGTTAACATTTGCTGCACCTAAAGGTTTCAAGTTATATCAAATGGATGTTAAAAGTGCTTTTCTTAATGGATACATAGATGAGGAGGTTTATGTCAAGCAACCATCGGGTTTTGAAAATCCAAATTTTCCTAATCATGCTTACAAACTGTCCAAAGTCTTGTACGGTCTCAAAAAAGCACCTAGAGCATGGTATGATAGGTTAAAAACATTCTTACTTAAAAAGGGGTTTACCATGGGCAAGGTTGATAAAACTCTTTTTGTGCTTAAGCATGGCAACGACTCACTATTCGTTCAAGTTTATGTGGATGATATTATCTTTAGTTGCACTTCTCATGATCTTGTGTCCAAGTTTTCAGCTATAATGAGTTCGGAATTTGAGATGAGTGTGATGGGAAAACTCACATACATTTTGGGGCTCCAAATCAAGCAAACCAAGGAAGAAACTTTTGTGCATCAAATGAAGTATACAAGAGACCTTCTTAAGTGCTTCAACATGGAAAAAATCAAGCCTCTTCGTACACCAATGGGAACAACAATGACATTTGAACTTGATGAAGATGGTGAACCCGTGGATAAAAAAGAATATAGAAGCATGATCGGGTCACTTTTGTACCTCACGACATCAAGACCGGATATACAATTCAGCATATGTCTTTGTGCATGATTTCAACCTTTCGCCCGTGCTTCACATTATCAAGCCGTCAAAAGAATTCTCAGGTACTTACATGGAACTCAAGAATTTAGCATTTTTCTTCCTTCATCCTCAATCGTTACTTTGAAAGCTTTTTCGGATGCTGATTTTTGTGGTTGTAGGATTGATAGGAAAATTACTTTAGGTGCTTGTCATTATCTTGATAATTCATTTGTTGATTGGTCCTCTAGAAAACAAAGTTCAGTTGCACAATCCATGGTTGAATCTAAATACGTAGCTGCTGATAGCGCCTGCTCAAAATTCTTTCGATTATTCAAACACTTAAGACTATGAGGTTGATCTAGATAGTGTTCTACTGTTTTGTGATAACACTAGTGCCATTTGCATTGCTAAAAACCCCGTGCAATATTTTAGAACAAAGCACATTGACATCAGGTATCACTTTCTCTGTGATAATATTGAAAAAGGAAAACATTGTGCTTCACCATGTAGATACCGAACAACAATCAACTGACATTTTTACAGAACCTTCGAATTTCACTCGTTTTTGTTTCATTCATAGTGAAATAGGGGTTATGCATCCTCATGGCTTAAATTGAGGGGAAGTTTTAAAACTTGGAAAGTCCATGTGTGAATCTGAATTTAAAATAATATGAGCATAGTATTTCATACATATATGACTTTGTGATTCCTTTTACATGCTGAAAGTTCTTACTACATTACTCGTGTTATACATTTTGTAGTTTTTGACATGACTAGTAATTGGAATAATTACTTACACTAAATCTGGTCATGATCAAACTTTCTTGCTGTTTTGAACTTGTTGCATGCTCACTAGTGCTTTTAATAATGAAAAATTAATCAATCAACTATCCACATGTTGAGCTTTTATGATCAAATATAAAAAAAATGAGAAAAGATCAAGAGAATATGCATGCATCGCGCTTCTTCTTTTGAGATGGCTTATTATTGCACATAGATATGAACTTGGAAGAAGTTTTGTACGACTAAAACTATGTTCTTAAGCTTCTAATTGTCAAATGACATATGTTTGACTTGGTTGGTTAGAATAAGGCTGATGCGGCATATAATCTCTTGCAAATGTCATATGATCTGAATTTGTGCTTTAAAAAATAATAAAAATGTAGCAACATGTGTCATGCTTTCAGGTTTTGAAATAGTTAAATTTGCGAGATCATGACTTGCTTAAATTGAAAAATTATACTTGATCTCTAGCATGGCTTACACTACTTTATGTATCTCATTGATGTGATAGTGTAAGTTACTTGATAGTATGACTTGGATGAGATTTGTTTTATATGTATATGTTATAATATACTCATAAAAATTTAAATTTCTCTTTTGGATCTTGCTGAATACATTATCAAAGGGGGAGAAATATGTCACACATTGCACATTCACAAGAAATATGTCAAAGGGGGAGAATTTGTTTTTGAAATTTCTTTCTCATTTGATTTTTGATTTTCAAAAGGAGGAGATTTTTTTTCAAAACTTTTCATGTGAATGAGCCAATGTTCGGGTTCTAAGTGGTGTTGCCAATGCATTCATCAAGGGGGAGATTGTGAGACCTATGTGTGCTGAATACATTGGAAACTAGAATAAAAGTGAAGGTTTACATTCAAAGATTTGAGGTTACATCGATACATCATGATACACCCCGATACACACTGTCCGAACTTGTCTCAGTACAGTTTGGGAGTAACATTGCCTTCGATAGTTTTGTACAGTCCGGACTTTTCAATGTGTTTTTGGGAGTAATGTTACCCTCAATGGTTTCAGATTGTCTGAACTTTTTATCATGTGAGTTGCACGTGTTTCACACTTCAGGTTGTTCGAACTTTCACTCACATGAGTTGCACGTGAGTCGACGTGGTGGGAGTGTTTTCGGGAGTAACATTTACTATTTACTTGGTTATGACTGTTTGAACTTTCTGACACGTGATTTGCACATGAGTTTGGGATTGGAATGTCCGATCTTTTGCCTTTACATTGCGGCGCTGCTTTTGGTCTATTCGATAATTTTATTTGCTGAAGTAATTTTGCGGCGGATCTGTTTTTAACTTGTAATTTATAAAACTTTCTTTTTGGCTTATGGAATGCTTGCTTAGTATTCATTTACTAAGTTTTTTTGGTGTGTTTTGGTAGTTATGGCTGGTATTATCTTGCTATGGTTTGCAACATGCTTACATGAGGTGATCATGTAAGGTGTTGTGGTTTTCGAACAAACGTGAGTCAAGACGCGGACTTGTGCTCGGAAAGAATGGTTGTTTGTTCATGTGCAGGTGTTGCTTGAGGTCAAGACATGGCTGGTGATGGATATCCTTGAACTATTCTTAGGGAGAAGATGAGGTTCAACAACCAAGTTCGGGAGGAATTGTATTTGAGTTGATCAGGAGGTCACACAACATGTTTGGGTCAAGAACGATGCATATGAAGGTATCATGAACATCTTTTTTGTAGCGTAGTAGATTTGTTTGCTCTCTATTAGAACACATTGATCTTTGCTCAGGGTTTTGGTCAACACTTGAGTTTTACTCGATGTTTTTTCATTATTCTTGTTGTCATGTTTTCGTTACTCGATTCTCTATGATCTAAACTGATTTTTCACATTTTGAAAACATTGAAAATACTCGCACACACGATTTCTTTATAGAATTGATTTTCTACTGAGGGGTTTTAGTTGCTTCCACTGGAAAAGTTTCGATCTACCATTCACCCTCCTCTAGTAGCTTTTCACCTTCTCTTCGATCATAGAAGCCTGAAACCCGTTCAAAATAACATAAAAAATAAATATTAGCCCAAAGATGATTGACAAATAGAGTCGGGGTTGGGATCTAAATCGATCTAGATCCAGAGTCGAGGCCGGGGGTCCAGACGTCGCTGGCATAGGATAGGCGGGGGCCTCGTGGTCGCGACCTCACGAGAGGGGAGACACGGAGATGCGGCCATGCAGGGAGGTAGCCGAGCGGGCGGTGGAGGCTCGGAGAGGCGGCTAGGTCGGGGTCAAGGTTGTGGGTCGCCAAGGGAGGAGGATAGGCGGCCACACGCCCACGTCCACACCGAGGGGCGGAGAAGGTGATGAGATCATGCACATCATAAATGCACATACAAACATGGCACAATTTTTATTTATTTGGGATCCCAGCTCAAGTGAATGTGCATGCTCATTTGATGGAGAATATCGAGACGGTGCAATATGTCATCAATCATCTTGACCTCCTCCTTTCATGCACACATTTAATGGAGAACAACGAGATGGTGCATGTTGATGGTTGTTATATACCAATTTCGACAGTGAATATAACTCAATTATGTGAAGGAATAAATATTTCTTACACACATCATAGTTAGAAATTACCTAGTTCCACTTGCACTTGGAGAAATGGTGCATGCAGGAATTTTATACAGAATTGGAGTGAATTCAAGGGAGGCATCCTAAAGAATACCTTCTCAGCCAATCAGACGCCAACATGTGGTAGCACCTGGATCAAATGGCCCACTTACTGAAGTATCTGAGTAGATCCAGTGATGTATCACCCATATCAGTCATCAGGACCCAACTGGAAATCACCCTGAGGAAGCACACCGCAAACAGGGCCCTGACCAGGTCTGCCGACTAGGGGGGTCAGCCAAACTGTTCTACCCTCCTTTCTCAGCCAACTTCAACGTGGGATAAGAATAGTGAATGATTCACGCACAAAAGATGGCGGGAACCGACCTCCACACTAGTATAAATAGGACCCCTCACTTCAACACACACCACTCAAGCATTCTCTCTTGTATACACTAGTTCTCCTAGTTCGTTAGTTGAGGTTAGGCTGTAGAGAGGAGCCTCTAGTCTCAAGTCCAAACTAGGAAAGGTATGGCTCATGTATCTTTTCCTTTATTAGTGACTTTATGCTTTATGATAATGTTATTAGTCTTTACTTATTCATATACTTGGGCAGAGCGTTCCATGTTTGGTTGTGGAGTCCATGCATGTGCTAGGTGTAGATGCTGTTATGGTCTAGTCTTAATGCTCATATAGTGTATCATAAACATCATACATCACCACTATAGTCTAATTAGGTATTAATATGATTATGTTAATATCAATAATTTAGTGCTTGGTCCCAACATTGGTTTCAACGATGTTTAGGTTTGTCATTGCCTTAGGGTGGTAATTGTACCCGAGCCCTTAAGGTATTTACTTAACATGTAAGTGTGGTGCTTAGATCGTTAATAGCGTTGGATGTCTTGTAGACCCACGATTTGTAGGGGTAGGCAACAGGTAGTGACAGCCTTGTTCATCCTTCGTAATCCTCCACATTCGGCTATGCCGCACGCTCATGGTGGCAATCGTCCTGATATTCTCAGTAAACCTGTGCCCGATGTGTTGGACCACTAAGCCCTAGTATTCACCATTAGCATATTAATGTGTACATTCTTAGGCTAGGTATATGAGTAATTAGAGCACAGTAGGAGTATCCCCTTCTCGTAGTCTAACCCTCACTAGGACAACCTTACCCTTAGAGTAGATTGCTTAGGTCTGTGTCACACTACCCTTATTATCATCTTACCCCTTTGGGAATACTCTCGGGTGAAATGCTACAACGGCATCGTCCGTGCGCTTGCGGATCTCATCTCTCACTGGAGATGATCTGTGGTGTTAATAAATACCATTGATACTTCTTACACATCACTAACAATTCATCTCCGTCTAGTGTGCCAGAAATGCTTGTTGATGGTTCCTTAGGATCACAAATGAAATCTGCAAGTGCACATAAACTATCTGTGTAGAATTTCCCCTTAGAAGAGTATTCCAAGGGTGTCATTTATTTTATCACACGGGAAGGCTAGGTTGAAGTGTAGCAATCATCAAATGGAAGGGGTAGAATGGTCTAGGTAGGGTTCTAGTGATGATGGATAATTGGTAATTTGAGGTAGTGTGACACACACAAGAGCATTCTATTCTAAGGGGGATAAATGGATCCTAGAGGGATATTAGACTAAGAGATAGTGAGTTACTCCTACAATGCTTCTATTGTACATATACATAGCCTAAGTCAATTACTAATGAATCAGGTTAATGTTGAATTCCCATGCTATGTTGTTCAACACATCGGGCACGGCTTTACCCCTAGCAATACTAGGACTATTCCCGCCAAGAGCCTGTGTCATAGCAGGACGTGGAGGATTACAAAGGATAGATAGAGTTGTCACCGCTTATTGCCTACCTCTTCAATCCGTGGGTCTACGAGACATTCAACGCTACTTAACTATCCTAGCACCATGCTAGCATATTAAGTAAATACGTTAAGAGCCTAGGCACAAGCCATCGTAAGGCAATGAACTAAATCATCATTGAAACCAATGTTGATACAAAATATAGTTATTCATATTAACCTAATCATATCATAATTAGTTAGACTATAGTGGGGGTTTATACTGTTTATGATGATAAGATGAGATCATTACAATGCAATTATGAAGACTATACCTGCCACATACATGGACTCCACAATCAAACAAGAAACGATTCATCCAAGCATACATATCATGGAAGACTAAAGATAACATCTATATTATGAATAAAGTCACAAATACAAGAAGGAATACATGAGCCATACCTTTCCCAATTTGGAATTTAGAAGAGACTCCCTCTACTCCTTTCACAATTTGGACTTGGGACTAGAGACTCTCCTGTCTACAGTCTAAACTCCTCTAAGACTATGGAAAGTAGTGGATACAATAGAATGAAGTTCAAATGGTGTATGTTGAGGGGGGGGGGGGGGGGGGTAGGGGGTACTATTTATGGATGGAGAATGGTCAGTTCCTGCCACAATTAGCGTGCAAATCAGTCTTCATCGTTACCAGGACACCACAGGGAGTCGACACATGGAAGAAGAGCGGCTGAACCGGGGGGGGGGGGGGTTCGATCGACCTGGTCAGTGCCTCATTTCCCGTGTGCTTTCTCCAAGTCACTTATTGGTGGGTCCCCTTGACTGATGTGGGTGATACACCTTTGGATCTCCTCGGATACGTCTGTTTGTGGGCCATTTGATCCATGTGAAGCCACGTGTCGTCGCTTGATTGGCTAGGATGGTATTTTTTAGGAGTGCTCCCCTTCTTTCACCTCAATTCCTGCATAAAATGTTTGCATGCACTATTTTTCTATAGACAAGTGGAAATAGGTTAAGTAGAAAGATGATGTGTGCAAGAAATGACATATCCTTCACATAATTGAATTATATTGACGGGTGAAATTGGAATAAAACAACCGTCAACAAACTCTCTCAAGCTTATCCTTTACTCGTCCCGATGCAAAGTTAAAACTTTAGGTTGATGATCAGGAGTTGCTACTATGTTTTACCTTTCAAAAGTACCAAGTGCACAACAAAATACTCTACCTAGTATTGCAAAAATTGGCTATGGTACTTTACCCTTTTTGAGTCATTATGGGGCTTATGCCTTTTCATATTCATGGGTAGTTGAAAGATAGAACAGTAGACGGAGCAAGCATAGCCTAGTTATCAAGTTCCACTTAAATTCCGGAGAGTTTCAATTCAGATCTTAAGTACCTCAATTTGATTCTCTCAATCACTCCATTTTGTGTAGTGGAAATATATCCTCATCAAGGCATTTGCCTATACTAATCCTACCACTAAATAAGGCTTATATGTGGAGCTTGATAGGGAATGAGAGTAGGCATATTTGCAACACATAATATTGCTAAGTCAAAAGAGTAAGCCTTAGGAGAAATCAATTCAAAACATATTGATTCAAGACTTGTGCATGTGTGATGAAATGAAAGTGGAAGTGGATGTGAAAATATTGAGATGACTCCTTTTGATGTGGACTCTCTTTATTGCAGGGATGAAACATTGCTACTTTCTTTCCTCTTCCTTTTTTTTCTCATGCCTATAATGTAAGCATGTATTTTCTTTTTCTTTTTCTTGTAGCCATGTCTTCTACTCCCTTTTTATGCAACTAATATGAAGAGAGCACTAAATATGAAATGAAATGGAGTTTCTCTTTTTATTGTTGAAGGATGGTATGATGGAATTTTTCTAACTTCTAGTGTAGAAGTATAGCATGAGCAAGTGAAGTCTTGAATTCAAAAGAAATGAATTAATTCTCACATATGACTATACTAGTTTGACTAGGCTCAATGTGAAAGCAAATAGCATATGCATATGGTTTAATCAATGTAAAACATCATATGGCTTTTGTAGGTATTTCCAATCAAATGAGGGGAACTTAAATCTTTTTAGAATTTTTCCAAAAATCTAAGTTTCACTTTCAAACTAGGAATAGCAGCCCTATCACTATTTTGAATCTCACAACAACCTGGAATTAGATTAAGATTTTGCTACCCACAATTTCTAAATTTAGGCAAATTTAATTTTAGCTAATGAGGGCAATAGTTGGAGAGTAGCAAGTTATAAACTACGAACTTCAGAAAAACAAAATAGAACAACTATTCATCATTTCATCTATGTAAATTTCAAATCATTCTTATTGCACATATTTATTTGATGGAAGGCAAATCTACATTACTTATTTTTGTATGCAAGGTGAATGGTGGATGAATGGAAAATAAATATGCGATGGGTGTGATACAAGTTACCTCAAGTGGGGGTCCTCGCCCGAGCTTGTTCTTCAACCACCTTTGTGATAAGGGTTGAACCCTTGACGACAGAAGTATGTCGAGAGATTGGATTGCTGTTGTTGTAGCATGGAGTTGAAGTTTGTGAACTGAGTGTCCATGTGTTGTTGCCAATCTTGGGTACCTTGGACATGGTCTTGGAGTGTGTTGTAGATGTCTCCCATCCTCACTTCAAGGTCTCCCATACGTCTAGTGAGATTAGTCATTCCTTGGCTATAGTCATGATGACTTCTAGCCGAAAAGGAACGATGTCCTCTCATTGACGTTGGAGGCAAGCTGCTAGAGCTTGAAGTGGATAGGGATGGCTCCCATCCGATACTCGGCCATTCATGCAAAGACGACCCTCCGACCTCATAAGGTTGAGGTTGAGTCCATCCGGATGCATCACACATTGGGTTCTCTTCCTTTTGGTAATCATAGACCGAGAGGTTGTTGGAGGCATGCCCATGGCCGCACTCCTTGCACGGCTCCTAGTTACCTTGCCAAAGACATTACTTCTTCTAGCTTCCACGATGGGAAGAACATCAATGGTTAGTCTCTGGCATTTGTACAAATGAAAATTCGGGTTATGTAACCAAATTTCATTGACAAAGCAGGGATAGAAAATACCAAAGAGCGAGTATGATCATGCTTAAGGATATGTCCTTGCACTAGATAATCTTCATTAATCAATTCTTGTTCAGTTTCAATGTACTCAAATAAAGTGTATTCTAATGCTGCTACCTAGTGGCAATGCGGGTAATCAATGAAGTGCATTCAATTAGTCCTATCTTTGAAATATAATTTAACCATTGTGTCATCATGGCTTTAACTAGAGCAACTTTTAATTTCTTAATCATGGCAAACAAAATTCTCAGTACACATCACAAATTCATCTTCTCTAAGGAACATTGTCATAGCCACCCATCTATGCATGAAGCGTAAAGTAGGATTTTGCAAGTGGCTATTTTTAGGAACCCTACATGTGACCTTAGTAGTCAATTCTTGCCAAAAACTTTGTTTATTAAATCTAGGCAAAGTGTCTAAATCTCGCAAACAATGTTTATGGGAGCCTAGAGTTTCACTTAATTCTTTCCATAGGATGTTGTATTCTTTTTTGAGATAATCTAAAAGTAATACCATCAAATCCTATTTTGATGGTGCAAAGGAATTGTATAGTGAGAAGCCGTGAACCTTTGTCTTCTATGTGAGCAAAATTTTCCCATCCTGATGCACGCCGAACGGAAGAGTTCGGCATCCATACCTATTTTGAAGATCAAATCCAGATCATAAGCTTTATGTGATAAAACTCACGATCTTGGAGGAGCTTGCGTGCTTGATCTTCAATTTCACTTTGTATGTCGAGGTCATTGTCGCAGAGAAGTTGATGTGGGTTGCTTCTCTCACCCATGGGGGTGTCTTCATACACACTTCTCTATTGATTTGAGCTTGCAACCCCCTTCTTCTTCCCGAACAACCTCTTCATTCCTTTCATGGCCACAACAAGCAAGAACACAACAAGGCGAAAACTCGAAAGGAAGTGATATTAGCGAAACAAAACCCTCAATGAAATTTTCCTTAAAGAACTTGAGAGCAAATTGCAAATTCAAATGAAAGCAAATCTTTTTCTTTTGGACTGAATTTGAGCAAGAGTGCTTCAATGAAGAGCAAGAAAACAATGTGAGCAAGAGAGTGCTTTGGGAGGTGTAAAATGAGGTGAAGTGTGAAGAGGGGTGCTCCTCACGGCCACCATTTATAGTGCTTCAACCCCCAAGAGTCACCAAGTTCAAAAATATAGCCGTTGGAGAAGAGGGAGCCAAATTGTCTCCATCTCCTAGTCGGCCGACCAGGGGGGTCAACCAACCTATCAAGTGGGCCCCTCTAGTCTAACTTTTGACATATGGTCCTCCAACGGCTATAAAATTAGTACGTTGGTGAATTAACCACAAAGGCAACTCAAAAAATTGTTTTGTCAAATAAAACTCTTCTTCAAATCCAGGAAAAAATATTTTTGTGAAAATAAAGAAAATAAAAATGATGGTTGAGAATATAAGATTCCCAACTCACTAAAAAAGTCAAATATGCAGTGGGAAAATCAAATGGGGTGGAAAAGAAAATCAAATAAAGGTAACTACCAATTAACCTATTGGCAAGGTCTCACCAAAGTCCGATGAGATAGATTTTTCCTCCGTCTTCATTTCTTGGCATCCAGGCCCGGTGGAATGGGCTCAGACGGCTTGTCTTGCTTCCTCCGCCACTCCTTCTTTGGTGGTGTGGTGGACTTGGGCCCTTGGGAAGGCCCAGACTTCTCTGTCTTCTTGAGATGTCAGTGTGGACTAAAAGACGGGTTCTCCGCATATATCCACTTTCTCATGAATGCAATGAGAGGGTCCACCTTTGGAGGTTTTACTTCGACTTCTTGAATGTGTTTTACATTCGGCCCATACTTGATCCAAATCATGGAGCATTGCTCCGACTTTGGGCGAAAGTTAAACTTCTCCTCCTTGCTATTGATATAGAAGTGGATTTCTCCAGCTTCCACATCTATGCGAGCTTTCGCAGTGCTAAGGAATGGGCACCTAAGAATGAGCGGCGTATCCTTCTCGACATCAATGTAGAGCACCACGAAATCCATGGGTATGAAGTAGTTCTGGATATCCACCAAAACATCCTCAGAAATACCCGCTGGATAACAAACTGAAGAGTTAGGTAGTTGGAGATGTATTGGTGTTCGAGTCAGCTCTGTGAAGTTCAGCTGGTCGAAGATCACCTTGGGCATAACACTCACACTTGCTCTAAGGTCACAATGTGCCTTGTCAAAGTAGTGAGTCCCAATTGAATAAGATATAATAGGACATCTAGGGTTCTTCTTCTTCGGAAGCCTATTGAGGATGGATGCACTGCAATCCTACGTAAGCTTGACAACCTCAGTGGTGGGCAATGGCCGCTTGTTATTCAGCATGTCCTTGAGATAGCGAGCATAAGTGGGTTCTTGCATTGCATCAATCAAGGGCACATTGATGTGGATATTCTGAATTACTTCAACAAAGTGGTTCAATTGCTCATCCACTGTTGGCTTCCTTTGTCTGTGAGGGAATGACATAAAGTTGGTGTCTTCAAATTGCTTGGCCAATATTTCACTAAGTGGTTCACTCATGCTAACTGGGACATCCTCTTTCTCTTTTTCCTTCTCAGTTGTCCTCTTCTCTTGTGTGGGATATGGTGGGTCACGAGTGGTCTTGCCACCTATCATAGACACCGCCTTCACATTTTCCACTGGGGCTTCTGGCTGCCCCAAAATCTTGTTCGTTTCCAACAGAGGAACAACTGCAGCAAGCTGAGCCAACTGAGTTTCCAATATCTTGTTGAAACTCAGCTGATTCTTAAAAGCTGATGATAGTCCTTCAATCTTTGCGTTGATACTTTCTAGGGTCTTGTCATTAGCAGATAGCTTCTTGGATAAGGAACCATTGATCTTCAACTGGATAACGGAAAACTCCCTTAAGTTGGGTTGATTGTCATTGTTGCCATTGTTGTTGTTGTACCCTACTTGAAAGAAAGAGCATGGTTGGCCCCACCCTTGACCTCTTGGATGATAGCCGTTGTTGTTGATGTTACCATTATTAGCCACATATAGGACATCCTCACGAGTCTCTGGGCAGTCATTGCCCATGTGACACGTGTTGCCACAGACTTCACACGTGATGTGAGAGTCTAAGTCCAGGGCAGTGCCATATACTTCACTACTGGCTTGTCCATCAATTTTCTTCATAAGTAGGTCCAATTTGGCAGTGATCATGTCCACCTCTTTCAAGGTATGTATGCCTCACTGACGGGTTTGGAGACGCTCATCGCTCCAATGCATATTGTACAACATCTTCTCAATCAAATCTTTTGCTTTGGGCACCGTCAATGAGAAGAAGGCTCCTCCAGCAGTAGCATCCACATGGTCACGAACGGAAGAGATCATCCCATTGTATAAATTATGAATAATGAGCCGGTCATCCATTTCATGGTTGGGACAAGCCAGGATGTAATCCTGCAACCTTTCCCATGCCTCGAGAATAGACCATTAGGATCTTGCTGGAAGCTGGAAATTCTTCCACATAGGGCATTGGTTTTGCCAATGGAAACAACTTGGCAAGAAATGTCATAGAACACTTCTCCCAAGTGTCTACAACACTTCGGTTCGCATAGAACCATTGTTTTGCTCTCCCAAGCAGAGAGAACGGAAACAGTCTAAGACGAATAACATCAAGAGAGACGTCCTTGATCCTGAAAGTGCTACAGATCTCAAGGAATTGTTGCAGGTGAGCACTTGCACCCTCATTAGTCTTCCCGCAAAATGGGTTGTCCTTGCACCATAGTGATTAGGCCAGTCTTGATTTCAAAGTTTGCGTCTCATGTGTTAACAGTGGGCCCAAGACACATTGTTAGCAGAAGGAGCCAAAAACTCACGAAGGGTCTTTTGGGCCATTGACATTTCGATTGTTGGTGCAAGAACACTGGTTTTCTTTGCCATATGAAGCTTCCGAGGAGTAACAACACGAGGTCGATCTCCCAGAAGGGATTCTTGATCTTTAATAAAGTTTTCCGGCAAGCAAAAACCATACATACACTACCATGTTCTCACATTAAAATAAATGCGGAAACAAATAAGGGTTATCCTACTAAAAACCAACCCAGAGTCCTATCCTATTCACTCAATCATGCAATACTTCAACTGCCTTCCCCGACAACGGCGCCACAAATGCTTGTTGATATTTCTTACGCACCACTAACAATTCATCTTTGGCTAGTGTGCCAGAAATGCTTGTTGATGGTTCCGTAGGATCACAGAATGAATTACGCAAGTGCACAGAAACTATCAGTGTAGTATTTACCCTTAAAAGAGTATTCCAAGGGTGTCATTTATTTTATCCCAAGGGAACGCTAGGTTGAAGTGTTGCAATCATCAAATGGGAGGGGTAGAATGGTCTAGGTAGGGTTCTAGTGAGGATGGATAATAGGTAATTGGAGGTAGTGTGACACACACAAGAGCATTCTATTCTAAGGGGGATAAAAGGATCCTAGAGGGATATTAGACTAACAGATAGTGAGTTACTCCTACAATGCTTCTATTGTACATATACATAGCCTAAGTCAATTACTAATGAATTGTGTTAATGTTGAATTCCTATGCGACGTTGTTCAACACACCAGGCACGGGTTTACCCCTAGCAATACTAGGACGATTCCTGCCAAGAGCATGTGGCATAGCCGAATGTTGAGGATTACAAAGGACAGATAGAGCTGTCACCACCTAATGCCAACCTCTTCAATCTGTGGGTCTACAAGACATTCAACGCTACTTAACTATCCTAGCACCATGCTAGCATATTAAGTAGATACCTTAAGTGCATTGGCACAGGCCATCCTAAGGCAATGAGCTAAATCGTTAATGAAACCAATGTTGATACAAAGCATATTTATTCATATTAACATAATCATATCATAATTAGTTAGACTATAGTCTGGGTTTATAGTGTTTATGATGATAAGATGAGATCATTATAATGCAATCACAAAGACTATACCTACCACATACATGGACTCCACAATTAAACAAGAAACACTTCATCCAAGCATACGTATAATAGAATACTAAATATAACATCTTTATTATGAATAAAGTCACAAATACAAGAAGGAATACATGAACCATACCTTTCCCAATTTGGAATTGGGAAGAGAGACTCCCTCTACTCATTTCCCAATTTGGACTTGGGACTAGAGACTCTGCTCTCTATAGCCTAAACTCCTCTAAGATAATGGAAAGTAGTGGATACAATAGAATGAAGCTCAAGTGGTGTGTGTTGAAGTGAGGGATAGGGGGTTCTATTTATAGCTAGAGAAGGGTTGGTTCCCGCCACAATTAGCACGCGAATAAGTCTTCATCGTTATCAGGACACCACAGGGAGTCCACACATGGAAGAAGATCGGGTTTGGTGTGAAGAAGAGGTCAGCCGAACGGGGGGTTCGACCGACTTGGCCAGTACTCCATTTCTCGTGTTTTTTCTCCAGGTCACTGACTCGTGGGTCCCCTTGACTGATGTGGATGATACACCATTGGATCTCCACGGATACGTCTGTTTGTGGGCCATTTTATCCATGTGATGCCACATGTCATTGCTTGATTGGCTGGGATGGAAATTTTAGGATTGCTCCCCCTCTTTCACCACAATTCCTGCATAAAAAGTTTGCATGCACTATTTTTTCCAAAAACAAGTGGAAATAGGTTAAGTAGAAAGGTGATGTGTGCAAGAAATGACATATCTTTCACATAATTGAGTTATATTAACGGGTGAAATTGGGATATAATAGCCGTCAACAAATACCAACAGTGCAATGTGTCCTCCACACCCCTAAGCCTTCGCCCAAGTACTCTTGAACCTCTCCATGGATCCTAATCATAATGAAGTCATTAGGTAGCAATCTATTCTCAAAAACATATAAGGAAACATATAAGAATGAGCTCACCTCTGAAAATAATTGTTATGTGTGAACTCTAATGATTGCATCTTGTATGTTCAATGGAGTATTGTGTGTATCCGTAAGAGTGATGTCCTTATCATCCCCCCTTCTTGAATTGGAGTCGTCCTCGACTCAAGCTCATCTTCTCTCATGTGTGGGTCCAAATGTGCAACGCTATCCAATCTTCTTGTATGCATGAAAGGAGGAGGCCAAGAGGATCCAACCATGGCAGAAGAAAAGATAGAAAAGGTGGTGAACTCTAATCTTGGGGGCGTGGAGGACTAGAGAATACATCCAAAGAAGATATAGGTCGAGCCCAAGTTGAAATCAAGTCCTGCTCGGAGCCTAGGAGTACTTCGCACTAAAACGAAGACCCAAGACGCATACGGACTCTATTTTGGATGTTATACATATGCACGGAAAGGGGAGAGGATAAACCTTACAATGCCACTGGTCCTGTCGGTACCCTGCAAACCGTATACACCTTGGGACTACAAAAAGACCAAAGGAACTCTACCTGTCTGAGTTGAAGACCTGCAAAGGCCCCACGTGTCATACGAGACTGGACCTGCCTCCCATCTATGGTTAGTCCTGGTGCTGCCACGTGTATACAGCAACCGGACCTACATCCCACACATGGGATAGCTCCGGGCTAAACACTTGTGCGGCACCCCCGGACCTAACCCCCAACAGAGGGAAGCTCCAGTACTGACACATGTACATCTACACCGGACCTACCCGTCATAAACGGAAAGCTCCAATGCTGCCACATGTCCAACCGTCGGACCTTCAGCCTCAACAATAAGACTGGTGGACCCCCAACGACTCGGACCTTCAAGGGGTAACCAAAGACTTCAAGACCCGATTAAGTGTCATTAATACCATATTAATGACACACTATCGGAAGGCTCTTAATGCCAGTAACAGTACTGTCAAGGCCCGTTACCACGTTATTAAGGGTAATTAACCTCATTAATTGTGTATTAAGCATCAGTAACTACCAGGGCCACATGTCTGGCCAGTCTAACGATGTAACGACCAGTCCTTGTACTATAAAAGGACTAGTCGACGATACACAAGGGACGACTCTTTTGAACTCTGAGACCTCCCCCATACACAACTTGGATACCCAATACAACAACTACACATCCCGTGGAGTAGGGTATTATGCTCAGGCGGCCCAAACCACGTAAGTCCTTCTGTCTATTTGCCATCATCTTTTGAATCTCTGCGCGCCCAATACAAAACTACAAACTCCGCGGGTTACCAACGGTAGTACCAGGAGAATTGCCGGAACCAAACTCCGATAGCTGGCGCGCCAGGTAGGGGCACCCAAGATTCGAAGATGGTGAACTCTGCTGCTGGATCATCCAACGGCAACCCTGCAGCGCAACCTGCTGGAGACAATCCCTCCAATGTGCAGCAGCCAGCAGGTGCCGCAGCTCCAGCAGGAGTCATGCCTCCACCGCCACCGTCCGCACCGGCAAATCAAGCTGGATAGCGGGACGGGGCATCTGCGTCGGTCATGGCATCGGCTAACAACAACCCTGAACATGCGCTCCATGTAGTGCGTGCTCTTCTCCAACGCCCACCACCTCCAGGTGCATCCCAGGGTGCAATGGAGTAGTGGAGGGCTGATGTGGAACATTTGGTTGCAGCAGCAGCCGATCGCATCAGCAACCAAGGTCCTCCCCCCTCGGGGCGGGCCCCATCGCAACATTGGACCGTGTCGGGCAAACTTTGTCCGCATGCTTCCCAGCATAGGAGGCATGCTGTGTCTCAACAGGTGACGTCGCTACCTCCCGGGGCGCGACGCACCCATACAGTAACCAGTATTTCAACTCACGACCTCCGGGTGGAGCTTGATCGCCGTTACTGTCAACAGGATGGCCGTGTCCATATCGAGCGCGCTCGCGAAAGGCGAGAAGCTCAGGATTGTCCTGCTCCAGAGGGAGTAGGAGGAGGCTGTTCTGCCTTGACCATGCACCTACGCATGGTCAGATGGCCACAAAAGTTTTGGCCTCACCTGCCGGAGAAATTTGACGGGATTGTCAACCCGTTGAGTTTCTCCAAATCTACTCCACCGCAATCCTTGCCGCTCGAGGCAACGAGGCTGTAATGGTCAACTATTTCCCTGTGGCTTTGACTGGGACCGCCAGGTCCTGGTTCATGAACCTTCCACCCGACTCCATCAACAGTTGGGCGGAACTGTGCCAACAATTCACCGCCAATTTTGGGAGTTCATACACCCGACCAGGCACCGAACTGGAACTTTTTGCTGTCAAGCAGAAGGGGGAAGAGTCCCTGCGATCCTTCATCCAGAGGTTCTCCCAGGTACGAAACACTATTCCTTCTATCTCTAGCGCCTCTGTTATTGTGGCATTTAGACAGGGCGTACGAGACAAGAAGATGCTGGAGAAGCTGGCGACCAAGGAGATCACTAGCGTCACGAAGCTCTTCAGCTTGGCAAACAAATGCACCAAAGCTGCGGAGGGCCGTGAAATGCACTCCCAACCACCTCCGGAGGACAAAAAATCCTCCAAGGGTGAAGCCACTACCTCCGGGAGTGGTAAGAAGAAGAAAAAGTCCAACGGTAAGAAGAAGCAGTCGGTCGGCACACCTACAGCCGCTGCTGCTGCAGCTCCGGGTGGCCGGGGGCCACACCCCGAGAAACGACCTCGGCTGTCGTCTGAAGACGGTGGTAGCTCCAAGATGTGGTGTCCCATACACAAGACGAACAGCCATAACTTGGAAGGTTGCCGTGAGGTCCAGAACCTTGCCGAGCGCTACAACAAGCGCCAGGAAGAAGTTCCTTTCCATCAAAGGGAAGGGAAACAGAAAGTCGACGAAGCTTCGGTTGAAGAGGAGTTAGGCTTTCAGGACCCTAAAAAGGTCTTTAAGGCTGTTTACACCTCCGTCGACGATGACTTCGACATCTCCGATAACGAACGTCGGAAAACCATGAACACCATCTTTGGTGGTTCATGGGACATCACCTCTTGTCGTGTCCTCAAGACCATGCGGAGGGACATGGCCTCAATAGCTCCCACCGTTAGGGCGGAGCCGCAGCAGAAGTGAATGGATACTACCATCACTTTTGATGTATCAGACTGCCCTCGGAATATGATCGGAGCTGGCCAACTCCCATTGATGGTATCTCCGACCATCAACAACATCCAACTCCACCATGTAATGGTGGACGGAGGTTCGGGGCTGAACCTCATAAGCTTCGAAGCTTTCGTCAAGCTTCAGCTCCGACCTTCGGACCTTCGCCCCTACCGACCTTTCTCCAGAGTAGGTCCGGGGGCCATAACCCCACTTGGTGCAATTACTCTCCCGGTGACCTTCGGGACCCGGGAGAATTACCGCACTGAGAAGTTGGTCTTCGATGTGGCACATATCAACTTACCCTTCAATGCCATTTTGGGCAGGCCATCCTTATACAAGTTCATGGCTGCTGCTCATTATGGCTACTTGGTGTTGAAGATGCCAACACCAGCTGGTGTTCTTCGGATCCGTGGAGATCGCACCGCGGAGTGACAGCTCTGGAAGAACTCCACGCGCTTGCTACAGCACAGGAAGAAGAATCCGGAAAGGAGCAAGCTCCGAAACCCCCGAGCATTCGTCATCGAGGCTCAACCTCCGCACCTCGCGTGCAACAAAGCGGCGACACCGACATTCCCGTCAAAGTCGTCCAAATTGATTCTGATGTCGCTAAACCACCCGTATATCGGGAGGTCTAAATGACAAATAGGAACTCGCGCTCGTCACTTTCCTCCGGGCTAACATCGATGTGTTTGCCTGGCAACCGTCACAAATGCCTGGGATCCCTAGGAAAGTGATCGAGCATTATCTGAAGATCTATCCTGACGCTCAGCCTGTACATCAGAAGCCTCAGAAGCAATCAGTAGAGCGACAAAACTTCATACGACAAGAAGTGAAGAAGTTGCTCAAAGCTGGATTCATCCGAGAAGTCTTCCACCCAAAATGGCTCGCAAACCCAGTCATTGTACCCAAAGCTAGTGGGAAGCTTCGGATGTGTATTGATTACACTACACTGAATAAGGCATGTCCAAAAGATCCATTCCCACTACCTAGAATAGATCAGATAGGGGATTCCACCTCCAGGTGCGAATTACTGTGTTTCCTAGACGCATATTCTGGTACCATCAAATCAGAATATCTAGGGAAGATGAAGAACATACCTCCTTCATCAAAGTAGATGGATTATATTGCTATACTGCCATGCTGTTTGGTCTCAAGAATGCTGCTTCAACATTTGCACGAGCTATGTACAAAACTTTGGGAGAGCTCATCAAAGACGTAGTGGAAGTGTATGTCGATGACATCGTCGTCAAGATCAAGAACAAGGAGTCATTCCTTGACACCTTGCAAGCTGTCTTCGACAAGCTGCAAGTCACTCGCATGAAGCTAAACCCAGACAAGTTCGTCTTTGGGGTTAGCTCCGGAAAACTTCTTGGTTTCTTGGTAAATCACCGAGGAATAGAAGCAAATCCGGCGAAGATAAAAGATATTGAAGACATGCGGCCACCAACCCGCATAAAGGACGTCTAGAAGCTGACTGGATGTCTAGCTTCCCTTAGCCGGTTCATCTCAAGACTGGTAGAACGGGCGCTACCTTTCTTCAAGCTATTGAGGAAGTCCAGACCATTCCAATGGTCCGAAGAAGCAGAAAAGGCGTTCGAGCAGCTGAAGCAACTCCTCACCACCCTACCAACCTTGGTAGCTCTGAACCCTGGTGAGCCACTCCTGCTTTACATTTTGGCAACTGACAAAGTTGTCAGCATGGTCCTGGTTGCAGAAAGGCCAGAACCATCTTCAGTTTAGGAATCCAGACCCCTTCGGGAGGGTCTGGAGCTACCTGAAGTCGAGTTTGTGTCCCAGCTCCCAGACCCGGATCCTCAAGGAGAGACTCCGGAGGATCCCTCTCCTTCAAATGAAGGAGTCACTGTTGCTGAGCAACAAGACCTGGACCCCTCCGGGAAGGTCCGGGTCACTTCAGAAGAAGCTCTGGGTACCTCCAACCGGCACCCGGAAGTCCGTGAACAAGGTCCGGACTCCTCCTGAAGGGTCTGGGTAGATGAGGAGGAAGCTCCGAGCCCCTTCGAAAGGGTCTGGACGGTCCATCGCCCAGTGTACTTCATCAGCGAAGTACTCCATGATGCCAAGACTCGGTATCTGGAGGTGCATAAGCTGCTCTACGCAGTTCTTATTGCCTCTAGGAAACTCCAACACTACTTCCAAGCTCACAAGATTTCAGTAATAACTTCTTATCCACTGCGTGCGATCTTGCATAACTCCAATTCCACTGGGAACATTGCAAAGTGGGCAGCGAAATTAGCCGAGTTTGACCTTGAATTCATTCCAAGACAAGAAATCAAGAGTCAAGCACTGGCAGACTTCGTGGTAGAATGGACCCCCTCTCCATCAAATCCTGGGGGCCCAGTGAGCAGAAGTCGGAACCCAAGGCTCCGGTCTTTACTGAGCCTCACTTGACTCTATACTCCAACGGCTCCGTGCAAAAGCAGGGGGCCAAAGCTGGAGTCCTTCTCCTTGCTCCGACCGGGGAGAAGGTTAAATACATGGTGCACCTTGACTTCAAGGCAACCAACAACATGGCGGAGTATGAAGCACTAATTTATGGACTCAAGGTGGCACTATCATATGGTGTCAAGCAGCTGTTGGTAAAGGGTGATTCACAACTTGTTTTAAAAAGGTGAATGTTGCTGCAACAACCCTCAACTAGCTGCATACCTACTTCAGGTCCAGAAGCTTCAGAAGGACTTCGACGTCCTGGATCTTTGCCATGTCCAGCGTCTTAGCAACGCTGAAGCTGACGAACTCTCAACAAAAGCTTCAACCGGGGCTTCGGCTCCCGACGGAACCTTCGTCCGGAGGTTGTCTAAACCTACAGCTCAGCCCGCCGAACTGAGTGAAGGGGGCGAGACCAGCACCTCGAAGTTGGTGGTCCCTATGGCCTTGTTACCATGGCGTCCATAAAGGGTCGTAGGTGCTGCAGGAAGCTCTGAGCAACCCAACACGCAAGACTCAAATCCTCAAGCTAGTTCCGATGCATGGATCTCGGAGATCCGGAGCTACTTGAAAGACAATTTCCTTCTTGAAGATAATATATCAGCTGACCGGATAGTTAGATTGGCTAAAAGATACACGCTAGTTGAAGGGGATCTCTACCAGCGCGGTGCCAATGGCGTCCTAATGTGGTGCATTACAAGGGAAGAAGGCTGCGAGCTCCTCGCGGAAATCCATGGAGGCGAGTGTGGGAACCACGCGTCTTCCCGCACGCTGGTCGGTAAAGCCTTCCGGCATGGCTTTTACTGGCCTACAGCGCTCCAGGATGCAACTAAGCTAGTGAAGAAATGCGAAGCATGCCAGTTCCATGCAAAGCAAATTCACACACCAGCTCAGCCTCTACAAATGATACCTCCTACATGGCCTTTCGCTGTGTGGGGGATGGATATCTTGGGACCTTTCCCAAGAGCCGTTGGAGGTTACAAGTTCATGTACGTTGCCATTGAAAAATTCACCAAATGGCCGGAAAAAACTCCAGTTGTGACAATAAAGAAGCAATCAGCTATCAACTTCTTGCAGTCCATCGTATGCAGATTTGGAGAAGGGCCTCCAGGCGCTTGACGAGGCTGTCGTGGATAGTGCTGAGCTTCTCCCCGCGATCATTCGCTGCGTTATTGGCAGCTATGGCCTGTTCGTGGATGGTCCGGGAATGTTTGCCGAGGGATCGCACCATGCTTTCCCTCTCATCCAGCAGCTTACCCCAGTACTCCAACTGGACCTTCTCCTTCTTCACCCACTCCTTGTCGTCAGCCAACCTCGACTGCGCCAGCTTGGTCTCGAATTGGAGCCGGTTGCGCCACCTCCTAAGAGTTTGGCGCTCCTCCTCGAGGGGCTTGCTATCGTGGTAGAAAGCCAGCTGGACCTGACGAAGACTGGAGAAGGCGTTGTCGATAGACAACGACAGAGGGATTGGCTCCGGACCGGTCGGGGTCATCTCCACTAGTTCCAGCGGGTTCTCCGTGACAAAAATCGGGTCCCACTCTACAAGAGCGATCCCCTGAGCTTCCACGACACTAGGGCCTTCATCCGGGATAGCCTCGGCCGCCGCCGAGGAAGGTCCTGCAATAGAAGTTTCAACCTCCGGAGTTGGCTTCGAAGGTCCTGCCGCCAGGTCATCAACAACTGGCCCCTCAGACGGGGGGCCGACAACTTCATCTTGGCACCCTGGCTCAGGCGCGGGCACCGCCGGGACCACTGCCTCCGGGGCAGGCGCTAAAGGTTCGACTGGAGCTGAAGCCACTTCCGGCTCCGACGCTGGTGCCTCCTCCACTGCCAGCTCAGGCGCTGGCGCTTCTACCATCATGGGTTCAGACGCCGGTACTTCTGCAGCAACCGGCTTAGGCACTAGAACTCCTTCAACGACTGGCTCAAGCGCTGAAACTTCATCAACCACTAGCTCTACCGTCGGGGCCTCATCAACCACCGGCTCAACTGCCAGGGCTTCAACAACATCCGGCTCTAGGGCCGAAATCTCCGGCTCTAAGGCTCGAGCATCCACCATTTCAACATCCAAGCTTGGAGCTTCAACCTCCGGGGCAGGTGCCGCTGGTAGATCTTCATTCCCGTGGTCCGGCGCTACCACGGGAGCTTCTAGGGATGAGTTGAGGTCTAGGACCACGACAGTTGGCACCGGAGCTGTCGCAGCCTCAGCCACTTCTTGAGGCGGCACTAAGATTGGAGCCAGAGCCTCCGCCTGCACAACTTCAGCTGCTGCTGCAGGAACAAGAGCTTCACCCCTTTCTTGGGTACCCTGTGGATGAAGGAAAAAGACACTCAAAACGCAGTTACAACAAAACAAATCAACTGAGGTAAAAAACAAAATTTACCTTGGAAGGCTTCCACTCCAGCTAGCGCGGAATCTCTTCCCCGGACGCTCGGCGCCGGACCCTGTCGCCCCTGGCGTACCAGCTCCAAAAGGTTCCCCGGAACTTGCTGTTGCCGTCAGCGTCATCCTGGTTGAGGTCCCCCTCGACCGGGAAGGACCACCGGACCCAGAGCCCCCAGCTGGCCCTGGTACTAGAGCCGCATGGCCGGAGCTAGCATCCCGGGGAGATGCCGATGCTAGAGTGGTTACCGCCATTGAAGACCTTCCCCTCCGGGGAGAAGGAGCCGTCTTGGAAGGAGCAGGTCTGACGGACCTCCCGTCAGCATGCTTCAACTTCCTCTTGCGGCTCGAGGGCTCGGCCAACTCCTTGCCCTTGCCTACGACTTCAGTTCTTGGCTTTGGGGTGGGAGCAGAGCCGCCTTCAGAAGCTCCGGGGATTGCCACCCCGAAGGTTGATCGCCTCTCCACCAGACCCAAGTCATCCAACAGCGCCATCTTCCTCCAGAGCTCTCTGCACTCCTCTGGAATCATATTCAAAGGGAGGAAGGCCGCCGGTGGAGACACGTCGCCAGGACTGATGTTCCCAGGCTGAAACTTCTCGAGATGGGTCTTCAAGGCTTCACCGACCAAGTTGGTATCCATGCCGACTTCAATGCGGTTGGTATCCATCTCACTGTTAAAGGCCCAGGCAAGCCGACTCCTAGCCCTCAGGGGGGCCCACCTGTTCATCAGAAGTTGCCGAAGACCATCTGCGGGGTCACCCCACCTTTGACACATTTCTAGATTTTTTCCAGGATGGGCCTGTACTCCCTCGACATCGCTAGCACATCACTCCAAGTGTCGGTGTCGACGCGAGGAAGGCCTTCAGGCAACTCCAGCCTCTCGTGTCCCTTGACGGTGATGACCACCTAGTCTTTCTTCTAGTCGTCCCACTTGCCAGAAGGGAAGGACCTCAAGTACTTGAGGGGAGGGTTTTTCCGCTTCACGAAGTATTAGAAGCCGATGAACTTATCACTCTTCCCGATCGGGTGGACAGTGAAGAAGGTCCAGAACAACTCCACGCAAGGTGGCACGCCCTCCCACATCTCGCAAAAGTGGACAAAAGTCGCTACCAGCAAGATCGAGTGGGGGCCCAGATGGTGGAGCTGCAGACCATAGAAATCTAGCAGCATCAGAAAGAAGGTGGAGAAAGGCGGGATCAAACCCGTCATGGCATACCCAAGGAAGTACACCATATCTCCGGCTCGCTTCTTCTCGAAGGGAAGCTCGCCGCAGCGAATGTCATTGTCGAAGGAGTTACTGGACCATCCCATGTAGGTCCAGACCCTGGACAACTCCTTCTTGCTTCCAATGCGGCTCTGGGGGAGTCCCAACTTCATCGTGGCATGGCATGGCAAAAGAGGGAAAGCAAGCGAAAGTTTGGAGGATTTGAGCGCAAGTTTGAATGAAGGCGTAAAGAATCCCCAAACGGTGCATACATTCCTTCTTAAGTAAGCCCTCACAACGCTTGGATGGAAACCGCAAAGGAGCCGACGATACAATTCAAAAACTTCACCCTGCCAATGACAAGGGGGCCTCAGGCCACCTCGACGATCATGTCGAGGTCCTTAACCCAGGCGAACGGTTGTCATCATGAAAGACGGGAAGCCCGAGGGCGGCGGCCTGACAGGGCGCGCGGAACCGATACGGTTTTCGTATCGAGAACCGGTGAACTTCAATTGCGTGAGATCCGCATGCTCAGATCTCACCAGCCGCATCCTGGATATGCCACGCGGCGTTGGTTTAACTGCGAACTACCGCCAACGGCACATCCAAAGACCCTTGAAGACATGGCTCGAAAACCGAAGGATGGACCCACCCCCGGCAGAACAACTTCATCAAAAAGGTCTCTCCCAGAGGCGGGCCCAGGGGGCCACTGTTGGTACCCTGCGTATCGTATACCTCTTGGGACTACAAAAAGACAAAAGGAACTCCACCTGTCTGAGTTGAAGACCTGCAAAGGCCCCACGTGTCATACAGGACCGAACCTGCCTCCCATCTATGGTTAGTCCTAGTGTTGCCACGTGTATACAGCAACCGGACCTACATCCCACACATGGGATAGCTCCGGACTAAACACTTGCGCGGCACCCCCGGACCTAACCCCTGACAGAGGGAAGCTCCGGTACCGACACGTGTACATCTACACCGGACCTACCCGTCCCAAACGGAAAGCTTCGATGCTGCCACATGTCCAACCGTCGGACCTTCAGCTTCAACAATTAGACAGGTGGACCCCCAACGGCTTGGACCATCGAGGGGTAATCAAAGACTTCAAGACCCGATTAAGTGTCATTAATACCATATTAATGACACACTATCGGAAGGCTCTTAATGCCAGTAACGGTACTGTCAAGGCCCGTTACCACGCTATTAAGGGTAATTAACCTCATTAATTGTGTATTAAGCATCAGTAACCGCCAGGGCCACATGTCGGGCAAGGCTAACGGTGTAATGACCAGTCCTTGTACTGTAAAAGGACTGGTCGAGGATACACAAGGGACAACTCTTTTGAACTCTGAGACCTCCCCCATACACAGCTTAGATACCCAATACAACAACTACACACCCTGTGGAGTAGGGTATTACGCTCAGGCGGCCCGAACCACGTAAATCCTTGTGTCTATTTGCCATCGTCTTTTGAATCTCTGCGCGCCCAATACCGAACTACAAACTCCGCGGGCTACCAACGGTAGTACCTGGAGAATTGCCGGAACCAAACTTTGACAGGTCCCATGTAAAAATTCTTCTAGAGTCATTGGAAATCATCGAAACAAGTAAAGTCCAGATTTCTATCCGGTGTTGTGACACCATATTGGGCCTTTGGTGATAGAAAATGGAGATCCGAATTAAAATACTTAGTCAGTAAATAATTCGGTACAAAGAAGAATCCAATTAAAGAAAATTAATTGAGTGCTAATCATCTTGATTAGCACATGAACACCGACGCCTACCTTCTTCCTCTTGTTTCTTTGGGTTGGACATCGAAGCCATCAAGCCAGGGAGGTGAGGCTTGTAGAACACGCTGGACGGATTGGGACTCTTCCCCTTGCTTTCCTTAAGCGTTTATGACCAGTTTCTTAGTGGTAGGGTGTTTGGTTGTGTTCAAGTATCTCCACTTTAATCACAACGTTAAGCCATTCTTATAGTTTTCCAAAGGACGCAAGAGGGGGCCTCCAACCATTGATGAATAGTTGTGTCTCCCGATCAGAGACGCAACTATTCGGTTGGTTGTGTCCTTTTAATTAGCACGTATGTTTAATTATATTAACTACGAGTTCATATTTCTAACATTCTCCCCTTGAACTCGTATCTTAAAACTTAATAACTTAGTTAATACTAAACTTAGTGTCAATGTCCTCATGCTTGCATATAGGACACGACATATCAAAACAATCATTTACGTACTGTTTGACTCGAAGAACACAATACATCTTACATTCAGAAAATGACCTTACTCTTAATTTGGCCCCTAAGTATCATGTGATCATAGGTTCTCTTTTAAACCCATGCTAGCCACGTGTTCACTGAACACGTTGGGTGGAAGACCTTTTGTTAGTGGATCCGCAAGCATTCGCTTAGTACTAATATGCTCAAGACTTATAGTATGATCCTGGATTCTGTCTTTCACAACATAAAACTTAATGTCGATGTGTTTGGTAGCTCCACTCAACTTCTTGTTGTGACAGTAAAATATTGCGAGTTCATTATCGCAATATAACTTAAGTGGTTTTTTAATATTGTCGAGCACTTTAAGATCGGGTAAGAATTTCTTAAGCCAAACTACCTACTCGGTGGCCTCATAACATGCAACAAAATCGGCATACATCATGGATGATGCAGTGACTGTTTCTTTGGAGATTTTCCACGTATTGACTCCATTCGCAAAGGTGAATATATAACCTACTGTGGATATTTTAGTATCCACACAACCCGCGAAATCTGCTTCTAAATATCCCACTACTTCTAGTGGGTCTGACCTACTATACGTTAACATGAGACCTTTTTGTGTCTTGCACATATCTTAATACTTTCCTAACCGCCTTCCAGTAATTAATCCTTGGATTGGTCTAATATCTTCCAAACATTTAGGTCACAAATGCTAAGTCAGGGCGAGTACAAACTTGAGCATACATAAGGCTTCTGACAGCAGAAGCATATGGAACTGACTTCATTTGATCGATCTCATACTGGTTCCTGGGACACTGAAAGTTCCCAAACATATCGCCCTTGACAATCAGAGCAGGTGAAGTCTTGCTCTTATGCATACTGTACTTTCTCAGTATATTCTCTAAGTATGTCTTTTGTCATAAGCCTAATACTCCCTTATGTCTATCTCGGTGAATTTCTATGCCCAACACATAGGATGTTTTAACAAGATCCTTCATATCAGAATTAGAGGACAAGAACTTCTTAGTTTCTGATAGTAGATGAACATCACTACTTGCAAGTCCTCATCATTCTCTTTAAACTCAAACTTTCTTATTGCCTCATCAAACTTGAGATATCAGTGTCTTGATGCTTGTTTAAGTCCATAAATGGTTTTCTTTAAATGGCATCCCATATGTTTCTTACCCTTGATGACAAAACATTTCGGTTGTGTCATATAGACGTTCTCATAAAGATCCCGATTGAGAAATGCCATATTTACATCCATCTGATGTAATTCCAAATCATAATATGCTACTAAGGCCATAGTGATTCTAAAAGAATCTTTACATGAGACGGGTGAGAATGTCTGATTGTAATCTTGAATGTGGCCTAGAGGGGGGTGAATAGGCCTTTTTGAATTTCTGTCGGAACCTGCAACACTTAACAACCAGATCAAATCTCAAGATATCGGACTAGTCTGGTCGAGTGCGGACTAGTCCAAGGTGTACCGACTAGGTTGATCAAATTGGATCGATTATCTTGATCCTAGGATGTATGCAGCAGAAATATACTTGTAATTGAAGTGTTACAAAACTATGAACTAGGATGTACCACAAGTTAATCTTATATTCAATGTTTCAACATAAAGTGAATAAGATTGGTTGAAACCCTAGATATATATGAAGTGTAAGAACAATGGGCGCAAAGTAAGAACACAAGCTCTTTGTCCCGTGGTTTGGTTCCCATGGAGGCAACCTACATCCACATTGAGGAGTCCACAAAAGGACCAGGTCTTCTCCAACCCAACCCTCGTCGGATCACCACAGAGTACAATCCTCTTCACTAATCACAAAGGTCAAATAACCAAATTTAAGGGGCCTTCTCACACGTTGAGGGATCCCCAAGATTATAATATGAACGCCACCAAGAACACAATCTTATGATCACAATGAAAACCATAGGAGTGTGTTAGGGAATCAAACCAAGAGCTCAATGAGTGATGAACTGTGTCTCTCCAATGATCAAGAGTGTTTCCTTAAAGGATTGATCTTTCTTGTGTTGGATTTTGTGGAGAGAGGTGTTTTCTAGGCTCTTGGGAGGTGTGACGGCGCAGGGGGTCGAGTGTTGTGAGAGATGGCCCGTGCACACCTATTTATATGGGGTTTCCAAAAGTTACCATTAGGGTTTAGAAATATCGGACTAGTCTGTGGTGGACAGCGGACTAGTCCGGTGGGCTGCGTGCAGCAAACCCTAGGTGTCCCAAAATATCGGACTTGTCCGGCTGAGAGCGGACTTGTCCGATTTTGGTTCTGGAAATCTTCGGACTAGTACGATAAATATCGAACTTGTCCAGATAAGTGAGACCCTAAGTGAATTTGGGGAACAAGTCCGCACTTGGAGGACTTGTCCAATTTAGGTCAGAGGGTTTTCGGACTAGTCCATGCTAATATCGGACTTGTCCGATTGACATCAGAAAGATATCGAACTAGTCCGGTGTGTGATCGGACTTGTCCGATTTTGTGCAACTTGTGAAATGTTTGGGGGACTAGTCCGCACTGGGGAGGACTAGTCCGATTCTAGTCAGAGAGATATCAGACTAGTCCGTGGTGATATCAGACTAGTCCGGACAGTGAAAAACTGGACTGTGAGGACAAGTCCGCATTGTGAGGACTTGTTCGATCTTGTGCAGAAAGATATCGGACTAGTCTGGAGTCAGTCGGACTAGTCTGGTCCTGTACAAATTTGTGCAATGTGTGAGATTATTTGTGCTTGAGCTCTTGAGGTGTGTTTCCTTAGCACACTCCATACACAAGGATCTACTACACTTGTTTCTTGAGCTCTTTTCCGCATTGCTCCTCATTCTCCTTTCTTTTTGGCACTTTGCTCATTAGAACCTGTGCTCATCTCAACAAAGTGGTTAGGATCTCATTTGCTTGTCATAAATCAACCAAAACCCACAAGGGATTCCTAGATGCACTTTCAAATCTATGCCTTCTCTTTGAGTGAAACCTTTTGCCACAAGTCTGTCTTTAAACTTATCAATATTCCCTTTGAAGTCACGTTTAATTTTGTAGACGCATTTACAGCCTACCGTTTTGGCTCCAACGGGAATTTCAACTAAATTCGAGACTTTATTAATATCCATAGACCTCATTTTATTCTCCATGGCTTTACGCCATTCTGATGATTGAGCACATCTCATAGCTTTTTCAAATGTGGTGGGATCACCCTCCATTCGAATTGCCTCACTCATATAAATCTCATAATTGTCTAGGCGCCTGGGATGGTTGATCTTCTTTCTCTGTGAGATATTAATTGCACATTATCATCATTTTGAGGCTGTTGTTGCTCTTCATTATTAATAACAACAGGTTTAGAATCTTGAACCTCTCTTACTAATTCTGTTGCCAATGAAGAACTAACAACAGATGCTGAATTTTCAGCAATAGTAGGTAATGAGAAATATGGTTCTTGAATCATAGGAGTGGGTACATAAACCTGCTTCTCCTCAAGATCAATTTCTCGTCTTCCCGTACTCCCCCTGATTATGGCATTGTCTAAAAAAATAGCATGCCTTGTTTCTACAAATTTAGTAAACCTTTCTTGACAATAGAAATGATACCCCTTACTTTTTCTGCATAGCCAATAATATGACAACATATTGTCATGGCATCCAACTTACCAATGTTTGAATTAAGTATTTTTGTCTCAGCGAGACAGGCCCATACATGCATATAACTTAATGAGGGTTTATGTCCCGTCCACAACTCATACGATGTTTTGGCACCGACTTAGTAGGAACTCGATTTAGCACATGAATGACGGTTTTAAGCCTCCATCCACAAACTAACCGGCTTCCGATTGACTTAACATGGATCTAAAATGCTTTTGCCGCTTTGCTACTCCATTTTGCTGAGGCTCGCCCAGTGTAGAATATTGGGTGACTATGTCATTTTCCTGTAAGAACCGTGCAAATAGTCTAGGGACTTGGGCATACGGGGTGTGGCGACCGTAGTACTCACCACCATGATCAAATCTTACCACTTTTATCTTAATGTTGCGCTGATTTTCAACTTCAACCTTAAATATCTTAAATTTATCCAACACTTTGTAGCATTTTTTAATTGGATAAATATAGTCATAGCGAGAATAGTCATCGGGAAGGTTATGAATGAATCAAAACCATCAACGGATACTAAGGCAAATAGACCACAAATATCTATGTGGCTAAATTCCAAAATTCCCATACTATGTATGACTCTTTTCTTAATTTTCTTAACAAATTTTCCTTTGATGCAATCTATGCATTCTTCTGAATCCAAAAAATCCAATTGAGGAATAATAAATTGTGAAATCAATTGTTCAATCCTCCCTCTCAAAATATAGTCTAAGCGACAATGACATAATTTCAAAGACATTTCGGAATCAATTCTTTTGCGCTTATTCTTATGAGAGAAAAGCTGATCGTCGCTTACAACATTAATATCATCATGCATAGACAATAAGTATAACATGTCTTGTGTTATAGCAATACCAACAATCTTATTATCATACTTAATTATACACTTTTCTTTGCCACATTGGCATACGTAACCATCATTGTCTAAACATGAAATTAAAATTAAATTTCTACTTAATGAGAGTATATATAATACATCATGAAGTGTAAGTAGAAAGCCATTTCTTAATTCTAAGGCTATCATCAACAAAGAATCCTAAAATGAGAGCTCTATTTCAACATTTGGGGTTGCTGACACCAAAAATTCATAACCCATTTTTTGTCATCTCCAACAGATCACCTATTTAGACTCACCGATCGGCCCTGCTCGCCCCTCCTTCCCCACTGCTTCTATCGCCGGAGCCGCACCTCCGTCCGAGCGCGAACACTCTTTGGACCCTGTTCCGCTTCTGCAACCTCCTGCAGCAAAACACAACCATGGATCCCGACTCAGAGCTCAAGTTACAGCTGTCTGACGCCCTGCGCGTGTAGAAGAGTGCTTGCGTCGAGCACTTTGACAGCACAAGACCGTACTGACCTTCAAGCCCACCTTCACTGCCAGCAAGAATGTGTAGGCGACAGAGGCATAGTCGGATGCAAGGGGAAGGGTCTCCATGTTTCCGTCCGCTGCGCTCCTGTGCGGACAGTCAAGGGGGAGCTTCGGTGGAGGCAGCTCGCTGGCGGGAGGAGGGCATGATGGGGAGGGAGAATGAACGGGAGGCGGTGCGGTGGGAAGGAGTCCATGGCGCCGTCGCTGGCCGCTACGTTCCTATGCGGGCATGGGGGAACTCTGGGTGGAGGCGTCTCGCGGGCAGGAAGCGGTGCGGCGAGGAGAGCCGTCAGTGGGAAGGAGCAGGGGTGAGGAGTGTCGACAGCAAGAGGACGGAGGCGCTCATTTAAAAGAAAATGATTCGGGGAAGAAGAAGCGATGGGGAGCCTGATGCTCACCCCGATCTTTAGGCTATGGAGGCAATCCAACCTAGTATGGGCTTGGTGAATGCACTATCTGTTGGAGAGTGTTTTTTTTTTTACTTTTTAATGCCTAAAATGAGTTTAGGATCCCATTTAGGTAGACTGTTGGAGATCGTCTAATGGATAATCTCCTATGGCTTCAATTTCCGCTTCATGTCCATTAGCAACTTTAATTACCCTTTCCTCTATTTTTAGGTTCCTCCTCATACTTAATCCCTATAAAGAATTGCAAACATGCACGGTGGCACCTAAGTCAATCCACCAAGTAGATGGAGTATAATCTAAATACAGGGATTTATTAATAAAAGTAATAAAATCATTACCATTTCTGCAACACCATTTAAATGAGCCTACACAGTCTTTTTTATGGTGGCCTTTGACTAAACAAAAGTGACACTGATCTTTGTCCACTTTCACATCCTTTCTGTATGGCTGTTGTTGTGGAGCCTTACCCTTACCATTATCATAGTAAAAAGAATCATGATTCTTAGTAGATTGCTTAGAAGAATAATTCTTCCAAGTCTTACCTTTTTCCTTCGTATAATTAATAGCATCATGACCATGAAGGGCCTTAATCCTCTCTTCCTCCTAAACACACATAACCATGAGTTTTTCTATATTCCGCGGGTTGAGAGTTATAGCTGATGACAAATGTCTCAAATTCTTTTGAAAATGAGACAATGATGAGATGCACAATGAACTCGTCCTTGATTCTCAAATCTATAGCTTAAGCTTTGCAGCCATATTTGTCATTCTTATGATGTGCTCTTGCACACCACCTCCATAATACTTTTCAGTAATAAGTCTCTTGATAAGAGTGCTTGTTGTGGCTTTAGAAGAACCAGTGAGTTGGTTCTCTATCCCTTGGAGGACAGCAGTGTCACATTCAGGGATTGCTCTCCGAATGGCCTCAATGATAGTGCCCTTAATCACCATCAAATATTTCTTATTTGATTCTTCTACTTATAACAATCAATGTCATAAGCTAATATCTCATTAGTATAGTCATTTGTCCTTTCAGCAAAGGACTCCGGAGTTTTATCAGCTTCTTGCACTAGAGCCACGGGCTCAACAGGATATGAAGTAGTGAGAGCTAAGTCTATCTTGGAGATCGCCAAAACAATTTCCAACTTCTGTCTCCATCTCCCATAATGCTTCTATTGAGTGACTCAATGGAACCGATGAAACTCAGTGCGGCATTAGTATTGGAGGAACCTTCATAACAAAAATGCAAAAGAATCATAAGTAAATGCATAGAAAAAATAGAATAACTGAAATCATAGTAATTTATCTTTCACTTTGCTTACTCGATCAAATTACTATGAACTTAATTCTTCAATCGAATAAAAATGTCATTAATGCTTTTCGCTTTCGTTACTCAGCCAATAATGACATAAGGAATAACTAAATAACATGTAATTTTATTTTTCACTTTGGTTACTCAATCAAAATTGCATGCAACTTAATAAAAATTCAAATGACATAGCAATTTATCTTTCGCTTTGGTTACTCGACCAAATTGCCATGTCATTTTATACTTAATAGCAGTGGAAGCATAAAAATAGGCATAAAATGTCTTAATTGCTTAATATTCCACAGCATAATTAAATTAATTTGCTGAGAATTTAACTAAATTTGGAAGAAGAAAAGTATATAAAAAATGCAAGAAAATGGAAAAAATTTACCCAGCACCCCATTATGGCTGATCCAAAATGGAAAAAAAATTAATCACTGAGTGGCTGATCCAAAACCAGCCCAATCAGCCACACTTAATTAAAGAAAATTAGTGAAAAATGTGTGTGCATAGCCCGCAGCAGCCCACGGTGGCCTGGACTTGGACACCCTTACCAGGCTTCGATCCTTACAATCAGATTCAGCCCAAATTAGCTCTTACTAAAATCCAGAAAAAAGAAAAGCTTAATACTTGGGCGCACAGCCCACTAACTGGCCCATTTACTAAGCAGCCTGAACAAAAAGAAAATCAGATAAATGCCAAAAATTAAAAGGGCAGCCCAATAGACCTGTGTGCACCCCACCTGGGCCGAAACGGCCTGCTTCGCGCTTGGCTGACGCGTGTCGTCGGATCCCAATCCAACGGTCATCGCCAAAACCTTCTGGTATAAATACCCTAACTGGCCACAGGGAGAACCCTAAATCCATTTTCTTTCCTCCCTAGGCACCGCACACGGAGACTTCCCTTCCTCCTCCCTCTCCAACCGCAACAGAGAGGAGCCTGGAGAGGGGCACGCCGTGGCGGCCCTGCACCCAACGTCGTCCTTGCTCGGCACCGTCGTGTCATGCTCGCCAGTGAGCTAGCTCACCTGCCGGTGAACTTGTTGTCGTCGAGTGTGGCGCCGGTGACCGCCGTCAAGAGCAAAACCCGACGGCCTTACTTTTCGCGTCGACGCCGCCTCCCTCGCCGGCGCGTGCGTTTTCCCATGGATGAGCGCGCCACCGTCGAGGTTGGCGTCGTGTGACGCTCTTGACGTGATCTGTTGTTCTTTTTTTTTCGTTTTTCTTTATGTACAGATCCAGTCTTTTGTTATGGATTCGAGAATCCCTTATTTTCTTACTGCGATATGTAGATCCAAAATCAAAGATGGATTTGATTCTTTTTTTAATCTAAACGTCGTGTCACACGTAGTTCCGAAATAAAAAAACCCAATTGATTTCCTTTTGTTCTTAATATGCTGCAAAATAATTTATCAAAAAAATTCTGAAAAGATTTAGTGACTTAATCGGCTCAAGATACCATTGAAAGAAAATGGAGATCCGAATTAAAATACTTAGTCACTAAATAATTTGGTACAAAGAAGAATCCAAATAAAGAAAACACATTGAGCGCTAATCGTCTTGATTAGCACATGAACACCGACGCCCACCTTCTTCCTCTCGTTTTTTCAGGTTGGACATCGAAGCCATGAAGCCAGGGAAGCGAGGCTTGTAGAACGCGTTTGACGGATTGAGACTCTTCCCCTTGCTTTCCTTAGGTGAGTATGATTGGTTTCTTAGTGGTAGGGTGTGCGGTTGTGTTCAAGTATCTCCACTTTAATCACAATGTTATTCCATTCTTATAGTTTGTCAAAGGACGCAAGAGGGGGCCTCCAACCATTGATGAATAGTTTTGTCTGCCGATCGGAGACACAACTATTCGGTTGGTCATGTCCTTTTAATTAGCACACGTTTTAATTATCTTAATTATGAGTTCATATTTCTAACATTTGAGCCTTGTATCCCGTATGAGTCCATTAGGGATGCGTATAGCCTTTAATAACTGTACCCATCGGCCATATTCGGGGGGTTTTGCTTAGATTAATCTGTTAAACACAATTTTCGCCATTCTACGTGTCGGTACCCTACGTACCAGATACCCTTTGAGATTGCAAAGATCACAAGGAAACTCCATCTACCAGATTTGAAGACCTCCGAAGGCCCCACATGTCAGGCGTAACTGGACCTGCTTCCCCGACATGGTTAGTCCCAAAGCCGCCACGTGTATCATAAGACCGGAGCTATCGCCCACACATGGGAAAGCTCCGGACTAGATACCGGTATGGCATCCCCGGACCTAACCCCAGACAGTGGGAAGCTCTAGTGCCGACACGTGTCCAACAACACCGGACCTACCCGTCCACAATGGTAAGCTCCGGAGGTGCCACGTGGCCGACCGCTGGACCTTCAACTTCAACAATCAGGCTGGTGGACCCCCAACGGCTCCGTACCTTCAAGGAACAATCAAAGACTTCAAGACCCGATTAAGTATCATTAATGCCATATTAATGACACACGATCGGATGGCCCTTAATACCGGTAACGGCACTGTTAAGGCCCGTTACCAGGTTATTAAGGGTAATTAACCTCATTAATTGTGTATCAAGCATGTGTTGACCATCAATGGGAGTTGACCAGCTCCAATCATGTTCCGAGGGCAGTCTGACGCGTCGAAAGTGATGGCGGTATCCATCCACTTCTGGTGCGGCTCCGCCCTGGCTGTAGGAGCTACTGAGGCCATGTCCTGCCGCATGGTCTTGAGGACACGGCGGGAGGTGATGTCCCACGAACCACCAAAGATGGTGTTCATGGTTTTCCGACGCTCATTGTCAGAGACATCGGAATCATCGTCGACGAGGTGTATATAGCCTTCAGGACCATTTTAGGGTCCTGGAAGCCTAACTCCTCTTCAACCGGAGCTTCGTCGACTTTCTGATTTCCTTCCTTTTGTCGGAAAGGAACTTCTTCCCGACGCTTGTTGTAGCGTTCGGCAAGGTTCTGGACCTCTCGGCAGTCTTCCAAGTTGTGGTTGTTCGACTTGTGAATAGGACACCACACTTTGGAGTTGCCACCGTCTTCAGAGGACAGCCGAGGTCGTTTCTCGGGGCATGGCCCCCGACCACCCGGAGCTGCAGCAGTAGATGTGCCGGCCGACGACTTCTTCTTGCCGTTGGACTTTTTCTTCTTTTTGCCACTCCCAGAGGTAGTGTCTTCGCCTTTGGAGGATTTTTTACCATCCTCCGGAGGTGGTTTGGAGTGCATTTCACGGCCCTCTGCAGCTTTGGTACACTTGTCTGCCAAGCTGAAGAGCTCCGTGAAACTGGTGATCTCCTTGATCGCCAACTTCTCCAGCATCTTCTTATCTCGTACGCCCTGTCTAAATGCCACAATAACAGAGGTGCTGGAGATAGAAGGAATAGTGTTTCGTACCTGGGAGAACCACTGGATGAATGAGCGTAGAGATTCTCCCCCCTTCTGCACGATAGCAAAAAGGTCCAGTTCGATGCCTGCTCGAATGTATGAACTCCCGAAATTGGCGGTGAACTGTTGGCACAATTCCTCCCAACTATTGATGGAGTTGTGAGGAAGGCTCATGAACTAGGACCTGGTGGTCCCAGTCAAGGCCACTGGGAAGTAGTTGGCCATTACAGCCTCGTTACCTCCGGCCACAAGGATAGCCGTGGAGTAAATCTGGAGAAACTCGGCGAGATTGACAGTCCCATCGAATTTCTCCGGAAGGTGAGGCCGGTATTTTTGTGGCCACCTGACCATGCGTAGGTGCATGGACAGGGCAGAACAGCCTCCTCCTACTCCCTCGGGAGCAGGGCTGTCTCGAGCTTCTCGCCTCTCGCGAGCACGCTCAATATGGACACAGCCGTCCTGTTGACGGTAACGGCGATCAAGCTCCGCCCGGAGGTCATGAGTTGAAAGCCTGGTTACCGTATGAGTGTGTCGCGCCCCAGAAGGCAGCGACATCACTTGTTGAGACACAGCACACCTCCTATTTTGGGAAGCGTGCAGACCAAGTCTGCCCGACAAAGTCCGGCGCTGCGATGGGGCCCGCCCCAAGGGGGGAGGACCTTGGTTTCTGATGCAATCAGTTGCTGCTGCAACCAAATGTTCCACATCAGCCCTCATTGCTCCATTGCACCCTGGGATGCACCTGGAGGTGGTGAACGTTGGAGGAGAGCACGCACTGCATAGAGCGCTTGTTCAGAGTTGTTGTTATTCGCCGACGCCGTGACCGATGTGGATGCTCCGTCACGCTGCCCAGCTTGATTTGCTGGTGCAGGCGGTGGCACCGGTGGCATGACTCCTGCTGGAGCTGTGGCACCCGCTGGTTGCTGCATGATGGAGGGGTTGCCCCCAGCAGGTTGAACAGCAGGATTGCCATTGGATGATCCAGCAGCTGAGTTCACCATCCTAGAAATCTCGGGAGCGCCCCTACCTGGCGTGCCAACTGTTGGTGTTTGGATCCGGCAGATCTCCCAATACTACTGTTGGTATATCGAGGAGTTGTAGTTCGGTAATGGGCGCGCAGAGATTTAAGAAGGTGAATGACAAGTGGACATAGAGATTTACGTGGTTCGGGCCACCTGAGTGTTACCCTACTACACGGGGTGTGTTAGTGTTGTATTGAGCGTGTGAGTCTAGAAGAAGCTCCAGAAGAAGAAGCTTGCCTAGGTTAGGGAGTCTAGAAAAGGTCTAGATTCGTCCCTTGTGTATCGTCGACCAGTCCTTTTATAGTACAAGGACTGGTCGTTACACCATTAGCCTGGCCCCACATGTGGCCTCGGCAGGTAATGGTGGACGGAGGTTCGGGGCTGAATCTCATAAGCTTCGAAGCTTTCGTCAAGCTTCAGCTCCGACCTTCGGACCTCTTCCCCTCCTGACCTTTCTCAGGAGTAGGTCCGGGGGCCATAACCCCACTCGGTGCCATTACTCTCCCCGTGACCTTCGTGACTCGGGAGAATTATCGCACTGAGAAGTTGATCTTTGACGTCGCTCAAATCAACTTACCTTTCAACGCCATTCTGGGCAGGCCCGCCTTGTACAAGTTCATGGCTGGTGCTCATTATGGCTACCTGGTGTTGAAGATGCCGACACCAGCTGGTGTTCTCCAGATCCGCAGAGACCGCACTACCGGAGTAACTGCTCTGGAAGAACTTCACGCGCTTGCTACAGCACAGGAGGAAAAATCCAAGCAGGAACAAGCTCCAAAACCCCCGAGCATTTGTCAACGAGGCTCAACCTCCGCACCTCGCGTGCAACCAAGCGGCGACACCGACATTCCTGTCAAGGTCGTCCAAATTGGTTCCGATGCCGCTCAGACCACCCGCATATCTTGAGGTCTGAATGACAAATAGGAACTCACGCTCATCACTTTCCTCCGGGCAAATGTTGACGTGTTTGCCTGGCAAGCGTCACAAATGTCTGGGATCCCTAGGGAAGTGATCGAGCATAATCTGAAGATCTATCCTGACGCTCGGCCCATACACCAGAAGCCTCAGAAGCAATCCGTAGAGCGACAAAACTTTATACGACAAGAAGTGAAGAAGTTGCTCGAAGCTGGATTCATCCGAGAAGTCTTCCACCCAAAATGGCTGGCAAAACCAGTTGTTGTACCCAAGGCCGGCGGGAAGCTTTGGATGTGTATCGACTATACAACACTGAATAAGGCATGTCCAAAAGATCCATTCCCACTACCTAGAATAGATCAGATAGTGGATTCCACCTCCGGGTGTGAATTACTGTGTTTCCTAGATGCATATTCTAGGTACCATCAAATCAGAATGTCTAGGGAAGATGAAGAACATACTTCTTTTATCACAGTAGATGGATTGTACTGTTATACTGCCATGCCATTTGGTCTCAAGAATGCAACTTCAACATTTGTACAAGCTATGTATAAAACCTTTGGAGAGCTCATCAGAGACGTAGTGGAAGTGTATGTTGATGACATCGTCATCAAGATCAAGGACAAGGAGTCACTCCTTGACACCTTGCAAGCTGTCTTCGACAAGCTGCGGGTCACCCGCACGAAGCTGAACCCAGACAAGTGCGTCTGCGGGGTTAGCTCCGGAAAGCTTCTTGGTTTCCTGATAAACTACCGGGGCATAGAGGCAAATCCGGCGAAGATTAAAGCCTTTGAGGAGATGCGGCCACCAGCCCGCATCAAGGACTTCCAGAAACTGACTGGATGTCTAGCCGCCCTCAGCCGGTTCATCTCAATACTGGCGGAATGGGCACTACCCTTCTTCAAGCTATTGAGGAAGTCTAGACCATTCCAGTGGTCTGAAGAAGCAGAAAAGGCATTCCAGGAGCTAAAGCAGCTCCTCACCACTCTACCAACTTTGGTGGCTCTGAACCCTAGTGAGCCCTTACTGCTTTACATTTCGGCAACCGACGAGGTTGTCAACATGGTCCTGGTTGCGGAGAGACCAGAACCATCCCAAGCTCAGGAATCCAGACCCCTCCGGGAGGGTCCGAAGGTTCCTGAAGGTGAGTCTGGGTCCCAGCCCCAAGACTTGGATCTACAGGGAGTTATTCCAGAAGATCTGGACCCCTCCAGGAGGGTTCGGGTCGCTCCAATAGAAGCTCTGGGTTCCTCGAGCAAGGACCTAGAGGTCCTCGAAGTAGGTCCGGACCCCTCCGGGAGGGTCCGGACAGTCCAATGCCCAGTGTACTTCATCAGCGAAGTACTACAAGATGCCAAGACTCGATACCCAGAGGTGCACAAGCTGCTCTATGCAGTTCTCATCGCCTCCAGGAAGCTTCGCCATTACTTCCAAGCTCACAAGATCTCAGTGGTGACCTCTTACCCACTGCGTGCGATCTTGCATAATCCCAACTCTACTGGGACATTGCAAAGTGGGCAGCAGAATTGGCTGAATTCGATCTTGAATTCGTCCCAAGACAAGCGATCAAGAGTCAAGCATTGGCAGACTTCGTGGCAGAATGGACCCCCTCTCCATCAAACCTTGGGGGCCCTAGTGAGCAAAAGCCGGAACTCAAGGCTCCGGTCTTCACCGAACCTCACTAGACCCTCTACTTTGATGGCTCCATGCAAAAGCAGGGGGCCGGAACTGGAGTCCTTCTTCTCGCACCAACCGGGGAGAAGGTAAAATACATGGTTCACCTTGACTGCAAGGCGACCAACAACATGGCGGAGTATGAAGCACTCATCTATGGACTAAAGGTGGCATTATCATATGGTGTCAAGCAGCTGTTGGTCAAGGGAGATTTGCAGATCATCATTAAACAGGTTAAGGGTGAATGCTCCTGTAACAATCCCCAACTAGATGTTTATGTCCTTGAAGTCCAGAGGCTTCAGAAGGACTTCGAAGTCCTGGATCTCCACCATGTCCAGCGTGTCCATAACGCTGAAGCTGACGATCTCTCGACGAAAGCATCAACCGGAGCTCCGGCTCCTGACGGAACCTTCGTTCGGAGGTTGTCAAAACACACAGCTCAGCCTGCCAAACTGAGCGAAGGGGGCGAGACCAACATCCCGAAGCCGGCGGTCCTGATGGCCCTATTACCATGGCAGCCATCAAGGGTCATAGGTGCTGCAGGAAGCTCCGAGCAACCCAGCACACAAGACTCAAATGCTCAAGCAAGCTCTAATGCATGGATCTCGGAGATCCGAAGCTACTTGAAAGACAATATCCTTCCTGACGATGATGTATCTGCTGACCGGATAGTCAGATTGGCTAAAAGATACACACTAGTAGAAGGGGATCTCTACCAGCACGGTGCCAACGGCGTCCTAATGCGGTGCATCACAAGGGAAGAAGGTTGTGAGCTCCTCGCAAAAATCGATGGAGGCAAGTGTGGGAACCACGCTTCTTCCCGCACGCTGGTCAGTAAGGCCTTCCGGCATGGCTTTTACTGGCCTACAGCGCTCTAGGATGCAACTGAGCTGGTAAAGAAATGCGAAGCATGCCAGTTCCATGCAAAGCAAATTCACACACCAGCTCAGCCTCTACAAATGATACCTCCTACATGGCCTTTTGCTATGTGGGGGATGGACATCTTGGTACCCTTCCCAAGAGCCATCGGAGGTTACAAGTTCCTGTATGTTGCCATTGACAAGTTCACCAAATGGCCGGAAGCAACTCCAGTTGTGACAATAAACAGGCAATCAGCTATCAACTTCTTGCAGTCCATCGTATGCAGATTTGGAGTCCCAAACAAAATCATAACAGATAATGGGACCCAATTCAGAAGCTCTGCTTTCCAAGGATACTGCAAAGACCTCAACATCCAAGTCAGCTACGCCTCCGTAGCTCACCCGGCAAGCAATGGCCAAGCCGAGAGAGCAAATGCAGAAATCCTGAAAGGACTCAAGACGCACACATATGAGGGCCTTAAAAAACATGGAGCCAACTGGATTGAAGAGCTTCCGCCCACTCTATGGGCCAACAGGACAACTCCAAACCGGTCAACTGGGGAGACACCCTTCTTCCTGGTGTACAGAGCTGAAGCAGTCCTTCCTCCGGAAATCACCTTGGGGTCGCTCCGGGTCCGGACTTCCAACAAAGCCACGCAGGACCAGCTCCGGCATGAAGACCTTGACCTCCTTGAAGAGGGAAGGTGCCGAGCAGCTGTTCAGAATGCCCGATACCGCCAAGCTCTTCGGCGCTATCACCAACGGCATGTTCACAGCCGACAGCTCGAGGAAGGCGATCTGGTGCTACGGAGAATACAATCCAGAGAAGGGTTAAACAAACTTTCCCCCAGCTGGGAGGGACCCTTCCGAGTGATCAAACTATCCCGTCCCGGATGCGTTCGCTTGGCAACCGAGGATGGGACACCTCTCCCAAATCCTTGGAACATTGAGCACCTCCGCAAGTTCTACGCTTAATATCACAGAGGTGAGTCTATAATTACATGTGGTGTATGTTATAGAGTCATTGTACAGAGTCGGGTAGATCCTCTGGGAGGGCAGTCGGACCTACCCCGTTAGGTCCGCAACGTCCATGCAACACTTGTCACATTCTCAGAACTAAAAGTGTAGCTAGCTACCTTGGGTCAAACGAGAAATGAAACACACTTAGCCTGGTTCCGTACCCTAGGAGTGTACTTGTTTCCCCTGTACCCCGGACCTATAATGAAAGACATCATTGTGTGAAAACAGACTAAACGTGCATTTACTTTGTACAGGCTCAATATTTTTTATTTTTCTCTTTCTTGTCTATAACAAAGTTGTGCAGTTCTTAAGAAACTTTAGCTCGACCAGTTCATGTACAATTCGAGTTGCATTGTCTATCCTTTCGGGTTCAAACATTGTTGATGGCCTACTCGTGTGAATGCCGCCAATCTAATCTAGGGCTGGAGTGTGCTATCGACTTAGCCTGGTCATGCACCCTAAGTTAGCCACTCTACCTACACCCCGACAGGCCAAAGTAAGGCGAGTCCAGAAATGATCGGACCTGAAGGAAGCAAGACGACGCTTTTGATTGTATTTAGGATTGTGTTTGAACTAAAACTTTCTCGGGAACAATAAGCCGCAATGAAGTTATAGATAGGAAACGAATTTTACTGTTTTTCTTGACTTCAGTGAGCAGGAAAAATAAATAAGCTCCGACATCCCCTAGGCAGCTTGTGGTCGATGTTCAAACATTGACATCGAGCATCTCTGGAGCTACTCAGTTCCGGTAAAGCTAAGGGGCAAGCCGTAAACGTGAAGATGGTGGAAAGACTCTAAAGTGGAGTCTGACGTTGACACAACACGTGTTGATGGAGGTCACTGCCGGAGCTGCCAAGCTCTGACACCTCAGAAGGCTAACCATCGATGCTTTACGCGTTGATGGGGACTACTCCGAAGCTACTAAGCTCCGACGATGGTCAATGTCGGATCCACTAAGTTCTGACAGCCTCAGGGGGCCTACACTATCGAAGACTTCGGACCTACATTCTACAAGTTCGAAGCACGCAAGTCTTCAACAACTATTACATCCTCTTGGTACATGTTCACAATCAAATTGTGTACATCTACCAGGGGGCCACGTGAGACAAAGGTGGTGTTGAAGACAAAAAATGAAATTCGAATTCACAAAAATTTGGATTTCATTCATTTGGAGACAAGAGATTACAAAATTGGAGAAGAAGAAGAGAGAATACAAGCGGGAGCTACAGAGAGATGGTCCTAGACCCTATGGAAGAACTGGGCGACCTTTTGGGCCACCTCCGACACGCTGGCTCAGGCGGCTTCACCCTCTCCTTCGATGGGGCCTTCAAGCACCGAGTCCAGAGGGAATTGAGGATCCTGGCTGGTGTAACACGTCAGCACAAACTCTGCAACGTTCTTGACCAGGGACTGACCCTCTATTTCTTGTTGGTCCACAATGAAATCGCCCATCTTGGAGAGCTTGTTGCCTGCTGAACTCAGCGCCTCCAACGCCTGGTCCAGCTCCGGCTCCGGATTATCCGGATGCACGGGACTGAAGCCCATTGGCGTCAGCGCGTCGTTGGCCTTGCCCAGGATGTCCCAAACTTGTTGGAACTCTGCAACCCTTGCACCACACATCTCCGCCAAGGATCTTTTGGCCGCCACAAGCTCCGATCTCTCCCGAGCAAGACGCTCCACCTCTTTGGTATTCTGCTGAATCGTTTCAACAACCTGCCTTTCGAGTTTGCTGAGCTCTTCCTCTCGGAGGTGGATCTCATTCCGACGGTTGACCAGATCCTTCTCTCGACCCCGTACTTTCTTCTCCCTGGCGGTGATGGCATTCTCCTGCTTGTAGAGATCTTGCCATCGCTCCCAGGCCTTCTTCTCCTCCTCCCTGCAACGCTCCTCCAATTTCTTGGTGCGTTCTTCGAATATCTTGTCAGCCAGAGCTGTCTTTTGGACAAGCTCTTCCTCCCTCTTCATTAGGTCATCCCGCAGCTCCAGGAATTTCTGCTCTTCATCTTCAAGCCATCTCTCCCGCGCTTCAAGAGCTTCCCGGCGGTTGACGAGACTATTGTGGATGGCGGCGAGCCATTCCTGGAGATCATCCGCTGTGCTGTTTGCAGCCTTGGCCTGTTCGTAGATGGCCCAGGACTGGTTGTCGAGGGATCGCGTCATGCTTTCCCTCTCATCCAACATCTTACCCCAACACTCCAGGCGGACCTTCTCCCTTTGTACCCACTCCTTGTCGTCAGCCAGCCTTGACTGCGCCAGCTTGGTCTCGAAATGGAGTCGGTTGCACCACCTCCTAAGGGTTTGGCGCTCCTCCTCGAGGGCCTTGCAATCGTGGTAGAAAGCCAGTTGGACCTGGCGAATGCTGGAGCAGGCGTTGTCAATAGACAACGATAGGGGGATCGGGTCCAGACCTGCCGGGGTCCTCTCTGCTGGCTCCAGCGGATCTTTAGCAACAAGAATTGGGTCCCACTCTACAAGAGCGGTCCCCTGAGCTTCCACGGCACTAGGGCCGTCCTCCGAGATAGCCTCGGCCGCCGTCGAGGAAGTACTTGCAGCCCAAGTTCCAACCACTGGAATTGACTCTGAAGGCCCAGCCGCCAGGTCATCAACAACTGGCCCCTCCGGCGGGGGGCTAGCAGCTTCATCTTGGCACTCTGGCTCAGCAGCGGGCAACTCCGGGATCACCGCTTCCAGAGCGGGTGTTGAAGGTTCGATCAGAGCAGAAGCTACTTCTAGCTCCGGCGCCTCCTCCGCCTCTAGCTCAGGTGCTGGCGCTTCGACCATCATGGGTACAGGCGCTGGTGCTTCGACCACCAAAGGCTCAGGCGCCGACACCTCCGCAGCAACTGGCTCGGACGCCGGAACTTCTTCAATGGCCGGCTCCACAGCCGGAACTTCTGCAGCAACCGGCTCTACCGCCAGAGCTACCTCGACAACCGGCTCAAGTGCCGGAGCTTCATCAACACCCAGCTCTACCGCCGGGACCTCATCAACCACCGGCTCGACTCCCGGGGCTTCAACAACATCCGGCTCTAGGGCCGGAATCGCATCTACCTCCGGCTCCGCGGCCGGAGCGTCCAACATCTCAGCATCCAAGCCCAGAGCTTCAACCTCCAGGGCTGGCGCCGCTGGTACATCTTCTGCTTCTGGGGCTGATTCGAGGTCCAGAACCACAACAGCCAGCGCCGGGGCTGCCGCAGCCTCAGCCACCTCTTGGGGCGGCGCTGGAATCGGAGCCGGAACTTCAGCCTGCACAACCTCGACCGCTGCTGCAGGGACCGGAACTTCAGCCCTTTTCTTGGGCACGCTAAGGATGAAGGATGAAGAAACTAAAAATACAATTAACAATAAAACAACTGACTGAGGTAAAAAATCAAAAATTACCTCAGAAGGCTTCTGCACCAGTTACCACAGAACCTCTTCTCCGGACGCTCCGGACTGGCCCCGGCCGCCACTGGCATGGTAGTCCCGGAGGGTACCCCGGAGCTTGTTGCTTCTATAAATGTTGCTCTTGTTGGGGCCCCCCTCGACCGGGAAGGACCTCCGGACTCAGAGCCCTCAGCTGGCCCTGGTATCGGAGTCACTTGGCCAGAGCTAGCACCTGGGGAAGATGCCACTACTGGAGTAGATGCCGCCATTTTAGACCTCCCCCTCTGGGGAGAAGGAGTCGACACGGAAGAAGCAGGCCTGACGGACCTCCTGTCAGCTTGCTTCCTCTTACAGCTCGAGGGCTCGACCAATTTCTTGCCCTTGCCGACGACTTCGTTTCTTGGCTTAGGGGCGGGAACGGAGCCACCTTCAGGAGCTTCGGAGATCGCCAACCCGGTGGTCGAGTGCCTCTCAATGACACCAAGGTCGTCAAGCACCGACATCATCCGCCAGAGCTCCCTGCTGAATTCTGCCTCCATGTTCAGAGGGAGGAAAGCTGCCGACAGAGCCAAGTCGTCGCCTTCGACATTGATGCCGTGCTGGAACTTCTTGAGGTGGAACTCCAAAGTTGCACCCTCCATGTTGGACTTCAAACCGGTATCGATCCGGTCGTCGTCCAGCATACTGTTGAGGGCCCAAGCAAGCTTTTCCCTCCTCTTCATCGGAGCCCACCTGTTAGTCAGGAAGTTGCAAAACACCGCCTGAGGAATCACCCCTCCTTCCACGCACAGGCAGATCCTGGTCAGAGCAGGGTTCAAGGCGTCCGATAACACCAGAGCTTCACTCAAAACTCCAGTGTCGATGTTAGGGAGGCCTTCCGGCAGCTCCAGCTTCTCGTGCTCCTCCACCCTGATGACAATCCAATCCTTCTTCCAGTCATCCCACTTCCCAGAAGTGAACGACCGCAAGTACTTGTACGGGCACTTCTTGCGCTTCACAAAATAGTAGAAGCCAAGGTACTCGTCACTCCTGCCCGTAGTTTGGACAGTGAAGAAGGTGCGGAAGAGATCAATGCAGGGGGGAATGCCCACCCACATCTCACAGAAGTAGACAAAGATTGACACCAGCAGAATGGAGTGGGGGCCAAGGTGGTACAACTGCAGACCATAGAAGTCTAGCAGCATCAAGAAGAAAGAGGAGAAAGGTGGGATCAGTCCCACCATGGCGTATGCGGAGAAGTACACCATGTCGTCGGTGTGTTCCTTCTCAAACAGAAGCTTGCCCGCACGGACCAAGTGGTTGAAGAAGTCAGGGTACCATCCCATGAGGGCACGGACCTTCTTCAAATCATCATCAGACTTCAGGCGGCTCTGGCGGAGACCCAACTCCATCGCGGCACGGCGAGGCAAGAGAGGAAAAGCAAACAAAAGTTTGGAAGGTTATAGCACAAGTTCGAATGAAAGGCGTAAAGAACCCCAAACGGTGCGTGCTTTCCTTCTTAAGTAAGCCCCTTCAACGCCTAGATGGAAACCACAGAAGATCCGACGATACCAGTCAAAAATTTCACCCCTCCAATGACAAGGGGGCCCGAGGCCACCCCGACGATCAAGTCGAGGTTCTTACCCCAGGCGAACAGTTGTCATCATGAAAGGCGGGAAACCCGAAGGCAGCGGCCTGACAGGGCGCACGAAACCGATACGATTTTCGTATCGGGAACCAGCGACCTTCAATTGCATGAGATCCGCACGCTGAGATCTCACCTGTCGCCTCCTCGATATGCCATGTGGCAGAAATTTAACTACGAACTATCGCCAACAGCACGACCGAAGACCCTTGAAGACACGGTTCAAAAACCGAAGAATGGACCCACCTCCGGCGGAATGACTTCATCCAAAAGGTCTCTCCCGGAGGTGGGCCCAGGGGGCCACTGTTGGTACCCTCCGTACCGGATATCCCTTGGGATTGAAAAGATCACAAGAAAACTCTATCTACCAGATTTGAAGACCTCTAGGCCCCACAAGTCATGTATAACCGGACCTTCTTCCCCGACATGGTTAGTCCCAGGGCCGCCACGTGTATCACAAGACCGGAGCTATCGCCCACACATGGGAAAGCTCCGGTCTTGATACCAGTATGGCATCCCCGAACCTAACCCCAGACAGAGGGAAGCTCCAGTACTGACACGTGTTCAGCACACCGGACCTACCCGTCCACGACGGTAAGCTCCGGAGCTGCCATGTGACAACCACCGGACCTTCAACTTCAACAATCAGGCTGGTGGACCCCTTAACGGCTCTGGACCTTCAAGGAGCGATCAAAGACTTCAAGACCCGATTAAGTGTAATTAATACCATACTAATGACACATGATCAGATGGCCCTTAATGCTGGTAACGGCACTGTTAAGGCCCGTTACCAGGCTATTAAGGGTAATTAACCTCATTTATTGTGTATCAAGCATGTGTAACCGTCGGGGCCACATGTCGGGCTAGGCTAACGGTGTAACGACCAGTCCTTGTACTATAAAAAGACTGGTCGACGATACACAAGGGACGGTTCCAGACTATGACTGAACTCCCTGAGCTAGACGAGTTTCTTCTTCTGGAGCTTCTTCTAGACTCACACGCTTAATACATCACCAACACACCCCGTGGAGTAGGGTAGTATGCTCAGGCAGCCCGAACCATGTAAATCTCTGTGTACACGTGTCTTTCACCTTCTTGAATCTCTGCGCGCCCTTCACCGAACTACAACTCCTCGATCTACCAAAGGTAGTGTGAGGAGATCTGCCGGACCAAACGCCGCCAGAGGCACTGAGTTCAGTAGGCAACAAGCTCACCAAGATGGGCGACGTCATCGTGGACGAGGTGGAAACTGAGGGACAGTCCCTAGCGAAGAACGTTGCAGAGTTCGTGCTGACGTGCTACACCAGCCAATACCCTCAATTCCCTCTGGACCCGGTGCTTGAAGGCCCCATCGAAGGAGAGGGTGAAGCCTCCTGAGCCAGCGTGTTAGAGGTTGCCCAGAAGGTCGCCCAGTTCTTCCACAGGGTCTAGGACTATCTCTTTGTAGCTCCTGCTTGTATTCTCTCTTCTTCTTCTCCAATTTTGTAATCTCTTGTCTCCAGATGAATGAAATCCAATTTTTTTTTTATGAATTTCATTTTTTGTCTTCAACATCTTTGTCTCACCCGGCCCCCTGATAGATGTACACAATTTGATTGTGAACATGTACCAAGAGGATGTAACAGTTGTTGAAGACTTGCGTGCTTCGAACTTGTCGAATGTAGGTCCGAAGTCTTCGATAGTGTAGCCCCCTTGAGGTTGTCGGAGCTTAGTGGCTCCGGCATTGACAATCGTCGGAGCTTAGCAGCTCCGGCAGTAGTCTCCATCAACGCGTAGAGCATCGACGGTTAGCCCTCTGGGGTGTCGGAGCTTGGTAGCTCCGGCAGTGACCTCTGTCAACACGTGGTGTATCGACAGCAGACTCCACTATAGAGTCTTTCCACCATCTTTTCTTCACGTTGACGGCTTGCCCCTAGCTTTACCAGAGCTGAGTAGCTCCAGCGACGCTCGATATCAATGTTTGAACATCGACCACAAGCCGCCTAGAGGATGTCAGAGCTTTGGCAGCTCCGGCTTCATTCACCATCATCATGAAATATTTATTTTTCCTGCACACTGAAGTCAAGAAAAATAGTAAAATTCGTTTCCTATCTATAACTTCATTGCGGCTTACTATTCCCGAGAAAGTTTTTAGGTCAAACACAATTCTAAATACAATCATGGGTGCCGTCTTGTTTCCTTCAGGTTCGATCATTTCTGGACTCGCCTTACTTCGGCTTGTCGGGGTTTAGGTAGAGTGGCGTACTTAGGGTGCATGACCAGGCTAAGTCGATAGCACACTCTGGCCCTAGATTGGCATGGAAGCATTCAGACGAGTACACCATCAACAATGTTTGGACCCGGAAGAATAGACAATGCAACTCGAATTGTACATGAACTGGTCGAGCTAAAGTTTCTTTAGAACGACACAACTTTGTTATAGACAAGAAAGAGAAAAATAAAAAATATTGATCTTGTACAAAGTAAATGCACGTGGAGTCTGTTTTTGCACAATGATGTCTTTCATTATAGGTCTGGGGTACAGGGGAAACAAGTACACTCTTAGGGTACGAGATGAAGCTAGGTGTGTTTCGTTTCTCGTTTGACCCAAGGTAGCTAGCTACACTTTTAGTTCTGAGACTGTGACAAGTGTTGCATGGGCATTGCGGGCCTAACAGGGTAGGTCTGGCTGCCCTCGCGGAGGAGCTACCTGACTCTGTACAATAACTCTATAACATACATCACATGTAATTACAGACTCACCTCTGTGATATTAAGCGTAGAACTTACGGAGGTGCTCAATGTTCCAAGGACTTGGGAGAGGTGTCCCATCCTCGGTTGCCAAGCGAACGCATCCGAGACGGGATACTTTGATCACTCGGAAGAGTCCCTCCCAAATGGGGGAGAGTTTGTTTAACCCTTCTCTGGATGGTATTCTCTACAGCACCAGATCGCCTTGCTCGAGCTATCGGCTGTGAACATGCCGTTGGTGATAGCGTCGAAGAGCTTGGCAGTGTCGGGCATTCCGAACAGCTGCTTGGCACCTTCCCTCTTCAAGGAGGTCAAGGTCTTTACGCCGGAGCTGGTCCTGCATGGCTTCGTCGAAGGTCTGGACCCGGAGTGACCCCAAGGTGATTTCTGGAGGAAGGACTACTTCAGCTCTGTACACCAGGAAAAAGGGTGTCTCTCCAGTTGACCGGTTTGGAGTTGTCCTATTGGCCCATAGAGTGGGCGGAAGCTCTTCGATCTAGTTGGATCCATGATTTTTCAGATGCTCATATGTGCGCGCCTTGAGTCCTTTCAGGATTTCTGCATTTTCTCTCTCAGCTTGGCCATTGCTTGCCGGGTGAGCTACGGAGGCATAGCTGACTTGGATGCCGAGGTCTTCGCAGTATCCTTGGAAAGCAGAGCTTGTGAACTGGGTCCCATTATCTGTTATACTTTTGTTCGGGACTCCAAATCTGCATATGATGGACTGCAAGAAGTTGATAGTTGATTGCTTGTTTATTGTGACAACTGGAGTTGCTTTTGGCCATTTGCTGAACTTGTCAATGGCAACATACAGGAACTTGTAACCTCCGACGGCTCTTGGGAAAGGTCCCAAGATGTCCATCCCCCACACAGCGAAAGGCCATGTAGGAGGTATCATTTGTAGAGGCTGAGCCGGTGTGTGAATTTGCTTTGCATGGAACTGGCATGCTTCCCATTTCTTTACCATCTCAGTTGCATCTTGGAGCGCTGTAGGCCAGTAGAAGCCATGCCGGAAGGCTTTACCGACCAGCGTGTGGGAAGACGCGTGGTTCCCACACTCGCCTCCATGGATTACTGCGAGGAGCTCGCAGCCTTCTTCCCTTGTGATGCACCGCATTAGGACGCTGTTGGCATCGCGCCAGTAGAGATCCCCTTCTACCAGCGTGTATCTTTTAGCCAATCTGACTGTCCTGTCAGCGGATACATCATCGTCAGGAAGGATATTGTCTTTCAAGTAGCTCCGGATCTCCGAGATCCATGAATCGGAGCATACTTGAGCATTTGAGTCTTGCGTGCTGGGTTGCTCGGAGCTTCCGGCAGCACCTACGACCCTTGATGGCTGCCACGGTAACAGGGCCATCAGGACCGCCAGCTTCGGGATGCTGGTCTCGCCCCCTTCGCTCAGTTTGGCAGGCTGAGCTGTGGGTTTTGACAACCTCCGGACGAAGGTTCCATCAGGAGTCGTAGCTCCGGTTGACGCTTTCGTCGAGAGTTCGTCAGCATCAGCATTATGGACACCTGGACATAGTGGAGATCTAGGACTTCGAAGTCCTTCTGAAGCCTCTGGACTTCAAGGAGATAAATAGCTAGTTGGGGATTGTTACAGGAGCATTCACTCTTCACCTGTTTAATAATGAGCTGCGAATCTCCCTTGACCAACAGCTGCTTGACACCATATGATAGTGCCACCTTTACTCCATAGATGAGTGCTTCATACTCCGCCATGTTGTTGGTCGCCTTGCAGTCAAGGTGGACTATGTATTTTACCTTCTCCCCAGTTGGCACGAGGAGAAGGACTCCAGCTGCGACCCCCTGCTTTTGCATGGAGCCGTCAAAGTAAAGGGTCCAGTGAGATTCGGTGAAGACCAGAGCCTTGAGTTCCAGCTTCTGCTCACTAGGGCCCCCAGGGTTTGATGGAGAGGGGGTCCATTCCGCCACGTAGTCTGCCAATGCTTGACTCTTGATCGCTTGTCTTGGGACGAATTCAAGATCGAATTCGGCCAATTCTGCTGCCCACTTTGCAATGTTCCCAGTAGAGTTGGGATTATGCAAGATCGCACGCAATGGGTAAGAGGTCACCACTGAGATCTTGTGAGCTTTGAAGTAATGGCGAAGCCTCCTGGAGGCGATGAGAACTGCGTAGAGCAGCTTGTGCACCTCTAGGTATCGAGTCTTGGCATCATGTAGTACTTCGCTGATGAAGTACACTGGGTGTTGGACTGTCCATACCCTCCCGAAGGGGCCCAGAGCTTCCTCCATATCGACCCGGACCCTCCCGGAGGGGTCCGGACCTGCTTCGAGGACCTCCGGGTCCTTGCTCGAGGAACCCGGAGCTTCTATTGGAGCGACTCGGACCCTCCTGGAGGGGTCCAGATCTTTTGGAATAACTCCCTATAGATCCAAGTCTGGAGGCTAGGACCCAGACTCACCTTCAGGAACCTCCGGACCCTCCCGGAGGGGTCTGGATTCCTGAGCTTGGGATGGTTCTGGTTTTTTCGCAACCAGGACCATGCTGACAACCTCGTCAGTTGCTGAAATGTAAAGCAGTAAGGGCTCAGCAGGGTTCGGAGCTACCAAGGTTGGTAGAGTGGTGAGGAGCTGATTTAGCTCTTGGAACGCCTTTTCTGCTTCTTTAGACCATTGAAATGGTCTGGACTTCATCAATAGCTTGAAGAAGGGTAGCACCCGTTCCACCAGCCTTGAGATGAACCGACTGAGGGCGGCTAGACATCCAGTCAGTTTTTGGACGTCCTTGATGCGGGCTGGTGGCCGCATCTCCTTAATGGCTTTAATCTTCGCCGGATTTGCCTCTATGCCCCAATGGTTTACCAGGAAACCAAGAAGCTTTCTGGAGCTAACCCCGAAGACGCACTTGTCTGGGTTCAGCTTCGTGCGAGTGACCCGCAGCTTGTCGAAGACAGCTTGCAAGGTGTCAAGGAGTGACTCCTTGTCCTTGATCTTTACGATGATGTCATCAACATACACTTCCACTACGCCTCTGATGAGCTCTCCAAAGGTTTTGTACATAGCTCGTACAAATGTTGAAGCTGCATTCTTGAGACCAAATGGCATGGCAGTATAACAGTACAATCCATCTACTGTGATAAAAGAAGTATGTTCTTCATCTTCCCTAGACATTCTGATTTGATGGTACCCAGAATATGCGTCTAGGAAACACAGTAATTCACACCCGTAGGTGGAATCCACTATCTAATCTATTCTAGGTAGTGGGAATGGATATTTTGGGCATGCCTTATTCAGTGTTGTATAGTCGATACACATCCGAAGCTTCCCGCTGGCCTTGGGTACAACAACTGGGTTTGCCAGCCATTTTGGGTGGAAGACTTCTCGGATGAATCCAGCTTCGAGCAACTTCTTCACTTCTTGTCGTATGAAGTTATGTCGCTCTACGGATTGCTTCCGAGGCTTCTGATGTATGGGCCGAGCGTCAGGATAGATCTTCAGATTATGCTCGATCACTTCCCTAAGGATCCCCGGCATTTGTGACGGTTGCCAGGCAAACATGTCAACATTAGCCCAGAGGAAAGTGATGAGCACGAGTTCCTATTTGTCATTCAGACCTCCAGATATGCGGTTGTTCTAAGCGGCATCGGAACTAATTTGGACGACCTTGACGGGAATGTCGGTGTCGCCGCTTGGTTGCACGCGAGGTGCGGAGGTTGAGCCTCATTGACGAATGCTCGGGGGTTTCAGAGCTTGTTCCTACCTGGATTCTTCCTCCTACGCTGTAGCAAGCGCATGAAGTTCTTCTAGAGCAGTCACTCCAGCAGTATGGTCTCCGCGGATTCGGAGAACACCAGCTGGTGTTGGCATCTTCAACACCAGGTAGCCATAATGAGCAGCAACCATGAACTTGTACAAGGCGGGCCTGCCCATAATGGCGTTGAAAGGTAAGTTGATCTGAGCGACGTCAAAGATCAACTTCTCAGTGCAATAATTCTCCCGAGTCCTGAAGGTCACGGGGAGAGTAATTGCACCCAGTGGGGTTATGGCCCCCGGACTTATTCCGGAGAAAGGTCGGGAGGGGTGAAGCTCCGAAGGTCGGAGCTGAAGCTTGACGAAAGCTTCGAAGCTTATGAGATTCAGCCCCAAACCTCAGTCCACCATTATATTGTGGAGTTGAATGTTATTGATGTTAGGTGATACCATCAAAGGTAGCTGACCAGCTCCGATCATGTTCTGAGGGCAAAGCATCAAAAGTGATGGTGGTGTCCATCCACTTTCGATGAGGATCCGCCCTGGATGTAGGAGCTACTGAGGCCATGTCCCGCCGCATGGTCTTGAGGACACGGCAGGAGGTGATGTCCCACGAACCACCAAAGATGGTGTTCATGGTCTTCCGACGCTCATTGTCAGAGACGTCGGAGTCGTTGTTGATGGAGGTGTAAACAACCTTCAGGACCTTTTTAGGGTCCTAGAGGCCTAACTCTTCTTCACTCGGAGCTTCATCAACCTTCTGTTTTTCTTCCCTCTAACGGAAAGGAACTTCTTCCCGAGGCCTAACTCCTCTTTACTCGGAATTGGAGCCAGAGCTTCAGCCTGCACAACATCAACTGCTGATGCAGGGACCGGAGCTTCAGCCCTTTTCTTAGGCACGTTGTGGATGAAGGACGAAGAAACTCAAAATACAGTTATAACAATAAAACAACCGACTGAGGTAAAAAATCAAAAATTACCTCGGAAGGCTTCCGCACCAGTTAGCACGGAACCTCTTTTCCGGACGCTCCGGACTGGCCCCATCCGCCACTGGCGTGGTAGTCCCAGAAGGTCCCTGGAGCTTGTTGCTGCTATCGGTGTTGCCTTGGTCGAGGCCCCCCTCGACCGGGAAGGACCTCTGGACCCAGAGCCCTTAGCTGGCCCTGGTACTACAGTCACATGGCCGGAGCTAGCACCCCCGGAAGATGTCGCTGCTGGAGTAGATGCCGCCGTTGAAGACCTCCCCCTCCGGGGAGAAGGAGCCGCCGCGGAAGAAGCAGGCCTGACGGACCTTCCGTCGGCATGCTTCAACTTCCTCTTACGACTCGAGGGCTCGGCCAACTCCTTGCCCTTGCCTACGACTTCAGTTCTTGGCTTTGGGGCGGGAACGGAGCCGCCTTCAGGAGCTCTGGAGATCGCCAACCCGGTGATCGAACGCCTCTCAACGAAACCAAGGTCGTCAAGCACCGGCATCGTCCGATGGAGCTCCCTGCTGAACTCTGCCTCCATGTTTAGAGGAAGGAAAGCTGCCGGAGGAGCCAAGTCATCACCTTCAACGTCGATGCCATGCTGGAACTTCTTGAGGTGGAACTCCAAAGTTGCACCCTCCATGTTGGACTTCAAACCGGTCTCGATCCGGTCATCGTCCAGCATACTGTTGAGGGCCCAAGCAAGCTTCTCCCTCTTCTTCGGCGGAGCCCACCTGTTGGTCAGGAAGTTGCAAAACACCGCCTGAGGAGTCACCCCTCCTTCCACTCAATGGCGGATCCTGGTCAGAGCAGGGTTAAAGGCGTCCGATAACACCGGAGCTTCACTCCAAACTGCAATGTCGTTGTTGGGGAGGCCTTCGGGCAGCTCCAGCTTCTCGTGCTCCTCCACCCCAATGACGATCCAATCCTTCTTCCAATAGTCCCACTTCCCAGAAGGGAACGACCGCAAGTACTTGTACGGGCACTTCTTGCGCTTCACAAAATAATAGAAGCCAAGGTACTCGTCGCTCTTGCTGGTGGTCTGGACAGTGAAGAAGGTGCAGAAGATGTCAACGCAGGGGGGAATTCCCACCCACATCTCGCAGAAGTGGACAAAGATTGACACTAAAAGAATGGAGTGGGGGCCAAGGTGGTACAGCTGCAGACCATAGAAGTCTAGCAGCATCAAGAAGAAAGAGGAGAAAGGTGGGATCAGTCCCACCATGGCGTACGCGGAGAAGTACACCATGTCGCCGGTGTGCTCCTTCACGAAAGGAAGCTTGCCGGCGCAGACCAGGTGGTTGAAGAAGTCAGGGGACCACCCCATGAGGGTCCGGACCTTCTTCAAATCACCGTCAGTCTTTAGTCGGCTCCGGCGAAGACCCAACTCCATCGCGGCACATCGAGGCAAGAGAGGAAAAGCAAGCGAAAGTTTGAGGATTTGAGCGCAAGTTCGAATGAAAGGCGTAAAGAACCCCAAACGGTGCGTGCTTTCCTTCTTAAGTAAGCCCCCGCAATGCTTGGATGGAAACTGCGAAGGAGCCGACGATACCAGTCAAAAACTTCACCCTGCCAATGACAAGGGGGCCCGGGGCCATCCCAACGATCAAGTCGAGGTCCTTACCCCAGACGAACGGTTGTCATGATGAAAGGCGGGAAACCCGAAGGCAGCGGCCTGACAGGGCATGCGGAACCGATACGATTTTCGTATCGGGAACCGGCGACCTTCAATTGCGTGAGATCCGCATGCTAAGATCTCACCTGCCGCATCCAGGATATGCCACGCGGCGGTGGTTTAACTGCGAACTATCGCCAACGGCACGTCCGAAGACCCTTGAAGACACGGCTCAAAAACTGAAGAATGGATCCACCTCCGGCAGAATGACTTCATCCAAAATGTCTCTCCCAGAGGTGGGCCCTGGGGCCAATGTCGGTACCCTACGTACCGGATGCCCCTTGAGATTGCAAAGATCACAAGGAAACTACATCTACCAGATTTGAAGACCTCCGAAGGCCCGACATGTCAGGCGTAACCGGACCTGCTTCCCCGGCAGGGTTAGTCCCAAGGCCGCCACGTGTATCATAAGACCGGAGCTATCGCCCACTCATGGGAAAGCTCCGGACTAGATACCGGTATGGCATCCCCGGACCTAACCCAAGACAGTGGGAAGCTCCAGTGCCGACACGTGTCCAACAGCACCGGACCTACCCGTCCACGACGGTAAGCTCTAGAGCTGCCACGTGGCCGACCGTCGGACCTTCAACTTCAACAATCAGGCTGGTGGACCCCCAACGTCTCCGGACCTTCAAGGAACAACCAAAGACTTCAAGACCCGATTAAGTGTCATTAATGCCATATTAATGACACACGATCGGATGGCCCTTAATACCGGTAACGACACTGTTAAGGCTCGTTACCAGGTTATTAAGGGTAATTAACCTCATTAATTGTGTATCAAGAATGTGTAACTGCCGGGGCCACATGTCGGGCCAGGCTAACAGTGTAACGACCAGTCCTTGTACTATAAAAGGACTGGTCGATGATACACAAGGGACGGCTCCATACCTTTTCTAGACTCCCTAACCTAGGCAAGCTTCTTCTAGACTCACACGCTCAATACAACACCAACACACCCCGTGGAGTAGGGTATTACGCTCAGGCGGCCCGAACCACGTAAATCTTTTTGTCCACTTGTCATTCACCTTCTTGAATCTCTGCGCGCCCATTACTGAACTACAACTACTCGATCTACCAACAGTAGTATCGAGAGATCTACCGGATCCAAACACCGACACTACAGTTTGTAAGACCCTAATTTCGTGATTTCAGATTGCATCTTCTATGTTCGGTTGCACTAGTAGGGATTGGCCTTATTGGCGTGGTCAAGCATGTGAAGCACAATTGATAATCAACAGAGCAGTGGTGTAGTGATTGTAGAGATATTCAGATTGCTCGAGTGCCGCAGATCATCAACATCGAGTTCTCTATCTCGTCGACTTAATTTTCAAAAGATCGGGCCTAGACTACTCATCAGAAGGTGTCGAGTATGAGGGAGGAGGACAGAGTGGCAGGGATTGGGGAGAGGAGAGAGCAGCGGGAATGCGGGATGGAGGCTGAGTCATTGGGGTTGTCGGGGAGAGGAGAGCTTATGGTAGCAGCCGTCAGGTTGGAGGGGAGAGGAAGTGGAGATTAGGGTTTACCTCACCTTAAAGCAGCGGGTCGATCGAGTGGTGCCCCCATGCTGGGCCAAATGCCACGGGCCATCTTAGCTGCTTCGTCGGGCATGACCAAGCTCGAGCACGGCCCGCTCCGGACTTCGGGTTGGCCTGGGTCTGGTCCCCTTCGGGATGTGTCAGGTTCGTGCCGTGCTTTTTCGCCGATCTTTCGGGCCGTCCCATTTGGACCAGCCCATTTGGTCACCTATACCCATATCTTGTGGCGGTGGTGCTGCCTGAGTGCACAAATTATTGCCCATCAATGGGATCTCCTAGTGTTCTCCAAATGGGCTGGGCCTAACGGGCCGCCCGAGGCCCGACACTAAAAAGCCCAGTCCGAGCACAGGCCTGGCCCAAAGCGATTCGTGTCGGACCGGCACGGGCCCAAAAGCCGTGTTGTGCCTCTGCCGCATTCCCAGTACGGCGTGCCGGCCGAGCCCGACAAGAAATTTCGGTCGGCCCGATAGTGGCCCAGCTCCCCGGCAGCGCTCCTCCTCAGCCGTCGATGGGGTCGATCGGGACCGTTCGTCCCCGCAGCCAACGCCCGCGATATAAAAGGGCGCGTTTCACCGCCGGCCCCGTAACCCTAGTCATTCACTCCCCTTGCCTGTCACCTCTCGAAGCCTCCCGAAGCCTCCGCCACTTCTTCGCTCTTGCACGCGCGTCGCCTCGCCTCTGCCGCCTCGCAGCTCTTGCACGCGCGCCGCCTCGCCGGCTCCTCATCCACTCCGCCGCCAGGCTGCCGCACTCGCACCCTCCTCGCCGTTGCCGGCTTATCCTCGTCGGCGTCACTGCCTCCAGATCTGCGCCACTCGCCCGCTCCTCGACCTCTCCGCCTCCAGATCTACGCCGCTCGCCGGCTCCTCATCCACTCCGCTGCCAGGCCGATGCACTCGCACCCTCGTCGCCCTTCCAGTGTCACCGCCTCCAGATCTGCGCCACTCACCCGCTCCTCGACCTTACCGCCTCCAGATCTGTGCTGGTCCTCGCCCTCTCCGATCTCTGTCCTCCGGATTCGCAAGAATCCATCGAGGAACCAGACGTCCTCCATCCTACAGCTCGTCGTCCTCGGTGCTGGTGCTCCAGATTTGCGAATCCGTCGAGGAACCATGGATGGCGGCGACAACCTGGAGGTGCACAACATCAATGATGACCTACGTCTGATGGGCCAGCACAGTGATGATGAGAGCGACATGGAGGCCGAGCATTAGGAAGTCTTCGGTGGCAACACTGCCGATGCCGATGCTGAAGCCGAGCATGCTGAAGCAGCTGATGCTGCTAGTGATGCAAATGATCCAGAGGATAACAGCGGCACCGACAAGAGGAGCCGTTCCAGTAGCCCCGAGTGCTGGAAAGACTTCAAAAAGATCTTTAAGAACATCGATGGTAAAAAGGTAAGGGTTTCTGCTAAGTGTTTACATTGTGGTCATGTTTACGCTGCTAGATCAGCTATTGGCACTGGCCATCTCCTTAGACATGTTAAAAGATGCCAAAATAGAAAAGCTAAGATTCGTAGTTCCCAATCTTTGATCAGTTTTTACCCTGACGGCTCTGTACGCCATTGGGAATACTCTCCTGAGGTTGCCCGTACTGAATTATGTCATTTGATTGCTAGACTAGACCTTCCTATCACTGTTGGTTCCACTGATGCTTTTGAAGAATATAAACAACATGCTCATAACCCTAGATTCTCTACTGTTTCTGCTCAAACAACAACTAGAGATATGTTTAAGTACTTTGCTGATCGTCGTGATAAACTAATTAATTCTTTTGATGTTGTGTCGTCTGTTTCTATCACGTCTGATATATGGTCTGGAAAAGCTAAAGAAGATTACTTAAGTGTGGTAGCTCATTATATTAATGTTGACTGGCAATTAGAGAAGAGGTTGATAGGTTTAAGACTTATTGATGAATCACACTCTGGTCAAAACATTGCTGAGCGTGTGTGTAATGTGTTGCAGGAGTATAATTTGAATTGTAAAGTATTTTCTGTTACTTTGGATAATGCCTCTGCTAATTCAACTGCTATGGAAAAACTGTATCCTGTATTAGCTTCATATGTTGGTTCATTGTTCTTACATCAATGTTGTGCTTGTCATATTATCAATCTTATGGTTAAATCTGTCTTGCATATTATTCAGCCATATATAGATGCATTTAGATCTGCAATATCATTCATTAATGCTTCTAATCAGTGCATTGCTTCATTTAAACGATTTTGTCTTGCTGTTAATGTTCCTCCTAGGAAGTTTAGCTTGGACATGGAGGTAAGATGAAACTCCACTTATTTGATGCTTAAACATTTGCTTCCTTACAGACAAACTTTTAATGTTTACATTGAGACTAACTATCCTAGGGGTGAAAGAGATTCTTTGCTGCTGACAGATGAACATTGGAATGTTGCAGAAAAAATGCTTTCCTTTTTGAACTTTTTTATGATTGCACTGTTGCATTATCTGGGGTGTATTACCCTACCTCTCCACTTATGTTGCATCAACTCATTTTGATTGCTAAACATCTTAAACGGTATGAAAATGATACATTGCTTAGAACTGTTGTAGTTAGTATGCAAGATTACTATCTTAAGTACTGGAGAGACATTCCTCTTCTTTATTCTGTAGCATTCATATTAGACCCTAGAGCTAAATTGAAAGGTTTTCAAAATGTCCTTAGGTTGTTATCTAACCTGACTGCAACTGATTATTCTGCTTATTTTACTGAAGTTAGAACTTAATTATCTACAACATTTAAATTGTATGATGACAAGTTTGGTGCTGTTAAATTGCAAAGAGCAGCACCTCCACCCAGTTCAGGTAAGAAAGCAAGTTCTTGGGATGATATATTTTCAACACCATCATCCAGTTCTGCTGTATCTTCCTTTGGACTTGATGAAGTCTCAGGTTCTAGTTTCTGCACCCCTCCCTCTATGCCTCTTTCACTGTCCAGAAGATCATCACCTAGTGCTTTGCTGCAAGCAGCAACTGCTTCTGCTACCATGTCAGGTACTGAACTCTCAATCAACTTAGACAGTGATAATGTTACTGATTTTGATGACAACTTCAGTATCTTAACTTGGTGGCATGAGCATAAAATGACTTATCCAGTTCTTTCCATCTTAGCTAGAGATATTCTTTCTGTTCCTGTTTCTACTGTATCTTCGGAGTCTGTTTTCAGTACTACAGACAGGATTATTGAAGAACGAAGGCATAGATTGAAACCGGAGATAGTTGAAGTGCTGGCTTGTCTCAAAGATTGGGAAGTTGCCGAGGCAAGACTGCAAGATGTGGTGGAGGATCCAGAACTTGAAGAGAGTTTTGCAAATTTGTATTTTGATGTTCCTAATTCTGATGTGTGATGGACTTGTGAAACTGAAACTGTAAACATTTGATTAATAATACTTAACTGAGCTGGGATGCACTCTTTTTCCCTATCTAGGGTTTTATCTCACGAGGTGTGAGTTTTACCTAGATAGATTTTTAATGAGACAGCCATTGCACCAGCTCAATTGATTTTATTTCAATCTGTTATGTGCATCTTCTGATCTCTTTTGAATTTAAATGATTTTTGTAAAATTTATTTGATTCTGTATCAAAACAATGTATTCAAACTGTATAGAGTGTCTGCTGAATAGGCGTGCCTGGCACGACACGAGTCTGGTCGTGCCGGCCGTGCCGTCGTACCGTGCCTGGGCCGCCGGTTTGGCACGGAGGCACGGCCCAGCACGGCACGGAACTGTACCCGGGCCCAACCGTGCCAGGCCCAACCGTGCCGGGCCAAATCGGGCTGGTGCCGTGCTCGGGCCGGGCGGCCCATTTGGAGAAATATAGGATCTCCCCACCAGTTGCCTTGGAGATTGTGAGTGATCGCCCCTGCTATTTTTCGCGCCTGTGTGTGCATGGCAGAACCAGGCTTGGAGAGGACTGTTTCCGTCATGGCAGATGCAAACATGTATTCAAGATGGATCAAGTCTATGGCAGATCGAAGCCTTCCGCAACAAAGATCGAGGTAACTGGGAAAGGAAAATTTACAATCCCTGATGATGGTAGGATTGATACATCATTTGAGATTGATCTGGAGGACAGATTTGAAATTCTAAGTCTACATGGTGAAGAGGAGGTCGATCTAGATTTTTCGGAGAAACAGAGGGACTGAGTAAATAAGTTCATTGACTGGGGCTGTTCAAAGTTCACACTACAAAAAAATCCAGACAGGCCTCTCTGTTTAAACAAATGAGAAATGTGTGGGCTTCAGCTCAGGATGTAATCTTCAAATTTTTGGGATCAAATTTGTTTCTGAGCGCAATTTCAGTGCTTGGGTGATTGGAACACGGTCATGGAAGGTGGGCCTTGGTTATTCAGAAATACGGTTGTTACTATTGTTGAGTATTATAGTGTCACAAATGTGATGGAATATAAATTGAATAAAATTCCAGCATGGGTGCGCATTCAAAACCTGCCTGGTGGATTGATGAGGAAGAAAGAGCTAGGTGAGAAGATTGCTAAAAAGGTAGGTGATCCACCGATCTCGATTATTGTTAATGAAGAGAAGATTAATCCATCAAATATCTTCATGCTTGAGTCTTCTTAGACATCAATAAACCATCATTAAGGTTTGTCCCAATAATCTTAAAGGAGAGACGAACTTACCCGGTTCTCTATGAAAGGATCCCTGATTTCTGCGATTTCTGTGGTTTGTTGGGACATGTTGAGGAGTGGTGACGGTGTTCATGATAAGAAAGATTGCTCATTGGGGATTAGTTGCTATGCAAATTTGAGCCTGCTATTCCTCAAGCGGTACTTGTACTGGATCAAGTCGGGTTGGTAAAACCGGTAGAGGGCGTGGTCGAGTTTTAGGTGCCCCTGTTGTTGAAGAAGATAGTGAAATGGAGCTAGACTCTGAGGCAATGGCATATCTTGATAGGGAGCACCATGGTGCCAGAAAATGACTTGTTGTGGTGGGCGGTTCTACGAACTGAAATATGGCTAGCTCCTCAGTTGGAGTTGTAGCAAACATGATTTTTCTTTTGGAAAATGGTGCAAGTACTCATGGGGAAAATGATCTGTCAATTATGCCACAAAATTGTCAGGACGAGAAAAGAAGAAAGAAGATTGAAGTTGATGATGTTGAAGTTGACGAAATTATGGGATTGGCGGCCTCCTTCGAGGCGGTCCACCGGGAACAATGAAAATAGCAGGCTGGAACTGCTAGAGAATGTCAACTTCCTAGACATTTCGATCGCTTTTGGAGGTCCAGAGGCAACTGGACCCCAATGTGATTTTTTTCTCTGAATCACACTTGGGTAAAGTTAAGGCAGAAAAGTTGATGCGGAAGGTAAAATTTGATAAGTTGATTGTTTTTTAAAGTAATGGTAGAAGTGGTCTGTTACTGATGTGGAAGCAGGAGGTTAAATCTATCAGTGGGAGAGTGGAGAAAAATTTCATAGATGTCATTGTGGATAGTGATAATAAATGGCGTCTCACGGGTTTCTATGGTTAGCCAAAATGGAAGGATAAACATAAATCATGGGATTACATTAGAGAGCTTCATTCAGAAGAGATTATTCCATGGATAATTATTTATGATTTGAATGAAATATTATACTCATGGAAAAGGAAGGAGGTCTCCCTCGGGCTCAGCAATGTATGAAAGCAGGATTGTCTTTTAGATTGTGGCCTGGAAGATTCGGGATATACTGGTGACTTAGTTACTTGGAAGAGAGGAAGAATAATAGAACGTCTTGATCGGGTTGTGGCAAATGAAGCATGGAACACTATATTTGCTCAGAGTAAAGTGGTGAATGGAGAGATGACGAAAAGCGACCGTCGGTCGATTTTGTTATATACAGAATACTTGTCTGGGACACATACAACTGGGTCAAGATTGAAACGCTTTGAAGCTCGCTGGTTACAGGAGGACACGATGGATTTGGTGGCTAAAAATGCTTTGGCAAAAGCGTCAGCTCGTAATATTTGTCGGCCCTTCAGAGATAAAATAGCAAAAATACATGTTGATTTGCAGAAGTGGGATAGGAGGGAACTGAAAGGTCGTAGAAACCAGATTGACAACCTCAAAAAAGACTTGGTGTTGCTTCGGTGAGGGCCAGTAACAGATGATTCGGTGTCTAAACAGAAAGAGTTAATGCTGGAAATTGAGCGTTTGTTGGAGCAAGAAGAAATACACTGGATGCGAAGGAGTAGATCGAACTTGCTTCGTCATGGAGACAACAATGCAAGATTTTTCCACAACTTTACTATTGCTTGAATGAAGAGAAATACTATTAAATATATTGTTGGTGATTCTGGTACAAAATGGGTGTTCCGGAGGGATTGAGTAATTTAATCAAGTTTTTGTTTTGAGGATCTTTTTACCTCGGAAATGATGGAGCCAAATGAAAATGTAATTAATAAGATTACTAGAAGAGTAACAGAGGAGATGAATCAGGAACTGATCAGACCTTTCAATGAAGAAGAAGAGAAAAAAGCTCTCTTCCAAATTGGAGATTTTAAGACACCTGGCCTTGATGGTATTTGACGGTACCCTCAAGACCGGGTACCCCCGTATATAAGAAGAAGCTTCGGACTTGGCCTCCCCGCTAAGGCGGACTCCAGAACTACCACGCGTCCTCCAGCTCCGGACCCTTGCTCCCACCGAAGAGGGCTCCAGAGCTGCCACGTGTCCTGCAACTTGCTCTGGTGGTAGGTTGCGGGAGTAAGGGTGTTGCGTCCTGTCAGTCGCGCATTGAGGGAACACGCCTTCCCCAAGCATACAGGTGCGGCGCACGCCTCTTGTCAGATACCGTTGCGTCCAATCGTATCACAGTGAAGACGTCGTAGGCCTATCACACACCGCCAAATGGGTAGCTTACGACAACAAGACAGATGGGATGTTTCCTGCCATCATCAACGACTATGCCTAGCCACTGGCGACCGACGCGGCAAGACAGCAAGTCTTCAAGGTGCGGTCAAAGGCAGCGTACGCAAGAAGCCTTAGATCTTGTACAGGATATCACTCCGGGGCCACCCGTCGGGCCCCGGACCCCACTTGTAAGTTGTCCGGCGTTGGACTATAAAAGGACTGGGCAGCCACCGACTTAAACAGCTTCTCTGGTCCGCTCGAACTAGGGATCCCATACAAGTCTCAGAATCCCCGATACACACACACACTCGCATACACACTCATCAAGCAATACAATCCACCGTGGAGTAGGATGTTACGCTTCTTGCGGCCTGAACCACGTAAAAACTTGAGTGTCTCATAATCTTCTGTAGAACACTAGTTTGAGGCCTAAGCCCTGCCGAACAAGAACCTCCGCGGGCTGCTCCTTAGCAGATCCGGGGAAGTGTCGCATTGACCCTTCGACTTTTAGCGCGCCAGGAAGGGGCTTTTTTCCCTCAAAAAAAGTGGTAGCGCTTTCACCGCAATTGTGTTCATCAGGCCTACAGGGGCCTACCGTCGATGTTTCTTAGCGTTGATGGTAGGCGACATCGGAGCATCCAGCTCTGGCACCACCCAGGGGGCCCGCCGTCGACGTTCTTCTCGCTAATGATGGGCGACGCTGGAGCATCCAGCTCTGACACCACCCAGGGGGCTTGCCGTCGACGTTTCTACGCTGACGATGGGCGACGCCGGAGCAGCCAACTCCGGCACCACCCAAGGGCCTGTCATCGACGTTTCTACCGTGACGATGGGCGACGCCGGAGCAGCCAATTCTAGCACCACCCAAGGAGCCTGCCGTCGACGTTTCTACCAAGACAATGGGCGACGCCGGAGCAGCCAACTTCGGCACCACCCAAGGGGCCTGCCGTCGACGTTTCTACCGCGATGATGGGCGACGTCGGAGCAGCCAGCTCCGGCACCATCCAAGGGGTCTACCGTCGATGTTTCTACAGCGACGTTGGGCGACGCTGGAGCAGCCAGCTCCGACACCATCCAAGGGGCCTACCGTCGACATTTCTTAGCATTGATGGTGGGCACCGCCGGAGCATGCAGCTCCGGCACCTCCCAGGGGGCCCACCGTCGACGTCCCGCACGTTGAGGGTGGGCGCCGCCTCGGTATGGTGGCTACCTCGTTGCCATCGCTGCCAGCGTCAACTATCCATGCTCCTGCACTCTTCTGGGGGCCCGCCGACAACATCCTGCGACTAAGTGGTAGGCGTGCCCAACCAGTTGGCCACACCTACCAGGGGGTCTCTAAGGGGTCTCATGGGCAGGACGTCAAGTGGTTTCCCACCACCACGGCGACAACGACGTCACCAAGGTGTTACGTTGGAGTTGTTCTATCCTACTAAAGGCAGATCTGCATGAGGTACCTGCAATGTGTTTGGGGTCTGATGATCGTTTTCTTGGTCGGGGTCCATGGTGTTGAATGGTTCTAACTCCTGAAAGGCTAACGCCGAGCTGGAGGTCCAGGGTGTGCAACCTGCTTAGCCTGGTTCTATACCCTAAGCATGCGCACCTTGTCTCCAAGTGCTAACAACTGAGTAAAGGGGGCCAGATGGCTCATGCCCTGAGCAAGGCAGCGACCATACCCTGAATGCTGTCGCCCAAAATTACCCATGCCCCGTATCTTAGTTAAGGACCGTAAGAAATAACGAAACTAAAGAGAAGGGAAGTGGTGACCGATGAGCGAAATTACTTTTTGTCTACCATGTCTGCAGGACATACAGGGAGCCTGCCGCGGACGTTTTACACGTCTGTGGTAGGCGCTGTCGACACCCTCCTTCTGGCATCACTTCTGCGAGCTCCGACACCTCCCTAGGGGTCCGCCAATGTCACTTCTTCGAGCTCCAGCGCCTCCCACAGGGACTGCCAGCATCACTTCCGCGAGCTCCCACGCTTCCCAAAGAGGCTGCCAGCGCCACTTCTGCGAGCTCCGACACCTCCCAAGGGGATCGCCGACGTCACTCCTTCGAGCTCCGGTGCCTCCCACGGGGACCGCTATCGTCACTTCTGCGAGCTCCGACGCCTCCCCAGGGGCCCACCGACGTCACTTCTTTGAGCTCCGGCGCCTCCCACAGGGAGCCGTCAGCGTCACTTCTCTGAGCTTCGGCGCCCCCAAGGGGGCCGCCGGCGTCACTTCTTCGAGCTCTGACACCTCCCACAGGGACCGCCGGCGTCACTTATGCGAGCTCCGACGCCTCCCCAGGGGGCCGCCAGCGTCACGTCTTCGAGCTATGGCGCCTCCCACAGGGAGCGCCGACGTCACTCCTGCGAGCTCCGGCGCCTCCCAAAGGGGCTGCCAGCGCCACTTCAGTGAGCTCCGGCGCCTCCCAAGCGGGCTGCCGGTGTCACTTCTTCGAGCTCCGGCGCCTCCCACAGGGACCGCGGGCGTCACTTCTTCGAGCTCCGGCGCCTCCCACAGAGGGCCGTCGGCGTCACTTCTCTGAGCTCCGGCGCCCCCACGAGGGCCGCCGACGTCACCTTCTTTGAGCTCTGGCGCCTCCCACATGGACCGTCGGCGTCACTTCTGCGAGCTCTGGCACCTCCCAAGGGGGGTGCTGGCGCCACTTCTGCGAGCTCTGGTGCCTCCCAAGGGGGCAGCCGTCGTCACTTCTTCGAGCTCCGGTGCCTCCCATGAGGTTCGCCGATGTCACTTTTGCGAGCTCTGGCGCCCCCAAGGTGGTCGTTGGCGTCACTTCATTGAGCTCCGGCGCCCCCAAGGGGGCTACTGGTGTCACTTCTTCGAGCTCTGGCGCCTCCCAAGGGGGCTGTCGGCGTCACTTCTTCAAGCTCCGGCGCCTCTAAAGGGGGCCGCCAGCGTTCCTTCTCCGAGCTCCGGCGCCCTCCAGGGGGCCCGCTGGCCTCACTTTTACAAGACAAGATGAAGGCCCACCTACGGGATCGTCGCCTCCCCCGAGATGGGACTAGGGGCAATTGTCTGTACCCTCAAGACCGGGTACCCCCGCATACAAGAAGAAGCTCCGGACCCGGCCTCCCCGCTAAGGCGGACTCCAGAGCTACCACGCGTCCTCCGGCTCCGGTCCCTTGCTCCCACCGAAGAGGGCTCTGGAGCTGCCACGTGTTCTGCAACTTGCCCTGGGCGGTAGGTTGCGGGAGTAAGGGGTGGTGCGCCCTGCGCGCATTAAGGGCACACGCCTTCCCCAAGTGTACAGGTGCGGCGCACGCCTCTTGTCAGGTACCGTTGCGTCCAATTGTATCACAATGAAGGCGTCACAGGCCTATCCCACACCGCCAAGTGGGTAGCTTACGGCGACAAGATAGATGAGACGTTCCCTGCCATCATCAACGACTACGCCTAGCCACTGGCGACTGACGCGGCAAGACAACAAGTCTTCAAGGCGTGGTCAGAGGCAGCGTACGCAAGAAGCCTTAAATCTTGTACAGGATAAAGATCACCCCGGGGCCACCTGTCGAGCCCCGGGACCCACATGTAAGCTGTCCGGCCTTGGACTATAAAACGATTGGGCAGCCACTGACTTAGACAGCTTCTTGGGTCCGCTCGGACTAGCGATCCCACACAATTCTCAGAATCCCCAATACATACACACTCGCATACACACTCATCAAGCAATACAATCCACCGTGGAGTAGGGTGTTACACTCCTTGTGGCTTGAACCACGTAAAAACTTGACTGTCTCATACTCTTCCGCTAGAACACTAGTTTGAGGCCTAAGACCCGCCGAACAAGAACCTTCGCGGGTTGCTCGTTAGCAGATCCGGAGGAAGTGTCACATTGACCCTTCAACAGTATTCATGCAGTTTTCTATAAAAGGTATTGGCCTTTTGTTAGGTGATGAACTAAAAAAAGAAGTTTTGCACGTTGTTAATTCTAGAATAATTCCCGAAGGATGGAATGATACTGTTGTGGTTTTAATCTCTAAAGTGAATAATGCAGAGAAAATCACACGATATCATCCCATCAATCCTTGTAATATGGTTTACAAGGTGATTTCAAAAATATTGGCAAATAGATTAAAAGTTATCCTAACAGATATAATTAGTCAATAACAGAGCGTGTTTGTTCCAGGCTATCTAATTACAGATAATATTCTTATTACCTATGAATGTGTTCATATTATCAAGAAGAAGAAGGGCAAAAAAGGTTTATGTGTTGTCAAGCTTGATATGCAGGAAGCGTATGATAGAGTGGAATGGTGTTTCTTGGAGAAAATGATGATTCAATTGGGATTTCACTCACATTGGGTGAATTTGATGATGACATGTGTTTCCTCCGTCAGGTACAAGATCCAGCTTAATTCTAATGGAACTGATTTCCTTACTCCATCTAGAGGGATTCGCCAAGGCGATCCCTTGTTGCCATATCTGTTCCTTCTATGTGCATAGGGGTCATCCTCGTTGTTATAATCATGCTGAAAATTAAGGTTCATTACAGGAGTTCGGGTATGCCGTGATGCACCTGTGGTTTCACATTTACTATTTGCTAATGGCTCACTTATTTTGATGGAGGCTAATGAGGATAATGCTAATACTTTCAAACAAATTCTTGATACTTATTGTGCTAGCTCTGGACACCTTGTGAGTGCATCGAAATGTTGTATTTTCTTCAGCCTAAATACACTAGTGGATGACAGAGTGAAGGTCTGTAAGAAACTAGATATTTGGACTGAGTCCCCAAATGATAGATACCTCGGTCTTCCAGTGATGGTAGGGGCAAACCGAAGTGACTATTTTAAACATCTTGTGAAAAGGCAAGCTTTGATTAGTGGTTGGAAGGAGAAGATGCTATCAGTGGGAGGGAAAGCTGCATTGATCAGGGCGGTTTGCTCAAGCAATACCAGTTTTTGCGATAATAATATTCAACATTTTGAAGAAAATTTGCAAAGGAATTACTGATGCTATTTCATAATTTTGGTGGGGTGATGATGATGACCGTAGTAAAATACACCGGATAGCCTGGTGAAAGGTTTGTTTTCCTAAGGAGAAAGGAGGGATGGATTCATGAGATTTACACAATTTTAATTTGGCTATGTTAGCAAAACAGTGTTGGAGGTTGATGGAAGAGCCAAATTCCTTGTGTGCAAGAGTTCTTCGTGCCAAGTATTATCCTGACGGTAATATATCAAAGGCTAAACTAAAGAGTGGAAGCTCTCTCACGTGGCAAAGTGTCGTAGATAAACTTCTGGTTCTAAACCATAATATCATTTGGAGAGTGGGGAAAGGTGGCCAGATTGATATATGGAAGGATGCATGGATCCCTTCAAGTCCAACAAGGAAAACATATATCTGTAGAGGATCTACCTTATTTCGTAAGGTTTCTGAATTGATCAATCCAGTCACTGGAGGACTGGATGAAAAGTTAATTTGAGATAATTTTTGGTCTATCGATGCAAATAGAATTCTTGATTCCCTCTAGCAACCTCTGAAATGCATGATTTGTTGCTTGGCACTTTATCAGGATTGGGGTATATTTACAGTCAGCATACCACTTAGAATGTGAGTATCAATTTGGGAGATGCAATCCAAATTTTCAAAGTGTTGGTGGCTCCCAGGGCAGTCACGTTTAAAAGAAATTATGGTAGCTCAGTATTCCATCAAAAATAAAAGAATCCTCGCGTGTTCTACATGGATTTATTCCTTGCAATGGTGTCTTAGTAAACTGTCATATCGGGAATACGAGCCATGCAGTGCCCTGTGTGTAACATGGGACGGATATTAAACATTTGCTATTCATTTGCAATAGAGCTCAATCTGTATGTCCAATCTTGATATATGGAGTAATTTGAATGAAGCAATTAGCGTTGATCGATCCGGTTCTCTTGGACTAGAGCAGATTATCTTAAATACAAGATCATGTTCAAACTTAGATGGTATTAGCTATGCAAAACAAACTTCGATGGTATTAGCTATGCAAAATTAATACTCACAGGTGTATGGTATATTTGGTGGGAAAGACGACAATATACGCATGGAGAAAATATTCAGAATGCATATCATAGTGCTATGTCAATCGGAGTTTTTGCCAGAAAATATTGGAGAGCTATGATAAAACCAATAAATAAGAAAAAAGAGTATTGGATATGTCCTCCAGAAGGTATAGTAAACATCAATGCTGATGCAGCCTGTGATATTGAACAAGGAAGAGGGAGTATGAGAGTTATAGCACGGGACTGTAGTGGTAAATTCATTGCTGCTAGCTGTAAGGAGATTTATTTTATAAATGATGTTATAATGGCAGACGCTTATTGTCAGTGTTTTGTAAATCGACAAGTAAATTTTTAGTGTAACACGTTCATCTTCATATGGCTAGCTGCAAAAGACAAGATATTTATCCTGGTTTGAGCAAAAAGACCCTACATCCAGAGGGAGTCTATCTATAATCTTTGTTAGATCAAAAGGCGAGAGCCTTACTCGAGTACATGAACTCTAGGAAAGTAATGTGCAAACGAAATGTGTACGCAAGTGTGTACATAAGGCGTGACATGTAAGGTAAATGCGTAAGGAAATGTGTAAGTAAAGTGAGTACAAAGTGAATTCGCCCTCCCTCGGAGGAGGCCTTGGGATCTTTTTATAGCGGGTCAAGACGGTCCTATCTAACTGACATTCCTCATAGTGGAGTCGTCTTGTACCGTGTTCATTCTAGTCGCCCGGGCTGCCCAGGGTGCGGAAGATTCACAGTCTTGACTTCTTCATCATTAGGGCAACATCGTGTGTTTGGAGTAATCATTCTTCTACGATGGATGGGATGGATGGCAGGTTTATCTTGCAACATGTCACATCAGGTGGAGACGTGTGTCGGGATCGACGATCCAGTTCCTTCGACCTCGCTAACCCAGGCTGGGATGCGAGGTCTTGATGGTTTAGCTTTGCCTCTGACGTGTCCTTGGCTCTCTCCCTGTCTGATGCCTCCTGCTGCCAAGTGAGAGAGCTTTCCGCTTGTTGACCTGCCCAGTTCAATAGGGACTGGAGGTTTTGTTAGACTCGTCGAAATTCGGGTTCATCGGGTTCAAGCACACCGCTCAATATGGAGGCTGCCAACGCTACATTCTGGCTCGCCCGCTCGAAGCGCCGGGGATCGCTCGCGCTGGCGAGGATGCCGACACGAATGTGAAATGCCCGGGAGCGTGTTGTGTTTGGATATGGGCCTGGGTATAGAGCATGTTGATTTGTGTTCCTTCCCACGTCCGACCGTGAGGTTCCGATGTGGGTTGTGGTGCCTTGTGTTATTGGTGGTCGCCTGCTCCACGGTAGCCTTTGCCTCCCTCTCGATCCGGAGGCTCCATGCCTCTAGCTGCACGAGCGTGAGTTGCGGGCGGGTGTTGGTAGGCGTTACATTGTGGATGCTCGGTGACATAGCATTCACGAGATCAGTTACTTACCTTGGCGCTGTCATTGGAGTTGGAGTCGCAGCCGGCGGTTTCCTCAAGGATTTCTTGGAGAGGCAGGGTGTTGTAGTTTATCATTCCGACGAAATAAAATGTCGAAGCCTTGTTGGCGTGGGTGTCGCAGACTCTTCAGAGGATGTCGATGTCATCGGCGACGAAGTACAGGCTTCCAAAGTGGAAAGCCTAACGTGCGGCAAATATGGGGTCGATGTTGAGCCCCCCTATTGCTGCTGGCAGGGAACAAGTCGTTGGTGCGAATCTCCTCGCCGGGGATGAAAGTTGAGGTTGATGAAGCCATGATGAAGCTAATGAAGAATGTGCAACAGTGTTCCCCTACCTAGCATGCCAACTGTCGACGTGTCATAAACCAACTAGTAAATTTGTAGTGAAACATGTTCGTTGTATGGCTAGCTGCAAAAGACAAGATATTTATCATGGTTCAGGCAAAAAAGGTCTTACATTCAGAGGGACCTTATATGTGATCTTTGTTAGCTCAAAAGGCGAGAGAACATATTACAAATGAGCCTTGCTCAAGTACATGAACTCTACGAAAGTAATATGAATTCTAGAAAAGTAATGCGTAAACGAAATGTGTATGTAAGTGTGTAAGTAAGGTGTACGCAAATGTGTAAGGTGAATGCGTAAGGAAATGTGTAAGTAAAATGAGTACAAAGTGAACCTCCTTCAGAGGAGACCTTATGGATCCTTTTATAGGACGTCGAGGCGGTTGTATCTAACCGACATAACTCATAGTAGGGCCGGGTTGTACAATGTTCATTCTAGTCGCTCGAACTGCCCGGGGTGCAAAGCTTCACATTATTGACTTCTTCTTCATCGCCAAGGCAACATCGTGTGTGTGGGGTAATCATTTCCCTACGATGGATGGGATAGATGACAAGTTTATCCTGCAGTAGGTCACATCGCGTGTTATCCCTTCTGCATGAGTTAGGAGGCCCACCATCCACCATAAATGCCCCCAACTGTCTGTCTCTCCCTAAATGTGGCCTAGAGGGGGGTGAATAGGTTTTGAAAATTTCCTGCACACTTAGTCAAATTGTCAAATACTTGATAGACCGGACTTCGGTTGGAGGTGCGGACTAGTCTGGTGTGCTAATGTGTGTCGAGTTGATTAAGTGTTGATTCAAGAATTAAAAGTTATAGCAGTAGAAATTTGAACAACTTGTAAGATCACGTGAATTAATAATCAATATTGTAAAGTTACAATTGAAAAGCAATCTTAACTTAAGTTACGAGCTTGATCAATTATGTGCCCTAATTAATGAAGATGCAAAAACAAAGATGCATGCGGGACACAAATTTTTACCGAAGTTTGATCCCACCACAGGAGATCTACCTCCTCGTTGAGGAAGCCCACACAGAGTCGGGTCTCTTCAAACCCTTTCCCTCGTCAAGTCACCATACAAGGCCGATTTGATTCCACTATCAAGGATAATCACCGAGTTTATGGGGCAACCTCACACGTTGAGGGCTCCCGTAAGAATTACAACAAAAAGATGATCAAATACACTCTAAAAGATTACAAGTAAAAGCACGAGTGTGAAGAGATCAAACCCCAAGAGCTCAATGAAGCGTAGACAATGATCTCCCAACCCCAAATCTGAATACTCAATTAATTTTCACCTTTGAGTACTTTAGATGCATGGGGGGATGTGTTTTTGTGCTCTTGGGACAGGTGGCAGTGCTAGGGTTTTTGAGTTTGACAGTAGGAATTGAAAGTTATGATTGTGGGGTCGTGGATCTCCTATTTATAGGTTTCCAAAAAAGTTACCGTTAGTAATCCTAACAACCGGACTAGTCCGCCCTGGGGCCTGAACTTGTTCGGTGGGTACACTAGAAACCCTAATTGTGCGACGTATACCGGACTAGTACGGTAGGTATCCGAACTTGTTCAGTGCCTTTGTAATTGAACTCCAGAGAATTGAACGGACTAGTACGATCTAAGAACGGACTTGTCCGGTGCTATGTGTTATAGAACATCAGAGTTCAACGGACTAGTCCGGTCCTATGGACGGACTTGTCTGGAGTGTAGTGTAATGAGTTTATAGAGACTTGAACAGACTAGTCCGGTCCAACATCGGACTAGTCCGATGCACTGTGAAATGTGGTTCCTGAAAGTTAATCGTACTAGTACGGTAAATGGTCGAACTAGTTCGGTGCACAGTGTATTTGGACAACAGAGAGTTGAACGGACTAGTCCGGTCCATGAACGGACTAGTCCGGTGCTCAGTGAATTTTTAGGTGATTTTAAGCCCTTACCCCTGTGCAAAGACTTGAGCTCTTGGGATGTGTCTCTCACACACATCCTATACATTGAAATCTACTTTGCACTTCAGTCTTTAGTTGGGCTTTTCTCTTTTTCTACACCACTTTATTTTTCACCTTTTGAGTGCATCAAACTATCTCATTTGAATTGACCTACAGTCATCTCAATAAGTTCATTAGGATCTCATTTATTTGTCATCAATCGTGCAAAACCCACAAGGGATTGCCTAGATGCACTTTCAATCTCCCCCTTTTTGGTGATTGATGACAACCAATTGAGATTTCACAATTAAAAGTAAAAATTGATTTTCATAAAGTGTGCATATATGAGAATAATAAATGAGTAACAAAAACTTCTCACATATATGCACTCTTTATGGTGGGGTGCCTAACAGTGTGTGACCAAAAGATGTGATGAGCAATACATAAGCACTTGATAGTTATAGCAACAGTCATCACATTACCATTAACTAAGCATCACACATTAAGTAAATTAAGAACATCCAAAATAAATTACAATAGTTTGATATCAAGATACATGTCCTTGACCACAATTCCTTAATGGCTTAATGTCTACAAAAAAGACTACTAGTCTCAATCTCTCCCCCTTTGGCATCAAGGCACCAAAAAGGAAAAAATTGAGTGGAATCACTCATCGCCATTGCCTCCCTCACTCTCGGTCCTATCGTCATCTTATTCTTCATCTCCAGGTGTCTGCAGAGGAGGAGCAGAGGCACTAGCCAATCCGAGTGAAGCCAACTCTTGCTCAGTTAGAGGAGCCATCTCAGCGATATCTTCTCCAGAGTCTTTTGAGCTCTGAGGTGACCCCGCTGGCTCCATTTCCAGCTTCTCACAGATTGCTTTGATATTTACCTTCACGTATCATTGATGCTTCTTCCTTGCCAGACTCTCCTTGTGCTGCTTGATTTCCACTTTGCGACAATATGCAAAGATGGATGAGAGCATCTTCAGCACTCCACTGGAGGATTCTCTAGGAGGTGGAGGAGTAGGAGCAGCAGCTCAAATCTTGTGCCTTCTTGAGTCCTCTTAGATCTTTGTTCCTCTACATGTTAGGTAGGAGCAGAGGGAATAGTGTAGATAGTAAGCATCTGGGGCCTGAGTCTAGTATGAGGCACATCCTTGACAAATTCAAGTCATGTCACCTTCTCAATCATATATTTGATGTATAGTGCATAACCACAGGACCTGTTAGGAGTGATGGATATGTTCACAATGTCATTGTACATGTACTCAAAGACATTGAAAGTACTTTTCTTGCTGATGACCTTCATCAATGTCCTGAGGGTCCCCTGGATTATCCATGCATCTCCCTCCTTGGGAGCTATGGTGAAAGCATCTAGGCCCCCATAAGGTATGGTTTCGGTGATTAATGACAACTGTTGGATATCACTAATAAGTTTGTGGATGCAAGGTCTCTCATATAATTCATCACACTTAATGGACTATATATTTATATCATCTACTGCTCATTGGATACAATTGGATACCCCTCAACAAACTATTTTACGAGGTCAATCGATTTTCATGAAGACTGAAAGAACAAACATATATGTCAAAATTATTCCATCAAAATTGACAGCACACGAGACTTAGTCGTCATCAGAAGAACATTTCAAACCAATGTCTAAGAGGTCACTCGGACAAATTCCAAAAGAATCACTTAGAACAACTCGAAGCAGACAAAATCAACTCACCGGATCATCCGATGTATCCAGAAAAAAACTACATCGGTTGAGTTGGCTCTGCAGCAGAAAAAGACCTCAATCTTGGGTATACACCGGATCATCCGATGTTGAAGCATGTGTTACATCGGTCAATCATTCCAGTAAGCAAATTCCCTGGACCAAGTAACACTGGACCATCCGATGTATAAATATGCCACATCGATCGATCACTCCAGTAAGCATTATTTCTGGACCATCTTGGACCAAGTGTCACTGGATTATCCGATGTACAGGTGTATACAACATCGGTCGATCAACGGTCATATCTGACACAGTGACCTCAGCTAATTTGTATTCGACCGATGACAGCTGAAGGGAGAACATCGAATTATCCGGTGTTTGCAGAACAGTGATGTCAACCTACTTTTCCAATGGCTATATCGTGGAAGCTGGCTATTTATACCCCTTCAACCAGTCATTTCAACAAGTCTTGATGCCTTGAGCTTCTCTACACATTATCAAACATTCAAGACATTGAACAACCACTTCCACATCATTTACACCACTTGTACACCAAGAGATAGGCTAGAACTTACTAGAGATGATGCTTGTGTGCTTCCATTCTTGGTGATTGGAGTCTCTAGTCTAGTGAGAGCTGTAAGTGAGTGTCTCTTAGTGATTGCATTCACCGTGTATCAGTCGGTGATTGGAGAGATCCTTCCGGAGCTTGCCAAGTCGGTTGTGGAAGCCCGGAAGATCAAACTTGTACAAGGCTTGAGCTCAACCTTGCCGGAGATGGTGAACGGAGATTCTTAATGAGATCCCTGGTCTTTGGTGACTTGGGAGTGGCTACACCCTTGGCGGGTGCCACAACGTGGATGTAGGAAGGTCTTGATGATCTTGCCGAACCACGGGATAAATCACCGTGTCTTCGTGTCTTCTCGGGAGTTTGCATACTCTTCCTTTCTCGTTATACTTATGCATTTCATATACCGCAAACTTATTATTCACTTGAATGCATAGGTTGTTTGCATAGGGAATTGGGATTTTAGTAGTTGAGTTTTCATTGCTTTAGTTTTTAAAAAGAAGCCCAATTCACCCCCTCTTGTGCATTCGATCCAAGCCCAATTCACCCCCCCTCTTGGGCATTCGATCCTTACAATTGGTATCAGAGCGATGTTGCTCATTGGATCATTCTAGCTTCACCGCTAGAGAGCCAAAATGGCCAAGATTGGGGGTTCGGTTCCCATCTTTGAGGGCAAGAACTTTGCCTATTGGAAAGCACGTATGCGTGCTTATCTAGAGGCTATTGCTCCTGAGGTATGGGAAGCGACCCATGCAGGGTTTGGTGAGCATAACTACATAGGTGATCAAATCAAGTGGGATGCCAAGGCTAGAAATGCTATTTACGAATGCATTAGTCAAGATGTGTTTGCTACGATTGCTAGCAAAGAAAAAGCTTGTGAAATTTGGGCTTGCTTGATTGAAATTCAAGATGGTTCTTCTCGCATTAAAGAACTAAATTATCACATGCTTAAGGCCAAATATGATGAGTTCAAAATGCTACCTCATGAAAATGTCAATGAAATGTTTTCTCGCTTGAATGTTCTTATTGAGGAAATTAATGCTCTTGATATTGCTCCTCTTGGCAAGGGACTCATCAACCGCAAGATTCTTATGCTCCTTCCTAAGCCAAAGTACAACATCATCAACTCCATGCTTCAAAAGGAATCTCTTGATCACATTGAAGTTTCTGAACTTATTGGAGAGATTCACGCTCATGAGATGAGTGTGCTTGGGATGATGGAGGAATCATCTTCAAAGACAATTGCTCTAAAGGCTTCCACCAAGAGAACAAATCTCAAGAAAAAGAAGTGATCGAGCCTAGCTCAAGTGAAGAAGAGCAAGCATCAAGTGAAGATGACGATGATGAGCTTGCATTGATGATGAGAAAATTCTCTCGCTTGAACTCCAAGATTGCCAAGAAGGGATACAACTTTGATCCCAAAAAGAAAGCATTTCTACCAAGGAAAGATGACAACAAGACCTGCTATAATTGTGGTGATCAAGGCCACATCTCCTATGATTGTCCAAAACCGGACAAAAGAAGAGAGAACCACAAGGGCAAGCATCGCAAGCTTGAGGATAGTGAGGATGATGAAGAAGAGATCAAGCCCAAGCCAAGATTCATTGGGAAGAAGAAGTATGACAAAGGCAAAAAGGCAAAACTCTTTCCAAAGAAGAGAAAAGGTCCACAAAAGGTGTTCATGTGTGAGGCAAATGAATGGATCACCGACGAAGAATCTAGTGATGAAGAGAGTGAAGCTGAAGTAGAGAGCTTGGCCGGCCTTGCCATTGCCAACAATGATGATTCACCCCTTCGTCCACCTCCCATGTGCCTCATGGCAAAATGTAACACCAAGGTATGTGATGACTCTAGCGATGATGAGCTTTTCCCCGATGACTTAGCTTCAATGATAAACGAATACCACATTATCATTAAAAGGGAAAAGAGTAAGGTCAAGGCTCTTGAAGAAGCTCGTGCTAAGCTCGAGAGTGCTAACCTCGATTTGCTTGACAAGTATGAAAGCATACTTAAGGAGCATGACACGCTCAAATATTATGTCAAGCAAGTTGAGGAGGATAAGGCTCAAATCAAGCTAGATCATCATGAGCTTGACTTAGCACACAAAGCACTCTTGGGAAAGCACAGTGAGTTAATCCAAGAGCATCAATTACTTAATCTTGCCTATGAAGTCATTGATCAAGAATTGAAAACCCTAAAGAAAGAAACCCTTAATGATAAGTGTCGGTACCCCGCAGACCGGGTACCCCCGCGCACAAGGAGAAAACGGCTAAGGACTCGGCCCCTACTTGGAGGCCGGATCTGAGGCTGCCACGTCATGGAGGGAAGGACCGGATCCTGCCTCCCCGCTGAGGCGAGCTCCGGGGCAGCCACGTGGCCGGCAGAACCGGACCCTCGCCTCCCCGCTGAGGCGGGCTCCGGGGCTGCCACGTAGCCGTGAGAACCCCCGGGACCAGACCCGTCTCCCCGTAGGGAAGGGCTCCGGGGCCGCCATGTGGCCCGCAAGGCTGAGCCTCCGCCCTTCCACGGAGGTGGGCTCCGGAGGCGCCACGTGGCCTGTACAGCCGGGTGCTCGACTCTCCGCAGAGGCAGGCTCCGGTGCGACCACATGGTGGACGGCCAACTCAATGCTGTAGGAGGCCACCGTAAAGGAAAGAGTGCGCTGCTCAGACAGGCATTAAGTACGCGCACCTTCCCCAGGCAAAGCGGAGTCGCACATGCGCAAGTCAAGGCTCCAGTGTTTGCGCAAGATGGACGAGTGAGCCGCGGGGACAAGACGGGCGGGATATGCCCTGCCATCATCAACAACTATGTGTAGCCCTGGCGCACGACGCGCCAGGACGACACATTGAATCCCCTGTCAAAGGGAAGTAAATAGCATTTAATCCTAGATCTTGTATAGGATTTGGCTCTCCTTGGGACCACCTGTCGGGCCCCGGGGCCCAACTTGTGACTACAGAGTCCTTGGACTATAAAAGGACTTAGCTGGCGACCTTCACAGGGGATCGAAACTCATACACGCTCAAGCAAGGCAATACACAAACACCCCCGTAGACGTAGGGTGTTACGCTCCGGCGGCCCGAACCACGTAAACCCTCTGTGTTCATCATCTCATTGCGCTCAATCTCCTGGGACTAGCCCTCGTGAATCTAAAGAACCTCCGCGGGCTGCTCTCTAAGCAGGTCCGGGGGAAGTGTTGTTTACGACCTTCGACATTTGGCGCGCCAGGAAGGGGGCTTTTTCCCCGTGAAGATTTCCACTAGCAGCATGGTGAACGCTCGTTCCAAGGCTAGCTCCTCTAGGCCATGCTCGTTCTCGCATGTTCTCTGTCATATTCTAGGGCACTCTCTTCTTGTCTCGCGCCTAGTGTAGTTATGCAATCCTCCTGCTGGCGGGTCTGCCGGGGGTTCCTGTGATGTATTCGGGTTCTTTGGTTGTTTTCCTGCTCGGGAGCCTGTGGCGCCGAATGGTCACTCCCCTGAAAAGCTAACACCCGTGGGAGGTCCAAAGTGTACAGCCTGCTTAGCCTGGTCCTACACCCTAAGCATGTAAACTTTGCCTCTTCAGCGGTAACGGTTGAGTACAGGGGGCCGGACGGAACACACTTCTGATCAGGGCGATAACCATAATCTGGATACCGTCGCATTGAATTACCCACGCACCGTAAGCCCGGCTCGGGACCATAAAACATAACGAGACTAAAAGCAGGAAAGGAGTAACCGACGAACAAAACTATTTACATTATGCTCTATTTTTTGCTTACTTTCTCATATCGTTTGCCATACGCCCGGTTACATTTTTTTGCCTCGTCCTAGTTGAACTTGTGCTATCTTGCAAAAGGAGGATTCACGTGAGGTACCTGCAATGTGTTTGGGGTCTGATGGTCATTTTCTTGCTGGGGGTCCATGGTGTCGAATGGTTCTCACTCCTGAAAGGCTAAACGCCGAGCTTGAGGTCCAGAGTGTGCAGCTTGCTTAGCCTAGTTCCGTACCCTAAGCATGCACACCTTGCCTCCCAGTGCTAACAGCTGAGTACAGGGGGCCGGACGACTCATGCCCTGAGCAAGGCAACGACCATACCCTGAATGTTGTCGCACCGAATTGCCCATGCTCCGTATCTTAGCTAAGGATTGTAAGCCATCACGAAACTAAAGAGCAGGGAAGGGATGACTCGTGAGAAAAATTACTTTTTATCTACCGTGTCTGCAGGACATACAGGGAGCCCGCCACTGATGTTCTACGCGTCTGTGGTAGGCGCCGGCGACGCTTCGCCGAGCTCCAGCGCCCCCCAAGGGGGCCGCTGACGTCACTTCTCCGAGCTTCGGCGTCCCCAAGCAGGTCGCCAACGTTGCTCCTGCGAGCTCTGGCACCCCCCAAGGGGGCCGCTGACGTCACTTCTCCGAGCTCCGACATCCCCAAGCGGGTCGCCGATGTCGCTCCTGCGAGCTCCAGCGCCCCCCCCCCAAGGGGGCCGCTGACGTCACTTCTCCGAGCTCTGATGTCCCCAAGCAGGTCGCCGACGTCGCTCCTGCGAGCTCCGGCGCCCCCCAAGGGGGCCGCCGACGTCACTTCTCCGAGCTCCAGCGTCCCTGAGCGGGTCGCCGATGTCGCTCCTGCGAGCTCCGGCGCCCCCAAGGGGGCCGCCGATGTCACTTTTCCGAGCTCCGACGCCCCCTGAGGGGGCCTGCTGGTGTCACTTTTACAAGACAAGATGAAGGCCCCACCCACGGTATCGTCATCTCTCCCGAGGTGGGATCGGGGGCCACTGTCGGTACCCCGCAGACCGGGTACCCCCGCGCATAAGGAGAAAACGGCTAAGGATTGGGCCCCTACTTGGAGGTCGGATCTGAGGCTGCCACGTCATGGAGGGAAGGACCGGATCCTGCCTCCCCGTTGAGGTGCGCTCCGGGGCAGCCACGTGGCCGGCAGAACCGGACCCTCGCCTCCCCATCGAGGCGGGCTCCGGGGCTGCCACGTAGCCGTCGGAACCCCCGGGACCAGACCCGTCTCCCGCAGGGAAGGGCTCCAGGGCCGCCACTTGGCCCGCAAGGCTGAGGCTCCGCCCTTCCGCGGAGGTGGGCTCCGGAGGCACCACGTGGCCTGTACAGCCGGGCGCTCGACTCCCCACAGAGGCAGGCTCCGGTGCGACCACGTGGCAGACGGCCAACTCAATGTGGTAGGAGGCCGCAGTAAAGGAAAGAGTGCGCTGCTCAGACAGGCATTAAGTACGCGCGCCTTCCCTAGGCGAAGCGGAGTCGCGCATGCGCAAGTCAAGGCTCCAGTGTCCTGTCTTGTCCAAGTAGCCGGTACAGACCCACTGCGTAAGACAGACAAGTGAGCCGCGGGGACAAGACGGGCGGGACATGCCCTTCCATCATCGACAACTATGTGTAGCCCTGGCGCACGACGCCCCAGGACAGCACATTGAAGCCCCTGACAAAGGGAAGTAGATAGCATTTAATCCTAGATCTTGTATAGGATTTGGCTCTCCCCGGGACCACCTGTCGAGCCCTGGGGCCCACCTTGTGACTGCAGAGTCCTTGGACTATAAAAGAACTCAGCAGGAGACCTTCACAGGGGATCGAAACTCATACACGCTCAAGCAAGGCAATACACAAACACTCCCGTGGACGTAGGGTGTTACGCTCCGGCGGCCCGAACCACGTAAACCCTATGTGTTCATCATCTCGCTGCGCTCAATCTCCTGGGACTAGCCCTCGTAAATCTGAAGAACCTCTGCGGGCTGCTCTCTAAGCAGGTCCAGGGGAAGTTTCGTTTACGACCTTCGACAATAAGGTATCCATTGTTTCACATGCCACTAATGTCTTGCATAAGTCTTTGCCTTTGAAAGAGAATGCTAGGGAGAAGGATTTGATGGATGAAATTGAAAGTCTCCGCACTAGTGTGGCAAGACTATCTAAGGGATAAGTCAAGCACAAAGAAATCCTCTTCCAACAAGCAAAGGCCTTCAACAAGAGAGGACTTGGATCCTTCCCGGTGCCTAACAAAGGAAAGGTACCCTCACCAGAGCTTAAAACAAGCTTCATCAAGGAAGTTGGTTCTTATTACCAACATTGCAAGGTCACCGGTCACCATACAAGGGAGTGTCCTCTTCCTAACAGGCCTTCTCCAAAATTGCCTACTAACTACAAGTCCACCTTTGATGATCACTATTATCTCTTGAGTAAACTAGATGGCAAGGTTCATTGGCAAGGACATGAAAGGCATCAAGGGGAAGCTTCCCAAGCAACTTTGGGTCCCAAAAACACTTATATCACACATACAAGGACCTAAGTTAGCTTGGGTGCCTACAATCAAAAAATGAATTCATGTGTGTAGGTGAACTACAAAGCCGGAGGAAAGCATTGGGTACTCGATAGTGGGTGCACTCAACACATGACCGGCAACGATGGTATGTTCACCTCCATAGAGAACCCCGACAAGCATGAACAAGTCACCTTTGGTGACAACTCTAAAGGGAAGGTAATTGGGTTGGGTAAGATTGCAATTTCACATGATTTATCTATTTCCAGTGTGTTGTATGTTAAGTCACTTAGTTTCAATTTGCTTTCTATTGCACAATTATGTGATCTTGGACTAACGTGCACCTTTGGCAAGAATGATGTTGTTGTGACTAGTGAAACAAGCAAAGAACTAATCTTCAAAGGGTTCGGCATGCACACCTCTACTTAGTAGACTTCTCCACCAAGGATGCTAGCGTGACCACTTGTCTTTTCACCAAGATGAGTTTGGGTTGGCTATGGCATCGACACATCGCTCACATTGGAATGAGCAAGCTCAAGAAGTCATTCAAGCTCAGGATGGTGACTGGCGTGAAGGATGTCACATTTGAGAAGAACAAGCTCTGTAGCGCTTGTCAAGCTGGGAAACAAGTTGCTTCACGCCACCCGATGAAGACAATGGTGTCAACCTCCAAGCCACTTGAGTTGCTCCACATGGACCTCTTCGGACCGTCCACATATCAAAGTCTTGGTGGTAATCTCTATTGTCTTGTTATAGTTGATGAATACTCTTGGTATGCTTGGACGTTGTTTCTAGGTGACAAGAGTGAAACTCCGAAAGTGTTCAATACCTTCGCTAAACGTGCTCAAAGGGAATTTCAACTTCCCATCATCAAGGTCCGGAGTGACAACGGCACCAAATTCAAGAACTACAACAATGGGGAGTGGTGTGATCGTGAAGGCGTGAAACATGAATTTTCAGCCACATACACTCCTCAACGAAATGGTGTCGTTGAAAGGAAGAACAAGACTCCCATCACTCTTGCACGAGCAATGCTTGATGACTATGGCACGTACGAGAAGTTTTGGGCCAAAGCAATCAACACGGCGTGCCATGCCGCAAATCGGGTCTATCTACATTGACTACTTCAAAAGACCCCGTACGAACTCCTCATTGGGAGAAAGCCCAACATCTCCTATTTCCGAGTCTTCTGGTGCATGTTCTATATCTACCGCAAGAAAAGGCTCAGTAAGTTTGAAAAAAGATGTGATGTTGGTATCTTTCTTGGTTATGCATCAAACTCAAAAGCATATCAAGTATTCAACCAAACCTCCGGTTTAGTTGAGGAAAGTTGTGATGTTTAGTTTGATGAAACTAATGGCTCCCAAGAGGAGAGTTTTGGTCATGATGAAATAGATGATGAGCCTCTATGAGAAGCTATGAAGAACATGACCATTGGAGACATCAAGCCTAAAGTTGAGGAGAGCCATGATCAAGGGGGAGCTTCAAGTTCCAACATCAATACATCTATGGCACCTCAAGTTGACAAAGAAGAAAAAGATGATCCATTGTTGACACAAGATTCCCAAGCCACACAACATCAAGAAGAAGAACAAGTCCATGATCAAGTCCAACAACAAGAAGAGCAACACGCATCACCACCGCCAAGTGCTTCACAACCACTTATGAGGCATGGACGCATCTCCAAGGCGCATCCGATTGATCAAATTATCGGTAGTCCATCAAGGGGATTAAGTACACGTTCTCTCCATTTCGCTACGTTTTGTGAGCACTACTCGTTTGTTTCATGTGTAGAACCCACTCACATTGAGGAAGCACTCCAAGATCCAAATTGGGTAATGGCCATGCAAGAAGAACTCAACAACTTCCTCCGTAATGAAGTTTGGGTGTTGGAGGAGTGACCCAAGGACAAGAACGTCATCGGGACAAAGTGGGTGTACCACAACAAACAAGACGAGAACGGTGTTGTGATACGCAACAAGGCAAGACTTGTGGCCAATCGTTTATCGCAAGTTGAAGGACTAGACTTTGGAGAAACATTTGCTTCGGTCGCTCGACTAGAAGCACTTCGTATACTTCTTGCTTTTGCCTCACATCATAATATAAAGCTTTATCAAATGGATGTGAAAAGTGCCTTTCTTGATAGTTACATTAACGAGCTTGTCTATGTTGAACAACCTCCCGGGTTCGAAGATCCGAGGAATCCTAATCATGTGTATAGGTTGCACAAGGCGCTCTACGGGCTCAAGCAAGCACCTAGAGCATGGTATGAATGACTACGAGATTTCTTGATCATGTAAGGATTCAAGATCGGGAGGGTGGACACTACACTCTTCACCAAAGACATCGATGGAGAACTATTTGTTTGTCAAATTTATGTCGATGATATTATTTTTGGTTCAACTAACGAAGTTCTTAGCCATGAGTTTGGCAAAATGATGTCTAGGGAATTCGAGATGTCGATGATTGGAGAGCTTAACTTCTTCCTTGGATTTCAAATCAAGCAACTTAGAGAGGGGACCTTCATCTATCAAGAAAAATATACCAAGGACCTCTTGAAGAAATTTGAGATGAGAGATTGTAGCTCAAGAAGTACTCCAATGGCAAAAAATTGTCATCTCGACGCAGATATGGACGGTAAACTTGTTGACCAATCTAATTACCATTCCATGATTGGTTCATTGCTTTATCTTACTGCATCTAGTCCCGATATCATGTTTAGTGTATGCTTGTGTGCTCGCTTTCAAGCGGCACCTAAAGAATCGCATCGGAAGGCGGTTTTTGAGATACTTTGGTATCTCAAGCATACCCCAAGTGTAGGCCTGTGGTACCCCAAAGGTGCTAAATTCCATCTCTTAGGTTACTCGGATTCGGACTTTGCCGGATGCCGTGTGGATCGCAAGAGTACCTTTGGAGGGTGCCACTTGCTTGGGCGTTCCCTAGTATCTTGGTCTAGTAAGAAGCAAAACTCCGTTGCCTTGTCCACACGGAAGCGGAGTATATAGCGGCTGGTGCATGTTGTGCCCAAATCCTATATATGAAGCAAACCCTTTTGGACTTTGGTGTTAAATTTGGTTGTGTGCCTCTCCTTTGTGACAATGAAAGTGAGGTTAAGATTGCTAAAAACCCGATTCAACACTCCCGCACTAAGCACATTGATATTCACCATCATTTCTTGCGGGACCATGAAGCTAAGGGAGACATCTCCTTGCAAGGTGTTAGGTCCGAAGAACAATTGGCGGATATCTTCACTAAAACACATGATGAGAAAACCTTTTCTAGACTAAGGAGTGAATTAAATGTGCTAGATGCATCGAACGTCATGTAAGTTGCGATGGTCATGTAAGAATGCATCACATATAGGTCTTGTCTAACTTGCAAAGGATAGGGGCGAGCAAGGGTTAGCTTGGGATGGCGGTTTTTTTGGGTATCCCCAAGGCTTGTAGAATGGCTCTCCCTGAAGAAGCCTTTGAAAGGTTCAAATTTGGCAAGATATTTTTAATTTATGTCTTGCATGATGCCTGTCATATAGACTTGCACTCACATTTAATATCATGCATTAAAAATTGTTTGGCATTGCATACGGTAGATTGTCACAAAGGGGACCCACTTCATGAGAAAGAGACTCGTTTGAAATGCAATATCTCAACTCATATGATGTGGAAAGAACAAAGTGTTAAGTGTGTTAATGCCTAAGGGAACATGTTTTAAAGAGATAGAAGTCTTCATCCTCTAGCTCACAAAGCATGGGCCTTACATTTTGTTTGGATTTTTCCTTGGTTTTTCCTGGTGTTCTATTTGCTTTAGGGCTTAGCCAAGTTATTGGCAACTAGCGTTAATGTCTTTTTGAGGGGTTAGGGGTTGCCCAAAAAGTTCTAAGACTTGTGTTTCCCTTTGTTTGTTTAAGTCAAAGGACATATATGGGCTGTTGCTGATCTTTTGTAGTCATCGGATTATCCGATGCTTAGGGCAGAAGCATCATCAAATCAGTTTGTGCTTAAGTACAAGGGTCAGCTCAGGCAGAAAGTCAAATCAACCGATGAGTTCATTCTGAGAAACATCGGAGCATCCGATGTTCACATTTCTGGAGTTGTGCCAGATTCAACTGATGATAAACTTTTCCACGTCGGATCATCTGATGCTGAAGGTGCCTCTGGAATAACCTTACTGTACCACTCGACCGATGCACCCTCTCAACTGACGTCGGATCATCCGATGTTAAAAATCGAGCTAGGGTTCGGGCCGCACCTATTTAGCGTGTCTCTCCATTTTTCTTCCTTCTTCTCTCTCTTCTCTTCGCCGCCACCGCTCCGCGCTCCTCGCCTTGGGTATACACCGGATCATCCGATATTGAAGCATGTGTTACATCGGTCGATCATTCCAGTAAGCAAATTCCCTGGACCAAGTAACACCGAACCATCCGATGTACAAATATGCCACATCGGTCGATCACTCCAGTAAGCATTATTTCTGGACCATCCTGGACCAAGTGTCATCGGATTATCTGATGTACAGGTGTATACAACATCGGTCGATCAACGGTCATATCTGACACAGTAAACTCAGCTAATTTGTATTTGACCGATGACAGCTGAAGGGAGAACATCGGATCATCCAGTGTTTGCAGAACTGTGATGTCAGCCTACTTTTCCAACAACTATCTCGTGGAAGCTGGCTATTTATACCCCTTCAACCAGTCATTTTGACAAGTCTTGATGCCCTGAGCTACTCTACACATTATCAAGCATTCAAGACGTTGAACAACCACTTCCACATTATTTACACCACTTGTACACCAAGAGATAGGCTAGAACTTACTAGAGATGATGCTTGTGTGCTTCCATTCTTGGTGATTGGAGTCTCTAGTCTAGTGAGAGCTATAAGTGAGTTTCTCTTGGTGATTGCATTCACCGTGTATTAGTCGGTGATCAGAGATCCTTCCGGAGCTTGCCAAGTCTGTTGTGGAAGCCCGAAAGATCAAACTTGTACAAGGCTTGAGCTCCACCTTGCCGAAGATGGTGAACGGAGACTCTTAGTGAGATCCCTGGTCTTTGGTGACTTGGGAGTGGCTACACCCTTGGCGGGTGCCACAATGTGGATGTAGGAAGGTCTTGATGATCTTGCCGAACCAGGGATAAATCACCGTGTCTTCATGTCTCCTCGGGAGTTTGCATACTCTTCCTTTCCCGTTATACTTATGCATTTCATATACCGCAAACTTATTATTCACTTGAATGGATAGGTTGTTTGTAGGGAATTGAGCTTTTAGTAGTTGAGTTTTTATTGCTTTAGTTTTTAAAAAGAAGCCCAATTCACCCCCCCTCTTGGGCATTCAATCCTTACATATGGTCTTCCTCAGGATCCTATTTAGCACACCAAAGAAGGGCTTCAAGTACTTTGTGGTTGGAGACTTGAATGGCATCCTTGTATCATAGTGTGACGCCCGGTTCTGAAAAAAGAACCAAGCTAACGCATATGTGTGCCCAGGATGTTCATCACACATACACGAGTGCAATCACAAAAGGATATACAGAAAATTACCATAGAACAAAATAAATTAACTAAATTTTATTACACAAACCAGATTATCCTCGATTACAACCTCTAATGAATATTTATGACAATTTTAACTAATGCAGCGGAAATAAACTAATTAAGCAAACTAAACAGCTAGGCAACATAAGCAATGGGGTATAGTGCAGCTCCAATCAACACCACAGGCAAAGCTGACGGCAGACACGGCCTAGAACTCTGCATTATCACCATTAAACTCCCAATCCTGACCTGCAACTGTTGGGGGGGGGATTGCAAGAGTGAGTACATGTCATACTCAGCAAGTGTGGAAAGTATGACATGTGGCTTATTCAAATGTCGACAATAATAATGGCAAAGTGCTGAAAGGTACATAAAAACGTTTGAAAAGCAATATATTACATGTATGTGAAGTAAACCCATCATAATCATAAGTAATATCATAATACCAGTCCATAATTCACCATCCTCATCCATAATTCCAGATTTCACCATTTGCAAATAACCATATTCAATACCAGAAATTAATCCATAACCATAATACCAACCATAACCATCCCAAATACCATCCCAATACCAAGTAACCTCTAATCATGGAAGTTGTCCAGGTGCTCATAACCGGGAGCACGACTATCATGATAGTTTTATTTAACTCTGCAGAGGTTGTACCACTTTACCCACGAGTTTGTGATTTCATCACCTGTCGGCGACTAAAGAACCTCCCTTTCACCAATTACACTTCCTTTGGTGTATGGCCAAGAGATCACAAAATAGCCTTTACAAAGGGATTACTAGCCTATTTAGACCCCACTGAGGTTTCACCGGTGGCGATGTCTCCGACTGAGCACATCTTCAACCAAGGGCCCCCTCTTAAGCCATTCGGATCCCAGGGTAGTCCCCCCAATCATCAACAAACCCAATCTGACTACCTCTTCCCCGAGCATCCACAATGGTCCAAACAGCACTAGCAAAGCCCTAATTAATCAACTACACCACACTCATACTTGGCCTCGTGGTGGCACTGTAGTCCTAGATTATTCTCGCATGAACCGGTCCTTAGATCTAAAGCAAGCAAACCACCATAACATCCAACCCATCCACATACCAGGCTTGCTTAGATCACCCATTACCATATCATATTAACCAGTTCATGTTAACCATAATCTCATCCATGCATAATTAAATTGAGTGGTATAGTTGTTCCCATCCCAGTTGATTAAGCGAATCAAAAAGGTAAAAATCCCTTCCCGACTCTCTACCATATATCCCAGGTGACAAGGGTGGTCAACAAAACTAGTAAACTTCTTACCATAGGATTCCCATCAAAATTGACACAAGCATGCAGTTTTGCAAACAAAACATTTATCTTAAAACAGGATCAATATGCTTCAAGGACACTTGCCTTGCTCTTGCTGTTGATTAGGGTCAAAGCCTTCAAACTCTTGGTGCTGTAGATCCTCCTGGGCACTCTCTAGCGCAAATACGTCTAATCCGCACAATAAACATACAAGACAAGCAACACAATCAAAGAGTGCACAAATATTACTCAATATGACATGACATGCATGATTGATGCAAATGCAAGGTAGAACTTGTTACTAGATTGCTCTTAATGATCACCAACTAGTTCTAATAGCTTTTAACAAGTTTATACATGTCTAGATTTGATTAGATCAAATTTTAGAATTAATTCAACGCAATTTAACCAGAAAGATCGGACTAGTCCGCTAGGGACCGGACAAGTCCACACTCTGCGAGATCAGCAGATTAGGGTTTTCTAGATCGATGTAAATTCAGAGATTAGGAGTTGAATTCACATAAGGAAAAGATAATAGAAGGTATACCAGGTGTTTAGATCTCCAATGAATCAAGAAACTTGGAGGCAACACTTGGATCTTGGTGATCTAGGGTTGGTGATGAACTTTGGGGATGAATTGGTCATGAAGGACAAAAACTTGGTGGAGATTTTGATCCTCTTTCGTTTCCTCCTCTTCTTCTTCTTGCTTGGGATCTTCTACTCCCTCCTTGATGGTGGATCCCCACGAACTAGGGTTTAGGTGGGTGGAAAAGTGGCAAATAGATGTCAATCCAAGGGGTGGGGCTGTTTATATAGAGGTGGAGGCTAGGGTTAGATGGATTTCGAGTTTGGGATGAGTAGAGGCTGGTTTAGAGTCCCACATGGGCTCTAAAAGTGTTAGGCACAACGTCCCTAGGCCCACTTAACGTGAAACCCAAGAAACAAGTCGTAAAACAAAGGATCAACTCGGAGTCGTGAAATATCGGACAAGTCCGGAAAGGACCGGACTTGTCCGAAGTCGTCTAGAGAGAAAATCGGACAAGTCTGGCCAAACATCGGACAAGTCCAACTTTAAACAGAGAGGAAAACGGATAAGTCCGCTGGAACACCAGACTAGTCCGGAAAAGTCCAGGGACTTAGCAAATTTTCAAGGATTCTTGGATTACCGGACTAGTCCGCACAAAATTGGACAAGTCCGAAAGTTTCCAGAGCAAAAATCGGATTAGTCCGCAGCAAAAACGGACAAGTCCGTTTTTAGTCAGAGAGAAATCGGACTAGTCCTCAGTAAAATCGGACTAGTCCACACTTCCCTGCGTTTCAAGTGCGGTTTTGCTCCAAATCAATTTTAAACTCGTTCCTCTTTATGTGGGTTAATGTTAAACATGTATATGAGTGTATGCAAGGAATGATGCATGAAAATGAGGGTGTTACAAACCTACCCCCCTTAAAATGAATCTCGCCCTCGAGATTCGACGCGGAAGAGAAGAGATAGGGAAATTCCTTCTTGAGATCATCCTCCAATTCCCGCGTCGCTTCTTTTTCTGTGTGGTGCTTCCATTGAACTTTAAACCATCTAATAACCTTGTTCCTTGTGACTCTCTCCTTGGTTTCCAAGATCTTGACCGGTTGCTCGGCATAAGTCAGATCTTCCTCTAATTCCAATCCTTCCATTGGCACTTCTTCTTCCGGTACTCTTAAGCACTTCTTGAGCTGGGAAACATGAAAGACATCATGTACGTCTAAAAGATGAGCTGGCATCTCCAACTTATACGCTACTTCTCCTCTTTTGTACAAAATCTTGAATGGTCCAATATAATGAGGTGCGAGCTTTCCTCTTATGTTAAACCTCTTATGACCCCTCATTGGCGACACCTTGAGGTAAACAAAATCTCCCACTTCAAAGGCTAGTTTCCTTCTTCTATTGTCCGCATAGCCTTTTTGTCTTGATTGGGCAGCCCTCAAGTTTTCACGAATTATTCGGACTTGCTTTTCGGCTTCTTGCAACACATCCGGACCAAATACTTGACTTTCTCCTGCCTCATTCCAGAATAAAGGTGTCCTACACTTCCTCCCATAAAGCGCTTCATATGGTGACATCTTCAAACTTGCTTGGTAACTATTGTTGTATGAAAATTCCACGTATGGCAAGCTTTTGTCCCAACTCTTCCCATGCTTTAAAGCACAAGCTCTTAACATGTCCTCTAAAATCTGATTGGTCCTCTCGGTTCGTCCATCCGTTTGAGGATGATATGCTAAAATAAAATTCAACCTCGTTCCCAAAGCTTCATGCAATTTTTGCCAAAATCTGGAGGTAAATTGAGAACCTCTATCCGATACTATCTTCTTCGGAACTCCATGTTGACACACAATATGCTCCATTATATTTCTGCCAATCGTGCAACTGTATATTTGGTCTTCACAAGGACAAAATGAGCCGACTTGGTTAAGCGATCCACAATTACCCAAATTGAGTCATACCCGGACTGAGTACGTGGTAACCCAACTATGAAGTCCATTCCAATTTCTTCCCACTTCCATTCCGGAACCTTCAACGGTTGCAATAGTCCAGCTGGCCTTTGATGTTCCGCCTTGACTCGTTGGCACACATCACACAATGCTATGTATTCAACTATGTCCTTCTTCATGCTATCCCACCAATACCTAGTCTTCAAGTCTTTGTACATCTTCGTACAACCAGGGTGAATCGAGTATGGAGAGTCATCTGCCTCCTTTAATATTGTCTCCCGAATATGCTTTACATTAGGCACAACAATCCTCTTTCCAAGCCATAAGGTACCATGTTCGTCTTCATCAAATCTGAATTCTCTCCCTTCCTTGATCTTTTCCTTGACTTCCTTGATCTCCTCATCTGCGGTTTGTGCTTCTCGAATTTCTCACTCCAAGTTTGGATTTAACTCCATCATCTCCATCTCATTTACAAACCCGAGGTTTAACCGTTCAAACTCCTTGCATAACTCGGATGGTAACTCTTGAACTGTGAGTTGGTGACTTACTCCTTTTCTACTCAAAGCATCGACCACTACATTGGCCTTTCCCGGATGATAGTTTACGCCCAAATCATAATCTTTGATGAGCTCCAACCATCTCCGTTGCCTCAAGTTCAGATCCGTTTGTGTGAAAATATACTTCAAACTCTTATGATCCGTATAAATTTCACACCTATGTCCAAGAATATAGTGTCTCCAAATCTTCAATGCATGTACCACGGCTGCGAGTTCCAAGTCATGTGTTGGGTAATTCTGCTCATGTTTCTTCAATTGTCTTGATGCATAGGCGACCACTTGACCTTCTAGCATCAATACACATCCAAGTCCTTGTCTTGATGTGTCGCAATAAATATCGAAACTTTTGCTCACATCCAGCAATACCAAAACTGGAGCTGTTGTCAACCTCTTCTTTAACTCCTCAAAACTGTTTTGACAAGCTTCAGTCCATCAGAAAGCCTTTCCCTTCATTAGCAACTCCATCATAGGCTTGGCTATCTTGGAAAAGTCCATGATGAATCTACGGTAATATACAGCCATCCCAAGAAAACTCCTTATTTCCTTGACATTTTGCGGCGGTTCCCACTTCAACACGTCTCTCACTTTTCCGGGGTCAACCGAAACTCCTCCTCCTGAAATTATATGACCCAAAAACGACACCTCTCTCAACCAAAACTGACACTTGTTGAACTTGGCATACAATCGATGCTCCCTCAATTTCTGCAACGTAAGCCTCAAGTGTTCCTCATGTTCTTTCTCATCCTTCGAGTAGATCATAATGTCATCAATAAACACCATGACGAACCTATCCAAGTACACCATGAAGACCTTATTCATGAGGTACATAAAGTAGGCATGCGCATTTGTCAATCCAAAGGACATCACGGTGTACTCATAAGATCCATACCGTGTCCTAAAAGCTGTCTTGGGTATGTCCGATGGTCTAATCTTCATTTGAAAGTATCCCGACCTCAAATCAATCTTAGAGAAGACACAAGCACCCTTCATCTGATCAAACAAGTCTTCTATATGCGGCAAGGTGTACTTGTTCTTGATTGTTACCTCGTTGAGAGCTCGGTAATCCACACACATCCTTTGGGATCCATCCTTCTTGTCCACGAACAGCACAGGCGCTCCCCAAGGTGAAGAGCTAGGGCGAATAAAACCCTTCTCTAATTTCTCTTGAATTTGCTTCTTTAGCTCCGCTAATTCCATAGGAGGCATCCTATACGACCTCTTAGCTATAGGTGCAGTTCCAGGTATTAAATCAATAACAAACTCAATGTCTCGATCGGGTGGCATACCTAGCAACTCGTCCGGAAAAACATCCAAAAATTCACACACCACCGGAATCTCCTCAATTGCGGCACCGTCCATATGATTCAACTCCAATTGCTTCGGTGTGATTTGAGATGCTTCAAATTCTACGGTGATCCCTTCCTCATTGGTCAACTTCACCGTCTTTGTGGCACACTCAATAACTCCATTGAGCTTCCTCAACCAGTCCATACCAAGTATAATGTCCAATCCTTGGGAATCTAGAACAATGAGGTTGGCGGAAAAGTCTACCCCCCTTATTCTAAGGCTTACTTTTGGACATACTATATTTGTCCTCATCTCTCCTCCAGGAGACTTAACCAATAGAGTAAACTTCATATGAGAGATAGGCAAACTATACTTGGCAACATACTTCGATGCAATGAATGAATGTGATGCTCCAGAATCAAATAACATAGTCGCGGGGTTGGAGTTGGCGAGAAACATACCAATGACCACATCATCCGCTTGTTGAGCATCCTCCGTAGAGACATGGTTCACGTTGCCACGAGCAAAATTCTACTGTCCACGGTTCCCTTGTGGTTGTCCTCCATTGGGTTTTGGGTTTTGCCTCGGTGCATTGCTCCCTTGACCAAGGCCCGACTTAGGACATTGATGCGCAAAGTGTCAAGCTTCTCCACAAGTATAACACTTCTTAACTCCACCAGAATTATTAGGACGAGCTTGGTTTTTAGCACTTGCAGCAGGAAAATTAGCACGAGCCGCATAAGGCATTGGAGGCCTAGGTGCTTGCATGACAGGGCGCTGCTGCACAAACTGAGTTGGGCGTGGTGCATAACCAGGGCGCTGAGCAGGAATAGAGGAGCTGCAATAAGGCGCATTGGGTAGTGCAAGGCGAGGGCGCACATTACTTCCTTGTTGCTGTCCTTGATATGGCGCCTTCCTCTTGATTTCTTGCTCCATCTCACGGATCTTGTTCTCAACCACGATTGCTTTGTCCACGAGCTTCTTAAAATTTGCATAGTCACAGTTGAGCAATTGCACTTGGATCTCATTGTTCAAGCCCCTCATGAACAAGTATTGTTTCCGGCTGTCCCGACCAACATCCTCAGGCGCGTATCTTGAGAGTTGAGTGAACTTGTTGAGATATTCACTCACGCTTGATCTTCCTTGCCTTAAATTCTCAAATTCTTGCCTATTCAAGATCATAACTCCTTTCGGCACATAATGAGAACGAAAATTATCCTTGAATTCGGCCCATGTAGTTCTCTCTTGGTTCTCATGAGCATTGCAATAAGAATCCCACCAATCCGCAGCTGCTCCAACTAGTTAATGAGAAGCAAACAAGACCTTCTCCCGGTCACTGCATTGGACAATAGCTAGGTTCTTCTCCACGGACTTGAGCCAATCATCCGCATCCATAGGGTCGGCAGCTTGAGCAAAGGTCGGCGGCCTAGTCCTCATAAACTCTCCCAATCGGTTATGAGGAGGCGGGGGTGGCGGTGGAGGCATGTGGGGCTGATTGTTGATGTTGTCAGCCTGCAGCTGTCCCATAGTTTGTATCATGGTCTGCATGAGCTGGTTTTGCATAGCCAATAGCTGCTCAATGTTGATAGCTCCCTGAGCAGGTCCTTGCCCATTGTTGTTCTGAGGCACTCCATTGTTCTCCTCCTCATCATTGCCATACCTCTGGTTGCGAGTCCTCACCATCTGAAGAAAAGCAATAGGTAAGAATTAGAAAACGTCCCCAACTATATGCATCAAGGGATATAAACTAAACAGCTAGCTACTAGCCTAGGTGGACATGGCAATGCTAAAGCACCCCAAATCCTCTATTAAGCACACAAGCAAACAATATATATAGCAAACAACACACCAACAAAATCAAATCGATTCCTAAGTGCTCCTATGTGCTCTAAAGTGTCCATTCTATCTAGGCTGCATCCTACGGTCAACCTGTGGCTCTGATACCAATCTGTGACGCCCGGTTCCGAAAAAAGAACCAAGCTAACGCATATGTGTGCCCAGGATGTTCATCACACATACACGAGTGCAATCACAAAAGGATATACAGAAAATTACCACAGAACAAAATGAATTAACCAAATTTTATTACACAAACCAGATTATCCTCGATTACAACCTCTAATAAATATTTATCACAATTTTAACTAATGCAGCGGAAATAAAACAATTAAGCAAACTAAACAGCTAGGCAGCATAAGCAATGGGGTATAGCGCAGCTCCAATCAACACCACAGGCAAAGCTGACGGTAGACATGGCCTAGAACTCCGCATTATCGCCATTAAACTCCCAATCCTGACCTGCAACTGTTGGGTGAGGGGTTGCAATTTATTGCGATATTCACTCACGCTTGATCTTCTTTATCTTAAATTCTCAAATTCTTGCCTCTTCAAGATCATAACACCCTCGGGCACATAATGAGAACGAAAATTCTCCTTGAATTCGGCCCAAGTAATTCTCTCTAGGTTCTCATGAGCATTGCAATAAGCATCCCACCAATCCGCAGCTGCTCCAACTAGTTGATGAGAAGCAAACAAGACCTTCTCCCGATCACTACATTGGACAATAGCTAGCTTCTTCTCCACAGACTTGAGCCAATCATCCGCATCCATAGGGCCGGCAGCTTGAGCAAAGGTCGGCGACCTAGTCCTCATAAACTCTCCCAATCGGTTATGAGGAGGCGAGGGTGGCGGTGGAGGCATGTGGGGCTGATTGTTGATGTTGCCAGCCTGCAGCTGTCCCATAGTCTGTATCATGGTCTGTATGAGCTGGTTTTGCATAGCCAAAAGCTGCTCAATGTTGATAGCTCCATGAGCAGGTCCTTGCCTATTGTTGTTCTGAGGTACTCCATTGTTCTCCTCCTCATCATTGTCATCCCTCTGGTTGCGAGTCCTCACCATCTAAAGAAAAGCAATAGGTAAGAATTAGAAAATGTCCCCAACTATATGCATCAAGGGATATGAAACTAAACAACTAGCTAGCCTACGTGGACATGGCAATGCTAAAGCACCCCAAAATCCTCTATTAAGCACACAAGCAAACAATATATAGCAAACAACACACCAACCAAAACACATCGATTCCTGAGTGCCCCTATGTGCTCTAAAGTGTCCATTCTATCTAGGCTACATCCTACGGTCAACCTGTGGCTCTGATACCAATCTGTGATGCCCGGTTCCGAAAATGAACCAAGCTAACGCATATGTGTGCCCAAGATGTTCATCACACATACACGAGTGCAATCACAAAAGAGTATACAGAAAATTACCACGGAACAAGATTAATTAACCAAATTTTATTACACAAACCAGATTATCCTCGAATACAAGCTCTAATAAATATTTATGACAAGTTCACTAATGCAGCGGAAATAAACTAATTAAGCAAACTAAACAGCTAGGTAGCATAAGCAATAGGGTATAGCGCAGCTCCAATAACACCACAGGCAAAGCTGACGGCAGACACGGCCTAGAACTCCGCATTATCGCCATTAAACTCCCAATCCTGACCTGCAACTGTTGGGTGGGGGATTGCAAGAGTGAGTACATGTCGTACTCAGCAAGTGTGGAAAGTATGACATGTGGCTGATTCAAATGACGACAATAATAATGGCAAAGTGCTGAAAAGTACATTAAAACATTTGGAAAGTAATATATTACATGTATGTGAAGTAAAACCATCATAATCATAAGTAATATCATAATACCAGACCATAATTCACCATCCTCATCCATAATTCCAGATTTCACCATTTGCCAATAGCCATATTCAATACCAGAAATTAATCCATAACCATAATACCAACCATAACCATCCCAAATACCATCCCAATACCAAGTACCCTCTAATCATGGAAGTTGTCCAGGTGCTCATAACCGGGAGCACGGCTATCATGATAGTTTTATTTAACTCTGCAGAGCTTGTACCGCTTTACCCACGTGTTTGTGATTTCATCACCCGTCGGCGACTAAAGAACCTCCCTTTCACCAATTACACTTCTTTTGGTGTATGGCCAAGAGATCACAAAATAGCCTTTACAAAGGGATTAGTAGCCTATTTAGACCCCACTGAGGTTTCACCGGTGGCGATGTCTCCAACTGAGCACATCTTCAACCAAGGGCCCCCTCTTGAGCCATTCGGATCCCAGGATAGTCCCACCAATCATCAACAAACCCAATCCAACTACCCCTTCCCCGAGCATCCACAATGGTCCAAATAGCACTAGCAAAGCCCTAATTAATCAGCTACGCCGCACCCATACTTGGCCTTGTGGTGGCACTGTAGTCCTGGCTTATTCTCGCATGAACCAGTCCTTAGATATAAAGCAAGCAAACCACCATAACATCCAACCCATCCACATACCAGGCTTGCTTAGTTCACCCATTACCATATCATATTAACCAGTTCATGTTAACCATAATCTCATCCATGCATAATTAAATTGAGTGGTATAGTTGTTCCCATCCCAGTTGATTAAGCGAAGCAAAAAGGTAAAAAGCCCTTCCCGACTCTCTACCATATATCCCAGGTGACAAGGGTGGTCAACAAAACTAGTAAACTTCCTACCATAGGTTTCCCATCAAAATTGACACAAGCATGCAATTTTGCAAACAAAACATTTATCTTAAAAACAGGATCAATATGCTTCAAGGACACTTGCTTTGCTCTTGCTGTTGATTAGGGTCAAAGCCTTCAAACTCTTGGTGCTGTAGATCCTCCGCGGCACTCTCTAGCGCAAATCCGTCTAATCTGCACAATAAACATACAAGACAAGCAACACAATCAAAGAGTGCACAAATATTACTCAATATGACATGACATGCATGATTGATGCAAATGCAAGGTAGAACTTGTTACTAGATTGCTCTTAATGATCACCAACTAGTTCTAATAGCTTTTAACAAGTTTATACAGGTTTGGATTTGATTAGATCAAATTTTAGAATTAATTCAACACAATTTAACCAGAAAGATCGGACTAGTCCGCTAGGGACCGGACAAGTCCGCACTCTACGAGATCAGCAGATTAGGGTTTTCTAGATCGATGTAAATTCAGAGATTAGGGGTTGAATTCACGTGAAAAGATAATAGAAGGTATACCAGGTGTTTAGATCTCCAATGAATCAAGAAACTTGGAGGTAACACTTGAATCTTGGTGATCTAGGGTTGGTGATGAACTTTGGGGATGAATTGGTGGTGAAGGATGAAAACTTGGTGGAGATCTTGATCCTCTTTCGTTTCCCCCTCTTCTTCTTCTTGCTTGGGATCTTCTCCTCCCTCCTTGATGGTGGATCCCCACGAACTAGGGTTTAGGTGGGTGGAAAAGTGGCAAATAGATGTCAATCCAAGGGGTGTGGCTGTTTATATAGAGGTGGAGGCTAGGGTTAGATGGATTTCGAGTTTGGGATGAGTAGAGGCCGGTTTAGAGTCCCACATGGGCTCTAAAAGAGTTAGGCACAACATCCCTAGGCCCACTTAACGTGAAACCCAAGAAACAAGTCGTAAAATAAAGGATCAACTCGGAGTCGCGAAATATCGGACAAGTCCAGAAAGGACCGGACTTGTCCGAAGTTGTCCAGAGAGAAAATCGGACAAGTCTGGCCAAACATCGGACAAGTCCGACTTTAAACAGAGAGGAAAACGGACAAGTCCGCTGGAACACCGGAATAGTCCGGAAAAGTCCAGGGACTTAGCAAATTTTCAAGGATTCTTGGATTACCGGACTAGTCAGCACAAAATCGGACAAGTCCGAAAGTTTCCAGAGCAAAAATCGGATTAGTCCGCAGCAAAAACAGACAAGTCCATTTTTAGTCAGAGAGAAATCAGACTAGTCCTCAGTAAAATCAGACTAGTCCGCACTTTCCTACGTTTTAAGTGTGGTTTTGCTCCAAATCAATTTTAAACTTGTTCCTCTTTATGTGGGTTAATGTTAAACATGTATATGAGTGTATGCAAGGCATGATGCATAAAAATGAGGGTGTTACACATAGAGAAATTCAAGTTGATCTTTATCTAGAGGCTTCAGATTGTATTGTGGATTATGATGTCATTCTCCAAAGAATCTTCTAGGTGAAGAATTCTGGCGAACTCCTCATACGTGACACTGTACTTTGCTCCATGTGTCATCCAAATCATCCTGTCACCGTCATCACGAGCAAAATAGAGAGTTGAGTAGAACTGAGTGATCACCTCATTGTTCCAGTCCCATTGGAAGGTGTCCGCGTGTGATTCTGGCAATTCTCCCGGTACTTCCGGTGGCAGCCCATGGAGTTTGTAGTTCGGTTGTGGGCGCGCAGAGATTCAGAACAAGATGGCAAGTTGACATGAGAATTTAAGTAGTCCGGGCCGCCTGAGCGTAATACCCTACTCCACGGGAGTGTGTTGTTGCTGTATTGAGCGTCTGAGTGCTTGTGTGCAAGAGCAGAGTGTGGAAGTCTCAGTGTGTGTCGCTTGGCCAGTCCTTTTATAGTACAAGGGTTGGCCGTTACATCGTTAGCCTGGCCCAACATGTGGCCCTGGCGATTACTGATGTTTAATACACAATTAATGAGCTTAATTACCCTTAATAGTGCGGTAATGCGCCTTGACAGTAGCGTTACTGGTATTAAGGGTCCTCTGATCGATTATCATTAAGATAGCATTAATGACACATAATCGGGTCTTGATGTCTTTAATGGTCCTTGAAGGTCCGAGCCGTTGAAAGTCCACCACTTTGCGTGTTGAGGTCGAAGGTCCCGCGGTTGGACACGTGGCAGCTCTGGAGCTTACCGTCTGGGACGGGTAGGTCCGTGCTGTTATACACGTGTAGGTATCGGAGCTTCCCTCTGTCAGGGGTTAGGTCTGGGGGTGCCGCAAAAGTATTTAGCCCGGAGCTTTTCCAGGTAAGAAATGTTGCTCCGGTTTTATGATACACGTGACGGCACTAGGACTAACCATAGAAGGGAGGCAGGTCCGGTTCCGTATGATAGGTGGGGCCTTCGGAGGTCTTCAACTCAGGTATGTGGAGTTCCTTAGCATTCTTTGTAGTACCAAAGGGTATCCGGTACACAGGGTACTGATAGTGGCCCCCTGGGCCCACCTCCGGGAGAGACCTTTTGGATGAAATCGTTCTGCCGGAGGTGGGTCCATCCTTCGGTTTTTGAGTCGTGTCTTCAAGGGTCTTTGGATGTGCCGTTGGTGGTAGTTCACAGTTAAACCATCGCCGCGTGGCTTATCCAGGATGTGGCATGTGAGATCTGTGCGTGAGGATCTCACGCAATTGAAGGTCGCCGGTTACCGATACAAAAACCATATCGGTTCCGCGCACCGTGTCAGGCTGCCGCCCTCGGGCTTCCCGTCTCTCATGATGACAACTGTTCGCCTGGGGTAAGGACCTCGACTTGATCGTCAAGGTGGCTCCGGGCCCCCTTGTCATTGGCAGGGTGAAGTTTTTGAACTGTATCATCGGCTCCTCTGCGGCTTCCATCCAAGTGTTGCGGGGGCTTACTTAAGAAGGAAAGTGCGCACCGTTTGGGGATTCTTTACGCCTTCATTTGAACTTGCGCTCGAATCCTCCAAACTTTTGCTTGCTTTTCATCTCTCGCCCCGCTGTGCTGCGATGAAGTTGGGACTCCCCAAGAGCCGCATTGGGAGCAAGAAGGAGTTGTCCAGGGTTCAGACCTACATGGGTTGGTCCAGTGACTCCCTCAACAACGACATTCACTGTGGCAAGCTTCCCTTTGAGAAGGAGTGAGCCGGAGATATGGTGTACTTTTTGGGTACGCCATGGCGGGTTCGATCCCGCATTTCTCAACTTTCTTTCTGATGCTTCTTGATTTTTATGGTCTGCAGCTCCACCATCTCGGTCCCCACTCAATCTTGCTGGTGGCGACTTTCGTCCACTTTTGCGAGGTGTGGGTGGGAGTGCCCCCTTGTGTGGAATTGTTCCGGACTTTCTTCACTGTTCACCCCACCAGGAAGAGTGATGAGTTCATCGGCTTCTACTACTTCGTGAAGCGGAAAAACTCCCACCTCAAGTACTTGAGGTCCTTTCCTTCCGGCAAGTGGGACGACTGGAAGAAAGACTGGGTGGTCATCACCGTCGAGGGACACGAGAGGCTGGAACTGCCTGAAGGCCTCCCCTGCGTCGACACCAACATTTGGAGTGATGTGCCAAAGCTATCGAGAGAGTACAGGCCCATTCTGGACAGAATCCAGGAGTGTGTCGAAGGTGGGGTGACCCCCCAGATGGTCTTTGACAACTTCTTGACGAACAGGTGGGCCCCGCTGAGGGATAGGGGGCGACCTGCCTGGGCCTTCAATAGTGAGATGGATACCAACCGCATTGAGGTGGGTTTGGGAACCAACTTGAATGGTGAAGACCTGAAGACCCATCTTAAGAACTTCCAGACCCATCTTAAGAACTTCCAGCTTGGGAACATCAGCCCTGGCGATGTGTCTCCACCGGCGGCCTTCCTTCCTCTAAATATGATACCAGAGGAGTGCAGAGAGCTCCAGAGGAAGATGTCGCTGTTAGACGACTTGGGCCTGATGGAGAGGCGATCAACCTCTGGGGTGGCGATCCCCGGAGCTTCAGAAGGTGGCTCCGCTCCTGCCCTGAAGCCAAGAGCTGAAGTCATGGGCAAGGGCAAGGAGTTGGTCGAGCCCACGAGCCGCAAGAGGAAGTTGAAGCATTCTGATGTGAGGTTCGTTAGACCTGCTCCTTCCACGACAGCTCCTTCTCCCTCACGGGGGAGGTCCTCAATGGCGACACCTACTCCAACATCGGCGTCTCCTCGGGATGCCAGTGCTAAGGGATCTAGGTACGAGGGTCCTTCTCAGTCCAGGGGGCCTCAATCAAGACGACGCCGATGGCGGCAGCAAGGATCGGGGAGCCTTCCGGAGCTACTACGCCAGTGGTGACAGAGTCCGGTCCTGAGCGTCCGGTGAAGAGGTTCTGCGCTAGCTAGAGCAAAAGCTTTCCAAGGTAAATTTGATTTTTTACCTCAGTTGATTGTTTTTGTTGTAATCATATTTTGAGTTCCTTTGTCCTTCATCCACAGGGTACCCAAGAAAGGGGTTGAAGCTCCAGTTCCTATAACAGCAGCTGACGCTGTGCAGGCGGAGGCTCCGGCTCCAGTTCCAGCGCCACCCCAAGAGGTGGCTGAGGTCGCGACTACTCCGGCGCCGGCTGTCGTGGTCCTTGACCTCGAGTCATCTCATGAAGCTCCCGTGGTAGCGCCGGACCACAGGAATGAAGATGTACCAACGGCACCAGCTCCGGAGGTTAAAGCTCCAGTTTTGGATGCTGAAATGATGGATGCTCCGGCCTCAGAGTCGGAGGTAGCTGCAGTTCCGGCTATAGAGCCGGATGTTGTTGAAGCCACGGCCGTGGAGCCAGTGGTTGATGAAGTCCTGGCGCCCAAGCCAGTTGTCGCGAAGGCGCCGGCCCCCGAACCTGTAGAGGTCGAAGCGCCGGCGCCTAAACCAGCGATGGAAGAGGCGCCAGCACCGGAGCCGGAAGTGGCCTCAGCTCCGGCCGAATCTTCAACGCCTGCCCCGGAGGTGGTGGTTCCAGAGGTGCCCGCACCTGAGCCAAGGTGCCAAGACGAAGCGACCGTTCCTCCGCCTGAGGGACCGGTTGCTGATGACTTGGTGGCGGGACCTTCGGAGCCAATTCCGGAGGTATGAATTTCTATTGCAGGACCTTCCTCAGCGGCGGCCGAGGCTATCCTAGAGGGAGGCCCTTGTGCCGCGGAAGCTCAGGGGACTGCTCTTGTAGAGTGGGACCTGATTTTTGTTACGAAGAACCCGCTGGAGCCAGCGAAGAAGACCCCGGCAGGTCCGGAGCCAATCCCTTTATCGCTGTCTATCGACAACGCCTGCTCCAGCCTTCGTCAGGTCCAGCTGGCCTTTTACCATGACAGCAAGGCCCTTGAGGAGGAGCGCCAAACCCTTAGGAGGTGGCGCAACTGGCTCGAATTAGAGACCAAGCTGGCACAGATGAGGCTGGCCGACAACAAGGAGTGGGTGAAAAGGGAGAAGGTCCGGTTGGAGTACTGGGGTCAGCTGCTGGATGAGAGGGAAAGCATGACGCGATCCCTCGACAACCAGACTCGGGCCATCCACGAACAGGTCATGGCTGCTAATGAAGCAGCGAATGACCACCAAGAGAAGCTCAGCGCCATCCACGACAGCCTCGTCAAGCGCCGGGAGGCTCTTGAGGAGCGGGAGAAAAAGCTCAAAGATGAAGAGCAAAAACTCCTGAAGCTGCGTGATGACCTCGTGAAGAGGGAGGAGGAGCTTACTCAGAGGTTGACTCTGGGTGACAAGAGCCTCGTAGAGTGCACCAAGAAGCTGGAGGAGTGTTGCGAGAAAGAGGAGAAAAAGGCCTGGCAGCGAGGACAAGACCTCACCAAGAAGGAGAATGAAATTGCTGCGAGGGAGAAGAAAGTGCGGGGCCAGGAGAAAGACCTGGTCGACTGCCAGAACATGATCCACCTCCAAGAAGAGCAGCTTGGTAAACTCGAAAGGCAGGATGCTGAAAAGATTCAGCAGAACGCCAAAGAAGTCGAGCGCCTTGCCCGGGAGGATTCAGAGCTTGCGGCGACCATGAGGTCCTTGGAAGAGGTGCGAGGCTCAAGGGCTGTGGAGTCCGAACAAGTTTGGGACTTCTTGGGCAAAGCCAATGACCCACTGACATCGCTGGGTTATAGTCCCGTGCGTCCGGACGATCCAGAGCCGGAGCTGGACCAGGCGTTACGGGCATTGAGCTCGGCGGGCAACAAGATCAATAAGATGGGCGATGTCATCATGGACCAGTTGGAAACCGAAGGACAATCCCTGGCGAAGAACATCGCAGAGTACATGATGACGTGCTACACAAGCCGGAATCCTCATTTCCCACTAGATCGGTGCTCAAGGGTCCCATCAACGGAGAGGGAGATGCCGCCAAGGCCAGCGTGTTGGAGGTTGCCCAGAAGGTCGCCTCATTCTTCCATAGGATTTAGGACTTTGTCTTTGTATCTCCCACTTGTATCTTCTCTTCCTTTCCTCAAATTTGTAATCTCTTGTCTCCAGATTAATGAAATCCAAGAATTTTATGAATTTCATTTTTTGTCTTCAACACATTTGTCTCACTTGGCCCCCTGGTAGATGTACACAATTTGATTGTGAACATGTACCAAGAGGATGTAGCATTTTGCTGAAGACTTGCGTGCTTCGAACTTGTAGTTTGTAGGTCCGAAGTCGTCGATAGTAGGGGCCACTTGAGGTTGTTGGAGCTTAGTAGCTCCGGCAATGATCCTTACCAACACGTTGAGTGTCGACAGTTAGTCCTCTGGGGTTGTCGGAGCTTGGTAGCTCCGGCAGCGACCATTGTCAACACGTGGTGCATCGACAGCAGACCCCACTGGAGAGTCTTCCCACCATCTTTTCTTCACGTTGACGGCTGGATTTGCCAGAACTTTGTAGCTCCGGCGACGTCTACTATCAATGTTTGAAACATCGACAACAGATCACCTTAGGGGGTGTCAAAGCTTTGATAGCTCCGATTTCATCCACTATCATCATGATATCTTTATTTTCCTGCACACTGAAGTCAAGAAAAATAGTAAAATCCATTTCCTATCTATAACTCAATTGTGGCTTACTATTTCCGAAAGAAATTTTAGATCAAACGCAATTCTATATATAATCAAGTGCATTTGCTTATATTCTTCAGGTCCAATCGTATCCTGGACTCACCTTACTTCAGCTTGCCGGGGTGTAGGTAGAGTGGCGTACTTAGGGTGCAGGACCAGGCTAAGTCAATAGCACACTCCGGACCTAGATTGGCTTGGCGGCATTCAGGTGAGTAGGCCATTCAACAATGTTAAGACCCGAAATAATTAACAAAGCAACTTGAATTATACATGAATTGCTCGAGCTAAAGTTTCTTAAGAATTGCACAACTTTATTATAGACAAGAAATAGAAAAATAAAAAATATTGAGCCTGTCCAAAATAAATGCACGTGGAGTCTGTTTTCACATAATGAAGTCTTTCATTATAGGTCCGGGGTACAGGGGAAACAAGTACACTCTTAGGGTACGGAACCAGGCTAATGTGTTTCATTTCTCGTTTGACACAAGGTAGCTAGCTACACTTTTAGTTCTGAGACCGTGACAAGTGTTGCCTGAACTTTTGCGGACCTTCTGAGAAAGGTCCGGCTGTTCTCCCGGAGGAGCTACCCGACTATGTACAATGACGCTATAACATACATCACATGTAATTACAGACTCACCTCCGTGATATTAAGCGTAGAACTTACGAAGGTGCTCAATGTTCAAAGGATTAGGGAGCGGTGTCCCATCCTCGGTTGCCAAGCGAACGCATCCGGGACGAGATACTTTGATCACTCAGAAGGGTCCTTCCCAGTTGGGGGAAAGTTTGTTTAACCCTTCTCGAGTTTGTATTCTCTGTAGCACCAGATCGCCTTCCTCGAGCTGTCGGTTGTGGACATGCCTTTGGTGATAGCGCCGAAGAGCTTGGCGGTATCGGGCATTCCGGACAGCTGCTCGGCACCTTCCCTCATCAAGGAGGTCAAGGTCTTCACGTCGGAGCTGGTCCTGTGTGGCATCGTCGAAGGTTCAGACCCGAAGCGACCCCAAGGTGATTTCCGAAGGAAAGACTGCTTCAGCTCCATACACCAAGAAGAAGGGTGTCTCTCCAGTTGACTGGTTTGGAGTTGTCCTGTTTGCCCACAAGGTTGGCGGAAGCTCTTCAATCCAGTTGGCTCCATGTTTTTTCAGGCGCTCATATGTGCGCGTCTTGAGTCCTTTTAGGATTTCTGCATTTGCTCTCTCAGCTTGACCATTACTTGCCGGGTGAGCTACTGAGGCGTAGCTGACTTGAATGTCGAGGTCTTTGCAATATCCTTGGAATGCAAAGCTTGTGAATTGGGTCCCATTGTCAGTTATGATCTTGTTTGGGACTCCAAATCTGCATACTATGGACTGCAAGAAGTTGATAGCTGGTTGCTTGTTTATTGTCACAACTGGAGATGCTTCTGGCCACTTGGTGAACTTGTCGATGGCAATGTACAGGAACTTGTAACCTCCGATGGCTCTTGGGAAAGGTACCAAGATATCCATCCCCCACACAGCGAATGGCCATGTAGGAGGTATCATTTGTAGTGGTTGAGCTGGTGTGTGAATTTGCTTTGCATGGAACTGGCATGCTTCGCATTTCTTCACTAGCTCAGTTGCATCCTGGAGTGCTGTACGCCAGTAAAAACCATGCCGGAAGGCTTTACCGACCAACATGTGGGAAGACGCGTGGTTCCCACACTCGCCTCCATGGATTTCCGCGAGAAGCTCGCAGCCTTCTTCCCTTGTACTGCACCGCATTAGGACACCGTTGGCACCACGCTGGTAGAGATCCCCTTCTACCAGTGTGTATCTTTTAGCCAATCTGACTATCCGGTCAATGGATACATTATCTTCAGGAAGGAAGTTGTCTTTCAAGTAGCTCCGGATCTCCGAGATCCATGCATCGGAGCTAACTTGAGCATTTGAGTCTTGCGTGCTGGGTTGCTCGGAGCTTCCTGCAGCACCTACGACCCTTGATGGGCGCCATGGTAACAGGGCCATCGAGACCGCCAACTTCGAGGTGCTGGTCTTGCCCCCTTCACTCAGTTTGGCAGGCTAAGCTGTTGGTCTTGACAATCTCCGGACGAAGGTTTCGTCGGGAGCCGGAGCTCCGGTTGAGGCTTTCGTCAAGAGTTCGTCAGCTTCAACGTTGTTGAGACGCTAGACATGGCAAAGATCCAGGACGTCGAAGTCCTTCTGAAGCTTCTGGACTTCAAGTAGGTATACAACTAGTTGAGGGTTGTTGCAGCAACATTCATCTTTGACTTGTTTTATAATGAGCTGCAAATCACACTTTACCAACAGCTGCTTGACACCATATGATAGTGCCACCTTGAGCCCATAGATTAATGCTTCATACTCCGCCATGTAATTGGTCGCCTTGAAGTCAAGGTGAACCATGTATTTGACCTTCTCCCTGGTCGGAGCGAGGAGAAGGACTCCAGCTCTGGCCCCCTGCTTCTGCACAGAGCCGTCGAAGTAGAGAGTCCAGTGAGGCTCGGTGAAGACCGAAACCTTGGGTTCTGGCTTCTGCTCACTGGGGCCCCCAGGATTTGATGGAGAGGGGGTCCATTCCGCCATGAAGTCCGCCAATGCTTGACTCTTGATCGCTTGTCTTGGGACGAATTCAAGGTCGAACTCGGCCAATTCCGCTGCCCACTTTGCAATGTTCCCAGTAGAGTTGGGGTTATGCAAGATTGTACGCACTGGATAAGAGGTTACCACTGAAATCTTGTGAGCTTGGAAGTAGTGTCGAAGCTTGCTAGAAGCAATAAGAACTGCGTAGAGAAGCTTATGCACCTCCAGGTACCGAGTCTTGGCGTCATGAAGTACTTCACTGATGAAGTACACCGGGCGTTGGACTGTCTGGACCCTCCCGGAGGGGTCCGGAGCTTCCTCCTCATCAACTCGGACCCTCTCGGAGGGGTCTGGACCTTCTTCGAGGACCTACTGGTTCCTGCTGGAGGGACCCGAAGCTTCTTCTGAAGTGAGCCGGACCTTCCCGGAGGGGTCAGGATCTTCTTGTTCATCAACAGTAATTCCTCCACTTGTAGGAGGTTGATCCTCTGGCGCCTCGCCTTGAGGATCCGGGTTTGGGAGCTGGGACCCAGACTCGCCTTTAGGTAGCTCCAGACCCTCCCGGAGGGGTCTGGCTTCCTAAACTGGAGATGGTTCTGGTCTTTCTGCAACCAGGGCCATGCTGACAACTTCGTCAGTTGCCGAAATGTAAAGCAGAAGTGGCTCACCAGGATTCGGAGCTACCAAAGTTGGTAGAGTGGTGAGGAGCTGTTTTAGCTCTTGGAAAGCCTTTTCTGCTTCTTCAGACCATTGGAATGGTCCAAACTTCCTCAATAGTTTGAAGAAGGGTAGCGCCCGTTTCCGCCAGTCTTGAGATGAACAGGCTGAGGGCAGCTAGACATCCAATCAGCTTCTAGACGTCCTTGATGCGGGCTGGTGGCCGCATGTCTTCAATAGCTTTAATCTTTGTCGGATTCGCTTATATTCCTCGGTGGTTCACCAAGAATCCAAGAAGCTTTCTGGAGCTAACCCCGAGGACACACTTGTCTGGGTTCAGCTTCATGCGTGTGATTCGCAACTTGTCGAAGACAGCTTGCAAGATGTCAATGAATGACTCCTTGTTTCTGATCTTGACGATGGTGTCATCGACGTACACTTCCACTACATCTCTGATAAGCTCTCCAAAAGTTTTGTACATAGCTCGTACAAACGTTGAAGCAGTGTTTTTGAGACCGAATGGAATGGTGGTGTAACAATATAATCCATCTACTGTGATGAAGGAAGTATGTTCTTCATCTTCCTTAGACATTCTGATTTGAGGATACCCAGAATATGCGTCTAGGAAACACAGTAATTCACACCCGGAGGTGGAATCCACTATCTGATCTATTCTAGGTAGTGGGAATGGATCCTTAGGACATGCCTTATTCAGTGTAGTGTAGTCGATACACATCCGAAGCTTCCCGCCGGCCTTAGGTACAACGATTGGGTTTGCCAGCCATTTTGGGTGGAAGACTTCTCGGATGAATCCAGCTTGGAGCGACTTCTTCACTTCTTGACGTATGAAGTTTTGTCGCTCTACTGATTGCTTCCGAGGCTTCTGATGTAGAGGCCGAGCGTCGGGATAAATCTTCAGATTGTGCTCAATCACTTCCCTAGGGATCCCATACATTTGTGACGGTTGGCAGGCAAACACGTCGACATTAGCCCGGAGGAAAGTGATGAGCGCGAGTTCCTATTTGTCATTCAGACCTCCCGATATTCGGGTGGTCTGAGCAGCGTTGGAACTGATTTGGACGACTTTGATGGGGATGTCGGTGTCGCCGCTTGGTTGCACACGAGGTGCAAAGGTTGAGCCTCGATGACGAATGCTCGGGGGTTTCAGAGCTTGTTCCTTTTTGGATTCTTCTTCCTGCGCTGTAGCAAGCGCGTGGAGTTCTTCCAGAGCAGTAACTCCGGCGGTGCGATCTCCGCAGATCTGGAGAACACCTGCTGGTGTTGGCATCTTCAACACCATGTAGCCATAATGAGCAGCAACCATGAATTTGTACAAGGATGTCCTGCCCAAGATGGCATTGTATGGTAAGTTGATCTGCGCCACGTCGAAGACCAACTTCTCGGTCCTGTAATTCTCCCGAGTCCCAAAGGTCACCAGGAGAGTAATGGCACCGAGTGAAGTTATGGCCCCCGGACCTACTCCAGAGAAAGGTCGAGAGGGGAGAAGATCCGAAGGTCGGAGCTGAAGCTTGACGAAAGCTTCGAATCATACGAGGTTCAGCCCCGAACCTCCGTCCACCATTACATGGTGCAGTTGGATGTTGCCGATGGTCGGAGATACCATCAATGGGAGTTGGCCAGTTCCGATCATGTTCCGAGGGCTGTCCGAAGCATCAAAGGTGTTGGCAGTATCCATCCACTTCCGGTGTGGCTCCACCCTAGCGATGGGAGTTACAGAGGTTGTGTCCCGCCACACTGTCTTGAGGACACGGCGGGAGGTGATGTCCCACGAACCACCAAAGATGGTGTTCATGGTCTTCCGACACTCGTTGTCAGAGACGTCGGAGTCATCGTCAACGGAGGTGTAAACAGCCTTCAGGACCTTTTTGGGGTCCTGAAAGACTAACTCCTCTTCAGCCGGAGCTTCGTCGACTTTTTGTTTTCCTTCCCTTTGACAGAAAGGAACTTCTTCTCGGCGCTTGTTGTAGCGCTCGGCAAGGTTCTGGACCTCTTGGCAGCCTTACAGGTTGTGGCTGTTCGACTTGTGTATGGGGCACCACATCTTGGAGCTGCCACCATCTTCAGACGACGGCCGACGTCGTTTCTCGGGGCGTGGCCACCGACCACCCGGAGCTGCGGCAACAGCGGCTGTAGGTGTGCCGACCGACAACTTTTTCTTGCCGTTGGACTTTTTCTTCTTCTTGCCACTCCCGAAGGTAGCGGCTTCACCCTTGGAGGACTTTTTGTTGTCTTCCGGAGGTAGTTGGGAGTGCATTTCACGGCCCTCCGCAGCTTTGGCACACTTGTCTGCCAAGCTGAAGAGTTCTATGACACTGGTGACTTCCTTGGTCGCTAGCTTCTCCAGCATCTTCTTGTCTCGAATGCCCTGTCTGAATGCCACAATACCAGAGGCATTTGAGATAGAAGTAATGGTGTTTCATACCTGGGAGAACCTCTAGATGAAGGGTCGCAGGGACTCTCCCCCCTTCTGCTTGACAGCAAAAAGGTCCAGTTCTGTGCCTGGTCGGGTATATGAGCTCCCGAAGTTGGCAGTGAACTGTTGGCACAGCTCTGCTCAACTGTTGATGGAGTCAGGCGGAAGGCTCATGAACCAAGACCTGGCGGTCCCAGTTAATGCCAGAGGGAAATAATTGGCCATCATGGTCTTGTTGCCTCCAGCCGCAAGGATTGCGGTGGAGTAGATTTGGAGAAACTCAGCGGGATTGACAGTCCCGTCAAATTTCTCCGGCAGGTGAGGTCGGAACTTCTGTGGCCATCTGACCATGCGTAGATGCATGGCCAAGGCAGAACAGCCTCCTCCTACTCCCTCAGGAGCAGGGCTATCCCTAGCCTCTCGCCTCTCACGAGCACGCTCAATGTGGACGCGGCTGTCCTGTTGACGGTAACGATGAGCGAGCTCAGCCCGGAGGTCATGAATCGAAAGTCTGGTTACCGTGTGGTTACGCCGCGCCCCAGAAGGCAGCGATGTCACCTGTTGAGACGCAGCACGCCTTCTGTGCTATGAAGCATGCGGACCAAGTCTACCCGACACGGTCCGATGCTACGATGGGGCCCGCCCCGAGGAGGAGGACCTTAGTTGCTGATGCGATCGGCTGCTGCTGCAACCAAATGTTCCACATCAGCTCTCCACTGCTCCATTGCACCCTGGGATGCTCTTGGAGGCGGTGGACGTTGGAGAACAGCACACGATGCATGGAGCACGTGTTCGAGATTGTTGTTCGCCGATGCAGTGACCGACATGGACGCCCCATCTCACTGTCCAGCTTGATTCACCGGTGCGGACGGTGGCGGTGGTGGCATGACTCATGCTGGAGCCACAACACCTGCTGGCTGCTGCATGTTGGAGGGGTTGCCTCGAGCAGGTTGCGCAGCAGGGTTGCCGTTGGACAATTCAGCAAAAGAGTTCACCATCCTTGAATCTCGGGCACCCCCTATCTGGCGCGCCAAATGTCGGCGTGTGATTCCGGCAATTCTCCTGGTACTACCGGTGGCAGCCCGCGAAGTTTGTAGTTTTGTTGTGGGCGCGCAGAGATTCAGAACAAGATGGCAAGTTGACACGAGAATTTACGTGGTTCAGGCCGCCTGAGCGTAATACCTTACTCCACGGGAGTGTGTTGTTGCTGTATTGAGCGTCTGAGCGCTTGAGTGTAAGAGCAGAGTGTGGAGGTCTCAGCGTGTGTCGCTCGGTCAGTCCTTTTATAGTACAAGGGCTGGCCGTTACATCATTAGCCTGGCCCGACATGTGGCACTGACGGTTATTGATGTTTAATACACAATTAATGAGCTTAATTACCCTTGATAGTGCGGTAACGCGCCTTGACAGTGGCGTTACTGGTATTAAGAGTCCTCCGATCGTGTATCATTAAGATAGCATTAATGAAACTTAATTGGGTCTTGAAGTCTTTAATGGTCCTTGAAGGTCCGAGCCGTTGGAAGTCCACCACTTTGCCTGTTGAGGTCGAAGGTCTGGCGGTTGGATGCGTGGCAGCTCTGGAGCTTACCGTCTGGGACAGGTAGGTCCGGTGCTATTGTGCACGTGTCGGTACCGGAGCTTCCCTCTGTCGGGGGTTAGGTCCGGGGGTGCCGCACAAGTATTTAGCTTGGAGCTTTCCCAGGTAAGGAATGCAGCTCCGATTTTATGATACATGTGGCGGCAGTAGGACTAACCATAGAAGGAAGGCAGGTCCGGTTCCGTATGACACGTGGGGCCTTTGGAGGTCTTCAACTGAGGTATGTGGAGTTTCTTAGCATTCTTTGCAGTCCCAAAGGGTATCCGATACATTGGGTACCGACAGAAGGAGACTAGATCCTTCAGCCCATGTAGCACCAAAGCTTCCAGAACCTCTTGATAGGCTTGACATCTCTTAGACTAAAGATAGGTGATGTCAACCCATGGACTTTCAATAACTGGGTTCCTCATCTTCAGGTTCACATGCTCATAGTAATCAGCATGGAAGTTACTCCAGAATCTTGGATCAGCTGATTGTTTGGGCTGATCATAGACTTCTAGCTTCCTAAACTTATCAGCCAACTCATCCCTTTTGCTAGTGAAACCAGCACTTGATGGTTGTCTGTTGCGGTGAGTAGGAGCCTTCATCTTTAAATGGCCAATAGGACCACTAGCAATACTTTGCCCTTGTTGAGAGTTCTCTTGGGCCCCGATGAATTTCGAGCAGCATCCTTGCTCATGGGTTTCTTAATTACCACTTTCCTCTTCTTGGGGAGTAAATCGTCGGGAGGAGAAGAGTAAACATTGATATCATGCCTTTTCTTCATCACCCTCTCTTTGGCTCTTTGCACTCGAGCATGTTCTCGCTCTTCATCATAGTTAAAAGAACTATCCTTTGAGCCTGAAGACATAGTGCCTGACAAGGAAGTTCAAGGATTTGATAAGAATTGATTTGAGACTATGTGCAAATAACAAATTAGAGGTTCATATTGTCAGGCACTGGACTTGTCCGTTTTCAGAGTGTGAACTTGTCTGGAGTACCGAACTTGTCCGCACTTGAACACCGGACTGGTCCGGTCTGGCATAAAAACCCTAATTTCCTATTTTCAACAAATCTAGCTCCAATCGATTCACAATGACTAGGAAATAGTATGAGTACATCTAGAAGATTAATTCATGCCCTAGGAGACAAGTAAGATAAACAAGAATTAAGGAAAGTTGAGAGCTAGGATTTGTGTGAGATTTTACCGAAAGATTGAAGATTCGAGTTGAAGGAGCAGAGTGGAGGCTGGATTAGTCCAGAGTGGACATGCTCCGCGCCAAGGAGGAGATTTCCCTTGGAGAAATCCGCGTTTTTTATTGGTGGAAGTGGAGATCGCCTGTGGAGCTCACGGTGGAGGAGAGAGGGTGCAATGGAGATTGGGGAAGATGGAGGTTGAGCTCCTGGCGGCAGAATAGGGTTAACCCCGGCAAATTCAGACTAGTCCGATCGACACCGGACAAGTCCAATGTGTCAGACTAGGGTTGGACTAGTCTGTGTCAACGGACTAGTCCGGTGCTGACGCCAGATAAGTCCGGTGTCAGCAGGACAGAATAGAGTGAATCAACTAGATTTTGGGTGTTTAATCTAATTGTGATCTAAAGGACATTATTTCACAAATAATCTTGATGAACATGACCAGTAAGCAATCAACAATCATACAATGGCCATAATTCACCAAGATTTACTTATTTAAATAGTTTTCAGGAGAAAATTGAGATAAGGGGCAACTTTTTTGCAAAAATGAGTAAACTTTGAAATTACAATCAGGTATGCAATGTTTCAAGCCATATTTCTAGAGTCAAGTATATTTAGCTCGTTTCTTAGCTTGCAAAATCTCGTTTCATCTAGTGGCTTGGTGAAAATATCTGCAAGTTGTTTTTCAGTCCTGGCATGTGAGATTACTATGTCACCTTTTAATGAATGATCTTATAGAAAATGGTGACGAATATCAATGTGATTAGTTCTTGAGTGCTCTGCTGGGTTGTGTGCAATTTTTATAGCACTCTCATTATCACATAGGAGTGGAATATGGTTCAGATTGTAACCATAGTCCCTTAGAGTTTGTCGCATCCAAAGTAGTTGTGCGCAACAACTACCGGCTGCAACATACTCCGCTTCGGCTGCGGAAAGAGCAATAGAGTTTTTCTTTTTAGATGACCATGAAACCAGGGATTTGCCAAGCAATTGACAAGTCCCCGATGTGCTCTTTCTATCGACTTTGCATCCTGCATAGTCGGCATCGGAGTAACCTATCAAGTTAAACATGGATCCTTCGGGATACCAAAGGCCCAAGTTAGGTGTGTGCACAAGGTATCTTAAGATTCTTTTTACAGCTATTAAATGACAATCTTTAGGTGCCGCTTGAAACCTTGCACACATACATACACTAAGCATAATATCTTGCCTAGATGCACATAAATAGAGTAATGAGCCAATCATAGACTGTTAAACCTTTTGATCCACATTTGGACCATCTTTGTTGAGATCGAGATGTCGGTTAGTTGCCATGGGTGTCTTGATGGGCCTGCCCTTGTCCATATTGAACTTCTTGAGGATGTCCTGCGTCTACTTGGTTTGGCTTATGAACGTGCCCTCTCTTAATTGCTTTACTTGGGATCCCAAGAAGAACTTCAATTCGCCCATCATCGACATCTCGAACCTATATGTCATAACCTTGCTAAACTCTTCACAAAATGACTTATTAGTAGAACCAAAGATGATATCATCAACATAGATTTGACATACAAATAGATGATCATCGAAGTGTTTTGTGAATAGAGTATACTTAGCTTTTCCAATTTTAAAAATACTTTGAGTCAGAAAATCTCTAAAGCACTCATACCAAACTCAAGGAGCTTGTTAGAGGCCATAGAGAGCCTTACGCAGTTTATAAACATTGTTGGGGTGCTCTTGATCTTCAAATCCTGGTGGTCGCTCCACGTACACTTCCTCCTTAATTGGTCCGTTGAGGAAGGCACTTTTGACATCCATTTGATACAACTTGAATTATGGTGAGTATCATATGCCAATAAAATACAAAGGGACTCAAGTATAACGTGACACCCGGTTCTGAAAAACGAACCAAGTGCAGTGTATGTATGCCCAGGATGTTCATCACACACACAAAAATGTATCACATACGGAAATCAGAATTTAACCATGTCACGAATAATATAAATACCTTAATTTTATTGCAGCAGAAAATAATCTAGCGTAGGCGACTCCAACTCCACAAGCAATCGACGGTAGCACACACGCCTAGTGCTCCTCATTGTCCTCCAAAATATTTCTTGTAGCTTAATTAGTTGTTGGAATAGCAAGAGTGAGCACATGTCATACTCAGCAAGTGTGGGAAAAATATGACACGTAGCTTAAACAAGGCATGATAATAAACAATGGCTAATTACTGAAAAGTACATTTAAAACATGTAAAAAATCCTACAATGTCTATGTGAATTCAATCCCATCATAACCCAAATAATTACCAATTATGAGTCCAAAACCATCATTTACCATCATATCACATACATCAATATTTATCCATCTATATACCAGATTTCTACTATCATCATCAACCAAGTCTATTTATCACAACCCAAACCATAACTATAACCAAACCATCCCAAGTCCCAAGTTCCCTCTAACCATGTAGGTCATCCAGGTGCTCTTAACCGGGAGCACGACTATCATGATAGTTTTTAATACTCTGCAAAATTGTACCACTTTACCCACAAGTTCATGATTTCGTCACCCATCGGCGACTAAAGAAAACCTCCATTATGCCAAGACACTGTCATAGGTGTATGGCCAAGAGATCACAAAATAGCCTTTACAAAGGGACTACTAGCATGTACGAACCCACTAAGATTTCACTGGTGTCGATGTATCCAACTGAGCACATCCTAAACCAAAGCTCCCCTCTTGTGCCGTTCAAATCCTAGGGAGTCCTCCCACTCATACAAATCCAATCCGACTCCCCTTCCTCGCTCTTTCAAATGGTCCGCGCAATACTAGCAATACCCTAATTAATCAGCTACGCCGCACCCATACTTGGCCTCGTGTTGGCACCATAGTCATGACTTATTCTCACATGAACCGGTCCTTAGATCTAAGACAAGCAAACCACCATAACATCCAACCCAATCAACAAACCATGCTTGGTTACATCTCCCAAGTCCCATGTTACCAATTAACCATATTCATCAATGCGCATCATCCATTGGTTCATAATTAAGTCATTTGTTTGTTTTCCCATCCCAATTAATTAGAGCGAAGCAAAAAGGTAAAAATACCCTTCCCGACTCTCTACAATACATTCCAAGCAACAAGGATGGTCAAACAAGTCTAGTAAGCACCTATCATGGGTTTCTCATCAATTTGACACACGCATGCAGTTTTGCAAACAAAACATTTAAAAACAGGATCAATATGGTCAAGGACACTTGCCTTATATTCCGCAATTCGAAGGTCAAGCAACTCAACGTCTTGCACATGAAGATCCTTGTATATTCGCTTCTCAATCGTAACTCCTTGAGCGTATCCGTCTGTAAGGATCGAATGCCCAAGAGGGGGAGGTGAATTGGGCTTCTTTTCAAAAATTAAAGCAATAAAAACTTAACTACTAAAAGCCCAATTCCCTATGCAAACAACCTATACATTCAAGTGAATATTAAGTTTGCGGTATATGAAATGCATAAGTGTAACGGGAAAGAAAGAGTGTGCAAACTCTTGAAGAGACATGAAGACACGGTGATTTATCCCGTGGTTCAGCAAGATCATCAATACCTTCATACATCCACGTTGTGGCACCCACCAAAGGGTGTAGCCACTCCCAAGTCACCGAGACCGGGGATCTTCGCTAAGAGTCTCTGTTCACCATATCCGGCAAGGTGGAGCTCAAGCCTTGTACAATTTTGATCTTCCGGGCTTCCATAACCGACTTGGCAAGCTCCGGAAAGATCTCTCCAATCACCGACTGTTACACAGTGAATGTAATCAACAAGAGACTCTTTCTTACAACTCTCACTACACTAGAGACTCCAATCACCAAGAATGGAAGCACACAAGCATCATCTCTAGCAAGTTCTAGCCTATCTCTTGGTGTACAAGTAGTGTAAATGATGTGGAAGTGGTTGCTCAACGTCTTGAATGCTTGGTAATGTGTAGAGTAGCTCTGGGCATCAAGACTTGTCAAAATGTCTGGTTGAAGGGGTATAAATAGCAAGCTTCCACGAGATAGCCGTTGGAAAAGTAGGCTGACATCACTGTTCTGCAAACATTGGATGATTCGATGTTCTCCCTTTAGTTGTCATCGGTCGAATACATATTAGCAGATGTCACTGTGCCAAATATGAACGTTGATCGACCGATGTTGTATACACCTGTACATCGGATAATCCGGTGACACTTGATCCAGACTGGTCCAGAAATAATGCTTACTGGAGTGATTGACCGATGTGTTATAATTGTACATCGGATAGTCCGGTGTTAATCTTGGTCCAGGGAAATTGCTTTCTGGAATGATCGACCGATGTAACACTTGCTTCATCATCCGATGATCCGGTGTATACCCAAGTTTGAGGTCTTTTTCTGCTGTTGAGCCAACTCGATCGATGTAGTCTTTTCTGGATACATCGGATGATCCGGTGAGTAGATTTTGTCTGCTTCAAGTTGTTCTAAGTGATTCTTTTGGAATTTGTACGAGTGATCTCTTAGACATTGGTTTGAAATGTTCTTCTGATGACGACCAAGTCTCGAGTGCTGTCAATTTTGATGGAATAATTTTGACATATATGTTTTTCTTTTAGTCTTAATGAAAATCAATTGACCTCATAAAATAGTCTGTTGAGGGGTCTCCAATTGTATCCAATGAGCAGTAGATGATATAAATATAGAGTCCATTAAGTGTGATGAGTGATATGAGAGACCTTGCATCCACAAAGTTATTAGTAATATCCAACGGTTGTCATTAATCACAGAAACCATACCTCATGGGGGCCTAGATGCTTTCAATCTCCCCCTTTTTGGAGATTGATGACAACACAACGAGTAAAGCATAACAGTAATGAAATTAAGAGTACGATACTCAAAAGGATATGCAACAAGTACAAGATCCAGCACACGAAGCTCGAAGGCTAAAAAAAACGATCAATAAAACATGAGAGAATTAAGTGGCACACGAATACTCAAAGATAGCAAAAGAATAGAAAAGCTCAAGCTCCCAAAATACAAAAGCTCCCAAAATAAATACTCCCCCTACAACTAGGACTCCCCCCAGGACTATGCTATCCCTCCCCCTGACTCTGACTCTTCTCCCCCTTTGGCATCAAGACACCAAAAAGGGAAGCCGAGTGCCTAAGGATCCTGAGCGCTCGGGGCGTTGACGAACTGGTCGCCGTTGGGGGTGCTATCGTCGGAGTTGCTGCCTACTGCTGCTGAGGCTGGAGTGGAGGAGATCGGTGCTGTAGGAGATGTTGTCGGTGCTGAGGGTGCCTGCGGCGTCTGGACTATTGGTAGCGGGGCAATGACAACTGAAGTTGGAATCTGCTGAAAGAGTGTCGAAGCCAGCAGGGGAGAGTGAATCGGTGCACCGGGAGCAAGCAGTGGTGACATGCTGATAGTCGGTATCGGCGTAGTCGGCACTGGAGCTGAGACTGGTGCTAGAACAGGCGGACCTGGAGCTAGACCAGGAAGCTGTGAGGGCAGGGCTGCTGCGTGTATAGGTTGGTGATCAACCCCAGGATGCCCATCATGGCCTGCTGCGTCTGATGCTGCTGGTCAAGAGAACGCTGATGCATCTGGTCAATCAGTCAAGTGAGCCTGTCAGTGTCCTCTTGCCTCTCGCGGGCTATCTGACGCTGCATCTCCTGCTACTGCTGCTGGAGCTCCATAAGACACACAGCCTGCTCAACTCTGGCCTGCTCAGCTGCAAGCCGATCCTGTCACTGCTTCTCAACCATCTACTGAAGTAGAGAAGTAAGCTCGGATGGCTGAGAGACCTATGCCTCGGACACCGGAGGTGGGGTATGTGGTGGTGCAGTCGAGCCTCCAGCCTCCACGTCATGCTGCCTGGATGAGGGAGGAGGTGGGAATTACTCCTCGACACTGTCACTAGTGTCACTCTCGGACCAGATATGCTGCAGATCCCCTCCTTGAGCCTCAGCCTGTGCTAGGATCTCGTCTTCCTTTTCTAGGTCTGACCAGTCTTCTTCAGAAAGTCAAGCTCGGACCTGACGCTCAACTGGGCGGCCAAGGTGGCGGTCTCCAGGAGCTAGAGCACGGTAGTGTCCGAACCGAGTGACACTCTCGTGGTGAGACTGTCACGCACGGCGGATCCCTCTGGAGCCAATAGGTAGAGCAGGTGACTGATCCAGTGGCCAAACACAAGCTGTCTCATCATCCCAACTCCATCAGTAATGACATCCTCCATCTCACAAATAAGAATATCCACGATGTCAAGCTGCATCCCGTTCATGACATAGAACAGGAGGGTCTGCTGCAAACTAGTGAAGCCCTCAAGATATCCGAACCTGGGTAGAAGCGTGCGGCGCAAGGCAAGGTGCATAGTACGCGTAGCCGGAGTGAGTAGAGAAGGTACCCTTGGCTGGTCAGGTGAGAAGGGCTGAGCAAACAGTGACAAAATCTCCTCAAAAGGTGGTGCCACACCTCCAGTGAGCGGCCTCCTCGGTGGGTCAGCCTGTCCATATACTATCTCGTGTAGGCAGGTGTCATGGAGATCCACGCCTAGTAGCTGCCCCAAGTTCTGTCGAGTCATATGGTGATGATGGCCCATGAACATGAAGTCAATGGATCTGCGGCCCTCTGAAACGTAGAGTGTGGCATAGAAAACTCGGACCCAGTCCTCCATGTAGGCACTCCACTGGAAAGACATCAGCTCCACTAGCCCTCTGTACCTCTCAAAGAAAGGGTGAATCTCAGTGCTGGCTGCAAGTGCGAGCTGATCCTAGTCAAGGAAGTTGTGCTGGAAAATCTTATGGCCTCGACGTCTGTAAGTCTCATACAGTGATGCCTGTGTCAGGGTACAGAAGCGGGTGTCCACAAGTGGCTCTCTGGGCTGCGGGAACCACTCCTCAAGAAGAATGCTCCGTCTAAGCTTCCTGAGCTAGTTTACCTTCAACTTCCTGTAGTCGGTCAGGCGGACACCCTCACCGACCCGGACATTGGTGTCCATCTCATAGACGGCTCTCTCGGCCGCTCTATCCTCCCGAAGCTCAGCTGCAGAAGGTCTTTGTCTCGGAGCTGTAGCTATACGACCTCCACGGGTCCTGACTGAGCGTCGGTGAACAAGCGGCACCTCAGGCTCCTCTGTCGCCTCTGTCTCCTCTGGTTATTATGGTTGCCTCTGTCGGGCCTCCTGGATCCTCAGGGATCCTCCTCGGCCACGCTCTCGCTCCTCAGCGGTGCGAGCGGCCATCTCAGCTTGTCGAGCTTGCTTCATCTCTTTCGACAACTTTTGCTTCTTAGCTGCCGGCTCCTCAATGGCTTTTCCCTTTCCTTTCTTGTCACGGCCCATCTTGAGGAGAAGAGTGACGGCGATGAAGATGTGATCGCGGGCTAGGGTTGATGACGGCGAATGGCGAATGTGTGACAGCGTGCAGCCGGGCGAACCCTAGCGGCGAAGAAGAGTGACGGTGGCTCAAAGGATGGTGACACGACGGGGAGCGCGGCGGCCGGAGGGCGGCAACGCGACGAGGAGCGTGACGGCGCTGAGTGCGGCGGCGCGGTGGCGCAGAGGGCGGCAGCAGTTCTTAGGGCGGTGGCGTAGGGCGGCGGTGGCGCTACGTGGGGCGGCGGCCGGAGTGCGAGGAGTGGCGGCGCTGATGGCGCAGAGGGCGGCGGCGCAGAGGGCGGCGGCGACGGCGGGCGGCAGCAGGGCAAGGAGTGTGGCATCGGGGAGAGAGAAGAGAAGAAACGAAGAGGCGCTAAATAGGTGGGGCCCGAACACTAGCTTGAATTTTAACATCGGATGATCCGACGTCAGATGAGAGGTGCATCGGTCGAGTGGTACAATTAGGTTATTCCAGAGGCACCTTCAGCATCGGATGATCCGACGTGGAAACGATTATCATCGGTTGAATTTGGCACAACTCCAGAAATGTGAACATCGGATGCTCCGATGTTTCTCAGACTAAACTCATCGGTTGATTTGACTTCCTGTCTTAGCTGACCCTTGCACTTAAGCACAAACTGATCCGATAATGCTTCTGCCTAGGCATCGGATAATCCGATGACTACAAAAGATCAACAACATCCCATATATGTCCTTTGACTTAAACAAACAAAGAGAAACACAAGTCTTAGGACTTTTTTGGGCAACCCCTAACCCCTCAAAAAGACTTTAACTCTAGTTGCCAATAACTTGGCTAAGCCCTAAAGCAAATAGAACACCAGAAAAACCAACAAGGAAAAAATCCAAATAAAATGTAAGGACCATGCTTTGTGAGCTAGGGGATGAAGACTTCTATCTCTTTAAAGTATGTTCCTTTAGGCATTAACGCACCTAACACTTTGTTCTTTCCACATCATATGAGTTGAGATATTGCATTTCAAACAAGTCTCTTTCTCATGAAGTGGGTTCCCCTTTGTGATAATCTACTGTATGCAATGCCAACCAATTTTTAATGCAGGATATTAAACGTGAGTGCAAGTCTATATGGCAGGCATCATGCAAGACATAAATTAAATCTATCTTGCCAAATTTGAACTTTTCAAAGGCTTCTTCAGGGAGAGCCATTCTCCAAGTCTTGGGGATACCCAAAAGAACCGCCATCCCATGCTAACCCTTGCTCGCCCCTATCCTTTGAAAGTTAGACAAGACCTATATGTGATGCATTCTTACATGACCATGGCAACTTACATGACGTTCAATGCATCTAGCACATTTAATTCACTCCTTAGTCTAGAAAAGGTTTTCTCATCAAGTGGTTTAGTGAACATATCCGCCAATTGTTCTTCGGACCTAACACCTTGCAAGGAGATGTCTCCCTTAGCTTCATGGTCCCGTAAGAAATGATGGCAAATATCAATGTGCTTAGTGCGGGAGTGTTGAACGGGGTTTTAGCAATCTTAACCGCACTTTCATTGTCATAAAGGAGAGGCAGACAACCAAATTTAACACCAAAGTCCAAAAGGGTTTGCTTCATATAAAGGATTTGGGCACAACATGCACCAGCCGCTATGTATTCCGCTTCCGTAGTGGACAAAGCAACGAAGTTTTGCTTCTTGCTAGACCAAGATACTAGGGAACGCCCAAGCAAGTGGCACCCTCCGGAGGTACTCTTGCGATCCACACGGCATCCGGCAAAGTCCGAATCTGAGTAACCCAAGAGATGGAATTTAGCACCTTTGGGGTACCACAGGCCTACACTTGGGGTATGCTTGAGATACCGAAGTATCCTAAAGACCGCCTAAACATGATATTGGGCCTAGATGCGATAAGATAAAGCAATGAACCAATCATGGAACGGTAATTAGATTGATCAACAGGTTTACCGTCCTTATCCGCGTCGAGATGACATTTTGTTGCCATTGGGGTACTTCTTGAGCTACAATCTCCCATCTCAAATTTCTTCAAGAGGTCCTTGGTATATTTTTCTTGATAGATGAAGGTACCCTCTCGAAGTTGCTTGATTTGAAATCCAAGGAAGAAGTTGAGCTCTCCAATCATCAACATCTCGAATTCCCTAGACATCATTTTGCCAAACTCATGGGTAAGAGATTCATTAGTTGAACCAAAAATAATATCATCAACATAAATTTGACAAACAAATATTTCTCCATCGATGTCTTTGGTGAAGAGTGTAGTGTCCACCCTCCCGATCTTGAATCCTTGCATGATCAAGAAATCTCATACTCGTTCATACCACGCTCTAGGTGCTTGCTTGAGCCCGTAGAGCGCCTTGTGCAACCTATACACATGGTTAGTATTTCTCGGATCTTCGAACCCGGGAGGTTGTTCAACATAGACAAGCTCGTTGATGTAACTATCAAGAAAGGCACTTTTCACATCCATTTGATAAAGCTTTATATTATGATGTGAGGCAAAAGCAAGAAGTATACGAAGTGCTTCTAGTCGAGCGACCGAAGCAAATGTTTCTCCAAAGTCTAGTCCTTCAACTTGCGATAAACGATTGGCCACAAGTCTTGCCTTGTTGTGTATCACAACACCGTTCTTGTCTTGTTTGTTGCGGTACACCCACTTGGTCCCGATGACGTTCTTGTCCTTGGGTCGCTCCTCCAACACCCAAACATCATTGCGGATGAAGTTGTTGAGTTCTTCTTGCATGGCCATTACCCAATTTGGATCTTGGAGTGCTTCCTCAATGTGAGTGGGTTCTACACATGAAACAAACGAGTAGTGCTCACAAAATGTAGCGAAATGGCGAGAACGTGTAATTACTCTCCTTAACGGACTACTGATAATTTGATCAATCGGATGTGCCTTGGAGATGCGTCCATGCCTCATAAGTGGTTGTGAAGCACTTGGCGGTGGTGATGCGTGTTGCTCTTTTTGTGGTTGGACTTGATCATGGACTTGTTCTTCTTCTTGATGTTGTGTGGCTTGTGAATCTTGTGACGGCAATGGATCATCTTTTTCTTCTTCGTCGACTTGAGGTGCCATAGATGTGTTGATGTTGGAACTTGAAACTCCCCCTTGATCATGGCTCTCCTCAACTTTAGGCTTGATGTCTCCAATGGTCATGTTCTTCATAGCTTCTCGTAGAGGCTCATCATCTATTTCATCATGACCAAAACTCTCATCTTGGGAGCCATTAGTTTCATCAAACTCAAGATCACAACTTTCCTCAACTAAACCAGAGGTTTGGTTGAATACTCGATATGCTTTTGAGTTTGATGCATAACCAAGAAAGATACCAACATCACATCTTCTTTCAAACTTACCGAGCCTTTTCTCGCGGTAGATATATCACTTGCACCCGAAGACTCGGAAATAGGATATGTTGGGCTTTCTCCAAATGAGTAGTTCGTACGGGGTCTTTTGAAGTAGTTGATGTAGATAGACCCGATTTGCGGCATGGCACGCCGTGTTTATTGCTTCGGCCCAAAACTTCTCGGACGTGCCATAGCCATCAAGCATTGCTCGTGCAAGAGTGATGAGAGTCTTGTCTTCCTTTCAACGACACCATTTTGTTGAGGAGTGTATGTGGCTGAAAATTCATGTTTCACGCCTTCACGATCACACCACTCCCCAATGTTGTAGTTCTTGAATTTGGTGTCGTTGTCACTCCGGAGCTTGATGATGGGAAGTTGAAATTCCCTTTGGGCACGTTTAGCGAAGGTCTTGAACACTTCCGGAGTTTCACTCTTGTCACCTAGAAACAAAGTCCTAGCATACCGAGAGTAGTCATCAACTATAACAAGACAGTAGAAATTACCACCAAGACTTTGATATGTGGACGGTCCGAAGAGGTCCATGTGGAGCAACTCAAGTGGCTTGGAGGTTGACACCATTGTCTTCATCGGGTGGTGTGAAGCAACTTGTTTCCCGGCTTGACAAGCGCTACAGAGCTTGTTCTTCTCAAATGTGACATCCTTCACACCAGTCACCATCCCGATCTTGAATGACTTCTTGAGCTTGCTCATCCCAATGTGAGCGATGTGTCGATGCCATAGCCAACCCAAACTCGTCTTGGTGAAAAGACAAGTGGTCAAGCTAGCATCCTTGTCGGAGAAGTCTACTAAGTATAGATATCCATGCCGAAACCCTTTGAAGATTAGTTCTTTGCTTGTTTCACTAGTCACAACAACATCATTCTTGCCAAAGGTGCACGTTAGTCCAAGATCACATAATTGTGCAATAGAAAGCAAATTGAAACTAAGTGACTTAACATACAACACATTGTAAATAGATAAATCATGTGAAATTGCAATCTTACCCAACCCAATTGCATTCCCCTTAGAGTTATCACCAAAGGTGACTTGTTCATGATTGCCGGGATTCTCTATGGAGGTGAACATACCATCACTGCCGGTCATGTGTTGAGTGCACCCGCTATCGAGTACCCAATGCTTTCCTTCGGCTTTGTAGTTCACCTACACACATGAATTCAATTTTTGATTTTAGGCACCCAAGCTAACTTAGGTCCTTGTATGTGTGATACAAGTGTTTTTGGGACCCAAAGTTGCTTTGGAAGCTTCCCCTTCATGCCCTTCATGTCCTTGCCAATGAATCTTGCCTTCACCTTGCCATCTACTTTACTCAAGAGATAATAGTGATCATTAAAGGTGGACTTGTAGTTAGTAGGCAATTTTGGAGAAGACCGGTTAGGAAGAGGACACTCCCTTGTATGGTGACTGGTGACCTCGAAATGTTGGCAATAAGAACCAACTTCCTTGATGAAGCTCGTTTTAAGCTCCGGTGAGGGCACCTTTCCTTTGTTAGGCACCGGGAAGGATCCAAGTCCTCTCTTGTTGAAGGCTTTTTCTTGTTGGAAGAGGATTTCTTTGTGCTTGACTTCTCCCTTAGATAGTCTTGCCACACTAGTGCAGAGACTTTCAATTTCATCCATCAAATCCTTCTCCCTAGAATTCTCTTTCAAAGGCAAAGACTTATGCAAGACATTAGTAGCATGAGAAACAATAGATGCCTTATCATTAAGGGTTTCTTTCTTTATAGTTTTCAATTCTTGATCAAGGACTTCATAAGCAAGGTTAAGTACTTGATGCTCTTGGATTAACTCATTGTGCTTTCCCAAGAGTGTTTGGTGTGCTACGTCAAGCTCATAATGATCTAGCTTGATTTGAGCCTTATCCTCCTCAACTTGCTTGACATGAGATTTGAGCGTGTCATGCTCCTTAAGTATTCTTTCATACTTGTCAAACAAATTGAGGTTAGCACTCTCGAGCTTAGCACGAGCTTCTTCAAGAGCCTTGACCTTACTCTTTTCCATTTTAATGATAGTGTGGTATTCATTTATCAATGAAGCTAAGTCATCGGGGGAAAGCTCATCATCGCTAGAGTCATCACATACCTTGGTGTTACCTTTTGCCATGAGGCACATGGGAGGTGGATGAAGAGATGATTCATCGTTGTTGGCAATGGCAAGGCTGGCCAAACTCTCTTCTTCAACTTCACTCTCTTCATCACTAGATTCTTCATTGGTGATCCATTCATTTGCCTCACACATGAACACCTTTTGTGGACCTTTTCTCTTCTTTGGAAAGAGTTTTGCCTTCTTGCCTTTGTCATACTTCTTCTTCCCAAAGAATCTTGGTTTGGGCTTGACCTCTTCTTCATTATCCTCACTATCCTCAAGCTTGCGATGCTTGCCCTTGTGCTTCTCTCTTCTTTTGTCCGGTTTTGGAAAATCATAGGAGATGTGGCCTTGATCACCACAATTATAGCAAGTCTTGTTGTCATCTTTCCTTGGTAGAAATGCTTTCTTTTTGGGATCAAAGGTGTATCCCTTCTTGGCAATCTTGGAGTTCAAGCGAGAGAATTTTCTCATCATCAATGCAAGCTCATCATCATCATCTTCACTTGATGCTTGCTCTTCTTCACTAGAGCTAGGCTCGACCACTTTCTTTTTCTTGAGATTTGTTCTCTTGGTGGAAGCCTTTAGAGCAATTTTCTTTGAAGATGATTCCTCCATCATCCCAAGCACACTCATATCATGAGCGTGAATCTCTCCAATAAGTTCCGAAACTTCAATGTGATCAAGAGATTCCTTTTGAAGCATGGAGTTGATGATGTTGTACTTTGGTTTAGGAAGGATCATAAGAATCTTGCTGTTGATGAGTCCCTTGCCAAGAATTAATATCAAGAGCATTAATTTCCTCAATGAAAACATTCAAGCGAGAAAACATTTTATTGACATTTTCATGAGGTAGCATTTTGAACTCATCATATTTTGCCTTAAGCATATGATACTTTAGTTCTTTAACACGAGAAGAACCCTCATGAATTTCAATCAAGCAAGCCCAAATTTCACAAGCTTTTTCTTTGCTAGCAATCCTAGCAAACACATCTTGACTAATGCATTCATAAATAGCATTTCTAGCCTTTGCATCCCACTTGATTTGATCACCTATATAGTTATGCTCACCAAACCCCGCATTGGTCGCTTCCCATACCTCGGGAGCAATAGCCTCTAGATAAGCACGCATACGTGCTTTCCAATAGGCAAAGTTCTTGCCCTCAAGATGGGAACTGAACCCCCAATCTTGGCCATTTTAGCTCTCTAGCGGCGAAGCTAGAATGATCCAATGAGCGACCAAGCTCTGATACCAATTGTAAGGATCGAATGCCCAAGAGAAGGGTTAATTGGGCTTCTTTTCTAAAATTAAAGCAATAGAAACTTAACTACTAAAAGCCCAATTCCCTATGCAAACAACCTATGCATTCAAGTGAATAATAAGTTTGTGGTATATGAAATGCATAAGTGTAACGGGAAAGGAAGAGTGTGCAAACTCCCGAAGAGACACGAAGACACGGTGATTTATCTCGTAGTTCGGCAAGATCATCAAGACCTTCCTACATCCATGTTGTGGCACCCACCAAAGGGTGTAGCCACTCCCAAGTCACCAAGACTGGGGATCTTCACTAAGAGTCCCCGTTCACCATCTCCAGCAAGGTGGAGCTCAAGCCTTGTACAATTTTGATCTTCCGGGCTTCCACAACCGACTTGGCAAGCTCCAGAAAGATCTCTCCAATCACTGACTGTTACACGGTGAATGTAATCACCAAGAGACTCTTACAGCTCTCACTACACTAGAGACTCCAATCACCAAGAATGGAAGCACAAAAGCATCATCTCTAGCAACTTCTAGCCTATCTCTTGGTGTACAAGTGGTGTAAATGATGTGGAAGTGGTTGCCCAACATCTTGAATGCTTGGTAATGTGTAGAGTAGCTCTGGGCATCAAGACTTGTCGAAATGACTGGTTGAAGGGGTATAAATAGCCAGTTTCCACGAGATAGCCATTGGAAAAGTAGGCTGACATCATTGTTCTGCAAACACCGTATGATTCGATGTTCTCCCTTCAGTTGTCATCTGTCGAATACAAATTAGCTGATGTCACTGTGTCAGATATGATCGTTGATCGACCGATGTTGTATACACCTGTACATCGGATAATCCGGTGACACTTGATCCAGACTGGTCCAGAAATAATGCTTACTGCAGTGATTGACCGATGTGTTATAATTGTACATCGGATGGTCTGGTGTTACACTTGGTCCAGGGAAATTGCTTACTAGAATGATTGACCAATGTAACACTTGCTTCATCATCGGATGATCCGGTGTATACCCAAGTCTGAGGTCTTTTTCTGCTGTTGAGCCAACTCGATCGATGTAGACTTTTCTGGATACATCGGATGATCCGGTGAGTAGATTTTGTCAGCTTCGAGTTGTTCTATGATTCTTTTGGAATTTGTACGAGTGATCTCTTAGACATTGGTTTGAAATGTTCTTCTAATGACGACCAAGTCTCGAGTGCTGTCAATTTTGATGGAATAATTTTTACATATATGTTTTTCTTTTAGTCTTCATGAAAATCGATTGACCTCGTAAAATAGTTTGTTGAGGGGTCTCCAATTGTATCCAATGAGCAGTAGATGATATAAATATAGAGTCCATTAAGTGTGATAAGTGATATGAGAGACCTTGTATCCACAAAGTTATTAGTAATATCTAACGGTTGTCATTAATTACCAAAACTATACCTCATGGAGACCTAAATGCTTTCACCGTCTACTCGCAATCGAGCACATACACAAGCAACATACACAATAAATGCATTGCAACACTAATCAATATGCAAAATATGGATGTATGCAGAAAATATGTTTGTATTAATACTAAATAAATTTCTATGGCTTTTTAATAAATTTGGATAATGATTTACAATTTATTTGAGCAGGTTTTGAATTAATCAAATTAATTTCAGAGGCAAAATAAATATTTTAGAATATTAAATATGCTGAAAATATTATTAATAACTTCCTGGAATTTATTCTACATTTTGTGGAATTTTCTGGATTTATTTTGGTACTATATGAGTTGATTAGCCTTAAATCCTATTTATTAAATCTAGAAAATAGATTAATAATACTAAAAATATAAAATTTTGTAAATCCAGAATAACCTACTCATGTTGCATGATTTAATCTAACTTGTGAGTTTCAAGTAATTCAAGATGATTTGACGATGATTAACGGCCGCTCAAATAAAACACGTCCTACACGTGATTTAATTTAAGTATTAGAAACAAAATAGTTGTCTAGATCTAGACCGTAATTCCTATCGTGCGCACATCTGGTCGGTACAGTCGTGCAACGGCGGCGTGACGTGTGTCTCCGGGATCTAGAGTTTCATTGATGAAGATGACGGCGACCTGACGTAGTCGAAGAGGACGAAGGTATGACGTAGATGAAGAAGACGGTGATGCAATACCTGGCGACACGACAACGGCGGCACAACGATCTCCAGTAGACGACAACCATTTTCCTTTTTTTTTTCTCGTCCTATTTCTTTCTAGCGGCTAGGTTTTTTTTCCTATGCTGGCGGCGCTCACGTACAGGAAGTGCTGGATGTTTACTCCTATAGATAGATTACGTGCGTTGAGATTTACGGTGCCAGGTGTCTTTTTTATAAGCGGAAGGGGCTCGATTGGGAGGCCCGAGCGGCTACGGAACTCGGGATCTGGTCATGCTCGGCCACGGAGCCAGGCGCGCTCCGTTCCTGGATGAGTTGACATTTTTTTTCCTCTCTTGGCTTTGGCTGGCAGGTGCGTTTCTATTTTTTTTTCCTTTTGTTTGTTTGGCCAGGACAGTATGGCTGGAATTTCGTGGGGCTATGGCTTGGGCATGGTTGACTTCTTTTTTCCTTTCTATTTTTTTATAGTTTCTATTTATTCTTTATTCATTTATTATTGATATTTTTTATTATCATTTATTATTTCTTTTCATTTATTATTATTTATTATGTATATACATATTTTCTACCTTTTATTATTATTAGTTTTCTCTCTTTTTTATTACTTTTATTTAGCGCGCGGCAAGGCTCTTTGTGTAATAAGTGATCCGCGGTTGACTCATGTTTATTATTTATATATTTATTGTGGTGAAGTGTTAAATAAATCAAACTCTAGAGTACCGGACTAGTTGGTTTAATACCAGACAAGTCCATTCCAGTTACAGAGAGTTCATCGGACAAGTCAGGTGTGGTGCTGGATAAATCCGAAGTTTTACAGTAAGGGACTTCGGACTAGTCTGTTCTTGTAACAGATTAGTCCATAGTGGGGAAAATATGTTTAAGTCTGTGCATACCGGACTAGTCCGAAATAGGTCCGGATAAGTCTGTTATTGTCCAAGAAGGGTATTCGGATTAGTCCGTTATTGTCCAGACAAATTCAGTGCCTGCCCAAATTTTTACTTTCTTCTTTATTCCTAATTCTTTTAGGTTTGTTCCTTTTATGGTACTTAATTCTTTTTGTATGAATTCATCATATTAAAATATTATATACATATATATATTAAGTTTAGTCTATTTCTTTCATCTCATATTCGTTATGGCTAATAAATTACTTTTAACGTACTTATTTTGGTAATTAATTTTCGATGCTTGAGGATGAATGCAAAATGCAATATGAGATACATATATTTTATATTATTTTTTCAAAAAACAAATTTCTTCCTATTATTAACTCTAAATTTTCATTTAAGTTTTTAATTTACCGAAACTCAAAAATCAGGGTGTCACAATTCTACCCCCTTAAAATGAATCTCGCCCTCGAGATTCAAGTGGACCGAAGAAGAGATTTTGGAATAAAACTGTAGATTCTTATTTAGATTTAATTTAGCCAAATTTTAAAAAATTGAGGATGTTACAATCTACCCCCTTAACAGGAATCTCGCGCTCGAGATTCTGAGAGATTAGAGAATAGATAAGAAAAAACTTTATCTTGATATCGTCTTCATACTCTCATGTAGCTTCCTCCGGAGTAGTGATTCCTCTAATTGTGTCCGTCTTCCATTGAAGTAGAGGTTGAACGAGATAGAAAAAAGAGATAGACAGAATCCCAACCTATATGCGTGCATCAAGGTATATGATCCTAATGACACTTTAATTATATAATGGATGAGAATGTGGATAAATGGCAAGCATTCCACAACGCACATCCAAGCATACACACAAACATACAAGCAAGCAATCATACAATCATCCCACCAAATCTAAACACGCGCACTAACGATCTGAGCGTTTATTACTCACTTATCCAAGGGTAGACTCAAATCCTAATAACAAGGCCCAACATTATCATAACTATGGGATGATGAAGTGTTATATTTTGGAGAACGGCTTGAAACGGGTCCATACGAAGCTCCTCCACATGAAATGCATCTCGAACGTCTTCTCCATGAGGTGTGTTCCCTTCGGTACTTCTCCAAATGCTCCTACTTATTCTGGATCCTTAGAAGTGCTAGGGTGGTCATCTATAATTTTTCGCAAAAGAAGTGTGTTGGATATGAGAAACATTAGAGAAGAGAAGTAAAATATTCAAACATTGCAGCAGCAAAAGAGAGGGAAAAAAGAGAGCATGCAGCAGCAAAAAGAAGCATAAAAATCAACTTTAGTGCAACAGCAATTCATGGGTATAAATAATAAAAATATTTAGTGGAGAGTGTGTTGAAATACAACAACAAAGAATAGAGAAAATAGAGGGTGTGCAACAGACAGATGAGAGAAACAAGATAGAATTGCGACATCAAGCAAGAATCAAATATTTTAAATGCAGCAGCAAAACATATTTTTTTTTTCAAGAAAATAATAGTAGAGAAAGCGTATAAACATAGCAGCAAGCATGCTAAGACAGCTGAAATTGCAAAAGGAAAATGCAGCAGTGATGCAATTTGGAAAATAGCTTTTAGAAAATATTTCCTATATGTTTTAATGTGTCCATTCTACCTATGCTTGCGTCCTACGGTCAACACGGCTCTGATACCAATTTGTGGCATCTGGTTCTGAAAAACGAACCAAGTGCAGTATATGTGTGCCCATGATATTCATCACACATACACAAATGCATCACAAACAAAAATCAGAATTTAACCATGTAACGAATAATATAAATACCTTATTTTACTGCACCGAAAAATAATTAGCGTAGGCGACTCCAACTCCACAGGCAATCGACGGTAGCACGCACGCCTAGTGCTCCACATTGTCATCCAAAATATCTCTTGTAGCTGAATTAGTTGTGAGAATAGCAAGAGTGAGCACATGTCGTACTCAGCAAGTGTGGAAAAAATATGACATGTAGCTTAAACAAGGCATGATAATAAACAATGGCTAATTGCAGAAAAGTACATTCGGATCCCAGGGAGTCCCGCCACTCATACAAACCCAATCTGACTCCCCTTCCCCGCTCTTTCAAATGGTCCGCGGAATACTAGCAATATCCTAATAAATCAGCTACGCCGCACCCCTACTTGGCCTCGTGGTGGCACTATAGTTCTGACTTATTTTCACATGAACCAGTCTTTAGATCCAAGGCAAGCAAACCACTATAACATCCAACCAGATCCACAAACCATGATTGCTTAGATCGCCCAAATCTCATATTACCAATTAACCATATTCATCAATGCTCATCATCTATTGGTTCATAATTAAGTCATTTGGTTGTTTTCCATCATAAGTAATTAGAGCAAAGCACGAAGGTAAAAATACCCTTTCCGACTCTCTACAATGCATTCCAAGCGACAAAGATGATCAAACAAGTCTGGTAAACACCTATAATGGGTTTCCCATCAATTTGACACAAGCATGCAGTTTTACAAACAAAACATTTAAAAACAGGATCAATATGGTCAATGACACTTGTCTTATATTCTGCAATTCGATGGTCAAACAACTCAACGTCTTGCACACAAAGATCCTCGCATATTCACTTCTTGATCGTAACTCCTTGAGCGTACCCGTCTACTCGCAGTCGAGCACATACACAATAAATACATTGTAACTACTAATCAATATGCAAAGTATGGACGTATGCAGAAAATATGTTCGTATTAATGCTAAATAAATTTCTATAGCTTGTTACTAAATTTCTATAATGATTTCCTATTTATTTGAGCAGGTTTGGAATTAATCAAATTAATTTCAGAGGCAAAATAATTATTTCAAAATATTAAATATGCTGAAAATATTATTAATAAGTTCCTGGACTTTATTCTACATTTTCAGGAATTTTCTGGATTTATTTTGGTACTATATGAGTTGACTAGCCTTAAATCCTATTTATTAAATCTAGAAAACATATTAATAACACTGAAAATATAAAATTTAATAAATCTAGAATAACCTACTAATGTTGCATGATTTAATCTAACTTGTGAGTTCCAAGTGATTTAAGATGATCTGACGATGATTAACGGCCGCCCAAATAAAACACGTCATACACGTGATTTAATTCAAGTATTAGAACCAAAATAGTTGTCTAGATCTAGACCGTAATATCTACCGTGCGCGCATCTAGTCTTGACGGTCGTGGAACGGCTGTGTGACGTTTGTCTCCGAGATCTAGAGTTTTGTTGATAAAGATGACGGCGGCCTGATGTAGATGAAGAGGACGAAGGCATGACGTAGATGAAAGAGACGGCGATGCGACCTCCGGCGGCACGACGACGGCAACGCGACGATCTCCGGCGGACAGCGGCCCTTGCTTCTCTTTTTTTTTCTCCTATTTTTTTCTGGCGGCTGGTTTTTTTTCCTATGCTGGCGGCGCTCACGTACGGGAAGTGCTGGATGTTTACTCCTATAGATCGATTACGTGCGCAGAGATTTACGGTGCCCGGTGTCCTTTTCATAAGCTGCAGGGGCTCGATGGGAGGCCCGAGCGGCTACGGGACTCGGGACTGGTCCTGCTCGGCCACGAAGCCAGGCGCGCTCCGTTCCTGGATGAGTTGACTTTTTTTTTCTTCTCTTGGCTTTTGCTGGCAGGTGCGTTTCTATTTTTCTCCTTTTGTTTGTTTGGCATACGGCCGGAATTTCGTGGGGCTATGGCTTGGGCATGGTTGACTTTTTTGTTTCTATTTTTTTATACTTTCTTTTTATTATTTATTTATTTATAATTGATATTTTTATTATTATTTTATTATTTATTATGTATATACATATTTTCTATCATTTATTATTCTTATTTTTCTCTTTTTTATTACTTTCCTTTAGCGTGCGGCGAGGCTCTTTGTGCAACAAGTGATTCGCGGTTGACTCATGTTTATTATTTATATATTTAGTATGGTGAAGTGTTAAATAAATCAAACCCTAAGGTACCGGACTAGTCCGTTTAATACCGGACAAGTCCGTTCCAGTTACACAGAGTTCATCGGACAAGTCTGGTGTGGTGCCGGACAAGTCCGGGTTTTATAGTAAGGGACTTCAGACTAGTCTGTTGTTGTAACGGACAAGTCCGTACTGGGTAAAATTTTATTAAGTCTGTGCATACCGGACTAGTCCAGGATAGGTTCGAATAAGTCTGTTATTGTCCGGTGAGGGTATTCGGACTAGTTCGTTATTGTCCGGACTAATTCTGTGTCTGCCCAAATTTTTACTTTGTTCTTTATTTTTAATACTTTTAGGTTTGTTTCTTTTCATCGTAGTTAATTCTTTTTTATGAATTCATCATATTAAAATATTATATACATATATATATATATATTTAGTTTAATCTATTTCTTTCATCTCATAATTACTATGGCAAATAAATTACTTTTAGCATATTTATTTTGGTAATTAGTTTTCGATGCTAGAGGATGAATGCAATATGAGATACATATATTTTATATTGTTCTTTATAAAAACAAATTCTTCCTATTACTAACTCTAAATTCGCATTTAAGTTTTTCATTTGGCGAAACTCAAAAATCAAGGTGTCACATCTAGCTACGGGAGCGAAAGTTTTGTCAAAGTCCAAACCTTCAACTTGTGAATAACCTTTAGCACAAGTCTCGCTTTATTGCTCGTTATCACTCCATGTTCATCTTGTTTGTTTCGAAAGATCCATTTGATTCCAACAATGTTCGCCTTTGGTCTTTCCGCAAGCTCCCATATTTCATTTCTCTTGAAGTTGTTTAGCTCCTCTTGCATTGCAATCACCCAATCTGGATACTTTAGTGCTTCTTCTACCCTTTATGATTCCAGAAAAGAGAAAAAAGAGTAGTGTTCACAAAAATTTGCTATGGGAGCTCTAGTAGTTACTCCCTTAGCAATGTCTCCAATGATGTTGTTGACGGGATGATCTCTTTGTACACTTTGATGTACTCTTGGGTGAGGGACTTGTGAAGTTGCTTGTTCTTCATATTCATTGTCTCCCCCTAGATCATTGCTTCCGTGGTTATATTGATCTTCTTGATCTTGATCTTGTGCATTTGATCATTGCTTTCCTGTTGAGGTTCACCTTGTGCACTTGAGTCTTGTGGTTGCTCTTGAGGTCGAATATCACCAAGTTTCATCATTCTTAACGCTTGACATGGGGCTTCTTCTTGATCTAGCACACACTTATCAACTTGCTCCACTTGGGAGCTGTTAGTTTCATTGAACACTACGTGACGTGCTACTTCAACAAGGCCAGAGACTTTGTTGAAGACACGCTAGGCGTAGGCATTCGAATCATAATCGAGCAAGAACCCTTCATCAGATTTTGAAGCGAACTTCGAAATCCTCAGTTTCTTGTTAAGAATAAAACATTTGCAACCAAATACTTAAAAATATGAAACATTTGGTTTGTTACCGGTGAGAATATCATATTGCGTTTTCTTCAAGAGTCAGTAAAGGTACAACCGGTTTGTGGCATGACAAGCGGTATTCACTGCTTCAGCCCAAAACCGGTCTGATGTCTTGTATTCATCCAACATTGTCCTCGTCATCTCAATCAGTGTTCTATTATTCCTTTCGGCCACCCCGTTTTGTTGAGGGGAGTAGGGTGCCGAAAATTCATGCTTTACTCCTTCTTCATCTAGGTACTCCTAAACTTGTGTATTCTTGAATTTTGTCCCATTGTCACTTCTAACGTTCTTCACAGTTGAGGATAATTCATTCTTAGCTCTTTTCAGGAATTTCTTGAGGATTCCCTGAGTTTCTGATTTATCATACAAGAAAAATACCCAGGTAAATCATGACAAATCATTGTCGGTACCCTATAGACGGGGTACCCACGCACAGAGGATGAAGACACGGAGGCACGTCCAGAGTCGCCATGTGTCCTATAGGCGCCAAGGCCTTTGCCTCCCTAAAGATTGAGCTGCGGCGCTTCCATGTAAGCCTTGAAGATGGGACTTGGCCCCCCTGGTGTGACGGGCTCTCGAGATGCCACGTGTAGGGGCGGGATCTCACCCAACCTTGTGTGACACCCGGTTCCGAAATTGAACCAAGTGAACACATATGTGTGCCCAGGATGTTCAACACACATACACGTGTGCAATCACAAAAGAGTATACAGAAAATTGCCAGAACAAGATTAATTAACAAGGTTTTATTGCACAATTCATAATAGCCTCGAAACAATCTCTAATAAATATTAATGACAAATTTCAACTAATGCAACGGAAATAAACTAAATGAGCAAATTAAGCAAGGGATATAGCGCAGCTCCAATCAACACCACAGGCAAAGCTGACGACAGACAGGGCCCAGAACTCCGCATTATCATCGTTATGCTCCCAATCCTGACCTGCAACTGTTGGTGGGGGAATTGCAAGGGTGAGTACATGTCATACTCAGTGAGTGTGGAAAGTATGACATGTATCTGATACAAATGACGAATATAACAATGGCTAAGTGTTGAAAAGTACATTAAAACATTTGAAAAGCAATATATTGTATGTATGTGAAGTAAACCCATCATAAACCATGTAATCATCATAATACCAGTCCATATTCATTACCATCATCCATATTCCAGATTCCTCATTGCCAATAACCGTAATCAATATCACAAGTTAACTCATAACCAACCATAACCATAACCATATTATCAACTATGTCCATCCCAAATCTCAAGTTTCCCTCTAATCATGTAGGTCATCCAGGTGCTCTTAACCGAGAGCACGGCTATCATGATAGTTTTATTAGACTCTGTAGAGTTTGTACTACTTTACCCACGTGTTTGTGATTTCATCACCCGTCGGCGACTGGAGAACCTTCGTTACACCAATTACACTTCTTTTGGTGTATGGCCAAGAGATCACAAAATAGCCTTTCCAAAGGGACTACTAGCCTATTTAGACCCCACTGAGGTTTCACCGGTGGCGATGTCTCGTACAGAGCACATCTTCAACCAAGGGCCCCCTATTGAGCCATTCGGATCCCAGGGTGGTCCCACCAATCATCAAAAAACCCAATCCGATTATCCCTTCGCCGAGCATCCTTAATGGTCCAAATAGCACTAGCAATGCCCTAATTAATCAGCTATGCCGTACCCATACTTGGCCTCGCAGTGGCACTGTAGTCCTGGCTTATTCTCGCATGAACCGGTCCTTAGATCTAAAGCAAGCAAACCACCATAACATCCAACCCATCCACATACCAGGCTTGCTTAGATCACCCATTACCATATCATATTAACTAGTTCATGTTAATCATAATCTCATTAATGCATAGTTAAATTAAGTGGTATAGTTGTGTTCCCATCCCAATTAATTAAGCGAAGCAAAAAGGTAAAAAGCCCTTCCCGACTCTCTACCATGTATTCCAGGTGACAAGGGTGGTCAAACAAATCTAGTAAACTTTCTATCATAGGATTTCCCATCAAATTGACACAAGCATGCAGTTTTGCAAACAAAACATTTATTTTAAAATAGGATCAATATGCTTCAAGGAAACTTGCCTTGCTCTTGGGATTGGTTCGGGTCAAAGCCTTCAAACTCTTGGTGTTGTAGATCTTCCTCAACGCTCTCTAGCGCAAATCCGTATAATCCGCATAATAGACATACAAGACAAGAAACACAATCAAAGAGTGCACAAATATTACTCAATATGACATGCATGATCAATGCAAATGCAAGGTGGAACTTGTTAATGAGTTGCTTTTAATGATTACCAACTAGTTCTAATAGAGTTTAACAAGTTTATACAGGTTTGGAGTTGATTAGATCTAATTTTAGAGTTAATTCGACACAATTTATCCAGGAAAATCAGACTAGTCCGCAGGGACCAGACAAGTCCGCATTGCGCGAGAACAACAGATTAGGGTTTTCTAGATCAACGTGAATTTGGAGATTTGGGGTTGAATTCACATAAGTAAAATGAAGTAGAAGGTATACCAGGTGTTTAGAACTCCAATGAATCAAGGATCTTGGAGGCAAAACTTGGATCTTGAAGATATAGGGTTGATGAAGAACTTGATGGTGGATTGTTGACAAATAACGCGAAGTTGATGGAGATCTTGATCCTCTTTTGTTTCCTCCTCTTCTTCTCCTTGCTCTAGATCTCCTTCTCCCTCCTTGGTGGCGGCTAATCATGAGCTAGGGTTTGGGTGTGGAGGAAAAGTGGCAAATAGATGTCAAGCCAAGGGGTGGGGTTGCTTATATAAAGGTGGAGGCTAGGGTTAGATGGATTTCGAGTTTGGGATGAGTAGAAGTCGGTTTAGAGTCCCACATGGTCTCTAAAAGAGTTAGGCACGACGTCCCTAGGCCCACTTAACGTAAAACCCAAGAAACAAGTCATGAAACAAAAGATCAACTTGAAGTCGTGATATATCAGACAAGTCTGAAAAGGACCAGACTAGTCTGAAGTTGGACAGAGGAAAATCAGACAAGTCCGGACTGGACATTGGACTAGTCTGAACTTATCCAGAGGGGAAAAATAGACAAGTCTGGTCTAAAATTAGACAAGTACGACTTTAGTGAGAGAGGAAAACGGACAAGTCCGCTGGAACACCGGACTAGTCCGGACAAGTCTAGGGACTTAGCAAAATTTCCAAGGGAGTTGTAACACCGGACTAGTCCGCATAGGACTGGACAAGTCCGTAAGTGTCTAGAGGCAAAAAAAGACTAGTCCGCAGAAAAACGGACAAGTACGATAGAGGTCAGAGAGAAATCGGACTAGTCCGCACCAAAAACGGACTAGTTCGCACCTCCAAGAATTCTTAAGTGCGGTTTTGTTTCTAATTCATTTTAAACTTGTTCCTTTTTATGTTGCTCAATATTAAACATTTGTTGGAATGTATGCAAGGCATGATGCATGAAAATGCGGGTGTTACAAACCTACCCCCCTTAAAATGATTTTCGCCCTTGAGATTCGACGCGGAAGAGAAGAGATAGGGAAATTAACTCTTGAGATCTTCTTCTAGCTCCCATGTTGCTTCTTTTTCTGTGTGGTGCTTCCATTGCACTTTACACCATCGAATCGCCTTGTTCCTTGTGACTCTCTCCTTGTTTTCCAAGATTTTGATTGGTTGCTCGGCATAAGTCAAATCTTCCTCTAGTTCCAATTCTTCCACTGGCACTTGTTCTTCCGGTACTCTCAAGCACTTCTTGAGCTGGGAAACATGAAACACGTCATGGACATCTGAAAGATGAGCTGGCATCTCCAACTTATACGCTACTTCTCCTCTGTTGTCCAAAATCTTGAATTGTCCAATGTAGCGAGGTGCTAGCTTGCCTCTTATGTTAAACCTCTTATGACCTCTCATTGGTGACACCTTGTGGTAAACAAAGTCTCCCACTTCAAAGGCTAATTTCCTTCTCCTATTGTCCGTATAGCCTTTTTGCCTTGATTGAGCAGCCCTCAAGTTCTCCCGAATAATCTGAACTTGTTTCTCAGCTTCTTGCAACACATCGGGTCCAAATACTTGATTCTCCCCCGTCTCACTCCAAAACAAAGGTGTCCTACACTTCCTTCCATATAGTGCCTCATATGGTGACATCTTCAAACTTGCTTGGTAACTATTGTTGTATGAAAGTTCTGCATATGGTAAGCTCTTGTCCCATCCTTTCCCATGCTTCAAAGCACAAACTCTTAACATATCCTCTAAAATCTGATTGGTCCTCTCAGTTTGTCCATCCGTTTGAGGATGATATGCTGAGCTAAAATTTAACCTTGTTCCCAATGCTTCATGCAATTTCTGCCAAAACTTAGAGGTAAACTGAGAACCTCTATCCGATAATATCTTCTTTGGGACTACATTTCGGCACACAATATGCTCCATATACAATTCTGCTAGCTTCGCGGTGGTGTAGGTGGTCTTGACATGAACAAAATGAGCTGACTTGGTTAAACGATCCACAATTACCCAAATTGAGTCATAAGCGGACTGTGTACACGATAAACCAACTATAAAGTCCATACCAAGTTCTACCTACTTCCACACCGGAATCTTCAATGGTTGCAATAACTCGGCTGGCCTTTGATGTTCCGCCTTGACTCGTTGACACACATTACACAATGCTACATAATCAGTTATGTACTTTTTCATGCTATCCCACCAATAACATGTCTTCAAGTCCTTGTACATCTTCGTACAACTGGGGTCAATTGAGTACGACGAGTCATGTGCCTCCTTTAGTATCGTTTCCCGAATATGCTTTACATTGGGCACGTCAATCCTTTCTCCAAGCCATAGAGTGCCATGTTCGTCCTCATCAAATCTGAATTCTCTCCCTTCTTGGGTCCTTTCCTTGATTTCTTGGATTTTCTCATCCTTTGTTTGACCCTCTCGAATTTCTTGCTCCAAGGTCGGAATTAACTCCATCATTCCCATCTCATTTACAAATTCGAGGTTCAACGGTTCAAACTCCTTACATTACTCAGATGGTAATTCTCGAACTGTGAGTTGGTGACTTACTCCTTTCCGGCTCAGGGCGTCGGCCACTACATTAGCCTTCCCTGGATGATAATTGACACCCAAATCATAATCCTTGATGAGCTCCAACCATCTTTGTTGCCTCAAATTCAGATCCGTTTGTGTGAAAATGTACTTAATACTCTTATGATCCGTGTAAATTTCACACCTATGTCCAAGGATGTAATGTATCCAAATCTTCAATGTGTGCACCACATCTGCAAGTTCCAAGTCATTGATTGGGTAATTCTGCTCATGTTTCTTCAATTGTCTCGATGCGTAGGCAACCTCTTGAACTTCCTGCATGAGCACACATCCAAGCCCTTGTCTCGACGCATCACAATATATGTCGAAACTTTTGCTCACATCCAACAAAATCAGAACTGGGGTTGTAGTTAACCTCTTCTTCAACTCCTCAAAACTCTCTTGACAAGCATGGGTCCATTGAAACGCCTTCCCCTTCATTAGCAATTCCGTCATAGGCTTGGCTATCTTGGAAAAGTCCATGATGAACCGGCGATAATATTCAGCCATCCCAAGAAAACTCCTTATTTCCTTTACGTTCTACGGGGGTTCCCATTTCAACACGTCCCTCACCTTTCCGTGGTCAACCGATACTCCTCCTTCCGAGATGATATTACCCAAAAACAATACTTCTCTCAACCAAAACTGACACTTGTTGAACTTGGCGTACAATTGATGCTCTCTCAACTTCTATAATGTAAGCCTCAAGTGTTCCTCATGTTCCCTCTCATCCTTCGAGTAGATCATGATATCATCAATGAACACCACAACAAACTTATCCAAGTACTCCATGAAGACCTTATTCATGAGGTACATAAAGTATGCATGCACATTTGTCAATCGAAAGGACATCACGATGTACTCATAAGATCCATATCGTGTCCTAAAAGTTGTCTCGGGTATGTCCAATGGTCTAATCTTCATTTGGAAGTATCCCGACCTCAAATCAATCTTAGAGAAAACACAAGCACCCTTCATCTGATCAAACAAGTCTTCTATATGGGGCAAGGTGTACTTGTTCTTGATGGTCACCTCATTGAGAGCTCGGTAATCCACACCCATCCTTTGTGAGCCATCCTTCTTGTCCACAAATAGAACGGGCGCTCCCCAAGGTGAAGAGCTTGGGCGAATGAAACCTTTCTCTAGTTGCTCTTGAATATGCTTCTTGAGCTTCGCTAATTCCTTAGGAGGCATCCTATAGGGCCTCTTAGCAATAGGTGCAGTTCCAGGTATTAAACCAATAACAAACTCAATGTCTCGATCAGGTGGCATACCTGGCAACTCATCAGGGAACACATCCAAAAATTCACACACCACTTGGATCTCCTAAATTGCAGCACCGTCCATATGGTTCAGCTCCAATTGCTTCGGTGCGTGTTGAGATGCTTCAAACTCTATGGTAATCCCTTCCTCATTGGTCAACTTCACCATCTTCGTGGCACACTCAATAACTCCATTGTGTTTCCTCAACCAATCCATACCAAGTATAATGTCCAATCCTTGAGAATCCAAGACAATGAGGTTGGCGGAGAAGTCTACCCCCTTATTCTGAGGCTTACATTTGGACATACTATATTTGTCCTCATCTCTCCTCCAAGAGACTTAACCAATAGAGTAAACTTCATATGAGAGATAGACAAACTATACTTGGTAACATATTTCGATGTAATGAATGAATACGATGCTCCAGAATCAAATAACATAGTCGTCGGGTTGGAGTTTGCGAGAAACATACCAATGACCACGTCATCCGCTTGTTGAGTATCCTCCGTAGAGACATGGTTCACGTTGTCACGAGCAAAATTTTGCTGCCCACAGTTCCCTTGTGGAGCTTATGTAGGATAGAAGAGCACGTGAAAAGCTACCAGAGGGGGGGGGGGTGAATGGTAGATTTAAAAAAATCTTACGCAGCGGAAACAATTAAATCCCAACCCCTTCGGCAAAAAAAAGATATGTTAAAGAAATCGTGTGTGAGACTAATCCAAACGTGTTTCACCGTGACAAAAGTGATATATATTAGAGATAATGAAGTCATGAAGACGAAACAACAAGAATAACTCAAATCCGTCGAGAGAAACTCATGTTACGATTGAAAGATCAAACAAAGGTCAATCTGTCCTACCTCAGAAAAATAGTTCTAGAATGCTGCAAAGAAACTCATGTAGATCTAAAACCACAAATCCAAAGACCGTAAAATTTTGACATATGATATATAATCAAGTTTTGAAGACAACCCAAGAAGAATCACGTCAATTGGATCTATAAAACTCCAGTTACAATAAAACCACCGAAGAAAGGTAGTGCTGTGCAGAAAACTCGACGAGAAAAACTTGCCTGGAACAAGTCAGACGAACAAGACACAAAAGTTCCTTTCAACTACGAATTTTATTCAATATAACACAAGAGGAACAGCCCCAAAGTCGTACACCACGAGCTCTGGCCTCCCTTGCTTATATAACCAACCCTTAAGCCAACCCAATCTCAACTAGGACTCTAATCCTACTCAAATCACAAATCTAAACTTTCCATAACTGCTTAGAACTCTTCTATACACAGATAGAAGCAATCTTAAGACCTCCAACCACCTTAGGAACGTATCCTACATTCCTAAAACAACTCAAATTCGTGACCCACACGAAATCCTATCATAACCAACTCAAAACATTCCATATTTGAGTCAAACCCAACTCAGGCGCAGTTTGAGTCCATAACCTAGTCGGTTGGACCTTTCCGACCAATTTTTACGTCCACATCTCTTCATCACGCCTTGGAACCATGCAGCCACGTCCGTGCACTCCTTGCACATGTGCAAACATCTTCCAACGACGTCCAGGATACCTTCATATGCATTGTTCTTGATTCAAACATGCTGCACGACCTCCCGATCAACTCAACCACAATTCCTCCCGAACTTGGTTGTTGAACCTCATCTTCTCCCTAAGACTAGTTCAATGGATCCCGTCACCAGCCATGTCTTGAACTCAAGCAACACCTGCACACGAAAAAACAACCAATACTTCCGAGCACAAGTCCTCGACTTGACTCTCGTTAGTTCCGAAACTACAACATTTAACGTGAGCACCTCACATAAGCATGTTGCAAACCATAGCAAAAACGATATCATCCATATCAACCAAAACGCATCAAAAACTTAGCAAATGAATACTAAGCAATCTTTCCAATAATGTAAAGCAAGTTCGAGACAATTCACAGTAAAAGCATGAACATTGTGATCAAGCTCCGAACCTTGCCAAAGCTAACCAGAGCTTGAGCCGGAGCTTAACAAAGCTAGCAAGACCTAGCACTGGAGCTTACCAAAGCTAGTACAACCTAGCGCCGGAGCTTACCAAAGCCAGTACACCCTAGCGTCGGAGCTTTCCAAAGCTAGTTGAAACTAGTCAACCCAAAAGCCGGAGCTAGAAAAACATGTCGGAGCTAACCAACATAAGTCGGACCTAGCAAAACATATCGGAGCTTAACAAAGACATGTCAGATCTATCAAAGACATGCCGGAGCTGAAGGCAAAGCTCACGGAGCTACCCAAAAACATGTCGGACCTAGAAAAAGAAAGTCGGACCTTGCAGAAGCTCGGAGCTAGAGTCGGACCTTGCTAAAAAGATGTTATGGCAGCATTCAAAACTTTTATCGCCATAGCCAATGTATTCAGCACACATAGGTCTCACAATCTCCCCCTTGATGAATGCATTGGCAACAACATTTAAAATCCGAACATTGGCTTATTCACATTAAAAGTTTTTAAAACAATTTCTCCCCCTTTGTAAAACATAAATAAAATGAGAAGAAAAACAATTGTGAATATGTGCAATGTGTAATCAATTTCTCCCCCTTGCATATTTGTCTTTAAAATGTAAAAAATTCACATATTATCTCTCCCCCTTTGACAATGTATTCAGCAAGGTACAAAAGAAAAATTTTAATTGTTATGAGCATATTATAACATATACATAAAAAAAGCTCATCCAAGTCATACCATCAAGTAACTTACACTATCACATCAATGAAATACATAAAGTAGTATAAGCCATGCTAGAGATCAAATATAATTTTCGATTTAGCAAGTCATGATCTCACAAACTTAACTATTTCAAAACCTGAAAGCATGACACTTGTTGCTGCATTTTATTATTTTTCAAAGCACAAATTTAGATCATATGATATTTGCAAGAGATTATATGCGCATGTGCCTTATTCTAACCAACCAAGCCAAGCCTATGTCATTTGACAATCAGAATCTTAAGGACATGGTTTTAGTCATACACAACTTCTTCCAAGTTCATATATAAGTGCAATGATAAGCCATCTCAAAAGAAGAAGTGCGATGCATGCATATTCTCTTGATCTTTTCTCAATTTATATTTGTTCATAAACACTCAACATGTGAGTTGATTACTTGATTAATTCTTTATGATTAAAAGCACTTGTGAGCATGCAACAAGTTCAAGACAGCAAGAAAGTTCGACCATGACTAGATTTAGTGTAAGTAATTATTCCAATTACTAGATATGGCAAAAACTACAAAATGTATAACACAAGTAATGTAGTAAGAACTTTCAGCATGTAAAAAGAATCACAGAGTCATATATGTGTGAAATACTATACTCATATTATTTTAATTTCAGGTTCACATATAGACTTCTCAAGTTTCAAAACTCCCCCTCAATGTAAGTCATGAGGATGCATAACCCATATTTCACTACGAATGTAACAAAAACAAGTGAAATCCAATGGTTTTGTAAAAATGTCAGCCAATTGTCGTTCGATATCTACATGGTGAAGCACAATGTTTCCTTTTTCAACATTATCATGGAGAAAGTGATACCAAATGTCAATGTGCTTAGTTCTATAATGTTCCACAGGGTTTTTAGCAATGCAAATGGCACTAGTGTTATCACAAAATAATGGAACACTATATATATCAACCCCATAGTCCTTAAGTGTTTGAACAATCCGAAGAATTTGTGAGCAAGCACTAGCAGCAGCTACATATTCAGATTCAGCCGTGGATTGTGCAACTGAGTTTTATTTTCTAGAGGACCAAGCAACAAGTGAATTACCAAGAAAATGACAAGCACCCGAAGTACTTTTCCTATCAATCCTACAACCCCTAAAATCAGCATTGGAAAAAGCTTCCAAAGTAACGGTTGAGGAAGAAGGAAGAAAAATGCCAAATTCTCGATTTCCATGTAAGTACTTGACAATGTTTTTAACGGCTTGACGATGTGAAGCACGTGGGGAGGCATGAAACCGTGCACAAAGACATACGCTGAATTGTATGTCCGGTCTTGATGCCGTGAGGTACAAAAGTGATCCGATCATGCTTCTATATTCTTTTTGATCCACAGGTTCACCATCTTCATCAAGTTCAAGTGTTGTTGCTGTTCCCATTGGTGTCCGAAGAGGCTTGCTTTTGTCCATGTTGAAGCGCCTTAGGAGGTCTTTTGTATACTTCGTTTGATACATAAAGGTACCCTCCTTGGTTTGCTTGATTTGGAGACCCAAAAAGTACGTGAGTTCTCCCATCATACTCATCTCAAATTCTGAACTCATCATAGCTGAAAACTTGGACACAAAATCATGAGAAGCACACCAAAGATAATATCATCCACATACACTTGAACGAATAATGAGTCATTGCCATGCTTAAGAACAAAAGGAGTTTTATCAACCTTGCCCATGGTAAACCCCTTTTCAAGTAAGAATGTTTTTAACCTATCATACCATGCTCTAGGGGCTTGTTTGAGACCATACAAGGCTTTGGACAGTTTGTAAACATGATTAGGAAAATCTGGATTTTCAAAACCCGGTGGTTGTTTGACATAAACCTCCTCATCTATGTAGCCATTAAGAAAAGCACTTTTAACATCCATTTGATATAGCTTAAAACCTTTAGATACAATAAAAGCTAACAAAATTCTTATGGCTTCTAATCTAGCAACAGGAGCAAAAGTTTCATCAAAATCTATACCTTCAACTTGAGTGAAACCTTGAGCAACCAACCTAGCCTTATTCCTAACCGCAACCCCATCCTCACTTTGTTTATTTTTAAACACCCATTTAGTTCCAATTAAAGTGTGACCTTGAGGTGGAGGTACAAGTTTCCAAACATTATTTCTTTCAAAATTTTCTAGCTCTTCTTGCATGACAATAATCCATGATTCATTAACGAGTGTGTGTGATATATCTTTGGGTTCAAAAGAAGCAACAAAAGCAGAATGAGCATGAGAGTTTGGATCGCAAAATCTGGACCGTGTGACTCGTTCGTGCAAGCTTCCAATAATTTGTTATCGGGGTTGACTTTTGAGAACCCAGAGTGGAGTGGACACTTCACAAGCTTCTTCTTCTTCATGTTCATCACAAATCGATGAGCTTGTGACTTGAGGACGATCTGAATCAGCAATGATGGTTGTCAGTGCTGGTTGAGAATCAACATCCGGAGCTGAACCAAAATCATTAGCTGCTGAATTTTTCGGCAGCAGCTCCACTTCTTCCTCATCTTCAACTAAAATGCCCTCCCCCTGCGGATATGGATCCGGACCTGCAATGTTTGAGCTAGTACCTGGGCTAGACACCTCACAAGTCTCCACAATTTTGTTAGTGTCAAAAAGAAATCATGTGTGAGACTAATCCAAACGTGTTTCACCATGAAAAAAGTGATATATATCAGAGAGAATCAAGTTATGAAGACGACACAATAAGAATCACTCAAATCCATCAGGAGAAACTCAAGTTACGATTGAAAGATCAAACAAAGGTCAATCTGTCCTACTCGAGAAAAACAGTTCTAGAATGTTGCAAAGAAACTCGTGTAGATCAAAAACCACAAATCCAATGGCCGTGAAATTTTGAAATATGATAGATAATCAAGTTGTGAAGACAACCCAAAAATAATCACATCAATTGGATCTGTAAAACTCGAGTTACGATAAAACCACCAAAGAAAGGTAGTGCTGTGCAGAAAACTCGATGAGAAAAACTTGTCTGGAACAAGTCAGACGAACAAGGCACAAAAGTTCCTTTCAACTACAAATTTTATTCAATAGAACACAAGAGGAACAGCCTCAAAGTTGTACACCATGAGATCTGGCCTCCCTTGCTTATATAACCAGCCCTTAGGCCAACCCAATCTCAACTAGGACTCTAATCCTACTCAAATCATGAATTGAAAATTTCTATAACTGATTAGAACTCTTCTATACACAGATAGAAGCAATCTTAAGACTTCCAAACACCTTAGGAACGCATACTACATTTCTAAAACAACTCAAATTCGTGACCCACACGAAATCCTATCATAACCAACTCAAAACTTTCCATATTTGAGTCAAACCCGACTCAGCCGCAGTTTGAGTCCATAACCTAGTCGGTTGGACCTTTCCGACTAATTTTTACGTCCACATCTCTTCGTCACGCCTTGGAAACATGCAGCCACATCCATGCACTCCTTGCACACGTGCAAACATCTTCCAACGATGTCCAGGATACCTTCATGTGCATTGTTCTTGATTCAAACATATTGCGCGACCTCTCGATCAACTCAACCACAATTCCTCCCGAACTTGGTTGTTGAACCTCATCTTCTCCCTAAGACTAGTTCAATGGATCCCATCATCAGCCATGTCTTGAACTCAAGCAACACCTGCACATAAACAAACAACTAATACTTTCGAGCACAAGTCCTCGACTTGACTCTCGTTAGTTCCAAAACTACAACATCTTACGTGAGCACTTCACATAAGCAGGTTGCAAACCATAGCAAAAACAATATCATCCATATCAATCAAAACACATAAAAAACTTAGCAAATGAATACTAAGCAATCTTTCCAATAATGTAAAGCAAGTTCGAGACAATTCAAAGTAAAAGCATGAACATTGTGATCAAGCTCCGAACCTTGCCAAAGCTAACCGGAGCTTGAGCTGGAGCTTACCAAAGCTAGCAGGACCTAGCACCGAAGCTTACCAAAGCTAGTACAACCTAGCGCTGGAGCTTACCAAAGCCAGAACACCCTAGCGCTGGAGCTTGCCAAAGCTAGTCGAAACTAGTCAACCCAAAAGCCGGAGCTAGAAAAACATGTCGGAGCTAACCAACATAAGTCGTACCTAGCAAAACATATCAGAGCTTAACAAAGACATGCTAGATCTATCAAAGACATGCCGGAGCTAAAGACAAAGCTCACCAGAGCTACCGAAAAACATGTCAGACCTAGACAAAGAAAGTCGGACCTTGCAGAAGCTCGGAGCTAGAGTCGGACCTTGCTAAAAATATGTTATGGCAGCATTCAAAACTTTTATTGCCATAGCCAATGTATTCAACACACATAGGTCTCACAGCTTCTCCATTAGGTCTTGGGTTTTGCCTCGGCGAATTGCTTCCTTGACCAAGGCCTGACTTAGGACATTGATGTGCAAAGTGTTCAGGTTCTCCACAAGTATAACACTTCTTTACTCCACCAGAATTATTGGGACGAGCTTGGTTCTGTGCATTGGCACTAGGAAAGTTGGCACGAGGTGCAAAAGGCATTGGAGGCCTAGGTGCTTGCATAACAGGGCGCTGCTGCGCAAACTGAGTTGGGCGCAGTGCAAGTCCAGGGCGGTAAGTAGGCGCGGAAGAGCTGAAATAAGGCGCATTTGGAAGTGCAAAGCGAGGGCGCACATTACTTCCTTGTTGTTGTCCTTGATATGGCGCCTTCCTCTTGTTGTCTTGCTCCATCTCACGGACCTTGTTATCCACAACAATTGCTTTGTCCACAAGCTTCCGGAAGTTAGCATAATCAAAATTGAGAAATTGCACTTGGATCTCATTGTTCAAGCCTCTCATGAACAAGTATTGCTTCCGGCTGTCCCAACTAACATCTTTAGGGGCATATCTTGAAAGTTGAGTGAATTTATTAAGGTATTCACCCACACTCAATCTTCCTTGCCTCAAGTTCTCAAATTCTTGTCTCTTCAATATCATAACTCCCTCTGGCACATAATGAGAACGGAAACTCTCCTTGAACTTAGCCCAAGTAATCCTCTCCTGGTTCTCATGAGCATTGCATAAGGAATCCCACCAAACTACAGTTGCTCCAACTAGTTTATGAGAAGCAAATAGCACTTTCTCCTGGTCGCTGCATTGGACAATGGCTAGCTTCTTCTCCGCGGACTTGAGCCAATCATCTGCATCCATAGGGTCAGCAGCTTGAGCAAAGGTCGGCGGCCTAGTCCTAATAAACTCTCCCAACCGGTTATGAGGCGGTGGGGGTGGCGCTGGAAGCATGTGGAGTTGATTGTTGATATTGCCAGCCTGCATCTGTCCCATAGTTTGTATCATGGTCTGCATGAGCTGGTTTTGCATAGCCAAAAGCTGCTCAATGTTGATAGCTCCATGAGAAGGTCCTTGTCCATTGCTGTTCTGAGGTGCTCCATTGTTCTCCTCCTCATCATTGCCATCCCTCTGGTTGCGAGTCTTCACCATCTGAAGAAAAGCAAGAGATAAGAATTTAGAATACATCCCCAACTTTATGCGTCAAAGGATATGAAACTAAGCAACTAGCTATACTAGCATAGGTGGACATGGCAATGCTCAAGCATCCCAAAATCCTCTATTAAGCACACAAGCAAACAACACACCAAGCAAAAACACATTGATTCCTGAGTGTTCCTATGTGCTCTAAAGTGTTCATCCTATCTAGGCTACGTCTTACGGTCAACCTGTGGCTCTGATACCAATTTATGACACCCGGTTCCGAAATTGAACCAAGTGAACGCATATGTGTGCCTAGGATGTTCAACACACATACACGAGTGCAATCACAAAAGAGTATACAGAAAATTATCACAGAACAAGATTAATTAACCAGGTTTTATTACACAATTCATAATATCCTCAAATACAAGCTCTAATGAATATTAATGACAAGTTTTAACTAATGCGGCGGAAATAAACTAAACGAGCAAACTAAGCAAGGGATATAGCGCAACTCCAATCAACACCACAGGCAAAGGTGACGATAAACATGACCTAGAACTCCGCATTATCATCGTTATACTCCCAATCCTGACCTGCAACTGTTGGTGGGGGAATTGAAAGGGTGAGTACATGTCGTACTCAACAAGTGTGGAAAGTATGACATGTAGCCGATACAAATGACGAACATAATAATGGCTAAGTGCTGAAAAGTACATTAAAGCATTTGAAAAGCAATATATTATATGTATGTATGTGAAGTAAACCCATCATAAACCATGTAATCATCATAATACCAGTCCGTATTCATTACCATCATCCATATTCAAGATTCCTCATTGCCAATAACCATAATCAATATCAGAAGTTAACTCATAACCAACCATAACCATAACCATATTATCAACCATGTCCATCCCAAATCCCATGTTTCCCTCTAATCATGTAGGTCATCCAGATGCTCTTAACCGGGAGCACGGCTACCGTGATAGTTTTATTAGACTCTGCAGAGTTTGTCATGTGTTTGTGATTTCATCACCCGTCGGCGACTAAAGAACCTCCCTTACGCCAATTACACTTCCTTTGGTGTATGGCCAAGAGATCACAAAATATCCTTTACAAAGGGACTACTAGCCTATTTAGACCCCACTGAGGTTTCACCGGTGGTGATGTCTCCTACAGAGCACATCTTCAACCAAAGGCCCCCTCTTGAGCTATTTGGATCCCTGGGTAGTCCCACCAATCATCAACAAATCCAATCCGACTACCCCTTCCCCAAGCATCCTTAATGGTCCAAATAGCACTAGCAATGCCCTAATTAATCAGCTACGCCGTACCCATACTTGGCCTCGTGGTGGCACTGTAGTCCTAGCTTATTCTCGCATGAACCGGTCCTTAGATCTAAAGCAAGCAAACCACCATAACATCCAACCCATCCACATACCAGGCTTGCCTAGATCACCCATTACCATATCATATTAACTAGTTCATGTTAATCATAATCTCATTAATGCATAGTTAAATTAAGTGGTATAGTTGTGTTTCCATCCCAATTAATTAAGCGAAGCAAAAAAGGTAAAAAGCCCTTCTCGACTCTCTACCATGTATTCCAGATGACAAGGGTGGTCAAAAAAATCTAGTAAACTTCCTATCATAGGATTTCCCATCAAATTGACACAAGCATGCAGTTTTGCAACAAAAAATTTATTTTAAAAGAGGATCAATATGGTTCAAGGACACTTGCCTTGCTCTTGGGATTGGTTTGGGTAAAGCCTTCAAACTCTTAGTGCTGTAGATCCTCCGCAACGCTCTCTAGTGCAAATCCATCTAATCCGCACAATAAACATACAAGACAAGAAACACAATCAAAGAGTGCACAAATATTACTCAATATGACATGCATGATCAATGCAAATGCAAGGTGGAACTTGTTAATGAGTTGCTTTTAATGATCACCAACTAGTTCTAATATATTTTAACAATTTTATACACATTTGGAGTTGATTAGATCTAATTTTAGAGTTAATTTGACACAATTTAACCAGGAAAATCGGACTAGTCCGCTAGGGACCGGACAAGCCCGCACGGCACGAGAACAGCATATTAGGGTTTTCTAGATCAACGTGAATTTGAAGATTTGGGGTTGAATTCATGTAAGGAAAAGGAAGTAGAAGGTATACCAGGTGTTTAGAACTCTAATGAATCAAGGATCTTGGAGGCAAAACTTGGATCTTGAAGATCTAGGGTCGATGAAGTACTTGATGGTAGATTGTTGACGAAGAACGCAAAGTTGATGGAGATCTTGATCCTCTTTCGTTTCCCCCTCTTCTTCTCTTTGCTCTGGATCTCCTTCTCCCTCCTTGGTGGAGGCTAATCACGAGCTAGGTTTTAGGTGTGGAGGAAAAGTGGCCAATAAATGTCAAGCCAAGGGGTGGGGTTGTTTATATAGAGGTGGAGGCTAGGGTTAGATGGACTTCGAGTTGGGGATAAGTAGAGGTCAGTTTAGAGTCCCACATGAGCTCTAAAAGAGTTAGGCACGACGTCCCTAGGCCCACTTAACGTAAAACCCAAGAAACAAGTCGTGAAACAAAAGATCAACTCGGAGTCGCGATATATTGGACAAGTCCGAAAAGGACCGGACTAGTCTGAAGTTGGACAGAGGAAAATCGGACAACTCCAGACTAGACATCGGACTAGTCCGAACTTATCCAGAGGGGAAAAACAGACAAGTCTTGTCTAAGATCGGACAAGTCCGACTTTAGTCAGAGATGAAAACGAACAAGTCCTCTGGAACACCGGACTAGTCCGGACAAGTCCAGAGACTTAGCAAAATTTCCAAGGGGATCGGAACACCGGACTAGTCCGCACAGGACCGAACAAGTCTGAAAGTGTCCAGAGGCAAAAACAGACTAGTACGCAGAAAAACGGACAAGTCCGATCGAGGTCAGAGAGAAATCGGACTAGTCCGCACCAAAAATGGGCTACTCTGCACCTCCCAGAATTCCTAATTGCGGTTTTGTTTCTAATTCATTTTAAACTTGTTCCTTTTATGTTGCTAAATATTAAACATGTGTTGGAATGTATGCAAGACATGATGCATGAAAATGAGGGTGTTACACCTTGGGGGAGCGCCCCCGGTACAGCCACGTGGCACGGAGCGCAAGGATCAGCACCCCCAAGGGAATGGGCCCGGAGCTGCCATGTCCCCTAACAAGCTCTGGAGCTGCCACGTGTCATAGAAGATCAGGTCTGACCTCCCACGCGGAGACCAGCCCTGGGGCTGCTGCGTGTCTCGCGGCTCACCTCAGACGGTAAGATGCGGGTGTCCGGGGATGGTATGCCCTACTCAAGTCGTGCATTGAAGACGCGCACCCACCTCCAGCGCCCAACGCGAAGCACGCCAACAGTCAGAGACCGCCACGACCAATCGCGTCACAGTGAAGGCGCCGCAGGCCTACCCCACTTGGTCAAGTGGGTAGCTTGCAGCAATAAGACAGGCCGACGGGACACCTTCTGCCACTGCCAGCAATGGCGCATGGGATACTGTAACACCCTCATTTTCATGCATCATGCCCTACATACATTCATATACATGTTTAACATTAATCCACATAAATAGGAATAAGTTTAAAATTGGTTTGGAACAAAACCGCACTTAAACTTCTGGAAAGTGCGGACTAGTACGATTTTGGTGCAGACTAATCTGATTTCTCTCTAACCTCGATTGGACTTGTCCGTTTTTGCTGTAGACTTGTCTGTTTTTGCCTCTGGACACTTTCAGACTTGTCCGGTCCTATGCGGACTAGTCCGGTGTTCCAAGAATCTTTGAAAATTTGCTAAGTCCCTGGACTTGTCCGTACTAGTCCGGTGTTCCAGCGGACTTGTCCGTTTCCTCTCTGACTAAAGTCGGACTTGTCCGATTTTTGGCCAGAGTTGTCCGATTCCTCTCTGACTAACTTCGGACTAGTCCGATATTTCGTGACTCTGAATTAATCCTTCGTTTTACGACTTGTTTATTGGGTTTCACGTTAAGTGGGCCTAGGAACGTCGTGCCTAACTCTTTTAGAGCCCATGTGGGACTCTAAACCGGCCTCTACTCCTCTCAAACTCGAAATCCATCTAACCCTAGCCTCCACCTCTATATAAACATCCCCACCCCTTGGCTTGACATCTATTTGCCACTTTTCCACCCCACCCAAACCCTAGTTCGTGGAGAGCCACCATCAAGGAGGGAGGAGGAGATCCCAAGCAAGAAGAGGAGGAGGAGGAAACGAAAGAGGATCAAGATCTCCACCAAGCTTACGTTATTCATCACCAATTCATCATCGAGTTTTTCATCAAACCTAGATCATCAATATCCAAGTGTTACCTCCAAGATCCTTGATTCATTGGAGTTCTAAACATCTGGTATACCTTCTATCTTCTTTTGCTTACGTGAAGTCAACCCCTAATCTCCAAATTCATGTCGATATAGAAAACCCTAGTCTTCTGATCTCGTAAAGTGCGGACTTGTGTGGTCCCTAGCGGACTAGTCCGATTTTCCTGGTTAATTTCTGTTGAATTAATTCTAAAATTAGACGTAATCAAATCCAAACCTGTATAAACTTGTTAAAATCTATTAGAACTAGATAGTGATCATTTAAAAGCAATCTATTAACAAGTTCTACCTTGCATTTGCATTAATCATGCATGTCATGTCATATTGAGTAATATTTGTGCACTCTTTGATTGTGTTTCTTGTTTGTATGTTTGTTGCGCGGATTAGACGGATTTGTGCTAGAGAGTGCCGCGGAGGATCTCCAGCACCAAGAGTTTGAAGGCTTTGATCCTAATCAATCCCAAGAGCAAGGCAAGTGTCCTTGAAGCATATTGATCTTGTTTCTAAAATAAATGTTTTGTTTGCAAAACTGCATGCTTGTGTCAATTTGATGGGAATCCTATGATAGGGAGTTTACTAGCTTTGTTTGACCATCCTTGTCACCTGGAATACATGGTAGAGACTCGGGATGGGAATTTTACCTGTTTGCTTCACTTAATTAATTGGGATGGGAAAACAACTATACCACTTACCTTAATTATGCATTTATGAGATTATGATTAACATGAACTGGTTAATATGATATGATAATGGGTGATCTAAGCAAGCCTGGTATGTGGATGGGTTGGATGTTATGGTGGTTTGCTTGCTTTAGATATAAGGACCGGTTCATGCGAGAATAAGCCAGGACTACAGTGCCACCACGAGGCCAAGTATGGGTGCAGTGTAGCCGATTAATTAGGGCTTTGCCATTGCTATTTGGACCATTATGGATGCTTGGGGAAGGGGTAGTCGGATTGGGTTTGTTGATGATTGGTGGGACTACCTTAGGATCCGAATGGCTCAAGAGGGGGCCCTTGGTTGAAGATGTGCTCTGTAGGAGACATCGCCACCGGTGAAACCTCAGTGGGGTCTAAATAGGCTAGTAATCCCTTTGTATATGCTATTTTGTGATCTCTTGGCCATACACCAAAGGAAGTGTAATTGGCGTAAGGGAGGTTTCTTGAGTCGCCGACGGGTGATGAAATCACAAACAAGTGGGTAAAGTGGTACAAACTCCGCAGAGTAATAAAACTATCATGATAGCCGTGCTCCCGGTTATGAGCACCTGGACAACTTCCATGATTAGAAGGGTTTTGATATTGTGGGATGGTTTGGTATTGGCTTTGGGATGGTATTATGGTTCATGGTGATAAATATGGTTATTGGTAATGAGATATAGACTGGTATTATGATAACTACATGGATTATGATGGGTTTACTTCACATACATATAATATATTGCTTTTCAAATGCTTTAATGTACTTTTCAGCACTTAGCCATTATTATTTCGTCATTTGTATCAGCTACATGTCATACTTTCCACACTTGCTGAGTACGACATGTACTCACCCTTGCAATCCCCCCCCCTAACAGTTGCAAGTCAGGATTGGGAGTTTAACGATGATAATGCAGAGTTCTAGGCCGTTTCTACCGTCAGCTTTGCCTGTGGTGTTGCATGGAGCTACGCTATTCCTTTTGCTTAGCTGCATAGTTACTTATTTAGTTTATTTTGCTGCATTAGTTGAACTTGTCATTAACATTCATTAGAACTTGTATTCGAGGATATTATGGTTTGTGTAATAAAATGTAGTCAATTAATCTTGTTCTATGGTAATTTTCTGTATACTCTTTTGTGAATGCACTCGTGTATGTGTGTTGAACGCCCTGGGCACACATATGCATTCACTTGGTTTATTTTCGGAACCGGGTGTCACAAATTGGTATCAGAGCCATAGGTTGACCGTAGGATGCAACCTAGATAGAATGGACACTTTAGAGCACATGGGAGCACTCAGGAATCAATGTGTTTTTGGTTGGTGTATTGTTTGCTTGTGTGCTTAATAGAGGACTTTGGGATGCTTTAGCATTGCCATGTCCATGTAGGCTAGTTAGTTGTATAGTTTCATATCCCTTGATGCATATAGTTGGGGACGTTTTCTAATTCTTACCTATTGCTTTTCTCCAGATGGTGAGGACTCGCAACCAGAGGGATGCTAATGATGAGGAGGAGAACCATGGAGCACCTCAGAACAACAATGGACAAGGACCTGCTCATGGAGCTATCAACATTGAGCAGCTTTTGACTATGCAAAACCAGCTCATGCAGACCATGATACAAACTATGGGACAGCTGCAGGTTGGTAACATCAACAATCATCCCCATATGCCTCCACCGCCACCCCCACCTCCTCATAACCGGTTGGGAGAGTTGATGAGGACTAGGCCGCCAACCTTTTCTCAAGCCGTTGACCCTATGGATGCGGATGATTGGCTCAAATCCGTGGAGAAGAAGCTAGCTATTGTCCACTGCAGTGACCAAGAGAAGGTCTTATTTGCTTCTCATCAACTAGTTGGAGCAGTTGCGGATTGGTGGGATTCTTATTGCAATGCTCATGAAAATCAAGAGAGAATTATTTGGGCCGAATTCAAGGAGAGTTTCCGTTCTCATTATGTGCCTGAGGGTGTTATGATCTTGAAGAGGCAAGAATTTCAGAACATGAGGCAATAAAGATCGGGTGTGGGTGAATATCTCAATAAACTCACTCAACTCTCAAGGTATGCGCCTGAGGATGTGATCCGGGACAGCCGAAAACAATACTTGTTCATGAGAGGCTTGAACAATGAGATCCAAGTGCAATTGCTCAACTGTGATTATGCCAATTTTCAGAAGCTTGTGGACAAAGCAATTGTGGTTGAGAACAAGATTCGTGGGATGGAATAGGATAACAAGAGGAAGGTGTCATATCAAGGACAGCCGCAAGGAAGTAATGTGCGCCCTCGCTTTGCACCTCCTAATGCGCCATATTACAGCTACTCTACTCCTGTACAGCGCCCTGGATTTGCACCACGCCCAACTCATTTTGTGCAGCAGTGCCCTGTTATGCAAGCAGCTAAGCCTCCAATGACTTTTGCACCTCGTGCTAATTTTCCTAGTGCACATGTTCAAAACCAAGCTCGTCCCAATAATTCTGATGGAGTTAAGAAGTGCTATACTTGCGGAGAAGTTGGACACTTTGCACATCAATGTCCCAAGTCAGGCCTTGGTCAAGGAGGCAATGCGCCGAGGCCAAACCCAAGACCCAATGGAGGACAGCCACAAGGGAACCGTGGATAGCAGAATTTTGCTCGTGGCAATGTGAACCATGTCTCCAGAGGATGCTCAACAAGCGGATGACGTGGTCATTGGTATGTTTCTCGCCAACTCCAACCCCGTGACTATGTTATTTGATTCTTGGAGCATCGCATTCATTCATTGCATCGAAATATGTTGCCAAGTATAGTTTGCCTATCTCTCATATGAAGTTTACTCTATTGGTTAAGTCTCCTGGAGGAGAGATGAGGACAAATATAATATGTCCAAAAGTAAGCCTTAGAATAAGGGGGGTAGACTTCTCCGCCAACCTCATTGTTTTGGATTCTCAAGGATTGGACATTATAGTTGGTATGGACTGGTTGAGGAAGCACAATGGAGTTATTGAGTGTGCCACGAAAATTGTAAAGTTGACCAATGAGGAAGGTTTCACCATAGAATTTGAAGCATCTCAAACCGCACCGAAGCGATTGGAGTTGAATCATATGGACGGTGCCGCAATTGAGGAGATTCCGGTGTGTGTAAATTTTTGGATGTTTTTCCAGACGAGTTGCCAGGTATGCCACCTGATCGAGACATTGAGTTTGTTATTGATTTAATACCTGGGACTGCACCTATAGCTAAGAGGTTGTATAGGATGCCTTCTATGGAATTATCGGAGCTCAAGAAGCAAATTCAAGAGCGACTATAGAAGGGTTTCATCCGGCCTAGCTCTTCACCTTGGGAAGTGCTCGTTCTATTTGCGGACAAGAAGGATGGATCCCAAAGGATGTGCATAAATTACCGAGCTCTCAACGAGGTAACAATTAAGAACAAGTACACCTTGCCACACATAGAAGACTTGTTTGATCAGATGAAGAGCGCTTGTGTCTTCTCTAAGATTGATTTGAGATCGGGATACTTTCAAATGAAGATTAGACCATCGGACATACCCAAGACAGCTTTTAGGACACGATATGGATCTTATGAGTACACTGTGATGTCTTTTGGATTGACAAATGTGCCTTCCTACTTTATGTACCTCATGAATAAGGTCTTCATGGAGTACTTGTATAAGTTCGTTGTGGTGTTCATTGATGACATTATGATCTACTCGAAGGATGAGAAGGAACATGAGGAACACTTGAGGCTTACGCTGCATAAATTAAGGGAGCATCAATTGTTTGCCAAGTTCAATAAGTGTCAATTTTTGTTGAGAGAAGTATCATTCTTGGGTCATATCATTTCAGGGGGAGGAGTTTCGGTTGATCCAGGAAAAGTGAGGGACGTGTTAAAATAGGAGCCCCCGCAGAATGTAAAGGAGATCAGGAGTTTTCTTGGGATGGCTGGCTATTATCGTCGATTCATCAAGGACTTTTCCAAGATAGCCAAGCCAATGAAGGAATTGCTAATCAAGGTAAAGACTTTCCAATGGATTCAAGCTTGTCAAAACAGTTTTGAGGAGTTAAAGAAGAGGTTGACAACAGCCCCAGTTTTGATATTGCCGGATGTAAGCAAGAGTTTTGACATATATTGTGATGCATCAAGACAAGGACTTGGATGTGTGCTCATGCAAGAAGGTCAAGTGGTTGCATATGCATCGAGACAATTGAAGAAACATGAGCAGAATTACCCAACACATGATTTAGAACTTGCAGCCGTGGTACATGCGTTGAAGATTTGGAGACACTATATCATTGGACATAGGTGTGAAATTTATACGGATCACAAGAGTCTTAAGTATATTTTCATGCAAACGGACCTAAATTTGAGGCAATGGAGATGGTTGGAGCTCATCAAAGATTATGATTTGGGGATATACTATCATACGGGAAAAGCCAATGTAGTGGCTGATGCTTTGAGTAGAAAAGGAGTATGTCATCAACTCATAGTTCGAGAGTTACCATCCGAGTTATGTAAGAAGTTTGAATGGTTAAACCTTAGATTTGTAAATGAGTTGGGGATGATGGAGTTAAGTCTGACCTTTGAGAAAGAAATTCGAGAGGGTCAAACAAAGGATGAGGAAATACAAGATATCAAGGAAAGGACCCAAGAAGGGAGAGAATTCAGATTCGATGAGGATGAACATGGTACCCTATGGCTTGGAAAAAGGATTGTTGTGCCCAATGTAAAGCATATTCAGGAGACAATACTAAAAGAGGCACATGGCTCACCTTACTCAATTCACCCCGGTTGTATGAAGATGTACAGAGACTTGAAGGCTTGTTATTGGTGGGATAGCATGAAAAAGGACATAGCTGAATATGTAGCATTGTGTGATGTGTGTCAACGAGTCAAGAGGGAACATCAAAGGCCAGTTGGATTATTGCAACCATTGAAGATCCCAGAATGGAAGTGGGAAGAAATTGGAATGGACTTCATAGTTGGGTTACCACGTACTCAGTCCGGTTACGACTCAATTTGGGTAATTGTGGATCGCTTAACCAAGTCAGATCATTTTGTCCCTATGAAGACCAAATATACAACTGCACAATTGGCCGAAATATACATGGATCATATCGTGTGTCGACATGGAGTCCTGAAGAAGATAGTCTCGGATAGAGATTCTCAATTTACCTCCAGATTTTGGTAGAAATTGCATGAAGCATTGGGAACAAGGTTAAATTTTAGTTCAGCATATCACCCTCAAATGGATGGACAAACTGAGAGGACCAATCAAATTTTAGAGGACATGTTAAGATCTTGTGCTTTAAAGCATGGGAAAGGTTGGGACAAGAGATTTCCATATGCAGAATTTTCAAACAACAATAGTTACCAAACGAGCATGAAAATGTCACCACATGAAGCGCTTTATGGAAGGAAGTGTAGGACACCTTTATTCTGGAATGAGGTAGGAGAAACTCAAGTATTTGGTCCGGATGTGTTGCAAGAAGCCGAAAAGCAAGTCCAAATAATTCGTGAAAACTTGAGGGATGCCCAATCAAGACAAAAAGGCTATGCGGACAGTAGGAGAAGGAAATTAGCCTTTGAAGTGGGAGACTTCGTTTACCTCAAGGTGTCACCAATGAGAGGTCATAAGAGGTTTAACATAAGAGGCAAGCTAGCACCTCGCTACATTAGACCATTCAAGATTTTGGACAAAGGGGAGAAGTAGTGTATAGTTTGGAGATGCCAGCTCATCTCTCGGATGTCCATGATGTCTTTCATGTTTCCCAGCTCAAGAAGTGCTTGAGAGTACCGGAACAACAAGTGCCAATGGAAGGATTGGAATTAGGGGCAGATTTGAATTATGCCGAACAACCGGTTAAAATCTTGGAAACCAAGGGAGGGTCACAAGGAACAAGGTTATTAGATGGTGTAAATTTCAATGGAAGCACCACACAGAAAAAAAAGCAACGTGGGAATTGGAGGATGATCTCAAGAAGGAATTTCCCTATCTCTTCTCTTCCGCGTCGAATCTCAAGGGCGAGCTTCATTTTAAGGGGGGTAGGTTTGTAACACCCTCATTTTCATGCATCATGCCCTACATACATTCATATACATGTTTAACATTAATCCACATAAAGAGGAATAAGTTTAAAATTAATTTGGAACAAAGCGCACTTAAAATTCTAGAAAGTGCGGACTAGTTCGATTTTGGTGCGGACTAGTCCGATTTCTCTCTGACCTCGATCGGACTTGTCCGTTTTTGCTGTGGACTAGTCTGTTTTTTCCTCTGTACACTTTCGGACTTGTCCGGTCCTATGCGGACTAGTCCGGTGTTCCAAGAATCCTTGAAAATTTGCTAAGTCCCTGGACTTGTCCAGACTAGTTCGGTGTTCCAGTGGACTTGACCAAGTATGGGTGCGGCGTAGCTGATTAATTAGGGCTTTGCCAGTGCTATTTGGACCATTATGGATGCCCAGGGAAGGGGTAGTCGGATTGGGTTTGTTGATGATTGGTGGAACTACCCCGGGATCCGAATGGCTCAAGAGGGGCCCTTGGTTGAAGATGTGCTCTTTAGGAGACATCGCCACCAGTGAAACCTCAGTGGGGGTCTAAATAGGCTAGTAATGCCTTTGTAAAGGCTATTTTGTGATCTCTTGGCCATACACCAAAGGAAGTGTAATTGGCGTAAGAGAGGTTTCTTTAGTCGCCGACGGGTGATGAAATCACAAACACGTGGGTAAAGTGGTATAAACTCTGCAGAGTAATAAAACTATCACTATAGATGTGCTCCCGGTTATGAGCACCTGGACAACTTCCATGATTAGAACAATTTTGGTATTGGGATGGTTTGGTATTGGCTTTGGGATGGTATTATGGTTCATGGTGATAAATATGGTTATTGGTAATGAGATATAGACTGGTATTATGATAACTACATGGATTATGATGGTTTACTTCACATACATATAATATATTGCTTTTCAAATGCTTTAATGTACTTTTCAACACTTAGCCATTATTTTTTAGTCATTTGTATCAGCTACATGTCATACTTTTCACACTTGTTGAGTACGACATGTACTCACCCTTGCAATCCCCCCTAACAGTTGCAGGTCAGGATTAGGAGTTTAACGATGATAATGTGGAGTTCTAGACCGTGTCTACCGTCAGCTTTGCCTGTGGTGTTGCATGGAGCTGCGCTACTCCTTTTGCTTAGCTGCATAGTTACTTATTTAGTTTATTTCTGCTATGTTAGTTCAACTTGTCATTAACATTCATTAGAACTTGTATTCGAGGATATTATGGTTTGTGTAATAAAATGTGGTTAATTAATCTTGTTTTGTGGTAATTTTATGTATACTCTTTTGTGAATGCACTCGTGTATGTGTGCTGAACGTCCTGGACACACATATGCGTTCACTTGGTTCATTTTCGGAACTGGGTGTCACAACTACTAACGACGCAGGCGGCAAGACGGCGGGTCTTGAAGACCACAGTATGAGCAAACTTACGGAAGAAGCCTTAGATCTTTACGACAAGATCGCCCTAGGACCACCTGTCGGGTCCCAGGACCCCACTTGTAAGGCGTTCGACCTTGTCTATAAGAGGCCCAAACTGCCACCGTTACAAGGATCCCCACATCGAACATCACACACGCATACATACCAGCAATACCACTCACCGTGGAGTAGGGTGTTATGCTCGTTGCGGCCCGAACCACATAAAAACCATTGTCTCAAATTTCCATCTGCTAGAACACTTGATTGAGGCCTAAGCCCCACCGAACAAAGAACCTCCGCGGGCTGCTACTTAGCAGATCCGGGGGAAGTGTCGCTCTAACACTTCGACATTTGGTGCGCCAGGTAGGGGCTTTTTATCTTAAAAAAATGGTAGTGCTTTCACCAATCATGGTGTTCATCAAGCCTTCGAGTAGCGGCAAGATCGAGCCGCAAGAGGTCGACCAATGTGTTGACAAAGACGCGGAGATGGAGTTCCAAAGGTCAGAACGTGCCATGGAAACAGTCCACCGGGCTATGAACTTCGACCTCAACAGCAACCATGAGCGTCGCAAAGAACTCCACGTCATTTGTGGAGGATCTTGGGAACCCACATCTAGAAATGTGGTCAAGACCCTGCGCTGGGCAATGGCTTCGACAACCTCTATGCATGCCCCGGCGCTACATCACAAATGGATGGAAATGTCGATGAGCTTCGACGCCTCCGACTTCCCCGAGAACATGGCGGGAGCCGGGCAGCTGCCCCTCTTTGCCCCCACCATCGCTAATATAAAGTTCTACAACATCCTCGTAGATGGTGGAGGCGGCCTCAACCTCATCAGCCGTGCGGCCTTCGACAAACTGAAGATCCCCGTGTCTGAGCTCGCCCCATCAAGACCATTCTCGGGGGTAGGACCAGAGAGTGTTATCCTGTACGGCTGCATCCACCACCGGGTGACCCTCGGGACACCCGAGAACTTTAGGATGGAGAATATCCTATTCGACATCGCGAAGGTTACCCTCCCCTACCATGCAATTATTGGCAGACCAGCCCTATACCATTTATGGCTGTAGCCCATTACGGCTACCTTGTTCTCAAGATGCCGACATCATCCGATGTCCTCAAGATCTGCGGAGATTGTGCTGCTGCGGTGATGGTTTTGGAGAAGCTCTGAGCGTTGGCAACGAACCCAACACCTATCCTGAGCAATGCTGGGTCGAGTAAGCCTTCGCCAGACCCAGGCGTGCGCAGCCATGCCGCTGCACCATGAGTGCAGCCCTCCGACGACAACGACGTACCCATCAAGACAATCTAGATTGGCTCTGATGCGGCTCAGACCATCCGTATCATGGGGAGTCTGGACAGCGAGTAGAAATCGGCGCTCACTGCTTTCCTGCGAGCTAAAGTCGATGTCTTCGCCTGGAAACCATCGCAGATGCCAGGCATCCCCAGGGAAGTGATCGAGCACCGTCTGAAGATCTACCCCGACGCATGACCACAACAACAGAGGCCCCGTAAGTAGTCCATCGAGCGACAAAACTTCATCCCTAAAGAAATCAAGAAGCTCCTCGATGCCGGCTCCATACGGGAGGTCCACCATCCCAGATGGCTGTCCAATCCTGTTGTTGTCCCCAAGGCCGGTGGTAAGCTCCGGATGTGCATCGACTACACCATCCTCAATAAGGCATGTCCTAAGGATCCTTTCCCTCTCCCTAGAGTTGATCAAATCATAGATTCAACCTCGAGATGCGATTGTTGTGCTTTCTAGATGCCTACTCAGGGTTTCACCAAATCCCAATGTCTAGAGAGGATGAAGAACATACCGCATTTATAACCATAGATGGCCTTTACTGCTATGTCTCCATGCCTTATGGTCTTAAGAATTCCCTCCCCACCTTTGTTCGCGGCATGCATAAAACATCTGGGGACCTCATTGCTAGAAAACCTCACCCTAGTCTTTGATAGACTGCGAACCACACAGGTGAATCTCAATCCTTACAAGTGCGTGTTCAGGGTCAAAGCTGGGAAGCTCCTCGGTTTCTTGGTCTCACACCGAGGGATTGAGGCCAACCCAGTAAAGATCAAGGCGATCGAACTGATGCGACCTCCAGCCCGTATCAAGGACGTACAGAAGCTTGCAAGGTGCTTGGCAGCGCTCGGCCAATTTATCTCTAGGCTGGCTGAGCGGGCCCTCCCATTCTTCAAGCTCCTGCACGAGTACGGACCATTCGTCTGGACTGATGAAGCGGAGAAGGCATTCCGCGAGCTGAAGAAGCAGCTGACGACACTGCCAATAATGATGGCACCGAAGCCCAAGGAGCCCCTATACCTCTACATCACTGCCACAACAGAGGTGGTGAGCATGGTTTTGGTTGCAGAGTGGGCCGGCCCCCAACAGCCTCAACGGATGGGAGGGGCCCCTGCCGCTGATTTTGAGCCCCATAGCTTTGAGCTTGTAGGGAGCCCCAACAATGAAGAAGCCTGTGAGTCCCAGCCCCCCAGAGGAGGTCCAGGTCCCCCTAGGGGGCCCCGGAGAGCAAGGAGCCTCTGGGTCCCAGCCCCTGAGGACGACCGGGTCCCCCTAGAGGGTCCTGGAGATCAAGGATTCTTTGGTTCCCAACCCCCAAAGGACGCGTCGTGCCCTGGAGACATGGAGTCACCAGGCCCGGAACAGATGGAATAGGATACGCCGCTTCCTCCAAGGAGATCCCAGACCATCCAGTGACCTATCTACTTCATCAGCGAAGTCCTACATGAAGCAAAAACAAGGTACCTTTGAGCTGCACAAGCTGCTCTATGCGGTACTAATTGCATCGAGGAAGCTCCGCCATTACTTTCAGGCACACAGAGTATCGGTGGTAACTTTGTTCCCACTGGGGGTGGTGCTGCGCAGCCCCAACGCAATAGGCAATATCGCCAAATGGGCTGCCGAATTAGCGGAGTTCGAGCTTGACTTCATACCACGACATGCAATCAAGAGCCAAGCTCTACCAGAATTCGTTGTTGAGTGGACTCCTTCACCAAGAAATCCAGGGGGCCCGGAAATCAGCAAGCCAGAGCCCAGAGCATTGGTGCTTAACGGGTCCCACAGGATACTCTTCTTTGATGGATCCTCACGGAAGCAAGGAGCTGTAGCTGGAGCTGGTGTACTGCTCACCTCTCCAACAGGGGAGTAATCCAAGTACGCGGTGCGCCTCGACTTCAAGGCGACCAACAACATAACGGGGTATGAGGCCCTCATCTTCGGACTTACAGTTGCGCAGAGTCTCGATGTCCAGCAGATGCTGGTCAAGGGAGACTCCTTGCTGATCATCAAGTAGATCCGAGGAGAGTGCTGCTGCAACGACCCACATCTCGCGGCGTATCTACTACACATCAAGAAGATGGAAGCTAGCTTCGATGCCTTGGACCTCTGCCATGTGCCATGCGCCGACAGCTCCATCGCCGATGCCTTGTCAACCATGGCATCCCCAAAAGCCCCGATCCCTGAAGGGGTCTTCGGTAGGAGGTTGGCGTGGCCAACTGCAAGGCCTGTGGGGCCTAACGAAGAAGGCGAGCCCAGCACCATAGAGTTGGTGACCGCGGTGGCCATACAACCATGCCCCCCACCCCTCGAGGATCTTGTGCATCACAAGTGACCCCATATTACCCGGCGCCCAAGATCCAGAAGCTCAAGAGAGTCCTGATGCGTGGATCATGGAGATTTGGGACTATCTGAAGGACAACATCCTCCCGGAGGACCCAATATCCACTGAGAGGATCGTGAGGATGGCGAAACACTAAACGCTATTAGAAGGTGACCTCTGCCAGCATGGCGCCAATGGCGTGCTGCTACAGTGCATAACTCGGGAGGAAGGTTGCGACTTGCTCGCAGAGATCCACGAAGGAGAGTGCGGCAATCATGTATCCTCCCGCACGCTGGTTGGCAAAGACTTCCGGCATGGTTTCTACTGGACAACAACACTACAAGACGCCATCAAGCTAATCAAGAAATGCAAGGCGTGCCAGTTCCACGCCAAGCAAATTCACACTCCAGCACAGGCACTACATATGATCCCGCCCTCCTAGCCTTTCGTGGTCTGGGGGCTGGATATCATGGGACCCATCCCCAGGGCAGTCAGAGGGTACCAGTTCCTCTACGTCGTTGTAGACAAGTGCACCAAGTGGCCTGTGGCAGCCCCAGTGATCAACATTAACAAGGAGTCTACAGTCAAGTTCATCAAATCGACCGTTTGCAGGTTCGGGGTCCCGAACAATATCATCACCGAAATGCTAAATGCTATTAGAAGGTGACCTCTGCCAGTGTGGCGCCAATGGCGTGCTGCTACGGTGCATAACTTGGGAGGAAGGCTGCGACTTGCTCCCAGAGATCCACGAAGGAGAGTGCGGGAATCATGTATCCTCCCGCACACTGGTTGGCAAAGCCTTCCGACATGGTTTCTACAGGACAACAACACTACAAGACGTCGTCAAGCTAATCAAGAAATGCAAGGTGTGCCAATTCCACGCCAAGCAAATTCACACTCCAGCGCAGGCACTACAGATGATCCCGCCCTCCTAGCCTTTCGTGGTCTAGAGGCTGGATATCATGGGACCCATCCCCAGGGCAGTCGGAGGGTACCGGTTCCTCTACGTCGTTGTAGACAAGTGCACCAAGTGGCATGTGGCAGCCCTAGTTATCAACATCAACAAGGAGTCCGCAGTCAAGTTCATCAAATCGATCGCTTGCAGGTTCAGGGTCCCGAACAATATCATCACCGACAATGGGACCCAATTCACCAGTGCAACTTTCCAGGACTACTACAAAGACCTCGGTGTCGAAGTTTGTTATGCATCCATGGCTCATCCATAGAGCAACAACCAAGTCAAAAGGGCCAATGCAGAGATCCTTAGGGGCCTCAAGATGCGCACGTATAACAACCTGACAAGCATGGTGCCAGGTGGGTCGACGAGCTCCCCTGTGCACTTTGGGCAAGCCGTACATCACCCAGTCGCGCCACTGGAGAAACACCTTTCTTCCTGGTGTACGGGGATGAGGCCATCCTCCCCTCAAAGATCGCAGTAGGCTCACTACGAGTCCTAGCATTCGATGAAGCCTCACAGGACCAGCTCCGACGATAAGATGTCGACCTCGTCGACGAAGCAAGGTGGCACGTCACCATCCAAAATTCACACTAATGACAGGCGCTGAGGCGCTACCAGGAGCGGTTCGTGCAGAGTAGAGAGCTCCAGGCAGGTGACCTGGTGGTGCGGCGCATATTTCTCGAGAAGGGTCACACAAACTCTCCCCCAGCTGGGAGGGCCCCTTCTGAGTAACGCAAGTATCCGGCCCCGGGTGTGTCTGCCTAGCCACAGAAGAAGGAGAGCCCCCGCCCAACCCTTGGAACTTAGAGCACCTCCGTAAGTTCTATCCTTAAGCATAAATTGTAGAACAGTGTAAGGTGTCATGGTGCTAGGGAACGACACTTAGGACAACCAAGCTCTGGGGGGAAGGTCTAGAGTGTTCAACCGTTTTGCTTGGTCCCGTACCCTAAGCATGAACACTCTGCCTCCCTAGCCAACTTGGAGTGGCTCGTTTCCTTATTGTAAAGCCAATCCACTCCTAAGAACACCAATGAGAAGAATTCACTGTCTTACTATATGCTTTCTCTTATGTTCACTTAAAATTACGTGTTAATTTTGTGATCAATCAAGCTAGTCTCGTATTTCGTATATTGTCTTCATATACTTGGTGAAATTTTTTCTATATCGCCCCTAGTAGAGTTATGCAACCCTACTACAGGCGGACATATTTGAGGTACCTGCAAGGTGTCTTGGAACCTCGCGGCTGACCTCTTACTTGGGGTCCTGTGGTGCCAAATGGTTCCCAGCGAAAGGCCAACGCTGAGCTGGAGGTCCAGAGCGCGCAGCATGCTTAACTTGGTCCTGCACCCTAAGCATGTGTGTTTTGCCTCCCAGTGCTGCGGCTAAGTACTGGGGGCCAGGACGCTCACACCCCGAATAAGAAGGAAGTCGGACCCCGAGCGCCAATGCACAAATTTACCCAAATCCAGCGTACCAGCCCAGGACTGTAAGACATGACAATACTTAAGAATAGGAAAAGATCATCGGCGAGCAAAAAAATATGCACCTCTGTTATGTGTGCAAGACAAAAAAAGCAGGTTGCGACGGAACGATCAGCTCCGGCACTTCCCAAGGGTCCCGCCATCGACGTTTCTATGAAGATGGTGGATGATGTCAGAGCATCCAGCTCCAGCACCTCCCAAGGGGCCTGCCATCGATGACTCTACGAAGATGGTGGGCAGCGCTGGAGCATCTAGCTCCGGCACCTCCCAAGGGGCCTACCGTCGACGACTCAACAACGATGGTGGATGACGCCGGAGCATTTAGCTCCGGCACCTCACAAGGGGCCTGCCGTCGATATTTCTACGGAGATGGTGGATGCCACCGGAGCATTCAACTCCGGCACTTCACAAGGGGCCTGCCGCCGACGTCCCAGAACGTCAACGTTAGCACCAAGCGCAAATAAGTGAGTAAACTCTCCTGCCCTGCACTTGTTGCTAACAGGGTTCTCTCGTGTTGGCCGGTACACCAGGGGCCTGCCATCGACGACTCTACGATGATGGTGGACGATGATGGAGCATCCAACTTTGACACCTCCTAGGGGCCTGCCGTCGACGTACATACGAAGATGGTGGGTGACACCGGAGCATAAAGCTCCGGCACCTCCCAGGGAGCCTGCCGTCGAAATACCTACAAAGATGGTAGGCAACACCGGAGCATACAGCTCTGGCACCTCCCAGGGGGCCTGCCGTGAACGTACCTACAAAGATGGTGGGCAACGCTAGAGCATACAGCTCAGGCACCTCTCAGAGGGCCCGCCGTCAGCGTACCTATGAAGATGGTGGGCGACCCCGAAGCATCCAGCTCTGGCACCTTGCAAGGGGCCTGTCATCAATGTACCTATGAAGATGGTGGGTGATGTCAGAGTATACAACTTTTACACCTCCCAGTGGGCCTGCAATCGACGTACCTACGAAGATGGTGGGCGACGCCGGAGCATCCAGCTGCGACACCTCCCAAGGAGCCCGTCGTCGACGTTTCTACGAATATGGTGGATGACGTTGGAGAATTCAGCTCTGGCACTTCAGAAGGGGCCTCCCGCCGACGTCCCAGAACATCAACATCAGCACCAAGCGCGGATAAGTGAGTAAATTCTCCTGCCCCACACTTGTTGCTAATAGGATTCTCTCGCGGTAGCCTGTACACCAGGGCCTGCCATCGATGACTCTATGACGATGGTGGATGATGCCGGAGCATATAGCTCTGACACCTCTCAAGGGCCCTGCCGTAGACGTCTCAACGACGATGGTGAGGGATGCCAGAGCATACAGCTACGACACCTCCCAGGGGGCCTATCGTCAACATACCTACAAAGATGGTGGGCGACGCCAGAGCATCTAGTCCTAGCACCTCCCAAGGGGCCTACCGCCGATGTACCTACGAAGATGGTGGATGCCGTCGGAGCATCCAGCTCCAGCACCCCCAAGGGGCCTGCCGCCGACGTACTTACGAAGATGGTGGGCGATGCTAGAGCGTACAGCTCTGGCACCTCCCAGGGGACTTGCCATCAACGTCGCAGCACGTCAACGACAGCAACAAGTGCAGACAAGTGAGTGCACTCTCCTTCCCTGCTTTTGCTGCTAACAAAGTTCGCTTGTGGTATCCTGTGCACTAGGCGCCCGCATTCCATGACTTCACGACAATGGTGGGTGATGCCGGAGCACCGAACTCTGGCACCTCCGAGGGGACCTGTAGTCGACGACTTCACTATGATAGTGGGCGACGCCGGAGCATCCAGCTCCGGCACCTCCTAGGGGGCCTGCCGTCAACGACTTCACAGTGACGGAGGGCGGCGCCGGAGCAGCCAGCTCCGGCTGCTGGCAATGGTAACACTCATTCTCCCCCACTCGGATGGGGGCCAGTCGAAGACATCCTGCGTTCAAATGGCAGGCGTACCCAACAATCTGGCCGTGTCTGCCAAGGGGCCTCTGAGGGGGGTTCCATAGGCAGGACGTCATCTAGCGACAAACCAGCCGCGTCAATTGTGCAAGTGCTGGTCCCTAAAAGGCTAACGGCATCAACAAAGGCTCTTCAAAACCTTACTCAAGAGTGGGAATAGGGGCAACAATTTGAAAGCACGCGACAAGCCAACAAGCAAAACAACATGAATCCAAATTCACAAACATTATTTACACAAGGGGGTCATCCCCGAATACAAAAGCATTGCGCCTAGGTGCCGCCGGTCTCAACTCTGCTGGAACAAAGAAGCGATCTCCTTGGCAAGGTCTTGGACTTCGGCCCTAGCCTCATCCTCTCGCTCATCAAGGGGACCTTTCTCCACCGCCTCCAGCGGGATCTTCGGGTACCAGCTTCGGAACCATACCAGGACATGGATGCCACCACCTCAGCCAGCTCCTTCCCTTTGGCCTCCAGCCGCCTTGCAAGGACGGTGTTCACCGATCCCAACAACGAACATAGGGAGTCCAAGGGAGGAAGCAGCTGGGCCACCCCCTGAGATGGCTCCCCACGTGGCACAGGACCAAGGCCGAGGGGTTCCAGCACCGCCCCAGCACGGTCTAGGAAGTCCCGGACCCCTTGGGCCTCTGCCGTACGGTAGGACTGGAGGCTCTCTGTCTCTCTCCGCGCAGTCTCCTCCCGGTCGGCGAGCTCCCGAGAATGACACTCCAGATTGTCCTTCCGACGCTTGATGGGGAGCTCTAAGTCTTGCAAAGCCCGACACTTCTCCTCCAGGCCCCGGGAGACATCCTCCTTCGCCACCAAGTCCCATTCAGCATTAGCGACAAAAACTTCGCAGCAGACCAACTCCAGCCGCTGATCCTCACACAGCCTCAAGCGGGCATCAGCGGCGGCATGGGCCTTCAGAGCCTCCACCTCGAGCTGCTTATTCTTGGCATCAACCAGTTTCACCAAATGCCGCTCCTCTGCAAGCTGATCCCACTCCCGGGAGAAAGCAGCCTGTGCCTGGTGCAAGATGGACTGGGCCACGGCAACAACATCAACAAGAGGAATCGGTGTGACCGTCGCCACATACGACTGCCCCTCCGCCTCTTCCGCCGATACCGCGGTAGACACCAGTGCATGGGGACCAGTTGGTGCCCCAGTTGGAGCTCCAGGAACTGCCACACCACCGCCCGACGCTGAAGTCCCCTCCCTTGCTGCAGAGGCATCACCGGTCGCTGGTGGTGAGTAGCCGACTTGTGCGCTAATAACGTCAAGCGCCGACGCTGCTTCAATGATGGGCGGGTCGGCCTCACCAAGGGAAGCAATCATAACCAATGTAGCCCCCTCCTCGTCGGGCACCTCCTCGCCGGGTGCCTCCATGGTGGTCAACTCCTCGCCTAGCACCGCCTCGTCAAGCACCTCCTTGCCTGGCACTTCCATGCCTGATGCGGTTCCAGCCCCACCGGCCTCGACGGACGAAGGTGCATAGTCACCGATGACACCTAAGGCTGAAGCACCCTCGGGCGAAGGATGCGACATGGCAGATCCCATTCCAGCTACGGGAAGGGCATGGGCTATCAAGCCCACCCCTGGAAGCACCAAGGGCACCAAGTCTGCTGACAACGCCCTAAAAATCCAAGATAAAACTCTATAAGAATGGAAAAAGGAAAGAAGGGAAAAAGCAGAGGGAGAAGTTGCGTCTCACTGGCAGGTCGGACCACTCCAGTGACCCTGGCCCCCACCTCGAATGATAGATCGAGGTCGATGGGGCCTGTTGACAAAGACAATGCCATTGTCTTCGGCTCCGACCCATGATCGACCCGCGCTGGCTTGATCCCTTGCGCAGACCCCCTTGCGCCTCCTACGAAACTAGAGCCACCACTAGAGTCAGAAACCATGTCGACAACGGGAGCATCGGTTGCACTTGCCCCATCATGAGGGGAGATGGGAGTACCTCCCCCCCCCCCCCCCCACGACAGCTTGCGCTTCTTCGACACAGTGGTATTGGAATTCGCACCCTAAAGGCGAGAATGCTTTCCCGGCGATGGAGTTGGCTGTGGTTGGCTGCCGTCTTGCCTGACAGAAGATGTTAGGGGTCCTACCTCCGCCTATTCCGAAGAACGCGGGGAGGACCCCGACCTTGGTCGCGTTATGGAGCAACACCGCACCAAGACCACATAATCCCCGAACGTCTCCTCGGGGTGCAGACGGGTAATGAGGAACGCATTGACTGCCGACATCGAGCTCAGCAGTTTGTCTCTCAATTCCGGATTCATGAAGAGCGGATGGCAGTCATCTAGGATGGAGACGTGCTCGTTGTTGATCGTATCGAAGGTAACCACTTTCATCAAGCCCTCCAACACCTCCGGGGTGGGGTCATCCAGATCCAACCCACACCGATCATGGTTGCCAAGATAGTACCAGGCCCCGTACTGGCACTTCTGAAGAGGGGCGGTGCGGCGGTGCTAGAAGTCAGCTAGCACCATCAGGGAAGTCAAGCTTTTACGTGCCAATGACTTGATCCTCCCCAATATTAGCGTGTACTCCTTCATCAACCCTTGGAAGGCTTCCCAGGTGGTGGGATCAGAGGTCAGACCTTCAATAGGCATCTTCAGCACAGGATGGGCCTCGACCCGAGCAATCGCCCAATCTTCCCTCCAGGTCTTCCACTTACCTCCCTTGAGCGAAGGAATGTAGGAATGAGAGGTCTTGTCCCGGTGCCAAAAGTAGTAAGCACCCACTTGGGTTGTCTCGTTCTTCCCGGTGGTCTTCATTACGAAGAAGAATCAAAACATCTCCACCGTCGGCTTGCAGCCCACGAATGCCTCGCAGAAGTGGACAAACAGCGCGAGCACTGCGATGGAATTTGGCGATAGATGGTGAAGCTGCAACCCGTATTTCTCTAGCAATACGAGGAAGAACCTCGACGGCAGAAGGCCAAGCCCCGTAGACACGTATGCGGTGAAGAGGACGGTCTCGTCTTCATGCAGGTCTTCAAGGGTTGGAGATCCAGAGCGGATCATCCACGCATACTCCACCGCCAACCAGCCAAGCAGTCGCCGCATCGACAACAGGTCGTTGGCCGATTGGAAGCGAGAAGGAGGCAGCGGGGAAGCCATTGGAGTGAGCTAAGGTGAGAACTTTGACTAAGAGGTGAAGAAGGATCGGGCGTTCGAGGAAGAAGGCAAAAAACTCAGGCTGCGGGGATTGAGTAAGGGAGGAACCATTCCTCTAACAAAGGTTTCCTTTTTATCGCCCCCCCATGACGCCTGGTACTTCGAGCGAAGGTTCAGACCGCACCGCTCAACACCGGGCACCCATGACAATGGGTCCTACGTCCCCTCACTGACGCGCTGACCCAGTCGATCAGCCGCCTGGGGAAGCCGCTGAGGCGACTCCCATAATGGTGGAGCGAACAAAAGTGCTATAAGCTTCATCGAGAACTGTCGCGGTTAAAAGCGCCGCAGAAGACAGAGATATTACAGCAAGCAAAGATCTCGTCACCGTAGTCTCTCAATCAGAAGAGGACGCATGGCGGCTACTGGCAGAAGCTTCCACCGCTTTGGCTGTCCAAGACAGAATTCAAAGCAGAATGTGGGAAGACATGGAGCTCTTCACCACACCACAAGTTGGACCAAGGGCCACTGTCGGTACCCTGCAGACGGGGTACCCTCGCACACAAGATGAAGATACCAAGACACGTCCAGAGCCGCCACATGTCCTATAGGCGCCAATACCTTTGCCTCCCTCAAGATGGAGTTACGGCGCTGCCACGTAAGCCTTGAAGATGGGACTTGGCCCCTCTAGTGTGACGGGCTCCCGAGGTGCCACGTGTAGGGACGGGACCTCACCCAACCTTGGGGGAGCACCCCTGGTACAACCACGTGGCACGAAGCGCAAGGATCAACACCTCCCAAGTGAATGGGCCCAGAGCTGCTACGTCCCCTGACGAGCTCCAGAGCTACCACGCGTCACAGAGGATCAGGTCTGAGCTCCCCAGTGGAGGCCAACCCCGAGGTTGTTGCGTGTCCCGCGGCTTGCCTCGGACGGTAAGATGCGGGTGTTCAGGGATGGTACGCCCAGTTCAAGTCGGGCATTGAAGACGTGCACCCACCTCCAGTGCCCAACGCGAAGCACGCCAACGGTCAGAGACCGCTACGACCAATCGCGTCACAGTGAAGGCGTCGCATGGGCTACTAACGACACAGGCGACAAGACGGCGGGTCTTGAAGACCATGGTCAGAGTAAGCTTACGGAATAAGCCTTATATCTTGAGGACAAGATCGCCCCGAGACCACCTGTCAGGTCCCGGGACCCCACTTGTAAGGCGTCTGACCATGTCTATATAAGGCCCGAACCGCCTAAGCCCCGCCAAACAAAGAACCTCCGTGGGCTGCTACTTAGCAGATCCGGGTGAAGTGTCGCTCTAACACTTCGACAATCATCAACAATAACTAAACCATATTTGTTACCACTGATGCTTATGTAAGAAATTGGACCAAAAAGTTCAATGTGAAGAAGTTTTAGCGGTCTTGTTGTAGTCATCACGTTCATGGCGGGGTGAGGTGCTCCAACTTGTTCTCCTGCCTGGCAAGCGCTGCACGTCCTGTGTTGAAGTGTGCGATCGACACTTCCCCCGGTACTACTAGAATGTAGCTCGCGGAGGTTCTTGATTGGTTGGGGCGCGCGTGAGATTATGAACAAGATGGCTACACGATGATTTTACGTGGTTCGGGTTGCCTGAGCGTAACATCCTACTCCATGGAATGTGTTGTTGTATGTATGAGCATATGGCGCTTGTGAGCGTGTGAGCTTCGTTGTCTATGTATCGTGCAGTGCAACCCTTTTATAGTCTAAGGACTGGCCGTTACATCGGCCTGGCCCGACATGTGGCCTTGGCGGTAGTTAATTGCCTAATACACGATCTATGCATATTAAGGGCAATTAACAACATGATAACACACGTTTATGGTGGTGTTACCGTTGTTAAGAGTCCTCTGATCATGTGTCATTAATATGGCATTAATGACATGTAATCAGGTCTTGTAATTGTAGCTTTAATTGTCCCTTGAATGTCCACGCCGTTGGAGATCCGCTAGTCTCTTCGTTGCTATCTCATGTCCGGAGGTTCGACACGTGGCGGCTCTGGAGCTTCTCGTCGTGGGGAGGTAGGTCCGGAGCCACTATACACATGGCAGCACCGGAGCTTCCCACTCTTGGGGGTTAGATCCGGGGTCACTGGACACGTGGCAAGATGAGAGCTTCCCTACAGGGGGAGTTAAGTCCGGCCTTGTCTTACACGTGGCAGTGCCGGAGCTACCCAAACGAGGGAGGCGGGATCAGTGTTGTATGGCCCGTGTAGCCTTCGGAGGTCTTAAACATGGAGGGGTGGAACTCACCTATGTTTTTTGCGGTATCATGGGTACCTGGTATGTAGGGTACTGACAGTGGCCCCCCAGGCCTACCTCTGAGAGAAACCCTTTCGGTTAAGTTATTCTACCAGAGGTGGGGCCATCTTCAATTCCCGCTTTGCGGCTTCAATGGTCTTCCGATGTGCCGTTGGGGTGATGGTTCGTTGTTAAACCATCGCCGCGTGGATTCTTTTGAATGTGGCAGGTGAGATCATCGCGTGCGGATCTCACGCAATTGAAGGTCGCCAGTTCCCAATGCGAAAATTGTATCAGTTTCGCGTGCCTTGTCAGGCCATCGCCCTCGGGCTTCCCACTTCCCATCATGACAACGGTTCACCTGGGATAGTAACTTCGGCCTTTCTGCCAAAGGTGATCCGGGCCCATTCGTCATTTACAGGGTAGATTTTTGAAGTTTGATCTTGATTCCATTGCGGTTTCCATCCAAGCATTGCGGAGGCTTACTTAACAAGGAAAGCCTGCATGGTTTGAGGACTCTTTACACTTTCATTCAAACTTGCGCACAGAGCCTCCCAACCTTCGCAGCCTTTCCAACTTTCGCTCTACTTTGCCGCTATGGAGTTGGGTCTTCCCTGTAGCAAGATCAAGACCAATGAGGAGATGTCGAGTGTCCGGACCTACATGGGGTGGTCCAGCGACTCCTGCAATAGGGACATCCGCTTCGGCAAGCTCCCCTTCAAAAAGGAGCGCACCATAGAGATGGTGTACTTCTCTGTGTACACCATGGTGGGTCTGATCCCACCTTTTTCAAGCTTTCTCCTGATGCTGCTGGATTTCTACGGCCTCCAGCCTTATCATCTCGTCCCCCACTCACTCTTGCTAGTGGCGATTATCGAAGCGTACGAACGACACTTCCTTCGGTACTACTATAATGTAGCTCGCGGAGGTTCTTGTATTGGTTTGGGCGTGCGGAGATCTTAGACAAGATGATGACACGGAGGATTTACGTGGTTCGGGCTGCTTGAGCGTAATACCCTACTCCACTGGGTGTTTGTTGTTGTATTGAGGATTTTAGTAATGCTGGCGTGCGTATGAGCTTGCCTCTTTTGTACTGAGCAGCACATCCCTTTTATAGACTAAGGGGTGGCTGTTACATGGGTTGCTTGGCCCGACATGCGGCCCCGACATTTATTCTTGCCTAATACACAATTAAGTATGTTTAAGCACCCTAATAACGCTGATAGCATGCCTTAATGGTGGTGTTACCAGCATTAAGGGTCTTCTGATCGTGCGCCATTAATAGTGCATTAATGGAGCATAATCAGGCCTTGTAATTTTAGCAATTAGAATCCTTTGAAAACTTATATCGTTGGAGATCCATTTGTATTCCCGTTGGTGGCGTAGGTCCAGAGACTTGACACGTGGCAGCTCTGGAGCTTTCCCTTGCAGAAAGGTAGGTCCGAAGCTGCTATACACGTGGAGGCACCAGAGCTTCATTCTAATGAGGGTTAGGTCCAGGGTCACTGTACACGTGTCAAGTGCGGAGCTGCCCTATGTAAAGGGTGAAGCTCCGGTCTTGTGTTACACGTGGAAGTGTCAGAGCTCCCCTATGTAGGAGGTGGATCCAGTGCCGTTTGACGCATGGGGCCTACGGAGGTGTTCAACTTTGACAGGTGGAACTCCCTTGCACTTCTTGCGATATCATGGGGTACCCGGTACGCAGGGTACCGACAGCGACCTTCGTCCACTTCTGCGAGATGTGGGTGAGTGTGCCTCCGTGCATCAAGCTGTTCTGAACCTTCTTCACGGTCCACTTCACCAGAAAGGGGACGGAGCTGATTGGCTTCTACTACTTTGTGAAGCGCAAGAATTGCCCCTTCAGGTATTTGAAGACCTTCCCCTCCAGCAAGTGGGACGATTGGAAGAAGCATTGGGTGATCATTACAGTGGAGGAGCATGACAGATTGGAGCTGCCCAAGGGCCTTCTCAATGTTGACACCGACTCCTGGAACATAGTTCCGGAGCTGTCAGAAGCGTACAAGCCCATCCTAGAAAGGATCCAAGAATGCGTGGAGGGAGGAGTGACCCCCCAAATTGTCTTCGGTAATTTCTTGGTGAACAGGTGGGCTCTGCTGAAGACCAGGGCGTGGCCCGCATGGGCTTTCAATAGTGAGATGGATCATAACCGAATTGAAGTTGGTTTGAACACAAACTTTGATGATGAAGCTTTGAAGATCCATCTCAAGAAATTTCAGAATGGAGGTATCTCCTGCGACGCCATGGCTCCGTCGGCTGCCTTCCTGCCTCTGAAAAGGGTTCCGGAGGTCAGCAGGGAGCTCCGGAGGAGGATGCCAATGCTGGACGACCTAGGCATGGTGGAGAGACACCATATCTCCGGGGTTCCAATCCTCAAAGCTTTAGAGAGGGTAGCCCCCGCTGCTCCAAGCCACAAGGTTGATGACGCTGGCAAGGGCAAGGGGAAGGGAAAGGAGCCAGTCGAATCTTCCAGCCAGAAGAGGAAGTTGAGGCATGATGATGGGAGCTCCATCAGGTCAGCTCCGTCTTCAACAGCCCCTTCTCCTCGGCAAAGCAGATCTTCGGCGGCCATGCCATTTTCGTTGTCGGCGTCCTCAAGGAGCGCAAGCTCTGATGAATCGACTCCAGCTCTGATGCCAGCTGCGGGCTCCAGGTCCGCCGGCCTTCCCAGCCAACGGAGGTCCCGCCTGAGAAGACTCCAGCTGCAGCGGCTAGCTCTCAACCGAGGTCCGAGGTCTTTGCCTCATCGGATCTGGTGGGCTCTAACTCCGGGCCTCAGAAGAAGAAATTCTGCAGCGACTGGGGCGGTAGCATTCCCAGGTAAGCATTGTCATCTCTCCCTGAGGTGTCAATATTGTCTTTATCATGTTTTTAGTTTTCCCAATGTTTTGTTTCCAGAGTGTTGAGAAAGAAGTTTAATGCTTTGGCACATGCTGTAGCGACTGTGGCTGAGCATGGAAGCTCTGGCTTCAACCCTTGTGCCTCCCCAAGTGGTGGCAGAGGACACGGCAGCTCTGGCGCCAGGTGTCATGGACTTGGATCTAGAAGAGACACCAGAAACTCCCGTGGTAGCGCCGGACCACGGGGGAGAAGTTGATGAAGATGCACCAGCGGCCGCAGCGCTGGTGGCTGAAGCTCCGACGCAGAAGACGGAGATGGCCGAAGCTCAGGTGTTTGATCCAGAGGTAAGCGAAGCTCCGACTCCTGTGCTGGAAGTTGTTGAAGTACCGGCAATCGAGCCGATGGTGCCCGAAGTTCCAGCATCTTTGTCAGAGGTTACTAGGGCTCTAACACCTGAGCTGGATGTAGTGGAAGTGCCGGTGCCTAAGCCCGCGGTGGTGGGGGCTCCGGATGAAGCTCCAACGTCCACTCCGGAGGTGATTACCCCAGAGGTGACCATGTCCGAGCCAGAGCACCCAGAGCAGTCGGCGGCAGGCCTCCACCTACTCAGCCGTCAATTGAAGATCCGGTGAGAGGATCTTCGGCGTCAGCTCCAGAGGTTGAAGTTCCCACAGTGGGACCCTCATCGGTGCCGACAGAAGCGGAAGAGCTTCGGGGGGGGGGGGGGGCGGCCCTAGTGATGCAGGACCGCAGGGGACCACGCTTGTGGTGTGGGATCCAATTTTTGTGCTTGAAGACCCCTTGGAGCTTGCGGAGATGACTTCGGATGGACTGGAGCCTATTCCCTTGGCGTTGTCTATCAACAACGCCTGCTCGAGTCTCCATCAAGTCCATCTCACCTTCAACCACGACAACAAGGTTCTTGAAGGAGAGTGTCACACCTTACGGCGTTGGCGCAACAGACTTCATTTTGAAACCAAGCTGGCGCAGACAAGGCTTGCCGGCCAATGGGAGTGGGTCGAGAAGGAAAGGCCCAAATGGAATATTGGGGCCAGCTGCTGGAAGAGAGGGAGGCCTCCATCAAGGCCCTCGACGCTAAGTCTCAGGAGATTCTCGAGTACGCTAGAAAAGCAGTGAGGCTGCTAACGATCGTCATGACAACCTCAACACGCTGAACGAGATTCTCCTGAAGCACCGAGCGGACCTCGATGAGAGGGAAGAGAATCTCTTGGAGATGCAGGGGGATATATTGAAAAGTGTAACACCCTCATTTTCATGCATCATGCCCTACTTACATTCATATACATGTTTAACATTAACCCACATAAAGAGGAACGAGTTTCAAATTGATTTGGAACAAAACCGCACTTAAAATGCTGAAAAGTGCGGAATAGTCCGATTTTGGTGCGGACTAGTCCGATTTCTCTTTGGCTAAAATAAGACTTGTCCATTTTTGCTGCGGACTAGTCCGATTTTGCCTCTGGACACTTTCGTACTTGTCCGATTTTATGCGGACTAGTCCGATATTCCAAGAATTCTTGAAAATTTGCTAAGTCCCTGGACTTGTCCAGACTAGTCCAGTGTCCCAGCGGACTTGTCCATTTTCCTCTCTGACTAAAGTCGGACTTGTCTGATTTTTTTTCTAACAAACTTCGGACTAGTCCGATCCTTGTCAGACTTGTAAGATATTTCGCGACCCCGAATTAATCTTTTGTTTTACGACTTGTTTCTTGGGTTTCACGTTAAGTGGTCCTAGGGACGTCGTGCCTAACTCTTTTGGACCCATGTGGGACTCTAAACCGTCCTCTACTCCTCTCAAACTCGAAATCCATCTAACCCTAGCCTCCACCTCTATATAAACAACCCCACCCCTTGGCTTGACATCTATTTGCCACTTTTCCACCCCACCCAAACCCTTGTTCGTGGAGAGACGCCATCAAGGAGCAAGAAGGAGATCCCAAGAAAGAAGAAGAAGAGGAGGAAATGAAAGAGGATCAAGATCTCCATCAAGTTTTGTTCTTCATCACCAAATCATCTCCAAGTTCATCACAAACCCTAGATCATCAAGATCCAAGGGTTGCCTCCAAGTTTCTTGATTCATTGGAGTCCTAAACGCCTGGTATACTTTCTATTCTCTTTTTCTTACGTGAATTCAACCCCTAATCTCCAAATTTACATCGATCTAGAAAACCCTAGTTCGCTAGTTCAGCGAAGTGCGGACTAGCCCGGCCTTCTGCAGACTAGTCCGATTTTGCTGACTAAATTGTGTTGAATTAATTCTAAAATTTGATCTATTCAACTCCAAACCTGTATAAACTTGTTAAAAGCTATTAGAACTAGCTAGTGATCATTAAAAGCAACCCATTAACAAATTCCACCTTGCATTTGCATTAATCATGCATGTCATGTCATATTGAGTAATATTTGTGCACTCTTTGATTGTATTGCTTGTCTTGTATGTTTATTGTGCGAATTAGACGGATTTGCGCTAGAGAGTGTCGCGGTTGATCTACAACACCAAGAGTTTGAAGTCTTTGATCCTAATCAATCCCAAAAGCAAGGCAAGTGTCCTTGAAGCATATTGATCCTATTTTGAAATAAATGTTTTGTTTGCAAAATTGCATGCTTGTGTCAATTTGATGGGAATCCTATGATAGGAAGTTTACTAGCTTTGTTTAACCACCCTTGTCACCTGGGGTATATGGTAGAGAGTCGGGATGGGATTTTTACCTTTTTGCTTCGCTTAATTAATTGAGATGGAAGAACAACTATACCACTCAACATAGTTCTACATTTATGAGATTATGGTTAACATGAACTGGTTACTATGATATGGTAATGGGTGATCTAAGCAAGCTTGGTATGTGGATGGGTTGGATGTATGGTGTTTTTGCTTGCTTTAGATCTAAGGACCGGTTCGTGGAGCGACCATCCAGGATTTACAGTGCCACCACGAGGCCAAGTATGGATGCGGCGTAGCTGATTAATTAGACCTTTGCCAGTGCTATTTGGACCATTAAGGATGCTCAGGGAAGGGGTAGTCGGATTGGGTTTGTTGATGATTGGTGGGACTACCCTAGGATCCGAATGGCTCAAGAGGGGGCCCTTGGTGGAAGATGTGCTCTGTAGGAGACATCGTCACCGGTGAAACCTCAGTGGGGTCTAAATAGGCTAGTAATCCCTTTGCAAAGGCTATTTCGTGATCTCTTGGCCACACACATACGGAAGTGTGAGACGGCGTAATTGAGATTCTATAGTCATCGAAAGGTGATAAAATCACAAACACATGGGTAAAGCGGTACAACCTCTGCAGAGTGTGTCAAAAACTATCATGATAGTCGTGCTCCCGATTATGAGCAACCTGGACCCTCACATGATTAGAGGAAACTTGGTATTTGAATAGTTTGTGGGATGGTTATGGATTGGTAATGGTTAATGGATTAATTTCTGGTATTGAATATGGTTATCGGCAATGGTGAAATCTGGTATATGGATGATGGTAATGAATTATGGACTAGTATTATGATGATTATATGGTTTATGATGGGTTTACTTCACATACATATAATATATTGCTTTTCCAAATGTTTTAATGTACTTTTCAGCACTTAGCCATTATTGTATTCATCATTTGAATCAGCTACATGTCATACTTTCCACACTTGTTGAGTACGACATGTACTCACCCTTGCAATCCCCCCCAAACAGTTGCAGGTCAGGATTGGGAGTTTAATGGTGATAATGCGGAGTTCTAGGCCGTGTCTACTGTTAGCTTTGCCTGTGGTGTTGATTGGAGCTGCGCTATCCTATCGCTTATGCTGCCTAGCTGTTTAGTTTGCTTATTTAGTTTATTTCCACTATATTAGTTGAACTTATCATTAATATTTATTAAAACTTGTATTTGAGGATAATATGGTTTGTGTAATAAAATTTGGTTAATTAATCTTGTTCTGTGGTAATTTTTTGTATACTCTTTTGTGAATGCACTCGTGTATGTGTGTTGAGCATCCTGGGCACACATATGCGTTCACTTGGTTCATTTTCGGAACCGGTTGTCACAAAAAGAGAGGGGGAGCTCGCCCAGAAACTAACTTTGGGAGAGCAGAACTTGGCGGAATGCACCAAAAAATTTGACCAGCGGTGCAAGCACGAGGAGGAGAAACACTAGAAGTTGGGGCATGAGCTCTCTAAAAGAGAAGCTGATGTTGCCATCAGAGAGGGGAAAGTGAGAGGCAGAGAGAAGGACCTTGTCGAACGGTGGAACCACATTCACCTCCGGGAGACAGAGCTCGCTGATTGCAAAAAGCAAGTGGCTGAAAGTATTCAGCAACATGCCAAAGAGGTCGAGCGCATCACCCGGGAGAGTTCGGAGCTTGCGACTGCCAGAATGTTACTGGAGGAGCTAAGGAATGTGAGGGCGACTGAGTCCCGGCAGGTCTGGAACTTCTTGAGGCACGCTGATAGAGCTTTGGTGCCGCTTGGCTTTAGTACGGTACGTCTGGAGAACCCAGCACCAGAGTTGGACCAGACACTGGTGGCACTTAGCTCTACTGGCAGCAAACTCGACGCGATGGGTGACATCATCGCTGACTAGCTGGAGATGGAGGTGAAATCTCTGGCCAAGAACGTCGCCGAATATGTTCTAGTATTTTACAAGAGCCGAGACCCATAACTTTCTCTAGATCCGGTCTTCGAAGGACCCATTGTCGAAGAGGAGGATGCCGCCAGGGCTAGCGTCCAAGAAGCTGCCGAGAAGGTTGTCTTGTTTTTCCACAGGACATAGAGCCTCCAGCAGCTAGGACCTTTTTCTCTTTTGCCTTCTACTGTAATCCTCATTTTGTAATCCAGTACTTCTGATGAATGAAATCCACTCTTTGAATGAATGAATTCCATTTTATGCTTGTCTTCAATACATTGTCCTTTATCTTATTGGCCTCCTGGTAGATGTACACAATTTATTTGCGAACATGTACCACAAGGTTTTGACAATGTGTTGATGACTTGAAATCTTCAAACTTGTAGCCAACACGCTTAACCTTTAGGTTCAAAATTTACTTCCGACAACTCTAGGGACCCTATGTGACGTCGACAGCGGGCCCCCTGGGAGGTGTCGGAGCTTGAAAGGTCCAACGGTGCCCATTGTCATCGCGCAAAATGTCGACGGCGGGCCCCCTGGGAGGTGTCGCAGCTTGATAGTTCCAACAGCGCCCAGTGTCAATGCATGAAACATTGACGGCGGGCCCCCTGGGGTTATTGGAGCTTAGTAGGTCTGACGGCACCCACATTCAATGCGTAGAACGTTGACGGCGGGCCCCTGGGGTTGTTGGAGCTTGGTAGGTACGACGACACCAACAGTCAATGCGTAGAACGTCGACCGCGGGCCCCCTGGGATCGTCGATGCTTCCCGGCTTCAACGATATCCACCATCAACGTAGAATACGTCGACGGTGAATCCCCTCGGGGTGATTTCTTCACCATCTTCGTTTGAATCATCATTACGCTTCACGTCGACGGTGGGCCCCCTGGGAGTTATCGGAGCTTGTTAGCTCTGAGGATGCCCACTTTCAACGTTAGAAACGTCGACAGCGGGCCCCCTTGGGGGATGTCGGAGCTTAGTAGCACGAGCATCGTCCACCATCGTCATGAGTTTTGATTTTTCCTGCGCATCAAAGACAAGAAAAACCATAAAATTCTTCCTCTCGTCTATAACTCTTTTGCGGCTTACTGTTCTTATTCGAATTTTAGATCCAAAGGAACTCAATATGGTAACAAGTACATTGTTGCAATCTCCCCAGATCCAAATGCCTTTTGGACCCGCTCTACTGAGGCCTTCCGGAATGTAGGTAGAGTGGCGTATTTAGGGTGCTTGACCAGGCTAAGTCGATAGCGCACTCCGGTCCTAACAATAGCTTTGGCGTTCAGGCGAGTAGACCGTCTAGCAATTCTAAGATCCAAAAAACTTGAAAATGTAACTTGTAGAACATATTAAAAACTTTGGGATAAAGCTCAAAAAGAATTGCACAACTTCGTTATAGACAAGAAGGAAAAGATAACAAAAGAAAACGAGCCTGTATAAAATTAATGCACGTGGAGTCTGCTTTCACACAACAATGTCTTTCATTATAGGTCCGGATTACAGGGGAGACAAGGACACACTTAGGGTACGGAACCAGGCTAAGTGTGCTATACATCTTGTTCTAACCCAGGGTAGGTAAGCCACACTTTTGGTACAGGGAGCGAGTTAAATGTTGCTTGAACTGCCCGGACCATGTTCTCCCGGAGGACCTACCCGACTCTGTGTATAGACTCTATAACTTACATTGTGTGTGATTGCAGACTCACCTCCGTCAAACTAAGCATAAAACTTACAGAGGTGCTCGATGTTCCAAGGATTGGGAAGCGGGGTTCCATCCTCAGTTGCCAAGCGGACGCATCTGGGATGGGAAACTTTGATCACTCGAAAGGGACCTTCCCAGCTGGGGGAAAGTTTGTTCATCCCCTCGCGAGTTGGTATTCTCCACAGCACCAGATTTCCTTCCTTGATCTGTCGGTTGCGCACATGCCTTTGATGATAGTGCCAGAGCGCCTGGCGATAACGTGCATTCCGAACACCTTCCTGGCACCTTCCCTCGTCGACGAGGTCAAGGTCTTCACACCGTAGCTGGTCCTACGTGGTTTCGTCGAAGGTACGGACCCGGAGCAACCCCATGGTGATCTCCGGAGGAAGGACCGCTTCAGCTCCGTACACCAAGAAGAAGGGGGTCCCTCCAGTTGATCGGCTAGGTGTTGTCCTGCTCGCCCACAATGCGGACACAAGCTCCTCTATCCAGTTGTCTCCGTGTTTATTCAGGTGCTCATATGTGCGTGTCTGGAGTCCTTTCAATATTTCTGCGTTTGCTCTCTCGGCTTGGCCATTGCTTGCCGGGTGAGCTACTGATGCGTAGCTAACTTGTATGCTGAGGTCTTCGTAATACTCTTGGAATGTGCTTGTTTATAGTCACAACTGGAGTAGCTTCCACCCACTTGGTGAACTTGTCGATGGCGGCATACCAGAACCTGTAACCTCCGATGGCTTTTGGGAAAGGTCCCAAAATGACCATCCCCCACACAGCGAATGCCCATGTAGGAGGTATCATTTGCAGTGACTGAGCATGAGTGTGAATTTGTTTCGCTTGGAACAGGCACACTTCACACTTTTTCACCAACTCGACTGCATCCTGGAGTGTTGTAGGCCAGTAGAAACCATGTCGAAAGGCTTTACTGACCAGCGTGCTGGAAGACGCGTGGTTACCACACTCGCCTCCAAGGATTTCCGCGAGGAGCTCGCAACCTTCTTCCCTTGCAATACACTGCATTAGGACGTCGTTGGCACCACACCAGCAGAGATCCCCTTCTACCAACTTGTATCTTTTAGCCAACCTGACGATCCGGTCAGCGGATGCACCGTCTTCAGGAAGGACATTGTCTTTCAAATAGCTCCGGATCTTTGAGATCCATGCATCGGAGCTAACTTGAGCTTTTGAGTCTTGTGTGCTGGGTTGCTCGGAGCTTCTTGCAGCACCTATGACCCTTGGTAAACACCATGGTAATAGGGCCACCAGGACCGCCAACTTCGAGGTGCTGGTCTCGCCCCCTTCGCCCAGTTCGGCTGGCTGAGCTATTGGTCTTGACAATCTCTGGACAAAAACACCGTCGGAAGCCAGAGCTCCGGTTGAAACCTTCATCGAGAGTTCATCAGCTTCAGCGTTGTTGAGACGCTAGATGTGGCAGAGGTCCAGGACGTGGAAGTCCTTCTGGAGCTTCTGGACTTCAAGGAGATAAGCAGCAAGTTGAGGGTTGCAGCTGCATTCACCTTTGACTTGTTTGATAATGAGATGTGAATCACCCTGCACCTGCATCTGCTTGACACCTTATGAAAGCGCCACCTTGAGCCCATAAATGACAGCTTCATACTCTGCCATGCTGTTGGTCGCCTTGAAATCAAGGTGCACCATGTATTTGACCTTGTCCCCGGTCGGAGCGAGGATAAGTATTCTAGCTCCGACCCCCTACTTCTGCACGGAGCCATCTAAGTAGATGGTCCAGTGAGGCTCGGTGAGGACCGGGACCTTGGGTTCCGGCTTCTGCTCAGTAGGGCCCCCAGAATTTGATGGAGGAGGTGTCCACTCCGCCACGAAATCAGCCAAGGCTTGACTCTTGATAGCTTGTCATGGCAGGAATTCGAGATCGAATTCTGCAAGCTCCACTGCCCACTTGGCAATATTCCCAGTAGAGTTGGGATTGTGACACTGATATCTTGTGAGCTTGGAAATAATGACGAAGCTTCCTTGAGGCAATAAGAACTGCGTAGAGAAGCTTATCGCGTCTTAGCATCGTGAAGTACTTCACTGATGAAGTACACTGGGTGCTGGATGGTCCGGACCCTCCCGGAGGGGCCCGAAGCTTCTTCTTCATCAACTCGGGCCTTCCCGAAGGGGTCCGTACCTTCTTGTTGTTCAACCCGGACCCTCCCGAAGGGGTCCGAATCTTCTTGATCAGCCGTGTGAACTCCCTCAGATGAGAGAGGTTGATCCTCTAGCATTTTGCCTCAAAGATCTGTGCCTGAAGGCTGGGACCCAGACTCGACTTCAGGGAGCTCTGAACCCTCCCGGAGGGGTCTGGGCTCCTGAACAAGAGATGGCTCCTGTTTTTCTACGACCAGGACCATGCCCACAACCTCCGTAGTTCCATAACTGTAAAGCAATAGAGGCTCACCAAGGTTCGGAGCTACCAAGATTGGTAGTGTGGTGAGGAGCTGCTTGAGCTCTTGGAATGCCTTTTCTGCTTCTTCGGACCAATGGAATGGCCCGTACTTCCTCAAGAGCTTGAAGAAGGGAAGTGTCCGCTCCGCTAGTCTTGAGATGAACCGGCTGAGCGCAGCTAGACATCCAGTTTGTTTCTGGAGATCCTTGATGCGGGCTGGCGGCTGCATGTCTTCAATGGCCTTGATCTTCGCCGGGTTTGCCTCAATACCTCGGTGCGTCACCAAGAATCCAGGAAGCTTCCCGGAGCTAACCATAAAGACACATTTGTCCGGGTTCAGCTTGGACGCACGTCACGCGCAGCTTGTCCAAGACAGCTTGTAGGTTATCAAGGAGTGAATCCTTGTTCTTAACCTTCACGATGATGTCATTAACGTACACCTCCACCAAGTCCCTGATTACCTCTCCAAATGTTTTGTGCATAGCTCGCTCAAAAGTTGAAACAGCGTTTTTGAGACCGAATGGCATGGCAGTATAACAATACAATCCATCTACTGTTATGAAGGCAATATGCTCCTCATCTTCTCTAGTCATTTGGATCTGATGGTATCCAGAATATGCATCTAAGAAACAAAGTAGCTCACACCCGGAGGTAGAGTCCACTATCTGATCTATTCTAGGTAGTGGAAATGGATCTTTTGGACATGCCTTATTCAACGTGGTGTAGTCGATACACATCTGAAGCTTCCCACCGGCCTTGGGTACAACGACTGGGTTTGCCAGCCATTTTGGATGATGAACCTCCTGGATGAAATCAGCTTCGAGTAGCTTCTTGAGTTCTTGTCGAATGAAATTATGCCACTTGACTGATTGCTTCCGGGGCTTCTGGTGTACTGGTCGTGCGTCGGGATAAATCTTCAGGCTGTGCTCAATCACCTCCCTAGGGATCCCAAGCATTTTTTACGGTTGCCAGGCAAACACGACAACATTCACCCAGAGGAAAGTGATGAGCGCAAGTTCCTATTTGTTGTCCAGACCTCCCGATATACGGGTAGTCTGGGCTCCATCGGAACTAATTTCGATGACTTTGATGGGTACATCGGTGTCGACGTTTGGCTACACGCGTGGTGCAGAGGTTGAGCCCCGGTGACGAGTGCTCGGAGGTTGAGCAACTAGCTCTTTGCCAGAAGTTCCCTCTTGCTCTGTCGAAAGCACGTGGAGTTCTTCCAGCGCAGTGACTCCCACAGTGCGATCTCCGCAGACTCGGAGAAAGCCCGAAGGTGTCGGCATCTTCAACATCAAATAGACGTAGTGAGCTGCGGCCATGAACCTATACAGGGCAGACCTGCCTAGGATGGCGTTGAAGGGCAACCTTATGTGTGCAACGTCGAAGACCAGCTTCTCGGTCCTGTACTTCTCCCTGGTCCCGAAGGTCACTGGGAGTGTAATGGATCCAAGAGGGCTGATGGCCCCCGGACCTACCCAGGAGAATGGACGTGAGGGGCGAAGGTTCGAGAGTCGTAGCTGGATCTTCACGAACGCTTCTGTCGAAGTGTTACGGCGGCACTTCCTCCAGATCTGCTAAGGATCAACCGACGAAGGTTCTTTGTTCGGCGGGGCTTAGGCCTCAATCAAGTGTTCTAGCGGATGGAAATATGAGACAGTGGTTTTTACGTGGTTCGGGCCGCAAGGAGCGTAACACCCTACTACAAAGTGGATGGTATTGCTAGTATGTGTGTATGTGTGTGTGATGTTTTTTGTGTCGTCCTTTGTAACGGTGGCGGTCCGGGCCTTTTATATACAAGGTCGGATGCTTTACAAGTGGGGTCCCAGGGCCCGACAGGTGGTCCCAGGGCAATCTTATCATAAAGATCTATGGCTTTTTCTGTAAGCTTGCTCTGACCATGGACTTGAAGACTCGCCGTCTTGCTTCCTCTCCTGTTAGTAGCCCATGCACCGCGGCTGACGGTGGCAGAAAGTGTCCCGTCGGCCTGTCTTGTTGTTGTAAGCTACCCACTTGGCCAAGTGGGATAGACCTGTGGCGCCATCACTGTGACGCAATTGGTCATAGCGGTCTCTGACCGCTGGCGTGCTCCACATTGGGCGCTGGAGGTGGGTGCACGTCTTCAATGCAGGGTGCTCCATCCCTTATCTCCATATCTTACCGTATGAGGCAAGACGTGGGACACGTGGCAGCGTCAGGGCTGATCTCCGCTGGGGAGGTCAGACCTGGTCCTCCATGATGTGTGGCAGCTCTAGGGCTCGTCAGGGGACATGGCAGCTCTAGGCCCTTTCCCTTGTGGGGTGCTGGTCCTTGCCCCCCATGCCACATGGCTGTTCCGGGGGCGCTCCCCCAAGGCTGGGTGAGGTCCCGTTCCTACACGTGGCGTCACGGGAGCCCGTCACACCGTAGGGGCCAAGTCCCATCTTCAAGGCTTACGTGGCAGAGCTGCAACTCGATCTTGAGGGAGGAAAAGGCCTTGGCGCCTACAGGACACATGGTGGCTTCGGACGTGCCTCAATGTCTTCATCCGGTGTGCGAGGGTACCCCGTCTGCAGGGTACCGACAGTGGCCCCTGGGTCCACCTTGGGGCGTGGTGAAGAGCCCAAAGGTGGATCCCTTTCCATGACTTCCCGCACTATGCTTTGAATTCTGTCTTGGACAGCCAAAGTAGTGGGCGCTTCTGCCAATCGTCGCCACACGTCCTCTTCTGGTTGAGAGACTACGGCGATGGGATCTCTGCTTGTTGTAATATCTCTGTCTTTTGCGGCGCCTGTAACCGTGGCGGTTCCAAATGCAGCTATAGCACTTTTGTTCGCTCCATCATTATGGGAGTCACCTCAGTGGCTTCCCTAGGCGGCTAACTGACTGGGCCAGTGCGTCAGAGCGGGGACGTAGGACTCGTTTTCATAGGTGTTGTGTGTTGAGCGATGCGGTCTGAACCTTCACTCAGAGTACTCAGGCGTCGCGGGGGTGATCAAAAAGAAAAACCTCTGTTAGGGGGACTGGTTCCTTCCTTACTCAAACCCCGCAGTCTTAGTTTTCGCCTTCTTCTTCGAGCGCCTGAACCTTCTTCACCCTTTTGCCAAATCTCTGACCTTAGCTTGCTCCAATGGCTTCCCTGCTTCCTCCTTCCCGCTTCCGATCGGCCAGAAATCTGGTGCTGATGAGGCGGCTCCTTGGTTGGGCGGTTTCAGAGTGCGGATGGATGATCTGCTGCGGGTCTCCCGATCTTCGTAGACTGTGTGAGGATGAGACTATTCTCCTCATCGCCTACGCCATTGCTGGGCTTGCCCTCCCATTGTCAAGGTTCTTCCTTGCAGTGCTGGGGGAGTATGGGCTGCAACTTCACCACATGTCGCCGAACTCCATCGCCTTGGTCACCGTGTTCGTCCACCTATGCAAGGCATTCGTGGGCTGCCCGCCCACAGTGGATCTGTTTCGGCATTTCTTTGTGATGAAGACTGTAGGATCGAAGAGCACATGTAAAGCTACCAGAGGGGGGTGAACGGTAGATTAAAACTTTTCAGCGGAAGCAACAAAACACCCCTCGGTAGAAAACCAATCTGTTAAAGAAACCGTGTATGCGACTAACCTAAACGGGTTAAACTATGACAAAACTAGTATATATCGTAGAGAATTAAGTCACGAAGATGTCACAATAAGAATAACAAAAATCCGTTGAGAGAAACTCAAGTTACGATCGAAAGATTGAACAAAGGTCAATTTGTCCTACCCGAGAAAAACAGTTCTGGAACACTGCAAAGAAACTTGTGTAACACCTGCACATGAATAAACAACCAATACTTCCGATCACAAGTCCTCGACTTGACTCACGTTAATTCTGAAACCACAACACCTTACATGAGCACCTCACATAAGCATGTTGCAAACCATAGCAAAATGATATCAGCCATAACCACCAACAAACACCAAAAACTTAGTAAAATAATACTAAGAAAGCTTTCCATAGATGCAAAACAAGTTCGAAATATTTTAAAGTAAAAGCGGAACCATTGCAATCTAGTTCCGGACCTTGCCAAAACTAACCGAACCTTGAGCCGGAGCTTACCAAAGCTAGCAGGACCTAGCGCCGGAGCTTAGCAAAGCTAGTCGGACCTAGCGCTGGAGCTGACCGAAGCTAGTCGGACCTAGCAACGGAGCTGACCTAAGCTAGTCGGACCTAGCCACAACAAGTCGGACCTTATATCAGACCTTGCCGGAGCTACCCAAAACAAGCCGGACCTATCATCGGACCTTGTTAAAAAGGTGTTTTGGTAGTATTCAAAACATTTATCATCAAAACCAATGTATTTAGCACAAGCCAATGTATTCAGTACACATAGGTCTCACAATCTCCCTCTTGATGAATGCATTGGCAACACCACTTAAAATCCGAACATTGGCAAGAAAAGTTTTTAAAACAATTTCTCCACCTTTCTAAAAATCAAATGAGATAGAAATAAATTTCTCCCCCTTTGACGTATTCAGCAAGGTACAAAAGAGAAATTTTAATTTGTTATGAGCACATTATAACATATACATATAAAGCAAAGCTCATCCAAAGTCATACTATCAAGTAACTTACACTATCACGTCAATGAGATACATAAAGTAGTGTAAGCCATGCCAGAGATCAAGTGTAATTTTCAATTTAAGCAAGTCATGACCTCACAAACTTAACTATTCTAAGACCTGAAAGCATGACACTTGTTGCTGCAATTTCATTTTCTTTTAAGCACAAATTTTTAACATATGACATTTGCAAGAGATTATATGTCGCATCTGCCTTATTCTAACCAACCAAGCCAATCCTATGTCATTGGACAATCAGAAGCTTAAGGACATGGTTTTAGTCATACACAACTTCTTCCAAGTTCATATCTAAGTGCAATGATAAGCGATCTCAAAAGAAGAAGTGTGATGCATGCATATTCTCTTAATATTTTCTCATTTCTTTATTTGAACATAAAAACTCAACATGTGAGTTGCTTACTTGATTAATTCTTTTAAAAGAACTTATGAGCATGCAACAGGTTCAAAACAGCAAGAAAGTTCGATCATGACCAAATTTAGTTTAAGTAATTATTCCAATTACTAGTCATGGCAAAAACTACAAAATGTATAACACGAGTAATGTAGTAAGAACTTTTAGCATGTAAAAGAAATCACAAAGTCGTATATGTATGAAATATTATGCTCATATTATTTTAAATTCAGATTCACACATAAACTTCCAAAGTTTCAAAACTCCGCCTCAATTTAAGCCCTGAGGATGCATAACCCCGATTTCACTATGAATGTAAAAAAAACGAGTGAAATCCAAAGGTTTTGTGAAAATGTCATCCAATTGTTGTTCGGTGTCTACATGGGGAAACACAATGTTTCCTTTTTCAACATTATCACAGAGAAAGTGATACCTAATATCAATGTCCTTAGTTCTAGAATGTTGCAGGGGCTTTTTAGCAATGCAAATGGCACTAGTGTTCTCACAAAATAATGGAACACTATCTAGATCAACCCCATAGTCCTTAAGTCTTTGAACAATCTAAAGAATTTGTGAGCAAGCACTAGCAGCAGCTACATATTTAGATTCGGCTGTGGATTGTGCAGTTGAACTTTGTTTTCTAGAGGACCAAGCAACAAGTGAATTACCAAGAAAATGACAAGCACCAGAAGTACTTTTCCTATCAATCCTGCACCCCCCCCCTCCCCAAAATCAGCATCCGAAAAAGCTTTCAGAGTATCGGTTCAGGAAGAAGGAAGAAAAATGTCAAATTCTTGAGTTCCATGTAAGTACCTGAGAACCCTTTTGACGGCTTGACGATGTGAAGCACATGCGGAAGCTTGAAACCGTGCACAAAGACATACGCTGAATTGTATGTCCGATCTTTATGCCGTGAGGTACAAAAGTGATCCGATCATGCTTCTATATTCTTTTTGTTCCACGGGTTCACCATCTTCATCAAGTTCAAGTGTTGATGTTGTTCCCATTGGTGTCCGAAGAGGCTTGCTTTTGTCCATGTTGAAGCGCTTAAGAAGGTCCCTTGTATACTTCGTTTTATGCACAAAGGTACCTTGCTTGGTTGCTTGATTTGCAGCCCCCAAAAGTAAGTGAGTTCACCCATCATACTCATTTAAAAATTCTGAACTCATCATTACTGAAAACTTTGACACAAGATCATGAGAAGCACAACCAAAGATAATATTATCCACATACACTTGAACGAATAATGAGTCATTTCCATGCTTAAGCACAAAAAGAGTTTTATCAACCTTGCCCATGGTAAACCCCTTTTTAAGTAAGAACGTTTTTAACCTATCATACCATGCTCTAGGGGCTTGTTTGAGACCATACAGGGCTTTAGTCAGTTTGAAAACATGATTAGGAAAATCTGGATTTTCAAAACCAGGTGGTTGCTTAACATAAACCTCCTCATCTATGTAGCCATTAAGGAAAGCACTTTTTACATCCATTTGATATAACTTGAAACCTTTAGATGCAGCAAAAGCTAACAAAATTCTTATGGCTTCTAATCTAGCAACAGGAGCAAAATTTTCATCAAAATCTAGACCTTCAATTTGTGTGAAACCTTGAGCAACCAATCTTCGTAGAAACATCGATGGCAGGCCCCTCTGGGAGGTGCCGGAGCTGCATGCTCCGACGTTGCCCACCATCTTCGTAGGTACGTCGATGGCAGGCCCCTTGGGAGGTGCCGGAGCTGGATGCTCCGGCATCGTCCACCATCGTTGTAGAGTCATCGACGGCGGGCCCCTAGTGCACAGGCTATCACAAGAGAATCCTGTTAGCGACAAGAGCGAGATAGGAGAGTTTACTCATTTACCCACGCTTGTTGCTCGCGTTAACATGTTGGGACGTTGATGGCAGGCCCTCTGCGAGGTGCCAGAGTTGGATGCTCCGGCATCGCCCACCATCTTCATAGAAACATCGACGGCAAGCCCCCTGGGGGTGCCGGAGCTGGATGCTCCGGTGTCGCCCATCGTTGTGACAACCGGTTCCAAAAATGAACCAAGTGAATGCATATGTGTTCCCACGACGTTCAACACACATACACGAGTGTAATCACAAAAGATATACAGAAAATTACGACAGAACAAGATTAATTAACCGTTTTTATTACACAATTCAGAACATCCTCGAATACAATCTCTAATGATTATCAATGACAAGTTTGAACTAATGCAGCAGAAATAAACTAGACTGAGCAAACTAAGCAAATAAGCAGCACAAGCAAAGGGTATAGCGCAGCTCCAACACTCCACGAGCAAAGCTGTTGGTATACACGGCCTAGAACTCCGTATTATCATCGATATACTCCCAATCCTGACCTGCAACTGTTGGTGGGGGAATTGCAAGGGTGAGTACATGTCGTACTTAGCAAGTGTGGAAAGTATGACATGTAGCTGATACAAATGACGAATATAATAATGGCTAAGTGTTGAAAAGTACATTAAACATTTGAAAAGCAATGTATTATATGTATGTGAAGTAAACCCATCATAAGCCATATAATCATCATAATACCAGTCCATATTTCATTACCATCATCCATATTCCAGATTGCTTATTACCAATAACCATATTCAATACCAGAATTAATCCATAACCAGCCATAACTATATTACCAACCATAAACATAACCAATACCAAACCATCCCAATACCAAGTTTTCCCCTAATCATGTGAGGGTCCAGGTAGCTCATAACCGGGAGCACGACTATCATGATAGTTTTTTAGACACACTCTGTAGGGTTTGTACCACTTTACCCACGTGTTTGTGATTTCATCACCTTTCGATGACTATAGAATCTCAATTGTGCCGTCTCATACTTCCTTAGGTGTGTGGCCAAGAGATCACAAAATAGCCTTTACAATGGGATTACTAGCCTATTTAGACCCCACTGAGGTTTCACCGGTGGCGATGCCTCCAACTGAGCACATCTTCAACCAAGGGTGCCCTCTTGAGCCATTCGGATCCCAGGGTAGTCCCACCAATCATCAACAAATGCAATTCGACTACCCTTCCCCGAGCATCCTTAATGGTCCAAATAGCACTGGCAAAGCCCTAATTAATCAGCTACTCCGCACCCATACTTGACCTCATGGTGGCACTGTAAATCCTGGATGGTCGCTCCACGAACTGGTCCTTATATCTAAAGAAAGCGAAACCACCATAACACCCAACCCATCCACATACCATGCTTGCTTAGATCACCCATTACCATATCATATTAACCATAATCTCATTAATGCATAATTGAATAGTATAGTTGTTTTCCCATCCCAAGTAGTTAAGCAAGGCAAAAGGGTAAAAAGCTCATCTCGACTCTCTACCACGAATTCCAGGTGACAAGGGTGGTTAAACAAAGCTAGTAAACTTCCTACCATAGGATTCCCATCAAATTTACACAAGCATGCAGTTTTGCAAACAAAACATTTATTTCAAAATAGGATCAATATGTTCAAAGACACTTGTCTTGCTCTTGGGTTTGGTTTGGGTCAAAGCCTTCAAACTCTTGGTTTTGGAGATCCTCCGCGGCACTCTCAAGCACAAATCCGTCTAATCCGCACAACAAACATAGAAGACAAGAGACACAATCAAAGAATGCACAAACATTACTCAATATGACATGATATGCATGATTATTGCAATTGTGAAGCAAAACTTGTTAATAAGATGTTAATGATGTTTATTAATCAACTACAATTTTATTAAGAAGTCTACACATGTTTGGAGTTGATTCGATTCAATTTAGAATTAATTCAACAGAAATTAACTAGGAAAATCGGACTAGTCTGCTAGGGACCGGACAAGTCCGCACTTCGCAGAACTGGCGAACTAGGGTTTTCTAGATCAACGTGAATTTGGAGATTTGGGGTTGAATTCATGTAAGTAAAAGGAAGTAGAAGGTATACCAGTGTCTAAGAATCCGATCAAGTGGTTTGGAGACAACACTTGGATCTTGACGATTTAGGGTTGATGAAGAACTTAGTGCTGAATTGTTGACAAAGAACGCAAAGTTGATGGAGATCTTGGTCCTCTTTCGTTTCCTCCTCCTCTTCTTCTTCTTGCTCTAGTTCTCCTTCTCCCTCCTTGGTGGTGGATATCCAGGAGCTAGGGTTTTGGTGTGGTCAAAAAAGTGGCAAATAGATGTCAAGCCAAGTGGTGGGGTTGTTTATATAGAGGTGGGGGCTAGGGTTGGGTGGATTTCGAGTTTGAGATGAGTAGGGGTCGGTTTGGAGTCCCGCATGAGCTCTAAAAGAGTTAGGCAAGAAGTCCCTAGGCCCACTTAACGTAAAACCCGAGAAACAAGTCATGAAACAAAAGATCAACTCGGAGTCTTGATTTACTGGACAAGTTTGAAAAGGGTCAGACTAGTCCAAAGTTAGACACAGAGATATCGGACAAGTACGGACTGGACATCGGTCAAGTCTGAACTTATCTAGAGGGGAAAAAGGCAAGTCTGGCAAGTCTGACTTTATTCAGAGGAAAAACGGACAAGTCCGCTGGAATACCGGACTAGTCCGGACAAGTCTAGGGACATAGCAAAATTTCAAGCAATTTGGGATACCGGACTAGTCCGCTATGGGACGGACAAGTCCAAAAATGTCCAAAGAGAAAAACAGACTAGTCCGCAGCAAAACGGACAAGTCCAGTGGAAGTCAGAGAGAAATCAGACTAGTCCGCACCAAAATTAGACTAGTGCGCACTTCCCAGAATTCTTCAGTGCGGTTTTGTTTCTAATTCATTTTAAACTTATTCCTTTTTATGTGGATTAATGTTAGACATGTATATGAACCTATGCAATGCATGATGGATGAAAATGAGGGTGTTACAAACCTACCCCCCTTAAAATGAATCTCGCCCTCGAGATTCGACGCGGAAGAGAAGAGATAGGGAAATTCCTTCTTGAGATCATCTTCCAGCTCCCAAGTTGCCTCTGATTCTGTATGATGCTTCCATTGCACTTTACACCATCTAATAATCTTGTTCCTTCCGACTCTCTCCTTGGTTTCCAAGATTTTGACCGGTTTCTCAGGATAAGTCAAATCATCCTCTAGTTCCAATTCTCCCATTGGCACTTGTTCTTCTAGTACTCTCAAGCACTTCTTGAGCTGAGAAACATGAAACACATCATGAACATCCGATAAGTGAGTTGGCATCTCGAACTTATAAGCTACTTCCCCTCTTTTGTCCAAAATCTTAAATGGTCCAATATGGTGAGGTGCTAGCTTGCCTCTTATGTTAAACCTCTTATGACCTCTCATTGGTGACACCTTGAGGTAAACGAAGTCCCCTATTTCAAAGGCTAGTTTCCTTCTATTGTCCGCATAGCCTTTTTGCCTTGATTGAGCAGCCCTCGAGTTCTCGCGGATAATCTGAACTTGCTTTTCAGCTTCTAGCAACACATCCGGACCAAATACTTGAGTTTCTCCCGTTTCATTCTAGAACAAGGGTGTCCTACACTTCCTTCCATATAGTGCTTCATAAGGTGACATTTTCAAACTTGCTTGGTAACTATTGTTGTATGAAAATTCTGCATTTGGCAAGCTCTTGTCCCAACTTTTCCCATGCTTCAAAGCACAAGCTCTTAGCATATCCTCTAAAATCTGGTTGTTCCTTTCGGTTTGTCCATCCGTTTGAGGGTGATATGCTGAACTGAAATTTAACCTTGTTCCCAATGCTTCATGCAATTTCTGCCAAAACCTGGAGGTAAATTGAGAACCTCTATTCGATGCTATCTTCTTTGGAACTCCATGAAAACATACTATTCTTCCCATATACAGTTCCGCTAACTTATCTCCATTAAATGTGGTCTTGACGGAAATAAAGTGAGCCAATTTTGTCAACCGATCCACAATTACCCATATTGAGTCATATCCAAATTGTGTACGCGGCAAACCAACTATGAAGTCCATTCCGATTTCTTCCCACTTCCATTTCGGAATATTCAATGGTTGCAATAATCCAGCTGGCCTTTGATGTTCCGCCTTAACTTATTGGCACACATCACACAAAGCTACATATTCAGCTATGTCCTTTTTCATGTTAGCCCACCAATAGCACGTCTTCAAGTCCTTGTACATCTTCGTACAACCAGGGTGAATCGATTATGGTGAGTCATGTGCCTCCTTTAGTATTGTCTCCCAAATATGCTTCACATTAGGCATGACAATCCTCTTACCAAGCCATAGAGTACCATGTTCATCCTCATCAAACCTGAATTCCCTTCCTTTTTGGGTCCTCTCTTTGATCTCCTGAATTTCCTCATCCTTGGTCTGACCTTCTCGAATTTCTTGCTATAAGGTCGGATTTAACTCCATTATTCACATCTCATTCACAAATCCAAGGTTCAACCGTTCAAACTCCTTACATAACTCGGATGGTAATTCTCGAACCGAGAGTTGGTGGCTTACTCCTTTCTGAATCAAAGCATCGGCCACTACATCAGCCTTCCCTGGATGATAATTGACTCCCACATCATAATCTTTGATGAGCTCCAACCATCTTCGTTGCCTCAAATTTAGATCCGTTTGTGTGAAAATATACTTAAGGCTCTTATGATCCGTATACATTTCACACCTATGTCCAAGGATATAATGTCTCCAAATCTTCAATGCGTGTACCACGGCTGCAAGTTCCAAATCATGTGTTGGATAATTCTGCTCATGTTTCTTCAATTGTCTCGATGCATATGCAACCACTTGACCTTCTTGCATGAGCACACATCCAAGTCCTTGTCTTGATGCATCACAATAAATATCGAAGCTTTTGCTTACATCCGGCAAAACCAAAATTGGGGTTGTTGTTAACCTTTTCTTCAACTCCTCAAAAATTTCTTGACAAGCTTGAGTCCACTGGAATGCTTTCCCTTTCATTAGCAGCTCCGTCATTGGCTTGGCTATCTTGGAAAAGTCCTTGATGAACCTACGGTAATATCTAGCCATTCCAAGAAAACTCCGGATCTCCTTTATGTTCTGCGGGAGTTCCCATTTCAGCACATCCCTCACCTTTCCTGGGTCAACCGATACTTCTCCTCCTGAGATGATATGACCCAAAAATGACACCTCCCTTAACCAAAACTGACACTTGCTGAACTTGGCGTACAATTGCTGCTCCGTTAATTTCTGCAATGTAAGCCTCGAGTGTCCCTCATGCTGCTTCTCGTTCTTCGAGTAGATCATAATATCATCAATAAACACCACAACAAACTTGGCCAAGTACTCCATGAAGACCTTATTCATGAGGTACATAAAGTAGGCAGGCGCATTTGTAAATCCAAAGGACATCACGATGTACTCATAGGATCCATACCATGTCCGAAAAGCTATCTTGGGTATGTCCGATGGCCTAATCTTCATTTGAAAGTATCCTAACCTCCAATCAATCTTGGAGAAAACACAAGCACCCTTCATCTGATCAAACAAGTCTTCTATTCGTGGTAAGATGTACTTGTTCTTGATTGTCACCTCATTGAGAGCTCGGTAGTCTACACACATTCTTTGAGATCCATCCTTCTTGTCCATGAAAAGAATGGGCGCTCCCCAAGGTGAAGAACTGGGGCGAATAAAACCCTTCTCTAGTTGCTCCTGAATCTGCTTCTTGAGCTCCGCTAATTCCTTAGGAGGCATCCTATACGGCCTCTTAGCTGTAGGTGCAGTTCCAGGTATTAAATCAATAATGAATTCAATGTCTCGGTCAGGTGGCATACCTGGCAACTCATTCGGGAACACGTCCAAAAATTCGCACACCACTAGAATCTCCTCAATTGTGGCACCATCCATGTGGTTCAGCTCCTATTGCTTCGGTGCGTGTTGAGATGCTTCAAACTGCACGATGATCCCTTCCTTATTGGTCAGCTTCACCGTCTTCGTGGCACACTCAATAACTCCATTGTGCTTCCTCAACCAGTCCATACCAAGTATAATGTCCAATCCTTGAGAATCCAAAACAATGAGTTTGGCAAAGAAGTATACCCCCCTTATTCTAAGGCTTACCTTTGGACATACTATATTTGTCCTCATATCTCCTTCAGGAGACTTAACCAATAGAGAAAACTTCATATGAAAGATAGGCAAACCATACTTGGCAACATATTTTGATGCAATGAATGAATGTGATGCTCCAGAATCAAATAACATAGTCATCGGGTTGGAGTTTGTGAGAAACATAACAATCACCAAGTCATCCGCTTGTTGAGCATCCTCTATAGAGACATGGTTCATGTTGCCACGAGCAAAATTCTGCTGTCCATGGTTTCCTTGTGGTTGTCCTCCATTGGGTCTTCGGTTCTGTCTTGGTGCATTGCTTCCTTGACCAAGGCGTGACTTAGGACATTGATGTGCAAAGTGTCCAGCTTCTCCACAAGTATAGCACTTTTTTGTTGCACCAGAATTTGGACGGACTTGATTGTGCACATTGGCACCAGGAAAGTTGGCACGAGGTGCATAAGGCATTGGAGGCCTAAGTGGTTGCATAACAGGGCGCTGCTGCACAAACTGAGTTGTGCGCGGTGCATATCCAAGGTGATGAGCAGGCGCAGGGGCACTGAAATATGGCACATTGGGTGGTGCGAAGTAAGGGAACACATTACTTCCTTGTTGTTGTCCTTGATATGGTGCCTTCCTCTTGTTATCTAGTTCCATCTCACAGACCTTGTTCTCCACAACAATTTCTTTGTCCACAAGCTTCTGGAAGTTGGTATAGTCACAATTCAGCAATTGCACTTTGATTTCATTGTTAAGGCCCCTCATAAACATATATTGCTTCTGTTTGTCCTATCTCACATCTCAGGCGCATATCTGGAGAGTTGAGTGAATTTATTGAGATATTCACCCACACTCGATCTTCCTTGCCTCAGGTTCTCAAATTCTTGTCTCTTCAAGATCATGACACCTTTTGGCACATAATGAGAGCGGAAGATTTCCTTGAATTCAGCCCAAGTAATCCTCTCTTGATTTTCATGAGCATTGCATAAGGAATCGCACCAATCGGCAGCTGCTCCAACAAGTTGATGAGACACAAAGAGCATCTTCTCCTGGTCACTGCATTGGACAATGGCTAGCTTCTTTTCCACGGACTTGAGCCAATCATCAGCATCCATAGGATCAGCGGCTTGAGCAAAGGTTGGCGGCCTAGTCCTCATAAACTCTCCCAACCGGTTATGAGGAGGCGGGGGTGGCGGTGGAGGCATGTGGGGCTGATTGTTGATGTTGCCAACCTACAACTGTCCTATAGTTTGTATCATGGTCTGCATGAGCTGGTTCTGCATAGCCAATAGTTGCTCAATGTTGATAGCTCCCTGAGCAGGTCCCTGTCCATTGTTGTTCTGAGGTGCTCCATTGATCTCATCCTCATCATTGCCATCCCTCTAGTTGCGAGTCCTCACCATCTAAAGAAAAGCAAGAGATAAGAATTTAGAAATGTCCCCAACTAAATGCATTAAGGGATATGAAATTAAGCAACTACCTACACTAGCCTACGTGGACATGGCAATGCTAAAGCATCCCAAAATCCTCTATTAACCACACTAGCAAACAATATATATCAAACAACACACCAAGCAAAAACACATCGATCCCTGAGTGTTCCTATGTGCTCTAAAGTGTCCATTCTATCTAGGTTGCGTCCTACTGTCAACCTCGCTCTGATACCAATTTGTGACACCCGGTTCCGGAAATGAACCAAGTGAACGCATATGTGTGCCCAGGACATTCAACACACATACACGAGTGCAATTACAAAAGGTATACAAAAAATTACCACACAACAAAATTTATTAACCGTTTTTATTACACAATTCAGAACATCCTCAAATACAAGCTCTAATGATTATTAATGACAAGTTTGAACTAATGCAGCAGAAAAAAACTAGACTGAGCAAACTAAGCAAATAAGCAGCATAAGCAAAGGGTATAGCGCAGCTCCAACACTCCACAGGCAAAGCTGACGGCAGACATGGCCTAGAACTCTGCATTATCGTCGATATACTCCCAATCCTGACCTGCAAATGTTGGTGGGGGAATTTCAAGGGTGAGTACATGTTGTACTCAGCAAGTGTGGAAAGTATGACATGTAGCTGATACAAATGATGAATATAATAATGGCTAAGTGCTGAAAAGTACATTATAACATTTTAAAAGCAATGTACTATATGTATGTGAAGTAAACCCATCATAAGCCATATAATCATCATAATACCAATCCATATTTCATTACCATCATCCATAGTCTAGATTGCTTATTACCAATAACCATATTCAATACCAGAATTAATCCATAACCAGCCATAACCATATTACCAACCATAACATAACCAATACCGAAACATCCCAATACCAAGTTTTCCCCTAATCATGTGAGATTTCAGGTTGCTCATAACTCAGAGCACGGCTATCATGATAGTTTTTTAGACACACTCTGCAGAGTTTGTACCACTTTACCCACGTGTTTGTGATTTCATCACCTTTCGATGATTATAGAATATCAATTATGTTGTCTCACACTTCCTTAGGTGTGTGGCCAATAGATCACAAAATAGCCCTTACAAAGGGATTACTAGACTATTTAGACCGACCCACTGGTTTTTGACCGGTGGCGATGTCTCCAACTGAGCACATCTTCAACCAAGCCCACCCCCCCCCCGGCCCCCCTTGAGCCATTCGGATCTCAGGGTAGTCCCACCAATCATTAACAAATCCAATCCGACTACCCCTTCCCCGAGCATCCTTAATGGTCCAAATAGCACTAGCAAAGCCCTAATTAATCAGCTACATCACACCCATACTTGGCCTTGTGGTGGCACTTTAAATCTTGGATGGTCGCTCCACGAACCGGTCCTTATATCTAAAGCAAGCGAAACCAACATAACATCCAACCCATCCACATATGATGCTTGCTTAGATCACCCATTACCACATCATATTAACCATAATCTCATTAATGCATAATTGAATAGTATAGTTGTTTTCCCATCCCAAGTAGTTAAGCGAGGCAAAAGGGTAAAAAGCCCATCCTGACTCTCTACCACGAATTCCAGGTGACAAGGGTGGTTAAACAAAGCTAGTAAACTTCCTACCATAGGATTCCCAGCAAATTCACACAAGCATGCAGTTTTGCAAACAAAACATTTATTTCAAAACAGGATCAATATGTTCAAGGACACTTGCCTTGCTCTTGGGATTGGTTCGGGTCAAAGACTTCAAACTCTTGGTGCTGGAGATCCTCCGCGGCACTCTCTAGCTCAAATTCATGTAATCCACACAACAAATATACAAGACAAGAAACACAATCAAAGAATGCACAAACATTACTCAATATGACATGATATGCATGATTATTGCAATTGCGAAGCAAAACTTGTTAATAAGTTGTTAATGATGTTTATTAATCAATTACAATGGTCATTAAGAAGTCTACACAGGTTTGGAGTTGATTCGAGTCAATTTAAAATTAATTCAACAGGAATTAACTAGGAAAATCGGACTAGTTCACTAGGGACCGGACAAGTTCGCACTTCGCAGAACTGGCGAACTAGGGTTTTCTAGATCGACGTGAATTTGGAGATTTGGGGTTGAATTCATGTAAGGAAAAGGAAGTAGAAGGTATACCAGGTGTCTAAGACTCCAAAGAATCAATGGTTTTGGAGGCAACACTTGGGTCTTGACGATTTAGGGTTGATGAAAAACTTGGTGGTGAATTGTTGACGAAGAATGCAAAGTTGATGGAGATCTTGGTCCTCTTTCATTTCCTCCTCTTCTCCCTCTTGCTCTATATCTCCTTCTCCCTCCTTGGTAGCGGCTATCCACAAGCTAGGGTTTGGGTGTGGTGAAAAACTGGCAAATAGATGTCAAGCCAAGGCGTGAGGTTGTTTATATAGAGGTGGAGGCTAGGGTTGGGTGGATTTCGAGTTTGGGATGAGTAGGGGCCAGTTTGGAGTCTCACATGGGCTCTAAAAGAGTTAGGCACCACGTCCCTAGGCCCATTTAATGTAAAACCCAAAAAGCAAGTTGTGAAACAAAAGATCAACTCGGAGTCGTGATTTAACGGACATGTACGAAAAGGGCCATACTAGTCCAAAGGTGGACAGAGAGATATCGGACAAGTCCGAACTTATCCAGAGGGGAAAAACAAACAAGTCTGGCTGAAATCGAACAAGTCCGACTTTAGTCAGAGGAAAAACGGACAAGTCAGCTGGAATACCAGACTAGTTCGGACAAGTCCAGGGACATAGTAAAATTTCAAGCAATTTGGAATACCAGTCTAGTCCTCTATGGGCCGGACAAGTCCGAAAATGTCCAGAGGGAAACATACACTAGTCCGCAGCAAAACGGACAAGTCTGATGGAAGTCAGAGAGAAATCGGACTAGACTGCACTTCTCAGAATTCTTAAGTGCTGTTTTGTTTCTAATTCATTTTAAACTTATTCATTTTTATGTGGATTAATGTTAGACATGTATATGAACCTATGCAATGCATGATGGATGAATATGAGGGTGTTGCAATCATCTTCGTGAAAACGTCGACAGCAGGCCCCCTGAGAGGTGCCAGAGTTGGATGCTCCGGCTTCGCAACTTGCTTTGTATGTCCTGCACACATAATAGGGGTGCATATTGTTTTGCTCGTTGGTGATCTTTTCCTATTCTTGAGTATTGTCATGTCTTAAAGAATTGGGCTGGTACACGGGGTTTGGGTAGTTCAGTGTATTAGCGCTCTGGGTCCGGCTTCCTTCTTATTCGGGGTGTGAGCGCCCTAGCCCTCGGTACTTAGCCGTAGCACTGGGAGGCAAAGCACACACGCTTAGGGTACAGGACAAGGCTAAGCAGGTTGCACGCTCTAGACCTCCAGCTCAGCGATGGCCTTTCGCAGGGAACCATTTGGCACCACAGGACCCCAAGTAAGAGGGGAGTCGTGAGGTTCCAAGACACCTTTCAGGTACCTCAAAACACGTCCGCCTGCAGCAGGGTTTCATAACACTACTAGGGGCAATATAGAAAAAATTTCACTAAGTATATGAAGACAATATACGAAAGACGAGACTAGCTTGATTGATTACAAAATTAACAGGTAATTTAAGTGAATATAAGGGAAAGCATATGGTAAGACAGTGAATTCTTCTCATTGGTGTTCACAGGAGTGGATTGGTTTTACAATAAGGCAACGACCCACTCCAATTGGCTAGGGAGGCAGAGAGTTCAAGCTTAGGGTACGAGACCAAGCTAAATGGTTGAACACTCTGGACCTGAACACCCCAGAGCTTGGCTGTCCTATGTGTCGTTCCCTGGCACCATGAAACCCTACACTATCCTATAATTTATGCTTAGGGATAGAACTTACGGAGGTGCTCTATGTTCCAAAGGTTGGGGAGGAGATCTCCTTCTTCTTTGGCTAGGCAGACACACGCGGGCGGGATACTTGCGTTACTCGGAAGGGGCCCTCCCAGCTGGGGGAGAGTTTGTGCGACCCTTCTCAAGAAAGTATGCGCCGCAGCACCAGGTCACCTGTCTGGAGCTCTCTACTTCGCATGAACCACTTCTGGTAGCGCCTCAGCGCCTGTTGGTAGCATGTGTTTTAGATGGTGGCGTGCCACCTTGCTTCGTCGACGAGGTCGACATCTTCTCGTCGGAGTTGGTCTTGTGAGGCTTCATTGAATGCTCAGACTCGTAGTGAGCCTACTGCGATCTCTGAGGGAGGGCGGCCTCGGCCCCGTACACCAGGAAGAAAGGTGTTTCCCAAACGGCGCGGTTGGGTGATGTCCGGCTTGCCCAAACTTCGTAGGGGAGTTCGTCAACCCACTTGGCACCATGCTTGTCCAGGTTGTTATACGTGCGCGTCTTGAGGCCCCTGAGGATCTCAGCGTTGGCCCTTTCGACTTGGTTGTTGCTCTTTGGATGATCCATGGATGCATAACAAACTTGGACGTTGATGTCTTCACAATAGTCCTAGAAAGCTGCACTAGTGAATTGGGTCCCGTTGTCGGTAATGATTCTGTTCGGGACCCTAAACCTGTAGACGATCGACTTGATGAAATTGACTGCGGACTCCTTGTTGATGTTGATCACTGTATCTGCCTCGGGTCACTTGGTGCACTTGTCTACAGCGACGTAGAGGAACAGGTACTCTTCGACTGCACTGGGGAAGGGTCCTAGGATATCCAGCCCCCAGACCGCGAAAAGCCAGGAGGGCGGGATCATTTGCAGTGTCTGCGCCGGAGTGTGAATTTGCTTGGCGTGGAACTGGCATGCCTTGCATTTCTTGACCAGCTTGACGGTGTATTGTAGTGTTGTTGGCCAGTAGAAGCCATGCCGGGAGGCTTTGCCAACCAGCGTGCGGGAGGCTGCATGATTCCCACACTCTCCTTCGTGAATCTCTACGAGCAAGTCGCAGCCTTCCCCCCCCCCCCCCCCCCGAGTTATGCATCGTAGTAGCACACCATTGGCGCCACGCCGGCAGAGGTCACCTTATAGTAGCGTGTAGCGCTTCGCCATCCTCACTATCCTCTCAGCGGATATTGGATCCTCCGGGAGGATGTTGTCCTTCAAAATAGTCTCAAATCTGTGTGATCCATGCATCAGGACTCTCTTGAGCTTCTAGATCTAGGGCGCCGGGTAATATGGGGTCTCTGGTGACACACAAGATCCTCGGGGGGCCCCCATGGTTGCAGGGCTGCCGTGGTCGCTAGCTCTGTGGTGCTGGGCTTGACTTCTTCGTTAGGCCCCGCAGGCCTTGCAATTGGTCGCACTAACCTCCTGCCGAAGACCCCTTCAGGGATTGGGGCTCCTATGGACGCCATGGTTGACAAGGCATCGGCGATGGAATTGTCGGCGTGTGGCACATGGCAGAGGTCCAAGGCCTCGAAGCTAATTTCCAACTTCTTGACGTGTAGTAGGTATGCCGCGAGCTGTGGGTCGTTGCAGCAGCACTCTCCCTGGACCAGCTTGAGGATCAGCTGGGAGTCTTCCATGACCAGCATATGCTGGACACCGAGACTCTACGCAGCTGTGAGTCCGAAGATGAGGGCCTCGTACTCCGCCATATTGTTGGTCGCCTTGAAGTCAAGGCGCACCACGTACTTGGACTGCTCCCCTGTTGGAGAGGTGAGCAATACAGCGACTCCAGCCCCTTGCTTCCGCGAGGATCCGTCAAAGAAGAGTGTCCATTGGGGCCCGGTAAGCACCGGCGCTCTGGGCTCTGGCTTGATGATTTCGCGCCCCCCCCCCCCCCCCCGGATTGCTTGATGAAGGAGTTCAGTCAGCAACAAAGTGTGTCAGAGCTTGGCTCTCGATTCCATGTCATGGTATGAAGTCAAGCTCGAACTCTGCTAGTTCGGCGGCCCATTTGGCGATATTGCCTGCTGCGTTAGGGCTGCACAGCACAGCCTCTAGTGGGAACAAAGACACCAGTGGGACTCTGAGTGCCTGAAAGTAAATGCGGAGTTTCCTCGATGCAATTAGTACCGCATAAAGCAGCTTGTGCACCTCAAGGTACCTTGTTTTTGCTTCATGTAGGACTTCGCTGATGAAGTAGACCGGGCGTTGGATGGTCCGGGATCTCCTTGGAGAAAGCGGCGTATCCTCTTCCATCTGCTCCGGGCCTAGTGACTCCACGTCTATAGGGCCCAGCGCGTCCTTTAGGGGCTGGGACCCAAAGGATCCTTGATCTTTGGGGCCCTCTAGGGGGACCCAGACATCCTCTGGGGGCTGGACCCAGAGGCTCCTTGCTCTCCGGGGCCCCCTAGGGGGACCCGGACCTCCTCTGGGGGTTGGGACACAGAGGCTTCTTGTCCTCCGGGGCCCCCTAGGGGGACCCGGACCTCCTTTGGGGGCTGGGACCAAGAGGCTTCTTGTCCTTTGGGGCCCCCTAGGGGGACCCGGACCTCCTCTGGGGGATGGGACCCAAAGGCTTCTTCATTGTCGGGGCTCCCTGCAAGCTCCAAGCCCTGGGGCTCAGAATCAGCGATAGGGGCCCCACCCGTCCGTCGAGGCTGTTGGGGACCGGCCCGCTCGGCAACCAAAACCATGCTCACCACCTCTGTTGTGGCGGTGATGTAGAGGTACAAGGGCTCCTTGGGCTCTGCTGCCACCATTATTGGTAGCGTCGTCAGCTGCTGCTTCTGCTTGCGGAATGCCTTCTCCGCTTCCTCGGTCCAGATGAATGGTCTGGACTAGCACAGGAGCTTGAAGAATGGGAGGGCCCGCTCACCCAGCCTAGGGATAAACCAGCTGAGCGCTGTCAATCACCCTGCAAGCTTATGTACGTCCTTGATGCGGGCTAGAGGTTGCATCAGTTCCACCGCCTTGATCTTCTTTGGGTTGGCCTCAAACCCTCAGTGTGAGACCAAGAAACCAAGGAGCTTTCCAGCTTTGACCCCGAACACGCACTTGTCGGGATTGAGCTTCGTGCGTGTGGTTCACAGTCTATTAAAGATTAGGGCGAGGTTTTCTAGCAATGGTGTATGGTATGGATCTTAACTACAATGTCATCGACATACACCTCTACCAGGTCCCAGATGAGGTCCCTAAATGTTTTATGCATGGCACGAACAAAGGTGGGGAGGGCATTCTTAAGATCGTAAGGCATGGAGACATAGCAGTAAATTCCATCTACGATTATAAATGTGCTATGTTCTTCGTCCTCTCTAGACATTGGGATTTGGTGAAACCCTGAGTAGGCATCTAAAAAGCACAGCATATCGCATCCCGAGGTTGAATCTACGATTTGATCTATTCTAGGGAGAGGGAAAGGATCTTTAGGACATGCCTTGTTGAGGTTGGTGTAGTCAATGCACATCCGGAGCTTACCGCCGATCTTGGGGACAACAACAGGATTGGTCAGCCATCTGGGATGGTGGACCTCCCGTATGAAGCCAGCATCGAGTAGCTTCTTGATCTCTTCGCGGATGAAGTTCTGCCGCTCGATGGACTCCTTACGGGGCCTTTGTTGTTGTGGCCATGTGTTGGGGTAGATCTTCAGACGGTGCTCGATCACTTCCCTGGGGATGCCTAGCATCTGCGATGGTTGCCAGGCAAAGACGTCAACGTTAGCTTGTAGGAAAGCAGTGAGCGCTGATTCCTACTCGCTGTCCAGACTCCCCGCGATACGGGTGGTTTGAGTAGCATCAGAGCCAATCTGGATTGTCTTGATGGGCACATCGTCGTCGTCGTAGGGCTTCACTCGTGGTGCAGCGGCGTGACTGCACATGCGTGGGTCCGGTGAAGGCTTACTCGACCCAGCATCACTTAGGACAGGCGTTGGGGCCGTTGCCAGAGCTCGGAGCTTCCCCAAAGCCGTCACCGCAGCAGCACAATCTCCACATATCTTGAGGATGCCAGAGGATGTCGGCATGTTGAGGATGAGGTAGCCGTAATGGGCCACAGCCATAAATTGGTACAGGGCTGGCCTGTCGATAATGGCGTGGTAGGGGAGGCTAACCTCCACGACGTCGAATGGGATATTCTCCAACCTGATGTTCTCGGGTGTCCCGAGGGTCACCCGGAGGTGGATGCAGCCGTACGGGATAACACTCTTTGGTCCTACCCCCGAGAATGGTCTCGACGGGGCGAGCCTGGACACGGGGATCTTCAGCTTGTCGAAGGCGCATGGCTAATGAGGTTGAGGCCGGCTCCACCATCTACCAGGACGTGGTAGAACTTTACATTGGCAATGGTGGGGGTGACGAGGAGGGGAAGCTGCCCGGATCTCGCCATGTTCTCGGGGCAGTCGATACTCCATCTCCACGTCTTTGTCAACATGCTGGTCGACCGCTTGCGGCTCGATCTTGCCGCTACTCAAAGTTTGATGAACACCATGATTGGTGAAAGCGCTACCACTTTTTTGAGGGAAAAAGCCCCTACCTGGCACACCAAATGTCGAAGTGTTAGAGCGACACTTCCCCTGGATCCTCTATGGAGCAGCTCGCAAAGGTTCTTTGTTCGATGAGGTTTAGGCCTAAATCAAGTGTTCTAGCAGATGGAAATATGAGACAGTGGTTTTTACGTGGTTTGGGCCGCAAGGAGCATAACACCCTACTCCACAGTGGATGGTATTGCTAGTATGTGTGTATGCCTGTGTGATGTTTTTGGTGTCGTCCTTTGTAACGGTGGCGGTCCGAGCCTTTTATAGACAAGGTCGGATGCCTTAGAAGTGGGGTCCCGGGGCTCTACAGGTTGTCCCAGGGCGATCTTATCCTAAAGATCTAGGGCCTTTTCCGTAAGCTTGCTCTGACCGTGGACTTGAAGACTTGTCGTCTTGCCTCCTCTCCTATCAGTAGCCCACGCACCGCGGCTAACGGTGGCAGAAAGTGTCTCGTCGGCCTATCTTGTTGTCGTAAGCTACCCACTTGTCCAAGTGGGATAGACCTGTGATGCTTTCACTGTGATGCGATTGGTCATAGCGGTCTCTGACCACTGGCGTGCTCCACGTTGGGCGCCGAAGGTGGGTGCACGTCTTCAATGCAGGGTGCTCCATCCCTTATCTCCGTATCTTACCGTCCGAGGTGAGCTGCGGGACACGTGGCAGTGTCGGGGCTGATCTCTGCTGGGCAGGTCAGACCTGGTCCTCCATGATGCGTGGCAGCTCCGGGGCTCATCAAGGGACGTGGCAGCCCCAGGCCCTTTCCCTTAGGGGGTGTTGGTCCTTTTGCCCCGTGCCATGTGGCTGTTCCAGGGGCGCTCCCCCAAGGCTGGGTGAGGTCCCGTCCCTACACTTGGTGTCTCAGGAGTCCATCACACCGGAGGGGCCAAGTCCCATCTTCAAGGCTTACATGGCAGAGCCGCAACTCGATCTTGAGGGAGGCAAAGGCCTTGGCGCCTACAGGACATGTGGCGGCTCTGGACGTGCCTCAAATATCTTCATCCTATATACGAGGGTACCACGCCTGCAGGGTACCAACAGCTTCATAGCTCAAGACATTGAGCACCGCCCCTCCATCTACCAAGACATGGTAGAGCTAGACGTTGTTGATGGTTGGAGACACCATCAATGGTAGTTGGCCAGCTCCAATCATGTTCCTAGGGCGGTCCATAGCATCAAAAAGTGATGGGAGTGTCCATCACTTCCGATGTGGTTCTGCCTTAAGAGTAAGAGCTGCGGTAGCCATTTCCCGCTGCATAGTCTTGAGGACGCGACGGGAAGTGATATCCCAGGACCCTCCATATATGGTGTTGAGGGTCTTCTGACGCTCATTGTTGGAGATGTCAGAATCATCGTTGACTGTGTTGTACAAAGCCTTCAGGACCTTCTTGGGGTCCTGGAAGCCTAGCTCCGTATCAGCCAAAGCTTCATCAACCTTTTATTTTCCTTCCCGTTGGCGGAAAAGAGCTTCTTCTCAGCGCTTGTTCTAGCGCTCGACAAGGTTCTGAACCTCTCGGTAGTCTTCTAGATTGTGTTTGTCCGTTTTGTGGATCGAACACCACATCTTTGGACCGCCGCCGTCTTCTGACGAAGGTCGAGGTCGCTTTTCAAGGCGCGGCCCCCGACCACTCGGAGCTGCAGCTGCTGTAGCAGTAGGTGTGTCGACCGATGGCTTCTTCTCGTCGTTAGACTTTTTCTTTCCACTATCGAAGGTATTGGCTTCAGCTTTGGAGGATTTTTTGTTAGCCTCTGGGGCTGGCTTGGAATGCATTTCATGGCCCTCCGCAGCTTTGGCGCACTTGTCGGCCAAGCTGAAGAGTTCTATGATGTTGGCGACTTCATTCATCGCCAACTTCTCCAACATCTTCTTGTCCCTGACACCCTATCCGAATGCCACGATAACGGAAGCATCGAAGATGGAAGGGATGATGTTTCGTACTTGAGAAAATCGCTGGATGAAGGATCGCATTGACTCTCCCGACTTTTTTTGTACAGCAAAAAGGTCCAGTTTTGTGATGAGTCATGTATAGGAGCTCCCAAAGTTGGCAGTGATCTGTTGGCATAGCTCCGCCCAACTCTTGATAGAGTCAGACGGGAGACTCATGAACCAGGACCTACCTGTCCTAGTCAGAGCCACCGGAAAGTAATTGGCCATCACAACCTCATTGCCACCTACCGCGAGAATGGCAGTGGAGCATATCTTGAGAAACTCGGCGGGGTTAACTATCCCATCGATTTTTTCCGGCAGATGGGCCTGAAACTTCTAAGGCCAGCGGACCATGTGCAGGTGCATGGCCAAGGCTTAACAGCCGCTCCCTACTCTCATGTGAGGAGGGTTTTCTCGAGCCTCGTTCCTTTCGTGAGCGCGCTCGATGTGGACACAGTTGTCCTGCTGTCTGTAACGGCGGTCAAGTTCCAACCATAGATCGTGCGTCGAGAGTCTTGACGCAGTGTGAGTGCGACGCGCCCCGGAGGGCAACGATGTAGCCTGCTGAGACACAACACGCCTCTTGTGCTGTGATGCGTGAGGACCAAGTCTTCTAGACAAGGTCCTACGCTGAGAAGGTGCCTGCCCTGAAGGGGGGGGGGGGACCTTGGTTGCTGAGGCCATCAGCTACAGCTACAACCAGATGTTCCACATCAGCACGCCACTGCTTCATGGCACCCTGAGGTGCTCCTGGCACCGGTGGACGTTGGAGAAGAGTACGCACATCAATTAGCGTGTTCTCAGGGTTGTTGTGTGTTGATGCAGTGACCTACGCCGAGACCCCATCCTGCTACCCGACATTGTTAGCGAAAGTAGATGGTGGTGGTGGTGGTACGACGCCCGTCGGGACAACAACACCCGCCGACTGTTGCACGTTGGAGGGATTCCCTGCAGCAGGTTGCTCTGCGTTGCCATTGGATGATCCTGTGGCGGAGTTCACCATCTTCAAAACTCATGTGCCCCCTTCCTGGCATGCTAAATGTCGATGTGTGCAATCGACACTTCCACCGGTACTACTAGAACGTAGCCCGCGGAGGTTCTTGATTGGTTGGGGAACGCGTGAGATTATGAACAAGACGGTGACACGATGATTTTACGTGGTTTGGGCCACCTGAGCATAACACCCTACTCCATGGGATGTGTTGTTATATGTATGAGTATATGGCCTTGTGAGCGTGTGAGCTTCGTTGTCTATGTATCGTGCAGCACATGCCTTTTATAGTCTAAGGACTGGCCGTTACATCGGCCTGGCCCGACATGTGGCCTTGGCGGTAGTTAACTACCTAATACACGATATGTGCATATTAAGGGCAATTACCAACATGATAACACGCCTTAATGGCGAAGTTATCATTGTTAAGAGTCCCATGATCGTGTGTCATTAATATGGCACTAATGACACGCAATCAGGTCTTGTAACTGTAGCTTTAACTGTCCCTTGAATGTCTGCGCCGTTGGAGATCCGCTAGTCTCTTTGTTGCTATCTCATGTCCGGAGGTTTGACATGTGGCGGCTCCGGAGCTTCCCGTCGTGGGGAGGTAGGTCCAGAGCCACTATACACGTGACAACATCGAAGCTTCCTCTCTTGGGGGTTAGATCCGGGGTCACTAGACACGTGGCAAGACCGAAGCTTCCCTAGAGGGGGAGTTAAGTCCGTCCTTGTGTTACACATGGCAGTGTCGAAGCTACCCAAATGAGGAAGGCGGGCCCAGTGTTGTGTGGCACGTGTAGCCTTTGGAGGTCTTCAACTCGGATGGGTGGAACTCCTTGGTGTTTCTTGCAGTATCATAAGGTACCCGGTACTCAGGGTACCGACAGCTTGTCTTTCTCAAAAACAACATCCTTTAAGCCTTAGATGTGACCACCTTTTAGAAGTTTCTGCAGATTTCTCATCCCAACATGGGCTAGCCGTCTATGCCACAACCATCCCATTTTAGTTTTAGCATCCAAGCAAGTGTTGAGTTCAGCTTTATCTTTGTTGAAGTCAACAAGATAAAGCTTTCCCTTCAACATTCCCTTGAATGCAATCGAGCCATCGCTTCTTCTAAAATGGTCACACCCTCATTAGTGAATAAACAGTTATAACATTTGTCACATAGCTGAGATATGGACAGAAGGTTAAAATCTAAATAATCTACATGTAAAACATTCGAGAGAGTATGTTGAGAAGAGATTTCAATTTTACCGCTACCAAGGACCTTTCCTTGGCTGTTGTCTCCAAAGTATATCCCTTCACTTGGATCTGCGTTGCACTCATACTCCACGAACATATCCCTCTCTCTGGTCATGTGATTGGTGCATCCGTGTCTAGCACCCATTTTGATCCACCGAAGGAGTAGGCATTTTTCTTGCCTTCTTTAGCCATAGGGCAAGTGTGATTGTGTGTCTCCCGTCCTTCCATGTTCGGGAAGAGCGTAGAGCTCTTGGTAGGCTTCTTGATGGCAATGGTGGCCATCTCCTCTTCTTCTTTGGAGGAGGACTCGTCGTTTGAGTCCCACTCCTTGTCAATATGCGCTTGATGAGCTTTCCTTCTTTTTTTGAAGATTTTCTTTTCTTGAGGCTTCGTTTCCTTCTTCCTCTTATTCTCTTCATAAGTGCAGTCAACCATGAAGTGATCATACTCGCCACACTTATGGCAGGTACGTTGAGCCTTGGAGTTTCCCTTTTTCTTTGCTCTTCCCTTCATTTGAGTTGTTGTAGTTTCTTCTTTTCATCATGCGCTTGAATTTCTTGATGAAGAGTACCATCTCTTCATCTAGGTCAGTGCTCACATCACTTGTGTCTCCTTCTCCTTGAGCTTCGCGGGTTTCCTTTCCTTTAGGCATGCAAGTTGCTTTGAGAGCAACTTCCTTCTTTTTGGAGGAGGTGAGCTCAGCTAGGTCTTTGATGTATTGGGCTTCCTTCTCCATCATCTCATGGTTTATGATTTTGCCCAATAGTTCATCCAGTCATTTTGTGAAACCCCAGGCTTTCTCGAATCATTGAGCATAAGGTGATGTTTCTTGGCATGAAGGCTCTAATAATCCTTTTGACCACCTCATGGTCAGTCCACTTCTTGCTTCCATAGGCGTGGATCTTGTTGATAAGCACCTTCATCTGGTTGTACATGTCTTGAGATGGTTCACCTTCTTCAATGGCAAATCTCCCCAATTCTCCTTCAAGCATCTCAATTTTAGCTTCTCGGACTGACCTATTTCCTTCATGTGCTGTTTTAAGTGTATCCCAAATTTATTTTGCACTTTCTAAGCCATCAATCTTGGTGAACTCCTCCTGGCTCAGTGATGAGGTGATCACTGCAACAGCTTGTGCGTTGTGGTGAATTTCTTGTTCTTGTTTCGGAGTGAGTTCTTTGTCTGTATCCGGAATATCTACACTTGTACACACAATATGCCAAAGACTAGGATTCAAATATATTAGATGCATTTTCATATTGTATTTCCACATGGTGTAATTGTTTCCGTCGAATTGTGAAGGCTTTCCCGTGGAAATAGAAAGATAATGATTATTTGAATTAAGACGATTGTAATTGTAAGGATATCGAAAGGAGTCGTGATGACCACTCCGCGTCGTCTTCTCGTCCTCTTTTCCCTTTTGGTTCAGGAGTTTCTTCCTTAGAAGTGCCTTGAGGTGATGCACTTTTTCATCGTCGTGTTGATTTTCCCTGAGTACATCGAAGGCTTTTGTATATTTCTCTTCTTCGATGTTGGGCACCTTCGGGATCTCGTTATTTTCTAAGAGGCCATTGATCTCTCGGAGCGGTAAGTCTCGTCGATAGAGAACCTGCTCTGATACTAATTGAATGTGGCCTAGAGGGGGGTGAATAGGCTTTGAAAATTTCCTGCAAACTTAATCAAATTGTCAAATACTTGATAGACCGGACTTGTCCAGTTGGATCTGCAGACTAGTCCAGTGTGCTAATGTTTGTCGAGTTGATTAAGTGTTGATTAAGGAATTAAACGTTATAGCAGCGGAAATTTGAACAACTTGTAAGATCACGTGAATTAACAATCAATATTGTAAAGTTACACTTGAATAGCAATCTTAACTCAAGTTACAAGCTTGATCGATTATGTGACCTAATTAATGAAGATGCAAAAATAAAGAAGGACGTGCAACACAAATTTTTACTGAGGTTCGATCTCACCACAGGGATCTACCTCCTCGTTGAGGAAGCCCACACAGAGCCGGGTCTCTTCAAACCCTTTCTCTCGTCAAGTCACCACACAAGGCCAACTTGATTCCAGTATCAAGTTTAATCACAGAGTTTATGGGCCAACCTCACACGTTGAGGGCTCCCTCATAAATTACAACGAAAAGATGATCAAATACACTCTAAAAGATTACAAGTAAAAGCACGAATGTGAAGAGATCAAACCCCTAGAGCTCAACGAAACGTAGACAACGATCTCCCAACCCTAAATCTGAATACTCAATTGATTTTCACCTTTGAAGACTTTAGATGTGTGGGGAGATGTGTTTTTGTGCTCTTGGGACAGGTGGCGGAGCTAGGGTTTTTGAGTTTGACAGTAGGAATTGAAAGTTATAATTGTGGGGTCGTGGATCTCCTATTTATAGGGTTTCCAAAAAAGTTATCATTAGGGATCTCGACAACCAGACTAGTCCGCCCTGGGGTCCGGACTTGTTCGATGGGTACACTAGAAACCCTAATTGTGCGAGATATACCGAACTAGTCAAGTGCCTTGTATAATTGAACTCTGGAGAATTGAACGGACTAGTCCGATCCAAGAACGGACTTGTCCGGTGCTATGTGTTATAGAACATCAGAGAGTCCAACGGACTAGTCCGGTCCTATGGACGGACCTGTCCGGAGTGTAGTGTAATGAGTTTACAGAGACTTGAACGGACTAGTCCGGTCCAACTCGGACTAGTCCGGTGCACAATGAAACGTGGCTCTAGAAAGTTTATCAGACTACTCCGGTAAATGGTCGGACTAGTCCGGTGCACAGTGTATCTGGACAACAGAGAGTTGAACGGACTAGTCCGGTCCATGAATGGACTAGTCCGGTGCTCAGTGAATCTTTAGGTGATTTTAAGCCCTTACCTCTACGAAAAACTTGAGCTCTTAGGATGTGTCTCTCACACACATCCTATACATTTAAATCTACTTTACGCTTTTGTCTTCAGTTGAGCTTTTCTCTTTTTCTACACCACTTCATTTTTCACTTTTTGAGTGCACCAAACTATCTCATTTAAATTGACCTGCAGTCATCTCAATAAGCTCATTAGGATATTATTTGTTTGTCATCAATCGTCCAAAACCACAAGAGATTGCCTAGATGCACTTTCACTTCCGATATTGAGCCCGGAATGAATCATCCGCCCGACCTCTCGGGTCGGGACTGGGGCAGGCTAGGTACCCCGTCCTCGGCAGGTCGGGGCGTTAGCGGCTGGGCCCTCCTCGTGACGGACGGCAGCTACTATACGTAGCTGCATAGTAGTCGTGTACCATCGTCAGATCCCATGTCTTCGGTACTGTACACAACTCCGTCACTTATGCACTTAGAGAAGAGATTAATATAGCGCATATCTTGGGCTGCAATAAATCCATCATACAATCGGATAACTTACATGTAATTGAGATTATGACCTCTAGTGGATTTTCTTTGACATCATCGAGAGCAATTTTTGATAATTGCAAGACTTTGTCTTCTAGTTACATAAAAATACACTTTGAACATTGTAATGAAAAGCCAATCAGATAGCTCATGAGCTTGCTAGGTATAGATTTTCTAAACAGCTTGATTGTTTTTGAACGATGATATCCTTCCAGTTTCTTATTATCTAAACTCATACGCTTATTTTCTGATCAATAAAGTTTATCCAATGGTTTTATCTAAAAAAGTTATTTTTTATGATCAGTATGAATAAATTTCTGCAGCACAAAACATTGACAAATAAAATATCGCTTTAAAATGGGCTTTGAATCCGCATCCAATAACAACTGGAAGGCCTGAAATTTCGAGTCGGATATTTTGGATTTTCGAAACTCGATATTTAAACATCACTATCCAAGATTATATTTAAAGTTTTAGATACCAACAAATTTGATACACGAAAATTCTGGTTCAGTTACTCGTATTACTCAAAATTGAAGCGACGGTTGCGCCCCTAGCCCCGATCGACAGTGGGTGGGCTGCCCTAAAGGCGCGAGGCTTAGAAGGTGGCGGGCCAAGGGAGAACTCGCTTGCGCTGGGCAGCCTGGGGGGGGGGGGGGTGTGCTGCAGATCGACGCTTCACAGGCATCATCGGAGGCCGGTGGGGCGGGGGTGTCCGACCCCGGGCAACAGGACCGGCGGTTGCGTGAGGGTGCTCGACGGGCGGGGGAGCCTTTCGCGATCGGGCGGAAAGCCGAAATCAGGGGGGGGGGGGGGGGGGGCTGGGGTGCTAGGGTTGTCATCTTTGGTGGGAGGTGGCCTCGTGGGCCTGGTGTGGTGGGAGAGAATCAGGTACTTCGAGTACTAGAGTCATAAGTTGAAAATACCAAAATATGATTGGTTTTTGCAAATATCTACCTAAAATATCATCAGGTATTTCGATCTTCAAGTATTTTAGGTTCGGGTTTTTTCAGGTTTGTTGTTCGGAGTCGAGTTTTATGCCCACCCTAAGGGTTTGTTTGGGTGCATTCAATCTATGTGGATTGAAGTGAATTGGAGTAGAATATAAACTAATTTTTTTCTAAATCCACATTGAAATAGATCCACTCCTATCTAAACAAGTTCTAAAAGTAGACAATTAGATTCAACAACGATCGGGCCGAGCCGTCACCTGAAACAAACACCAGTTTCAAGCGACTGACAGCGCAGAATAGCTCCGTCTTGGAAACACCGATAGTAATCACCTTGTAAAGTCGTAAGAAAGTTTATTGATCCATCAGAAATAACAATTAAATTATAGTCAACGAATTTATTTGAGGATTCAGCAACCAACTGTTTTGGATGCACAAGGACTGTAAAAAAAATGACACCATCGTCATATCTGAAGCAGATACATCATAGATACAAGATTGTGGATCAGAAAAGCTTGCATAATGCAACATGAATTTGGCCTTAGCTGTGGCTTCTCCAGCTCAGGCAAGCTGAAATATGGTTCCCAGTATTTTTCTTTAAAAAAAAAGACGGAGGATTGAGGATTTAGGCATAAATTTGAACTTCTCAATATACCGCTGCAAGTTCTAATTTGCCCTTGGTGCAGCTGCCTTATATAGAGCTGATCTTTTTTGCAAGTACAGATGATCTCTCTGGCCCCAAGTGTACTTTCTTGACCTCACAGCCCAATTCCCCCTGGCTACTGCAGCAATTTGACTTGATTCTCTCAATAGCCCAAACATTGTTGCAGGCATCTCTCGTGTGTAAAAGGGAGTTCTTTCCAGCTCTATAGCTCTTCCTAAAGAAGGTTTCACTGTCGTGACACAAAACGACATTGGCGAAATAAGTTAATTTCCATATAGAAGAGTATAGGATCACCACAGCTCATTCAAGAATTCTCTCTCCAGTTGAAAAGACATTCCAGACCACCGTTCCTACTATGTACAGTGCAACAGACACCTTAAACACACTATCCCAAGAACCTGGCAATACGAAAGAGAAGGAATAAGACATGGGTGGAATTTATAGTAAGTATACAAAGTGCAAGTATTGCCAGAGAGAGATCAGTTTCAAACTGACCATCTATTCTTTGTTCGTACAAGTCTCGTTATGCAACTTTTAATGCATCACTAGAAACCACCTTTGGTTTTTGAGTTTTCATACCTTTTTGAAGAATATATCCAGTGGCAGCAGTACCAAAAACTCCTGCAACCACGCCAGCAGTATTCGACAGTCCAAGAAGTACCCCCTGCAATTTTGACAGGACATTGTCTACTTAGATGAAATTCTCTTTGATTATAAGTCCAAGGAAACCTCTTATGTGCTAGAGAATTATATCAGTAACAATCCACATCAGGACATTACCGCATAACGTGGTCCTATATCTTGGTGGTTTGAATACAGCCCGGACTGTGAAAACGCGTCACTCCCCTGGCAAAGAAATGGGCATCAACACAAGAAACCTTTGTAGCAGAAAAGTAGTGGATTTTTAGTGTCAAACTAATCAGAAATACATCTGAATGGACATTTGGAAGTACATCAAACCTGACTGCATGCCATACATAATACTGCCATGGCAGGAGTACGGACTTTGGTCAGCAGTGTCAAGAATAAGGCTGGTCCAAGAAAACCAATCGATTGCATGATCTGCATTAGAATGTTTAAAAAGTTTTCAAATCGTTTGTAGAGAAAAAACCAAAAAAAAAAACTGAAGGACAACTTGCCTTACGAACGTTTGTTACAGAGATCCCTCTCTGAACAAGAGTGTCAGCAATCCATCCACCAATATTAGCAAAAACAGCCATTGTCAGCCATGGCAGGACACAGAGAAGCCCGGACTCAGTTAGGTTGAACTTCAGAACCTGGGTAAGAGCATTTGTGGAATACAACCAACGGCAATGGTATGCTGTCATTACATGTTAGCATCAAGGAATATCAAACATTTCACAGAAAAGATTGTAACAACCTGATTGTAGTATGTGGGCATCCATGTTAGAAGAATGAAGGTTCCCCAGTTATGGCAAAAATGAGATATTATGAGAGCCCATACTGGAGGTTTCGATAGAATCAGCCTCCATGGTATGGAAGTGACAGGCTCCTTTGAGGTACTACCACCCAGTATGTGTCTCTTTTCAGCTTTACTTAACTGTGGGTCATCATCTGGCGAGCTGTGTGCCTAATAAAGATTAGATACTGGCTATCAGCTGAGTAAGGAAAATGAGTACCCAATGGAACATTGCAGTGTGCTAATTTCAAGAGATTGATATAATCCATAGGTAAAAGCAATCTATTACGGTAGGACACATGTCAATTGATTAAACCATATTAAACAGGGGTCATATGACATAACATAAGAAATTAATGCAAGATAAGTCCTATCTTACTTTTCTTCGCCACAATGCGAACCAGACGCTTCCAAGGGATCCAAACACATAAAAAACAGAAGGCCAGCCAAATCTGCTGATCAACAGAGGTGAGAAAGCTAGGCCAGTGACTGATCCAAGGTACATTCCGCTGTACACTAATGCAAGAGATCTGCTTCTCTCTGAAACTGGTACCCATTTGGACAGGATATTATTCATAGAAGGCATGGCAACACCCTGCAAAACAATATATATAATAAAAACAATGGTACCAAAACAACTGGGAACCTTTTTCCTTCACATAGCTTGCACCACTATAAATACCAACAGACTAAGTTAGATGCCAAGTACCAAGTAATCAAGTTTCACTTAAAATATTATTAGGCCAGATAAGAGAGATAGTATATCACATGGTTTAATTTGCAGTAACATATCTGATGACTTTGTGTAACATCCAAAATTCAAAAATTTGAAATAAAGAGAAATGAATCAGGAATGCATCATGAATGTTTGCATTTGATTGAAAATCTTATTTCAAAATGCGCTAGAAAGTCGTTTGAGTTTGAAAAGGAATTCAAATTGTAAAAGAAAGAAAAAGGAAAGAAAAATAAAAAGGAAAACCCCTGCGTGGGCCTAAACCCTGGGCGCGGCCCAACTTCTTTTTCCCTCCCCTCTCCTTTTTCTTCCCGCCGGCCCAACCCTACCGCGGCCCAAGTCAGCCCGCGCCCCCTTCCCCCCTTCCTTTCTCCTCCTCTCGCTGGCACGCCGGGCCCACTTGTCAGCTCCGCCTCCTTCCTTATCGCGCACACGACACGCCCCGCCGGTTACGCCGTGGATCTCAAATCGCCGGCAGGGAATCGCCGCCATTAATGGCCCGGTCGCCTTCTTTCGTCCGAGATCACCTTCCTTACGCCGCCCCTGCTCCCCCTATAAAATCTGGCCGGCTCCTCCGTTTTCCCCCACCTCGAGCTCAAACCCTAGCCGCCATCAGTGCAAGGTGTGTCGCCGACGTTCTCGTCGCTTCGCCCACGATTTCTCCCTCCCTCGTGACCTAACTCGTGCGCCATGCTCCTAGGAACTCGCCGGACGTTTTCGCTTGGGGATTTCGCCGCCGCTTCGTCGGATTCATCGAGCACCGCCGAGGTCCACCGCCTCTGATCGTCACTGACGCCCCTCCGCTCCGTTTCGGGATCCGTGACACTCCTCGGTGAGCTCTCCTCACCCCCTCCCCCTTTTACACTTTAGAATCGTAGCTCGGGCATCGATTTTGACCGTTTGGCCATTGCCGACGAGGCGCGCCGCCGTGGCTGCGGAGCGCCGCCGTGCCCTAGGTGCGCTCCGCCCATGGGGCGACGTGGCTCAATCCCGACCGTCGGATCTATCCGAACGGCCGAGATTATAACATGTGTACCCCTTCGGTACTTAAAATCCTGACCGCCCATATTGGATCCAACGACTGACATTAAAACCACCCATACCCCTTTGATGTTTTGCACATAACCCCCTGCGCATTTTAAAAGTAATTACATATAGGTCCCGGATTTTATTGAAATGGCCCTTGTGCTTTGTTATAATTATGTCAGCACTGTTAATTTGGCAAAATAATGCCTATTAGCCCCTGTTTTCGCCACTAATTATGTTTTAGCCTCTGTAATTTATATTTAGCCCCCTGATTGTGTTATAAAATAATTTTAGGGTCCTATTCATGTCTATTTTGCATAAAAGCCCTTGTATTAATAGTTAATTATATAAAATCACATGTTCACAGTCTCTTTTTGTACAAATTATCTTGGGATAATTATTTGCTAGCATTTTCTATTCCGATTTGGACAAAATGAGGTATTTAAGTTGCTGTTGTGCTGAATTGCTAATGAACACCTATGGACACTAAAAATCCACACTTCAACCTACATCATTAAATTAAACTACATCTAAGGAATTAATGCTAGCGACGTAACTGTGTAGGTTTTCTTTCGTGATTGTTTATTTGTGTTGTGCCTATGCTTTCTTGTTTCTTATTATGTGTTGCTATTTTCTGTTTTGTGTGCGATGATGTATTTAGAGCCGGTTCCCGAGCCGGCCTACAATCTTCAGGACCACCACTTCACTGACCCACACTTCCAGGAAGGCAAGTGTCCTTGATCATTTTGCACCTGCTTTACTAAGTTTCAGTTAGTTACATGCATAATAATGTGAATCCTATTTACTTTATCCTTCCATATAATTCCTTGTCACCGGGTTGGATTGGGAGTATTTTATTCCTATTGCTACGCTTAGTCATGCTTAGCATTGGGAGGGAAATTCTCTACATACATGTATATTATTAATTGTTATGATCATTTATTGTGATATTGTGAAATGAATTGTAGTGAATAGGAATCTGACGGGTTGGTTTGTTTGGTATGGTGCAGTATGCACGAGACCCGGGTTTTGGGGTATGAACCTTGCCAGATTCTAAGGACTGGTTTATTGAGTAAGCCACTAAGCTTTATAGTATCACCACAAGATTGAGTATAGGGCAGCTTGGTCGATTAATTAGGCCTCTCTCAGCGTAGTATCGGTGATTGGATAGTGTGGGGAATTGGTTCAGGGTGTACTGCCTTGGAATCCGCATGGCTCAAGAGGGGGCAACTGGGGTGTTGAGATGCGGTTAGCGGCTCACACTTTTGTACATGGGTGAAACCTCGGAGGGCTAGTACGCGTCGGGAGAACCTTTGTAAAGACCTCGTAGTGATCTCCTGGCCACACACCAAAAGAAGTGTGCAATGTGGTTCGCGACCACGGACTTCAAGGAGGTTTACTTAGTCCACCTGGCAACAGAGGATGAAATCACGACTTGTGGGTAAAGGGTACATTCTCTGCAGAGATTTAGAAACTGTCATGACAGCCGTGCTCACGGACAAGAGCGGCTTGGTGTCCAATTCATAATTAGTCAATGGATGGGAATGGTGGTTTGGTTGGTTGGGATTCGGTCTACAAATGGGTTATTGTTGGATTTTCTCACTTAGAAGTAGGTGCTAATGAAAGCTAAGGATAGGATATAATGCTATAGTGCTTAACCCAGATTTAGTCTCCCTTCTAGAAGCTTGCATGTCATCTCTTTCCCCACTTGTTGAGTACCGTTGGTACTCAAACTTGCTTGTTGCTTATCTTTCCCCAGTCTACAATGATGAGGAGGTGGAGAATGAAGACTTCTATGCTGATCTGGACGAGGCGTTCTAGATTGGTGCAACCCCCGGGCAACACCTGTGCATGGAGCCACACTAGTTTACTTTTCCGCTGCTTTGCTTATAATCTCATTTTAGACCTACGGGTCATTATTGTAAGACATTTATGTATTCAAACATGGCTTGTAATAAATGATATTACACTTTCGTCTACACATGTATGATGTGAACCGATCCTGACATACATGTAGAAGCCACCCGGTTGTCTCGTTGAGCCTGGGTGTGACAAAGTGGTATCAGAGCCGTGTTGCCCGTAGGACGCAAGTCTAGATAGAAAAGGATGACTTAAGGATCCTACTATATTCTTAAAAGTAATTTATAAAATTGCTTTGTATTCTCTACCTTGTTTACTTGTTTTATTTACTCCTTTATTTATATGTTTTGTTACTGACACACTCTTGTTTCAAAAGTTTGTAGATGGCCCGCACCAAGACAACCCCCCGTAAGTCGACCGGTGGACGTGTGCCCCAGAGTAGGCTGGCCAGTCGCTTGCCACACTTTGACCCCCGTCGCCGCGTTGTGACCCGTTCCGACGGCAGGGCCGCAGGTCACCCACGACTTTGTCTCCGAGCTGAGCTACGTGCTGCTGGCTACCGTCACCACAACCTCTCGCTCTCCTACCACTCAGTTGCACTGCAACTCCTAGGCAGTGTCGAGTGGACCTGCAAGATCTTCATCTACTACGCCAACGAGCTCGTGAAGGTTCACCGCAGTCCTGCTTGGAGGAGCTCCCGTCGGTGCGCGGAGCAGGATGCTAGCTGGAAAGTCGTTACCTACTGGAGTCACACCTACCGTTTCCATCTAGAGGACACAGTGCACGCCTTCGTTCCGCAGCGTCCCAGTGGCACTGCAAACTTCGTCTGCTGGCACGTGGAGGGACCCCAGGACCTTCCACAGTCTTGTCAGACTGTTGATGATGTGGCACACCTCAGTGCTCGCCTTCAGAAGGCGCAATAGGAGATCCAAGATGGTCGTGACCTCGCCCAGCGCTACGAGGCGGTGATCAGGAGGTATCGTCGGATCACCGACGAGGACCCGGACGGCTACGCGTCTGACACTTTGATGTGGACCCCGGACTCTCCAGACCGTCGTGACAGCCAGCGTGGGTCGTCTCCACCTGAGGAGTCTTCTGACGAGGAGCCATCCACCGAAGAGTCTTCCGGTCCACAGCCGCCCGCTGCCTCACCACCACACGACCCTGAGGATGACGATAAGGACCCCGACGAGGACGATGATGTGGACTCGGAGGAGTTCCCGCTGGACGACGAGTAGTCCCCGATCTCTGCCCACGACTCAAGGATAGGCACACCCCCTAATTAGTTGAATAAGGGCGATGTAGACGTAACCGTGTGACCTTGTTGTGCTACTTCTTTCATGTTTTTCTCTTGTTGTGTTGTGTGAGTTGTGGAACGCCTTGGCGACTTGTCCACAACCACACCTTTTTGATACTTCATTAATTAGTGAGCTATTAATAAAGACCTTTTATTTATACTCATGTTTTGCTATGATTTTGCATATTGTAAGGGTATCATATAGTAGTCTTCTCCTAGTTGTATTAGTACCTATGACTATATTTGCTTCGTAACTCAGATGACAGGACGGGGAAGAGGTCGTGGTCGTGGTATGCCCCTCGGCAATGATGGAGATGAAGGGTTTCATCTGCCACAATGGAATGGGAGAGGTGCTCGTGGAGCACCTGCAATGAATCACACGCAACAAATGATGGCCATGCAGATGCAGATGATGCAGAACTTGACACAAATGCTAGCCAACATGCAGCAAGCCCAGCAAGTCCCTCCACCTCCACCACCAAATCAGCCCCAACCACAGCCAGCACCAGGACCCAAATCCCATATGAGGGACTTCTTAACACCCATCCACCCACCTTTGCCACTGCTAGTGAGCCAATGGATGCTGACGATTGACTAAGAACAGTTGAGAGCAAGCTAATAATTATTAAATGTGAAGGAAGGGAGAAGGTATTGTTAGCCTCTCACCAACTCCAGGGACCTGCAGCCAATTGGTGGACTGCTTTCACTGAAGCCCATCAGAACCCAAAGAATATCACTTGGGATGAGTTCAAGACTAACTTCCGCAATCATTTCATGCCCGAAGGGGAGGTCTAGGCAAGACGTGAGGAGTTTCTTATGCTGAAGCAGAGCCGTATGAGTGTATGAGATTACTTGAACAAGTTCACACAATTGTCTCGCTATGCACCAACAGATGTGGACACTGACTCTAAGAAACAATTTCGTTTCAAGAAGGGGCTTGACAAAGAGTTGAAGTTCGCCATGGTTTCCAGTGACTACAATAGTTTCCAGAAGTTGGTTGACAAGGCTTTTGAAGTAGAAAGGACCAAGAAAGAGTTGAGTGATGATGACAGGAAGAGGAAATTGGCTCCAGGACATGCTTCTGGTAATAATGTGCGCCCTCGCTTCGCCCCTCAGCCTGCGACACCTATGACTCGCCCTATGAACTCTTACACAGGACAGAGATTCCCAAACCCCTCCTACAGGCCACCCACACCATACAACCAGCAGATGCGCCAGCCACCACAGCCTCCACGCCAACCAATGCAACCATCTCGCCCAGCAGCTCCAGCACCCCGCCCTGTTCGTCAGTCGCAGCAGAATCAGCAAGGAGGTTGTCAAAGAGTCAATGCGACACTTCCCCCGGATCTGCTAAGGAGCAGCCTGCGGAGGTTCTTGTTCAGCGGGGCTTAGGCCTCAAACTAGTGTTCTAGCGGAAGAGTATGAGACAGTTGTTTTTACGTGGTTCGGGCCGCGAGGAGCGTAACACTTTACTCCACGGTGGATTGTATTGCTTGGTGAGTGTGTATGCGTATGTGTGTGTATCGGGGATTCTGAGTCTGGTCCTTCTAGTCCGAGCGGATCGGAGAAGATGTCTAAGTCGGTGGCTGCCCGGTCCTTTTATAGTCCAAGGCCGGACAACTTACAACTGGGGCCCGAGGCCCGACAGGTGGCCCCGAGGTGATCTTATCCTGTACATGATCTAAGGCTTCTTGCGTGCGTTGCCTTTGACCGCACCTTGAAGACTTGTTGTCTTGCCACGTCGGTCGCTAGTGGCCAGACGTAGTCATTGATGATGGCAGGAGATGTCCCGTCCGTTTGTCTTGTTACCGTAAGCTATCCACTTGGCCAAGTGGGATAGGTCTGCGGTGCCTTCACTGTGATGTGACTGGACGCAACGGCACCTGCCAGGGGGCGTGCGCTGCACCGTGCGCTTGAGGAAGGTGTGTGCCTTCAATGTGCGACTGGACAGGACGCGCGGTCCTCTACTCTTCAGGACTCACGGCCCATTGTAGGTCGTGGGGCACACTCCAGCTCCGGAGCCCTCCTCTGTGGGAGAGAGGGCCCGATGTCGGAGGGCGCGTGGCAGCTCTGGAGGCCTCCTCGATTGGAGCAAGGGTCCGAAGCCGGAGGACGCGTGGCAGCTCTGGAACCCTCTTTGGTGGAGCAAGGGCCCGGAGTTGGAGGACGCGTGGCAGCTCCGGAGCCCTCCTCGGTGGAGCAAGGGCCCGGAGCCGGAGGACGCGAGGCAGCTCCAGAGCCCTCCTCGGTGGAGCAAGGGCCCGAAACTGGAGGAAGCGAGGCAGCTCAGAAGTCCTCCTCAGTGGAGCAAGGGCCCGGAGCCGGAGGACGCGAGACAGTCCCGGAGTCCGCCTCAGCGGGGAGGCCGGGTCCAGAGCTTCTTGTTGTATGCGGGGGTACCCGGTCTTGAGGGTACCGACAGAGGTAATAGAGCCCAAGGTAACAATGTAGCCATGCAGTGTTATAACTGTGGTGAGATGGGACACTTCGTCAATCGTTGCCCGAAGAAGCCGCTGCAGCCACCTACACGTGGGCGAGTCAACCACGTGGCACTTGAGGAGGCGCATAATGCACCAGATGTGGTTGTTGGTACGTTTCCCGCCGATACTCATCTAGCTACAGTGTTGTTTGATTCTGGTGCTACGCATTCATTCATATCTAAGGAATTCATGAGGAGACATGACATGGTAGTGCACTTAATGACTCACCAGCTTATAGTTCACTCCCCTGGAGGAGAAATGATAACACGGCAAGTATGCCCCAATATAAGGCTAGACATAAGGGGGTAGTCTTCTCAGCGAACCTTATCGCTCTGGAATCTCAAGGGCTAGATATTATCCTGAGAATGGATTGGGTGACCAAATACCGATCCACTGCACCACAAGGACATTCTCCTTGACCCATACCGATGGTACAAAGGTTGAGTTCTCTCTAGATCAAGCTCCAACACAGAGGACCAGGCTTGATCGAACTGAGATTGCCGAAGAGATTCGAGTTGTCAATGAGTTCCCTGATGTGTTCCCTGAGGAGTCATCGGGTATGTCTCCTGACCGAGAAATTGAATTCATCATTGAGCTAGTGTCTGGAACGGCCCCAATATATAAGAGGCCATATTGAATGGACACTAAACAAATAGCCGAGCTAAAGGATCACATTAGAGAGCTGTTGGAGAAAGGATACATCCGCCCTAGTTCATCACCTTGGGGTGCTCCTGTCATATTCGTACCGAAGAAGGATGGCACTCAAAGATTGTGTGTGGATTATCGTGCTTTGAATGCAGTGACCATCAAGAATAAGTACCCACTGCCAAGGATTGAGGATTTGTTTGATCAGTTGTGACGAGCATGTGTGTTCTCAAAGATTGATCTTCGTTCGGGTTACCACCAGTTGAATTTTCAACCATCGGACATTCCCAATACTGCATTTGTCTCCCGATACGGTCTTTATGAGTATATTGTTATGTCATTTGGATTGACCAATGCTCCTGCTTACTTCATGTACCTCATGAACAAGGTATTCATGGAGTATTTGGATAAGTTTGTGGTGGTATTCATCGATGACATCTTAATATTTTCTAAGAGTGAAGAAGAGCACGAGGAACACCTGAGGTTGGCATTACAGAAGCTTAAAGAGCACCAGTTGTATGCTAAATTTAGTAAGTGTAAGTTTTAGTTGAAGCAGGTGTCATTCTTGGAACATGTCATATCAGAAGGAGGAATATCAGTGGAACCGGGTAAAATGGTAGATGTTCTCAAGTGGGAGACGCCAGAAAATGTGGGACACGTCAGAAGCTTCTTGGGAATGGTTGTGTCGGTACCCTACGTACCGGGTACCCCACGATACCGCAAGAAGTGCAAGAAAGTTCCACCTGTCACAGTCGAAGACCCTTGCAGGTCCCATATGTCATGTTGCACCGGAACCGCTCCCCTCACATGGCTGGCTCCCGGGTTAACACATGTAAAATAAGACCGGAACAAAACTCCTAACCAAGGGAAGCTCCGACGACTACACGTGTACAACAGCTCCGAACCTAGCCCCCGTCAGAGAGGAGCTCTGGTACCGACACGTATACAGCGACCCCAGACCTACCCTCCCGCAAGGGAAAGCTCCGGATTTGCCACATGTGGAGCCTCCGGACCTTCAATGCCAACAGAAATACGAGCAGATCACGTCCGTTATGAACATTCAAGGACGGTTAAAGCAGCAGTTACAAGGTATGATAATGTGTCATTAATGTCATATTAATGACACACGATCAGTGCACTGTTAATAGGGATAACGCTGCCATGAAGGCAGTTACCACACTATTAATTATACTTAATACCCTTTAGACAGTGTATTAGGTCATTAAGCACGCCAGGGCCACATGTCGGGTCAGGCCAGCTTTGTAACAGTCAGTCCTTAGAACTATAAAAGGGTTGCACCGCACAAATATGGGACAATCTGATCTGATTCGACCTGATCCTAGCGAACGTACTCGCTCAATACAATTACACAAACTCCGTGGAGTAGGGTGTTACGCTCAGGCGGCCCGAACCACGTAAATCCCTGAGGTCATCATCTTGATATTGATCTTTGCGTGTCCCAACCACAAAAGAACCTCCGCGGGCTGCTTCTCAGCGGGTCCGGGGGAAGTGTCATATCAAACACTTCGACATTTGGCGCGCCAGGTAAGGGACAAAGTGGCGCAATATCGAGATCACATGATGGTGAATTCAGCTGCTGGATATTCTAATGGCAACCACGCTCGACAACCTGCCCGAGACAATCCCTCCAACGTCCAACAACCAGCAGGTGCCGTTGTTCCAGCAGGTGTTGTGGCACCACAGCCACCATCTGTTCCAACATACAATGCTAGTCAACAAGATGGAGCATCTGCGTCGATCACTGTATCGACAAACAACAACCCCGAGCACGCGCTCATTGCTGCGCGAGCTCTTCTATAATGCCCACCGCCTCCAGGTGCACCCCAGGGTGCTATGGGGCAGTGGAGGGCTGATGATGACCATCTGGTCGCAGCTGCGGCTGCAGGAATCAGCAATCAAAGTCCTCCCCCTTCGGGGCGGGCACCTTCACAACGACGGACCATGTCCGGCCGACTTGGTCCGCAAGTCTCACAACAGAGGAGACGTGATACATCTCAGCAGGTGACTTCGTTGCCTCCCGGAACAGGACGGGTTAGTAGATGAATTTTTACTCTCATTGAAGAGGATGACACTAGAGAGTTGGGGCAATTTTCTTGTCTATTCCTCATAAAATGCCATACCCTCCAAGGGGTTGGGGATACATATTTATAGGCACCAGCCAAGAATATGCTAGATGCTGGTCTAAAATGCCAAACTAGGTACTATCCTAGATGTTGTCCTAGAAGATGCTAACTGTTGTCCTAGCTGCTCTAAAAACAGTCCAAGATGCTGAAATAAAAGTTGATACAACTGCTGTTCTAGCAGTCCAAGATGTTGAAATAAAGCTGCCCACAAAGACCAAGTACAAAGACTTATTCCCATCACTCTCCCACTAAGTCTTGTGCGTCATCTTGTGGGAAATCTGGACCAGTCTGGCCTTGGAACAAAGCTCCAGGAACCTGATCCTCCCAAGAGCCTTGGTGAGCAGGTCCGCAAGTTGATCCTTGGTGTTGATGTAGCTGGCCTTGATGCTCCCTTCCTCCAAGCAACCTCGGATGAAGTGGTACCTCACCCGGATGTGCTTGCTCCGTTCATTGAAAACGGGGTTCTTTGCTAGGGTCAGAGCGGACACGTTGTCCACCCTGAGTTCCACCGCTCCAGTGTCTCTGTCGAGGAGATCACCAAGCAGTCGAACAAGCCAGAGCACCTGAGTCAAAGCGGTGGAGGCCGCTATGTACTCGGCCTCACAACTAGACATGGCCACCACCTGCTGCTTGACCGACTGCCAGCTAACGAGGCACTTGCCGAAGAAGAAGAGGATCCTGCTCGTGCTTTTGCTGGTGTCGATGTCGCCGGCGTGGTTGTTGTCGCTGTACCCGACAAGGTGTGCCTCTCCAGGACACCTCGGGTAGTGGAGGTCGTGATCGAGAGTCCTCGCAACATAGCAGATGATCCTCTTCACAGCCTGCTGGTGCTCCGGCGTCGATCGCTACAGGAACTGACTAACGTAACCCACGGAAAACGCCAAGTCCGGCTGTGTGTGGGCGAGGTAGCGAAGGCTCCCCATAAGACGCCGGTATTGTGTAGCGTCCACCTCCTCTGTCGTGCTGTCGCGGCTCAACTTCAGCCTCTCCTCCATCGGAGTAAGGGCTAGGTTGTAGTTTGTGAGCCCAGCTAGCTCAACAATGCGCTTGGTGTAGGTGGTCTGTCGAAGCGTGATCCCCTGGTGCACCTCAATCCCTAGGTAGAAGGAGAGGTATCACAGGTCACTCATCTGGAAGGTGGCTTTCATCTCTTCCTTGAACGCTGCCACCTCCGCAACCTTGGTGCCGGTGATCACCAAGTCGTTGACGTAGACACCCACCAGTAGGGTGTTTCCTCTATGGCCCCGCCGGTAGATGGCTGCCTCGTGCGGGCATTGCCTGAGGCCCATCCTCTTGAGCGTGGAATCTAACTTGGCATTCCACGCCCGTGGTGCCTGTCGCAAGCCATAGAGGGCCTTGCGCAGGCGCAACACCTTGTCCTCCTTGCTAGGGAGCACAAACCCCGGCGGCTGGTGTACGTAGACCTCCACCTTCAAGTCGCCGTTGAGAAACGCCGACTTGATGTTCATGTGCTGGACACGGTAGCCTTCTTGGGCAGCCAGTGCAAAAAGGAGTCGCACGGATTCCATCCGTGCCACGGGGGCAAAGGCATCGTCGAAGTCGATCCCCTCCTGCTGCACGAAGCCGCGTGCCACCAAGCGAGCCTTGTGCTTGACGATGGCACCGACTTCATCCCTCTTCAGCTTGAACACCCTACTTAAGGGTGATCGCACGGTGACCGCGAGGGAGGTCAGCAAGCTCCCAAGTGCGGTTCATCTCAACCGCATCCATCTCCGACTGCTTCGCGGCACACCATGCCGCAAGTTTCTCGACCTCCGCGAAAGACAGAGGCTCGCCATTGTCGCACGCAAGGTGCAACTGCGCCTCCAGATCTTGATCATCCAGATCGTGAGGGGCCAGTCCCGACACCGGCTGGTCGCCGAGAATGTTCTCCATCTTGCGATACCATAACTGCTCGCCGTTGTAGCACCCGTCTAGGCGCTCCTCGTCGTGGAGAGTGGAGTGACAAACTCCACTGGGTCGTGCTCGGCACGAGCTGGCGACGGAGTGGACGCGCCTGGAGGGATGGCCGTCGGTGCTGCAGTGTGTGGGTCGTCGGCTGAGGTGGAGGTGGAGGTGGACGCGTGGGGCTGGAGTAGACATGCTCGGTGGAGAAGAGCTGCCCACTCCCCCAGCTCCCTTGAAGTAGATGTAGTCGACGATGAAGTCGTCGTTCGTCGAAGTGGAACCGTCGTCTACCGCCTTGTCCCATGCCAATCCTCGCCCTTCGTTGAACACAACGTCGCGCGTCGTGCGCACACGCTGTGTCTCTGGGTCGAGAATGCGGTAGGCCTTTGAGCCCTCCGCGTAGCCGATAAACACCCTGGGGGTGCTCCTGTCGTTGAGCTTGCCGATCTAGCCAAGCTCCTTGGCAAACGCGAGGCAGCCGGAAATCCGTAGGTGAGAGACCGCCGGCTTGCGACCATACCAAGCCTCGTACGGCGTCCTGCCGTGAAGGGCCTTGGTGGGTGAACGGTTGAGGATGTAGACGGCGGTCACCACTGCCTCTCCCCAGAAGACAGCCGGCATTCCCCTCTGCTTGAGGAGGGCTCGAGTCATCCCCACAACCGTCTAGTTGCGCCGCTCGACGACGCCGTTCTGCTGCGTCCTGTAGGGCACGGAGTAGTGGCGCTGAACACCCTCATCCGCGCAATACGATGCGAATTCAGCCACGGTGAATTCGCCGCCGTTGTCGGTGCGCAACACGTGCAGCTTGCGGCCGCACTCCGCCTCCGCAGTGGCCTGTGCACACCTGATGGCGTTTGCAGCCTCTCGCTTGCTGCCAAGGACCACCACCCACATGTAGCAGGAGAGGTCGTCGACGAGCAGCGGGAAGTAGCATCGTCCTCCTAGTGTAGCCGGTGTCACAGGGCCACACAAGTCCCCGTGAACGAGCTCAAGCCGCTCCTTGGCTCGAAAGCTCGACTGCTGGGGAAAAGGAAGTCGCCTCTTCTTCGTCACCACGCAGACGTCGCAGAGCTGCTCCACGTGATCAAGGCATGGCATGCCCCGCACCATATCCTTGGCACCGAGCTGCTTCAGAGCGTTGAAGTGAAGGTGCCCAAAGCGCTCGTGCCACTGCCATGCCTCATCCTCCCGATGAGTGGCAAGACAGACAGGATGTGCTACCTACACGTGAAGGACATAGAGTCGATTGGTGCCTCTAGTTACCTTGGCAAGAAGGCGACAATGGCGATCCCAAATCCTCATGACTCCATCCTTGATCTCCACGTGCGAACTACCCTCATCCAGTTGTCCCAAGCTGATAATGGAGATTCTCAACGCGGGGATGTAGTAGACTTCGACGAGCAGCTTGTGCTCACCGGACTCGGCGCTGAGGATGACGAAGCCAACACCCTTGATCTCAACGCCGGAGGCGTCACCAAACTTGACGGAGCCTCGGGCATTGGGATCAAGCTCGGCGAAGAACTCCCGTCGACCGGTCATGTGATGGGTGGCGCCGGCGTCGAGGCACCACCCGTCAGTCTTGTCGTTGCTGGAGCCGTCGCCGAGGAAAGCATGTGCTCTCGGCTCATCAAGATGGAAGAGAGCCGCTGCGGTCGATGCCACTAGAGGTGGCTTGATGCTTCCGTGAGCCATGAGCAAAGCTGGCTCCTCCTCCACCTGTGCAACGTGGGCCTCCTCCTCCACTTGTGCGACGTGGGTCTGGCCACGTCGTGGCTGTCGACACTCCCTGGCCCAATGACCAAGCTTGCCACAGTTGTGGCAGGTGTCGTCTCGTGCCGGCTTGTGGTTGCCAGCGCCACCGCCCTGGGCACCTCCGCGGACACGTCCTTGCACCCCGGTCTGGGCACCTCCGCGCCCTTTGCGCGGCTTGCCGCACTTGCGGGCGCCTGTCGAGGAAGAGAACTCCCCCTTCTTCCGGTCACCCTGGCGAGCCTCCCACTGCTCGCGAGTGAGATGAAGCTTCCCGCCAATGGTGATAGGCCCGGAGAGAGGTTGTGGTTTGTCGCTGTCAACGACCTTGAGGCGACCTATCGCCTCTTCGATCGACATCGTGGAGAGGTCAAGCAGAGACTCGATCGAGCGAGCGATCTGCTTGTACTTCTCGGGGATGCAACGGAAGATCTTCTCCACAGCTCTCTCCTCCTCGTAGGTGTCGTCGCCAAACTGCTCCAACTTCTGCAACAAAGTGTTGAGACGGAGAGCAAAGTTGAAAGTTGCCTAGAGGGGGGTGAATAGGCTAATCGACCTGAAATGACTTAATAAAACGAGATTAATACTCAGGGGGGCGGACTAGTCCGGTCTAGGGACGGACTAGTCCGGTCCACCTACAGGGAAAAGCCTAAAAAGGGTTTCTAACAAGTTTTAGTTCAATTCTTGTGATGCAAAGTGTGTTAGAATGACTTAGTGAGCCTTAACAAGTTATATGACAAGTATGAAGCTAAGGATCACGATGAAACAAAAGTGATAAACAAAACGATAAGACTAACCCTAGAAGCAATGAACAATAAGTGAAAGCGAAGTACACAAGGGACACAAGGGATTTTTTCTCGAGGTTCGATCCCACGAAGGAACCTACATCCCCGTTGAGGAGTCCACGAAGGACTGGGTTCAACAACTCTTCCCTCACCAAGTTTACCACACGGGCCTAACTTGGTTCTTCCACTATCACAAAGGGGTGAATACAAGATCTGTTGGGGCTTCTCACAGTCTGAGGCTCCCACCACAAATACAATCTCAAATCACCAAGATCAACTCAATCCACAGATCACAAAGATTCACAAAGTGCAAGAGATCAAACCGAGCCAAGGAGCGGTGTTCTTCCGCTTCTTCACCTCACCAAACTCTAATCCACACAAGAATTAGTTTTAGAGGGAATGTAGGCAAGAAGGAGGCTTTTTGGAGGCTCATGGTTGCTGTGGCGGCGCTAGGGTTTCAACTTGCTCAAAGGGTTGATTCAAATGAACCCAGGGGTCCTCTATTTATAGAGGTTCTCAGCCCATACTGCTGACTTCAGCAGATGGGCGGATTAGTCTGGCCTACAGCCCGGACTAGTTCGGCCTAGGGGACCACTGACGTCCCTAACAACTGTTGCATTGTGCGGCAATCGTCACACTACCCACCAAATTTCAAATTCAAACGGTCACTTCAACAACGGACTAGTCCGGCCCTCACCGGACTAGTCCGATCTCACACAGAACCTTTTGTTACGTATGAAAACGGACTAGTCTGAAGACCACAGACTAGTCCGACCCCCACGACGGACTAGTCCGGCCTTCCCAGACTTAGTCTCTGAAGCAGCGACTTCTCTCAAACCCGGACTAGCCCGGCCCCCAGGGCGGACTAGTCCGATCTCAGTCAGGACCTCTTGGTCCGGACCAAAACGGACAAGTCCGTGGTTTTGGGACTTAGTCCCCAAAACCCACTTCAGGACTACCCAGACTAGTCCGTCCCACTACAGACTAGTCCAAACTCAGTCAGACCCTTCTGGTCCAGCTGAAAACGGACTTGGCCGTCCAGGAGCGGACTAGTCTGGCCACCTGCACGAACTAGTCCGGCCACTATTGCCAGACTGCTTCCAACTCTTTTCTCTCGATAGGTTTGATCTCTAAAACGCTTTGAGCTCCCAACTTGATCTCAATGCACTTTACACACACATCCTCACACATATTTGGCTAGTCTAAACTTGACACACTAGAAACCCTAGTTTCTCCTTTTCGAGATGACATTGGCGTTTTCATCCTTTTCCTTTTTGAGGGATTGTGTTTCCACTTGAGTCCACACCTGTGCTTAAGATCACTGAGCTCATTAGTCACTTAATTGTCATCATCAATCATCCAAAACCCACGGGGATCCTAGATGCACTTTCAAAAGTCATCGACGTCCTCACCTGGCTTAAAGGCAAGGTTCTCCCACTCCTTGCAAAGCGCCTGCAATGTGGTCTTGCGGGCGCGGTTGCTGCCGATGCGTGCCGCAGCGATGGCGTCCCAAGCCTCATTAGCAGTCTGCTTTTTGGAAAGCGAGAACTGCATCTTGGGCAGGACTGCAGCAATGAGGGCATCCAGCGCCCGTCGATCCTCGTAGTAGTCGATGTCGCCGTACCGAACTGCTTCCCACATGTGTCCCACCTGGAGTCGTACCCTCATCGCCGCGGCCCACTCGACGTAGTTGGTCTTGGTGAGGGTAGGCCATCCACGCCGAGACCGACGTCCCTGACAATGGCCTGACCCTGTGGTGTCCATGATACCTATCCGGGGAGGTAGAACCGCGCTGCCTGTAACGGCCACGTTCTCCGTCGACTCCGCCGCCGCCGCCGGGAGCGCCACCGGCGCGTTCGCGCCGGTCTGGGCTGCGGCTGTCGTGCCCATGGGCAGTGGCGAAGCCAAACCACATACTACCCTGGTGCCTCACCCTTAAAAATACATAATTTTCAAGCAAATTTTAGTTAAACCTATGGTATTATTAAGGAGATGTTGTTTTGGACCCTGGTGCCTGTGCACCAGGGTGCTTCAACCTAGCTTCGCCAGTGCCCATGGGGACGTGCGGCTGCTCGATGCACCTCTTGTGCTCGCGCCGCTCCCCTCGCCAGCCTGAGCTCATCGTCGGCGCCGCCGTCGACAGAGCCGCTGGAGCTACCGACGCGCAGAGCCTCCAGCTCCGCTACCGCTGCATGCGCTGCAGCCGCCGGCGCCGCTGCACGCGCTGCAGCCGCCGGCGCCGCTGCTTCCACTTCCGCCCTCGCTGCTGCCAGTTCCGCCACCGCCGACCTTGCCGCTAGTGCCGCCGTCGCCGCAGTCTCTGCCGCCGCTCGCTCGCGCTCCTCTACCACGCGCTCGAGGTGACCGAACGCTGAGACTATCCGTCGGACATCGCGCACTAGTGGGGAGCTGGTGTGTGGGGAAGAGGGATGAGCTGGGACAGCCGGTGTTCCTGCTACCGCTTGCAGACAGGGAGAGGCGCGAGAAGGAGATGAGCAAGAGATGTTTAGGCTACAGGATAGAATGGCTCTGATACCAAGTGTTAGTAGCTGAATTTTTACTCTCATTGAAGAGAGGATGACACTAGAGAGTTGGGGCAATTTTCTTGTCTATTCCTCACACAATGCCATACCCTCCAAGGGGTTGGAGATACATATTTATAGGCACCAGCCAAGAATATGCTAGATGCTGGTCTAAAATGCCAAACTAGGTATTGTCCTAGATGTTGTCCTACAAGATGCTAATTGTTGTCCTAGCTGCTCTAAAAACAGTCCAAGATGCTGAAATAAAAGCTGATACAACTGCTGTCCTAGTAGTCCAAGATGCTAAAATAAAGCTGCCCACAAAGACCAAGTACAAAGACTTATTCCCATCACGACGCACCCACACGATTACCAGGATTCTGACTCATGATCTGCGGTCGGAACTGGATCGCCGTTACTGGCAACAAGATGGTCGTGTCCACATTGACCGTGCTCGCGAGAGGCGAGAAGCTCGGGACAACCCTGCTCCTCAGGGAGTAGGAGGAGGTTGTTCTGCCCTGGCCATGCACTTACGTATGGTCAGGTGGCTACAGAAGTTTTGGCCCCACTTACCGGAGAAATTCAACGGGACTGTCAACCCTGCTGAATTTCTTCAAATCTACTCTACTGCCATACTGGTAGCGGGGGGTGATGAGGCTGTGATGGCCAATTACTTCCTAGTGGCCTTAACTGGGACTGCAAGGTCCTAGTTCATGAGTCTTCCACCCGACTCCATTAATAGTTGGGCGGAGCTATGCCAGCAATTCACTACCAACTTCGGGAGCTCCTACACCCGACCTGGCACTGAACTGGACTTGTTTGTCATAAAGCAAACATTGGGGGAATCGCTACGATCCTTCATCCAGCGGTTCTCTCAGGTACGAAATACCATTCATTCAATATCGAGCTCCTCTGTTATTGTTGCATTCAGATAGGGTGTTCGAGATAAGAAGATGCTAGAAAAGCTGGACATTAAAGAAGTTACCAGCGTCACGGAACTCTTCAGCCTAGCTAACAAATGTGCTAGAGCTGCGGAGGGCCGTGAAATGCATTCCAAGCCAGCTCCGGAGGCTAACCAGAAGTCCTCCAAAACTGAAGCCGCTACCCAGTGTTTTAAATCCTCGCCTGGACGCCTAGGCGCCCGCCGGCCGCCGAGACGCCTAGGCGGGCGCCAGGCGAGGAGGGGATTTCAGCAGCTAGGTCTCTGGAGAGGTGCAGCAAGAAGGTGCAGAGGCCGACGACCGCACACCTGGGAAGGGGAAGGGGGGCGGGGTCATCAAGATCGGGAGTCGGGACATGGATATCGGGCGAAGTCGGACGCCAGACTTGAACATCAGCGGCGGTACTGGAAAGAAGAAGAGGCAGACGTGGAAGAAGAAGAGGCAGTTGTGGGATAGATATTTGAGGCCCATCCGGCCCAATAAATGTCATCCATCCATTTTCCATCCTACGGTGCAGCCGTCGTCCTCTTCTAACCCTAAAATCTGCTGCCAGTCCCAGTTTGTCGCCACCCCAAAAATTGTTGCGCCTCCCTCTCTTTCACGTCCTTCACAGGTCAGTTGCTCCTCCCCGTCTTCTTCTCTTCTACCTGTCTTCCCGATCTCCTCTTCTACCTGTCTCCCGATCTAGGATTTCAAGCTGCAGTCTTCATCTTCAAGCTCTGATCCTATCCCGCCCGATCCAGCCACCCCTCTCAATTCAGCCAGCCAGCTACCTTTGCCCCCGTAGTCGCCCGATGCGGCTATCGTCCCAGGCGTCCGCCTGGCACGACGCCTAGACGCCACGGCGACTCATCGCCGTCCCAGGTGGGCGCCATGCTCGGTTTAGGCGAGGGGAGCACTCATGGCGTCCGCAGAGGACCGACTGGGCACCTAAACACCGCCTAGGCGACGCCTCAAAAACGCTGCCGCTACCTCCGGTAATGGCAAGAAGAAGAAGAAGCCCAACAACAAAAAGAAGTCGTCGGCTGGCGCTCCAACTGCTGCTGCTGCAGCTCCTGGAAGCCGGGGGCCATGCCCCGAGAAGCGACCTCGACCTTCATCAGAGGACGGCAACAGTTCCAAAGCATGGTGTCCAATCCATAAGACGAATCGACACAGCTTGGAAGAGTGTCGGGAGGTCCAAAACCTTGCCGAGTGCTACAACAAGCGCTGGGAAGAAGTTCCCCTCCGTCAAAGGGAAGGAAATTAAAAAGTCGACGAAGCTCCGGTTGAAGAAGAGCTAGGTTTCCAAGACACGAAAAAGGTCTTGAAAGCCGTTTACAACACTGTCGATGACTCCGACGTTACTGACAACGAACGTCGAAACCCCTTGAACACCATCTATGGTGGTTCTTGGGACATCACCAATCGCCGCATCTTGAAGACAATGCGGCGGGACATGACCATGGTAGCTCCCGCTGCTAAGGCAGAACCACATCGGAAGTGGATGGATACACCCATCATTTTCGATGCATCGAACTGCCCCCAAAACATGATCGGGGCTGGTCAACTACCGTTGATGGTGTCACCCACCATTAACAATATCCAAATCCACCATGTCACGGTGGATGGAGGTTCCGGGCTAAACCTCATAAGCTTTGAAGCTTTCGTTAAGCTTCACCTCCGGCCTTCGAACCTTCGCCCATCCCGACCTTTATCCGGAGTAGGTCCAGGAACCATTACTCCGCTTGGTTCCATTACACTCCCAGTGACCTTCAGGACCCAGGAGAACTACAAAACCCATAAATTGATCTTCGACGTCGCGCAGATCAGTCTGCCTTTCAATGCAATTTTGGGCAGGCCAGCTTTATACAAGTTTATGGCTGCTGCCCATTATGGTTATTTGGTGTTGAAGATGCCAACACCCACGGGCGTTCTCCGGATCCGCGGAGACCGTACCGCAGGAGTTATTGCACTGGAAGAACTTTATGCGCTTACCACAACGCAAGAGGAAGCATCCGGTAAGGAGCCAGCTTCGAATCCTCCAAGCATTCGTCACAAAGGATCTACCTCCGCACCTCGTGTGCAACCAAGCGGCGACGCCGACATTCCCGTCAAAGTCGTCCAAATTGGTTCCGATGCTGCTCAGACTACATGTATATCAGGAGGTCTGAACAACAAATAGGAACTTGCACTCATCACTTTCCTCTGGGCTAATGTCGACGTGTTTGCCTAGCAACCGTCACAAATGTCTGAGATTCCTAGGGAGGTGATTGAGCACAATCTGAAGATTTACCCAGACGCTCAGCCTGTACACTAGAAGCCCAGAAGCAGTCAATAGAGCGACAAAACTTCATTCGACAGGAAATCAAGAAGTTGCTCGAAGTTGGATTCATCCAGGAAGTCTTCCATCCAAAATGGCTGGCAAACCCAGTTGTTATACCCAAGGCCAGTGGGAAGCTTTGGATGTGTATCGACTACACCACCTTAAATAAGGCATGTCCAAAAGATCCATTTCCACTACCTAGAATGGACCAAATAGTGGACTCCACCTCCGGGTGTGAACTACTGTGTTTCTTAGATGCATATTCTGGATATCATCAAATCTAAATGTCTAAGGAAGATGAAGAGCATACTGCCTTCATAATTGTAGATGGATTGTATTGTTATACTACCATGCCATTCGGTCTTAAAAATGCTGCTTCAACATTTGTGCGAGCCATGTACAAAACATTTGGAGAGCTAATTAGAGACTTGGTGGAGGTGTATGTTGATGACATCATCGTGAAAATCAAAAACAAGGAGTCACTCATTGATAACTTACAAGCCGTATTCGACAAGCTGCGCACCATGTTGAACCCAGACAAGTGTGTCTTCGGGATTAGCTCTGGAAAGCTTCTGGGGTTCTTGGTGACTCATCGAGGAATCGAAGCAAATCCGATGAAGATCAAGGCTATAGAAGAAATGCGGCCCCCAGCCCATATTAAAGATGTCCAAAAGTTGACTGGATGTCTAGCCGCGCTCAACCGGTTTATATCAAGACTGGCAGACCAGGCGCTACCCTTCTTCAAACTCTTGAGTAAGTCCGGACCATTTCATTGGTCTGAAGAAGCAGAAAAGGCGTTCTGAGAGCTGAAACAGCTCCTCACCACACTACCAATATTGGTAGCTCCGAATCCTGGTGAGCCTTTACTGCTTTACATATCGGCAACCACCGAAGTTGTCAGTATGGTCCTAGTCGCAGAAAGACTGGAACCACATTCAGTCCAGGAATCTAGACCCCTCTGGGAGGGTCCGGAACCACCTGAAGACATGACTGGGTCTCAGCTCCCAGACATGGAACATCGAAATGAAGTACCACGAGATCAACCTCATTCGTTTGAGGAAGTTTCCAGTGAGATCCGGATTGAACAAGAAAGAATTCTGGACCCCTCTAGGAGGGTCCAAGAAGCACAACCTGAAGGTCCGGAACCCTCCAGCAGGATACGGGTCGATGGAGAGGAAGCTTCGGGTCCTTCTGAAAGGGCCCGGACCATTCAGCGCCCTGTGTACTTCATCAGTGAAGTACTCCACGACGCTAAGACAAGATACATTGAGGTGCATAAACTGCTTTACTCAGTTCTTATCGCCTCAAAAAAGCTTCGCCACTACTTCCAAGCCCACAAAATATCAATGGTAACTTCTTTTCCACTACGTGCAATTTTGCATAACCCTAATTCTACTGGAAATATTGCAAAGTGGGCAGCGGAGCTGGCAGAATTCCATCTAGAATTTGTGTCGAGACAGGCAATTAAAAGTCAAGCCTTAGCTAATTTTGTGGCGGAGTGGACACCCTCTCCATCAAACCCTGGGGGCCACAATGAGCAGAAACCAGAGCTAAAAGTTCCGATATTCACTAAGCCTCACTGGACCCTCTACTTCGATGGCTCTGTGCAGAACCAGGGGGCCGAAGCTGGAATCCTTCTCTTGGCTCCGACCGAAGAAAAGGTCAAGTACATGGTACACCTTGGTTTCAAGGCAACCAACAATATGGCGGAGTATGAAACCCTCATCTATGGACTCAAGGTGGCACTATCTTATGGTGTAAAACAGCTGTTGGTGAAGGGAGATTCACAACTCATCATCAAACAAGTGAAAGGTGAATGCTCCTGCAACAATTCTCAATTAGTTGCTTATCTCCTTGAAGTCCAGAAGCTTCAGATGGACTTCGAAGTCCTGAATCTCCATCATATTCAGCGCTTTCATAACTCCGAAGTCGATGAACTCTCGACGAAAGCCTCAACCGGAGCTCCGGCTCCTGACAGAATCTTCGTCCGGAAGTTGTCAAAACCAACAGCTCGGCCTACCGAACTGAGCGAAGGAGGCGAGACCAGCACCTCGAAGCTGGCGGTCCCGGTGGCCCTGCTACCATGGCGTTCACCAAGGATCATAGGTGCTGCCGGAAGCTCCGAGCAACCCAGCACGCAAGACTCAGAAGCTCAAGTTAGCTTTGATGCATGGATCTCGGAGATCCGGAGCTACTTGAAAGACAATATCCTTTCTAAAGACAGTGTATCTGCTGACCGGATTGTCAGATTGGCTAAAAGATACACGTTGGTAGAAGGAGATCTCTACCGACGCGGTGTTAATGGCATCCTAATGCGGTGCATTGCAAGGGAAGAAGGCCGCGATCTTCTCGAGGAAATCCATGGAGGCGAGTGCGGGAACCACACATCTTTGCGCACGCTGGTCGGTAAAGCCTTCCAGCATGACTTTTACTGGCCTACAACACTCCAAGATGCGGTTGAGCTAGTGAAAAAATGTGAAGCGTGTCAGTTTCACGCCAAACAGATTCACACACCGGCTCAATCACTACAAATGATACCTCCTACATGGCCATTCGCTGTGTGGGGCATGGACATCTTGGGACTTTTTCAAAAGCCGTCGGAAGTTACAGGTCCCAATATGTCGCCATCGACAATTTCACCAAGTGGCCGGAAGCAACTCCAGTAGTAACAATCAACAAACAATCAGCAATAGAGTTCTTAAAGTCCATTATATGCAGATTTGGAGTTCCAAGCAAAGTCATAACTGTCAACGAAACTAAATTTACAAGTGCTGCATTCCAAGAATATTGCGAAGACCTCGGTATTCAACTTAGCTACGCTTTAGTAGCTCATCCAGCAAGAAATGACCAAGCCGAGAGAGCAAATACAGAAATCTTAAAAGGACTCAAGACGCGCACATATGAGCGCTTGAAAAAGCACGGAGCTAACTGGATTGAAGAGCTTCTGTCCACATTATGGGCGAATAGGACAACACCTAACCGGTCAACTGGGGAGACTCCATTCTTCCTAGTGTACGGAGCTGAATCAGTCCTTCCTCTAGAGATCACCTTGGGGTCCCTCTGGGTCCGGACCTTCGACGAAGCCATGCAGGACCAGCTCCGGCGTAAAGACCTTGACCTCGTTGACGAGGGAAGGGGCCAAGCAGCTGTTCGGAATGCACGTTATCGCTAAGCGCTCCGGCGCTATCATCAAAGGCATGTGCATGATCGACAGCTTGAAGAAGGTGACCTGGTACTTCGGAAGATACTAAGTCGTGAAGGGATGAACAAACTTTCCTCCAGCTGGGAGGGTCCCTTCGGAGTCATTAAAGTATCCCGACTAGGATGTGTTCGCTTGGCAACAGAGGATGGGACCCCGCTCCCAAATCCTTGGAACATCGAGCACCTCCGTAAGTTTTATGCTTAGAATCACGGAGGTGAGTCTGTAATTACACACAATGCATGTTGTAGAGTCATTATACATAGACGAGCAAGTCCTTCGGGAGAACATCTGGACCCCTCCGGGAGGGTCCGGGAAGTTCAAGTAACACTTGAAACAGTCACAACACTAAAAGTGTAACTACTTGCTCTGGGCTAGTACAAGATGTATAGCACATTTAGCATAGTCCAGCACTCTAAGTGTGTCCTTGTCTCCCCTGTAATTCGGACCTATAATGAAAAACATTGTTGTGTGAAAACAGACTCCACGTGCATCTACTTTTTGTACAAGGCTCAATATATCAAATTATTTTTATCCCACCTGTCTATAATGAAGTTATGCAAATCTTTTTGAGCTTTGTTCCAAGTAATTCACATGCATTACAAGCCTTGTTGATAGTCTTTTTGGATCTTAACAATGCTACATAGTCTACTTGCCTGAACGTCAAGCCAACATAAGTCCGGAGTGTGCTATTGACTTAGCCTGGTCCTGCACCCTAAGTACGCCGCTCTGCCTACACCCCGGCAGGACTCAGTAGGGTGAGTACTAAAAAGGCATGCAGATCTAGAAAGATTATATCAAAACGCTTGTTATCATGTTGAGTTTCTTCGGATCTAAAGTCCAAATAAGAACAATAAGTCACAACCAATTTATAGACAAGAGGACAAATTTTACTTTCTCTCTTGCCTTTAATGTGCAGGAAAAGCAAAAATTCACAGCAATAGTGGACGACGCCGGAGCTACTAAGCTCCGACATCCTCCAAGACGGGTCCGCCGTCAACGTTTAAAATGTTGACAATGGATAACGTCGGAGCTACCACGCTCCGACCATCCCATGGGGTCTGTCTTCGATGCCTCAGAATGGAAGACTTCGGACCTAAAATCTACAAGTGCGAAGCATTCAAGTCGTCAACATACTGCCACAACCTTTGGTACATGTACACATTTCAATCGTACACATGTACCAGGGGGCCAACAAGATACGGCACAGTATATTGAAGACAAAATGAAATTCAAGGAAAAAAGGAGGATTTCATTAATAAAAAGTATTGGATTACAAAATTGGGATTACAAGAGACAAAAGGAGGAAAGTCCTAGCTACTGGAGGATCTAGGTCCTGTGGAAAAACGAAGTAACCTTCTCAGCAGCTTCTTGGACACTAGCCCTGGCGGCATCCTCTTCCTCCGCGATGATTCCTTCAAAGACCGGATAAAAGGAGAATTGGGGGTCTCGGCTTTTGTAACACGCCAAGACATACTCAGCGACGTTCTTGGCCAAGGATTTACCCTCCGTCTCCAGTTGATCGGCGATGACGTCGGCCATCGCGTCGAGTTTGCTGCCAGCAGAGCCAAGTGCTGCTAGCGTCTGGTCCAGCTCCTGCGCTGGGACTACCGGGCGTACTGGACTGAAACCAAGAGGCACAAGGGCCCTTTCCGCACGCCCCAGGAAGTCCATACCATTAAGAACTCAGTCGCCTTCGAGCTCCGCAGCTCTTCCAGTGACCTCCGGGCGGCCGCTAGCTCCGAACTTTCACGGGCAAGGCGCTCGGCCAACTTAGCATGCTGCTGCATGTTCTCAGCAACTTACTTCTCCCGATCGGCCAGCTCCGTCTCTTAGAGGTGGATGTGGTTCCGCCTTTCAGCTAGGTCACTTTCTCTGTCTTTGACTCTCTCCTCCCTAGTGGCAACGTCAGACTCTCTTTTCGAGAGCTCTTGCCCCACCTTCCAGTTCTTCTTCCTCTCTTCCTCCTTCCATAGATCCAGCTTTTTGTTGCGATCTGCCAAATTTTTCTCACCTAGAGTCAACTTTTGGATGACCTCCGCTTCTCTCCTCACCACATCCTCCTGCTGCCCTGGGAGTTTTTCCTCCCTCGCCTCCAGGTCCGCTCGATGCTTCAGGAGAGTTTCATTCAATTCAGCGAGTTTTTCGTAACGCTCGTCAGCAGCGTCACGTCTCTCCTTGGCTTGCTCTAGGATTTCCCTGGAGTTAGCATCGAGCGCCCGGATGGCGGCCTCCTTCTCTTCCATCAACTTATCCTCGTATTCTAACCAGGCCTTCTCCCCCTTGATCCATTCCTTCTGGTCAGCCAGCCTCGTCTCAGCAAGTCTGGTCTCAAAATGGAGTCTGTTGCGCCAACGCCTCAAGGTGTTGCGCTCCTCCTCCAAGGCTTTGCTCTCATGTTCGAAGGCAAGCTGGACCTGCCGGAGGCTTGAGTAGGCGTTGTCTATGGACAACGCCAGAGGGATCGGTTCTGGGCCTGCTGGGACCATTTCTGCAGGCTCAAAAGGGTTTTCTATCACAAAAATTGGATCCCACTCTACAATAGTGGGATCCCTGTACTCCTGCCACGCTAGGGCCGCTCTCCTGGAACCCTTCAGCGGCAGTAGAAGAGCCCACTGGGGGAACGTCCACCTCCGGAGCAGCTGAAGGCGCCGCTTCAGGTTCTTCAGTTAATGGCTCCGAAGTCGGAGGACCTGCTGCCACATCTTCAGGCTGCTCTGGCTCTGGCCTAGGTACCTCCGGGATCACCACCTCTGGAGGAGCAGTCGGAACTTCAACTGGAGCCTCGACCGCCGCTGGCTCGGGCTCCGGCACGGCGACCACCTTCGGCACGGCGACCACCTCCGGCACAGCCGCCGGACTTCCAACCACCTCTGGCTCGTCCGCCGTACCCTCTAACACTTCCGGCTCAACCGCCAGATCTTCAACTGTTTCCGGCACAAGGGCCGGAGCTCGAGTGATTTCCAGCTCAATAGCTGGGGCTTCAGCTACTTCTGGCTTAGCAGCCAGAGCTTCGGCAACTTCCGGCTCGAAAGCCAGAACTTCTGGCATAGCCGGTGGTGGAACATCAACCTTCGCCGCCAGGGGTACATCTTCAACTTCTCTCCTATGGTCCGGCGCTACCACAGGAGCTTCGGGTGAGGACTCCGAGTCCAAGTTCACGACAGCTGGCGCCGGAGCAGTCGCGACTTCCACCTTCGCTTGACGAGGAGGCTCAGTGCTCGAAGCCGGAGCTTCGGCAGGTGCAGCCCCAGCCTTTGCAACAGGTGCTGAAGCTCCGGGTCCTTTCTTCGACACCATGGAAACAAAGGGAAGACAAGATTAAGAACACATCAAAAACAAGACTAGCATTTTAGGGTGAGCAATCAATGCTTACCTCAGGATGCTACCACCCCAGTCACCTCGGAACCTCTTCTTCTGAGGCTCGGAGCTAGAGCCCACCAAATCTGGTGAGACAACTGCTTCGGACCTCAATTGAGGAACACTCGCAGCCGCCGTAGTCCTTTCAGCCGGAGTTTCTCTTCGCCAGGAAGAACCTCTGGACCTGGAACTTCTAGCCGGCACTGAGGCCGGGGTCGCCTGCCTGGATCTTACGCCTCTTGAAGACGTTTGCACCGGAGCAGGGATAGCTACAGAAGACCTCCCCCTCTGGGAAGAAGCAGCCGTCGTGGAAGGAGCAAGTCTGACGGACCTCCCGTCAGCGTGCTTCAACTTCCTCTTCCGGCTGGAGGGCTCAGCTGACTCTTTGCCCTTGCCCTTGCCGACGTCTTCAGTCTTTTGACTCAGGGCGGGAGCAGTACCACCCTCGGAAGCTCCGGGAATCGCCAATATGGTGGTCGGACGCCTCTCTACCTCACCAAGGTCGTCAAGCACCGGCAAGCTCCTCTGGAGCTCCCTACTGAACTGCGCTTGCATGTTCAAGGGGAGGAAGGCTGCTGGCGGAGCAAGTCGTCGCTGTTGATGTTAATCCCATGTTGGAATTTCATCAAATGAAACTCCAAGGATTCATCATCCAAGTTGGATTTCAGACCGGTTTCAATCTGGTCATCATCCATCACGCTGTTGAGGGCCCACACGAGCTTCTCCATCTTCTTCAGCGGAGCCCACCTATTGACCAGAAAGTTGCAGAAGACCATCTAGGGGGTCACTCCACCCTCCACGCACTCGCGGATCCTGGTCAAGACAGAGTTGAAGGCATCTGATAGCACCGGATCTACACTCCAAGCGTCAGTGTCAACATTGGGGAGACCTTCGGGTAGCTCCAATTTCTCGTGCTCCTCCGCCGTGACGATGATCCAATCCTTCTTCCAGTCGTCCCATTTTCCAGAAGGAAACGACTTCAAGTATTTGTAGGAGCAGTTTTTGCGCTTCACAAAATAGTAGAAGCCAAGGAACTCGGACCCCTTGCAAGTGGTGTGGATGGTGAAGAAGGTGCGGAAAAGCTCGACGCAGGGGGAATACCCACCCACATCTTCCCAAAGTGGACGAATGTCGCCACAAGAAGAAGAGAATGGGGGCCAAGGTGGTACAACTTCAGACCATAAAAGTCTAGCAGCATCAAGAGGAAAGAAGAGAAAGGTGGAATGAATCCCACCATGGCGTACGCTGTAAAGTACACCATATCACCATCGCGCTCCTTCTTGAAAGAGAGCTTGCCGGCGCGGACCAAATGATTGAAGGAGTCACTGGACCACCCCATATAGGTCCGAACCTTCTTCAGATCATCATCGCTTTTGAGGCGACTCTTGGGGAGACCCAACTCCATCGCGGCAAAGCGGTGCAAAGGAAGGGAAGCTAGGCGGAGTTTCGGAGGCTCTGAGCGCAAAGATGATCGAAGGCGTAAAGAGTCCTCAAACCATGCACACTTTCCTTCTTAAGTAAGCCTCTGCGACGCTTGGATGGAAACCGCAATGAGATCGAAAGCACTTTTGAAAAATCTACCCCGTCAATGACGAGTGGGCCTAGGGCCACCCCGACGAAGAGATCGAGGTCCTTACCCAAGGCCAACCGTTGCCATGATGAGCGGCGGGAAACAAAAAGTCGGCGCTCTGATAGGGCGCGCGGAACCGATATGATTTTCGTATTGGGAACCGGCGACCTTCAATTGCGTGAGATCTGCACTCAAAGATCTCATCTGCCGTATTCATAACAAGCCACGCGTCGAAGGTTCATTCTTGGACCGTCACTCTATCGGCGCATCAGAGGACTTTTGAAAATAGAAGCACGGGAATCGAGAATGGCCCCACCTCCGGCAGAACAACTTAACCCAAAGGATTTGTCCCAGAGGTGGCCCCGGGGGCCACTGTCGGTACCCTACGTACCGGGTACCCCACGATACCGCAAGAAGTGCAAGAAAGTTCCACCCGTCAGAGTCGAAGGCCCTTGCAGGTCTCATATGTCACGTTGCACCGGACCTGCTCCCCTCACATGGCTGGCTCCCGGGTTAACACGTGTAAAATAAGACCGGAACAAAACTCCCAACCAAGGGAAGCTCCGACGACTACACGTGTACAACAACCCCGGACCTAGCCCCCGTCAGAGAGGAGCTCCGGTACCGACACGTATACAACAACCCCGGATCTACCCACCCGCAAGGGAAAGCTCTGGATCTGCCACGTGTGGAGCCTTCGGACCTTCATTGCCAACAGAAATACGAGCAGATCATGTCCGTTACGAACATTCAAGGACGGTTAAAGCAACAGTTACAAGGTCTGATAATATATCATTAATGCTATATTAATGACACACGATCAGTGCACTGTTAATAGGGATAACGCTATCACGAAGGCACGTTACCACAATATTAATTATACTTAATACCCTTTAGATAGTGTATTAGGTCATTAAGCACGCCAGTGCCATATGTCGGGCCAAGCCAGCTTTGTAACGGTCAGTCCTTAGAACTATAAAAGGGCTGCACCGCACAAATATGGGACAATTTGATCTGATTCGACCTGAACCTAGCGAACATACTCGCTCAATACAATTACACAATCTTTGTGGAGTAGGGTCTTACGCTCAGGCAGCCCGAACCACGTAAATCCCTGAGGTCATCATCTTGATATTGATCTTTGCGTGTCCCAACCACAAAAGAACCTCTGCGGACTGCTTCTCAGCGGGTCTGGGGGAAGTGTCGTATCAAACACTTCGACAAACTGGTTATTATCGACGGTTTATTGAGGGATTTTCAAAGATCTCTCGGTCGCTAACCAAGCTACTCGAGAAGGGAGCTACATTCAAGTGGACACCAGAATGTGAAGCAAGCTTCGCCGAGTTGAAGAAAAGATTGACCACTGCTCCAGTGTTGGTCATGCCAGACATGCAAAAGGAGTTGTCGGTCTATTGTGACGCTTCTGGACAAGGACTGAGATGTGTGTTGATGCAAGAGGGACATGTGGTGGCTTACGCTTCAAGACAGCTCAAAGAGCATGAGAAAAATTATCCGACCCATGATCTGAAATTAGCAGTTGTAGTTCATGCACTGAAGACATGGAGACACTACCTGATCAGGAAAAGGACAAAAATCTACACTGACCACAAAAGCTTGAAGTACATCTTCACTCAGCCGGACCTTAATCTTCGCCAACGAAGGTTGTTAGAGCTCATTATTGACTTTGATGCTGGAATCAAATATCACCCTGGAAAGGCGAACGTGGTTGTAGATGCTTTGAGTAGGAAGGCACAATGCAACAGTATGACGATACCAGCGCATCAACCGCAGCTATGTGAGGAGCTTGGAAGACTAAACCTATGCATAGTGTCTAACACACATGTTACGGAAGTGGACTCAACATTGGAACAAGACATTAGAGAAGGCCAAAAGGAGGACAAGAAAATCCAGAAACTTAAGAAGCTGATGAAGGTTGGTAAAGCCCCAAATTTCAGGGAAGATGAACACAGAACCCTATGGTTAGGGAAGAGGATATGTGTGTCGAATGTCAAGGGGGTCCGAGAATTGATATTGAGAGAAGCGCACGACTCGTACTACTCTATTCATCCTAGGAGTACCAAGATGTACCAAGACCTTCTTAAGGATCGATACCGGTGGCTTGGTATAAAGCGTGATGTGGCGAATATGTAGCTCTGTGTGACACGTGTCAGTTGGTCAAGGCGGAACATCAGAGATCTACATCATGAATGTTTGCATTTGATTGAAAATTTGATTTCAAAATGCGCTAGAAAGTTGTTTGAATTTGAAAAGGAATTCAAATTTTAAAAGAAAGGAAAAATGAAAGAAAAATAAAAAGGAAAACCCCCGTGTGGGCCTAAACCCTGGGCGCGACCAAACTTCTTTTTCCCTCCCCTCTCCTTTTTCTTCCCGCCGGCCCAACCCTACCGCGGCCCAAGTCAGCATGTGCCCCCTTCCCCCTTTCCTTTCTCCTCCTCTCGCTGGCACGGCGGGCCCACTCGTCAGCTCCACCTCCTTCCTTATCGCGCACATGACACGCCCCAACGGTTGCGTCGTGGATCTCAAATCGGCGGCAGGGAATCGCCGCCATTAATGGCCCGGTCACCTTCCTTTGTCCGAGATCACCTTCCTTACTTCGCCACCCCCGCTCCCCTATAAAATCCGACCGGCGCTTCCGTTTTCCCCCACCCCGAGCTCAAACCCTAGCCATGGTCACTGCAAGGTGTGTCGCCGACGTTCACGTCGCTTCGCCCACGATTTCTCCCTCTCTCTTGGCCTAACTCGTGCGCCATGCTCCCAGGAACTTGTTCGACGTTTTCACTTGGGGATTTCGACGCTGCTTTGTCGGATTCATCGAGCACCGCCGAGGTCCGCCGCCTCTCATTGTCGCTGACGCCCCTCCGCTCCGTTCTGGGCTCCGCGACACTCCTCGATGAGCTCTCCTCACCCCTACCCCTTTGACACTTTATAATCGTAGCTCGGGCATCGATTTTGGCCGTTTGGCCATCGCCGGCGAGGCGCGCCGCCGTGGACGTCGAGCGCTGTCGTGCCCTGAGTGCGCGCCGCCCATAGGGCGACATGGCTCAATCCCGGCCGTCAGATCTATCCGAACGGCCGAGATTATAACATGCGTACCCCGGTACTCAAAATCCCGATCGCCCATATTGGATCCAACGGCTGACATTAAAACCACCCATACCCCTTCGCTATTTTGCACATAACCCCCTGCGCATTTTAAAAGTAATTGCATATACGTCCTGGATTTAATGAAATGGCCCGTGTGCTTTATTATAATTATGCCAGCACTGTTAATTTGGCAAAATAATGCCTATCAGCCCCTGTTTTCACTACTAATTATGTTTTTAGCCTATGTAATTTATATTTAGCCCCCTGATTGTGTTATAAAATAATTTTAGGGTCCTATTCATGTCTGTTTTGCATAGAAGCCCTTGTATTAATAGTTAATTACATAAAATCACATGTTCACACTCTCTTTTTGTACAAATTATCTTGGGATAATTATTTGCTAGAATTTTCTATTCTGATTTGGACAAAATGAGGTATTTAAGTTGCTGTTGTGCTGAATTGCTAATGAACACCTATGGACACTAAAAATCCACACTTCAACCCACATCCTTAAATTAAACTACATCTAAGGAATTAATACTAGTGACGTAACTGCATAGGTTTTCTTTTGTGATTGTTTATCTGTGTTGTGCCTATGCTTTCTTGTTTCTTATTGTGTGTTGCTATTTTTCATTTCGCGTGCGATGATGTATTTAGAGCCGGTTCCCGAGCCGGCCTACAATCTTCAAGACTACCACTTCACCCACCCACACTTCCAGGAAGGCAAGTGTCTTTGACCATTTTGCACCTGTTTTACTAAGTTTTAGTTCGTTGCATGCTTAATAATTTGAATCTCATTTACTTTATCTTTCCATAAAATACCTTGTCACCGGGTTGGATTGATAGTATTTTATTACTACCGCTACGCTTAGCCATGCTTAGCATTGGGAGGGAAATTCTCTACATACATGTTATATTATTAATTATTATGATCATTTATTATGATATTGTGAAATGAATTGTAGTGAATAGGAATATGGCGGGTTGGTTTGTTTGGTATGGTGCAGTACGCACGAGACCCAGGTTTTGGGATATGAACCTTGTCGGATTCTAAAGATCGATTTATGGAGGAAGCCACTAAGCTTTATTGTATCGCCACAAGACTTAGTATGAGGCTGTTTGGTCGATTAATTAGGCCTCTTCCAACGTAGTATTAGTGACTGGATAGTGCAGAGAATTAGTTCAGAGTGTACTGCCTTAGGATCCGCATGGCTCAAGAGGGGGCAACTGGGGTGTTGAGACGTGGTTAGCGGCTCACACTTTTGTACATGGATGAAACCTCAGAGGGCTAGTACGTATCGGGAGAACCTTTGTAAAGACCTCGTAGTGATTTCCTGCCCACACACCAAAGAAAGTTTGCAATGTGGTTCGCGACCACGGGCATCAGAGAGGTTTACTTAGTCCACCTTGCAACAGAGAATGAAATCACGGCTTGTGGGTACAGTGTACATTCTCTGCAGATATTTAGAAATTGTCATGACAGTCGTGCTCACAGACAAGAGCGGTTTGGTTCCAATTCATAATTAGTCAATGGATGGGAATGGTGGTTTGGTTGGTTAGGATTCGGTCTACAAATGGGTTATGGTTGGGTTCTCTCACTTAGAAGTAGGTGCTAATAAAAGCTAAGGATAGGATATAATGATATAGTGTTTAACCTGGATTTAGCCTCCCTTCTAGAAGCTTGCATGTCATCTCTTTCCCCACTTGTTGAGTATTATTGGTACTCAAACTTGCTTGTTGCTTATCTGTCCCCAATCTACAACGATGAGGAGATGGAGAATGAAGACTTCTATGCTGATTCGGACGAGGCGTTCTAGGCTGGCGCAACCCCTAGACAACGCATGTGCATGGAGCCACACTAGTTTACTTTTCCGCTGCTTTGCTTGTAATCTTATTTTAGACCTACCTGTTATTATTGTAAGACATTTATGTATTCGAATATGGCTTGTAATAAATGATATTACACTTTCGTCTACACATATATGATGTGAACCGATCCTGACATACATGTGGAAGTCATCCGGTTGTCTCGTTGGGACCGGGTGTGACACTTTGATTGGCAAAAGAACTCTTGCATAGCATAGATTTTTCATCATCACATCTTCTTTTCATGGATGCTAGTCTATTGTGTAACTTGGAGACATCGGTTGTATACTGAGGTCATCGTTGGATAAATAGAACAAATTATGCAGTAACAAAGTAGAGATAAGTGTAAGAAATGAACCTCGCCTATCCCCATGAAGGCACGCATGACGAGCAAATATGGAAGTCCAATCTTAGCCGCAAGGGGTGTCAGAACTGTTGCAAGTGACCACCATACAACTCCAAACCCAAGCACTAACTTACCACCAAATCTGTCAGCCCAGATACCTCCAAGAATCTGCAGCAGTAATTTTCATAATGAAATGTCATAAACTATAAACCAAAATGCACATTTAAGAATTCGTCCAAAAAAAACCTGTCACTCATTGCGTACAGAAACGCACCTGTGTAAGAAGGTAACCCCAAAAGAAAGATGATTGGATTAAACCGACAGTTGCTGGATTCCAGCCAAACTCTGCCGACATTGGAAGGATTGCAATGCTCATATTCACCTGGCAGAAATCAGCAAATGATCAGGAAGCAAAAGAGGAATAATGTGTGATTCCCTTGAATTCAACTGTAGACAAGTTTGGACAAAATACAAGCATTACTCTCTAACTCACACGGTCCATATTGCAAAGAAGGAATGAGAAGAAGCAGAGCAGAACGATCGTCCATCGCTTTGGAAACTCCTGCCACCAGGGAGAAACCTCATTGGTTTCTTCAATCATAGCAGCATCGACAGGAACATCAGAAGGGCTCAAAGGTGATCCCGTTATTTCATACTGCTCCGCTTTACAGTCAGCACGCTTTCTGATTGGTAGCTTGTACTCTGGCTGGACACAAGCACTCTCCAAGCTGGTGAAATTCTCCCACCTCCTAGGTTTCAACCAACCATTGTTTATTGCGTCAGAAGACAAGAAGCACTCAACCCTCGACAGAAGTCTCCTCTTCATTCTTGGAATGTAAAATGTCCTAGTCAAGTAGTCTCTTGATGAGTTCAACACAGGCTGCTGAAACCGCCCAGACATTCCTGTTCTTGCCATCACAGTACTCTTGGAATAACTATGGAACAGGAAAAGAGTGCTCCTAGAAACATTTGGACCAAATCTTTCTCCAGGAACCAGTGAATCCACACACCTATTTTGTGGTGATGTGCAATATTTCATCTGATGCTGGTTTCCTGAAAAATAAAAAAAGTATTAATAAAATCATATCGAAACATCAACAACAATAACAATCAAGCCTATATCCCAAGCAGGTTGGGCAGGCTAAATTCATGCCGAAACATGTAGAGTGTTTCTTTTTTCCTGGGCAAAACATGATAACTGTTCAAGGAGGAACAACAAAACTAGAACAGTGAGTAAATGGTACATTTGTGTAGCATCTTAGCGTACCATAGGTGCTAGTGGTGGGCATCCAGAGCCAGGGGAGCGCCATGGACAGAGACGCAGCTGCTGGCAGCGGTGAGAAACCAGCGCCCGGCTATGACCTCCACCGCCGCGGCGCCCTCGCTCTTCGCCGGCTTAATTCACCTCGCGACAGCGGGAGAGCAGAGGTGCACCTCGCTACCGCGGGGAGCCGGGGAGAGGGACGGACAGCCAGAGGGAGCAGAGAAGCTAAGTGATAAGATAACTGACGAACGAGACAGATTTTTTTTGAGCTGATGAGGAACCTCTGGTCTCCTGGGCAGGGAAATCAAACTTTAGTTATATGGCTTTGATCTTCAACAATAAAAAACCTCTTCTTTTTTGTTTGTTCCTGTCGGTCCTCCTTGGAAGCAGCCAGCGTCCGTAGAGCAAGAACGGATGATAGGGAACAGAGTCGAAGCGACGAGCGGAGGTCGTGTGACCAAGTGGCTATATATCCATCCTTCGGTTTGCTTCTGAAAAGCGTGAAAAGACCCCGACGGATCCGCATCACGGGAACAAGATCCCACAGCAAGCAAGCAGTACGGCAGAGAAAGAATCTCGCAAGGAAACACCAGGATTCTGGATGGCAGGCAGTGGTTTGGACTTATTCTGCTGCCATGTCATGACTGCATCTGCATGAGGTCAGTTCGTCTCGCTCGCCTTCATTTCCCATTAGAACATAGCATGACTGATCAAAGGTTCATTTTCTCTGTTCTTCACTTAAGGTAAATGATATTTACAGTTGATAGGGATTGGGTAGAATCACAGAGGAACGAGTGACTTAGAGATAGTCGCGCGGACAAGTGGCCAAATTTCTTACCTCAGCCCTTCAAGCTTGAAAAGACCAACAAACGCTGCCGGCTGGCCAGCCGGTCAGCTTCAGCCGACGACCTAGATCGATCGATCGCTCTAGCACCGACCGACATGAACATCATAGCCATAACCTCCGGGCGATACAAATGGGCAAATTTTGCTTCCTTTAAAAACAATAACTTATACAAGCCTGAGTTATGAGCATTGGGATCTCTTTTTTAAAAAAGACACCTCAACATTGGGATCTCAACGCCATATTTCAAATCATACATTGCGATTTCAGTTTATTATCAGCATTTGACCAATAAAAAAAGTATATTATCAATGACTTAGAGTCACTGGGTAACATAGATCATACAGAAACAAGGGTTGCTTGCCTAATAAGGCGCACAGGGCCAAGAGGCACAACACATCCATATAAGGTCAACTAGACCAACAAAAAAACAGCTTGCAAATCACTTCCACCCAATTTGAATTCCATTGTTAAGCTATTATACGTTGACCAGTTGCCCTCAAAAGCTTAAACTGATGAGGGATGATAGGCAATTTACTAATATTTTAACACTCCCCCTCATGTGCAAGCTCTTTTGGGCCGCATACGTGGAATAGAAGTCGGCTGCAATTTTTTTTATTTTTTTTTAATAAATTGCGCCCACCAGAATTCGAACTCGAGACCTCTGGCTCTGATACCATGTTAAGCTACTATGCGCTGACCAGTTGCCCTCAAAAGCTTAAGCTGATAAGGGATGGTAGACAATTCACTTATATTTCAACATCCAGTTCAATAAGATCTAAATCCGGCGCTGTTTGGGAAGTCAGCATCTATTATGTGGAAGTTGGGTCACATCATGGATCAACATAATGGGTGATTGGTCCCTTACTCTTTCGCCTCGAAAACCTTCTCTAAAGCCTAAGATCATTCTTCTTCTTCTTCTTCTTCTTCTTTAAGGGGAGCCTTGGCGCAGCGGTAAAGCTGTCGCCTTGTGACCATGAGGTCACGAGTTCAAGTCCTGGAAACAGCCTCGGAAAGGCTGCATACAAAAGACCCAAATGGGTCGGACCCTTGCCCGGACCCTACGCAAGCGGGAGTTACATGCACCGGTGTCACGCCCGGTCATCGTAAAGATGAACATACGCTAATCACATGTACGCCAGGATCAGTTGAATCGTACATGCGTCGACGAAAGTAAAATATCATTACATTGCCATGTTCAAATACATAAATAGTCTTACAGTACGACCCGAAGGTCTACAAATATACACCACAACTATTTACATCAACAACAAAGATAACAAAGTTCCAACTACAGCAGAAGACTAATAGGTAAGAGTAGCTCCATCTCCACAGGCAGCCATTGCGCGTGAGGTCGCCAGTCTAGACCAAGTCCTCCGGATTGATGAAGAAGTCCTCCGGTGCTGCTTCTTCTTCTTCATATTCTAAAGGAGAATTAAACGCTTGAGTACATAGAGTACTCAGCAAGTGCGGGAAGAGATGACATGATTGGCTAAAGCAAAAGGGAAGGCCTGATTGGCTAAAGCAAAAGGGAAGGCCAATTATGGCTTAGCACTATGCTTAGACCCTAACCTTAGCTTTCAATTACCAATATCATAATTCAAAAAGTAATCAACACATAAGTAATGATAATGAATGCACTTGAATCATAACTAACCACCATTTCCCAACCATAGACTAATTATGAACTGGCCCCAAGCCGCTCTTGTCCGTGAGCACGGCTGTCATGACAGTTTTACCAAATCTCTGCAGAGAGTGTACCCTTTACCCATAAGCAGTGATTTCATCCTCTGTTGCCAGGTGGACTAAGTGAACCTCCCCGATTGCCCGTGGTAGCCAACCACATTTCACACTTCCTTTGGTGTGAGGTCAGGAGATCACTACATGGTCTTTACAAAGGTACTCCCGACTAGTGCTAGCCCTCTAAGGTTTCCACCATTGGGGATTCTCGGAGTAACCCTCTACCCCAGAGCCCCCTCTTGAGCCTTGCGGATCTCAGAGCAGATCACCCGCATCATTCCCCGCACCATCCAACTACTAGCATTTCATCGGGAGAAACCTAATTAATTGACCAAGCTGCCCCATCTCAGTCTCGTGGTGGTACTATAAAGCTTAGTGGCTTCCTCCATAAACCGGTCCTTAGAATCCGGTGGTAACAAAACCCAATCTCGGGTCTCGTGCAAACTGCACCATCCAATACTATCTAACCACCAGATTCCTATCCACTACAATTGTGTAATCACTACAAGTTCAAGTAACCATAAAGTTTAACGTAGCACAATTGTATGAAATCCCAATCCCAATGTCTAAGCATGGCTAAGCATAAATGAGACCTATCTACTTCCCAACCCATTTCAGGTAACAAGGAATTATGTGGAACAGGGCATGTAAACATGAAATAGGACATCAATTTATTTAGCATGCATCTATCTAAATTCCTAAAATTGGTACAAGATGGTCAAGGGCACTTGCCTTCGTTGAAGACTTGAGTGTTGGAGAAGTCCTGGTCTTGGAGGTTAAGATTAGGGTCGTAGAACGACTCTAGGTATATTGCCCAAGCGTGGCAAGAAATAAATAAAGCTAAATAAGTAAAGAGCATTCAATACAATACATCACAACACACACATAAGCATAAAATCCTATACTAATGCGTCCCTACGAGGTATTTATTATTTTACATAGCCAAAATATGCATTTTAGATTTATCCTACATTTTTGAGAATTAAATATAGCCTAAAACCCTTTTTATTGAATTTTCTAAGGCCAAAATGTATTTTTAAACATTTATAATAAATATTCCATAGACAAAATATATTTCAAATGAACTCTACCATTTATTCACAGCATAAAATAGTTTATACCAATTTTTCCTAACATTTCTACACTTAATAACCATTTTTATCTATTTTCTACACCTCAAATACACCTAAAAACCATATTCAGCAAATAAATAAAAGTCCAGGGACTAATTAATTAGTTTTCTAAACTGCACAGGGGTTAAATACATGATTCTACAAATTTACAGGGGTTAAATTGACTATTTAAATGATTAAATCCAATTTTTAGGGATCTAGGGGCTAGTCTGCAATTTCCAGGGGCTAGACTTCAATTCTAGAGAAGTGCAGGGGGTAGCAAGTAAGTTTCCAGGGGCCTGGGTGAATAACCGAAGGCGGGAATTGTGATTCAAACGTGGGCCGTTGGATCTTAATTGGACGTGCGGGATTTAAAATATCGAACCGTTATGGGGATATAATCTCCACCGTAGGGGTTCAACCGATGGCCCAGATTGGGCCACGTCGCCCCTAACCGGCGCGCGCGCGCGGCTCGGCGGCGCCCGACGGTTGTCGGCGGCGATCTCGCCGGAGATCACCAAATCAGGGATTCCTACGTCAATTCTACGCGCCACGAGCATGAATCGAGAGAGGAGGAGTAGGGGAACTCACCTAGGGGGTTTTCGGGGTGCGAAATCGGGTGGAAGACGGTCGGTGACGAGAGGAGGCGGCGGTTGGCGTCGGTGCACGTCGACTCCGGCGAAACCTCAGCGATCTCTTCGCTCCAACGTGTCCGGCGTGTTCCTGGCGACACAGCGAAGAGGTTAGGACTAAGGGGAGAGCAAGGCAACCGTCGAGGAGTCGGGAACGAGGGCGACGGACCTTGCAACGGCGAGGTTAGGGTTTTCGCGCGGGGAGGAGAGAACAGAGGGGAAGAGGTGGAATTTATGGAGAGGACGGGTGCGGCGGTTGCTGACGCGCGCGAGGGAGGTTCCCCCGGGGTGAATGCGTCCGTGGAACGGCGGTTGCAGGGGGGTGGTGCGGTGTGGGCGCGGCGTGGCGCGGGAAAGAGGGGGGGTGGCGGTTACTGGGGGTTGGGGATGACAGGTGGGTCTGGGGTGGCAGCAGGAGAGAGGAGGGAAAGGGGGAGGCGCCGACAGGCGGGGTCCACGGCGCAGAGAGAGAAGAGGTGGGGAGGGGTTCGGCTGGGCCGCAGGAGAGGGAAAGGGAATTGGGCCAGGGGGGAAATCGGCCCAGGGAGGGTTTTAACTCTTTTTCTTTTTCTTTTTCCTTTCTTTTCTTTTGATTTGAATTCAAATTCATATTTCAACGTTTGTTACTCGTTTGAACTTCAAAAATTCACACAAAAATGCAGGCTACAATGTTCAAGGATTTGAGCAAATTTTGTACATGAAATTATGGGCGTTACAACTCTACCCCCTTAAAAGGAATCTCGCCCTCGAGATTCGAACGTCCTAAGAGAAAAGATGAGGGAAATCCACTTTGAGATCTTCTTCTCTTTCCCATGTTGCTTCTGCCTCTGAGTGATGCTTCCATTGCACTTTACACATGCGAATAACTTTATTTCTTGTGACCTTTTCTAGTATCTCAAGTATCTTGACAGGCTGCTCCACATAAGACAAATCTTCTTGTACATCAACTGCTTCCATAGGTAACTGTTCCTCAGGCACTCGCAGCCACTTCTTAAGTTGCAAAACATGGAACACATTATGAACATCTGATAGGTGCGGTGGAAGCTCAAGCTGATAAGCCACTTCACCTCGTCGTTCTAATATTTTGAACGGACCAATGTAGCGGGGCGACAACTTGCCTCTTACTTTAAATCTTCTCAATCCTCTCATAGGTGACACCTTCAAGTACACATAATCACCAGCCTCAAATGTTAGATCACGTCTTCGAGTATCCGCATAACTCTTCTGTCTTGTTTGGGCTGCCTTTAGATTCTTCCAAATTTCTTGTACTTGTCTTTCAGCCTCTTGTAGTACGTCAGGCCCAAAGACTTGACTTTCCCCAGTTTGATTCCAAAACAACGGTGTCCTACATTTCCGCCCATACAATGCTTCAAAAGGAGACATCTTCAAACTGGCTTGATAACTGTTGTTGTAAGAGAATTCGGCGTATGGCATATTCTTGTCCCAACTTTTGCTATTCTTTAGAGCACACGCTCTCAACATGTCTTCTAATATCTGGTTGGTGCGTTCTGTCTGACCATCAGTTTGAGGATGATACGCCGAACTAAAGTTTAGACGGGTATCCATTGATTCATGCAACTTCTGCCAGAATCTTGAGGTGAATTGAGTGCCTCTGTCTGAAATGATCTTCTTAGGAACTCCATGTAAGCATACAATCCTGGAGATGTACAGTTCCGCCAGCTTGGGACCATTGTAGGTCTCTTTCACAGGAATAAAGTGAGCAACTTTAGTTAGACGGTCCACAATAACCCATATAGAATCATATCCAGGCTGTGTTCTTGGTAGTCCCACAATGAAATCCATGCTAATTTCTTCCCACTTCCATTCTGGCACTTTGATTGGTTGCAGTAACCCTGCTGGTCTTTGATGTTCCGCCTTAATCAATTGACATGTATCACATATGGCCACATATTCTACTACATCCCGTTTCATTCCATGCCACCAATATCGATCCTTAAGGTCTTGATACATCTTTGTGCTTCCGGGATGAATGGAGTATGAGGAGTTATGAGCTTCCCTTAGTATCAACTCTTTAATCTCCTTGATATCTGGAACACAAATCCTCTTTCCAAGCCATAAAGTTCCTTGTTCATCCTCACTAAAGTTCAGAGCTTTCCCTTTCTTCATCAACTGCTTGATCTCCTTGACTTTCTCATCATTCTTTTGTCCTTCTCGTATATCATGTTCAAGGGTTGAGTCCACTTCCATAGCAACTGCTTCAGTGCTAGACACTATACATAGGTTTAACCTTGCAAACTCTTCACATAACTGGGGTTGAAGAGCTTGTACTGACAAGTTATTGCATTGTCCCTTCCTGCTTAGAGCATCAGCGACCACATTAGCCTTTCCTGGATGGTAGTTGATTCCCACATCAAAATCATTTATTAATTCCAACCAACGACGTTGTCTGAGATTAAGATCAGGTTGTGTGAATATGTACTTCAAGCTCTTGTGATCTGTGTATATCTCAATCCTTTTTCCCATCAAGTAGTGTCTCCATATCTTCAAAGCATGGACAACAGCTGCCAATTCTAAGTCATGTGTGGGGTAATTCCTCTCATGTTTCCGAAGCTGTATTGAAGCATAAGCTACAACATGTCCTTCTTGCATCAAAACACATCCTAAACCATGACCAGATGCATCACAATAAACTACAAACTCCTTCTGCATATCAGGCATCACCAATACCAGTGCACTGGTTAACCTCTTCTTCAATTCGGCAAAGCTTACACATTCGGGGGTCCACTTGAAAGCAACTCCTTTCTCAAGCAACTTGGTTAGTGGTCAAGAGATCTTTGAAAATCCCTCGATGAATCGACGATAGTAACCAGCCATACCTAAGAATCTTCGTATATCATGTACACTCTCAGGTGTTTCCCATTTAAGGACATCGGCCACTTTTCCTGGATCCACTGCTATACCTCCTTCGGATATGACATGTCCCAAAAATGATACCTCCTTTAGCCAAAACTCACACTTACTAAGTTTGGCATACAGTTGATGTTGGCGAAGCTTCTGTAGAGCCATCCTGAGGTGCTCCTCATGCTCTTCTTCAGTCTTGGAGTAGATAAGTATGTCATCGATGAATACCACTACAAACTTGTCCAAGTACTCCATGAATACCTTGTTCCTAAGATACATAAAATATGCCGGAGCATTGGTCAATCCAAACGACATAACTGTATACTCATATAATCCATATCGAGAGACAAATGTCGTCTTGGGAATATCTGACGGTCTAATCTTCAGCTGGTGGTAGCCCGAACGAAGATCAATCTTGGAAAACACACATGCTCCTCTCAACTGATCAAACAAATCTTCAATCCTTGGTAGTGGATATTTATTCTTGATTGTTACCTCATTTAAGGCACGGTAATCCACACACAACCTTTGAGTTCCATCCTTCTTAGGTACAAATATAACTGGTGCTCCCCAAGGCGATGAGCTAGGACGAATATATCCTTTTGCCAATAACTCCTCAATATGATCCTTTAGTTCAGCTAATTGTTTAGCATCCATTCTATATGGCCTCTTATATATTGGGGCCGTCCCAGGTACTAACTCAATGATAAATTCAATCTCTCGATCAGGGGGCATACCTGGTAAGTCATCTGGGAATACATCCGGAAATTCCTTCACAACCCTGATATCTTCGGTACTCTCAAGATGGTTGAGTTGTACTACCGCCTCTTGTGTCTGATCTGGCTTGAACTCCACTGTAGTGCCATCCGGGTGTGTTAAGCAAACTGTTCTAGTTGCACAATGAATTACTCCTTGATTCTTCGTCAACCAGTCCATTCCCAGAATGATATCTAATCCTTGTGAGTCCAACACTATTAGGTTGGCCCAAAAGACTACCCCCCTTATGTTTATACTCACTTTACGGCATAGATGCCTTGCCACCATCTCTCCTCCAGGAGAGTTTATCAATAATGGCCCATTCAAGAATGTAACTACCATGTCATGCTTCTTTATGAAATCCTTGGATATTAATGAATGTGTTGCACCCGAATCAAACAATATGGTGGCGGGGTGGGAGTTAACAGAAAACATACCGATCACCACATCAGGCGCTCCCTGTGCTTGCTCCAAAGTCACATGGTTGACACGATCAGATGGGTTTTGCTGCTTCTTTGGACAACTGCTGGCGTAGTGTCCCCATTCTCCGCACTTGTAACATTGAACTCCCGCAGCATTACTTTGGCCCTTGTTGCCTCCTGATTGGTTTCTTGGGGGTTGGCCATTTGGACGGTTAGCTGGAGCTGAAGGGCGGGGTGGCTGCATCTGCTGACGTGGGGGTTGCATTGGCTGGCGTGGTGGCTGTTGCTGCTGGCGCATTTGCTGGTTGTAGGGAGTGGGTGGCCTGTAGTTGGTGTTTGGAAATCTCTGTCCCGAGTAGTTCATAGTACGAGTCATCTGGTTTGCAGGCGGAGGGTTGAGACTGGGGCGCACATTGCTGCTAGAGGCATGTGCTATAGTCAACTTCCTTTTTCTTTCCTGATCATTCAGTTCCTTTTTAGTCCTCTCCACTTCAAAAGCTTTGTCAACCAGCTTCTGAAAGTCGCTGTAATCGCTGGAAGACATAGCGAACTTTAACTCCTTGTCCAATCCATTCTTGAAGCGGAATTGTTTCTTGGAATCAGTATCCACGTCTGTCGGTGCATAGCGGGACAACTGGGTGAATGCATTCAGGTAGGCTCTCACAGGCATACGGCCCTGCTTTAACATCAGAAACTCTTCACGTCTTGCTTGTATTTCTCCCTCAGGCACAAAGTGATTCCGTAAATTGGTCCTGAACTCTTCCCAAGTAATGCTTTCTGGATCCCGGTGGGCTTCAGTAAAGGCAGTCCACCAGTCGGCTGCCGGTCCTTGGAGTTGTGGGAGGCTAGTAGTACTTTCTCTCTTCCTTCACAGTGGATGAGCCTCAACTTGCTTTCAACGGTTCGGAGCCAATCATCAGCATCCATGGGTTCGGTGACTGTGGCAAAAGTGGGTGGATGAGTGTTCAGGAAGTCCCTTAGAAAGGACCTAGGTGGAAAAGGTGGTGGTGGCGGAAGGTTGTAATTTGGTGGTGGTGGGGGTGGGGCTTGCTGTAGGTTGGTGACAATCTGAGTAAGGTTGTTAAGCAGCTGGGTTTGGATGGCCATCATCTGCTGCATTTGCTGCGCGGCTGGGGCTCCTCAGGCACCCCTACCATTCCATCCTGGCACACCTCCAAGTCCTTCATCTTGGGGCACAGCACCCCTTCCACGACCTCTACCTCTACCTCTTCCAGACATCTGTGTAGGGAATAATTGAAACTTTAGGACAATAGATGAGATATAGAAGGGTACGCTATGGCAAACGGTCCCAACTACATGCATCAAGGGAAACATATACATATAAAGCAAGCAAATTCATTACCCAACTAGTGCGGATGTGGACAAGATGCTAATGCATTCCACAACTCGTGCGACACACTAACAAGCCTATATACAAGTGACATGGATGTGGACAGGATGCCGAAGCATTCCACAACTCATGTCGCACACACACACAACATAAAGCAAACTAATACAATACCATAGATAACACAACTCAAGACTAGAGAGGGCGCAGCTACACGCTCCTACATACTAAGGATAGGTGTCCTGAGTCGTCCAACGGGAAAGCAAGTCCACTCCTACTCATCGGAGTCCTCCTCAACCTCCATCTCCGGGTCTTCTTCTTCCGAGTCCTCTCTTGATTCCTGGGGGGAGTTCATGCGATGATCTGGAGAGTTCGGGTCCCAAGGCTCAACGTCCGAAGCGTACTGAGGAGAGTTAGGATCAGCTGCAGTGATCCTCGCGTAGCGTCGGCGAAGTCGCTCGTAGCGGTCAACCAGGTCCCTGCTGTCCTGTAGCTCCTGCTGACAACGCTGGAGTCGCGAAGACAACTCCACCACGTCGTCCACCAGCCTCTCGCACTGAGGGTGGGTCAAAGGCCCCTCGAGATCACGTCCAGTGTAGGCAGCCATGCCACTAGTGCGCTGAGGGGTGTACGCGTGCTCCGTGCACCCAAGGCAGAACCTGTGGGCGTGACTCCAATAGGTAGTCACCTCCCACGTGGCGTCCTCCTCAGCCGCACGCTGGGAGCTCCTCCAGGCCGGAGAGAAGTGTGAGTGCAGTAGCTCCGAGTCGTAGTAGACGGCCAGCTGAGAAGTCCACTCCAGTCCACCAGTATAGGGTGCAAAGACCCTAGTGGTGTGGTAGACTAGGCGAACACGGTACTCACGATACCCCGCAGCACGAAGAAGAGAGCGAAGACGGACACGCATCCTCGAAGCAGCACTCCCAGTGGAGAACAGCGTCGTCTCCCTCCTGGGGGTGTGAGGTGCGGAGCGACTGGCTAGGGCATGGTGAGGAACACGACCCCCAGTCAACTTACGAGCCGTCTGCTTGGTTCGCGCCATCTACAAACATTTGAAAAGAAGAGAGTGAGATCAATAATCAATAATTTAAATTAGAATAAAGCAAATAGCACAGCAAGATAAGAAGCACAAGGGTTGAGGTGGAGAGCACAAAGTTTTGATAATACTATTTTATAAGAAAATAGTATAGTCCTTAATTTTTGGTCATTTCTAACTAGTCTTGCGTCCTACGGGCAACCTGGCTCTGATACCACTTTGTCACGCCCGGTCATCGTAAAGATGAACAGACGCTAATCACATGTACGCCAGGATCAGTTGAATCGTACATGCGTCGACGAAAGTGAAATATCATTACATTGCCATGTTCGAATACATAAATAGTCTTACAGTACGACCCGAAGGTCTACAAATACACACCACAACTATTTACATCAATAACAAAGATAACAAAGTTCCAACTACAGCAGAAGACTAATAGGTAAGATTAGCTCCATCTCCACAGGCAGCCGTTGCGCGTGAGGTCGCCAGCCTAGACCAAGTCCTCCGGATTGACGAAGAAGTCCTCCGGTGCTGCTTCTTCTTCTTCATAATCTAAAGGAGAATTAAACGCTTGAGTACATAGAGTACTCAGCAAGTGCGGGAAGAGATGACATGATTGGCTAAAGCAAAAGGGAAGGCCAATTATGGCTTAGCACTATGCTTAGAACCTAACCTTAGCTTTCAATTACCAATATCATAATTCAAGAAGTAATCAACACATAAGTAATGATAATGAATGCACTTGAATCATAATTAACCACCATTTCCCAACCATAGACTAATTATGAATTGGCCCCAAGCCGCTCTTGTCCGTGAGCACGGCTGTCATGACAGTTTTACCAAATCTCTGCGGAGAGTGTACCCTTTACCCACAAGCAGTGATTTCATCCCCTGTTTCCAGGTGGACTAAGTGAACCTCCCCGATTGCCCGTGGTAGCCAACCACATTTCACATTTCCTTTGGTGTGAGGCCAGGAGATCACTACATGGTCTTTACAAAGGTACTTCCGACTAGTGCTAGCCCTCTAAGGTTTCCACCAATGGGGATTCTCGGAGTAACCCTCCGCCCCAGAGCCCCCTCTTGAGCCTTGCGGGTCTCAGAGCAGATCACCCGCATCATTCCCCGCACCATCCAACTACTAGCATTTCATCGGGAGAAACCTAATTAATTGACCAAGCTGCCCCATCTCAGTCTCGTGGTGGTACTATAAAGCTTAGTGGCTTCCTCCATAAACCGGTCCTTAGAATCCGGTGGTAACAAACCCCAATCCCGGGTCTCGTGCAAACTGCACCATCCAATACTATCCAACCACCAGATTCCTATCCACTACAATTGTGTAATCACCACAAGTTCAAGTAACCATAAAGTTTAACGTAGCACAGTTGTATGAAATCCCAATCCCAATGTCTAAGCATGGCTAAGCATAAATGAGACCTATCTACTTCCCAACCCATTTCAGGTAACAAGGAATTATGTGGAACAGGGCATGTAAACATGAAATAGGACATCAATTTAATTAGCATGCATCTATCTAAATTCCTAAAATTGGTACAAGATGGTCAAGGGCACTTGCCTTCGTTGAAGACTTGAGTGTTGGAGAAGTCCTGGTCTTGGAGGTTAAGATTAGGGTCGTAGAACGACTCTAGGTATATTGCCCAAGCATGGCAAGAAATAAATAAAGCTAAATAAGTAAAGAGCATTCAATACAATACATCACAACACACACATAAGCATAAGATCCTATACTAATGCGTCCCTACGAGGTATTTATTATTTTACATAGCCAAAATATGCATTTTAGATTTATCCTACATTTTTGAGAATTAAATATAGCCTAAAACCATTTTTATTGAATTTTCTAAGGCAAAATGTATTTTTAAACATTTATAATAAATATTCCATGGACAAAATATATTTCAAATGAACTCTACCATTTATTCACAACATAAAATAGTTTATACCAATTTTTCCTAACATTTCTACACTTAATTACCATTTTTATCTATTTTCTACACCTCAAATACACCTAAAAATCATATTCAGCAAATAAATAAAAGTCCAGGGACTAATTAATTAGTTTTCTAAACTGCACAGGGGTTAAATACATGATTCTACAAATTTACAGGGGTTAAATTGACTATTTAAATGATTAAATCCAATTTTTAGGGATCCAGGGGCTAGTCTGCAATTTCCAGGGGCTAGACTTCAATTCCAGAGAAGTGCAGGGGGTAGCAAGCAAGTTTCCAGGGGCCTGGGTGAATAACCGAAGGCGGGAATGGTGATTCAAACGTGGGCCGTTGGATCTTAATTGGACGTGCGGGATTTAAAATACCGAACCGTTATGGGGATATAATCTCCACCGTAGGGGTTCAACCGATGGCCCAGATTGGACCACGTCGCCCCTAACCGGCACACGCGCGCGGCGCGGCGGCCCCCGACGGTTGCCGGCGGCGATCTCGCCGGAGATCACCAAATCGGGGATTCCTACGTCAATTCTACGCGCCACGAGCATGAATCGAGAGAGGAGGAGTAGGGGAACTCACCTAGGGGGTTTTCGGGGTGCGAAATCGGGTAGAAGACGGTCGGCGACGAGAGGAGGCGGCGGTTGGCGTCGGTGCACGTCGACTCCGGCGAAACCTCGGCGATCTCTTCGCTCCAACGTGTCCGGCGTGTTCCTGGCGATACGGCGAAGAGGTTAGGGCTAAGGGGAGAGCAAGGCAACCGTCGAGGAGTCGGGAACGAGGGCGAGGGACCTTGCAACGACGAGGTTAGGGTTTTCGCGCGGGGAGGAGAGAACAGAGGGGAAGAGGTGGAATTTATGGAGAGGACGGGTGCGGCGGTTGCTGATGCGCGCGAGGGAGGTTCCCCCGGGGTGAATGCGTGCGTGGAACGGCGGTTGCAGGGGGTGGTGCGGTGTGGGCGCGGCGTGGCGCGGGAAAGAGGGGGATGGCGGTTACTGGGGGTTGGGGATGACAGGTGGGTCCGGGGTGGCAGCGGGAGAGAGGAGGGAAAGGGGGAGGCACCGACAGGCGGGGTCCACGGCGCAGAGAGAGAAGAGGTGGGGAGGGGTTCGGCTGGGCCGCAGGAGAGGGAAAGGGAATTGGGCCAGGGGGGAATCGGCCCAGGGAGGGTTTTAACTCTTTTTCTTTTTCTTTTTTCCTTTCTTTTCTTTTGATTTGAATTCAAATTCATATTTCAATGTTTGCTACTCGTTTGAACTTCAAAAATTCACACAAAAATGCAGACTACAATATTCAAGGATTTGAGCAAATTTTGTACATAAAATTATGGGCGTTACAACCGGGCTGCCCCCCTTCATGAAAAAACTAGCTCCTTTCACTTTCATGACAACAGATTTCAAACCCATCTTTCTAGCAGATCGCCCAACATACTCTGCAGTTGCCTCTGCAGCATATCGAGAAAGACGAGACCGCCCTTTCCGATCCTCCAAACAACCAGCAGAGGCCCCAGTCTTTCTAATCCCCTTAGCATCTGTCACGGTCACAAATGTCTTATTTCCCTTCAGTAAGGCATGGACAAAATCTGTCTTCTTTTTCCTAGCAAATTGTTCCTTATCATCAAAGGTTCGTGGACCCGTGAATGGAGGGGACCCCCCAAAGATGGAAGATTTCTCTCCACCAGCTGTCTTAAACCTTTGTGTCAAGTCAGAATGGGGGCACAATAAGAGATAGTAGAACAAGAATAGATAAATATATCTGTATATGGAAATATCATCTACTTACATTGCCCCACCATTATACGTGCTGTGGAAGTTGAACTGCGTCTTAGCGTGGAAATCTTGAGGAACCTGTTGAAACTCTTTGTTCTGCTCTAAGACACGGTCCCAAAACGAAGAATCACGTGTTCCCATGGCATTGGCGAGAAAGCCGGAAAGTGGGAAATGCTGCACGGACAAAAATTGATTCTAAAAATTCTGTTGTGCAGTAATTGACATATTATGACCCCAATATTCTATAATTAATAAAAGCATAATACAAACATTCCATATTGAGAAATAAGAATGAAAAAGAAAAGATAGAGCATCTGAGTTAAGCAAATTTCTGATAACACTTCGCATCCACTGACTGACCACGAATGTAGTGTTTAGACAGATATATACAAAGAAAGGAACCAAATTGAAGGTACATAAAGTTTCAACTCTATTCATGGTGCATACATCTCTGCATTTGTCAGCACTCGTACAGGTTTGGAGATGAGAAACGTACAATTATATGCAATATTATATGATGGATTGAACATTTATCAATACCATCCCTGAAGAATAAGATGTAGCCCGAGGGAAATTGGCCACACTGGCAACAAATTTCGTACGTCCTTGTGAACAGAATGGGATCAAATAGTTCAAATCCTCTTTCACCAAAAGGAGGACACCAAATAAAACTTGAAAACACATAAAAATGTCTAATATTGACAAAATGGAGCGAGTCAAGATTAACAAACATTAATGTGCAAGAGTAAAGTAGTGAACTCCCTCCAGAAGGATATTTTCAACACTTTCGACACAATCTAAAATGCACCTACTGCTACTGCCTTTCTTAATTGCAACAAAGTGGTGTAAGCTAAAAAATGATAGGAGCATTTACTTAGGATGCGTTTGGTTCCAAGGATATCTGAGGACGGAACGGGGCGATCCCCATTGGACTGTTGTTTGTTTGAGAGCTGGGACGGGATGGGATCATCCCATAGGGGAATATTCGGCAAATATGCGAGACGACCGCATCCACCTAAATCTGATCGGACCAACTTGTCCCAGCGCGGCTCCATCCCACGGAATCCTCAGCTGAAAAAAAAAACGCATCGGGCGAGGCGGCGGCGACCGCGACCTCTCCGAGGCGGCGGCGACTCTGACCTGTCCAGGGTGGCGGCGACCACTGTGCCAGGCCACCGTAGTCGGCGAGGGGTGACCGCGCCAGGCCCGTCTCGGTGCCTAGCCCTCCAGCGCGCCTAGGCCGCCACTGCGTGGTGGCTTCCACCTCACCGAGGCCGCGACCACCACCGACCGCGCGACCTCTCCCAGGCGACGTCCGCACGACGATCTTCTCGGCACCACTGCACAGATCGGGTAGGTTTTTATTTCACGAAATTTCGATCCATTTCTCTTCCGTTTCCTCAAGATCCGTCCCTATTTCCTCTAGATCCGCCCATATTTCTTCAAGATCCGCTTCTGTTTCCTCAAGATCCATCGTATTGAGCAGGTTTCTCGCCACCTTTTTGCCTCCCATTTCCCTGGCAGGTCACCACGCCTAGGCTGCCAGGCTGCCACCCGCCGAGACCGCGACCACCACCGACCACGCGACACTCCAGGCAACATCCGCACGACGTTCTTCTCAGCACCACATTACAGATCTGGTAAGTATTCATTTCACGAAATTTCGACCCATTTATCTGTTGTTTCCTCAAGATCCGCCTCTATTTGGCTCTCAGCGTCAGACAAATTTTGTCCAACTCGGTGGACGTTCTTAGGGGCTGAATTTTTTAGCAATACTGCACATATATTTGTTCTTGGCTTTGTGTATTCGGTTGCTGAATAGATTAGGCAGAAAGTGTTAGAACCAGATCTAGCATGGTGTTAGAACCAAAAAGTGCAGAGGTTTCTGCTACACTTGAATCTTTTTGGGATATGGTGCTTGGAGCTTCTTCTCATGTGCCTGCCAGATCTAGCATGGTGGATACGGATACTCAGAAGGATGGCACAAGCAGAATGTAACATGTCAATTTTAACATCGTAGCTGCTCTAATTGCACTACTGATTGTTGTTATAGTTGGATTTGTAATCACACCTGCCAGTTGGAGCACCTGAACCTGCACTATAATTCTCAGCCTTTTCTTTTAGACGACATTCCAAAGATGTTCCTTGTGTTTAATTAAAAAGTGATTCAATTCAAGAGTGATGATGCATCTTACTGGAGCTTCTTTGTTTAGTGTTTTGTTTTGTTGGGATGGGGAAGTAGATCAGTGAAGAATAGGAGTAAAAGACAGACTCACTCAAGATGCACATCGATTGGATCTCATACTTTCAATTGCATTACATCGCTGCCGTTAATTTTCAGTTCAGCTCATTTCGTATACTGTGTAGAAACAGTCTTAGCTCTCTCGCTTTCCTATCGTGTTCAGGAGACATGTCATTATCAGATTCGACAGTGTCTATTACATCTGCATCATGCTTATCGTTATTACTTCTACTTGCAACTTGTAGAGGAGAGGACAAATCGATCATGGCAGCTCCTCATACTGCATTATCCTCTACATCACATGTCCATGAGCAATCAGCTTCACCAGTCAGCTCAGTTCCATGGCTATCAAATTGATTCCGTCTGTTCATGATCTGTCATTTTTTTTCCAGTCATATTTTGAAGTTTTTGCTTTCATTTCTTAATTCGATAGCATATTGTAGAACTCATGGATGTGCTAATGGTCTTATGATTGTAGTGATAAGATCACCAGAAGACTTAACTAGACAGCTTTCTTCATCAACTAGTTTCTGTTCTGTTTTACACTAGTTTTTGTTTTGTTTTATATTGTTATCCTGTCATATACTAGTTTCTGTTCTGTTTTATATTGTTATCCTGTCATACACTTCTGTTATCTTTTATACATGTACTACTACCAGTCCATTCAGAAGCATTTTCAGTAGACTGCTAGAGCATCTGCATCTCTTGAATTTCTAAGGGGGGTATTTCTCACATATTTTACTGTGCATATGAAGTGTTCTTCAGTTTCTCATAGCAGTTTTTCACTTTATGTTTTATACATGTACTTGTACATGGAAAACATGATTAAGATATTGATTTATGCTACTGCTGCACATTTCTTATTGTCAACTATGGTTGTGATGATTACGGAGTCTAGAAAACGAAAAAGGAATATGAACATACCAGCTATTAGATATGGTCCGATGGATGAAAGGGATAGATTAAGACTTGATTACTTTAACACCAGGATTTGGAGAAATGATACAACATGTACCAACATGCTAAGACTTAATAGAGCACGTTTCTTTCGGTTTTGTAAGGTGTTTAAGGATCGTGGCTTGCTTCAAGATACAACTCATATGTGTATTGAACAACAAGTGGCCATGTTTCTAAACACGGTGGGACACAATCTTAGAAACAGATTAGTTGGAACTAATTATGATAGATCTGGAGAAACAGTTAGATGATATTTTAATAAAGTACTTCATGCTATTGGTGAGCTACGAGGTGAACTAATTAGACCCCGTCATTGAACACTCCAAGAAAAATAGATGGGAATCCAAGATGGGATCCGTACTTTAAGGATTGTATTGGAGCAATAGATGGAACTCATGTAAGAGCTTCTGTTCCTAAGGAAATGGAGCATGCCTTTCGTGGAAGAAAGTCCCATTGCACACAAAATGTAATGGCAGCCGTTGATTTTGACCTTCGATTCACCTATGTACTAGCTGGTTGGGAGGGGACAGCACATGATGCTCTAGTTTTAAGAGATGTACTAGAGCGAGAAAATGGCCTACGTGTACCACAAGGTAATAAATTACATATATATCTCAACTTATTCATGGCAATTGTTTATATACAGCCATGTTACATACTTCTTCTACTTGATATGTTAGGAAAATTTTACCTAGTTGATGCCGGATATGGAGCTAAACCAGGATTTCTACCTCCTTTTCGTGGTGTACGGTACCACTTGAATGAATGGGGAAATAACCCGGTCCAAAACGAGAAAGAGTTGTTCAACCATAAGCACTCATCTCTCCGTGTCACAGTAGAACGAGCTTTTGGGTCATTGAAGAGAAGATTCAAAATTCTTGATGATGCCACTCCTTTCTTTCCTTTTAAGACTCAAGTAGATATTGTCGTTACTTGTTGCATTATTCATAATTGGGTCATACAAGATGGGAGTGATGAGTTGATCATAGAAGAGTCTAATTGGACAAGCCAAAGTCATGCGACATCTGCAGGTGGTCAAGCAAGTGAACATGCCTATATGGTCAATTTTAGGCAGCATATTGCTAATCAGATGTGGGCAGCCTATCAAACCTTACATGAAAACTGATCATATTGCAGTATCATTTATTTTTTTGTTGTATTTCAACTTGCAAGAACATATTTGCTTCTGTGTGTATGTCAGTTTATATGTTCAAGGATTGTATGTCAGATTTTCTTTTGTGTGTATGTGTTCATGGATCATATGTCAGTTTTTAATGTCAACTTTGTTCCTGTATTTAAGTTTTGTTTATGTCTTCAAGGATTATATGTCAGTTCTGCTTCTTTGTGTATGCTATTACATTTTTTAGCAGAAAAATGGAATCTCAGAGCTTGAGAGATGAAGGCGATGGAGGTGGACATGATTCATGGACATCTGCAATGTCCTCTTTCATGCTTACCAACTTGGCTGATGTAGTGGCTGCTGGTACTAGAACTTCATCTGGCTTCAAGAAATGTCAACTCAATGCATGTGCTAGGGCTGTTAATGAGAAATTCAGTACATCTTGCATTGGTGATCAGATCAAAAATCACTTGAAAACTTGGCAAAGAAAGTTTGCAAAGTTGAACAGACTTCGGAAGCTTAGTGCTGCAGGTTGGGATGAAAATAACTTCATTATAACTCTAGACCTTGAGCACTACAATAGCTACATCAAGGTAACTTTATTTTGAACCTTGTTTTTACATTATAACTCTGTTTTTACATTCTGTTTTTACATATATTTATGTTTTTATATCTTGCTGCTAAGCTCTGTACAATTTCTATGATCAATGCCTTAAAGAACTTGTTGTATAAACTCTGTCACTTGTTGTTTATACTCTGTCACTTTTTGTGTATACTCTGTCAATTGTTGTGTATACTCTGTCACTAACTGAAATTGAGTTGAGAGACTGAATAGTGGTACTATATGTTTATACCCTCCATTAAACTAGTTCTTGACTGAAACTGAGTTGTATTTTTGTTTTTACATTGTGTGAGTTTTGAGACTGAAGTGTGGTGCTATGTGTTTATACCCCGCATTAAATTAGTTTCTGACTGAAACTGAGTTGCAATTTTTTTTTTTTACATTCCGTGAGCTTTAATACTGAACTATGGTGTTGTATGTTTATACCCTGCATTAAACTAGTGTATTTTTATTTGGGTATCATCATCAGTGTAACAACATTCTTTTATTTGTCATTTTAGGACCATATATCTGATGCTGAATTTTTAAACAAACCACTTGAGAACTATGCTGAGATGGCTATGATCTTCGGAAATGGCATGGCTACAGGGAAATATGCTAAGGATTCAAATTGCTCTCTTGGTAGTTATCAAGTTGACCAATATGATGACGTGAATATCAATTTGGGGGCTGACACCCATGAGGACGATGGAGCATCATCATCAGCAGTCAACAGACCAAACAAGCGGAAAAAAGTTACTGAAAATGAGGACAAGTTGATTGAGGCCATCAAATACAGCAGCGAAAGACTGTCACATGCTATAGAGAAGGCTTCGACAGGAAATATGGACTTGTCGCATGACTTGATTAATCAGATAAGAGATCTTCCAGGTTTTGATGAGACACACAAGTCGTTTTACTATATTTACTTGGTCGAGAATCCTCATATTGGTAGAGCTTTCTATAGTGCACCATTTGAGTACAAGTTGAAATTCATTGCAAAGTGGGTCAGTGAGAATTTTCCAGGTTAAGGATTATGTTTGTGCTACATATGATACGAAGAGTTGTAACAGAAAGAGTTGAGGCATCTTCTTATATTTTGTTGCTGCTCATACTTAATTTGTAATAATTCACTTCTTATTTAGTTCTGCTGTTTGGTTGAATATTTTTTGGAACAAACTCTCTTTGTATTAACTGAATGGCTGCCTGTTACACTTATGAAGTTGAATCTTGAGTGAACTATGTAACATAAGCTGTTCTTTATGTTGCTCTTAGTGAACTATGTAACAAGCACTTGTATTTACATGTTCTTTATGTTGCTCTTAGTGAAATTTGTTATTATTTCACTGAAATTTGTTCACTGAAATATTGTACTTGTATCTGTAGTCCAGTGTGCTGTGTATGTTGGTATAAAAATGTTATTTTTGAACTGGTGTGTCGTCCATTGTGTTGTGTATGCTGACATAAAAATGTCTTTTTTGAATTGGTGTGTTGTCCAGTGTGTTGTGTATGTTGGTATAAAAATGTCATTTTTCAGTGAACCTGTAGCATGTCTCCATCCCTCCAATAAAACAGGTGATGGGACCATTCCATCCCTTATAACCCTTGAAACAAACAATAAACATGGTTCATTCCATTTCTTCAAACAAACATAACAATGGATTCATCCCATCCCTGTTTTCAGGGATGGATCCAACCCATCCCACCTCGTCCCAAAACCAAACGCATCCTTACTTTTATTATTTTATCTTTCCAAAGAAATATCAATAACAAAAAAATTTCTTAAAAAGAATTGCTTAAGAATGTGTAACGGGGTGGAGTTTATTTTGACAAGGAAGGTTGGTATAACGAGTTGTTGTTCCAGGGAGTTATACTGATAAAAGGAGCAGCTGTGCATGGCTATGGTTACACAGAAGCTAACAACAGAAGAGGCTGGCTAGATATGGATGCGCAGATACGAGGACAAAGTTATGCAAGCACTGGATTCGGGCCTAGAAAAAATGTGTACCTTTCTTTTTTCGATCTTATGATTCTCTTGCAGAAATGGAACCATACAAGGCCTATAGATAGGTCAACTAGCAGGTGGGGAGATCATATCTATACTGAATTAATAAAAGGAACAAGTTCAATGTATAGCCCAGGAGATCCGCGTCTCCTTGCAAATATGAAATCTAAGGACGGAACTTTAATCAATGTTTGGGGGTTGGTGCGTTGTTTCAACAGCGGAGGCGAAGTACGAGATCAAGAGAGATTCGGGATAAGGGCAGAGATACCTTGTTAGATCCGGGTGCATCGGAGCTGAAGAGGCACAGAAGGAGCTGACCGTGGGGTAGCCCTCGCAGATAAGGCCCTGTTTGTTTATGCTTATAAGCAGCTTATCAATGAAAATAAGCAATAATCCCACCCAAACGCATTAATTAAGTCGCGATTAATTTGTGAGCAGATTAGCCTGTTAAGCCCGAATTGAACTGTTCCCTTGCGTTTTCGGGTCGCGGCCCAACCCCCGCGACTCCGTAACGCGATGGTAATTTTCCTCCCGATACCCCTCTCCCTTCGGTACCTGCAGCCGCCGTCTCTCTCGTTTAGGCGCCCGTGCTCGCCCTCGGCGGAGCACGGTGCTCGCCCTCCCTCGCCGGCATCCGGGGCGAGCATTCCCTCGCCGGCGCCCTCTGGTCGCCCTCCCTCTCCAGCGCCCGCCCGTTGACCGTTCAGTTTGTGCTCGCCCGCATCATCCTGCAGTCCACTGCCATCGGCCACATCCTCCGGTCGCCCCCATCCACTCCTGGATCTCCGTTAAGGTACTCCATCCGCCTGTCGCTCCCATGCTCCTCTTCCTGTTAAGATCGATGCCTACGCTGGGGTGCCTACATCCTCCCCTGGACCTACGATGCTTACTGATCCTTTGTTACAGCAATACTGATTCTTTGTGCTGTATCAAAAACAACAATCATTGTGATCAAATGTCCATTGTACTGTATGAAAAATTTAACACTTGTGCAGATGTATTTTTTGTGATGTTATTGGTTCAGATTTAGATTTTTACACCAGTGGATATTGTGCTCTATATGTTACCTTGTATTGGATTTAGCATTTTAATTGTTAAAAGCAACTGTATGGAGATGAAAGTATTTACCTTTATAGTTATTGTGCTTATGAATTAACATGTATGTTGCCTTTTTTTGTCTTACATATGAATGAACATGTACAACTGATCAATATGTGTATCATCCTGATGTTTTATTCTTTTAAGTGTATGTTTGTACTTTAGTATTTTAGTGCATCTGTATAATATATGGTGGATGTTATAGATGGAAAAGCCGCCGAAGGTGCTTGCCAAATGGGACGCATTTGCTGCCAAGGCTTTCAATGACATTTGTGTAGAAGAAGTCCTTGCCCACAATCGCCCGCAACATTGCTTGAATAGTTTGGGATATGCAAACCTTGTTCGAAAATTTAATGAACGTACCAAGAGGTCATATAATGAAAGTCAAATGAAAAACAGGTGGGATGTTTTGAAAAAAATATATAATTAATGGAAGACTTTGAACATGAGGGCTACTGGATTAGGGAGAAATCCTGTTACTTGGTGTATTTTGGCGGATGACGCTTGGTGGCAAGAGCAAAACATTGTGAGTATGCATGTATTTTTTTTCAGATTTGATTATGTATGAATAGTAACTGTTCCTGAATCAGAGCAACCAAAATATATTGGAAGACATGGATATACTTCACAGAATGTCATGGCTGTTTGTGATTTTGACATGAGATTTATATTTGTTGTCGCTGGTTGGCCCGGATCGGTGCATGACACTAGAGTTCTTTTAGACACTTTAATCACATATAAGGATAACTTTCCCCATCCGCCACTATGTAATATTAATTTTATAATTAAAAATTAAAAGTGCATCCTAAAAGTTAAAAACAAAAATATTCATACCATTTGGCGGATGGGGAAAGTTATCCTTATATGTGATTAAAGTGTCCAAAAGAACTCTAGTGTCATGCACCGATCCGGGCCAACCAGCGACAACAAATATAAATCTCATGTCAAAATCACAAACAACCATGACATTCTGTGAAGTATATCCATGTCTTCCAATATATTTTGGTTTCTCTGATTCAGGAACAGTTACCATTCATACATAATCAAATCTTAAAAAAAAATACATGCATACTCACAATGTTTTGCTCTTGCCACCAAGCGTCATCCGCCAAAATACACCAAGTAACAGGATTTCTCCCTAATCCAGTAGCCCTCATGTTCAAAGTCTTCCATTAATTATATATTTTTTTCAAAACATCCCACCTGTTTTTCATTTGACTTTCATTATATGACCTCTTGGTACGTTCATTAAATTTTCGAACAAGGTTTGCATATCCCAAACTATTCAAGCAATGTTGCGGGCGATTGTGGGCAAGGACTTCTTCTACACAAATGTCATTGAAAGCCTTGGCAGCAAATGCGTCCCATTTGGCAAGCACCTTCGGCGGCTTTTCCATCTATAACATCCACCATATATTATACAGATGCACTAAAACACTAAAGTACAAACATACACTTAAAAGAATAAAACATCAGGATGATACACATATTGATCAGTTGTACATGTTCATTCATATGTAAGACAAAAAAAGGCAACATACATGTTAATTCATAAGCACAATAACTATAAAGGTAAATACTTTCATCTCCATACAGTTGCTTTTAACAATTAAAATGCTAAATCCAATACAAGGTAACATATAGAGCACAATATCCACTGGTGTAAAAATCCAAATCTGAACCAATAACATCACAAAAAATACATCTGCACAAGTGTTAAATTTTTCATACAGCACAATGGACATTTGACCACAATGATTGTTGTTTTTGATACAACACAAAGAATCAGTATTGCTGTAACAAAGGATCAGTAAGCATCGTAGGTCCAGGGGAGGATGTAGGCACCCCAGCGTAGGCATCGATCTTAACAGGAAGAGGAGCATGGGAGCGACAGGCGGATGGAGTACCTTAACGGAGATCCAGGAGTTGATGGGGGCGACCGGAGGATGTGGCCGATGGCAGTGGACTGCAGGACGATGCGGGCGAGCACAAACTGAACGGTCGACGGACGGGCGCTGGAGAGGGAGGGCGACCAGAGGGCGCCGGCGAGGGAATGCTCGCCCCGGATGCCGGCGAGGGAGGGCGAGCACCGTGCGCCGCCGAGGGCGAGCACGGGCGCCTAAACGAGAGAGACGGCGGCTGCAGGTACCGAAGGGAGAGGGGTATCGGGAGGAAAATTACCATCGCGTTACGGAGTCGCGGGGGTTGGGCCGCGACCCGAAAACGCAAGGGAACAGTTCAATTCGGGCTTAACAGGCTAACCCGCTCACAAATTAATCGCGACTTAATTAATGCGTTTGGGTGGGATTATTGCTTATTTTCATTGATAAGCTGCTTATAAGCATAAACAAACAGGGCCTATATAAGAAGTAAAATTTCCTCATAAGCGGCGATCTGAATAATCCTCACTCCACAATTAGGGTGTTTGGAAAATCCAATTATTTTTAATAGATTCTCGGTAAAATGATTTATACGCTCCTGTGGTTCTGTTGTCACCATCTTCTATTCTTCAGTGCTAAGGACGCCTTCCTGCCCGACTGGAAACGGGCGCACCGCAGACATGGGAGGCAGCGGGCACAGCAGTGGACGAGGACAATGGCCGGCGTAGCAGCTGACAAGGGCGGCGACTTGGGCGGCAGCTTGCGGCAATTGGCGAGGCTGCGAAGGCTGACGGCGGGCGCGGTCATGGTGGAGGCTACCGGCGTGCTCGGCTGCGGACAAGAATGATGACGGGCGAGGTCGCGGAGGAGGCTGACAGCGAGCGCGGCCGCAGAGGAGGCCGACGGCGGACACGATGGAGGGCGACGACATGCGCGGCCACGATGGAGGTCGACAGCGGGCGCGGCCGTGGACGTCTGGACGATGACGATGGCTGAGGCCGAAGAGGAGGCTGAGAGCGAGCGTGACCGCGGAGGTGGCTGACGGCGAGCGTGACTGTTATTTTCTGAGCCACGAAATCCGCTTACTCAAATCACAGCCAAAGAGTCGCGTTTTGAGTAATCGAACTCATTTTTCCTCCGCTAACCTTCACACTCCCGTCCCGATCGGCTGCTCTGGTGCCCGCCCTCTGCCATCCAAGTCGCCGTCGTCGCCGCCCTCCTGCGCACAAGTCACCGCCCTCCACTGCCCTACGTCGAGCTCCTTCGTGCGCGCCCGTCCTCGTCCTCATGCGCAGCCGAGCACGCCGGCGGCCTCCACTACGGCTGCCCCCACCACGGCTGCCCGGCCTACTCCGCGCGAGCCCGTCGTAGGCCTACTCCGCGTGCGCCCGTTGTTAGCCTCGTCCGCGGCCGATCACGCCGGCAGCCTCCACCACGACTGCGCCCGTCGTCTGCCTACTCCGTGAGCGCCCGCCGTAGGCCTACTCCACGCGCGCCCGTTGTTGGCCTCGTCCACGGCCGAGCACGCCGGCGGCCTTCACCATGGTCGCGCCCGCCGTCAGCCTCCTCCGCTGTCTCACTCGTCATCGTCCTCGTGTGCGGTCACACCAGTCGATCGTGAGTTGGCACACCACCGTCGGCCGTCTTTCCCCTCGTCGACAACCTTCCCTCGGCTTCGCCCGTGGACCAACGCTGTCGATCGAAAGTTTCGAGAAGCATGTTCGAGATACAGTTCTTGTTCTTTTTTTTTTCTGCAGCGCTACTGTTCCTTTGTTTTTGTGTACGCATCATGTTTGTTTCTTTTGTGTGCTGCAGCGCTATTACCTGCAGCGTTACTGTTTTACTACAGGAACAAGAACAGTAACACATATATTCCAAATGGTGTTCATGCAGCATTACTGTTTTTGTGTTCATAGAGTTCGTGTTTTGCGCAATCAAATGTTATGTGTAACGTGTTAAACATATGGTGTTGTATTATTATTGCTTTTACAATTGAATGGACAGAAAAAAACAAGGAAAATGAGTTATTGTCAGCTTCAAGGGTATAGTGGTCATTTTACATACATGACAAGCATAATCTACTCAGAAAAATCAGGTTTGCCAAACACCCACACTTTCCGGTAAGCAGCTGTCGAAGGGTTAAAGCGACACTTCTCTTGGATCTGCTAAGGAGCAGCCCGCGGAGGTTCTTGTTCGGCGAGGCTTAGGCTTCAAACTAGCGTTCTAGCGGAAGAGTATGAGACATTGAAGTTTTTATGTGGTTCGGACCGCAAGGAGCGTACCACCCTACTCCACGGTGGATTGTATTGCTTGGTGAGTGTGTATGCGAGTGTGTGTATGTGTATCGGGGATTCTGAGTCTAATCTGAGCGGGCCAGGGAAGATGTCTAAGTCGGTGGCTGCCCAGTCCTTTTATAGTCTAAGGCCGGACAGCTTACAAGTGGGGTCCGGGGCCCGACAGGTGGCCCTGGGGTGATCTTATCCTATAAAAGATCTAAGGTTTCTTGCATATGCTGCCTCTAACCGCAGCTTGAAGACTCGTCGTCTTGATGTGTCGGACGCTAGTGGCTATGCGTGGTCGTTGATGATGGCATGGAATGTCCCATCCATCTTGTCGCCGTAAGCTACCCACTTGGCGGTGTGGGGTAGGCTTGCGACGCCTTCACTACGATGTGATTGGATACATCATTGCGCGCCTTCAACCTGACAGGGGGCGTGTGCAGCATTGCGCGCCTGGGAAAGGCGCGCACCTTCGATGCGTGACTGGACATGATATACCGCCCTTTACTCTTCGGAGCCTACGGCTTATTGCAGGTCATGGGACACACTACAGCTCTAGAGCCCTCCTTGGTGGGAGCGAGGGCTCGATGCCGGAGGCCGCATGGCAGCTCCAGAGCCCTCTTTGGCGGGAGCAAGGGTCCGGAGCCGAAGGACGTGTGGCAGCTCCGGAGCCCTTCTTGGTGGGAGCAAGGGCCCGGAGCCAAAGGACGCATGTCAGCTCCGGTGCCCTCCTTGGTGGGGGCGAGGCCCCGAAGCCGAAGGACACGTGGCAGCTCCGAAGCCCTCCTCAGTGGGAGCAAGGGTCTGGAGCCGGAGGACGCGCGGCAGCTCCGGAGGACGCCTCAGCGGGGAGGTCAGGTTCGGAGCTTATTCTTGTATGTGGGGGTACCCGGTCTTGAGGGTACCGACAGTGGCCCCCGGGCCCACCTCGAGAGAGGTGACGATCCTGAAGGTGGGGCCTTCATCTTGTTTTTTAAAAATGACGCCAGCGGGCCCCCTCGAGGGGTGCCGGAGCTCGTAGAAGTGACGCCGATGGCCCCCTTGGGGGGCGCCGGAGCTCAGATAAGTAATGCCGGCGGTCCCCGTGGTAGGCGCGGAGCTCGAAGAAGTGATGCTGGCGGCCCCCTTGGGAGACGCCGGAGCTCAGAGAAGTGACGTCGGCGGTCCTCGTGGGAGGCGTCGGAGCTCGAAGAAGTGACGCTGGTGGCCCCTTGGGAGGCGCCGGAGCTCGGAGAAGTGATGCCGGCGGTCCCCGTTGGAGGCGCCGGAGCTCGAAGAAGTGACGCCGGCGGCCCCCTTGGCAGGCGCCAGAGCTCGGAGAAGTGGCGCCGGCGGTCCCTGTGGGAGGTGCCGGAGCTCGAAGAAGTGACGTCGGTGGCCTCCTTGGAAGGCGCCGGAGGTCGGAGAAGTGACGCCGGCGGCCCCCTTGGGAGGCGTCGAAGCTCGGAGAAGTGACGCTAGTGGCCCCCTTGGTTGGCGCCGGAGCTCGGAGAAGTGGCGCCGGCGGTCCCCGTGGGAGGCACCGGAGCTCGAAGAATTGACGCCGGCGGCCCCCTTGGGAGGCGCTAGAGCTCGGAGAAGTGACACCGACAGCCCCACTTGGGAGGCGTTGAAGCTCGGAGAAGTGACGCTGACGACCCCCTTGGGAGGCGTCGAAGCTCGGAGAAGTGACACCAGTGCCCCCCTTGGGGGGCGCTGGAGCTCGGAGAAGTGACGCTGGTGGCTACGACGGATGTGTAGAACGTCGACAACAGCTCTCTGTATGTCCTGCACATACGATAGACAAAAAGTAATTTCGCTCGTTGGTCACCACTTCCCTGCTCTTTAGTTTCATTATGGCTTACGATCCTTAGCTAAGATACGGGGCATGGGTAATTCGGTGCGACAGCATCCAGGGTATGGTCGCTGCCTTGCTCAGGGCATGAGCCGTCCGGCCTCCTGTACTCAGCTGCTAGCACTAGGACACAAGGTGTGCATGCTTAGGGTATAGAACCAGGCTAAGCAGGCTACACACCCTGGACCTCCAGCTTGGCTTAGCCTTTCAAGAGTTAGAACCATTCGACAACATGGACCCCGACCAATAAAACGATTATTAGACCCCAAACACATTGGAGGTACCTCATGCGGATCCGCCTTTAGTAGGATAGCACAACTCCAACTACGACGAGACAAGAGAGATGTAACCGAGCATATGGCAGACGATATGCAAACGTAAGCAAAAAATTAAAGCATAATGTAAATAATTTTGCTCGTCGGTTATTCCCTTCCTACTTTTAGTCTCGTTATGTCTTATGGTCCCGAGCCGGGCTTACGGTGCATGGGTAATTTAGTGCAATGTATCCACGTTATGGTTATCACCCTACTTAGGAGTGTGTGCCGTCCGACCCCCTGTACTCAGCCGTTAGCGCTTAAGAGGCAAAGTGTACACGCTTAGGGTGCAGGACCAGGCTAAGCAGACTGTACACTCTGGTCCTCCCATGGGCGTTAGCTTTTCAGGGGAGTGACCATTCGACGCCACGGACTCCCGAGCAGGAAATCAACCAAAGAACCCAAATACATCACAGGAACCTCAAGCAAACCCGCCAGCAGCAGGATTACATAACTCCACTAGGCGCGAGACAGGGAGAGAGCGCCCGAGCATATGACAGAGAATATGTGGGAACGAGCATGATTTGATGATCATAAAATTAATGCATAATTAAATGAATATAAACGGAGCATAGGGCAAGACAATGGTTCTTCTATCTTGGTAATCATAGGAGGAGGCAAGCTTTACAAGAAGGCAATGACCCGCTCTGGATGACAAGGGAGGAAAAATATACAGGCTTAGGGTAGGGAATCATGCTAAGCAGGCTGAACACTCTGGAGCGGACCCACCGGAGCTTAGTTGCTTTGAGCGCTGCTCCTAACGCTATAACACCCTTCTTAGAGAAAAAAAACTATCCTACCACTACGCCCAGAGTGAAGATTTATCGAAGTGGCGCTGGGGAGGCAAAGTGTACGCGCTTAGGGTGCAGGACCAGACTAAGCAGGCTGCATACTCTGGACCTCTCACCGTGCCAAAAGTAAAACTTACAGCGGATCTTCGATTCGAACTTACCATAACGCCTTGGTGACGTCGTTGTCGCCGTGGTGGCGGGAAACCGCTTGACGTCCTGCCCATGAGACCCCTTCGAGGCCCCCTGGTAGGTGTGGCCAACTAGTTGGGCACGCCTACCACTTAGTCGCAGGATATCATCAGCGAGCCCCCGATAGAGTGCGGGAGCATGGATAGTTGACGCTAGCGGCGATGGCAACGAGGTAGCCACCGAACAGAGGCAAAGCCCACCCTCAACATGCGGAACATCGACGGCGGGCCCCCTGGGAGGTGCTGGAGCTGGATGCTCCGGTGGCGCCCACCATCAACGCTAAGAAACGTCGACAGCGGGCCCCCTGAGAGGTGCCAGAGCTAGATGCTCCGGCATCGCCCATCATGAACGAGAAGAACTTCGACGGCGGGACCTCTGGGTGGTGTCGGTGATGGCTGCTCCGGCATCGCCCATCGTTGCTGTAGACACGTCGATGGCAGGCCCCTTGGGTGGTGCCAGAGCTAGATGCTCTGGCGTTGACTATCATCGCTGTAGAAACGTCGATGGCAGGCCCCCTGGATGGTGCTGGAGCTGGCTGCTCTAGCGTCGCCCATCGTCGCTGTAGAAACATCGACAGCAGGCCCCCTGGGTGGTGCTGGAGCTGGCTGGTCCGGCGTCGCCCATCGTCGCTGTAGAAATGTCGACGGCAGGCCCCTTGGGTGGTGCCAGAGCTGGTCGACCTTTTGCGGCTTGATCTTGTTGCTACTCGCAGGCTTGATGAACACCTTGGTGGTGAAAGCGCTACCACTTTTTTGAGGGAAAAAGCCCCTACCTGGTGCGTAAAATGTCGAAGGTTCAATGCGACACTTCCCCCAGATCTGCTAAGGAGCAGCCGACAGAGGAGCTTAGGCCTCAAACTAGTGTTCTAGTGGAAGAGTATGAGACAGTGGAGTTTTTACGTGGTTCGGGCCGCAAGGAGCGTAACACCCTACTCCACGGTGGATTGTATTGCTTGGTGAGTGTGTATGCGAGTGTGTGTGTATCGGGGATTCTAAGTCTGGTCCAAGCGGGCCAGGGAAGATGTCTAAGTCGTTGACTGCCTAGTCCTTTTATAGTCCAAGGCTGGACAACTTACAAGTGGGGCCCGGGGCCCGACAGGTGGCCCCGGGGTGATCTTATCCTATACAAGATCTAAGGTTTCTTGCGTACGCTACCTCTAACTGCAGCTTGAAGACTCGTCGTCTTGATGTGTCGGACGCTAGTGGCTATGCGTGGTCGTTGATGATGGCAGGGAATGTCCCATCCATCTTGTCACCGTAAGCTACCGACTTGGCGGTGTGGGGTAGGCTTGCGACGCCTTCACTGAGATGTGATTGGACGCAGCGGTACCTGATAGGGGGCGTGTGCATCATCGCGAGCCTAGGGAAGGCGCACGCCTTCAATGCGCGACTGGACATGACACACCGCCCTTTACTCTTCAGGGCCCACGGCTTATTGCAGGTCGTGGTACACACTCCAGCTCCGGAGCCCTCCTTGGTGGGAGTGAGGGCTCGATGCTGGAGGCCGCGTGGCAGCTCTGGAGCCCTCCTTGGCGGGAGCAAGGGCTCGGAGCCAAAGGACGCGTGACAGCTCCGGAGCCCTCCTTGGTGGGAGCAAGGGCCCGGAGCCGAAGGACACGTGGCAGCTTCAAAGCCCTCCTTGGTGGGGGCAAGGGCCCGAAGCCGAAGGACGCGTGGCAGCTATGAAGCCCTCCTCGGTGGGAGCAAGGGTCGGGAGCCGGATGACGTGTGGCATCTCGGAGGATGCCTCAGTGGGGCGGTTGGGTCCATAGCTTCTTCTTGTATGCGGGGGTACCCGTTCTTGAGGGTACCGATAGCAGCTTATTCAAATATCTGCTTATCATAAAAACATGCTCATCAAATAATTGAGTTTTAGAAAAGCGAAATCAAACAAGGTCCGACGGCGACGCCTTGGGTGGCGGAGGGCGGCGGCCGGTGGTGGCGGAGGGTGATGACTTTGGCTGTAGAGGGCGGCGCCTGATCGCTGGGCTACGGGCTCAAGGCTAGCCAAGAAAAAATGACCTCGGTTACTTGTAACGCGAGTCTTAGGCTGCGATTTGAGTAAGCAAGTTTGTAGTTATTTTCAAGATTATGAGAGAAGTAGATAAGAAAATAATCAAGATTTAAGCAAACCGTTTGAGTGAAATTTTTGTTTACTTTCATCTATAAGTGGATTATAAGCGAACACAAATAAAAAAAGCTTGGTTATGAGCCCCTCGTGGCCTCATGGCATGTTTCCTCGAAAGAAAAGCACGCATGATCTACATGAACCACATGCCTCTTCTTGGGACACAACTTCTACTCTCTTCAGTACTTTTGAATCGTCCTCTCATACGTGCTCTTGTTGAGATGTTATAATTTATTGATCTTTTTATTTATCTAACATAATGTTCAATCTATTAACTTCACAATCAATACAATTATAACATTCACGAGAGCACGTATAGGAGGAAGAAAATGAGCATAGAAGTTGCATTGTTCTTTTTGAAGCATAACACTTAGGAAGATTGAGAAATTTGACAAAACGCTTATGTCGGTACCCTGCAGACCGAGTAGCCCCCGTGTACAGGCAAGAAGAAGCTGCAGATCCGGTCTCCCCGCTGAGAGGATCCTGGGGTAGCCACGCGTCTTTCGGCTCCCGATCCTTGCTCCCACTGAGGAGGTCTCCGGCGCTGCCACACTGTTGACAGCTGGTACGTCACAGATGAAAAATCTATAAGCGCACAGAGAAACCACTGTAGCACTTCCCGTTAAAGAGTATTCCCAAGGGTATCAAATCAAGGAACGAGTCTGCTAATCTTCTAACTAGTTCACCCAAGGACACAAATCTTGGTGGTAGGCAAGGGATAGTGTGGATTTCCTAAGAGAAGAGGTTATAATTTGAAACAATTCGATCAATAGCAGCTTGTATTGGGCACGAGCTTACCCTGGCCTGCCAGACGACTCTCGCCAAGAGCCTACGTCGTAGTCGAACGTGGAGGATTACAACAGACGGACAGGGCTGTCCCCACCTACCAGCTACCTCTACAACCCATGGACTATGAGATAATCAAAGGTAACATCAAGCCTAGACAACACGCATACGCTATCGATTACTTCCCTAACCTCTCTAGCAAAGACTAGGGCCTCTAAATTAATAGAGCGGTGAACGAACAAGCATCTAATGAATTAACTTGCTTGAATTAAATAAATGAACTCAAGTGGAAATCATGTACCTTACTTGAGATGGAAAGAACTGTTGAGGTACAAAGGTGGAGAGGGTTCGACAAGCCTAAACCCTATCCTTAAGTAGAAGAAGCCCGACAAGCTGGAGCCTCCTCATCCTCCTCTTTCTCACTCTCTCCCTATTTTTTAAGCACTTTGGCAGCGCTACGCCTTTGAAGTGGAGTACTAGACTCAAGCTTTTGGTGTGTGGAGTGAGGGAGCCCCCTACCCCCTATTTATACCCTCCAAAGGTCAGTTTGGTGCAAGAAAAAGCAAGTGACTCAGTCGTCATCGTGATATCCAAGCCACGAGGAGCCAACACGTGGCGGTTGACCGCGTTTGGGACATTTACCTAGTGGGGGACCTGGTAGGTCGGTCGAAGTGCCAACGACTCCAATCGCACCGAAACTTCTCTGTGACACTGTTATGTGGGCCCCTATCATGGGTATGGGTGATTCCGGTGATTTTTAGTTGGTTTTCTTCTCTGAGTGGGCTCATAAATTCTCGTGATTACGCCTGATTGGTTGGAAGGTCTGTTTTCTGGATTGGTCCCTGTAAATACCTCTAATTATGGTCATAATTCACCTGCATACACAATTGCACCAACACTTGTGGAGATAGTTAGTAAATAACTCCTACCACTATGTTGGTTGCCCAATCCTCTATATTGACGATCGGATTTGGCAATTAAGGACCGTCAACAAACTCTCACACACTTAGTCCTTTACTCGTCCTCAAGTGAAGGCAAGAAGAACTAAGTGCTATCATAATCGGCTACAAGTATATACAAAACATTTCAACACATACCTTTGTTCAAGAACCTTTGATATGTGGCTACCACATCATCTTGGGTGTTTGAGAGATGGAACGGCTTGAATGTAGTTCACGTGGATTCCTCCTATTAAAATAAATTTGGAAATTGCCATATTTTCACAAGTCAAAAAGATATTGCCATGCTCCTCAAAAGAATGCTCTCGTCTCTCAATGTGTTTGGTCCTCACCTTGGCATGAGTTGACACTTCTTTTCCTACAACTAAATATGGCTTTTTGTGGAGCTTGGTAAGGATAAAAGTGCCTCACTTGCAATTCATATGTTACTAAGTCAAAAACGAGATCCACATGAGAAGACCATGCAACAAAAACCAATGACTAGAGAAATTCTTGTTCACTTATTATGGATTGTGTATGATGAATGGTGATGATGACTCCCAATTGATCACTCTCTATTTTTTTTCTCGTGCAAGGATGAAGCATGGCTACTTATTGGCTCTCTCTTTTCTTTTTTTTTTCTTTTTTTTCTCCTTTTTTTGAATTCTCTTTTTTTGAGAGAGGGAGCTCTTATAGCCATGCCTCCTACTCCTATTTGTGCATCTTCAGAGAGGATTTTGTAGAATTTGCATGGAGTATCTTTTGATAATGGATGTGTGAAAATCATGGAATATGGTGGAGTGCACAAGAAAATCCTAATCAAAGATTTCATGCAAGTCACTCAAAAGGGTCAAGAGTTTGACAAAGTTCAATGAAAATGCAAAGTAGCATATGCATGTGGTTTTCAATATCTCTATCATATGGCCTTGGTGTACATTTAAATTATAATGGGAGAGGATGGCAAAAATCTGATGACTTTAATACCAAAATTCAATTCCAGCATTGAGAGTTTCCAAGTTTCACTCATTTACCATATCACACCAATCAAATACTTAGATGACATGTTTTTCCTAAATTGATATGTGGTTCAAGAACAAGGTAATGAAATTGAAATGAGAAGTAGACATATTCCATTCTCTAGCAAAATATGATATATGAAATTGCACAATTTTAATTTCCAATGAGTTGACTTTTAATGATATTATCATGCATAATCAATTTCAAATCAAAAATCCGGTTTAGAGGGATATGAGGTGAGAGAGCGCAAACCATCGCTTTAATAAAGAAGGGTGGGCCAAGCCATCATGGCTTGGTCAAATCTTCTCGTGGTCCTTCATGCGATGCCCCAAATTGTTCTTTCATGATGGTCCGGGCATGTTGCACTTTGGGGGCCCTATGGGACCTCCCCCACACTTGTTCTTGTACCTATCATTATTTGATACAAAAACATGGGAAAGTGAAAGACTCTACCGGCCTTACCTACACCTGTGAGTCACAATTTATTTGACAAAGACACTTCATATGATGGAATCAAAATAAGTGCCTAAGTCCTAAGTAGGAAAGTATTTATGATGTTCTACATTTTACTTCTCTCCTACTTAGCCAAATGAGGATAGTGGGATGATTGGAAAGGAGTGGTGAGGGTTGGAGTTTTCTTTATTGGACATGAAAAATTTAACCAAACTTCAAGGATAGGCGTTAAAGTCAATCAAATTGACTACGTCTTCCTCTGTCTCCAAGTTTTCTTCGGGTTGTAAAAAGATCTTTAGACGGTGCCCATTTACTTTGAATAGATGGCCTTCATCATTTTGGAGTGTAATTGCTCCATGAGATGAAGTATATACCACAATATAGGGACCTTCGCATTTACTTTTTAGTTTCCCATGTCAAAAAAGTTTAACTCTAGAGTTGAAAAGTAGGACTTTATCTCCAGGCTTGAACTCCTTAGTCGTAATTCTTTTATCGTGCCACCTCTTGGTTTTCTCTTTATATATATTGGCACTATGGTATGCCTTATCCCTCCATTCTTACATTTCAGAAATTTGCATTTTGCGCAACTTTCCAACTTCGCGGAGATCCATGTTCCACTTCTTGATAGCCCAGTACATTGTATGTTCCAATTCTATGGGTAAATGACATGTTTTCCCATAGACAATTTGGAAAGGTGACATTCCAATGGGTGTCTTAAAGGCGGTACGGTATGCCCAAAGTGCATCGGGTAGTTTGTTCTTCCATCCATTTCCCATCTCAAGGACGGTCTTTGGCAAAATATTCTTGATTTGTTTGTTTGAAGTTTCTGCTTGACCGCTTGTTTGGGGATGGTACGGAGTAGCAATGTTATGCCTAACCCCAAGCTCCCTCAGAAAGCTTCGGAAGGTCTTATCAATGAAATGAGACCCTCCATCACTTATGACCATTCGGGGAGTTCCAAACCATGGGAAAATGATTTCATGAAACATTTTTCGAGCAGTCTTGGCATCAACATGTTTGCATGGTAATGCTTCTACCCATACACATAATCTACGGCCACCAGAATATACTCGCAATCATAGGACTTTGGAAAGGGTCCCATGAAGTCAATCCCCCAACACATAAAATAATTCTAATTGGAGATTATATGTGAGGGGCATCACATTGCGAGCAGTGATTCCTCCATGCTTTTGGCATTCTCGACATCTCCGAACAAATTCCTGTATCCTCATACATTGAGGCCCAAAAGAATCTGCTTTGCCAGATCTTTGCCTGAGTACGGTGAACACCGTATTGCCCACCATAGGGGGCCGCATGGCATCTTTCGACGATTTTGGTGCCTTCTATTGTTGGGACGCACCTTCTAAGCAGCCCATCAGAACATACCCTATAGAGGTATGGATCATCCCACAGGTGATGTCGACTCTCGAAAATGAGCTTTTTCTTATCCTGCCCTGGTGGTACGTACCTCGTAACCATGAAGTTTACAATGTCCGCATATCAAGGGTTAGATTCGGTCACTTTTAGCAACATATCATCACGTAGGAAATCATTGATAGGTATGTGCAGTGTATTTGGGATTTCCATACATGAGAGATGACCAACGATGGAATTCTCTACTCTCTTTTTATCTCTTATCTCCAGGTCAAACTCTTGGAGTAGGAGAATCCATCGGATTATCCTAGGTTTAGCATCTTTCTTGGTGAGCAAGTATTTCAAAGCAGCATGGTCAGTGTAGACTATGATTTTTGCTCCAACCAATTATGGTCTAGACTTATCGATAGAAAAGCAACTGCTAGGAGCTCCTTTTTAGTTGTGGCATAGTTAAGTTGAGCTCTTGATAGAGTCTTGCTAGCGTAGGCTATTGCATGATGCTTCTTATCCTTGGTTTGGCCAAGGACCGCTCCAACGGCATAATCACTAGCATCACACATGATTTCGAATGGCAGCGTCCAATCAGGGGGTTGAATGATTGGAGCTGTAATGAGTGCCTTCTTGAGGATGTCAAAAGATCTGTGACACTCATCATCGAAATCAAAGGGCACATCCTTAGCTAATAGGCTAGTGAGGGGTCTAGCAATTTTGGAAAAAATCCATGATAAATCGTCGGCCCCGCATGGCCTAAAAAGCTACGGATACCCTTAATGTTGGTGGGAGCTGCAAGATCTTCAATAACTTCAATTTTGGCTTTGTCCACCTCAATCCCCCTTTCAGACACCAAGTGTCCTAAGATGATGCCTTCACAAACCATAAAATGACACTTTTCCCAATTTAGCACCAGGTCCTCCTCTTGGCATCTTTGTAACACCCTGTTTAGGTTCTCAAGACAATGATCAAAATTTTTTCCATAGACAGAAAAGTCATCCATGAAAACTTCCATGATTTCTTCGATCATGTCTGAGAAAATAGACATCATGCACCTTTGGAACGAAGCAGATGCATTACACAACCCAAATCGTCGATAGGCGTACATTCCGTAAGGGCATGTGAAGGTGGTCTTACTTTGATCATCAGGTTGGATGGGAATTTGATGATAGCCAGAATACCCATCAAGGAAACGAAAGAAGGAATGTTTTGCTAGCCGCAGAAGCATTTTATCAATGAAAGGCAGTGGGAAATGATCCTTCATTGTTGCCTTGTTGAGTTTTCTATAGTCAATACACATTCTCCACCCTGTGACAGTTCGTTGAGGAATGAGTTCATTTCTCTCATTTAGAACGACCGCCATTCCTCCTTTCTTGGGCACTACTTGGACAGGGCTAACCCACTCACTATGAGGAGTAGGATAAATTATCCCGACATGCAAGAGTTTCAAAACCTCCTTCTTGACAACCTCCCACATAGCATTGTTCAACTTCCTTTGAGGTTCCCTAGACGGTGTGCTAAGAGGGTCGGTGGGAATGCGATGGGTGCAAAGAGCAGGGCTGATTCCCTTATGGTCTTGGAGTGAGTAGCCTAGGACGGATCTATGCTTTTCTAAGACGATCATGAGTTTGGCAGTTTCGTCTTGTGAAAGCTTGTCACTTATGATGACTGGAGCTTCCGCATCATCGTGTAGGAAAGCATAGCGTAGGCCTGGAGGTAGGGTTTTCAACTCAATCGAGGGCTTTTGTGATGGCTCTTCTTTGAGCAAATCAAATGTCTCATGCAATTCATCCTCTTCTTGGATGAATTGTTCTTCTTCTTCATTTTCAGGAAGTTTTAAGAATTGAAGAGCCATGGCTTCCTCGATTGGCTCACTCTCGGGGGGAGGTTCTGCTAATGTATTCTTGGATTGCAGAATGGGAATGGAAAAATTTCTCCCTCCGCTGCCTTTTGAGGGTGCATCCACAAGTAATTTCTCAATGGGTAACCCTATCATTACATAGAAGTCTTGGACTTTGAAGACATGAAAATCAAAGCAGAACTCGATGTTCTCATGTCTTATAGACACGTTCTGTAAAATCCCATATCCTTCCTTGATGTTTCCATAGGAGTCTTTAAAGGATTTTCTTGTTGGAGCCTAGGGTAGATCACCCAAAATGGCTAAAGCACAATTCTCGGAAATGATATTGGCTCCAGAAGTGGGATCATAAAGGACGTTCACCATTACCCCTCGAATAAGACATTGAATGGTTGCTCGACGTGAGTTTACTCGAATAATTTCAGGTGAAAGCTCAATCTCCATCGTCCATTCTCTACTCATGATCGAGGTCAACTCCTTGATCGTTTCCTGAAGGAATTTTCCTTTGGGAGGATCAAGGAGTGAGGGATGTTATGATGGTTTCCTTTCATAACAATACTTCAAGACATTCCCAAAATCTTCAAAAAGATCTTCCTCAAAGCACAATGGAAACTCCAAAGGTCGAATTTCTTCTTCCTTTGGTGTCTTTGGTTCAGGTGAGGATTTCATAGTCACAACATGAGATGAACATGGTATGGGTTCTGGGTTGACTATGGGGGAATCCTCATGTCTCAACCCGGTTCCTCTTGAGGAGGTTCATTAAGACCGACGATGAAGGATGTATTTTCTAGAATGCATTCTAGAATTTCCCTTCCTTCATTCGGTGTCTTATGAAGGAAAGAGCCTCTGGCCGTTATGTAGAGGTATAGGGCAAAATCCTTGTAAAGCCCGAAACAAAATTTTTGTAATAACACATGTTTGGGAATGGACAAGTCTGGGCTTGATTTGGTTAGCAATGAGAATCTATCCCAGGCTGCACCTATAGATTCCTTCTCGATTTGCTAAAAGTTGAGAATTACCCTTTGTAGAGAGGAAACTTGGGAGAGTGGAAAGAATGCAAGACAAAAATTGTCTCGAAGTTATTTCCATTTTCCATTTGCACTCCCAACGGTGTGAGTGTACCACTACTTCACTCTTCCCTTGAGGGAAAAGGGAAACAATTTGCGCTTAAGGGTTTCTTGTGTCATGCCCTTGATTAAGGCATGAACACAATTGCTCAAACTCCCACAGGTGATGGTAGGGATTCTCACAATCCATCCCTGAGAAGGATTTCTCCCAAACCATGGCTATAAAGCCAGGGTGGAATTCATAGCTAGTTGAGCAAATGGGATCCACCGATGGCAGAGGCTCACATAACTCACCCTTAGGAGCAGATAGGGAAAGAATGGTTGGTTGCTCTATAGTTTAGATGGTAGAAAGATAAGGAATAAATTAAAAAATATATACGAGGGTGAATAAGGTTCGAAGATCAACAACAACCGTTCCCCGCCAACGGCACCAGAAATGCTTGTTGATGGCTGTACGTCACAGATGAAAATCCACAAGCGCGTGGAGAAACCGTTGTACCACTTCCCCTTAAAGAGTATTCCCAAGGGTATCGAATCCAAGGAACGTGTGTGCTAATCTTATAACTAGTTCACTGTTGATATTTCCTACGCACTACTAACAATTCATCCCTAGCAGGGGTACCAGAAATGCTTGTTGGTAGGTTTTATATTATACATGTAAATCAACAAGCGCACGAAAACTATCGATGTAGCATTTCCCCTCTAAGAGTATTCCCAAAGGGTGTCATTTATATTCTCTCAAAGGAAGGCTAGATGGAAGTAAAACAATCATCAAGTGGAAAGGCTAAGTTGGCCTAGGTAGGGTTCTAGGAAGGATGGATAAAGGGTAATTGAGGTAGTGTGACACACACAAGAGTATTCTATCCTAAGGGGATAATATGGTAAAGAGGGACTAGGCTAAGAACTAGGTAGATACTCCTACAATGCTTCTAATGTACATATACATAGCCTAGGTTAGTTACTAATGATCATGTCAATTATGAATTCTCATGCTAAGTGGATGAACATATCAGACACATGTTTACCCCTAGCAATACTAGGACGACTCCCGCCAAGAGCCTGTGGCATAACTGAATGTGGAGGATTACAAAGGACAGATAGGACTGTCACCACCTGCCTACCTCTTAAATCCGTGGGCATACGAAACATTCAACACTACTCTCTATCCTAGTACCATGCCAGCATATTAAGTAATTACCTTAAGAGCCTAGGCACAAGCCATCCTAAGGCAATGAACTAAATTATCGTTGAACCAATGTTAATTCATAGCATAAATGATTCATGTTAACATAATAATATCATAGCTAATTAGACTATAGTGGAGGTTTATAGTGTTTATGATATATTGATAATGGTAAAGCACAATCATAAATACTACTCCTACCACATACATGGAACCCACAATCAAACAAGAAACGCTTCATCCAAGTATATGAACAATGGAAGACTAAAGATAATATCTTTATTAAGAATAAAGTCACAAATACAAAAAGGAATATGGGATACATACCTTTCACAATTGGAAATTGGGAAGAGACTCCTTCTACTCCTCTCCTACTTAGACTTTGGACTAGAGACTCTCCTCTCTATAGCCTATACTCCACTAAACCTATGGAGAGTAGTGGATACAATGGATGGATACTCAAGTGGTGTGTGTTGAAGTGAGGGGTCCTATTTATAGCTTGGAGAAGGGTCGGTTCCCGCCACCAAAAGCGTTCGAACCAGTCACCCATGACCTCTTCAAGCAGGGAGGAGCCAACACATGGCGTTTGACCACGTTTGGCGCCAGGACCTAGTCGGCCGACTAGGGAGGTCAGCCGACCTGGTCCTGGCTCCAAACGACCATTTCTTCCTCCAGGTGACTAACATATGGGTCACATTCCATGATATGGGTGCTACACCATTGGATGGCCTTAGATACTTCTTTTTGTGGGCCACTTGATCCATGTGGTGCCATGTAGCATCGCCTGATTGGCTGGAATGATATTTTATAGGATCCATCCTCTTGTTTCACTTCAATTTTGCATAGAATCCCTGCATGCACTACTTTCTTCAAGGACAAGTGGAAATAGGTTAAATAGAAAGGTGATGTGTGCAAGAAATTATATTTCCTTCACATAATTAAGTTATATTGACGGGTGAAATTGGTATATAACAGCCGTCAACAAACTCCCCCAAGCTTATCCTTTGCTCGTCCTGAGCAAAGTCAAGACTTTAGGTTGATGATCAGGAGTTGCTACTATGTTCTATTTTTCAAGAGTACCATGTGCACAACAAAATACTCTACCTAGTATTGCAAAAATTGGCATGGGACTTCACCCATCTCAAGTCATTATGGGGCTTATGCCATCTCCTATTCATGGGTGGTTGAAAGATAGAATAACAAATGGAGCACACATACCCTAGAAATCAAGTTCCACTGAAATTCTGGAGAGTTCAATTTAGATTTTAAGTATCTCAATTTGATTCTCTCAAGCCTCTCCTTTGATTGTAGTGGAAATATATCCTTAGCAAGGCATTTTGCCTAAGTTCATCCTACCTCTACATAAGACTTGTATGTGGAGCTTGGTAGGAATATAGTATGCATATCTACAACACATAATATTGCTAAGTAAAAAGAGTAAGCCTAAGGAGAAATTAATTCAAAACAATTTGATTCAAGATTTTTGCATGTGTGATGGAATGGAGTGGATGTGGATCTTGAGATGACTCCTTTTTGAGTGAACTCTCTTATTTTGCAGGGATGAAACGTGGCGACTTCTTCTTTTTTTCTCATGCTTATGATGTAAGCATACATTTTCTTTTTATTTTTTCTTGTAGCCATGTCTTCTACCCCTTTTTATGCAATGAACTTTGGAGAGAGTACTAAGCATGAATGATATGTAGTTTCTCTTTTTATTGTGGGATGGTGGTATGATGGAATCTTGCTTACTTCTAGTGTAGAAGTATAGCATGTGCAAGTAAAGTCTTGAATTCAAAAAAGTAATGAATGAAATCTCACATAGGTCTATACTAGTTTGACAAAGCTCAATGTGACGACAAATAGCATATGCATAAGGTCTATCAATGTGATATATCATATGGCTTTGGTAGGTATTTCCAATCAAATGAGAATAACTTAAATTTTGTTAGAATTTCTCTGGAGATCTAAGTTTCACTAGAAAACTAGGAATAGCAGCCCTATCACTATATCATATCTCACAACAACTTAGAATGTATTAAGCTTTTTTGCTACCCACAATTTCAAAATCAAGGCAAAAGCAATTTTAGCCAATGAGAGCAATATGTTGGAGAGTAGTAAGTTGTAAACTAGGGACTTAAGAAAATTAAAACAGAGCAACTATTCATCATTTCATCTATGTGAATTCCACCGCACATCATTTATTTTATTGAAAAACAAATCTATCCTAATTTTTTTTGTTTTTTATATGCAAGGTGAATGATGGTCTAATTGGAAAATAAATATGCAAAGGAGTTGATACAATTTACCTCACGTGGTGGTCGTCCCCCAAGCTTGTTCTTCACTCACCTCCATGTCAAGGGCTGAACCCTTGATGATGGAAGTATGCCGTGAGATTGGCTTGTTGTTGTTGTAGAGTGGAGTTGAGGTTGATGAATTGAGTGTCCATGTGTTGTTGCCAGTCTTGGGTACCTTTGACATGCCCTTGGAGAGTGTTGTAGATGTCACCCATTCTCACTTCAAGCTCATCCATACGTCTAGTGAGATCCGTCATTGCTTTGCTATAGTCATGATGACTTCTAGCTGAAGAGGAACGACATCTTCTCATGGACGATGGAGGCAAGCTGCTAGAGCTTGAAGTGGATAGGGGTGGATCCCATGCGGCACCTAACCATCCATGCCAAGACGGACTTTCAGACTCATACGATGGAGGTTGAGTCCATCCGGGTGAATCACCCGTTGGGTTCTCTTCCTCTTCGTACTCATGGACCGTGGAGGTTGTCGGAGGCATAGCCGCTCTCCTTGTACGGCTTCTAGTTACCCTGCCAGAGACATTACTTCTTTCAGCTTCCTCGATGAGAAGAAGGTCAGTGGTTAGCCTTCAACATTTGTACAAATGATAATCCGGGTTAGGTAACCGAATTTCATTGACAAAGCCGGGATAATAAAATATCAAAGAGCCATGTTGATCATGCTTAAGGGTATGTCCTTGCACTAAATTTTCTTCATCAATTAATTATCTTTAATTTTCAATATACTCAAATGAACAATATTCTAGTGCTCTACCCTAGTAGCAATACGGGAAATCAATGAAGTCCATTCAATTGGCCTTACCCTTGGAATATAATTTAACCATTGTGTCATCATGACAATAACTGGAGCAACTTTTATCTTTTTAATCATGGCAAATAAAATTTCAGCTCATCATCACGTATTATCCTTACATCTCCTCTACGGAACATAGTCATAACCACCCATCTATGCATGAAGCGTAAAGTAGGGTTGTGCAAGTGGCTATTCCTAGGTGCACTACATCTGACCTCACCAGTTAAATCTTGCCAAAAACTTTGTTTGTTAAACTTAGGCAAAGTGTCTAAATCTAGCAAACAATGTTTATGGAAGCCTAGAATTTCACTTAATTCTTTTCATAGGATGTTGTATTCTTTTTGAAATAATCTAAAAGTAATACCATCAAATCCTATTTTGAGTGTGCAAAGGAATTGTATGGAGAGAAGGCGTGGATCTTTCTCCTCTATGTGAGCAAAGTTTTCCCATCCTAGAGGACACCAAATGGAAAAGAATTCGGAATCCATACCTATTTTGGAGATCAAATCCGGATCATAAGAGAAAACTCACGATCTTGGAGGAGCTTGCATGCTTGATCTTCAACTTCGCTTTGTATGTCGAGGTCGTCGTCGTGAATAAGTTTGTGTGGGTTGCTCCTATCACCCATGGGAGTGTCCTCTCCTACACTCCTCTTTCGTGAACTTGGTGTATCAACAGAAGAGGGGCGTGCACTTGAGTCTCCACCATGGCTTGAGCTTGAAGCCTCCTTCCTCTTTCCAAACAACCTCTTCGTTCCTTTCATGGCCACAACAAACAAGAACACAAGGCAAAAACTTGAAAGAGGTGATGTTAGTGAAAGCAAAACCCCGACTTAATTTACCTTGAAGAACTTGAGAGCAAATTGCAAATTCAAATGAAAGAAAATCTTTTTGATCTGGGAATTTGAGCAAGAGTGCTTCAATGAAGAGCAAGAAAACAATGTGAGCAAGAGTGACTTTGGGGAGGTATGGAATGAGGTGAAGTATGAGGAGAAGAGCTCCCACAACCACCATTTGTAGTGTGCAATCCCCAACGGTCACTAGGGAACCAAATGTAGCTGTTGGAGGAGAGAAAGCCAAAATGACTCTTTCCCCTAGTTGGCCGAACAGGGGGTCGTCCGACCTGACAGGTGGCCCCCCTGTTCTCCCTTTTGGCAGGTGGCTCCCCAATGGCTATGAAATTAGCACGTTGGTGAAATACCACTTTTGCAGCTCAAAAAATTGTTTTCCAAATAAAAACTCCTTTTTCAAAACCCAACAATTTTCTTTTTGTGAAAAATAAAGAAATAAAAATGATAGTTGAGAATATAAGATTCTCAACTTACTAAGAAAAATAAAATATGCGGTGGGGAAAATAAAACTAAATGGGGAAAATCAAATAAAGAAAAAAGGAAAACAAAGAAAAGGATAACTACCAATTTAACCAATTGGCTAGGTCTCACCACCGTCCGATGAGATGGACATTCCTCCTTCTTCATTTGTAGTTGTCCTCTTCTCTTGTGTGGGATACGGTGGGTCACGAGTGCTCTTGCCACCTCTCGTAGCCACCACACTCACTTTCTCCATTCGAGGAACAACTGCAACCAGTTACGCCAATTGAGTTTCGAACATCTTGTTGAAACTCAACTGATTCTTGAAGGTTGAGGATAGTTCTTCAATCTTGGCATTTATGCTCTCTGGGGTCTTGTCATTGGCTGACAACTTCTTGGATATAGCCTCATTGATCTTTAGCTGGCCAATGGCAAGTTCTCTCAAGTTGGGTTGATCTCCATTATTGCCATTGTTGTTGTACCCTCCTTGAAAGAATGGGTGTGGTTGGCCCCACCCTTGACCTCCTGGACGATAGCCATTATTGTTTCCATTGTTGGCTACGTATAAGGCTTCCTCACGGGTTTCTGGGCAGTCATTGCCCAAATGGCCCGTGTTGCCAAGACATCACGAGTGATGTGAGAGTCTAAGGCATAGGCATTGCCACATACCTTACCATTGCCTTGTCCATCAATTTTCTTCATAAGGAGGTCCAGTTTGGAAGTGATCATGTCCACCTCCTTCAAGGTGTGCATGCCTCGCTGGAGGGTATGGAGACACTCGTCGCTCCAACCCATGTTTGACACCATCTTCTCAATCAAATCTTTTGCTTTGGGCACCGTCACTGAGAAGAAGGCACCTCCTGCAACAGCATCAATACGGTCACGAGCGGAAGGCATTAGCCCGTTGTAGAAGTTTTGGATGATGAGCCAGTCATCCATCCCATAGTGAGAACAGGCTAGGATGTACTCCTGAAGCCTTTCCCAAGCCTCGAGAATAGATTCCTTGGCATCTTGCTAGAAGTTGGAAATTCTTCCACGTAGGGCATTCGTCTTGCCCAACGGGAAAACTTGACGAGGAATGCTGTAGAACACTTCTCCAAAGTATCTACAACACTTCAGTTCACATAGAACCACTGTTTCGCTCTCCCAAGAAGAGAGAATGGAAACAACCTAAGATGGACAACATCGGGAGATATGTCCTTTATCTTAAAAGTGCTGTAGATCTCAAGGAACTGTTGCAAGTGAACACTTGCATCCTCGTTAGCGTTCCCACAAAATGGGTTGGCTTGCACCATAGTGATAAGGCCAGTATTGATTTCGAAGTTTACATCTTCCATGTTAATAGTGGGCCCAACTGGCACATTGTTAGAAGAGGGAGCTGAAAACTCAAGAAGGATCTTCTGGGTCATTGGTGTTTCGGTTGTTGGTGCAGTTGTGCTGACTTGCTTTGCTGCTCGAGCTTATGAGGAGTAACGACACGAGGTTGATCTCTCAGAAGGAATTCGAGATCTTCAACAAAGTTTTCCAGCAAACGGAAACCAGACATACACTACCCCATTTTCACATAAAATGCAAAAACAAAGAGGGGTCATCCTACTAAAACCAACCAGGGTCCTATCCTCTTCACCCAATCATGTAATACTTCGGCTGCCTCCCCAGCAATGGTGCTAGAAATGCTTGTTGATATTTCCTACGCATTACTAACAATTCATCCCTAGCAGGGGTGCCAGAAATGCTTGTTGGTAGGTTTTATATTATACATGTAAATGTGCAAGCGCACAGAAATTATCAATGTAGCATTTCCCCTCTAAGAGTATTCCCAAAGGGTGTCATTTATATTCACCCAAAGGAAGGCTAGATGGAAGTAAAAGAATCATCAAGTGGAAAGGCTAGGTTGGCCAAGGTAGGGTTCTAGCAAGGATGGATAAAGGGTAATTGAGGTAGTGTGACACACACAAGAGCATTCTATCCTAAGCGGATAATATGGTAAAGAGGGACTAGGCTAAGAACTAGGTAGGGACTTCTACAATGCTTCTAATGTACATATACATAGCCTAGGTTAGTTACAAATGATCATGTCAATTATGAATTCTCATGCTAAGTGGATAAACACATCAGGCAGGGGTTTACCCCTAGCAATACTAGGACGACTCCCACCAAGATCCTATGGCATAGCCGAATGTGGAGGATTACAAAGGACAGATAGGTCTGTCACCACCTACTGCCTACCTCTTCAATCCGTGGGAATACGAGACATTCAACACTACTCTCTATCCTAGCACCATGCTAGCATATTAAGTAATTACCTTAAGAGCCGAGGCAGAAGCCATGCTAAGGCAATGAACTAAATTATTATTAAACCAATGTTAATTCATAGCATAAATGAATCATGTTAACATAATCATATCATAGCTAATTATACTATAGTGGAGGTTTATAGTGTTTATGATATATTGATAATGGTAAATCAGAATCATAAATACTATTCCTATCACATACATGGAATCCACAATCAAACAAGAAACACTTCATCCAAGTATAGGAACAATGGAAGACTAAAGATAACATCTTTATTAAGAATAAAGTTACAAATACAAATTGAAATATGGGAGACATACCTTTCCCAATTGGAAATTGGGAAGAGACTCCTTCTACTTCTCTCCTACTTGGACTATGGACTAGAGACTCTCATCTATACAGCCTATACTCCTCTAAACCTATGGAGAGTAGTGGATACAATGGATGAATACTCAAGTGGTGTGTGTTGAAGTGAGGGGTCCTATTTATAGCTTGGAGAAGGGTCGGTTCCCGCCACCAAAAGCGCGCGAATCAGTCACCCATGACCTCTTCAAGCCGGGAGGAGCCAACACGTGGTGTTTGACCGCGTTTGGCGCCAGGACCTAGTCGGCCGACTAGGGGGGGTCGACCGACCTGGTCCTGGCTCCAAACGGCCAGTTCTTCCTCCATGTGACTGACAGATGGGTCCCATTCCATGAAATGGGTGCTACACCATTGGCTGGCCTTGGATACTTCTGTTTGTGGGCCATTTGATCCATGTGGTGCCATGTGTCATTGCCTGATTGGCTGGAATGATATTTTATAGGATCCATCCCCTTGTTTCAGTTCAATTCTGCATAGAATCCCTGCATGCACTACTTTCTCCAAGGACAAGTAGAAATAGATTAAATAGAAAGGTGATGTGTGCAAGAAATGATATTTCCTTCACATAATTGAGTTATATTAAAGGGTGAAATTGGTATATAACAACCGTCAACCTTCACCCAAGGACACAAAGCTTGGTGGTAGGCAAGGGATAGAGTGGATTTCCTAAGAGAAGGGGTTCTAATTCGAAACAAGTGATCAATAGGAGCTTATATTGGCACGGGATTACTCTGGTCTGCCAGGGGACTCTCGCCAAGAGCCTACATCATAGTCGAACATGGAGGATTACAACAGACGGATAGGGCTATCACCACCTACCGCCTACCTCTACAACCGTGGACTACAAGATAATCAAAGGTAACGTTAATCCTAGACACCATGCCTACGCTATCGATTACTTCCCTAACCTCTCTGGCAAAGACTAGGGCCTCTAAATGAATAGAGCGATGAACGAACAAGCAACTAAGGAATTAACTTGCTTGAATTAAATAAATGAACTCAAATGGAAATCACATAACTTATTTGAGATGGAAATAACTGTTGCGGTACAAAGGTAGAGAGGGTTCGACAAGCCCAAACCCTATCCTTAAGTAGAAGAAGCCCGACAAGTCAGAGCCTCCTCCTCGTCCTCTTTCTCACTCTCTCCCTATTTTCTAAGGACTTTGTCAGCGCTACGCCTTATAGTGGAGTACTGGACTCAAGCTTTTAGTGTGTGGAGTAAGGGATCCCCCTAACCCCTATTTATACCCTCCAAAGGTCGGTTTGGCACCAGAAAAAGTGAGTGACTCAGTCGCCATCATGATCTCTAAGCTGCGAGGATCCTACACGTGGCGGTTGACCGCGTTTGGCGCATTTACCTAGTCGAGCAACCTGGTAGGTCGGCCAAAGTGCCAACAGCTCCAATCGCATCGAAACTTCTCTGTGACACTGTTATGTGGGCCCCCATCACGGGTATGGGCGATTCCGGTGATTTTTAGTTGGTTTTCTCCTCCGAGTGGTCCTATAAATCCTTGTGATTGCGCCTGATTTGTTGGAAGGTCTGTTTTCTGGATTGGTCCGTGTAAATACCTCTAATTGTGGTCATAATTCACCTGCATACACAATTGCACCAACACTTGTGGAGATTGTTAGTAAATAACTCCTACCACTATGTTGGTTGTCCAATCCATTGCTTTTATGCCGGGAATTGACGGTTGGATTTGGAAATTAAGGAACTTCAACACACGCATCCTTCGGCTCCGAACTCCGCGCTCCCTCAGGGGTGGGCTCCGACGCTGCCACGCGCCCTGCGGCCCCTAAGGTTGGTAGGTCTCAAGAGTATAGGAAGACATGCTTCACACATTCAAGACTCGTGTGTTCCCCATGCGCTACAGTGACCGGTCAGGACAACAGGGATGGTGCAACTGTGCAGCACCGCACAGCTAACCGGGTAGGCTGTAGCAGAGGGACAAGATAGGACATCCTCCACCATCATCACCTGCTACGCTCTGACCACTAGTGCACGGTTATAGGTAGCAGGTAGCCATTACACCTTAGATCTTGTACATGCATAATTAAGATCACCCCGGGGCCACCTGTCGGGCCCCGAGTCCCACTTGTAAGGTGCCCTACCTTACTATAAAAGGGCTGGTTAGCCACAGATCACCAATTCACGCTCACTCAAACCCTCACGAGTTTCTGCTGCTCACAGGATTCAATATTAGATTCACACAAGCTACCGAAGCACTCACAAGCAATAAATCTCTCACCGTGGAGTAGGGTGTTACGCTCCGGCAGCCCGAACCACGTTAAACCACCGTCTCATCATACCTCATACGCACGACCTCACCAAAGACTAAGCCCTCGGCTAAAAATTAAGCTCCACGAGCTGCTCTCAAAGCAGGTCTAGGGAAAGTGTCATTCGCAAACTTCGACATTTGGCACGCCAGGTAGGGGGCTTTCCCCGAAGGTTCAACACATCTATGCACGATGGTGAACATCCAACTCAATGCCACCTCTTCTCGTCCCTCCCTCCATGGCCAGGGAGGGGAGGAGGGAGCCACTCCCTGCTTCAGAGCGGGCCAATCCAGCCAAGAAAGCGGTCACGCAGCTGCCACTCTTGTAGCAGCTACTGCTGCCACCACGAGATGATTCCCTGCGGCCACGGCAACAACGACACCGTCTGCTGCGAGCGTGGGCAGCATGCGAGTCTGCTTAAGGTACCTGTGGCATATCCGGGGTCTTTTGACCGTCCTCATGTTTGGGGTTCTGTGTTGCCGGGCGATCTCCCCCATGAAAGGCTAACGCGAAGAGGGAGGTCCAGGGTGTGCAACCTGCTTAGCCTGGTTCCGTACCCTAAGCATGCACACTCTACTTCCTCAGCGCTACAGCTGAGTACTGGGGCCAGACGGCACACACGCTGAACATGGCAGGAGCTGGGGAATCCGGGGTCGAGGAATCTGGGGTCTCTTTTGGTTATTTTCTTGCTCGGGCCTCGTGATGTTGAACGATCCCTCCTCTGAAAGGCTAACGCCAACGAGAAATCTAGAGTGTACAACCTACTTAGCCTGGTTCTGCACCCTAAGCATGTACACTTTGCCTCCCCAGCTGAAAGTGCATCTAGGAATCCGTTGTGGGTTTTGGATGATTTATGACAAGCAAATGAGATCGTAACTACTTTGTTGAGATGAGCACATGTTTTAATGAGAAAATGAGCAAAGAGCCAAAAAGAAAGGAGAATGAGGAGCAATGTGGAAAAGAGCTCAAGGAACAAGTGTAGTAGATCATTATGTATGGAGTGTGTTAAGGAAACACACCCCAAGAGCTCAAGCACAAATAATCACACACATTGCACAAGTTTATACAAGACCGGACTAGTCCAACTGACCCCGGACTAGTCCGATATCTCCCTGCACAAAATCGGATAAGTCCGATATTAGCACAGACTAGTCCGAAAAACCATCTGACCTAAATCGCACAAGTCCTCCAAGTGCAGACTTGTCCCCATATTCACTTAGGGTTTCACTTATCCAGACAAGTCCAATGTTTATCGGACTAGTCCGAAGATTTCCTGAACCAAAATCGGACAAGTCCGCTCTCTGTCGGACTAGTCCGATATTTCGGGACACCTAGAGTTTGCTACACCGGTGTCCACCACGGACTAGTCCGATATTCCTAAACCCTAACGATAACTTTTGGGAACCCCATATAAATAGGTGTACATGACCCATCTTTTAGAACTCTCGACCCCCTGCACCGTCACACCTCCCAAGAGCCTCAAAACACATCTCCCCACGAAATCAAATGCAACAAAGATCAATCCCTTGAGGATACACTTTGGATCATTGGAGAGACACGGTTCATCACTCATTGAGCTCTTGGTTTGATTCCCTAACACACTCCTGTGGTTTTTCATTGTGATGTTTCGTGTGTGTTCTTGGTGGTGTTCTTGTTGTAATCTTGGGGAGCCCTCAACTTGTGAGAAGGCCCCTTGAATTTCGTTATTTCCCCTTTGTGATTAGTGAAGAGGATTGGCCTTCGTGGCGATCCGATGAGGGTAGGGTTGGAGAAGACCTGGTCCTTTTGTGGACTCCTCAACGTGGATGTAGGTTGCCTCTGTGGGAACCGAACCACGTGATAAAATCATTGTGTTCTTTCTTTGCACCCATTGTTCTTACATTTCATATATACATCTAGGGTTTCGATCAATCGTGCTCACTTTACATTGAAACATTGAGTTTAAGATTAAATTGTGATACACCCTAGTTCATAGTTGTGCAACACTTAAATTACAAGTATAATTCCGCTGCTTACATCCTAGGATCAAGTTGATCGATCAAATTTGATTAACCTAGTGGGTACACACCGGACTAGTCCGCACTTGACCGGACTAGTCCGATATCTTAAGATTTGATCTGGTTGTTAAGTGTTGCAGGTTCCGAAAAAAATTCAAAAAGGCCTATTCACCCCCCCTCTAGGCCACATTCAATTGGTATCAGAGCAAGGTTCTTCAAAAGGAGACTAACCGCTCGAAGAGATCATGTCGGACATGAAGGACGTAAACAAGAGCATCAACCAAGAGAAGGTAGAAGAAGACAAGAAACAAAAATTGGAGAAGCTCCTCGAAGCCACTCAAGACTTCGAGGATGACGATGAGGAGACGCTGGAACTCAAGGCGCTCCTAAGGAAGAAAACCCTTTCCAAGGGAAAGGTGAAAATCAAAGATGTGAGAAGAAAAAGAAGGGGAGTAGTCACACCGATTACTCCCGATATCCTTTTAATTATGATCGCCTAAATTCTAACAACAATCATTATCTATCTATTCCACATGGAAAAGCCCCACACTTTGACGGCAATGACTACTAAATGTGGAGGAAAAACATGAAAATGCATTTGATTTCTCTCAATCCAAGTTTGTGGCACATAGTATGCACAGGAATATATATCCCTGATGATGATGAGGAGCTCACACCTAGCCAAGAGAAAGCGATCCATCAAAACGCCCAAGCTGCTGCAATCATTACTTCATCACTCAGTCGGAATGAGTTTACAAAGGTGGATGGACTCGAGATTGCGAAGGAGATATGGGATACATTGCAAACCGCACATGAAGGCGATCGTCATGTGTGAGAAGCGAAGATCAAGATGATTGAAGGCGAGCTGGGAAGGTTCATAATCGAAGAAGATGAGTCACCACAAGACATGTACAACTGACTAAAGACGCTCATCAACAAGGTGCGAGCATAAGGAAGCAAGAAGTGGAACGACCATGAGGTAGTGAAGCTCATTCTTAGAGCCTTCATGCCTCGCAATGTTACCTTGTGCTCGATGATACGAGAAAGCCCCAGGTACAAGAAGATGAGCCTGAATGAACTACTTGGGAAAATCATCAACTTTGAGATGATGGAAAAACAAGCCAACCATGTTAAGGAAATTGCCGATCTCACCTTGGCAAAGAAGAAAGTGGTCGCTCTAAAGTCCACCCTTAAGCCCTTGTATAAAGAAGCTCGAGAAGCTCAACTAGAAGAAGATGGTGATGATGAGAGGAGTGACTTGGATGAAGATGACATGATACTATTCATGTAGAAATTCAAGAGAATGATGAAGAAGAGACAAGGTGCTAAATCAAGTGAAGGAAAGATCAAAACCAAAGTTGAGGCGGGCATGCTATAACTATGGTGAGTATAGGCACTTTATAGTTGATTGCCCATATGAAGATAATAAGAAGAAGACCAAAGAAGTGAAGCCTCAACCCAAGAAGTTCTTCAAGAAGAAGAAGCAAGCTGAACAAGCACATCTTGGGAAAGAATGGGACTCAAATGATGAGTCCTCATCCGAAGAAGAAGAAGAGATGACTAGCATAGCCATCGAGAAGACATCCAAGAAGTCCACTCTCTTCCCCACTCTCGGCTCATGGAAGGGGAACGACACTTGCCTCATGGCAAAGGAAGGTAAACGCAAGGTAACTACAAAACCTTCTTCCATACATTCCTATTCTAGTGATAGTGAAATTGCTAGCGATAATGAAGATATGCTCATTGGACTAGATAAGAAAACAACAGCTAAAATGAAATTCTTACTTGATCAACTTGTTGAGAAGGAGAAGTTGATACATCGTCAAGAAGACATGATTATTTCCCAAAAGGAGGAACATGTTGAACTTGACAAGCTTCTAGAACTTGAAAAGGAGCGAAGCAAGTCACTAGAGCTTGAGTTAGCTTCAAGCAAGGAGGCTTGCTTGGAGTTAAACGATTAAAATGCTACAATCAAGGATAAACTTGCTAACCTAATCAAGGTTAACAAGATCCTTGAAGTACAAGTTGAGTCACTCAAGCAAGGTGACCCTTCATCCTCTTCAAGGTCACCTTCTCAACCACTTAAAACTGAAACTATCATTACTTGTTCATGTGGTAAAGTTGACACCAGCTTGAAAGACAAGTCAACTTCTACCAAGGATAAGCATCCTGCCCAAAGTGGCATATTTGACAAGGAGAAGGTCAAATATGCACGTAGTGCATACTTGGCCACAAGACCTCCTAATGCCAAATATGGCATTGGGTATTCCTATGGTGGAAAGCAAAAAGCTAGAAGCCATAAGAATAACAAGGAACGCATTACCTTTGTAAAGGGAAGACCCTCTCAAACTGGAAAGTCCAAAGTTAACAGATCGAACAAACATGAACACCGGACTAGTCCGGTCGGGGTCCAGACAAGTCCAGCCCTCCGGACAAGTCTGATCTCCCAGACTAGTCTTGTTTATAAACAACAGTAGTTGCTTTTTAGAACTTTTGATGCAACCTATGTGTTAATGAGAAGTAATATTGGTAAGATTTATGCTCATTATGTTGGGCCACGTGATGGGAACACCAAGTCTCATGTGTGGGTGCCCAAATCCCTTGTGACTAACCTAAAAGGACCCAAGCAAGCTTGGGTACCTAAAACCAAGGCATGATTTGTTTTTGTAGGCCTATTCCTCCGGTGGATCAAAATGGGTGCTAGACAGTGGATGCACCAACCATATGACCAGAGAAAGAAGGATGTTCGTTGAGTATAAAGCAAATGAGGATCCAAGCGAGGGCATCTATTTTGGAGACAATAGTCAAGGAAGGGTGCTCGGTACCGGTAAAATTGCCATATCATCTAACACACTCTTTCTCATGTATTACATGTCGATTCCTTAGATTATAACCTGCTGTCCATATCTCAATTATGTGACAAAGGTTATAATTTCTTGTTCACTAACGAGGGTGTGACCATCTCTAGAAGGAGTGATGGTTCCATTGCATTCAAGGGTATGTTAAAGGGAAACCTTTACCTTGTTGATTTCAACAAAGATAAAGCCGAACTTGACACATGCTTGATTGCAAAGACCAACGTGGGTTGGCTGTGGCATAGACGGCTAGCTCATGTTGGTATGAGGAACCTTCAAAAACTCCTCAAGGGTGATCACATCCGAGGTTTGAAGGATGTTGTTTTTGAGAAAGACAGGCCTTGTAGCGCGTGCCAAGCTGGGAAGCAAGTTGGAGCACCCCATCCCGCTAATAATGTTATGACTACAACAAGACCGCTCGAGCTACTCCACATGGACCTATTCGGTCCAATTGCTTACATAAGCATCGGCGGTAACAAATATGGTTTAGTAATTATCGATGATTTTTCTCACTTCACTTGGGTTTTCTTTTTACATGATAAGGCAGAAACACAAGGAATCTTGAAGAAAATTTTCAAGCGTGCTCAAAATGAGTTTTCATTGACAATCAAGAACATTCAAAGCGACAACAGCACGAAATTCAAGAACACACAAGTTGAGGAGTACCTAGATGAAGAAGGCATAAAGCATGAGTTTTCAGCTCCTTACCCCCCTCAACTAAATGGAGTCGCCGAAAGGAAGAACCGAACCCTCATATAGATGGCGAGAACAATGCTCGATGAGTACAAGACCTCAGATCGATTTTTGGCGAAAGCGGTCAATACCGCTTGCCACGCCATAAATCGACTTTATCTTCATCGACTACTCAAGAAAACATCCTATGAGCTACTCACTGGTAACAAGCCTAATATTTCATATTTTCGAGTTTTCGGTTCCAAATGCTATATTTTGAACAAGAAGCCTAGGACTTCAAAGTTTGCCTTGAAGTTCGATGAAGGTTTCATGCTTGGTTATGATTCGAACACTTATGCCTATCGTGTCTTCAACAAGAACTCCAGACTTGTTGAAGTAGCACGTGACGTAGTGTTCGATGGAAACTAATGGCTCCCAAAAGGAGCAAGTTGATCCATGTGTACTAGATAGAGAAGAAGCTCCTTGTCAAGCATTGAGAAGAACGGCGTTAGGCGAAGTTCGACCACAAGAGCCACCTCTACATATGCATGAGGAAAATGAACCACGAGAGAAGGCCAATGATCAAGGGGGAGCTTCCATACAAGATCAACCTCAAGAAGACAAAATGGCCTACAAGTCAATGAGGGCAATCATTTAGGGGGAGAAGAAGATGATCATGAAGATTCAAGACAGCAAGTACCACACCCAATAGTACACCAATGTGTCCAAAGGGATCACCCAATCGACAACATCATCGGTGACATCCAAAAAGGGAGTAACTACTAGATCACGCATAGCTAATTTTTGTGAGCACTATTCGTTTGTATCCTTTTTGGAACCGCGCAGGATTGAGGATGCATTAAAGGATCCAGATTGGGTAGTGGCCATGCAAGAAGAGCTCAACAACTTCAAATGAAATGAGGTGTGGGAACTAGTCGATAGACCCAAATCCAACGTCGTTGGCACCAAATGGGTCTTCCGCAACAAACCAGACGAACACGAGGTGGTGACAATGAACAAGGCACGACTTGTGGCCAAAGGGTATTCACAAGTCGAAGGTTTGGATTTCGATGAAACCTTTGCTCCATTAGCTAGACTTGATTCTATTAGAATATTACTTGCATACGCTACTCACCATGATTTCAAGCTCTATCAAATGGATGTGAAAAGCGCCTTCCTCAACGGACCAATCAAGGAGGAGGTGTATGTGGAGCAACCCCCCCGGTTTGAAGATGAAGAGTTCCTCGACCACGTATATAAATTGCGTAAGACTCTCTAAGGCTTCAAACAAGCTCCTAGAGCTTGGTATGAGTGTCTTAGAGACTTCTTAATTGAAAATGGTTTTAAGATTGGTAAAGTAGATTACACATTGTTTACAAAAAACCTTGACAATGATCTCTTTGTTTGTCAAATCTATGTTGATATAATCTTTGGTTCAACTAACAAATCTTTTTGTGAGGAATTTAGTAAAATTATGACATATAGGTTTGAGATGTCTATGGTGGGAGAGCTAAAGTACTTCTTGGGATTCCAAGTGAGGCAACAAAAGGAAGAGACGTTCATAAGCCAAACTAAGTACACTCAAGACATACTCAAGAAGTTTGGAATGGACAAGGCGAAGCCCATAAAAACACCCATGGCAACAAATGGCCACTTGGATCTCAATGAAGATGGACCAAACATCGATCAAAAGGTATATCGCTCCATTATTGGATCTCTACTCTACTTATGTGCATCTAGGCCAGACATTATGTTGAGTGTATGCTTGTGTGCAAGGTTTCAAGCCAACCCAAAAGAGTGTCATTTGACAGCTGTTAAGAGAATCTTGCGGTATTTAGTTCATACACCCAACCTAGCCCTTTGGTATCCCAAAGGTTCCAAATTCAATCTCATTGGCTACTCCGATGCAGATTATGCCGGATGCAAGGTAGATAGAAAAAGTACCTCCGGTACATGCCAATTCCTAGGGAGATCCCTTGTTTCTTGGTCCTCCAAGAAACAAAACTCCATTGCCTTATCCACGGCCGAAGCGGAGTATTTTGCAGCTGGGAGTTGTTGTGCACAACTCCTTTGGATGTGACAAACTATAAGGGATTAAGGTTACAATATGAACCGCATTCCACTCCTTTGTGACAATGAGAGTGGCATTAAAATTGCCCATAATCCCGTTAAGCACTCTAGAACCAAACACATAGACATCCAACATCACTTTTTGAGAGAACATTCAATGAAGGGAGATATAGCCATTTCACATGTCAATAACGAAAAGCAACTAGCCGATATCTTTACCAAGCCACTTGATGAAAAACATTTTTGCGAACTCCGAAATGAACTAAATATCCTTGATGCTCAGAGTGTGGCTTGAAATCTTGTATACCTGAATGCTATCTTCAAAATTCATTGATTGTGTTGTGAAAATCATCTCTCTCATTTTTTCCGAAAAACTATGTCAATTACTAGATCTTGGTGAATTATGATCATTGCTTGATTGTTGTATGCTTACTGATCATATTCATCAAGATTATTTGATTTGACTTGCCTACCTTTTTCTAAATAAGTACCTTCAAATATATACGAATGGACTATGCTCATCTTGTCTGGTGACCATGGACTAGTTCGTGGTTATCCGGACTAGTCCGCCCGTGCAGACTAGTCCGCAGTGTGACGGTTAGGCCGGACTAGTCCGACAGACCACGGACTAGTCCGATATAGTCTCTGGAAAAATTCGGACTAGTCCAATCATTTTCGGACTTGTCCAATTTTTCGTGTCCATAACCCTAGCCGCCGCCAAACCTTAATCTTCCTCACCCCACACTTGCCTCAAGCTTTCTCTCTCCACGCTCGAGCTCCCCAAGGCGATTCGATGATTTCTCCATCAAAAATCTCCAAGTTTGGGTGGAAATCAACCTCCTTCGCTTAGGGATTGAAGACCACGGACTTGTTCGCCCTTCAACCCCCTCTTCTCCGAGATTCAAGCGATTTTTCGGTAAATTTTCCCCAAACCCTAGAAATCTCCATTTTCTTCATTGTTGATCGAATAGCCTAGATTTTGTCACCTAATACAAGTGTCCTTGATGTATTACACTGCTGTTAGGCTAGTTTTGCATTGAGCAACTCCATTTGTCTCATAGTTAAGGTTCTTGAGGATGAATACCGGACTAGTCCGGTCCATGCACGGACAAGTCCGGTCACCCGGACTTGTCCGTGCCTGTACACCGGACTAGTCCGATTTTCCTGAACTCAACCCTAACTTCTTAATTCCTCAATGCGTAGGATCAAATAAAACATGAAAAGCTACCAGAGGGGGGGTGAATGGTAGATTTAAAAAATCTTTCGCAGCGGAAACAATTAAATCCCAACCCCTTCGGCAGAAAAATGATATGTTGAAGAAATTGTGTGTGAGACTAATCTAAACGTGTTTCACCATGACAAAAGTGATAAATATCAGAGAGAATCAAGTCACAAAGACAACGCAAGAAGAATCACTCAAATCCGTTGAGAGAAACTCAAGTTATGATCGAAAGATCGAACAAAGGTCAACTGTTCTACCCGAGAAAAACAGTTCTGGAACGCTGCAAAGAAACTCGTGTAGATCAGAAACCACAAATACAATGACTGTGAAATTCTGTCAGGTGATATATAATCAAGTTGTGAAGACAACCCAAAAAGAATCACGTAAATTGGATCTGTAAAACTCGATCTATGATAAAACCACCGACGAAAGGTAGTGCTGTCTAGAAACTCGACGAGTAAAACTTGTCTGGAACAAGTCGGACGAACAAGGCACAAAAGTTTTTTCGAACTACGAATTTTATTCAGTAGAACACAAGAGGAATAGCCCCAAAGTCGTTTCCACGAGCTTTGGACTCCCTTGCTTATATAACCAGCTCGAAAGCCAACTCAACTCAAATCAGGACCTTAATCCTACCTCGTTCACGAATCGAAACTTTCCATAACTGCTTAGGACTCTTCTATACGCAGATAGAAGCAATCTTAAGACTTCAAAAAACCTTAGGAACGTATCCCACATTCCTAAAACAACTCAAATTCGTTACCCACACGAAATCCTAACATAACCAACTCGATACTTTCCATACCAAGCCATAACCGACTCCGCCGCAGCCAAAGTCATCAACCGGTACGATCCGATCCTTCCAATCAGATCTTCTCATCCATAAACCATCTTCGGAACCATGTTGCCACGTCATGCACCGCATGCATATGTGCAAACACCTTCCTTCGACGTCCAGCAACCTTCATATGCACTACCCTTGATTCAATCATCCCGCGCGACCTCCTAACCCGCTCAACCACAATTCCTCCTGAATTTGGTTGTTGGAACCTCATCTCCCCCCTGAGACTAGTCTAAAGGATCCTGTCACCAGCCATGACTTGAACTCAAGCAACACCTGCACATGAACAAACAACCAATTCGTACGAGCCCAAGTCCGCGACTTGACTCAAGTCAGTTCCGAACACAACACCTTACGTGAGCACCTCACATAAGCATGTTGCAAAAGCATATCAAAACAATATCAGCCATATCAACCAAAACGCACCAAAACTTAGTAAAAGAATACTAAGCAATCTTTCTAAGAATGTAAAGCAAGTTCGAAACATTTCACATTAAAAGCCGGAACATTGCGATCAAGCTCCGAACCTTACCAAAGCTAACCGGAGCTTGAGCCGGAGCTTATTAAAGCTAGTACAACTTAGCGCCGGAGCTTACCAAAGCTAGTCAGACCTAGCGCCGGAGCTAACCAAAACTAGTCGAAACTAGTCAACCCAAAAGGCAGAGCTAGAAAAACATGTCAGAGCTAACCAACATAAGTCAGACCTAGCAAAACATATCAGAGCTGAACAAAGACATGCTGAAACTATCAAAGACATGCCGGAGCTAAAGACAAAGCTCACCGGAGCTACCCAAAAACATGTCGGACCTAGACAAAGAAGGTCGGACCTTATGTCGGACCTTGCAGAAACTCGGAGCTAGAGTCGGATCTTGCTAAAGAGATGTTATGGCAACATTCAAAACTTTTATCGCCATAGCCAATGTATTCAGCACACATAGATCTCACAATCTCCCCCTTGATGAATGCATTGGCAACACCACTTAAAATCCGAACATTGGCATAAAAAGTTTTGAGAACAAATTTCCCCCTTTTTGAAAATCAAATGAGATAGAAATAAATTTCTCCCCCTTGCATAATTCACCATATTATCTCTCCCCCTTTGACAATATATTCAGCAAGGTTCAAAAGAGAAATTTTAATTGTTATGAGCATATTATAACATATACATATAAACAAAGCTCATCCAAGTCATACTATTAAGTAACTTACACTATCACATCAATGAGATACATAAAGTAGTGTAAGCCATGCTAGAGATCAAATGTAATTTTCAATTTAAGCAAGTCATGATCTCACAAACTTAACTATTTGAAAACTTGAAAGCATGACACAAGTTGCTACATTTTATTTATTTTCAAAGCATAAATTTAGATCATATGATATTTGCAAGAGATTATATGCGCATCTGCCTTATTCTAACCAACCAAGCCAAGCCTATGTCATTTGACAATCAGAAGCTTAAGGACATGGTTTTAGTCATACACAACTTCTTCCAAGTTCATATCTAAGTGCAATGATAATCCATCTCAAAAGAAGAAGTGCGATGCATGCATATTCTTTTGATCTTTTCTCAACTTATGTCTATTCATAAAAACTCAACATGTGAGTTGATTGCTTGATTAATTCTTTATGATTCAAAGCACTTGTGAGCATGCAACAAGTTCAAAACAGCAAGAAAGTTCGACCATGACCAGATTTAGTGTAAGTAATTATTCCAATTACTAGACATGGCAAAAACTACAAAATGTATAACACGAGTAATGTAGTAAGAACTTTCAGCATGCAAAAGGAATCACAAAGTCATATATGTATGAAATACTATGCTCATATTATTTTAATTTCAGATTCACTCATAGACTTCTAGGGTTTGAAAACTCCCCTCAATGTAAGCCATGAGGATGCATAACCCCTATTTCACTACGAATGAAACAAAAACGAGTGAAATCCAAAGGTTTTGTAAAAACGTCAGCCAATTGTTGTTTGGTATCTACATGGTGAAGCACAATGTTTCCTTTTTTAACATTATCACGGAGAAAGTGATACCTAATATCAATGTGCTTAGTTCTAGAATGTTGCGCATGGTTTTTAGCAATGCAAATGACACTAGTGTTATCACAAAACAGTGGAACACTATCTAGATCAACCCTATAGTCCTTAAGTGTTTGAACAATCCAAAGAATTTGTGAACAAGCACTAGCAGCAGCTACATATTCAGATTCGGCTGTGGATTGTGCAACTGAATTTTATTTTCTAGAGGACCAAGCAACAAGTGAATTACCAAGAAAATGATAAGCACCGGAAGTACTTTTCCTATCAATCCTACAACCTCCAAAATCAGCATCGGAAAAAGCTTTCAAAGTAACGGTTGAGGAAGAAGGAAGAAAAATACCAAATTCTTGAGTTCCATGTAAGTACCTGAGAATCCTTTTGACGGCTTGACGATGTGAAGCACGTGGGGAAGCTTGAAACCGTGCACAAAGACATACACTGAATTTTTGGGCAGCAGCTCCAATTCTTCCTCATCTTCAACGAAAATGCTCTCCACCTGCGGGTATGGGTCTGGACCTGCAATGTTTGAGCTAGTACTTGGGCTAGATTCATCAAAAGACACTTCATAAGTCTCCACAATTTTGTTAGTGTCAAGTAAAAACACGGGTAGCCTCTAGTATGAGATGGATAACCAAGAAACATGCCATCAATGGATCTAGGTTCAAATTTATCAAGATTACCATGTTTATTAACAAAGCATTTGCATTCAAAGACCCGAAAGTGGGTAACACTAAGCCTATGTCCAAACCGGAGCTCATATGGTGTTTTACCTAGCTTAGCGCGCAAGAAAACATGATTTGAGATATAACAAGCGGTTGCAATCGCATCAGCCCAAAATTTTCTAGGAGTTTGATATTCATCAAGCATAATCCAAGCCAGCTCAACTAAGGTTCTGTTCTTTCTTTCTACAACACCGTTTTGTTGAGGTACATATGGTGAAGAAAATTGATGTTCTATTCCATTTTCAGCACAAAAGTGATCAAAAGATTATTTTTAAATTCAGTTCCATTATCACTTCTAATTGCTTTTAAAGATCCTGGGTGATCAAATTATAATCTAAGAAATAAAGTTCTAAAGTGACTAAAAGCTTCATTCTTAGACGCCATAAAGTAAACCCAAGAGTATCTAGAATAATCATCAACAATAACAAGAACATACCATTTACCTCCGAAGGATTGAACACGTGAAGGTCCTACGGTGTCAAGGTGCAAAAGTTGACCCGGTTCAGTTGTCATGATCATTGTGAGAGGAGTATGTGAACCTGCAACCATCTTAGCATGTCTACAAGAAGAGCACACAATTTCTTTGTCCCCTTTAAGCTTTGGCAGCCCACGTATGCGATCAAGAGCACTAACACGCGTTAGGTGATCAAAGCCTACGTGACCAAGTCTACGATGCCAAAAATATAAGTCCTTTGTATCATTAGAAACTAGACAACTATGCTTAGAGGAAGACATATCAAAATGAACTTTAAAAACTCTTCCAAACTGAGACATGTTAAAAACAAGCTCACTATTTGAACCTACAACTTTGCAGCGGTTTTGTTTTTTGAAAATAATTTCCAGATTTTCATCTAGTAATTGAAAAACAGAAAGCAAGTTGTATTTCAAATTTTTGACAAGTGTCACATCTTTCAAAGTGTAGTGATCATTTACTCTAACCGAACCCTTAGCAATTATAGGAGTTGAAGAATTATCGGCAAAAGTAACATTCTCTACACGTGACACAAAAGAGAGGGAGGAGAACCAATCTTTGTTACCGATCATGTGGCGTGAGCAACCTAAATTCACAATCCAAATGTTCTCCTTCCTCAAAAATGTAACCTACATAGAAGCACAATACGTCGATGACTCAATACCGGGGTTAGTCAAAAGGGATTTAGGAATTTAGTACTGAGTCACACGACGTGCAGCAGGAAAAACACGCGAAAGTTGAGATAAAACAACAGTTTTACGAGTCAAAGTCTGAGGTTTTTTACTCTTAACTACTGACCTATAAGATGTTACTTGAGTAGCACAAAAATCAGTAGCTCCGGAGGCAAAAACAGAAGGTCCGGAGGTAAACTTTGAATGTTTTTGACTCATAACAGCAGGTTGCATGTTCCTGGCATTCGGTTTAATATGTGCAGCAAATTTTGCATGGAAGTTATGAGATCTAGCAATAATTCTTTCCCTTTTCTGTTGTTTAGCTAGTCTATAACAAAAATCTATGATATGACCATCTCTACCACAGTAGGTGCAATGAAATTTAACTTTGTGTTCATGTCTAGATGAGCAAGCAATATTTTTATTTGAAACCGAATGAGACAACACTCCTGTAGATTTGAAAACCACTTCTTTTTGTTTAGGAACTGTTTGAATCAAACCACTTCCTAATGACTTTACAATTTTAGGTGGATGTGCCTTAGCATGAGCATGAGAATCAAAACCTAAACCAGTTTTATCATTGCAAGACTTGGAAGAATTCAACAGCAAGTTTAGGTTCTTATTCCCATTACAAAACCGATCTAATGTCCTATGCATGTTATCAAGTTTATTGGACAGATCAAGGCAATTTTCACATGAAGTTTTTCCTTTTAATTTGCAATTGGAACAATATTTAACTTCATGAGAACGTAAAGCATTATTCAATATTGAAATTTCATTCATAGCATCTTTTAGTTTCTGTTCAAGATCATCACAACTAGAACAATGCAAATTATCTGTTGAATAGGAAGCATCTTTTAAGTTTTTATCATTAAGTGAAGCAAGCTCTCTGTTCTTTTCAATTTCTTCATCAAGTCTATCTAGAGTGGAGGAGTGTGCACTTCTTAATGTGGACAATTGTTCATAGATTAAGTTACATGAGGGACATGCATCATCACTAGGAATCAAAGTTTTTAAACGGTTGATTTCAGATTCTAGTGATTCAATTTTAGCAGCATTATCCCTAAGATTTTTGTCCCTTTTCTTGACAATAATAGTTGCACGAGAAACAGCATCACACATTTCATTGCAGGTAGAACATACCTCATCGTCGTCACTATTGTGTTCTGCATCCTCCTAACTTGATCTTGATCTTGTTTTGCCCGCCATGAAGCATAAGTTGGCCAGATCGTCATCATCTTCATAACTTTCAAAGTCTACATCACTTGAATTGAGTTCTTGAAGTGCGGTGATGAAGCTGTTAATCATCTTGCGTCCTATGGTACCCTTCTTTTTCTTGTTGGGATTTCCAGAGGTGATCTTGACCTTGTTCTGTTTTTCATCACGGGTAGTAGGACCTGAAAGGTTAGGGCATTCTGTACAAAAGTGTCCTGTCTTACCACATTCAGAATAGCGTTGAGGTCCGTAGCTTCCTCTCCTTCTAGTTCTCACATTTTGTAATGATTTTGAGAATCTAGTTGAGATGAGTGCTAACTCCTCTTCTGGAAATTTCTCGATCTGTTCCAAGGTTAGTGAGGACAACAAAGCAAGAGTATTGCAAGATGATGATTGGCCGGAGCTAGGCATATCACGTTGTGAGACAAATGCAATAGACTTATTTGGGTTCTTACGTGATAAGATGTCAATTTCATGAGTTTTTAGTTTAGAATAAAGCACATCTAATGTAAGACAACTCATGACAGTTGATTCACGAATAGATGTTACTTTCATCTCCCAGATTGACATGTCTAATGTACTAAGAAGTTGCCTAGCATTTTCAGCATCAGAAAAATTAATGTTGACACTACGCAAGTTACTGAGAATTTTGTTAAAGCGAGAAAAGAGATCATCTATGGACTCACCGGGTTGCATCTCAAAGCGCATGTATTCTTTCTTGAACATGTCTTGCCTTACCTCCTTGATCGTGTTGGATCCTTCGTGATAGTCACAAAGTGCTCTCCATACATTGTATGCCGATCGGAGATGTGCAACGCGGTCAAAGTTGCTCTGAGTGAGTCCTTGGATGATCAAGTTTCGGGCTTTGTTGTTGTTGTCAACGTCCCGTAGGTTTGTAGCCGTAACTTGATAGTTTGGTGGCACTTCGTAAGGCTTGTACACCTTCTCCCATATTGCGAAGCCTTGCGCCTGGATGAAAGCCTCCATGCGTGCCTTCCAAACCTGAAAATCAATACCAGCAAACACACAAGGTTTGGCGGAGTATTTCTCCATGATAATTAGTCAAAAACACGTGCAAATCACAATGATTGGAGCACCGTGCTCTGATACCAATTGTAGGATCGAAGAACGCGTGAAAAGCTACCAGAGGGGGGGTGAATGGTAGATTTAAAAAATCTTTCGCAACGGAAACAATTAAATCCCAACCCCTTCGACAGAAAAACAATTTCTTGGAGAAATTGTGTGAGAGACTAATCTAAACGTGTTTCACCATGACGAAAGTGATAGATATAAGAGATAATCAAGTCACGAGGACAACACAAGAAGAATCACTCAAAGCCGTTGAGAGAAACTCAAGTTATGATCAAAAGATCGAACAAAGGTCAATATGTCCTACCTGAGAAAAACAGTTATGGAACGCTGCAAAGAAACTCGTGTAGATCAGAAACCACAAATTCAATGACCGTGAAATTTTGAAAGATGATATATAATCAAGTTGTGAAGACAACCCAAAAAGAATCACATCAATTGGATCTGTAAAACTCGAGCTATGATAAAACCACCGACGAAAGGTAGTGTTGTCCAGAAACTCGACGAGTAAAACTCGTCTGGAACAGGTCGGACGAACAAGGCACAAAAGTTTTTTCAAACTACGAATTTTATTCATTAGAACACAAGAGGAACAGCCCCAATGTTATGTCCACGAACTTTGGCCTCCCTTGCTTATATAACCAGCTTGAAAGCCAACTCAACTCAAATCAGGACCCTAATCCTACCCCGTTCACGAATCGAAACTTTCCATAACTGCTTAGGACTCTTCTATACGCAGATAGAAGCAATCTTAAAACTTCCAAACACCTTAGGAACGTATCCCACATTCCTAAAACAACTCAAATTCGTGACCCACACGAAATCCTAACATAACCAACTCGATACTTTCCATACCGAGCCATAACCGACTCCGTCGCAGCCAAAGTCACCAACCGGTACGATCCGATCCTTCCAACCAGATCTTCTCATCCATAAACCATCTTCGGAACCATGTTGCCATGTCATGCACCACATGCATACGTGCAAACACCTTCCTTCGACGTCCAGTAACCTTCATATGCACTGCCCTTGATTCAATCATCCTGCGCGACCTCCTAACTCGCTCAACCACAATTTCTCCTGAATTTCGTTGTTGGAACCTCATCTCCTCCCTGAGACTAGTCCAAAGGATCCTGTAACCAGCCATGACTTGAAATCAAGCAACACCTGCACATGAACAAACAACCAATCCGTACAAGCCCAAGTCCGCGACTTGACTCAAGTCCGTTCCGAACACAACACCTTACGTGAGCACCTCACATTAGCATGTTGCAAAGCATATCAAAACAATATCAGCCATATCAACCAAAACGCACCAAAAACTTAGTAAAAGAATACTAAGCAATCTTTCTAAGAATGTAAAGCAAGTTCGAAACATTTCACATTAAAAGCCGGAACATTGCGATCAAGCTCTGAACCTTACCAAAGCTAACTGGAGCTTGAGCTGGAGCTTATCAAAGCTAGTACAACCTAGCGCCAGAGCTTACCAAAGCTAGTCTGACCTAGCGCCGGAGCTAACCAAAACTAGTCGGAACAAGTCAACCCAAAAGCCGGAGCTAGAAAAACATGTCGGAGCTAACCAACATAAGTCGGATCTAGCAAAACATATTAGAGCTTAACAAAGACATGTCGAAGCTATCAAAGACATGTCAGAGCTAAAGACAAAGCTCACCGGAGCTACCCAAAAACATGTCGGACCTAGACAAAGAAGGTCGGACCTTACGTCGGACCTTGCAGAAACTCGAAGCTAGAGTTGGACCTTGCTAAAGAGATGTTATGGCAGCATTCAAAACTTTATCGCCATAGCCAATGTATTCAACACACATAGGCCTCACACAATGCAATTCCTTGTCATCTATTCTCATCAATACCTTGTGCAATCCATTCTCAGGACATGTCAAACTCACACGATGAAGTTTCCGATTTCGAGGCTGAGATGGACCACGAAGCCGTGCTTCTGTCCTCGACAAGCCTCTGCAAGAAGCGCCAAGAGCGACCTTCCGAGCCGGCTTCCTCTCCTCCCCAGGATTGAAGGAAAGTGCTCACGAAGAAGCCAACATCCAAGGCTTCTGCTGGAGGTGGCCCTTGCCAAGCCAAGGGCAAGGGCAAGGGTATTGCAACGGGCCCGATTGGCCCTCTAAATCTATCAGCTCCAAGGGAAGGGGCTAGGGATCCCGCAGAGGAGAAATTCAAAAGAAAGGGCAGTGACACAGTGGTCAAATTCAGAAATGTTGATTGTTACAGACGTCCGAAGCAAGCTGCCGATGGGAGGTTTTGGAGCAACTTCCATGTAGACTTCTACAAGTTTGTATATCTCCCGATAAAGACGCCCGTGGTGCGCAACCAATGGATACATTTGGCACACTTTGAAAAGAATGGCTTCTCACTCTTCGTTGAGGTGGTGGAGGCAATGGAAAGGCATGGCCTGAGGTATCTCTTCGCCTTCAGGTACAATTGGAATGATGAAGTCATTGCTCAGTTTTATGCCACTTGCCATTTTGCAAGTGATGAGGAAGAAAGGGTGACTTGGATGACTCATGGATCCAAGTACACCATCACATATGAAGAATTTGCAAGGATGCTGCATCTTGACACCTCGAGCAATGACAATGTGTTCACCCACAACATTGGTGTCATCGAGAAAGACAGGATGAAGTTTCTTTATGAACCCAACTCCAAGTTCAACCCTCCTTCCACGAAGAACATGAAGCCCTTCTTTGTGGTGTTGAACAGGGTCCTAAGGAAGAAAATTGCCCCCAAGGATGGGGATGCAGGAAGCGTGTAGGGATACCTCAGTACCTTGATGAAGGTCATAAGCAAAGACAGGAAGTTTGATGTCTTTGACTATATCTGGAACAACATGGTCAACATCTTCTGCACGCCAAACAGGTCCTGTGGCTACGCACCTTACCTCATGTTTATGATTGAGAAGGTCACAAGAATAGAGTTCTTCAAGGACGTGGAGCACCTTCCCTTGAGGCCCCAGATGCCTCAAAGGACAAGTGTTCAAGCTGCTCCATCTCTGGCCTCCAGCCCTGAGGCTCCAGCGAGAGCCAGTGCCGGTGCTAGGGCTGCTCCCGCCACTAGGGCCCCTCCTCAAAATGGGTCCCCAAGTGGCATCTTCAAGTACCTGGCTACTATCTTTGCCTCCTGCAAAAAGGCTGAGGTGAAGGCCCACAAGGTCAACAAAAGAAGAAAGGATGACATGAGATATGTCAAGGAGAACATGAAGCAGATTTGCCAAAAGCTGGAGATCGAGCCCATCGGATCTCCAGTAACTTCTGATGACTCCAACTCTGATTTTACCGAGCTCGGGCCCTTGACTCCCTCCGAGCTTGCCTATTTTGGCATTGGGGGATCGAGTGGTTCCGTTCCTCCTTCTTCTCCTCACCAGCCAGAAGATGAAGATGAAGACGATGAGAGGACCGCCATCGAGGCTTGAAGACTTTAGGTCCCTCCTCTCCTTTTTTTTTTTGATGTCTTGATGCCAAAGGGGGAGAGATTGAGGGGGAGTCTAAGGTTTTAGCTGTAGGATGTGAGGAGAGCTTCTTTTTATGTCTTTTGTCTATTCTGTGGGTTGTAAATCTTTTAATATGCTCTTATGATACTTATGGTCCAGTGATGCAATGTTTTGAACTACTTATGGAGAAATTGATGAAATATGTATTTTTTCTATAAGAATGACATATATGCTTGTTATTGATGTGTTGATGTCAATTATGTCATTCTCATCATGATTATTGTTTCTATACACTTAGATCTGATCCCACCATAAAGAGTGCACATATGGTTCATGTTTTCATTGCCTAATGTGTTTTAAACTCATATGTGCACACTTTATGAAAATCTCAACTTTTCATCATATTTTGTGAAATCTCAATTGGTTGTCATCAATCACCAATAAGGGGGAGATTGAAAGTGCATCTAGGAATCCCTTGTGGGTTTTGGATGATTTATGACAAGCAAATGAGATCCTAACTACTTTGTTGAGATGAGCACATGTTTTAATGAGAAAATGAGCAAAGAGCCAAAAAGAAAGGAGAATGAGGAGCAATGTGGAAAAGAGCTCAAGGAACAAGTGTAGTAGATCATTGTGTATGGAGTGTGTTAAGGAAACACACCCCAAGAGCTCAAGCACAAATAATCACACACATTGCACAAGTTTATACAAGACCGGACTAGTCCGATATCTCTCTACACAAAATCGGACAAGTCCGATATTAGCACAGACTAGTTCGAAAAACCCCCTGAACTAAATCGGACAAGTCCTCCAAGTGCGGACTTGTCCCCATATTCACTTAATGTTTCACTTATCCGGACAAGTCCGATGTTTATCGGACTAGTCCGAAGATTTCCAGAACCAAAATCGGACAAGTTCGCTCTCTGACGGACTAGTCTGATATTTCGGGACACCTAGGGTTTGCTACACACAGCACACCGGACTAGTCCGATGTTCACCACGAACTAGTCCGATGTTCACCACGGACTAGTTCGATATTCCTAACCACTAAAGGTAACTTTTGGGAACCCCATATAAATATGTGTACACGACCCATCTTTTAGAACTCTTGACCCCCTGCACCGTCACACCTCCCAAGAGCCTCAAAAACACATCTCTCCATGAAATCAAATGCAACAAAGATCAATCCCTTGAGGATACACTTTGGATCATTGGAGAGACACGGTTCATCACTCATTGAGCTCTTGGTTTGATTCCCTAACACACTCCTGTGGTTTTTCATTGTGATCTTTCGAGTGTGTTCTTGGTGGTGTTCTTGTTGTAATCTTGGGGAGCCCTCAACTTGTGAGAAGGCCCCTTGAATTTGGTTATTTCCCCTTTGTGATTAGTGAAGAGGATTGGCCTCCGTGGCGATCCGACGAGGGTAGGGTTGGAGAAGACCCGATCCTTTTGTGAACTCCTTAACGTGGATGTAGGTTGCCTCTATGGGAACTGAACCACGGGATAAAATCATTGTGTTCTTTCTTTGCACCCATTGTTCTAACATTTCATATATATATTTAGGGTTTCGATCAATCGTGCTCACTTTACATTGAAACATTGAGTTTAAGATTAAATTGTGATACACCCTAGTTCATAGTTGTGCAACACTTAAATTACAAGTATAATTCCGCTGCTTACATCCTAGGATCAAGTTAATCGATAAAATTTGATTAACCTAGTCGGTACACACCGGACTAGTCCGGCCTTGACCGGACTAGTCTGATATCTCAAGATTTGATCTTGTTGTTAAGTGTTGCAGGTTCCAACAAAATTCAAAAAGGCGTATTCACCCCCCCCCCTCTAGGCCATAACCATAACCCGGATACCGTTGCACTGAATTACCCTTGCACCGTAAGCCCGAATCAGGACCATATGACATAACAAAACTAAGAGTAGGGGGAATGTGATTGGTAAAGTGCAATTATTTTCTTGTCTATCATTCCTATGCCGGTCCCAACTAGATACAAGTTTGGAAAAGCCACACGAGAGAGTATGATGGTGGTCCCACCTACTGGATCATCACCACTCCAGATGTGGGCCCAGAGGCCACTATTAGTAAGCTGCAGACCGAGTACCCTCGCGTTGAGGCAAGAAGAAGCTATGGACCCAGCCTCCCCGCTGAGGCGGGTCCGAGGGCTGCCACACGTCTTCCGGCTCCAGACCCTTGCTCCCACAGAGGAGGGCTTCGGGACTGCCATGCGTCTTCTGGCTCCGGACCCTTGCTCCTACTGAGGAGGGCTCCAGGGCTGCCATGCGTCTTCCGGCTCCGTACCCTTGCTCCCACCGAGGAGGGCTCCGGGGCTGCCACACGTCTTCCGGCTGTGGACCCTTGCTCCTACCGAGGAGGGCTCCTGTGCTACAACATGTCCTCCGGCTCCAGACCCCGCGCTCCCTCAAAGACGGGCTCCGGCGCTGCCACGCGCCCCGCGGCCCACTAAGGGCAGTAGGTATCTAGAGTAAAGGAAGACATGCTTCACGCATTCAAGACTCGCGTGATTATCAAGTGCTACAGCGACCGGTTAGGACAACATCAGTGGTGCAACAGTGCAGCACCGCACAACTGACCGGGTAGGCTGTAGCAGAGGGACAAGATAAAACATCCTCCACTATCATCACCTGCTACACTTTGGCCACTGGCGCACGACCAGAGGTAGCAGGTAGCCATTACACCTTAGATCTTGTACATGCATAAGATCACCTCGGGACACCTGTCGGGCCCCGGTCCCACTTGTAAGGTGATCGACCTTGCTATAAGAGGGTCGGGTAGCCCCTGATCACCAATTCATGCTCACTCAAACCCTCACGAGCTTTAACCGCTCACGGGATCCAATCTTAGATTCACACAAGCCACTCAAGCACTCACAAGCAATACAACTCTCACCGCGAAGTATGGTGTTACGCTTCAGCGACCTGAACCACATTAAACCATCGTATCACCATACCTCATACGCACGACCTCACCAGAGACTAAGCCCCTTCCTAAAAAGAACCTCCGCGAGCTGCTCTCAACTCAGGTTCGGGGGAAGTATCGTTCGCACACTTCAATGGCTTCATTGTTGTTATTTTGACTAAAAGTAAAGATGTAAGGCACTTTTTTTGAGTAAAATGTATTGTGGGTACATGAACTTGTGAGGGTCACATAGGTTCACGAACTTTTAAAACACATTTAGAGGTCCCTAATATAATTAAGTGTGTCATTAGAGGTTCAAAATCACGTCTGTCTCGCCAACGTGTCGGACACATCAGGTATGATAGGTGCCACCTTGGATATGATCCTTTTGCAAATAAGCCACTGAGCTTCCTCATATTGACTGGTTGTTCAGACAGTTGCAACACAAATTTGAGGTCAGCAGTGCAGACGGTGCCATCGAGGTCAGTCACCAATGTCAGCAGTTTGGGCACTAACTCCTAGGTTGTGGGATTGCCGGTCTTGGAGTCGGAGATCTCCTCTGAAGTCGATCTGGATAGGGGCGGCCATCGAGAGCGGCAAGTGGTCTGGCGGAGCGAGCGAGTGATGAGAGGAGCTCATCGATCTAGGAGCTAGAAGGTGCATACATGAAAGGGAACTACTACATACAAAGACCGACCAATGCCAATCGACGACTGGTAACTAAAACCAATGACTGAATCAATGGCCGCGCCAGCAAACAAGCATGGAGCTTACTGCTGCACCCATCTACTCTTGGTCTGCTCATGCTGGCTGAGTAACTCTGGTTGAGCATGCTACTGCTGCAGGCAGCGTCCATCATGGCGGTGTGCTAATGATACGCCCTGCCAGATCTGCTCCGCCCCTTCTTGGACAGCTTCCACTTCTCATCCCCGCCGCCACCGTCGTAGTACTCCATTGTTGTCGACCCTTACTTGGATCGATCGATCTGGCCGGTGTCAATCTCACGTGAGGCCCTTGTCGATACCCACATACCAGTGGATCTATTCCGCAGTATTGGATCTTCCTCCCTCCATAGGGTGGCTCCGGTGTTGCCACGTGTCCAGAAGAGCCGAACCTGCCTCCCTCGTTTGGGTAGCTCTGCTTCTACCACGTGTCCTGCAGAGTCGGACCTATGTCCCCCGTTAGGGAAGCTCCATCACTACCATGTGTTTACTAGCACCGGACCTATCCCTCAGTAGAGGGAAGCTCCAGAGCTTCCACATGTCACCAGACTGCAACGGGAAGACAGCGGGATCTCCAATGGCGCGGACATTCAAGGCATATCAATTGGCCATTACTAGACCTGGTTAACGCGTCATTAATGCTATATTAGTGACACACAATTAGAGAACTATCAACACTGGTAACACTGCTGATTAAGACACGTTACCACACTATTCACCACCCTTAACACTATAGATCGTGTATAGGGTAGTGATTACAGCCGGGGCCACATGTCGGGCCAGGCACACACTGTAACAACCCGTCCTTGACATATAAAGGGCTGCGCTGCACGGTCGAAAGGAGAAGTCATCTCAAATGCATCCAAGCTCAGGCTAACTCAAACTCATATAAGAAACACACACCCCGTGGAGTAGGGTATTACGCTCAGGCGGCCCAAACCACATAAAACTCTCGGTGTCCGCCTCTTGTTCTTTATCTTGATTAGCGCCACATCCAAATACGAAACTCCGCGAGCTACTTCTTAGTATTACTGGGGGAAGTTTCCTAGTCCACACTTCGACATTTGACGCGCCAGGTAAGGGGGACATTCAAGATTTCAAGATGGTGAACTCCGTCGCCGCTTCATCCAATGGACCGGTTGTGTAACCTGTTGGGGGAAATCCCTCCAATATGCACCAGACAACCAACGTTGTTGTTTCAGCGGGTGTCACACCACTCCTACCACCTGCTCGAGCATCCACGCTAGACAACGGGATGATATATTTGCGTCAATCACTTCACCGACAAACAACCCGGAGAATGCGCTGAATGCATTGCAGACTCTACTCCAGTGGCCTCTAGCACAGGGAGCTCCTCCGACCGTGCTGGAACAATGGCGTGCTGATGTTGAGCATCTGGTTGTAGCTGCAGCCAATACAATCAACAACCAAGGTCTACCCCATGCAGGGCAGGCACCTTCTCGGAACAGGACCTTGTCTGGTAGACTTGGTCCTCAGGTGTCGCAGCTCAGGAGATGTTTGCCCTCCCAGCAAGTGACGTCATTGCCCTTTGGGGTTCGCCGTACTCACACAGCAATGAGGCTCCCGACTCATGACCTCCGGTCAGAGCTCAACCGCCATTATATGAGGCAGGACGGTCGTGTTAACATCGAGTGTGCTCGTGAGAGGCGAGTTGCTCGAGAAAACCCTTCTCCTCTAGGAGTTGGGGGCGGTTGTTCGGCTCTTGCCATGTACCTCCACATGTTTGAGTGTCCACCAAAGTTCCAACCTCATTTGCTGGAGAAATACGACGGGATAGTAATCCCTGTTGAGTTTCTTAAGATCTACTCCACCGCCATCCTCACGGCTAGAGGCAATGAGGCCGTAGTGGCCAACTACTTCCCTATGGCTCTAACCGGGACTGCAAGGTCCTGATTTAGGAGCTTACCTCCTAACTCCATCTACAGTTGGGCAGAACTCTGTCGCCAGTTTACCGCCAACTTCGGGAGCTCCTACACTCGGCCTGGCACCGAGCTGGACCTGTTCACCGTACAACAGAAGTCGGGAGAGTCGCCTCGGTCCTTCATTCAGTGATTCTCTCAGGTACGGAACACCACCCCTTCTATCTCCAATGCTTCTGTCATCATTGCATTCAGATAGGGAGTTCGAGCCAAGAAGATGTTGGAGAAGCTGGGAACCAAGAATGTCAGCAGCGTCACAGAACTCTTTAGCTTGGCCGACAAATGTGCCAGAGCAGCGGAGGGCCGTGAGATGCATTCCAAACCAGCTGTGGAGGCTCGCCAGTCTACCTCCAAAGCTGAAGCTACTGCCTTCGGAAGTGCTAAAAAGAAGTCACTTGTCAGCACACCTTTTGCTGTCGCTGCCGCAGCTCCTGGTGGCCGGGGGCCATGCCCCGACAAGCGACCTCGACATTGTCTGAAGATGGCGAAGGTGAAATTTTGTGGTGTATGATTCACAAATCAACAACCCACATTCTAGAAGACTGTCGTGAGGTCAAGAGGCTTGCTGAACGTAACAACAAGTGTCAAGGCGAGACCCCTTTGCGTTAGCAGGAAGGAAAGCAAAAAGTCGTCGAAGCTCCATCTGATCAGGAGCTAGGCTTCCAAGATGCCAAGAAGGTGTTAAAGGCGGTCTACAACACCGTCAACGACGACTCTGATATCTCCAACAATGAGCGTTGGAAGACTCTCCATATGATGTATGGAGGGTCATGGGATATCACCTCCCGACACATTTTGAAGACTATGCGTCGAAAGATGGCTCCCGCTGCTCCTACTGCCAATGCTGAACCTCATCGGAAGTGGATGGTGTGAGACCTATGTGTGCTGAATACATTGGCTTTGACGATAAAAGTTTTGAATACTACCAAAACAACTTTTTAACAAGGTCCTACTCTAGGTTTGAGCTCCTGCAAGGTCCAAAGATAGGACCGACTTGTTTTGGGTAGCTCCTGCAAGGTCTGACATATTTTGGCTAGGTCCGACTTCTTTGTCTAGGTCTGACTTATTTTGGATAGATCTGGCTTGCTATGGCTAGGTTCGACATGTTTTTGCTAGGCCCGACAGAAGGTTCATCTAGCTTTGGTTAGCTCCGACGCTAGCTAGGTCCGACTAGTTTTGGTAAAGCTCTAGCGTTAGGTCCTACTAGCTTTGGTAAGCTCGAGCGCTAGGCCTTACTAGCGTTGGTAAGCTCCGGCGCTAGGTCTTGCTAGCTTTGGTAAGCTTCGACTCAAGGTCCGGTTAGTTTTGGCAAGGTCTATTGCTTGATTGCAATGGTTCTGGTTTTAACTTGTAATGCATCGAACTTGCTTTTTGGATTATGAAAAGCTTGCTTAGTATTCTTTTACCAATTTTTTGGTGTGTTTTTGTGGTTATGGCTGATATCATTTTTCTATGGTTTGCAACATGCTTATGTGAGGTGCTCACGTAGGGTGTTGTGGTTTCAAAACTAACGAGAGTCAAGTTGAGGACTTGTGCTCGGAAGTATTGGTTTCATGTGCAGGTGTTGCTTGAGTTCAAGACATGGCTGATGACGGGATCCATTGAACTAGTCTGAGGGAGAAGATGAGGTTCAACAACCAAGTTCAGGAGGAATTGTGGTTGAGTTGATCGGGAGGTTGCGCAACATGTTTTGAATCAAGAACAATGCCTATGAAGGTATCATGGACATTGTTGGAAGATGTTCACACGTGTGTAAGGAGTGCATGGATGTGGCAACATGGTTCCAAGACGTGATGAAGATAAGTGAACATAAAGAATTGGTCGGAAAGGTCCAACCGGCTGGAATATGCCTCAGGCTGTGGCTGGGGCGGTTATGGTTTGTTTATGGAAAGTTTTAAGTTTGTTTTAGTTAGATTTCGTGTGGGTCATGAAGTTGAGTTGTATTAGGAATGTGGAATACATTCCTAAGGTATTTGGAAGTCTTAAGATTGCTTCTATCTACGTATAGAAGAGTCTTGAGCAGTTATGGAAAGTTTGGATTCGTGAACTGAATAGGATTAGAGTCCTAGTTTGAGTTGAGTTGGCCTTCGGGCTAGTTATATAAGCAAGGGAGGCCAGAGCTTGTAGTAGATGAATTTTGGGCTGTTCCTCTTGTGTTCTATTGAATAAAATTCGTAGTTGAAGGGAACTTTTGTGCCTTGTTCATCCAACTTGTTTTCTTCAAGTCTTTCTCGTCGAGTTTCTGCACAGCACTACCTTGCTTGGGTGGTTTTAACATAACTCGAGTTTTACAGATCCGATTGACATGATTCTCTTTTGTTTGTCTTCACAACTTGATTTTCTATCATCAATGAAAATTTCATGGTCATTGGATTTGTGGTTTCGGATCTAGACGAGTTTCTTTGCAGTGTTAGAGATCTGGTTTTTACTCGGCAAATAGATTAACCTTTGATTGATCTTTCGATCGTAACTTGAGTTTTTCTAGATGGTTTTCCATGATTCTGTGAGACCTATGTGTGCTGAATACATTGACTTTGATGATAAAAGTTTTGAATACTACCAAAACACCTTTTTAACAAGGTCTGACTCTAGGTCTGAGCTTCCGTAAGGTCCGACGATAGGTCCGACTTATTTTGGGTAGCTCTGGTGAGCTTTGTCTTTAGCTCTGGCATGTCTTTGATAGCTGCGACATGTCTTTGTTAAGCTTTGACTCTATTTTTCTGGCTCCGTCTTTTGGGTTGACTAGTTCCGACTAGCTTTGGTAAGCTCCGGCGTTAGGTCTGACTAGCTTTGGTTAGCTCCGGCGCTAGGTCCTACTAACTTTGGTAAGATCCGGTTCAAGGTACGCTTAGCTTTGGCAAGGTCCGGTGCTTGATCGCAGTGGTTCTGCTTTTAAGTTGCAATGTTTCAAACTTTCTTTACACTCATGGAAAGTTTGCTTAGTATTCTTTTACTAAGTTTTTGATGCGTTTTGGCTGATCATAGTGTTAATATTTTTGCTATGGTTTGCAACATGCTTATGTGAGGTCCTCATGTAAGGTGTTGTGGTTTCGGAACAAATGAGAGTCAAGTCGAGGACTTGTGCTCGGAAGTATCGGTTGTTTGTTCATGTGCAGGTGTTGCTTGAGTTCAAGTCATGGCTGGTGACGGGATGAATTGGAATAGTGTCAGAGAGGAGATGAGGTTCCAACAACCAAGTTCAGGAGGAATTGTGGTTGAGCTGATCAGGAGGTCACAAAGGGTGATTGAATCAAGGGCAGAGCATATGAAGGAAACTGGATGTTGAAGGAAGGTGTTCGCACGTATGCATGTGGTGCATGACGTGGCAACAAGGTCCCAAAGACGGGCTATGGAAGGAAAGATCTGGTTGGAAGGATTGGATTGTATTGGATAATAACTTCGGCAGCGGAGAAGTCGGTTATGGCTCGGTATGAAATATATTGAGTTGGTTATGGTAGTTTTCATAAGTTACACGAAAATAGATTCTGTTTAGGAATACGGGATGTGTTCTTGAATTTGTTAGGAAGTCTCAAGATTGTTTCTATCTGCGAATAGGAAGATCTTGAGCAGTTATGGAAAGTTTCGATTCGTGAATTGAGTAGGATTAGAGTCCTAGTTTGAGCTGAGTTGGCCTTCACGCTGGTTATATAAGCAAGGGAGGCCATATATCGTAGAAGATGACTTTTGGGCTGTTCCTCTCGTGTTCTTTTGAATAAAGATCGTAGTTTAAAGCAACTTTTGTGTCTTGTTCGTCCGACTTGTTGTCTACAAGTTTTCCTCGTCGAGTTTTTGTATAGCACTACCTTTCTTCGGTGGTTTTGTCATAACTCGAGTTTTACAGATCCAATTGACAAAATTCTTTTTGGGTTGTCTTCACAACTTGATTATCTATCATCTGTAAAATTTCACGGTCATTGGATTTGTGGTTTTGGATCTACACGAGTTTCTTTTGCAGTATTGCAGAACTGGTTTTTACTAGGTAGAAAAGATTGACCTTTGTTCGATCTTTCGATCGTAACTTGAGTTTTTCTCGACGGATTTCCGTGATTCTTGTTGTCGTGGATTTGTACTTAATTATCTACAATATCTACTACTTTTGTCATGGTAGAACACATTTATATTAGTCACACACACGATTTGTTTAACAAATCATTTTTCTGCCGAGGGTTTTTGTTGCTTCCGCTAAAAAGTTTAAATCTACCATTCACCCCCACTGGTAGCTTTTCACGTGCTATTTGATCCTAGGTATCAGAGCCACAATGCTCTAATCTCTTTGATTTGCACGTGTTTCGACTAATCATCATGGAGAAATACTCTGCCAAACCTTATGTGTTTAGTGGTATTGATTTTCAGGTTTGGAAGGCACGCATGGAGGCCTTCATCCAGGCGCAAGGCTTCGCGATATGGGAAAAGGTATACAAACCTTATGAAGTGCCACTAAACGATCAAGTTACCGCTACGAATCTACGGGACATTGACAACAACAACAAAGCCCGCAACTTGATCATTCAGGGACTCACTCAAAGCGACTTTGATCGTGTCGCACACCTCCGTCATAATCAATATCACAAAGTTTTGACTAATCAGCATACAATGTTTGGAGAGATCTTTGTGAATATCACGAAGGCTAAAGAGGTAAAATAAGATATGTTCAAAAAGGAATACATGAGCTTCGAGATGCAACCTGGTGAGTCAATAAATCAACTTTTTGCCCGATTTAATAAAATTCTCAGTAATCTATGTAGTGTCAACGTAAACTTTTCTGATGCTGAGAATGCTAGGCAACTCCTTAGTGCATTATACATGACAATATGGGAGATGAATGTAACATCCATTCGCGAATCAACTGTCATGAGTACTCTTACTTTAGATGTGCTTTACTCTAAACTAAAAACTCATGAAATTGACATTTTATCACGAAAGAATCCAAATAAGTCTATTGCATTCATATCACAACGTGATATTCCTAGCTCCGACCAATCATCATCTTGCAATACTCTTGCTTTGCTGTCCTTACTCACCCTGGAACAGATTGAAGAATTTCCAGAAGAGGAGCTAGCACTCATCTCTACGCGGTTCTCAAAAGCATTGCAAAATGTGAGAACTAGAAGGAAAAGATCTCCGAACCTCAACGATGCTTTGAATGTGGTAAGAAAGGACACTTTTGTACAGAATGCCCTAACCTTTCGGGTCCTGCTACCTGTGAAGAGAAGCAGAACAAAGTCAAGACCACCTCTGGAAACTCAAACAAGAAAGAGAAGGGTTCCATAGGACCCAAGATGATAAACAGCTTCATCACCGCACATCAAGAGCTCAGTTCAAGTGATGTGGATATTGGAAGTGATGAAGATGATGACTATGTAGCCAACATATGCTTCATGGCAGGCAAAACAAGATCAAGATCAAGTGAGGAGGATGCAGAACACAACAGTGATGACGATGAGGTATGTTCTACCTATAATGAAATGTGTGATGCAATTTCACGTGCAACTATTATTGTCAAGAAAAAGGACAAAAATCTTAGGGATAATGCTACTAAAATTGAATCACTAGAATCTGAAATCAACCGTTTAAAAACTTTTATTCCTAGTGATGATGCATGTCCCTCATGTGACTTAATCTATGAACAATTGTCCACATTAAGAAGTGCACACTCCTCCACTCTATATAGACTTGATGAAGAAATTGAAAAGAACAAAAAGCTATCTGATTTTAATATTAAAAACTTAAAAGATGTTTTTTGTTCTATAGATGATCTGCATTGTTCTGCATGTGACAATCTTGATAAGAAATTAAAAGATGTAATGAATGAAATTTCCATTCTGAACAATGCTTTACGTTCTCATGAAGTTAAATATTGTCCCAATTGCAAACTAAAAGGAAAAACTTCATGTCAAAACTGCCTAGTTTTATCTAAAAAACTTGACAATAAAAATAAGATACTAGAGCGGTTTTACAATGGGAACAAGAATCTAAACTTGGTGTTAAATTTTTCTAAACCTTGCAATGATAAAAATGGTTTAGGTTTTGATTCCTTCGCTTATTGTAAAACACATCCACCTCACGTTGTAAGATCATTTGGAAGAGGTTAATCAAAACTATCCCAAAACAAAAGGATGTGATTTTTAAATCTGCAGGAGTGCTTTCTAATTCTGTTTCTAATACTGGATGCTCAACTAGACATGATAACAAAATGAAATTTCATTGTACTTATTGTGATAAAGATGGTCATGTCATAGATTTCTGTTATAGAGTAGCTAAACAAATTAAAAAGGATAAAGCGTTTGCTAGATCTCATAACTTTCGTGCTAATTTTCTATGCATGCTAAACCTAAAATTGGAAACATGCAACCTGCTTTAGTGAGTCAGAAATTTGAAAAAGTAGCTTCCAGACCTTCTGGTAAGAAATCTGCAAAGGCAGCTCCGGTAGTTCCGATAGCTCCGAGAGCTCCCGGGCCTTCTGTTGTTCCCTTCGAAACTTCAGTCTTTGCATCTGGAGCTTCAGCTTTCTCCTTTGGAACTACTGCTCTTAACATTGGAGCTACTGATTTTCGTGCTAAATGAGTAATAACTTTTAAATCAGTAGTTAAGAACAGAAAACCTCAACCCTTGACTCATAAATTTGTTGTTTTGTCACAGCCTTCGCGTGTTGTTCCTACTGGACGTCGCATGGCTCAGTACTGGATTCCCAAATGCTTGTTGACTAACCCCAGTATTGAGTCAATGATGTATTGTCCTTCTGTGTAGGTTTCACGCTTGAGGAAGGAGAACATATGGATCGTGGATTCTGGATGCTCACGCCACATGACCGGTAACAGAGAATGATTCTCCACCCCCTCTTTTGTGTCACGTGTAGAAAATGTTACTTTCGTTGATAATTCTTTGACTCCTATTATTGCTAAAGGATCGGTTAGAGTAAATAACCACTACACTTTAAAAGATTTGGCACTTGTTAAAAATTTGAAATACAACTTGCTCTCTCTTTCTCAATTGCTTGATGAAAATTTGCAAATAATTTTCTCTAAAAATTGCTGCAAGGTTGTAGATTCAAATAGTGAGATTTTGTTTAACATGTCTCGTTTTAGAAGAGTTTTTAAAGCTGATTTTGATATGTCAACTTCTGAGCATAGGTGTCTAGTTGCTAATGATTCAAAAGATTTTTTTTCTGGCATCGTAGACTTGGTCACGCAGGCTTTGATCACCTCACTCGTGTTAGTGCTCTTGATCGCATGCGTGGTTTGCCTAAGCTCAATGGAGACAAAGATATTGTATGCTCTTCGTGCAGACATGCTAAGATGATTGCAAGTTCACATGCTCCTCTCTCGATGACCATGACAACTAAACCTGGACAACTTTTGCACCTCGACACCGTTGGTCCGGCACGTGTACAATCCTTTGGATATAAATGGTATGTGCTTGTAATTGTTGATGACTGTTCTAGATACTCTTTGGTTTATTTTATGGTAACTAAGAATGAAGCTTTTACTCATTTTAGGACTTTATTTCTTAGACTATTAATTGATCACCCATGATCATTAAAAGCAATCACAAGAGATAATGGAACTGAATTTAAAAATCAATCATTCGATCACTTTTGTACTGAACATGGAATAGAACATCAATTTTCTTCATCATATGTTCCTCAACAAAATGGTTTTGTAGAAAGGAAAAATAGAACCTTAGTTGAGATGACTAGGACCATGCTTGATGAATATCAAACTCCTAGAAAATTTTGGGCAGATGCAATTGCAACAGCTTGTTATGTTTCAAACCATATTTTCTTGCATACTAAACTAGGTAGAACACCTTATGAACTTTGGTTTGGACTTAGGCCCTGTGTTTCACACTTTAGGGTTTTTGGTTGCAAATGCTTTGTTAAGAAACATGGAAATCTTGATAAATTCGAATCTAGTTCTGAAGATGGCATGTTTCTTGGTTATCCATCTCACACTAGAGGTTACCGTGTGCTTTTATTGGAAACTAACTAAATTCTAGAGACCTATGAAGTTTCTTTTGATGAAGCTAGCCCAGGTACTAGCAACGGTACTGAAGGATCAGATAAATATCCTCAGGGGGAGGGTATTTTCGAAGAAGAACAGTTGGTGATACTGTCTGATAGTTCCGAAGCAAACGCGTGTCCAGCTCTGAACTTTGAACAAGCTCTGACTACCACCTCTGCTGGTCCTGATCGTCCACAAGCCACAAGCTCATCAATCTGCGATGAACCTGATGAAGAAGAAGCTTGTGAGACATCTATTCCCCTACGGATTTACAAGAATCATCACCAGCAACAGATAGTTGGAAGCTTGCATGAAGGAGTTATAAGATCCAGGTTTTCCAACCCCAATTCTCATGCTCATTCTGCTTTTGTTGCTGCTTTTGAACCCAAGGATATATCACACACACTCACTAATGAATCTTGTATTATTGCCATGCAAGAAGAGTTAGAAAACTTTGAAAGAAATAATGTTTGGAAACTTGTACCTCCACCTCATAACCACACCTTAATAGGAACTAAATGGGTTTTTAAAAACAAACAAAGTGAGGATGGTGTAGTAATTAGGAATAAAGCTAGATTGGTTGCTCAAGGTTTCACACAAATTGAAGGCTTAGATTTCGAAGAAACTTTTGCTCCTGTTGTTGGATTAGAAGCCATAAGAATTTTATAGCCTTTGCCGCATCAAAAGGTTTCAAGTTATATCAAATGGATGTAAAAGGTGCCTTTCTTAATGGCTACATAGATGAGGATGTTTATGTTAAGCAACCACCTGGTTTTGAAAATTCAAAATTTCCTAATCATGTTTTCAAACTAACTAAAGCCCTGTATGACCTAAAACAAGCTCCTAGAGCATGGTACGACAGGTTAAAACTTTCGTAATTGAAAAAGGTTTTACCATGGGCAAGGTAGATAAAACTCTTTCTGTACTTAGGCATGGTAATGACTCACTATTCGTTCAAGTGTATGTGGATGATATTATCTTTGGTTGTGCTTCTCATGATCTTGTGTCCAAGTTTTCAACAATGATGAGTTCAGAATTTGAAATGAGTATGATGGGTGAACTCACTTACTTCTTGGGACTGCAAATCAAGCAAACCAAGTAAGGTACCTTTGTGCATCAAACAATGTATACAAGAGAACTTCTTAAGTGCTTTAACATGGACAAAAGAAAGCCTCTTCAGACACCAATGGTTACAGCAACGACACTTGAACTTGATGAAGATGGTGAACCCATGGATCAAAAAGAATATAGAAGCATGATCGGATCACTTTTGTACCTCACAGCATCAAGACCAGACATACAATTCAGCATATGTCTTGCTGCACGATTTCAAGCTTCCCCACGTGCTTCACATCATCAAGCCGTCAAAAGGATTCTCAGGTACTTACATGGAACTCAAGAATTTGACATTTTTCTTCCGTCTTCCTCAATCGTTTCATTGAGAGCTTTTTCCGATGCTGATTTTGGGGGTTGTTGGATTGATAGGAAAAGTACTTTGGGTGCTTGTCATTTTTTTTGGTAATTCACTTGTTGCTTGGTCCTCTAGAAAACAAAGTCCAGTTGCACAATCCACAACCGAATTTGAATATGTAGCTGCTGCAGCGCTTGTTCACAAATTCTTTGCAATGTTCAAACACTTAAGGACTATAGGGTTGATCTAGATAGTGTTTCAGTGTTTTGTGATAACACTAGTGACATTTGCATTTCTAAAAACCCCGTGCAACATCTGAGAACAAAGAACATTCACATTAGGTATCACTTTTTTCGTGATAATATTGAAAAAGGAAACATTGTGCTTCACCATGTAGATACCGAACAACAATTGGCTCATATTTTTACAAAACCTTTGGATTTCACTCATTTTTGTTTCATTCCTAGTGAAATAGGGGTTATTCATCCCCGTGGCTTAAATTGAGGGGGAGTTTTGAAGCTTGGAAAGTATAAGTGTGAATCCAAAATTAAACTAATATGAGCATAAATTTCATACATATATGACTTTGTGATTCCTTTTTCATGCTGAAAGTTCTTACTACATGTAACATCCTAAATTTTCGCATCATGCATTGCGTACATGATCATGCATTAAACATTAGCTGAATAAAAGAAATATAATAAAAGATAAAACATACATATATGTGTAGCAAAAGAAGAAAAAGGAAATAATAGCGTAAAACATGTATTAGGAAATAAATATAAAAATAATAATAATATATATATATAATATTTGTGAAACCTAAAGAAACAAATAAATATATATATAAATAAATAATATATATAATACTATAAAAATATAAATAATAAAAAATATAATAATAATAAAGTAAAAAAATAAATAAAATAATAAAAGAAAAGAAAGTATAAAAAAATAAGAAAAAACAAGAAAAAAAGAAAAAAAAGAACTGCCCCGCCGGCCAGGCGAACCAGGCCCAGCCAGCCGCGCAGCGCCCCGCCTCGGCCCCGCTCACGCGCGACCACACTGCCCGCGACCCCGCGCGCCAGCGCCTCGCGCGTGCCCCCGCACCCCCGCCCGACCAGCCTGCACCGCGCCAGCCTGCCCCGGCCCCACGCCCGCGCTGCAGTGCGTGCCCGCCCGTGCAAGCGCTCCCGTGCCCAGCGCGCGCCGGCCCTAGCGCCCTGTCCCGCTGCTATAAAAAGGAGATCGGGACTCATGTTTTCCCGACACCAGGAGCCCTAGCCGCCATAGGAAAAAGAGAGAGGACCAGAGGGCTGCGCCGCCAGGGAAGAAGAAGAAAAAGAGGAGGGTGCCGTCGTCTGCCGGAGATCGTCGTCGTCGTCGTGCCGCTGGAGGACCGTTGCGCTGTCCACTTCGTCTACGCGTCGCCATCATCCCGCGATCTTCGAAGCCATCACATCTACAGTAGGATTCGTTTTTCCGATGCGAATTTTAGCGACGTATTAGATCTGATAGACGCAAATTGATTTTAGTTGCATCATCTTTTTATTTTAAGCCGCATTAATTCTTGCTAAAACCCCCGTAAACTCATACGAACACGTATGAACTAGTTGCATCTAATTAATAAACAACCATAGTTAATTAATAATTGAACCTTGCATGCATGCATATCATCGCATGTTAATTAATGTGTGTGCATCATGTTGATTTGTATATGTTTTCTTGTATGTGTGATCACGAGTAGAGAGAAGTACTCAAGAAGTCGTGTACGAGGATTTTGAGAACCAAGACTTCGAAGCGCTTGAGCAACCCTATCCGCCGGAGCAAGGCAAGTGTCCTTGAAGCATATTGATCCTGTTTTAAAATAAATGTTTTGTTTGCAAAACTGCATGCTTGTGTCAATTTTGATGGGAATCCTATGATAGGAAGTTTACTAGCTTTGTTTAACCACCCTTGTCACCTGGGATATATGGTAGAGAGCTGGGATGGGATTTTTACCTTTTGGCTTCGCTTAATCAACTGGGACAGGAAAACAACTATACCACTCAATTTAATTATGCATGAATGAGACTATGGTTAACGTGAACTGGTTAAATATGATATGGTAATGGGTGATCTAAGAAAGCTTGGTATGTGGATGGGTTGGATGTATGGTGGTTTTGGCTTGCTTTATATCTAAGGAACGGTTCGTGGAGCGACCATCCAGGATTTATAGTGCCACCACGAGGCCAAGTATGGGTGCGGCGTAGCTGATTAATTAGGGCTTTGCCAGTGCTATTTGGACCATTAAGGATGCTCGGGGAAGGGGTAGTCGGATTGGGTTTGTTGATGATTGGTGGGACTACCCTGGGATTCGAATGGCTCAAGAGGGGGCCCTTGGTTGAAGATGTGCTCAGTTGGAGGTATCGCCACCGGTGAAACCTCAGTGGGGTCTAAATAGGCTAGTAATCCCTTTGTAAGGCTATTTTGTGATCTCTTGGCTATACACCAAAGGAAGTGTAATTGGCATAAGGGAGGTTCTTTAGTCGCCGACGGGTGATGAAATCACAAACACGTGGGTAAAGTGGTACAAACTCTGCAGAGTCTATTAAAACTATCATGATAGCCGTGCTCCCGGTTATGAGCAACTTGGACCCTCACATGATTAGAGGGAACTTGGGATTTGGGATGGTTATGGTTGATATTATGGTTATGGTTATGGTTTGATAATGGCTATGGTTGGTGTTATGGTTATGGCTGGTTATGGATTTATTTCTGGTTTTGAATATGGTTATTGGCAATGGTGGAATCTGGTTTAATGATGATGGATATGAAATATGGATATCTAATAATCATTGTGGGATATGATGGGTTTACTTTACATACTTATGATATATTGCTTTTCAAATGTTTTACTGTACTTTTTAGCACTTAGCCTTTATTACATTTATCATTTGAATCAGCCACATGTCATACTTTCCACACTTGCTAAGTACGACACGTACTCACTCTTGCAATCCCCCAACAGTTGCAGGTCAGGATTGTGAGTTTAATGGCGGTAATGCGGAGTTCTAGGCCGTGTCTACTGTCAGTTTTGCCTGTGGTGTTGATTAGAGCTGCGCTATCCCTTATGCTTAGTCTGCTTAGTTGCTTAATTAGTTTATTTCCGCTGCATTAGTTGAACTTGTTATAAATATTCATTAGAGTTTGTATTCGAGGCTAATATGGGTTGTGTAATAAAATTTGATAATTAATCTTGTTTTGTGGTAATTTCCTGTATACTCTTTTGTGATTGCACTCGTGTATATGTGTTGAACATCCTGGGCACACATATGCGTTAGCTTGGTTCATTTTTCGGAACCGGGCGTCACACTACATTACTCTTGTTATACATTTTGTAGTTTTTGCCATGACTAGTAATTGGAATAATTACTTACACTAAATCTGGTCATGATCAAACTTTCTTGCTGTTTCTGAACTTGTTGCATGCTCACAAGTGCTTTTAATCATAAATAATTAATCAAAATAATCAACTCATTTGTTAAGCTTTTTATGGCCAAATATAAATTGAGAAAAGATCAAGAGAATATGCATGCATCACACTTCTTCTTCTGAGATGGCTTCTCATTGCACTCAGATATGAACTTGGAAGAAGTTGTGTATGACTGAAACTATGTCCTTAAGCTTCTGATTGTCAAATGACATAGGCTTGGCTTGGTTGGTTAGAATAAGGCAGATGCGGCATATAATCTCCTGCAAATGTTATATGATCAAAATTTAAGCTTTAAATGATATTGAAAAATGAAAAATACAGCAACATGTGTCATTCTTTCATGTTTTGAAATAGTTAAGTTTGTGAGATCATGACTTGCTTAAATTGAAAATTTCACTTGGTCTCTAGCATGGCTTACACTACTTTATGTATTTCATTGTTGTGATAGTGTAAGTTACTTGATAGTATTACTTGGATGAGCTTTGTTTCATATGTATTTGTTATAATATGCTCATAACAATTAAAATTTCTCTTTTGTACCTTGCTGAATACATTGTCAAAGGGGGAGAAATTGATCACACATTGCACACATTCCCAAGTGTTTTGATATGATTTGGTACAATTCTTCTTAGGGGGAGAATTTTTGTTTTTCTTCTCATTTTCTTTTTGATTTACAAAGGGGCAGAAATATGTATAGGGGGAGAATTTTGTTTTCAATCAAAACTTTTTATGTGAATAAGCCAATGTTCGGATTTTAAGTGGTGTTGCCAATGCATTCATCAAGGGGGAGATTGTGAGACCTATGTGTGCTGAATACATTGGTTTTGATGGTAAAAGATTTGAATACTACCAAAACACCTTTTTAACATGGTCTGGCTCTAGGTCCAAGCTCCCGTAAGGTCCGACGATAGGTCTGACTTGTTTTGGGTAGCTCCAGTGAGCTTTGTCTTTAGCTCCGGTATGTCTTTGATAGCTCCGACATGTCTTTGTTAAGCACCGACCTCATTTTTCTAGCTTTGGCTTTTGGGTTGACTAGTTTCGACTAGCTTTAGTAAGCTCCGGCGCTAGGTCCGACTAGCTTTGGTTAGCTCCAGCGCTAGGTCCTGCTAACTTTGGTAAGCTCCGGTTCAAGGTCCGGTTATCTTTGGCAAGGTCTGGTGCTTGATCGCAGTGTTTCTGCTTTTAACTTGCAATGTTTTGAACTTACTTTACACTCATAGAAAGTTTGCTTAGTATTCTTTTACTAAGTTTTTGATGCGTTTTGGTTGATCACGGTGTTAATGTTTTTGCTATTGTGAGACCTATGTGTGCTAGAATACATTGGCTTGTAGTGAATACAATGGCTTTGATGATAAAAGTTCTGAAATTCTGCTAAAACACCTTTTGAGCAAGGTCCAACTCTAGCTCCGAGCTTCTGCAAGGTCCGACAATAGGTCTGACTTTCTTTGTCTAGGTCCGACATGTTATTGGGTAGCTCCGATGAGCTTTGTCTTTAGCTCCGGCATGTCTTTGATAGCTCCGACATGTCTTTGTTAAGCTCCGATATGTTTTGCTAGGTTCGACTTATGTTAGTTAGCTCCGACATGTTTTTCTAGCTCCAGTTCTAGGTTGTACTAGCTTTGGTAAGCTCCGGCGCTAGGTCCTACTAGCTTTGGTAAGCTCCAGCGCTAGGTCCTACTAGCTTTGGTAAGCTGCAGCTCAAGCTCCTGTTAGCTTTGGCAAGGTTCGGAGCTTGATCGCAATGTTCTTGCTTTTACTGTGAATTATCTCGAACTTGCTTTACATGATGGAAAGTTTGCTTAGTAATCTTTTACTAAGTTTTTGATGTGTTTTGGTGGTTATGACTGATATCGTTTTTGCTATGGTTTGCAACATGCTTATGTGAGGTGCTCACGTAAGATGTTGTAGTTTCAGAACTAACGAGTGTCAAGTCGAGGACTTGTGCTCGGAGGTATTGGTTGTTTAATCATGTGCAGGTGTTGCTTGAGTTCAAGACATGGTTGGTGATGGGATCCATTGAACTAGTCTTAGGGAGAAGATGAGGTTCAACAACCAAGTTCGGGAGGAATTGTGGTTGAGTTGATCGGGAGGTCGCACAACATGTTTGAATCAAGAACAATGCATATGAAGGTACCGTGGACGTCATTGTAAGATGTTTGCACATGTGCAAGGAGTGCATGGACGTGGCTGCATGGTTCCAAGGCGTGATGTAGAGATGTGGACATAAAAATTGGTCGGAAAGGTCCAACTGACTAGGTTATGGACTCAAACTACAGCTGAGTCGGGTTTGACTCAAATATGGAAATTTTTGAGTTGGTTATGATAGGATTTCGTGTGGGTCACGAATTTAAGTTGTTTTAAGAATGTAGATACATTCCTAAGGTGTTTGGAAGTCTTAAGATTGCTTCTATATATGTATAGAAGAGTTCTAAGCAGTTATGGAAAGTTTTGATTCGTGATTTGAGTAGGATTAGAGTCCTAGTTGAGATTGGGTTGGCCTAAGGGCTGGTTATATAAGCAAGGGAGGCCAGAGCTCGTGGTGTACGACTTTGGGGCTGTTCCTCTTGTGTTCTATTGAATTAAATTCGTAGTTGAAAGAAACTTTTGTGCCTTGTTCGTCTGACTTGTTCCAGACAAGTTTTTCTCGTCGAGTTTTCTGCACAACACAACCTTTCTTCGGTGGTTTTATCATAACTCGAGTTTTACAGATCCAATTGACTTGATTATTTTTGGTTTGTATTCACAACTTTATTATCTATCATATGTAAAAATTTCACGATCATTGTATTTGTGGTTTTTGATCTACACGAGTTTCTTTGCAGCATTCCAGAACTGTTTTTCTCGGGTAGGACGGATTGACCTTTGTTTGATCTTTCAATCGTAACTTGAGTTTCTCTCGACGGATTTCAGTGATTCTTGTTATGTCGTCTTTGAGACTTGATTCTCTCTGATATATATCACTTTTGTCATGGTGAAACACGTTTGGATTAGTCTCACACATGATTTCTTTAACAGATCGTTCTTTTTGCCGAAGGGGTTGGGCTTTAATTGTTTCCGCTGCGTAAGATTTTTTAAATCTACCATTCACCCCCCTCTGGTAGCTTTTCACGTGCTCTTCAATCCTACAATTGGTATCAGAGCCGCGATGCTCTAATCTTTGCGATTTGCACGTGTTTTTACTAATCGACATGGAGAAATGCTCCGCAGAACCTTGTGTGTTTAGTGGCATTGATTTTCAGGTTTGGAAGGCACGTATGGAGGCTTTCATCCAAGCCCAAGGCTTCGCCACATGGGAAAAGGTGTTCACGCCTTATAATGTGCCGTAAAACGATCAAGTTACAGCTACGAACCTATGGGACGTCGATAACAACAACAAAGCCCGGAACTTGATTATCCAAGGACTCACTCAAAGAGACTTCGACCGCGTTGCACACCTCCGATCAGCATACAATGTGTGGAGAGCAATTTGTGACTATCACGAAGGATCCAACACGATCAAGGAGGTGAGACAAGATATGTTCAAAAAGGAATACATGCATTTCAAGATGCAACCAAGTGAGTCTATCGATGACCTTTTCACTCGCTTTAATAAAATTCTCAGCAACTTGCGTAGCGTCAATGTTAATTTTTCAGATGCTGAAAATGCTAGGCAATTGCTAAGTGCATTAGACATGTCAATTTGGGAGATGAAAGTTACATCCATTCGTGAATCTATAGTCATGAGTACACTTACTTTAGATGTGCTATATTCCAAGATAAAAACTCATGAAATTGACATAATATCACGTAAAAACCCAAACAAGTCTATTGCTTTTGTTTCTCAACGTGACATGCCTAGCTCTGGTCAATCTTCATCTTGTGGTACACTTACTTTGTTGTCCTCTCTAAACCTTGAACAGATTGAGGAGTTTCTAGAGGAGGAGCTAGCACTTCTCTCTACTAGGTTCTCAAAAGCATTGCAAAATGTGAGAACTAGAAGGAGAGGAAGCTCCCTACCTCAACGATGCTTCAAATGTGGTAACACATGACACTTTCGTACAGATATCCTAACCATTCAGGTTCTACTTCTAGAGAAGAAAAACAATCAAGGACGAAGCACTCCTCAACAAATGATAAGAAGAAGAAGAAGAAGAAGGGCTTTACTGGTCGCCAACTGGTAAACAGTCTTATCTCTGCACTCCAGGAACTTGGCTCAAGCGACGTGGATATTGGAAGTGACGAAGATGAAGATGATTTGGCAAACTTGTGCTTCATGGCGGACAAGTCAAGATCAAGTATGGAGGAGGCTGAACACAACAGCGACAATGAAGAGGTATGTCCTACTTGCGTAGAAATGTGTGAAGCTATTTCTTGTGCCACTATATAGTTAAGAAAAAGGACAAAAAGCTTAGGGATAGTGCTGCTAAAATTGAATCACTAGAATCTAAAATCAACCGTTTAAAAACTTTGATTCCTAGTGATGATGCATGTCCCTCATGTGATTTAATATATGAACAATTGTCCTCATTAAGAAGTGCGCACACCTCCACACTTGATAAACTTGAGTTAGAAATTGAAAAGAATAGAGAGCTTGCTGCACTTAATGATAAAAACTTGAAAGATGCTAGCTGTTCTACATTTGATTTGCATTGTTCTACTTGTGATGATCTTGATAAGAAACTACAAGATGCTATGAATGAAATTTCTATATTGAATAATGGTTTACATTCTCATGAAGTTAAATTTTGTTCCAATTGCAAATTAAAAGGAAAAACTTCGTGTGAAAATTGACTTGATCCGTCCAATAAACTTGATAACATGCATAGGACATTAGATCGGTTATGTAATGGGAATAAGAACCTAACCTTGCTGCTGAATTCTTCCAAGTCTTGCAATGATAAAACTGGTTTAGGTTTTGATTATCATGCTCATGCTAGGGCACATCCATCTAAAATTGTAAGAACATTAGGAAGTGGTTTGATTCAAACAGTTCCTAAACAAAAAGAAGTGGTTTTCAAATCTGCAGGAGTGTTGTCTCATTCGGTGTCAAATAAAAATGTTGTTTGCTCATCTAGACATGAACACAAAGTTAAATTTCATTGTACCTACTGTGGTAGAGATGGTCATGTCATAGATTTTTGTTATAGACTAGCTAAACAACAGAAAAAGAAAAGAATGATTGCTAGATCTCATAACTTTCATACAAAATTTGCTGCACTTGCTAAACCGAACGATAGGAACATGAAATCTGCTGTAATGAGTCGAAAACATGCAAAGGTTGCTCCCAAACCTACTGTTCTTCATGCTACACATGTAACATCTCGTCGGACAGTAGTTGGGTACAAAATCCTCAAGCTTTGGATCATAAACCAGTTGTTTTATCTCAGCTTTTGCATGTTATTCCTGCTGGACGTCGTGTGAATCAGTACTGGATTTCTAAATGCCTTTTGACTAACCCCAGTATCGAGTCATCGACATATTGCACTTCTATGTAGGTTACACACTTGAGGAATGATAATATTTGGATTGTGGATTCAGGTTGCTCACGCCATATGACCGGTAACAAAGAATGGTTCTCCTCCCTCTCTTTTGTGTCACGTGTAGAGAATGTTACTTTTGCCGATAATTCTTCAACTCCTATAATTGCTAAGGGTTCAGTTAGAGTAAATGATCACTACACTTTGAAGGATGTGGCACTTGTCAAAAATTTGAAATATAACTTGCTTTCTGTTTCACAATTGCTAGATGAAAATCTGGAAATTATTTTCAATAAAAACTGCTGCAAAGTTGTAGGTTCAAATAGTGAGCTTATTTTTAACATGTCTCGGTTTGGAAGTGTTTTTAAAGCTGATTTTGATATGTTTTCCTCTAAGCATAGGTGTCTAGTTGCTAATGATTCAAAGGACTTATATTTTTGGCATCGTAGACTTGGTCACGTAGGCTTTGATCATCCAACGCGTGTTAGTGCTCTTGATCACATACGTGGGCTGCCTAAGCTTAAAGGGGACAAATAAATTGTGTGCTCCTCTTGTAGACATGCTAAGATGGTTGCAGGTTCACATAATCCTCTCACAATGATCATGACAACTTAACCGGGTCAACTTTTGCACCTTGACACCGTAGGACCTTCACGTGTTCAATCCTTCGGAGGCAAATGGTATGTTCTTGTGATTTTTGATGATTATTCTAGATACTCTTGGGTTTACTTTATGGCATCTAAGAATGAAGCTTTTATTGACTTTAGAACTTTATTTCTTAGATTATCAATTGATCACCCAGGATCTTTAAAAGCAATTAGAAGTGATAACGGAACCGAATTTAAAAATCAATCTTTTGATCACTTTTGTGCTGAAAATGGAAGAGTTCATCAATTTTCTTCACCATATGTACCTCAACAAAATAGTGTTGTAGAAAGAAAGAACAGAACCTTAGTTGAGATGGCTAGGACCATGCTTGATGAATATCAAACTCCTAGGAAATTTTGGGCTGATGCGATTGCAACCGCTTGTTATGTCTCAAATCGTGTTTTCTTGTGCGCTAAGCTAGGTAAAACACCGTATGAGCTCCAGTTTGGACATAGGCCTAGTGTTACACACTTTCGGGTCTTTGGTTGCAAATTCTTTGTTAAGAAACATGGTAATCTTGATAAATTTGAACCTAGATCCATTGATGGTATGTTTCTTGGTTATCCATCTCATACTAGAGGCTACCGTGTGCTTTTACTTGACACTAACAAAATTGTGGAGACTTGTGAGGTGTCTTTTGATGAAGCTAGCCCAGGTACTAGCTCAAACATTGCAGGTCCGGATCCATATCCGCAGGGGGAGAGCATTTTCATTGAAGATGAGGAAGAAGTGGAGCTGCTGCCCGAAAATTCAGGAGCTAATGATTTTTGTTCAGCTCTGGATGTTGATTCTCAACCAGCACCGACAACCATCTTTGCTGATCCAGATCGTCCTTAAGTCACAAGCTCATCGATTTGTGATGAACATGAAGAAGAAGAAGCTTGTGAAGTGTCCACTCCCCTCTGGGTTCTCAAAAGTCATCCCCCACAACAAATTATTGGAAGCTTGCACGAATGAGTCACACGGTCCAGGTTTTGCGATCCAAACTCTCATGCTCATTATGCTTTTGTTGCTTCTTTTGAACCCAAAGATATATCACACGCACTCACTAATGAATCGTGGATTATTGCCATGCAAGAAGAGCTAGAAAATTTTGAAAGAAATAATGTTTGGAAACTTGTACCTCCACCTCAAGGTCACACTTTAATTGGAACTAAATGGGTGTTTAAAAATAAACAAAGTGAGGATGGGGTTGTGGTTAGGAATAAGTCTAGGTTGGTTGCTCAAAGTTTCACTCAAGTTGAAGGTCTAGATTTTGATGAAACTTTGCTCCTGTTGCTAAATTAGAAGCCATAAAAATTTTGTTAGCTTTTGCTGCATCTAAAGGTTTTAAGATATATCAAATAGATGTTAAAAGTGCTTTTCTTAATGTCTACATAGATGAGGAGGTTTATGTCAAACAACCACCGGGTTTTGAAAATCCAAATTTTCCTAATCATGTTTACAAACTGTCCAAAGCCTTGTATGGTCTCAAAGAAGCCCCTAGAGCATGGTATGATAGGTTAAAAACATTCATACTTGAAAATAGTTTTACCATGGGAAAGGTTGATAAAACTCTTTTTGTGCTTAAGCATGGCAATGACTCATTATTCGTTCAAATGTATGTGGATGATATTATCTTTGGTTGTGCTTCTCATGATCTTGTGTCCAAGTTTTCAGCTATGATGAGTTCAGAATTTGAGATGAGTATGATGGGAGAACTCACGTACTTTTTGGGGCTGCAAATATAGCAAACCAGGAGGGTACATTTGTGCATCAAAAGAAGTATACAAAATACCTCCTAAGGCGCTTCAACATGGACAAAAAGCAAGCCTCTTCGGACACCAATGGGAACAACAACAACACTTGAACTTGATGAAGATGGTGAACCCGTGGATCAAAAAGAATATAGAAGCATGATCGGATCACTTTTGTACCTCAGGACATCAAGACCGGACATAAAATTCAGCGTATGTCTTTGTGCACGGTTTCAAGCCTCCCCACGTGCTTCACATCGTCAAGCCATCAAAAGGATTCTCAGGTACTTACATGGAACTCAAGAATTTGGCATTTTTCTTCCTTCTTCCTCAACCATTACTTTGAAAGCTTTTTCCGATGCTGATTTTGGGGGTTGTAGGATTGATAGGAAAAGTACTTCGGGTGCTTGTCATTTTCTTGGTAATTCACTTGTTGCTTGGTCCTCTAGAAAACAAAACTCAGTTGCACAATCCACGGCTGAATCTGAATATGTAGCTACTGCTAGTGCTTGCTCACAAATTCTTTGGATTGTTCAAACACTTAAGGACTATGGGGTTGATCTAGATAGTGTTCCACTATTTTGTGATAACACTAGTGCCATTTGCATTGCTAAAAATCCCGTGCAACATTCTAGAACTAAGAACATTGACATTAGGTATCACTTTCTCCGTGATAATGTTGAAAAAGGAAACATTGTGCTTCACCATGTAGATACCGAACAACAATTGGCTGACATTTTCACAAAATCTTTGGATTTCACTCGTTTTTGTTTCATTCGTAGTGAAATAGGGGTTATGCATCCTCATGGCTTACATTGAGGGGGAGTTTTGAAACTTGAGAAGTCTATGTGTGAATCTGATATTAAAATAATATGAGCATAGTATTTCATACATATATGACTTTGTGATTCCTTTTACATGCTGAAAGTTCTTACTACATTACTCTTGTTATACATTTTGTAGTTTTTGCCATGACTAGTAAATGGAATAATTACTTACACTAAATCTGGTCATGATCAAACTTTCTTGCTGTTTTGAACTTGTTGCATGCTCACAAGTGCTTTTAATAATGAAAAAAATAATCAATCAACTGTTCACATGTTGAGATTTTATGATCAAATAAAAATGAGAAAAGATCAAGAGAATATGCATGCATCACACTTCTTCTTTTGAGATGGCTTATCATTGCACTTAGATATGAACTTGGAAGAAGTTGTGTATGACTGAAACCATCTCCTTAAGCTTCTGATTGTCAAATGACATAGGCTTGGTTGGTTGGTTAGAATAAGGCAGATGCAGCATATAATCTCTTGCAAATATCATATGATCTAAATTTGTGCTTTGAAAAATAATAAAATGCAGCAACAAGTGTCATGCTTTCAGGTTTTGAAATAGTAAGTTTGTGAGATCATGACTTGCTAAATTAGAAATTACATTTGATCTCTAGCATGGCTTGCACTACTTTATGTATTTTATTGATGTGATAGTGTAAGTTACTTGATAGTATGACTTGGATGAGTTTTGTTTTATATGTATATGTTATAATATGCTCATTACAATTGAAATTTCTCTTTTGAACCTTGTTGAATACATTGTCAAAGGGGGAGAGATAATATGTGAATTTTTAAAGATAAGTATGCAAGGGGGAGAATTGATTACACATTGCACATATTCACAATTGTTTTTGCCACGATTCTTCTCAGGGGGAGAATTTCTTTTTCTCATTTTATTTCTACTTTACAAAGGGGGAGAAATTGTTTTCAAAACTATTAATGTGAATAAGCCAATGTTCGGATTTTAGGTGGTGTTGCCAATGCATTCATCAAGGGGGAGATTGTGAGACCTATGTGTGCTGAATACATTGGCTTGTAGTGAATACATTTGCTTTGATGATAAAAGTTCTAAAATTCTGTTAAAACACCTTTTTAGCAAGGTCCGACTCTAGCTCCAAGCTTTTGCGAGGTCCAACAATAGGTCCGACTTTCTTTGTCTAGGTCCGACATGTTTTTGAGTAGCTCCGGTGAGCTATGTCTTTAGCTCCGGCATGTATTTGATAGCTCCGGCATGTCTTTGTTAAGCTCTGATATGTTTTGCTAGGTCCGACTTATGTTGGTTAGCTCTGACATGTTTTTCTAGCTCCGGTGCTAGGTTGTACTAGCTTTGGTAAGCTCCGACGCTAGGTCCTACTAGCTTTGGTATGCTCTGGCGCTAGGTTGTACTAGCTTTGGTAAGCTCCAGCTCAAGCTCCGATTAGCTTTGGCAAGGTTCGGAGCTTGATCGCAATGTTCCTGCTTTTACTGTGAATTATCTCGAACTTGCTTTACATGATGGAAAGTTTGCTTAGTAATCTTTTACTAAGTTTTTGATGTGTTTTGGTGGTTATGACTGATATCGTTTTTGCTATGGTTTGCAACATGCTTATGTGAGGTGCTCACGTAAGATGTTATAGTTTCAGAACTAACGAGAGTCAAGTCGAGGACTTGTGCTCGGAAGTATTGGTTGTTTACTCATGTGCAGGCGTTGCTTGAGTTCAAGACATGGCTGGTGATAGGATCCATTGAACTAGTCTTAGGGAGAAGATGAGGTTCAACAACCAAGTTCGGGAGGAATTGTGGTTGAGTTGATCGGGAGGTCACGCAACATGTTTGAAACAAGAACAATGCATATGAAGGTATCATGGACGTCTTTGGAAGATGTTTGCACGTGTGCAAGGAGTGCATGGATGTGGCTGCATGGTTCCAAGGCGTGATGATGAGATGTGGACGTAAAAATTGGTCGGAAAGGTCCAACCGACTAGGTTATGGACTCAAACTGCGGCTGAGTCGGGTTTGACTCAAATATGGAAAGTTTTGAGTTGGTTATGATAGGATTCCATGTGGGTCACGAATTTGAGTTGTTTTAGGAATGTAGGATACATTCCTAAGGTGTTTGAAAGTCTTAAGATTGCTTCTATCTGTGTATAGAACAGTTCTAAGCAGTTATGGAAAGTTTCAATTCGTGATTTGAGTAGGATTAGAGTCCTAGTTGAGATTGAGTTGACCTAAGGGTTGGTTATATAAGCAAGGGAGACCAGAGCTCGTGATGTACGACTTTGGGGCTGTTCCTCTTGTGTTATATTGAATAAAATTTGTAGTTGAAAGGAACTTTTGTGCCTTGTTTGTCTGACTTGTTTCAGACAAGTTTTTCTCGTTGAGTTTTCTGCAAAGCACTACCTTTCTTTGGTGGTTTTATCATAAATCGAGTTTTACAGATCCAATTGACGTGATTCTTTTTGGGTTGTCTTCACAACTTGATTATCTATCATATGTCAAAATTTCACGGTCATTGGATTTGTGGTTTTTGATCTACACGAGTTTCTTTGCAGCATTCCAGAACTGTTTTTCTCAAGTAGGGCAGATTGACCTTTGTTTGATCTTTCAATCGTAACTTGAGTTTCTCTCAACGGATTTGAGTGATTCTTGTTGTGTCGTCTTCGTGACTTGATTCTCTCTGATATATATCACTTTTGTCATGGTGAAACACGTTTGGATTAGTCTCACACACGATTTCTTTATCAGATTGTTTTTTTTTGCCGAAGGGGTGTTGGGATTTAATTGTTTCCGCTGCGTAAGATTTTTTAAATCTACCATTCACCCCCTCTAGTAGATTTTCACGTGCTCTTCGATCCTACAGCTAGGGTTTGCAACATTCTTATGTGAGGTGCTCACGTAAGGTGTTGTGGTTTCATAACTAATGAGAGTCAAGTGGAGGACTTGTACTTAGAAGTATCGGTTGTTTGTTCATGTGCAGATGTTGCTTGAGTTCAAGTCATGGCTGGTGACAGGATCAATTGGACTAGTCTCAGGGAGGAGATGAGGTTACAACAACCAAGTTCGGAAGGAATTGTGGTTGAGCTGATGAGGAGGTCACGCAGGGTGATTGAATCAAGGGCGGTGCATTTGATGGAAACTGGATGTTGAAGGAAGGTGTTCGCACGTATGCATGTGGTGCATGATGTGGCAACAAGGTTCTGAAGATGGGCTATGGAAGGAAAGCTCTGTTTGGAAACATCGGATTTTATTGGATAATAACTTCGGCAGCGAAGAAGTCAGTTATGGCTCGGTATGAAATATATTGAGTTGGTTATGGTAGTTTTCGTAAGTTACACAAAAATAGATTGTGTTTAGGAATACAGGATGTGTTCCTGAGTTTGTTAGGAAGTCTCAAGATTGTTTCTATCTATGAATAGGAAGATCTTAAACAGTTATGGAAAGTTTTGATTCGTAAATTGAGTAGGATTAGAGTCCTAGTTTGAGCTAAGTTGGCCTTCAGGCTGGTTATATAAGCAAGAGAGGCCAGAGCTCGTAGAAGATGACTTTTGGGCTGTTCCTCTCGTGTTCTTTTGAATAAATATCATAGTTTAAAGGAACTTTTGTGCCTTGTTCATCCGACTTGTTGTCTACAAGTTTTTCTCATCGAGTTTCTGTACAGCACTACCTTTGTTTGGTGGTTTTGTCATAAGTCAAGTTTTACAGATCCAATTGAAGAAATTATTTTTGGTTTGTCTTCAAAACTTGATTATATATCATCTTTGAAAATTTCACGGTCATTGGATTTGTGGTTTTGGATCTACACGAGTTTGTTTTGCAGTATTGCAGAACTGGTTTTTACTCGGTAGAACAGATTGACCTTTGTTCGATCTTTCGATCGTAACTTGAGTTTTTCTCGACGGATTTCCATGATTCTTGTTGTCGTGTCTTTGTGACTTGATTATCTATAATATATACTACTTTTGTCATGGTAGAACACGTTTATATTAGTCGCACACATGATTTCTTTAACAGATCGTTTTTCTGCCGAGGGGTTTTCGTTGCTTCCGCTAAAAAATTTAAACCTACCATTCACCCCCCTCTGGTATCTTCTCACGTGCTCTTCGATCCTACATATTCTTGTTTTCGTGTATTTGTGACTTGATTATCTACAATATATACTACTTTTTTCATGGTTGAACACGTTTAGATTAGTCGCACACACGAATTCTTTAATAGATCAATTTTCCGCCGAGGGGTTTATGTTGCTTCCGCTAAGAAAGTTTCAAATCTACCATTCGCCCCCTACGATAGCTTTTCACGTGCTCTTCGATCCTACAGATGGATACTTCCATCACCTTCGATGCTTCGGACTGTCCAAAGAATTTGGTCAGAGCTGGACAATTACCCTTGATGGTCTCTTCGACTATCAACAATATACAACTTTTCCATGTCCTGGTGGATGGAGGCGCAGTGCTCAACCTCCTCAGCTTCGCAGCTTTTGTGAAGCTCCAACACAACCTCTCGGACCTCAGGCCCTCACGCCCATTCTTTGGAGTAGGTCCGGGAGCCATCCCGCCTCTCGGGTCAGTTACTCTACATGTGACCTTCGGGACTCGGGACAACTATAGTTTTGAGAAGCTGGTGATTGATGTGGCACACATCAATATCCCGTTCAACGCGATCCTAGGCAGGCCAGCCCAATATAGGTTTATGGTCGTGGTCCACTACAACTACCTCGTGTTGAAGATGCCAACTCCATCATGCGTCCTTCGGATCCGAGGGGACTGCACTGCTGGGGTTACTGCGCTGGAAGAACTTCATGCCCTTGCAACAGAGCAAGAAGAGGAATCCGACAAGAAGCAAGCTGGTCAACAACCACCAAGCTCGCGCCAGTGCGTCTCATCTTCTGCACCTCATGTGCAACCAAGTGGCGACACCGATGTTCTTGTCAAAGTCGTCCAAATTGGTTCTGATGCCACTCAGACCACCCGTATATCAGGAGGTCTGACTGACAAATAGGAACTCGCGCTCGTCACTTTACTCTGGAAAAATATCAACATGTTTGCATGGAAACCGTCACAAATGCCTGAGATCCCTAGGGAGGTGATTGAGCACCATATGAAGACATACCTCGACGCATGGCCTATACAACAGAAGTCACGGAAGCAATCTATTGAGCAGCAAAACTTCACCAGAGAAGAAGTCAAAAAGCTGCTTGATTACAGATTCATCCGGGAGGTTCACCATCCACGGTGGCTGGCAAACCCAGTTGTTGTACTAAAGGCCGACGGAAAGCTTCGAAAATGCATTGACTACACCACTGAATGTGTTCTAGAGGGGGGGTGAATAGGCCTTTTTGAAATTTAGTCGAAACCTGCAACACTTAACAAACTGATCAAATCCCGAGATATTGGACTAGTCCGGTAGAGTGCGGACTAGTCCGGTGCGTGCGGACTAAATTGATCAGGTTTGATCAATGATTTCAATACAAGTACGGTACGCAACGGATTATAGTATGTAAATTAAAAGTATTGAGTCAATGAAATTAAGTGTAGTAGAAATTAACTTTGATTTGAATGTTTTAACGTAAGATGGACAAGATCAATCAAACCCCAGAATATGATATGAGAAACTTAAGAACAAGTTTGACACACAATTTTTATCCCGTGGTTCAGTTCCCACAGAGGCAACCTACATCCACGTTGAGGAGCCCACGAAAGGACCGGGTCTTCACTGACCCGAACCTTGTCGAATCACCACAAAGGCCAATTCTTCTTCCACTATCACAAAGGGGCAAATCACCAAGTTCAAGGGACCTTCTCACAAGTTGTGGGCTCCCCAAGATTACAAAGCAAGCACCACCAAGAACACACTCTTAAGATCAACAATGATGCAACATGAGTGTGTTAGAGATCAAACCCAAGAGCTCAAACATGTGGAATCATGTCTCTCCTTTGATCCAAAGTGAATCCTCAAGGTATTGATCTTTCTTGCGTTGAATTGCATGGAGATATGTGTTTTCTAGGCTCTTGGAGGGTGTGACGGTGTAGGGGGTCGAGAGTGATGATAATTGGGCCGTGCACATCTATTTATATTAGGGTTTTCAAAAGTTACCGTTAGGGTTTCGAGGGTCCAGACTAGTCTGTGGTGGAGTCCAGACTAGTCCGGTGTGCGATGTGAAGGAAACCCTAAGTGTCCAGGAATATCGGACTTGTCCGGCTAGTAGCAGACTTGTTCGATTTTAGTCAGAAAAGTTTTCAAACTTGTCCGTGGTGATATCGGACTAGTCCAGTGTGGTGATACCCTTAGTGAATATAGGAGAAGTCCGCACTTGGAGGACTTGTCTGATTTTAGTTAGAGGCATTATCGGACTAGTTTGGACATTATCGGACTAGTCCGGTGCGGACAAGTGCGCACTGGCAGGACTTGTCCGAACCTATCCAGAGAGGATATCGGACTAGTCTGGTGTGTATCGGACTAGTCCATTTTTCCTGTGAAATGTGAAGTGTGTGTGGATTTTTTGTGCTTGAGCTCTTGGGATGTGTTACACCAACACACTCCCTACACAATGATGTATTCTATTAAGCTATTGAGCTCTTTTCCGAATTGATCCTCATTCTCCTTTCTTTTTGGCACTTTCTTCATTCTTTCATTAAAACCTGCACTCATCTCAACAATGTGGTTAGGATATCATTTGTTTGTCATAAATCAACCAAAACCCACAAGGGATGCCTAGATGCACTTTCAATCTCCCCCATTTTGGTGATTGATGACAACCAATTGTGATTTCACAAAGTATGATAATAATTGAGATTTTCATAAAGTGTGCACATATGAGCTTGAAACTCATTTAGCAATGATAACATAATACATATGTGCACTCTTTATGGTGGGATGAAAAACTAAGTGAGTGAGAGCAGTAATCATGATGACAGTGAATAATTGGCATCAATATATCAACAACAAGCATATATGTCAATTTCAGAGAAGAATCACAGATTTCATAAATATGAGCATAAATAGTTCATAGCATTGCATCACAAGACTAAAAGTACCAAAAGAGCATAATATGAAGTATTACAACCCAAAAGAGATAAAAGATGCATAAATGAAGCTCTCATCTCTCAACCTATAGCTAAGACCTAGTAACTCCCCCTCAATCTCTCCCCCTTTGGCATCAAGACACCAAAAAGAAGGAGAGGAGGGATCTAAAATCTTCAGTCCTCGCTGTTGGTCCTCTCATCTTCTTCATCTTCAATCTCGGGCTGAGGAGGAGGAGGAGCGGATCAACTCGAGCCCCCAATGCCAAAATAAGCAAGCTCGAAGGGAGTCAAAGGCCCGATCTCGGTGAAATCCAAAGCTGAATCTTCAGAAATGATTGGAGATCCAATGGGCTCGATCTCCAGCTTCTGGCAGTGTTTGCCATTTTCTTTGACATACCGCATATCAGCCTTCCTCGCCTTGTTCAGCTTATGAGTGTTCACTTCTGCCTTCTTGCATGAGGCAAAGATTGCTACCAAGTACTTTAGGATTCCACTAGGAGACCCTTTTTGGGGAGGGGCCATAGTGGAGGGATCAGCCCTTGCATCACCTCTAGCTCTCCTCGGAGCTTCTTCACTGGATGCAGGGGAAGGAACAGCTTGGATTGTGGCTTGAGGAGGCTTTTGGGGCCTCAGAGGGGTGTGCTCCACGTCCTTCACAAACTCGATTCCTGTGACCTTCTCAATCATGAACATCAAGTAAGGTGCTTAGCCACAGGATCCGTTTGGCGTGCAGGAGATGTTGACCATATCATTCCAAATATAGTAAAATATGTCAAATTTTCTATTCTTGCTCATCACTTTCATCAAGGTGCTCAAGTATCCTTGGACACTTCCTGCACCCCCATACTTTGGTGCTATTGTCTTTCTCAGCACCCTGTTGAGCACCATGAAGAAAGGCTTCATGTTCTTGGTTGAGGGGGGATTGAACTTCAGACTAGTATCATAGAGGAAGTCCATTTTATCCTTGCCCAAGACACCGATGTTGTGGATGGTCAACTCATTGTTTTTGGTTACCTCAAGGTGAAGGAGTCTTGCAAACTCATCATAGGTGATAGTGTACTTGGATCCATGTGTAATTCAAGTCACTCTCTCTTCATCATCACTCGCAAAGAAGCAAGTGGCATAGAATTGGGCAATTATCTCGTCATTCCAGTTGTACCTGAAGGCAAATAGATCCTTCAAGCCATGCTTCTCAACTGCCTCGACCACCTCATCAAAAGCCGAGCAACTCTTCCTCTTAAAGTGCGCCCAATCAATCCATTGGTTGCACATAATTGGGGTCTTCATAGTGAGGTAGACTAAACTGTAGAAATCTGCATGAAAGTTGCTCCAAAACCTAGCATCAACAGCTTTCTTGGAACGGCTGTAGCAATCAATGAATCTGAGTTTGGAAGCAGTGTCGCTTCCCTTGCCGTTGAACTTCTCCTCGGAGAGATCTCTGTTTCCCTGCCTCGGAGCATGCAACTTGAGTGGGCCGATCGGGCCCGTGCCAGTCCCTTTGCCCTTGCCCTTAGCTTGGCGAATAGCCACCGAGCTAGGGCCACCACTTGCTGAAGCCTTGGAGGCAGGCTTCTTGGCGAGCACCTTGCGTCGAGCCTGAGGTGGAGAAGGTGCCGGCTCGGATGGGCGCTCTTGGCGCTTCTTGCCTTGGCCCATCGAGGACCGAAGCAAGGCTTCTTGGTCCATCTCGGCCTCGAAATCGGAGATCTCATCGTTGGTGCTCGACATTGTCCAAAATTGCTCGATTCTTGGAGATGGAGGTGTTAAAGGTGCAGACAAGTCTGTGGTCTTCAATCCCTATGCAAAGGAGGTTGTTTTCCAACCAAACTTGTAGAGTTTTGATGGAGGAATCACCAAATCGCCGTGGGGAGCTCGAGCAAGGAGAGAGAGCATGAGGCAAGTTGTGAGGATGAAGAAGATTAGGTCTTGGCCGCGGCTAGGGTTATGGAGGCGAAAAATCGGATTTGTCCGAAAATAATCGGACTAATACAAAATCTTCCAGAGCCTAATTCGGACTAGTCCGTGGTCCGCCGGACTAGTTCGAACTACCGGACACTCTGCGGACTAGTCTGCGGGGGCGGACTAGTCTGGGTAACCACAGACTAGTCCGTGGTCACCAGAACAGAAATGCTTAGCCCATTCGTAAATATTCAAAGGTACTTATTAAGAAAATAGGGGGGGAAGGCAAATCAAATAATCTTGATGAATATGATCAGTAAGCATACAACAATCAAGCAATGACCATAATTCATCAAGATCAAGTAGTTGAAATAGTTTTTGGAGAAAATTGAGAAAGATGATTTTCACAACTCAAACAATATATTTTGAAGAGTCCATACAGGTATGCAATTCTTCAAGCCACATTCCGAGCATCAAGGATATTTAGTTCATTTCGTAGCTTGCAAAAATGATTTTCATCAAGTGGCTTGGTAAATATATTGGCTAGTTGTTTTTTGGTGTTGACATGGGAAATAGCTATGTCTCCTTTCATTGAGTGGTCTCTCAAAAAGTGATGCCGGATGTCTATGTGTTTGGTTCTAGAGTGTTCAACTGGATTATGAGTAGTTCTAATGGCACTCTCATTATCACAATGGAGTGGAATACGGCTCATATTGTAACCGTAATCCCTTAGAGTTTGTCACATTCAAAGGAGTTGTGCACAACAACTCCCGGCTGCAACATACTCCACTTCGGCTGTGGATAAAGCATTGGAATTTTGTTTCTTGGAGGACCAAGAAACTAGGGATCTACCTAGGAATTGGCAGGTGCCGGAGGTACATTTTCTATCTACTTTGCATCCGGCATAATCTGCATTGGAGTATCCAATGAGATTGAACTTGGAACCTTTAGGGTACCAAAGGCCTAGGTTGGGTGTATGAACCAAATATCTCAGGATCCTTTTAACGGCTGTCAAGTGACACTCCTTAGGATTGACTTGGAATCTCGCACACAAACATACACTCAACATAATATCAGGCCTAGATGCACAAATGTAAAGTAAGAATCCAATCATGGAGCGATATACCTTTTGATCCACACTTGGTCCATCTTTATTGAGATCCAAGTGTCCATTAGTTGCCATGGGGGTCTTGATAGGCTTCGCCTTGTCCATCCCAAACTTCTTGAGTATGTCTTGAGTGTACTTGGTTTGGCTTATGAATGTCCCTTCCTTTTGTTGTCTCACATGGAATCCCAAGAAGTACTTCAGCTCTCCCATCATAGACATCTCAAACATATCTGTCATAATCTTAGCAGTTTAAAGACGTGGTCGGGGAACTCTTTGTCTTCAAATCCGGGAAGTTGCTCCACGTACACCTCCTCCTTGATTGGACCGTTGAGGAAGGCGCTTTTCACATCCATTTGGTAGAACTTGAAATCATGGTGAGTAGCATATGCAAGCAATATTCTAATAGATTCAAGTCTAGCTACGGGAGCAAAGGTTTCATTGAAATCCAAACCTTTGACTTGTGAATACCCTTTGGCCACAAGTCGTGCCTTGTTCCTTGTCACCACCCTCTGTTCATCTTGTTTGTTGCGGAAGACCCATTTGGTGCCGACGACGTTCGTGTTAGGTCTTTCGATGAGTTCCCACACCTCATTCCGTTTGAAGTTGTTCAGTTCTTCTTGCATTGGCACCGCCTAGTCCGGATCTTTCAGTGCATCCTCAATCCTGCGTGGTTCCAAAAAAGACACAAAAGAATAATGCTCACAAAAGTTAGCTATTCGGGATCTAGTTGTTACTCCCTTTTGGATGTCACCTATGATGTTGTCGATTGGGTGATCTTTTTGGACGCATTGGTGTACTCTCGAGTGTGGCACTTGCGGTCTTGTATCTTCAGGATCTTCTTCTTCTCCCCTAGATGGTTGCCCTCATTGACTTGTTGATCATTTTCGTCTTCTTGAGGTTGATCTTGTGTGGAAGTTCCCCCTTGATCATTGGCCTCCACTTGCGATTCATCTTCCTCATGCACAAGTAAAGGTGGCTCTTGTGGTCGAACATCGCCCAACGCCATTTTTCTCAATGCTTGACATGGAGCTTCTTCTCTATCTAGCATACATGGATCAACTTGCTCCTTTTGGGAGCTGTTAGTTTCATCGAACACTACTTCACGTGCTACTTCAACAAGTCCAGAGATGTTGTTGAAGACACGATAGGCGTACGTGTTCAAGTCATAGCCAAGCAAGAAACCTTCATCGGACATCGAAGCGAACTTTGAGGTCCTCGGCTTCTTGTTCAAAATATAGCATTTAGAACCAAAGTCTCGAAAATAAGAAATATTTGGCTTGTTACCGGTGAGTAGCTCATATTATGTCTTCTTGAGTAGTCGTTAAAGGTATAGTCAGTTTATGGCGTGGCAAGCGGTGTTAACCGCTTCCGCCCAAAACCGATCTGAGGTCTTGTATTTATCGAGCATTATTCTCGCCATCTCTATGAGGGTTCGGTTCTTCCATTCGGCAACTCCGTTTTGCTGAGGAGAGTAAGGTGCTGAAAACTCATGCTTTATGCCTTCTTCGTCTAGGTACTCCTCAACTTGAGTGTTCTTGAACTCCGTGTTGTTTTCGCTTCGTATGTTCTTGACCTTCAATGAGAACTCATTTTGGGCACGCTTGAGAAACTTCTTGAGGGTTCCTTGATTTTCTGTCTTATCATGCAAAAAGAAAACCCAAGTGAAGCGCGAAAAGTCATCAACAAATACTAAGCCATATTTGTTACCGCCGATGCTTATGTAAGCAATTGGACCGAATAAATCCATGTGAAGTAGCTCGAGCAATCTTGTTGTAGTCATGACGTTCTTCGCGGGATGAGGTGCTCCAACTTGCTTCTCGACTTGACACGCGCTACAAGGCCTGTCTTTCTAAAAAACAACATCCTTCAAACCTCGGATGTGATCGCCCTTGAGAAGTTTTTGAAGATTCCTCATACCAACATGTGCTACCCGTCTATGCCACAGCCAACCCATGTTGGTCTTTGCAATCAAGCATGTGTCAAGTTCGGCTTTATCTTTGTTGAAGTCAACAAGGTAAAGCTTTCCCTTTAACACACCCTTGAATGCAATGGAACCATCACCCCTTCTAGATACGGTCACACCCTTATTAGTGAACAAGCAATTATAACCTTTGTCACATAATTGAGATATAGACAGCAGGTTATAATCTAAGGAATCGACATGTAACACATGAGAAAGAGTATGCTGAGACGATATAGAAATTTTACCGGTACCGAGCACCTTTCGTTGACTATTGTCTCCAAAATAGATGCCCTCGCTTGGATCCTCATTTTCTTCATACTCAACGAACATCCTTCTTTCTCCGGTCATGTGGTTGGTGCAACCACTGTCTAGCACCCATTTCGATCCACCGGAGGAATAGGCCTACAAAAACAAGTCATGCCTTCATTTTAGGTACCCAAGCTTGCTTGGGTCCTTGGAGGTTAGTTACAAGAGATTTGGGCACCCACACATGAGACTTTGTGTTCCCATGGCGTGGCCCAACATAATGAGCATAAACTTTACCAAAATTGCTTCTCATTAGAACATAGGATGCGTCGAAAGTCCTGAATAATATTTATTGTTGTTTATGAACAGAACTAGTCTGGGAAACCAAACTTGTTTGAAGGACCGGACTTGTCCAAGTAAGGGCTGGACTAGTCCGGTTATTGTATGTGTTGACTATCTTGGACTTATTAGCATTATTGGTCTTTCTAGCTTGAGAGGAGTTTCCCCTCACAAAGGCAATGCTCTCCTTGTTATCTTTATGGCTTCTAGCATATTGCTTTTCACCATAAGAATACCCAATGCCATATTTGACATTAGGAGGTCTTGTGACCAAGGATGCACTACGTGCATATTTGATCTTCTCCTTGTCAAATATGCTACTTTGGGAAGGATGCTTGTCCTTGGTAGATGTTGACTTTTCTTTCAAGCTAGTGCCAATTTTAGCACATGAACAAGTAATAGTAGCTTCAGTTTTAAGCGGTTGAGAAGGTGAGCTTGAAGAGGATGAGGGGTCACTTTGTTTGAGTGACTCAACTTGTACTCAAGGATTTTGTTAACCTTGGACAGGTTAGCAAGTTCGTCCTTGATGGTGGTGTTTGATTCTCTTAACTTCAAGCAAGCTTCTTTGCTTGAGGCTCACTCAAGTTCCAATGACTTGCCTCACTCCTTTTCAAGTTCAAGAAGTTTGTCAAGTTCAAGATATTCCTCCTTTTGGGAGATAATCATATTGTGGTGACCGGAGTCCACACATCTGAGGATCTCATTGGGTGGTGCCGTGCCATGCGGCACCTAACAGCACACACGAAAAGGATACCAAAACATATAAAGTTTTCATTTCATAATAAGAAGAGTTTACAAAAGAGTGTACAATAGGGGTACACAAGCAGCGGAACTACATACTCATATTCTCACCTATCTAAGCATAAGAGAAGACGTCCATGCCCTAGGATGCTTCTCACTAGCAACATGATGATCATTCAGCAGCGGCGTGGTTCACATGAGATTTATCTCGATACGTCGAGATCTCGTGTACAACCTGAACAGCAGAAATGAACCTAATACCTGCAAAAATCGTTAAAGCGCAAACGTGAGCATAAGGCTTAGCAAGACTAACCCGTCTCACTAGACATATGCAAGGGTGAGTACTAAACATAGGTAAGGAATAGCATAAATAGACTCGCCTACAAGTAAATCCTTATAATCATGTTTTAAGTAGCAAATGACATTCTTCGAGCACGGCACATCATAGACTCCACAATCAAACAAGAAGTGCTTTGCCGATGATATGACATGCTCAAAGCACATAATGCTATTACACCTGAAGTATGGGGAAACTGTAAACTTTAGTTTTTCTATCTCTAAGTCATACAAGGTTGCAAAGCAATTATAATTCAATACAATATATTTTTCTGGCTTCTTTAGTATTTACTACATCATGACAACGACGGACAAGTGGTACTCTATTACCGCGAGGGACGGTGATTGCAATCAGGACACACCCGGACTGCACGACACGCACACCCGTGTGGGGGACACATACGTGCTCCCCTCCCCGCGTCATACGTGGCCACCTTTCACCCAAGACCCCAATGTCGACAAACCCCTTCATCCCGAGCAAAAGGTCCCCTACACGGACACGTCAAAACGTTCCGCTAGGAGATTTACACCTTTCTGCCTTCGCATCTCCATTCAAGGACAACTGAGAACTCTCCACACTACAGTCTGGAGTTACATCAGTTTAATGGGCCCATATACCATTATGCAACCGGTACAGTTCAAGCTTGCCCACCGGTGCCGCATACGGCACGGTCCTCAAGCGACACAGGCAGGGCTATGCGACCGAGACTCCATCTCGTCGACTCCTATTCCCCTACCCGGTCTCGTGTTCATTTCTTAAGCCATTTTTAATGTTCCACCCTCATGTGAACTTTTATTCCTATCCCGCGAGTAGATTCCAACTACTCGACTTCTACCAGATTTCCTATACATTAGCAAAGCAGTTACTACAGGTCAAACTATAACTCGTTCCCGACCAAACCCTGGGATTTGTGGTCATGCAAGCGGAGTATCAATCACCCTATATGTAATGAACATATGAAACTTAAGACGTAATGTGAGAAATACTGCAAAACTCTGTAAAGCTTTTAAATGCAAATCGGGGCTTGCCTTAGTTTGCGACTCGAATAAATGTCAATTGTTAAGGGTCCTTCTCTGAAGGCTCCACCAAGGACTTCAAGTGGACACCCTGGCCTTCTCCTCCAAGCAACGCTGTTCGTCAATATCGATCACTACACGACATGTATATATGAACGCTAGTAAATTATAATGTATATATAGTTCATAAGCATCTAACTATCGTTATAGTGAGTGAATGATTTTTTTTGGCCTTGGTATTTTTATGTTAGATGTTAGGGACTACAAGGAATACTCTTGCAAAGAACAGGAGATGATCAAAGTAGTTTGTGGTCTCTAAAATTATGACAAGCAATACACTTCCAAGAATTTTAGAGAAGAAACTGTAGCTTTGACATAGCTACCAGTTGATGATCATGATAGAAGATGGTGTTCTGGTTTTATAAAAACTGGTTTCATAAATTTCTAAGCCTTGGTGAAGGAGATATTGAATTTTAAAGTTGGCAAGAATTTCTGTAATTATTTATAACTGAATTTTTAGTTTTTCAATTAACATTCAGTTGGCAACTGAATTAGGACTAGGAGACTAAGACAATTAAATCTCAAATTTTTACAGGATTTAGTATATTACTAAAGGAGCATCCAGTTCAAATTTGGGACATAACAAAACAACTGAATAACTGTACTAATTCAATGACTGAAACAGGTAATTGAATTATACAGAGGTTTATACAGGTGAAATGGCTCCCAAATATTTTCTGGAAATCTAGAATAGGAGAATGTATTTTATGTGAATTTTGCGGATTTTTCCAGTGGACAGTTCATTTGGAAAAATTGTATTTGTATTTGGAAAGATTGTTTTCTACAGGATTAAAAAGTAAATTTCACAAAACCTAATTGGTACTAACAGAAACTAGAGCTCAAGGGGTTTCAAACAAAATTTGTTTGAAGATTTTTGGAGCAGTCTATAGAAATTTATGGATTTTCTAAGTTGGAGTCAAATCTGGAATTAAATCCTAATTTGAATTAAACCGTGTGTCCCACTATTTTAAAACGGACCAATGGCAATCACACCACACGGGGACCACAGAGATACAGCGCATAGCCACAACAGATCCCGGGCCACACCTGATCCGACGGTTTACAAGACGCTGACATGCGGGGCCTGCCGCGTCGTCTTCCACCTCCCGACGCGGGCGGCGCGCGGGGCTCCCGCGGTGGTGCACTCCGGCGAGCCTCGCCGGATCTGTGTTTCTTTCCACCGCAGCATCTAAATTTTGGCGCCCAACCTTAATTTCACGCGCTGAGCACGATGGTAGGGTCGGGGAGGCTCGCCGACGATCGGAATCAGTGACGCATCAGCGGCGGCGACAGCTAGGGTTCCGGCTATGTCGGAACCATCGATTCGTGGTTAAAACTTCTCGAAAAAAGCGGGGAAATTCTTTTGAACCACGAGGAACGTGATGGGAAGGTGATAACGTCGTGTAACGGTCGGCAAAACCATCATCGATGACGACCGAGGCAACTTCTTAACGGCGGAGGGGAGAACATGTGATTCCCGAGCTACGGTCAATTATTTTGGGTGATTCCAGTTCGAGAAGGTGCGCAAAGGAGTGTAGAAGCTATTTGCTAGAAATTGTGGAGAGTGATCAAGTGTGGAACTTGAATTGAAAGAAAAACCGAGCGAGTTCATAAGCTTCGGCCGAGAGTAAAACTTAGCTAACTTGCGTGATACTCACGTAAACAAGGAGTGGCTTTCACCGTTGTGCAGAGGGTGACCAGGCGCACCAGTTCGCTATAGGAGTCGAAGCACGAAACTGCGTGTAGTGGTCTGGCACCATGGAGCAGAGACGGCGCGCGGTGGACACGACGGCGAGTTTTGGTGTAGCTTCAAAATATCGTCCAAACCGTCAACTAAGCAACGAAAGGATTGATCCAGAGGACAGAGGAGGGAGAGAGGAACAACCTAGCTGTTGGAGGCTTGGCGCGAGAGGCCTTTGGCTGGCTGGCAACGGGCGCGCGGCGCCGGGGTCGGGATCCTGCGCACGGGGCGAAAACGGAGCAGACCTTCGGCTCAGTGCGAGGGAAGATGATAAGGTTGACCGTGGAGTGATAAGGAGGAGCCAGGGGCGCTATTTATAGAGCTCAAACGGCGGTAGACCGCCACTGTCGCGCTGGACATAAATGCCGTCGTGGTGGCGCGCGCAGCGCGCGCTGGTTTGCGGCGCACGTGGCTCTGCTGACTGGTGGGCCCCGCCAGTCAGTCTTACAGCTACTGCCTTTTTAGAAATTCATTTAGAAATAGTAAATGAACTCCAAAAAATCATGAAACTTCATGGTTAAGTCAAGAAAAATGTGATGAACACAATGGTGTGTTTAAATCTTTATGTTCAAGTATATTTGACCAGATTTTTAATTTGAATTTAAACTTGGTTCAAATTCGCTGAGCGTCTCAAATAAAATTGCAAACAGACTCCAAAATTCATGAAACTTTTCAAGGAGCCTATTTGCAATTTTTAGAAAACTATAGAAAAATTTATAGCCTCAGTTTTGAATGTTCTTGACAGGGCATGTGTATACAGTAGTTATATGCTTATTTGTTTATTTGAGCATATGAGGTACTATAAATTAATTTGCCCAAGCAAACCCCATTCAAATATTCCAAAATATTGCAGAGATGATATTTGAATTATTTTAAGATTATTGGTGAAGTATGCTTCTCATGTTAATAGCATTTAAAACATGAGAAGAAAAAGGATTTGAATAGGTTCAAGTTTATGTACATGACCATATCTTGAACCCAATGAAATATAAATTTAACTGGGAACTGAATTTCATATTTAGGATTAAGTGGGATTTTACATTCCTCCCCCTTAAAAGAATCTCGTCCCGAGATTATAATAGCAAGGATAAGAGAAAAAAATCTAATGAACATATGATGCTAACAAGTCCGGATAATTCGATTTAAGAAACTCCTCGCTTTCCCAAGTTGCTTCTTTAGCAGTATGGTTATTCCACAAGACTTTGTAAAAGTGAAAAGTGCGGCTTCTTGTGGTTCGAGTTTTCTCATCGATGATCTTGACCGGATGCTCAGAATAAGTGAGATCAGGTTGTAGAGCATCAAGATCTTCCGAGCAGACTTCAGCTGGGGATTTAAGACATTTCCGCAACTGAGAGATGTGGAATACATTATGAATCCCAGAGAGAGACGCCGGTAACTCCAGACGATAGGCCGCAGGTCCGCATCTTAGTGATAGTGAACGGCCCGATGAATCATGGAGCTAGCTTTCCCTTCACCCCAAAATGATGAATCCCTTTCATTGGAGATACATGAATGTAAACGTGATCCCCAATGTCGAAGTGAAGAGGTCGACATCGCTTGTCTGCATAACTCTTCTGTCGAGATTGAGCAACCTTGAGATTAGCTTGGATTACTCGCACTCGTTCTTCTGCTTCATTGACAAGATCAATACCATATGTCACCCTTTCACCAGACTCACACCAATTCAATGGTGCGCGGCATTTCCTGCCATAGAGAGCTTCATATGGCGCCATCTGGATACTAGCTTGATAGCCATTGTTATATGACAACTCCGCCAATGGTAGATGATCATCCCAATTTTTACCATGGTGGATGGCACAAGCTTGTAGCATGTCCTCAAGGACTTGATTTACTCGCTCCGTCTGACCATCAGTCTGTGGATGATAAGCAGAGCTTCGAGTCAACTTGGTACCCAAAGATGCGTGGAGCTGCTCCCAAAAGCGAGCAACAAATAAGGCTCCACGATCTGAAATGATAGTACGAGGTACTCCATGTAGGCACATGATCCTTGTGATATACAACTCTGCATACTTAGGGCCTCGATAGTTGGTGTTGACAGGGATAAAATGCGCTGATTTGGTCAACCGATCAACTATCACCCAAATCGAATCATGTTTACGGAAAGTGAGAGGTAACCCAACAATGAAATCCATGCTGATGTCTTCCCACTTCCATGCCAGTATGTTTAAAGGTTGCAACTGTTGGCTTGCCTCAAATGGCCGGCTTTCACTCGCCGACATGTATCACATTCGGATACATACTTCGCTATCCCTCGCTTCATCCGTGACCACCAGAATTTCTTCTTCAGATCTTGGTACATCTTGTTGCTACCCGGATGAATAGAGTACTTGGATAAGTGTGCTTCATCCAAGATCTTCTTTCGGATCTCCATGTCATGGGGTACGACTATACGGTCGTTAAACCAAATAGTACCGTGATCATCACATCGAAAACATTTCATCTCTCCCTTCTTCACTCTTCGTCGAATGTGCGACATTCCCTTGTCTTCTTTCTGAGCCTCTATGATATCTTCCCTGATGGTAGGGATGAGGGCTAAATTGTAGAGCGCTCCATACGGAACCAAGTATAAACTCAGCTCATCTTCTTCCATTGAAATGATCGACAGATGATTGACATGAGACTTGCGGCTCAACGCATCTGCAACCACATTTGCTTTGCCAGTATGGTAGTGGATCTCAATCTCATAGTCTTTGATCAATTCCAACCATCTTCGCTGTCGCATATTCAAATCTTTCTGGGTGAAAGTGTACTTCAAACTCTTGTGATCAGTGTAGAGATGCACTAGATTGCCTAATAGATAGTGTCTCCACATCTTCAATGCGAGCACCACAACAGCGAGCTCAAGATCATGAGTCGAATAATGTTGTTCATGATTCCGAAGCTGCCGGGATCCATACGCGATCACCCTTCTATCTTGCATGAGTACACAACCAAGAACAATGCCAGATGCATCGCAATAGACATCAAATGGTTTAGTTGTGTCTGGCTGAGACAACACCGGTGCGGTTGTGAGGTGTTTCACCAAAGCTTGAAATGCTTCTTCACATTATTTAGTCCATACATATCTTGTTCCCTTCTTCAGTAGTTCTGTCATTGGTTTAGCTATCTTTGAGAAACTCGGAATGAACCTCCGACAATAGTCAGCCAAGCCAAGGAAACTACGAACTTCATGTACGGACTTGGGAGATTTCCACTTCAGGACTTGTACAATTTTGCTTGGATCAACGGCAATACCATCAGCCGATATGATATGCCCTAGAAATGGCACTTGGCGGATCCAAAACTCACACTTGCTAAACTTTGCATACAGTTGGTGATCTCTTAAACGTTGTAGCACAATATGCAAGTGTTTAGCTTGTTCTTCTTCAGATTTAGAATACACCAAGATGTCGTCAATGAATACCACTACAAACTTGTCCAACTCCGGCATAAACACCGAATTCATGAGATACATGAAGTGAGATGGTGCATTGGTCAACCCAAAGGACATGATGAGATACTCACATAGCCCATACCTCGTCGAAAATGCGGTTTTTGGAATGTCCTCAGGTCGAATCTTAATCTGATGATAACCTGAACAAAGGTCCATCTTTGAGAATACCTTAGCACCCACTAGTTGATCGAATAAAATATCGATGTGTGGTAATGGATACTTGTTCTTGATGGTGACCGCATTCAGTGGACGATAGTCCACACACAACCTTAAAGTCTCATCCTTCTTCTTCACAAACAACGCGGAACAACCCCAAGGTGATGAACTTGGGCGAATAAAACCCTTGATCAATAAGTCATTCAGCTGCTCCTTCAATTCCGCAAGTTCCTTCGGTGCCATCCTATACGGTTTCCTTGAGATTGGCATGGTTCCCGGCGCTAGTTCAATCTTGAACTCGACGTCTCATTCTGGTGGCATGCCCAGGAGATCGTCAGGAAACACGTCTGGATATTCACACACTACGGGGATATCCTCAAGGTTCTTGGCACTTGTGTGATGCACCGCTGAGACTTTTGGTGCGGTATTCAAAAGATTTAAAGTGTTGCTCCCATGGAATTTAGAATTCAGTTGGACAGTCCGCGAATTGATATCAAAGATAGCTCCATGATGTGTCAACCACGACATCCCCAAGATGAGGTCAATTTGCTGACCCTCCAAAATGATGAGATTCACCGGATAGATACTTCCACCCATGCACAAAGGTGCTCGAGAAATAACCTCATTAGCTGAAATATTTCCTCCAGGTGAACTGACACAAAAAGGATGTGAGACGGTCACAATTGGCAATTGATGTTTCAGCACAAAAGATTTGCTCACAAAGTTATGAGTAGCTCCAGAGTCAAACAGAACGACTACTGGTTTATCATGTAAAGTAAACATGCCTGCTAAAACAGGTTCTCCTTCTGGAATGTCCTCAATCTCAGCATAATTAACACTGGCAGGCTTCGATGAGGTCTTCTTTTTTAAATTTATGGTGCTGATCAGAATTCTTGAAAAGGGACAATTGTACACGGTCATGTTCCGTCTTGCGACGTTCCCGTGCTAACTGCATCATGTGCTTTCCACTGAATTGGGGTGGACTGACAACATGCACATCTTGCAGAGATTGGGCTGCAAGAGTGAGATCATACTGCTGCGGTGGAGAATAAGGACACACTTGTATGCTTTGTTGAGTGCAATTAAAATCTCCACTGGATAGGAGTGATACCAAACCTGTTGTGGTTGCTCGCTCAACCAAAGCTCTCGACCAGACAGTAAGCAATATACCGCACGATCTTCCTGAGGAACATCACTGATAATTTTTAGTGATGTCTTCCTCTTTCTCTTCTTTGCCTGATAGCAAAGAGTTGCATCCTCCTGAACAATAGCGGCACCAACCAAGTCATTGTAGTTGCTGTTATTGAATAACACCAGTCGAGCTCGAAGTTCGACGTTCAGTCCTCGAAAGAAATAATCGCACTTCAACGCCTCGGTATTCACATACTCAGGCGCATATTGAGCCAAACGATTGAACGCCTTGGAGTATTCATAAGCACTCATTTCTCCTTGCTTCAACTCCACAAACTCCTCCAACTTGGTTTTAATCATTCCTGTAGAAATGTGGCGTGCACGAAAAGCATCACAGAACTCCGCCCAGGTCACCCGATGACCGTCAGAGAGAGTGGTGAGATATTCAGACCACCAAGCTCCTGCAGACCCGTGAAGTTGTTGAGCGGCAAATAAAACCGTCTGATACTCATCACACTGAAGTAACTCAAATTTGGCTTCAATCACCCGGAGCCAATGCTCTGACTCCAATGGTTCCCAGGCCTCTATGAAAACCGGTGGTTTAGTCGCCAAGAAATCCATATATGTGACTTGAGGTCGATCAAGTGGTCGAGCCTCAGGTTGTACACTCCGCTGTACCAACGTCTGCAGAGACTCGGCCATCCTTGCTAAGACTTCTGCCAATCCGGTTGATGATGGCACTGGTGGTAGAGTTGAGTCATCTCCACCATGAGCAGAATTACCCAGTTCACCCTCAAAATGAGTGTGATCCATGCTGCAAGAGTGAGCATTAGGTTAAGATCCAAAGTTGCAATACCAACTGGAGTCATGATAAAGACCGTAATATGCATCACTTAACAATGCAGTATGCTAGGTGTAAATAAAGACTAGAACATGGAACTAGACCCAAATAAGTGATACTGCCCACCAATCACTTAACATGGTGTTTCAACTTTACGTTAATCAATCATGTGGAGTAATCACTCCTAGACATGATGAGTGACATAAGAAGGTGAAACTAAAACGATTTGAGTTGATGATATCGCATACTGGTATGCCGTCCAGTTTCTGGTCCATCAGACCAGTCTGTAGAAACGTAATTATTTCTCACAGTTAAATGCAGAATTTGGTCTAGAGTTCAACTGCAAATTTTTAGTAAACTCAAAAACCTTCCCAGAATGTATTACTTTGCCCCCATAGCAATTTTGGAATGGAATATATAGAAACTTGATTAATGGTTACAAGACAGTTCAAATCTGGAATATGAACTTCAGTTCTGTTCCAGCAGACCATCCTGTATAAATTCGAAATTTGCGCCCAGTAAATGGCAGGAATAGGATTTGGATTGAATACAAAAGTTTTATAGCACTTCATAACCTTTCCATATTGTACTTGAGCACCTCCAGGCGAGCTCTGGATTAAAAGTTATACAGGTCTGAAGTTGACTAAAATTTTCTGGAAATTTTGACAGAACCTCCCCTGTATATGTGGGTTTTGTCCACAGTTTATACAGGTATATCAAAACAATATCTTGAGGTAATGACAAAATAAACATGGTACCAAATCATGTTAATACTTCAGAATAGATTTGGTTTAAGCTCACAAAGTCGTTATACAGGCCAAAGCTTGCAAATTCTGACTCTGCGCAAAGGATTTCTGGTCCTGGACTGCCAGAACAGTGTTTGCGACAATTGGAATTGGACTCTGGTAATGAAAGATTCATACCAGGAGTTGAATAGAGATTTGATAAAGGACTTCCTAAGATTTCTGATGATGTATATATCTGACTATGTCAAGCTTTAATATTAGGAGATATGACTGTCTAAAGTCGACAGATGAGTTGACTGGTTTTCTGCCAGCAGATCTGCAGTGTACCAGTTTCAACCTGGGATTTGGATTGGTTCAGCGTCGAATTAGAAAATACTTCAATTTACAAAGTTGTAGTGATGCTTCTGCCCTCTCCATATATGTATCACAATAGGACAGAAGATTTCTCTTCAAGAAGTTATGGTGAAAATACAGAGACTGTATAATTGGGTAAGACATTTGTAGTAGTTTTGTGGAGTTCAGATTACGCCAAGGTAAGATCATTTTCAGTCCTAAAGACTAAAATGAACTTTGTAGCGGACTTGATGATCTTTCTATCCATACAGCATATTCTTATTTTATTTTTCAACTAATTAAGATTATGACCTGGCGAAGTTGAGCAAACCTCAGCCAGAAATAAAGAACCTTGATTCTTCACGAGTTATGAGTGATATTCACCTTGCAATGTCCAAAACTTACCAGCAACTGCTAGTCGGACCTTCCAAAAATGGAATGCAACCATTCTGACGTTGGGGATGGTCAAGTATCCATGTCGATACTGACGGTACTACGTGCCTCACCAAAGAAAATTTTAACCGGTATATCCGAATACGTTTATAGGTGGTACTAATATCGTTCACTCGCAAATGTGTGCTACACGGGTTGCTACCGTAGTCAATGCTGCAAAAGACAAACAATCCCCTTTTCACACTTTCACACCTCAAGGGCGGCACGGGGAAACACGACAGGCAGTCAAAATAATATACAAAAGTAAATGCATACGACTCTGGTGTGAGTCGCCCTCGAGTGAGGTCATGTCTCGAGGTACATGGCTGTAAATACGTCTGTACAGCAAAGACTCCCGTACGAACCGGCTTATACACGCTCGGGCATACGTGTTTCGCATGCTCCCATAGAATATGAATGATTCTAGAGAGGCATACTATCGGGTTATACACCACCCGATGGGGGCTCCCACTAACTTTGAAGCACGCTGGAGTACCGCATGTCATAGGTTCTTCGAAACATGGAAAGTTTCAGAGACTCCTATTAACTTTTCCGTGCCAAGCCACGGAAAACTTCCATGCTACCTCTCGCATGGTGAGCTTACCGCAATTGATCCGCTTACAGTGGCGTACCTTACCTCTTACCTGACGTCGAAGCGTCATTACATAATTAATAACATATAAGTCAGTTTACCACCTTTATATCTTATACTAGTAATAGTCCTTAATGGGTATATAGCTAATCCTCACTCGACTACTTCGGAGTTTTTGAAAATAGGCTCTTTTCGAGCGTGCTATTCCCAATGAAGCTCTGATACCATGTCTGTGGTGACCGGAGTCCACACATCCGAGGTTCTCATTGGGTGGTGCCGTGCCATGCGGCACCTAACAGCACACACGAAAAGGATACCAAAACATATAAAGTTTTCATTTCATAATAAGAAGAGTTTACAAAAGAGTGTACAACAGGGGTACACACGCAGCGGAACTAAACACTCATATTCTCACCTATCTAAGCATAAGAGAAGACGTCCATGCCCTAGGACGCTTCTCACTAGCAACATGACGATCATTCAGCAGCGGTGTGGTTCACATGAGATTTATCTCGATACCTCGAGATCTCATTTACAACCTGAACAGCAGAAATGAACCTAATACCTGCAAAAATCGTTAAAGCGCAAACGTGAGCATAAGGCTCAGCAAGACTAACCCGTCTCACTAGACATATGCAAGGGTGAGTACTAAACATAGGTAAGGAATAGCATAAATAGACTCGCCTACAAGTAAATCCTTATAATCATGTTTTAAGTAGCAAATGACATTCTTCGAGCACGGCACATCATAGACTCCACAATCAAACAAGAAGCACTTTGCCGATGATATGACATGCTCAAAGCACATAATGCTATTACAGCTAAAGTATGGGAAACTGTAAACTTTAGTTTTTCTATCTCTAAGTCATACAAGGTTGCAAAGCAATTATAATTCAATACAATATATTTTTCTGGCTTCTTTAGTATTTACTACATCACGACAGCGACGGACAAGTGGTACTCTATTACCGCGAGGGACGGTGATTGCAATCAGGACACACCCGGACCGCGCGACATGCACACCCGCGTGGGAGACACATACGTGCTCTCCTCCCCGCGTCATACGTGGCCACCTTTCACCCAAGACCCCAATGTCGACAAACCCCTTCATCCCGAGCAAAAGGTCCCCTACACGGACACGTCAAAACGTTCCGCTAGGAGATTTACACCTTTCTGCCTTCGCATCTCTATTAAAGGACAACCGAGGAGTCTCCACACTATAGTCTGGAGTTACATCAGTTTAATGGGCCCATATACCATTATGCAACCGGTACAGTTCAAGCTATCCCAACGGTGCTGCATACGGCACGGTCCTCAAGCGACACAGGCAGGGCTATGCGACCGAGACTCCATCTCGTCGACTCCTATTCCCCCTGCCCGGTCTCGTGTTCATTTCTTAAGCCATTTTTAATGTTCCACCCTCATGTGAACTGTTATTACTATCTCGCGAGTAGATTCCAACTACTCGACTTCTACCGGATTTCCTATACATTAGCAAAGCAATTACTACAGGTCAAACTGTAACTCGTTCCCAACCAAACCCTGGGGTTTGTGGTCATGCAAGTGGAGTATCAATCACCCTATACGTAATGCACATATGAAACTTAAGACGTAATGTGAGAAATACTGCAAAACTCTGTAAAGCTTTTAAATGCAAACCGGGGCTTGCCTTAGTTTGCTACTCGAATAAATGTCAATTGTTAAGGGTCTTTCTCTGAAGGCTCTGCCAAGGACTTCAAGTGGACACCCTGCCCTTCTCCTCCAAGCAACGCTGTTCGTCAATATGGATCACTACACGACATGTAGATATGAACGCTAGTAAATTATAATGTAGATATTGTTCATAAGCTTCTAACTATCGTTATAGTGAGTGAATGATTCGTTTTTTGGCCTTGGGATTTTTATGGTAGATGTTAGGGACTACAAGGAATACTCTTGCAAAGAACAGGAGATGATCAAAGTAGTTTGTTGTCTCTAAAATTATGGCAAGAAATACACCTCCAAGAATTTTAGAGAAGAAACTGTAGCTTTGACATAGCTACCAGTTGATGATCATGATAGAAGATGGTGTTCTGTTTTTAGCAAAATTGGTTTCATAAATTTCTAAGCCTTGGTGAAGGAGATATTGAATTTTAAAGTTGGCAAGAATTTCTGGAATTATTTTATAACTGAATTTTTAGTTTTTCAATTAACATTCAGTTGGCAACTGAATTAGGACTAGGAGACTAAGTCAATTAAATCTCAAATTTTTACAGGAGTTAGTATATGACTAAAGGAGCATCCAGTTCAAATTTGGGACATAACAAAACAACTAAATAACTGTACTAATTCGATGACTGAAACAGGTAATTGAATTATACAGAGGTTTATACAAGAGCAATGGCTGCCAGACTTTTTCTTGCAATCTAGAATAGGAGAATATATTTAATGTGAATTTTGGGGGTTTTTCCAGTGGACAGTTCATTCGGAAAAATTGTATTTTTATTTGGAAAGATTGTTTTCTACAGGATTAAAAATAAGTTTCACAAAACCTAATTGGTACTAACAAAAACGAGAGCTCAAGGGCTTTCAAACAAAATTTGTTTGAAGATTTTTGGAGCAGTCTATAGAAAGTTATGGATTTTCTAAGTTGGAGTCAAATCTGGAATTAAATCCTAATTTGAATTAAAACGTGGGTCCCACTATTTTAAAACGGACCAATGGCAATCACACCACACGGGGACCACAGAGATACAGTGCGTAGCCACAACAGATCCCGGGCCACACCTGATCTGACGGTTTACAAGACGCTGACATGCGGGGCCCGCCGCGTCGTCTTCCACCTCCCGACGCGGGCGGCGCGCGGGGCTCCCGCGGCGGTGCACTCCGGCGAGCCTCGCCGGATCTGTGTTCCTGTCCACCGCAACATCTAAATTTTGGCGCCCAACCTTAATTTCACGCGCTGAGCACGATGGTAGGGTTGGGGAGGCTCGCCGACGATCGGAATCAGTGACGCATCGGCGGCGGCGACAGCTAGGGTTCCGACCATGTCAGAACCGTCGATTCGTGGTTAAAACTTCTCGAAAAAGGCGGGAAATTCTTCTGGAATCACGAGGAACGTGATGGGAAGGTGATAACGTCGTGTAACGGTCGGCAAAACCATCATCGACGACGACCGAGGCAACTTCTTAACGGCGGAGGGGAGAACTTGTGATTCCCGAGCTACGGTCAATTATTTTGGGTGATTCCAGTTCGAGAAGGTGCGCAAAGAAGTGTAGAAGCTATTTGCTAGTAATTGTGGAGAGTGATCAAGTGTGGAACATGAATTGAAAGAAAAACCGAGCGAGTTCATAAGCTTCGGCCGAGAGTAAAACTTAGCTAACTTGCGCGATACTCACGTAAACAAGGAGTGGCTTTCACCGTTGTGCAGAGGGTGACCAGGCACACCAGTTCGCTGTAGGAGTCGAAGCACGAAACTACGTGTAGTGGTCTGGCACCGTGGAGCAGAGACGGTGCGTGGTGGACACGACGGCGAGTTTTGGTGTAGCTTCAAAATATCGTCCAAACCGTCAACTAAGCAATGAAAGGATTGATCCAGAGGATAGAGGAGGGAGAGAGCAACAACCTAGCTGTTGGAGGCTTGGCGCGAGAGGCCTTTGGCTGGCCGGCAACGGGCGCGCGGCGCCGGCGGTCAGGATCCTGCGCGCGGGGCGAAAATGGAGCAAACCTTCGGCTCAGTGAGAGGGAAGACGATAAGGTCGACCGTGGAGTGATAAGGAGGAGCTAGGGGCACTATTTATAGAGCTCAAACGGCGGTAGACCGCCGCTGTCACGCTAGACATGCACCCCGTTGCGGTGGCGCGCGCAGCGCGCGCTGGTTTGCGGCGCACGTGTCTCTGCTGACTGGTGGGCCCCGCCAATCAGTCTTACAGCTACTGCCTTTTTAGAAATTCATTTAGAAATAGTAAATGAACTCCAAAATATCATGAAACTTCATGGCTAAGTCAAGAAAAATGTGATGAACACAATGGTGTGTTTAAAACTTTATGTTCAAGTATATTTGACCAGATTTTTAATTTGAATTTAAACTTGATTCAAATTCGCTGAGCGTCTCAAATAAAATAGCAAACGGACTCCAAAATTCATGAAACTTTTCAAGGAGCCTATTTGCAATTTTTAGAAAACTATAGAAAAATTTATAGCCTCAGTTTTGAATGTTCTTGACAGGGCATGTGTATACAGTAGTTATATGCTTATTTGTTTATTTGAGCATATGAGGTACTATAAATTAATTTGCCCAAGAAAACCCCATTCAAATATTCCAAAATATTTCAGAGATGATATTTGAATTATTTTAAGATTATTGGTGAAGTATGCTTCTCATGTTAATAGCATTTAAAACATGAGAAGAAAAAGGATTTGAATAGGTTCAAGTTTATGTACATGACCATATCTTGAACCCAATGAAATTTAAATTTAACTGACAACTGAATTTCATATTTAGGATTAAGTGGGATTTTACACATATCTTCTTGACGGTTGATCAACTTCTCCTTCTCAACAAGTTGATCAAGTAGAAATTTCATTTTCGCAGCTATTTTCTTATCTAAGCCAACGAGCATGTCTTTATTATCACTAGCAACTTCACTATCACTAGAATAGGAATGCAAGGAAGAGGATTTGTTTGTTACCTTTCATTTACCTTTCTTTGCCATGAGGCAAGTGTCGTTGCTCTTCCATGCGCTGAGATTTGGGAAGAGGGTTGACTTCTTAGTTGTCTTCTCGATGGCTATGCTAGCCATCTCCTCTTCCTCTTCAGATGAGGACTTATCATTTGAGTCCCACTCCTTTCCTAGGTGCGCTTGTACAACTTTCTTCTTCTTCTTGAAGAATTTCTTGGGTTGAGGCTTAGTTTCCTTGGTTTTCTTCTTGTTTTCTTCATACGGGCAGTCTACTATAAAGTGGTCATATTCACCACATTTATAGCATGCCCGCCTCAACTTTGGTCTTGACTTCTCTTTGTATTTCCCTTCATTTGATTTTCCCCCTTTTCTTTTCTTCATCATTTTCTTGAATCTCTTCATAAAGAGGATCATGTCCTCTTCATCAATGTCGCTGCTCTCGTCATCGCTGTCCTCTTCTTGTTGAGCTTCTCGAGCTTCTTTAGACAAGGGCTTGCAAGTGGACTTCAAGGCAACCCCTTTCTTCTTTGCCGAGGTGAGGTCGGCAATATCCTTGACATGCTTTGCCTGCTTTTCCATCATCTCGAAATTGATGATTTTCCCAAGCAGCTCATCCGAGGTCATTTTCTTGTACCCAGGGCTTTCTCTAATCATCGAGCACAAGGTGACGTTGCGAGGCATGAAAGCTCTAAGGATGAGCTTCACCACCTCGTGATCGTTCCACTTCTTGCTTCCGTATGCTCGAACCTTGTTGATGAGCGTCTTTAACCGGTTGTACATATCTTGTGGCGAGTCATCTTCTTCTATGGCGAATCTTCCCAATTCGCATCCGATCATTTCAATATTCGCTTCTCGCACATGACGATCGCCTTCATGTGCAGTTAGCAATGTATCCCAAATTTCTTTCGCAATCTTGAGCCCATCCAACTTGGTGAACTCGTCCCAACTTAGAGAGGATGTAATGACTTATGCAGCCTGAGCATTCCGATGAATTGCTTGCTCTTGACTTGGGGTAAGCTCTTCATCGTCGTCCGGGATATCTATTCCTGTACATACAATATGCCATAAACTTGGATTGAGTGAGATTAAGTGCATTTTTATGTTCTGCCTCCACATTGAGTAGTCATTGCCATCGAAGTGTGGGGCTTTTCCTAGAGGAGTAGATAAGTAAAGGTTATTGTTAGAATTAAGACGATCGTAGTTAAAAGGATAACGGGAGTAGTCGGTGTGACTACCCCCCTTCTTCTTCTTCTTGTCATCGACCTTCACTTTCCCTTTCGAGAGAGCTTTCTTCCTTAGGAGCGCCTTGAGTTCAAGCGTCTCCTCATCGTCATCCTCGAAGTCCTGGATGGAGTCTAGGAGCTTCTCCAATTTTTGAGCTTTTTCCTCTTCAACCTTCTCTTGGTTAAGACTCTTGTGCGCATCCTTCATGTCCGACATGTTCTCTTCGAGCGATCAGTCTCTTGCGAAGAGTACCGCTCTGATACCAATTGAATGTGACCTAGAGGAAGGGGGGGTTGAATAGGCCTTTTTGAAATTTAGTCGGAACCTGCAACACTTAACAAACTGATCGAATCCCGAGATATCAGACTAGTCTAGTAGAGTGCGGACTAGTCCGGTGCGTGCGGACTAAATTGATCAAGTTTGATAAATGATTTCAATACAAGTACAATACGCAACGGATTATAGTATGTAAATTAAAAGTATTGAGTCAATGAAATTAAGTGTAGTAGAAATTAACTTTGATTTGAATGTTTTAACGTAAGATGGACAAGATCAATCAAACCCTAGAATATAATATGAGAAACTTAAGAACAAGTTTGACACACGATTTTTATCCCGTGGTTCGGTTCCCACAGAGGCAACCTATGTCCACGTTGATGGGCCCATGAAAGGACTAGGTCTACACTGACCCTAACCTCGTTGAATCGCCACGAAGGCCAATTGTTCTTCCACTATCACAAAGGGGCAAATCACGACGTTAAAGGGGCCTTCTCACAAGTTGAGGGCTCCCCAAGATTACAAAGCAAACACCACCAAGAACACACTCTTAAGATCAACAATGAAGCAACATGAGTGTTTTAGAGATCAAACCCAAGAGCTCAAACGTGTGGAATCGTGTCTCTCCTTTGATACAAAGTGAATCATCAAGGGATTGATCTTTCTTGCATTGGATTGTGTGGAGAGATGTGTTTTCTAGGCCCTTGGAGGGTGTGACGGTGCAGGGGGTCGAGAGTGATGATAGTTGGGCCGTGCACATCTATTTATATTAGAGTTTTCAAAAGTTACCGTTAGGGTTTTGAGGGTCCAGACTAGTCCGTGGTGGAGTCCGGACTAGTACGGTGTGCGACGTGCAGGAAACCCTAAGTGTCTAGGAATATCGGACTTGTCCGGCTAGTATCGGACTTGTCTGATTTTTGTCAGAAAGGTTTTCGGACTTGTCCATGGTGATATCGGACTAGTCTGGTGTGGTGATACCCTTAGTGAATATAGGACAAGTCCGTACTTGGAGGACTTGTTCGATTTTAGTCAGAGGCATTATCAGACTAGTCCGGACATTATCAAACTAGTCCGGTGCGGACAAGTCCGCACTGGCAGGACTTGTCCGAACCTATTCAGAGAGGATATCGGACTAGTCTGGTGTGTATCGGACTAGTCCGTTTTTCCTGTGAAATGTGAAGTGTGTGGGTATTTTTTGTGCTTGAGCTCTTGGGATGTGTTACACCAACACACTCCCTACACAATGATGTATTCTATTCAACTCTTGGGCTCTTTTCCGAATTGATCCTCATTCTCCTTTCTTTTTGGCGTTTTCTTCATTCTTTCATTAAAACCTGCGCTCATCTCAATAATGTGGTTAGGATCTCATTTGTTTGTCATAAATCAACCAAAACCAACAAGGGATGCCTAGATGCACTTTCAAGCACCTTGAATAAGGCATGTCCAAAAGACCCTTTTACACTACCAAGAATAGATAAATAGTGGATTCTACCTCCGGGTGTGAACTACTATGTTTCCTAGACTCTTATTCTAGATATCATCAAATTCCAATGTCTAAGGAAGATGAAGAGCATACTGCCTTCATCACAGTAGATGGGTTGTATTGTTATACTGCCATTCCTTTGGTATTAAAAATGCTGCCTCAACTTTTGTGCGAGCCATGAACAAAACCTTTGGGGAGATAATTAGGGACCTGTTGGGAGTCTACGTCGATGACATCATTATCAAGGTGAAGAACAAAGACTCACTCCTCGACAATGTTCAAGCAGTCTTCGACAAGTTGTGTCTGACGCACACGAAGCTCAACCCGAACAAGTGTGTCTTCGGGGTTAGCTCCGGAAAGCTCCTTGGTTACATGGTGACTCACTGAGGAATTGAGCCAAATCCAGCCAAGATCAAAGCTAGTGAAGAGATGTGACATCCAACTCGTATCAAGGATGTCCAGAAGCTTATTGTGTGTCTAGCTTTGCTCAGTCGGTTCATCTCAAGACTGGCAGAGTGGGTGCTTCTGTTCTTCAAGCTGTTGAGGAAGTTCGGACCATGCCATTAGTCTAAAGAAGCAGAGAAGGCATTCCAAGAGCTCAAGCAGCTCCTCACCACACTATGGAGGTTGTCAGCATAGTTTTAGTTGGGAAGAGACTAGAAACATCTTCAACTCAGGAGCCTAGACCCCTCTGGGAGGGTCCGGAGCTACTTAAAGGCGAGTCTAGGTCCCAACCCCCAAACACGGATCCTAAAGATAAGATGCCCGTGGATCAACCTTTCGCATCCAAGGGAGTTTCTACTACTCAAGAAGGAGATCCGGACCCCTTCGGGAGGGTCTGGGTTGATGAATAAGAAGCCTTGGATCCCTCTAGAAGGGTCCGAACAATCCAGCGGCCAAAATACTTCATTAGTGAAGTACTTAATGATGCCAAGACTCGGTATATTGATGTACATAAGCTGCTGTATGCAATTCTTATTGCCTCAAGGAAGCTTCCTCACTACTTCCAAGCTCACAAGATATTAGTGGTAACCTCTTATCCACTGCGAGCAATTTTACATAATCCCAATTCTACGAGAAATATCGCCAAGTGGGCTATGGAGCTGGCATAATTCGACCTCGAATTGAGAAGGTCAAGTACATGGTGTGCCTCGACTTCAAGGCAACCAATAACATGGTGGAATATGAAGCTCTCATCTTCAGACTCAAGATGGCGCTATCATATGGCATTCGGTAGCTCCTTGTGAAGGGGGATTCACAACTCATCATCAAACAAGTCAAAGGTGAATGAAGTTGCAATAACCCTCAACTTGCTTCTTATCTACTTGAAGTCCAAAAGTTGCAGAAAGTCTTCCACGTCCTGGACCTCTGCCATGTCCAGCACAGGAGATTACCAACACCTGCCGCTCAACCTTAAGAACTGAGTGATGGGGGTGAGACCAGCACCCCAAAGCTGGCGGTCCTGGGCCTTGTTACCATGGCATCCACCAAGGATCGTAGGCACTACATGAATCTCCTAGCAACCAAGCACGCAAGACTCGAAAGCTCAAGTCAGTCCCAATGCAGGGATCTTAGAGGTCCGAGACTGCTTAAAAGACAACATCCTTCTTGAAGATGTTGTATCCGCTGAGAAATTGTTAGATTTGCTAAAAGATACATGTTAGTAGAAGGGGATCTCTACCGACGTGGCGCAAATGGCATTCTAATGCGGTGCATTTCCCAAGAAGAAGGCTGCAAACTCCTCATAGAGATCCATGGAGGCGAGTGCGGGAACCACGCGTCATCCCGCACGCTGGTCGATAAGGCCTTTCATCATGGTTTTTATTGGCCTATAGCACTCCAGGATGCAATCGAGCTGGTCAAGAAGTGCGAAGCGTGCCAGTTCCACGCAAAGAAGATTCATACACCGACACAGTCCCTACAGATGATTCCTCCCACGTGGCCATTCATTGTGTGGGAGATGGACATTTTGGGACCTTTCCCAAAAGCCATCGAAGGCTACCGGTTTTTATATGTCGCCATCGACAAGTTCACGATGTGGCCGGAAGCTACTCCAATTGTGACTATCAACAAGCAATCAGCCATCAAATTCTTGAAGTCCATTGTCAGCAGATTTGGAGTTCCGAAACGAGTCATTACTAACAACAGAACCCACAAGTGCAGCTTTCCAAGAGTATTGCGAAGAACTTGGCATACAAATAAGCTACGCCTCAGTAGCTCATCCGGCAAGAAATGGCCAAGCTGAGAGAGCAAATGCAGAAATACTCAAGGGAGTCAAGACGTGCACGTATGAGTGCTTGAAGAAACATGGTGCTAGCTGGATAGAAGAGCTTCTGTCCGTGTTGTGGGTGATCCGGACAACACTTAGCTGGGCAATATGAGAGACACCATTCTTCTTGGTGTACGGAGCTAAAGTAGTCCTTCCTTCGGAGATCACCATGGGTTCTCTCCATGTCTGGACCTTCGACGAAGCCACGCAGGACCAGCTCCGACGTGAAGACCTAGACCTCATCGACAAGGCAAGGTGCCAAGCAGCTGTCGGAAGTGCGCACTACTGTCTACCGCTCCGGCACTATTACCAAAGGTATGTGCACAACTGGCAGTTGGAGGAAGGCGATCTGGTGCTGCAGAGAATACCTACTCGTGAAGGGATGAACAAATTTTCCCCCAGTTGGGAAGGTCCCTTTCGAGTCATCAAAGTCTTCCGTCCTGGATGCGTCCGCTTGGCAACAGAAGATGGGATACCACTTCCCAATGTGCACCCGGTTCTGAAAATGAACCAAGTGAACGCATATGTGTGCCCAGGACATTCAACACACATACACGAGTGCAATCACAAAAAGATATACAGAAAATTACCACAGAACAAGATTAATTAATCACTTTTATTACAAATTAAGAATATCCTCAAATACAAGCTCCAATGATATAAACGACAATTTTGAACTAATGCAGCGGAAATAAACTAAACATAGCAAACTAAGCAACTAAGCAGCATAAGCAAATAGGGTATAGCGCAACTCCAATCAACACCATAGGCAAAGCTGACGGCAGACACGGCCTAGAACTACGCATTACCATTGTTAAACTCCCAATCCTAACCTGCAACTATTGGTGGGGGAATCGCAAGGGTGAGTACATGTTGTATTCAGCAGTGTGGAAAGTATGACATGTAGGTGATTCAAATGAAGAATATAATAATGGCTAAGTGCTGAAAAGTACATTAAAACATTTGAAAAGCAATATATTATATATATGTGAAGCACACCCATCATAAACCATATAATTATAATAACACCAGTCCATATTTCATTACCATCATCCATATACCAGATTTCACCATTACCTTTAATCATATCCAATACCAAAATTCAGTTCATAACCAATCATAACCAATTATCAATTATAACCATTACCGAACCATCCCAAATTCCAATTTCCCTCTAATCATGTAGGTCATCATGGCGCTCTTAACCGGGAGCACGGCTATCATGATAGTTTTAATATACTCTACAGAGTTTGTACCACTTTACACACGTGTTTGTGATTTCAACACCCGTCGGCGACTAAAGAACCTCCCTTATGCCAATTACACTTCCTTTGGTGTATGGGAAAGAGATCACAAAATAGCCTTTACAAAGGGATTACTAGCCTATTTAGACCCCGCTGAGGTTTCACCGGTGGCGACACCTCTAACTGAGCACATCTTCAACCAATGGATCCCTCTTGAGCCATTCGGATCCCAGGGTAGTCCCACCAATCATCAACAAAACCAATCCGACTACCCCTTCCCTGAGCATCCTTGATGGTCCAAATAGCACTAGCAAAGCCCTAATTAATCAGCTACGCCACACCCATACTTTGCCTCGTGGTGGCACTGTAGTCTTGGCTTATTCTCGCATGAACCGGTCCTTAGATCTAAAGCAAGCAAACCACCATAACATCCAACCCATCCACATACCAGGCTTGCTTAGATCACCTATTACCACATCATATTAACTAGTTCATGTTAATCAATCTCATAAATGCATAATTAAGTTAAGTGGTATAGTTGTCTTCCATCCCAATTAATTAAGCGAAGCAAAAAGGGTAAAAAACCCATCCCGACTATCTACCATGAATTCCAGGTGACAAGGGTGGTCAAACAAGGCTATTAAACTTCCTATCATAGGATTCCCATCAAATTGACGCAAGCATGCAATTTTGTAGACAAAACATTTATTTTAGAAATAGGGTCAATATGTTCAAGGACACTTGCCTTGCTCTTGGGCTTGGTCGGGATCAAAAACGTCAAACTCCTGGTGCTGGAGATCCTCCACTGCACTCTCTAGCGCAAATCCGTCTAAACCGCGCAACAAACATACAGGATAGAAACACAATCAAAGAGTGCACAAATATTACTCAATATGACATGACATGCATGATTAATGGAAATGCAAAGAAAAATTAGTTAATGAGTTATTAATGATGTTTAATAATTAGTTCTAATAGTTTTTAACAAGTTTGAACAGGTGTGGAAATGATTCAAACCAATTTAGATTTAATTCGAGAGGAAATAGATTGCAAAAATGAACAAGTCTGTAGGAGGCCGGACTAGTCCGCATGTCGCAAGAACGACAAACTAGGGTTTTCTAGATCGACATGAATTTGGAGAATTGGGTTGAATTCACGTGAGAGAAAGGAAGTAGAAGGTATATCGGGTGTTCAGAACTCCAATGAATCAAGGACCTTGGAGGCAACACTTGGATCTTGACAATGTAGGGTTGGAGTAGACCAAAATATCATCGATGAACACCACAATGATCTGTTCTAACTCTTGCATGAATACTGAATTCATCAAATACACGGAATGCACTGGGGCATTTGTGAGACCAAAAGACATAACCAAATACTCATAAAGTCCATATCTAGTTGAGAATGCCGTCTTTGGTATATCTTCTGGTCGTATCTTAATCTGATGATAACCAGACCGAAGGTCCATTTTAGAGAATACCTTAGCACCCACTAATTGATCGAAGAGCAGATCAATACGTGGTAGTGGATACTTGTTCTTGATAGTCACGGCATTAAGCGGACGATAATCTACACATAGCCTCAATGTCTTGTCCTTCTTCTTGACAAAGTGAGCCAAGCATCCCCAAGGTGATGAGCTCAGACGAATGAAACCTTTACTTAATAAGTCATTCAACTGCTCCTTTAATTCAGCTAACTCCTTAGGTGCCATTTTATATGGTCGTCGAGAGATAGGTGTAGTTCCCGACAATTCAATCTTGAATTCCACATCTCGGTCGGGCGGCATACCCGGCAGATCATTAGGGAATACATCCGGGAATTCACGGACCACTGGAATGTCTTCCAACTTACTTGTTTCAGAATGATACACCGCTGCACTTTCTTGAACCATGTTCTCAAGAATTAAGGTGTGATGGTCGTGAGTTGAAGAGTTGAGCTCAACGGTGCGAGGACTGATGTTTAAAACAGCTTCATGGTTGCTTATCCACGACATTCCCAAGATTACATCAATCTTTTGACCTTCAAGGATGATAAGAGTAGTGGGATATATTCTACCACCCAGACATAATGGTGCTCGGGAGATAACATCACTTGTGGTAATATTACCTATGGGTGAAGATATAAGATAGCGTGTTTTGTGGTAGTGGTTGGAAGCTGGTGCTTGAACACAAAGGATTGACTTATGAAATTATGTGTAGCACCAGAATCAAAGAGAATCAATATAGGTATATGGTTGAGAGTGAACATTCCCGTTAACACGGGTTCTCCTTCCGGTACACCCTCAATGGTAGTATAGTGGACACTGCCAAGCTTTGATTTCTTTTGCTGCTGATTGGGAAACTGACTTGAATGTTGAAATGATGACTGGCTGCAGCTTTGATTTCTCTCTGGACAATATCTAGTAAAGTGACCCATAAGTCCACAAGTGAAGCACATATATTTAGTCGGTTCAGTGCTGACTTGTGGATGAGAACTGGGTATCTCTGGATGCGGTGAAGATGGATAAGAACTTATGTGCTGCTGCTGCGGGGGTGATTCGAAACTTGATGCAAGCAGCGGGCGACTTTGATATGATGGTCGGACAGATGGCTGCCATTCTTGACCGGATGGCGAACAATATCCCAACCGATATTTCTGAGCAACCACACTAGTGTTGTCTTGCGGAATACTCCACTTTCTCTTCTCTTGTTGGAGACAAAGATCTTCCTTTTCTTGTAGGATAGTGGCATTGACTAATTCTTTGTACTTGCCGTGATTGAACAACGCCAACCTAGCTCAAAGTTTGATTCTTAGCCCTCTGAAGAAATGATCACATCTCAACTTTTTTGTATTTACATAATCGGGCGCATATTGTGCCAAACGGTTGAACTCCTTAAGATACTCATGGACACTCATGTTTCCTTGCTTGAGTTCAATGAATTCCTCATACTTGGTCTTTATAATTCCTATCGGAATATGACGAGCACAGAAAGCCTCACGGAACTCAATCCATGCTATCCGATGATCTTCAGGGCGAGTTGCACTATATCCCGCCCACCAAGCTCCGGCAGCTCCATGAAGTTGTTGAGCAGCGAACAATGTCTTCTGATAATCGTCACAAGGAAACACACCAAATTTGGATTCCATTACACGAAGCCAATGATCTGATTCTAATGGTTGAGTTGCTTCCGTGAAGATTGGCGGTTGCGTTGCCAAGAAATCCAAATAACTGTTTCGAGGTGGAATAACTTGCTGCGTTTGATGAATTAGGCCCTGCTGCACCAAATCTTGAAGTAACTTAGTGTTCTCTTGGTGAGACTCGAACATTTTTGACATGACATCCACCAATACCGTTGACGGTGGTGCCTGTGGTGTATCCGAATCATCACCGTCTTGACGAGAACTTCCGAACTTACTCGATGAGCGAGTACGAACCATACTGCACAATGAATTTGGGATGAGTCAAAGTTCGATCTCAGCAATAAGTGAAGATAAGGAAAACATGAACATGTCAAGAACTTTGTGAAAGTATAACAATATTCACGTTCGCACAAATTTTCAAACTTATGCTTCAATTATGAACTGTTCTGCCAAAATGACCAGTCTGGAGAAATTTGAGAATTTCATCAAGTTAGAGGCAAAATCCTGCCTCCAGGTGAACAACAAAGTTGTAGTTAACTTCCTAGCCTTTACGGAATGTATTTAATTGCTTAAATGTCAGTTCTGGTTAATGAGATATGAAATTCCAAAGTTGACAATGTTCCCAGATTTTCTGAGAAATTTTGACAGCACCTACTTTGTATATGGCTGTTTTGTCCACAATTTTTCATATACAAAATATCCAAATTTGTCAAAACTGTAAATTACATTATTGTCAAATATCTCATATATTTTCCATTAATATATCATATCCCCTCATTCGATGTTTCTACTGAGAGTTATGATCAAATTGGTGAGAAGTACCGAAACAGTTCCGGTTTCTGTCCAGTTTTGACAGTTTTTTTTTGAAATTTCCAAATTTTAGCTATGATCCAGGGGGATTCTGTCTGGCAATGAACAGAAATTATTTAGAAGACTCGCATACATTTCCAACCATGTATGGAACACCTTCATGGGATAATTCTATCAGGAGATATGATTTTTCAAACTGGAGCTAAGTTTTTGCCAGAATAATACAGGGAAGAACTGAGGTTGACAGTTTTGGTTCAAATTTCATTTTTATCATTTCAAGATAGGAATATGCTTTGGATATTAACTTGACACTTTTGTGGCGAGCTACACCTTTGGCACGATTTTAACTGTTGATGTGCCGATGTAACCCAAATGCAATGCCGGTACTACGTCCTCACCAAATAAAAATCTTAAGCTGGTATTCCGGCATACGTCTCAACGGTGGCAGTAATGACGTTCACTCGCAAACGTTTTCTAATCGACCTATGAATAACACGATTAGTGTACCTGTCACTACACCCAAACTACTGATCAATCATATGGTACCGTATGGCACAGCCCGCACGGGCGAACATTTCACAATAATATATATGAAAGTAAAAACATTCGTCCCGTATCATTCCATATGGGACGCCTCGAGTTAAGCCACATCTCGAGGTACATGACCGGGTTTTATACCACCCGACGGGGTCCCACGTCTTTGCATAGTGCTGCACTAGTAGGGGGCGCATCGGGTTATGTCCCACCCGACGGGAGCTCCCACTAACTTTGAAGCACGCTGGAATACCATGTGTCATATGTTCTCAGAAACATGGAAAGTTTCAGAGACTCATATTGACATTTCCGTGCCAAGACACGGAAATAATCACATGCTACCTCTCGCATGGTGAGCTTACCGCAATTGATCCGTTTGCGGTGGCGTACCTTACCTCTTACCTGACGTTGGAGCGTCATTACAGAATATAATAACACATATGTTAGCCTTTCCACCTTAAGTAACTAATACTATAATAGACCTTATATGGGCATATAACTAATCCTCACTCGACTACTTCGTAGTTTTCAAAAATAGGCGCTTTTCAAGCGTGCTATTCCCAATACGGCTCTGATACCAAGCTATGGGGACCGAAGTCCACACATTCCAGGAATCGCATTGGGTGGTGCTGTGCGATGCGGCACCCAACAGCAGACAAGAAAAATCTTACAAAATAACCAACAAAAATATTTTATTTCACATGATGATCCTCTTTTACAGCATAATATACAACGCAGTGGAATATACATACTCATACTCTCAACTAGCTATGCACAAGAGAAGCGGTCCATGCCCGCAGACGCTTCTCACTAGCAACACGAAACAGAAGGCAGCGACAAGGTTTCCATGAGAGATACATATCGAAGTGCTTGAGATCTCACGGACAACCACAACATAATCATAAGCTAATAATACCTGCAAAAACCACAATATAGCAACTGTGGGCACAAGGCTCAGCAAGACTTAACCGTCTCACCTAAAACATGGAACTCTACATGCTGGAAACTTTAAAGATTGGAAAGCTGAATTTGCAGGAATGGACTCGCCGAAAGTAAATCCTTAGTGGTCAATTTTAATGTAGCATACGCGATCCATGGGCATAGCATCATTGTGAATTCCACAATCAAACAAGAAACGCTTTGTCCACAATGATACTTGCTCAAGGTTACATAAGCTTTATTCAAGTTAAATGTTTTGGCAATTTGTAAATTTAATTATGCTATCTCTATAGAAGCCAAGGTTTCAATACAAAGAATTATTTATAGCAACATATTCATAATCTTTCCATTTGTCTTTCTTACTACATCAAGACTCAGTGTCCAAGTATGCTCAAATAACAGCGAGCGACGGTGATTGCAACCAGTAGACACCCGGACTGCACGACACGTACGCCCATACTTGGAGTTGCAACGGCACACTCCCCTGATGTCGTACGCAGCCACCTTTCCCAAGACTAACCCATATCAAAACAGTTCGATTGACCCGTACATCAAGCTCCCTCAAGGTAGACGTCCGCTGTGAGATGTTCATGAGCGAGTTACCTCCCACTGTACTAACAGCCAACAGCTTAAGCTGTAAGCTGATTGAAAAGGTTCCAACATAGGATCCTCAAGGTACATCAGTTTCCTAGGTTCCATATAGCCAGTATGCACCCAGTACAGTTAAAACTTGTCCAACAGGGCCAAGCATGAGACGGGCCTTAACCAACACAGACGGGGCTACCAATCCATCTCCCCAATACCTGCCTCGCCATTACTGACCCATGCACGATGTGGGCAAACCAACCTACACAAATCCCCGTACACGTCTCATATTAAAGAGTGAATGTTATAGTAACCTCTCGCGAGTAGGTTTCCCTCACTCGACTTCTCTCGCAAGTAGAATTCAACTACTTGACTTGTGATCGATTAAATATGATCAATCTCGCGAGTAGTGTCCAACATACTTGACTTCTACCGGTCTTCTAACTTAACATTAAGCATAGCAATAATAATACGATGGAGTCTTATACTACCCATCCACTCCAAGGATTATTTGGTCATGCATGTGGAGTATTCAATCAACATAGACCTAATGCACATATCAAGTCTATTCAGTACAGTGTGTATAAAGCAAAACTTTAAAAAGGCACTTAAATGCAAATCAGGGCTTGCCTTTTGGTTGAAATAAAAAGTCAGCGACAATCATTTAGTAGCCTTCATCGAGAATTCATGCCACAACAGATCCAATAGAGAATTCCACTCCTCCAGGTTGTGCTTCTCGTTGACCACCTTCATCGCGAACACTATCGAAATGATATGCAATTAAGAGATTGCAATTTATCAATATAACAATTGAAGTTGATTATTGTGGGGACCAGAATCCCGACATCCGAGGATCTCATTGGGTGGTGTCGTGCGATGCGACACCCAACCATATACAAGAATAGAAACAGATTAAAATTACAAGACGAAGTCTTTTATTTATCATACAGCGGAAGTTTTTACAATACTAGCGGAAGTAAAGAAATATATATATATATATATATATATATATATATATATATATATATCATGGCTACGCTCTCAGCACTAGCTATGCAAAAGCAAAGTTATCCATGCCTTGGATACTTTGCACTAGCAATACTCAATTATGGCGGCGTGCAGGGTTCCCACTCGGCTGTACACCCTGGAGGGGGTGCAGCCTCATCGTCAAACCCTTCATCAACTGTATAACCTGCAAAAACTCGTTAACTGCAAACGTGAGCATAAGGCTCAGCAAGACTAACCCGTCTCATTAGACATATGCAAAGGGGACACTAAACATAGGTAAGGTGAAACATAAATGACTCGCCTACAAGTGGGTCCTTATAATCAGGTTTTATGTAGCAAATGACATTCTCCGAGCATGGCACATCATGGGCTCCACAATCAAACAAGAAACACTTTACCGATGATATGACATGCCCAGAGCACATAATGCTATTACAGCTAAAGTATGGGGAAACTGTAAACTTTTAATTATACTATCTCTAAATCATACAAGGTTGCAAAGTAATTATAATTAAATACAATGGTATTTTCTGGGTCCTTTAGTATTTACTACGTCACGACACAGTGAACAAGTGGTACTCTATTACTGCGAGGGACAGTGATTGCAATCAGGACACACCCGGACAACACGACACATACGCACTTTCGGAAATGCCAGCATGTACTTCGCGCAATACCTACGTAGCACTTCAGTACTAGTCGTATATGGCAACCTTTCACGAGACACTCAAATGCCGAACCGGTCGATCCGTCACGAGCAGGAGGTCCCTGCGTGGGGCGTACTCTGACGTGCCCACCAGCGGATTTACACCTTGCTGCCCTCAACCCACACCTATAAAACAGAACGGTATGCCTCGACACCCAAGTGACCAAGCTACGTAAGTTTATTGGATTCCATATGTCCATTATGTTGCCGATACAAGTCAAGCTTGTTCAGCGGGGCCGCACACGAAGCGGGCCTGAATCGACACAGGCAGGGCTATGCGACCGAGACTCAATTCTCGCCGCTTCCTATCCACTCCCTACCCGGTCTCAACTTCATTATATTAATCAATTTTCTATCTAACCAATCCTGTGAGATATGTTCTACATCTCTCGCGAGTAGATTCCAACTACTCGACTTCTACCGGATTTCCTATGCATTAGCAAAGCAGTTACTACATGTCAAATTGTAACTTGTTCCAACCAATCCCTGGGATTTATGGCCATGCAAGTGGAGTATCAATCATCCTAAACGTAATGCACAATTCATAGACTACTCATCACAGTGATAAAGTAAAATTTTATAAATGACTTAAATGCAAACCGGGGCTTGCCTTGTTGTAGGTCAGAGTCTGAGCTAATATTTGGAAGGTGATCTTCCAAGGCTTCTGGCTCCTCCTCGACTTCGGTCACTATACGATATGCATATAACATGTATATAAATGACTTTGAAAAATAATTATTACCAAGACCATAATTTAATCCATGGTGATCATTATATGATAGGGACCTTAATTTGATGGTAGATACTAGGGAATATGATCAATGGTCTTGCAAAGAATAGGAGATGATCAAAGCATATTGTTGTCTCTAAAATTATGGCAAGTATTAAACTTCCAAGAATTTTAAAGAAGAAACTGTAGCTTGAACATAGCTGCCAGTTGATAATCATGATAGAGGAAGTTGTCCCGGTTCTAGCAATTTGTTTCATAATTTTCTAAGCTTTGGTGAAGGAGTTATTGAATTTCTAAGTTGGCAATAATTTCTGGAATTATTTATATTTGAATTTTTAGCTTTTAAATAAACAGTCAGTTTGTAACTGATTTAGTACTATGATATTAGGTTAATTAAATCCAAGATTTTTACAGGAACTAGTATATGACAAAAGGAAGGTTCAGTCCAAATTTTAGACATAGTAAAGCAACTGAACATCTGTGAAAATTCAATCACTGAAAAAGGTAATTGAACTATACAGAGGGTTAAACAGGTGCAATGGCTCGCAAACTTTTTTTTGGTAGTCAAGAATAGGACACTAAATTTTATGTGAATTTTGGGAATTTTTCCAGTGGCTAACTTGTCTGGAAAAATTGTAGTTGCATTCGGCAAATTATTTTTTACAGAATTTAACGGTGAGTTTCACAGAACCTAATTGGCACTGACAGAAACTAGAGCTCAAGGGCTTTCAAACAAAATTTGTTTGAAGATTTTTGGAGTAGTCTACAGAGAGATATTCAATTTAGAAGTTTGAACAATTTTCTGGAATTAATTTAATAACCCATTGGCGCCAGATTTCAAATTCAATCGGGCGGGTCCCATGGGCCACGTGGCGTGCTCTGGTCAATGCAACACCGCAGTCCACAAATTTATTTGCGTGTAGCCGCACGGAATCCCAGCCGCACCGTGATCCCGCAGCCACTGGCAGGTGGGGCCCTACGGGGTTGTCTTCTACCTCGGGCCAACGCCCGCGCGAGGCGGCGCCCGCGGCGGTGACTCGTCGGCGAGCTTGCCGCCGGCTAAATCAACGGGCCAAACTCGCTCAAACTTGCCGCCTGGGGGTTTTTGGAGTCGCTGAGCACGACGGTGAGGTCGGTGGGACTAGAAACTCGACGGAAATGGTCGTGCGACGGCGGCGGCGGTGGTGAGCACTCGGACAACCTGGAACTCGCTTCAGAGTAGCTCAAACCACTCGGGATCTTCTTCAAAACCTTCCTGGAACGATGCGGATCAAGGAAATGGATGTGGAAGAGGAGGAAACAATTGGAAACTATGAGCTCAACGGCGAACCGAGGTTTCCTCACCGACGGCGAGCAAAACTCGATTTCCTCGGCCGTTGCTCGATAACATTTAGGGGTTTTTGCTCAGGTAGGAGCGCTAGGACCTATAGAAACTATGTCTAAGCAATTGCAAAGAATATTTACTTGTAGAAAAGGAATTGAAACGGAAACCTAGTGAGTTTCTTCACATCGGCCGGAAGGGAGAAGACCGATAACTTGCTCATTTCTTAATGAAAAGGGAAACGGTTTGCACCGCGAGTTAGAGCTCGACTAGGCGCACCTTTAAGCTTTTGGGATCGAGGCTTGAAACTGCACGGAATGGCGGCGCACCACGGAGCAGAGGGGGGGCGGCGACGATGGCGCGCGGCGGAGAAGAACCAGCGAGAGGTGGAACACCGATCTGGGGAAGGGGAAATACCAGAGCGTCGGACGACCTTTTATAGCACCGCAGCAAGCAAGCAAGCAGCTCGCTGGAGCTTGAATGCGCGTGTGCTGTCGAGCGGGCGAGCGCCGGTGCAGAGATGGCAGGTGGCCGACCTGACCCGTTCAGCAGAGGCTGACCTGTGGGGCCCACAGGTCAGTCAGACCCCAACAGTAAAGTTAAAAATTCATTTAAAAATGGAAGATCAACTCCAAAAATCATGAAATTTAGGGAGATGGTAAATGAATTATTCTGAACACAATGGTGAACTCAAATCTTATGTTCAAAGAAGTTGGAAAAGAATTTCAAATTCATATTTGAATTTGATTCAAATTTGCTAAGCGCCTCAAATAAAATAGCAAATGAGTTCCTAAAATCTTAAAATTTTGCAGGCAAGCTATTGAGAGTATTAGAAGCACAAGGAAAAATTTAGAGCCTCTAATTTGAATGTTTATGCCAGGGCAAAATAGTCATGCACTTTAAATTGCCTTAATAAACTTCATCCAAATAATTCTAAAATTTGAAGAGGTGTGAATAGAATCATTCTGGAATTAGTGGTGAAGTCCAATACTCATGTTAACTAAAATTTAACCATGAGTGCAAGAAAGGTTTGGATGGTATTAAGTTCATGTGTACCACTATATTGGATCTTTAATATAGTTGATCATAAAGTCATAACTGAATTCACATGCCATAAAAAGAATCTCGTCCCGAGATTACAAAAGAAGGCAATAGGAAAAGATCTAACAAACATATGCTGCTAACAAGTCCAGATAGTTCGTTCTAAGATACTCCTCGCTTTCCCACGTGGCTTCTTCAGCACTGTGGTTGCTCGACAAGACCTTGAAGAAACGCAAGGTGCGGCTTCTTGTGGTGCGAGTCCTCTCATCGATGATCTGAGTTGGATGCTCGGAATAAGTGAGATCTGGTTGGAGAGCTTCCAAATCTTCTATACGGACATTTGCGGGAGTTTTAAGACATTTCTGTAACTGGGAAATATGGAATACATTGTGAACCCCTGGAAGTGACAGCGGTAACTCCAATTGATATGCCACAGGTCCGCATTGTTCTAGGATTGCGAATGGCCCAATAAAACGTGGAGCTAGCTTCCCCTTTACTCCAAATCGATGAACCCCTTTCATCGGAGACACACGGAGATAGACGGGATCCCCCAAGTTGAAGTGAAGCGGTCGACGTCGTTTGTCCGCATAGCTCTTCTGACGAGACTGATCAGCTTTGTGATTGGCTTGAACAGTGCGGACCTGCTCCTCGGCTTTATTCATCATGTCGATGCCATATACCACTCGTTCACCGGATTCACACCAGTTTAGAGGTGTGCGACACTTCCAGCCATAAAGAGCTTCATATGGCGCCATCTGAATGCTAGCCTGATAACCGTTGTTGTACGAAAATTCCGCCAATGATAGATGATCATCCCAATTCCTACCATGGTGGATGACACAGACGCGAAGCATGTATTCTAGCACTTGATTCACTCGTTCGGTCTGACCATCAGTCTGAGGATGATAAGCCGAGCTCCGAATCAACTTGGTTCCCAACGCAGCGTGGAGATGCTCCCAGAATCGCGAAACAAATACAGCTCCACGATCTGAGATGATGGTGCAGGGTATTCCATGGAGGCATACGATTCTGGCAATATATAACTCCGCGTATCTTGATGAATAATAGTTGGTATTGACGGGAATGAAATGCGCCGTCTTAGTCAGTCGGTCAACTATCACCCAGATTGAATCGTGCTTTTGGAGAGTGAGAGGTAAACCCACAATGAAATCCATGCTGATATCCTCCCATTTCCATGCCAGGATGCTTAAGGGTTGAAGTTGTCCGGCTGGCTTCATATGGTCGGCCTTCACTCGTCGGCACGTATCACACTCGGATACGTATTTAGCTACTTCCCTCTTCATCCGAGTCCACCAGAATTTCTTCTTCAAATCCTGGTACATCTTGTTGCTTCCCGGATGAATGGAATACTTGGACAAATGAGCTTCATCCAGTATCTTCTTTCTAAGGCCATGTTTCGGGGTACCACTATAAGGTCTTTGAACCAAATTGTACCTTCATTGTCACATCGGAAACATTTCATCTCCCCCTTTTCCATTCTTTGTCGAATGTGTGACATTCCTTTGTCTTCCTTCTGAGCTGCTACAATATCCTCCCTGATGGTAGGAATGAGAGCGAGATTGTAGAGTGCCCCATATGGAACCATGTAGAGACTCGGTTCTTCTTCTCCTTCCATTGAGGTAATGGAAAGATTGTTGACATGGGACTTGCGGCTCAGAGCATCTGCGACTACAATTGCTTTGCCTGGATGGTAGTGGATCTCAATCTCATATTCCTTGATCAACTCTAACCATATCCGTTGTCGCATATTCAAATCCTTCTGGGTGAAGATGTATTTCAAGCTCTTGTGATCAGTGTAGAGGTGTACTAGATTACCCAGTAAATAATGCCTCCACATCTTCAATGCTAGTACCACAGCAGCGAGCTCAAGATCATGAGTCGGGTAGTGTTGCTCATGGTTCCGGAGCTGCCGTGATCCATACGCAATCACTCTTCGCTCTTGCATCAATACACAACCCAAACCAATGCGTCGCAATAGACATAAAATGATTTGGTTGTGTCTGGTTGGGCTAAAACTGGTGTCGTTGTAAGGTGTTTCACTAATGCTTTGAAACCCGCCTCACATGCCTCAGTCCATACATACTTCTGCCCTTTCTTCAGAAGTTCTGTCATTGGTTTAGCTACAGTGAGAAATTGGGTATAAACCTCCGGTAATATCCTGCTAAACCCAGGAAACTTCGGACTTCATGTACAGACTTTGGAGACTCCCATTTGAGGACTTGCTTGATCTTGCTTGGATCAACTGCAATCCCTTCTACTGATATGATGTGCCCTAAAAATGACACTTGGCTGATCCAAAATTCACACTTGCTGAACTTAGCATATAGCTGGTGGTCCCGTAATCGTTGAAGCACGATATGCAAGTGTTGAGCATGTTCTTCTTCGGATTTTGAATACACAAGTATGTCATCAATGAAGACTATGACAAACTTGTCTAATTCAGGCATAAACACCGAGTTCATGAGATACATGAAATGAGCCGGTGCGTTGGTCAATCCGAAGGACATAACAAGGTACTCATACAGTCCATACCTCATCGAGAATGCTGTCTTTGGTATATCTTCTGGTCGGATTCTAATCTGATGATAACCAGAATGAAGATCCATCTTCGAAAATACTTTAGCACCCACCAATTGATCGAAAAGAATATCAATGCGTGGTAGTGGATACTTGTTCTTGATAGTGACAGCATTAAGTGGACGATAGTCTACACACAGTCTCAAGGTCTTATCTTTCTTTTCTACGAATAGTGCAGAACAACCCCATGGTGATGAACTTGGATGAATGAAACCTTTGTTCTCAAGTTCAGTTAACTGTTCCTTAAGTTCTGCAAGTTCCTTGGGTGCCATCTTGTAGGGTGGTCGTGAGATTGGCACTGTTCCCAGTGCAAGTTCAATCTTGAACTCTATATCTCTTTCTGGGGGCATACCAGGAAGATCTTCAGGAAACACGTCCGGGTATTCACATACTACCGGAATATCCTTAAGTTCCATAACCTCAGTATTGTGAGTAGATGGGTCCAATGGAATGATGTTCTCAAGATTGAGAACTTGGGGCTGATGGAGTGGAGAGTTTAGATAAATCTTTCGAGGAACGATATCAAGAATAACACCATGGTATTGCAACCATGCCATTCCTAAGATGATATCTAGCTTTTGAGTCTCGAAGATAATGAAGGAAGTAGGATAGATGTTCCCATCTAGGTCAAGAGGTACCCTATGGACCATCTCATATGTTACTACCCTCCCTGCTGGAGTGCGAATCATATATGGAGTTTTGGTGGAGATAATAGGCAGCTGATTTTTAATGACAACAGATTTACTAATGACATTGTGGGAAGCTCCAGAGTCAAAAAGTATGACTACAGATTGATCATAGATAGAGAACGTACCCGTGAGCACGGGCGCGCCTTCCGGAACGTCCTCGATGGCGAGGTGGTGGACGTTGCCGGGTCTGGTGGCTGGCTTCTTGAGCTGGTGGCGGGGTTGGTTGGCCCCCTGGTAGGATGATTGCCCTTCGCCTTATCAATTCTGCGGACAGTCCTTGGCTAAGTGCCCCGTGCGTCCACACGTGAAACACGTGTACGGGGTTTGGCCAGTACGAATGGGAGGACGAAATCCTGGTGCACGTGGTGGAGGTGGAAGTGCACGTGGGATCATCCCCTGTTGTTGCTGTGGTCGGAATCCGGAGTTGCTGAACTGGCGACCACTGAACATTGGTGGTCGTGATGGCGGTTGCCACCTCTGGCCGGATGGTGATCAGTACACCATACGGTACTTCTGAGGAGCACCACCTCCGCTGGCCTGCGGAACACTCCTCTTCTTTTTATCTGAGGACAGTTCGCGCGTAGCGTCCTCCTGCATGATAGCAGCATTGACGATGTCGTTGAAGCTGCCGCGGTTGAACAGGACAAGCTTGTCCTTCAACTTGGGGTTCAAACCCCGGTAGAAGCATTCGCGCTTCCGATCTTCGGTATTCACTTGGTCCTGAGTGTATTGTTCCAAGTGGTTCAATGATTTGGAGTACTCGTACGCACTCCTTCCTCCCTGCCTTAGCTCCAAGAACTCTTGAAGCTTCCTCCTCATAATCCCGGGAGGGATGTGGTAGGCGCGGAATGCCTCCCGGAATTCGGCCCAGCTTACGACATGGCCTACGGGGCGTGTGGCAAGGTAATTGGCCCACCATGCGCCAGTAGACCCCTGCAGTTGCTGCGCTGCAAACAGCGTCTTCTGCTGTTCGGTTACCTCGAGTAAACCGAACTTTCCTTCAATGGTGCGGAGCCAATTATCCACCTCCAATGGTTCATCGGCCTCTCTGAAGACCGGTGGATGTGTCGATGAGAAATCAGAGTAGGAACTCTGATATTGTTGACGCGGTCCATCATCCTGTCGTCCCCCGTGACGGGACGAATGCCGCACCAGAGTTCGCAGTAGCTCGGTTTGCTCGTCGCGCGAGCCGAGCACTGCAGCGAGAACCTCCGGGAGGCTCCTCGGAAGTCTGGGCGGAGGTGGTGGATGTGGTTGCGTTTGAGGCGTATTCTGCCCCGGGGGTGGTGTGTCGTCCCCCTGCCCTACACTTGAGCCTCCCACTTCTGGGGCTGCACGTGTACGCACCATGCTGCAATATAACGATTCACACCATAAGTCTCATTGCCTCAAGTTCATCCTTCCATATAAATAGTAATGCGGTAGGTAACAATGGATGATGCATAACATTCACATATATTGATAAAGCACAAACTTTATACAATCTATATTATCTTGGGCCCAAGTTTACAATAGAACTCCAAAAATAGACAGACTTCATTTAAAGAAGTCGTCTCATCTATGCTTGGTCACCACAAGTCGTCATGTCTATGTCATTGTACACCCACCTTGCTACTATTTACAACAAGACTCAAAAAGTCGCAAAATACGCGTGGTGTTTACTACACATCATTACACTCGGCCTAAAGTGATAAGTACATCAACACTGCCCTCTAATCATAAAACTCGACCTCCTGAGGATCTTCTTCTTCCTCGTCATCCTCAGGATTAGGAACCACTGGTATGGGTGCAAAAGCAGAAGATGATGCCTCATTCAAAAGCAACATCCTTTTGGCAATCTTAGCTTGCCAATCTGTCTGTATCATAAACATCCTCCAGGCCTCGTTCTCCTGCTGAGCCTGCTCACAGCTGGTCTTCCAGCTCAGAGCCTCCACTCTGGACTGATCCCGATCTGCAGTCACCGCGCTCAACTGGGTGTCCCGCTGGTGTCCATAGAGTAGGCTCGCCTCCAAGTCAATTTCCCTCTCTAAAGTCTCCTGGCGAGACGCGGCTAAATCCATAACAGCGTCATGCCATTGATTCTCCCTAAGGTTCAAACGATGGTTGAGAGGAGCCATCATATCCCTAAGTCCGTCATTTGCCCACTCAAAGTGATCCGCTCGAATCATGGCTTGCTTCAGACTGTCCGTCAATTCTTTTATGCATGCCCTTTGATTACCCTTCTCGCGATGTGATGCGGATGCATACACCGCTAAGGCTGTCGCGGATGTTTCACTGTGATTGTCCACCTCCGCAAGCAAACGGGTTTCCCAGGCTTCAGAAGCCCTGCCGTTAACTGGAAAGAACTCATACGGAGTACCCACCCGATTACGGTAATGAAGTTTGCAAAACCTCCCTATGGCAACACTTGCGGCGTAGCTCCATGTTTCCTCTAATATCAACCCTTTGATCTTGATGGAGTATGGAGCCCATCCGAGGTGCGGTGGACCAGCAGGCACATCGATGTAGATGGTGCAACTCCACATACCGCTTTCCTGGAACTTCTTGCCCCAATAGCTAGGCAACACCAGGTAGCCAAACTGGCGAAGCAACCTAACAAACACGTCCGGGAAACCGGCTTGCCCGGTGCACGTGAACACACCCATCCATTAGGTAACTGAATTCTTGGTGCTGCCATCTGTGGACAAACATACCCGGATGTCACTACACGGTATAGGTATTCAACTCAATCAATGATAATGTTGGATAAAAGAAAATATCCATAATCAATTGATCCAAGAAAATCTGCAAACTGGAAGTGATCACAGTTCTGGTTCAGCTGATCTTCCTGTATCAACCAAAAATTTTCATACAGGAAATGCCAGAATTCAGAGCTAAGTTGAATATAAAAGTTGTAGTACACTTCAAAACCTTTCCATATTGTACTCTTACAGCTCCAGGTGAACTAATATGTAGAATCTATACAGATTTTAAGTTGACTCAAGTTTTCTGGAAATTTTGACAGAACCTCCCCTGTATATGGGCTTACCTCCACATTCTATACAGGTTTATGATGATAAGATATTGAGGTAATGACAGAATAAAAATTGTATAACATCGCGTTAACAATCCAGAAATAAAAGAGTTCCACCCTAAAAACTTTGTTATACAGGTATCGCGCACAAATGCACAACCCTGTGCAAACTCTTCCATGTTCTGGACTGCAAGAACCAAGTTTGCGCCAAATGGAATTAGGCATAGCTACACCCAGATTCAGCTCAGGAGTGACAAATAAAGTTGATATAGGACTTCCTAAGATTTCCAGAAATGTATATAAGTGACCATGTCACTATTCTGGATTAAGAGCTATAACTATCCCAACTTAACATTTGAACTGACTGGTTTGCACCAGCAGTCCTGCAGTTCACTGTGTTGACTTCCCAATTTGGTTTAACTACAACCTAAATCAGGAAGAACCTCCCATAACAAACTTGTAAAGATCCCCCTACCCTTTCCAAACATGTATCATAATAAGGCAGTGGATTTTTCTACAGCAAGTTACGGCAAAAATACAGAGACTGGTACAATGGTAAGGTCATCTGGAGCAGTTACAATACACCCCAGATTTCGACAGATCATCAAGCTTTTCTGTCTTTATGATCAACAGAAAAGTTATAGAGATCTTCACGAGCTTTCCATCCATATATGATACTCCTATACTCCCTATCAAATAACCAAGATTACAATCCGGCGAAGTCGAGCCAACTTCTGCCAGAAATCAAGAATCTTGATTCTATCTACTCTATCGAGTCGGAACCCTTTTTGCGGAGTCCAAACCTACCAGCACCTGATAGTCGGACTTTCCAAAACACAATGCAGCCATTCTGTCAGTGGGGATGGTCTAGTATCATGTTTGATACTGATGGTACTACGTATCTCACCAAAGAAAATTCTATCCGGTATTTCCGGTTACGTCTATAGGTGGTTCCTATATCGTTCTCTCGCAAACGGATTCTACACGGTCTTCTACCGTAGTTAATGCTGCAAAAGACAAACAATCCCCTTTCACACCTTCACACCTCAAGGGCGGCACGGGGAAACACAAAAGGCAGTCATAATAATATATATGAAAATAAATGCATACGACTCTGGTGTGAGTCGTCCTCGAGTGAGGCCATGTCTCAAGGTACATGGCTGTAAGTACGTCTGTACAGCAAAGACTCCCGTACGATCCGGCATATACACGCTCGGGCATACGTGTTTCGCATACTCCCATAGAACATGAATAGTTCTAGAGAGGCATACTATCGGGTTATACACCACCCGATGGGGGCTCCCACTAACTTTGAAGCACGCTGGGGTACCGCGTGTCATAGGTTCTCAGAAACATTGAGAGCTTCAGGGACTCCTATTAACTTCCCATGCCAAGCCACGGAAATTTCACATACCACTCCTCGTATGCTGAGCTTACCAAGATTGATCCGCCCTAGGTGGCGTACCTTACCTCTTACCTGACGTCGGGGCGTCGTTACAGAATATATAACACATAATTGGTTTACCATCTTTATATCATATACTAATAATACTCCTTATAAAGGCATATAGCTAATTCCTCACTCAAATCCTAATTTTTGAAAATACGTTCTTTTCAAGTACACTGTTCCCAATGATGCTCTGATACCATGTCTGTGGGGACCATAATCCCGACATCCGAGGATCTCAATGGGTGGTGTCGTGCGATGCGACACCCAACGGTATACAAGAATAGAAACTGATTAAAATTACAAGATGAAGTCTTTTATTTATCATACAGCGGAAGTTTTTACAATACTAGCGGAAGTAAAGAAATATATATATATATCATAGCTACGCTCTCAGCACTAGCTATGCAAAAGCAAAGTTATCCATGCCTTGGATACTTTGCACTAGCAACACTCAATTATGGCGGCGTGCAGGGTTCCCACTCGGCTGTACACCCTTGTCGGTGGTTTTGATCCGGCAGATCTCCCGACACTACTAAAGTGTTAGAGGAGTTTGATGTTCGGTGTGGGCGCGCGGAAATTCAAGAAGGTGAAGTGTAAATGACATAGGAGACACGAAGATTTGCGTGGTTCGGGCCGCCTGAGCGTAATACCCTACTCCACGAGGTGTTGGTGTTGTATTGGTTGTATGAGCTCAACGTGGGTTGAGAGTGTAGAGTCAGCGTATTCAGTGAGTGTGTCTCCAGAGAGTCCCCTATGTATCGTCGGCCTGTCCTTTTATAGTACAAGGGCAGGCCGTTACAAGTTAGCCTGGCCCGACATGTGGCCCCGGCGGTTACTAATATTGATACACATTCAACACGATTAATTGCTCTTAATGACCGAGTTACGGGCTTTGAAAGCACCATTACTGGTAATTAAGGTCGTCCGATCGTGTGTCATTAATATAGTATTAATGACACTTAATCGGGTCTTGAAGTCCTTGATTCCCCTTTGAAGATCCGGAGCCATTGTGGAGTCTTCCGGAGGTTAGAGGCTGAAGATCCGTCGGTTGGACACGTGGCAGCTCCGGAGCATACTGTGGGGAACAGATAGGTCCGGAGCTACCTGACACGTGTCAGTTCTGGAGCTTCCCTCGGTCTGGGGTTAGGTCCGGGGGTGCCATTTCGGTACATAGCCCGGAGCTTCCCCCTTGTTGGCGGTAGCCCCAGTTTGATAGTACACGTGGCGACCCTGGGACTAACCATGTTGGAGAAGCGGGTCCGGTTATGTCTGACATGTGGGCTTCCGAAGGTCTTCAAATCAAGTAGATGACATTCCCTTGAGATCTTTGCAATCTCAAAGGGTATACAGTTCCCAGCGTACCGATAGTGGCCCCCTGGGCCCACCTCTGGGGAAGACCCCTTGGGTGAAGTCATTCCGCCGGAGGTGGGTCCATCCTTCAACTTTTGAACTGAGTCTTCAAAGGTCTTCGGTTGTGCCGTTGGTGATAGTTTGGAGTTAAATCCTCACCGTGTGGCATATCCCGTGTGCGGCAAATGAGATCTTTGGCGTGCAGATCTCACGCAATTGAAGGTCGCCAGTTCCTGATACGAAAATCGTATCGGTTCCGCGCGCCTTGTCAGGTCGCCGCCTTCGGGCTTCCCGCCTCATGATGACAACCGTTCGCCTGGGTAAGAACCTCGACTTGATCGTCGGGGTGGTCCCGGGCCCTCTTCTCATCGGCTGGGTGGAATTTTTGAGTAGTATCTTCGACTTCCTTGCGGTTTCCATCCAAGCGTTGCGAGGGCTTACTTAAGAAGGAAAGCGCACACCGTCTGGGGTTCTTTACGCCTCTCATCTGATCTTGCGCTCAAACTCCCAACTTGTGCTTGCTTTTCCTCTCTTGCCTTGCTGTGCCGCGATGGAGTTGGGTCTCCGCGAGAGCCGTTTGAAGACCGAAGGTGACCTGAAGAAGGTCCGGGCCCTCATGGGATGGTCCCCGGACTTCTTCAACCGCCTAGTCTACGCTGGTGGAGAGCTCCCGTTCGAGAAGGAGCACGCCGGCGAAATGGTGTACTTCTCTTCGTATGCCATGGTGGGGTTGATCTCACCTTTTTCCTCCTTTTTCTTGATGCTGCTAGACTTTTATGGTCTGCAGCTGTACCACCTTGGCCCCCACTCCATTCTTCTTGTGTCTATCTTCATCCACTTCTGTGAAATGTGGGTGGGCATCCCCACCTGCATTGAACTTTTCCGGTCCTTCTTCACTGTCCATACCACCGGTAGGAGTAATGAGTACCTTGGCTTCTACTACTTCGTGAAGCGCAAGAAGTGCCCATTCAAGTACCTCCGGTCGTTTCCCTCTGGAAAGTGGGATGACTGGAAGAAGAACTGGATAGTCATCCGGGTGGAGGAGCACGAGAAGCTGGAGCTGCCCGAAGGCCTCCCCAACATCGACATTGCAGTCTGGAGTGATGCTCCGGTGCTATCGGATGCCTTCAACCCTGCTCTGACCAGGATCCGCCGTTGCGTGGAGGGAGGATTAACACCTCAGGTGGTATTTTGCAATTTCCTGGTCAACAGGTGGGCACCGCTGAAGAGGAGAGAAAAACTTGCTTGGGCCCTCAACAGTGTGATGGACGACGACCGGGTTGAGACCGGGCTGAAGTCCAACATGGCGGGGGCGACCTTGGAGTTTCATCTCAAGAAGTTCCAGCACGTCATCGACGTCACGGGTGATGACTTGACCCCGCCACTAGCTTTTCTCCCTCTGAACATGGAAGTAGAGTTCAGCAGAGAGCTCCGGCGGACGATGCTGATGCTTGACGACCTTGGTGTCATCAAGAGAAGATCAACCTCCGGGGTGGTGATCCCTGGGGCTTCTGAAGGTGGCTCTGACCCTGCCCCAATGCCAAGGGTCGAAGTCGTCGGCAAGGGCAAGGAGCCGGCAAACGAACCCTTTAGCCGGAAGAGGAAGTTGCAGCATGTAGACGGAAGGTCCGTCAGGCCTACAACCTCTGCATCAGCTCCTTCTCCCTGGGGGAGGTCTTCTTCAACTGCGGCGACTGTACCCGCAGCGGCGTCTTCCCGGGGTGCTAGCTCCGGGCATGCGACTCCAGCACTAGGGCCAGTTGAGGCCTCTAGGTTCGGAGGTCCTTCCCGGTCGAGGGGGCCTCGACTAAGGAAATGCATGTGGCTGCAACGAGTTCCGGGGGGCCTTCCGGAGCTTCCACGCCAGCGGCGGCTATGGTCAGCCCAGAACGCCCGGGAAAGAGGTTCTGCGCAAGCTGGTGCAGAAGCCTCCCGAGGTAATTTTTAATCTTTACCTCAGACAGTTATTTTGTTGTTGTAACTATTTTTAAGTTTCTTCATCCATCATCTGCAGCGTTCCCAAGAAGAGTAGTGAAGCTCCACCCTCAGCCACAGCAGCTGAAGCTGTGAGGGCGGAAACTTCTGCTCCTGTCCCCACGCCACCCCAAGTGGTGGTTGAATTTGCGACAGCTCCGGTGCCAGCTGTCGTGGTCATGGACCTCGACTCATCCCCCGAGACTCCCGTGGTAGCGCCGGACCGCGGGAGAGAAGATGCGCCAGCAGCACCTGCCCCGGAGGTTGAAGCTCCGGGTCTTGATGCTGAGATGACGGAAGCCCCGGTCGTTGAGCAGGAGGAAGCAGTAATTCCGGCCCCAGAGCCGGAAATTGTCAAAGCCCCGACGGTTGAGCCGGAGGTAATTGAAGTCCCGGCAAGTGAGCCGGATGTGGAGGAAGCTGCGGCAGTTGAGCCGGCTACCTCCGAAGCTCCATCCTTAGAGTCGGTGGCAGATGAAGACCTTCCGGCGCCCGAGTCGGTTGAGGTTGAAGCTCCGGCCGCAGGGCTGGTTATTGGGAGGTATCGGCACTCGAACCAATGATGGTCGAGGTGCCAACACCCGAGCCACCAGCGGAGGAGGAGTCTAGGCCGGAGCCTGAAGTTGCCCCTACTCCGGAAGTGTTGTCAGCGGGGGTGCCTGCTACTGAGCCGGAGTGCACGGAGGAAGTCGCTGGCCCCCTGCCTGAAAGGGCAAATGAAGACCTGGCGGTAGGGCCTTCGGAACCACTTCCGGAGGTCGGAACTTCTTCCGCGGGACCCTCCTCGACTGAGGCTATCCCGAAGGACGGCCCTAGTGCCGTGGAGGGTCAGGGGACCACTCTTGTAGAGTGGGACCCAATTTTTGTAAGCGAAAACCCGCTGGAACCAGCGGAGGAGACCCCAACAGGTCCGAATCCTATTCCCCTATCATTGTATATTGACAACGCTTGCTCCAGCCTGCGTCAAGTCTAGCTGGCGTTCTACCGCGACAACAAGGCTCTTGAAGAGGAGCGCCAAACCCTTAGGCGGTGGCGTAACCGGCTCTACTTCGAGACCAAGCTGGCGCAGTCGAGGCTGGCTGACGACAAGGAATGGATCAAGCAGGAGAAGGTCCGCCTGGAGTACTGGGGCAAATTATTGGATGACAGGGAGAGCTTCACTCGCGCCCTTGACGCTCAATCCCGGGCCATTTATGAGCAGACCAAAGCAGCTAACAGTGCGGCTGATGAACGCCAAGAAAGGCTTGAGGCCATTAACACTACTCTCATCAAGCGCCGGGAGGCACTTGAGGAGAGGGAGAAGAGGCTCGAAGATGAAGAGCAAAAACTCCTAGAGCTGCGGGATGACGTCTTGAGGAGGGAGGAGGAGCTCGCCGAAAAGGTGGCTCTGGTTGACAAGGGTCTCGAGGAACACACCAAAAAGTTGGAGGAGCGTTGCCTTGAGGAGGAGGAGAAGGCCTGGGTGCGAGGGCAGGAACTCTACAAGCAAGAGTGTCCCATCGCTGCCAGGGAGAAGAAAGTAAGGGGCAGGGAGAAGGACCTGGTTGACCACCGGAACAAGATCTACATCCGGGAGGAGGAGCTCGGAAAACTCGAGAAGCGGGTTGCTGAAAAGATTCAGCAAAATGCCAAAGAAGTTGAGCGCCTCGCTCGCGAGAATTCTGAACTGGTGGCGGCCAAAAGATCCTTGGAAGAACTGAAGGGCTTGAGGGCTGCGGACTCCCTATAGGTTTGGGAGTTCCTGGGCAAGGCCAACGACGCGCTGACACTGATGGGCTTCAGTCCCGTGCGTCTGGATGATTCGGAGCCGGAGCCGGACCTGGCGTTGCAGGCGTTGAGATCGGCGGATAGCAAACTCTCCAAGGTGGGTGATGTCATCCCGGATCAGTTGGAGGTGGAGGGGCAGTCCCTGGCGAAGAACGTCGCAGAATATGTGTTGACGTGCTACACCAGTCGGGATCCCCAATTCCCTCTGGACCTGGTGCTTGAAGGTCCCGTCGAAGGAGAAGGTGAAGCCACCCGAGCCAACGTGTCGAAGGTTGATAAAAAGGTTGCCCAGTTCTTCCATAGGGTTTAGGACCATCTCTGTAGCTCCCACTTGTATTCTCTCTTTTTCTTCCCCAATTTTGTAATCCCTTGTCTCCAGATGAATGAAATCCAAATTTTTGCGAATTTCAATTTTTGTCTTCAACACTTTTGTCTTCACTTGGCCCCCCTGGTAGATGTACACAATTTGATTGTGAACATGTACCAAGAGGATATTGTGTTTTGTTGAAGACTCATTTGCTTCGAACTTGTAGAGTATAGGTCCGAAGTCTTCGATAGTGAAGGCCCCCTGAGGTTGTCGGAGCTTAGAAGCTCCGACAATAGTCCCTATCAACGCGTAGAGCATCGATAGTTAGCCCTCCGGGGTGTCGGAGCTAAGTAGCTCCGGCAGTGACCTTTACCAACGTGTAGTTTGTCGGCAGCAGACTCCGCTTGTGGGGTCTTCTCACCATCTTTTATTTTGCATCGACGGCTGGCCCCCCTAGCTTTACCGGAGCTTGGTTGCTCCGGTGATGCTCGTTTTCAATGTTTAACATCGATTACAATCCACCTAGGGGGAGTCGGAGCCTTGTTAGCTCCAGCTTGTCTCCATCAACGTGGATTTTTTATTTTTCCTGCACACTGAAGCCAAGAAAAATAGTAAAATTTGTTCCTTGCCTATAACTTCATCGCGGCTTACGATTCTCAAGAGAATTTTAGGTCAAACATGATTCTGAATACAACCGAATGCATTGCCTTCTTTCTTCCGGATCCAATTGTACTTGGACCCGCCTTACTTCGGCCTGCCGAGGTGTAGGTAGAGTGGCGTACTTAGGGTGCTTGGCCAGGCTAAGTCGATAGCACACTCCGGCCCTAGATTGGCTTGGCGGCATTCAGGCGAGTGGGCCAAGAACAATATTTGAATCCAAAAGAATCGACAATACAACTCGAATCGTATATGAACCGGTCGAACTAAAATTTCTTAAGAATTGCACGTCCTTGTTATAGACAAGAAAGAGAAAAATAAAAAATGTTGAGCCTGTACAAAGTAAATGCACGTGGAGTCTGTTTCACATGAAGATGTCTTTCATTATAAGCCCGGCGTATAGGGGAAACAAGTACACTCTTAGGGTACGGAACCAGGCTAAGCGTGTTTTATTTCTCGTTTGACCCAGGGTAGCTAGCCACACTTTTAGTCCTGAGACTCTGACAAGTGTTGCATGAACATTGCGGACCTTCCGGGAAAGGTCTGGCTGTTCTCCCGGAGGAACTACCCGACTCTGTACAATGACTCTATAACATACACCTCAAGCTACTACAGACTCACCTCCGTGATATTAAGTGTAGAACTTACGGAGGTGCTCGATATTCCAAGGATTTGGGAAAGGTGTCCCATCCTCGGTAGCCAAGCGAATGCTTCCGGGACGGGATACTTTAATCACTCGGAAGGGTCCCTCCCAGCTGGGGGAGAGTTTGTTTAACCCTTCTCTGGATTGTATTCTCTGTAGCACTAGATCGCCTTCCTCGAGCTGTCGGTTGTGTACATGCCGCTGATGATAGCGCCGAAGGGCTTGGCGGTATCGGGCATTCCGAACAGCTGCTTGGCACCTTCTCTCCTCAAGGAGGTCTAGGTCTTCACGCCAGAGCTGGTCCTGCGTGGCTTCGTCGAAGGTCCGGACCCGGAGTGACCCCAAGGTGATCTCCGGAGGAAGGATTGCTTCAGCTCCGTACACCAGGAAGAAGGGTGTCTCTCCAGTTGACCGGTTTGGAGTTGTCCTGTTGGCCCATAATGTGGGCGGAAGATCTTCAATCCAGTTGGCTCCATGTTTTTTCAAGCGCTCATAGGTGCGCGTTTTGAGTCCTTTAAGGATTTCAGCATTTGCTCTCTCGGCCTGGCCATTGCTTGCCGGATGAGCTACGGAGGCGTAGCAAACTTGAATGCCGAGGTCTTTGCAATACCCTTGAAATGCAGAGCTTGTGAATTGGGTCCCGTTATCAGTAATGATTTTGTTTGGGACTCCAAATCTGCATACGATGGACTGCAAAAAGTTGATAGCAGATTGCTTGTTGATTGTCACAACTGGAGTTGCTTCCGACCACTTGGTGAACTTGTCAATGGCGACATACAGGAACTTGTAACCTTCGACGGCTCTTGAGAAAGGTCCCAAGATGTCCATCCGCCACACAGCGAAGGTCCATGTAGGAGGTATCATTTGTAGGGGCTGAGCCGGTGTGTGAATTTGCTTTGCATGAAATTGACATGCTTCGCATTTCTTCACCAGCTTAGTTGCATCCTGGAGTGCTGTAGGCCAGTAGAAGCCATGCCGAAAGGCTTTACCCACCAGCGTGCGGGAAGACGCGTGGTTCCCACACTCGCCTCCATGGATTTCTGCGAGGAGCTCAGAGCCTTCTTCCCTTGTGATGCACCGCGTTAGGATGCCGTTGGCATCGCGCCGGTAGAGATCCCCTTCTACCAACGTGTATCTTTTAGCCAATCTGACTATCCGGTCAGCGGATACATCATCGTCAGGAAGGATATTGTCTTTCAAGTAGCTCCGGATCTCCGAGATCCATGCGTCGGAGCTAACTTGAGTATTTGAGTCTTGCGTGCTGGGTTGCTCGGAGCTTCCAGCAGCACCTACGACCCTTGATGGCTGCCATGGTAACAGGGCCATCGGGGCTGTCAGCTTTGGGATGCTGATCTTGCCCCCTTCGCTCAGTTCAGCAGGCTGAGCTGTGGGTTTTGACAACCTCCGGACAAAAGTTCCGTCAGGAGCTGGAGCTCCGGTTGACGCTTTCGTCAAGAGTTCGTCAGCTTTAGCGTTGTGGGCACGCTGGACATGGTGGAGATCTAGGACTTTGAAGTCCTTCTGAAGCCTCTGGACTTCAAGGAGGTAAGTAGCTAGTTGGAGATTGTTGCAGGAGCATTCACCCTTCACTTGCTTAATGATGAGTTGTGAATCTCCCTTGACCAGCAGTTGCTTGACACTGTATGATAGTGCCACCCTTAGTCCGTAAATGAGTGCTTCGTATTCCGCCATGTTGTTGGTCGCCTTGAAGTCAAGGTGTACCATGTATTTTACCTTCTCTCCGGTTGGTGCGAGGAGAAGGATTCCAGCTCCGGCCCCCTGCTTTTGCATGGAGCCGTCGAAGTAGAGGATCCAGTGAGGCTCGGTGAAGACCGGAGCCTTGTGTTCCAGCTTCTCCTCACTAGGGCCCCCAGGATTTGATGGAGAGGGAGTCCATTCCGCCACGAAATCTGCCAATGCTTGAATCTTGATTGCTTGCCTTGAAATGAATTCGAGATCAAATTCGGCCAATTCTGCTGTCCACTTTGCAATATTCCTAGTTGAATTGGGATTATGCAAGATTGCTCGAAGTGGGTAAGAAGTCACCACTGAGATATTGTGAGCTTGGAAGTAATGGCGAAGCTTCCTGGAGGCAATAAGAACTGCATAGAGCAGCTTATGCACCTCTAGGTATCGAGTCTCGGCATCATGGAGTACTTCACTGATGAAGTACACTGGGCGCTGAATGGTCCGGACCCTCCCAGAGGGGCCAGGAGCTTCCTATTCATTGACCCGGATCCTCCCGGAGGGATCTGGATTTTCTTCGGGGACCTCCGGGTCCTTGCTGGAGAAACCCGGAGCTTCTTCAGAAGCAACCTGGACCCTCCCGGAGGGGTCTTGGTCTTCAGAAGTAACTTTTTGTGAACTCAAGTCAGGGAGCTGGGACCCAGACTCGCTTTCAGGAACCTCCGGACCCTCCCGGAGGGGTCTGGATTCCTGAGCATGGGATAGTTCTGGTCTCTCCGCAACCAGGACCATACTGACAACTTCGTCAGTTGCTGAAATGTAAAGCAACAAAGGCTCACCAGGGTTCGGAGCTACCCGGGTTGGTAGGGTGGTGAGGAACTGTTTTAGCTTCTGGAACGCCTTTTCTGCTTCTTCAGACCATTGGAATGGTCCGGACTTCCTCAATAACTTGAAGAAGGGAAGTGCCCATTCCGCCAGTCTTGAAATGAACCGGCTAAGGGCTGCTAGACATCTAGTCAGCTTTTGAACATCCTTGATGCGGGCTGGTGGCCGCATGTCTTCAATGGCTTTGGTCTTCGCCAAATTAGCTTCTATGCCCCGGTGACTTACCAGGAAACCAAGAAGTTTTCCGGAGCTAACCCTGAAGACACACTTGTCTGGGTTTAGCTTTGTGCGTGTGACCCGCAACTTGTCGAAGACAGCCTGTAAGGTGTCAAGGAGTGACTCCTTGTTCTTGACCTTGACCACGATGTCATCGACGTACACTTCCACTATGTCTCTAATGAGTTCTTCAAAAGTTTTGTACATAGCTCATACCAAGGTTGAAGCTGCATTCTTGAGACCAAATGGCATGGCTGTATAACAGTACAATCCATCTACTGTGATGAAAGAGGTATGCTCTTCATCTTCCCTAGACATTCTGATTTGATGATACCCAGAATATGCGTCTAGGAAACACAGTAATTCACATCAGGAGGTGGAATCCACTATCTAATCTATTCTAGGTAGTGGGAATGGATCTTTTGGACATGCCTTATTTAGTGTTGTGTAGTCGATACACATCCGAAGCTTCCCGCCGGCCTTGGGCACAACGACTGGTTTTGCCAGCCATTTTGGATGGAAGACTTCTCGGATGAATCCAGCTTCGAGCAACTTCTTCACTTCTTGTCGAATGAAGTTCTGTCGCTCCATGGATTGCTTCCGAGGCTTCTGATGCACGGGCCAGGCGTCAGGGTAGATCTTCAGATTGTGCTCGATCACTTCCCTGGGGATCCCAGGCATTTGTGACGGTTGCCAGGCAAACACGTCGACATTAGCCCAGAGGAAAGCGATGAGCGCGAGTTCCTATTTGTCATTCAGTCCTCCCGATATACGGGTGGTCTGAGCGGCATCGGAACCGATTTGGACGACTTTGACGGGAATGTCAGTGTCGCCGCTTTGCTGCACACGAGGTGCAGAAGTCGAGCCTCGCTGACGAATGCTCGGGGGTTTTGGAGCTTGTTCCTGCCTGGAGTCCTCCTCTTGCGCCGTAGTAAGCGCATGGAGTTCTTCCAGAGCAGTTACTCCGGCAGTGCGATCTCTGCGGATCCGGAGAACGCCTACTGGTGTTGGCATTTTTAACACCAGGTAACCACAATGAGCAGCTACCATGAATTTGTACAAGGCAGGCCTACCCAAGATGGCATTGAAGGGTAAGTCGATTTGAGCAACATCAAAGACCAACTTTTCGGTGCGATACTTCTCCCGGGTCCCGAAGGTAACGGGGAGGGTAATAGCACCGAGTGGGGTAATGGCTCCCAGACCTACTCTGGAGAAAGGTCGGGAGGGGTGGAGATCCGAAGGTCAGAGCTGAAGCTTGGTAAAAGCTTTGAAGCTTATGAGGTTGAGCCCCGAACCTCCGTCTACCATGACATGGTGGAGCTGGATGTTATTGATGGTAGGAGATACCATTAAAGGTAACTGACCTGCTCCAACCATGCTTCGAGGGCAGTCTGAAGCATCAAAAGTGATGGCTGTGTCCATCCACTTTCGATGAGGCTCCGCCCTGGCTGTAGGAGCTACAGCAGCCATGTCCCGGCGCATAGTCTTGATGACGCGGCGGGAGGTGATGTCCCATGATCCACCAAAAATGGTGTTCATGGTCTTCCGATGCTCGTTGTCAGAGACGTCAGAATCGTCGTCGACGGAGGTGTAAACGGTCTTCAGGACCTTTTTGGGATCCTGAAAACCTAAATCCTCTTCAGCCGGAGCTTCGTCAACTTTTTGTTTTCCTTCCCTCTGTCGGAAAGGAGCTTCTTCCCGGTGCTTGTTGTAGCGCTCAGCAAGGTTTTGGACCTCCCGGCAGTCTTCCAAATTGTGGCTGTCCGTTTTGTGAATTGGACATCACACCTTGGGTTTGCCACCGTCTTCAGAAGACGGTCGAGGTCGCTTCTCGGGGAGTGGCCCCCGGCCACCCGGAGCTGCAGCAGCTGCAGCATTGGATGCACCGGCCAACGGCTTCTTCTTGCTGTTGGTCTTTTTCTTCTTCTTGCCACTCCCGGAGGTAGTGGCTTCTCCTTTGGAGGATTTCTTTTGATCCTCCGGAGTTGGTTTGGAGTGCATTTCACGGACCTCAGCAGCTCTGGCACATTTGTCAGCCAAGCTGAAGAGTTCCGTGACACTGGTGATCTCCTTGATTGCCAGTTTCTCCAACATCTTCTTATCCCGTACACCCTGTTTAAATGCCACAATGACAGAAGCGCTAGAGATAGAAGGGATAGTGTTTCATACCTGAGAGAATCTCTGGATGAATGATCACAGGGATTCTCCCCCCTTTTGCACGACTGCAAAAAGGTCCAGTTCAGTGCCTGGTCGGGTTTATGAACTCCCGAAGTTGGCGGTGAACTGCCGGCACAACTCCTCCCAACTGTTGATGGAGTTGGGTGGAAGGCTCATAAACTAGGACCGGACGGTCCCAGTTAAGGCCACTGGAAAATAATTTGCCATTATGGCCTCATTTCCTCCAGCTGCTAGGATAGAAGTGGAGTAAATCTGAAGAAATTCGACGGGATTAACGGTCTCGTCAAACTTCTCCAGCAGGTGAGGCCAGAACTTCTGTGGCCACCTGACCATACACAGATGCATGGCCAGGGCCGAACAGCCTCCTCCTACTCCTTCAGGAGCAGGTATGTCCTGAGCTTCTCGTCTTTCACGAGCATGCTCAATATGGACTCGGCCGTCTTGTTGGCGGTATCGGCGGTCAAGCTCCGACCGGAGGTCATGAGTTGAAAGCCTTGATATCGTGTGAGTGCACCGTGCCCCAGAGGGTAGCGACGTCACTTGCTGCAACGCAGCACGTCTCCTGTTGTTGGAAACGTGTGGACCAAGTCTGCCAGACAAGGTCTGTCGCTGCGACGGGGCCCGTCCTGAAGGAGGAGGACCCTGGTTGCTGATGCGGTCGACTGCTGCTGCAACCAAGTGTTTCACATCGGCCCTCCACTGCTCCATTGCATCCCGGGATGCGTTCGGAGGTGGTGGGCGCTGAAGAAGAGCATGTGTTGCATGGAGTGTGTGTTCCGGGTTGTCTAGATTCGCCGACGCAGTGATTGACGCCGGTGCACCATCGCGCTGCCCAGCTTGATTTGCTGGTGGAGGCGGCGGTGGTGGTAGCGTGACTCCTGCTGGAACTGAGGTTTCTGCTGGTGTCTGCATATTGGAGGGATTTCCCCCAACAGCTTGAACAGCGGGATGACCGTTGGATGATCCAGCAGCTGAGTTCACCATTCTTGAAATCTCAGGCGCCCCTACCTGGCGCGCCAACAGTCGGTGGTTTTGATCCGGCAGATCTCCCGACACTACTAAAGTGTTAGAGGAGTTTGAGGTTCGGTGTGGGCGCGCGGAGATTCAAGAAGGTGAAGTGTAAATGACACAGGAGACACGAAGATTTACATGGTTCGGGCCGCCCGAGCGTAATACCCTACTCCACGGGGTGTTGGTGTTGTATTGGTTGTATGAGCTCAACGTCGGTTGAGAGTGTAGAGTCAGCGTATTCAGTGAGTGTGTCTCCAGAGAGTCCCCTATGTATCGTCGGCCTGTCCTTTTATAGTACAAGGGCAGGCCGTTACAAGTTAGCCTGGCCTGACATGTGGCCCCGGTGGTTACTAATATTGATACACATTCAACACGATTAATTGCTCTTAATGACCGAGTTACGGGCTTTGACAGCACCGTTACTGGTAATTAAGGTCGTCCGATCGTGTGTCATTAATATAGTATTAATGACACTTAATCGGGTCTTGAAGTACTTGATTCCCCTTTGAAGACCTGGAGCCATTGTGGAGTCTTCCGGAGGTTAGAGGCTGAAGATCCGTCGGTTGGACACGTGGCAGCTCCGGAGCATACTGTGGGGAACAGATAGGTCCGGAGCTACCTGACACGTGTCAGTTCCGGAGCTTCCCTCGGTCTGGGGTTAGGTCCGGGGGTGCCATTTTGGTACATAGCTCGGAGCTTCCCCCTTGTGGCGGTAGCCCCAGTTTGATGGTACACGTGGCGACCCTGGGACTAACCATGTTGGAGAAGCGGGTCCGGTTATGTCTGACATGTGGGCCTCCGAAGGTCTTCAAATCAAGTAGATGACATTCCCTTGAGATCTTTGCAATCTCAAAGGGTATACGGTTCCCAGGGTACCGACAACCCTGAAGGGGGTGCAGCCTCATCGTCAAACCCTTCATCAACTGTATAACCTGCAAAAACTCGTTAAGTGCAAACGTGAGCATAAGGCTCAGCAAGACTAACCCGTCTCACTAGACATATGCAAAGGGGACACTAAACATAGGTAAGGTGAAGCATAAATGACTCGCCTACAAGTGGGTCCTTATAATCAGGTTTTATGTAGCAAATGACATTCTCCGATCACGGCAAATCATGGGCTCCACAATCAAACAAGAAACGCTTTACCGATGATATGACATGCCCAGAGCACATAATGCTATTACAGCTAAAGTATGGGGAAACTATAAACTTTTAATTATACTATCTCTAAATCATACAAGGTTGCAAAGTAATTATAATTAAATACAATGGTATTTTCTGGGTCCTTTAGTATTTACTACGTCACGACACAGTGAACAAGTGGTACTCTATTACTGCGAGGGACAGTGATTGCAATCAGGACACACCCGGACAACACGACACATACGCACTTTCAGAAATGCCAGCGAGTACTTCGCGCAGTACCTACGTAGCACTTCAGTACTAGTCGTATATGGCAACCTTTCGCGAGACACTCAAATGCCGAACCGGTCGATCCGTCATGAGCAGGAGGTCCCTGCGTGGGGCGTACTCTGACGTGCCCACCAGCGGATTTACACCTTGCTGCCCTCAACCCACACCTATAAAACGGAACGGTATGCCTCGACACCCATGTGACCAAGCTACGTCAGTTTGTTGGATTCCATATGTCCATTATGTTGCCGGTACAAGTCAAGCTTGTTCAGAGGGAACGCACGCGAAGCGGGCCTTAATCGACACAGGCAGGGCTATGCGACCGAGACTCAATTCTTGCCGCTTCCTATCCATTCCCTGCCCGGTCTCAACTTCATTATATTAATCCATTTTCTATCTAACCAATCCTGTGAGATATGTTCTACATCTCTCGCGAGTAGATTCCAACTACTCGACTTCTACCGGATTTCCTATGCATTAGCAAAGCAGTTACTACAGGTCAAATTGTAACTCGTTCCAACCAATCCCTGGGATTTTTGGCCATGCAAGTGGAGTATCAATCATCCTAAACGTAATGCACAATTCATAGACTACTCTCATAGTGATAAAGTAAAATTTTATAAACGACTTAAATGCAAACCGGGGTTTGCCTTGTTACAGGTCAGAGTCTGAGCTAATATTTGGAAGGTGCTCTTCCAAGGCTTCTGTCTCCTCCTCGACTTCGGTCACTATACGATATGCATATAACATGTATATAAATGACTTTGAAAAATAATTATTACCAAGACCATAATTTAATCCATGGTGATCATTATATGATAGGGACCTTATTGGCTTTGGAACTTTGATGGTAGATACTTGGGAATATGATCAAAGCTCTTGCAAAGAACAGGAGATGATCAAAGTATATTGTTGTCTCTAAAATTATGGCAAGTATTAAACTTCCAAGAATTTTAAAGAAGAAACTGTAGCTTGAACATAGCTGAGTTGATAATCATGATATAGGAAGTTGTCCTGGTTCTAGCAAATGTTTCATAATTTTCTAAGCTTTGGTGAAGGAGTTATTGAATTTCTAAGTTGGCAATAATTTCTGGAATTATTTATATTTCAATTTTTAGCATTTAAATAAATAGTCAGTTTGTAACAGATTTAGGACTATGATATTAGGTTAGTTAAATCCAAGATTTTTACAGGAACTAGTATATGACAAACGGAAGGTTCAGTCCAAATTTGAGACATAGTAAAGCAACTGAACATCTGTGAAAATTCAATCACTAAAAAAGGTAATTGAACTATACAGAGGGTTAAACAGGTGCAATGGCTCGCAAACTTTTTTGGTAGTCAAGAATAGGACACTAAATTTTATGTGAATTTTGGGAATTTTTCCAGTGGCTACCTTGTCTGGAAAAATTGTAGTTGCATTTGGAGAGATTATTTTCTACAGAATTTAACGGTGAGTTTCACAGAACCTAATTGGAACTGACAGAAACTAGAGCTCAAGAGCTTTCAAACAAAATTTGTTTGAAGATTTTTGGAGTAGTCTACAGAGAGATATTCAATTTAGAAGTTTGAACAATTTTCTGGAATTAATTTAATAACCCATTGGCGCCAGAATTCAAATTCAATCGGGCAGGTTCCATGGGCCACGTGGCGTGCTCTGGTCAATGCAACACCGCGGTCCACAAATTTATTTGCGCGCAGCCGCACGGAATCCCAGCCGCACCGTGATCCCGCAGCCACTGGCATGTGGGGCCCTACGGGGTTGTCTTCTACCTCGGGCCAATGCCCGCGCGAGGCGGCGCCCGCGGCGGTGACTCGCCTGTGAGCTCGCCGCCGGCTAAACCGACAGGCCAAACTCGCTCAAACTCGCTGCCTGGGGGTTTTTGGAGTCGCTGAGCACGACGGTGAGGTCGGTGGGACCAGAAACTCGCCGGAAATGGCCGTGCGACAGCGGCGGCGGCGGTGAGCACTCAGGCAACCTGGAACTCGCTCCAGAGTAGCTCAAACCACTCGGGATCTTCTTCAAAACCTTCCTGGGATGATGCAGATCAAGAAAATGGACGTGGAAGAGGAGGAAACAATCGGAAACTATGAGCTCGACGGCGAACCGAGGTTTCCTCACCGGCGGCGAGCAAAACTCGATTTCCTCGGCCGTTGCTCGATAACTTTTAGGGGTTTTTGCTCAGGTAGGAGCGCTAGGACCTATAGAAACTATCTCTAAGCAATTGCAAAGAATATTTACTCGTAGAAACGGAATTGAAACGGAAACCTAGCGAGTTTCTTCACATCGGCCGGAAGGGAGAAGACCGATAACTTGCTCATTTTTCAATGAAAAGGGAAACGGTTTGCACCGCGAGTTAGAGCTCGACTAGGTGCACCTTTAAGCTTTTGGGATCGAGGCTTGAAACTACGCAGAATGGCGGCGCATCACGGAGCAGAGGGGGGGCAGCGACGATGGTGCGCGGCGGAGAAGAACCAGCGAGAGGTGGAACACCGATCTGGGGAAGGGGAAATACCGGAGCGTCGGCCGGCCTTTTATAGCGCCGCGGCAAGCAAGCAAGCAGCTCGCTGGAGCTTGCATGTGCGTGCGCTGTCGAGCGGGCGAGCGCCGGTGCAGAGATAGCAGGCGGCCGACCTGACCCGTTCAGCAGAGGCTGACCTGTGGGGCCCACAGGTCAGTTAGACCCCAACAGTAAAGTTAAAAATTCATTTAAAAATGGAAGATCAACTCCAAAAATCATGAAATTTTGTGGAGATGGTAAATGAATTATTCTGAACACAATGGTGAACTCAAATCTTATGTTCAAAGAAGTTGGAAAACAATTTCAAATTCAGATTTGAATTTGATTCAAATTTGCTAAGCGCCTCAAATAAAATAGCAAATGAGTTCCTAAAATCTTAAAATTTTGCAGGCAAGCTATTTAGAGTATTAGAAGGTCAAGGAAAAATTTAGAGCCTCTAATTTGAATGTTTATGCCAGGGCCAAATAGTCCTGCACTTTAAATTGCCTTAATAAACTTCATCCAAATAATTCTAAAATTTGAAGAGGTGTGAATAGAATCATTCTGGAATTAGTGGTGAAGTCCAATACTCATGTTAAATAAAATTTAACAATGAGTGCAAGAAAGGTTTTTGGTATTAAGTTCATGTGTACCACTATATTTGATCTTTAATATAGTTGATCATAAAACTCATAACTGAATTCACATGCCATAAAAGTGGGGTTTTACAATTATAACTCAAGAAGGATTAATATTAGTTAGGACATGAAGTTTTGTTGTTAGACTGGACAGCAACAGAAAGGAAACAAGATGAACTTAGGCAATGGACATATGAAGTGAAATAGATATTGTTTTGTACATAGGGATGTGATCTCAATTTTTTATATGTTCAACAGATTCCCTAAGCCTGAGAAAATTACAGGGAGTTCATTTGGTCATTCAGGAATAACCAGGTAAGTTTTCAGATACAGCAATTGAATATATTGGTCTACAAAATTTCTTAAGTTTTTGGCCTTCTCTGAATTTTCATTGTAATTCTGGAGGTCTATCATGGCTACCAGTGGTTTTGCCATACATAGGGGATCCCACTGGTTCTATTAAAATTTGTTTCATAATTTTCTAAGCATTATATTATGAGATATTGAATTTACAAGTGGGGATATTTTATTGAATTGTTTCTGTTATTTTTGGGCATTCTGTGGCCAGTTAGGAAAATCTTCAGATTGAACTAGGTTAATAAAGTTCAATGGAGCTTAAATTTTTACAGGAATTCATAAACTTAGTGAAGAACATTTTGGCTAAATTCCATATGTCTCTATGAAGTGAAGCATCAGATAAAAATCAAACATGATTTTTCTTTGAAGGGCTCTACAGGAAAATCTAAGGGTTTTCATGAAGATTGGGTTGTAGTTCTGGTTAGTGTGGATAAAGATCAAACCAATAAAGTTGGTTTGAAAAATTTTGAAGCTTTATACTGAGAGATATTCAATTTAGAAGTTTGCACAAGTTTCTGTACAAATTATAAATGAATTTGACTATTTTTATGTGGATAGATAATACACAGGTGATAAGACCATGTAATTGAAGTCTAATTACCCTGATATTTTCACTGGAGTTCAAGGATATTCAGATGAAGGTTCTGGAAAAATTTGGTAATTTTCCAAAGAGCAGAACTATAGGAATTAATTCTATAAGCATTTTTATTTGAATTATGGAGAAATTTCTATGTACTTTCGTAAAATTCCAAGTGCACTACTGGAAAGTATTCTTCATTCTGGTTCTAACAAAATTTATTTGGGAATTGTTGGATAATTCTACTAGGAGATATGGATTTTTGAAGTGGGAACTAAATCTGAAATTAAATTTCAATTGGAAAAGGTTTGAATAATGGCTGGGCCCACATGATTGAAAATGGGCCAATCGGGTTGAAGCAACACCGGGCCACAGGGATCAGGTATGTAGCCACACAGGATCCTTGTCCGCACCAGATCCGGGCGCGCGCGTTACACCCCCTGACGACTGGGCCCCACGGGGTCATCGTCTACCTCCCGCCAGGCGCGCGACCGCGGCGGCGCCTCGCCGGAGCTCTCACTGCCCGTCGATCCATGGCACGGCTCCTCGCCAAACTTGCCGCCTAACCCTATTTTGAGGTGATGAGCACACCTAAGGGGTCAGCGCACGCCGGCGATGGCCGGAAAGGCTTGCGCGATGGCGGCGGCGGCGATTAGGGTTTGGGCCATGTCGGTCGATCCATACGGTGGGTGAAGCAGATCGAGAAGACCTCCGGAAGATTCATGGAAGCATGGGGAACAAGAATCTGGCCATAAGAGGGAGGGAAAAGGCTTAGAAACTGGTGGCGACTTTGGACCGAGGAGGAAAAAAATCCGCGGTTGGGGAAAAATGGGATTCTGGTGTGAATACCCGATCGAACTCGATGATTCTTGTTCGAGGTGATGCGCCTGGCCGTATATAACAACATAGCACATGTGCACAAGGAATAAACAACCGTCCAAAAAGAATTTCGCGCGCGAACAGACTATACTCATATTCGAAGATCGTCAGAAGAAATGGAAATACGGGGGCCAGGAATCATGGCATGGGCTGAAACTTTACGAGCATGTTCTACAAGTAAGTGTGCACCTTTTTCCTTCAAAGACCGAGGGGATATGATGCTTGCATCACCGGGGCGTCGAGGGACAGAGGGCGGCAAGAATAGAGGAGCACGCCAGCGGTCTAAAAATTTTCAAACTCGTCAATGGGGAGCCTCAAACTGTGAAGGGGAATGATCAAGGAGCTATGCAAGAGGTTGGGGAATAACTCAGGCCAAAGAAACTGGAGCCATACCGTTGCACCCTGGTGGATTTCGAGGGGGAGGAGAAGAACTCGCCGGGAGTGAACTTTCTGCGCCCAGCTTAAGAACAGAGGTGAAAGACTCAACTTGGGGACTGAGGAGGTGATAAGGAGGAGTCCAGGACGAGCTGGGGGCAGCTGGAGGCGACCTCCATAGTGCAAGCAGCTCTGTGGCAGTTGCATGCCGGGAGGTGGCGTCCTGGAAAGAGCAGGGGAAAATTTGAGCCTATGACCAGTGGGTCCCACCCCTCTATTCATCTCTATCTTCTCTGGACACTAAAATATCCCACCAACTTGTGTCCAAAATTTTGTAAACTTTATGGTAGACTAATTTGAAGGTTTAGAAATTGATTCTGACATCAGATTGTTGATTTGACAAAGTTTCAATTGAATTCAAATTTGAATTTGAATTTGAGTTGAATTCAAAGAAGCTATTTAATTAAATAGCAAACTTGCTTCTAAAATTATGAAAATTTGCAGGGATACTATTTGGAATATTTGAAAGCTAATGGTGAGCTTAGATTTTTATTTTGGCAGAATTTAAACATGAGCTAAATTTGAGTTTTTGATTTCTCTCAATTGAGGTTTAAATTGGTTTGAATTTTTCAGATTCAAATTTTTATTTTTTCCCCTCCAAATTTCAATATCTCCCATCTGAACTTTGCATTCTAATTTATGGCTTTTACAGAATTCACGCCAGAGAAAGGAAGTACAAGGTATACCAGGTGTTCAAAACTCCAATGAATCAAGGATCTTGGAGGAAACACTTGGATCTTGACAACCTAGGGTTGATGAAGAACTTGATGGTGAATTGGCGATGGACAATGAAACATGATGGATATCTTGATCCTCTTTCGTTTCCTCCTCTTCTTCTCCTTGCTCTAGATCTCCTTCTCCCTCCTTGGTGGCGGCTATTCACGAGCTAGGGTTTGGGTGTGGTTGAAAAGTGGCAAATAGATGTCAAGCCAAGGATTGGGGTTGTTTATATAGAGGTGGAGGGCTAGGGTTGGGTGGATTTCGAGTTTGAGATGAGTAGGGGTCGGTTTGGAGTCCCACATGGGCTCTAAAAGAGTTAGGCACGACGTCCCTAGGCCCACTTAATGTAAAACCCAAGAAACAAGTCGTGAAACAAAAGATCAGTTTGGAGTCGCGATTTACCAGACAAGTCCAAAAAGGGCTGGACTAGTCCGAAGTTAGACCAAGAGATATCGGACAAGTCCAGACTGGACATCGGACAAGTCCGAACTTATCCAGAGGGGAAAAACAGACAAGTCTGGCCAAAATCGGACAAGTCCGACTTTAGTCAGAGGGAAAAACAGATAAGTCCACTGGATTTTAGACAAGTTCGGACAGGTCCAGGGACTTAGCAAATTTTCAAGGATTCCTGGAATACCGGACTAGTCCGCAACGGACCGAACAAGTCTGAAACTGTCCAGAGGCAAAAACCAGAATAGTCCGCACTAAAACGGACATGTCTGAGCAACGTTAGAGATAAATCAGACTAGTCCACACCAAAAACGGACTAGTCCGCACTTTCTAGAATTCTTAAGTGCGGTTTTGCTCTAAATTCATTTTAAACTCATTTCTTTTTATGTGGATTAATGTTAAACATGTATTAGAATGTATGCAATGCATGATGCATGAAAATGAGGGTGTTACACCCAATCCATGGAACATCGAGCACCTTCGTAAGTTCTACACTTAGTTAGATGGAGGTGAGTTTGTATTTGTGTAAAAAGTATTACATAGAGTCTATGAACAGAGCCGGGTTGGTCTTAGATCAAAAGAAAACTTAACTTGGTCCTGTACTTTAGGTGTGTCTTTACCTTCTCTGGGATAGTACAAGATTGTCGGTGTTTGGATCCGACAGATCTCCCGACACTACCTTTGGTAGATCGAGGAGTTGTAGTTCGGTAATGGGCGCGCAGAGATTCAAGAAGGTGAAAAACAAGTGTACACGGAGATTTACGTGGCTCGGGCTGCCTGAGCGTAATACCCTACTCCACAGGGTGTGTTGGTGATGTATTAATCTTGTGAGTCTAGAAGAAGCTCCAGAAGAAGAAGCTCGTCTAAGTCAGGGTGTTCAGTAGTGGTCTGGAACCGTCCCTTGTGTATCGTCGACCAGTCCTTTTATAGTACAAGGATAGGTCGTTACAACGTTAGCCTGGCCCGACAGGTGGCCCCGACGGTTACACATGCTTGATACACAATAAATGGGGTTAATTACCCTTAATAGCCTGGTAACGGGCCTTGACAGTGTCGTTACCAGTATTAAGGGCCATTTGATCATGTGTCATTAATGTGGTATTAATGACACTTAATCGAGTATTGAAGTCTTTGATTACTCTTTGAAGATCCGGAGCCTTTGGGGGGTCCACCAGTCTGATTGTTGAAGTTGAAGGTCCGGCGGTCGCCACGTGGCAGCATCGAAGCTTATCGTTGTGGACGAGTAGGTCCAGTTCTACTGGACACATGTCAGTACCAGATCTTCCCTCTGTCTGGGGTTAGGTTCGGGGTGCCATATTGATATACTGACCGGAGCTTCCCATATGTGGGTGATAGCTCCAGTCTTATGATACACGTGGCAGCACTGGGACTACCATGTCGGGGAAGCGGGTTCGGTTATGCCTGACATGTGGGGCCTTTGGAGGTCTTCAAATCTGGTAGATGGAGTTTCCTTGTGATCTTTGCAATCCCAAGGGGTATCCGGTACAGAGGGTACTGACAGTGGCCCCCTGGACTCACCTCCGGGAGAGACCTTTTTGGATGGGATCATTTCACCGGAGGTGGGTCCATTCTTCGGTTTCTGAGCCGTGTCTTCAAGGGTCTTTGGTTGTGCCATTGGCAGTAGTTCGCAGTTAAACATCCGCCGCGTGGCGTATCTCGGAGGCGCAGGTGAAAGCTCAGCGTGCGGATCTCACACAATTGAAGGTCGCCGGTTCCCAATACAAAATCGTATCAGTTCCGCGCGCCTTGTCAGGCTGCTGCCTTCGGGTTTCCCGCCTTTCATGATGACAACCGTTCACCTTAGGTAAGAACCTAGACTTGATCATCGCGGTGGCCCCGGGCCCCCTTGTCATTGGCGGGGTGAAAATTTTGACTGGTATCGTCGGCTCCTCCGCGGTTTCCATCCAGGCGTTGCGGGGGCTTCCTTAAGAAGGAAAGCACGCACCGTTTGGGGTTATTTACGCCTCTCGGTCGATCTTGCGCACAAACCATCCAAACTTTTGCTTGCCTTTCCTCTCTTGCCTCGCTGTGCCACGATGGAGTTGGGTCTCCGCCAGAGATGACTGAAGTCCGATGACGATTTGAAGAAGGTCCGGGCCCTCATGGGATGGTCACCTGACTTCTTCAACCATTTGGTCCGCACCGGCAAGCTTCCGTTCGAGAAGGAACACACCGGCGACATGGTGTACTTCTCCGCGTACGCCATGGTGGGATTGATCCCACCTTTCTCCTCCTTCTTCTTGATGCTGCTAGACTTCTATGGTCTGCAGCTTTACCACCTTGGCCCCCACTCCATTCTGCTAGTGTCCATATTTGTCCACTTCTGCGAGATGTGGGTGGGCATTCCCCCCTGCATTGAGCTCTTCCGCACCTTCTTCACTGTCCAAACCATAGGTCAGAGCAACGAGTACCTTGGCTTCTACTATTTTGTGATGCGAAAGAAGTGCCCGTACAAGTACTTGCGGTCGTTCCCTTCTGGGAAGTGGGACGACTGGAAGAAGGATTGGATTGTAATCGGGGTGGAGGAGCACGAGAAGCTGAAGCTACCGGAAGGCCTCCCCAACATCGATACTGCAGTTTGGAGTGAAGCTGCGGTGCTGTCGGATGCCTTCGATCCTGCTCTGACCAGGATCCGCCTGTGTGTGGAAGGAGGGGTGACTCCCCAGGCGGTGTTTTGCAACTTCCTGACCAACAGGTGGGCTCTGTTGAAGAGGAGGGAGAAGTTGGCTTTGGCCCTCAACGGTATGCTGGACGATGACCGGATCGAGACCGGTATGAAGTCCAACATGGAAGGTGAAACTTTGGAGTTCCACCTGAAGAAATTCCAGCACGACATTGACGTCGAGGGCGATGACTTGGCTCCGCCGCCAGCTTTCCTCCCACTGAACATGGAGGCAGCATTCAGTAGGGAGCTCCGGCGGATGATGCCGGTGCTTGACGACCTTGGTGTCGTTGAGAGGCGCTTGACCACCGGGTTGGCAATCTCCGAAGCTCTGAAAGGTGGCTCCGTTCCTGCCCCTAAGCCAAGAACCGAAGTCGTCGGCAAGGACAAGGAATTGGCCGAGCCCTCGAGCCGTAAGAGGAAGCATGCCGACAGAAGGGCCAGGCATACTTCTTCCGCGGTGTCTCCTTCTCCCCGGAGGTGGAGGTCTTCGACGGTGGCGTCTACTCCAGCAGCGGCTTCTTCTCGGGGTGCTAGCTCCGGCCAGGTGACTCCGGTACTAGGGCCAGCTGAGGGCTCCGGGTCCAGAGGTCCTTCCCGATCGAGGGGGGCCTCGATCAGAGCAACGCCAATAGCAGCAGCAAGCTCCAGGGGGCCCTCCGGGACTACCACGCCAGTGGCGGCTGTGGCAAGTCCGGAGCGTCTGGAGAAGAGGTTCCGCGGTAACTGGTGTGGAAGCCTTCCGAGGTAATTTTTGATTTTTTTACCTCAGTCATTTGTTTTATTATTAACTGTATTTTGAGTCTCTTCGTCCTTCATCCACAGCGTTCCCAAGAAAAGGGCTGAAGCTCCGGTCCCTGCAGCAGCGGTTGAGGCTGTGCAGGCTGAAGCTCTGGCTCCAATTCCAGTGCTGCCCCAAGAGGTGGCTGAGGTTGCGGCAGTCCCGGCGCCGGCTGTCATGGTTTCGGATGACTCATCCCTAGAAGCTCCCGTGGTAGCGTCGGACCACGGGATAGAAGATGTACCAGCAGCGCCAGCGTCGAAGGTTGAAGCTCGGAGCTTGGATGCTGTGATGTTGGACGCTCCGGCCGCAGAGCCGGAGGAAGCTGCGATTCCGGCCCTAGAGACGAATGTTGTTGAAGCCCCGGCAGTCAAGACGATGGCTGATGAAGTCCCGGCAGTGGATCCGGGTGTTGATGAAGCTCCGGCACTTGTGCAGGTTGTCGAGGAGACTCCGGCGGTAGAGCTAGTTGCTGCAGAAGTTCCGGCTGTGGAGCCGGCCGTTGAAGAGGTTCTGGCGTCCGAGCCAGCTGCTGCGGAGGTGTCGGCGCCTGAACCTTTGGTGGTCAAAGTATCAGCGCTAGAGCCCATGTCAATCGAAGTGCCAACACCTGAGCCAAGGGCGGAGGAGGCGCCTGCGCCGGAGCCAGAAGTAGCTTCCGCTCCGACTGGACCTTCGATACTTGCTCCAGAAGCGGTGATCCCGGAGGTGCCCGCTGCTAAGCTAGAGTGCCGTGATGAAGCTGCTGGCCCCCCGCCGGAGGGGCCAATTGTTGATGACCTGGTGGCTGGGCCTTCGGAACCAATTCCGGAGGTCGGAACTTCTGCTGCAAGCACCTCCTCAGCGGCGGCCGAGGCTACCTCAGAGGACGGCCCTAGTGCCGTTAAAGCCCAGTGTACCGCTCTCATAGAGTGGGACCCAATTTTTGTTGCTGAAGATCCACAGAGCCAGCGGAGAGGACCCCAGCAGGTCCGTACCCGATTCCCCTATCATTGTCTATGGACAACGCCTGCTCCAGTCTTCGCCAGGTGCAGCTGGCCTTCTACCACGACAGTAAGGCCCTCGAGGAGGAGCGCCAAACCCTTAGGATGTGGTGCAACCGACTCCACTTCGAGACCAAGCTGGCGCAGTCGAGGCTCGCTGACGACAAGGAGTGGGTGAAAAGGGAGAAAGTCCGCGTGGAGTACTGGGGTAAGTTGTTGGATGAGAGGGAAAGCATGACGCGGACCCTCGACAACCAGTCTCGGGCCATATATGATCAGGCCAAGGCTGCAAATAGCGCAGCTGATGAATGCCAGGAAAGGCTCTCCGCCATCCACGATAGTCTCGTCAAGCGCCAGCAGGCTCTTGAAGCGTGGGAAAGACGGCTCGAAGATGAAGAGCAGAAATTCCTGGAGCTGTGAGATGACCTCGTGAAGAGGGAGGAAGAACTTGTCAAAAAGACAGCTCTGGCTGACAAGAGCCTCGAAGAACGCACCAGGAAATTGGAGGAGCGTTGCAAGGAGGAGGAGAAGAAGGCCTGGGAGCGAGGGCAAGAACTCTACATGCAGGAGAATGCCATCGCCACTCGGGAGAAGAATGTGCAGGGCCGGGAGAAAGATCTGGTCAACCGCTGGAATGAGATCCACCTCCGGGAGGAAGAGCTCCGCAAGCTCGAAAGGCAGGTTGCTGAAACGATTCAGTAGAATGCCAAAGAGGTGGAGTGTCTTGCTCGGGAGAGCTCGGAGCTGGCGGCGGCTAAAAGATCCTTGGCGGAGATGCGTGGTGCAAGGGCTGCGGAGTCCCAACAAGTTTGGGACTTCCTGGGCAAGGCCAACGATGCGATGACGCCAATGGGCTTCAGTCTCGTGCGTCCGGATGATCCGGGGCTAGAGCTGAACCAGGCGTTGGAGGCGCTGGGTTCAGCAGGCAACAAACTCTCCAAGGTGGGCGATGTCATCGCGGACCAATTGGAAATGGAGTGTCAGTCCCTGGCGAAGAACGTCGCAGAGTTTGTGCTGACGTGCTACACCAGTCGGGACCCTCAATTCCCTCTGGACCCGGTGCTTGAAGGCCCCATCGAAGGAGAGGGTGAAGACGCCCAAGCCAACATGTCGGAGGTGGCCCAGAAGGTCGCCCAGTTCTTCCATAGGGTCTAGGACCGTCTCCCTGTAGCTCCCGCTTGTATTCTCTCTTCTTCTTCTCCAATTTTGTAATCTCTTGTCTCCAGATGAATGAAATCCAAATTTTTGAGAATTTGAATTTCATTTTTTGTCTTCAACACCTTTGTCTCGCTTGGCCCCCTAGTAGATGTACACAATTTGATTGTGAACATGTACCAAGAGGATGTACCAGTTGTTGAAGACTTGCGTGCTTCGAACTTGTAGAATGTAGTCCGAAGTCTTCGATAGTGTAAGCACCCTGAGGCTGTCGGAGCTTAGGGGCTCTGGCATTGACCATCGCCGGAGCTTAGTAGCTCCAGAAGTAGTCTCCATCAGCGCCTAAAGCATCGAGAATTAACCCTCTGGGGTGTCAGAGCTTGGTAGCTCCAGCTCCATTCACCATCGTCATGAAATGTTTGTTTTTCCTGCACATTGAAGTCAAGAAAAACAGTAAAATCCGTTTCCTATCTATAACTTCATTGCGGCTTACTGTTCCCAGGAAAGTTTTAGGTCGAACACAATCCTAAATACAATCAAGAGCACTGTCTTGCTTCCTCCAGGCCCGATCATTTCTGGACTCGCCTTACTTCGGCCTGCCGGGGTGTAGGTAGAGTGGCGTACTTAGGGTGCAGGACCAGGCTAAGTCGATAGCACACTCCGGCTCTAGATTGGCTTGGCGACATTCAGACAAGTAGGCCATCAACAATGCTTGAACCCGGGAGGATAGACAATGCAACTCGAATTGTACATGAACTAGTCGAGCTAACGTTTCTTAAGAACTGCACAACTTTGTTATAGACAAGAAAGAGAAAAATAAAAAATATTGAGCCTGTACAAAGTAAATGCACGTGGAGTCTGTTTTCACACAATGATGCCTTTCATTATAGGTCCGGGGTACAAGGGAAACAAGTACACTCTTAGGGTACGGAAACAGGGTAAGTTTGTTTCATTTCTCGTTTGACCCAAGGTAGCTAGCTACACTTTTAGTTCTGAGACTGTGACAAGTGTTGCATGGACGTTGCGGACCTAGTCGGGTAGGTTCGGCTACCCTCCTAGAGGAGCTACCCGACTTTGTACAATGACTCTATAACATACACCATGTGTAATTACAGACTCACCTCCGTGATATTAAGCGTAGAACTTACGGAGGTGCTCATGCATCATGCCCCACACACACTCATATACATGTTTAACATTAACCCACATAAAGAGGAACAAGTTTAAAATTGATTTGGAGCATTTAAAATTGATTTGGATCAAAACCGCACTTAAAATGCAGGAAAGTGCGGAATAGTCCGATTTTACTGAGGACTAGTCCGATTTCTCTCGGACTAAAAACGGACTTGTCCATTTTTGCTGTGGACTAGTCCGATTTTTAGCACTGGAAACTTTTGGACTTGTCCGATTTTGTCGGACTAGTCCGATATTCCAAGAATCCTTGAAAATTTGCTAAGTCCTTGGACTTTTCCGGACTAGACCGGTGTCCCAGTGGACTGGTCCTATTTCTTCTCTGTTTAAAGTCGGACTTGTCCGATGTTTGGCCGGACTTGTCCGATTTTCTCTCTGGACGACTTTAGACTAGTCCGGTCCTTTTCGGACTTGTCCGATATTTCGCGACTCCAAGTTGATCTTTTGTTTTACGACTTGTTTCTTGGGTTTCACATTAAGTGGGCCTAGGGACATCGTGCCTAACTCTTTTAGAGCCCATGTGGGACTCTAAACCGGCCTCTACTCATCCCAAAACTCAAAATCCATCTAACCCTAGCCTCCACCTCTATATAAACAACTCCACCCCTTGGATTGACATCTATTTGCCACTTTTCCACCCACCCAAACCCTAGTTCGTGGGGAGCCACTATCAAGGAGGGAGGAGAAGATCCCAAGCAAGAAGAAGAAGAGGAGGAAACGAAAGAGGATCAAGATCTCCACCAAGTTTCGTTCTTCACCACCAATTCATCCCCAAGTTCATGACCAACCCTAGATCATCAAGATCCAAGTGTTACCTCCAAGTTTCTTGATTCATTGGAGTTCTAAACACCTGGTATACCTTCTATTATCTTTTCCTTACGAGAATTCAACCCCTAATCTCCAAATTCACATCGATCTAGAAAACCCTACTGCTGATCTCGCGGAGTGCGGACTTGTCCGGTCCCTAGCGGACTAGTCCGAACTTTCTGGTTAAATTGTGTTGAATTAATTCTAAAATTTGATTTAATCGAATCCAAACCTGTATAAACTTGTTAAAAGCTATTAGAACTGGTTAGTGGTCATTAAAAGCAATCTAGTAACAAGTTCTACCTTGCATTTGCATCAATCATGCATGTCATATCATATTGAGTAATATTTGTGCACTCTTTGATTGTGTTTCTTGTCTTGTATGTTTATTGTGTGGATTAGACGGATTTGCGCTAGAAAGTGCCGCGGAGGATCTACAGCACCAAGAGTTTGAAGGCTTTGATCCTAATCAACAGCAAGAGCAAGGAAAGTGTCCTTGAAGCATATTGACCCTGTTTTCAAATAAATGTTTTGTTTGCAAAACTGCATGCTTGTGTCAAATTGATGGGAATCCTATGGTAGGAAGTTTACTAGATTTGCTAAACCACCCTTGTCGTCTGGAATACATGGTAGAGAGTTGGGAAGGGTTTTTACCTTTTGCTTCGCTTAATCAACTGGGATGGGGAACAACTATACCACTCAATTTAATTATGCATTAATGATATTCTGGTTAATGTGAACTAGTCAATACGGTATGGTAATGGGCGATCTAAGCAAGCCTGGTATGTGGATGGGTTGGATGTTATGGTGGTTTTCTTGCTTTAGATCTAAGGACCGGTTCATGCAAGAATAAGCCAGGACTACAGTGCCACCACGAGGCCAAGTATGGGTGCGGTGTAGCTGATTAATTAGGGCTTTGCCAGTTCTATTTGGACCATTAAGGATGCTCGGGGAAGGGGTAGTCGGATTGGGTTTGTTGATGATTGGTGGGACTACCCTGGGATCCGAATGTCTCAAGAGGGGGACCTTGGTTGAAGATGTGCTCAGTTGGAGGCATCGCCACTAGTGAAACCTCAGTGGGGTCTAAATAGGCTAGTAATCCCTTTGTAAAAGATATTTTGTGATCTCTTGGCCACACACCTACGAAAGTGTGAGACGGCATAATAGAGGTTCTTAGTCACTGAAAGGTGATGAAATCACAAACACGTGGGTAAAGTGGTACAAACTCTGCAGAGTTAAATAAAACTATCATGATAGCCGTGCTCCCGGTTATGAGCACCTGGACAACTTCCATGATTAGAGGGAAATTGGAATTTTGGATGGTTATGGTTTTGTAATTGCTATGGATGGTTATGGATTAATTTTTGGTATTGAATATGGTTATTAGCAAATGGTGAAATTTGGAATTATGGATGAGGATGGTGAATTATGGACTGCTATTATTATATTACTTATGATTATGATGGGTTTACTTCACATACATGTAATATATTGCTTTCCAATTGCTTTAATGTACTTTTCAGCACTTTGCCATTATTATTGTCGTCATTTGAATCAGCCACATGTCATACTTTCCACACTTGCTGAGTACAACATGTACTCACTCTTGCAATCCCCCACCCAATAGTTGCAGGTCAGGATTGGGAGTTTAATGGCAATAATGCGGAGTTCTAGGCCGTGTCTACCGTCAGCTTTGCCTGTGGTCTTATTGGAGTTGCGCTATACCCTATTGCTTATGCTGCCTAGCTGTTTAGTTTGCTTAATTAGTTTATTTCCGCTGCATTAGTTGAACTTGTCATAAATATTCATTAGAGCTTGTATTCGAGGATAATCTGGTTTGTGTAATAAAATTTGGTTAATTAATCTTGTTCCGTGGTAATTTTCTGTATACTCTTTTGTGATTGCACTCGTGTATGTGTGATGAACATCCTGGGCACACATATGTGTTAGCTTGGTTCATTTTCGGAACCGGGTGTCACAGATTGGTATCAGAGCCACAGGTTGACCGTAGGATGCAGCCTAGATAGAATGGACACTTTAGAGCACATAGGGGCACTCAGGAATCGATGTGTTTTGGTTGGTGTGTTGTTTGCTATATATTGTTTGCTGTGTGCTTAATAGAGGATTTTGGGGTGCTTTAGCATTGCCATGTCCACGTAGGCTAGCTAGTTGTTTAGTTTCATATCCCTTGATGCATATAGTTGGGGACATTTTCTAATTCTTACCTATTGCTTTTCTTCAGATGGTGAGGACTCGCAACCAGAGGGATGTCAATGATGAGGAGGAGAACAATGGAGTACCTTAGAACAACAATGGGCAAGGACCTGCTCATGAAGCTATCAACATTGAGCAGCTTTTGGCTATGCAAAACCAGCTCATGCAGACCATGATACAGACTATGGGACAGCTGCAGGGTGGCAACATCAACAATCAGCCCCACATGCCCCACCGTCACCCTTGCCTCCTCATAACCGATTGGGAGAGTTTATGAGGACTAGGCCGCCGACCTTTGCTCAAGCTGCCGACCCTATGGATGCGGATGATTGGCTGGAGTCTGTGGAGAATAAGCTAGCTATTGTCCAATGTAGTGACCGGGAGAAGGTCTTGTTTGCTTCTCATCAACTAGTTGGAGCAGCTGCGGATTGGTGGGATGCTTATTGCAATGCTCATGAGAACCTAGAGAGAATTACTTGGGCCGAATTCAAGGAGAATTTTCGTTCTCATTATGTGCCCGAGGGTGTTATGATCTTGAAGAGGCAAGAATTTGAGAATTTAAGACAAGGAAGATCAAGCGTGAGTGAATATCTCAATAAATTCACTCAACTCTCAAGGTATGCACCTGAGGATGTTAGTCGGGACAGCCGGAAGCAATACTTGTTCATGAGGGGCTTGAACAATGAGATCCAAGTGCAACTACTCAACTGCGATTATGCTAATTTTCAGAAGCTTGTGGACAAAGCAATTGTGGTTGAGAACAAGATCCGTGAGATGGAGCAAGAAATCAAGAGGAAGGCGCCATATCAAGGACAGCAACAAGGAAGTAATGTGCGCCCTCGCCTTGCACCACCCAATGTGCCCTATTACAGCTCCTCTATTCCTGCTCAGCGCCCTGGTTATGCACCATGCCAAACTCAGTTTGTGCAGCAGCGCCCTGTTATGCAAGCACCTAGGCCTCCAATGCCTTATGCACCTCGTGCTAATTTTCCTGGTGCCAATGTTCAAAACCAAGCTCGTCCCAATAATTCTGGTGGAGTTAAGAAGTGTTATACTTGTGGGGAAGCTGGACACTTTGCGCATCAATGTCCTAAGTCAGGCCTTGGTCAAGGAAGCAATGCACCGAGGCAAAACCCAAGACCCAATGGAGGACAACCACAAGGGAACCGTGGACAGCAGAATTTTGCTCGTGGCAACGTGAACCATGTCTCTACGGAGGATGCTCAACAAGCGGATGAAGTGGTCATTGGTATGTTTCTCGCCAACTCCAACCCCGCGACTATGTTATTTGATTCTGGAGCATCGCATTCATTCATTGCATCGAAGTATGTTGCCAAGTATAGTTTGCCTATCTCTCATATGAAGTTTACTCTATTGGTTAAGTCTCCTGGAGGAGAGATGAGGAAAAATATAGTATGTCCAAAAGTAAGCCTTAGAATAAGGGGGGTAGACTTCTCCGCCAACCTCATTGTTTTGGATTCTCAAGGATTGGACATTATACTTGGTATGGACTGGTTGAGGAAGCACAATGGAGTTGAGTTATTGAGTGTGCCACGAAGACGGTGAAGTTTACCAACGAAGAAGGGATCATCGTAGAATTCGAAGCATCTCAAACCGCACCGAATCAATTGGAGTTGAATCATATGGATGGTGCCGCAATTGAGGAGATTCCAGTGGAGTGTGAATTTTTGGATGTTTTTCCGGACGAGTTGCCAGGTATGCCACCCGATCGAGACATTGAGTTAGTTATTGATTTAATACCTGGAACTGCCCTATAGCTAAGAGGCCGTATAGGAAGCCTCCTATGGAATTAGCGGAGCTCAAGAAGCAAATTCAAGAACAACTAGAGAAAGGTTTTATTCGCCCTAGCTCTTCGCCTTGGGGAGCGCCCGTGCTGTTTGTTGACAAGAAGGATGGAACCCACAGGATGTGCGTGGATTACCGAGCTCTCAACGAGGTAACAATCAAGAACTAGTACACCTTGCCACGCATAGAAGACTTGTTTGATCAGATGAAGGGTGCTTGTGTCTTCTCTAAGATTGACTTGAGGTCGGGATATTTTCAAATGAAGATTAGACCATCGGACATACCCAAGACAGCTTTTAGGACACGGTATGGATCTTATGAGTACACCGTGATGTCTTTTGGATTGAAAAATGCGCCTGCCTACTTTATGTACCTCATGAATAAGGTCTTCATGGAGTACTTGGACAAGTTCATCGTGGTGTTTATTGATGATATTATGATCTACTCGAAGGATGAGGAAGAACATGGGGAACACTTGAGGCTTACGTTGCAGAAATTGAGGGAGCATCGATTGTATGCCATGTTCAACAAGTGTTAGTTTTGGTTGAGAGAGGTGTCATTTTTGGGTCATATAATTTCAGGAGGAGGAGTATCGGTTGACCCCGGAAAAGTGAGAGACGTGTTGAAGTGGGAACTGCCACAAAATGTCAAGGAAATAAGGAGTTTTCTTGGGATGGCTGGATATTACCGTAGATTCATCAAGGACTTTTCCAAGATAGCCAAGCCTATGACGGAGTTGCTAATGAAGGGAAAGGCGTTCCAATGGATTGAAGCTTGTCAGAATAGTTTTGAAGAGTTAAAGAAGAGGTTGACAACAGCCCCAGTTTTGGTATTGCCGGATGTAAGCAAGAGTTTTGACATTTATTGTGACGCATCGAGACAAGGGCTTGGATGTGTATTGATGCAAGAAGGTCAAGTGGTCGCCTATGCATCAAGACAATTGAAGAAACATGAGCAGAATTACCCAACACATGATTTAGAACTTGCAGTCGTGGTACATGCATTGAAGATTTGGAGGCACTATATTCTTGGACATAGGTGTGAAATTTATACGGATCATAAGAGTTTGAAGTATATTTTCACACAAACGGATCTGAACTTGAGGCAACGAATATGGTTGGAGCTCATCAAAGATTATGATTTGGGGGTCAACTATCATCCGGGAAAGGCCAATGTAGTGGCCGATGCTTTGAGTAGAAAGGGAGTAAGTCACCAACTCACAGTTCGAGAGTTACCATCCGAGTTATGCAAGGAGTTTGAACGGTTGAACCTCGGGTTTGTAAATGAGATGGAGATGATGGAGTTAAACCCAACCTTGGGGCAAGAAATTCGAGAGGCACAAACCGCAGATGAGGAGATCAAGGAAATCAAGGAAAGGATCGAGGAAGGGAGAGAATTCAGATTTGATGAAGATGAACATGGTACCTTATGGTTTGGAAAGAGGATCATTGTGCCTAATGTAAAGCATATTCGGGAGACAATATTAAAGGAGGCACATGACTTGCCTTACTCAATTCACCCTGGTTGTACAAAGATGTACAAAGACTTGAAGACTTGCTATTGGTGGGATAGCATGAAGAAGGACATAGCTGAATACATAGCATTGTGTGATGTGTGCCAATGAGTCAAGGCGGAACATCAAAGGCCAGATGGATTATTGCAACCGTTGAAGATTCCGGAATGGAAGTGGGAAGAAATTGGAATGGCCTTCATAGTTGGGTTACCACGTACTCAGTTCGGGTATGACTCAATTTTGGTAATTGTGGATCGCTTAACCAAGTCAGCTCATTTTGTCCCTGTGAAGACCATACAGCTGCACGATTGGCCGAAATATACGTGGAGCATATTGTGTGTCGACATGGAGTCCCTAAGAAGAAAGTCTCGGATAGAGGTTCTCAATTTACCTCCAGATTTTGGCAAAAATTGCATGAAGCTTTGGGAACGAGGTTGAATTTTAGTTCAGCATATCATCCTCAAACAGATGGACAAACCGAGAGGACCAATCAGATTTTGGAGGACATGTTAAGAGCTTGTGCTTTGAAGCATGGGAAGAGTTGGGACAAAAGCTTGCCATACGCAGAATTTTCATACAACAATAGTTACCAAGTAAGCTTGAAAATGTCACTGTATGAAGCGCTTTATGGGAGGAAGTGTAGGACACCTTTATTCTAGAATGAGGCAGGAGAAACTCAAGTATTTGGTTCGGATGTGTTGCAAGAATCCAAAAAGCAAGTCCGAATAATTCGTGAAAACTTGAGGGATGCCAATCAAGGCAAAAAGGCTATGCGGACAATAGAAGAAGGAAACTAGCCTTTGAAGTGGGAGATTTTGTTTACCTCAAGGTGTCACCAATGAGAGGTCATAAGAGGTTTAACATAAGGGGCAAGCTCGCACCTCACTATATTGGACCATTCAAGATTTTGGACAAAAGAGGAGAAGTAGCGTATAAGTTGGAGATGCCAGCTCATCTTTCGGATGTACATGATGTCTTTCATGTTTCCCATCTCAAGAAGTGCTTGAGAATACCGGAAGAACAAGTGCCAATGGAAGGATTGGATCTAGAGGAAGATTTGACTTATGCCGAGCAACCGATCAAGATCTTGGAAACCAAGGAGAGAGTCACAAGGAGCAAGGTTATTAGATGGTGTAAAGTTCAATGGAAGCACCACACAGAAAAAGAAGCAACATGGGAATTGGAGGATGATCTCAAGAAGGACTTTCCCTCTCTCTTCTCTTCTGCGTCGAATCTCGAGGACGAGATTCTTTTTAAGGGGGGTAGGTTTGTAACAACCTAATTTTCATGCATCATGCCCCCCACACACTCATATACATGTTTAACATTAACCCACATAAAGAGGAACGAGTTTAAAATTGATTTGGAGCATTTAAAATTGATTTGGATCAAAACCGCACTTAAAACGCAGGAAAGTGCGGACTAGTCCGATTTTACTGAGGACTAGTCCGATTTCTCTCTGACTAAAAATGGACATGTCCGTTTTTGCTGCGGACTAGTCCGATTTTTGGCACTGGAAACTTTTGGACTTGTCCGATTTTGTCGGACTAGTCCGATATTCCAACAATCCTTGAAAATTTGCGAAGTCCTTGCACTTTTCTGGACTACTCCGGTGTCCCAGCGGACTTGTCCGATTTCCTCTCTGTTTAAAGTCGGACTTGTCCGATGTTTGGCCAGACTTGTCCGATTTTCTCTCTGGACGACTTCGGACTAGTCCGGTCCTTTTCGGACTTGTCCGATATTTCGCGACTCCGAGTTGATCTTTTGTTTTACGACTTGTTTCTTGGGTTTCACGTTAAGTGGGCCTAGGGAAGTCGTGCCTAACTCTTTTAGAGCCCATGTGGGACTCTAAACTGGCCTCTACTCATCCCAAAACTCGAAATCCATCTAACCCTAGCCTCCACCTCTATATAAACAGCCCCACCCCTTGGATTGACATCTATTTGCCACTTTTCCACCCACCCAAACCCTAGTTCGTGGGGAGCTACTATCAAGGTGGGAGGAGAAGATCCCAAGCAAGAAGAAGAAGAGGAGGAAACGAAAGAGGATCAAGATCTCCACCAAGTTTCGTTCTTCACCACCAATTCATCCCCAAGTTCATCACCAACCCTAGATCATCAAGATCCAAATGTTACCTCCAAGTTTCTTGATTCATTGGAGTTCTAAACACATGGTATACCTTCTATTATCTTTTCCTTACGAGAATTCAACCCCTAATCTCCAAATTCACGTCGATCTAGAAAATCCAAATCTGCTTATCTCGCGGAGTGCGGACTTGTCCGGTCCCTAACAGACTAGTCTGATCTTTCTGGTTAAATTGTGTTGAATTAATTCTAAAATTTGATCTAATCGAATCCAAACCTGTATAAACCTGTTAAAAGCTATTAGAACTAGTTAGTGATCATTAAAAGCAATCTAGTAACAAGTTCTACCTTGCATTTGCATCAATCATGCATGTCATGTCATATTGAGTAATATTTGTGCACTCTTTGATTGTGTTTCTTGTCTTGTATGTTTATTGTGTGGATTAGACGGATTTGCGCTAGAAAGTGTCGCGGAGGATCTACAGCACCAAGAGTTTGAAGTCTTTGATCCTAATCAACAGCAAGAGCAAGGCAAGTGTCCTTGAAGCATATTGACCCTGTTTTAAAATAAATGTTTTGTTTGCAAAACTGCATGCTTGTGTCAAATTGATGGGAATCCTATGGTAGGAAGTTTACTAGATTTGCTAAACCACCCCTGTCGTCTAGAATACATGGTAGAGAGTCAGGAAGGGTTTTTACCTTTTGCTTCGCTTAATCAACTGGGATGGGGAACAACTATACCACTCAATTTAATTATGCATTAATGATATTCTGGTTAATGTGAACTGGTCAATACGGTATGGTAATGGGTGATATAAGCAAGCCTGGTATGTGGATGGGTTGGATGTTATGGTGGTTTTCTTGCTTTAGATCTAAGGACCGGTTCATGCAAGAATAAGCCAGGACTACAGTGCCACCACGAGGCCAAGTATGGGTGCGGCGTAGCTGATTAATTAGGGCTTTGCCAGTGCTATTTGGACCATTAAGGATGCTCGGGGAAGGGGTAGTCGGATTGGGTTTGTTGATGATTGGTGGGACTACCCTGGGATCCGAATGGCTCAAGAGGGGGCCCTTGGTTGAAGATGTGCTCAGTTAGAGGCATCGCCACCGGTGAAACCTCAGTGGGGTCTAAATAGGCTAGTAATCCCTTTGTAAAAGCTATTTTGTGATCTCTTGGCCACACACCTACGGAACTGTGAGACGGCATAATAGAGGTCCTTCGTCACTGAAAGGAGATGAAATCATAAACACGTGGGTAAAGTGGTACAAACTCTGCAGAGTTAAATACAACTATCATAATAGCCGTGCTCCCGGTTATGAGCACCTGGACATCTTCCATGATTAGAGGTAAATTGGAATTTGGGATGGTTATGGTTTGGTAATTGCTATGGATGGTTATGGATTAATTTCTGGTGTTGAATATGGTTATTGGCAAATGGTGAAATCTGGAATTATGGATGAGGATGGTGAATTATGGACTGGTATTATGATATTACTTATGATTATGATGGGTTTACTTCACATACATGTAATATATTACTTTCCAAATGTTTTAATGTACTTTTCAGCACTTTGCCATTATTATTGTCGTTATTTGAATGTCATACTTTCCACACTTGCTGAGTACGACATGTACTCACTCTTGCAATCCCCCACCCAACAGTTGCAGGTCAGGATTGGGAGTTTAATGGCGATAATGCGGAGTTCTAGGCCGTGTCTGCCGTCAGCTTTGCCTGTGGTGTTATTGGAGCTGCGCTAAACCCTATTGCTTATGCTGCCTAGCTGTTTAGTTTGCTTAATTAGTTTATTTCCGCTACATTAGTGAACTTGTCATAAATATTCATTAGAGCTTGTATTCGAGGATAATCTGGTTTGTGTAATAAAATTTGGTTAATTAATCTTGTTCCGTGGTAATTTTCTGTATACTCTTTTGTGATTGCACTCGTGTATGTGTGATGAACATCCTGGGCACACATATGCGTTAGCTTGGTTCATTTTCAGAACCGGGCATCACAGATTGGTATCAGAGCCACAGGTTGACTGTAGGATGTAGCCTAGATAGAATGGACACTTTAGAGCACATAGGGGCACTCAGGAATCGATGTGTTTTGGTTGGTGTGTTGTTTGCTATATATTGTTTGCTTGTGTGCTTAATAGAGGATTTTGGGGTGCTTTAGCATTGCCATATCCACGTAGGCTAGCTAGTTGTTTAGTTTCATATCCCTTGATGCATATAGTTGGGGACATTTTCTAATTCTTACCTATTGCTTTTCTTTAGATGGTGAGGACTCGCAACCAGAGGGATGACAATGATGAGGAGGAGAACAATGGAGTACCTCAGAACAACAATAGGCAAGGACCTGCTCATGGAGCTATCAACATTGAGCAGCTTTTGGCTATGCAAAACCAGCTCATACAGACCATGATACAGACTATGGGACAGCTGCAGGCTGGCAACATCAACAATCAGCCCCACATGCCTCCACCGCCACCCTCGCCTCCTCATAACCGATTGGGAGAGTTTATGAGGACTAGGTCGCCGACCTTTGCTCAAGTTGTCGACCCTATCGATGCGGTGATTGGCTCAAGTCTGTGGAGAAGAAGCTAGCTATTGTCCAATGTAGTGATCGGGAGAAGGTCTTGTTTGCTTCTCATCAACTAGTTGGAGCAGCTGCGGATTGGTGGGATGCTTATTGCAATGCTCATGAGAACCTAGAGAGAATTACTTGGGCCAAATTCAAGGAGAATTTTCATTCTCATTATGTGCCCGAGGGTGTTATGATCTTGAAGAGGCAAGAATTTGAGAATTTAAGATAAGGAAGATCAAGCGTGAGTGAATATCACAATAAATTAACTCAACTCTCAAGGTATGCGCCTGAGGATGTTAGTCGGGACAGCCAGAAGCAATACTTGTTCATGAGGGGCTTGAACAATGAGATCCAAGTGCAACTACTCAACTGCGATTATGCTAATTTTCAGAAGCTTGTGGACAAAGCAATTGTGGTTGAGAACAAGATCCGTGAGATGGAGCAAGAAATCAAGAGGAAGGCGCCATATCAAGGACAGCAACAAGGAAGTAATGTGCGCCCTCGCCTTGCACCACCCAATGCGCCCTATTACAGCTCCTCTATTCCTGCTTAGCGCCCTGGTTATGCACCACGCCAAACTCAGTTTGTGCAGCAGCGCCCTGTTATGCAAGCACCTAGGCCTCCAATGCCTTATGCACCTCGCGCTAATTTTCCTGGTGCCAATGTTCAAAACCAAGCTCGTCCCAATAATTCTGGTGGAGTTAAGAAGTGTTATACTTGTGGGGAAGCTGGACACTTTGCGCATCAATGTCCTAAGTTAGGCCTTGGTCAAGGAAGCAATGCACCAGGCAAAACACAAGACCCAATGGAGGACAACCACAAGGGAACCATGGACATCAGAATTTTGCTCGTGGCAACGTGAACCATGTCTCTACAAAGGATGCTCAACAAGCGGATGACGTGGTCATTGGTATGTTTCTCGCCAACTCCAACCCCGCGACTATGTTATTTGATTCTGGAGCATCGAATTCATTCATTGCATCGAAGTATGTTGCCAAGTATAGTTTGCCTATCTCTCATATGAAGTTTACTCTATTGGTTAAGTCTCCTGGAGGAGAGATGAGGACAAATATAGTATGTCCAAAAGTAAGCCTTAGAATAAGGGGGGTAGACTTCTCCGCCAACCTCATTGTTTTGGATTCTCAAGGATTGGACATTATACTTGGTATGGACTGGTTGAGGAAGCACAATGGAGCTATTGAGTGTGCCACGAAGACGGTGAAGTTGACCAACAAAGAAGGGATCACCATAGAATTTGAAGCATCTCAAACCGCATCAAAGCAATTGGAGTTGAATCATATGGACGGTGCCGCAATTGAGGAGATTCCGGTGGTGTGTGAATTTTTGGATGTTTTTCCGGACGAGTTGCCAGGTATGCCACCCGATCGAGACATTGAGTTTGTTATTGATTTAATACCTGGAACTGCACCTATAGCTAAGAGGCCGTATAGGATGCCTCCTATGGAATTAGCGGAGCTCAAGAAGCAAATTCAAGAACAACTAGAGAAACGTTTTATTCGCCCTAGCTCTTCCCCTTGGGGAGCGCCCGTGCTGTTTGTGGACAAGAAGGATGGAACCCAAAGGATGTGCGTGGATTACCGAGATCTCAACGAGGTAACAATCAAGAACAAGTACACCTTGCCACGCATAGAAGACTTGTTTGATCAGATGAAGGGTGCTTGTGTCTTCTCTAAGATTGACTTGAGGTCAGGATATTTTCAAATGAAGATTAGACCATTGGGCATACCCAAGACAGCTTTTAGGACACGGTATGGATCTTATGAGTACACCGTGATGTCTTTTGGATTGACAAATGCGCCTGCCTACTTTATGTACCTCATGAATAAGGTCTTCATGGAGTACTTGGACAAGTTCGTCATGGTGTTTATTGAAATTATTATGATCTACTTGAAGGATCAGGAAGAACATGAGGAACACTTGAGGCTTACGTTGTAGAAATTGAGGGAGCATCGATTGTATGCCAAGTTCAACAAGTGTCAGTTTTGGTTGAGAGAGGTGTCGTTTTTGGGTCATATAATTTCAGGAGGAGGAGTATCGGTTGACCCCGGAAAAGTGAGAGACGTGTTGAAGTGGGAACCGCCACAAAATGTCAAGGAAATAAGGAGTTTTCTTGGGATGGCTGGATATTACCGTAGATTCATCAAGGACTTTTCCAAGATAGCCAAGCCTATGACGGAGTTGCTAATGAAGGGAAAGGTGTTCCAATGGACTGAAGCTTGTCAGAATAGTTTTGAGGAGTTAAAGAAGAGGTTGACAACAGCCCCAATTTTGGTATTGCCGGATGTAAGCAAGAGTTCTGAAATTTATTGCGATGCATCGAGACAAGGACTTGGATGTGTATTGATGCAAGAAGGTCAAGTGGTCGCCTATACATCAAGACAATTGAAGAAACATGAGCAGAATTACCCAACACATGATTTAGAACTTGCAGCCGTGGTGCATGCATTGAAGATTTGGAGGCACTATATTCTTGGACATAGGTGTGAAATTTATACGGATCATAAGAGTTTGAAGTATATTTTCACACAAACGGATCTGAACTTGAGGCAACGAAGATAGTTGGAGCTCATCAAAGATTATGATTTGGGGGTCAACTATCATCCGGGAAAGGCCAATGTAGTGGCCGATGCTTTGAGTAGAAAGGGAGTAAGTCACCAACTCACAGTTCGAGAGTTACCATCCGAGTTATGCAAGGAGTTTGAACGGTTGAACCTCGGGTTTGTAAATGAGATGGAGATGATAGAGTTAAACCCAACCTTGGGGCAAGAAATTCAAGAGGCACAAACCGCAGATGAGGAGATCATGGAAATCAAGGAAAGGATTGAGGAAGGGAGAGAATTCAGATTTGATGAAGACGGACATGGTACCTTATGGCTTGGAAAGAGGATCGTTGTGCCTAATGTAAAGCATATTTGGGAGACAATATTAAAGGAGGCACATGACTCGCCTTACTCAATTCACCCTGGTTGTACAAAGATGTACAAACACTTGAAGACTTGCTATTGGTGGGATAGCATGAAGAAGGACATAGCTGAATACGTAGCATTGTGTGATGTGTGCCAACGAGTCAAGGCGGAACATTGAAGGCCAGCCGGATTATTGCAACCATTGAAGATTCCGGAATGGAAGTGGGAAGAAATTGGAATGGACTTCATAGTTGGGTTACCACGTACTCAGTCCGTGTATGACTCAATTTGGGTAATTGTGGATCGCTTAACCAAGTCAGCTCATTTTGTCCCCGTGAAGACCAAATATACAGCTGCGCGATTGGCCAAAATATACGTGGAGCATATTGTGTGTCGACATGGAGTCCCTAACTAGATAGTCTCGGATAGAGGTTCTCAATTTACCTCCAGATTTTGGCAAAAATTGCATGAAGCTTTGGGAACGAGGTTGAATTTTAGTTTAGCATATCATCCTCAAACGGATGGACAAACCGAGAGGACCAATCAGATTTTGGAGGACATGTTAAGAGCTTGTGCTTTGAAGCATGGGAAGAGTTGAACTTTCTGGAGTCCACCTTCACACTGCACCGGACTAGTCCGAGCTTGGCCGGACTAGTCCGCCAGACTTTCTGGACTTTGAGATACACTGTGACCGGACAAGTCCGGACTTGCACCGGACTAGTCCGGTGTTAGGGTTTTTCAACAGTAACTTTTTGGAAACCATATAAATAGAGAATCCACGGCCTTCCAAACAACATACACGTCGAATACTGCTGAAAACACAAACCCTAGTGCCGCCACTTTGTCCCATGAGCCTAAAACACATCTCCCCACACACCTAAGGTGCAAAAAGGAGTCAAATCATTTGAACACTTGGATTCGGGATTGCGAGATCGTCGTTCCTTCGTTGCGAGCTCTTGGGGTTTGATCTTTCTATAGTTATACTCTGCATTGTAATACTTCCAAGTGTATTTGATTGCCTCTTTCATTGTAATTCTCGTGGGAGCCCTCAACGTGTGAGGTTGCCCCACAAACTCGGTGATTACCCGTGATAGTGGAATCAAGTCGGCCTTTATGGTGACTTGAAGAGGGAAAGGGTTGGAGACCCGGCTCTGTGTGAGCTTCCTCAACAAGGACGTAGATCTCGTCGTGAGATTGAACCTCGGTAAAAATTCATTTGTCTCTTGTGCCTCATTTACTTACTTTTCGTTCACTAGATCACTTGATTACTAAACATCAATTAAGTTGCTTATAAGTTTCCACGTGCATTCATACAATAATCTTAAATCAAAGAATCTGTTGTTTTCATTTCCGCTGCTAGAAGAACCTAGTTTCCCAAATAACACTTAATCAACTCACAAATTTCAGCACACCGGACTAGTCCGCCCACATAACCGGACTAGTCCGGTCAATTAAGTTTTTGACGGCTCTATTAAGTGTGAAGGAAATTCAAAAGGCCTATTCACCCCCCTCTAGGCCACATTCAATTAGTATCAGATCAAGGTTCTCCACCAACGAGACTCACATCTCGGAGAGATCAATGGCCTCTGAGAAGAACAATGATATCCCGAAGATGAACATCAATGAGGAGGAACAAGAAGCAAAAGCCTTCGATGTGCCAAAAGAAAGCCCACATGATGATGAAGAAGTGCCACAACTAGAAGCACTCATGAGAAAGAAACTGCTAGGACAAAAAGGAAAAGAAGAAGAGAAGACGACGGGGAGTGGTCATCGCGACTACTCCCGACATCCTTACAACTACAACCGCCTCAATTCAAACAATCACTATCTCTCCATTCCTAAGGGAAAACCTCCACAGATTGACGGAAGTGACTACACCATGTGGAAGTAGAACATGAAGATGCATCTAATATCCCTAAATCCTAGTCTGTGGCACATTGTTTGCACTGGCATAGATATCCCGGACTCGGATGAGGAACTCACCCCAGAACAAGAACAAGAGATTCACAGAAATGCACAAGCCGTCGTTGTGATCACATCATCACTAAGCAGAGAGGAATTCACCAAGATCGATGGTTTAGAAAGTGCAAAAGAAATTTGGGATACACTTAAGACAGCTCACGAAAGAAATAGGTCGGTTCGTGAAGCTAAAATCGAGATGCTTGAAGGAGAGTTGGGGAGATTTGCTATTGAAGAAGGCGAATCATCTCAAGACATGTACAATCGGATGAAGGCACTAATCAACAAAATGCGTGCCTATGGAAGTAAGGAATGTATGGATCACGAAGTGGTCAAAAGAGTGATTATAGCCTTCATGCCAAGAAATGTCACACTATGCTCAATGATAAGGGAAAGCCCTGGATTTAACAAAATGACTACGGATGAGTATTGGGGAAGATCATAAATCATGAAATGACGAAGAAAGAGGCTCAATACGTCAAAGACTTTGTAGGATCGAAGAGCACGTGAAAATCTACCAGAGGGGGGGGGTCAATGGTAGATTTAAAAATCTTACGCAGTGGAAACAATTAAACCCCAACCCCTTCGGCAGAAAAATGATCTGTTAAAGAAATTGTGTGTGAGACTAATCTAAACGTGTTTCACCATGACAAAAGTGATATATATCAGAGAGAATCAAGTCAGGAAGACAACACAACAAGAATCACTCAAATCCGTACAGAAAAACTCAAGTTATGATCAAAATATCAAACATAGGTCAATCTGCCCTACCCGAGAAAAAAAACAGTTCTGGAACACTGCAAAGAAACTCGTGTAGATCATAGAAAACAAATCCAATGAACGTGAAATTTTGACAGATGATATATAATCAAGTTTTGAAGACAACCCATAAAGAATCACGTCCATTGGATCTGTAAAACTCGATTTATGATAAAACCACCGACGGAAAGTAGTGCTGTCCAAAAACTCGACGAGTAAAACTTGCCTGGAACAAGTCAGACGAACAAGGCACAAAAGTTCCTTCAAACTACGAATTTTATTCAATAGAACACAAGAGGAACAGCCCCAAAGTCGTGCACCACGAGCTCTGGGCTCCCTTGCTTATATAACCAGCTCAAAAGCCAACTCAACTCAAATCAGGAACCTAATCCTACTATGTTCACGAATCGTAACATTCCATAACTGCTTAGGATTCTTCTATACGCAGATAGAAGCAATCTTAAGACTTCCAAACACCTTATGAACGTATACTATATTCCTAAACAACTCAAATTCATGACCCACACGAAATCCTATCATAACCAACTGTGGGGACCGGAGTCCACACTTCCGAGGATCTCATTGGGTGGTGCTGTGCGATGCGGCACCTAACAACACACACAAAAAGGATACCAAAACATATAAAGTTTTCATTTCATAATAAGAAGAGTTTACAAAAGAGTGTACCACAGAAGTACACACGCAGCGGAAAATACATACTCATAATCTCACCTAACTAAGCAGGAGAGAAGACGTCCATGCCCTAGGACGCTTCTCACTAGCAACAAGGAGAACATTCAGCAGTGGCGTGGTTCACATGAGATTTATCTCGACACCTCGAGTCTCATGTACAACCTGAACAGCAGAAATAAAACTAATACCTGCAAAAATCATTAAAGCGCAAACGTGAGCATAAGGCTCAGCAAGACTTAACCATCTCACTAGACATATGCAGGGTGAATATTAAACATAGGTAAGGAATAGCATAAATAGACTCGCCTATAAGTGGATCCTTATAATCATGTTTTAAGTAGCAAATGACATTCTTCAAGCACGGCACATCATGGACTCCACAATCAAACAAGAAACGCTTTGCCGATGATATGACATGCCCAAAGAACATAATGCTATTACAGGTAAAGTATGGGGAAACTATAAACTTTTAATTATACTATCTATAACCCAAACAAGGTTGCAAAGCAATTATAATTCAATACAATATATTTTTCTGGCTTCTTTAGTATTTACTATGTCACCGCTCAGTGAACAAGTGGTACTCTATTACCGCGAGGGACGGTGATTGCAATCAGAACACACCCGGACAACACGACACATACGTCATTCGGAAGTGTCAGCGAGTACACCTGTACCTACATAACACTTCAGTACTAGGCGTATATGGCCACCTTTTACAAGAAACCCGAACGTCGAGCCCGTCTCACCTCTGCAAACAGAAGGTCTCCGCACGAACACCTCATGTGTCCGCCGACCGATTTACACCTTACTCTCCTCAACCCACCCCTATCGATGGTGAGTTAATGGGCCTCAACACCCCAGTTATTGAGTTACGTCAGTTTATTGGATCCCATATGTCCATTATGTTGTCGGTACAATTCAAGCTTGTCCGAAGGGGCTGCATACGGACGGGCCTTGCGACCGAGACTCAATTCTCGCCGCTTCCTATCCATCCCCTGCCCAGTCTCAGTTTTATTATATTAATCCATTAACCAATCCTGTGAGATATGTCCTACATTTCTCGTGAGTAGATTCCAACTACTCGACTTCTACCGAATTTCCTATACATTAGCAAAGCAGTTACTACAGGTCAAACTGTAACCCGTTCCAACCAATCCCTGGGATTTTTGGTCATGCATGTGGAGTATCAATCATCCTAAACGTAATGCACAATTCATATACTACTCATCATAGTGATAAAGCAAAATTTTATAAACGACTTAAATGCAAATCGGGGCTTGCCTTAGTTTGCGACTCGAATAAATGTCAATTGTTAGGGCTTGGTCTTCCTCCGAAACACCTGCCATGGAACTTCAGTGGAAACACCTTGGCCTTCTCCTCCAAGCGAAGTTTCTTGTCGATCACCTATCAGCACGTTCCTATCGACATGATATGCATATAAGTAATTAAGTAATTTAATAATGGACTCCACGGAGTTATGTAAACTTTAAGAATGAGGAGTTTGACTAGGAAGGACAGATATGCCTCTGTTGTGTGGGTAACCAGAGGATGAGTCAAGGTGGACATAGTAGTGTCAGTATGGAATGAAAGGTACAACATAAAGCTACATTGCAACTTAGCATACCACACTTCAAGCTATGCCATGCGAGATTGACAAATCTGAATCGTGAAGAAGTGTTGGGCGGAGAAGTGTAAGGACGACCCAAAAATTCAAGTTGGGACATCGAAAGCTTGAGTATGAGTGGAGTGCACAAGACGAAGGTCGCGATTTAGCAGTCGACCAATGAACTTGACTTAACTCATAAATGAGTAAACCTAGTTAAGTGAGCAGTGCTGTCGTAGGGTCCCGACTTAGGATGAACCATGATGGAACCTAACGACACTTGGGACTGAATTGAGACCAACATGGCTTGGACTTAAGAAGTCATTACAAGCACTGTTAACCTAGCATGAGTACCAAGACAACATTCAAATGACTATTAGGTAAAGTAGTTTCTACGGCAAGCTTCTCGAGCATCGTTCAAGTGCTTACACGACGACACTAATGTAGTGTCTCCCGCAAGCCTGTCCAGGTGATCTCGGTAAGCTCTCGGGACTTAAACATGATGCGAGACCGTGCCATGAAGGCATGCTTTGCCATCTCGAGAGGATCGTCTTAGCGACGTCCACATCAACCCGGACTCGTCAATGGGGTGAGCGGAACCCCGAACACCACCTTGTGAGTCTTAAGGCTAGTGATGTCGACTCGGTTGTTGACAAATGACTCGACGAACCTGCCGTCGATGAAGTGGTACACCAATTTAACCAATCCTGTGATCGGTTAGGGAACATACTCGACACAACCAAGGAAATCTTATACAAGGTTCCCCTTGGTCTAGTTCTCCTTGTTGGTCGCAACGTTCTTGCATACCTTTACCCCAGGTCATCGGTGATCACCGACCCACCTGGTTTGACCTAGAAGGCATTTCATCGAGCACCTTGGCTATACTGAGGACTCGATTGCTCTCGCAATGACTAAACCTAATTTGGTTTGACAACCATTGTCCGACAAGTCGTGCTTGTGTTTCAGCACAACACTCATCACATGCATCCTTCATCTCGATGCCAGGGCATGATGACGGCTCAGAACATCACGACGATGTCATATGGTCAACGACGTTGACACGGTTCATGGTGGAGCATCACGAGCATGCACAGACAAGTTAACGCGACTCAAAAGACAAAGAAGGTCAACTTGGGGATTTCTAAAGGAATGATATCATGGCGGAAAATGGATGTACGGCTTGACGACATATGAGTATCCTTAGCGATTACGACGAACAGACTTTGGTGCGTCAAGCAAGGCAATTCAGGGCAAGGCTCACCTTGTAGGCATTTTGCTGAACATCTTTGGTGTTTACTTGATTTCCGTTGCTTCATCACCGTTCAAAGGGCATCTTGGCACATATCTTGGTCGATTTCCACCCCACAACAGACCTGCATCCAAGACTAGCATGGAACGTCAATACATCTAGTTTCTTCCTTGTAAACATTTCATCGAACAGGTTGACTGCAGCATTGATCTGACCAATCTTTGCACAGATCAGAGCTAACCTTGGATCAATTGTCGATGCTGGTGTGTCAACGACGTGTTCCTGTGATTCGTCCATCACACCCATTACTCGCCTTGCTTCCAGGACATAGCTACAGCGCGGAACATGGACATGGTGTCATGGTGCTCGCGGTCGGCCCGGAAAGGCGCAGCCAGCAGGGACACGGCGGGCGGGTGTCTGCGCGTGGTGCTGGGTCTGGACAACAGCAAGGGCGGACGGCCGTCACCGGTGCAGTGGTGGACGGACAGGGAGTTTGACGACAGTGCCGCTATGGGGCGCGGCCGGCGAGCAGCAAGGTGGCCATGGGCGTGCGCTATAGGCGGCCGGGAGCGGAGGCGCAAAGGTGAGCAGCGACCAGGCGGAGCGGGGCGGTGCCGTGAGCAGCCAGCGCGGGGCTTGGCGGTTCAGCGAGCACGCAGCAGGGCCGACGAGGGAGCAGGCGCCGTGCGCGACGTTGGTGGCGCGTGGGGGGCGGCGCCAGCGAGGAGCCGAAGCATGGACGGCAGGGCACCGGCGGTGATGGCGCGCATGCGGGGCACGGCGAGGGCGGCGCGAGCCGACGAGCAGGTCGGCCGATGAGAGGAGCCGGGGCGACGCACGCGGGCCGGTAGGCACCGAGGCGCCGGTGAGTAGGCTACCGGTGGGGAGGCGCGCACAGCCAGGGGCAAGGCGAGCGGGAGTGAGGCGCATCAGGGAGGTGAGCGGCGGCCGTGGATAAGATCGGGAGAAGACAGGGCATTGGGGATAAGGACCGACGTTGTCCATCGCGGTGGCGCATGCAGTGCGTCGGCGTGGAGGCAGGGGAGGAAAGAGAAGGCCTGTGCCGACCTGACCTGTGGGGACCACTTGTGGGACTCACCTCCCTCCCTCTTCTTTCCAAAATTCAAATAGGGCTAGCAAACATGTTTCAAAAATAGTCAACTTTGGCCCAATGACCAAATAAAATGTGAAGAATTTTATGGTGCAATCAGATTTCAAAACTGAGCAAGTTGAATTTCGAACTCAGGTTTGAATTTGAATTCAAGCGGTGATACTTGATTCAACGAAATAAATGGTATATTAGGTCCAAAAATCCAGAAACTTTAGAGTTAACCTTTTTGAACCATAAGGGACCTCAGGAAAAATTTGGAATGGATTTGGACACAGTTAAGTACAAAGTTTAAATTTGAAGTCGACTCTGATTAGATTCTCAGTACGTGTCCAATAAATGGAAAACGTGCTTCAAAATTTTTGAAACTTTACCGAGAGTCTATTTGGAATATTAGAATGTCATGGAAAAATTTACAGCCTTATATTTGAATTTTTTTTGAATGTCCCTTTTTAGGGTTGGAATAATTCCTTTTTCTTTCTCTCCATTTTGTTTTCTTTTCTCCTTTAATTTTTCATTGAAAATGTGAATACCTGGAAATTAAGGATTTTACCCCTTAAGTTCCAAATACATTAGCAACCATGTTCTATATGTAAAATTTTTATCAGTTCCTGTTTTTAGTGAACATGGGTTAACTCATATGCTTCATGTGAGTTTGGATTTCCAAGTCCACTTTCAAAATTTTTAAGTTCGCATTTTTGCGTTTTTGTTCTTTCGAAAAGCGGGCTTTTAGAATCCTTCCCCCTTAAAGGAATCTCGTCCCGAGATTCTAACAAGTAGAATAACAGAAACGATGAGGGAACAATTCGTAAAAGAGGGTCACTGACTCAGGAAAATGGCAATGCCCTTAAAGACTTGGGTTCTACGAAATAGTGATTATCTTCAGGCATCTTATGAAATTCTTAAGTTTGCTTCAAGTGATTCCAGTCTTTAGGTTGATAACCTTGACCGGATGCTCGACATGAAAATATCACATCGTAAAACTTGGGTCTTAAAAAGTTATGTTGAGGTGTTGAGATCTGCTTATTTCCGTCAAAATTAAGTAACCTTCTTCGTTGAAGAGGTACTTAGAGTTCTAAGATAGTTAAGTGTCCTTAACTCTGGATGTTTCCCTTATGAAGACTTTTCTGCTCTGGTCTTGTAGCCGAAGCAATGCCATCAGGCAGTACAAGTCAAAGAGTTCCAAAGTTTGGTAATCAATAATAATCTCGCGAATAGAAAGATTTTAAGGTTCTAGCGAGGTCGAGAAGTCAATAAGAAACTCCTCACATCTAGAAACATTCAGTTGCCAGTACTCAAGACGATTTGAGTTTCAACAAGTCAAGGACAATGACTCAACTGTGTTTTAGTCACAATGTGTCCCTTGTGCTACTCAAGATAATGAAACCAATCGAAGGCGGTTCGAACGATAAAATTGAACACAAATTAAAAAATGTTAGACACTACTTTAGTATATGAATGGGGTCACATATTCTTGCTCAAAACTCATTAGTAATTACGTTTCATGATGCATCACAAACCGGATGGTGTTATGCAGACACAGTGCAACTCCGCGGATAACTATGCAAGGTATGGTGCATTCAGTATTATGATTTGAGCAAAAATAGGTAAGACAACTCAGAAACAAATAGAGGTACTCTAGATACATAAGGATTAAGTGACTTGGTCATTAAAAGTGTCGAACGACGAATGTCACTTTCATGTCTTGACCAAATTCAAGAATTTCAAGGTAAGAACATTAACAAGGAATGATGAGGTTCATCTCAAGGCAACGGAGTGTACATAATGGAACAAAACGATGGAACTTCTTGTTGATGTGAAGTTCCCTGAAGCTTGCTAATCATAGCTTACAGGTAGATGTGATTTCTTAACAAAGGGTCAGGTTTTTCATCACGTAGGATTCCTAAAGTAGTATGTCTAACCTTAAAAAGGTGCGGTAGGGTTGCCTTCAGAAGTTGCAAAGAGAGTAACCTTTGAAGAGTAAGGTTCTCATCACTTCCGTAGGTTACACTAAGTGTTTGACAAGGTATTGTGCTAGGCACGACCTTGGTTAGTGATCCATGTTCTCGCTAAAGAATTTCTAGCTCATACTACTCACCTATGGCTTCTTGTCTCAGAGACTGAAGCAAGGGAGTGGTTTAGCGCGAAGAATCAACTGACTTCTTTAACTCGATGATCGAGTTCCCCAAGAAATGGGGTTCGAGAAGATCCGTTAATTAATCTTCTCATTGACCCAATGAGTCAATGTTGTACTCGGTCCTACTTACTTGAGCATTGCTTCCAGCACGTTGGTTCAGTGTCGATGTACCTTGGTATGACACCTAGGTGAACGTATCACTTTGATTACTAGGTGAACTCCTTCACCCTTAAGGTTTAAGCTAGGTAAGCGAGAAATTTACCCCAAACAATCCTTACGGGGAGGGTCGTTGACTAATGGAGGTGCAACACATGCTCAATACACCCTTAAAGTGTGGGGTGCAAGGCTGCCTAATTAGAACACTAATCATGAACAACCGAGCCCAAGAGATTTGATTGAGTTTAATACTCAACTCTAATGGTAATTATTATTGAATCACAACACCTGTGATGTTATGAAACTCCTCGAGTTGAACTCGAGAACCAAATGCCTAACAAAAACCAAAAGGTTCAAACTGGCCAGGCTATGGTGACAAACGACCAGTCTGAACGCAAACTCGATTTTGGTCCAGTTAATGGCAAAATCAGAACTTGAGGTGAATAACAAAGTTAAAGTAAACTTCAAGAAATTTCCAAAAAGTATTTGTTTGCCTCTAGATCATCTCTGGTTTTCAAGTTATGCTATTTTAAAGTTAACAGAATTTTCTGCACTTTCAGCAGAACCGGCTTAAAAAGTACCAGTTTTGATCTACAGTTTTCAGACTGTTCCGTTAGAAACCTGGAAATATTATTATTAACAAAGTTGTAGCCAAGGTAATAAGATTTCCAGAATCTACTTACTTGTCTTCATATCAGTCCTGGTTCAAGAGGTATGCATTTTTAAAGTTTGCTGAAATTTCAGCATTCAGACATTTATATTCAGTTCAGATTGACCACTTTGGAAAAAGTAGATGACAGATTCAGGTATGGAGCCAATTACAAAAATTGTAGCTGACTCTCTAACCTGTCCAACGGTTAGTCGCACGACACCATTGGATGCAAAATCTGCTAGTTATGGGTCAAATTCAGAGGTGTACAGATTGCTGTCCAGTTTGGGTATGCCTGGACAGTCTCTGCGATTATCGAAAATTTCACCCACTTAAGAAAAGATTTTGGTCTTGAGCTGAATAGAGAACTTGTATAGGACTTCCAAAACTTTCTAAGGAGTACTTACTTGCCCTCGTAGCACTTCTGGTTGAGAAGATATGGCATTTGCAAATTGACAGTTTTTCTGAAAATTTGGACAGCACCTCCTTTGTTTAAGGCTGATTTTGTCCACAATTTTCAGATATACAAATATCAAAATTTGCAAAAATAACACATAGCAAACTTGTTGCATACATTCTCAGGATTCCAGAAATGAAACTTATGAAGTATTTCGACAATTCTACAGTGAGTTATGCGAGAAACAGTAACTGTATACAGGACTGTCCACTCGCTGTCCAGATTTTATCATGTTTAGAAATTTGAAATTTTGAGTATGTTAGATATGTTTTCTGCTCTGGAGTTCTATAGAAACGTTGTAGATGACTCTCTACAATTTCCAACCACATAAAGTAGGCCTGTAGCAGTGAAGCATGCAGAAAGTTATGATTCAATTGGTGAAGAGTTCAGATTCTGTCCCCTCTTCCGGGCTGCCAGAACCTCTTAAACGACACTTCAATTTAGACCTTGTTAATGTGAGTTTTAGCCTTTGTGTTGAATAGGAAGTTAATATAGGACTCTTTAAGCTTTACAGGAATGTATAAATATGCCTATTTTGTATTTCTAGTTTAAGAGTTATGGCCATTCAAAGTTCAGAATTTTTCTGACTGTTTCAGATAGAACCTATATACATGTACTATCTTCAACTCCAGTTTCTAATTAGTTCTAAACTAAATTTGAGGTAATACTGAATAAAAAAGTTGTAGAACAGCTCTTCCCCTTTCCAGGAATGTATCATAATGGAATAGAAGAGCTTTCTACAAGGAAATATGGCAAAAATTCAGATACTAGTCCATGTAGTTTCAGAACAGCAGCTGCTGTGATAACAGTGCATTTTCATCACCATAAAAGCGTCTTTTGGCTTGGAGGTCAATAGAAAACTTATATAAGACTTCAAAAGATTTCCAAAAAGTATTCACTTGCCTGCAAAGCCCTCCAGGTTGAAGAGATACGGATTTTTGAAGTGGAACAATCGGTTCAGGTTTCAGAATTTAGTTTGATAGATCATGGTTGTTTAAAGCTGATTTGGCCACTGATTTTCAGTTGGATAACCTCACAATTTGACAGCAAGTCCCATTACAAACTTGTTGTACAAGTTGCAAGGTTTCCGGAAATGTATTACACGAAGGTATTCGACGATTCTACAAAGAGTTATGGTTGAAATGCCGAGGCTAGTTCATTATATCAAAGAGGTGAAGAAATGCTGGTTTCTAATGATTTGGACGAGTTTCTCCAGTGTTGTTCTGTCCAACTCGTCCATAGAGAAATCGTCGAGGATCTGAAGATCTCCCCCATCCCTATAGCATACTATGATGTCCTATGAAGTTTAACTAGAAGCACATCTTGACATAATCGAGCTAGATTCCATCAAGAGTACACAAAAGCCTTAATCTTCATCCTTCTTCACATTGTGCGTTCCATGTCGAAACTTTGATCCAAATCTTACCAGCATCTGGTAGTTGGATCTTACATGATGATAATAAAGCCATTCTTTCGTGGGGAGTGGTCAAAGTATCAATTGTGATACTGACGGTACTACATTCCTTACCAAAGAAAAGTCTAACCCGGTACATCCGGATACGTCTATAGATAGTCCTAATATCGATCACTCACAAACGTTTGCTACACGGGTCGCTACCGGAGTTAGTGTACCTACAGAAGACAAACAATCCTCTTTCACACCTTCACACCTCAAGGGCGGCACGGGGAAACACGACAGGCAGTCACAATAAGATATAATCAAAAGTAAATGCATACGACTCTGGTATGAGTCGCCCTCGAGCGAGGTCATGTCTCGAGGTACATGGCTGTAAATACGTCTGTACAGCAAAGACTCCTGCACGAACCGGCTTATACATGCTCGGGCATACGTGCTTCACATGATCCCATAGAACATGAATAGTTCTAGAGATGCACACTATCGGGTTATACACCACCCGACGGGGGCTCCCACTAATTTTGTGTCACGCTGGGGTACCGCGTGTCATATGTTCTCAGAAACATGAAAAGTTTCGGAGACTCATATTAACTTTTCGTGCCAAGCCACGAAAATATCACATACCATATCTCGTATGCAGAGTTTACCGAGATTGATCCGCTCTCGGTGGCGTACCTTACCTCTTACCTTGAAGACGGAGCGTCGTTACAGAATAATATAACAAGTTAGTTCACCACCTTTGTAACTTATACTAGTAATAGTCCTTAATGGGCATATAGCTAATCCTCACTCGACTACTTCGGAGTTTTCAAAAATAGGCTCTTTTCGAGCGTGCTATTCCCAATGAAGCTCTGATACCATGTCTGTGGGGACCGGAGTCCACACTTCCGAGGATCTCATTGGGTGGTGCCGTGCGATGCGGCACCTAACAGCACACACAAAAAGGATACCAAAACATATAAAGTTTTCATTTCATAATAAGAAGAGTTTACAAAAGAGTGTACCACAGAAGTACACACGCAGCGGAAAATACATACTCATAATCTCACCTAACTAAGCAGGAGAGAAGACATCCATGCCCTAGGACGCTTCTCACTAGCAATAAGGTGAACATTCAGCAGCGGCGTGGTTCACATGAGATTTATCTCGACACCTCGAGTCTCATGTACAACCAGAACAACAGAAATAAAATTAATACCTGCAAAAATCATTAAAGCGCAAACGTGAGCATAAGGCTCAGCAAGACTTAACTGTCTCACTAGACATATGCAGGGTGAATACTAAACATAGGTAAGGAATAGCATAAATAGACTCGCCTATAAGTGGATCCTTATAATCACGTTTTAAGTAGCAAATGACATTCTTCAAGCACGGCACATCATGGACTCCACAATCAAACAAGAAACGCTTTGCCGATGATATGACATGCCCAAAGCACATAATGCTATTACAGGTAAAGTATGGGGAAACTGTAAACTTTTAATTATACTATCTCTAACCCAAACAAGGTTGCAAAGCAATTATAATTCAATACAATATATTTTTCTGGCTTCTTTAGTATTTACTATGTCACCGCTCAGTGAACAAGTGGTACTCTATTACCGTGAGGGACGGTGATTGCAATTAGGACACACCCGGACAACACGACACATACGTCGTTCGGAAGTGTCAGCGAGTACACCTGTACCTACATAACACTTCAGTACTAGGCGTATACGGCCACCTTTCACAAGAAACCCGAACACCGAGCCCGTCTCACCTCTGCAAATAGAAGGTCTCCGCACGGAACACCTCATGTGTCCGCCGACCGATTTACACCTTACTGTCCTCAACCCACCCCTATCGATGGTGAGTTAATGGGCCTCGACACCCCAGTTATCGAGTTACGTCAGTTTATTGGATCCCATATGTCCATTATGTTGCCGGTACAATTCAAGCTTGTCCGAAGGGGCTGCATACGGACGGGCCTTAATCGACACAGGCAGGGCTATGCGACCGAGACTCAATTCTCGCCGCTTCCTATCCATCCCCTGCCCAGTCTCAGTTTTATTATATTAAGCCATTAACCAATCCTGTGAGATATGTCCTACATTTCTCGCGAGTAGATTCCAACTACTCGACTTCTACCAGATTTCCTATACATTAGCAAAGCAGTTACTACAGGTCAAACTGTAACCCGTTCCAACCAATCCCTGGGATTTTTGGTCTTGCATGTGGAGTATCAATCATCCTAAATGTAATGCACAATTCATATACTACTCATCATAGTGATAAAGCAAAATTTTATAAATGACTTAAATGCAAACCGGGGCTTGCCTTAGTTTGCGACTCGAATAAATGTCAATTGTTAGGGCTTGGTCTTCCTCCGGAAAACCTGCCATGGAACTTCATTGGAAACACCTTGGCCTTCTCCTCCAAGTGAAGTTTCTTGTCGATCACCTATCAGCACGTTCCTATCGACATGATATGCATATAAGTAATTAAGTAATTAAGTAATTTAATAATGGACTCCACGGAGTTGTGTAAACTTTAAGAATGAGGAGTTTGACTAGGAAGGACAGATATGCCCCTGTTGTGTGGGTAACCAGAGGATGAGTCAAGGTGGACATAGTAGTGTCGGTATGAAATGAAAGGTACAACATAAAGGTACATTGCAACTTAGCATACCACACATCAAGCCATGCCACGCGAGATTGACAAATCTGAATGGTGAAGAAGTGTTGGGCGGAGAGGTGTAAGGACGAACCAAAAAATCAAGGTGGGACATCGAAAGCTTGAGTATGAGTGGAGTGTACAAGACGAACATCGTGATTTAGCAGTCGACCAATGAACTTGACTTAACTCATAAATGAGTAAACCTAGTTAAGTGAGTAGTGCTGTTGTAGGGTCCCGACTTAGGATGAACCATGATGGAACCGAACGACACTTGGGACTGAATTGAGACCAACGTGGCTTGGACTTAAGAAGTCATTACAAGCACTGTTAACCTAGCATGAGTACCACGACAACGTTCAAATGACTTTTAGGTAAAGTAGTTTCTACGACAAGCTTCTCGAGCATCGTTCAAGTGCTTACACGACGACACTAATGTAGTGTCTCCCGCAAGCCTGTCCAGGTGAGCTCGGTAAGCTCTCGGGACTTAAACAAGATGTGAGACCGTGCCTTGAAGTCATGCTTTGCCATCTCGAGAAGATCGTCTTAGCGACGTCCACATCAACCCGGACTCGTCAATGGGGTGAGCGGAACCCCGAACACCACCTTGTGAGTCTTAAGGCTAATGATCTCGACTCGGTTGTTGATAAGCAACTCGACGAACCTGCCGTCGATGAAGTGGTACACCAATTTAACCAATCCAGTGATCGGTTAGGGAACATCCTCGACACAACCAAGGAACTCTTATACAAGGTTCCCCTTGGTCTAGTTCTCCTTGTTGGTTGCAACGTTCTTGCATACCTTTACCCAAGGTCATCGGTGATCACCGACCCACCTGGTTTGACCTAGAAGGCATTTCATCGAGCACCTTGGCTATACTGAGGACTCAATTGCTCTCGCAACGACTAAACCTAATTTGGCTTGACAACCATTGTCTGACGAGTCGTGCTAGTGTTTCAGCACCACACTCATCACAGGCATCCTTCATCTCGATGCTAGGGCACGATGACGGCTCAGAACGTCACGACGACGTCGACACAGCTCATGGTGGAGCATCACGCGCACGCACGGACAAGTTAACGCGACTCAAAAGACAAAGAAGGTCAACTTGGGGATTTCTAAAGGAATGATATCATGGCGGAATATGGACGTACGGCTTGACGACATATGAGTACCCTTGGCGATTATGACGAACGGACTTCGGTGCGTCAAGCAAGGCAATTCAGGGCACGACTCACCTTGTAGGCATTTCGCCGAACATCTTTGGTGTGTACTTGATTTCATCACCGTTCAAAGGGCATCTTGTCACATATCTTGGTCGATTTCCACCCCACAACAGACCTGTATCCAAGACTAGAATGGAACGTCAATACATCTAGTTTCTTCCTTGTAAACATTTTATCGAACAGGTTGACTATAGCATTGATCAGACCAATCTTTGCACAGATCAGAGCTAACCTTGGATCAATTGTTGATGTTGGTGTGTCAACGACGTGTTCCTACATTTCGTCCATCACACCCATTACTCGCCTTGCTTCCAGGACATAGCCACAGCGCGGAACGCGGACATGGTGTCATGGTGCTCGTGGTCGGCCCGGAATGGCACAACCAGCAGGGACACGACAGGCGGGTGTCTGCGCGTGGTGCTGGGTCTGGACAACTGCAAGGGCGGACGGCCGTCAACGGCGCAGTGGTGGACGGACAGGGAGTTGGACGACAGTTCCGCCATGGGGCGCGGCCGGCGAGGAGCAAGGTGGCCATGGGCGCGCGCTACAGGCAGTCGGGAGCGGAGGCGCGAAGGTGAGCAGCGACCAGGCGGAGCGGGGCGGTGCCGTGAGCAGCCGACGCGGGGCTTGGCGGTTCAGCGAGCATGCAGCAGGGCCGGTGAGGGAGCAGGCGCCGTGCGCGACGTTGGCGGCACGTGGGGGGCGGCACCGGTGAGGAGCCGAAGCATGGACGGCAGGGCACCGACGGTGATGGCGCGCATGCAGGGCACGGCGAGGGCAGCGCGAGCCGGCGAGCAGGTCGGCCGATGGGAGGAGCTGGGGTGACGCGCGCGGGCCGATAGGCACGCACGGAGCCGGTGAGGAGGCGACCGGTGGGGAGGCGCGCACAGCCGTGGGCAAGGCGAGCGGGAGTGAGGCGCATCGGGGAGGTGAGCGGCGGTCGTGGATAAAACCGGGAGAAGGCAGGGCGCTGGGGATAAGGACCGACGTTGTCCACCGCGGTGGCGCATGTAGCGCGTCAGCGTGGAGGCAGTGGAGGAAAGAGAAGGCTTGTGCCGACTTGACCTGTGGGGACCACTTGTGGGACCCACCTCCCTCACTCTTCTTTCCAAAATTCAAATAGGGCTAGCAAACATGTTTCAAAAATAGTCAACTTTGGCCCAATGACCAAATAAAATGTGAAGAATTTTATGGTGCAATCAGATTTCAAAACTGAGCAAGTTGAATTTCGAACTCAGGTTTGAATTTGAATTCAAGCGGTGATACTTGATTCAATGAAATAAATGGTAAATTAGGTTCAAAAAACCTGAAACTTTAGAGTTAACCTTTTTGAACCATAAGGGACCTCAGGAAAAATTTGGAATGGATTTGGACAAAGTTAAGTACAAAGTTTAAATTTGAAGTCGACTCTGATTAGATTCTCAGTACGTGTCCAATAAATGGAAAACGTGCTTCAAAAATTTTGAAACTTTACCGAGAGTCTATTTGGAATATTAGAAGGTCATGGAAAAATTTACAGCCTTAGATTTGAACTATTTTTTGAATGTCCCTTTTTAGGGTTGGAATAATTCCTTTTTCTTTCTCTCCATTTTGTTTTCTTTTCTCCTTTAATTTTTCATTGAAAATGTGAATACCTGGAAATTAAGGATTTTACCCCTTAAGTTACAAATACATTAGCAACCATGTTCTATATGTAATTTTTTAACAGTTCCTGTTTTTAGTGTACATGGGTTAACTCATATTGTTCATGTGAGTTTGGATTTCCAAGTCCACTTTAAAAATTTTTAATTTCGCATTTTTGCATTTTTGTTCTTCCGAAAAGCGGGCTTTTACAGCAACTCAAATCTTTCCATATTTGAGTCAAACCCGACTCAGCCGCAGCCTGAGTCCATAACCCAGTCGGTTGGACCTTTCCGACCAACTCTTTACGTCCACATGTCTTCATCACGTCTCGGAACCATGTAGCCACGTCCATGCACTCCTTGCACACGTGCAAACATCTTCCAATGACGTCCACGATACTTTCACATGCATTGTTCTTGATTCCATCATGCTGCGCAACCTCCTGATCAGCTCAACCACAATTCCTCCTCAATTTTGTTGTTGGAACCTCATCTCCTCCCTGAGACTAGTCCAATGGATCCCATCACCAGCCATGTCTTGAACTCAAGCAACACCTGCACATGAATAAACAACCAATCCATACGAGCCCAAGTCCTCGACTTGACTCAAGTTAGTTCTGAACACAACACCTTACGTGAGAACCTCACATAAGCATGTTGCAAAACCACAGTAACACGATATCATCCATGTCACCCAAAAACGCACCAAAGACTTAGCAAATGAATACTTAGCAATCTTTCCAGAGATGTAAAACAAGTACGAAACACTGCAAATGAAAAACAGAAGCATTGCGGTCAAGTTCCGGACCTTGCCAGAGCAACCCGGACCTTGAGTCGGAGCTAACAAAAGCTAGTAGAACCTAGCGCCGGAGCTATCAAAAACATGTCAGAGCTATCAAAGACATGCCGAAGCTAAAAACAAAACTTCACCGGAGCTGACCAAAGCTAGTCGGACCTTGCTGTAGCTTGGAGCTAGAGTCGGACCTTGATAAAAAGGTTTTTTGGTGATATTCAAAACTTTTATCATCAAAGCAAGTGTATTTACTACAAGCCAATGTATTCAGCACACATAGGTCTTACAATCTCCCCCTTGATGAATGCATTGGCAACACCATTTAAAATCCAATCATTGGCTTATTTACATAAAAGTTTTGAAGGCAATTTCTCCCCCTTTGTAAATCAAAAGTAAAATGAGAAGAAAATCCAAAAATTATCCCATATCATCTCTCCTTATGCACATATTCTCTTTCTCTTCATGCTTATCTCTCCCCCTTTGACAATGTATTCAGCAAGTCATGAGCATATAAACAAATTATCTCTCCCCCTTTAGTTGTTATGAGCATATTATAACATATACATATAAACAAAGCTCATCCAAATCATACTATAAAGTACCTTACATTATCACATCAATGAAATACATAAAGTAGTGTAAGCCATGCTAGAGATCAAATGTAATTTTCAATTTAAGTAAGTCATGATCTCACAAACTTAACTATTTCAAAACCTGAAATCATGACACTAGTTGCTGCATTTTATTATTTTTCAAAGCATAAATTTAGATCATATGATATTTGCAAGAGATTATATGTGCATCTGCCTTATTCTAACCAACCAAGCCAAGCCTATGTCATTTGACAATCAGAAGCTTGAGGACATGGTTTTAGTCATACACAACTTCTTCCAAGTTCATATCTAAGTGCAATGATAAGCCATCTCAAAAGAAGAAGTGCGATGCATGCATATTCTCTTGATCTTTTCTCAATTTATATTTGTTCAACAAAACTCAACATGTGAGTTGATTACTTGATTATTTCTTAATGATTAAAAGCACTTGTGAACATGTAACAAGTTCAAAACAGCAAGAAAGTTTGACCATGACCAATTTTAGTGTAAGTAATTATTCAAATTACTAGACATGGCAAAAACTACAAAATGTATAACACGAGTAATGTAGTAAGAACTTTCAGCATGTAAAAGGAATCACAAAGTCATATATGTATGAAATACTATGCTCATATTATTTTAATTTCAGATTCACACATAGACTTCCCAAGTTTCAATACTCCCCCTCAATTTAATCCATGATGATGCATAACCCCTATTTCACTACGAATGTAACAAAAACGAGTGAAATCCAAAGTTTTTGTAAAAATGTCAGCCAATTGTTGTTCGGTATCTACATGGTGAAGCACAATGTTTCCTTTTTCAACATTATCTCAGAGAAAGTGATACCTAATGTCAATGTGCTTAGTTCTATAATGTTGCACGGGGTTTTTAGCAATGCAAATGGCACTAGTGTTATCACAAAAAAGTGGAACACTATCTAGATCAACCCCATAGTCCTTAAGTGTTTGAACAATCCAAAGGATTTGTGACAAGCACTAGCAGCAGCCACATATTCAGATTCGGCTGTGGATTGTGCAACTGAATTTTGTTTTCTAGAGGACCAAGCAACAAGAGAATTACCAAGAAAATTACAAGCACAGAAAGTACTTTTCCTATCAATCCTACAACCCCCAAAATCAGCATCCGGAAAAGCTTTCAAAGTAACGGTTGAGGAAGAAGGAAGAAAAATTCCAAATTCTTGAGTTCCATGTAAGTACCTGAGAATCCTTTTAACGGCTTGACGATGTGAAGCACGTGGGGAGGCTTTAAACCGTGCACAAAGACATACGCTGAATTGTATGTCTGGTCTTGATGCCGTGAGGTACAAAAGTGATCCGATCATGCTTCTATATTCTTTTTGATCCACGGGTTCACCATCTTCATCAAGTCCAAGTGTTGTTGCTGTTCCCATTGGTGTCCGAAGAGGCTTGCTTTTGTCCATGTTGAAGCGCCTTAGGAGATATTTTGTATACTTTGTTTGATGCACAAAGGTACCCTCCTTTGTTTGCTTGATTTGCAGCCCCACAAAGTAAGTGAGTTCACCCATCATACTCATTTCAAATTTGGAACTCATCATTGCTGAAAATATGGACACAAGATCATGAGAAGCACAACGAAAGATAATATCATCCACATACACTTGAACGAATAATGAGTCATTGCCATGCTTAAGCACAAAAAGAGTTTTATCAACCTTGCCCACGGTAAACCCCTTTTTCAAATAAGAATGTTTTTAACCTATCATACCATGCTCTAGGGGCTTGTTTGAGACCGTATAAGGCTTTGGACAGTTTGTAAACATGATTAGAAAAATCTGGATTTTCAAAACCCAGTGGTTGTTTGACATAAACCTCCTCATCTATGTAGCCATTAAGAAAAGCACTTTTAACATCCATTTGATATAGCTTAAAACCTTTAGATGCAGCAAAAGCTAACAAAATTATTATGGCTTCTAATATAGCAATAGGAGCAAAAGTTTCATCAAAATCTAGACCTTCAACTTCAGTGAAACCTTGAGCAACCAACCTAGACTTATTCCTAACCACAACTCCATCCTCACTTTGTTTATTTTTAAATACCCATTTAGTTCCAATTAAAGTGTGACCTTGAGGTGGAGGTACAAGTTTCCAAACATTATTTCTTTCAAAATTTTCTAACTCTTCTTGCATGGCAATAATCTAAGATTCATTAGTGAGTGCGTGTGATATATCTTTGGGTTCAAAAGAAGCAACAAAAGCAGAATGAGCATAAGAGTTTGGATCTCAAAACCTGGACCGTGTGACTCGTTTGTGCAAGCTTCCAATCATCTGTTGTGGGGGATGATCTTTGTAAAACCGTATGGGAACAGATGTCTCACAAGCTTCTTATTCTCCATGTTCATCACAAATCGATGAGCTTGTGACTTGAGGATGATTTGAATCATCATTGATGGTTGTCGGTGCTGGTTGAGAATTAACATCCGGAGCTGAACCAAAGTCTTTAGTTGCTGAATTTTCGGGCAACGGCTCCAATTCTTCCTCATCTTCAACGAAAATGCTTCCCCCCTCCGGATATGGATCTGGACCTGCAATGTTTGAGCTAGTACCTGGGCTAGCTTCATTAAAAGACACTTCACAAGTCTCCACAATTTTGTTAGTGTCAAGTAAAAGCACATGGTAGCCTCTAGTATGAGATGGATAACCAAGAAACATGCCATCAATGGATCTAGGTTCAAATTTATCAAGATTACCATGTTTCTTAACAAAGAATTTGCAACCGAAGACCCGAAAGTGTGTAACACTAGGCCTATGTCCAAACCGGAGCTCATATGGTGTTTTACCTAGCTTAGCACGCAAGAAAATACGATTTGAGACATAACAAGCGGTTGCTAACGCATCAGCCCAAAATTTCCTAGGAGTTTGATATTCATAAAGCATATTCATAGCCATCTCAACTAAGGTCATGTTTTTTCTTTCTACAACACCGTTTTGTTGAGGTACATATGGTGAAGAAAATTGATGATCTATTCTATTTTCAGCACAAAAGTGATCAAAATATTGATTTTTAAATTCAGTTCCATTATCACTTCTAATTGCTTTTAAAGATCATGGGTAATCAATTGATAATCTAAGAAAAAAAGTTCTAAAGTGACTAAAAACTTCATTCTTAGACGCCATAAAGTAAACCCAAGAGTATCTAGAATAATCATCAACAATCACAAGTACATACCATTTACCTCCGAAGGATTGAACACGTGAAGGTCCTACGATGTCAAGATGCAAAAGTTGACATGGTTCAGTTGTCATGATCATTGTGAGAGGAGTATGTGAACCTGTAACCATCTTAGCATGTCTACAAGAAGAGCACACAATTTCTTTGTCCCCTTTAAGCTTAGGCAGTCCACGTATGCGATCAAGAGCAATAACACGCGTTAGGTGATCAAAGCCTACGTGACCAAGTCTACGATGCCAAAAATATAGGTCCTTTGAATCATTAGCAACTAGACACCTATGCTTAGAGGAAGACATATCAAAATCAGCTTTAAAAACTCTTCCAAACCGAGACATGTTAAAAATAAGCTCACTATTTGAACTTACAACTTTGCAGCAGTTTTTATTGAAAATAATTTCTTGATTTTCATCTAGCAATTGTGAAACAAAAGTAAGTTGTATTTCAAATTTTTGACAAGTGCCACATCCTTCAAAGTGTAGTGATCATTTACTCTAACCGAACCCTTACCAATTATAGGAGTTGAAGAATTATCGGCAAAAGTAACATTCTCTACACATGACACAAAAGAGAGGGAGGAGAACCAATCTTTGTTACCGGTCATGTGGCGTGAGCAACCTGAATCCACAATCTAAATGTTCTCCTTCCTCAAACGTGTAACCTACATAGAAGCACAATACGTCGATGACTCAATACTGTGGTTAGTCAAAAGGCATTTAGGAATCCAGTACTGAGTCACGCGACGTGCAGCAGGAAAAACACACGAAAGCTGAGACAAAACAGCAGGTTTATGAGTCAAAGTTTGAGATTTTTTATTCTTAACTACTGACCTATAAGGTGTTACTTGTGTAGCACAAAAACCAGTAGCTCTGGAGGCAAAAACAGAAGGTCCAGAGGTGAACTTTGAATGTTTTTTACTCAATACAATAGGTTGTACATTCGGTTCAATATGTGCAACAAATTTTGCATGAAAGTTATGAGATCTAGCAACTATTCTTTCCCCTTTCTGTTGTTTAGCTAGTATATAACAAAAATCTATGACATGACCATCTCTACCATAGTAGGTACAATGAAATTTAACTTTGTGTTCATGTCTAGATGAGCAAACAACATTTTTATTTGAAACCGAATGAGACAATACTCCTGCAGATTTGAAAACCACTTCTTTTTTGTTTAGGAACTGTTTGAATCAAACCACTTCCTAATGACTTTACACTTTTAGGTGGATGTGCCTTAGCATGAGCATGAGAATCAAAACCTAAACCAGTTTTATCATTGCAAGACTTGGATGAATTTAGCAGGAAGTTTAGGTTCTTATCCCTATTACGAAACCGATCAAATGTCTTATGCATGTCATCAAGTTTATTGGACAGATCAAGGCAATTTTCACATGAAGTTTTTCCTTTTAATTTGCAATTGGAACAATATTTAACTTCATGACAATGTAAAACATTTTCAATATAGAGATTTCATTCATAGCATCTTGCAGTTTCTTATCAAGATCATCACAACTAGAATAATGCAAATCAATTGTAGAACAAGAAGCATCTTTTAAGTTTCCAATATTAAATGCAGCAAGCTTTTTGTTCTTTTCAATTTCAAGTTCAAGTTTATCAAGTGTGGAGGTATGTGCACTTCTTAGGGAGGACAATTGTTCATATATTAAGTCACATGAGGAACAAGAATCATCACTAGGAATCAAGGATTTCAAACGATTAATTTCAGATTCTAGTGACTCAATTTTAACAACATTGCCCCTAAGATTTTTGTCTTTTTTCTTAACAATAACAGTGGCACGAGAAATAGCATCACACATTTCTTCGCAAGTAGGACATACCTCTTCATTGTCGCTGTTGTGTTCTGTTCCTCCATACTTGATCTTGACTTGCCCGCCATGAAGCACAAGTTTGCCAAATCATCTTCACCTTCATCATTTCCAATGTCCACGTCGCTTGAGCCAAGTTCCTGGAGGCTGAGATAAAACTGCTCACCAATTGACGTCCTGTAAAACCCTTCTTTTTCTTCGTATCTTTTGCAGAGGAGTGCTTCGTTCTTGTTTTCTTTTCATCCCGGGAAGTAGGACCTGAAAGGTTAGGGCAATCTGAACGAAAATGTCCTGTCTTACCACATTCAAAGCATCGTTGAGGTCCGGAGCTTCCTCTCCTTCTAGTTCTCACATTTTGCAATGCTTTTGAGAACCGGGTAGAGATGAGCGCTAGCTCCTCCTCTAGAAACTCCTCAATCTGTTCAAGGGTTAGAGAGGACAGCAAAGCAAGTGTACCACAAGATGATGTTTGACCGGAACTAGGCATGTCACGTTGAGAAACAAAAGCAATAGACTTGTTGGGGTTCTTACGTGAGATTATGTCAATTTCATGAGTTTTTAACTTGGAATATAGCACATATAATGTAAGTGAACACATGATAGTAGATTCATGAATAGATGTGACTTTCATCTCCCAAATTGACATATCTAATGCACTTAACAATTGCCTAGCATTTTCAGCATCTGAAAAATTAACATTGACACTACGTAAGTTGCTGAGAATCTTATTAAAACGGGTAAAAAGGTCATCAATAGACTCATCGGGTTGCATCTCAAAGCGCATGTATTCTTTCTTGAACATGTCTTGCCTTACCTCTTTGATCGTGTTGGATCCTTCGTGGTAGTCATAAAGTGCTTTCCACACATCGTATGCAGATCGGAGGTGTGCAACACGGTCGAAGTCGCTTTGTGTTAATCCTTGTATGATCAAGTTCCGAGCCTTGTTGTTGTTGTCGACATCTCTCAGATTTGTAGCTGTAACTTGATCATTTGATGGCACTTTGTAAGGCTTGTATACCTTCTCCCATATTGCAAAGCCTTGTGCCTAGATAAAAGCCTCCATGCGTGCCTTCCAAACCTGAAAATCAATACCAGCGGACACACAAGGTTTGGCAGAGTACTTCTCCATGATGATTAGTCAAAAACACGCGCAAATCACAAAGATTAGAGCACCATGGCTTTGATACCAATTGTAGAATCGACGAGCACGTGAAAAGCTACCAGAGGGGGGTGAATGGTAGATTTAAAAATCTTATGCAGCGGAAACAATTAAACCCCAACCCCTTTGGCAGAAAAACGATCTGTTAAAGAAATCATGTGTGAGACTAATATAAACGTGTTTCACCGTGACAAAAGTGATATATATCATAGAGAATCAAGTCACAAAGACAACACAACAAGAATCACTCAAATCCGTCGAGAAAAACTCAAGTTATTATTGAAAGATCAAATAAAGGTCAATCTGCCCTACCCGAGAAAAAAAACAGTTCTGGAACGCTGCAATGAAACTCGTGTAGATCATAGACCACAAATCCAATGACCGTGAAATTTTGATAGATGATAGATGATCAAGTTTTGAAGACAACCCAAAAATAATCACGTCAATTGGATCTGTAAAACTCGAGTTATGATAAAATCACCGACGGAAGGTCGTGTTATCCAGAAACTCGACGAGTAAAAATTGTCTAGAACAAGTCGGACAAACAAGGCACAAAAGTTCCTTCAAACTACGAATTTTATTCAATAGAACACAAGAGGAACAGCCCCAAAGTCTTGGACCACGAGCTCTGGGCTCCCTTGCTTATATAACCAGCTCAAAAGCCAACTCAACTCAAATCAGGAACCTAATCCTACTCTGTTCACGAATCGTAACTTTCCATGACTGCTTAGGATTCTTCTATACACAGATAGAAGCAATCTTAAGACTTCCAAACATATTAGGAACGTATCCTATATTTCTAAACAACTCAAATTCGTGACCCACATGAAATCCTATCATAACCAACTCAAATCTTTCCATATTTGAGTCAAACCCGACTCAGCCACAGCCTGAGTCCATAACCTAGTCGGTTGGACCTTTCCGACCAACTCTTTACATCCACATCTTTTCATCACGTCTTGGAACCATGTAGCCACGTCTATGAACTCCTTGTACACGTGCAAACATCTTCCAATGACATCCACGATACTTTCACATGCATTGTTCTTGATTCAATCATGCTGCGCAACCTCCTGATCAGCTCAACCACAATTCCTCCTGAATTTGGTTGTTGGAACCTCATCTCCTCCCTGAGACTAGTCCAATGGATCCCATCACCAGCCATGTCTTGAACTCAAGCAACACCTGCACATGAATAAACAACCAATCCATACGAGCCCAAGTTCTGACTTGACTCAAGTTAGTTCCGAACACAACACCTTACGTGAGAACCTCACATAAGCATGTTGCGAAACCACAGTAGCACGATATCATACATGTCACCAAAAAACACACCAAAGACTTAGCAAATGAATACTAAGCAATCTTTCCAGAGATGTAAAGCAAGTACGAAACATTGCAAATAAAAAATAGAAGCATTGCAGTCAAGTTCCGGACTTTGCCAGAGCAACCCGGACCTTGAGCCAGAGCTAACAAAAGCTAGTAGAACCTAGCACCGGAGCTATCAAAAACATGTCGAAGCTATCAAAGACATGCCGGAACTAAAAACAAAACTTCACAGGAGCTGACCAAAGCTAGTCGGACCTTGCTGTAGCTCGGAGCTAGAGTCGGACCTTGATAAAAAGGTGTTTTAATGATATTCAATACTTTTATTGTCAAAGCAAGTGTATTCACTACAAGCTAATGTATTCAGCACACATAGATCTTACAGACTTAGCCGAACTCACCTCTTCCAAAAATAAGGAAGTTGCTCTCAAAGCAACGTGCAGACCCAAACTCAAAGAAACTCGTGAAGACCAAGATGATGGGCATACAAGCAACGAGAGCACTGATCTTGATGATGAAGAAATGGTACTATTTATCAAGAAGTTCAAACACATGATGAAAAGAAGACACGACAACAATTCAGATGAAGGTAAAAGCAAGGATAAAGGAAAATCCAAGGCTCAACGCACTTGCTACAACTGCGGAGAGTATGGTCACTTCATGTAGACTGCCCCTATGAAGAAAATAATAAGAAGAAGGAAACAAGACCTCAAGAAAATAAAAATTTCAGAAAAAGAAGACAAGCCCATCAAGCTCATATTGGCAAGGAGTGGGACTCAAACGACGAGTCCTCCTCCGATGAAGAAGAAGAGATAGCCACTATCGTAGTCAAGAAACCTACTATGAAAGCCACACTCTTCCCAAACATGGGAGGACGAGATATGAACAACCACACTTGCCTTATGGCTAAGGAAGGCAAGAAAAAGGTACGATTCACTCCTCCTACGCTAAATTCCTCTATTGATGACTTTGATAGCTCTATTGATAATGAAGAAATGTTTAGAGGACTAAGTAAAATTGCTCTAAAGAAAATGAAAATGTTGTCGAACGAACTCTTTGAAAAGGAGGAACTTCTTAACCGACAAGAAGATATGCTCATCCGTGAAAGGAAGAGATATCAAGAAGTTAAAAAGCTTCTCGAGCTTGAAAGAGAGAAGAATGAGTCGCTTGAGGTTGAGCTATCATTGAGTAAGGAAACTTACTCAAAGCTAGAAGACTCACATATTGCAATCAAGGAAGAACTTGCTAACTTGTCAAAAGTTAACAAGATCCTTGAGGTGCAAGTTGAGTCGCTCAAGCAAAGTGACTCCTCTTCCTCCAAGAGACTTCCTCCAAAGATATGAGTTCGACAACAATCGGAACTTGCACTTGCTCTAGTAAGAAGAATGTTATTTCTAATACTTCAACTTCTCATAATATGCATGCCTCTCCAAGCGGCATCTTTGATAAGGAGAAGATTAAATATGCACGCAGTGCATATATGGTCACTAGACCTCCTAATATCAAAGATGGCCTTGGTTTTGACAGGAACAAACACATGTCTACTCCTAATCATGCTAAGAATAGAATTGTCTTTGTTAAGGAAAAATCCCATGAATCTGATTTACAAATATTGTTTCGTACATTTGATGCTTCCTATGTTCTTATGAAAGCCAAACATGGAAAAGTCATTGCTAAATATACACGGTCACACCACAAGAACTTGAAAACTTGTTTGTGGGTGCCCAAGACTCTTGTGACTAACCTGAGAGGACCCAAGCAAGCTTGGGTACCTAAAACCAAAGAATAATTCTTTTTTGCAGGCTTACTCCTCCGGTGGATCTAAATGGGTGCTAGATAACAGATGCACAAAGCACATGACCGGAGAGAGAGGTATGTTTGTGCAGTACGAGTATAACAAGGATCCAAGTGAAGGCATATACTTCAGAGACAACAGCCAAGGAAAGGTCCTTGGTAGCGGTAACATTGAAATATCCTCTCAACATACCTTATCTAATGTTTTACATGTAGATTCTCTAGATTATAACCTTTTGTCAATATCTCAACTATGCGACAATGATTACAATTGTTTATTCACTAATGACGGTGTGACCGTTTTTAGAAGAAGCGATGGCTCGATTGCATTCAAGGGAATGTTGAAGGGCAAGCTTTATCTTGTTGACTTCAATAAAGATAAAGCCGAACTCAACACTTGCTTGGTTGCTAAGACCAACATGGGATGGATGTGGCATAGACGGGCCATGTTGGGATGAGAAATCTGCATAAACTTCTAAAAGGTGGTCACATCCATGGTCTTAAGGATGTGGTTTTTGAAAAAGACAGGTCGTGCAGCGCTTGTCAAGCTGGAAAACAAGTCGGAGCACCACACCCCGCCAAGAATGTGATGACTACCGCAAGACCACTGGAACTCCTCCACATGGATCTCTTTGGTCCAATTTCGTACATCAGCATCTGCGATAACAAATATGGTTTAGTAATTGTTGATGATTTTTCAAGATTTACCTCGGTATTTTTCTTGTATGATAAATCAGAAACTCAGGGAATCCTCAAGAAATTCTTGAAAAGAGCTCATAACGAATTCTCATCAACCATAAAGAACATCAGAAGTGAAAATGGGACAAAATTCAAGAACCTCCAAATTGAAGAGTTTCTCGATGAAGAAGGGATAAAGCATGAGTTCTCGGCACCCTACTCCCCTCAACAAAATGGAGTGGCCAAAAGGAAGAACAGAACATTGATCGAAATGGCAAGAACTATGTTGGATGAATACAAGACATCAGATCGATTTTGGGCAGAAGCAGTGAACACTGCTTGTCATGCCACAAATCGGCTGTACCTCCACCGACTACTGAAGAAAACTCCATATGAGCTCCTTACCGGTAAAAAGCCTAATGTTTCCTATTTCAAAGTCTTTGGATGTAAATGTTTTATTCTGAACAAGAAACCGAGGGCCTCGAAGTTTGCTTCGAAGTCCGATGAAGGGTTCTTGCTCGGTTATGAATCGAATGCCTATGCCTATCGTGTCTTCAACAAGGTGTCCGTCCTTGTTGAAGTAGCACGTGACGTAGTGTTCGATGAATCTAACGGCTCACAAGTGGAGCCAGTTGATAAGTGTGTGCTAGATAAAGAGGAAGCTCCATATGAAGCACTGAAGAAAATGGGACTTGGTGATATCTTACCACAAGAGCGAACTTTCGACTCAAATGCACAAGATGAACTGCAACACGGAGGCAATGATCAAGGGGGAGCTCTTTCACAAGATCAAGATGTGGAAAATCAAGAATATCAAGATAATCATGGGAGCAATGATCTAAGGGGAGACAATGAACATGAAGATAATGAAGAACAAGCAACTACACAAGTTCCACACCCAAGAGTACATCAGAGCGTGCAAAGAGATCATCCTGTCAATAATATCATTGGAGATATTGCTAAGGGAGTAACTACTAGATCTCGAGTTGCAAATTTCAGTGAATACTATTATTTTGTGTCTTTTCTAGAACCATACAGGGTAGAAGAAGCCTTAAGGGATCCAGACTGGGTGATGGCGATGCAAGAGGAGTTGAACAACTTCAAGAGAAATGATGTGTGGGAGCTAGTGGAGAGACCAAAGGCGAACATCATTGGAACCAAATGGGTCTTTCGGAACAAGCAAGATGAACATGGAGTAGTAACAAGAAATAAAGCGAGATTGGTGGCCAAAGGTTATTCTCAGGTCGAAGGTTTGGACTTCGATGAAACTTTCGCTCCTGTAGCTAGACTTGAGTCCATTCGCATTTTATTGGTATATGCTACTCACCATAATTTTAAGCTGTATCAAATGGAAGTAAAAAGCGCTTTCCTAAATGGTCCAATCAAGGAGGACGTTTATGTGGAGCAACCACCAGGATTCGAAGACCAAGAGTATCCCGATCATGTCTACAAACCGCATAAGGCTCTCTATGGTCTCAAACAAGCTCCTCGAGCTTGGTACGAGAGCCTTAGAGATTTTCTGACTCAAAATGGATTCAAAATTGGTAAAGCTGACTATACACTTTTTACTAAACATTGTGATGATCATCTATTCGTATGTCAAATTTATGTTGATGACATTATTTTTGGATCCACTAACAAATCTTTTTGTGAAGAATTTAGCAAAATTATGACAGATAGGTTCGAGATGTCAATGATGGGTGAATTGAAGTTCTTCTTGGGATTCCAAGTGAAGCAACTAAGAGAAGGTACATTTATAAGCCAAACCAAATATACACAGGACATTCTCAAGAAATTCAATATGGACAAAGCCAAGCCCATCAAGACACCCATGGCCATTAATGGACATCTCGACCTCAATGAAGACGGCCCAAATGTGGACCAGAAGGTATATCGGTCCATGATCGGCTCCTTACTTTATCTATGTGCATCTAGGCTAGATATTATGCTTAGTGTTTGCTTGTGTGCAAGGTTTCAAGCCGCACCTAAAGAGTGTCACTTAATTGCTGTAAAAAGATCCTAAGGTATCTTGTGCACACACCCAACTTGGGCCTTTGGTATCCCAAAGGATCCAAATTTAACTTGATAGGGTATTTCGACACCGACTATGCAGGATGCAAAGTCGATAGAAAGAGCATGTCAGGGACTTGTCAGTTTCTTGGTAGGTCCCTAGTTTCTTGGTCATCTAAAAAGCAAAACTCCAGTGCTCTTTCCACAGCGGAAGCAGAGTATGTTGCAGCCGGTAGTTGTTGCGCACAACTACTTTGGATGCGACAGACTCTTAGGGACTATGGCTACAATCTTAGCCATATCCCGCTTCTATGTGATAATGAAAGTGCTATAAAAATTGCACACAACCCTGTAGAGCACTCAAGAACTAAGCACATAGATATCCGTCATCATTTTCTTAGAGATCATTTATTAAAAGGTGGCATTGCTATTTCACATGTTAGGACTGAAAAACAACTTGCAGATACTTTCACCAAACCATTAGATGAGAAAAGGTTTTGTGAGCTTAGAAATGAACTTAATATTCCTGACTCTCAAAATGTGGCTTGAAACGTTGCATACCTGATTGAAACTTCAAACATCGCATTTTATTGTTAAAAACTGCTCCTCACCTCTTTTTCTTCTAAGACAACTATTTTTAATGAAGAAATCTTGGATTTCATTGTTGATTGCCTTATGGTCATAAGTACGAAGATTATTTGCAAAACTTGTCCTTGGATCACTACTAATTATTTCAAAATACTTAGGTTTTCCAGGGGCACCGGACTAGTCAGGTTTGCCACCGGACTATTCCGGACAGTCTCTCTTTCCTAGGTTTTCCAGGGGCACTGGACTAGTCCGTCCCCTGACCGGACTAGCCCGGTCGACCGCGTATATAAGCAGTTGTCCAGCCCAAATCAAAATTTCAAACCTCCCTCCACTTGCTCTCCCTCACCTCTCCTCTTCCCTCCTAAACCCTAGCCCCCCGAAGAGACCTTCGAGTTGAGCCCTCAAAAATCAAGTTTCCTCTGTGGGGAATCCTCTCCTCGACGAGTTGATCCTCCCCTCTGGACAGATTTAAGCTTCTTCAAATCGAATCTTCAAATCTCGTTAAAATTCTCCCTCAAACCAAAATCTCAACTTTTCTCATTCTAGCTCATTTCGTTTGATTCCAAGGTTGTACATTAGCTTCCTAGATGTATTCCTACCACCTTCATGTCTTTTTGTATCCTTGGATAGAATTTTTGGAATTCAAGGAAATCATTAGGGTTCTTGCCAGGCCGGACTAGTCTGGCGCTCAGATACGGACAAGTCCGGTACGGCGGACAAGTCCGCACTCTTATCTAATCCATGAACTCCTTATTAGGCACAATGTCTTCAAGCTCAGATGACAGCTCTTTCCACGTTGATGAAGAAGTTGAACGTGAAAAAGCGTGGAGAGCCAAGGATAGGTACATGAAGAAAAAACATGATGTCAATGTGCACTCTCCACCCTCCGACGATAATTTGCCTAAGAAGAGGAAGGTGGTTGTCAAGAAGGCCCAAGGAAAAGCTGCCGAGAGCTCCTCAGGGCCAAAGAGGGCTCTCAACAAAGGGAAGGGGCTTGCTAGTGGTCCCATTGGGCCCCTGAAGATGAAAAACCCAAGTCACCGCAACAGGCAGCGTTCCACCAAGGATTTCACCGGAAAAGGGGGTGAGCTTGCCGATAGCTTCAGGAAGATTAATGTATATAATCAACCTCGACAATGCTTAGACCCAAGATTCTGGAGCAACTTCCATGCCGACTACTACGAGCATGTGTACATGAAGATGAAGAATCCCGTTGTGAAGAGTCAATGGTGAACATTGGGTACATGCAGTCGAAGGAATATCCTGCCTTCCGTGAGGTGGTTGAGGCCATGGAGAGGCACGGTCTGAAGGAACTGTTTTCCTCTGAGAATGACTAGAACAATGAGATCATCACCCAATTCTACTCTATGCTCTACTTTGCTCGGGGTGATGGAGACAGTCTTACTTGGATGACCCTTGGTTCCAAGTATAGTATTACTTATGATGAGTTTGCAAGGATTCTTCACCTTGAACATACTCTGGATCATGATCTTGTCATCCACAATTTGCAACCCTTGGAAAAGGATGATCTCAAGTTCCTTTATGACACAAGGATGCCCTATACTCCTACCAACATCAAATACTTGAAGCCCTTCTTTGTGGTCCTCAACAAAATCTTGAGGAAGACGATAGCCCTGAAAGATGGAGATGCGGGGACTATCCAAGGAACCTTGAGGACCCCAATGAAGGTCATTAGTGGAAGGATACCATTCAATGTCTTTGAGTACATCTACAATGACCTTGTGAACATCTCAATCACACCAAATAGGTCTTGCGGGTATGCCCCATAAATCATGTTCATGATTGAGAAAGTGACGGGTCTTGAGTTTGTCAAGGATGTCTCACATACGGGGTTGAAGCCACAAAATCCCACCGAGTACACCCTTCCATCAGCACCAGCTGCTCCTGCCTCCCCCGAAGTTGAGAGGAGGTCTAAACAATCACGGGATGTGAATGCCACAAGATCTGCAGCTTCTCCTCCTGGCTCTGCACCTGTCCATGAACCCTCCGGTGGTATCCTCAAAATGCTCACCTCTATCTTTGCCTGCTGCCGCAAGATTGAAATCAGGAAGAAGGAACATCAACAATATGTCAATGCCAACATCAAAGCTATCTGTGACAAGCTGGAGATTGAGCCGGTTGGATCCCCGCCGGCCTTCGAGGACTCCGAGGAAGATCCTGCTCCGACGAATGATGATGGTGGTGAAGATGAAGATCGGACCGAAACTGAAGAAGAGAGCAGCGATGAGTGATTCCTCTGAATTTTTCCCTTTTTGGTGCCTTGATGCCAAAAGGGGAGAGATTGAGACTAGTAGTTTGAGACTATCTCGAGTAGTAGTGCTTCTTATGCTTTTGTGATCGAGGACATGTACTTATTTTTAAAACCTTGTAATGCACTATTTCATCACACTTTGTTGATCACACACCTGTTAGGCACCCCACCATAAGGTGTGTGCATATGTGAGAAGCTTTTTGTGGATTTATCGTTATTCTCATATGTGCAAACATTATGAAAATCAAAATCTTACTCTCATTTGTGACATCTCAAATGGTTGTCATCGATCACCAAAAAGGGGGAGATTGTAAGTGCGTCTAGGATATCCCTTGTGGGTTTTGGCTAATTGATAACAAACATATGAGATCCTAATGAAACTATTGAGATGATTGCAGGACAAACAAGTGAAACAGCTCGGTGCACACAAAAAGGTGAAAAATGGAGTGGTGTCCAAAGAGGGATACTTTGATGGAGCTTGGAAGACCAAATTATATTTGAAATGTATAGGGAGTGTATGAAAGACACACTCCAAGAGCTCACAACTTTGCGCTGGGGTAAGGGTTTAAAATTAACCTAACTTTCACAATGCACCGGACTAGTCCGATGGACCGGACTAGTCCGTTACACTTTCTGGAGTCTCCTTTCTCAGGAGACCGGACTAGTCTGTGTGTCCACCGGACTAGTCTGTTGAACTTTCTGGAGTCTCCCATCTGTGGAGATCGGACTAGTCCACGGACTAGTCCGTTGAACTTTCTGGAGTCCACCTTCACACCGCACCGGACTAGTCTGAGTTTGGCCGGACTAGTCCGCCAGACTTTCTGGACTTCGAGATACACCGTGACCGGACAAGTCCGAACTTGCACCGGACTAGTCCGGTGTTAGGATTTTTCAATGGTAACTTTTTGGAAACCATATAAATAGAGAATCCATGGCCTTCCAAACAACATACACATCGAATACTACTGAAAACACAAACCCTAGTGCCACCACTTTGTCCCAAGAGCCTAAAACACATCTCCCCACACGTCTAAGGTGCAAAAAGGAGTCAAATCATTTGAACACTTGGATTCGGGATTGGGAGATCATCGTTCCTTCGTTGCGAGCTCTTGGGGTTTGATCTTTCTACACTTATACTCTGCATTGTAATACTTTCAAGTGTATTTGATCGCCTCTTTCGTTGTAATTCTCGTGGGAGCCCTCAACGTGTGAGGTTGCCCCACAAACTCAGTGATTACCCGTGATAGTGGAATCAAGTCGGCCTTCGTGGTGACTTGAGGAGGGAAAGGGTTGGAGACCCGACTCTGTGTGAGCTTCCTCAACGAGGACGTAGATCTCGTGGTGAGATCGAACCTCGGTAAAAATTCGCTTGTCTCTTGTGCCTCATTTACTTACTTTTCGTTCACGAGATCACTTGATTACTAAACATCAATTAAGTTGCTTATAAGTTTCCACGTGCATTCATACAATAACCTTAATTCAAAGAATCTGTTGTTTTCATTTCCGCTACTAGAAGAACCTAGTTTCCCAAATAACACTTAATCAACTCACAAATTTCAGCACACCGGACTAGTCTGCCCACATAACCGAACTAGTCCGATCAATTAAGTTTTTGACGACTCTATTAAGTGTGCAGGAAATTCAAAATGCCTATTCACCCCCCCTCTAGGTCACATTCAATTCTAGAGACCAAATGGCATGGCAGTATAACAGTACAATCCATCTACTGTGATAAAAGAAGTATGTTCTTCATCTTCCCTAGACATTCTGATTTGATGGTACCCAGAATATGCGTCTAGGAAACACAGTAATTCACACCCGAAGGTGGAATCCACTATCTGATCTATTCTAGGTAGTGGGAATGGATATTTTGGGCATGCCTTATTTAGTGTTGTGTAGTCGATACACATCCGAAGCTTCTCGCCGGCCTTGGGTACAACGACTAGGTTTGCCAGCCATTTTGGATGGAAGACTTCTCGGATGAATCCAACTTCGAGCAACTTCTTCACTTCTTGTCGTATGAAGTTTTGTCGCTCTACGGATTGCTTTTGAGGCTTCTGATATACAGGCCGAGCATCGGGATAGATCTTCAGATTATGCTCGATCACTTCCCTAGGGATCCCAGGCATTTGTGACGGTTGCCAGGCAAACACGTCGACGTTAGCCCGAAGGAAAGTGATGAGCGTGAGTTCCTATTTGTCATTCAGACCTCCCAATATACGGGTAGTCACAGCGGCATCGGAACCGATTTGGACGACTTTGACGGAGATGTCGGTGTCGCCGCTTCGTTGCACGTGAGGTGCGGAGGTTGAGCCTCATTGACGAATGCTCGAGGGTTTCGGAGCTTGATCCTGCCTGGATTCTTCCTCCTACGTTGTAGCAAGCGTATGAAGTTCCTCCAGAGCAGTCACTCCGGTAGTACAGTCTCCGAGGATCCGGAGAACGCCAGCTGGTGTTGGCATCTTCAACACCAAGTAGCCATAATGAGCAGCAACCATGAATTTGTACAAGGCGGGACTGCCCAGAATGGCGTTGAAAGGCAAGTTGATCTGAGCGACGTCAAAGATCAACTTCTAAGTGCGATAATTCTCCCGAGTCCCAAAGGTCACGGGGAGAGTAATGGCACCAAGTGGTGTTATGGCGCTCAGACCTACTCTGGAGAAAGGTTAGGAGGGGCTAAGGTCCGAAGGTCAGAGCTGAAGCTTGACGAAAGCTTTGAAGCTTATGAGGTTCAGCCCCGAACCTCCGTCCACCATTACATGGTGGAGTTGAATATTATTGATGGTAGGTGATACCATCACAGGTAGCTGACCAGCTCCGATCATGTTCCGAGGGCAGTCCGAAGCATCAAAAGCGATGGTGGTGTCCATCCACTTTCGATGAGGCTCCGCCCTGGCTGTAGGAGCTACTAAGGCCATGTACCGCCGCATGGTCTTGAAGAAACGACGGGAGGTGATGTCCCATGAACCACAAAAGATGGTGTTAATGGTCTTCCGGCGCTCATTGTCCGAGACGTCGGAGTCATCGTCGACGGAGGTGTAAACAACCTTTAGGCCTATTTTAGGGTCCTGGAAGCCTAACTCCTCTCCAGCTGGAGCTTCATCGACTTTCTGTTTTCCGTCCCTCTGACGTAAAGGAACTTCTTCCCGGTGCTTGTGGTAGCGCTCGGTAAGGTTTTGGACCTCTCGGCAGTCCTCCAAGTTGTGGCCGTTCGACTTGTGGATAGGACACCACATTTTGGAGTTTCCACCGTCTTCAGAGGATGACCGAGGTCGTTTCTCGGGGCGTGGCCCCCGGCCACCCTGAGCTGCAGTAGCAGCGGCAGATGCACCAGCCGACGGCTTCTTCTTGCCGGTTGACTTTTTCTTCTTTTTGCCACTCCTGGAGGTAGTGGCTTCGCCTTTGGAGGATTTTTTGCTATCCTCCGAAGGTGGTTTGGAGTGCATTTCACGGCCCTCCGCAGCTTTTGGCACACTTGTTTGCCAAGCTGAAGAGCTCCGTGACGCTGGTGATCTCCTTGACCGCCAACTTCTCCAGCATCTTCTTATCCCGTACGCTCTGTCTAAATGCCACGATAACAGAAGCGCTAGAGATAGAAGGAATGGTGTTTCGTACCTGGGAGAACCTCTGGATGAAAGAGCACAGGGATTCTCCCCCCTTCTGCACAACTACAAAAAGGTCCAATATGGTGCCTGGTCGGGTGTATGAACTCCCGAAATTGGCGGTGAACTGTTGGCACAATTCCTCCCAACTATTGATAGAGTTGTGAGGAAGGCTCATGAACCAGGACCTGGCGGTCCCAGTCAAAGCCACTGGTAAGTAGTTGGCCATTACGACCTCATTAACTCCGGCCGCAAGAATTGTGGTGGTGTAAATTTGGAGAAACTCGACAGGATTGACTGTCCCGTCAAATTTCTCCGACAGGTGAGGCCAGAATTTTTGTGGCCATCTGACCATGCGTAGATGCATGGCCAGTGCAGAACAGCCTCCTCCTACTACCTCGGGAGAAGGACTGTCTCGAGCCTCTCGCCTTTCGCGAGCACGCTCGATATGGACACGACCGTCTTGTTGACGGTCGGTGATCAAGCTCCGCCCAGAGGTCATGAGTTGAAAGTCTGGTAACTGTATGAGTACGTCGCGCCCTAGATGGTAGCGACGTAACTTGTTGTGATGCAGCACGTCTCCTATTCTGGGAAGCATGCGGACCAAATTAGCCAGACACGGTCCGGCGCTGCGATGGGGCCCGCCCCGAATGAGGAGGACCTTGGTTGCTGATGCGGTTGACTGCTGCTGCAACCAGATGTTCCACATCAGCTCTCCACTACTCCATTGCACCCTGGGATGCACCTGGAGGTGGTGGACGTTGGAGGAGAGCACGAGCTACATGAAGCGCATGTTCAGGGTTGTTATTATTTGCCGATGTAATGACCAACGCCGATGCACCGTCACGCTGCTCAGCTTGACGTGCTGGTACGGGCGGTGGCGGTGGAGGCTGTAAGACCTATGTGTGCTGAATACATTGACTTGAAGTGAATACAATGGCTTTGATGATAAAAGTTTTGAATATCACCAAAACACCTTTTTATCAAGGTCCGACTCTAGCTCTGAGCTACAGCAAGGTCCGACGGTAGGTCCGGCTTGGTTTGGGTAGCTCCGGTTATGTTTGATGCTAGGTTCGACTAGCTTTGGTCAGCTCCGGTGAAGTTTTGTCTTTAGCTCCGACATGTCTTTGATAGCTCCGACATGTTTTTGATAGCTCTGACATGTTTTTGATAGCTCTGATGTGTTTTTGCTAAGCTCCGAGTTGATTTTTCTAGCTCCGGCTTTTGGGATTACTAGTTCCGACTAGTTCTGGTTAGCTCCAGCGCTAGGTCCTGCTACTTTTGTAAGCTCCGGCGGGAGCTTGGTTGTACTAGTTTTGGTAAGCTCCGGCACTAGGTTCTACTAACTTTTGTTAGCTCCGGCTCAAGGTCCGGAATGCTCTGGCAAGGTCCAGAACTTGACCGTAGTGCTTCTGCTTTTCATTTGTAATGTTTTGTACTTGCTTTACATTGTTGGAAAGATTGCTTATTATTCATTTGCTATGTTTTTGGTGTGTTTTGGTTGATATGAATGATATCGTGTTACTGTGGTTTTGCAACATGCTTATGTGAGGTTCTCACGTAAGGTGTTGTGTTCGGAACTAACTTGAGTCAAGTCGAGGACTTGGGATCGTATGGATTGGTTCTTTATTCATGTGCAGGTGTTGCTTGAGTTCAAGACATGGCTGGTGACGTGATCCATTGGACTAGTCTCAGGGAGGAGATGAGGTTCCAACGACCAAATTCAGGAGGAATTGTGGTTGAGCTGATCTGGAGGTTGCACAACATGATTGAATCAAGAACAATGCATATGAAGGTATCGTGGACGTCATTGGAAGATGTTCGCATGTGTGTAAGGAATGCATGGACGTGGCTGCATGGCTCCGAGGCGTGATGAAGAGATGTGGACGTAAAGAATTGGTCGGAAGGTCCAACCGACTAGGTTATGGACTCAGGCTGCGGCTGAGTCGGGTTTGACTCAAATATGGAAAGTTTTGAGTGGGTTATGATAGGATTTCGTGTGAGTCACGAATTTGAGTTGTTTAGGAATGTGGGATACGTTCCTTAGGTGTTTGGAAGTCTTAAGATTGCTTCTATCTGCGTATAGAAGAATTTTGAGCAGTTATGGAAAGTTACGATTCGTGATCTGAGTAGGATTGGAGTCCTAGTTGATATTGGGTTGGCCTAAGGGCTGGTTATATAATCAAGGGAGCCCAGATCTCGTGGTGCACGACTTTGGGGCTGTTCCTCTTGTGTTCTATTGAATAAAATTCGTAGTTTGAAGGAACTTTTGTTCCTTGTTCGTCCGACTTGTTCCAGACAAGTTTTACTCATCGAGTTTCTGGACAACACTACCTTTCGTCGGCGGTTTTATCATAACTCCAGTTTTACAGATCCAATTGACGCGATTCTTTTTTGGTTGTCTTCACAACTTGATTGTCTATCATATGTCAAAATTTCACGGTCATTGGATTTGTGGTCTATGATCTACACGAGGTTCTTTGCAGCGTTCCAGAACTATTTTTTCTCGGGTAGGACAGATTGACCATTGTTTGATCTTTCGATCATAACTTGAGTTTTTCTCGACGGATTTGAGTGATTCTTTTTTTGTTGTCTTCGTGACTTGATTCTCTCTGATATCTATCACTTTTGTCACGGTGAAACACGTTTATATTAGTCTCACACACGATTTCTTTAAGAGATCATTTTTCTGTTGAAAGGGTTGGGGTTTAATTGTTTCCGCTGCGTAAGATTTTTAAATCTACCATTCACCCCCCCTCTGGAAGCTTTTCATGTGCTCTTCGATCCTACAATTGGTATCAAAGCCACGGTGCTCTAATCTTTATGATTTGCGCGTGTTTTTGACTAATCATCATGGAGAAGTACTCCGCCAAACCTTGTGTATTTGCTGGTATTGATTTTCAGGTTTGGAAGGCACGCATGGAGGCTTTCATCCAGGCACAAGGCTTTGCAATATGGGAGAAGGTATACAAGCCTTACGAAGTGCCATCAAATGATCAAGTTACAGCTACAAATCTGAGAGATGTCGATAACAACAACAAGGCTCGCAACTTGATCATACAAGGATTAACACAAAGCGACTTCGACCGTGTTGCACACCTCCGATCTGCATACGATGTGTGGAAATCACTTTGTGACTACCACGAAGGATCCAACACGATCAAAGAGGTAAGGCAAGACATGTTCAAGAAAGAATACATGCGCTTCGAGATGCAACCCGGTGAGTCTTTTGATGACCTTTTTGCTCGCTTTAATAAGATTCTCAGCAACTTGCGTAGTGTCAATGTTAATTTTTCAGATGATGAAAATGCTAGGCAATTTCTAAGTGCATTAGATATATCAATTTGGGAGATGAAAGTCACATCTATTCGTGAAACTAAAAACTCATGAAATTGACATCCTAGCACGTAAGAACCCAAATATGTCTATTGCATTTGTTTCACAACGTGACATCTCTAGCTCCGGCCAATCATCATCTTGCAATACTCTTGCTTTGTTGTCCTCACTAACCCTGGAGCAGATCGAAGAATTTCTAGAAGAGGAGTTGGCACTCATCTCTACTAGATTCTCAAAAGCATTGCAAAATGTGAGAACTAGAAGGAGAGGAAGCTCCGGACCTCAACGCTGTTTTGAATGTGGTAAAACAGAACACTTTCGTACAGAATGTCCTAACCTTTCAGGTCCGACCACCTGGGAAGAAAAACAAAGCAAGGTCCGGACCTCCTCTGGAAATTCCAACAAGAAGAAGAAAGGTACCATAGGACGCAAGAAGATCAACAGTTTCATCACCGCGCTTCAAGAGTACAGTTCAAGCGACGTGGACATTGGAAGTGATGAAGATGAAGATGATTTGGCAAACTTGTGCTTTATGGCGGGCAAGTCAAGGTCAAGTATGGAGGAGGCAGAACACAACAACGACAATGAAGAGGTATGTCCTACTTGCGAAGAAATGTGTGATGCTATTTCTCATGCCACTATTATTGTTAAGAAAAAGGACAAAAAGCTTAGGGATAGTGCTGCTAAAATTGAATCACTAGAATCTGAAATCAACCGTTTAAAAACTTTGATTCCTAGTGATGATGCATGTTCCTCATGTGATTTAATATATGAACAATTGTCCTCATTAAGAAGTGTGCACACCTCCACACTTGATAAACTTGAGTTAGAAATTGAAAAGAACAAAGAGCTTGCTGCACTTAATGATAAAAACTTGAAAGATGCTAGCTGTTCTACAATTGATTTGCATTGTTCTACTTGTGATGATCTTGATAAGAAACTACAGGATGCTATGAATGAAATTTCTATATTGAACAATGCTTTACGTTCTCATGAAGTTAAATTTTGTTCAAATTGCAAACTAAAAGTAAAAACTTCATGTGAAAATTGCCTTGATCTGTCCAATAAACTTGATGACATGCATAGGACATTAGATCGGTTTTGTAATGGGAATAAGAATCTAAACTTATTGCTGAATTCTTCCAAGTCTTGCAATGATAAAACTGGTTTAGGTTTTGATTCTCATGCTCATGCTAAGGCACATCCACCTAAAATTGTAAAGTCACTAGGAAGTGGTTTGATTCAAATAGTTCCTAAACAAAAAGGAGTGGTTTTCAAATCTGCAGGAGTGTTGTCTCATTCGGTTTTAAATAAAAATATTGCTTGCTCATCTAGACATGAACACAATGTTAAATTTCATTGTACCTTCTGTGATAGAGATGGTCATGTCATAGATTTTTGTTATAGACTAGCTAAACAACAGAAAAGGGAAAGAATGGTTGCTAGATCTCATAACTTTCATGCAAAATATGCTGCACACATTGAACCGAATGTACAACCTGCTGTTTTGAGTCAAAAACATTCAAAGTTTACCTCCGGACCTTCTGTTTTTGCCTCCGGAGCTACTGATTTTTGTGCTACACAAGTAACACCTTATAGGTCAGTAGTCAAGAATAAAAAATCTCAAACTTTGACTCATAAACCTGCTGTTTTGTCTCAGCTTTCGCGTGTCTTTCCTGCTGCACGTCGCGTGACTCAGTACTGGATTCCTAAATGCCTTTTGACTAACCCCAGTATTGAGTCATCGACGTATTGTGCTTCTATGTAGGTTACACGTTTGAGGAAGGAGAACATTTGGATTGTGGATTCAGGTTGCTCAAGCCACATGACCGGTAACAAAGATTGGTTCTCCTCCCTCTCTTTTGTGTCACGTGTAGAGAATGTTACTTTTGCCGATAATTCTTCAACTCCTATAATTGATAAGGGTTCGGTTAGAGTAAATGATCACTAAACTTTGAAGGATGTAGCACTTGTCAAAAATTTGAAATACAACTTGCTTTCTGTTGCACAAATGCTAGATGAAAGTCTAGAAATTATTTTCAATAAAAACTGCTGCAAAGTTGTAGGTTCAAATAGTGAGCTTATGTTTAACATGTCTCGTTTTGGAAGAGTTTTTAAAGCTTATTTTGATATGTCTTCCTCTAAGCATAGGTGTCTAGTTGCTAATGATTCAAAGGACTTATATTTTTGGCATCGTAGACTTGGTCACGTAGGCTTTGATCACCTAACGCGTGTTAGTGCTCTTGATCGCATACGTGGGCTGCATAAGCTTAAAAGGGACAAAGAAATTGTGTGATCTTCTTGTAGACATGCTAAGATGGTTGCATGTTCACATACACCTCTCACAATGATCATGACAACTGAACCATGTCAACTTTTGCATCTTGACACCGTAGGACCTTCACGTGTTCAATCCTTCGGAGGTAAATGGTATGTTCTTGTTATTGTTGATGATTATTCTAGATACTCTTAGGTTTACTTTATGGCATCTAAGAATGATGTTTTTAGTCACTTTAGAACTTTATTTCTTAGATTATCAATTGATCACCCAGGATCATTAAAAGCAATTAGAAGTGATAATGGAACTGAATTTAAAAATCAATCTTTTGATCACTTTTGTGCTGAAAATAGAATAGATCATCAGTTCTCTTCACCATATGTACCTCAACAAAACGGTGTTGTAGAAAGAAAGAACAGAACCTTAGTTGAGATGGCTAGGACTATGCTTGATGAATATCAAACTCCTAGGAAATTTTGGGCTGATGCGTTAGCAACCGCTTGTTATGTCTCAAATCGTGTTTTCTTGCGTGCTAAGCTAGGTAAAACACCATATGAGCTCCGGTTTGGACATAGGCCTAGTGTTACACACTTTCGGGTCTTTGGTTGCAAATGCTTTGTTAAGAAACATGGTAACCTTGATAAATTTGAACCTAGATCCATTGATGGCACGTTTCTTGGTTATCCATCTCATACTAGAGGCTACCGTGTGCTTTTATTTGACACTAACAAAATTGTGGAGACTTGTGAAGTGTCTTTTGATGAAGCTAGCCCAGGTACTAGCTCCGGTGTTGCAGGACCAGATCCGTATCCTCAGGGGGAGGGTATTTTCGAAGATGAAGAAGAGCCGGTGATACTGCCTGGTAGTTCCGAAGTTGACACATGTCCAGCTCCGGACATTGAACAAGCTCCGGCTATCACCTATGCTGGTCCTTATCGTCCACAAGTCACAAGATCATCAATCTACGATGAATCTAATGAAGAAGAAGCTTGTGAGACATCTGTTCCCCTACGGTTTTACAAAGATCATCCCCCACAACAGATGATTGGAAGCTTGCACGAATGAGTCACACGGTCCAGGTTTTGCGATCCAAACTCTCATGCTCATTCTGCTTTTATTGCTTCTTTTGAACCCAAAGATATATCACACGCACTCACTAATGAATCTTGGATTATTGCCATGCAAGAAGAGTTAGAAAATTTTGAAAGAAATAATGTTTGGAAACTTGTACCTCCACCTCAAGGTCACACTTTAATTGGAACTAAATGGGTATTTAAAAATAAACAAACTGAGGATGGGGTTGTGGTTAGGAATAAGGCTAGGTTGGTTGCTCAAGGTTTCACTCAAGTTGAAGGTCTAGATTTTGATGAAACTTTTGCTCCTGTCGCTAGATTAGAAGCCATAAGAATTTTGTTAGCTTTTGCAGCATCTAAAGGTTTTAAGCTATATCAAATGGATGTTAAAAGTGCTTTTCATAATGGCTACATAGATTAGGAGGTTTATGTCAAACAACCACCGGGTTTTGAAAATCCAGATTTTCCTAATCATGTTTACAAACTGTCCAAAGCCTTATATGGTCTCAAACAAGCCCCTAGAGCATGGTATGATAGGTTAAAACATTCTTACTTGAAAAGGGGTTTACCATGGGCAAGGTTGATAAAACTCTTTTTGTGCTTAAGCATGGCAATGACTCATTATTCGTTCAAGTGTATGTGGATGATATTATCTTTGGTTGTGCTTCTCATAATCTTGTGTCCAAGTTTTCAGCAATGATGAGTTCCGAATTTGAAATGAGTATGATGGGTGAACTCACTTACTTTTTGGGGCTGCAAATCAAGCAAACCAAGGAGGGTACCTTTGTGCATCAAACGAAGTATACCAAAGACCTCCTAAGGCGCTTCAACATGGACAAAAGCAAGCCTCTTCAGACACCAATGGGAACAGCAACAACACTTGAACTTGATGAAGATGGTGAATCTGTGAATCAAAAAGAATATAGAAGCATGATCGGATCACTTTTGTACCTCACGGCATCAAGACAGGACATACAATTCAGCGTATGTCTTTGTGCACGGTTTCAAGCTTCCCCACGTGTTTCACATCGTCAAGCCGTCAAAAGGATTCTCAGGTACTTACATGGAACCCAAGAATTCGGCATTATTCTTCCTTCTTCCTCAATCGTTACTTTGAAAGCTTTTTCGGATGCTGATTTTGGGGGTTGTAGGATTGATAGGAAAAGTACTTCCGGTGCTTGTCATTTTCTTGGTAATTCTCTTGTTGCTTGGTCCTCTAGAAAACAAAATTCAGTTGCACAATCCACAGCTGAATCTGAATATGTAGCTGCTGCTAGTGCTTGCTCACAAATTCTTTGGATTGTTCAAACACTTAAGGACTATGGGGTTGATCTAGATAGTGTTCCACTGTTCTGTGCTAACACTAGTGCCATTTGCATTGCTAAAAACCCCGTGCAACACTCTAGAACTAAGCACATTGACATTAGGTATCACTTTCTCTGAGATAACGTTGAAAAAGGAAACATTGTGCTTCACCATGTAGATACCAAACAACAATTGGCTGACATTTTTACAAAACCTTTGGATTTCACTCGTTTTAGTTACATTCGTAGTGAAATAGGGGTTATGCATCCTCATGGCTTAAATTGAGGGGGAGTTTTTGAAACTTGGGAAGTCTCTGTGTGAATCTGAAATTAAAATAATATGAGCATAGTATTTCATACATATATGACTCTGTGATTCCTTTTACATGCTGAAACTTCTTACTACATTACTCGTGTTATACATTTTGTAGTTTTTGCCATGTCTAGTAATTGGAATAATTACTTACAGTAAAACTGGTCATGGTCGAACTTTCTTGCTGTTTTGAACTTGTTACATGTTCACAAGTGCTTTTAAACATAAAGAATTAATCAAGTAATCAACTTACATGTTGATTTTTTATGAACAAATATAAATTGAGAAAAGATCAAGAGAATATGCATGCATCGCACTTCTTCTTTTTAGATGGCTTATCATTGCACTTAGATATGAACTTGGAAGAAGTTGTGTATGACTAAAATCATGTCCTTAAGCTTCTGATTGTCAAATGACATAGGCTTGGCTTGTGTCGGTATCCTAGAAACCGTACACCCCTTGAGGTTAGAAAGATCTCAAAGGAAAATCATCTACTTAGTTTGAAGACCCTCGAAGGCCCACATGTCAGACATAACCGGACCTGCTTCTCCAACATGGTTAATCCCTGAGTCGCCACGTGTACTACCAAACCGGAGCTACCGCCCACAAGGGGGAAGCTCCGGACCATGTACCAAAATGGCGCCCCCGGACTTAGTCCCTGACCGAGAGAAGCTCCGGACCTGACACGTGTCGGGTAGTCCCGGAGCTACCTGTTTCCCACAGCAAGCTCCGGAGCTGCCACGTGTCCGACCGTCGGATCTTCAGCTTCTAACCTCCGGAAGACCCCGCAATGGCTCCGGATCTTCAAAGGAGAACCAAGGACTTCAAGAGCCTATTAAGTGTCATTAACGCCATATTAATGACACTTAAACGGACGACCTTAGCACCAGTAACGGTGCTGTCAAAGCCCGTTATAGGATCATTAAGGACAATTAAACGTGTATCAATACTAGTAACCGCCGGGGCCACATGCCGAGCCAGGCTAACCTGTAACGGCCTGCCCTTGTACTATAAAAGGACAGGCCGACGATACACTCAGAGACACACGCACCTCATACGCTCATCACAAGCTCATATTGCTAATACAACACCAACACACCCGTGGAGTAGGGTATTACGCTCAGGTGGCCCGAACCATGTAAATTCTTGTGTCTCCTGTGTCAACTCTTATTCACCTTCTTGAATCTTCGCGCGCCCACACCGAACATCAAACTCCCCTATCACTTTTGTAGTGTAGGGAGATCTGCCGGTTTGAAACCACCGACAGTTGGCGCGCCAGGTAGGGGCGCTTGAGATTTCGAGAATGGTGAACTCTGCTGCTGGATCATCCAACGGCCAACCTGCTGTTCAGGTTGTTGGGGGCAATCCCTCCAACAGGCAGCCACCTACAGGAGCCTCAGCACCAGCAGGAGTCACACTCCCACCTCCACCATCTCCTCCAGCAAATCGTGCTGGGCAGCGTGATGGTGCACCGGCATCAATCACTGCGTCGGCAAATCATGACAACCCGGAACACGCGCTTCATGCAGCGCGTGCTCTTCTTCAACATCCACCACCTCCGGATGCATCTCGGGATGCACTGGAACAGTGGAGGGCCGATGTGGAGCATTTGGTTGCAGCAGCAGCCGAACGCCTCAGCAACCAGGGTCCTCGTCCTTCAGGAACAGCCCCGTCGCAGCGGCGGACTTTGTCTGGAAGACTTGGTCCGCATGTCTCCAATAGCAGGAGACGTGCTGTGTCACAACAAGTGACGTCATTGCCCTCCGGGGCTCGACGCACTCACACGGTATCCAGGCTTTTGACTCACGACCTCCGGGCAGAGCTTGATCGCCGATACCGCCAGTAGAAAGGCCGAGTCCATATTGAGCGTGCCCGTGAAAGACGGGAAGCTCAGGACCTTTCTACTCTTGAAGGGGTAGGAGGAGGCTGTTCAGCCTTGGCCATGCACCTCCGCATGGTTAGATGGCCACAGAAGTTCCGACCTCACCTGCCGGAAAAATCGATGGGACTGTCAATCCCGCCGAATTTCTTCAGATATACTCCACTGCAATCTTGGCAGCCGGAGGAAATGAGGCCGTGATGGCCAATTACTTTCCAGCGGCCCTAACTGGGACCGCCAGGTCCTGGTTTATGAGCCTTCCACCCAACTCTATCAACAGTTGGGAGGAGCTGTGTCGTCAGTTCACTGCCAACTTCGGGAGTTCATACACCCGACCAGGCACTGAACTGGACCTTTTTGTGGTCGTGCAAAAAGGGGGAGAATCCTTGCGGTCATTCATTACAAGGTTCTCTCAGGTACGAAACACTATCCCTTCTATCTCTAGCGCCTCTGTCATTGTGGCATTTAGACAGGGCGTACGGGACAAGAAGATGTTGGAGAAGCTGGCGATCAAGGAGATCACTAGCGTCACAGAACTCTTCAGCTTGGCAGATAAATGTGCCAGAGCTGCGGAGGGCCGTGAAATGCACTCCAAACCAGCCGCGGAGGATCACAAGAAACCCTCCAAAGAAGAAGACGCTACCTCCGGGAGTGGCAAGAAGAAAAAGAAGACCAACGGCAAGAAGAAGCCGTCGGCCAGCACATCCAACGTTGCAGCTGCTGCAGCTCTGGGTGGCCGGGGGCCACGCCCCGAGAAGCGACCTCGACCATCTTCTGAAGACGGTGGCAAACCCAAAGTGTGGTGTCCCATTCACAAGACGGGCAGCCACAGTTTGGAAGACTACCGGGAGGTCCAAAACCTTGCCGAGCGCTACAGCAAGCGCCGGGAAAAATCTCCTTTCCGACAGAGGGAAGGAAAGCAAAAGGTCGACGAAGCTCCGGCTGAAGAGGAGTTAGGGTTCCAGGATCCCAAAAAGGTCCTGAAGGCCATCTACACCTCCGTCGACGATGATTCTGACATCTCTGACAACGAGCGTCGGAAGACCATGAACACCATTTTTGGTGGATCATGGGATATCACCTCCCGTCGCGTCATCAAGACTATGCGTCGGGATATGGCCGCTGTAGCCCCTGCAGTCAGGCCGGAACCTCACCGAAAGTGGATGGACACGGCCATCACTTTTGATGCTTCGGATTGTCCCCGGAGCATGGTTGGAGCTGGACAGTTACCCTTGATGGTATCTCCTACCATCAACAACATCCAGCTCCACCACGTCATGGTAGACGGAGGTTCGGGGCTTAACCTCATCAGCTTCGAAGCTTTCACTAAGCTTCAGCTCCGACCTTCGGATCTCCATCCCTCTCAACCTTTCTCCGGAGTAGGTCCGGGGGCCATCACCCCACTCGGAGCTATTACTCTCCCTGTTACCTTCGGGACACGGGAGAAGTACCGCATCGAGAAGTTGGTCTTCGACGTCGCGCATATCAACTTACCCTTCAATGCCATCTTGGGTAGACCTGCCCTGTACAAATTTATGACGGCAGCTCATTATGGCTATCTCGTGTTGAAGATGCCAACGCTAGTAGGCGTTCTCCGGATCCGCAGAGATCGCACTGCAGGAGTAACTGCACTGGAAGAACTCCATGCGCTCACCACAGCGCAAGAGGAGGACTCCAGGCAGGAGCAAGCTCCAAAACCCCCGAGCATTCGCCAACGAGGCTCGACTTCTGCACCTCGAGTGCAGCCAAGCGGCGACACCGACATTCCCGTCAAAGTCGTCCAAATTGGTTCCGATGCCGCTCAAACCACCCCTATATCGGGAGGATTGAACGACAAATAGGAACTCGCGCTCATCACTTTCCTCCGGGCTAACGTTGACGTGTTTTCTTGGCAACCGTCACAAATGCCTGGGATCCCTAGGGAAGTGATTGAGCACAATCTGAAGATCTACCCCGATGCCCGTCCTGTGCATCAGAAGCCTCGGAAGCAATCCATAGAGCGACAGAACTTCATCCGACAAGAAGTGAAGAAGTTGCTTGAAGCCGGATTCATCCGAGAAGTCTTCCATCCAAAATGGCTGGCGAACCCAGTCGTTGTGCCTAAGGCCGGCGGGAAGCTTCGGATGTGCATCGACTACACCACACTAAATAAGGCATGTCCAAAAGATCCATTCCCACTACCTAGAATATATCAGATAGTGGATTCCACCTCCGGGTGTGAATTACTGTGCTTCCTAGATGCATATTCCGGATATCATCAAATCAGGATGTCTAGGGAAGATGAAGAGCATACTTCATTCATCACAGTAGATGGATTGTATTGTTACACAGCCATGCCTTTTGGTCTCAAGAATGCAGCTTCAACTTTTGTACGAGCTATGTACAAAACTTTTGAAGAACTTATTAGAGACATAGTAGAAGTGTACGTCGATGACATCGTGGTCAAGGTCAGGAACAAGGAGTCACTCCTTGACACCTTGCAGGCTGTCTTCGACAAGCTGCGGGCCACCCGCACGAAGCTAAACCCAGACAAGTGTGTCTTTGGGGTTAGCTCCGGAAAACTTCTTGGTTTTCTGGTAAGTCACCGGGGCATAGAAGCTAATCCGGCGAAGAGTAAGGCCATTGAAGACATGCGACCACCAACCCGCATCAAGGACGTCCAAAAATTAACTGGATGTCTAGCAGCCCTCAGCCGGTTCATCTCAAGACTGGCGGAACGGGCACTTCCCTTCTTCGATTTATTGAGGAAGTCCGGACCATTCCAATGGTCCGAAGAGGCAGAAAAGGCATTCCAGGAGCTGAAACAGTTCCTCACCACCCTACCAATTCTGGAAGCTCCGAACCCTGTTGAGCCTTTATTGCTTTATATTTCAGCTACTGACGAAGTCGTCAATATGGTTCTGGTCGTGGAGAGACCAGAACTACCCCACACTCAGGAATCCAGACCCCTTTGGGAAGGTCCGGAGGTTCCTGAAAGTGAATCTCGGTCCCAGCTCCCAGATTCAAATCCACCGGAAGTTGTTTCAGGAGACCTAGACCCCTCCGGGAGGGTCCAGGTCATTTCTGAAGAAGCTCCAGGTTCCTCCAGCCAGAACCCGAAGGTCCCCGAAGAAAATCCGGACCCTTCCGAGAGGGTCCGGGTCAGTGAAGAGGAAGCTCCGGACCCCTCCGGGAGGGTCCGGACCATTCAACGCACGGTGTACTTCATTAGTGAAGTATTACATGATGCCAAGACTCGATACCTAGAGGTGCATAAGATGCTCTATGCAGTTCTTATTGCCTCCAGGAAGCTTCGACATTACTTCCAAGCTCACAAAGTCTCGGTGGTGACCTCCTACCCACTACGAGCAATCTTGCATAATCCCAATTCAACTGGGAATGTTGCAAAGTGGGCAGCGGAATTGGCTGAATTTGATCTTGAATTTATTTCAAGACAAGCAGTCAAGAGTCAAGCATTGGCAGATTTTGTGGCAGAATGGACTCCCTCTCCATCAATCCCTGGGGGCCCCAGTGAGCAGAAGACGGAGCATCAAGCTCCAACCTTCACCGAGCCTCACTGGACCCTCTACTTCGACGGTTCCATGCAGAAGCAGGGGGCCGGAGCTGGAATCCTTCTCCTTGCACCGACTGGGGAGAAGGTGAAATATATAGTACACCTTGACTTCAAGGCAACCAACAACATGGCAGAGTATGAAGCACTCATCTACGGACTAAAGGTGGCACTGTCATACGGTGTCAGGCAACTGCTTGTCAAAGGAGATTCACAGCTCATCATCAAGCAGGTGAAGGGTGAATGCTCCTGCAACAATCTCCAGCTAGCTGCTTACCTCCTAGAAGTCCAGAGGCTTCAGAAGGACTTTGAAGTCCTAGACCTCCACCATGTTCAGCGTGCCCACAATGCTGAAGCCGACGAACTCTCGACAAAAGCATCAACCGGAGCTCCAGCTCCTGACGGAACTTTTGTCTGGAGATTGTCGAAACCCACAGCTCAGCCTGCCGAACTGAGCGAAGGGGGCGAGATCAGCATCCCGAAGCTGACGGTCCCGATGGCCCTGTTACCATGGCAGCCATCAAGGGTCATAGGTGCTGCCGGAAGCTCCGAGCAACCCAGCACGCAAGACTCAAATGCTCAAGTTAGTTCCGATGCATGGATCTCAGAGATCCAGAACTACTTGAAAGACAACATCCTTCCTGAAGACGATGTATCTGCTGACCGGGTAGTCAGATTGGCTAAAAGATACATGCTGGTAGAAGGGGATCTCTACCGGCGCGGTGCCAACGGCATCCTAATGCGTTGCATCACAAGGGAAGAAGGCTGCGAGCTCCTCGCAGAAATCCATGGAGGCGAGTGTGGGAGCCACGCGTCTTCCCGCACGCTGGTTGGTAAAGCCTTTCGGCATGGCTTCTACTGGCCTACAGCACTCCAGGATGCAACTGAGCTGGTGAAAAAATGCAAAGCATGCCAATTTCATGCAAAGCAAATTCACACTCCGGCTCATCCCTTACAAATGATACCTCCTACATGGCCATTCGCTGTGTGGGGGATGGACATCTTGGGACCTTTCCCAAGAGCCGTCGGAGGTTACAAGTTCTTGTACGTCGCTATTGACAAGTTCACCATGTGGCCGGAAGCAACTCCAATTGTGACAATCAACAAGCAATCTGCTATCAACTTTCTGCAGTCCATTGTATGCAGATTTGGAGTCCCAAACAAAATCATCACTGATAATAGGACCCAATTCACAAGCTCCGCATTCCAAGGATACTGCGAAGACCTCGGCATACAGGTTTGCTACGCCTCCGTAGCTCACCCAGCCAGCAATGGCCAAGCCAAGAGAGCAAATGCTGAAATCCTTAAAGGACTCAAAACGCGCACCTATGAGCGCTTGAAGAAACATGGAGCCAACTGGATCGAAGAGCTTCCGTCCACTCTATGGGCCAACAGGACATCTCCAAACCGGTCAACTGGAGAGACACCCTTCTTTCTGGTGTACGAAGCTGAAGCAATCCTTCCTCCGGAAATCACCTTGGGTTCACTCCAGGTCCGGACCTTCGACGAAGCCGCGCAGGACCAGCTCCGGCGTGAAGACCTAGACCTCCTTGAGGAGGGAAGGTGCCAAGCAGCTGTTCGGAATGCCCGATATCGTCAAGCCTTACGGCGTTATCACCAGCGGCATGTACATAACCGACAGCTCGAGGAAGGCGATCTGGTGCTACGGAGAATACTATCCAGAGAAGGGTTAAACAAACTCGCCCCTGGCTGGGAGGGGCCCTTCCGAGTGATCAAAGTATCCCGTCCCGGAAGCGTTCGCTTGGCTACTGAGGATGGGACACCTCTCCCAAATCCTTGGAACATCGAGCACCTTCGTAAGTTCTACACTTAACACCACGGAGGTGAGTCTTGAGTAACTTGAGATGTATGTTATAGAGTCATTGTACAGAGTCGGGTAGTTCCTCCGGGAGAACAGCTGGACCTTTCCCGAAAGGTCCGCAAAATTCATGCAGCACTTGTCACAGTCTCCGGACTAAAAGTGTGGCTAGCTACCCTGGGTCAAACGAGAAATGAAACACGCTTAGCCTGGTTCCGTACCCTAAGAGTGTACTTGTTTCCCCTGTACCCCGGACCTATAATGAAAGACATTTTCATGTGAAATAGACTCCACGTGCATTTATTTTGTACAGGCTCAACATTTTTATTTTTCTCTTTCTTGTGTATAACGAAGACGTGCATCTCTTAATAAATTTTAGTTCGACTGGTTTATATACAATTCGAGTTGTATTGTCGATTCTTTTGGATTCAAATATTGTCCATGGCCAACTCGCCTGAAAGCCGCCAAGCCAATCTAGGGCCGGAGTGTGCTATCGACTTAGCCTGGTCAAGCACCCTAAGTACGCCACTCTACCTACACCCCGGCAGGCCAAAGTAAGGCGGGTCCATGAGCAGTTGGATCTAAATGAAAAGACATCACATTCGGTTGTATTTAGAATCACGTTTGAATTAAAATCTTCTTGAGAGTCATAAGTCGTGACGAAGTTATAGACAAGAAACAAATTTTACTATTTTTCTTGGCTTAAGTGTGCAGGAAAAATAAAGTCTACGTTGATGGAGGAAAGCCGGGGCAAAATAAGCTCCGACTCCCCTAAAGGGGCTAGCCGTCGACGCCGAATAAAAGATGGTGACAAGACCCCACAAATGGAGTCTGCTGCCAACAAACTGAGTGTTGGCAAAGGTCACTGCCGGAGCTACTAAGCTCCGACACCCCGGAGGGTTAACTATCGATGCTCTACGCGTTGATATAGACTATTGCCGGAGCTACTCAACTCCAGCGATAGACAATGCCGGAGCTTCTAAGCTCCGACAACCTCAGGGGGCCTTCACTATCGAAGACTTCGAACCTAAATTCTACAAGTTCAGAGCAAAAGAGTCTTCAACAATGCACAATATCCTCTTGGTACATGTTCACAATCAAATTGTGTACATCTACCAGGGGCCAAGTGAAGATAAAAGTGTTGAAGACAAAAAAGTGAAATTCACAAAATTTGGGGATTTCATTTATCTGGAGACAAGAGATTACATCTGAAGACAAGGGATTACAAAATTGAGGAAGAAGAATAGAAAATACAAGTGAGAATTACAGAGATGGTCCTAGACCCTATGGAAGAATTGGGCGACCTTCTGGGCAACCTTCGATACGCTGGCTCGGGTAGCTTCGCCTTCTCCTTCGATGGGACCTTCAAGCACCGGGTCCAGAGGAAATTGGGAGTTTCGGCTAGTGTAGCACGTCAGCACATACTATGCGATGTTCTTCGCCAGGGATTGCCCCTCAACCTCCAGCTGGTCTGCGATGACATCGCCCACCTTGGAGAGCTTGCTACCTGCTGCGCTCAACGCCTGCAGCGCTAGGTCCGACTCCGGCTCCGGATCATCCGGGCGCACGGGGCTGAAACCCATCGGTGTCAGCGCATCATTGGCCTTGCCCAGGAACTCCCAAATCTGTAGGGAGTCCGCAGTCCTCAAGCCCTTCAACTCTTCCAGGGATCTCCTGGCCGCCGTCAGTTCGGAATTCTCACGGGCGAGGCGCTCAACTTCTTTGGCGTTTTGCTGAATCTTTTCAGCAACCTGCCTTTCGAGTTTTCCGAGCTCCTCCTCCCGGAGGTGGATCTTGTTCCGGCGCTCGACCGGGTCCTTCTCCCTACCCCTCACTTTCTTCTCCCGGGCAACAAGGGCACACTCTTGTTCGTAGAGTTCCTGCCCTCGCACTCAGGTCTTCTCCTCTTCCTCTTGGCAGCGCTCTTCCAATTTCTTGGTGCGCTCCTCGAGGACCTTGTTAGCCAGAGCTACTTTCTCGGCGAGCTCCTCTTCCCTCCTCAGGACATCATCCCGCTGCTCAAGGAGTTTCTGCTCTTCATCCTCGAGCCGTTTCTCCCTCTCTTCAAGTGCCTCTCGACGCTTGATGAGTGCGGTGTTAATGGCCTCAAGCTGTTCGTGGCGCGCATCGGCCGCGTTATTGGCAGCTTTGGCCTGATCGTAGATCTCCCAAGATTGAGCGTCGAGGGCATGAGTCATACTCTCCCTGTCATCCAGTAATTTACCCCAGTACTCCAGGCGGACCTTCTCCCGTTTGATCCACTCCTTGTCATCCGCTAGCCTCGATTGAGCCATCTTGGTCTCGAAGTAGAGCCGGTTACACCACCGCCTAAGGGTTTGGCGCTCCTCTTCAAGAGCCTTGCTGTCGTGGAAGAAGGCTAGCTTGACTTGACGCAGACTGGAACATGCGTTGTCAATGGACAGTGACAACGGGATTGGCTCTGGACCTGCTGGGGTCTCCACCGCTGGTTCCAGCGGGTCTTCAGATACAAAAATTGGGTCCCACTCTACAAGAGTGGTCCCCTGGGACTCCATGGCACTAGGGCCGTCCTCCGGGATGGCCTCAGTCGCCATCGAAGAAGGCCCCGCCGCCAAATCTTCGTTCACCCCCTCAGGCTGGGGGCCAGCGACTTCGCTGGGGCACTCCGGCTCGGCCGCAGGCACCTCCGACGTCGTTGCCTCCAAAGCAGGAGCCGCTACTGGCTCTGGTATGGGCACCTCTTCTGACGGAGGCTCAAGCTCCGTCACCTCTTCAACCACCGGCACAGCTGCCGGTGCTTCGGAAGTAGCCGGCCCAACTGCCGGAACCACCTCATCTTCCGGCTCGCATGCCGGGGCTTCAGTCACCTCCGGCTCAACCGTCGGGGCTTCAACAATTTCCGGCTCAGAAGCCGGGATTACTACTTCCTCCGGCTCAACAGCCGGAGCTTCCATCATTGCAGCATCAAGACTCGGAGCTTCAACCTCCAGGACATATGCCGCTGGCATGTCTTCACTCCCGTGGTCCGGCGCTACCAAGGGAACTTCTGGGGACGAGTTGAGGTCCATGACCACGACAGCCGGCGCCGGAGCTGTCGCAGCCTCAGCCACCACTTGGGGCGGCGCCGGTACAGGAGCAGAAGCTCCCACCCCCGCGGCCTCAGACGCTGTGGCCGAGGGTAGAGCCTCATTTCCCTTCTTGGGAACGCTGCAGACGATGGATGAATATAGCAAACAGTTGCTACAATTAAAATAATTATACAAGGTAGAGATTAAAAATTACCTTGGGAGGCTTCCGCACCAACTTGCGCGGAACCTTTTTCGCGGGCGTTCTGGGCTGGCCACAGTCGGCGTAGAAGCTCCGGAAGGCCCCCCCGGAACTCGTCGCGGCCACGGGTGTTTCCAGGGTTGAGGCTCCTCTCGATCGGGAAGAACCCCCGGACCTGGAGGCCTCCACCGGCCTAGGAGCTGGAGTTGTTCGACCGGAGCTAACACCCCGGGAGGACCCCACTGCAGGAATAGCTGCACTCCGAGAGGACCCCACCGTGGGAACAGTCGCGTTCCGGGATGACCCCACTACGGGAATAGTTGCCATAGCTGCAGAGGAACTTCCCCTCCGGGGAGAAGGAGCCGACGCGGAAGTAGCGGGCCCGACAGACCTTCCGTCGGCGTACTGCAACTTCCTCTTCCGGGTCACTGGTTCTTTCGCCAGCTCCTTGCCCTTGCTCACATCTTCTCCCCTCGGCTTAGGAGCAGAGCCGGAGCCATCCTTGGGTACCCCAGGGATCGCTACCCCGAAGAGGGAGGAAGGTCGACGGGGGAGTCAAGTCATCACCGTCGACGTCGATGTCGTGCTGGAATTTCTTGAGGTGGAACTCCAAGGTTCTCCCTGCCATGTTGGACTTCAACCCGGTCTCAACCCGGTCGTCGTCCATCACGCTGTTGAGGACCCAAGCGAGCTTCTCCCTCCTCTTCAGTGGCGCCCACCTGTTGACTAGGAAATTGCAAAATACCGCCTGAGGGGTCAATCCTCCCTCCACGCATTGGCGGATCCTAGTCAAAGCAGGGTTGAAGGCATCCGCCAGCACCGGAGCTTCACTCCAGATCGTTGTGTCAATGCCGGGCAGACTATCAGGCAACTCCTGCCTCTCGTGCTCCTCCACCCTGACGACTATCCAGTCCTTCTTCCAGTCGTCCCACTTCCCAGAAGGGAACGACCGGAGGTACTTGAATGGGCACTTCTTGCGCTTCACGAAGTAGTAGAAGCCAAGGTACTCATTGCTCGGACCGGTGGTGTGGGCGGCGAAGAAGGTCCGGAAGAGTTCGATGCAGGGGGGGATGCCCACCCACATCTCACAGAAGTGGACGAAGATAGACACGAGGAGAAGGGAGTGAGGGCCAAGGTGATATAACTGCAGACCATAGAAGTCTAGCAGCATCAAGAAAAAGGAAGAAAAAGGTGGATCAACCCCACCATGGCGTACAAAGAAAAGTACACCATTTCGCCGGCGTGCTCCTTCTCTAAGGGGAGCTCTCCGCCAACACGGACTGAGCGGTTGAAGAAGTCCAAGGACCACCCCATGAGGGCCCGGATCTTCTTCAAATCGCCTTTGGTCTTCAAGCGACTTTCGCAGAGACCCAACTCCATCGCGGCACGGCTAGGCAAAAGAAGAAGAGCGAAGCACGAGTTGGGAGTTTGAGCGCAATATCAGATGAGAGGCGTAAAGAACTCCCGACGGTGCGCACTTTCCTTCTTAAGTAAGCCCTCGCGACGCTCGGATGGAAACCGCAAGGAAGTCGAAGGTACCACCCAAAAAATTCACCCAGCCGATGACAAGCGGGCCCGGGACCACCCCGACGATCAAGTCGAGGTTCTTACCCAGGCGAACGGTTGTCATCAAGAGGCGGGAAGCCCAAAGGCGGCGGCCTGACAAGGCGCGCGGAACTGATACGGTTTTCGTATCGGGAACTGGCAACCTTCAATTGCGTGAGATCCGCACGTCAAAGATCTCATCTGCCGCAGGCGGGATACACCATGTGGTGAGGATTTAATTCCAAGTCCTTGCCAACGGCACCCTCAAAGACCCTTGAAGACTCAGTTCAAAGGTCGCGGAGATGGACCCACCTCCGGCGGAATGACATGGTTAATCCCTGGGTCGCCACGTGTACTACCAAACCGGAGCTACCGCCCACAAGGGGGAAGCTCTGGACCATATACCGAAATGGCGCCCCCAGACTTAGTCCCTGACCGAGAGAAGCTCCGGACCTGACACGTGTCGGGTAGTCCTGGAGCTACCTGTTTCCCACAGCAAGCTCCGGAGCTGCCACGTGTCCGACCGTCGGATCTTCAGCTTCTAACCTCCAGAAGACCCCGCAACGGCTCCGGATCTTCAAAGGAGAACCAAGGACTTCAAGACCCGATTAAGTGTCATTAATGCCATATTAATGACACTTAAACGGATGATCTTAACACCAGTAACGGTGCTGTCAAAGCCCGTTATAGGATCATTAAGGGCAATTAAACGTGTATCAATACTAGTAACCGCCGGGGCCACATGTCGGGCCAGGCTAACCTGTAACAGCCTGCCCTTGTACTATAAAAGGATAGGCCGACGATACACTCGGAGACACATGCGCCTCATACGCTCATCACAAGCTCATATTGCTAATACAACACCAACACACCCGTGGAGTAGGGTATTACGCTCAGGCGGCCCGAACCACGTAAATTCTTGTGTCTCCTGTGTCAACTCTTATTCACCTTCTTGAATCTCCGCGCGCCCACACCGAACATCAAACTCCCCTATCACTTTAGTAGTGTAGGGAGATCTGCCGGTTCCAAACCACCGACAGCTTGGTTGGTTAGAATAAGGCAGATGCGCATATAATCTCTTGCAAATATCATATGATCCAAATTTATGCTTTGAAAAATAATAAAATGCAACAACTAGTGTCATGATTTTAGGTTTTGAAATAGTTAAGTTTGTGAGATCATGACTTACTTAAATTGACAATTACATATGATCTCTAGCATGGCTTACACTACGTTATGTATTTCATTGATGTGATAATGTAAGGTACTTGATAGTATGACTTGGGTGAGCTTTTTTTATATGTATATGTTATAATATGCTCATAACAACTAAACGGGGAGAGATAAATTGTTTATATGCTCATGACTTGCTGAATACATTGTCAAAGGGGGAGAGATAAGCATGAAGAGAAAGAGAATATGTGCATAAGGAGAGATAATAAAGGGGGAGAGATAATTTTTTTTTGCTTTTCTTCTCATTTTATTTCCTATTTACAAAAAGGGGAGAAATTGTCTTCAAAACTTTTAATGAGAATAAGCCAATGTTCGGGTTTTAAATGGTGTTGCCATTGCATTCATCAAGGGGGAGATTGTAAGACCTATGTGTGCTGAATACATTGGCTTGAAGTGAATACACTTGGCTTTGATGATAAAAGTTTTTGAATATCACCAAAACACCTTTTTATCAAGGTCCGACTCTAGCTCTGAGCTACAGCAAGGTCTGACGATTGGTCCGGCTTGGTTTGGGTAGCTCCGGTAACGTTTGATGCTAGGTCCGACTAGCTTTGGTCAGCTCCGGTGAAGTTTTATATTTAGCTCCGACATGTCTTTGATAGCTCCGACATGTTTTTGATAGCTCCGACATGTTTTTGCTAAGCTCCGAGTTGATTTTTCTAGCTCCGGCTTTTGGGATTACTAGTTCCGACTAGTTCTGGTTAGCTCCAGCGCTAGGTCCTGCTAGATTTGTAAGCTCCGGCGGGAGCTTGGTTGTACTAGTTTTGGTAAGCTCCGGCGCTAGGTTCTACTAGCTTTTGTTAGCTCTAGCTCAAGGTCCGGAATGCTCTGGCAAAGTCCAGAACTTGACTGTAGTGCTTCTGCTTTTCATTTGCAATGTTTTGTACTTGCTTTACATTGTTGGAAAGATTGCTTAGTATTCATTTGCTAAGTTTTTGGTGCGTTTTGGTTGATATGAATGATATCGTGTTACTGCGTTTTTGCAACATGCTTATGTGAGGTTCTCACGTAAGGTGTTGTGTTTGGAACTAACTTGAGTCAAGTCGAGGACTTGGGCTCGTATGGATTGGTTCTTTATTCATGTGCAGGTGTTGCTTGAGTTCAAGACATGGCTGGTGACGGGATCCATTGGACTAGTCTCAGGGAGGAGATGAGGTTCCAACAACCAAATTCAGGAGGAATTGTGGTTGAGCTGATCAGGAGGTTGTGCAGCATGATTGAATCAAGAACAATGCATATGAAGGTATCGTGGACATCATTGGAAGATGTTTGCACGTGTGCAAGGAGTGCATGGACGTGGCTGCATGGTTCCGAGGTGTGATGAAGAGATGTGGACGTAAAGAATTGGTGGAAAGTTCCAACCGACTAGGTTATGGACTCAGGCTGCGGCTGAGTCGGGTTTGACTCAAATATGGAATGTTTTGAGTTGGTTATGATAGGATTTCGTGTGGGTCACGAATTTGAGTTGTTTAGGAATGTGGGATACGTTCCTAAGGTGTTTGGGAGTCTTAAGATTGCTTCTATCTGCGTATAGAAGAATCTTGAGCAGTTATGGAAAGTTACGATTCGTGATCTGAGTAGGATTGGAGTCCTAGTTGATATTGGGTTGACCTAAGGGCTGGTTATATAAGCAAAGGAGCCCAGAGCTCGTGGTGCACGACTTTGGGGCTGTTCCTCTTGTGTTCTATTCAATAAAATTCATAGTTTGAAGGAACTTTTGTGCCTTGTTCGTCCGACTTGTTCCAGACAAGTTTTACTCGTCGAGTTTCTGGACAGCACTACCTTTCGTCGGTGGTTTTATCATAACTCGAGTTTTACAGATCCAATTGACGTGATTCTTTTTGTGTTGTCTTAAAAACATGATTTTCTATCATATGTCAAAATTTCACGGTCATTGGATTTGTGTTCTATGATCTACACGAGGTTCTTTGCAGCTTTCCAGAACTGTTTTTTCTCGGGTAGGGCCGATTGACCATTGTTTGATCTTTTGATCATAACTTGAGTTTTTCTCAACGGATTTGAGTGATTCTTTTTGTGTTGTCTTCGTGACTTGATTCTCTCTGATATATATCACTTTTGTTACGGTGAAACACGTTTAGATTAGTCTCACAAACGATTTCTTTAAGAGATTGTTTTTCTGCCGAAAGGGTTGGGGTTTAATTGTTTCCGCTCGTAAGATTTTAAATCTACCATTCACCCCCCCCCCTCTGGTAGCTTTTCACGTGCTCTTCGATCCTACAGAGGCATGACTCCTGCTGGAGCCATGACACCTGCTGGTTGCTGCATGTTGGAGGGATTGCCTCTAGCGGGTTGAACGGCAGGGTTGCCGTTGGACGATCCAGCAGCTGAGTTCACCATACTCGAAATCTCGTGCGCCCCTACCTGGCGCGCCAACTGTCGATGTTTGGATCCGGCAGATCTCCCAACACTACCTTTGGTAGATTGAGGAGTTGTAGTTTGGTAATGGGCGCGCAGAGATTCAAGAAGGTGAAAGACACTTGTACATAGAGATTTACGTGGTTCGGTCCGCCTGAGCATAATACCCTACTCCATGGGGTGTGTTGGTGATTTATTAAGCTTGTGAGTCTAGAAGAAGCTCCAGAAGAAGAAGCTCATCTAGCTCAGGGTGTTCCGTAGTGGTCTGGAACCCTCCCTTGTGTATCGTCAACCAGTCATTTTATAGTACAAGGACTGGTCGGTACAACGTTAGCCTGGCCCGACAGGTGGCCCCAGTGGTTACACATGCTTGATACAGAATAAATGGGGTTAATTACCCTTAATAGCCTAGTAACGGGCCTTAATAGTGTCGTTACCAGTATTAAGGGCCATCCGATCGTGTGTCATTAATATGATATTAATGACACTTAATCGGGTCTTAAAGTCTTTGATTACTCCTTGAAGGTCCGGAGCCTTCGGGGGGTCCACCAGTCTGATTGTTGAAGTTGAAGGTCCGGCGGTCGCCATGTGGCAGCACCGGAGCTTATCATTGTGGACGAGTAGGTCCGGTGCTACTGGACACGTGTCAGTACCAGAGCTTCCCTCTGTCTGGGGTTATGTCCGGCGTGCCATATTGATATACTGACCGGAGCTTCCCATGTGTGGGTGATAGCTCTGATCTTATGATACACGTGGCGGCCCTGTGACTAACCATGTCGGGGAAGCGGGTTCGGTTACGCCTGACATGTGGGGCCTTCGGAGGTCTTCAAATCTGGTAGATGGAGTTTCCTTGTGATCTTTGCATTCCCAAGGGGTATCCGATACAGAGGGTATCGACACAATCAAAAAGTGCACAAACATTACTCAGTATGACATGACATGCATGATTAATGCAAATGCAAGGTGGAACATGTTAATGAGTTGCTTTTAATTAACTAGTTCTAATAGCTTTTAACAAGTTTATACAGGTTTGGATTTGATTCGATGAAATTTTAGAAATTAACCAGGAAAATCGACCGGTCCGCTAGGGACCGGACAACTCCGCACTCCGCAAGATCAACAGATTAGGGTTTTCTAGATCGATGTGAATTTGGATATTTGGGGTTGAATTCACGTAAGTAAAAGAGAATAGAAGGTATACCAGGTGTCTAGAACTCCAATGAATCAAGGATCTTGGAGGTAACACTTGAATCTTGAGGATCTAGGGTTGATGAAGAGCTTGATGGTGGATTGTTGATGAATAACGCGAAGTTGATGGAGATCTTGATCTTCTTTCATTTCCTCCTCTTCTTATTGTTGTTCTAGATCTGTTTCTCCCTCCTTGGTGGCAGCTATCCACAAGCTAAGGTTTGGGTGAAGTTGAAAAGTAGCAAATAGATGTCAAGCCAAGGGGTGGGATTGTTTATATAGAGGTGGAGGCTAGGGTTAGATGGATTTCGAGTTTGAGATGAGTAGGGGTCGGTTTAGAGTACCACATGGGCTCTAAAAGAGTTAGGCACGACGTCCCTAGACCCACTTAACTTAAAACCTAAGGAACAAGTTGTGAAACAAAAGATCAACTCGTAGTCACGATTTATCGGACAAGTCCGAAGAGGACCAGACTAGTCCGAAGTTAGACAGAGAGAAATCGGACAAGTCTGGACTGAACATCAGACAAGTCCGAACTTATACAGAGGTGAAAAATAGACAAGTCTGACAAAAAACCGGACAAGTCCGACTTTAGTCAGAGGAAAAACGGACAAGTCCGCCGGGACTCCGGACTATCTGGACAACTCCAGGGACTTAGCAAAATTTCCAAGGATTTGGAACACCAGACTAGTCCGCACAAGACCGGACAAGTCTGAAAGTGTCCAAAGGGAAAAACAGACTAGTCCGCAGAAAAATGGACAAGTCCTAGCAGGGTCAGAAAGAAATCATACTAGTCCGCACCTTCCAGAATTCTTAAGTGCGGTTTTGTTTCTAATTCATTTTAAATTTGTTCCTTTTTATGTGGATTAATGTTAAACATATATTAGGATGTATGCAATGCATGATGGATGAAAATTAGGGTGTTACAAACCTACCCCCCTTAAAATGAATCACGCCCTCGAGATTTGACGCGGAACAGGAGAGATAGGGAAATTCCTTTCTGAGATCATCCTCCAACTCCCATGTCGCTTCCGATTCTGTGTGATGCTTCCATTGAACTTTGCACCATCGAATTACCTTGTTCCTTGTGACTCTCTCCTTGGTTTCCAAGATTTTGATCGGTTGCTCGGCATAAGTCAAGTCTGCCTCTAATTCCAATTCTTCCATTGGCACTTGTTCTTCTGGTACTCTCAAGCACTTATTGAGCTGGGAAACATGAAACACATCATGGACATCTGAAGATGAGCTGGCATCTCCAACTTATACGCTACTTCTCCTCTTTTGTCCAAAATCTTGAATGGCCCGATATAGCGAGGTGCTAGCTTGCCTCTTATGTGAAACCTCTTATGACCTCTCATTGGTGACACCTTGAGGTAAATGAAGTCTCCCACTTCAAAGGTGAGTTTTCTTCTCCTATTGTCCGCATAGCCGTTTTGCCTTGATTGAGCGGCCCTCATGTTCTCCCAAATAATCTGAACTTGTTATTAGCTTCTTGCAACACATCGGGTCCAAATACTTGATTCTCGCCTGTCTCACTCCAAAACAAGGGCATCCTACACTTCCTTCCATATAGTGCCTCATATGGTGACATCTTCAAACTTGCTTGGAAACTATTGTTGTATGAAAATTCTGCATATGGCAAGCTCTTGTCCCATCCTTTCCCATGCTTCAAAGCACAAGCTCTTAACATATCCTCTAAAATCTGATTGGTCCTCTCAGTTTGTCTATCCGTTTGAGGGTGATATGCTCAGCTAAAATTCAACCTTTTTCCCAATGCTTCATGCAATTTCTGCCAAAACCTGGAGGTAAATTGAGAACCCCTATCTGATACTATCTTCTTTGGTACTCTGTGTTGACACACAATGTGCTCCATATACGATTCTGCTAGCTTCGCAGTGGTATAGGTGGTTTTGACAGGAACAAAATGAGCTAATTTGGTCAATCGGTTCACGATTACCCAAATTGAGTCATAACCGGACTCTGTATGCGGTAAACCAACTATAAAGTCCGTACCAATTTCTTTCCACTTCCACTCCAGAATCTTAATGGCTGCAATAATCTGGCTGGCCATTGGTGTTCCGCCTTGACTCGTTGGCACACATCACACAATGCTACATATTCATCTATGTCCTTTTTCATGCTAGCCCACCAATAACATGTCTTCAAGTCCTTGTACATCTTCATACAACCGGGGTGAATCGAGTACAGCGAGTCATGTGCCTCCTTTAGTATCGTTTCCCAAATATGCTTTACATTGGGCATGACAATCCTTTTTCCAAGCTGTAGAGTGCCATGTTCGTCCTCATCAAATCTGAATTCTCTCCCTTCTTGGGTCCTTTCCTAGATTTCTTGGATTTCCTCATCCTTCGTCTAACCTTCTCGAATTTCTTGCTCCAAAGTCAGATTTAACTCCATTACTCCCATCTCATTCACAAATACAAGGATCAACCGTTCAAACTCCTTACATAACTCGGATGGCAGCTCTCGAATCGTGAGTTGATGACTTACTCCTTTCCGGCTCAAGGCATCGGCCACTACATTGGCCTTTCCCAGGTGATAATTAATCCCCAAATCATAATCCTTGATGAGCTCCAACCATCTCCGTTGCCTTAAATTCAGATCTATTTGTGTGAAAATATACTTAACACTCTTATGATCCGTATAAATTTCACACCTATGTCCAAGGATGTAGTGTCTCCAAATCTTCAACGCGTGTACCACGGCTGCAAGTTCCAAATCTTGTGTTGGGTAATTCTGCTCATGTTTCTTCAATTGTCTCGATGCATAGGCGACCACTTGACCTTCTTGCATGAGCACACATCCAAGTCCTTGTCTCGATGCATCACAATATACGTCGAAACTTTTGCTCACATCCGACAAAACAAAAACTAGGCCTGTAGTTAACCTCTTCTTTAGCTCCTCAAAACTATTTTGACAAGCTTCAGTCCATCAGAAAGCCTTTCCCTTCATTAGAAATTCCGTCATTGGCTTGGATATCCTAGAAAAGTCCTTGATGAATCGATGGTAATATCCAGCCATCCCAAGAAAACCCCTTATTTCCTTTACGTTTTGCAGTGGTTCCAATTTCAACACGTCTCTCACTTTTCCGGGGTCAACCAAAACTCCTCCTCCTAAAATGATATGACCCAAAAATGATACTTCTCTCAACCAAAACTGACACTTGTTGAACTTGGCGTACAATTGATGCTCACTCAATTTATGCAATGTAAGCCTCAAGTGTTCCTCATGCTCCTTCTCATCCTTCGAGTAGATCATAATGTCATCAATGAACACCACAACGAATTTATCCAAGTACTCCATGAAGACCTTATTCATGAGATACATAAAGTAGGCTGGCGCATTGGTCAATCCAAAGGACATCACAGTGTACTTGTATGATCCATGCCGTGTCCTAAAAGCTGTCTTGGGTATGTCCGACGATCTTATCTTCATCCGGAAGTATCCCGACCTCAAATCAATCTTGGAAAAGACACAAGCACCCTTCATCTGATCAAACAAGTACTCTATACAGGATAGGGTGTACTTATTCTTGATTGTTACCTCGTTGAGAAAATTACCAATTTGTGACACCCGATTCCGAAAATGAACCAAGTGAACGCATATGTGTGCCCAGGACGTTCAACACACATACACGAGTGCATTCACAAATGAGTATACAGAAAATTACCACGGAACAATATTAATTAAGTAATTTTATTACACAATTCATAATATCCTCAAATACAAACTCTAATGAATATTTATGACTAGTTTGAACTAATGCAGTAGAAATAAACTAAACTGAGCAAACTAAGCAACATAAGCAAAGGGTATATAGCGCAGATCCAATCAACACCACAGGCAATGTTGACGGTAGACACGGCCTAGAACTCCGCATTATCATCGTTAAACTCGCAATCCTGACCCGCAACTGTTGGTGGGGGAATTGCAAGAGTGAGTAAATGTCGTACTCAGCAAGTGTGGAAAGTATGACATGTAGCTAATTCAAATGACGACAATAATAATGGCTAAGTGCTGAAAAGTACATTAAAACATTTGAAAAGCAATACATTGTACTTAGGTGAAGTAAAATGTGGGGACCAGAATCCCGACCTCCAAGGATCTCATTGGGTGGTGTTGTGCGATACGACACCCAACAGTATACAAGAAAATAACGAGAACAAATTTACAATACCAAGTCTTTATTTTAAAGCACAACGGAAGTTATTAAAATTCTAGGGGAAGGGAAAAGAACTATACATCATATCTACGCTCTCAGCACTAGCTATGCAAAAGCAATCTCATCCATGTCCTAGATACTTCGCACTAGCAACACACAATTCACGGTGGCGTGCAGGGTTCCCACTCGGCTATAAACCCTGGAGGGGGTGCATCCTCGTCATCAAACCCGTCATCAGTCGTATAATCGGCAAAAACTCGTTAACTGCAAACGTGAGCATAAGGCTCAGCAATACTAACCCGTCTCACTAGACATATGCAAGGGTGAATCTAAACATAGGTAAGGTAAATCATAAAGGACTCGCCTACAAGTGGATCCTTATAGTCATGTTTTAATTAGCACATGACATTCTTCAGGCACGGCACATCATAGATTCCACAATCAAACAAGAAACGTTTCGCCGATGATATGATGTGCACAAAGCACATAATGCTTTTACAGGTAAAGTATGGGGAAAATGTAAACTTTTAATTGTACTATTTCTAAGCCAAACAAGGTTGTCCAAACAATTTGTAAACCAATATATATATTGTCCTGACTTCTTCAGTATTTACTATGTCACGGCGCAGTGAACAAGTGGTACTCTATTACCGCAAGGGACGGTGATTGCAATTAGGACATACCCGGAACAACACGACACATACGCACTTTAGGAAATACCAGCGAGTACTTACAGCAGTACCTACATAACAATTCAGTACTAGTCATATATGGCCACCTTTCACTAAACACTCGAATGTCGAACCGGTTGATCCGTCACGAGCGGGAGGTCACTGCGTGGGGCGTACTCTGACGTGCCCACCAGGTGATTTACACCTTGCTGCCCTCAACCCACGCCTATAAAACGGAATTGAATGCCTCGACAAACCAGTATCAAGCTACGTCAGTTTACTGGAGCACATTCCTCCAGTATGTTGCCGGTACAATTCAAGCTTGTCCAGCAGGACCACACATGAAATGGTCCTCAATCGACACGAGCAGGGCTACGCACGTGAGACCATGTATCGCTGCATCCTACCCACTGCTCGGTCTCAACTTCATATTCATAACCCATTTTCTTATTCCAGATCCTCCCGTGTGATAAAATTCCTATCTCGCGAGTAGATTCCAACTACTCGACTTCTACTGAATTCCTATGAGCATAAGCATAGCAGTGTCTACTCAACGGGCCGTAGACCTACCCAATACTCCATAGGATTTGTGGGCCATGCAAGTGGATGTCAAACACCTTATACGTAATGCACAATCATCTGAAGACGTAAGATGAAATAAAACTGCAAAACACTATAAGGAACTTAAATGCAAACCGGGGCTTGCCTGAATGCGAGTCTGAGCCTATGTTAGTTTCTGGCAGCTGGACCTCTGAAGGTTCCGGCTGCTGCTCGATTTCAGCTACTACACGATATGCATATACTAGGTATGAATGATTTTGAAAATAATTAATATGCTTGAGGTAGTGTGAATATCCTAGGATAAAATAAGATAATTATCTTAATTGGCTTTGGGACTTTTATGGTAGATACTAGTGACTATAGAGAACACTCCTTCAAAGAACAGGAGATGATCAAGGAAGCTTGTTGTTCTTAAAAATTATGGTAAGCAATAATCTTCTCTAAATTTTTGGTTGAATTTTTGGAGATGTATTATGGTTACTAGGGGTTTTATTATGTAGAGAGGGTCTCATTGGTTCTAGGAAAATTTGTTTTACCATTTTCTAAGCTTCCTACAGGGAGAAATTGATTTTTCAAGTTTGGGGAATTTTCTGGAAATTGATTTTCCATATTTCTCAATTTATAACTACATAGAGATTTAAAACCTTGATCAACCCAGTATTTCAAGGCCAAAGAACTTGAAATTTTCATTGCAGGTCAAGTGTATTAACAATAGTGTTCTAACTAAATTTGGAAATTTTCCAATTAACAGAACCGTGGAAATGAATTCTGTAAGGATTTTTCTTATCTGAATTATGGAGAAATTTGTATGGCTTTTCATACAAATCCAAGTGCTCCACTGGACAGTATTCTTCATGCTGGTTCTAACAAAATTTATTTGGAAATTTTTGGATAATTCTACTGGAAGTTATGAATTTTCTAAGTTTGGATTAAATGTGGATTTATTTTTCTATTGGAAAATTCAAATAAAGGGGCCGGTCCCACTTCATTTGAATCGGGTCAATCAGAACGGAGCCAAACCGGGAGCCCTGGGGTTAACCCGCGTTGCCACACCAGATCCTTGTCCACAACTGATCCCACTCGAGAGGGGTGTCGTTGACAGGTGGGACCCGAACCTTCGCCTACCTCTGGACGCGGTGGCGCCTCTCGCCGGAACCGCGGAGGTGCTTCACCAGACTTAGGTGTGTCGACCTCCTTTCGGCCTCGCCATGACCGCTCAACCACAAAATCGACCGCGCAAGCCGATGGTGGTGTCCAATCACGTCGGTGATGGTCGGAGACGGCGGCGCGACGGTGACGGCGGAGCTAGGGTTTCGGCCTTCGTCGGAAATGCTCGCAAATGGCTCAATAGGCTCGGGAAAAGGTCAGAAAGGTTCCTGGGAGCACCAGGTTGGGGGTCAGATTGGGGGGACATCGCCGTCAAAGCTAAGCTCGATGGCGAGGTACGGTTTTTCAACCGGCGGCCATGAAAACTCAAAATTCGACCTCATCTCTCGATGTCTTTCTCTCAAGTTTTGTGAAGTGATGCACCAAGAGATCTAGGAGATAATACCTTATTGGATTTACAAAGCATCATATGTAGAAATGGAATTTAACCGGTTATCTAGTGATATCAGTATGAACTGTTTTAGGGAAAACTTGAGATAAGGGAGCTAGGAAGCACGATAGTGGCTAAAACTTCACAAGAAGCATCTATGTACCTTTGCTCACCTCATTGCTTCAAAGAGGGAGATGGAAACGTGCTTGAAGTAGTCTTTCCTCGTGGAACAGAAAGTTCCCTAGCGGCTTCACCCGCGAGCACCGAGGAAACTTCGAAATACCGCACATATAAGCGTTGAGGAGGCACGCCATGAAGCAGGCAGACGAGCAGCTTTGTGGTGCCTTGCCTGCGGCGCGGTGTCGAGCAGGGAAGCGCCGGAAAAATGGCGTGCATAGCAGCCCGAGTTTGTCCCACTGACTGGTGGGTCCCACGACTCTTATCCCTGCCCCTTCTGTGCAGACTTCAATTCCCTTACCAAACTTGGTCCAAAAATTCTAGATTTTTGTGAGAGGCTCAAATAAATATCTGGAATTTGATTCTGCAATTGGATTTCGAATTGGAGCAAGTTCCAGTTGAATTTCAAATCTGAATTTGAATTTGGATGGAATTCAATGGGGTCACTGATTTAAATAGCAAATGGGTTCCAAAAATTCTGAAACTATGAGGATAAGTCAAGCAAGTAATCCTGACCATGATGGCGTGTCCAAATCTTGATGTTCAAATAAGCTGAACAGCATTCAAAATTTGAATTCCTAATAGGGTCAGAATTTGCTAAGCGTCTCAAATAAAATAGCAATTGGAGTTCATAATTTATGAAACTTTGCAGGAAGTCTATCTGGAATATTAGTAAACCATAGAAAAATTTATGGCCTCTGAATTGAATAATTTTGACAGGGCCAAATATACAGTAGTATATTCAATTTGCAATTAACTTGAATATATATTGGGTACTACATATTAATTTGACTTAGGATCCTCCATTCAAATAATTCAAAACTTTGAAAAGAGGTCAAAATAATTTATCTAAGATTTATTGGTGAAGTCCATTCCTCATGTTAATAAAATTTAAGCATGAGTGGAATAAAACATTGGATGAGATCAAGTTCATGTATCCCACCATAAGTTCATGTGCATAACTATGATGGATCTCCACTATGGTTGATAATAACTTGTAGCTGAACTTAATATGAAGGAAAAAGTGGGATTTTACATTCCTCCCCCCTTAAAAGACTCTCATCCCGAGATTACAAAAGGAAGGATAAAAGGACATTATCTAATGAACATATGACGTTAACAAGTCCGGATAGTTGGTTCTAAGATATTCCTCGCTTTCCCACGTTGCTTCATCAGCGGTGTGGTTTCCCCACAAGACCTTCTAGAAATGTAAAGTGCGATTTCTTGTGGTACGAGTCTTCTCATCGACTATCTGGGTTGGATGCTCGGAGTAAGTGAGATCTGGTTGGAGAGCTTCCAAATCCTCCATACGGACTTCCGCTAGGGCCTTGAGAAATTTTCTCAATTGTGAAATGTGAAACACATTGTGCACCCCAGATAGTGATGCTGGCAGCTCTAGCCGATAGGCTACAGGTTCGCATTGCTCACTTATTGCAAATGGTCTGATGAAACGTGGAGCTAGCTTCCCTTTTACTTCGAAGCGATGAATCCCTTTCATTGTGGATACACGAAGGTAAACATGATCCCCGATATCAAAGTGAAGCGGTCGACATCGTTTGTCCGCATAGCTTTTCTGGCGAGACTGAGCAGCCTTGAGGTTGGCTTGAATAACTTGTACTCGATCTTCGGCTTCATTTACCAAGTCTATACCATATGTTACTCGTTCACCGGATTCACACCAGTTCAAAGGTGTGCAGCGCTTCATATGGTGCCATTTGGATGCTAGTCTGATAACCATTGTTGTATGAAAACTCCGCCAATGGTAGATGATCATCCCAGTTCTTACCATGGTGGATGGCACAGGCGCGGAGCATATCCTATAGCACTTGGTTTACTCGTTCCGTTTGACCATCAGTCTATGGATGGTAAGATGAGCTTCGAATCAATTTGGTACCCAGAGATGCGTGGAGTTGCTCCCAAAATCGAGCAACAAACAAGGTTCCACGATCTGATATGATAGTGCGGGGTACTCCGTGTAAGTATAACATCCTGGCAATATACAGCTCTGCATATTGCCGTGCCACATACTTAACATTGACTGGAATAAAGTGAGCCGACTTGGTGAGTCGGTCGACCATCACCCAAATAGAGTCATGTTTGCGAAAAGTGAGAGGTAATCCAACAATGAAATCCATGCTGATGTTCTCCCATTTCCAGGCAGGTATGCTTAACGGTTGTAATTGTCTGGCTGCTTTCAGATGGTCGGCTTTCACTTGTCAACACGTATCACATTCGGATACACACTTTGCTATTTCCCTCTTCATTCGAGTCCACCAAAATTTCATCTTCAAGTCTTGGTACAATTTGTTACTCCCCGGATGAATAGAATATTTGGACAAATGAGCCTCATACAAAATTTTCTTCCGAAGTGCCACATTGCGGGGTACCACGATGCGGTCTTTGAACCAGATGGTACCATCATTGTCACCTCGGAAACACTTCATTTCCCCCTTTTTCATGCGTTGGCGAATATGCGATATGCCCTTGTCCTCCTTCTGAGCCTCCACAATCACCTCCCTTATGGTAGGAATGAGGGCTAGGTTGTAGAGCGCCCCATACGGAACCAAGTAGATACTCGATTCTTCTTCCTCTATCAAGGTGATAGAAAGGTTATTGATATGGGACTTGCGACTTAGCGCATCTGCGACTACATTTGCCTTTCCGGGATGGTAGTGGATTTCAATCTCATAGTCTTTGATTAACTCCAACCATCTTCGTTGTCGCATATTCAATTCTTTCTGGGTGAAGATGTACTTCAAGCTTTTGTGATCGGTGTAGAGATGTACTAGGTTGCCCCATAGATAGTGTTTCCACATCTTTAATGCTAGTACCACAGCAGCGAGCTCAAGATCATGAGTTGGGTAATGCTGCTCATGGTTTCGAAGCTGTCGTGATCCATAAGCGATCACCCTTCTGTCTTGCATTAATACACAACCCAAACCAATTCCATATGCATCACGATAAACATCAAAGGATCTTGTTGTGTCTGCTTGGGCTAATACTGGTGCTGTTGTGAGGTGTTTTACTAATGCTAGAAAACCCTCCTCACATTCCTTTGTCCAGGTATATTACTTTTCTTCCTTCAGAAGTTCCATCATTGGTTTAGCTATCTTGGAAAAGCTTGGGATGAAACTTCGGTAATATCCTGCTAAACCCAGCAAAACTTCGAACTTCATGCACAGACTTAGGAGACTCCCATTTGAGCACTTGCTTAATCTTGCTTGGATCAACTGCAATCCCTTCGGCAGAGATGATGTGCCCTAGAAATGGCACTCGGTTGATCCAGAACTCACATTTGTTGAACTTAGCGTACAACTTGTGGTCCCGCAATCGCTGAAGAACGATGTGCAAATGTTGTGCAAGCTCTTCTTCGGATTTTGAGTATACAAGGATGTCGTCGATGAAGATCATGACAAACTTGTCCAAATCCGGCATGAATACCGAATTAATGAGATACATGAAATGGGCCAGTGCGTTGGTTAATCCGAAGGACATGACAAGGTACTCATATAATCCATACCTCGTCGAGAATGCTGTCTTAGGTATATCCTCTGGTCTAATCCTGATATGATGATAACCAGAGCGAAGATCCATCTTCAAAAATACACGATCACCTACCAACTGATCGAACAGAATATCGATACGGGGTAGTGGATACTTGTTCTTGACCGTGACAACATTGAGTGGACGATAGTCCACACATAGTCTCAATGTTTTATCCTTCTTTTCCACGAACAATGCAGAATAGACCCAAGGTGATGAACATGGATGAATGAAACCCTTGTCTAAAAGTTCCATCAGCTGCTCTTTCAGTTTTGCAAGTTCTTTAGGTGCCATCTTATACAGCTTTCTTGAGATTGGCACTGTTCCCGATACAAGTTCAATCTTAAACTCGACATCTCTTTCTGGTGGCATACCAGGAAGATCTTCGGGAAAAACGTCCGGATACTCACATACTACTGGAATATCTTTGAGTTTACAGGCTTCGGTGTTATCAGCAGTTGGAGTCACGTGGATATTACTCTCAAGAGTGAGAGTTTGGGGAGAGTGGAGCGGAGAATTTAGATATATCCTCCGAGGAGTGATGTCAATAATAGCACCATTGTATTGCAACCATGCCATCCCTAATATGACATCTAACATCTAATGTTCTAGTATAATGAGAGAGATAGGGTATATGTTCCCACCCAGATTAAGAGGTACCCTATGGACCATCTTATCTGCGACTACTTTCCCTCCGGAGAACAAATCATGTATAGGGTTTTTGTGGAACAGATTGGCAACTGGTATTGACTGACATAAGAATTGCTAATAAAATTGTGGGAGGCACCGGATTCAAAAAGGATGACTACGGGATGACCAAAGAGAGAGAATGTACCCGTGAGTACGGGTGCGCCTTTCGGAACGTCCTCGATGGCGAGGTGGTGGATGTTGCCGGTTCTGGTGGCTAGCTTCTTGGGCTGGTTGTGGGGCTGGTTTGCCCCCTGGTACAATGACTGTCCTCCGCTCTGCGGGCAGTCCTTGGAGAAATGTCCTGTACGTCCACACGTATAACATGTGTACTGGGTCTGACCAGCATGGAATGGAGGACGGAATCCCGGTGCACGTGGTGGAGGTAGAGGTGCATGTGGAATCATCCCTTGTTGCTGTTGTGGGCGGAAGCCAGCGTTGTTGAATGGGCGACCACGAAACATCGGTGGTCGCAATGGCAGCTGCCACCTCTGGCCGGATGGTGATCGGTACACCATGCGGTACTTCTGAGGAGTACCTTCTCCGTTGCCCTGCGGAGCACTCCTTTTCTTCTTGTTGGAGAACAGCTCCCTAGTAGCGTCCTCCTGTACGACTGCGGCATTGACCATGTTGTTGAAGCTGCCGCTGTTGAACAAGGCAAGCTTGTCCTTCATATTGGGGTTCAAACCCCAATAGAAGCATTCCCGCTTCCGATCTTCAGTAGTCACTTGGTCCTGAACATATTGAGCCAAGTGGTTGAATATCTTGGAGTACACGTAAGCACTCCTTCCTTCTTGTTTCAGCTCCAAGAACTCTTGAAGCTTCCTCCTCATAACACCGGGAGGTATGTGATAGGTGTGGAACGTCTCCCGGAATTCCTCCCAGCTCGTGGCATAGCCGACTGGTCGTGCGGCAAGGTAATTCGCCCACCACGCACCAGCGGACCCTTGTAGTTGTTGGGCTGCGAACAAGGTCTTCTAATGTTCGGTTACTCATAGCAAACCGAACTTCCCTTCAATGGAGTGGAGCCAGTTATCCACCTCCAACGGTTCATCGGCCTCCACGAAGACCGGCGGGTGCGTTGATATAAAGTCCGAGTATGAAATCGGAGAAGGCTGTCATGGACCCGCCTCTGGTCGCCCTCCTTGACGAAATGAATGCTAGACCAATGTCTGTAGTAACTCTGTTTGCTCGTCGCGCGAGCCAAGCACTGCGGCGAGTACCTCCGCTAGATTCCTTGGAAGTTCAGGAGGTGGTGGTGGAGGAACTCGTTGCTGCGGTGTAGCAGCTGTCTCCTGGGTCGGAGATTTGTCCTCACGACCACGACTGGATCTTCCCATTTCAGGCGTCGAGCGCGTATGCACCATTCTGCATCAAATGACTTAAAATCAGCACATGTTTTCTTTTTCTTTACCCATTTTATCATACAGTAGCACGACTTATTGACAAGGAAATAAGTGCATAACATTCACATATATTGATAAAGCACAAACTTTATACAAGATATATTATCTTATGACCAAGTTTACAGTAGTGTACTCCAAAACGATGGACTCCCCCTACGGAAGTGCATCTCTACCATACTTGGTCCCCATGAGATGTTATACACGTCTTGTCATCTTGGGCATAACCATTGCTATTCTAATATGGTACAAACATGGCCACAAAATGAACACGAGCAACTATGAAACTATAAGTTGCCCCGTGACGGCAGAAGTGCTGCCACATCCCACTCCAATACGTCCTACTCGACGTACTCGAGTTCCTCGGGATCTTCTTTTTTTCTTCGTCATTCGAAGGCAATTGTTCACCCATAATTAGTGGTATATTATGGGCCGGTGGATACACCACTGGTTGCAATTGTGCTTCGGCGTCAATCACATTCCTAAAGTTGTTCTGCCTCATACTCCCAATTCTGAGCTTTCTCAATGGCGGTTTCCCGCTCTTTAGTGACTACTAACAGCTGCTCCTGCTGTTGTTACACCTCTAACTGACTTGCTTGCAACTCACCACGAGCTTGCTGCAGTTCAGTGCGAGCTTGCCGTTGTTCGGTACGAGCTTTCCGTAGCCTAATGCGAGCATAATGCAGCTGACTCTCGCACTTATTTAGCCGGTGATTTGCTGGAGCTAGGAGCGAACGTAGATTCTCGTTGATATAATCAAGGGTATCTCCCCAATCAGTCGCTTCCCGCAAGGCTTCGACTTGCTCCAGAATAATTGCGCCTTGTGTAGAAACCACCATATTGGACGCAGCCGCATACGTCCCAAGTGTCGTCGAGGTTGTGTCGCCATACGGTGTATAGGCAGCAACCATACGACACTGCCACTCAAAACCAGCCACACCACGGACCGGATCAATAAGGGCAAATTGAGTCCCAGCCATGGCATCTTGATGAAGCTCACAAAGCTTCATAAGCACCTCGCCTGCTGCGATTGCCCAAGTGTCCTCCAAATGAGCCCCCTCGATAGTAACCGAGAAAGGAGCCCATCCATAACAACGTGGACTAGCTGTGATGTCTACCAAGATGGTGCATGACCGAACACCTCTGTCGATCATTTCTCTACCCCAATAGCATGGCATCTCGATGAAGCCAAATTGTTGGAGCACTTCCCGCAGCATACTTGGGAAATCCGGATGGCTAGCGCAAGTGGAAAATACCCATCCGTCCGGTAGTAGCATCCTCACATCCGTCATCTATAGAAAAGAATACTGGAACAGTGAGAAGGTTTCCAACTCCCAAAAAATTTTAAAGCTGGAGTTGCAATCACAGTCTGTTCCAGCTGACCTTCCTGTATAAATTGAAAATTTTTATACAGGAAACATCAGAACCAGGTGTGGGGTTGAATACAAAAGTTGTAGTACACTTTACAAATTTCCAGATTGTACTCATACAGCTCCAGGTGAGCTAGGGAATAGAATCTATACAGGTTTAAAGTTGACCCAAATTTTCTGGAAATTGACAGAACCTCCCCTGTATATGTGGTGATTTCCACAATTTATACAGGTATATCATGACAATATTTTGAGGTAATGACAAAATAAACATAGTATAACATCAAGTTAACAATCCAGTGGTAAAAGATATCGGCCATGAAACATTTGTTACATAGGTATAGTGTGCTAATTCTAAACTATGTGCCAACTGTTCAAGTTCTGATCTACCAGAACTAAGTTTGCAACCATAGGAATTTAACACCACTATACCAAGATTTAGGCCAAGAGTACAACACGAAGTTGATAGAGGACTTTCTAAGATTTCCAGAAATGTATATATATGACCATGTCACTATTCTGGATCAAAAGCTAGAGCTATCTAAACTTAACAGATGAACTGACTGTTGTTCAACAGCAGCCCTGCAGTTCACTGTTTTGAGCTCGAAATTTGAATTGCCTCCAGTTTGAATCCAGAGGAACTTTAAATAACAAAACTGTATATCTGCTTCTCCCCTTTTCAGATATATATCAAAATAAGGCAGAAGATTTTTGTACAGTGAGTTATAGCAAAATTATCGAGACTGGTGCAATGGTAGGGTTATCTGGAGTAATTTAAGCATACCCCAAATTTCAACAGATTATCAAGCTTTTCTGCCTTGATGGTCAACAGAAAAGTTGTAGAGGTCTTCGAGAACTTTTCATCCATATAGCATACCTCTATGTTTATTCCTAACTAACCAAGAATACAACCTGGCAAAGTTGAGCAAACTTTAGCCAGAAATCAAGAATCTTGGTGCTGACCCAATGTCGAATCAAAACTCATTTTGCGGAGTCCAAACCTACCAGCACCTGATAGTCAGACTTTCCAAAATATAATGCATCCATTTTTTGTCATTTTTGGGGATGTTCAAGTATCAAAGTTGATACTGACGGTACTACGTGCATCACCAAAGATAATTCTAACTGGTATTTCCGGATACGTTTATAGGTGGTCCTGGTATCGTTCACTCGCAAACGTGTGCTACACGGGTCCCTACCGTAGTCAATGCTGCAAAAGACAAACCATCCCCTTTCACACCTTCAAAACCTCAAGGGCGGCACGGGGAAACACAACAGGCAGTCACAATAATATATATGAAAATAAATGCACACGACTCTGGTGCGAGTCGCCCTCGAGCGATGTCATGTCTCGAGGTACATGGCTGTAATACGTCTGTACAGCAAAGACTCCCGTATGAACCGGCTTATACACGCTCGGGCATATGTGTTTCGTATGCTCCCTTAGAATATGAATGATTCTAGAGAGGCATACTATCGGGTTATACACCACCCGACGGGGGCTCCCACTAACTTTGAAGCACGCTGGGGTACCGCTTGTCATAGGTTCTCAGAAACATAGAAAGCTTCAGAGACTCCTATTAACATTTCCGTTCCAAGCCACAAAAAGACTTCCATGCTACCCCACGCATGGTGATCTTACCGCAATTGATCCGCTTACGGTGGCGTACCTTACCTCTTACCTGACGTCGGAGCGTCGTTACAGAATTAATAACATATAAGTTAGTTTACCACCTTTATATCTTATACTAGTAATACTCCTTATAAGGGCATATAACTAATTCCTCACTCAAATCCTAAATATGCTCTTTTCAAGTACACTGTTCCCAATGATGCTCTGATACCATGTCTGTGGGGACCGAAATCATGACCTCCAAGGATCTCATTGGGGGGTGTCGTGCGATGCGACACCCAACAGTATACAAGAATAGAACGAGAACAAATTTACAATACCAAGTATTTATTTAAAAGCACAGCGGAAGTTTTTAAAATACTAGCGAAAGGGAAAAGAACTATACATCATAGCTACGTTCTCAGCACTAGCTATGCAAAAGCAAAGTCATCCATGCCCTGGATACTTCGCACTAGCAAAACACAATTCACGACGGCGTGCAGGGTTCCCACTCGGCTGTAAGCCCTGGAGGGGGTGCAGCCTCGTCATCAAACCCGTCACAAGTCGTATAATCTGCAAAAACTCGTTAACTACAAACGTGAGCATAAGGCTCAGCAAGACTAACCCATCTCACTAGACATATGCAAGGGTGAATCTAAACATAGGTAAGGTAAAGCATAAAGGACTCGCCTACAAGTGGATCCTTATAGTCATGTTTTAATTAGCACATGAAATTCTTCAGGCGCGACACGTCATAGATTCCACAATCATACAAAAAACTTTTCGCCGATGATATGACGTGCACAAAGCATATAATGCTTTTATAGGTCAAGTATGGGGAAATTGTAAACTTTTAATTGTACTATTTCTAAGCCAAACAAGGTTGTCCAAACAATTTGTAAACAAATATATATATTCTCCTGACTTCTTCAGTATTTACTACATCACGGCGCAGTGAACAAGTGGTACTCTATTACCGCGAGGGATGGTGATTGCAATCAGGACTTACCCGGAACAACACGACACATACGCACTTTCGTAAATGCCAGCGAGTACTTACAGAAGTACCTACATAACAATTCAATACTGGTCGTATAGGGCCACCTTTCACTAAACACTCGAATGTCGAACCGGTCGATCCGTCACGAGTAGGAGGTCACTGCGTGGGGCGTACTCTGACCTGCCCACCAGCTGATTTACACCTTTCTGCCCTCAACCCATGCCTATAAAATGGAATGGAATGCCTCGACAAACTAGTATCAATCTACGTCAGTTTACTGGAGCCCATTCCTCCAGTATGTCACCGGTACAATTCAAGCTTGTCCAGCAGGACCACACATGAAACGGTCCTCAATCAACACAAGCAAGGCTACGCACATGAGACCACATCTCGCTGCATCCTACCCACTGCTCGGTCTCAATTTCATATTCATAACCCATTTTCTTATTCCAGATCCTCCTGTGTGATAAAATTCCTATCTCGTGAGTAGATTTCAACTACTCGACTTCTACTGAATTCCTATGAGCATAAGCATAGCAGTGTCTACTCAACGGGCCTTAGACCTACCCAAGACTCCATAGGATTTGTGGGCCATGCAAGTTGATGTCAAACACCTTATACGTAATGCACAATCATCTGAAGACATAAGGTGAAATAAAACTGCAAAACACTATAAGGAACTTAAATGCAAACTGGGGCTTGCCTGAATGTGAGTCTGAGCCCATGTTAGTTTCTGGCAGCTGGACCTCCAAAGCTTTCGGTTGCTCCTCGATTTCAGCTACTACACGATATGCATATACTAGGTATGAATGATTTTGAAAATAATTAATATGCTTGAGGTAGTGTGAGTATCCTAGGATAAAATAAGATAATTATCTTGATTGGCTTTGGAACTTTTATGGTAGATACTAGTGGCTATAGAGAAGACTCTTGCAAAGAACAGGAGATGACCAAGGAAGTTTGTTGTTCTTAAAAATTATGGTAAGCAATAATCTTCTCTAAATTTTTAGTTGAATTTTTGGAGATGTATTATGGTTACTAGGGGTTGTATCTTGTAGAAGGAGTCTCACTTTTTCTAGGAATTTTTTTTACCATTTTCTAAGCTTCCTACAGGGAGAATTTGATTTTTCAAGTTTGGGGAATTTTTTGGAAATTGATTTTCCATATTTCTCAATTTATAACGACATAGAGAGTTGGAACCTTGATCAACCAAGTATTTCAAGGCCAATGAACTTGAAATTTTTACTGGAGGTCAAGTGTCTTAACAATAGTGTTCTGACTAAATTTGGAAATTTTCCAATTAACAAAACTGTGGAAATGAATTCTTTAAGCATTTTGATTATCTGAATTATGGAGACATTTCTATGGCTTTTCATACAAATCCAAGTGCCCCACGGGACAGTATTCTTCATGCTGGTTCTAACAAAATTTATTTGGAAATTTTTGGATAATTCTACTGGAAGTTATGGATTTTCCAAGTTTGGATTGAATGTAGATTTATTTTTCGATTGGAAAATTCAAATAAAGGGGCCGGTCCCACTTCATTTGAATCGGGCCAATCAGAACGGAGCCACACCGGGAGCCACAGGGTTAACCCACATTGCCACACCGGATCCTTGTCCACAACTGATCCCACGCGAGAGGGGTGTCGTTGACAGGTGGGACCCGCACCTTCGTCTACCTCTCGATGCGGCGGCGCCTCTCGCCGGAACCGCGGCAGTGCTTCACCGGACTTAGGTGCGTCGACATCCTTTCGGCCTCGCCGTGACTGCTCAACCATAAAATGGACCGCGCGAGCTGATGGTGGTGTCAAATCACATCGGTGATGGCCAGAGACGGCGGCGCGACGGTGACGGCGGAGCTAGGGTTTTGGCCTTCGTCGGAAATGCTCGGAAGTGACTCAATAGGCTCGGGAAAAGGTCGTGAAGATTGCTGGGAGCACCAGGAGTATGATTTGGGGGTCAAATTGGGGGGACATCGCCGGCAAAGCTAAGCTCGACGGCGAGGTACAGTTTTCAACCGGCGGCCATGAAAACTCAAAATCCGACCTCGTCTCTTGATGTCTTTCTCTCAATTTTTGTGAGGTTATGCTCCAGGAGATCTAGGAGATAAAACCTTATTGGATTGACAAAGCATCGTACGTAGAAACGGAATTTAACCGGTAATCTAGTGATATCGGTATGAACTGTTTTGGGGAAAACATGAGATAAGGGAGCTAGGAAGCACGACAGTGGCTAAAACTTCACAAGAAGCATCTAGGTACCTTTGCGCACCTTATTGCTTCAAAGAGGGAGATGGAAACGTTCTTGAATTGGTATGTCCTTGTGGAACAGAAAGTTCCCTAGCGGCTTCACCTGCAAGCGCCGAGGAAACTTCGAAATACCACACATATAAGCATGGAATCAAACAAAGGACTGGATGGGAAGGAAGAGAAACTAGTTAAGCCACCTTTTGCTGTTAGAAGCACCGCGATTCCTTGCGTCGTTTGGCTGGCACATCAGGAACGGCGGCGGCGATGCGGTGCAGTGGCGGAAATGGAAAAACAGAGGCGAGTGCGTCGGTGTGTGTCCACATCGGCCGGGGGAGGGTTTTTATAGCTCGGGGAGGAGTAGGAGGCATGCCATGATGCAGGCAGACGAGCAGCTCCATGGTGCCTTGCATGCGGCTTGGTTTCAAGCAGGGAAGCGCCAGAAAAACGGCGTGCAGAGCAGCCCGAGTTTGTCCCACTGACTGGTGGGTCCCACGACTCTTATCCCTGCCCTTTCTCTGCAGACTTCAATTCCCTTACCAAACTTGGTCCAAAAATTCTAGATTTTTGTGGGGAGGCTCAAATAAATATCTGGAATTTGATTCTGCAATTGGATTTCGAATTGGAGCAAGTTCCAATTGAATTACAAATTTGAATTTGAATTTGGATGGAATTCAATGGGGTCATTGATTTAAATAGCAAATGAGTTCCAAAAATTCTGAAACTATGAGGATAAGTCAAGCAAGTAATGCTGACCATGATGGTGTGTCCAAATCTTTATGTTCAAATAAGCTGAACAGCATTCAAAATTTGAATTCCTAATAGGGTCAGAATTTGCTAAGTGTCTAAAATAAAATAGCAATTGGAGTTCATAATTATGAAACTTTGCAGGAAGTCTATTTGGAATATTAGTAAACCATAGAAAAATTTATGGCCTCTGAATTGAATAATTTTGACAGGACAAATATATAGCAGTATATTCAATTTGCAATTAACTTGAATATATATTGGGTACTGCATATTAATTTGACCTAGGATCCTCCATTCAAATAATTCCAAACTTTGAAGAGAGGTCAAAAGAATTTATCTAAGATTATTGGTGAAGTCCATTCCTCATGTTAATAAAATTTAAGCATGAGTGGAATAAAAGATTGGATGAGATCAAGTTCATGTATCCCACCATAAGTTCATGTGCATAACTATGATGGAACTCCACTATGGTTGATAATAACTTGTAGCTGAACTTAATATGAAGGAAAAAGTGGGATTTTACATAAAACCCATCATAAACCATAATTAATATCATAGTACCAGTCCATATTCCAATACCATCATCCATATTCCAGATTATTACCAACAATCATATCCAATGCTAGAATTTAATACATAACCATCCATAATCATTTCCAAACCATAAACATCCCAAAAACCATCCCAATACCAATCTCCCTCTAATCATGTAGGTCATCCAGGCGCTCATAACCGGGAGCACTACTATCATGATAGTTTTATTAGACTTTGCAGAGTTGGTACCACTTTACCCACGTGTTTGTGATTTCATCAGCCGTCGGCGACTAAAGAAACCTCTTGTATGTCAATTACACTTCCTTTGGTGTATGGCCAAGAGATCACAAAATAGCCTTTACAAAGGGATTACTACCCTATTTATACCCCAATGAGGTTTCACCGGTGGCGATGCCTCCAACTGAGCACATCTTCAACCAAGGGCCCCCTCTTCTGCCATCCGGATCCCAGGGTAGTCCCACCAATCATCAACAAACCCAATCCGACTACCCCTTCCACGAGCATCCATAATGGTACAAATAGCACTGGCAAATCCCTAATTAATCAGCTACGCCGCACCCATACTTGGCCTCGTGGTGGCACTGTAGTCCTGGCTTGTTCTCTCATGAACTGGTCCTTAGATCTAAAGCAAGCAAACCGCCATAACATCCGACCCATCCACATACCAGGCTTGCTTAGATCACCCATTACCATATCATATTAACCGGTTCATGTTGACCATAATATCATTAATGCAATTAAATGTGTAGTGTTGTTTTCCCATCCCAATTAATTAAGAAAAGCAAAAAGGTAAAAACCCTTCCATACTCTCTACCATATTTTCCAGGTGACAAGGGTGGTCAACAAATCTAGTAATTTTCCTATCATAGAGTTCACATCAAAATTGACACAAGCATGCAGTTTTGCAAACAAAACATTTATTTCAAAGTAGGATCAATATGCTTCAAGGACACTTGCCTTTCTCTTGGGATTGGTTCGGGTCAAAGCCTTCAAACTCTTGGTGCTGGAGATCCTCTACGACACTCTCTAGTGCAAATCCGTCTACTCCGCACAATGAACATATAAACAAGAAACACAATCAAAAAGTGCACAAACATTACTCAATATGACATGACATGCATGATTAATGCAAATGCAAGGTGGAACTTGTTAATGAGTTGCTTTTAATGATCACTAACTAGTTCTAATAGCTTTTAACAAGTTTATACATGTTTGGATTTTATTCGATCAAATTTAAGAAATTAACCAGGAAAATCGGACTAGTCCGATAGGACCGGACAAGTCTGCACTGCGCAAGATCATCAGATTAGGGTTTTCTAGATCAACGTGAATTTGGAGATTTGGGGTTGAATTCACGTAAGGAAAAGAGAATAGAAGGTATACCAGGTGTCTAGAACTCCAATGAATCAAGGATCTTGGATGTAACACTTGGATCTTGACGATCTAGGGTTGATGAAGAGCTTGATAGTGGATTGCTGATGAAGAACGCGAAGTTGATGGAGATCTTGATCCTCTTTAGTTTCCTCCTCTTCTTCTTCTTGTTCTAGATCTCTTTCTCCCTCCTTGGTGGTGGCTATCCACGAGCTAGGGTTTGAGTGAGGTGGAAAAGTGGCAAATAGATGTCAAGCCAAGGGGTGGGGTTGTTTATATAGAGGTGGAGGCTAGGGTTAGATGGATTTCGAGTTTGAGATGAGTAGGGGTCGGTTTAGAGTCATACATGGGCTTTAAAAGAGTTAGGCACGACGTCCCTAGGTCTACTTAATGTAAAACCTAAGGAACAAGTCGTGAAACAAAAGATCAACTCGGATTCATGATTTATCGGACAAGTCTGAAGTGGACTGGACTTGTCCGAAGTTAGACAGAGAGAAATCGGACAAGTCCGGACTAAACATCGAACAAGTTTGAACTTATCTAGAGGAAAAAACAGACAAGCCTGACAAAAAATTGGACAAGTCCGACTTTAGTCAGAGGAAAAACGGACAAGTCCGCTGGGACTCCGGACTAGTCCGGACAAGTCCAGGGACTTAGCAAAATTTCCAAGCAATTGGAACACTGGACTATTCCGCACAAAATCGGACAAGTTTTAAAGTGTCCAAAGGGAAAAACAGACTAGTCCCCAGAAAAACGGACAAGTCCGAGCGAGGCAAGAAAGAAATTAGATTGGTCTGCACCAAGATCGGACTAGTCCACACCTTCCAGAATTCTTAAGTGCAGTTTTGTTTCTAATTCATTTTAAACTTGTTCCTTTTATGTGGATTAATGTTAAACATATATTAGGATGTATGCAATGCATGATGGATGGAAATGAGGGTGTTACATCAAGCAATTCAAATTCTTGCGCGTGAAGATCCTCAGATAATCGCCTCTCGATCATAACCTATTGAGCGAACCCGTCTACTTGCAATCAACCACATACACAAGCAAACATACACAATAAATACATTGCAATCAACACTAACAAATATGCAATGACATGAATGCACGTGAATAGTTTGTTATGATGATTAATAATTTATTACATGTGTTTCATATTTATTACAGATTATTTAAGCAAGTTTTTGGATTAATCACTATTAACGCAGAATTGAAATAATTATCTTAGGATAAGAACTCGGTTGAAAATATCATAAAATACCTCCTATAATTTATTCTGAATTTCCTACGACTTTTAAATAATTTTCCTTATTGATTTACCATTTATTTGACAAAGTTTAGAATTAATTAGAATTTATTCAGAGGAAACATAATTATTGCAGAACATTAAATATGCTGAAAATATTACTAGAACTTACAAGAATTTATTCTAAATTTTTAGGAATTTTTCTGGATTTAATTTGATATTTATGAATTAACTAGGCTTAATCTTCTTTATTAAATCCAAAAAACAGATTAAATAATACTGAAAATATATATTTAGGTCAAATCTGAAATAACATATTTATCTTGTTAGATTTGATATAACTTGCAAGTTTCAGATTGATTTATGAAGATTTGGCGATGATTAACGATAGTATAAATATAAATAAAATATGTCCTATACGTGATTAATTCTGGGTATTATAATTAAAATAGTGGCCTAGATCTAAATCGTAATACGTACCTTGCGCGTGTCTAGACTCAACGGTTGTGGCGCGACGACGTAGCGACTCCATCGAAGAATTGTGCCGTGATATAGACGAAGAAGACGACGACATGACGTAGATGAAGGAGGCGGCGACGAGTAGCGACCTCGCGTAAAAAACGATGATGATGTGACGACCTCTGGCGGAACTGCGACTCCTCCCTTTTCTTCCTCCTCTTTTCTTCTTCTTCTCGTCTCATTCTTCCCTCCTTCCCTGGCCTTGATCTTTTCCTCCGTTTCCTGGTGGCTAGGGCGTCGATCTCTTTTTTTTCTACTAAGGGCAAGGGCATATAGGGGCATCATCTCTTCTTATAGAAGCGCGGCCAGAGCGTGCGTGCCTCGGCTAGAGTCCTTAGCGGACTCGATTCCGAGTCCTGGTGGGTGATCACGGTAGGTTTTTTTCGTTTCTCTTTTTTTTCCTTTTTGTTTATTTGCATGGCGGTGGCCATGTGTGGTCCTTTATGTTTATTTGCATGGCGGTGGCCGTATGCGGCCATGGCTCTGCAGCAGTTGACTTTTTTTTTCAAATTACTGGTTTAATATTTATTTATTGTTTTTTATTTATTATTTATTTATTTTTGTCATTGTTATTACTTTTTTCTCTGTTTCTTTTTATTATATTTTCCGTTTACATATATTTTTGTCATTTATTTATTTGTTCATATAATGTTTATTTTATTTTATTATTCTTATTAACTATTATTTATTTTTTATTAAATTTTCTTTACTTTTATTTCCTTCCTTCCATATTCGTTATGCCAAGTTAAATATTTTTAATGCATTTATTTTGGTAAATAAATTTTCAATACATGAGGATGAATGCAAAATGCAAGAGGAGATGCATATATTTATATTTTACGTTATAAAAATAATTTATTTCTACTGTTAAATTCTAACTTCCTATTCAAATTTTAATTTGCCAAAACCCGAAAATCGGGGTGTTACAATTCTACCCCCTTAACATGAATCTCGTCCTCGAGATTCGGATGGATCTGAGAGGAGATTTTGAAATAAAACTGCAGTTCTTATTTAAATTTGATGTAAAAGCCCAAATTTCTATAATGCAAAAAAAAATATAAGTTAGGAATAAATTTTTTGAATGATAAGAAGAAATAAGAAGGAAATGAGAAAAACAAATTAATTCAAATTCCAAAAGAGGGAATTCAAAAGAGTAAAATTTGCCACGGTTCAAATGAAATTAACATGAAGATTTGAGTTGACCAATGGATTCCAAATATTCCAAATACTCTCTCTGCAAAGTTCCAAGATTTTTTAACTTCATTTGCTATTTTATTTGAGACGCTTAGCAAATTCAAGTCAAATTAAAATCTGAATTTTCAAATTTGTTCAAACTTATTTGAATATAATATCTGAGCACATAAATGTGTTCAGCACATTTCATTTGCCATACCCACAAAATTTCATTATTTTTAGAGCTGGTCTTCTATTTTTAATTGAATTTACAAATGTGTCATGGGTGTGAGTATGACCGATGGGGCCAACCTGTCACTGGATGAGCACAGCCGAACAGAGGCGTTGCCGACCTCTGCTGCGGCATTTCTCCTCTCGACAGCGCATGACATGCAGCTCCAGCGAGCTGCTTGCCCTTTAAGCCCTACAAATATCATTCTCCTGCTCCTCCTTATCCATTCTACGGTGATCTTTCCTCCTCTCTCACCTGGCGTTGCTGCTTCGTCGCTCCCGCGCGAAATTTCCAACCGCCGGCGCTGCGCGGCCGTTGCCGGCCAACCGGAGGGTCCTCGTACCGAGCTATCAACAGCGAAGTGATGCGCCACCCTCTTCTCTAACACCCAGTGAAGTTTCGGTGTTGTTTCCTCAACCATCGACGATGATTTTGCAGTTCCGCCAGTGGACCTCGGGAAGGACTCACCGTCGCCTCTCTGTTCTACCGTTGCGCCCCCGACTCAGGCCACATCAGCTCTCGACCACAACAGCAAAGTGGTGCGCCTGGACACGCTCAGCACGATGGTGAAAGCCCTTCCTCATTTACGTGAGTATCGAGCAAACTATTAAAGTTTTACTCTCGGCCGAAGCATATGAACTCTTTAGGTTCCCGTTTCAATTCAGTGTGCACACATAATTATTCTTCACATTTGCTAGAGAATAGTTTCTTCACTTCCTTGTGCACCCTCTCGAACTGGAATCACCAAAAATGATCAATCAGAGCTCTAGAATCATGAGTTTTTCCTCCACCATTGAAAAATCATCTCTATCGCCGTTGACGGTTGTTTGTCAGCCGTTACACGACGATTGCACCTCCCTATCACCTCCCTCATGGTTCCAGGAGACTTCCCAAGCCTTTTCCGAAGATTTTAAGCCACGGGGCGGCAGTTCCAACATGGCCGGAACCCTAGCCGCCACCGCCGCCAATGCGCCACCGTTTCTGGCCGTCGACAAGCTTCACCGACCCCACCATTGTGTTTAGCACATGATTTTAAGGTTAGGTGGCCAAAACCAGGCAGTGCGGTGGCCGGGAACTCGGTTTCGGCGAGGATCGCCGGAGCGCGCCTCCGCGGGAGCCCCGAGCGCCGAAGAAGACGAAGGCGCGGTGGGACCCGTTCGTCAGTGAGAGGAAAGCGCGCCCTGGATCTGGTGCGGTCCGTGGATCGGCTGTGGCTACACCGTTTTCTTTGTGGCCCCCGTGTGGCTTGCTCCCGATTCTTCCATTTTAAAACCGTGGGCCCCCTGAATTATTTAAACTTTCCCTTTTAGATTTAATTCCAGATTTGGTTCCCACTTCATAAATCCATAACTCTCTGTAGAATTAAAATCTTCAAAAATTTTTTGTTTGAAAGCCCTTGAGCTCTAGTTTTTGTTAGTACCAATTAATTTTCATGAAAATCACTTTTCATTTATGGACAATTATTTTTTCTCCAAACATTCCTGGGATTTTCATAGAAAATCCTTCCACTGGAAAAAATCCCCAAAATTCACATAAAATACTTTGTCCTGTTCCTGGTTACCAGAAAAAAGTTTGGGGGTCATTGAACCTGTCTAACTTATCGAAATTTCAAATTACAATCTGCTGTTCACTTATAAAACAGAACTGTAACCATAAAAATGGATTCAAACTTCTAAATTAAATTTCTCCTATATAACCCTTATGGTCTGAAGTTTCAAGTTGTACAAGTGGTTTGGTATAAAAACCTGTATAACTTTCTGTATAATTCATTTCCCTTTTTCAATCATTGAATTATTACAGATGTTTAGTTTCCTTGTTATGTTCTAAATTTTACCTAAACATTCTTCTAGACATTTACAAACTCTAGTAAAAGTTTCAGATTTAATTGACATAATCTTCTAATCCAAATTCAGTTCCAAACCTAGATATAACTAAAAGTATAATTTCAATTATAAAATACTTCCAGGAATTCTTAGCAACTTTGAAATTCAATATCTCACTCATATATGCTTAGAAAATTATGAAACCAATTTTACTAGAACCAGGACAACCCCCTCTATCTTGATAGTCAACTGGTGGCTATGTTAAAGCTACAGTTTTGCCTCTAAAGCTTGCCATAATTTTAGAGACAACACACTTCCTTGATCATCCCCTGTTCTGTGCAAGAGTCTCCATTATAGTCCCTTGTATCTACCATAAAAATCCCAAAGCCAAATAAGATCATTCACTCACTATAACCACAGTCAGAAGCTGTGAACTATATATGCATTATAATTTCACTAGCATTCATATATGTTCTATATGCATGTCTTGTAGTGATCGATATTGACGAGGAGTGTCGCTTAGAGGAGAAAGCCAGGGTGCCCACTTGAAGTCCTTGGCGGAGTCTTCAGAGGAGGACCACTAACAATTGACATTTAATCGAGTCGCAAACTAAGACAAGCCCCGGTTTGCATTTAAGAGCTTTTCAAAGTTTTCCAGTTTTATTCACTTACGTCTTCAATTGATATTGTGCATTACGTATAAGGTGTTTGATACTCCACTTGCATATCCACAAATCCTATGGGAGGGTTGGAAAGGTTTACAGCTTGACGTGTAGGACTGCCAATGCTAATGATATAGATATACCGGTAGAAGTCTAGTAATTGGAATCTACTCGTGAGATAGGAATGACAGTTCATATGGGGATGAAAGCTGAAAGAATGGCTTATGAGATGAATAGGAGACCGATCAGAGGTTGGATAGGGAGCGACGAGACGTGGTCTCGGGTGCATAGCCCTGCCTGAGTCGCTTGAGGACCGATCCGTGTGCGGCCCCGCTGGGCAAGTTTGAACAGTACTAGTTGCATAATGGGTTAATGGGGCACAATAAACTAATGTAACTCTAGAATGTAGTGTGGAGACTCCTCGGTTGTCCTTGAATGGATATGAGAAGGCACAAAGGTGTAAATCTTCTAGCGGGCAACTTCAACGTGTCCGTGTAGGGGACCTTTTGCTCGGGATGAAGAGGTTTGTCGGCATTGGGGTCTTGGGTGAAAGGTGGACACCTATGACGCGGGGAGGAGAGCACGTAGGTGTCTCCCACACGGGTGTGTATGTTGTGTAGCCGGGTGTGTCCTGATTGCAATCACCATCCCTCGTGGTAATAGAGTACCACTTGTTCACTGTGTCGTGACGTAGTAAATACTGAGGAAGCTAGAAGAATATGATGTATCAAATTATAATTGCTTTGCAACCTTGTGTGGCTTAGAGGTAGCACAATTAAAAGTTTATAGTTTCCAAATACTTATCTTGTAATAGCAGTATGTGCTTTGGGCATGTCATATCATCGGCAAAGCGTTTCTTGTTTGATTGTGGAGTCTATGATGTGCCATGCCTGAAGAATGTCATTTGATACTTAAAACATGATTATAAGGATCCACATGTAGGCGAGTCTATTTATGCTATTCCTTACCTATGGTTAGACTTTACCTTGCATATGTCTAGGGGGACGGGTCAGTCTTGCTGAGCCTTATGCTCACGTTTGCAGTTAATGAGTTTTTGCAGGTTATACCATTGATGAAGGGCGTAACGACGACTCCTTACCCCTTTAGGCTTCACAGCTGAGTGCAAGCCCTGCACGCCGCCGATATCTGTGAGTGCTGCTAGTGTAAGGCATCCGAGGGCATGGACATCTTTACTCATGCATAGATAGTGCTGAGAGCATAGTATGATGTATAGACTTCTTTCCTACGTTATAAATTGTAAAACTTCCGCTGTATTTATAAATAAAAGACTTGGTATTGTATTTTATTCTCGTTCTTTTCTTTTATATTGTTGGGTGTTGCATCGCAGGACACCACCCATTGAGATCCTTGGATGTCGGGACTCTGGTCCCCACATTTGAATTAGCCAAATTTTGAAATTTTGGGATGTTACAATCTATCCCCCTTAACAGGAATCTCGCCCTCGAGATTCAGAGAGATCAGAGAAGAGATAAGCAACAATTTTATGTTGATATTGTCTTCATACTCCCATGTGGCTTCCTCTGGAGTAGTGATTCATCTAATTGTGTCCGTCTTCCATTGAGGTAGAGGACGAACAAGATAAAAAAGATAGATAGAAGGAATCCCAACCTATATGCATGCATCAAGGTATATGATCCTAAATTAATGCATTATTGGATGAGGATGTGGATATATATCTGTATTCCACAATGCGCATCCAAACACACAACATACAAGCAAACAATCATACAGTCCTCACACCAAACCTAAGCACGTGCACTAACGATCTAAGCATTTATTACTCACTTATTCAAGGGTAGACTTAAATCCTAATCACAAGACCCAATATTTTTGTAGCTACGGCTAAAGGTGGGATCATCATCTTCTTTAGGTTCACAAGCGGTTGCTCTTCCATAGTAAGCTCGTCCATATGAAGTGTGTCTTGAATGTCTTCTCCTTGAGATGTGTACTCTTTGATTCCTTTTTGAATGCTCCTACTTCTGGATTTTTAAGACTGCTAGTGTGGTCATCTATAATTTTTGTAAAAGAAGTGTATTGGATATGAGAAACATTAGAGAAGAGAAATGAAATATTTAAACATTGCAGCAGCAAAGGAGAGGGAAAAGAGAGACAGTGTAGCAGCAAAAAGAAGCAGGAAAAATCAACTTCATCACAGCAGCAATTCATGAGTATAAATAATAAAAATTATTCAGTGGAGAATGTGTTGAAAATGCAGCAGGAAAGAATAGAGAAAATAGAGGGTGTGCAACAGTCAGATGAGAGAAATGAGATAGAATCGCGACATAAACCAAGAAGAAAATATTTTAAATGCAGCAGCAAAACACATTTTTTTTAAGAAAATAATTGTAGAGAAAGTGTATAAACATAGCAGCAAGCACGCTGAGACGCAGCTAAAATTGTAAAAGGAAAATGCAGCATCGATGCAATTTGGAAAATAGCTTTTAGAAAATAGTTCCTATGTGTTTTGTGGTGTCTATTCTACCTAGGCTTGCGTCCTACGGTCGACACGGCTCTGATACCAATTTGGGACACTCGGTCCTGAAAAACGAACCAAGTGCAGTGTATGTGTGCTCAGGATGTTGCTTCACACATACACATCAACATCACAAATGGTAAACAGAATAACCATTTCACGGATAGTAAATATACCTTGATTTTATTGCAGCAGAAAATAATCTAGCGTAGGCGACTCCAGCTCTATAGGCAATCGACGATAGTATGCACGCTTAGTACTCCATGTTGTCTTCCAAAATATCTCATGCAGCTGAATTAACTTGGGGAATAGCAAGAGTGAGCACATGTCGTACTCAGCAAGTGTGGGAAAATATGACATGTAGATAAAAACATGGAATTGACAATAAATAAAGAGTATTTGTAAAAAATTACATTTAAAACATATGAAAAGCATCCTAAGATGTCTATATGTAAAATTCCCATCATATACCAAATAAATACAATAATTCATATCCATCATCCATTAATCCTCCATATGCCATATTCTTACCATCATTATTAACCATGTCCATTTATCACCATCCCATCCATAACCATAACCAAACCATAAACAAAACCATTACCCAACCATAACCATATCCCAAATCCCAAGTTCCACTCTACTCATGTAGGTCATCCAGGTGCCCATGATCGAGAGCATGACTATCATGATAGTTTTTAACACTTTGCATAGGTTGTACCACTTTACCCACATGTTCTTGATTTCATCACCTTTTGGTGACTAGGAACCTCCATTATGCTGTCTAACAGTTCTGTAGGTGTGTGGCCAAAAGATCACAAAATAGCCTTTTCGAATGGACTACTAGTATGTACGGACCCACTAAGGTTTCATCGGCAGGCTTGAATCTCCATTCTCCCCCCCCCCCCTCACGGGCCCCCTCGTGTGCCATGCGGATACCAAGGTAGCCCTACTCGACTCCCATTCCACGCGTCATCCAATGGTCCATACAATACTAGCAGCACACCTAATTATTCAACTACGCCGCACCCATACTTGGCCTTGTGGTGGCACTGTTGTCCTAGCATATTCTCGCATGAACCGGTCCTTAGATCTAAGGCAAGAAAAACCACCGTACCATCCAACGCATTTCACAAAGCCATGCTTGCTTAGATCACCTAAGTTCCATGTTGCTAATTTAATCATCATCTTATTACCATTCCAAATTCTCATAATTAAAGTTGTCGAGAATATTATTTTAAGTTACCCATAATCCGTGTAGTGATGACGGTGCAAAAGAGAAAAATACCCATACCCGACTCATCATGTATACCCTAGCGACAAGAAGTGGCATACAACGCTAGTAAACACCTACGAATAGGCTTCCCATCAAGTTGACACAAGCATGCAATTTTGGAAACAAAACATTTAAAAACAGGATCAAAATGGTCAAGGACACTTGCCTTAATATTCCGCAATTTGAGGCTCAAGCAATTCAAAGTCTTGCACGTGAAGAGCCTCGGAGAATCTGTAGGATCAATGAGCACGTGAAAAGCTACCAGAGGGGGTAAATGGAATATTTAAAAATATTACATAGCGGAAACAATTAAGTCCCAACCCCTTCGGTAGAAAATCAAACTATTGATAAACCGTGTGTGCACATGATCTTAAACGTGTTTCACCATGACAAAACTGATATTTATATCAGAGAGAATCAAGTCACGAAGAAAAAACAATAAGAATCACTCAAATCCGTCGAGAAAAACTTAAGTAACGATGAAAAGATTGAACTACGATCAATCTGTTCTACCGAGTAAAAACAGTTTTTTTTTGTCAAAGAAACTCGTGTAGATTAGAAACCACAAATCCAATGACCATGAAATTTTAATAGATTATAGAAAATCAAGTTGTGAAGACAACTAAAAAAGAATCACATCAATCGGACTTGTAAAACTCAAGTTATTATAAAGCCACCGAAGAAAGGTAGTGCTGTGCAGGAAACTCGACGAGAAAAAAATTGTCTAGAACAAGTGGGATGAACAAGGCAAAAAAGTTCCTTTAAACTACAATCTTTATTCAATAGAAGACAAGAGGAACAGCCCCAAAGTCGTCTCTCTCGGGTTCTGGCCTCCCTTGCTTATATAACCAGCCCGAAGGCCAATCCAACTCAAATGAGGACTCTAATCCTACTCAAATCACGAATCGAAACTTTCTATAAACGCTCAAGATCTTCCTATTCACAGATATAAACAATCTCGAGACTTCCTAAAAAACCAGGAACACATCCCGTATTCCTAAACAACTTGACTTTCGTGCAGCACACAAAAATTACCATAACCAACTCAATACTTTCCATATTGAGCCATAACCGACTCAGCCAGCAGCCGAAGTCATAATGCGATACGATCCAATCCTTCAGATCTTCCTTCCATAACCCGTCTTCAGAACCATGTTGCTACGTCATGCACCGCATGCATACATGCGAACTCCTTCCTTTGACGTCCTGTAACCTTCATATGCACTACCCTTGATTCAATCATCCTGCGCGACCTCCTGACCCGCTCAACCACAATTCCTCCTGAATTTGGTTGTTGGAACCACATCTCCCCCTGAGACTAGTCCAAAGGATCCTATCACCAGCCATGACTTGAACTCAAACAACACTTGCACATGAACAAACAACCAATCCTTCCAAGCACATGTCCTCAACTTGACTCATGTTAGTTCCAAACACAACACCTTACGTGAGCACCTCACATAAGCATGTTGCAAAACCACAATAAAATGATATCAGCCATATCAACCAAAACGCACCAAATACTTAGCAAATGAATACTAAGCAATCTTTCCAACAATGTAAAGAAAGTTCGAAACATTTCATAGTAAAAGCAGGAACATTGCGATCAAGCTCCGAATCTAGCCAAAACTAACCGAAGCTTGAGTTGGAGCTTACCAAAAATAGTACAACCTAGCGCCGGAGCTTACTAAAGCTAGTACAACCTAGCGCCGGAGCTTACTAATTTCTCACCCTTTGTAAAAAAGAAATAAAATGAGAAGAAAAACAAATTATCCCCCTAAGAAGAATCGTGCCATAACAATTGTGTATGTGCAATGTGATGTGCAACATGTGATCAATTTCTCCGCCTTTATTATCTATTATCTCTCCCCCTTTGACATTGTATTCATCAAGGTTCAAAAGAGAAATTTTAAATGTTATGAGCATATTATAACATATACATATAAATAAAGCTCATCCAAGTCATACTATAAAGTAACTTACACTATCACATCAATGAGATACATAAAGTAGTGTAAGCCATGCTAGAGATCAAATGTAATTTCCAATTTCAGAAGGTCATGATCTCACAAACTTAACTATTTCAATACATGAAAGCATGACACTTGTTGCTGTATTTTATTATTTTTCAAAGCACAAATTTAGATAATATGATATTTGCAAGAGATTATATGCGCATCGGCCTTATTCTAACCAACCAAGCCAAGCCTATGTCATTTGACAATCAGAAGCTTAAGGACATGGTTTTAGTAATACACAACTTCTTCCAAGTTCATATCAAAGTGCAATGATAAGTCATCTCAAAATAAGAAGTGCAATACATGCATATTCTCTTGATCTTTTCACATTTCTATTTGTTCATAAAAACTCTACATGTGAGTTGATTACTTGATTAATTCTTAATGATTAAAAGCACTTGTGAGCATGTAACAAGTTCAAAAGAGCAAGAATGTTCGACCATGACCAGATTTAGTGTAAGTAATTATTCCAACTACTAGACATGACAAAAACTACAAAATGTATAACACGAGTAATGTAGTATGAACTTTCAGCATGTAAAAGGAATTACAAAGTCATATATGTATCAAATACTATGCTCATATTATTTTAAATTGAGAGTCACACATAGACTTCTCAAGTTTGAAAACTCCCCCTCAATGTAAGCCATGAGGATGCATAACCCCTATTTCGCTACGAATGAAACAAAAACGAGTGAAATCCAAAGGTTTTGTAAAAATGTCAGCCAATTGTTGTTCGGTATCTACATGGTGAAGCACAATGTTTCCTTTTTCAACATTATCACGGAGAAAGTGATACCTAATATCAATGTGCTTAGTTCTAGAATGTTGCACGGGGTTTCTAGCAATGCAAATGGCACTAGTTTTATCACAAAACAGTGGAACACTATCTATATCAACCCCATAGTCCTTAAGTGTTTGAACAATACAAAGAATTTGTGAGCAAGCACTAGCAACAGCTACAGATTCAAATGCAGCTGTGGATTGTGCAACTGAGTTTTGTTTTCTAAAGGACAAAGCAACAAGTGATTACCAAGAAAATAACAAGCACCGGATGTACTTTTCCCATCAATCCTACAACCCCCCAAAATCAGCATCCGAAAAAGCTTTCAAAGTAACGGTTGAGGAAGAAGGAAGAAAAATGCCAAATTCTTGAGTTCCATGTAAGTACCTGAAAATTCTTTTGACGGCTTGACGATGTGAAGCACGTGGGGAGGCTTGAAATCATGCACAAAGACATACACTGAATTGTATGTCCGGTCTTGATGCCGTGAGGTACAAAAGTGATCCAATCATACTTCTATATTCTTTTTGATTCACGGGTTCACCATCTTCATCAAGTTCAAGTGTTGTTGCTGTTCCCTGTGACACCCGGTTCCGAAAATGAACCAAGTGCAGTATATGTGTGCCCAAAATGTTTAACACACATATACAAGTGCATCACAAACAATATACAAATAATTACCACAGAATAGGATTAATTAACCAAATTTTATTGCACAAACCATATTATACTCGAATACAAGTTCTAATGAATATTAATGACAAGTTCAACTAATGCATCGGAAATAAACTAAATAAGCAAACTAAACGTCTGGGAAGCATAAGCAATAGGGTATAGCGCAGCTCCATGCAACACCACAGACAAAGCTGACGGTAGACACAGCCTAGAACTCCGCATTATCGCCATTAAACTGCCAATCCTAACCTGCCACTGTTGGGGGGGATTGCAAGAGTGAGTACATGTCGTACTCAGCAAGTGTGGAAAGTATGACATGTGGCTGATTCAAATGACGAATATAATAATGGTTGAGTGATGAAAAGTACATTAAAACATTTGAAAAGCAATATATTACATGTATATGAAATAAACCCATCATAAACCATAATTAATAACGTAGCACCAATCCATATTCCATATGCATCACCATCATACCATTAACCATATTCAATGTCATATTTTAATCCATATCCAGCCATAACCATCACAAATACCATCCCAATACCGAGTTCCCTCTAATCATGTGAGGGTCCATGTTGCTCATAACCGGGAGCACGACTATCATGATAGTTTTAGACACAATCTGCACAGGTTGTACCGCTTTACCCACGTGTTTGTGATTTCATCACCTTTCGATGACTAGAACCTCTATTATGCCGTCTCACACTTCCGTCGGTGTGTGGCCAAGAGATCACAAAGTAGCCTTTACAAAGGGATTACTAGCCTATTTAGACCCCACTAAGGTTTCACCAGTGGTGATGTCTCCAACTGAGCACATCTTCAACCAAGGGCCCCCTCTTGAGCCATTTGGATCCCAGGGTAGTCCCACCAATCATCAACAAACCCAATCCAACTACCCCTTCCCCAAGCATCCTTAATGGTCCAAATAGCACTGGCAAAGCCCTAATTAATCATCTACGCCGCACCCATACATGGCCTCGTGGTGGCACTGTAAATCCTTGATGGTTGCTCCACGAACCGATCATTAGATCTAAAGCAAGCAAAACCACCATAACATCCAACCCATCCACATACCAGGCTTTCTTAGATCACCCAATACCATATCATATTACCCAGTTCATGTTAACCATAATCTCATCCATGCATAATTAAGTTGAGTGGTATTGTTGTTTTCCCATCCCAGTTGATTAAGCAAAGCAAAAGGTAAAAAGCCCTTACCGACTCTCTAACATATATTCCAGGTGACAAGGGTGGTCAACAAAACTAGTTAACTTCCTACCATAGGATTTCCCATCAAATTGACACAAGCATGCAATTTTGCAAACAAAACATTTATTTTAAAACAGGATCAATATGCTTCAAGGACACTTGCCTTGCTCTTGGGATTGATTAGGATCAAAGACTTCAAACTCTTGGTGCTGGAGATCCTCCGCGGCACTCTCTAGCGCAAATCCGTCTAATCCGCAAAATAAACGTACAAGACAAGAAACACAATCAAAGAGTGCACAAATATTACCCAATATGACATGATATGCATGATTGATGCAAATGCAAGGTAGAACTTGTTTAGTAGATTGCTTTTAAATGATCACTAACTTGTTCTAATAGCTTTTAACTAGTTTATACAGGTTTGGATGTGATTAGATCTAATTTTAGAGTTAATTCAACACATTTTAGTCAGTGAAATCGGACTAGTCTACAGAAGGTCGGACTAGTCCGCACTTTGCAGAACTAGCGAACTAGGGTTTTCTAGATCGATGTAAATTTGGAGATTAGGGGTCGAATTCATGTAAGGAAAAGGAAATAGAAGGTATACCAGGTGTTTATGACTCCAATGAATCAAGAAACTTGGAGGCAACACTTGGATCTTGGCGATCTAGGGTTGATGATGAACTTGGAGATGAATTGGTGATGAAGAACGAAAGCTTGGTGGAGATCTTGATCCTCTTTCGTTTCCTCCTCTTCTTCTTGCTTGGGATCTCCTCCTCCCTCCTTGATGATGGCTCTCCACGAAATAGGTTTTGGGTGGGGTGGAAAAGTGGCAAATAGAGGTCAATCCAAAGGGTGGGGTTGTTTATATATAGGTGGAGGCTATGGTTATATGGATTTCGAGTTTGAGATGAGTAGAGGCCGGTTTAGAGTCCCACATGGGCTCCAAAGGAGTTAGGCACGATGTCCCTAAGCCCACTTAATGTGGAACCCAAGAAACAAGTCGTGAAACAAAAGATCAATTTGGAGTCGCGAAATATCAGACAAATCCGAAAAGGACTGGACTAGTCCGAAGTTAGTCAAAAAGAAATCGGACAAGTTTGGCCAAAAATCGGACAAGTCTGACTTTAGTCAGAGAGGAAATCAGACAAGTCCGCTGGAACACCGGACTAGTCTGGACAAGTCCAGGGACTTAGCAAATATTCAAGGATTCTTGGAAAATCAGACTAGTCCGCACAAAATCGGACAAGTCCGAAAGTGCCATGAGGCAAAATCGGACTAGTCCGCAGCAAAAACGGACAAGTCTGATTTTAGTCAGAGAGAAATCGGACTAGTCCTCACCAAAGTTGGACTAGTCCGCACTTTTCAGCATTTTAAGTGCGGTTTTGTTCCAAATAAATTTTAAACTCATTCCTCTTGATGTGGATAATGTTAAACATGTATATGAATGTAAGTAGGGCATGATGCATGAAAATGAGGTTGTCACAAACCTACCCCCCTTAAAATGAATCTCGCCCTCGAGATTCAACGCGAAAGAGAAGAGATAGGGAAATTCCTTCTTGAGATCATTCTCCAATTCCCACATTTCTTCTCGTTCTGTGTGGTGCTTCCATTGAACTTTACACCATCTAATAACCTTGTTCCTTGTGACCCTCTCCTTAGTTTCCAAGATTTTGACCGGTTGTTCAACATAAGTCAAATCTGCCTCTAATTCCAATTCTTCCACTGTCACTTGTTCTTCCGGTACTCTCAGACACTTCATGAGATGGGAAACATGAAAGACATCATGGACATCCGAAAGATGAGCTGACATCTCCAACTTATATGCTACTTCTCCTCTTTTGTCCAAAATCTTGAATGCTCCGATATAGCGAGGTTCTAGCTTGCCTCTTATGTTAAACCTCTTATGACCTCTCATTGGTGACACCTGGAGGTAAACAAAATCTCCCACTTCAAAGGCTAATTTACTTCTCCTATTGTCCGCGTAGCCTTTTCGTCTTGATTGGGCAGCCCTCAAGTTTTCACGAATTATTTGGACTTGCTTTTTGGCTTCTTGCAACACAATTCGGACCAAATACTTGAGTTTCTCCTGCCTCATTCTAGAATAAAGGTGTCCTACACTTTCTTCCATAAAGCGCTTCATATGGTGACATTTTCAAGCTTGCTTGGTAACTATTGTTGTATGAAAATTCTGCATATGGCAAGCTCTTGTCCCAACTTTTCCCATGCTTTAAAGCATAAGCTCTTAACATGTCCTCTAAAATTTGATTGGTCCTCTTGGTTTGTCCATCTGTTTGAGGGTTATATGCTGAACTAAAATTCAACCTCGTTCCCAAAGCTTCATGCAATTTTTGCCAAAACGTGGAAGTGAATTGTGAACCTCTATCCGAGACTATCTTCTTCGTAACTCCATGCAAACATACTATTCTTCCCATATACAGTTCCGCCAATTTCTCTCCATCATAGGTGGTCTTGACGGGAATAAAGTGAGCTGACTTAGTTAACTGATCCACAATTACCCAAATTGAGTCGTAATCGGACTAAGTATGTGGTAAACCAACTATGAAGACCATACCGATTTCTTCTCACCTCCATTCTAGAATCTTTAATGGTTGTAATAGTCCAGCTGTCCTTTGATGTTCCGCCTTGACCCGTTGGCACACATCACACAATGCTACATATTCAGCTATGTCCTTCTTCATGCTATCCCACCAATAGCAAGTCTTCAAGTCTTTGTACATCTTTGTACAACCAGGATGAATTGAGTATGGTGAGTCATGTGCCTCTTTTATTATTGTCTCCCGAATACGCTTCACATTAGGCACAACAATCCTCTTACCAAGCCATAGGGTACCATGTTCATCTTCATCAAATCTGAATTCTCTCCCTTCTTTGGTCCTTTCCTTGATTTTCTTGATCTCTTCATCCGTTGCTTGTGCTTCTCGAATTTCTTGCTCCAGGGTTGGATTTATCTACATTATTCCTGTCTCATTCACAAATCTGAGGTTCAACCGTTTGAACTCCTTATATAACTCGGATGGCAACTCTTGAACTTTGAGTTGATGACTTACTCCTTTTCTACTCAAAGCATTGACCACTACGTTGGCCTTTCCCGGATGATAGTTGATCCCCAAATCATAATCTTTGATGAGCTCCAACCATCTCCGTTGCCTCAGATTCAGATCCATTTGTGTGAAAATAAACTTAAGACTCTTGTGATCCGTATAAATTTCACACCTATGTCCAAGGATATAGTGTCTCCAAATCTTCAACGCATGTACCAGGGCTGCAAGCTCTAAATCATGTGTTGGGTAATTCTACTCATGTTTCTTCAATTGTCTTGATGCATAGGCGACCACTTGACCTTATTGCATGAGCACACATCCAAGTCCTTGTCTCGAGACGTCGCAATATATGTCAAAACTCTTGCTTACATCCAGCAGTACCAAAACTGTGGCTATTGTCAACCTCTTCTTTAACTCCTCAAAACTGTTTTGACAAGCTTGAGTCCATTGGAAAGCCTTTCCCTTCATTAGCAATTCCGTCATTGGCTTGGCTATCTTGGAAAATTCCTTGATGAACCGACGGTAGTATCCAGCCATTCCAAGAAAACTCCTTATTTGCTTTATGTTTTGCGGTGGTTCCCACTTCAACACGTCTCTCACTTTTCCAGGGTCAACCGATACTCCTCCTCCTGAGATGATATGACCCAAAAACGACACCTCTCTCAACCAAAACTGACACATGTTGAACTTGGCATACGATTGATGCTCCCTCAATTTCTGCAACGCAAGCCTCAAGTGTTCCTCATGTTCCTTCTCATCATTCGAGTAGATCATAATGTCATCAATAAACACCACAACGAACTTATCCAAGTACTCCATGAAGACCTTATTCACGAGGTACAAAAAGTACGCAGATGCATTGGTCAAACCAAAGGACATCACAGTGTACTCATAAGATCCATACCGCATCCTAAAAGTTGTCTTGGGTATGTCTGATGTTCTAATCTTCATTTGAAAGTATCCCAACCACAAATCAATCTTAGAGAAGATATGAGAACCCTTCATCTGATCAAACAAGTCTTCTATGCGTGGCAATGTGTACTTGTTCTTGATGGTCACCTCGTTGAGAGCTCGGTAATCCACACACATCCTTTGGGTTCCATCCTTCTTGTCCACAAACAGCATGGGCGCTCCCCAAGTTGAAGATCTTGGGAGAATAAAACCCTTCTCTAGTTGCTCTTGAATTTGCTTCTTGAGCTCCGCTAACTCCATAGGAGGCATCCTATACGGCCTCTTAGCTATAGGTGCAGTTTCAGGTATTAAATCAATAACAAACTCAATGTCTCGATCAGGTGGCATACCTGGCAACTCATCCAGAAAAACATCCAAGAATTCACACACCACCGGGATTTCCTCAATTGCAGCACCATCCATGTGATTCAACTCCACTTGTTTCGGTGCATGTTGAGATGCTTCAAATTCTACGGTGATCCCTTCCTCATTGGTCAACTTCACCATCTTCATGGCGCATTCAATAACTCCATTGTGCTTCCTCAACCAGTCCATACCAAGTATAATGTCCAATCCTTGGGAATCCAAAACTATAAGGTTGGCAAAGAAGTCTACCCCCCTTATTCTAAGGCTTACTTTTGGACATACTATATTTGTCCTCATCTCTCCTCCAGGAGACTTAACCAATAGAGTAAACTTCATATGAGAGATAGGCAAACTATACTTGGCGACATACTTAGATGCAATGAATGAATGCGATGCTCCAGAATCAAATAACATAGTCGCGGGGTTGGAGTTCGCGAGAAACATACCAATGACCTCGTCATCCGCTTGTTGAGCATCCTCCGTAGAGACATGGTTCACGTTGCCACGAGCAAAATTCTGCTGTCCACGGCTTCCTTGCAGCTGTCCTCCATTGGGTCTTTGGTTTTGCCTCGTCGCATTGCTTCCTTGACCAAGTCCTGACATAGGACATTGATGCGCAAAGTGTTCAACTTCTCCACAAGTATATCACTTCTTAACTCCACCAGAATTATTTGGACGATCTTGGTTTTGAACATTTGCACTAGGAAAATTAGCACGAGGTGCATATGGCATCGGAGGCCTAGGTGCTTGCATGACAGGGCGCTGTTGCACAAACTGAGCTGGGTATGGTGCATAACCAGGGCGCTGTCCAGGAACAGAAGAGCTGAAATAGGGCGTATTGGGTGGTGCAAAGCGAGGGCGCACATTACTTCCTTGTTGTTGTCCTTGATATGGCGCCTTACTCTTGTTGTCTTGTTCCATCTCATGGACCTTGTTCTCCACCACAATTGCTTTGTCCACAAGCTTCTGGAAATTTGCATAGTCACAATTGAGCAATTGCACTTGAATCTCATTGTTCAAGCCCCTCATGAACAAGTATTATTTTCGGCTGTCCCGACTCACATCCTCAGGCGCATACCTTGAGAGTTGAGTGAACTTATTGAGATATTCACTCACACTTGATCTTCCTTGCATTAAGTTCTCAAACTCCTGCCTCTTCAAAATCATAACACCCTCAGGCACATAATGGGAACAGAAACTCTCCTTGAATTCGGCCCAAGTGATCCTCTCTTGGTTCTCATGAGCATTGCAATAAGAATCTCACGAATCCACAACTGCTCCAACTAGTTGATGAGGAGCAAATAAGACCTTCTCCCGGTCACTGCATTGGACAATAGCAAGCTTCTTCTCCACAGACATGAGCCAATCATCCGCATCCATAGGGTCAGCGGCTCGAGCAAAGGTTGGTGGCCTAGTCCTCATAAACTCTCCCAACCGGTTATGAGGAGGTGGGGGTGGCGGTGGAGGCATGTGGGGCTGATTGTTGATGTTACCAGCCTGCAGCTGTCCCATAGTTTGTATCATGGTCTGCATGAGTTGGTTTTGAATTGTCAAGAGCTGCTCAATGTTGATAGCTCCATGAGCATGTCCTTGTCCATTGTTGTTCTGAGGTGCTCCATGGTTCTCCTCCTCATCATTAGCATCCCTCTGGTTGCGAGTCCTCACCATCTGAAGAAAAGCAATAGGTAAGAATTAGAAAACGTCCCCAACTATATGCATCAAGGGATATGAATCTAGACAACTAACTAGACTATGTGGACATGGCAATGCTAAAGCATCCCAAAATCCTCTATTAAGCACACAAGCAAACAATATATATAGAAAATAGCACACTGATTCCTGAGTGTTCCTATGTACTCTAAAGTGTCCATTCTATCTAGGATGCATCTTACGGTCAACCTGTGGCTCTGATACCAATCTGTGACACCCGGTTCCGAAAATGAACCAAGTGCAGTATATGTATGCCTAGGATGTTTAACACACATATACAAGTGCATCACAAATGATATACAGATAATTACCACTGAACAGGATTAATGAACCAATTTATTGCACAAACCATATTATCCTCGAATACAAGTTCAAATGAATATTAATGACAAGTTCAACTAATGCAGTGGAAATACTCTAAATAGGCAAACTAAACAGCTGGGCAGCATAATCAATAGGGTATAGCGCAACTCCATGCAACACCACAGACAAAGCTGACGGTGGACACGGCCTAGAACTCCGCATTATCGCCATTAAACTCCCAATCCTGACCTACAACTGTTGGGGGGATTGAAAGAGTGAGTACATGTCGTACTCAGCAAGTGTGGAAAGTATGACATGTGGCTGATTCAAATGACGAATATAATAATGGTTGAGTGCTGAAAAGTACATTAAAACATTTGAAAAGCAATATATTACATGTATATGATATAAACCCATCATAAACCATAATTAATAACGTAGCACCAATCCATATTCCATATCCATCACCATCATAGCATTAACGATATTCAATGTCATAGTTTAATCCATATCCAACCATAACTAGTACCAACCCATAACCATCCCAATACAACCTCAATACCGAGTTCCCTCTAATCATGTGAGGGTCAAGGTTGCTCATAACCGGGAGCACGGCTATCATGATAGTTTTAGACACACTCTGCAGAGGTTGTACCGCTTTACCCACGTGTTTGTGATTTCATCACCTTTCGTTGACTAGAACCTCTATTATGCCGTCTCACACTTCCGTCTGTGTGTGGCCAAGAGATCACAAAATAGCCTTTACAAAGGGATTACTAGCCTATTTAGACTCCACTAAGGTTTCACCAGTGGCAATGTCTCCAACTGAGCACATCTTCAACCAAGGGCCCCCTCTTGAGCCATTCGGATCCCAGGGTAGTCCCACCAATCATCAATAAACCCAATCCGACTACCCCTTCCCTGAGCATCCTTAATGGTCCAAATAGCACTGGCAAAGCCCTAATTAATCAGCTATGCCACACCCATACTTGGCCTCGTGGTGGCACTGTAAATCCTGGATGGTCGCTCCACGAACCAGTCCTTACATCTAAAGCAAGCAAAACCACCATAACATCCAACCCATCCACATATCAGGCTTGCTTAGATCACCCATTACCATATCATATTACCCAGTTCATGTTAACCATAATCTCATCCATGCATAATTAAGTTGAGTGGTTTAGTTGTTTTCCCATCCCAGTTGATTAAGCGAAGCAAAAGGTAAAAGCCCTTCCCGACTCTCTACAATATATTCCAGGTCACAAGGGTGGTCAACAAAACTAGTAAACTTCCTACCATAGGATTTCCCATCAAATTGACACAAGCATGCAATTTTGCAAATAAAACATTTATTTCAAAACAGGATCAATATGCTTCAAGGACACTTGCCTTGCTCTTGGGATTGATTAGGATCAAAGACTTCAAACTCTTGGTGCTGGAGATCCTCCGCGACACTCTCTAGCGCAAATCTGTCTAATCCGCAAAATAAACATACAAGACAAGAAACACGATCAAAGAGTGCACAAATATTACCCAATATGACATGATATGCATGATTGATGCAAATGCAAGGTAGAACTTGTTAATAGATTGCTTTTAAATGATCACTAACTAGTTCTAATAGCCTTTAACAAGTTTATACATGTTTGGATGTGATTAGATCTAATTTTAAAATTAATTCAACACAATTTAGTCAGCAAAATCGGACTAGTCTGCAAAAGGCCGGACTTGTCCGCACTTCGCAGAACTAGCGAACTAGGGTTTTCTAGATTGACGTGAATTTGGAGATTAGGGGTCGAATTCATGTAAGGAAAAGGAAATAGAAGGTATACAAGGTGTTTAGGACTCCAATGAATCAAGAAACATGGAGGCAACACTTGGATCTTGGTGATCTAGGGTTGATGATGAACTTGGATATGAATTGATGATGAAGAACGAAAGCTTGGTGGAGATCTTGATCCTCTTTCATTTCCTCCTCTTGTTCTTGCTTGGTATCTCCTCCTCCCTCCTTGATGATGGCTCTCCACGAACTAGGGTTTGGGTTGGATGGAAAAGTGGCAAATAGAGGTCAAGCCAGGTTTGTTTATATAGAGGTGGAGGCTAGGGTTAGATGGATTTCGAGTTTGAGATGAGTAGAGGACGGTTTAGAGTCCCACATGGGCTCTAAAGGAGTTAGGCATGACGTCCCTAGGCCCACTTAATGTGGAACCCAAGAAACAAGTCGTAAGACAAAAGATCAATTCGGAGTCGCGAAATATCAGACAAGTCCGAAAAGGACCGGACTAGTCCAAAGTTAGTCAGAAAGAAATCGGACAAGTCTGGCTAAAAATCGGACAAGTCCGACTTTAGTCAGAGAGGAAATCGGACAAGTCCGCTGGAACACCGGACTAGTCCGGACAAGTCCAGGGACTTAGCAAATTTTCAAGGATTCTTGGAAAATCGGACTAGTCCGCACAAAAATCGGACAAGTCCGAAAGTGCCCAGAGGCAAAATCGCACTAGTCCGCAACAAAAACGGACAAGTCTGATTTTAGTCAGAGAGAAATCGGACTAGTCCTCACCAAAATCGGACTAGTCCGCACTTTTCAGCATTTTAAGTGCGGTTTTGTTCCAAATCAATTTTAAATTCATTCCTCTTGATGTGGATTAATGTTAAACATGTATATGAATGTAAGTAGGGCAAGATGCATGAAAATGAGGTTGTTACATTCCCATTGGTGTCAGAAGAGGCTTGCTTTTGTCCATGTTAAAGCGCCTTAGGAGGTCTTTTGTATACTTCATTTGATGCACAAAATTACCCTCCTTGGTTTGCTTGATTTGCAGCCCCAAAAAGTATGTGAGTTCACCCATCATACTCCTCTCAGATTCTGAACTCATCATAGCTGAAAACTTGGACACAAGATCATGAGAAGCACAACCAAAGATAATATCATCCACATACACTTGAACGAATAATGAGTCATTGCCATGCTTAAGAACAAAAAGAGTTTTATCAACCTTGCCCATAGTAAACCCCTCTTTAAGTAAGAATGTTTTTAACCTATCATACCTTGCTCTAGGGGCTTGTTTGAGACCATACAAGGCTTTGCACAGTTTGTAAACATGATTAGTAAAATCTGGATTTTCAAAACCCGGTGGTTGTTTGACATAAACCTCCTCATCCATCTAGCCATTAAGAAAAGCACTTTTAACATCCATTTGATATAGCTTAAAACCTTTAGATGCAGCAAAAGCTAACAAAATTCTTATGGCTTCTAATCTAGCAATAGGAGCAAACGTTTAATCAAAATCTAGACCTTCAACTTGAGTGAAACCTTGAGCAACCAACCTAGCCTTATTCCTAACCACAACCCCATCCTCACTTTGTTTATTTTTAAACACCCATTTAGTTCCAATTAAAGTGTGACCTTGAGGTGGAGGTACAAGTTTCCAAACATTATTTCTTTCAAAATTTTCTAACTCTTCTTGCATGGCAATAATCCAAGATTCATTAGTGAGTGCGTGTGATATATCTTGGGTTCAAAAGAAGCAACAAAAGCGGAATGAGCATGATAATTGGGGTTGGATAACCTGGATCTTGTAACTCGTTCATGCAGGCTTCCAATTATCTGTTGCGGGGGATGATTCTTGTAAATCCGTCGGGGAACAGATGTCTTACAAGCTTCTTCTTCATTAGGTTCATCGCAGATTGATGAGCATGTGGCTTGTGGATGATCAGGACCAGCACAGATGGTAGTCGGAGCTTGTTCAAAGTTCGGAGCTGGACACGTGTCAGATTCAGAGCTATCAGGCAATATCGCCAACTCTTCTTCTTCTTCTTCTTCGAAAATACCCTCCCCCAGAGGATATGGATCTGGTCCTGCAATATCGGAGATAGTACCTGGGCTAGCTTCATCAAAAGAAACTTCACAAGTCTCCACAATTTTGTTAGTTCCAAGTAAAAACACACGGTATCCTCTAGCGTGAGATGGATAACCAAGAAACATGCCATCTTCGGATCTGGCTTCAAATTTATCAAGATTTCCATGTTTCTTTACAAAGTATTTGCAACCAAAAACCCTAAAGTGTGAAACACAGGACCTATGTCCAAACCGAAGTTCTAAGGTGTTTTACCAAGCTTAGTACACAAGAAAATACAGTTTGAAACATAACAGGCTGTTGCAATTGCTCCTGCCCAAAATTTTCTAGGAGTTTGATATTCATCAAGCATAGTCCTAGCCATATCAACTAAGGTTTTGTTTTTCCAATCTACAACACCGTTTTGTTGAGGTACATATGGTGAAGAAAATTGATGATCTATTCTATTTTCAGCACAAAAGTGATCAAAAATTTGTTTTTTAAATTCAGTTCCGTTATCACTTCTAATTGCTTTTAAAGATCCTGGGTGATCAATTAATAGTCTAAGAAATAAAGTCCTAAAATGAGTAAAAGCTTCATCCTTAGATGCCATAAAATAGACCCAAGAGTACCTGGAATAGTCATCAACAATTATAGGCACGTACCACTTACCTCCAAAGGATTGTACACGTGTCGGACCAACGGTGTCAAGGTGCAAAAGTTGACAAGGTTCAGTTGTCATTATCATCTTTAGTGGGGCATGTGAACCTGCAACCATCTTAGCATGTCTACATAAAGAGCATACAATATCTATGTCCCCGTTGAGTTTAGGTAAACCACGTATGCAATCAAGAGCACTAACACGAGTGAGGTGATCAAAGCCTACGTGACCAAGTCTACGATGCCAGAAGAATAAATATTTTAAATCATTCTCAATTAGACACCTATGCTCAGAAGTTGACATATCAAAATCAGCTTTAAAAACTCTTCCAAAGCGAGACATGTTAAACAAAAGCTCACTATTTACAACTTTGCAGCAATTTTTAGAGAAAATTATTTCTAAATTCTCATCAAGCAATTGAGAAACATAAAGCAAGTTGTATTTCAAATTTTTAACAAGTGCCACATCTTTTAAAGTGTAGTGATTATTTACACTAACCGATCCTTTAGCAATAATAGGAGTTGAAGAATTATCGGCAAAAGTAACATTCTCTGCATGTGACACAAAAGAGAGAGAGGAGAACCATTCTTTGTTACCGGTCATGTGGCGTGAGCAACCTGAATCCACAATCCATACGTTCTCCTTCCTCAAGCATGAAACCTACACAGCAGCACAATATGTCGATGACTCAATACTGAGGTTAGTCAACAAGCATTTGGGAATCCAGTACTGAGCCACGCGATGTCCAGTAGGAACAACACGCGGAAGCTGTAACAGAACAATAGGTTTATGAGTCAAGAGTTGAGGTTTTATGTTCTTATTAACTATTGATTTAAAAGTTGTTACGCGTTTAGCACGATAACCAGTAGCTCCGGAGGTGAATGCAGAAGTTCCAAGAGAAAAGGCTGAAGCCCCGGGTGCAAGAACTGAATTTCCGAGGTGAACAATAGAAGGTCCGGGAGCTCTCGAAGCTATCGGAACTATCGGAGCTGCCTTTGCAGATTTCTTACCAGAAGGTCCGAATGCTACCTTTACAAATTTCTGACTCATTAAAGCAGGTTGCATGTTTCTAATTTTCTATTTAGCAAGTATGGCAGATTTAACATGAAAATTATGAGATCTAGCAGACCTTTTATCCTTTTTAATTTGTTTAGCTAGTCTATAACAGAAATCTATGACCTGACCATCTTTATCACACTAAGTACAATGAAATTTAATTTTGTAATCATGTTTAGATGAGCATTCAACATTAGAAATAGAATTAGAAAGCACTTCTGCAGATTTAAAAATCACATCGTTTGTTTAGGGACAATTTAGATTAAACCTCTTCCAAATATTTTGACAACGTGTGGTGGATGTGTTTTAGAATAAGCATGGAAATCAAAACCTAAACCAGTTTTATCATTGTAAGGTTTAGAAGAATTCAATAGCAAATCTAGATTCTTATTCCCATTACTAAACCGCTCTAGTGTCCTATTCATGTCATCAAGCTTTTTAGACAAGTCTAGGCAGTTTTTACAAGAAGCTTTACCCTTAAGTTTTTAGTTAGAACAATTTTTAACTTCATGTGTTCGTAAAGCATTGATCACACAGTTTGTAGCGAGAATACCCCCGGCTCAGATTGTTGGCCTAAGCGCCCTCTTGGACTTGAAAGATTAATGGGTGTAGGCTTCGGTGGAGTTCCAGACCTGGCAGAATGGAAATTTCATTCATTGCATCTTTTAGTTTCTTACCAAGAATATCACATGCAGAACAATACAAATCATCTGTCGAACAAGAAGCATTTTTAAGTGTTTTACATTAAAATCAAACAACTTTTGTTCTTTTCAATTTCTTCATCAAGTCTATCTAGAGTGGAGGAGTGTGTACTTCTTAATGTGGACAATTGTTCATAGATTAAGTCACATGAGGGACATAAATCATCACTAGGAATCAAGGATTCCAAACAGTTGATTTCAGATTCTAGTGATTCAATTTTAGCAGCATTATCCCTAAGTTTTTTGTCCTTTTTCTTGACAATAATAGTTGCACGAGAAATTGCATCAAAAATTTCATTACATGTAGAACATACCTCATCGTCGTCACGGTTGTGTTCTACATCCTCCTGACTTGATCTTGATCTTGTTTTGCCCGTCATAAAGCATAAGTTGGCCAGATCGTCATCATCTTCATCACTTCCAAAGTCTACATCACTTGAACTGAGCTCTTGAAGTGCGGTGATGAAGCTGTTTATCATCGTGCTACCTATGGTACCCTTGTTTTTCTTGTTGGAGTTTCCAGTGATGGTCTTCACCTTGTTCTGCTTCTCATCACGGGTAGTAGGACCTGAAAGATTGGGGCATTCTGTACGGAAGTGTCCTATCTTACCACATTCAAAGCAGCGCTGTTGTCCGGAGCTTCCTCTCCTTCTAGTTCTCACATTTTGCAATGCTTTTGAGAATCTAGTAGAGATGAGTGCTAATTCTTCTTCTGGAAATTTCTCAATCTGCTCTAGGGTTAGTGAGGACAACAAAGCAAGATTATTGCTAGATGATGATTGGCCGGAGCTAGGCATATCACGTTGTGAGATAAATGCAATAGACTTATTTGGATTCTTACGTGATAAGATGTCAATTTCATGAGTTTTTAGTATAGAGTAGAGCACATCTAATGTAAGAGAACTCATGACAGTTGATTCACGAATAGATGTAACTTTCATCTCCCAGATTGACATGTCTAATGCACTAAGAAGTTGCCTAGCATTTTCAGCATCAGAAAAGTTAACATTAACAATGTGTAGGTTGCTGAGAATTTTATTGAAATGAGCAAAAAGGTCATCGATAGACTCACCGGGTTGCATCTCGAAACGCCTGTATTCCTTTTTGAACATATCTTGTCTCACCTCCTTGATCGTGTTGGATCCTTTGTGATAGTCGCAAAGCGATCCCCACACATCGTATGCCAATCGGAGGTGTGCAATGCAGTCGAAGTCGCACTGAGTGAGTCCTTGGATGATCAAGTTTTAGGCTTTGTTGTTGTTGTCGACGTCCCATAAGGTTGTAGTTGTAACTTGATCGTTTGGTGGCACTTCATAAGGTTTGTATACCTTTTCCCATATGATGAAGCCTTGCGCCTGGATAAAAGCTTCCATGCGTGCTTTCCAAACTTGAAAATCAATGCCAACAAACACACAAGGTTTTGTAGAGTATTTCTCCATGATGATTATTCAAAAACACGTGCAAATTACAACGATTAGAGCACCGTGGCTCTGATACAATTGTAGGATTGAAGAGCATGTGAAAAGCTACCAGAGGGGGGTGAATGGTAGATTTAAAAATCTTACATAGCGGAAACAATTAAATCTCAATCCCTTTGGTAGAAAATCAAACTATTGATAAACAGTGTGTGCACATGATCTTAAACTTTTTTCACCATGATAAAAGTAATATATATATATATATATATATATATCACAGAGAATCAAGTCACAAAGACAACACAATAAGAATCACTCAAATCCATCGAGAAAAACTTAAGTAACGATCAAAAGATTGAACTAAGATAAATCTGTTCTACTGAGTAAAAACAATACTATTTTTTTGTCAAAGAAACTCGTATAGATTAGAAACCACAAATCCAATGAATGTGAAATTTAACAGATTATGGAAAATCAAGTTGTGAAGACAACTCAAAAATAATCACGTCAATCGGATCTGTAAAACTCGAGTTATGATAAAGCCACTGAAGAAAGATAGTGTTGTGCAGAAAACTCGATGAGAAAAACTTGTCTGGAACAAGTCGGACGAACAAGGCACAAAAGTTCATTTAAACTATGATCTTTACTAAATAGAACACAAGAGGAACAGCCCCAAAGTCGTGTCTCTCGAGTTCTGGCCTCCCTTGCTAATATAACCAGCCTGGAGTCCAAACCAACTCAAATGAGGACTCTAATCCGGCTCAAATCACGAATGAAACTTTCCATAACCGCTCAAGATCTTCTTATTCACAGATAGAAACAATCTTGAGACTTCTTAACAAACCAGAAACACATCTCGTATTCCTAAACAGCTTGACTTTCATGCGGCACACAAAAACTACCATAACCAACTCAATACTTTCCATATTGAGCCATAACCGACTCAGCCAGCAGCCGAAGTCATAATGCGATACGATCTGATCCTTTAGATCTTCCTTCCATAACCTGTCTTCAGAACCATGTTGCCACGTCATGCACCGCATGCATACGTGCGAACACCTTCCTTTGATGTCCAGTAACCTTCATATGCACTGCCCTTGATTCAATCATCCTACGTGACCTCCGGACCCGCTCAACCACAATTCCTCCTAAATTTGGTTGTTGGAACCTCATCTCCCCCTGAGACTAGTCCAAAGGATCCTGTCACCAGCCATGACTTGAACTCAAGCAACACCTTCACATGAATAAATAACCAATCCTTCCAAGCACAAGTCCTTGACTTGACTCACGTTAGTTCCGAACACAACACCTTATGTGAGCACCTCACATAAGCATGTTGCAAAACCACAGTAAAACGATATCAGCCATATCAACTAAAACACACCAAAAACTTAGAAAATGAATACTAAGCAATCTTTCCAACAATGTAACGCAAGTTTGAAACATTTCACAGTAAAAGCAGAAACATTGCAATCAAGCTCTGAATCTAGCCAAAACTAACTGGAGCTTGAGCGGGAGCTTACCAAAGCTAGTACAACCTAGCGCCGGAGCTTACCAAAGCTAGTACAACCTAGTGTCTGAGCTAGAAAAACATGTTGGAGCTAAACAACATAAGTCGGACCTAGCAAAACATATCAGAGCTTTTACAAAGACATGCCGGAGCTATCAAGGACATGCCAGAGCTAAAGACAATGCTCACCCGAGCTATCCAAAAACATGTTGGACCTTGACAAAGCAAGTCAGACCTATTGTCGGACCTTGCAAAACCTTGGAGCTAGAGTCAGACCTTGCTAAAAAGGGTGTTTTGGTAGAATTTTAGAACTCATATCATCAAAGCCAATGTATTAAGTACAAGTCAATGTATTTAGCACAAATAGGTCTCACAAAATCTCTTGGCCACTTTTGAAAGACTATTTTATGATCTCTTGGCCACACACCAAAGGAAGTGTGAGACGGCATAATAGAGGTTTCTTAGTCACCGAAAGGTGATGAATTCATGGACATGTGGATAAAGTGGTACAACCTCTGCAAAGTGTTAAAAACTATCATTATTGCCGTGCTCCAGATCACGAGCACCTGGACAACTTCCATGATTAGAATTGGATTTGGTTTTTGGGATGGTTTGGTATGGGATTGGTTATGTCATATGAGTTTGGTTGGTTATGAGAAGATATGAATTTGGCACATGGTGATGATATTAATTGATAGCTGGTTATAAATGAATTATGATGGTAAATAGGAACATTGGATACAAATTATGATAATTACTTGGGTTATGATGGGATTTAAATTCACATAGACATTCTAGGATGCTTTCTTTACATATTTTAAACGTACTTTTATGCAATTAGCTATTTATTATCGTCCTTGTTTCTAGCTACATGTCATATTTTCCCACACTTGCTGAGTACGACATGTACTCACTCTTGCTATCCCCACTTAATTCAGCTAAATGAGATATTTTGAAAGATAACATGGAGCACTAGGCGTGCGTACTACCGTTGATTGCCTGTGGAGTTAGAGTTACCTAGGCTAGATTATTTTCCGCTGCCATAAAATCAAGGTATTTGTATTATTCGTGACATAGTTATTTATGTTTATCATTTGTGATATTGATGTGTATGTGTGAAGCAACATCCTGGGAACAAATACACTGCAATTGGTTCATTTTTGAGAATCGAGATTATGCCGTCTCACACTTCTGTAGGTGTGCGGCCAAGAGATCACAAAATTGCCTTTTAGAAGGGACCACTAGTATGTACGGACCCAATAATGTTTCACCGATAGGCTTGAATCTCCATTCTCTCACCCATGGGCCCCCTCCTGTGCCATGCGGATCCAAAGGTAACCCTACTCGACTCCCATTCCCTGCACCATCCAATGATCCATACAATACTAGCAGCACACCAATTATTCAGCTACGCCGCACCCATACTTGGCCTTGTGGTGGCACTGTTGTCCTGGCGTATTCTCGCATGAATCGGTCCTTAGATCTAAGGCAAGCAAAACCACCGTACCATCCAACCCATTCCACAAAACCATGCTTGTTTAGATCACCTAAGTTCTATGTTGCTAATTTAATCATCATCTTATTACCATCCCAAATTGTCAAGCATATTATTTATGTTACCCATAACCCGTATACCGATGTGGTGGAAAAGAGAAAAATACCCATACCTGACTCATCATGTATATCCTGGCAACAAGGAGTGGCATACAACGCTAGTAAACACCTACGAATAGCTTTCCCGTCAAGTTGACACAAGCATGCAATTTTGCAAACAAAACATTTAAAAACAGGATCAAAATGCTCAAGGATATTTTCCTTAATATCCGCAATTTGATGGCTCAAGCAATTCAAAGTCTTGCGCCTGAAGATCCTTGGATAATCGCCTCTCGCTCATAACCTCTTGAGCGAACTTGTCTACTCGCAATCAACCACATACACAAGCAAACATACACAATAAATACATTGCAATCAACACTAACAAATATGCAATGACATGAATGCACATGAATAGTTTGCTATGATGATTAATAGTTTATTACATGTGTTCATATTTATTACAGATTATTTAAGCAAATTTTTGGATTAATCACTATTAACTCATAATTGAAATAATTATACTAGGATAATAATTAGGTTGAAAATATCATAAAATACTTCCTATAATTTATTCTGAATTTCCTACGGCTTTTAAATAATTTTCCTTATTGATTTACCATTTATTTGAGCAAGTTTAGAATTAATTAGAATTTATTCAGGGGCAAACTAATTTTTTTTATAATATTAAATATACTGAAAATATTATTATAACTTACTAGAATTTATTCTAAATTTTTTGGAATTTTTCTGGATTTAATTTGATACTTTATTAATTAACTCGGCTTAATCTTATTTATTAAATCTGAGAAACAGATTAAATAATACTGAAAATATATATTTCGGTCAAATCTGAAATAACATATTGATCTTGTTAGATTTGATATAACTTGCAAGTTTCAAATTGGTTTATGAAGATTTGGCGATGATTAACGGCCGTATAAATATAAATAAAATATGTCCTATACGTGATTAATTCTAGGTATTAGAATTAAAATAGTTGTCTAGATCTAAATCGTAATTCCTACCTTGTACGTGTCTAGTCTCAACTGTTGTGGCGCAGCGACGTAGCGACCCCATCGAAGATATGTGGCGTGATGTAGACGAAGAAGATGACGTCATGATGTAGATGAAGGAGATGGCGACGAGTAGGGACCTCCCACGAAAAACGACGACGATGTGACGATCTCTAGTCGAACTGCAACTCTTCGGTTTTCTTCCTCCTCTTTTCTTCTTCTTCACTTCTCTTTCTTCCCTCCTTCCCTGGTCGTGGCCTTTTCCCTGGTCTTTTTTTTTTCTACCTAGGGCAAGGACATACGGGGGCATCGTCTCTTCTTATAGAAGCGCGGCCAAGGCGTGCGTGCCTAGGCTGGAGTCCTTAGTGGACTCGATTTCGAGTCCTAGTGGGTGATCACGGTAGTTTTTTTCTCTCTCTTTATTTTTCCTTTTTGTTTATTGGCATGGCGGGGGCCATGTGCGGTCCTTTTTGTTTATTTGCATGGCGTGGCTGTATGCAGCCATGACTATGCAGCAGTTGATTTTTTTCTTTCAAATTACTGGTTTAATATTTATTTATTTTCTTATTGTTATTACTTTTTTTCTTTGTTTCTTTTTATTATATTTCCTTTTTACATATATTTTTGTCGTTTATTTATTTGTTCATATAATATTTGTCGGTACCCTCCATACCGGATACCCCTTGGAATTGCAAAGATCACAAGGAAACTCCATCTACCAGATTTGAAGACCTCCGAAGGCCCCACATGTCAGGGGTAGCCGGACCTGCTTCCCCGACATGGTTAGTCCCAGGGCCGCCACGTGTATCACAAGACCGGAGCTATCATCCACACAAGGGAAGCTCCGGTTGGAATACCAGTATGGCACCCCCGGACCTAACCCCAGACCGAGGGAAGCTCCGGTACTGACACGTGTCTAGTAGCACCGGACCTACTCGTCCACGACGGTAAGCTCCGGTGTTGCCACGTGGAAACCGTCGGACCTTCAACTTCAACAATCATGCTGAAGGACCCCCCAACGGCTACGGACCTTCAGGGAGCAATCAAAGACTTCAATACCCGATTAAGTGTCATTAATACCATATTAATGACACACGATCGGATGATCCTTAATACTGGTAACGACACTGTTAAGGCCTATTACCAGGCTATTAAAAGTAATTAACCCCATTAATTATGTATCAAACATGTGTAACCGCCGGGGCCACCTGTCGGGCCAGGCTAACAATGTACCGACCAGTCCTTGTACTATAAAAGGACTGGTCGACGATACACAAGGGACGGTTCCAGACCACGACTGAACTCCCTGAGCTAGACGAGCTTCTTCTTCTGGAGCTTCTTCTAGACTCACACGCTTAATACATCACCAACACACCCCGTGGAGTAGGGTATTTGAAAGTGCATCTAGGACTCCCTTGTGGGTTTTGGATGATTTATGACAAGCAATTGGGATCCTAACCTCTTTGTTGAGATGAGTGCAGGATTTTAATAGGAAAATGAGCAAAGTGTCAAAAAGAAGGAAGAATGAGGAGCAAAGTGGAAATAAGCTCAAAGAAGAAGAATAGTAGATTATTGTGTATGCAGTGTGTTAAGAAAACATCCCAAGAGCTCAATCACAACTTAACACACACATTGCACAAAGTTACACAAGACCGAACTAGTCCAACTAAACCGGACTAGTCCGATATCCTTTCTACACGAAATCGGACAAGTCCGATATCTATCGGACTAGTCTGATATCCTTTCTAACTAGAATCGGACTAGTCCTCCCCAGTGCTGACTAGTCCTCAAAACACTTCACAAGGCACACAAAATCGGACAAGTCCGATCACAACCGGACTAGTCCGATATTCTCTCTGATCCATATCGGACAAGTCCGATATTTGCACGGACTAGTCCAAAATACACTCTGAACTAAATCCGACAAGTCCTCCAAGTGAGGACTCGTCATCCTATACACTTAGGGTTTCACATGTCTGGACAAGTCCGAAGACTATTGGACTAGTCCGAAGATTTCCAGTAGCGAAATCGGACAAGTCTGTTCCTAGTCAGACTAGTCCGATATTTCGGAACACTTAGGGTTTGCTACACACAGCACACCGGACTAGTCCGATCTTTCTGAACCCTAACGGTCACTTTTAGAAACCCATATAAATAGAGTTGTACGGCAATATTTTACACTCTCTCGAACCCTAGCGCCGTCACACCTCCCAAGAGAATCAAAAACCACATCTCTCCACGAAATTCAATGCAACAAAGATCAATCCTTTGAGGATTCACTCTAGTTCATTGGAGAGACACATTCAACACCACATTGAGCTCTTGGTTTGATTCTCTAACACACTCCTGCGATTTATTTGTAATTTTTGAGTGTGTTCTTGGTGGTATTTTGTGTTGTAATCCAAGGGAGCTCTCAACGTGTGAGAAAGCCCCTTGAATTTAGTTTTTCACCCCTTTGTGATAAGTGGAAGAGGATTGGCCTTCATGATGATCCTACGAGGGTAGGGTTGGAGAAGACCCGGTCCTTTTGTGGGCTCCTCAACGTGGATGTAGGTTGTCTCTGTGGGAACCGAACCACGGGATAAATCTCTTGTGTTCTCTTTTGTGTTCATTGTTCTTAATTCATATCAATCTATGGTTACAAATTGATCTTGATTATTTTACGTTGAAATATCAAGTATAAGTTTGAATTTTGATATAACATGATTCATAACCTTGTGACACTTTGTTTAATCGTATACTTCCGCTGCATATATAGAAGAACAAAGTTAATCGATCAAACCTAATCAGTCTAGTCCGTAGACACCGGACTAGTCCGCACTTTACCGGACTAGTCCGATTTCTCTGGTTTTGAACTGGTTGTTAAGTGTTGCATGATCCAACAATTTTCAAAAAGGCCTATTCACCCCCCTCTACGCCACATTCAATTGGTATCAGAGCGGGTTCTTCAAGAAAGAGACTAATCGATCGAAGGAGATCATGTCGGACATGAAGGACACCCACAAGAGCAACAACCAAGAGAAGGTTGATTATGAAAAGAACCTCAAGGTGGAGAAGCTCCTCGAAGCCATTCAAGACTTCGAGGACGACGATGAGGAAACGCTTGAGCTAAAGGCGCTCCTAAGAAAGAAGACACTTTCCAAAGGGAAAGTAAAAGTTGAAGAGAAGAAGAAGGGGAGTAGTCACACCGACTACTCCCGATATCCTTTTAACTATGATCGTCTCAATTCCAATAGCAACCATTATTTATCTATCCCACTTGGAAAAGCCCCACACTTCGATCGAAGTGATTACTCAATGTGGAGGCAAAATATGAAAATGCATCTAATTTCCCTCAATCCAAGTTTGTGGCATATTGTGTGCACAGGGATAGATATTCCGGACGACGACAAAGAGCTCACCCACAGCCAAGAGCAGGCAATTCAACGAAATGCTCAAGCCGCGGCCGTAATAACCTCTTCACTCAGTCGGGACAAGTTCACCAAGTTGGATGGACTCGAAATTGCAAAGGAGATATGGGACACACTACAAACTTCACATGAAGGTGACCTACATGTGCGTGAAGCAAAAATCGAGATGATTGAAGGCGAGTAAGGAAGATTTGCAATTGAAGAAGACGAGTCACCTCAAGTCATGTACAACCGATTAAAGACGCTCGTCAACAAAGTCAGATCATACGGAAGTAAGAAGTGGAATGACCACGAGGTGGTAAAGCTCATCCTTAGAGCTTTTATGTCTCGCAACGTCACACTATGCTCCATGATCAGAGAAAGCCCCAGATCCAAAAGGTTGGCTCCGGATGAACTGCTTGGGAAGATCATCAACTTCGAGATGATGGAAAAACAAGCAAAACATGTCAAGGAGATTGCCGACCTCACTTTGGCAAAGAAGAAAGGGGTTGCTTTGAAATCCACTCTCAAGCCCCTATCCAAAGAAGCTAGAGAAGCACAACTAGAGGAAGATAGTGACAACAAGAGCAGTGAATTGGATGAAGAATACATGATATTGTTCATGAAGAAATTCAAGAGAATAATGAAAAAGAGACAAGGTACAAAGTCAAGCGAAGGAAAGTACAAGGAAAGAACGAAGCCAAAGTTGAGGCAGGCATGCTATAATTGTGGTGAATACAACCACTTTATAGTTGATTGCCCATATGAGGAGAACAAGAAGAATACCAAAGAAGCCAAGCCTCAACCCAAGAAATTCTTCAAGAAGAAGAAACAAGCCAAACAAGCGTACATTGGAAAGGATTGGGACACAAGTGATGAGTCCTCATCGTCCGAAGAAGAAGAGATGGCTAGCATAGCCATCGAGAAGACATCCAAGAAGTCTACCCTTTTCCCTACACTTGGCGCATGGAAGGGAGACGACACTTGCCTTATGGCAAAGGAAGGTAAACGCAAGGTAACTATTAAACCCTCCTCCTTGCATTCCTATTCTAGCGATGATGAAATCAATAGTGATAATGAGGACATGCTTATTGGACTAGATAGGAAAACAGCTACTAAAATGAAATTTTGCTTGATCAACTAGTTGAGAAGGAGAGGTTAATACATCGTCAAAAGGACATGATCATTTCCCAAAAGGAGAAATATGTCAAACTTGACAAACTTCTAGAACTTTAAAAGGAACGAAGCAAATCACTAGAGCTTGAGTTAGCTTCGAGCAAGGAAACTTGCCTTGAGTTAAATGACTCAAATGCCACAATCAAGGACCAACTTGCTAACCTGATCAAGGTTAACAAGATCCTTGAAGTGCAGATTGAGTCACTCAAGCTAAGTGAACCTTCCTCCTCTTCAAGTTCACTTTCTGAACCCACTAAAATTGATTTTGTCATGCTTGCACATGTAAGAAAGGTGACACCAATTTGAAGGATAAGCCAACTTCTTCAAAGGGAAAACATCCTGCCCAAAGTGGCATATTTGACAAGGAGAAGATCAAATATGCACGTAGTGCATACTTGGTCAAAAGACCTCCAAATGTCAAATATGGCATTGGCTATTCTCATGGTGAAATGCAACATGCTAGTAGCCATAAGAATAACAAGGAGAGGATTACCTTTGTAAAAGGAAGGCCCTCTCAAAGTGGAAAGTCACAGAGTAAGACAGCAACTACACATGAACACCGGACTAGTCCGGTAGGTGTCCGAACAAGTCCGGTCCTCTAGACAAGTCCGGCCCCCCACACTAGTCCTGTATACAAACAACAACAACTATTCTTTAAAACGTTTGATGCCTCCTATGTGTTAATGAGAAATAATTTTGGCAAGGTTTATGCTCATTATGTTGGGCCACGCCATGGGAACACCAAGTCTCATGTGTGGGTTCCCAAATGTGTTGTAACTAACCTCCAAGGACCCAAGCAAGCTTGGGTACCTAAAACCAAGACATGATTTTTTTTTGCAGGCCTATTCCTCCGGTGGATCTAAATGGGTGCTAGACAGTGGCTACACCAATCATATGACCGGGGAAAGAAGAATGTTCGTGGAATATGAAGAGAATGAGGATCCAAACGAGGGCATCTACTTTGGAGATAATAGTCAAGGAAGGGTGCTCGGTACTGGTAAAATTGCAATATCCTCCAAACTCACACTTTCTCATGTTTTACATGTTGAATCTCTAGATTATAACCTGCTGTCCATATCTCAATTATGCGACAAAGGTTATAATAGCTTGTTCACTAACAAGGGTGTGACCGTTTCTAGGAGGAGTGATGGTTTCGTTGCATTCAAGGGTATGTTAAAGGGAAAGCTCTATCTTGTTGACTTCAACAAGGATAAAGCCGAACTTGACACATGCTTGATTGCAAAGACCAACATGGGTTGGTTGTGGCATAGACGGCTAGCGCATGCTGGTATGAGGAACCTTCAAAAACTCCTCAAAGGCGATCACATCCGAGGTTTAAAGGATGTTGTATTTGAGAAAGACAGGCCCTGTAGTGCGTGCAAAGCCGGGAAGCAAGTTGGAACACCTCACCGTGCCAAAAACGTCATGACTACAACAAGACCACTCGAGCTTCTAAACATGGACTTGTTTGGTCCAATAGCCTACATAAGCATCGGCAGTAACAAATATGGTTTAGTTGTCGTTGATGATTTTTCTCGCTTCACTTGGTTTTTCTTTTTGCATGATAAGTCAGAGACACAAGGAACACTCAAGAAGTTCTTCAAGCGAGCTCAAAACGAATTCTCATTGACAATCAAGAATATTCAAAGCGACAACAGCACGGAGTTCAAGAACACACAAGTGGAGGAGTACCTTGATGAAGAAGGCATAAAGCACGAATTTTCAGCGCTGTACTCCCCACAACAAAACGGAGTTTCCAAAAGAAAGAATCGAACACTCATAGAGATGGCAAGAACAATGCTTGATGAGTACAATACATCCGATCGATTTTGGGCGGAAGCAATTAACACCGCTTGCCATGTCGTGAATCGACTTAATCTCCATCGACTACTCAAGAAGACATCCTATGAGCTACTTACCGGTAACAAACCAAATATTTCATACTTTCGAGTTTTCGGTGCTCCATGCTATATCTTGAACAAGAATCCTAGGACTTCAAAGTTCGCTTCGAAGTCCGATGAAGGTTTCTTGCTTGGTTATGATTCGAACACTTACGCCTATCGTGTTTTCAACAAGACCTCTGGACTTGTTGAAGTAGCACGTGACGTAGTGTTCGATGAGACTAATGGCTCCCAAAAGGAGCAAGTTGATCCATGTGAACTAGGTAAAGAAGAAGTTCTTTGTCAGGCATTGAAAAGAATGGCTCTAGGTGAGGTTCGACAACAAGAGCCACCTCCACACGTATATGAGGAAGATGAACCACAAGAGGAGACCAACGATCAAGGGGGAGCTTCAACACAAGATCAACCACAAGGATACAAAGATAATCAACAAGTCAACGAATACAAACACTTAGGGGGAGAAGAAGATGATCATGAAGATACAACTCCTCAAGTGCCACATCCAAGAGTACACCAAAGCGTCCAAAGGGATCACCCATCGACAACATCATCGGTGACATCCAAAAGGGAGTAACCACTAGATCTCGCATAGCTAACTTTTGTGAACACTATTCGTTTGTATCCTTTTTGGGACCACGCAGGGTTGAAGATGCATTGAAAGATCTGGATTGGGTGGTGGCAATGCAAGAAGAATTAAACAACTTGAAGCGAAACGAGGTGTGGGAACTTGTGGCAAGACCCAATGCAAACATCATCGGCACCAAGTGGGTCTTCTGCAACAAACAAGATGAACACGGGGTGGTGACAAGGAACAAGGCACGACTTGTGGCCAAAGGGTATTCACAAGTCGAAGGTTTGGATTTCGATGAGACCTTTGCTCCAGTAGCTAGGCTTGAATCTATTAGAATATTACTTGCATATGCTACTCACCATGATTTCAAGCTGTATCAAATGGATGTGAAAAGCGCCTTCCTCTTCAAACTTGCTTGGTAACTATTTTTATTTGAGAATTCCGCATATTGCAAGCTTTTGTCCCAACTTTTCTCATTCTTTAAAGCGCAAGCTCTGAACATGTCTTCTAAAATCTGATTCGTTCTCTCAGTTTGTCCATTGATTTGAGGGTGATATGCCGAACTAAAACCTAACCTTCTACCCAATGCTTCATGCAATTTCTGCCAGAACTTAGGGGTGAATTGAGAACCTCTGTCCGAGACTATTTTCTTTGGAACTCCATGTCGACACACAATACGTTGCATATATAGGTCTGCCAGTTGTATTGGGGTATACTTGGTCTTGACAGGGATGAAGTGAGCTAACTTGGTCAAACGATCCACAAATACCATATGGAATCATAATCGAACTGGGTACGTAGTAAACCAACTATAAAGTCCATCCAGATTTCTTCCCACTTCCATTTTGGAATCTTCAATAGTTGCAATAATCCAGCTGGCCTTTGGTGTTCAGCTTTGACTCGCTGGCACACATAACACAAGGCTACATATTCAGCTATGTCCCTTTTCATGCTAGCCCACCAATAACATGTCTTCATGTCCTTGTACATCTTTGTACAACCGGGATGAATCGTGTATGGTGAGTCATGTGCCTCCTTCAATATCGTTTCTCGGATATGCTTATCATTGGGCACAACAATCCTCTTTCCATGCCATAAAGTATCGTGTTTGTCTTCATCAAATCTGAATTCTCTTCCTTCCTAGGTCCTTTCCTTGATCTGTTGGATTTCCCCATCCTTGGTTCGACCTTCTCGGATTTCTTGCTCTTAGGTCGGGTTTAACTACATTATCCCCATCTCATTCACAAATTTGAGGTTCAAAAGTTCAAAATCCTTACATAACTTGGATGGCAATTCTCGAACTGTGAGTTGGTGACTTACTCCTTTCTGACTCAAAGCATCGGCAACTACACTAGCCTTTCCTGGATGATAGTTGATCCCCACATCATAATCCTTGATGAGTTCAAACCATCTTCGTTGCCTCAAATTCAGATCCGTTTGCCTGAATATGTACTTGAGACTCTTATGATCCGTATAAATTTGACACCTATGTCCAAGGATATAGTGTCTCCATATCTTTAATGCGTGTATCACGGCTGCATGTTCCAAATCATGTGTTGGATAACTCTGCTCATGTTTCTTCAATTGTCTCGATGCATAGGCTACCACTTGACATTCTTGCATGATCACGCATCCAAGTCCCTATCTTGATGCGTCGCAATATATATCAAAACTTTTGCTTACATCCGACAACACCAAAGTTGGGCCCATGGTTAATCCTTTCTTCAACTCCTCAAAACTTTCATGACAAGCTTGAGTCCATTGGAAAGTTTTCCCATTCATTAGCAACTCCATCATGGGCTTGGCTATATTGGAAAAGTCCTTGATGAATCGACAGTAATATCTAGCCATTCCAAGAAAACTTCAGATCTCCTTTACATTGTGTGGGGGTTGCCATTTCAATACGTCCCTCACCTTTCGGGGGTCAACCGATACTCCTCCTCCTAAGATGATATGACCCAAAAACGACACCTCTTTCAACCAAAACTGGCACTTGCTGAATTTGGCGTACAATTGATGCTCCCTCAATTTATGCAACGTGAGCCTCAAGTGTTCCTCATGTTCCTCCTCGCTTCTCAAGTAGATCATAATGTCATCTATGAACACCACAACAGACTTATCCAAGTACTCCATGAAGACCTTATTCATGAGGTACATAAAGTATGCAGGTGCATTCGTTAATCCAAAGAACATAACTGTATACTCATAAGATCCATATCCTGTTCGAAAAGCTGTTTTGGGTATGTCTAATGGTCTGATATTCATTTGGAAGTAACCTGACCTCAAGTCAATCTTGGAGAAAACACAAGCACCCTTCATCTGGTCGAACAAATCCTTTATACGGGCAAAGTATACTTGTTCTTGATTGTCACCTCGTTGAGAGCTCGGTAATCCAAACACATCCTTTGGGATCCATCCTTCTTGTCCACGAATAGAACTGGCGCTGTCCAAGGTGAAGAGCTTGGGTGAATAAAACCCTTCTCTAGTTGCTCTTAAATCTGCTTTTTGAGCTCCGCAAACTCCTTAGGAGGCATCCTATAGGTCCTCTTAGCTTTAGGTGCAGTTCCAGGTATTAATGCAATAACAAATTATATGTCTCGATCAGGTGGCATATCAGGCAATTCATCCAGAAACATATCCAAGAATTCACACACCATTGGAATCTCCTCAATTGCAGCACCATCCATGTGATTCAGCCCCACTTGTTTTGGTGCATGTTGAGATGCTTCAAATTCTATGGTGATCCCTTCCTTATTGGTCAACTTCACCGTCTTTTTGGCACATTCAATGACTCCATTGTGCTTCCTCAACCAGTCCATACCAAGTATTATGTCCAATCCTTGAGAATCTAAAACAATAAGGTTGGCAAAGAAGTCTACCCCCCTTATTCTAAAGCTTACTTTTGGACATACTATATTCGCCCAAATCTCCCCTCCAGGAGATTTAACCAACAAAGTGTACTTCATATGAGAGATAGGAAAACTATACTTGGCAACATACTTCAATGCAATGAATGAATATGATGCTCCATAATCAAATAACATAGTTGTCGGGTTGGAGTTTGCGAGAAACATACCAATCACCACATCATCTGCTTGTTGTGCTTCCGCCGTAGAGACATGGTTCACATTGCCACGAGCAAAATTCTGCTGTCTACAGTTGCACTGTGGTGCTCCTCCATTCAGTCTTGGGTTCTATCTTGGCTCATTGCTTCCTTGACCAAGGCCTGACTTAGGAAACTGAATTACAAAGTGTCCTACTTCTCAACATGTATAACACTTCCTAACTGCAACAGAATTATTGGGACGCACTTGATTCTGGACATTTGCACTAGGAAAATTGGCACGAGATGCCAAAGGCATTGGAGGCCTAGGTGCTTGCATGACAGGATGTTGCTGTACAAACTGAGATGGGCGTGGTGCATAACCAGGGCACTGTACAGGAGCATAAGAGCTGTAATAAGGCGTATTAGGTGGTGCAAAGCGAGGGTGCACATTACTTCCTTGTTGATGTCCCTGATATGGCGCCTTCCTCTTGTTATCTAGGTCCATCTCACAGACCTTATTCTCAACCACAATTGCCTTGTCCACTAGCTTATGGAAGTTTGCATCATCACAATTGAGCAATTGTACCTGGATCTCATTGTTCAAGCCTCTCGTGAACAAGTATTGTTTCCGGCTATCCCGGCTAACATCTTCAGGGGCGTACCTTGAAAGTTGAGTGAACTTATTGAGATATTCACTCACACTTGACCTTCCTTGCCTCAAGTTCTCAAATTCATGTCTCTTCATGATCATAACACCTTCCAACACATAATGAGAACGAAAACTCTCCTTGAAATCAGCCGAAGTAATCCTCTCATGGTTCTCATGGGCAGTGCATATGGAATCCCACCAATCGGCAGCTGCTCCAACAAGTTGATGAGATGCAAATAGCACCTTCTCCCGGTCACTGTATTGGACTATTGCAAGTTTCTTCTCCATGGACTTGAGCCAATCATCGGCATCCATGGGGTCAGCAGCTCGAGAAAAAGTCAGCGGCCTGGTTCTCATGAACTCTCCCAATCGATTATGAGGAGGTGGGGGTGGAGGCATGTGAGGCTGATTGTTGTTGTTGCCAACCTGCATATGTCCCAAAGTCTGTATCATGATCTGCATGAGCTGGTTTTGCGTAGCCAATAGCTGCTAAAGTTGATAGCTCCTTGGGCTGGTCCTTGTCCATTGTTGTTCTGAGGTGCTCCATTGTTCTCCTCCTCATCATTGCCATCTCTCTGGTTGCGAGTCCTCACCATCTGAAGAAAAGCAAGGGAGAAGAATTTAGAAAACATCCCCAACTATATGCATCAAGGGATATGAAACTAAGCAACTAACTATACAAGTCTATATGGACATGGCAGTGCTAAAGCATCCTAAAATCCTCTACTAAGCACACAAGCAACAATACATTACAAACAACAACTGTCTAGACAGTCGTTCTCACAGTGAAGAGCGGCTTGAGGCTAAGTTCATAATTAGGCGATGGATGGGATGATGGTTGGGAATGATATTGGTATTTACTCTTTATTATTATTATGTTATGGTTGAGAATATTCATCTTGATGTAAGTTGCTAATAAAAGCTAAGGATAGATTTAATGCTTAGTGCTTAAACCATTGTAAGCCTTTGCTTTTGATTGGCTTTCATGTCATTTATTTCCCACACTTGTTGAGTACTCTATGTACTCATGCACTTGCCATTATTTTTCATAAATGCTGTTCAGTGGAAAGAAGATTCAACGAATACAAGCTCCCAATGAAGACGATGCGATGAACGTCACTTTGCTGCTAGTCGATTTGCCTATGGTTGCCCTGCTACTATTTCAAAGCTCTTTTAAAGGTATAAATGCTATTTGCATTCGATATAGAACTGTTTATCACTATTTGTCATACATGTATAGTAAAATTGATCCTGACATACATGTATTTGCAGTTGGTTTTATGTTTAATAAAATTGGGTATGACAACACCCCCACCTGTGCAACGACGTCGCCCGTCGTCGCCCCCATGCGCAGAGGACGTGCCGTTGCCCGTCGCCCTAGCACCCGGCCGACAAGGCAACAATGCCAACGGAGGCACGGACTGACGGACCATGACGGGACCAGGAGGTCGAGCACCACCGATGTGGCCTGTTGCACGGTCCCTTCTCCCTGATAGTCGAGACTCGAGAACCTACATGATAGTCTTTCTCTCAACTGGGTTATAGATCCAGAGCTACAAGTACTTTGCATCCGTTTCCTCATGCTAGAAGTGTAAATATAAATTGTATACATTTCTTTGTTTCGGATTTAAGACTTTCATTAAACTTTATCAAATCATGTGTGAGTTTGCAGGTTTTGCACTGAAGTCATGGATGTCCGTGTAGGCTGGACAAAAAAATTGTGTTCAAACAAGGATTTCCCCAGTTGCAGCGTACTTGACATTGGAACTGGGAGCGGAAGGCTCTTGCAGCAGCTTGCGAAGCAAGGGTATGCTGACTAAATGTCAAGTGTGACTTTGTATTGTTAAACCAGTACTCAAGTATTAATACACAACATACAGGTTTTCTGATCTGGCTAGGATTGACTATAGCGAAGGCGCAATTGAGCTTGCTCGTGACCTGGCAATTCGTGATGGATTTGAGCTATTTGTGTTTGATTTATGAACCATGTATGCATTTGATGTTGATGTTTTATAGATTATGTGTATGAACTATGAATTACATGTTACTTTTAAATTTTTTTTCGAAATAAATACCTGAAACCGTCCGATACCATTATTCTCCAATCCGATGAATCCATTTCTCATACCATATCTATTTCCGATAACAACCTATCCGAATCTGTTTCTGAAATTATTATGTGGATATAAATATGGATATGGAAAAGAATTTTATCCGTCCATATACGTCTGTTTTCATTCCTAATTGAGCATTAAGGCTTTGGCCTCCAGGAACGTGCACCATCTGGTGATGAAGTGGTAGGCATCGTTGCAGGTGAGGTACTTGCACATGAGGTCATAGCTCCGTCCGCCAGAGTCGAGCGCAGTGACGAGCAGCCCGCCCTTGCCCACGATGTGCTGCACCACGAGGTCCATGAAGCAGCCCGTGAGTGTACCCAGCATCGGGGGCCTACACCTGTAAGAGAAGAGAAGGCGTGCCTGGTTGCGTCTGTTGTCGCTCATGCTGAGATGCTTCATGGTCATGTACCTTGGTGGCTGCAGCACCCAGCGACGCGAAGGTGCTCGTGCAACGCGTTGTCAGTGGCGAGCACTTTTACTTGTGCTCGGTGTACACAAGGCATCCACTAGACGTCCAGTCGAGGATTTACATCCTTGCTCTTGCTTAAACTTTGAAATTGACATGATAATCCCTCTATTATAATCATACATGAAAAATTAATATCAACTCCATCTTAATCTAGGCTCTTATTGATACTAATGTTTTTCACAAAATGTCAAATATCATACACTATCACATAAACATTTATTTACCGTTCTTTGATAGCAGGTCAATACATAGCTTTTAACTCACATCTTAAGATGACACATGATTAGTGGTGATCATGACCATCATACAATAAATAATCCACTTCATCATTAGATTTGTACTCTATCATATCATCTTAAGGCTATCCGTACTCATATCCTTTAAAAACCTAATCCAAACAAATATTTCCACCCCTTACAGCGTACTCCAAAAGATTCACCCATTTTAGTATGTTCTTTCGCAATCATCGTACTCCCTAAATTTACTCTATATACCAAGTACCACCCATTTTAAAAATATTTCTTCCAATTTTTTCTTTCTTCTTTTTTTCTCCTCTCTTCTTTTCATTTTCTCCCTCTCTCTCTTTTTTTTGTTCTACTTCCTCTTCTCTTTTCATTTTATTTTCTTTCCTTCCTTATCCTGACACACGTCACTATGCTCCACCACCGGCAGTCCTCCTTCGCTCTGCCACCTTGCTATCACTGTTGTCGTGCGCCTCCACCCCTTCTCCCCTTCTACTCATGCCATCGTGTGCCTCCTCCCTCCGACGTCGTGCGCACCATCTCCCTTCCTCCATGTAGACCGACCTCCTCCTTCATGTCGCATTCGCTCAGGAGTTGCTCCTTTTTAGACCTAGGTGCTGAATACATTGGCAAATAGGTTAAAAATGAGGGTTTTCATGTAAAGTTTTGAGTATAGCCGAGAAGGTTGTTTTGGACTGTCCGAACTAGTCGATTCATACAAACCAATCGCACTTCGGAATGTCCGAACTGAGAGGCACATGAGCGCCACAGGAGTCATTGCTGTTGGATTGTCCAAACTTGTCAATTTATACTGCGAAGCTGCTATTTGGACTGTTCGATCTAACTACTTGCTGTAATAATCGTGCGACAACTCTAATTTTCAATTTTAATGGTTTTAAGCTGCTATTTTTGATGTGTTTTGGCTGGTTATGTTGGATAATAATTTGTTAAGTTGTGCAACATGTTTGTGTGAGGTGCTCACATATGGTGTTGGGGTTATCGGACTAATAAGAGTCAAGTCGAGGACTTGATCTCGCAAGGATTGGTTATTTTCTCATGTGCAGGTATTGCTTGAGGTCAAGATAATGGTGGTGATTGTTATCCTTGAACCAATATTAAGGAGAAGATGAGATTCAACAACAAAGTTTGGGAGAAATAGTGGTTGAGGCGATCCAGGAGTTCACACATCATGTACTCATGTTTCAATCAAGACCAGTGCATATGAACGTATTGTGATGTTTTTGAAAGTGTTTGCACGTGTGAAAGGAGTGCATGGACGTGAGAACATTTTTTCAAGATGTAGTGAAGAGATTTGAATGAGAAGATATGGCCAGTAAGGTCCAACCGGTTGTTATTCGCACTCAGGCTAAAGCTGAGGCTGTTTCGGTGAGATCATGGAAAGAATTGAGTTGGTTATAATAGGATTTCATGAGAGGCACGAATTTGAGTTGTTTATGAATATGTATGGTGTTCTTAAGGTATTTGGAAGTCTTAGAATTGCTTCTATCTACGTATAGAAGTGTCTTAAACAGTTATGGAAAGTTTTGGTTGAATTCTAGTAGGAAGAGTCCTAGTTGGATTGGAGTTGCGTATGGGTTGGTTATATAAGCAAGGGGGTTAGGGCGCGTGGGAGCTCTCTTGTCTTTTGATGAATAAAATTTGTAGTTTGTGAGGAGCTTTTGTGTCTCGATTACCTGACTTATTTGTTCGAAGTTTTTCTCTGTGATTTTCTGTGCAGCATGATATTACTTTGGTATTTCTATCATAACTTGCATTTACTGAACCAATTACCGTGATTTTTTTCTTGGCTTCACAACTTAATGTTCTGTCATCAATGGAAATATTGCGGTCATCGGTTTCATAGTTTATGAGATACACGAGTTTCTTTTCAGCATAGAAAATCTGTTTTCGATCGGGTAGAACAGATTGACTTTTGTTCAATATTTTGATCATAACCTAAGTTCTCCATGACGTTTTCATGTCATTCTTGTTTCATTAGTTTCGTGTATTGGTTCTCTACAATCTATACTGGTTTTTACACGATTCGACATGTTTATAAGTCTCACAAACGTGTTTTTCATCAGATTGATTTTGCTGTCGAGGAGTTTTTGAAGCTCCTGCATAAAAAATTCAAATCTACCATTCACCCCCATTTGGTAGCTTTTAACGTGCTTTTCGATCCTACACTCCCTCCACATTGTCACCGTATTCCTCTGTGCCACCGCACCTCTGCCCAAGTACCGACAGTTGATCATAAGTACGAGAGTGTTGTGTGTAGGATAAGCTTGTTGACGGCTGCTATATACTAATTTCAGCTGTCAATTTAACTCAATTATGTGAAGGAAATATTATTTCTTGCACATATCACCTTTCTATTTAACCTATTTCAACTTGTACTTGGAGAATTGGTGAATGCAGGTATTTTATATAGAATTAAAGTGAAACAAGGGGATGGGTCCTATAAAATATCAACCCAACCAATCAAGCACCAACATGTGGCACCCCATGGATCAAATGGTCCACAAACAGAAGTATCTGAGGCCATCCAATGGTGTAGCACCGATATCAAGGGCTGGGACCCACCTGGAAGTCACCCCAAGAAAGCACAAACTGTTTGGAGGACTTACCAGGTCGGCTGACCCCCGTAGTCTGCCAACCTTGTCTTTCCTCTAAACTCGATCAACTTTCACGTGTTGGCTCCTCCCGGCTTTAGGAAATCAGTGGTGACTGATTTGCGTGCTTTTGGTGGTTCTCCACCTATAAATAGGACCCCTCACTTCAGCACAAACCACTTGAGCATCATTCTAATGTATACACTAGTTCTCTTAGTCCTTCGAGGAGTTAGGCTATAGAGAGGAGAGCCTCTAGTCCCAAGTCCAAGATGGGAAAGGTATGGCTCATGTATATTTTCTTATGTTTGTGACTTTATACATAATAAAGATATTATCTTTAGTCTTCTTTTATTCATATACTTGGATGAAGCATTTCTTGTTTGATTGTGGATTCCAACTATGTGGTAGGAGTAGTCTTTATGATATATAATATCACTCTTAATCTATCATCATAGACACTACAAACCCCTACTATAGTCTAATTAGGTATGATGTGATCATATTAATATGAATAACTTATGCTATGTATCAACATTAGTTCAAATATGTTTAGGTTTGTCATTGCCTTAGGATGGCTTGTGCCATGGCTCCTAAGGTATTTACTTAATATGCTAGCATGGTGCTAGGGTAGTTAAGTAGCGTTGGATGTCTCGTAGACCCACGGATTGAAGAGGAATACAGTAGGTGGTGATAGCCCTATCTATCCTTTGTAATCCTCCATGTTCGGCTATGCCATATGCTCTTGGCGGGAGTCATCCTAGTATTGCTAGGGGTAAACCCATGACCGATATGTTGAACAACTTAGCATAAGGATTCACCATTGACATGCTCATTAGTATCTAACCTATGCTATGTATATGTATATTAGAAGCATTGTAGGAGCAAATCCCTAACTCTTAGTCTAATCTCCATTAGGGCCCATTTACCCCTTAGAATAGATTGCTTATGTGTGTGTCACACTACCCATATTATGAACTTACCCCTGTCTTGATAAGTGATTAGTATCCCATAGCTATTAGAATAGATTGCTTATGTGTAGTGTTTACTTTACTCCATTGCCTTTCTTTGGGATAAATATGATACCCTTGGAATAATCTTGGGTGAAATGCTACACGACAGTTTCCGTGTGCTTGCGGACGTCATCTCTTACTAGATATGATATGTGATGTTAGTAGCCGTCAAAAAGCATTTCTAGCGCCGTTGCCGAGGAAGGAAAAGGAAGTGAATGATAGCTATCAATTGTGATTAAGCTATAGGTACTAGTAGTTATTAGACAATATTACCCTTGTTTTTTTCCTCCTTTTATGATGAAAACAGGGTAGTGTTGTCTAACCCATTTCATGGGATGGACAACGAGGACGCAAGTGCTCAACTATAAGATGATTCATGGCGTACCTCAGCAAATATCCGCCAGGCAACACCATTGGATTTTGCTGAAGAATTTCAGCTTCTAGTAGGAGCCAAAGACATCCATTCCCAAGCTTGGGGAAGGCTCCAAGAGTTCTTCTTGGTTTGCCTCCACCATAGATTGGATAGTTGGCTCTTCATCCAACACTTATGTCATGGTTTGGCTTCATGAATCCATGACCACCTTTGTACTGGAGTTGAAGGAGTCCTATTCTCATTCATCATGGATGAGAATATGGTCTCTACTTAGGGGGTGGATTGAAGAGTGCTCTTGTTTCTTTAGCTTGGCATGCACACCACTTAACTAGGTGGACATGCTAGCTAAGGAACTACACCTCCCATTTAAGTATCATGAAGATCAAGCCAATGGAGAAGTGTTTGGATGATCAAAGCCATGGATATTCACATGATTTGTGAAAATCCATGTCAACATGGGCCACTTCGGGAATCATTTCCCTAGGACCCTTGAAGATTTTTCCTTCCAAACACAACTCCAAGGACTATCACCTACAAGGAGGTCAAGGGTGAATCAGTATCACCCATGTAATCAAGGACGCTATGGGAATTCCAAGGGATTTAAGTTAAACTAGCTTACCTTGAAGTATCTTGTCCATGGGCAAGTAAGAAATCAAGACAACATTTACATGAAGCTCTTGACCAAGGACAAGAAACTTAAGGAGCATTCAAGATCCAAGATATCCCACAATCACTTGTTGGGATCCCTACCCTTTGACCAAGCCCATGCAACCTAGGGCAATTGACATTGTGGATGAAGCGTTTCTTGTTTGATTGTGGATTGAATCAAATAAGAAACGCTTCATCCAAGTATATGAACAATAGAAGACTAAAGATAACATCTTCATTAAGAATAAAGTCAAAAATACAAATAGGAATATGAGAGCCATACCTTTCCCAATTAGGAATTGGGAAGAGACTTCTTCTACTCCTCTCTTAATTGGACTATGGACTAGAGACACTCCTCTCTACAGCCTAGACTCCTCTAAACCTATGGAGAGTAGTGGATACAATGGATGAATACTCAAGTGGTGTGTGTTGAAGTGTGTGGTGAGGGGTCCTATTTATAGCATGGAGAAGGGTCGGTTCCCACCACCAAAAGCAGGCGAATCAGTCACCCATGACCTCTTCAATTCAGGAGGAGCCAACACATGGCGTTTAACTGTGTTTGGCGCCAGGACCTAGTCGGCCGACTAGGGGGGTCAGCCGACCTAGTCTTGGCTCCTTTTGGGTTGTTCTTCCTCTAGGTCTCTGCTAGGTGGGTCCCATTGACTGATATTGGTACTACACTATTGTATGGCCTCAGATACTTCTGTTTGTGGGCCATTTGATCCATGTGGTACCACATGTCGTCGCTTTATTGGCTGGAATGATATTTTATAGGATCCATCCCCTTGTTTCACTTCAATTCTGCATAGAATCCCTGCATGCACTACTTTCTCCATAGACAAGTGAAAATAGGTTAAATAGAAAGGTGATGTGTGCAAGAAATGATATTTGCTTCACATAATTGAGTTATATTGACGGGTGAAATTGGTATATAACAGCTGTCAACAAACTCCCCCAAGTTTATCCTTTGCTCGTCCCGAGCAAAGTCAAGACTTTAGATTGATGATCAGGAGTTGCTACTATGTTCCATTCTTCAAAAGTACCATGTGCACAACAAAATACTCTACCTAGTATTGCAAAAATTGGCATGGTACTTCACCCATCTTAGGTCATTATGGGGCTTATGCCATCTCCTATTCATGGGTGGTTGAAAGATAGAACAGCAAATGGAGAACACATACCCTAGAAATCAAGTTCCACTCAAATTCCAGAGAGTTCAATTTAGATTTTAAGTATCTCAATTTTAATCTCTCGGTCTCTCATTTATGTGTAGTGGAAATATATCCTCACCAAGGCATTGTGCCTAAATTCATCCTACCGCTACATAAGGCTTGTATGTGGAGCTTGGTAGGGAATATAGTAGGCATATTTGCAACACATAATATTGCTAAGTCAAAAGAGCAAGCTTTAGGAGAAATCAATTCAAAACAATTTTAATTCAAGACTTGTGCATGTGTGATGGAATGAAGTAGATGTGGATATTTGAGATGACTCCTTTTTGAGTGGACTCTCTTATTTTGCAGGGATGAAACATGGCTACTTTTCTTTCTCTTTTTTTTTTCAAATGCTTATGATGTAAGCATGCATTTTTTTTCTTTTTCTTTTTCTTGTAGCCATGTCTTCTACTCCCTTTTTATGCAATAAATTATGGAGAGAGTACTAAGCATGAATGATATGGAGTTTATCTTTTTATTGTGGAATGGTGATATGGTGGAATTTTGCTTACTTCTAGTGTAGAAGTATAGCATGTGCAAGTGAAGTCTTGAATTCAAAAAGTAATGAATGAAATCTCACATAGGTCTATACTAGTTCGACAAAGCTCAATGCAAAGACAAGTAGCATATGCATAAGATCTATCAATGTAATGTATCATATAGCTTTGGTAGGTATTTCCAATCAAATGAGAATAACTTAAATCTTTTTAGAATTTCTTCGGAAATATAAGTTTCACTTTCAAACTAGGAATAGCAGCCCTATCACTATATCATATCTCACAACAACTTAAAACGGATTAAGATTTTGCTACCCACAATTTCCAAATCAAGGAAAAAGCAATTTTAGCCAATAAGAACAATATGTTGGAGAGTAGTAAGTTGTAAACTAGGTACATTGGAAAATTAAAACAGAGCAACTATTCATCATTTCATCTATGTGAATTCCAAACAATTCTTACCGCAAATCATTTATTTTATTGAAAGCAAATCTGTCGAAGTATTTTATGCAACACTTCCCCCGGATCTACTAAGGAGCAACCCGTGGAGCGGGGCTTAGGCCTCAATCAAGTGTGCACGCTTATGAGAGTGTATGAGACGGTGGTTTTTACGTGGTTCGGGCCGCAAGGAGCATAACACCCTATCCACGGTGGATTGTATTTCTAGTGAGTGTGTACGCGCGTGTGTGTATATCAGGGATTCGATGTTGGGTCCTCTATAACAGTGGCAGTACGGTCCTCTTATAGACAAGGTCGGACACCTTACAAGTGGGGTCCGGGGCCCGACAGGTGGTCCCAGGGCAATCTTATACTAAAGATCTAAGGCTTCTCGCATAAGCTTGCTCTAACCGTGGCTTTGAAGACTCACCATCTTGTCGCTTGAGTCATCAATAGCCCATGCGCCATTGCTGACAATGGCAGGGGATGTCCCGTCCAACTATCTCTGTCGTCGTAAGCTTCCGACATGGCGAAGTGGGATAGGCCTGCGATGTCTTCACTGCGATGCGATTGGTTGTAGCGGTACCTAACATTAGGCGCGCGTCGCACCATGCGTCTGGGGAAGCCGTGTATCTTCAATCCTTGACAGGGACAAGGTGCATCACCCTCTCAAATCTCGCAACCCTCCGCCCAGGGCAAGTGGCTGGATTACGTGACAGCTCAGGAGTTCATCCCTGCGGAGGAGGACATGTCCCGCCTTATAGACCACGTGGTAGATCGGGAGCTCCCCTCCGCGGAGATGGTCGGGCCTGTCTTACAGACCTCGTGACAGCCCCAGAACCCACTCCCGAGTAGAGTGAGGACTCTATGGCTGCAGGACACATGGCAGCGCTGGATCCCGCCTATACGGGAGGTGGCCCGTCTGATGCTCCGGACCATGTGGCAACACCGGAGCCCTGTCTCACGAAGGAGAGGGATCCTTACCTGCTGGATACATGGCTTCTTGGGTGCTCATCTCCGAGGGGGAGCTGAACTTCTCCTTCAGGGTCTCTTGCGGGTACCCTGGACCCTGCATCTAAGGCAGATTGGATCGGGTCTTCTGAACATGTGGCGCCCTCAAACCTTGCCTCTCTTGGATGGCGGGGTACCTAGGTGGCTCTAGCTTGTGCGCGAGGGTATCTGGTACACTGGGTATCGACAGTGGCCCCTAGGTCCACCTTGGGGGGAGGCGACGAGCCTAAGGGTGTAGCCCTATCCTGCTTTCCCACGCGATCTTGTAATTTATTCTTGATCAGCGAAAGCGATGCGCGCCTCTAACGTTGTGGCCACGCGTCCCACTCTGGTTGATAGGATCTTTGCTTGATTCAATTTCTTTACTGCGATGGTTCCCAATGCAGCTACTACACTTCTGCTCCTTCTACTCCCGCCTTTATGGGAACCGCTGGGTTGCATTCTCGGGTTGATGCCCCTTCCAGCCAATCTCTCTCACAGGGGGCCTAGGCCCTGCCATCCGGGGCTCTATGGGTTGAGCAGCGGGTTTCGACCTCGAGCAATCTGCTTGGTGCACTCGAACACCTAATGGGGAGTTAAAAGGAAACCTTTAGGAGCAAAGGTGGTTCTTCCTTACGCACTCCCCAACGTTCGAGCCTTTGTCTTCCTCCTTGTGCACCCACTCTCTTCACACCTTTGTGGTTCTCGACTCCTACCACAATGGACCCAGCCTTGCCTGCTTTTGCATAATTGACGTAGCGTTTGTGAGGCGCCTGTTCGGCTGGGAGGAGGAGGCGCAGCGGGATCTGATCCGCCCAGGCACCCTGCCTCTGAAGTTGGGGGAGAAGGAGATCGTCTTCTTCCAGGCATATGCTTACTCCATGTTCGTTCCTCCCGTTTCCTCCTTCCTGGTGACACTCCTGGAGGTCCTCGGGCTCCAGCTTCACCACTTGTCGCCGAACTCTCTGGTGGCAGCAGCAGTGTTCTCGCACTTCTGTGAGATGTTCGTCGGGGTGTTCGCGTCCGTGCCGGTGTTACGACAGTTCTTCGTGTTGAGGCGAACTGGGAAGAAGAAAAAAGCCAACTTCCTAGGCGGCTACTGCTTCCAGCATGTAAAATCCCAGTTTTTCCTTAATATAAAGTTCAGTCACCAGTTTGTTTTCAACCATAGTGGAGATCAATTATGATTGTGCACATGAATTTGGTCTCATCAAAAATCTTTCTTTCACTCATACTTAAATTTTATTAACATAGGGGATGGACTTCACCAATGACCCTAGGGTAATTAAAGTGACCTTTCTACAAATTTTGGAATTTATTTGAATAGGTTTTGCTAGGGCAAAAACCATATGCAGTACTAAATATATTCAAATTATTTCAAACTATTCAAATATGAGGCTATAAAATTTTCCATGACCTCATAATATTCCAAATAGCACCCCTGTAAATTTTCATAATTTTTGAATCTCATTTGCTATTTAATTCAGTGACTCCATTGAATTTCATTCAAAATCAAATTTGAATTTGAATTCCAGATGAAACCTGTCCAAATTTGAAATACAATTTCATAATCTGACTCTACACATTTGATTTGTCCTCTCCACAAAAATCTAGGATTTTTGGATCAAGTTTGGTAGGGGAATTAAAGTTCCAGAGAGGATTGACTTGGAAGAGGATGTGGGACCCACTGTATGAGTCATTCCCGAGCGGTTCCTCTGTTTTCAGCGTGGCGACACCTCCCGGCATGCAGGCCACCTAGATGCTTGCTTGCTTGCGCTGTGGTGAGCTCCCCTCGTCCCTCTCTGCCTATTTAAACACCCCTGGTCACCGGCATCGAGATCCCGTTTGGTTTTGCCTTCCCACACCGCAGTTCTATCCCGCTCGCGCGCCGCCGACCTCACCTCGAGACTCCGACGATTACTTGCCATCTAGCCAAGGATCGCTCATGAGTTCTTTAGAAAACTTGTTCACAACTTGCTTGCGCACCTTCTCCATCTTTTGGTTCGGTGTTTTCTAACACAGTTAAGCGGTATTTGCAGTTTTCCGACGATCGCGTGTGAAGCCGCCAAGAACCGCTCTGCTCCACCATCGACAAGCCAGAGGAGGCCTCTACATGCCCCAAATTCTATAATAAAAAGGTGTGCTATCGCGCCTTGCACATGCTCACCAAGTTTCAAGCCATGCCATGTCTTGTAGCATTCTTATTTCCATTTTTCCCCAAGTTAGTTCATACCTATATCTCTAGGTTAGGGATTTAATTCGTTTTCTACATCTAAAAATTCTCAACAATAGTTAAGGGATAGTTTACCTATCTCCCTGCGAACACTCCGGATCAAAAATATTTGGAAAGCATCGAGTGTTGACTGAGATAGCCGAGTTTTGGTCGCCGCCGGTGAAAAATCCGCAGTTCACCGTCGAGCTCATAGTTCCTGGCCGTTTCTCTCCTTTCCAATTCCTGGTTCATGATCCTCAGGGCACAAGGAAGCTTTTGGACAAGAAACCAAGGAATCTGAGCTAGAGATGGGAGAGTTCTACCCTGTCCGAGCTGCCGCCGCAGCCGCCGTCGCACCGCTGGTTCCAGCCGTCGGCAATCCTCTGGAACACCACAGACGTGCTCAGCGTGGTGGAAAACCCCCATGCGACAAGTTTGGCTAAGATCGACGCAGGGGAGAGGCCAGCGGCGAGCTCGCCGGCGCAGCGCCACCGCGGCCTCGTCGCGCGTCGGGAGGAAGAAGACGGCTCGCGGGCCCCGCATGTCAGTCGCTCGGCGAGAGGAGAGGGATCAGCTGTGGCCCGGATCCGGTGCAGCTATGCGGGTTAACCCCGTGGCCCTCAGTGCGGCCCAGCGCTGATTTTCCCAATTCAAATGAAGTGGGGCCAGCCGCTTTATTTAAATTTTCCTATTGGAAAATAATTCCAGGATTCAATCAAACTTCTAAAATTCATTACTCCTAGTAGATTTGTTCAACAATTTCCAAATAAATTCTGGTAGACTCATCTCAATCTCAACTTTGCAGTGGTGCAATTTTTTGGACATAAAACTCCCAGAAGTTTCATATTTAATTTCTTTGAGCTAACTGCTTGGGAAATTAATTACTCATATTCTGTTAATTGGAAAAATTCCCAATTTTGGTCAGAACACTCTTAATAATACACTTGATCTCCAGTAAATATTTCAAGTTCATTGGACTTCATTTACTGGGTTGCTCAGTGTTCCAAATCTCTATGTAATTGAAAATTGGGAATAATACTGAAAACATTTCAGAAATTCTCCCAACTTGTAAAATCAATTTCTCCCTGTAGGAAGCTTAGAAAATTGTGAAGCAAATTTTCCTAGAACCAGTGAGACCCCCTATGCATGGTACAACCACTGGTAGCCAAGATAGACCTCCAGAATTTCTAAAATTCAGAGAAGGTAATTGCTTGCCATAATTTTTTAGAGACAACAAACTTCCTTGATCATCTCCTGTTCTTTGCAAGAGTCTCCATTATAGTCCCTTGTATCTACAATAAAAGTTCCAAAGCCAATTAAGATCATTATCTTATTTTGATCACAAGATATTAGCTTGTGACCTTAAACATATTAATTATTTTTAAAGTCATTCATATATAGTATATGCATATCGTGTAGTAACTGAAGTCGAGGAGCAGCTGGAAGCCTTGGAAGTCCATCTACAGAAGACTAACTTGGACACGGACTCATTTTCAGGCAAGCCCTGGTTTGCATTTGAGTTCCTTACAGTGTCATTGCAGTTTTCATTCACCTTACATCTTCAAATGTTTGTGCATTACGTTTAAGGTTTTTGACATCCACTTGCATGTTCACAACTCCCATGGAGTCTTGGGTAGGTCTACAGCTCAATGAGTAGAAACTACCATGCTTATATTCATAGGGTTCCGGTAAAAGTCGAGCAGTTGGAATCTACTCGCGAGATAGGATTTTATCACATGGGATGAATTGGATCAAGAAATGGTTTATGAATATGAAATTGAGACCGAGCAGCGGGTAGAATGCAGCGAGACGTTGTCTCATGTGTGTAGCCCTGCTTGTGTCGATTGAGGGTCGATCTATGTGCGGCCCTACTGGACAAGCTTGAATTGTACCGACGACATACTTGAGAAATGGGCTCCAGCAAACTGACGTAACATGATACTGGTTTGTTGAGCCTTACTGTTCCATTTTATAGGTGTGGGTTGAGGGCAGCGGGGTGTAAATCAGCTGGTGGGCACGTCAGAGTACGCCCCACGCAGGAACCTCTTGCTCATGACAGATCGACCGGTTCGACATTCTAGTGTTGGGAGAAAGGTGGCCATATACGACTAGTACTGAAGTGCTATGTAGGTACTGCTGTAAGTACTCGCTGGCGCTTCCGAAAGTGCGTATGTGTCGTGTTGACCGCATGTGTCCTGATTGCAATCACCGTCCTCACCGTAATAGAGTACCACTTGTTCACCGTGTCGTGACGTAGTAAATACTGAAGAAGTTAGGAGAATACGATGTATTGAATTTTAATTACTTTGGAACTTGGTAAATGTCAGAGCTGGATGCCCCGACGTCGTCCACCATCATTCTAGAGACATCGACGACAGACCCCTAATGTACAGGCTATCACAAGAGAACCCTGTTAGCAACAAGAGCAAGGCAGGAGAGTTTACCCACTTATTCGTGCTTGTTATTGTCAGCCCCTTGGGAGGTGTAGGAGGTGGCTGCCCCGGCGTCGTCCACCATCGTCATAGAGATGTCGACGGCAGGCCCCTTGGGAGGTGCCGGAGCTGGTTGCTCCGGCATCATCCACCATCATCACAGAGACATCGATGGCAAGCCCCTTGGGAAGTGTCGGGGCTGGATGCTTCGGCATCGTCCACCATCTTCATAGATACGTCGAAGGTAGACCCCCTGGGAGGCGCCGGAGCTGGCTTCTCTGGCGTTGCCCACCATCGTCATAGAGATGCACACGGCAAGGCCCTTGGGAGGTGCCAGAGCTGGAAGCTCCGGCATCGTCCACCATCTTCGCAGAAGCATCGACGGCTGGCCCCTAGTGTACATGCTATCACAAGAGAACCGTGTTAGCAACAAGTGTGAGGCAAGAGAATTTACTCACTTATGGGCACTTGTTGCTGTTGTCGACGTGCTGGGACGTAGACAGCGGGCCTTTTGGGGGGTGCCAGAGCTGGCTGCTCCAGCATCGTCCACCATCATCGTAGAGATGTCAACGGTAGGCCCCTTGGGAGGTGCCAGAGTTGGATGCTTCAGCGTCATTTACCATCATTGCAGAGACATCGACGGCAGGCCCCTTGGGAAGTGTCGGAGCTAGATGCTTTGACATCGTCCACCATCTTCGCAGAAGCATCGATGACAAGCCTCTAGTGTACAGGCTATCACAAGAGAATCCTGTTTGCAACAAGAGCAATGCAGGAGATTTTACTCACTTATCCGCGCTTGTTGCTGTCATCGATGTTCTGGGGCGTTGATGGCGGGCCCCTTCATAGGTGTCGGGGTTGGCTGTCTTGCACGTCTGATAGAAAGAGGGGAGACTAGTCTGCTCGTCGGTTCTACCTGTTCCTCTCCTTAGCTCTGTCATGTCTTACTGTCCTGGACTGACGCACGGGGCTTGGGTAATTCGATGCGTTGGTGCTCCAGGGTCTGGCTCCCGCTGTCCTCAGGGTGTGAGCTTTCTAGCCTCAGTACTCGGCCGTAGCTTTGGGAGGCAGTGTGTGTATGCTTACGATACAGGACCAGGCTAAGCAGTTTACACCCCCTGGACCTCCTGCTCGGCACATGCCTTTCTTTAGAATCCTTCTGGCACCACAGGATCCTAATGACGAAAGCAACCGGAAGAACCCCTCACACTGCAGGTACCTCAAGCAAACCCGCCTATAGCAGGACTGCATGAGTCTAGCATGGGTGAGTTACAGAGTATACAATCGTGCATATAAAGGTAATATACAATAAATGAGTCTAGTATGGCATGATCATAGAATTAACGCATAATTAAATGAACAATGTTTTTAATAAAACATGAAGTAAAACAATGATTTTTTTATCGGCGTTCATAGCGGGAGACAGGCTTTTTACAAAAGAGGACAACAACTTGCTTCCGGATGATGAGGGAGGCAGGGTGTACGGGCTTATGGTTTGGGACCAAGCCAAGCTGATTGTACACTCTAGACCTGACCCTCTGTTGACGGCTCCTAAGATATACTAACAAATCATCCCCGACAACGGCGCCAGAAATGCTTGTTGGTATTTCTTAACACCACAGATCATCTTCGGTAAAGAGATGAGATCTGCAAGCGCACGGAAGATACCGTTGTAGCATTTCACCCATGAGTATTCCCAAGGGTATTGTATTTATCCCAAAGGAAGGCAATGGAGTAAAGTATATACTACTCTTATGGTCAAGCTATGGGATACTAATCAATTATCCGGACAGGGGGTACGTTGATAATAGGGGTAGTGTGACACACACCTAGGCAATCTATTCTAAAGGGTAAATGGGTCCTAGAGGGAGATTGGATTAAGAGTTAGAGAGTTGCTCCTACAATGCTCCCAATACATACATAGCCTAAGGTAGATACTAATGGTCATGTCAATGATGAATTCCTATGCAATGCTATTCAACACATCGGGCACGGGCTTACCCCTAGAAATACTAGGGCAACTCCCGTAAGAGCCTGTGGCATAGCCGAACATGGAGGATTACAAAGAACAGATAGGGCTGTCACCACCTACTGCCTACCTCTTCAATCCGTGGGTCTACGAGACATACAAGGCTACTTAAATACCATAGCACCATGCTAGCATACTAAAGAAATTACCTTAAGAGCTGCAGCACAAGCCATCCTAAGGCAATGAACTAAATCACCGTTGAACCAATGTTGATTGAATAGCATAGTTATTCATATTAACATAAACATACCATAACTACATAGACTATAGTGGGGGTCTATAGTGTTTATGACCATAAGATGTGATCATGAGATTACAATCACAAAGACTATACCTTCCACTTACATGGACTCCACAATCAAACAAGAAACGCTTTGTCCAAGTATACGTATAAAAAAAGACTAAAGATAATATATTTATTGAACACAAAGTCATAAATACAAGAAGGAATACATGAGACATACCTTTCCCAATGTGAAATTGGGAAGAGAGACTCCTTCTACTCCTTTCCCAATTTGGACTTGGGACTAGAGGCTCTCCTCTCTACATCCTAACTCCTCTAAGGACTATGGAAGATAGTGTATACAATAGAATGATTCCCAAGTGGTGTGTGTTGAAGTGAGGGGTATGGGGTCCTATTTATACTAGTGTTTAGATCGGTTCCCGCCACCAAAAGTGCGCGAATCAGTCGTCATTGACTCCAGGGAGCTGGGAGGAGCCAACACGTGGAAGTTGACCGCGTTTGGTGCTAGGACCAGGTCAGTCGACCCCCTGGCTCGGTAGACCTGGTCAGGGCTCCAAACGGCCTGTACTTCCTCCAAGTGGCTACCAGGTGGGTCCCATTGACTGATATTGGTGCTACACCGTTGGATGGCCTCAGATACTTCTGTTTGTGGGCCATTTGATCCATGTGGTGCCACGTGTCGTTGCCTGATTGGATGGGATGATATTTTGTAGGATTGCTCCCCATACTTTTCCTCAATTCTTGTATAAATATTTGCATACACGTATTTCTTTAAGTACAAGTGGAAATAGGTCAAGTAGAAAGGTGATGTGTGCAACAAATGATCAATCCTTCACATAATTGAGTTATATTGACGGCTGAAATTGGTATATAACAACCGTCAACAAACTCCCCCAAGCTTATCCTTTGCTCGTCCCGAGCAAAGTCAAGACTTTAGGTTGATGATCAGGAGTTGCTACAATGATCTACCTTTCGAAAGTACCAATTGCACAACAAAATACTCTACCTAGTATTGCATAAAGTGGCTATGGCATTTCACCCTTCTTAAGTCATTATGGGAGTTATGCCTTCTCCTATTCATGGGTAATTGAAAGATAGAACAGCAAATGGAGCAAGCATAGCCTAGATATCAAGTTCCACTTAAATTCCGGAGAGATTCAAATTGGATTATAAGTACCTCAATTGATTCTCTCAATCACTCCTTTGTGTATAGTGGAAATATGTCCTCACCAAGGCATTATGTCTATATTATTCCTACTCTTTGAATATGGCTTGTATGTGGAACTTGGTAGGGAAAGTAAGTAGGCATATTTGCAACACATAATATTGCTAAGTCAAAAGAGCAAGCCTTAGGTGAAATCAATTCAAACTTTTGAATCAAGACTTGTGCATGTGTGATGGAATGGAGGTGGATGTGGAAACATTGAGATGACTCCTTTTGATGTGGACTCTCTTTCGTCACATCTGGTAATAAGAAGACAACCAGATGCTTTCCACATTTATGCCAGGATCAGTTCAACTCATACATGTGTAGACAAAAGTGAAATACCAAATAAAATACCATGTTCGAGTACATCACCTTATTACATAAAGGACCTTCCAGGACTGGGGGGAAAAGTATGCAACTAACAAGTTTGAGTACCAACGGTACTCGCAAGTTGGGAAGTTATGACATGTGTGGTTCAAAACAAGGAAGGCAAATAATAGGTTAAGCACTATAGCAGTAACAACCTACTCTTAATTGTTTATTAAGCACCTGCATCTAGGTGAAATCCCAACCAACATCCCCAAAATTTATCCAGGTAAAATCGAACCCAAACCATTCATTATGTAACCATGTGCTAAGCCGCTCATGTCCGTGAGCCCGGCTGTCTAGACACTTTGACAAAACTCTGCAGAGTGTGTATCCTTTACCCACAGTTTGTGATTTCGTCCCCTGTTGCCAGGTCGAATAAGGTAAACCTCCCTAATGCCCGTGGTAGCTAACCACAATACACACTTCCGTAGGTGTGTGGCCAGGAGATCACTACGAGGTGTTTCCGATGGTTCTCCCGACTTGCAATGGGTACTCTAAGGTTTCACCGCTCCGGCACCTGGAGTCTATTTTCCCTCCGCTAGTAGAAGCCCCCAATTGAGCCATGCGGATCCCAAGGCAAAGCCCATTCCCCGCCCGATCAATTACCTATGCTACATCTGGAGAGACCAAATTACTAAACCATGTTGTCCCATATACAATTATGTGGTGATACTAAAAGGCTTAGCAACTTCTTCCATAAACCAGTCCTTAGAATCCGATAGGTGTCAAGCCCCAAACCATGGTCTTGTGCACGCATGCACCAATCCATACAAAACCCCCCATCAGATTCCTAACCGCTAATTCCATTATTGCCATCAATCCATGAATCAAAGTACTTCAAATGTAACATTGTAGAATAGACCATATTTCATTAAAGCATGGCTAAGCGTAAACTAATTTAATAGTAAAACACCCAAACCATGTTGACAAGGAATATTCTGGAAAATCTAGGAAAACATAAAATAGGATTCATATTTTAATTTAGCATGCAACTAACTAGAACTTAACAAAAAGGGTGCAAGATGGTCAAGGAACTTGCCTCCAAATTGTGCTTCGGGGTCATCGGGAATTTGTTGCTCTTGAAGATTAAAAGTGGGTTCTGGCCCCGACTCTAAAATTACGACGATGCACGAAAAATAACATACAATACGAACATAATAAAATGTAAACAATTCAAATAAACACAAATTCCTACGCAAAAGTGATTTTAGGGTTGGTTTTATTATAGACATACATCCATTGATGAGAATTTAAAGTTAAATGAAATTTATTGAGTAAAACATATTTTTATAGATTTTTATACCATTTTTATATTTATTAGAACCCTAATATTATTTTCTAGAAATTTTCATCCTTCAAAATAAGATAAAAATAGATTTATAATCAATAATGTAATTTTTACAATTTTTACATTATTTTTACTAATTATTTCTATGTGCAAAACAATTTCTATGAACTAAATATACTTAAAAGTATTTTTATGACTATTTCAGCAAGTTAAATGAATTAATAAAAATAATACAGAAATGAAAATAAATAAAACAAATTTAAATCTGTTTTTATAATTATTTTTTACAAATTAAGGACTTTTATTTAATTTCTAGAACTAACAGGGGCTTTTCTATAAAAACAGAACTATTCCTGTGGTTAAAAAAAATTATTAAGTCTGGGGTTTATTCTACAATTTTCCAGATTTTATTTGCTATTTTATAATACTCCAGGGGCTTAAAAACACTTTTTATTAATTTAACCAGTATTTTACTAATTTCCAGAAAGTCTAGGGGCTAGTTTGACATTTCTAGGGCCTAGACTTGAATTCCAAAGAAACCCAGGGGGTAGCCCACAAGATTCCAGGGGCTCGGGCACAAAACTGATGGCGGGAAAAGTGGATTGAACGGGGGTCGTTGGATTTAAAATGGTCGGCCCGAATTTTATTAGCCGAAGCGGTATGGGATGTTTTAATCTCAGCCGTAGGTTTAAAATGAACGGCCGAGAGGGAGCCACATCACCCCAAATGGCGGGAGCGACGGCGCAGGGCGGCGCACGGTGGCGGTGACGCGCACGCGGCGGGGAACTCGCCGGCGATGACCTAAAACGCACTACACAGGCCACGGGGTACATCTACTTAGCGCAAAATGTAGAGGGGATCAAGGGGGTCTCACCGGAGATTGTCGCGCGGTCGGAAAATGGATAGAGGTAGGTCGGCGACGGTGAACGGCGGCGACGCTCCTCGGCGCCCGACGAAGTCGGCGACGCAGCGGCGATATCCCCCAACGAAGTTGTCCGGCAAGCTTCTGGGGATGCGGCAAAGGTGTTAGACAAGGTGGCGTGGACGGAGATTGAAAGAACCGACGGGAACACGATCGCCAACACTAACCTCATCGGCGGCTAGGGTTTGAGAGCGTCGGGGTGAGGAAATTGAGGGGGGAACGGCCGGTATTTATAGATCTTCGGTGTGGAAACTGCCGGCAGTCATGATGGGCACGACACGGCGTTTGATTAGGGTGAAACGGTCGACATTGAAGGGGGGAAAGTGGGTGGCGCGGTGATGGCGCGCGACCGTTACACGCGGGTGCGGCGGGAGGTGGACGAAGGCCTAACAGGCGGGGTCGGCCTGTCAGCGAGGGGGGAGAGAGAGCGGGCGCGGCCGGCTGTCGCCCGGGGCCCGGGTGACAGAGAGGGAAAGAGGGGAGAGGGGTGCGGGCCGGCGCGGGAGTGAGGAGGGATTTGGGCCAGGGGCGGGAATTCGGCCCAGGGACAGTTTTTCTCTTTCTTTTCCCTTTTCTTTTTCTTTTCTATTTTCTTTTTCTTCTCTTTTATGTTTTGAATTTGTAAACTGAGTTTCTAGCGAATTTAAATTTTCAAAAATTCACACAACCATTCAAACATGATGCAACTTGTCTTATATGAATTTTATTCCCATGAAAATGTTTTTATCTCATGAGAAATTCATTTTACAAATATTTTTTTCTCCAAAACAGTGGGTGTTACATCTTTATTGCAAGGATGAAACATGGCTACCCCTTTTTTTATGCTTATGGAGTAAGCATATTTTTTCTTCTTTTTTTTCTCATGCTTATGATATAAGCATGCATTTTCTTTTTCTTTTTCTTGTAGACATGTCTTCTACTCCTTTTTATGCAGTAACTTGAGGAGAGTGCTAACTATGCATAGCATGGAGTTTCTTTTTTTTATTGTGGAATGGTGGATATGATGGAATTTTTGCTTCCTTCTAGTGTAGAAGTATAGCATGTGCAAGTGAAGTCTTGAATTCAAAAAGAATTGAATGATTTCTCACATAGGTCTATACTAGTTTGACTAGGCTCAATGTGAAAGCAAATAGCATATGCATAAGGTGTTGTCTATGTATGAATATCATATGGCTTTGGTAGGTATTTCCAATCAAATGAGGGAAACTTAAATCTTGATATAATTTCTCCCGAAATCTAAGTTCCACTTTCAAAATAGGAATAGCAGCCCTATTACTAATTCAAATCTCCCAACAACCTAGAAGTAGATTAAGCTTTTGCTACCCACAATTTCTAAATCAAGGCAAAGTTAACTTTAGCCAATTTAAGCAATATTCAGAGAGTAGCAAGTTGTAAACTAGGGACCTAGGAAAAATAAAACAGAGCAACTATTCATCATTTCATCTATGTGAATTCTAAATCATTCTTACCGCACATCTTTATTTGATAAGCAAAGCAAATCTAAGTTCTTATTTTTATGTTTTTTTAGATGCATGGTGGATGGTGGATGAATGGAAAGTAAATATGCAATGGATGATTTGAAATAAAAATACAGTGGATGTGATACATGTTACCTCAAGTGGGGGTCCTCCCCCAAACTTATTCTTGATCAAGGTCTGTGATAGGGGTTGAAACCCTAACGACGGAGGTAGACCATGAGATGGCCTATCCTTGTTGCAGCGTGGCTTTGACAATGGAGGGTTGAGTGTTGATTGTTGTGTTGCCTCCCATGGACACTATGAGTGTGGCTGAATAGAGTGTTTTCGATGTTGATCGTCCGCACATCAGGGTCTCCATGTGTTGGGTGTGATTTGTCATTCCTTGGCTTCTAGCCACATAGGAACAACTAATGATGGTGGCGAATCACTTGAGCTTGAATGAGTGCTTAGAATAGTTGAGAGCATAATGCTCTCACCCATTCGTGGCAGCCCATTGGTTGCTCATGGAGGGTTCCCATTTTAAATCTCTAGCCTCGTATAGTTATGATTGACCTTCGGACATAATTTCCGATAGGTAGCAACCATCCTGAATGTAGGCCTAGAGGGGGGTGAATAGGCCTTTTTGAAAATTGTCGGATCCTGCAACACTCAACAACCAGTTCAATACCAGAGATATCGGACTAGTCCAGTAAAGTGCGGACTAGTCCGGTGTTCATTGACTAAGTTGATTAAACTTGATTGATTGGTTTGATTCTTTTATGTGTACAACGGAAATATAGAATCAAACAACAGTTTAACAGTTATATGCTGGATTATATCACAATTAAGTCTTATGTTCTACAATTTAAAGTAAGATGAACAATGTATATGAAACCCTAGATTGAGTTGATTAATTAGAATGATGAACACTAAAGCAGGACACAACGATTTATCCCGTGGTTCGGCTACCATGAAGGCAACCTACGTCCACGTTGAGGAGTCCACAAAAGGACCAGGTCTTCTCCAACCCTACCCTCGTTGGATCGCCACGAAGGCCAATCCTCTTCCACTAATCACAAAGGGGTGAATAACCGAATTCAAGGGGTGTTCTCACATGTTGAGAGCTCCCTTAGATTACAAAACACAATGCCACCGAAAACACACTCAAAAGTTACAATTGAAACGCAGGAGTGTGTTAGAGAATCAAAACAAGATCTCAATGTGGTGTTGCAAGTGTCTCTCCAATGATCTAGAGTGATTCCTCAAGGGATTGGTCGATGTTGCACTTAATTTCGTGGAGAGATGTCATTTTTGAGGCTCTTGGGAGGAGTGACGGCGCTAGGGTTCGAGAGTTTGTGAAATTGGGCCGTGCACCTCTATTTATATGGGGTTTCTAAAAGTTACCGTTAGAGTTCAAAAAGTTTGGACTAGTCCGTGGTGGTCACCGGACTAGTCCGTTGTGCTGTGTGTAGCAAACCCTAAGTGTCCCAAAATATCGGACTAGTCCGGCTGAAAACGGACTTGTCTGATTTCGCTACTGGAAATCTTCGGACTAGTCCGATGTCCATCAGACTTGTCCGGACATGTGAAACCCTAAGTGTGTTGGATGACAAGTCCGCACTTGGAGGACTTGTCCGATTTAGATCAGTGGGTTTTTTGGACTAGTCTGTGTGAATATCGGACTTGTCCGAAGTGGATCAGAAAGAATATCGGACTAGTCCGGTTGATAACGGAATTGTCCGATTTTGTGTGACTTGTGTAGTGTTTTGAGGACTAGTCCGCACTGGGGAGGACTAGTCCGATTCTAGTCAGAAAGATATCGGACTAGTCCGACAGATATCGGACTTGTCCGATCTGGTGCAGAAAGGTTATCGGACTAGTCCGGTTGTGATCGGACTAGTCCGGTCCTGTGTAACTTTGTGCAATGTGTGTGTTTAATTATGATTGAGCTCTTGGGGTGTGTTTCCTTAACACAGTCCATACACGATAATCTACTACTCTTTTTCCTTGAGCTCATTTTCACTTTGCTCCTCTTCATCCCTTCTTTTTGGTATTTTGCTCATTTTTCTATTATAGGCCTGCATTCATCTCAACAAAGAGGTTAGGATCCCAATTGCTTGTCATAAATCATCCAAAACCCACAATGGAGTCCTAGATGCACTTTCAATTCCCTCTTTTTGGTGATTGATGACAACCAATTGAGATTTCACAAAATATGACAAAAATTGAGATTTTTATAAAGTATGCACATATGAATCAAAAATACATCAAGCAGTGAAAGAATTATCCATATGTGCATTCTTTATGGTGGGATGCATAACTAAGTACATTAAGACATTGAGAGTGACATAATTTACATTAATCAACCAATACAAAGCACATATGTCATTCCAGGAGCAAAATTACAGATTTTAACAAATACTTCTCAAATTAAGTAAGCATTGCATCACAGAACCATAGTTAACTTAGAAACAACGTTAAATCATTACAATCACAAAGATAGATAAAAAGAGCTCTCTCCTCGTATCCTACCGTAGCTAAAGCTAAGACTCCCCCTCAATCTCCCCCCCTTTGGCATCAAGACACCAAAAAGAAGGAGAGGAGGGTCCTAAGTTCTTCACTCTTCACTGTCGGTCCTCTCGTCGCCGTCTTCGTCTTCTTCATCTTCAGCTTGACGAGGAGGAGAAGGAGGAGGGGCAGAGCCACTCGAGCCCCCAATGCCAAAGTAGGCAAGCTCGGAGGGGTTCAGGGACCCGAGCTCAGTGAAGTCTGAGTCGGATTCCTCAGAATCACTGGAGATCCAATGGGGTCGATCTCCAGCTTTTGGCAGATTTTCTTCACGTTGGCCTTTATGTACTTCATGTCCTCCTTTCTCTTCTGGTTGAGTTTATGGGCCCTTACTTCGGCCTTCTTGCAGGAGGAGAATATGGCAGCCAGATACTTGAGGATCTCACTAGTTGATCCTCGCTGAGGGGCTTCCCTAGAAGTAGGGACAACTCTAGCACCTTCTCTTGATATTGCCAGTGCCTCGGGACTGGAGGCCAGCGAGGGAGCAGCCTGGACATTCACTAGTTGAGGCTTCAGAGGCCTCAAAGGAGTATGCTCCACATCCTTCACAAACTCAATCCTTGTGACTTTCTCAATCATAAACATGAGATAGGGAGCATAGCCACATGACCTGTTGGGGGTGCTGGAGATGTTGACCATATCATTCCATATGTAGTCAAACACATCAAACTTACGCCCTTTGCTTATGACCTTCATCATGGTCCGGAGGTATCCTTGTACACTCCCTGCATCCCCATCCTTAGGGGCAATGGTTTTCCTCAAGACCCTGTTTAGCACCACAAAGAATGGCTTCATGTTCTTCATGGAGGGAGGGATGAACTTTAAGTTGGGCTCATAGATAAACTTCATCCTCTCCTTGTCGATGACACCAACATTGTGGATGAGCACATTATCATTGCTGGAAGTGACAAGATGCAGCATCCTAGCAAACTCCTCATATGTGATAGTGTACTTGGATCCATGAGTCATCCAAGTCACTCTTTCTTTCTCATAGCTTGCAAAGTGACAGGTGGCATTGAATTGAGCCACCACTTCATCATTCCAGTTGTACTTGAAGGAAAAGAGGTCCTTCAAGCCATGTCTTTCAGCTGCCGCAATGACTTCATCAAATGCGGAGCGTCTCTTCCTCTCAAGGTGTGCCCAGTCAATCCACTGACTACGCACCACCGGTGTTTTCATTGGCAAGTATACCAATCTGTAGAAGTCAGCATGGAAGTTGCACCAAAACCTTCCATCTGCAGCTTGCTTCGGTCGGTCATACCAGTCGATGCTTCTGAATTTTGCCACCGAGTCACTGCCCTTGCCATTGAATTTCTCTTCAGTGGGGTCCCGGACCCCATCCCTGGGAGCATGCAACTTCAAAGGGCCAATTGGACCCGTTGCTATCCCTTTGCCCTTGCCCTTTGCTTGGTGAGGGCCACATGATGATGCGGCCGCCTTGGAAGCTGGCTTCTTTGCCATGACCTTTCTTCGAACCTGAGGAGGGGAGGGAGCAGGCTCAGAGGGTCTTTCTTGGCGCTTCTTGCCAAGACCCGTCGAGGTCCGAGGTGCCACCTCGTGGTCCATCTCGGCCTCAAAGTCAGAGATTTCATCGTTTGTGCTCGACATGATCTGAGAATGATTTGCAAGAATGATGATGAGTGATACAAGGCATAGGTATGAAAAGATAGCAAGGAATTGCATTGAGGAATTGAGGAATTAGGTTTTAGGTTCAGAAACATCGGACTTGTCCGGTGCACAGGCACAGACTAGTCCGAGGGACCGGACTTGTCCGTGCATGGACCGGACTAGTCCGGTGTTCATCCTCAAAAACCTAACGGTTTGGACAAAAACTGATTCCTAATGCACTATAAGTCTAGCATACACGTAGTACATCAAGGAAGCATGTATATAGTGAAAGATGCTAGGCTATTCGATCAAAAATGGAGAAAAACAAGATTTCTAGGGTTTGGGAGAAAATTACCGAAGAAATCGATTGAAGCTTGAAGATTAGGGAGTTGGAGCCCGGACAAGTCCGATAGCTTCAATCCGCACGAGGTCAAGCTTGATTTCCGCCAAACTGCGGACCTTTTTGATGGAGGGAGCAAGGAATCACCTTGGGAGCTCGAGCGCAAGAGAGAGAGTGCGTGAGCAAGAGTGGGGATGAGAGAAATTAGGGTTTGGTGGCCGCTATGGTTATGGACACGAAAAATCGGACAAGTCTGGAGATAACCGGACTAGTCCGAACTCATCCAGAGAGCTATATCGGACTAGTCCGTGGTCTATCGGACTAGTCCGGCCTAACTGGCACTCAGCGGACTAGTCTGCATGGGCGGACTAGTCCGGGTAACCACGGACTAGTCCGGGTAATTACGGACTAGTCCGTGGTCACTAGGAGAAATTTGCATAGCCCATTCATATATATTTGAAGGTTCACAAATAGAGAATAGAGGGGCAAATCAAATCAATTAATCTTGATGAATTTGACCAGTAAGCATACAACAATCAAACAATGATCATAATTCATCAAGATCTAGTAATTGACATAGTTTTTCGAGAAAAATTGAGAGAGATGATTTTCACAATTCAATCAACATATTTGAAGAATTCATACAGGTATGCAACTTTTCAAGCCACACTCCGAGCATCAAGGATATTTAGTTCATTTCGGAGTTCGCAAAAATGCTTTTCATGAAGTGGCTTGGTGAATATGTCGGCCAATTGCTTTTGGGTGTTGACATGTGAAATAGCTATGTCTCCTTTCATGGCATGGTCTCTCAAAAAGTGATGTCTTATGTCTATGTGTTTAGTTCCGGAGTGCTCAACTGGGTTGTGGTCAATTTTAATGGCACCCTCGTTGTCGCAAAGGAGTGGAATACGGTTCATATTGTAACCGTAATCCCTTAGAGTTTGTCGCATCCAAAGGAGTTGTGCACAACAGCTACCGGCTGCAACATACTCCACTTCGGCTGTGGATAAGGCAATGAAATTTTGTTTCTTGGAGGACCAGGAAACTAAGGATCTCCCTAGGAATTGGCATGTGCCAGAGGTGCTTTTTCTATCTACTTTGCACCCGGCATAATCTGCATCGGAGTAACCAATGAGATTGAATTTTGAGCCTTTCAGGTACCAAAGACCAAGGTTGGGTGTATGAACTAAATATCTCAAGATCCTTTTTACGGCTGTCAAGTGACATTCCTTAGGGTCTGCTTGAAATCTTGCACACAAACATACACTCAACATAATATCTGGCCTAGATGCACATAAATAGAGTAGAGATCCAATCATGGAGCGATATACCTTTTGGTAGACGTTAGGTCCATCTTCATTGAGATCCAAGTGGCCATTTGTTGCCATGGGGGTCTTTATGGGCTTTGCCTTGTCCATGTCAAACTTCTTAAGTATGTCCTGCATGTACTTGGTTTGGCTTATGAACGTTCCTTCCTTTTGTTGCCGCACTTGGAATCCCAAGAAGTATTTTAATTCTCCCATCATTGACATTTCAAACCGTTCTGTCATGATTTTGCTAAATTCCTCACAAAAAGATTGATTAGTTGACCCAAAGATTATATCATCAACATAAATTTGACAAATAAAGAGATCATTGTCTAAATTCTTTATAAATAATGTATAATCTACTTTGCCAATTTGAAAACCATTCTCAATTATGAAATCTCTAAGACACTCATACCAAGCTCTAGGAGCTTGTTTGAGGCCGTAGAGAGCCTTACGCAATTTGAATACGTGGTCAGGGAACTCTTCGTCTTCAAACCCGGGTGGTTGCTCCACGTACACTTCTTCCTTGATCGGTCCGTTGAGGAAGGCGCTTTTCTTGAAATCATGGTGAGTAGCATATGCAAGTAATATTCTAATAGATTCAAGCCTAGCTACTGGAGCAAAAGTCTCATCGAAATCCAAACCTTCGACTTGTGCATACCCTTTGGCCACAAGTCGTGCCTTGTTCCTCGTCAGCACCCCGTGTTCGTCTTGTTTGTTGCGGAAGACCCACTTGGTACTTACGATGTTTGCATTGGGTCTAGCCACAAGTTCCCACACTTCGTTCCGCTTGAAGTTGTTCAATTCTTCTTGCATTGCCACCACCCAGTCCGGATCCTTCAAGACATCCTCAATCCTGCGTGGTTCCAAAAAGGATACAAACGAATAATGCTCACAAAAGTTAGCTAGGCGAGATCTAGTGGTTACTCCCTTTTGGATGTCATCGACGATGTTGTCGATTGGGTGATCCCTTTGAACGCATTGGTGTACTCTTGGATGTGGCACTTGAGGAGTTGTGTCTTCATGATCGTCTGCTTCTCCCCCTAAGTGGTTGCCTTCGTTGACTTGTTGATCATCTTCGTACTCTTGTTGTTGATCTTGTGTTGAAGCTCCACCTTGATCTTTGGTCTCCTCTTGTGGTTCATCTTCTTCATGTACGTGTGAAGGTGACTCTTGTGGTCGAACTTCGCCTAGAGTCATTCTTTTCAATGCTTGACAAGGGGCTTCTTCTTTACCTAATTCACATGGATCAACTTGCTCCTTTTGGGAGCCATTAGTTTCATCGAACACTACGTTACGTGCTACTTCAACAAGGCTGGAGGCCTTGTTGAAAACACGATAGGCGTAAGTGTTCGAATCATAACCAAGCAAGAAACCTTCATTGGACTTCGAAACGAACTTTGAAGTCCTAGGCTTCTTATTCAGGATATAACATGGAGAACCGAAAACTCGAAAATATGAAATGTTTTGTTTGTTACCAGTAAGTAGCTCATAGGGAGTCTTCTTGAGTAGTCGATGAAGATAAAGTCGATTTGCTGCGTGGCAAGCAGTGTTAATCGCTTCCGCCCAAAATCGATCCGAAGTCTTGTACTCATCGAGCATTGTTCTTGCCATCTCTATGAGTGTTCGGTTCTTTCTTTCGGCAACTCCGTTTGGTTGTGGCGAGTATGGCACTGAAAATTCGTGCTTGATGCCCTCTTCATCAAGGTACTCCTCCACTTGTGTGTTCATGAACTCCGTGCCATTGTCGCTTCGAATACTCTTGATTGTCAATGAAAATTCGTTTTGAGCTCGCTTGAAGAACTTCTTGAGTGTTCCTTGTGTTTCTTACTTATCATGCAAAAAGAAAACCCAAGTGAAGCGAGAAAAATCATCAATGATAACTAAACTGTATTTGTTACTGCTGACGCTTATGTAAGCAATTGGACCAAACAAGTCCATGTGAAGTAGTTCGAGCGGTCTTGTTGTAGTCATGACGTTCTTTGCGGGATGATGTGCTCCAACTTGCTTCCCGGCTTGGCACGTGCAACAAGGCCTGTCTTTCTCAAAAACAGCATCCTTCAAACCGCGGATGTGATCGCCCTTGAGGAGTTTTTGAAGATTCCTCATACCAACATGCGCTAGCCGTCTATGCCACAGCCAACCCATGTTGGTTTTTGCAATCAAGCATGTGTCGAGTTCGGCTTTATCCTTGTTGAAGTCAACAAGGTAAAGCTTTCCCTTCAACGTACCCTTGAATGCAATGGAACCATCACTCCTCCTAGAGACGGTCACACCCTCGTTAGTGAACAAGCAATTATAACCTTTGTCACATAGTTGAGATATGGACAGCAGGTTATAATCTAAAGATTCAACATGTAAAACATGAGAAAGTGTGTGTTCAGAGGATATTGCAATTTTACCGGTACAGAGCACCCTTCCTTGACTATTATCTCCAAACTTGATGCCCTCGTTTGGATCCTCGTTCTATTCATATTCCACGAACATCCTCCTTTCTCCGGTCATATGGTTGGTGCATCCACTGTCTAGCACCCATTCGGATCCACCGGAGGAATAGGCCTGCAAAAACAAATTATGCTTTGGTTTTAGGTACCCAAGCTTGCTTGGGTCCTTGGAGGTTAGTTACAATACATTTGGGCACCCACACATGGGATTTTGTGTTCCCATGGCGTGGCCCAACATAATAAGCACAGACATTGCCAAGATTATTTCTCATGAACACATAGGAGGCATCAAAAGTTTTGAATAATAGCTGCTGTGGTTTATGAATCGGACTAGTCTGGGGGTCGGACTTGTCCGGACACCAACCGGACTAGTCCGGTATTCGTGTGAGTTCAAGTTTTTATCCTTCGACTTACCAGTTTGAGAGGGTCTTCCCTTCACAAAAGAAATCCTTCCCTTGTTATTCTTATGACTTCCAGCATGCTGCCTTTCATCATAAGAGTAACCAATGCCATATTTGACATTTGGAGGTCTTTGGACCAAGTATGCACCACGTGCATAGTTGATCTTCTCCTTGTCAAATATGCCACATTGGGTAGGATTTTTATCCTTTGTGGAGGTTGACTTCCCTTTCAACCCGGTGTCAGTTTTACTACATGTGCACATATGAGCAAACTCAGTTTTAGTGGGTTGAGAAGGTGAATTTGAAGAGGAGGAAGGTTCACTCAGCTTGAGTGACTCAACTTGCACTTCAAGGATCTGGTTAACCTTGATCAGGTCAGCAAGTTGGTCCCTGATTGCAACATTTGAGTCAGTTAACTCCAAGCAATCTTTCTTGCTTGAATCTAACTCAAGCTCTAGTGAATTGTTTTCTTCCTTTTCAAGCTCTAGAAGTTTGTCAAGTTCGACATCCTCCTCCTTTTGGGAGATAATCGTGTCCTCTTGACGATGAATTAACCTCTCCTTCTCAACAAGTTGATCAAGTAAAAATTTCATTTTTGTTGCAGTTTTCCTATCTAGTCCATTTAGCATATCCTCATCATCACTATCTATTTCATCATCACTAGAGTAGGAATGCACGGAAGGGGTTTTGATGATTACCTTGCATTTACCTTCCTTTGCCATAAGGCAAGTGCCATTTCCCTTCCTTGCACCGAGTGTAGGGAAGAGTGTAGATTTCTTGGACGTGCTCTCGATGGCTATGCTAGCCATCTCTTCTTCATCGGATGATGAGGACTCATTGTTTGAGTCCCACTCCTTCCCAATGTGCGCTTGTTTCTTCTTCTTGAAGAATTTCTTAGGTTGAGGCTTGGATTCTTTGGTCTTCCTCTTGTTCTCCTCATATGGGCAATCAACTATAAAGTGGTTATACTCACCACAATTATAGCACGCCCGTCTCAACTTTGGCTTTGCTCTTTCCTTGTACTTGCCTTCACTTGATTTTGTCCCTTGTCTTTTCTTCATTATTCTCTTGAACTTTTTCATGAATAATATCATGTCCTCTTCATCTAGCTCACTGCTCTCTTCTTCACTGTCTTCCTCTAGTTGTGCTTCTATTGCTTCTTTGGATAGAGGCTTGAGGGTGGACTTTAAAGCAACCCCTTTCTTCTTATCCGATGTGAGGTCGGCAATTTCCTCGACGTGCTTTTCTTGTTTTTCCATCATCTCAAAGTTGATAATTTTTCCAAGCAATTCATCCGGAGTCATCTTTTTGTATCCGGGGCTTTCTCTAATCATGGAACATAGTGTGACATTGCGAGGCATAAAAGCTCTAAGGATGAGCTTTACAACCTCGTGGTCATTCCACTTCTTGCTCCCATATGATCGAACTTTGTTAACGAGTGTCTTCAATCGATTGTACATATCTTGAGGTGACCCGTCTTCCTCAATTGCGAATTTTCCTAGTTCGCCTTCGATCATCTCAATCTTTGCTTCACGCACATGTCGGTCACCTTCATGTGCAGTTTGCAGAGTATCCCATATCTCCTTAGCAATTTCGAGTCCATCCACCTTGGTGAACTCGTCCCGACTGAGTGAGGAGGTGATTACAGCTGCGGCTTGAGCGTTTCTATGAATGGCCTACTCTTGGCTTGGGGTGAGCTCTTCTTCGTCATCCGGAATATCTATCCCTGTGCATACAACATGCCATAGACTTGGATTTAGGGAAATCAAATGCATCTTCATATTCTGCCTCCACATTGAGTAATCGCTTCCATCGAAGTGTGGGGATTTTCCAAGTGGGATAGATAAGTAATGGTTGTTATTGGAATTTAGACGATCATAGTTAAAAGGATATCGGGAGTAGTCGGTGTGACTACTCCCCTTCTTCTCTCTTCAACTTTCGCTTTCCCTTTGGAAAGTGCCTTCTTTCTGAGGAGTGCCTTTAGCTCCAGCGTCTCCTCATCATTGTCCTCGAAGTCTTGAATGGCTTCGAGGTAGTTCTCCACTTTTTGGGTCTTGTCGTTGTTAACCTCCTCTTGGTTGTTGATTTTGTGGACGTCCTTCATGTCCGACATGATCTCTTCAAGTGATTAGACTCTTTCTTGAAGAACCAGCTCTGATACCAATTGAATGTAGGCCTAGAGGGTGGGTGAATAGGCCTTTTTGAAAATTGTCGGATCCTGCAACACTCAACAACCAGTTCAATACCAGAGATATCGGACTAATCTGGTAAAGTGCAGACTAGTCCGGTATTCATGGACTAAGTTGATTAAACTTGATTGATTGGTTTTATTCTTTTGTGTGTACAGCGGAAATATAGAATCAAACAACAGTTTAACAGTTATATGCTGGATTATATCACAATTAAGTCTTATGTTCAACAATTTAACGTAAGATGAACAATGTGTATGAAACCCTAGATTGAGTTGATTAATTAGAATGATGAACACTAAACCAAGACACAACGATTTATCCCGTGGTTCGGCTACCACGAAGGCAACCTACGTCCACATTGAGGAGTCCACAAAAGGACCGGGTCTTCTCCAACCCTACCCTCGTTGGATCGCCACGAAGGCCAATCCTCTTCCACTAATCACAATGGGGTGAATAACCGAATTCAAGGGGCATTCTCACACGTTGAGAGCTCCCTTAGATTACAAAACACAATGCCACCGAAAACACACTCAAAAGTTACAATTGAAACGCAGGAGTGTGTTAGAGAATCAAACCAAGAGCTCAATGTGGTGTTGCAAGTGTCTCTCCAATGACATAGAGTGAATCCTCAAGGGATTGGTCGATGTTGCACTTAATTTCGTGGAGAGATGTCGTTTTTGAGACTCTTGGGAGGAGTGACGACACTAGGGTTCGAGAGTTTGTGAAATTGGGCCGTGCACCTCTATTTATATGGGGTTTCAAGTTACCGTTAGGGTTCAGAAAGTTCGGACTAGTCCGTGGTGGTCACCAGACTAGTCCGGTGTGCTGTGTGTAGCAAACCCTAAGTGTCCCAAAATATCGGACTAGTCCGGCTGAAAACGGACTTGTCCGATTTCGCTACTGGAAATCTTCAGACTAGTCCGATGTCCATCAGACTTGTCCCGACATGTGAAACCCTAAGTGTGTTGGATGACAAGTCCGCACTTGGAGGACTTTTCCGATTTCGATCAGTGGGTTTTTCAGACTAGTCCGTGTGAATATCGGACTTGTCCGAAGTGGATCAGAAAGAATATCGGACTAGTCCGGTTGATAACGGACTTGTCCGATTTTGTGTGACTTGTGTAGTGTTTTGAGGACTAGTCTGCACTGGGGAGGACTAGTCCGATTCTAGTCAGAAAGATATCGGACTAGTCCGACAGATATCGGACTTGTCCGATCTGGTGCAGAAAGGTTATCAGACTAGTCCGGTTGTGATCGGACTAGTCCGGTCCTGTGTAACTTTGTGCAATGTGTGTTTTTAATTATGATTCAGCTCTTGGGGTGTTTTTCCTTAACACACTCCATACACGATAATCTACTACTCATTTTCCTTGAGCTCATTTCCACTTTGCTCCTCTTCATCCCTTCTTTTTGGTATTTTGCTCATTTTTCTATTATAGGCCTGCATTCATCTCAACAAAGAGGTTACGATCCCAATTGCTTGTCATAAATCATCCAAAACCCACAAGGGAGTCCTAGATGCACTTTCACATCCTCATTTAATCCTTGGACAAGAGATGTTGAAATGAGATCCTCTAGGAATCCCAACAATCGGCTTCTTAAATGACTGCATAGTAATGTTACTCCTGCAAACTTCCTCTCTTGAATAGAGAGGGATGGTTAGCTCCCGATACTTGTACAAATGAACGTTCGGGTTAGGTAACCGAACTTTCATTTGTACATATGGGGAAGAACAAAATCAAAGATGCATTGGTTCCAATGTCAAGTGTATCCATGATCAATGTGTTATTCATTGATAAGAGTGGAGCTTTATGGATAATTCATGTTGCATATTTTCTAAAGCTCCTACTCCTAGCAATGCATGTGATAGAAATATACTATATGGATCCCTACATCTTTTAAAGTTTCTAACCATCTTAGCTTTCAAGAGCAAATTTTATCATATAGACCATGACAAACAAGATTCTCAATTTTATCCTCCTGAACTTCACTAGGAATTTAAAATTTAATGACTCCTCCAAAAAATGCAATTCAATTTTAGAGCAAGGATATCACTTATTCCTAGGAGTTTGAAATATAGTGACACCATCTATGCATGAAGCTCAATTAAAAATTATGGCTGTCACTATGCCCAAGTTTCTATATGCCAATTCACCAATTAAGTCATGCCCAAAAGTTTTATTTTCTAAACCTAGACAAAAATGACTAGGTCTACAAAACAATGCTTAAAGGATTTTAGGTACTTGTTTTAGATTTTTCCAAGTAAGGTGGGATTTCCTTTTGGAGATCCAAAAATCAATACCCACACTTACTCTTGTGATGATGCATGAGAATTAAATGATGAGGATGTGTCAACCTTCCTTACAAATGCAATAAAATACATTCAATTCTATGGCAAACCAAACAATGAAATGTTCTAAACTCATACCTCATTTGAAGAGCAGTTGGTGACGAAGGTCTTTGTGTGAGAAACTCACAACCCTTGATTTTCGGCGTAGGCTTGATGGTTGATGTCAAATGCCAGGTTGAGATTGGATTTGGCAATGGATTTGGTTCTGGCTCCTCCATTGGGTCATCATCTTGAACATTTCTCTTCCTCAAACTCAAAATGAGTTTGAAGGAGAGAAGTGTTCTCAAATCCTCCCAATGGTGACTTGAGCTTGATGAAACCTTCCACTTTCTTACCATACCACCTGTTCACAATTTTGACCTAGCTGCACTTTAATCAAGAACACGCAAAACAACTTGAATACGGGTTATGTTAGCCAAAAGCAAATTGAACCCAATTTTCAAATTGTCTTGCCCAGCTTGAACTAACATGTAAATGCAATGAGGGTCAAAGTAAATCTTTTTGGTTTGAACTAGGAAGATAAATTCAAGTGGTCATGCACATAGTTCATATCCAATTATATTTCTCCCCTAATTCAAATTTTTAGTTTTATGATGGCTGGAAATTTTACTTTCCAACATGCAAGTGTGGAATTTCAAAAATGCAAATGCAAGGGTTGATGCAATTTGGAAACCAAATATGAGATAACTACCAATTAACCTATTGGTGAGGACTCACCGAATTTTTGAAGTCCGATGAGTAGGACTTACCTCTGTTCTGTTCAGCGCGATGATTTGTTGTCCAATCCCAGAGTTGAAGATGTGGACAATTTCTTCTGTTTTGACATGCCAAACTCATTTGGCTGTCATTTGGACATGTGGGCCACATGGTGGCCCTAGCCTCTCCCTGTTGTATTGATATATTCATGTTGTTGTAGCGACGGGTTCTCCCTCTTGAATGTATTCCTTCATGAGCATGGTGAGGCTTTGTCCTTCTTAGGGGTGCCACTCTGACCATATTGATATTCCATTGAATCAACCGATACCTTAATCATGGATCAAAGGCTTCCTTGGGCATGATGACATGTGGACTCCACAATCAAACGAGAAACGCTTCATCCACAATGTCACTTGCCCTAGGTTGAATGGGTTTGGTCAAAGTGTGGGAATCCCAACAAGTGATGTGGGATATCTTTGACTTTGAATGCTCCTTAAGTTCTTGTCCTTGGCCAAGATCTTCATGTGAATGTTATCTTGATTTCTGCTTGGCCAAGATACTTCAAGGTAGGCTAGTTGAACTTAAATCCCTTGGAAAGCCATAGCCTCCTTGAATACAAGGGTGATGTTAATTCCACCCTTGACCTCCTTGTGAATGTTAGCCAATGGAGTTGTTGTTTGAAAAAGGTCCTCATGGGTCTTAGGGAAATAATTCCCACGCGTCCCATGATGACATGGATTTTCACAAATCATGTGAATATCCACGACTTGGATTATCCAAATAAATCTCCAACGACTTGGCTATTCATGTTACTTCAATGGGAGGTGTAGTTCCATAACTAGCATATCCACCTTGTGAAGTGGTGTGCATGACAAGCTATGGGAACTCGAGCATTCTTCAATCCACCCCTTGAGTGGAGACCTTCTTCTCATCCATGATGAATGAGAATAAGACTCCTTCAGCTCCAGTATGAATGTGGTCATGGATTGGTGGAGCCAACCCATGACACGAGTGTTGGATGAAGAGCCAACTATCCACCCCACGGTGGAGGCAAACCAAGAAGAACTTCTTGGAGCCTTCCCCAAGCTTGGGTATGGATGACTTTGGCTCCTACTGAAAGCTGAAATTCTCCCGCAAACGACAATGGCGTTGCCTAGAGGGCATTTGTTGAGGTAGCCTTGAATCATCTTGCAGTTTAGCACTTGCGTCCTCATTGGCCATCCCATACAATGGGTTGGCCAACACTACCCTGTTTTCACACAAAGGAGAAAACAAACAAGAGTAATCTTGTCTAATAACTATTCATACCTATAGCTTAACCACAAGTGATAGCTATCCTTCACTTCCTTTGCCTTTCCCGGCAGCGGTGCCAGAAATGCTTGTTGATGGCTCCTAAGATATACTAACAAATCATCCCCGACAATGGCGCTAGAAATGCTTGTTGGTATTTCTTAACACCACAGATCATCTTCGGTAAAGAGATGAGATCCGCAAGCGAACGAAAGATACTGTTGTAGCATTTCACTCATGAGTATTCCCAAGGGTATCGTATTTATCCCAAAGGAAGGCAATGGAGTAAAGTATATACTACTCTTATGGTCAAGCTATGGGATACTAATCAATTATTCGGACAGGAGGTAAGTTGATAATAGGGGTAGTGTAACACACATCTAGGCAATCTATTCTAAAAGGTAAATGGGTCCTAGAGGGAGATTGGATTAAGAGTTAGAGAGTTGCTCCTACAATGCTCCTAATACATATACAAACCCTAAGGTAGATACTAATGGTCATGTCAATGATGAATTCCTATGCAATGCTATTCAACACATTGGGCACATGCTTACCCCTAGCAATACTAGGGCGACTTCCGCCAAGAGCCTGTGGCATAGCCGAACATGGAGGATTACAAAGGATAGATAGGGCTGTCACCACCTACTGCCTACCTCTTCAATCCGTGGGTCTACGAGACATCCAACGCTGCTTAAATACCCTAGCACCATGCTAGCATACTAAGCAATTACTTTAAGAGCTGTAGCACAAGCCATCCTAAGGCAATGAACTAAATCACCGTTGAACCAATATTGATTGCATAGCATAGTTATTCATATTAACATAATCATATCGTAACCACATAGACTATAGTGGGGGTCTATAGTGTTTATGACCATAAGATGTGATCATGAGAGTACAATCATAAAGACTATACCTTCCACTTACATGGACTCCACAATCAAACAAGAAACGCTTTGTCCAAGTATACGTATAAAAGAAGACTAAAGATAATATCTTTATTGAACACAAAGTCACAAATACAAGAGGGAATACATGAGACATACCTTTCTTAATGTGGAATTGGGAAGAGAGACTCCTTCTACTCCTTTCCCAATTTGGACTTGGGACTAGAGGCTCTCCTCTCTACATCCTAACTCCTCTAAGGACTATGGAAGATAGTGTATACAATAGAATGATGCCCAAGTGGTGTTTGTTGAAGTGAGGGGTATGGGGTCCTATTTATACTAGTGTTGAGGTCGGTCCACGCGACCAAAAGCGCGCGAATCAGTTGTCATTGACTCTAGGGAGCCGGGAGGAGCCAACACGTGGAAGTTGACCGCGTTTGGCACCAGGACCTGGTCGGCCGACCCCTTGGTTCGGCCGACCTGGTCAGGGCTCCAAACGGCCCGTACTTCCTCTAGGTGGCTACCAGGTGGGTCCCATTGACTGATATTGGTGCTACACCATTGGATGGCCTCAGATACTTCTGTTTGTGGGCCATTTGATCCATGTGGTGCCACATGTCGTCGCCTAATTGGCTAGGATGATATTTTATAGGATTGCTCCCCATACATTTCCTCAATTCTTGTATAAATATTTGCATACACATATTTCTCCGAGTACAAGTGGGAATAGGTCAAGTAGAAAGGTGATGTGTGCAAGAAATGATCAATCCTTCACATAATTGAGTTATATTGATGGCTGAAATTGGTATATAACAGCCGTCAACACCCTCCGAGAGCTCGGTTGTCCGTAATGCTGCTCCTAGGTCCTATGAAAACCTTTACAGTGTCCTATTAAGCTTAATATTTACAATAGGGGTGCCCAAAGTTCCAAGGGTAGCTGTGATGGTTGTGGGGCAACCTTGTTGTCTACAGCTACTAGAAGGGCGATGAGCGAGCATCCCTACTTCCTATCTTTACTGTCCGCCTTGTGAGTGGTTTGAGCAGAGCCGGGACTGAGCTTGGCAGCTTTGAAGGGGGTGTGGTGCTGCCGAAGGGCTGCAGCCAGGGCGCAGCGGGTGCTTCGTTGTGACGCAAGCTCTGCAAGGGTTGACTTGATCCAGCGCCTCCTAGGACAGATGTTGGGTCTGCTGTGAGAGCATGGAGCTGATTCAAGGCTAACACCGCTGCAGTGCGGTCTCCGCGGATCCTGAGGATGCCGGAGGGTGTTGGCATCTTCAAGATACGATAGTCGTAGTGGGCTACGACTATAAATCGGTAAAGGGCGGACATGCCGATGATGGCGTTGAAGGGGAGGCTGACATCCGCGACGTCGTAGAGGATGCCCTTTGTCCTCTAGTTGTCGAGTGTCTCGAAGGTCACCTGGAGATGGATATTGCCATATGGGATGATGCTCCTTGGTCCCACCCCCGAGAATGGGCTCGAGGGGGTGAGCTTGGACACCAGCATCTGCAGCTGCTCGAAGGCTGCGCGGCTGAGGAGGTTGAGTCCCCCCCCCCCCCATATATCAAGACTGAGTGGAGTTTTACGTTGGCAATGGTGGGGGCGACCAGGAGAGGTAGAATCCCTACGCCGGCCATGTTTTTGGGGCAGTCGGAGGTGTCAAAACTGATCGTCGTCTCCTTCAACTGGTGGTGCAGCGCCAAAGTGGGGGTAGGGGCTATCGAAGCCACTGCACGACGAAGGGTATTGATAGCGTTCCGGGACGTGGGATCCCAAGACCCTACGAAGATGACTTGTAGTGTCTTGCGACACTCGTGGTCATTGCTGGCGTCGGAATCCTCATTTTTGTGGACCACTTTGACGGCCCGCTCTTGCAGCTGGTACTCCATCTCCTCATCTTTGTCGACCTTGGGTCGACCTTCTTCTTGCCCTCCTGCTGGAGGAAGGGGGCATTGTCCGGGCACTGCTGCGCTCGCTCTTGGTAGTGTTCGGCGCATCTTCTGATCGAGCGGCACTTGCTCGAGGTGTGGTCGTGAGTCTTGTGCACCGGGCAGGGACCGTTGCCATCATCAGTGGCAGGTGACTCACACAGGCGCTTCTAGTGGTGTGGGGGTTTGCCACCACCGGTCGCGACAGCTGCAACGACGGGGGACCCATGCAGTGGCTTTTTCTAGCCGCCACCCCAATTCTTGTTCTTCTTTTTGCCGCTACCAGGGGTAATGGCTCCTTCTCTGGTCTAGCCGGCCCCGACCGCCTACGGGGCGGGCTAAGCATGACAGTCATGGCCTTCTGCCGCCCTGGGGCACCGGTCGGTGATGGAGAAGATCTCGGAGACATCTTAGACGTTGTGCGTGGCTAACTTCTCATGCATCTTGCGGTCACACACTCCCTGGCGGAATGCCACTATGACAGAGGCACTCGCGATGTTGGGAATGGAGTTGCCTACCTGAGAGAAACGTTGGATGAGTGATCGCAGTGTCTCCTTGGGTTGTTGTCGCACGGCGTGGAGGTCAAGCTTGGTGCCGGGGCGCGTGTAGGAGCTGCCGAAGTTTGCCGTGAACTGCCGGCACAGCTCATCCAAAGAGTTTATAGACCCCTCGGGCAGGTTCATCAGCCACGAGTGGGCCAATCCTGTCAGGGCAACCTGGAAGTAGTTCGCCAGGATGGTCTCATCCGCTCCTGCAGGAAGAAGCATCGTGGTGTAGATCTGCAGGAACTCGGTCGGTTTGATGCTTCCGTCAAACTTCTCCAGCATATGTGGCCAGAACTTGTGTGGCCACGTCGCGATGCGGAGGTGCGAAGCCAACGCCGCGCAGCCTCCACTTCGTCGGAGAGGCATACGGGTTAGCATACTCTAGGGGGGTCTACTGCACGATGTGCGTAGCCTGCGGGACCTACAGTTGTGGCACCGGTTGGGCCATGTGTTGCTGCAACGGTACTGGCTGCGCCAAGTGCTGTTGCTGCATGTCCTGCTGCACTAAATACTGCAGGGGTGCTGTCGAACCGATATACTCATGGTTAGGTGGTAGAGGGTTTACCTGTGGTGCACCTTGGACTGAGGACGCCTCATGAATAGGGCATTGGGCGCCATATTCGGCGTCGAGGTTGCGCTGCCTCTCTCGCTGCCGCTCGATGATGACTCGACCATCCATGTGAGCTTGACGACGGTCAAGCTCAGCCCTCAGGTCCCTTGTAGGGAGCCGACCAGCGCTCGTAAGCCTGTAGGAGCAGTATTTGGCGGTGCGATGGTCGATGGACGGCGTGCGTGACAGCGACACATGACGCCTTCCTCTGTTCGGGGAGTTGATGGCCGCAACGACGAAGTGGTCTATGTCTTGGACCCACTGCTGAGCCGCTCCCTGGGAAGCCTTCAGCGACGGTGGGTGCTGGAGAAGAGCCATGGCCACTGCCAGTGCACTCCCCGGGCTTGCTGTCACCAGCGCCAGGGGAGCCGACTGGGCCGGGATGTGTCCCGACGCACCATCCTGGCCAGTTGTACCTGCACGGGGGCGTGATGGACTAGAGAGCACCGATTGAGCAACGGATCTGGTCACCGGACAATGATCACAAACACAGGCCTGATGAACACCATGATGGCGAAAGCGCTCCCACTTTTTGGAGGGAAAATCCCCTTCCCGGTGCGCCAAATGTCGAAGTGTTTTATGAGACACTTCCCCACGGATCTACTAAGGAGTAGCCCTGAGAGGTTCTTGGTCGGTGGGGCTTAGGCCTCAGTCAAGTGTACACGCATATGAGAGTGTATGAGACGATGGTTTTTACGTGGTTCGGGACGCAAGGAGCATAACACCCTACTCCTATATTGCTAGTGAGTGTGTATGCGTGTGTGTGTGTGTGTATCGGGGATTTGATGTTGGGTCCTCTATAACGGTGGCGGTCCGGTCCTTTTATAGACAAGGTCGGACGCCTTACAAGTGGGGTCCAGGGCTCGACAGGTGGTCTTGGGGCGATCTTATCCTAAAGATCTAAGGCTTCTTGCATAAGCTTGCTTCGACCGTGGCTTTGAAGACTCGCCGTCTTGCCGTCTGAGTTGTAAGTAGCCCATGCGCTATTGCTGAAATGGTAGTGGATGTCTCGTCCAACTGTCTCTATCGCCGTAAGCTACCCACTTGGCAGAGTGGAATAGGCATGCGGTGTCTTCATCGCGATGCAGTTGGTCATAGCAGTATCTGACATTAGGCATGCGCCATGCCATGCGTCTTGGGAAGCCGTGTATCTTCAATCCTTGACAAGGATAAGGCGCACCGCCCTCTTAACTCCCGCAACCCTCCGTCCAGAGCATGTGGCTGGATCACGTGACAGCTCGGGAGCTCATCCCTGCGATGGAGGTCAGGTCCCGCCTTACAGACCACGTGGTAGCTCGCTGCTCACCTCCGCGGAGATGGTCGGGCCTCATCTTACAAACCATGTGGCAGCCCTGGAGCCCGCTCCTAATTAAAGTGGGGACTCTAGGGCTACAGGACACGTGGCAGTGCCAGAGCCCGCCTATGCAGGAGGTGGCTAGTATGATGCCTAAGACCATGTGGCAGCACTGGAGCCCTGTCTCACAGTGGAAAGGGATCCTTACCTGTTGGAAACGTGGCTGCTTGGGAACTCGTCTCCGAGGGGGAGCTGAACTTCTCGTTTGTGGTCTCTTTCAGGTACCCTAGACCCCGCATCTGAGGTAGATGGGTCCAGGTCTTCTGAACGCGTGGTGACCTCAGACCCTGCATCTGCTGGAAGGCGGGACAAGCAGCTCTAGTTTGTGCGTGAGGGTACCCGGTATGCTAGGTAGCGACAAAATCTATCCTACATTTTTTATATGCAAGGTGGAAGATGGGTGAATGGAAAATAAATATGCAAGGGGTTGATACAATTTACCTCAAGTGGGGTTTCACCCCCAAGCTTGTTCTTCACTCACCTCAGTGATGAGGGTTGAACCCTTGATGACGGAAGTATGCCGCGAGATCGACTTGTTGTTGTTGTTGTAGCATGGAGTTTATGTTGGTGAATTGAGCATCCATGTGTTGTTGCCAATCTTGGGTACCTTGGACATGCCCTTGGAGAGTGTTGTAGATGTCACCTGTTCTCACATCAATCTCTTCCATACGTCTAGTCAGATCCGTCATTCCTTGGCTATAGTCATGATGACTTCTAGACGAAGAGGCACGACATCTTTTGATGGACACTGGATGCAAGTTGCTAGAGCTTGAAGTGGATAGGGGTGGCTCCCATGTGGCACCTGGCCATCCATGCCAAGACGGACCTTCAGTCTCATACGATGGAGGTTGAGTCCATCCGGGTGCATCACCCATTGGGTTCTCATCCTCTTTGTACTCATGGACCATGGAGGTTGTCGAGGGCATGGCCGCTCTCCTTGCATAACTTCTAGTTACCCTACCAGAGACATTACTTCTTTGTGCTTCCTCGATGGGAAGAAGTGTGGGGACCGGAATCTCGACATCCAAGGATCTCATCGGGTGGTGTCGTGCAATGCGACACCCAACAGTATACAAGAAAAGAACGAAAATAAAATACAATACCAAGTCTTTATTTATAAACACGACAGAAGTTTTACAATACTAAGCGGAAAGGAAAGTGACCTATACATCATAGCTACGCACTTGGCACTAGCAATGCAAAAGCAAAGTCATCCATGCCCTGGATGCTTTGCACTAGAAACACCAAACTTACGGCGGCGTGCAGAGCTCCCACTCGGCTGTAAACCCTGGAGGGGTCGCAGCCTCGTCGTCGAACCTGTCATCAGTCGTATAATCTGCAAAAACTTGTTAACTGCAAACGTGAGCTTAAGGCTCAGCAAGACTAACCCATCTTACTAGACATATGCAGGGTGAATACTAAGCATAGGTAAGGTAAAGCAGTAAAGGACTCGCCTACGAGTGGATCCTTAGCTTTCAAGTTATTATCAGCAACTTACCAGTTAAATGAAAGTAACTTTAGATCATATTGGACAGCAATCAAGTTCCAAAATAATTATAATTCAATACATCGTATTCTCCTGACTTCTTCAGTATTTACTATGTCACGACACTGTGAACAAGTGGTACTCTATTACCGCGAGGGACGGTGATTGCAATCAGGAAACACCCGGTCAACATGACACATACGCACTTTCGGAAGTGCCAGCGAGTACTTACAGCAGTACCTACATTGCACTTCAGTACTAGTCATATATGGCCACCTTTCACCCAACACTAGAATGTCGAACCAGTCAATACGTCACGAGCAGGAGGTCCCTACGTGGGGCGTACTCTGACGTGACCACCAGCTGGTTTACACCTCGCTGCCCTCAACCCAGGCCTAAAAAACGGAACGGTATGCCTCGACAAACCAGTATCAAGTTACGTCAGTTTGCTGAAGCCCATTTCTCCAGTATGTCGTTGGTACAATTCAAGCTTGTCCAGCAGGGGCGCACATGGAACGGTCCTCAATCAACACAAGCAGGGCTACGCACGTGAGACCACGTCTCATTGCATCCTACCCGCTGGTCGGTCTCAATTTCATAGTCATAAATCATTTCTTGATCCAATTCATCATGTGTGATAAAATCCTATGTCGCAAGTAGATTCCAACTACTCGACTTCTATCGGATCCCTATGAATATAAGCATGGCAGTTTCTACTCATCGGGCTGTAGACCTACCCAATAATCCATGGGCTTTGTGGGTCATGCAAATGGATGTCAAACACCTTAAACGTAATGCACAAACATCTCAAAGACGTAAGGTGAATGAAAACTTCAAAGACACTGTAAGAAACTTAAATGCAAACCGGGGCTTGCCTGAAAATGAGTTCGGTCCAAGTTAGTCTCCGGTAGATGGACTTCCAAGGCTTCCGGCTGCTCCTCGACTTCAGTTACTACACGATATGCATATACTATATATGAATGACTTTGAAAATAAATAATATGTTTAAGGTCAAAAGATAATATCTTGTGATCAAAATAAGATAATGATCTTAATTGGCTTTGGAACTTTTATGGTAGATACTAGGGACTATAATGGAGACTCTTGCAAAGAATAGGGGATGATCAAGGAAGTTTGTTGTCTCTAAAAATTATGGCAAGCAATAACATTCTTTGAATTTTGGTTGAAATTCTGGAGATCTATCATGGCTACCAGTGGTTGTACCATGCAGAGGCGGTCTCACTGGTTTTAGGAAAATATGTTTTGCAATTTTATAAGCTTCCTACAGGGAGAAATTTATTTTACAAGTTTGGGAGAATTTCTGAAATGTTTTCTGTATTTTCCCAATTTTTCAATTATATAGAGATTTGGAACACTGATCAACCCAGTAAATGAATTCCAATGAACTAAAATTTTTTACTGGAGATCAAGTGTGTTATTAAAAGTGTTCTGACTAAAATTGGTAATTTTACAATTAACAGAACAGGAGTAATTAATTTCCCAAGTAATTAGCTCAAAGGAATTAATTATGGAAATTCTGGGAGTTTCATGTCCAACAAATTGCACCACTCCAAAGTTGAGATTAAGATGAGTCTACCAGAATATATTTGGAATATTTTGAGCAAATCTACTAGGACTAATGAATTTTAGAATTTGATTGAATCCTAGAATTATTTTCCAATGGGAAAATTTAAATAAAGTGGCTGGCCCCACTTCATTTGAATTGGGCCAATCAGCGCTGGGCCGCGCCGAGGGCCACGGGGTTAACCCGCATAGCTGCACCGGATCCGGTCCACAGCTGATCCCTCTCCTTTCGCCGAGCGACTGACATGCGGGGCCCGCGAGTTGTCTTCTTCCTCCCGATGCGCGACGCAGCCGCGGTGGCGCTGCGCCGGCGAGCTTGCCACTGGCCTCTCCCGTGCGCCGAGCATAGCCAAAACTTGTCGCCTGGGGGTTTTCCACCACTCTGAGCACGTCTGTGGTGTTCCCGAGGCTTGCCAACGACTGGAACCGGCGGTGCAACGGCGGCAGCGGCGGCGATAGCTCAGACAGGGTAGAACTCTCTCTTCTCTAGCTCTGATGCCTTGGTTTCTTGTCCAAAAGCTTCCTTGTGCCTTGAGGATCATGAACCAGGACTAGGGCAGGAGAGAAACGGCTGGGAACTATGAGCTCGACGGTGAACCGCGACTCTTTTACCGGCGGCGACCAAAACTCGGCTATCTCGGTGAACACTCAATGCTTTCCAAATCTTTTTGATCCGGAGTGTTCGCAGGGAGATAGGTAAACTGCCCTTAACTATTGCCAAGAATAATTAGACATAGAAAATGAATTAAATCGCTAACCTAGAGACATAGGTATGAACTAACATGGGGAAAAATGGAAATAATCATGCTACAAGGCATGGCATGGCTTGAAACTTGGTGAGCATGCGCAAGGCACGATAACAAACCTTTTTATTATAGAAGTCAGGGCCTGTAGAGGCCTCCTCTGGCTTGTCGATAGTGGAGCAGGGGCGGTTGTTGGCGGCTTCACCCGCGGTCGTCGGAAAAACTGCGGAATACCACGCAACCAGGTGAAAAACACCGAACCAAAAGATGGATAAGGTGCACAAGCAAGTTGTGAGCAAGTTTGCTAAAGAACTTACGATCGATCCTTGGATAGATGGCAAGTAATCGTCAGAGTCCCGAGGTGAGGTCGGCGGCGCGTGAGCGGGGGCAGAACTGCGGCGTGGGAAGGCAAAACCAAACGGGATCTCGACGCCGGTGACCAGGGGGGTTTAAATAGGCAGAGAGGGATGAGGGGAGCTCTCCACAGCACAAGCAAGAAAGCAGCTTGGTGGATTGCATGCCGGGAGGTGTCGCCAGTGAAAACAGAGGCACCGCTCGGGAATGGGTCACTGGACAGTGGGTCCCACATCCCCTTTCAAGTCAATCCTCTCTGGAACTTTAATTCCCCTACCAAACTTTATCCAAAAATCCTAGATTTTTGTGGAGAATCCAAATCAAATGTGTAGAGTCAGATTCTTAAATTGGATTTAAAATTTGGACAGGTTTCATCTGGAATTCAAATTCAAAATTGAATTTGATTGAAATTCAATGGAGTCACTGAATTAAATAGCAAATGAGCTTCAAAAATTATGAAAATTTGCAGGGGTGCTATTTGGAATATTATGATGTCATGGAAAAATGTATAGCCTCAGATTTGAATATTTTGACATGGCCCAAATGTACAGTAGCTATATTCATGTTTGAAATAATTTTAATATATCTAGTACTGCATATGGTTTTTACCCAAGCAAAACCTATTCAAATAAATTCAAAAATTTGTAGAAAGGTCACTATAATTACTCTAGGGTCATTGGTGAAGTCCAACCCCTATGTTAACAAAATTTAAGTATGAGTGAAAGAAAGATTTTTGATGAGATCAAGTGCACGTGTACAACCATAATTGATCTCCACTTTGGTTGGAAACAAACTAGTAACTGAATTTTATATTAAGGAAAAACTGGGATTTTACATTCCTCCCCCCTTAAAAGAATCTTGTCCCGAGATTACATTAGGAAGGATAAAAGAAAAAGATCTAATGAACATATGCTGCTAACAAGTCCGGATACATTGTCCTAAGGTATTCCTCGCTTTCCCACGTAGCTTCTTCAGCGGTGTTGTTGCCCCACAAGACCTTGTAGAAATGCAAGGTACGGCTTTTTGTGGTGCGAGTCTTATCATTGATTATCTGGTTGGATGTTCAGAGTAAGTAAGATCTGGTTGGAGAGCTTCCAAATCCTCCATACGGATGTCAGCTGGGGCCTTGAGACATTTCTGCAACTGCGAAATGTAAAACACATTGTGGACCCTTAAAAGCAATGCTGGTAGCTCTAGCCAATAGGCCACAGGTCCGCATTGTTCAATTATTGCGAACGACCCAATGAAGCGTGGAGCTAGCTTCCCTTTTACTCTGAAGCGATGAATCTCTTTCATTGGCGATACACGAAGATAAACGTGATCCCCGACATTGAAGTGAAGAGATCGACGCTGTTTGTTCGCGCAGCTTTTCTGACGAGACTGAGCAGCCTTGACATTGGCTTGAATAACTCGTACTCATTCTTCGGCTTCATTCACCAAGTTGATACCATATATCACTCGTTCATCGGACTCACACCAGTTCAAAGGCGTGCAGCACTTCCGTCCATAAAGAGCTTCATATGGTGCCATTTGGATCCTAGCCTGATAACCATTGTTGTATGAAAACTCTGCCAATGGTAGATGATCATCCTAATTCTTACCATGGTGGATGGCACAGGCGCGTAGCATATATTCTAGAACTTGGTTTACTTGCTCCATTTGACAATCAGCCTGAGGATGGTAAGCTGAGCTTCGAATCAACTTAGTACCCAAAGATGCGTGGAGCTGCTCCCAAAATCGAGCAACGGATACGGCTCCATGATCTGAGATGATGGTGTGGTGTACTTCGTGTAAGCACATGATCCTAGCAATATACAACTCTGCGTACTTCAGTGCATGGTAGTTGATATTGACGTGTATAAAATGAGCTGACTTGGTCAATCAATATTGACGGGCTCTGAGAGGCAATCCAAATGGAGTCATGTTTACGGAATGTGAGAGGCAATCCAATGATGAAGTTCATGTTGATGTCCTCCCTTTTCCAGGCCAATATGCTTAAATGGTGTAGCCGTCCGACTGTCCTCAAATGATCGTATTTCACTCACCGACATGTATCACATTCTGATATGTACTTCGCTATTTCACGCTTCATCCGGGACCACCTGGATTTCTTCTTCGAGTCCTGGTACATTTTGTTACTTCCCAGAGGAATAGAATACTTGGACAAATGAGCTTCGTCCAATATCTTCTTTCAAAGTTCCATATTACGGGGCACCATGATGTGGTGTTTGAACCAAATGGTACCGTCATCATCACATCGAAAGCACTTCATCTCCCTCTTCTTCATTCTTCGGCGAATGTGCAACATGCCCTTGTCTTCCTTCTGAGCCTCTACAATATCTTCCCTTATGGTAGGAATGAGAGCTAGATTGTAGAGCGATCCATATGGAACCAAGTAGATACTTGGCTCTTCTTTTTCCATCGAGGTGATGGAAAGATTATTGACATGGGACTTGCGACTCAGCGCATCTGCAACTACATTCGCTTTGCCACTATGGTAGTGGATCTCAATCTCATAGTCTTTGATCAATTCCAACCATCCTCGCTGTCGCATATTCAAGTCCTTCCGGGTGAAGATGTACTTCAAGCTCTTGTGATCGGTGTAGAGATGCACTAGGTTGCCCAATAGATAGTGTCTCCACATCTTCAATGCATGTACCACAGCAGCGAGCTCAAGATCATAAGTCAGATAATGCTGATCATGGTTCTGAAGCTGTCGTGATCCATAAGTGATCACTCTTCTATCTTGCATCAATACACAACCCAAACCAATCCCAGATGCATCAAAATAAACATCAAATGACTTGGTTGTGTCCGGTTGGGCTAATACCGGTGTTGTTGTGAGGTGTCTCACTAATGCTTGAAAACCTTCCTCACATTCCTTCGTCCATACATACTTCTTCCCTTTCTTCAGAAGTTTTGTCATTGGTTTATCTATCTTGGAGAAACTTGGAATGAACCTCCTGTAATAACCTGCTAAACCTGGGAAGCTTTGAACTTCGTGTACATACTTTGGAGACTCCCATTTGAGTACTTGCTTAATCTTTCTTGGATCAACTGCAATCCCCTTAGCATAGACGATGTGCCCTAGAAATGGCACTTGGATGATCCAGAACTCACATTTGCTGAACTTAGCATACAGCTTGTGGTCTCGTAATCTATGAAGCACGACACGCAAATGTGGAGCACGTACTTCTTCGGATTTCGAATACACAAGGATGTCGTCGATGAAGACCACGACAAACTTGTCCAGTTTCGGCATGAACACCGAATTCATGAGATACATGAAATGAGCCGGTGCATTGGTCAATCCAAAGGACATGACAAGGTACTCATACAATCCATACCTCGTCGAGAATGCCATTTTAGGTATATCCTCTAGTCGAATCCGGATCTGATGATACCCAAAACGAAGATCCATCTTCAAGAATACCTTAGCACCCACCAATTGATTGAACAGAATAACGAGGCGTGGTAGTGGATACTTATTCTTGATCGTGACATCATTGAGTGGACGATAGTCCACACATAGTCTCAATGTCTTATCCTTCTTCTCCACGAACAATGCAGAACAACCCCAAGGTGATGAACTTGGACGAATGAAACCCTTGTCCATAAGTTCCTTTAGTTGCTCCTACAGTTCTGCAAGTTCCTTATGTAAGACCTATGTGTGTTGAATACATTGGATTGTAGTGAATACACTTGCTTTGACGATAAAAGTTTTGAATATCACCAAAATACCTTTTTATCAAGGTCCGACTCTAGCACTAGGTTCTACTAGCTTTTGTTAGCTCCATCTCAAGCTCCGGTTAGCATTGGCAAGGTCCAGTGCTTGATCGCAATGTTCTGGCTTTTAATGTGAAATGTTTCGAACTTGCTTTACATTGTTAGAAAGTTTGCTTAGTATTCTTTTACTAAGTGTTTGGTGCGTTTTGGATGATATGGCTGATATTTTTTTGCTATGCTTTGCAACATGCTTATGTGAGGTGCTCACGTAAGGTGTTGTGTTTGGAACTGACTTGAGTCAAGTCGAGGACTTGGGCTTGTATGGATTGGTTGTTTATTCATGTGAAGGTGTTGCTTGAGTTCAAGACATGGCTGGTGATGGGATCCATTGGACTAGTCTCAGGGAGGAGATGAGGTTCCAACAACCAAATTCAGGAGGAATTGTGGTTGAGCTGATGAGGAGGTTGCGCAGCATGATTGAATCAAGAACAATGCATGTGAAGGTATCATGGAGGTCATTGGAAGATGTTTGCACGTGTGCAAGGAGTGCATGAACGTGGCTACATGGTTCCGAGATGTGATGAAGAGATGTGGACGTAAAGAGTTGGTCAGAAAGGTCCAACCGACTAGGTTATGGACTCAGGCTGCGGCTGAGTTGGGTTTGACTCAAATATGGAAAGATTTGAGTCGGTTATGATAGGATTTCGTGTGGGTCACGAATTTGAGTTGTTTAGGAATGTGGGATACATTCCTAAGATGTTTGGAAGTCTTAATATTGCTTCTATCTGCGTACAGAAGAATCCTAAGCAGTTATGGAAAGTTACGATTCGTGAACAGAGTAGGATTAGGTTCCTGATTTGAGTTGAGTTGGCTTTCTAGCTGGTTATATAAGCAAGGGAGCCCAGAGCACATGGTGCATGACTTTGGGGCTGTTTCCTCTTGTGTTCTATTGAATAAAATTCATAGTTTGAAGAAACTTTTGTGCCTTGTTCGTCCGACTTGTTCCAGAAAAGTTTTACTTGTCAAGTTTCTGGACAGCACTACCTTTTGTCGGTGGTTTTATCATAACTCGAGTTTTACAGATCCAATTTACGTGATTCTTTTTGGGTTCTATTCACAACTTGATTATTTATCATCTGTCAAAATTTCACGGTCATTGGATTTGTGGTCTATGATCTACACGAGTTTCTTTGCAGCGTTTCAGAACTGTTTTTTCTCGGGTAGGGCAGATTGACCTTTGTTTGATCTTTCGATCATAACTTGAGTTTTTCTCAACGGATTTGAGTGATTCTTGTTGTGTTGTCTTCGTGACTTGATTCTCTCTGATATCTATCATTTTTTTCATGGTGAAACACGTTTAGATTAGTCTCACACACGATTTCTTTAACAGATCGTTTTTCTGCCGAAGGGGTTGGGGTTTAATTGTTTCCGCTGCGTAAGATTTTTTAAATCTACCATTCATCCCATCCTATGGTAGCTTTTCACGTGCTCTTTGATCCTACAATTGGTATCAGAGCCACGTTGCTCTAATCTTTCTGATTTGCGCGTGTTTTTGACTAATCATCATGGAGAAGTACTCTGCCAAAACTTGTGTGTTCGGTGGTATTGATTTTCAGGTTTGGAAGGCACGCATGGAGGCTTTCATCTAGACACAAGGCTTTGCAATATGGGAGAAGGTATACAAGCCTTACGAAGTGTCATCAAACGATCAAGTTATAGCTACAATCTGAGAGATGTCGACAACAACAACAAGGCTTGGAACTTGATCATACAAGGATTAACACAAAGCTACTTCGACCGTGTTGCACACCTCCGATCTACATACGATGTGTGGAAAGCACTTTGTGACTATCACGAAGGAACCAACACAATCAAAGAGGTAAGGCAAGACATGTTCAAGAAAGAATACATGCGCTTCGAGTTGCAACCCGGTGAGTCTATTGATGACCTTTTTGCTCGCTTTAATAAGATTCTCAGCAACTTGCATAGTGTCAATGTTAATTTTTCAGATGCTTAAAATGCTAGGCAATTGCTAAGTGCATTAGATATGTCAATTTGGGAGATGAAAGTCACATCTATTCGTGAATCTACTGTCATGAGTTCACTTACTTCAGATGTGCTATATTACAAGTTAAAAACTCAAGAAATTGACATAATCTCACGTAAGAACCCCAACAAGTCTATTGCTTTTGTTTCTCAACGTGACATGCCTAGTTCCGGTCAAACATCATCTTGTGGTACACTTGCTGTGTTGTCCTCACTAACCCCGGAGTAGATCGAAGAATTTTCAGAAGAGGAGTTGGCACTCATCTCTACTAGATTCTCAAAAGCATTGCAAAATGTGAGAACTAGAAGGAGAGGAAGCTCTGGACCTCAACGCTGTTTTGAATGTGGTAAAACATGACACTTTCGTACAGAATGCCCTTACCTTTCAGGTCTGACCACCCGGGAAGAAAAACAAAGCAAGGTCCGGACCTCCTCAGGAAATTCCAACAAGAAGAAGAAAGGTACCATAGGACGCAAGATGATCAACAATTTCATCACCGCACTTCAAGAGTTCAGTTCAAGTGACATAGACTTTGAAAGTGATGAAGATGATGTTGACCTGGCCAACATATGCTTCATGGCGGGCAAAACAAAATCAAGATCAAGTCAGGAGGATGCAGAACACAACAGTGACGATGATGAGGTATGTTCTACATGTAATGAAATGTGTGATGCTATTTCTCGTGCAACTGTTATTGTCAAGAAAAAGGACAAAAAAATTAGGGATAATGCTACTAAAATTGAATCACTAGAATATGAAATCAATCGGTTAAAATCTTTAATTCCTAGTGATGATGCATGTCCCTCTTGTGACTTGATCTATGAACAATTGTTGCACACCTCCGATCTGCATACGATGTGTGGAAAGCACTTTGTGACTACCACGAAGGAACCAACACGATCAAAGAGGTAAGGCAAGACATGTTCAAGAAAGAATACATGCGCTTCGAGTTGCAACCCGGTGAGTCTATTGATGACCTTTTTGCTCGCTTTAATAAGATTCTCAGCAACTTGCGTAGTGTCAATGTTAATTTTTCAGATGCTTAAAATGCTAGGCAATTGCTAAGTGCATTAGATATGTCAATTTGGGAGATGAAAGTCACATATATTCGTGAATCTACTGTCATGAGTTCACTTACTTCAGATGTGCTATATTCCAAGTTAAAAACTCAAGAAATTGACATAATCTCACGTAAGAACCCCAACAAGTCTATAGCTTTTGTTTCTCAACGTGACATGCCTAGTTCCGGTCAAACATCATCTTGTGGTACACTTGCTTTGTTGTCCTCACTAACCCTGGAGCAGATCGAAGAATTTTCAGAAGAGGAGTTGGCACTCATCTCTACTAGATTCTCAAAAGCATTGCAAAATGTGAGAACTAGAAGGAGAGGAAGCTCTGGACCTCAACGCTGTTTTGAATGTGGTAAAACAGGACACTTTCGTATAGAATGCCCTTACCTTTCAGGTCCGACCACCCGGGAAGAAAAACAAAGCAAGGTCCGGACCTCCTCAGGAAATTCCAACAAGAAGAAGAAAGGTACCATAGGACGCAAGATGATCAACAGTTTCATCACCGCACTTCAAGAGTTCATTTCAAGTGACATAGACTTTGAAAGTGATGAAGATGACGTTGACCTGGCCAACATATGCTTCATGGCGGGCAAAACAAAATCAAGATCAAGTCAGGAGGATGCAGAACACAACAGTGACGATGATGAGGTATGTTCTACATGTAATGAAATGTGTGATGCTATTTCTCGTGCAACTGTTATTGTCAAGAAAAAGGACAAAAAAAATAGGGATAATGCTACTAAAATTGAATCACTAGAATTTGAAATCAATCGGTTAAAATCTTTAATTCCTAGTGATGATGCATGTCCCTCTTGTGACTTGATCTATGACCAATTGTCCTCCCGAAGAAGTGCACATACCTCCACACTTGATAAACTTGAACTTGAAATTGAAAAGAACAAAAAGCTTGCTGCACTTAATATTGGAAACTTAAAAGATGCTTCTTGTTCTACAATTGATTTGCATTGTTCTAGTTGTGATGATCTTGATAAGAAACTGCAAGATGCTATGAATGAAATCTCTATATTGAACAATGCCTTACGTTGTCATGAAGTTAAATATTGTTCCAATTGCAAATTAAAAAGAAAACCTTCATGTGAAAATTGTCTTGATCTGTCCAATAAACTTGATAACATGCATAAGACACTTGATCAGTTTTGTAATGGGAATAAGAACCTAAACTTGCCGTTGAATTCATCCAAGTCTTGCAATGATAAAACTGGTTTAGATTTTGATTCTCATGCTCATGCTAAGGCACATCCACCTAAAAGTGTAAAGTCATTAGGAAGTGGTTTGATTCAAACAGTTACTAAACAAAAAGAAGTGGTTTTCAAATCTGCAGTAGTATTGTCTCATTCGGTTTCAAATAAAAATGTTGTTTGCACATCTAGACATGAACACAAAGTTAAATTTCATTTTACCTACTGTGGTAGAGATGGTCATGTCATAGATTTTTGTTATAGACTAGCTAAATAACAGAAAAGGGAAAGAATGGTTGCTAGATCTCATAACTTTCATGCAAAATTTGCTGCACATATTGAACCGAATGTACAATCTGCTGTTTTGAGTCAAAAACATTCAAAGTTTACCTCTAGACCTTCTGTTTTTGCCTCCGGAAAATCAAATTTTTGTGCTACACAAGTAACACTTTATAGATCAGTAGTTAAGAATAAAAAATCTCAAACTTTGACTCATAAACCTGCTGTTTTGTCTCAGCTTTCGCGTGTTTTTCCTGCTACACGTCGCGTGACTCAGTACTGGATTCCTAAATGCCTTTTGACTAACCCCAGTATTGAGTCATCGATGTATTGTGCTTCTATGTAGGTTACATGTTTGAGGAAGGAGAACATTTGGATTGTGGATTCAGGTTGCTCACGCCACATGACCGGTACCAAAGATTGATTCTCCTCCCTCTCTTTTGTGTCATGTGTAGAGAATGTTACTTTTTCCGATAATTCTTCAACTCCTATAATTGCTAAGGGTTCGGTTAGAGTAAATGATCACTACACTTTGAAGGATGTGGCACTTGTCAAAAATTTGAAATACAACTTGCTTTCTGTTGCACAATTGCTAGATGAAAATCTAGAAATTATTTTCAATAAAAACTGCTGCAAAGTTGTAGGTTCAAATAGTGAGCTTATTTTTAACATGTCTCGGTTTGGAAGAGTTTTTAAAGCTGATTTTGATATGTCTTCCTCTAATCATAGGTGTCTAGTTGCTAATGATTCAAAGGACTTATATTTGTGGCATCGTAGACTTGGTCACGTAGGCTTTGATCACCTAACGCGTGTTGGTGCTCTTGATCGCATACGTGGGCTGCCTAAGCTTAAAGGGGACAAAGAAATTGTGTGCTCTTCTTGTAGACATGCTAAGATGGTTGCAAGTTCGCATACTCCTCTCACAATGATCATGACAACTGAACCATGTCAACTTTTGCATCTTGACATCGTAGGACCTTCACGTGTTCAATCCTTCGGAGGTAAATGGTATGTACTTGTGATTGTTGATGATTATTCTATATACTCTTGGGTTTACTTTATGGCATCTAAGAATGAATTTTTTAGTCACTTTAGAACTTTATTTCTTAGATTATCAATTGATTACCCAGGATCTTTAAAAGCAATTAGAAGTGATAATGGAACTGAATTTAAAAATCAATCTTTTGATCACCTTTGTGCTGAAAATAGAATAGATCATCAATTTTCTTCACCATGTGTACCTCAACAAAACGGTGTTGTAGAAAGAAAGAACAGAACCTTAGTTGAGATGACTACGACTATGCTTGATGAATATCAAACTCCTAGGAAATTTTGGGCTGATGCGTTAGCAACCGCTTGTTATGTCTCAAATCGTGTTTTCTTGCGTGCTAAGCTAGGTAAAACACCATATGAGCTCCGGTCTGGACATAGGCCTAGTGTTACACACTTTCGGGTCTTTGGTTGCAAATGCTTTGTTAAGAAACATGGTAATCTTGATAAATTTGAACCTAGATCCATTGATGGCATGTTTCTTGGTTATCCATCTCATACTAGAGGCTACCGTGTGCTTTTACTTGACACTAACAAAATTGTGGAGACTTGTGAAGTGTCTTTTGATGAAGCTAGCCCAGGTACTAGCTCAAAGATTGCAGGTCCAGATCCATATCCGCAGGGGGAGAGCATTTTCGTTGAAGATGAGGAAGAATTGGAGCTGCTGCCCGAAAATTCAGCGGCTAAAGACTTTGGTTCAGCTCTGGATGTTAATTCTCAACCAGCACCGACAACCATCAATGCTGATTCAAATCATCCTCAAGTCACAAGCTCATCGATTTGTGATGAACATGAAGAAGAAGCTTGTGAGATATCTGTTCCCCTACGGTTTTACAAAGATCATCCCCCACAACAGATGATTGGAAGCTTGCACGAACGAGTCACATGGTCCAGGTTTTGCGATCCAAACTCTTATGCTCATTCTGCTTTTGTTGCTTCTTTTGAACCCAAAGATATATCACACGCACTCACTAATGAATCTTGGATTATTGCCATGCAAGAAGAGTTAGAAAATTTTGAAAGAAATAATGTTTGGAAACTTGTACCTCCACCTCAAGGTCACACTTTAATTGGAACTAAATGGGTATTTAAAAATAAACAAAGTGTGGATGGGGTTGTGGTTAGGAATAAGGCTAGGTTGGTTGCTCAAGGTTTCACTCAAGTTGAAGGTCTAGATTTTGATGAAACTTTTGCTCCTGTCGCTAGATTAGAAGCTATAAGAATTTTGTTAGCTTTTGCTGCATCTATTGGTTTCAAGCTATATCAAATGGATGTTAAAAGTGCTTTTCATAATGGCTACATAGATGAGGAGGTTTATGTGAAACAACCACAGGGTTTTGAGAATCTAGATTTTCCTAATCATGTTTACAAACTGTCCAAAGCATTATACGGTCTCAAACAAGCCCCTAGAGTAAAACCCCACTTTTATGGCATGTTAAGTTCATATGGGTTTTGTGATCAACTATTTTAGATATCCAATATAATGGTGCACATGAACTATGCCATCCAAAACTTTTCTTGCACTCATTGTTAAATTCTTTTAACATGGGTATTGGACTTCACCATGAATCCAAATTATATTCTATTCACCCTTTTTAAGAATAAGAATTTTTGGATAAGATTTAGTAAGCAATGCAAAATGAAGCCCTAATAAGCTCTAACCCAAATATTCAAATTAAGGGCTCTAAATTTTTCCATGAGCTCCTAAATTCCTCAATAGCATGCTTACAAAGTTTCAAGATTTTAGAAACTCATCTACTATTTTAATTGAGGTGCTTGGCAAATTTGAATCAAATTCAATTCTGAATTTTTAATTCTTCTCCAACTTCTTTAAACGTAAGATTTGAGTTCACCATTGTGTTCAGAATAATTCATTTGCCATCTCCACAAAATTTCATGATTTTGGAGTTGATCTTCTATTTTTTTAAATGAATTAGTAACTGAACTATGGGGAGTATCACTGGATAGTGGGCCCCACATGTCAGCTCCTCTTTGAACGGATCAGCTCGACCCCGCCATCTCTGTACCGATGCACCTCTGCTCGACACCGCGCGCGCGCATGCAGCTCCAGCGAGCTGCCTGCCTGCTCGCCGCGGCCCTATAAAAGGCCGGCCGAAGCTCCCTTCACTCCTCATCCCCGATCGCAGCTCCACTGCCTCGCGACTTTTCTTCCGCCGTGCGCCATCGCCGCAGCTCGCCACTGCTCCGCGGTGTGCCGCCGTTCCGTGCCGTTTCAAGCCAAGCTCCAAAGAGCAAAACGGTGCGCCTGATCAAACTCTAGCTCATGGTACAAACCATTTCCCTTATCGTTGAAGCTTGAGCGAGTTATTGTTCGTTTCCCCTACGGCCGAAAGTAGATAACTAGCTAGATTTTCATGTCGATTCCTTTTCTGCAAGTAATCATCCTTTGCAATTGCTTAGAGATAGTTTCTATAGGCCCTAGCGCTCCTGTCTGAGCAAGAACCATTAAGAATCATCGAGCAACGGCTCTGAATTTCGAGTTTTGCTCGCCGCCGGTGAGAAAACCTCGGTTCACCGTCGAACTTGTGATTCCCGGCAACTCACTCCCCTTCTACACCCAGATCCTTGAACTCCATCATCCCAGAAAGGTTTTGGAGAAATTCCCAAGTGATTTGAGCTACTCTGGAGCGAGTTCTATGTTGCCCGAGCGCTCATCGCCGCCGCCGCCGTCGCCCGACCTTTTCCGGCGAGCTTCAGGACCCACTGACCTCACCATCGTGCTCAGCGACCCCAAAAACACCCAGGCGGCAAGTTTCCGCGAGTCTGGTCCGTTGGTTTAGCCGGCGGCGAGCTCGCCGGGGAGCCACCGCCGCGGGTGCTGCTCCGCGCGAGCACCGGCCCGAGGTAGACGATGACCCCATCGGGTCCCACCTGCCATTCACTGCAGGATCACGGTGCGGCTGAGATCTAGTGTGGCTGCGCGCTTTAATTCTGTGGACACCGGTGCTGCCTCAACCAGAATGCGCCACGTGGTCTTTGGGATGTATTTAATTCCAGAAATTTGTCCAAACTTCTAAATTGAATATCTTTCTGTAGAATACTCCAAATTCATTCAAACAAATTTTGTTTGAGAGCCCTTGAGCTCTAGTTTCTCTCAGTACCAATTAGGCTCTGTGAAAATCAATATTTAATTCTGTAGAAACTAATCTTTCCCAAGTAAAATGCAATTTTTCCAGATGAAGAATTCCCTGGAAAAATCCCCAAAATTCACATAAAAATTACTGTCCTATTCTTGACTACCAGCAAAAATTTGGGAGCCATTGCACCTGTTTTAACCTCTGTATAATTCAATTACCTTTTTCAGTTATTGAATTTTCACAGATATGCAGATGCCTTATTATGCCCCAAATTTGGACTGAATCTTCCCTTAGTCATACCTTAGCTCCTGTAAAAATCTTGGATTTAATGGACCTCATATTCTAGTCTTAATTCAATTTCAAACTTAATATTGACTAAATGCTTAAAAGTTCAATTACAAGACAATTCCAGAAATTCTTGTCAACTTAGAAACTCAATAAATTCTTCACCAAGGCTTAGAAATTTATGAAACCACTTTTGCTAGGACCAGGACAATTTTCTCTATCTTGATTATCAACTGATGGCTATATTCAAGCTACAGTTTCATCTCTAAAAATTGTGGAAGTTATTTGCTTGCCATAATCTTAGAGACCACACTCTACTTTGATCATCTCCTGTTCTTTGCAAGAACTTCTATATTATTCCCTAAATACCTAATTCAATGTTCCCAAGCCAAATAACTAATTATCCTATAATGGTCACCATAAATTAAAATCCTGGTCTTGATATTAAATATTTTCAAAGTCATTCATACCGTATTTTATGCATATCGTATAGTAACCGAAGTTGAGGAGGAGTCAGAGGCCTTGGAAGAGCATCTTCCAAATTCTAACTCAGAACCTGACCTGCAACAAGGCAAGCCCCGGTTTTCATTTAAGTCGTTTATAAACTTTTGCTTTATCACTATGATGAGTAGTATATGAATTGTGCATTACGTTTAGGGTGAATGATACTCCACATGCATGACCAAAAATCCCAGGGTTTATTTGGCACGAGTTACAGTTGACCTGTAGTAACTGCTTCGCAAATGCATAGGAGATACGGTAGAAGTCGAGTAGTTGGAATCTACTCGCGAGAGATGTATCTCACAGGATTGGTTGAAAAGAAAATGGCTTAATATAATGAAATTGAGACCGGGCAGGGAATGGATAGGAAGCGGCGAGAATTGAGTCTCGGTCGCATAGCCCTGCCTGTGTCGATTAAGGCCCGTCCGTATGCAGCCCCTTCGGACAAGCTTGAATTGTACCGGCAATATAATGGACATATGGAATCCAATAAACTGATGTAACTTGATAACTGGGATGTGGAGACCCATTAACTCACCATCGATAGGGGTGGGTTGAGGACAGTAAGGTGTAAATCGGTCGGCGGACACATGAGGTGTTCCGTGCGGAGACCTTCTGTTTGCGGAGGTGAGACGGGCTCAGCATTCGAGTTTCTTTTGAAAGGTGGCCATATACGCCTAGTACTGAAGTGTTATGTAGGTACAGGTGTGCTCGCTGACACTTCCGAACGACGTATGTGTCGTGTTGTCCGGGTGTGTCTTGATTGCAATCACTGTCCCTCGCAGTAATAGAGTACCACTTGTTCACTGAGCGGTGACGTAGTAAATACTAAAGAAGTCAGAAAAGTCATATGGTATTGAATTATAATTACTTTGCAACCTTGTTTGGTTTAGAGATAGTATAACTAAAGATTTTCAATTTCCCCATACTTTAGCTGTAATAGCATTATGTGTCTCGAGCATGTCATATCATTGGTAAAGCGTTTCTTGTTTGATTGTGGAGCCCATGATGTGCCGTGCTTGGGAGATGTCATTTGCTACTTAAAACTTGATTATAAGGATCAACTTGTAGGCGAGACATTTATGCTTCAACTTACCTATGTTTAGCATCCACCTTGCATATGTCTAGTGAGACGGGTTAGTCTTGCTGAGCCTTATGCTCACGTTTGCAGTTAACGAGTTTTTGCAGGTTACTCTGTTGAGGATGGGTTTGACGATGAGGCAACACCCCCTCCAGGGTGTACAGCCGAGTGGGAACCCTGCACGCCGCCATATTTGCGTGTTGCTAGTGCAAAGTATCCCAGGCATGGATAACTTTGCTTTTGCATAGCTAGTGCCGAGAGCGTAGCTATGATATATATATATTTCTTTTTCCTATAGTATTGTAAAAACTTCCGCTATGTATTAAATAAAAGACTTGGTCTTATACTTTATTCTGGTTCTATTCTTGTATATTGTTGGGTGTCGCATCGCACGACACCACCCAATGAGATCCTCGGATGTGTGGATTCCGGTCCTCACAGACATGGTATCAGAGCATCTTTGGGAACAGTGTACCTGAAAAGAACATATTTTCAAAACGTAGGAACTTGAGTGAGGAATTAGTTATATGCCTTTATAAGGAGTATTACTAGTATAAGTTATAAAGGTGGTAAACTAACTATGTGTTATTATATTCTGTAACGACGCTCCGACATCAGGTAAGAGGTAAGGTACGCCACCGAGAGCGGATCAATCTCGGTAAGCTCAGCATACGAGAGGTGGTATGTGAAATTTCCGTGGCTTGGCACGGAAAGTCAATATGAGTCTTTGAAACTTTCCATGTTTCTGAGAACATATGACACGCGGTACCCCAGCGTGACACAAAGTTAGAGGAAAACCCCGTCGGGTGGTATGTAACCCGATAGTGTGTTCTCATATCTATGGGAACATGCGAACACGTATGCCCGAGCGTGTATAAGCCGGATCGTCAGGAGTCTTTGCTGTACAGACGTATTTACAGCCATGTACCTCGAGGCATGACCTCGCTCGAGGGCGACTCACTCCAGAGTCGTATGCTTTTACTTTCAAATATAATTGTATATTGTGGTTACCTGTTCTATTTCCCTGTCGCCGTACGGCGTGCCCGTGCCAGGGGATTGTTTGCTTTCTACAGGGACACTAATTTCGGTAGAGGACCGTGTAGAAACTGTTTGCGAGAGAACAATATAGGAACCACCTATAGACGTAACCGGATGTACCGGATAGAATTTCCTTTCGTGAGGCACGTAGTACCGTCAGTATCAAACATGATACTAGACCCTCCCACCGACAGAATGGTTGCATTGTGTTTTGAGAAAGTCCGACTATCAGATGCTGGTAATTTCGGGTTCATAAAAAAGAAACTCCAACTTGATAAGGTAGATAGAACCAAGATTCTTGCTTTCTGGTTGAAGTGGCTCAACTTCGCCAGGTTGTAATCTTGGTTAGCAATTAGATAACATAAGAGTATCCTACATAGATGGAAAGCTCGTGAAGACCTCTCCAACTTTCCTGTTGACCATAAAGACAGAAAAGCTTGTTAATCTGTTGAAAACTGGGGTTTACTGTAATTACTCCATATGAACCCACCTTTGTACCCGTTTCTGTATTCTTGCCATAACTCACTGTAGAAAAGTCCACTGCCTTATTGGGATATATGTTTGAGAAGGGTAGGTGGAGATTTACGAGTTTGTTATGGGAAGTCTTTCCTGATTTTAATTGGAGTTTAACCAAATTGGGAAGTCAGCACAGTGAACTGCATGACTGCTGATGCAAACCAGTCAGTTTTACTGTTAAGTTTGGATAGTTATAACTCCTAATACAGAACAGTGATATGGTTACACATATACATTTCTGGAAATCTTAGGAAGTCATCTATCAACTTTATTTATCGCTCCTGACCTGGATCTGGGTATAGCTATGCCTAATTCCATTTGTCGCAAATTTGGTTCCTGCAGTCCAGAACTTGGAACAGTTTGCACATAATTGTGATTTGATGCATAATACCTACATAACAAGGTTTTCGTGGTGGAACTTCTTTAGTTCTGGATTGTTAACACGATGTTACTCAATGTTTATTTTGACATTACCTCAATATCTTATCATGATAAACCTGTATAGAATGTGGAGATAAGCCCAGATACAGGGGAGGTTCTGTCAAAATTTCCAGAACCCTTGAGTCAAAACCGGTATAGATTGTTCATACTAGTTCAACAGTAGCTGTATGAGTACAATCTGGAAAGGTTTTGAAGTGTACTACAACTTTTGTATTCAACTTAAATTTTAGTTCTGACTTCTTCTGTATGAAACTTATGGGTTAATGCAGATAGGTCGGCTGGAACAGAACTGTGATCACTTCCAGTTTGCAGCTTTCTTGGATCATTTGATAATGGATAGTTTCTTTGATCCAAAATTATCAGTGATTAAGTTGAATACTTATACTGTGTATTGATATCCTGGTATGCTTGTCCACAGATGGCAGCACCAAGAATTCAGTTATCAAATGGATGGGTGTTCTCAACGTGTACCGGACACGCCGGTTTTCCGGACGTGTTTGTGAAATTGCTTCGCCAATTTGGCTACCGGAAGTGGCCTAAATATTGGGGCAAGAAATTCCAGGAAAGCGGTATGTGGAGTTGCACCATCTATGTTGATGTGCCTGCTGGTCCACCGCATCTCGGATGGGCTCCATTCTCCATCAAGATTAAAGGGTTAATATTGGAAGAAATGTGGAGCTACGCCGCAAGTGTTGCCATAGGGAGATTCTGCAAACTCCATGGCAATAGTCTGGTGGGTACTCCATATGAATTCTTTCCAGTTACCGGCAGGGCTTCCGAAGCTTGGGCAACCCGTTTGCTTATGGAGGTAGAAAATCATGGCGAAACTTCCACGACTGCTTTAGCGGTGTATGCAGCCGCATCCCATCGCGAGAAGGGAAATCAAAGGGCATGCATAAAAGAATTGACGGACAATCTGAAGCAAGCCATGGCTCGAGCAGATCACTTTGAGTGGGCAAATGACGGACTTAGGGATATGATAGCTCCTCTCAACCATCGTTTGAATATCAGGGAGAATCAATGGCATGACGCTGTAAGGGATTTAGCCGCGTCTCGCCAGGAGGCTCTAGAAATGGAGACTGAGTTAGGGGCAAGCCTACATTATGGACACCATCGGGACACTCAGTTGAACGCAGTGACTGTGGACCGGGATAAGTCCAGGATGCAGGCTCAGAGCTGGAAGACCAGCTGTGAGCAGGCTCAGCAGGAGAATGAGGCCTGGGGGATGTTTATGATACAGGCAGATTGGCAAGCTATGGCTGCCAAGAAGACGTTGATGTTGAATGATGTATCAACTTCTACTCCAGCACCCGTATCAGTGGTGCCTAGCCCTGAAGATGAAGAGGAAGAAGAAGACCCAGAGGAACTTGAATACGTCGAGTAGGGCGTATTGAAGTGAGATGTGGTAGCACTTCCGCCAACACAGGGAAACATATAGTTAAATGGTTGCTAGTGTTTCTCTTTTGTGACCATGTTTGTGTCATATTAAGAGTAATGGTAGTGATGTCTAGATAATTAGATGAGTATGACATGTCAGGAAGACCAAGTATGGTAGAGATGTATTTCCATAAGGGGAGTCCATCATTTTGGGTTTACTACTGTAAACTTGGTCATGAGATGATATATTTTGTATAAAGTTTATGCTTTATCAATATATGTAAATGTTATGCATCGTCTATTATTATCTACCGCATTTCTAAGGGAGGATGAACTTGAGGCAATGGGACTTACCGTGTTAATCATTGTATTGCAGTATGGTGCGTACTCGTGCAGCCTCAGAGGTGGGAGGATCTAGTGGAGGACAGGGGGATGACACACCACCCCCGGGGCAGAATACGCCTCAGACGCAACCACCTCCACCACCTCCAACCACACTCCCCAGGAGTCTCGCGGAGGTTCTCGCTGCAGTGCTCGGCTCGCGCGACGAGCAAACCGAGTTACTGCGGACGTTGGTGCAGCACTCGTCCCGTCGAGGGGGACGACAGGATGATGGACCGCGTCATCAATATCAGAGTTCCTACTCTGATTTCGCATCGACGCATCCACCGGTCTTCAGGGAGGCCGACGAACCTTTGGAGGCGAACAATTGGCTCCGCTCCATTGAAGGGAAGTTCGGTTTACTCAACATAACCGAACCGCAAAAAGCGCTGTTTGCAGCACAGCAACTCCAGGGGTCTGCCGGCGCGTGGTGGGCCAAATACCTTGCAGCACGCCCCGCCGGCCATGTCATAAGCTGGGCCGAGTTCCGAGAGGCGTTCCGCGCCTACCATGTTCCTCCCGGAATTATGAGGAGGAAGCTTCAAGAGTTCTTGGAGCTAAGACAGGGAGGAAGGAGTGCATACGAGTACTCCAAAGCATTCAATCACTTGGCCCAATACGCTCACGACCAAGTGAATACCGAGGATCGGAAGCGTGAATGCTTCTACAAGGGTTTGAACTCCAAGTTGAAGGACAAGCTGGTCCTGTTCAACCGCGGCAACTTCAACGACATCGTCAATGCTGCCATAACGCAGGAGGACGCCACGCGCGAGCTGTCCTCCGATAAAAAGAAGAGGGGTGCTCCGCAGAGCAGCGGAGGTGGTACTCCTCAGAAGTACCGTATGGTGTATCGATCACCATCCGGCCAGAGGTGGCAGCCGCCATCGTGACCACCAATGTTCCGTGGTCGTCAGTTCAACAACGGCGGATTCCGGCCACAACAGCAGCAGGGGATGATCCCACGTGCACTCCCACCTACACCACGTGCACCGGGATTCCGTCCTCCCATTCGTACTGGCCAAACCCCGTACACGTGTTTCACGTGTGGGCGTACGGGACATTTCGCCAAGGACTGCCCTCAGGATCGACAAGGCGGAGGGCCATCATCTTATCAGGGGCCAACCAACCCCGCAACCAGCCCAAGAAGCTAGCCACTAGACCCGGCAACGTCCACCACCTCGCCATCGAGGACGTTCCGGAAGGCGCACCCGTGATCACGGGTACATTCTCTATCTTCGATCAACCCGTAGTCATACTCTTTGACTCCGGAGCTTCGCATAATGTTATTAGTAAATCTTTTATCCTCAACAGTCAATTACCAATAATCCCCACAAAAACTCCATATGTGATTAGCACTCCAGCCGGGAAAACGGTAACAAATAAATTGGTTCTTGGAATCCCACTTAACCTAGATGGGACCATATATCTTACTTCATTTCTAATATTAGAGCATCAAAAGCTAGATATCATCTTAGGAATGGCATGGTTGCAGTACCATGGTGCTATTCTCGATATCATTCCTAGAAAGATTTATCTAAACTCTCCACTCCATCAACCCCAAGTTCTCAATCTTGAAAACATCATTCCATTGGAACCATCTATTCTCAATACCGAGGTTATGGAACTAAAGGATATTCCGGTAGTATGTGAATACCCCGATGTGTTTCCTGAAGATCTTCCTGGTAAGCCCCCAGAAAGAGATATAGAGTTCAAGATTGAACTTGCACTAGGAACAGTGCCAATTTCAAGACCACCCTACAAGATGGCACCCAAGGAACTTGCAGAACTGAAGGAACAATTAACTGAACTTAAGAGCAAAGGTTTTATTCGTCCAAGTTCATCACCATGGGGTTGTTCTGCACTGTTTGTAGAAAAGAAAGATAAGACCTTGAGGCTGTGTGTAGACTATCGTCCACTTAATGCTGTCACCATCAAGAACAAGTATCCACTACCGCGCATTGATATTCTTTTCGATCAATTGGTGGGTGCTAAAGTATTTTCGAAGATGGATCTTCGTTCTGGTTATCATCAAATTAGAATCCGACCAGAAGATATATCCAAGACAGCATTCTCAACAAGGTATGGACTGTATGAGTATCTGGTTATGTCCTTCGGATTAACCAACGCCCCGGCTCATTTCATGTATCTCATGAACTCAGTATTCATGCCGGAATTGGACAAGTTTGTCGTGGTCTTCATTGACGACATACTTGTGTATTCAAAATCCGAAGAAGAACATGCTCAACACTTGCATATTGTGCTTCAGCGATTACGGGACCATCAGCTGTATGCTAAGTTCAGCAAGTGTGAATTTTGGATCAACCAGGTGCCATTTTTAGGGCACATCATAGCAGCAGAAGGGATTGCAGTTGATCCAAGTAAGATCCACCAAGTCCTTAAATGGGAGTCTCCAAAGTCTGTACATGAAGTCCGAAGTTTCCTGGGTTTAGCTGGATATTACCGGAGGTTCATCCCCAATTTCTCCAGGATAGCTAAACCAATGACAGAACTTCTGAAGAAAGGGCAGAAGTATGTATGGACCGAGGCATGTGAGGCAGGTTTCAAAGCATTGGTGAAACACCTCACCACGGCACCAGTTTTAGCCCAACCAGACACAACCAAAGCATTTGATGTCTTTTGCGACGCATCTGGGATTGGTTTGGGTTGTGTGTTGATGCAGGAGCGAAGAGTGATCGCGTATGGATCACGGCAGCTTCAGAATCATGAGCAGCATTACCCGACTCATGATCTTGAACTCGCTGTTGTGGTGCTAGCATTGAAGATGTGGAGGCATTATCTACTGGGTAATTTAGTACACCTCTACACTGATCACAAAAGCTTAAAATACATCTTCACCCAGAAGGATTTGAATATGCGACAAAGGCGATGGTTAGAATTGATCAAGGATTATGAGATTGAGATCCACTACCATCCAGGCAAGGCGAATGTAGTCGCAGATGCACAGAGCCGCAAGTCCCATGTCAACAATCTTTCCCTCACCACAATGGAAGGAGAAGAAGGACCGAGTCTTTACTTGGTTCCATATGGAGCACTCTACAACCTAGCTCTCATTCCTACCATCAGGGAGGATATTGTAGCAGCTCAGCAGGAAGACGTAGGAATGTCGCATATTTGACAAAGAATGATAAAGGGGGAAATGAAATGTTTCCATAGTGACAAAGAGGGTACCATCTGGTTTAACGACCGTATAGTGGTACCCCGAAACATGGAACTTAGAAAGAAGATACTCGACGAAGCTCATTTGTCCAAGTATTCCATTCATTCGGGAAGCAACAAGATGTACCAAGATTTGAAGAAGAAATTCTTGTGGACTCGGATGAAGAGAGAAGTAGCTAAATACGTGTCCGAGTGTGATACGTGTCGGTGAGTAAAGGCCGACCATATGAAGGCAGCTGGACAGCTTCAACCTTTAAGCATACCGGCTTGGAAATGGGAGGATATCAGTATGGATTTCATTGTTGGGTTGCCTCCCACTCTCCATAAACACGACTCCATTTGGGTGATCGTTGACCGATTGACCAAATCGGCTCATTTCATACCGGTCAGCGTGGCATACGATGCGAAGCGATATGTGGAAATTTATATCTCCAGAATAATATGTCTACATGGTGTACCCTGTACCATCATCTCAGATCGTGGAGCTGTATTTGTTTCGCGATTCTGGGAGCATCTCCACGATGCACTGGGGACCAAATTGATTCGGAGCTCGGCTTATCATCCTCAGACCGATGGTCAGACCAAACGGGTGAATCAAGTGCTAGAAGACATGCTTCGTGCCTGTGCCATCCACCAGGGTAAGAACTGGGATGATCATCTACCTTTGGCGGAGTTTTCATACAACAACGGTTACCAGGCTAGCATCCAGATGGCGCCATATGAAGCTCTCTATGGCCGAAAGTGTCGCACGCCCTTGAACTGGTGCGAATCAGGAGAACGGGCAGTGTACAGCATCGACTTAGTAAATGAAGCCGAGGATCGAGTTCGCACTATTCAGGCGAATCTCAAAGCTGCTCAGTCTCGTCAGAAGAGCTACGCGGACAAACGACGTCGACCTCTTCACTTCGAAGTTGGAGATCAAGTTTATCTCCGGGTATCCCCTATGAAGGGTATCCATCGCTTCGGGGTAAAAGGGAAGCTAGCTCCACGCTTTATTGGGCCGTTCGCAATAATCGAAAGATGCTGTCTTATGGCATATCAATTGGAGTTACCAACGTCACTTTCAGGAGTCCACAATGTATTCCACATTTCCCAATTGCGGAAATGTCTTAAGGCTCCAGCTGATATCCATTTAGAGGATTTGGAAGCTCTCCAACCAGATCTCACTTATTCCAAGCATCCAACTCAGATCATTGATGAAAAGACTCGCACCACAAGAAGTCGCACCTTGCATTTCTATAAGGTTTTGTGGAGCAACCACAGTGCGGAAGAAGCCACGTGGGAAAGCGAGGAGTATCTTAGAACGAACTATCCGGACTTGTTAGCGGCATATGTTCGATAGATCCTTTTTCCTTTACCTTCTTTTGTAATCTCGGGACGAGATTCTTTTAAGGGGGGGGGGGGGGGAATGTAAAACCCCACTTTTATGGCATGTTAAGTTCATATGGGTTTTGTGATCAACTATTTTAGATATCCAATATAATGGTGCACATGAACTATGCCATCCAAAACTTTTCTTGCACTCATTGTTAAATTCTTTTAACATGGGTATTGGACTTCACCATGAATCCAAATTATATTCTATTCACCCTTTTTAAGAATAAGAATTTTTGGATAAGATTTAGTAAGCAATGCAAAATGAAGCCCTAATAAGCTCTAACCCAAATATTCAAATTAAGAGCTCTAAATTTTTCCATGAGCTCCTAAATTCCTCAATAGCATGCTTACAAAGTTTCAAGATTTTAGAAACTCATCTACTATTTTAATTGAGGTGCTTGGCAAATTTGAATCAAATTCAAATCTGAATTTTTAATTCTTCTCCAACTTCTTTAAACGTAAGATTTGAGTTTACCATTGTGTTCAGAATAATTCATTTGCCATCTCCACAAAATTTCATGATTTTTGGAGTTGATCTTCTATTCTTTTAAATGAATTAGTAACTGAACTATGGGGAGTATCACTGGACAGTGGGCCCCACATGTCAGCTCCTCTTTGAACGGATCAGCTCGACCCCGCCATCTCTGTACCGATGCACCTCCGCTCGACACCGCGCGCGCGCATGCAGCTCCAGCGAGCTGCCTGCCTGCTCGCCGCGGCCGTATAAAAGGCCGGCCGAAGCTCCCTTTCAGATCATGTCTTCTACGTTCTTGCTTGTGTTCTCGGTTGCACTTGCAGGGATTAGCCTTCTTGGCGAGGTCAATCGTGTGAAGCACGGTTGATAACCAACGGAGCGGTGGTGTAGTGATTGCAGAGGCTGTTCGTGTTCTACTCGAGAGCCTCGGATCATCAACGTCGAGATCTCCATATCAATCGACTTATCCATTACCTTTCGGAAGATCGGGACCAATTCTCCTATCAATTGGTATCAGATCTATGCTCAAAAACATAGACTCGAACAAGGTAAATCATTAAGTAGCAATCTATGCTCAAAAACATATAAGGAAATATATAAGAACGAGTTCACCTCTGAAATTAATTGTTGTGTATGAACTCTATTGATTGCATCTTGTATATTCAGTAGAGTGTTATTTGTATCCATATAAGTGATGTCCTCATCATTCTCCCCTTCTTTATGACAAGTCGTCCTCGGCTTGCTCGTATGTCCAGCAAAGAGGCTTACATTGGAGGTAGAGTAAGTGCTGTCCATAATGCACAACCACAGTGAATAATGCTTTTGTTGTCCCTGCTGCAAGGAAAACATACTAGAAAAACTTGACAAGACATTATTAGTGTTAGTACATTCATTTACTTGACCATGTTGTTGCAGCACAAAAGGAACTTCCTCATTTGAACATATGTAAACTTTATGCACCATAAACATACCACTATGTTCATATTTGCCTATAGCATGAAAAATATTTCTACTTAACAAAGGCAACTCAGATTGAGAAAATATTATCTTCTCTACGATATCTAGATCACATAGAGTGTCAAATTCAATATAGCCTAAAGTATTTAGAGAAGATAACAATTTCAGCTCATCCCTTTCACATGTAGTTGGGATCAAATGCTTAATTTCAGCACAAGTGAGTGATAAAGTATCAAATTCATTTGGTTGTTCTAGCATAGGTATAATATAATTATCAGCACACAACTCATTTTTGTTATAAGAATCAGTGGGAAAATCAACTAATGGTAAAGTTGTATTATGAAAAGGTTCATCTTGTTGCTGCTCATCGATAGTATGATTGGTAGCAAAATTCAGAACACCCAAAAACTTCTCACCTTCAACAAGTGTGTTGTGATATTCGTTACCTTTATTCTCATTTTCAGCAGTAATTGTGGGTGAAATATGAATTGATAGATCTGAATTTTCACAGGAGTTGTTGAACACCTCATCCGGTTTTGGATTTTCTACGATTATAGGTTCTTGTTCCTGCAAAAGGTTAGGCATAGGAGGAGGTACAACAAGAAAATTCTTCTCAAGCTCATGTATTTCATCTTTGCAATTGGATACACTAGTAAATGTTTCTCGCATAAGAATTTTCATATCTTTCCATGTTCGAGGTTTTTCTAAATCATTTAAATTGTTCCACCAAGTTAATGCACAACCTACTAATGCACTTGCAATATTTCTAATCTTCCTCCTCTCACACATATGACATTTTCCAAAAATTTTATCCAACTCTATTTCCCAAGCAATATATTCATCATAACCAAGACCATCATAAGAAGGAAGAGATGGGAGAATGTAATTACTTCTTGTGAAAGGTGTTATAAAGGTGGTCTGAATGTCATGTGAATCCTTGGTTGATGTTTGATTTTTAGTGAGCGACTCCATCGCCGTCTTCATCATGTCCATCATCTCAGCATATAATGCATGATTCTTGCTTTTACCTGACATTGTTAGTAGCAAACAGAAGACAACACAAAAAATATGTTATCCCTATCAACTACAAAGGATAATGGAAAAGTGGAAGTGGAATCACACACTCTCAAGCGTCTTACCACGCTTTTACAAGTGTTCTTACCGACACTGCAGGTGGCAAACAGTGGCCGGTATGAAGAAACCAATGAAGCGTGGGATGATTGCAAAGGTGTATCGATTCTGCTCAAGAGTAAGGTGTAGCTTGGATGGCACTTTATTTGTAGCAAGGATTAGCAACAATGAAATCAGATAGTAAAGTTGAATAAGTGTCCAAAGTATTTGTCAAAGTTGCTGGCCTAAATGTGTTCCTAGTAGTTCAAGCTAGCAAGATATGAGACAAAACTAGATGACACAAAGAATGCAAGCACTTCTTTTTTTTTGTTGTTTTTTTTCTCCTTTTTTCGTGCAGCTTTTGTATCTTCTTTTGCACTTGCCTTTTTCTTTTTCTTCCTTTTTTTTCAGAATGTGCTGCAAGGGAAGAACACAATGAAAATCAATCCAAGATATCTCGTGTGCCTGTCGCAAATTTTCTGCTCAATCTTCCAAGGACAAATAGGCACACTTACGGGCTCTAAATTAGAAAACTTAGAACAGCAAGATTGTAGATATGTCTTTCCTCTTTAATTTCAATATATGGAAGACCTATTTTGGAAAAGAACAATATGAGATATTGCCCCCGAAATACAGACTGTTCAGAATTTTTAGGTCAATAAAAGATTCGGATCCAATGCAATTTAGACATCCATAACTATATTTTATGGGCAAATAATTAATACGAAAGTTATAGAGAACTTCTTCAGCTTTCCAGAAAGTACAAGAACACCAAAATCCGAGGCCGTATGTGCGAGATATGATGAAAATACCTAACTGGACAGAGGTGAATCTAATCTGGACGTGATGACGTGATTCAAAAGGATGAATCACACAATGCAAAACTCAAACTAAGACCAAAAACACGTTTTAAACCAGCAATATGACTCAACCACGGACACAAACTCAACAAAACCAAACTGAATAACAAAGTTGCAAAGGCTCAAACGTGGTTTGGACAAAGTAATGAACAGATCTACTAAACTGCAAGTTCTTTTGTGGCTTTTTTTGTGGACTCTAGGTATGAAAAACAAAACTAATGTAATGGATAGATGAATTACCTAACGGGCAACCTGGAAATCTGATATCAATTGATAAGTAAATTGGTCCCGATCTTCCGATAGGTAATGGGTAAGTCGATTGATGGAGATCTCGACGTTGATGATCCGAGGCTCTCGAGTAGAACACGAACAGCCCCTGCAATCACTACACCACCGCTCCGTTGGTTATCAACCGTGCTTCACACGATTGACCTCGCCAAGAAGGCTAATCCCTGCAAGTGCAACCGAGAACACAAGCAAGAACGTAGAAGACACGATCTGAAATTGCTGAATTGGGGTTTCACAAACTGTAGAACAGCGATATTATTAATCTATGCAAAACCCAATTGTCTATGGCGGCTACCATGGAGTATATATAGGTGGGAGGACGTCCAAGGGGGTGTTAGGGTCGTGACCTAACCCTAAGACACGAAAATAATGGACTTAGACTTGATACAAGGCCCAATGGCCCAATACGGTGGCGCAGCACCCTGACAGATTCTGTACTTGATTTTGTTTCGACGATTCCCGACGACTCCGAAAGAATTTTGACATGGGACTGGTGCCATTGGAAAGTTTATCCTCTCCCCTTTCCGTGCACATGTAGAACGTCCAAAACGGAGTTCTTATGCGTCCTGGGCGTCCGTTTTAGTGCGTACTGCTCCTGGACTCCGAGTTGGATACGATTTGGAGTTTTGTTCGGTTTCCATCTTCTTTGAACGAATTCTCTGGTCTTCCACGTCCCTAATACTCCCTCCAAGTACTCCTTGAACCTCTCCATGGATCCTAATCACAAATAAATCATTAAGTAGCAATCTATGCTCAAAAACATATAAGGAAATATATAAGAACGAGTTCACCTCTGAAGTTAATTGTTGTGTATGAACTCTATTGATTGCATCTTGTATATTCAGTAGAGTGTTGTTTGTATCCATATAAGTGATATCCTCATCATCCTCCCCTCCTTGAATTGGAGTCGTCCTCGACTCAAGTTCGTCTCCTCTCATGTGTTGGTCCAAATGTGCAACGCCATCAAATCTTCTTGTATGCATGAATGGAGGAGGCCAAGGTGGTGGACGACATAGTGCGCCATCTTGATCTTGTCCATCAAATAACAGTGCACATTCACTTGAGCCAGGATCCCAAATAAATAAATATTGTGTCATGTTTGTAGGTGCAATAATAATGTGCATGATCTCATCAGATAACTCTAGTGCCATTTGCATTGCTAAAAACCCCGTGCAACATTCTAGAACTAAGCACATTGACATTAGGTATCACTTTCTCCGAGATAATGTTGAAAAAGGAAACATTGTGCTTCACCGTGTAGATATCGAACAACAATTGGCCGACATTTTTAAAAAACCTTTGGATTTCACTCGTTTTTGTTACATTCGTAGTGAAATATGGGTTATGCATCCTTATGGCTTAAATTGAGGGTGAGTTTTGAAACTTGGGAAGTCTATGTGTGAATTTGAAATTAAAATAATATGAGCATAGTATTTCATACATATATGACTTTGTGATTCCTTTTACATGCTGAAAGTTCTTACTACATTACTCGTGTTATACATTTTGTAGTTTTTGCCATGTCTAGTAATTGGAATAATTACTTACACTAAAACTGTTCATGGTCGAACTTTCTTGCTGTTTTGAACTTGTTACATGTTGACAAGTGTTTTTAATCATTAAGAATTAATCAAGTAATCAACTCACATGTTGAGTTTTTATGAACAAATATAAATTGAGAAAAGGTCAAGAGAATATGCATGCATCGCACTTCTTCTTTTGATATGGCTTATCATTGCACTTAGATATGAACTTGGAACAAGTTGTGTATGACTAAAACCATGTCCTTAAGCTTCTGATTGTCAAATGACATAGGCTTGGCTTGGTTGGTTAGAATAAGGCAGATGCGCATATAATCTCTTGCAAATATCATATGATCTGAATTTATGCTTTGAAAAATAATAAAATGCAGCAACTAGTGTCATGATTTCAGGTTTTGAAATATTTAAGTTTGGGAGATCATGACTTGCTTAAATTGAAAATTACATTTGATCTCTAGCATGGCTTACACTACTTTATGTATTTCATTGATGTGATAATGTAAGGTACTTGATAGTATGACTTGGATGAGCTTTGTTTATATGTATATGTTATAATATGCTCATAACAACTAAAGGGGGAGAGATAATTTGTTTATATGCTCATGACTTGCTGAATACATTGTCAAAGGGGGAGAGATAAGCATGAAGAGAAAGAGAATATGTGCATAAGGAGATATAATATGGGATAATTTTTTTCTTCTCATTTTACTTTTGATTTACAAAGGGGGAGAAATTGCCTTCAAAACTTTCATGTGAATAAGCCAATGTTTGGATTTTAAATAGTGTTGCCAATGCATTCATCAAGGGGGAGATTGTAAGACCTATGTTTGTTGAATACATTGGATTGTAGTGAATACACTTGCTTTGACGATAAAAGTTTTGGATATCACCAAAACACCTTTTTATCAAGGTCGAACTCAAGCTCCGGTTAGCTTTGGCAAGGTCCAGTGCTTGATCGCAATGTTTTGGATTTTAATGTGAAATGTTTTGAACTTGCTTTACATTGTTAGAAAGTTTGCTTAGTATTATTTTACTAAGTTTTTGGTGCGTTTTGGATCATATGGCTGATATCGTTTTGCTATGCTTTGCAACATGCTTATGTGAGGTGCTCACGTAAGGTGTTGTGTTTGGAACTGACTTGAGTCAAGTCGAGGACTTGGGCTCGTATGGATTGGTTGTTTATTCATGTGCAGGTGTTGCTTGAGTTCAAGACATGGCTGGTGATGGGATCCATTGGACTAGTCTCATGGAGGAGATGAGGTTCCAACAACCAAATTCAGGAGGAATTATGGTTGAGCTGATCAGGAGGTTGCGCAGCATGATTGAATCAAGAACAATGCATGTGAAGGTATCGTGGACGTCATTGGAAGATGTTTGCACGTGTGCAAGGAGTGCATGGACGTGGCTACATGATTCCGAGATGTGATGAAAAGATGTGGACATAAAAATTTGGTTGGAAAGGTCCAACCGACTAGGTTATGAACTCAGGCTGCGGCTGAGTCGGGTTTGACTCAAATATGGAAAGATTTGAGTTGGTTATGATAGGATTTCGTGTGTGTCACGAATTTGAGTTGTTTACGAATGTGGGATACATTCCTAAGGTGTTTGGAAGTCTTAAGATTGCTTCTATCTGCGTATAGAAGAATCCTAAGCAGTTATGGAAAGTTATGATTCGTGAACAGAGTAGGATTAGGTTCCTGATTTGAGTTGAGTTGGCTTTCGAGCAGGTTATATAAGCAAGGGAACCCAGAGGTCGTGGTGCATGACTTTGGGGCTGTTTCCTCTTGTGTTCTATTGAACAAAATTCGTAGTTTGAAGGAATTTTTGTGCCTTGTTCGTCCGACTTGTTCCAGACAAGTTTTACTCGTCGAGTTTCTGGACAACACTACCTTTCGTCGGTGGTTTTATCATAACTCGAGTTTTACAGATCCAATGGACGTGATTATTTTTGGGTTGTCTTCACAACTTGGTTATCTATCATCTGTCAAAATTTCACGGTCATTAGATTTGTGGTCTATGATCTACACGAGTTTCTTTGCAGCGTTCCAGAACTGTTTTTTCTCGGGTAGGGCAGATTGACCTTTGTTTGATCTTTTGATCATAACTTGAGTTTTTATCAACGGATTTGAGTGATTCTTGTTGTGTTGTATTTGTGACTTGATTCTCTCTGATATATATCACTTTTGTCATGGTGAAACACGTTTATATTAGTCTTACACATGATTTCTTTAACAGATCGTTTTTCTGCCGAAGGGGTTGGAGTTTAATTGTTTCCGCTGCGTAAGATTTTTTAAATCTACCATTCACCCCCCCTCTGGTAGCTTTTCACGTTCTCTTCGATCCTACACCTTAGGTGCCATCTTATATGGCTTCCTCAAGATCGGCAATGTTCCCGGTACAAGTTCAATCTTAAACTCAACATCTCTTTCTAGTGGCATACCAGGAAGATCCTCGGGAAATACGTCCGGATACTCACACACCACTGGAGTATCCTCAAGTTTAATGGCCTCGGTGTTGTCAGTAGTTGGAGTCACTCGGATAATACCCTCAGAATGAGAGCTTGGGGAGGGTGGAGTGGAGAATTTAGATATACTCTCCGAGGAACGATGTCAATAATAGCACTATTGTATTGCTACCATGCCATTCCTAAGATGACATCTAACTTCTGACTCTCCAGTATAATGAGAGAGGTAGGGTATATGTTCCCACCCAGATTAAGAGGTACCCTATGGACCATCTCATCTGCTATTACTTTTCCACCCGGAGAACAAATCATGTATGGGGTTTTTGTGGGAACGATAGGCAACTGATATTGAATCACATAAGATTTTCTAATGAAGTTTTGGGAAGCACCAGAGTCAAAGAGGATGACTAAGGGATGACCAAGGAGAGAGAACGTACCCGTGAGTACGGGTGCATCTTATGGAACGTCCTCGATGGCGAGGTGGTGGACATTGCCGGTTTTGGTGGCTGGCTTCTTGGGTTGGTTGTGGGGCTGGTTTGCCCCCTGGTACGATGACTGTCCCCCGCCTTGCCTGTCCAGCGGGTAGTCCTTGGCGAAGTGTTGCGTACGACCACACATGAAACACGTGTATGGGGTCAGACCGGCACAGAAGGAAGGACGGAATCCCGATGCACGCGGTAGAGGTGGAGGTGCACGCGGAATCATCCCCTGCTGTTGCTGCTGTTGCGGACGAAAGCCGGCATTGTTGAATTGGCGACCACAAAACATCGGTGGTCGCGATGGGGGCTGCCACCTCTGGTCGGATGGTGATCGATACACCATTCGGTACTTCTGAGGAGCTGAATGTGGCCTAGAGGGGGGTGAATAGGCCTTTTTGCAAATTGTCGGATCCTGCAACACTTAACAACCAGTTCAATACCGGAGATATCGGACTAGTCCGGTAAAGTGCGGACTAGTCCGGTGTTCACGAACTAAGTTGGTTAAGCTTGATCGATTAGATTGATTCTTTTATGTATGCAGCAAAAATATAGAATCAAATAAAGGTTTCAATGTTATATGCTAGATTATATCACAATTAAATCTTATGTTTAACAATTCAACATGAGATAAGCAATGATTATGAAACCCTAGATTATATTGATGAATAGGAACAATGAACATCAAAAACAAGACACTAGGATTTATCCCGTGGTTCGGCTCCCACAAAGGCAACCTACGTCCACGTTGAGGAGTCCACAAAAGGACCGGGTCTTCTCCAACCCTACCCTCATCGGATTGCCACGAAGGCCAATCCTCTTCCACTAATCACAAAGGGGTGAATAACCGAATTCAAAGGGGTCTTCTCACACGTTTAGAGATCCCTTGGAGTACAACACAAAATCCCACCAAAACACACTTAAAAGATTATAATTAAATCGCAGGAGTGTGTTAGAGAATCAAACCAAGAGCTCAATGTGGTGTTGAACGTGTCTCTCTAATGATCTAGAGTGAATTCTCAAAGGATTGATCGTTGTTGCACTTAATTTCGTGGAGAGATGTGTTTTTTGAGGCTCTTGGGAGGTGTGACGGCGCTAGAGTTCGAGAGGTTCAAAATTGGGATGTGCACCTCTATTTATATGGGGTTTCTAAAAGTGACCGTTAGGGTTCAGAAAGTTCGGACTAGTCCGTGGTGGTCACCGGACTAGTCCGGTGTGCTGAGTGTAGCAAACCCTAAGTGTCCCAAAATATCGGACTAGTCCGGCTAGGATCGGACTTGTCCGATTTTGCTACTAGAAAACTTCGGACTAGTCCGATAGTCATCGGACTTGTCCGAACATGTGAAACCCTAAGTCTATAGGATGACAAGTCCGCACTTGGAGGACTTGTCCGATTTAGATCAGAGGATTTTTCGGACTAGTCTGTGCAAACATCGGACTTGTCCGATTTGGATCAGAAAGAATATCGGACTTGTCCTATTTTGTGTGACTTGTGAAGTGTTTTGAGGACTCGTCCGCACTGGGGAGGACTAGTCCGATTCTTGTCAGAAAGGATATCTAACTAGTCCGATGGATATCGGACTTGTCCGATTTCGTGCAGAAAGGATATCGAACTAGTTCGGTGTCTGTCGGACTAGTCTGGTCCTGTGTAACTTTGTTCAATGTGTGTGTTTAAATGTGGTTGAGCTCTTGGGATGTGTTTCCTTAACACACTCCATACACAATAATCTACTACTCTTCTTCCTTGAGCTCATTTCCACTTTGCTCCTCATTCTTCCTTCTTTTGGGTACTTTGCTCATTTTTCTATCATAAGCCTGCACTCATCTCAACAAAGAGGTTAGGATCCCAATTGCTTGTCATAAATCATCCAAAACCCACAAGGGAGTCCTAGATGCACTTTCAATCTCCCCCTTTTTGGTGATTGATGACAACCAATTCAGATTTCACAAAATGTGATAAAAATTGAGATTTTCATAAAGTATGCACATATGAATCCAAAATACATCAAGCTGTGAAAAGTATTATCCATATGTGCATTCTTTATGGTGGGATGCATAACTAAGTACACTGAAACATTGATAATGACATAATTGACATTAATTACCAAATAGCAAGCATATATGACATTCTAGAGCAAAATCACAGTTTTCATAAATACTACTCAAAGGATTATCTCATTGCATCACAGAACCATAATTAACATAAGATCATTGTAAAAACATTACAAGCCACAAAAGAGTTAAAAAGAAAAGCATAGAACTCTCTCCTCGCAAACTACAGCTAAGACTAAGACTCCCCCTCAATATCTCCCCCTTTGGCATCAAGACACCAAAGAGAAGGAGAGGAGGGTCCTAGGGTCTTCACTCTTCGTTGTCGGTCCTCTCATCGTCGTCTTCATCATCTTCATCTTCAGCTTGATGAGGAGGAGAAGGAGGAGGAGGTGCGGAGGTACTCGAGTCCCCAATGCCAAAGTAGGCTAGCTCGGAGGGGGTCAAGGGCCCGAGCTCGGTGAAATCAGAGTCTGAGTCTTCCGAGATTGTTGGAGACCCAGTTGGCTCAATCTCCAGCTTCTGGCAAATTTGCTTGACATTTGCCTTGATATACTTCATGTCCTCCTTTCTTTTCTTGTTGAGCTTATGGGCCTTCACTTCGGCCTTTTTGCAGGAGGCAAAGATTGGAGCCAGGTACTTGAGAATTCCGCTAGCTGAACCTTTTTGAGGGGCTGCTCTAGAAGCAGGGGCAGCCCTAGCATCTTCTCTTGATCTTGCCGGTGCCTCGGGACTGGAGGCTGGTGAGGGAGCAGCCTGCACACTTGGCTTTTGAGGCATTTGAGGCCTCAAGGGAGATGCTCCACATCTTTCACAAACTCAATGCTGGTGACTTTCTCAATCACAAACATTAGGTAAGGAGCATATCCGCAAGATCTGTTGGGAGTGCAGGATATGTTCACCATATCATTCCAAATGTATTCCGCCACATCGAATGGGCGGTCCTTGCTTATGACTCTCATGAGAGTCCGGAGGTATCCTTGCACACTCCCAGCATCTCCATCCTTGGGAACAATTGTCTTTCTTAACACTCTGTTCAACACCACAAAGAATGGCTTCATGTTTTTGGTGGAAGGAGGGTTGAACTTTGAGTTTGGCTCATATAGGAACTTCATCCTATCCTTGTCGATGACACCAATGTTGTGTATGACTAAGCAATCAGATCTTGTGGTGTCATGGTGGAGCAGGTTAGCAAAATCTTCTTGAGTAATGCTGTACTTGGATCCATGGGTCATCCAAGTGACACTCTCCTCATCCTCACTTGAGAAGTGACAGGTCGCAAAGAACTGCGCAATCTCTTCATCATTCCAGTTATTTCTGAAAGCAAACAGATCTCTCAGTCCATGCTTCTCAATGGCTCTCACAACATCAGTGAATGGTGAGCAGCCCTTCTTCTCAAAATGTGCCCAGTCAATCCACTGACTGCGCACAACTGGTGTCTTCATTGGGAGATACACCGATCTGTAGAAATAAGCATGGAAGTTGTACCAGAACCTTCCGTCAGCCGCTTGCTTCGGTCGGTCATACCAATCGATGCTTCTCAACTTGGTGGTCGAGTCACTGCCCTTCCCATTGAACTTCTCTTCATTTGGGTCCCGGACCCCTTCCCTTGGAGCATGAAGTTTCAACGGGCCAACTGGACCCGTAGCAATCCCTTTGCCCTTGCCCTTTGCTTGGCGAGGGCCACTCGATGATGCAGCTGCTTTGGACACTGGCTTCTTAGCCAACACTTTCCTCCGAGCCTGTGGAGGAGACTGAGCTGGCTCGGACGGTCTTTCTTGGCGCTTCCTGCCAAGACCCATCGAGGTCCGAGGTGCCACCTCAAGGTCCATCTGGGCCTCAAAATCGGACACATCACTGTCGGAGCTCGACATGACCTGAGAATGAGTGGCTTGAATGAGAATGAATGGTACAAGGCATAGGTGTGAAAGTATAGCAAGGACTTGCATTGAGGAATTGAAAAGTTAGGTTTTGAGTTTAGAAAAGTCAGACTTGTCCGGTGTCCAGGCATGGACTAGTCCGGGATATCAGACTTGTCCGTGCATGGACCGGACTAGTCCGGTATTCAAACTCAAAATACTAGGAAACTAGACAAATGGTGATTCCTAATGCACAACAGGCATAGCATAAATGTAATACATCAAGGAGGCATGTATATAGTGAAATATTCTAGGCTATTTGATCAACAATGAAGAAATTTGGGATTTCTAGGGTTATGGTGAACAATTATCGAAGAAATCGACTGGAGCTTGAAGAAGAGGACGTTGAAGGCTGGACTAGTCCGAGAACTTCAATCCTGATGCAATGTCGATCAAATCCCACCCAAACTTGCGAAGTTTCGATGGAGAAATCAAGAAATCGCCTTGGGGGCTCGAGTGAGAGAGAGAACGTGTGAGGCAAGAGTGGAGGATGAAGGGATTAGGGTTTGGTGGCGGCTAGGGTTATGGACACGAAAAATTGGACAAGTCCGGGCAATCACGGACTAGTCCGTGGTCACCAGGCAAGAATTTTTTAGCCCATTCATATATATTTGAAGGTACATATTTAGAGAAAAGAGAGGCAAAACACATCAAATAATCTTGATGAATATGATCAGTAAGCATACAACAATCAAGCAATGATCATAATTCACCAAGATCTAGTAATTGACATAGTTTTTTGGAGAAAAAATGAGAGAGATGATTTTCACAATCCAATCAACATATTTGAAGAATTCATACAGGTATGCAACATTTCAAGCCACACTCCGAGCATCAAGGATATTTAGTTCATTTTGGAGTTCACAAAAACGTTTTTCATCAAGTGGCTTGGTGAATATGTCGGCCAATTGCTTTTGAATGTTGACATGTGAAATTGCTATGTCCCCTTTCATGGCATGATCTCTCAAAAAGTGATGTCTTATGTCTATGTGTTTAGTTCTGGAGTGTTCAACTGGGTTGTGGGCAATTTTAATGGCACTCTCATTGTCACAAAGGAGTGGAATATGGTTCATATTGTAACCATAATCCCTTAGAGTTTGTCGCATCCAAAGAAGTTGTGCACAACAACTCCCTATTTATGCACTTGTCAAAGTAGGGTTGCAACATACTCCGCTTCGGCTGTGGATAAGGCAATAGAATTTTGTTTCTTGGAGGACCAAGAAACTAAGGATCTCCCTAGGAATTGGCATGTACCGGAGGTGCTTTTTCTATCTACTTTGCACCCGGTATAATCTGCATCGGAGTAACCAATGAGATTGAATTTTGAGCCTTTTGGGTACAAAAGACCAAGGTTGGGTGTATGAACTAAATATCTCAAGATCCTTTTTACGGCTGTCAAGTGATATTCCTTAGGGTTGGCTTGAAATCTTGCACACAAATATACACTCAACATAATATCAGGCCTAGATGCACATAAATAGAGTAGAGATCCAATCATGGAGCGATATACCTTTTGGTCGACGTTAGGTCCATCTTCATTGAGGTCTAGGTGGCCATTCGTTGCCATGGGGGTTTTTATGGGCTTCGCCTTGTCCATGCCAAACTTCTTGAGTATGTCCTTCGTGTACTTGGTTTGGCTTAGGAATGTCCCTTCCTTCTGTTGCCAATTGGAATCCCAAGAAGTACTTTAACTTTCCCATCATTGACATTTCAAACCTGTCTGTCATGATTTTACTAAATTCTTCACAAAAAGATTGTTTAGTTGACGCAAAGATTATATCGTCAACATAAATTTGACAAATAAAAAGATCATCATCAAAATTCTTTCTAAATAGTGTATAGTCTACTTTGCCAATCTTAAAGCCATTTTCAATTAAGAAATCTCTAAGACACTCATACCAAGCTCTAGGAGCTTGTTTGAGGCCGTAGAGAGCCTTACGCAATTTAAACACGTGGTCGGGGAACACTTCATCTTCAAATCCGGGTGGTTGCTCCATGTACACCTCTTCCTTGATTGGTCCGTTGAGGAAGGCACTTTTCACATCCATTTGATACAGCTTGAAACCATGGTGAGTAGCATATGCATGTAATATTCTAATAGATTCAATCCTAGCTACTGGAGCAAAAGTTTCATCGAAATCCAGACCTTCGACTTGTGAATACCCTTTGGCCACAAGTCGTGCCTTGTTCCTTGTCACCACCCCGTGTTCATCTTGTTTGTTGCGGAAGACCCACTTGGTGCCGACAATGTTTGCATTGGGTCTTTCCACAAGTTTCCACACTTCGTTCCGCTTGAAGTTGTTCAATTCTTCTTGCATTGCCACCACCTAGTCCGGATCTTTCAATGCATCTTCAACCCTGCGTGGTTCCAAAAAGGATACAAACGAATAGTGTTCACAAAAGTTAGCTATGCGAGATCTATGGTTACTCCCTTTTGGATGTCACCAATGATGTTGTCGATTGGGTGATCCCTTTAAACGCATTGGTGTACTCTTGGGTGTGGCACTTGAGGAGTTGTATCTTCATGGTAATCTGCTTCTCCCCCTAAGTCATTGCCTTCGTTGACTTGTTGATTATCTTCATATCCTTGTGGTTGATCTTGTGTTAAAGCTCCCCCTTGATCGTTGATCTCCTCTCGTGGTTCATCTTCTTCATGTACATGTGGAGGTGGCTCTTGTGGTCGAACCTCACCTAGAGCCATTCTTTTCAATGCTTGACAAGGCGCTTCTTCTTTACCTAGTTCACATGGATCAACTTGCTCCTTTTGGAAGCCATTAGTCTCTTTGAACACTACGTCACGTGCTACTTCAACAAGTCCGGAGGTCTGATTCAAAACACGATAGGCGTAAGTGTTCGAATCATAACTAAGCAAGAAACCTTCATCGGACTTCGAAGCGAACTTTGAAGTCCTAGGCTTCTTGTTCAAGATATAACATGGAGAACCAAAAACACGAAAATATGAAATATTTGGTTTGTTACCGGTGAGTAGCTCATATGATGTCTTCTTGAGTAGTCGATGAAGGTAGAGTCGATTTACGGCGTGGCAAGCGGTGTTAACCGCTTCTGCCCAAAATCAATCCGATGTCTTGTACTCATCGTGCATTGTTCTTGCCATCTCTATGAGTGTTCGATTCTTTCTTTCGGAAACTCCGTTTTGTTGTGGGGAGTACGGCGCTGAAAATTCATGCTTTATGCCTTCTTCATCAAGGTACTCTTCCACTTGCGTGTTCTTGAACTCTGTGCCATTGTCGCTTCGAATATTCTTGATTGTCAATGAGAATTCGTTTTGAGACCGCTTGAAGAACTTCTTGAGTGTTCCTTGTGTCTCTGACTTATCATGCAAAAAGAAAACCCAAGTGAAGCGCGAAAAGTCATCAACAACTACTAAACCATATTTGTTACCGCCGATGCTTATGTAAGCAATTGGACCAAATAAGTCCATGTGTAGTAGTTCGAGCGGTCTTGTTGTAGTCATGACGTTCTTTGCGGGATGAGGTGCTCCAACTTGCTTCCCAGCTTGGCATGCGCTACAAGGCCTGTCTTTCTCAAAAACAACATCCTTCAAACCGCGGCTGTGATCGCCCTTGAGGAGTTTTTGAAGATTCCTCATACCAACATGCGCTAGCCGTCTATGCCACAGCCAACCCATGTTGGTCTTTGCAATCAAGCATGTGTCAAGTTCGGCTTTATCCTTGTTGAAATCAACAAGGTAAAGCTTTCCCTTCAACATAACCTTGAATGCAATGGAACAATCACTCCTCCTAGAGACGGTCACACCCTCGTTAGTGAACAAGCAATTATAACCTTTGTCACATAGTTGAGATATGGACAGCAGGTTATAATCTAAGGATTCAACATGTAGTACATGAGAAAGTGTGTGTTTAGATGATATAGAAATTTTACCGGTACAGAGCACCCTTCCTTGATTGTTATCTCCTACGTAGATGCCCTCATTTGGGTCCTCATTCTCTTCATATTCCACGAACATTCTTCTTTCTCCGGTCATATGATTGGTGCAGCCACTGTCTAGCACCCATTTAGATCCATCAGAGGAATAGGCCTGCAAAAACAAATTATACTTTGGTTTTAGGTACCCAAGCTTGCTTGGGTCCTTGGAGGTTAGTTAAAATACATTTGGGCACCCACACATGAGATTTAGTGTTCCCATGGCGTGGACCAACATAATGAGCATAAACCTTGCCAAAATTATTTCTCATCAACACATAGGAGGCATCAAAGGTTCTAAAGAGTAATTGTTGTTGTTTGTAAACAGGACTAGTCTGGGAGGCTGGACTTGTCCGGAGGACCGGACTTGTCCGGACACTGACCGGACTAGTCCGGTGTTCGTGTGAGTTCAAGTTTTTACCCTTTGACTTACTAGTTTGCGAGGGTCTTCCCTTCACAAAGGAAATCATCTCCTTGTTATTCTTATGGTTTCTAGCATGCTGCTTTTCATCATAAGAGTAACCAATGCCATATTTAACATTTGGAGGTCTTTGGACCAAGTATGCACTACGTGCATAGTCGATCTTCTCCTTGTCAAATATGCCACTTTGGGCAGGATGTTTATCCTTTGTGGAGGTTGAATTTTCCTTCAAACTGGTGTCACCTTTATTACATGTGCAAGCATGAGCAAAATCAGTTTTAGTGAGTTGAGAAGGTGAGCTTGAAGAGGAGGAAGGTTCACTCAGCTTGAGTGACTCAACTTGCACTTCAAGGATCTTGTTAACCTTGATCAGATCAGCAAGTTGGTCCTTGATTGCAACATTTGAGTTGGTTAACTCCAGGCAAGCTTCCTTGCTTGAAGCTAACTCAAGCTCTAGTGAATTGCTTTTCTCCTTTTCAAGTTCTAGAAGTTTGTCAAGTTCGACATACTCCTCCTTTTGGGAGATAATCATGTCCTCTTGATGATGAATTAACCTCTCCTTCTCAATAAGTTGATCAAGTAAAAATTTCATTTTTGTTGCAGCTTTCCTATCTAGTCCAATAAGCATATCCTCATTATCACTATTTATTTCATCATCACTAGAGTAGGAATGCTCGGAAGGGGCTTTGATGGTTACCTTGCGTTTACCTTCCTTTGCCATGAGGCAAGTGCCATTTCCCTTCCTTGCGCTGAGTGTAGGGAAGAGGGTAGACTTCTTGGATGTCTTCTCGATGGCTATGCTAGCCATCTCTTCTTCTTCGGACGATGAGGACTCATCATTTGAGTCCCACTCTTTCCCAATGTGCGCTTGTTCGGCTTGTTTCTTCTTCTTGAAGAATTTCTTGTGTTGAGGCTTGGCTTCTTTAGTCTTTTTCTTGTTCTCCTCATATGGGCAATCAACTATAAAGTGGTTATACTCACCACAATTATAGCATGCCCGCCTCGACTTTGGCTTTGTTCTTTCTTTGTACTTTCCTTCGCTTGACTTTGTACCTTGTCTCTTCTTTATGATTCTTTTGAATTTCTTCATGAACAATATCATGTCTTCTTCATCTAATTCACTGCTCTCGTCGTCACTATCTTCCTCTAGTTGTGCTTCTCTAGATTCTTTGGACAGGGGCTTGAGGGTGGACTTCAAAGCAACCCCTTTCTTCTTTGCCTAGGTGAGGTCGGCAATTTCCTTGACGTGCTTTGCTTGTTTTTCCATCATCTCAAAGTTGATGATCTTTCCAGGCAATTCATCCGGAGTCATCCTTTTGTATCCGGGCTTTCTCTAATCATGGAGCATAGTGTGACATTGCGAGGCATAAAAGCTCTAAGGATGAGCTTTACCACCTCGTGGTCATTCCACTTCTTGCTCCCATATGATCGAACTTTGTTGACAATGTCTTCAATCGGTTGTACATTTCTTTGGGTGATTCGTCTTCCTCAATTGCGAATCTTCCTATTTCTCCTTCGATCATCTCGATTTTTGCTTCACGCACATGTTGGTCACCTTCATGTGCAGTTTGTAGTGTATCCCATATCTCCTTAGCAATTTCGAGTCCATCCACCTTGGTGAACTCGTCCCGACTGAGTGAGGAGGTGATTACTGCTGCGGCTTGAGCGTTTCTATGAATAGCCTGCTCTTGGCTTGGGGTGAGCTCTTCGTCGTCGTCCGGAATATCTATCCCTGTGCATACAACATGCCATAGACTTGGATTGAGGGAAATCAAATGCATTTTCATATTCTGCCTCCACATTGAGTAATCACTTCCATCGATGTGTGGGGCTTTTCCAAGTGGGATAGATAAGTAATGATTATTATTGGAATTTAGACGATCATAGTTAAAAGGATATCGAGAGTAGTTGGTGTGACTACTCCCCTTCTTCTTCTCTTCAACTTTCATTTTCCCTTTGGAAAGCGCCTTCTTTCTGAGGAGCGCCTTGAGCTCCAGTGTCTCCTCATCGTCGTCCTCGAAGTCTTGAATGGCTTCGAGGTAGTTCTCCACCTTTTGATTTTCGTCGGTGTTAACCTCTTCTTGGTTGTTGATTTTGTGGATGTCCTTCATCTCCGACATGATCTCTTCAAGTGGTTAGACTCTTTCTTGAAGAACCTGCTCTAATACCAACTGAATGTGGCCTAGAGGGGGGGGGGGGGTGAATAGGCCTTTTTGCAAATTGTCGGATCGTGCAACACTTAACAACCAGTTCAATACCAGAGATATCGGACTAGTCCGGTAAAGTGCGGACTAGTCCGGTGTTCACGAACTAAGTTGGTTAAGCTTGATCGATTAGATTGATTCTTTTATGTATGCAGCGGAAATATAGAATCAAATAAAGGTTTCAATGTTATATGCTAGATTATATCACAATTAAATCTTATGTTTAACAATTCAACGTGAGATAAGCAATGATTATGAAACCCTAGATTATATTGATGAATAGGAATGATGAACACCAAAAACAAGACACAAGGATTTATCCCGTGGTTTGGCTCCGACAAAGGCAACCTACGTCCACGTTGAGAAGTCCACAAAAGGACCGGGTCTTCTCCAATCCTACCCTCATCAGATCGCCACGAAGGCCAGTCCTCTTCCACTAATCACAAAGGGGTGAATAACCGAATTCAAAGGGGCCTTCTCACACGTTGAGAGCTCCCTTGGAGTACAACACGAAATCCCACCAAAACACACTCAAAAGATTACAATTAAATCGCAGGAGTGTGTTAGAGAATCAAACCAAGAGCTCAATGTGGTGTTGAACGTGTCTCTCCAATGATCTAGAGTGAATCCTCAAAGGATTGATCGTTGTTGCACTTTATTTCGTGGAGAGATGTGGTTTTTAAGGATCTTGGGAGGTGTGACGGCGCTAGAGTTCGAGAGGTTCAAAATTGGGCCGTGCACCTCTCTTTATATAGCGTTTCTAAAAGTGACCGTTAGGGTTCAAAAAGTTCGGACTAGTCCATGGTGGTCACCGGACTAGTCTGGTGTGCTGAGTGTAGCAAACCCTAAGTGTTCTGAAATATCGGACTAGTCCGGCTAGGATTGGACTTGTCCGATTTCGCTATTGGAAAACTTCGGACTAGTGTGATAGTCATCAGACTTGTCCAAACATGTGAAACCCTAAGTGTATAGGATGACAAGTCCGCACTTTGAGGACCTGTCCGATTCAGATCAGAGGGTTTTTCGGACTAGTCTGTGCAAACATCGGACTTGTCTGATTTGGATCAGAAAGAATATCGGACTAGTCTGGATGTGATCGGACTTGTCCGATTTTGTGTGACTTGTGAAGTGTTTTGAGGACTGGTCCGCATTGGGGAGGACTAGTCCGATTCTGGTCAGAAAGGATATCGGACTAGTCCAATGGATATTGGACTTGTCCGATTTCTTGCAGAAAGGATATCGGACTAGTCCGGTGTCAGTCGAACTAGTTCGGTCCTGTGTAACTTTGTGCAATGTGTGTGTTAAATGTGGTTGAGCTCTTGGGACGTGTTTCCTTAACACACTCCATACACAATAATCTACTACTCTTCTTCCTTGAGCTCATTTCCACTTTGCTCCCCATTCTTCCTTCTTTTGGGTACTTTGCTCATTTTTCTATCATAAGCCTGCACTCATCTCAACAAAGAGGTTAGGATCCCAATTGCTTATCATAAATCATCCAAAACCCACAAGGGAGTCCTAGATGCACTTTCAGGAGCACCACCTCCGCTGTCCTGCAGAGCACTCCTCTTCTTCTTATCAGAGGACATTTCCCTAGTAGCGTCCTCCTGTACGATCGTGGCGTTGACAATGTCGTTGAAGCTGTCGCGATTGAACAAGGCAAGCTTGTCCTTCATCTTGGGGTTCAAACCCTGGTAGAAGCACTCAAGCTTCCTATCTTTGGTACTAACTTGATCCTGAGCATACAGGGCCAAGTGGTTGAAGGTCTTGGAGTACTCGTAAGCACTCCTTCCTCCTTGCTTCAGCTTCAAGAACTCTTGAAGCTTCCTCCTCATGATCTCAGGATGTATATGATAGGCGCGGAACGCCTCCCGGAACTCCTCCCAGCTCACGACATAGTCTGCTGGTCGTGCGGCGAGATAATTCGCCCACTATGCCCCAGCAGATCCCTGCAATTGTTGTGCCGCGAATAGGGTCTTCTGCTATTTGGTTATTCGCAGCAAAGTGAACTTTCCTTCTATGGAGTGGAGCCAATTGTCCACCTGCAGCGGTTCATCAGCCTCCATGAAGACTGGTGGGTGCGTTGACAGGAAGTCCGAGTACGAACTCGGATAGGGCTATCGTGGACCCGCATCTGGTCGGCCCCCTTGACGGGACATATGTTGAACCAAGGTCCGCAACAACTTGGTTTGCTTGTCGCGCGAGCGGAGCACTGCGGGGAGAACCTCCGCGAGACTCCTCGGAAGTTTAGGAGGTGGTGATGGTGGAACTTGTTGCTGCGGTGTCGGAGCTTGCTCCCGAGTCGGAGTTGTCACGACCACGGCTCGAGCCTCCCATCTCGGGCATCGAACGCATACGCACCATTCTGCATCCACATGATTTAAAATCAGCAACATGTTTGTTTTTCCTTCATCCATTAAGTATTATAGTACCGCGAATATTGGCAAGGAAATAAGTGCATAACATTCACATATATCGATAAAGTACAAACTTTATACATGTTATATTATCTCATGACCAAGTTTATAGTAGTGAACTCCAAAATGACGGACTCCCACTATGGAAGTGCATCCCTACTATACTTGGTCTCCATGAGACGTCATACACACCTTGTCATCTTATACACACCCACTACTATTTTTAATATGACACGAACATGGCCACAAAATAAACACGAGCAAACACAAATTATACGTTGCCTCGTGATGGCAGGACTGCTGCCCCATCCTATTCCGATACACCCTCTTCGGTGTACTCGAGTATCTAGGATCTTCTTCGCCCTCGTCCTCAGGATTTGGTGCCACAGGTGCAGGTGCTGGAGCAGGAGTTGCTGCCTCACCCGCCATCAATGATGTCGTGGCAACTAATGATTGCACATCAGCTTGCAGAAGAAACATCTTATAGTCTTCCAGTTCCTTTTGTGCATGCTCGCAACTGGCTTTACAATCCTGGGTCTCCTCCCTGGATTGATCCCGTTCTTGAGTCACCATACTCAACTGATCATCCAGCAGCTGCACCTCAAGTTAACTCGCCTCTAATGCGCTTTGTGCGTAGTGCATTTCCTTGCGAGCTTCCAATATATCTTGAACAGCTCGGTGCCACTGATTCTCCTCAACGTTTAAACGTCGATTGAGAGGAGCAATCAAGGCTCTAAGTGAGTCATTGGCCCACTAAAAATGATCTCCTCGAATGATAGCTTGTTTCAGATCACCCATCAACCCTCCAATGCTAGCATGTTGTGTAAAGCTCACTTGACACAATGCTACTGCATATAACACCAAGATTATCTTGGGTACCTCTACGTGAATGCCATAATATGCACCCATTCGACTTTTCCACTCATCACCAGCTCCACCGTCGACTGAAAAGAGTGCAAACGGGGTGCCCACCGTATGACAATATTGAAGCTTGCAAAATCTTGTAATAGCAACACTCGCGGCAAAACACCACGTGTCTTCCAACTGAGTCCCTTTCACCTGGATGGAGAAAGGAGTACATCCAATATATGACGGACCATCTGGCACATCGACATAGATGGTGCATCTTGTCACACCTCCGTCATCAAATTCCCTGCCCCAAGAGCTCGGTATGTCGCGATACCCGAACCGTTGAAGCAACGCTATTAACAACTCCGGAAAACCTTTTAGAATAGCACACATCGCGAACACCCATCCGTTCGGTAAGTGTACCATCGAATCCGCCATCTGTGGAAAGGATACATGGACATGAAAAGGTTTCCAACTTCCAATAGTTCAAGATAAATTTAAAGCTGGAGTAGTAATCACAGTCTGTTCCAGCTGACATTCCTGTATAAATTCAAAATTTTCTTACTGGAAATGTCAGAACCAGACGTTCGGTTGAATACAAATAATGTAGTAAACTTTACAAGATTTCCAGATTGTACTCATACAGCTACATGTGAGCTAGGAATTAGGATCTGTACAGGTTTAAATTTGACCCATGTTTTCTGGAAATTTTGACAGAACCTTCCCTGTATATGTGGTTATTTCCACAATTAATACAGGTATATCATAACAATATATTGAGGTAATGACAAAATAAACATTGTATAACATCAAGTTAAAAATCCAAAAGTAAATGAGTTCGGCCTTGAAAAATTTGTTATATAGGTATAGCGCGCAAATTCGAAACCATGTGCAAACTGTTTCAAGTTCTGGTCTGCCAGAACCAAGTTTGCGACAATAGGAATTAAACACAGTTACACCAAGATTCAGACCATGAGTGCAATATAAATTGATATAGGACTTCCTAAGATTTCCATAAATGTATATCTGTGACCTTGTCACGATTTTGGATTGAAAGCTATAACTATCCAAACATAACAGATGAACTGACTGGTTTTCACCAGCAGTCCTGCAGTTCACTGTTTTGAACTCAAAATTTGATTTCACTCAAATTTGAATCAGGAAAAACATTGAATAACAAATCTGTATATATCCTTCTAACCTTTCCAGTTATGTATACAATAAGGCAGGAGATGTTTCTACAGTGAGTTATGGCAAAAATACAGAGACTGCTACAATGGTATGGTCATCTGGAGCAGTTTAAATATACTCCAAATTTCAATAGATTATCAAGCCGATAATCAATGACACAAGTCCAAACATACCAGAAACTGATAGATGGACTTCAAACACATTGCATCCATTCTGTCGTTGGGGATGGTCAAGCATCAAATTTGATACTGACGGTACTACATGCCTCACCAAAGAAAATTCTAACCGGTATATCCGGATACATTTATAGGTGGCCCTAGTATCATTCACTCGCAAACGTGTTCTACACGGGTTGCTACCGTAGTCAGTATAGCTGCAAAAAAAAAACAATCCCATTTCCTACCTGCACTACAGGAAGAACGGTCACTTACGTCGGCCAAAGCCGACGTAAGTAAGGCTTAAACCGACGTAAGTAACTTAATTACGTCGGTTTTCCCTTAATTACGTCGGCTTTCAGCCGACGTAGGCATTTGGACGTAATTAAGGTGACTTACGTCGGCCACCGACGTAAATTACCTTAATTACGTCGGTCTGCGGAAGCCGACGTAAGTTAAGTGTCGAGATGGGCCTTGGGCTGGGCCTGAGGACTTACGTCGGCTTGGGCAGGCCGACGTAAGTAAAGTGTTGTAACTTACGTCGGCCTGGGCAAACCAACGTAAGTTTAGTGGTTTAACTTACGTCGGTATGGCCTGACCGACGTAAGTTAACCTGGGCTAACTTACGTCGGCCTGCCCGTAGCCGACGTAAGTTAAGTTTTCGATTTTTTTTTAAAAACAGAAACTGACTACCTCGCTCGATGGCGAGAACACAGAACAAACAAATAATATCATACACAACATAACAGTTTCAATATATAGTTCAAAACATCAACAACAACACAATTTGCAACAATCAACATCAACAACCACCGGGCTACACGCTAGCCCCTCCATTACCTCCGGGATCTTCTCGGCACGTTCCGGATCCCTGCAAAAGAAACATAATCACTAGTAAGCATCAATGTCAACTCAGTGATAACATAAGAGGCCAAGAACATCAGTGACAAAAGAAGGAAGCATGATGTAGTTTCAAATGAAGTAATGTACTATATCACTAGTTAAATGGAAGCACTAGCCCTTTGTTAACTCAGTGAACATCAGTTTCGACATAAGAAGGAAACATCAGCGATAATCACTAGCCCTTTTGTTAAATGGAAGCACTGACAACTTATTCACTATATACTAATCATTTCTACCATGGCCAAAAACTACTAAAGCTTGATTAGATACACTTAAAGAGAGTTTCTCACCTGCTCCAGTGTCTACACGCTACCCCCTCCACTGCCTCCGGGATCTCGACGCGTTCCGGAACCCTGCAAAAGAATCATAATTAGGATTAAATGTGATGCAAATAACTTTTTAACATAATGAAAAGGGAATCAAACTCCTAGGTATAGACAATATTACCTGCTCCGGTGTCTGCTGTGGCGGAAGCGTAGGAATCTGGATGTCCTGACCGCTTTGTCGAGCAAGAGCCTGCCATTGCAAGATATTAGCAGATATATGTTATTAAGTGCTGTGAAATTTAACTACGGTACTTTAAATTACTTGCCGCCATCGTTGCTTGCATCTGGGCCATCATTAAGGCCGTCCTCTGCTGCTCCTCCCTCGTCCTCTCCAGCTCTGCCTGAGTTTGAGTCAGTGACTCCCTCATGGCCTGGAGCTCCAGCTGCGTCTGCGAGAGACGACCACTGGTCCCAGCGGTCGAAGCCTGCGATGATGAAGCGCCTCTCAAAGGTCGCGTCGACCTCGAGTCGACAACTCCATCGAAAATGGCAAACCTGCAAAAGAATGAAAACACTAAGTAGAAGAAGATTAATTGAAAAAGAAATGAAACACACGAAGAACTCACCGTCCGTGGGCCTTCCCGCCTCCGCTTGCGTACGCGGCTTGGGGGTCGATCGGCGCGCTTTCCCAATCATAATCCGCACCGTGTATCTTCGCGACCTCCTGCGCGTACTTTGTCTACAAAACAAATAAATCTTGTAAGTATGTCAATAATAGTATTAGTTATAATGAAATTGATGAATTTCGAAAACTTACCAGTCGGTCGGCTGCGACCTGACTACACTGCCCTGGCTGAGAAGGGTCACTTCCCTTGTGACCTCTCTTCCAAACCTGGGTCGGGGTCGGCTCATGACCCAGCTCTCGCTCCTGTACATCCGTGTTAGTGAGATAAATAATATATTAAGAACACATAAATAAAATAAAAAGGTACTTACCATGCGTTTAGCCAAACGCAAGTAGCCGTCACCGCCATAGTTGTGCTTGCCCTCGGACCCCATGCGGCACTGTCTAGCCTTCGTGGACTTGTTGATAAAAGCGTCGCTAGCCCAGTACTGACAGAGAGCTAAGTACGCCTCGATGTTACCCTGTAACCAGGAAATACTAACCTGCACATATTTCATTTTCATCAACGCGGTTAACATACGTAGATATTGTAAATATTTAACAATATTAAAAACTTACCTCCGCGTACTGCTCCTCTGTCAAGTAGGAGTCCGAGTCCTTCCTAAAGACACCCCTTTGCTGCTCCTGCTCCTGCTCCCGGGGGTGCCGCTTGTAGTAAGCGTTGACGGCCTGAATCCGGGCGTATGACAACGCCGCCGTCGTGAGCTTCCGAGCGTTGTAATGGAACACGCGTCTCGCGTGGTCCTCCATGCCCGGCTCCTCTACTTGGTACCTCAACTTTAAGCAAACAAATATTTTAGTGATATGCAATTAAGAATTCAAAGGAGTTGAAAAAACGAAACAGTTAAACTTACCATAAAATCATGCCACACGGCTCCCTGAACCGTGCCGTGCACCGGGTGAGAGACCCGAGCGTAGTCATCCCACGATAGGGTAGGAAAACCGTCAATTACACCGGGGTAGTGCAACTTGACGATAGCACCGAGGACACTGTTAACCTGCCTGTGGTGCTTCTCGGCCCCCGTGAACGAGAAGTCGTACCAACATCTACAAAATATATTAAATCATTAAGTAAAGAAAAACAACATCTAATATTTAGTATACTATTTACAGTTTTTATACCTGTCTCCAACGGGACGGATCGTGGTCCGCTGAGTAGTAACCGGAGGAGGAGCCGCAAAGTGGGTCCTCCTCGTCCGTCGCCTCTGCTGCGACGCTGCCGCGTCCTGTGACCCTGAAGGCTCTGCAGACCCCCCGGAGCCTCCAGGAAGGCTAGTGGTAGAGGGCTGCCCAGGGAGGCTAGCGCTAGCCGGCTCCTAAGGGAGGCTAGCGCTAGAGGGCCCCCTAGCCTCTGAGTCGGGCTCCTGTAGCGGCCCCCTAGCCTCAGACTCTGACTCAGACTCAGAAGTCTCTGAGCCAGACTGCACAAAAGGAATGACTTTATTAATAATTAATAACAATTGCAATTTCAAAAATAACTTTATAGTAACTAAAGTTTACCTCTCTCTGCTGAAAGCACACGACAGCTGAGGGTGGAGCGTGTGCCAGAAAGAGCTCACGTCGACTAGAACGGAACGAGCTCCCTGAGCAAGGGTCTGCTGGCGGCTCAAACCCTCTCACTGGCTTCCCCTTCCCCTTCCCCTTTGACGACATCCTATTGCAAGGAATAAATGATTAATATACAAAGATAATATACAAAATTAATGTTAGATTAGTGAATAAAACGTTACTTCAAAATTCATCAACATCACGATCATGCACCCTACTCCTTAAACCAGCCCATCGATCTTCTTGTTGCGCATATCGTTTTCGTTTGCGCAAATCAGCAGGTTCGACTATGTCATCGATATCTTCAGATTCTGATTCTGATTCTGTTTCCGCTTCCGTGCCAGCCTCGATATCTTGAGCGTCTCCAACTAAGTTATCGAGTCCTACACCGGGCTCGACTGAGAAGGAGTTTGGCAACTCTTCCTCTTGGTAGACACAATCAACCTCAGCTTCGTCGTGATAATCATCATCTCCTGGAGCGTATAACCGCTCACGAGGATTCACCTTATGTACCACCCACCAAGCTTTGAATTTATTGCATGGATAAGGTAGATAGTACACTTGCTCTACTTGGTGTGCAAGAACTAATGAATCGAATCCTTTCAACCGTTCCTTGTGTTTTACTTCGACCATGCCAAATTCGTTTACTCGAGTTCCACGAATGGAATCAAACCATTCGCAGTCAAAGAATACCGCTCGAATTGGCTTGTTTGCAACAAAAGTGAATTCAAGGATTTTTTTAATAATCCCGTAGTACTGCGTTTCATGATCTTGCGAATCGATTGCCCTCATCACAACTCCGGTATTACATGTTGCCGCGAGAGGACGAAGAGATTCAAATTGAGTTGTACAGAATCGATAGCCGTTGACGTCATATCGACCATAGCTTCTAACATTAACCACTCCACGGGATAGTTGTCGCAAATCTTCATGGACGTTGGCATCTTTTTGGCACTGTCCAAGATATGGAATTATTAGAAAACGTAAGCATTCTTAAGTTATAAGAAAACATTGTTAACATTGATTAGTTATCGAGAAAACGTTACATGATCTCGAAACCAGGAGAGAAAATTAGATCCCCCGTTTATTCCTTCCCGTCGAATATGTTCTATTTGCTTGCTCGTGGGTTGATGTCTATGTCTCCAATTTTGCTTGTCGAACATACTACACGACAAAGAGAACCTATTAGAATACATGTGTCGGAAAAGATGGTGAAAAGCATAAGTGTAGGAGAAACACTTACTTGAAATATTCATTCATTTCTTCCATATTAGCGTACATGTAGAAGAATGCAGCACGCCTTTCTTTTTCGCTAACATCATACGAAGTGTAACTACCAACAGTAGTGCCTCTTGTTGCAAAAATGGAGAGATCGCTACAAGGAGGTTGCTCATCTATATTGTATCGCATTACCGAAGTATTAACATTGTTTTCCTCTGCAAAGTAAACACTTGAGAAGTATCCTACTTCCTTAAGAGTAAAAGCTTCGGCGATGCAACCTTCAACCCTTGCCCTGTTACCAACCATTGGTTTCAGATATCTAAGTGATCTTTCAATATGATACATCCACCTATATTGCACGGGACCGCCCACTTTCGCTTCAAATGGAAGATGAATTAAGAGATGTTGCATTGGATTGAAAAATCCCGGAGGAAAATTTTTTTCCATCTTACACAAAAGTACCGGAACCTCCTTTTCCAATTTAGTCATCATCTCTGGCGTGATTTCTTTAGCACAGAGTTGCCTATAGAAGTGGCTAAGCTCGGCTAACACCTTCCACACTGCATCGTCAAAATAGCCTCGAAACATAACAGGCAGAAGTCTTTCCATGATTATGTGATAATCATGACTCTTCAACCCAATGAGCTTTCCTGTTTTCACATTCACGGCTCGTCTCAGACTAGCTGCGTAACCATCTGGGAATTTCAACCTTTGCAACCATTCGAGAACTTCTTTTTTCTCTTTAGGTCGAAGACAGAAAGGAGCGCGTGGTTTACCACCATTTTCGGAGAGCTCAAGAGTTTGACGGTTACAAAGCTCGGCAAGATCCTTTCGAGCCTTTAAATTGTCTTTTGTTTTGCCCGTCATGTCCATGCATGTGCTTATGATACATTCGGCCATGTTACGCTCTTGATGCATAACATCAATGTTGTGCCTTAGAATCAACGACTTCACATACGGTAACTCCCAAAGTCCACATATGTGAGTCCAATTGTGTTTGTCTCCGTAACCTTCGAAATATCCAGGACGACCTTCATCTGGCACCAATTTGTCCAACATATCAGATATTTCTGACCCGTCAAGACGTTTCGGTGGTCCTTTAGTGACAACGGTGTTCTTTCTGAAGACATTCCTCTGTTGTCTAAACAAGTGATTCGGAGGTAGCCAACGTCTATGACAATCGAAGTAAGATATCTTGCCTCCATGGGTAAGTCGAAAGCAATCGGTGTCCAAGGCACATATCGGACACGTCAACCGACCATGAGTGCTCCATCCAGAAAACATGCCGTATGCCGGAAAATCATGAACGGACCACAAATAAGCAACTCGGAGGTTGAATTTCTGTTTCTTGTAACAGTCGTACGCTTCGACTCCTGTCCACAACATTTTCAACTCTTCGATCAACGGTTTCAACATCACGTTGAGACGTGACCCAGGATGATCTGGCCCAGGTACAATGAGGCTAAGAAACATAAACTCATTCTTCATGCAAAAGGTCGGCGGAAGATTGTACGGAATGACAAAGACGGGCCAACAGGAGTATGGTGCGGCGTTTGTGCTGAACGGCGTGAACCCATCTGTCGCCAACCCGATGCGAACATTTCTCGCTTCACGAGCAAATTCTGGGTCGAACCGGTCCAGAGCCTTCCATGCCTCACCATCGGACGGGTGCGTCATGACTCCATTGTTCTCACGCTCACCTTCTTTGTGCCATCTCATGTGTCTGGCCGTTTTTTTTGAAAGGAACAGCCGCTTCAACCTCGGTGTCACAGGTAAGTAACGAAGCTGCTTACGTGCGACTTCCGTCGTCACTGTATTACCATCGTTATTAACAACTTCGACAAACCTCGGTTGACCACATTTCAAACATTTGTTCTCATTGGCATGCTCTCTCCAGAAAAGCATGCAGTTGTCCAGACACACATCAATCTTTTCGTGCTTCATCCCGAGACCAGAAAGAATTTTCTTCGAGTTGTACATATCCTTAGGCACTTTGTTGGGTTGTGGAAGAGCATCTTTGAACAAATCGATGAGCATGTTGTAACAATTGTTAGAAAAGAAGAACTTAGACTTAATTGCCATAAGTCTAGTCACAAAATTGAGGATTGACATTTTAGTGTGTTCATGCAGAGCCTCTTCTGAATCTTTGAGACGTTTGAAGAACTCTTTAACCTCTGCTGTTTGAGTATCTTCTGTAAGCTCTGGTCGTATAGCTTCCAGCATCTCATCCATCATATCAACCTCTTGAGCAACATCATTGTCAGCTTCCACTTCTTGTACAGCTTGAGAAGCTGTCTCGCCGTGGAAGTTCCACAACTCATAATGTGACACGTAACCGTTTCGACACAAGTGCAACGTAAGTTCCACTTTGTCCAAAAACGTTCCGTTTTGGCATTTCGTACATGGGCACCGCGCCTTATCGCTATTTGACAACGAAAAAGCTCGTTCCACAAAAGCTTCTGTCTTGGCGTACCACTCATCTGAGTGACCACCAGTTCTGCTCTTCCAACCAGTGTACATCCAACTACGGTCTTCGCCCATGTTTGACTCTGCAGTTTAACGCGAAAGAAATCGTCGTTAATGTATTGTTATGTTATGCGTCACGGCCCTACAACCTAGGCAGATAGATCCTAAACCCACCCAAGAGTGACCGAGCGGAGCGTGCTCATGACGAGACGCGTGATCCGGATTCGAACGAAATTTCGGCAGCATAACCGCGCTGTTCTCCACTGCACGCCCAAAAATGGTGCAGCAGAGAACAACAGGGTTACGCCACCGAAATCTCGTCCAAATCCGGACCCGCGTCTCGTCACAAGCCACGCCCCCTCGGTCACTCCGAGGCTGTCCAAAAAGGGACAATTCCGAACCTGCACGTCTCACATGCCAATGGCATGTGAGACGTGCCGATCCGAAACGGGTAACACATTGCTATAGGTTACGTTGCTCATTTTCATTTTGAGGTCATTTAAGAGAGAGGAAAGAACTAGAGAAAGACTGAGAGGAAAGTTGGTCTTAGAGAAGGATGCAGAGGACTAAGCCATCGGGGGAGGCGGAGGACTGAGGCGAGTGAGCCGTCAGATAATATCCGACAGTCCACACTTCAGATCGGCCACATAAAAGTCCTCCCCGACCTAACCCTACTCATTTTCCTTTCTCTTCTCCAGAGTCCAGATACGGCAGCCGCGACGATCCCCTTCTCTCCTCGATACCCCTACTCCAGCGACGGTCCTCCAGGTGCTTGCCATCCTCACCGTCGTCGTTCGCATACTTTACCTTACCACTAAATGGGCCTTGTCGGGCCTTGTCAAGCCTGTCCGAAGCCCATTTATGTATATATAGTACTAGAACACTCAAGCAATCAAAATTAAAATTGTAACCATAATTTAAGCAATTTAAGCATAATTAAACATAATTAAATACACCACCTAAGCGTAATTAAGCAAATTAAGCAAAAATAAGGAAATTAAGCATAATTATGCATAATTAAGCAAATTAATCATAATAAAATAAACCACTTAAGCATATTTAAGCAAATTAAGCAAAAATAAGGAAATTAAGCATAATTATGCATAACTAAGCAAATTAATCATAATAAAATAAACCACTAATGCATATTTAAGCAAATTAAGGAAAAATAAGGAAATTAAGCATAATGAAGCAAATTAATCATAATAAAATAAACCACTCATGCATATTTAAGTAAATTAAGCAAAAATAAGCAAATTAAGCTCCGGGGCCGGCCGGGAATGGCGGGGCGGCGCTCCGGGTCCGGGCCGGCGGTCAGGGAGGGTGAGGGGGAGGGGGTCGGGGAGGGTTGGGGAGGGGAGGGGAAGGGGGGTGGCGCTCGCCGTGGAGGGGAGGGGGAGGCAGCGGTGCGGTGGTGGCGTCGGCCGGGAAGGGCTGCAAGATATCTATGTCATGTCATCTAGTCGTCTACGTTGCTGAGGGAGACGATCGGCGCCGGGCCGGCGGTCAGGAAGGGTGAGGGCCAGGGGAGGGGGTCGGGGAGGGGAGGGGAAGGGGCCGGGGCGGCGCTCGCCGTGGAGGGGAGGGGGAGGCGGCGGTGCCGTCGGCCGGGAAGCCGTGGCGGCGCTCCTCGGGGTCGGGCCGCCGGCGGTGAGGGCCGGGGGAGCTAGAGGGAGGGGGTCGGGGAGGAGGGGAGGCCGGGTCGGGGAGCTAGGGGAGGAGGGGACGGTCCGGGAGTAGGGGAGGGGAAGGGGCCGGGGCGGGGCGGCGCTCGCCGTGGAGGGGAGTCGGCGGTGGCGTCGGCCGGGAAGGCGGCGGTGGCGTCGGCCGGGAAGCGGCGGCGGTGGAGAGAAGGGGCTCGAGAATCGATGGATGCTATCTAACGGTTCACATTAACTGGATCCTATTGGGCCGAGTCTAACCTGGCCCGCCAATCCCGCCGCCGGCGCGCGCCTATGCTCCTCCCCTGCCGACTGGTCTGGGGTCTGGGGTAGAAACTGCGAGGACAGAATGGCACCTTTGTGTGTAAGGTTTTGGCCCGATAGTGAAAGCAGACCATTTATCTTTTCATGAAAAGAGGATAGTTCTGGAACAGCAGCTTGTGTGTAAGGCTTTGAAGAGAACAATTACAGTATAGGTTTTCATGCACATGGCACAGCAGCTTAAGGATTCAGAACCAATGTACTGATAGGACATGGCATTTTACGATACAATATTACTTTCAAATAAAATTTGAAACATGCAGTGGAGTGTATTTTGTTTTTACCGGCACATGATTAACGGAAAATGTACTGATAGAACATGGCATTTTAAGGTACAATATAAATTTCAAATAAAATTTGAAACAGTAATGGATAGTATTTGGTCTCCTCTCCTCTGGAAGACACGTGTGGCCAGGTATGAAAAGAGGAGGTGGAGAGAAGCAAGCAGGGATAGTTCTGGGATTCTTCAGGAGCGAAAAATAAATTCGATATCACTATCACTAAGCTAAAAAATTGGGGTATTTACTAAAGCATGCATCAGTTGCTGTGGCTGACCCTAAAAAGACTTGACATGGTAATATAGTATGCTTAACACCGAAATTGAGATCAGTTGTAACCGAGGTGTCTTTCCACTTGAATACATATAATGGTCAAGGTTTTATGAACTTTCTCTTCCAATATCATTTGGCATTCTTCTTCACCAAAGTTGAAACAAAATCAACAAAAGAAGGGAGAGAGATTAACTATTGACTGTTGATCCATTTCAGTTTAATCAGTTCAGATTAACTATCTACTTTCAAATAAGGAGGGGGAGAGAAGGGGCTCGGGATGGGAGGGGAGGGGAAGGGGGGCGCTCGGCCGTGGAGGGGAGGTCGACGGGGAGGGCGGCGTCGGGATGGGGAGGTGGACGGCGGCGGCAGGGCGGCGGCGGCGGCAGGGCGGCGGCGGCCCGTGGGGTGGGGGGGTCGGGGAGGAGAGGAGGGAGGGGAGGGGAGGGATTACCTGGCGGCCGGGCGGCGACGGCGACGGCGGGGCGGCCGGGCGGCGTCGGGCGGCCGGGCGGCGACGGCGGGGCGGCGACGGGGCGGCGGCGGCGGGGCGGCGGCGGCGTCGGTTGGGAGAAGAGAGCGCGCGTGAAATGAGAGCGCGCACCGCTCGCGCGGTTAGGTTAAACAACTACTTACGTCGGCCCGACTTACTTACGTCGGCCAAAGTTAGAGCCGACGTAAGTTAGGCTTAACTTACGTCGGCCAGTTAACTTACGTCGGCTGTGGGCCGAGGCCGACATGGGTAATTTTTATTATTGTCGGTCCATGTACTTACGTCGGTCTGCCGACGTAATTTATTTAACTTACGTCGGCTACCAGGGACCGACGTAAGTTACTTACTTACATCGGCCAGCCGACGTAAGTTGATCTGGCCGACGTAAGTGATCGATATTCCTGTAGTGCTGCACACCAGAAGGGCGGTTCGGGGAAAACATTGTAAGCAGTCACAATAATATTTATGGAAGTAAATGCATACGACTCTAGTGTGAGACGCCCTCGAGCGAAGTCATGGCTCGAAGTACATGGTTGTATTATGTCTGTACAGCAAAGACTCCCACACGAACTGGCTTATACACGCTCGGGCATACGTGTTTTGCATGCTCCAATAGAACACGAATAATTCTAGAGACGCATACTATCGTGTTATCCACCACCCGACGGGGGCTCCCACTAACTTTGAAGCACGCTGGGGTACCGCACGTCATATGTTCTCAGAAACATGGAAAGTTTCAGAGACTCATATTAACATTTCTTTGCCAAGCCACGGAAACAATCACATACCACTCCTCGTATGTTGAGCTCACCAAGATTGATCCGCTCTCATTGGCATACCCTACCTCTTAACTGACGTCGAAGCATCGTTACAGAATTAATAACACATAAGTCAGTTTACCACCTTTATATCTTATACTAATAATACTCCTTATATGGGCATATAGCTAATTCCTCACTCATATAATCCTAAGTTTTTGAAAATATGCTCCTTTCAAGCACACTGTTCCCAATGATGCTCTGATACCATGCTGTGGGGACCGGAATCCCGACATCCAAGGATCTCATCGGGTGGTGTCGTGCGATGCGACACGCAACAGTATACAAGAAAAGAATGAGAATAAAATGCAATACCATGTATTTATTTATAAACAGAGCAGAAGTTTTACAATACTAAGCAGAAAGGAAAGTGACATATACATCATAGCTACGCTCTCGGAACTAGCTATGCAAAAGCAAAGTCATCCATGCTCTGTATGTTTCGCACTAGCTACACTAAACTTACAACGGCGTGCAGGGCTCCCACTCGGTTGTAAATCCTGGAGGGGTTGCAGCCTCATCGTCGAACCCGTCATCAGTCGTATAATCTGCAAAAACTTGTTAACTGCAAATGTGAGCTTAAGGCTCAGCAAGACTAACCCGTCTCACTAGACATATGCAGAGTGAATACTAAGCATAGGTATGGTAAAGCAGTAAAGGACTCGCCTACGAGTGGATCCTTAGCTTTCAAGTAATTATCAGTAGCTTACCAGTTAAATGAAAGTAACTTTAGTGATCATATTGGACAGCAATCAAGTCCCAAAACAATTATAATTCAATACATCGTATTCTCCTGACTTCTTCAGTATTTACTATGTCATGACACTGTGAACAAGTGGTACTCTATTACCGCGAGGGACGATGATTGCAATCAGGAAACACCCGGTCAACATGACACATACGCACTTTAGGAAGTGCCAGCAAGTACTTACAGCAGTACCTGCATAACACTTCAGTACTAGTCGTATATGGCCACCTTTCACCCAACACTAGAATGCCGAACCGGTCGATACGTCACGAGCAGGAGGTCCCTGCGTGGGGCATACTCTTACGTGCCCACCAACTGATTTACACCCTGCTGCCCTCAACCCACGCCTATAAAATGGAACGGTATGCCTCGACAAACCAGTATCAAGTTACGTCAGTTTGCTAGAGCCCATTTCTCCAGTATGTCACTGGTACAATTCAAGCTTGTCCAGCAGGGCCGCACACAGATCGGTCCTCAATCGACACAAGCAGGGATACGCACGTGAGACCACGTCTTGCTGCATCCTACCCGCTGCTCGGTCTCAATTTCATATTCATAAACCATTTCTCGATCCAATTCATCCCGTGTGATAAAATCCTATCTCGCGAGTAGATTCCAACTACTCGACTTCTACCGGATGCCTATGAATATAAGCAGGGCAATTTCTACTCATCGGGCTGTAGACCTACCCAATAATCTATGGGATTTGTGGATGTCAAACACCTTAAATGTAATGCACAAACATCTGAAGACGTAAGGTGAATGAAAACTGTAAATACACTGTAAGGAACTTAAATGCAAACGGGGGCTTGCCTGAAAATGAGTCTGGATCCATGTTAGTCTCCCGTAGATGGACGTCCAAGGCTTCCGGCTGCTCCTCGACTTCTGTTACTACACGATATGCATATACTATATATGAATGACTTTGAAAATAAATAATATGTTTAAGGTCACAAGCTAGTATCTTGTGATCAAAATAATATAATGATCTTAATTGGCTTTGGAACTTTTATGGTAGATACTAGGGAATATAATGAAGACTCTTGCAAAGAACAGGAGATTATCAAGGAAGTTTGTTGTCTCTAAAAATTATGGCAAGCAATAACCTTCTTTGAATTTTGTTTGAAATTCTGGAGGTGTATAATGGATACCAGTGGTAGTACCATGCAGAGAGGGTCCCACTTGTTCTAGGAAAATTTGTTTCACAATTTTCTAAGGTTCCTACAGGGAGAAATTGATTTTACAAGTTTGGAAGAATTTCTGAAATGTTTTCTGTATTTTTCCCAATTTTTCAGTTACATAGAGATTTGGAACAATGATCAACCCAGTAAATGAATTCCAATGAACTTGAAATTTTTACTGGAGATCAAGTGTGTTATTAAGAGTGTTCTGACCAAAGTGGGAATTTTCCAATTAACAGAACATGAGTAACTAATTTTCTAAGCAATTAGCTCAAAGGAATTAATTATGAAAATTCTGGGAGCATAATGGCCAACAAATTGCACCACTGCAAAGTTTAGATTGAGATAAGTCGACCAGAATTTATTTGGAAATTTTTTAGCAAATCAACTTGGAGTAATGAATTTTAGAAGTTTGATTGAATCCTGGAATTATTTTCCAATGGGAAAATTTAAATAAAGCGGCTGGCCCCACTTCATTTTTATTGGGCAAATCAGCGCTGGGCCGCACCAAGGGCAATGGGGTTAACCCGTGTAGCCACACCGGATCCGGGCCACAGCTGATCCCTCTCCTCTCGCCGAGTGACTGACATGCAGGGCCCGCGAGTCGTCTTCTTCCTCCCGAGGCGCGACGCGGCCGCGGCGGCGCTGCGCCGGCGAGTGTCACGCCCGGTCATCATAAAGATGAACAGACGCTAATCACATGTACGCCAGGATCAGTTGAATCGTACAGGCGTCGACGAAAGTGAAATACCATTACATTGCCATGTTCGAAATACATAAACTAGTCTTACAAGACGACCCGAAGGTCTACAAATACACACCACAAATATTTACAACACTAAACAGTTCAACACTACAGAAAAACAAGGTAGGAAAGCGGGGCTTCAACTCCACAGGCAGCCGTTGCGCGTGAGGTCGCCAGCCTAGACCAAGTCCTCCGGGTTGACGTAGAAGTCCTCCGGTGCAGCTTCTTCTTCTTCATACTCTAAAGGAGAATTAAACGCTTGAGTACATAGAGTACTCAGCAAGTGCGGGAAGAGAATGACATGACTGGCTAGAGCAAGGGAAGGCCAATTATGGCTTAGCACTATGCTTAGAACCTATCCTTAGCTTCCAATTATCACTATCATAATTCATTAAATAATCCACACATGATTAATGATAATGAAAGTACTTGAATCATAATGAACCATCATTTCCCAACCATAGTCTAATTATGAACTGGCCCCAAGCCGCTCTTGTCCGTGAGCACGGCTGTCATGACAGTTTTACCAAATCTCTGCAGAGAGTGTACCCTTTTCCCACAAGCAGTGATTTCATCCCCTGTTGCCAGGTGGACTAAGTGAACCTCCCTGATTGCCCGTGGTAGCTAACCACATTGCACACTTCCTTTGGTGTGAGGCCAGGAGATCACTACATGGTCTTTACAAAGGTACTCCCGATTAGTGCTAGCCCTCTAAGGTTTCCACCACTGAGGATTCTCGGAGTAACCCTCCGCCCCAGAGCCCCCTCTTGAGCCTTGCGGTTCCAAGAGCAGATCACCCGCCTCATTCCCCGCACCATCCAACCACTAGCAGTTCATCGGGAGAAACCTAATTAATTGACCAAGCTGCCCCATCTCAGTCTCGTGGTGGTACTATAAAGCTTAGTGGCTTCCTCCATAAACCGGTCCTTAGAATCCGGTGGTAACAAACCCCAATCCCGGGTCTCGTGCAACATGCACCATACCAAAACTAACCAACCACCAGATTCCTATCCACTAACATTATGTAAATTCATCACCAAATTAAAGTAATCATAAAGTTTAGCATAGAACATTGGTATGTAATCCCAATCCCAACATCTAAGCATGGCTAAGCATAAATAAAGCCTATCTACTTCCCACCCCAGTTCAGGTAACAAGGAATGGTAAGGAACAGGGCATGTAAACATGAAGTAGGACATCAAATTAATTAGCATGCAACTAGCTAAATTCCTAAAATAGGCACAAGATGGTCAAGGGCACTTACCTTCGTTGGAGACTTGAGAATTGACGAAGTCTTGGTCTTGGAAGTTGAGGTTAGGGTCGTAGTACGACTCTAGATATATGCCCAAGCAATGGCAAGAATAGAATAAAGCTAAATAAGTAAAGGCACGCAAAACAATACATTCACACATACACATAAGCACAAAATCCTACACTAATGCGTCCCTACGAGGTATTTATCATTTAACATGGCCAAAGTATGCAATTTATATTTTTCCTACAATTTTGGGATTTTATTATAGCCTAAAACCATTTTTATTGAATTTTCTATAGCAAAATGCATTTTAAAACATTTATAATAATTAATCCAGGGACCAAATATATTTTATATGAACTCTACAATTAATTCACAGCATAAAATAGTTTATAACAATTTTTCATAACATCCCTACACTTATTTACCATTTTTATCTAATTTCTACACCTTAAATACAATTAAAAACCCTATTTAGTAATTAAATAAAAGTCCAGGGGCTAAATAAATAGTTTTCTACACTGTACAGGGTCCAAATACAATATTCTACAAAATTACAGGGGTTAGAATGCTTAATTAAATGATTAAAACCAATTTTTAGGGTTCCAGGGGCTAGTCTGTGATTTCTGGGGGCTAGATTTCAATTCTGGAGAAGTCCAGGGGGTAGCAGCTAAGTTTGCAGGGGCCTGGGTGAATAACCGAAGGCGGGAACGGTGATTCAAACGTGGGCCGTGGGATTTTAAATGGACGCACGAGATTTTATTAACCGAACCGTTACGGGGATCTAATCTCCACCGTACGGGTTCAACCGATGGCCCAGATTGGGCCACGTCGCCCCTAACCGGCGCGCGCGCGCGCGGCGCGGCGGCGCCCGACGGTTGCCGGCGGTGATCTCGCCGGAGATCACCCAAACGGCGATTTCCAAGCTAAATCTGTGCGCCGAGGACATGGATCGAGAGAGGAGGAGTAGGGGAACTCACCTAGGGGAGTGTTGGGGCGTGAAATCGGCCGGAGATGAGTCGGCGACGAGGGAGGGCGGCGGTTGGCGTCGGACCTCGTCGGACTTGGTGATTTCCCGGCGATCTCCTTGCGCAACCTTGTCCGGCGAGTTCCTGGGTTCACGGTGAAGAGGTTAGAGCGTGGGGGAGGGCAAGGCGGCCGTCGGTTAGCCGGAATTAGGTGCGACGGACCTTGGCGACGTGCGGTTAGGTTTGAGCGAGGGGAGGAGAAAAGAGAGGGGGAGAGGGGGAGTTTATAGCGGGGTGGGGCGCGGTGGTTGTCGGCGCGTGCGAGGGAGGTTTTCCCGGGGGTGATCCGTGCGTGGGCGAGGCAGTTGGAGGGGGGGGGGTTTCGACGTGGGCGCGGCATGGCGCGGGAAAGAAGAGGGGTGGCGGTTACCGGGGGTTGGGGATGACAGGTGGGGTCCGCCTGGCAGAGAGAGAAGGGAGGGGGGGGGGCGCGGGTGGATTCAGCTGGGCCGCGGGAGGGGGAGAGGAAATGGGCCAGGGGAGGGAAATCGGCCCAGGAGGGTTTTTATTTCTTTTTCTTTTTCTTTTTCCATTCTTTTCTTTTGATTTGAATTTAAATTCAATTTGAATAGTTTGCTACTCGTTTGAACACCAAAAATTCACATAAAAATGCATGCTACAATGATCAAGGTTTGAGCAAATTTTTTGAACATAAAATATGGGTGTTACAGCGAGCTCGCCGCTGGCCTCTCCTGTGCGCCGAGCTTAGCCAAAAAATTTCGCCTTGGGGTTTTCCACCACTCTGAGCACGTCTGTGGTGTTCCTGAGGCTTGCCGACGACTGGAACCGGCGGTGCAACGACGGCGACGACAGCTCAGACAGAGTAGAACTCTCTCTTCTCTAGCTCAGATGCCTTGGTTTCTTGTCCAAAAGCTTCCTTTTGCCTTGAGGATCGTGAACCAAGACTAGGGAAGGAGAGAAACGGCCGGGAACTATGAGCTTGACGGTCGGCTTTTTCATCGGCGGCGACCAAAACTCGGCTATCTCAGTCAACACTTGATGCTTTCCAAATCTTTTTGATCCAGAGTGTTCGCAGGGAGATAGGTAAACTATCCCTTAACTATTGCCAAGAATTATTAGACATAGAAAACAAATTAAATCCCTAACCCAGAGACATAGGTATGAACTAACATGGGGAAAAATGGAAATAAGAACGCTACAAGGCATGGCATGGCTTGAAACTTGCTGAGCATCCGCAAGGCACGATACCACACCTTTTTCTTACAGAAGTTGGGGCCTGTAGAGGCCTCCTCCGGCTTGTCAACGCTGGAGCAGGGGCAGTTCTTGGCGGCTTCTCCTGCGGTCGTCGGAAAACTGCGGAATACCGCGCAACCCGGTGAGAAAACACCGAACCAAAAGATGGAGAAGGTGCACAAGCAAGTTGTGAACAAGTTTGCTAAAGAACTCATGATCGATCCTTGGCTAGATGGCAAGAAATCGTCGGAGTCCCGAGGTGAGGTCGGCGGCGCGCGAGCGGGGCAGAATTGCGGCGTGGGAAGGCAAAACCAAACGTGATCTCGATGCCGGTGACCGGTTGGTTTAAATAGGCAGAGAGGGCCGAGGGGAGCTCTCCACGGTGCAAGCAAGCAAGCAGCTCGGTGGCTTGCATGCCGGGAGGTATCGCCACAGTGAAAATAGAGGAACCGCTCGGGAATGGGTCACTGGACAGTGGGTCCCACATCCCCTTCCAAGTCAATCCTTTCTGGAACTTTAATTCCCCTACCAAACTTGATCCAAAAATCCTAGATTTTTGTGGAGAAGCCAAATCAAATGTGTAGAGTCAGATTCTGAAATTGGATTTCAAATTTGGACAGGTTTCATCTAGAATTCAAATTCAATGGAGTCACTGAATTAAATAGCAAATGAGCTTCAAAAATTATGAAAATTTTCAGGGGTGCTATTTGGAATATTATGAGGTCATGGAAAATTGTATAGCCTCAGATTTGAATATTTTGATAGGGCACAAATGTACAGTAGCTATATTCAAGTTTGAAATAATTTGAATATATTTAGTACTGCATATGGTTTTTGCCCTAGCAAAACCTATTGAAATAAATTCCAAAATTTGTAGAAAGGTCACTGGAATTACCCTAGGGGGAAAAAGTCTACATACCCCCCTCAACTATAGCATAGAGACTACTTTACCCCCTTAACTACTAAACCGGATATTTAACACCCTGATGTATCTAAAACCATCTAATTAGCCCCTAGGGTGGTTTTACAAGGTGGTTTTGCCACCTCAGCTGCTGACATGGCACCGATCACTTTTTTTTCTTCCATCGCCTCCGTTGGATGTTTGCTGACCGCCAGGCAGAATGTTTGCCTTTTTTTCCTTCTATGGCTCTGTCCATTCCATGACAGATAACGTCGTTTGCCTTTTTTTCCTTCTATGGCTGTATCCATTCCATGACAGAGAACGGAAGTTCAGCTAGCAGCATGGTTATAAGCTACGATCCATGGACGTGGCAGACTCGTCAAGTTCTCCTACTTCAATATTCCTCTGCAAATCAATAGTGGGCCCGCATGTCAATCATAGGAGACGAAGTGTCTCCCCGTTCTTTTTGGAAGGTGATTAATCACGTGATACAGCCTCTTCGAGTTTGGGAGTTCATTGTCATCCGCAAGCTTATAACAGGGTTGCCGTCTTCCCAACAGCCATGAATATCATCAAAGTTCGTGGTTCCCGACAACCATGGAAGCGCACATGCAATTGCAGGACGATGGTGGGTTGCAGGACTTGGCGCTGGAGAGAGGAGCTGCAAAGGTCAGCATCGCACGGTCCAGATTGGAGCTAACGCCGAACAGTGTCTCTGTGCATTAGCAAGTTCTAATGTAGAGGATTTGGATCCACACCTGCTAGCACAAAACAGAGATACTGCTCTGTGCAGTTTTGTATCAAAATCTGGGTTATGCGGATACTATTATGATGTCTTCTACGCTGACAGGTGGGCTCACTGTATATACATGCAAATCATGCCACATCAGCTGCCAAAATGGCAGAAAACCACTATGCAAAACCACCATAGGGGATAATTACCTGGTTTTGTATAGTTTAGGGGGTTAAATACCCGGTTTAGAACTTGAGGGGATTAATTAGTCCCTAGGCCATAGTTTAGGGTGGTATGTAGACTTTTTCCTACCCTAGGGTCATTGGTGAAGTCCATCCCCTATGTTAATAAAATGTAAGTATGAGTGAAAGAAAGATTTTTGATGAGATCAAGTTCATGTGCACAACCATAATTGATCTCCACTATGGTTGAAAACAAACTGGTAACCGAACTTTATATTAAGGAAAAACTGGGATTTTACAAGAAGGTCAATGGTTAGCCTCCGGCATTTGTACAAATGATAATCCAGGTTATGTAACCAAATTTCACTAACAAAGACGGGACAATAAAATAACAAAGAGCCGTCTTGATCATGCTTAAGGGTATGTCCTTGCACAAAATAATCTTCATCAATTAATTCTCTTTGATTTTCAATAATACTCAAATGAAGAATATTCTAGTCCTCCTACCCTATTAGCAATACAAGTAATCAATGAAGTGCATTCAATTGGCCCTGTTCTTGAAATTAATCTAACCATTGTATCGTCATGGCAATAACTGGATCAACTTTTATCTTTTTAATCATGGAAAATAAAATTTTCAGCTCATCATCACTTACTATCCTTACATCTCCTCTAGGGAACATAGTCATAGCCACCCATCTATGCATGAAGCGTAAGGTAGGGTTGTGTAAGTGGCTATTCCTAGGTGCACTACATCTGACCTCAAAAGTTAAATCTTACCAAAAACTATGTTTGTTAAACTTAGGCGATATGTCTCAATCTAGCAAACATTGTTTATGGAAGCCTAGAACTTCACTTAATTCTTTCCATACGATATTGTATTCTTTTGAAATAATCTATAAGTAATACCATAAAATCCTATTTTGTGTGTGCAATGGAATTGTATGGAGAGAAGGTGTGAACCTCTCTCCTCTATGTGAGCAAAGTTTTCCCATCCTAGTGCACGCCAAATGGAAAAGAATTTATAATCCATACCTATTTTGGAGATCGAATCTGGATCATATGCTTTCGTATGAGAAAACTCACGATCTTGGAGGAGCTTGAGTGCTTGATCTTCAACATCACTTTGTATGTTGAGGTCATCGTCGTGAAGAAGTTGATGAGGGTTGCTCCTCTCACCCATGGGAGTGTCCTCACCTTCACTCCTCCTCCATAAACTGTTGTAGAAACAGAAGAGGAGCGTGCACTTTAGTCTCCACCATAGCTTGAGCTTGCAGCATCCTTCCTCTTCCCAAACAACCTCTTCATCCCTTTCATGGACACAACAAACAAGAACACAACAAGACAAAAAACTCAAAAGAGGTGATTTTAGCGAAAGAAAAACCTTGACGAATTTTCACAAGAACTTGAGAGCAAATTGCAAATGCAAGCAAAAGCAAATATTTTTGAGTTGGGAATTGATCAAGAGCACTTCAATGGAGAGCAAGGAAAGCAACATGAGCAAGAGTGAGTTTGGGGAGGTATGAAATTAGATGAAATGTGAGGACAAGTGCCCTTCACGGCCACCATATATAGTGTGCACTCCCACACGGTCACTAGGGTACCAAATGTAGCCGTTGGAGGAGAGAGAGCCAAAATGGCTCCTTCCCCTAGTCGGTCGAACAGGGGGGTTAGTAGAACTGACAAGTGGCCCCCCTATTCTCAGGTGGCTCCCCAACGGCTATGGGATTAGCACGTTGGTTAATTACCACTTTTGCAACTCAAAATTGTTTTCTAAATAAAAACTCTTTTTTTTTCAAAATCCAACAATTTTCTTTTTGTGAAAATAAAGAAATAAAAATGGTAGTTGAGAATATAAGATTCTCAACTTACTAAGAAAAAACAAATATGCAGTGAGGAAAAATCAAACTAAATGGGGAAATCCAAATAAAGAGAAAATAAAATCAAAGAAAAGGAAAACTACCAATTTAACATATTGGCTAGGTCTCACCACCGTCTGATGAGATGGACATTCCTCCTTCTTCATTTCTTGACATCCGGGCCTAGAGGGATGGGCTCGGACGGCTTGTCTTCCTTCTTCCGCCATACCTTCTTTGGCGGCTTGGTGGACATGGGCGTTTTGGGAGGCCCGAACTTCTCCATCTTCTTGGGGTGTCGGCATGGACGATAAGACGTGTTTTCTGCATAGATCAAATTCCTAATGAATGCAATGAGTAGGTCCACCATTCGAGGTGTGATTTCGACCTCTTGAATGTGTTTAACATTCAGCCCATACTTGATACGGATCATGGAGCATTGCTCCAACTTTGGGTGAAAGTTAAACTTCTCCTCCTTGCCATTGATATGGAAGTGGATTTCTCCAGCTCCCACATCTATGCAAGCATTCGTGGTGCTTAAGAATGGTCGCCCAAGAATGAGTAGTGTATCCTTCTTGATGTCCATGTCGAGCACCACAAAATCCACAGCTATGAAGCAATTCCATATTTTCACCGGAACATCTTCAATAATACACGTCGGATAACAGACTGAAGAATCAGCCAGTTGGACCTGCATTGGTGTTGGAGTAAGTTCTGTGAAGTTCAGCTGGTCAAAAACCACCTTGGGCATCACACTCACACTTGCTCGAAGTTCACAAAGGGGCTTGTCAAAGTGGTGAGCCCCAATTGAGTGTGATATTGTATCACATTCGGGGTCCTCCAGTCAGTTGTCTCCTTGTAGAGAAATCATGTTGACATTCTCCAGTGGAGGTTCAGGCTGTCCTAGCATCTTGCCATTCTCTACTAGAGGAACAGCAACTGCCAGTTGAGCCAACTGAGTTTCCAACATCTTGTTGAAACTCAATTGATTCTTGAAGGCTGGGGATAGTCCTTCATCTTGGTAATAATGCTCTCTATGGTCTTTTCATTGGCCGACAGCTTCTTGGATATAGCCTCAATGATCTTCAGATGGCCAATGGCAAGTTCTATCAAGTTGGGTTGGTTTCCATTGTTGCCATTGTTGTTGTACCCTCCTTGAAAGAATGGGCGTGGTTGGCCCCACCATTGACCTCGTGGATGATAGCCATTATTATTTCCATTATTGTCTACGTATAGGGCATCAGGACGGGTTTCTGGGCAGTCACTGCCCAAATGGCCCTTGTTGCCACAGACATCACAAGTGATGTGAGAGTCTAAGGCATAGGCATTGCCACATACCTCACCATTGCTTTGTCCATCAATCTTCTTCATAAGGAGGTCCAATTTGGCAGCGATCATGTCCAGCTCCTCCAAGGTGTGCATGCCTCACAGGCGGTTATGGAGACGCTCGTCGCTCCAACCCATGTTTCACATGATCTTCTCAATCAAATCTTTGGCTTTGGGCACCGTCAATGAGAAGAAGGCACCTCCAGCAGCAGCATCAACATGGTCACGGGCAGAAGGGATCAGCTTGTTGTAGAAGTTTTGGATGATGAGCCAATCATCCCTTCCATGGTGGGGACAGGCTAGGATGTATTCTTGAAGTCTTTCCCAAGCCTGGGGAATAGATTCCTTGGCATCTTCCTTGAAGCTGGAAATTCTTCCACGTAGGGCATTGGTCTTGCCCAACGAGATAAACATGGTGAGGAACACCGTAGAACATTTCTCCCAAGTATCTACTGCACTTCGGTTTGCGTAGAACCACTGTTTCTCTCTCCCAAGAAGAGAGAACGGAAACAGCTTAAGACGGACAGCATCAGGAGATACGTCCTTGATCTTAAAAGTGATGCAGATCTCAAGGAACTGTTGCAGGTGAGCAATTGCATCCTCGTTAGCCTTCCCACAAAATGGGTTGGCTTGCACGATAGTGATAAAGCCAATATTGATTGCGAGGTTTATGTCTCCCATGTTAACAGTGGACCCAACAGACACATTGTTAACAGAGGGAGCCGAAAACTCACGAAGGGTCTTATGGACCATTAGCATTTCGGTTGTTGGTGCAGTTGCGCTGGCTAACTTTGCCGCTCGAAGCTTATGAGGAGTAACGACACGAGGTCGATCTCTCAAAAGGGATTTGACATCTTCAACAAAGTTTTCTGGCAAGCGGAAACCAAACATACACTACCCTATTTTCACATAAAATGCGAAAACAAAGAAGGGTCATCCTACTAAAACCTACCAGGGTCCTATCCTATTCACTTAATCATGCAATACTTCGGCTGCCTTCCGTGGCAATGGCACCAGAAATATTGCATGATTGAGTGAATAGGATAGGATCCTGGTAGGTTTTAGTAGGATGACCCTTCTTTGTTTTTGCATTTTATGTGAAAACGGGGTAGTGTATGTCTGGTTTTTGCATTTTATTCGTGGATTTTTCTCCTGGACATTTTTAATTTCTTACCTAGGAATTTGAATTTTAGTGATCCATGCATGAATGAGTTTCAAATCAAAATTATGGACATCACTATTCCAAAGTTGCTACATACCAATTCAAACATGAAGTCATTCCATAAGCATTACATAGGAAGAAATGTGTAAGTTCTTTTTAGCAATGCTTATGAAATTCTAGGTACTTGTTTAAATTTATTCCTAAGTAAGGTGACATTCCTTTTTGAAGAATCAAAAAGAGTAATCCCAACACTTACTCTTGTGAGGATGCATAAGAATTCAATGATGAGAAGGTGTAAACCTTCCTTACCGATGTAAGCAAAAATCATTCAATCCTAATGTAATTCAAACGACGGGAAATTTTAAATTTGTACCTCGATTTGAAGAGGAGTCTTGGTTGAAGGTTGTGTGAGAAACTCACGACCATGGATATTGGTGTAGCTTTCATGTTCAATGTCTACTGCCATGATGAGGTTGGAGTTGAATGAGCTTCATCTTGTTCCTCCATTGGACCACCATCTTGAGAATTCCTCCACCATGAACTCAAAATGAGATCGATGGAGGGATATGTGCTTGATGGGTCCTTCCAAGTTCTTTGCAAATTTTTTCTTGGCTGCACTAAAATCAAGAACAAACAAAACAACTCGAAAACATGTTATGTTAGCTAAAAAGCATGTTGTACCCTTTGTCAAATTGTTTTGCCCAACTTGAAACAACTTGCAAATGCATTGAATATTAAGGAAAATATTTTTTGATTGAATTAGGAAGATGAATTTTGAGTGGTTATGCCCAAGGTTCATATCCAAATAAATTTATTTCCTAATTCAAAATTTTAGTTTTATGACGGTTGGAAATTTTACTTTCCAACATGCAAGTGTGAAAATTCAAACATGCTAAATGCAATTATTAATGGGACATTCAAATATGCAATTAGTAAAACAAATATGAGATAACTATCAATTAACCTATTAGCAAGGAGTCATTGAATTTTTGAAGTCCGATGAGTGGGACTTACTTCCATCTTATTCAGTGCGATTATTTGTTGTCCACTCCCCGAGTTGAAGATGTGGACAACTTCTCCTGCTTGACATGCCAAAATTACTTTGGCTGTCATTCGGACATGTGGGACACATGGTGGCCCTAGCCTCTCCGTCATCTTAATGAAGACTTGCTGATGCAGTGACGACTTCTCAATCTTCAAGATATTCTCTTATGAGCATGGTGAGGCTTGTCCTTCTATAGGGGTGTCAATTCGACCTTCTTGATATTCCTTAAGGTCAACCCATACTTTGATCATGGATCAAAAGCTTCCTTAGGCATGATGACATGTGGACTCAGCAATCAAACAAGAAACGCTTCATCCACAATGTCACTTGCCCTAGGTTGCATGGGCTTTGTCGAAGGGTAGGTATCCCAACAAGTGATTGCGGGATATCTTGGATCTTGAATGCTCTTTGAGTTTCTTGTCCTTGGTCAAGAGCTTCATGTAAATGTTGTCTTGATTTCTTGCTTGGCCATGGACAAGATACTTCAAGGTAGGCTAGTTTAACTTAAATCCCTTGGAATTCCCATAGCCTCCTTGATTACATGGGTAATATTGATTCACCCTTGACCTCCTTGTAGGTGATAGCCATTGGAGTTGTGTTTGGAAGGAAGAATCTTCATGGGTCCTAGGGAAATGATTCTCCAAGGCCCATGTTGAGATAGATTTTCACAAATCATGTGAATATACATGGCTTTGATCATCCAAACACTTCTCCATTGGCTTGATCTTCATCATACGTCAATGGTAGGTGTAGTTCCTTAGATAGCATTTCCATATTGTTAAATGGTGTGCATGCCAAGCTAAAGGAAATATAGCACTCTTTCAGCCATATTCCCATCCATGATGAATGATAATAGCACTCCTTCAGCTCCAGCACAAAGGTGGTCATGAATTGATGAAGCCAAACCATGACATGAGTGTTGGATGAAGAGCCACCTATCCACCCTATGGTGGAGGAAAACCAAGAAGAACACTTGGAGCCCCCCCCCCCCCCCCCAAGCTTGGGAATAGATGTCTTTGGCTCCTACTGGAAGCTGAAATTCTTCCGCAAAAGGCAATGGTGTTGCCTGGCGGACATGTGTTGAGGTACGCCATGAATCATTTTGCAGTTGTGCACTTGCGTCCTCGTTGGCCATCCCATGAAATGGGTTAGCCAACACTACCCTATTTTCAACACACAAAAAGAGGAAACAAACAAGGGTAATATTTTCTAATAACTATTAGTACCTATAGCTTAATAAAAAGTGATAGTTATCATTCACTTCCTTTGCCTTCCTCAGCAACAGCGCCACAAATGCTTGTTGACGACTACTAACATCACAGATCATATCTAGTAAGATATGAGGTCCACAAGCACACGGAAATTGTTGTGTAGCATTTAACCCAAGAGTATTCCCAAGGGTATCATATTTATCCCTAAGGAAGGCAATGGAGTAAAGTAAACACTACTCTTATGATCAAGCTATGGGATACTAATCAATTATCAAGATAGGGGTAAGTTGATAATATGGGTAGTGTGACACACACCTAAGCAATCTATTCTAAGGGCTAAATGGATCCTAAAGAAGATCAGACTAAGAGTTAGGGAGTTGCTCCTACAACGCTTCTAATATACATATACATAGCCTAGGTTAGATACTAATGAGCATGTCAACGGCGGATCCTTATGCTAAGTTGTTCAACATATCAGGCACAGGTTTACCCCTGGCAATACTAGGATGACTCCCGCCAAGAGCCTGTGACATAGCCGAACGTGGAGGATTACAAAGGACATATAGGGTTGTCACCACCTACTGCCTTGCTCTGCAATCTGTGGGTCTACGAGATATCCAACGCTACTTAACTACCCTAGCACCATGCTATTATATTAAGTAAATACCTTAGGAGCCACCATCCTAAGGCAATGACTAACCTAAACATCTTTAAACCAATTTTGTGTCATAGCATAAATTATTCATATCAACATGATCATATTATAACTAATTAGACTATAGTGGGGGTTTGTAGTGTTTATGATGATAGTATAATGACATTAAGGCATGATCATAAAGACTATTCCTACCACATATATGGAATCCACAATCAAACAAGAAACACATCATCCAAGTATATGAATAAAAGAAGACTAAATATAATATCTTTATTATGCATAAAGTCACAAATATAAGAAAAGATACATGAGCCATACCTTTCCCAACTTGGACTTGGGATTAGAGACTCTCCTCTCTATAGCCTAACACCACTAAAGACTAAGAGAACTAGTGTATACAATAGAATGATGCTCAAGTGATGTGTGTTGAAGTGAGGGGTGTTTGCTCCTCCCGGCTTGAAGAAGTCATTGGTGACTGATTCGTGCGCTTTTGGTAGCGAGAACCAACCCTTCTCCAAATATAAATATGACCCCTCACCCCTCTCTTCAACACACACAACTTGGGCATCATTCTATTGTATAAACTAGTTCTCTTAGTCCTTAGTGGAGTTAGGCTATAGAGAGGAGAGCCTCTAGTCCCAAGTTCAAGTTGGAAAAGGTATGGCTCATGTATCTTTTCTTATATTTGTGACTTTATGCATAATAAAGATATTATCTTTAGTCTTGTTTTATTCATATACTTGGATGAAGTGTTTCTTGTTTGATTGTGGATTCCATATATGTGGTAGCAATAGTCTTTATGATCATGCCTTAATGTCATTATACTATCATCATAAACACTACAAACTCCCACTATAGTCTAATTTGTTATGATATGATCATGTTGATATGAATAACTGATGCTATGTCTCAACATTGGTTCAACGATGTTTAGGTTAGTCATTGACTTAGGATGGCTTGTGCTATGGCTCCTAAGGTATTTACTTAATATGCTAGCGTGGTGCTAGGGTAGTTAAGTAGCGTTGGATGTCTCGTAGACCCACGAATTGAAGAGGTAGTTAGTAGGTGCTGACAGCCCTATCTTTCCTCTGTAATCCTCCACGTTTGGCTATGCCACAGGCTCTTGGCGGGACTCATCCTAGTATTGCTAGGGGTAAACCCGTGCCCGATATGTTGAACAACTTAGCATAAAGATTCACCATTCACATGCTCATTAGTATCTAACCTGGGCCATATATATGCATATTAGAAGCATTGTAGGAGAAACTCCCTAACTCTTAGTCTAATCTCCATTAAGACCCATTTACCCCTTAGAATAGATTCCTTAGGTGTGTGTCACACTACCCATATTATCAACTTACCCTGTCTTAATAATTGATTAGTATCCCATAGCTTGATCATAAGAGTAGTGTTTACTTTACTCCATTTCCCTCCTTTGGGATAAATACGATACCCTTGGGAATACCCTTGGGTGGAATGCTACATTACTATTTTCGTGCGCTTGCAGACCTCATCTCTTACTGGAGATCATCTGTGATGTTAGTAGCCGTCAACAAGCATTTGTGGCGCCATTGCTATGGAAGGCAAAGAAAGTAAATGATAGCTATCACTTGTGATTAAGCTATAGGTACTAATAGTATTAGACAAGATTACCCTTGTTTGTTGCCTCATTTTGTGGTGAAAACAGGGTAGTGTTGGCTAACCCATTTCATGGGATAGCCAACGAGGATGCAAGTGCTCAACTGCAAGATGATTCATGGCGTACCTCAACAAACGTCTGCCAAACAACACCATTGCCTTCTGCGGAAGAATTTTAGCTTCCAGTAGGAGCCAAAGACATCCATTCCGAAGCTTTGGGGAGGCTCCAAGGGTTCTTCTTGGTTTGCCTCCACCATAGAGTGGATAGTTGGCTCTTCATCCAACACCCATGTTATGGTTTGGCTTCATCAATCCATGACCACCTTTGTGATGGAGCTAAAGGAGTCCTATTCTCATTCATCATGGATGATAATATGGTCTCTACTCAAGGGGTGGATTGAAGAGTGCTCTAGTTCCTTTTGCTTGGAATGCACACCACTTAACAATGTGGACACGCTAGCTAAGGAACTACACCTCCCATTGAAGTATCACGAAGATCAAGCCAATAGAGAAGTGTTTGGATGACAAAGTCATGATATTCACATGATTTGTGAAAATCCATATCAACATGGGCCACATGGGGAATCATTTCCCTAGGACCCATGAAGATTCTTCCTTACAAACACAACTCCAATGGCTATCACCTACAAGGAGGTCCAGGGTGAATCAATATCACCCATGTAATCAAGGAGGCTATTGGAATTCCAAGGGATTTAAGTTAAACTAGCCTACCTTGAAGTATCTGTGAGACCTATGTGTGCTGAATACATTGGCTATGATGATAAGATTTTGAATTTGGCCAAAACACCCGTCTCATCAAGGTCCGACTCTAGGTCCGAGCTCTTGCAAGGTCCAACGATAGGTCCGACTTGTTTGGGGTAGCTCCGGCAAGGTTCGACGTAAGGTTCGGTTTGTTTTGGCTAGGTCCAACTTACTTTGTCTAGGTCTGACATGTTTTGGCTAGGGCCGACTTGCTTTGGCTAGGTTCGACATGTTTTTGCTAAGTCCGGCGCTAGGTCCGATTAGCTTTGGTTAGCTCCGGCACTAGGTCCGACTAGCTTTGGTAAGCTCCGATGCTAGGTCCAACTAGCTTTGGTAAGCTCCAGCGCTAGGTCCTGCTAGCTTTGGTAAGCTCCGTTTCAAGGTTTGGTAAGCTTTGGCAAGGTCCGGTGCTAGTCTTCAATGGTTATGCTTTTACCTTGCAATTTTACGAACTTGCTTTACATCTATGGAATGTATGCTTAGTATTCTTTTACTTAGTTTTTGGTGTGTTTTGGTGGTTATGGCTGATATCATCTTGCTATGGTTTGCAACATGCTTATGTGAGGTGCTCACGTAAGGTGTTGTGGTGACTTGTGCTCGGAAGTATCGGTTGTTTATTCATGTGCAAGTATTGCATGAGTTCAAGACATGGTTGGTGACGGGATCCATTGAACTAGTCTTAGGGAGAAGATGAGGTTCAACAACCATGTTTGGGAGGAATTTTGGTTGAGTTGATCGGGAGGTTGCGCAACATGTTTGAATCGAGAACAATGCTTAAGAAGGCAATGTGGACGTCGTTGGAAGATGTTTGCACGTGTGAAAGGAGTGCATGGACGTGGCTACATGGTTCTAGGGCGTGATGAAGAGATGTGGATGTAAAGAATTGGTCAGAAAGGTCCAACCGACTAGGTTATGGACTCAGACTGCGGCTGAGTCGGGTTTGACTCAAAAATTGAAATATTTGAGTTGGTTACGTTAGGATTTCGTGGTGAGTACGAAGTTGAGTTGTTTTAGTAATGTGTAATACGTTCCTAAGGTGTTTGGAAGTCTTAAGATTGCTTCTATCCGCATATGTAAGAGTCTTGAGCAGTTATGGAAGGTTTCGGTTAAAACTGAGTAGGATACTGAGTACTAGTTTGGTTTGGGTTGGCCTCATGGCTGGTTATATAAGAAAGGGAGGCCAGAGCTCGTGGTAGACGAATTTTGGGCTGTTCCTCTTGTGTTCTGGTGAATAAAGATCATAGTTTAAAGGAACTTTTGTGCCTTGTTCGTCCGACTTGTCTCAGACAAGTTTTTCTCATCGAGTTTCTGCACATCACTATCTTGCTTCGGCGGTTTTACCATAAATCGAGTTTTACAGATCCAATTGACGTGATTCATTTTTTGTTGTCTTCAAAAATAAATTATCTATCATTTATGAAAATTTCACGGTCATTGGATTGTGGTTTCAGATCTACACGAGTTTCTTTGCAGTGTTGCAGATCTGTTTTTCTCGGGTAGGACAGATTGACCTTTGTTCGATCTTTTGAATGTAACTTGAGTTTTTCTCGACGGATTTTCATGATTCTTGTTGTGACGTCTTCGTAACTTGATTCTCCACAATATATAGTGGTTTTGTCACAATTCATCATGTTTATATTATTCACACATACGATTTTTAACAGATCAATTTTCAGCAGAGGGGTTTTTGTTGCTTCCGCTGAAAAAGTTTTAATCTACCATTCACCACCCCTCTGGTAGATTTTCACGTGCTCTTCGATCCTACAAATGGTATCAGAGCCAAGGTGCTCTGATATTGTGATTTGCACATGTTTTTGACTAATCATCATGGAGAAATACTCCGCAAAACATTGTGTACTCAGTGGCATTGATTTTCAGGTTTGGAAGGCATGTATGGAGACTTTCATCCAGGCACAAGGCTTTGCAATATGGGAAAGGTGTAAAAGCCTTACGACGTGCCGCCAAACGATCAAGTCACCGCTACGAGCATGATATATGTCGACAACAACAACAAGGTGTGGAACTTGATCATACAAGGATTGACTTAAAGCGACTTTGATCGAGTTGCACACCTCTGATCTGCATACGACGTTTGGAAAGCTCTATGTGATTATAATGAAGGATCCAACACTATCAAGGAGGTGAGAAATGAAATGTTCATGAAATAATACATGCTCTTCGAGATGCAACCCAGTGAGTCAATTGATGACCTCTTTGCTCACTTTAATAAAATTCTCAGCAACTTGCGTAGTGTCAATGTTAATTTTTCAGATGCTGAGAGTGCTAGGAAATTACTAAGTGCATTAGACATGTCAATTTGGGAGATGAAAGTTACATATATTCATAAATCTACTATCATGAGTACACTTACTTTAGATATTCTATATTCTAAATTGAAAACTCATGAAATTGACATAATCTCACGTAAGAACTCCAACAAGTCTCTTGCATTTGTCTCTCAACATGACATTCCTAGCTCCAGCCAATCTTCATCCTATGAACACTTTCTTTGTTTTACGCTCTAAACCTTGAATAGATCGAAGATTTTCCAGAGGAAGAACTTGCATTTGTCTCTACTCGGTTCTCAAAAGCATTGCAAAATGTGAGAACTAGAAGGAGAGGGGGTGCTGGACCTCAACGATGCTTCAAATGTGGTAACACAGGACATTTTCGCACGGATTGCTAAAATAAGGTTTTACAGGATGCCAATTGGTGAATAGCTTTATCTCCGCACTTCAAGAACTTGGCTCGAGCGATGTGGACATCGGATGTGGCGAAGAAGAAGATGATTTGGCAAACTTGTGCTTCATGGCGGGCAAGTCAAGATGAAGTATGGAGGTGGCAGAACACAACAACGACAATGAAGAGGTATGTCCTACTTTCGAAGAAATGTGTGATGCTATTTCTCATACTACTGTTATAGTTAAGAAAAAGGACAAAAAGCTTAGGGACAATGTTGGTAAAATTGAGTCACTAGAATATGAAATTAATCGTTTGAAATCTTTGATTCCTAGTGATGATTCTTGTTCCTTGTGTGATTTAATATATGAACAATTGTCCTCTCTAAGAAGTGCACACACCTTAACACTTGATAAACTTGAGTTAGAGATTGAAAAGAACAGAGAGCTTGCTGCACTTAATGATAAAAACTTGAAAGATGCTAGCTGTGCTACAATTGATTTTCATTATTCTACTTGTGGTGAACTTGATAAGAACTACATGATGCTATTGATGAAATTTCTATTTTGAACAATGCTTTACGTGCTCATGAAGTTAAAAATTATTATAATTGCAAATTAAAAGGAAAAACTTCATGTGAAAATTGTATTGATCTATCCAATAATCTTGATGACATGCATGGACGTTAGATCGGTTTTGTAATGGGAATAACAACATCAATTTGCTGCTAAATTCTTCCAAGTCTTGCAATGATAAAACTGGTTTAGGTTTTGATTCTCATGCTAATGCTAAGGCACCACCTAAAATTGTAAAGTCATTACGAAGTGGTTTGATTCAAACAGTTCTTAAACGAAAAGAAGTGGTTTCAAATCTGCAGGATTGTTGTCTCATTCGGTTGCTAATAAACATGTTGCTCGCTCATCTAGACATGAACACAAAGTCAAATTTCATTGTATGTACTGTGATAAAGATGGTCATGTCATAGATTTTTGTTATAGACTAGCTAAACAGCATAAAAAGGAAAGAATGTGTGCTAGATCTCATAACTCTCATACAAAATTTGTCGCACATGCTGAACCGAATGTTAGGAACTTGCAACCTGTTGTAATGAGTCGAAAACGTACAAATATTGCTCCCAAACCTACTATTTCTCGTGCTACACATGTAACACCTTGTAGGTCAGTAGTTGGGTACAAGAATCCTCAAAATTCGGCTCATAAACCTGCTGTTTTATCTCCGCTTTCGCGTGTCATTCCTACTGGACCTTGTGTGACTCAGTACTGGATTCCTAAATACCTTTTGACTAACCCCAGTATTGAGTCATTGACGTACTGTGCTTCCATTTAGGTTACACACTTGAGGAAGGAGAACATTTGGATTGTGAGTTCAGGTTGCTCACACCACATGACCGGTTACAAATAATGGTTCTCCCTCTCTTTTGTGTCACTGTAGAGAATGTTACTTTTACCAATAATTCTTCAACTCCTATAATTGCTAAGGGTTTGGTTATGGTAAATGATCACTACACTTTGAATGATGTGGCAGTTGTCAAAAATTTGAAATACAACTTGCTTTATGTTTCACAATTGCTAGATGAAAATCTGGAAATTATTTTCACTAAAAATTGCTACAAGGTTGTAGATTTAAACAGTGAGATTATTTTTAACATGTCTCGGTTTGGGAGAGTTTTTAAAGATGATTTTTATATGTCATCCTCTAAGCATAGGTGTCTAGTTGCAAATGAATCAAAGGGCTTATATTTTTGGCATCGTAGACTTGGTTACGTAGGCTTTGACCATCTAACGCGTGTTAGTGCTCTTGATCGCATGCGTGGGTTGTCTAAGCTTAAAGGGGACAAAGAAATTGTGTGCTCTTCTTGTAGACATGCTAAGATGGTTGCGGGTTCACGTGCTCCTCTCACAATGACCATGAAAACTGAACCGGGTCAAGTTTTGCACCTTGACACCGTAGGAACTTCACGTGTTCAATCGTTTGGAGGTAAATGGTATGTTCTTGTGATTGTTGATGATTTTTCTAGATACTCTTGGGTTTACTTTATGGCATCTAAGAATTAAGATTTTATTCGCTTTAGAAATTTATTTCTTATATTATCAATTGATCACCCAAGATCATTAAAAGCAATTAGAAGTGATAACGGAACTGAATTTAAAAATCAATCGTTTGATCACTTTTGTGCTGAAAATGGAATAGATCATCAGTTTTATTCACCTTATGTACCTCAACAAAACGGTGTTGTAGATAGAAAGAATAGAACCTTAGTTGAGATGGATAGGACTATGTTCGATGAATATCAAACTCTTAGCAAATTTTGGGCAGATGCAATTGCAACCGCTTGTTATGTCTCAAACCGTGTTTTCTTGCATACTAAGCTAGGAAAAACACCATATGAACCTCGGTTTGGACATAGGCCTACTGTCACATAATTTCGGGTCTTTGGTTGTAAATTCTTTGTTAAGAAACATGGTCATCTTGATAAATTTGAAGCTAGATCTGTTGATGGCATGTTTCTTGGTTATCCATCTCATACTAGGGGATACTGTGTGCTTTTACTTGACACTAACAAAATTATGGAGACTTGTGAGGTTTCTTTTGATGAAGCTAGCTCAGGTATGAGCTCTAATATTGCAGGTCCATATTCATATCCGCAGAGGGAGAGTATTTTAGTTGAAGATGAAGAAGAAGTGGTTCTGCTGCCCGAAAATTCAGCAGCTAATGACATTGTTCCAGCTCCTGATTTCGATTCACAACCAGCACCAACGATCACCATTGATGGTCCAGATCATCCTCAAGTCACAAGCTCATCAATTTGTGATGAATATGAAGAAGAAGAAGAAGAAGAAGAAGAAGAAGAAGAAGCTTGTGAAGTGTCTACTCCCCTTCGAGCCCCCAAAAGTCATCCTCCACAGCAAATCATTGGAATCTTGCATGAACGAGTCACAAGGTCCAGGTTTTGCACTCAAAACTCTCACGCTCATTCTGCTTTTGTTGCTTCTTTTGAACCCAAAGATATATCACACGCACTCACTAATGAATCTTGGATTATTGCCGTGCAAGAACAATTAGAAAATTTTGAAAGAAATAATTTTTGGAAACTTGTAACTCCACCTCAAGGTCACACTTTAATTGGAACTAAATGGGTGTTTAAAAATAAACAAAGTGAGGATGGGGTTGTGGTTAGGAATAAGGCTAGGTTGGTTGCTCAAGATTTCACACAAATTGAAGGTCTAGATTTTGATGAAACTTTTGCTACTGTTGCTAGATTAGAAGCCATAAGAATTTTGTTAGATTTTGTTGCATCTAAAGGTTTCAAGTTATATCAAATGGATGCTAAAAGTGCTTTTCTTAATGGCTATACATATGAGGAGGTTTATGTCAAGCAATCATCGGGTTTTAAAAATCCAGATTTTCCTAATCATGTTTACAAACTGTCCAAAACCTTGTATGGTATGATAAGTTAAAAACATTCTTACATGAAAAAGGGGTTTACCTTGGGCAATGTTGCTAAAACTCTTTTTGTGCTTAAGCATGGCAATGACTCATTATTCTTTCAAGTGTATGTGGATGATATTATCTTTAGTTCTGCTTCTCATGATCTTGTGTCCAAGTTTTCAGCTATGATGAGTTCAGAATTTGAGATGAGTATGATGGGAGACTCATGTACTTTTTGTGGCTGCAAATCAAGCGAACCAAGGAAGGTACCTTTGTGCATCAAGCGGAGTATACAAGAGACCTTCTCAAGCGCTTCAACATGGACAAAAGCAAGCCTCTTCGGACACCAATGTGTACAACAACAACATTGAACTTGATGAAGATGGTGAACCCATGGATCAAACAGAATATAGAAGCATGATCGGATGACTTTTGTACCTCACGGCATCAAGATGGGACACACAATTCAGTGTATGTCTTTGTGCATTATTTCAAGCTTTCCCACATGCTTTACATCGTCAAGCCATCAAAATAATTCTCAGGTACTTACATGGAACTCAAGAATTTGGCATTTTTCTTCCTTCTTCCTCAAGCGTTACTTTGAAAGCTTTTTCGGATGCTGATTTTGGAGGTTGTAGGATTGATAGGATAAGTACTTCGGCTGCTTGTCATTTTCTTGGTAATTCTCTTGTTGCTTGTTCCTCTAGAAAACAAAACTATGTTGCACAATCCACGGCCGAATCTGAATATGTAGCTGCTTCTAGCGCTTGCTCACAAATTCTTTGGATTGTTCAGACACTTAAGTACTACGGGGTTGATCTAGATAGTGTTCCACTATTTTGTGATAACACTAGTGCCATTTGCTTTGCTAAAAATCCCGTGCAACATTCGAGAACAAAGCACATTGACATTAGGTATCACTTTCTTTGTGACAATGTTGAAAAAGGAAACATTGTTCTTCACCATGTAGATACCGAACAAAAATTGGCTGATATTTTCACAAAACCTTTGAATTTCACTCGTTTTTGTTTCATTCGTAGTGAAATAGGGGTTATGCATCCTCATGGCTTAAATTGAGGAGGAGTTTTGAAACTTTGGAAGTCTATGTGTGAATCTGAATTTAAAATAATATGAGCATAGTATTTCATACATATATGACTTTGTAATTCCATTTACATCCTGAAAGTTCTTACTACATTACTCATGTTATACATTTTGTAGTTTTTGCCATGACTAGTAATTGGAATAATTACTTACACTAAATCTGGTCATGATAGAACTTTCTTGCTGTTTTGAACTTGTTGCATGCTGAAAAGTGCCTTTAATAATGAAAAATTAAACAATCAACTATCCATATGTTGAGCTTTTATGATCAAATAAAAATGAGAAAAGATCAAAAGAATGTGCATGCATCGCACTTCTTCTTTTGATATGGCTTATCATTGCACTTAGATATGAACTTAGAAGAAGTTGTGTATGACTAAAACCATGACCTTAAGCTTCTGATTATCAAATTACATAGGTTTGGCTTGCTTGGTTAGAATAAGGTAGCTGCGGCATATAATCTCTTGCGAATGTTATATGATCAGAATTTGTGCTTTAAATAATATTGAAAAATAAAAATTGCAGCAACAAGTGTCATGCTTTTAGGTTTTGAAATAGTTAAGTTTGTGAGATCATGACTTGCTTAAATTGAAAATTACACTTGATCTCTAGCATGGCTTACACTACTTTATGTATTTCATTGATGTGATAGTATAAGTTACTTGGTAGTACGACTTGGATATGCTTTGTTTTATATGTATGTGTTACAATATGCTCATAACAATTGAAATTTCTCTTTTGAACCTTGCTAAATACATTGTCAAAGGGGGAGAAATTGATCACACATTGCGCACATTCACAAGTGTTTTGGCATGATTCTTCTCAGAGGGAGAATTATTTTTTTCCTTCTCATTTTATTTCTGATTTACAAAGGGGGAGAAATAAGTATAAGGGGAGAAATATTTGTTTTAAAATTTCTTCCTTCTCATTTGATTGTTTTCAAAACTTTTCATAAGTCGATGTTCGGATTTTAAGTGGTGTTGCCAATGCAATCATCAAGGGGGAGATTGTGAGACCTATGTGTGCTGAATACATTGGCTATGATGATGAAAGTTTTGAATTTTGCCAAAACACCCGTCTCATTAAGGTCCGACTCTAGGACCGAGCTCTTGCAAGGTCTGATGATAGGTCCGGTTTGTTTTGGGTAGCTCCGGCAAAGTCCGACGTAAGGTCTGACTTGTTTTGGATAGGTCCGACTTACTTTGTCTAGGTCCGACATGTTTTGGCTAGGTCCGACTTGCTATGGCTAGGTTCGACATGTTTTTGCTAAGTCCGGCGCTAGGTCTGACATGTTTTGGAAAGATTTGAGTTGGTTACGTTAGGATTTCATGGTGAGCACGAAGTTGAGTTGTTTTAGGAATGTAGGATATGTTCCTAAGGTGTTTGGAAGTCTTAAGATTGCTTCTATCTGCGTATAGAAGAGTCTTGAGCAGCTATGGATTGTTTCGGTTGAAACTAATTAGGATACGAATACTAGTTTAGTTTGGGTTGGCCTCATGGCTGGTTATATAAGCAAGAGAGGCCAACGCTCGTGGTTTACGAATTTTGGGCTGTTCCTCTTGTGTTCTATTGAATAAAGATCGTAGTTTAAAGGAACTTTTGTGTCTTGTTCGTCCGACTTGTCTCGGACAAGTTTTTCTCGTCGAGTTTCTGCACAGCACTACCTTTCTTTAGTGGTTTTATCATAACTTGAGTTTTACAGATTCAACTGATGTGATTCTTTTTGGGTTGTCTTCACAACTCGATTATCTATCATCTTTGAAAATTTCCCGGTCATTGGATTTGTAGTTTCGGACCTACACGAGTTTCTTTGCAGTGTTGCAGATCTGTTTTTCTCGGGTACAACAGATTGACCTTTGTTCGATCTTTCGATCGTAACTTGAGTTTTTCTCGACGAATTTTCATGATTCTTGTTGAGACGTCTTCGTGACTTGATTTTCCAAAATCTATACTGGTTTTTCACAATTGATCAATTTTAGATTAGTCGCACACACGATTTTTAACATATCAATTTTCTACAGTGGGGTTTTCGTTGCTTCCGTTGAGAAAGTTTTAATCTACAATTCACCCCCCTCTGGTAGCTTTTCACAATGCTCATAAGAAAATATCTTAAATATTGAGAAGTCGTCACTACAGCAACAAGTCTTCATTAAGACAAAGGAGAGGCTAGGGCCACCATGTTGCCCACATGTCTGAATTACAGCCAAAGTAATTTTGGCAAGTCAAGCAGTAGAAGTTGTCCACATCTTCAACTCCGAGAGTGGACAACAAATCATCTCACTAAATAGGACGGAGGTAAGTCCCACTCATCGGACTTCAAAAATTTTGTGAGTCCTTGCCAATAGGTTAATTGGTAGTTATCTCATATTTGTTTTACTAATTGCCTATTTGAATTTCCCATCAATATTTGCATTTGCATTTAGCATGTATGAATTTTCACACTTGCATGTTGGAAAGTAAAATTTCCAACCGTCGTAAAACTAAAATTTTGGATTAGGAAATAAATTTGTTTGCATATGAACCTTGGGCATAACCACTTGAATTCATCTTCCTAATTCAACTCAAAAAATATTTCCTTAATATTCAATGCATTTGAAAGTTGTTTCAAGTTGGGCAAAGCAACTTGACAAAGGGTACAACATGCTTTTTAGCTAACGTAACCCGTTTTCGAGTTATTTTGTTTGTTCTTGATTTTAGTGCAGCCAAGACAAAATTTGCAAAGAGGATGGAAGGCCCCATCAAGCACATATCCCTCCATCGATCTAATTTTGAGTTCATGGTGGAGGAATGCTCAGGATGGTGGTCCAATGGAGAAACAAGATGAAGCTCATTCAACTCCAACCTGAACTTGGCAGGAGACATTGAACATGAAAACTACAACAAAATCCATGGTCGTGAGTTTCTCACGCAATGACTTTCAACCAAGACTTCTCTTCAAATTGAGGTACAAGTTTAAAATTTTCCGTCATTTGAATTACATTAGGATTGAATGATTTTTTTCTTACATCAGTAAGGAAGGTTTACACCTTCTCATCATTCAGTTCTTATGCATCCTCACGAGAGTAAGTTCTGGCATTACTCTTCTTGATTCTTCAAAACGGAATGTCACCTTACTTAGGAATAAATTTAAACAAGTACCTAGAATTTTATAAGCATTGCTAAAATTAACTTATACATTTTTTGCCTAGGTAATGCTTATAGAATGACTTAATGGTTGAATTGGTATGTAGCAACCTAGGAATATTGATGTCCAAATTTTGATTTGAAACTCATTCATGCATGGATCACTAAAATTCAAACTCCTAGGTAAGAAATTAAAAATGTTCAGGAGGATAAAATGGAGAATCTTGTTTGCCATGACTCAAATGATAAATATTTGCTCTTGTAAAAAAACTATGATGGTTAGAAATTTTACAAGATGAAGGGATCCATATAGTGTAATTATATCACTTGCATTGCTATGAGTAGGAGTTTTAGAAAATGTTCAACTTCATTTATCCATAAAGCCCCACCCCTAGCAATGATTCATACATTATTCATGAATACACTTGAAATTGTACCCAATGCATCTTTGGTCTTGTTCTTCCCCGTGCGTACAAATGGAGAATTTGGTTACCTAACCCAAAAATTCATTTGTACAAGTATCGGGAGCTAACCATCCCTCTCTATCATAGAGAGGAAGTTTGCAGGAGTAAAATAACTATGCAGGCATTCAAAGATCCGATTGTTGGAATTCCTAAGAGGATTCCATTTCAATATCTCTTGGCCAAGGAGTAAATTAGGATGGTTGCTACCTATTGGAAATTAAGCCCGAAGGTCAACCATAACTATACGTGGCCAGAGATTTGACACAGAAACCCTCCGTGAGCAACCAATGGGATGCTATGAATATGTGAGAGCATTATGCTTTCAACTATTCTAAGCACTCATTCAAGCTCAAGGGAATTGCCACCTTAATTGGGTGTAAGTTATTCCTTTTTGGCTAAAAGGTATGATGAACCTTAACCAAGGAATGATAAGATCACATCCAATGTATATTGGGTGCAAGTCGTTCCTATGTGGCCAGAAGGTATTTTATACCTTATCCAAGGAACAATGGATCACACTGTGGGGACCGGAGTCCACACATCCGAGGATCTCATTGGGTGGTACCGTGCGATGCGGCACCTAACAGCACACACAAAAAGGATACCAAAACATATAAAATTTTCATTTCATAATAAGAAGAGTTTACAAAAGAGTGTACAATAGAAGTACACACGCAGCGGAAAATACATACTCATAATCTCACCTAACTAAGCAGGAGAGAAGACGTCCATGCCCTAGGACGATTCTCACTAGCAACACGAAGAACATTCAGCAGCGGCGTGGTTCACATGAGATTTGTCTCGACACCTCGAGTCTCATGTACAACCTGAACAGCAGAAAAAAAAACTAATACCTGCAAAAATCGTTAAAGCGCAAACGTGAGCATAAGGCTCAGCAAGACTTAACCGTCTCACTAGACATATGCAAGGGGACACTAAACATAGGTAAGGAATAGCATAAATGGACTCGCCTACAAGTGGGTCCTTATAATCAAGTTTTAAGTAGCAAATGACATTCTCTGAGCACGGCACATCATGGGCTCCACAATCAAACAAGAAACGCTTTACCGATGATATGACATGCCCAAAACACATAGTGCTATTACAGCTAAAGTATGGGGAAATTGAAAATCTTTAGTTATACTATCTCTAAATCATACAAGGTTGCAAAGTAATTATAATTCAATACAATATGGTTTTCTGGCTTCTTTAGTATTTACTACGTCACCGCTCAGTGAACAAGTGGTACTCTATTACTGCGAGGGACAGTGATTGCAATCAGGACACACCCGGACAACACGACACATACGTCGTTCGGAAGTGTCAGCGAGCACACCTGTACCTACATAACACTTCAGTACTAGGCGTATATGGCCACCTTTCACAAGACACTCAAATGCCGAACCGGTCGATCCGTCACGGGCAGGAGGTCCCTGCGTGGGGCGTACTCTGACGTGCCCACCAGCGGATTTACACCTTGCTACCCTCAACCCACACCTATAAAACGGAACGGTATGCCTCGACACCCAAGTGACCAAGCTACGTCAGTTTATTGGATTCCATATGTCCATTATATTGCCGGTACAATTCAAGCTTGTCCGAAGGGGCTGCATACGGACGGGCCTTAATCGACACAGGCAGGGCTATGCGACCGAGACTCAATTCTCGCCGCTTCCTATCCATTCCCTGCCCGGTCTCAATTTCATTATATTAAGCCATTTTCTATTCAACCAATCCTGTGAGATACATCTCTCGCGAGTAGATTCCAACTACTCGACTTCTACCGGATTTCCTATGCATTAGCAAAGCAGTTACTACAGGTCAAACTGTAACTCGTGCCAAATAAACCCTGGGATTTTTGGTCATGCATGTGGAGTATCATTCACCCTAAACGTAATGCACAATTCATATACTACTCATCATAGTGATAAAGCAAAAGTTTATAAACGACTTAAATGCAAACTGGGGCTTGCCTTAGTTTGCGACTCGAAAAAATGTCAATTGTTAGGGCTTGATCTTCCTCCGGAGAACCTGCCATGGAACCTCAGTGGAAACACATCGGCCTTCTCCTCCAAGTGAAGCTCCTCGTCGATCACCTACCATCACGTTTCCTATCGACATGATATGCATATAAGTAATTATGTAATTAAGTAATTTAAGAAAAGACTCCACGGGGTTGTGTAAACTCTAAGAATGAGGAGTTCGACTAGGAAGGACAGATATGCCTCTGTTGTGTGAATGAACAAAGGATGAAGTCAAGTGGTCATAGTAGTATCGAGATGTGCATTGAAAGGTGCAATGTAAGCACACATTGCAACTTGGCACTCAACACTCGACGCTATGCCACTCAAGGACGATACAACTGAATGGTGTGGGAGTGTTGGACTGGTAGGGTAAGGATGACCTAAGAGTCAAGGTGGCATAGTAGTGTCGAGATAAGCACTGAAAGGTGCAATGTAATGACACATCGCAATTTAGCACGCGACACTTGGAGCTATGCCACACAAAGAGTGATAAGGTAGAATGGTGAAGAAGTATTACTGGACTGTGTGATGTAAGGAAGACTAAGCGATCAAGATGGAGCATTGAAAGCTTAAGGCATGAGTGAACTGTGCAACAAGAGGTTGTGACTTAGAAGTCGACCAATGAAGTTACACAAACTCATTAAGGAGTAAACCTAATTACGTGACAAGTGTGGTTGCAGGGTCCTGATAAGGATGAACCAGGATGAAACCCTAGCGACACTTGGGAGTGAAGTGAGATCGACATTGCTTGGACTCAAAGAGTCGTAACAAGCCCTGTTAATTTGATGTGAGTACCAAGACAACATTGAAATGACTTGTTGGTAAAGTAGTTTCTACGGCAAGCTTCTTGAGCATCGTTCAAGTGCTTACACGACGACACTAATGTAGTGTCTCCCGCAAGCTTGTCCAGGTGAGCTCGGTAAGCTCTCGGGACTTAAACATGATGCGAGACCTTGCCGTGAAGGCATGCTTCGCCATCTCGAGAAGATCGTCTTAGCGACGTCCACAACAACCCGGGCTCGTCAAAGGGGTGAGCGGAATCTCGAACACCACCTTGTGAGTCTTAAGGCTAGTGATGTCGACTCAGTTGTTGATAAGCGACTCGACCAACCTGCCGTCGATGAAACGCCACACTTAGTTAACCAATCATGTGATCGGCTACGGAACATCCTCGACACAACCAAGGAACTCTTATCCAGGGTTCCCCTTGGTCTAGTTCTCCATGTTGGTCGCAACGTTCTTGCATCCTCTACTCCAGGTCATCGGTGAGCACTGATACACCTGGTTTGACCTAGACGGCATTTCATCGAGCACCCTGGCTACACCCAGGACTCGACGAGTCTCGCCTCGACTAAACCCTAATTTGGCTAAACGACCATTGTACGACGAGTCGTGCTGGTGTTTCAGCACCACACACATCACAAGCATCCATCATCTCGATGCCAGGACACGATGACGGCTCGGAGCGTCACGACGACGTCATATGCTCAACGACGTCGATGCGACTCATGGTGGAGCATCACGAGCACGTACGGACAGGCCGATGTGATACAAACGACAAAGGAGGTCAACTTGGGGACTCCTATAGAAATGATATTAACGCGGAACATGGACGTACGGCTTGACGACATATGAGTAATCTTAGCGATCACCACGAACGAACGTCGGTGACGTCAAGCAAGACATTTTTGGGCAAGGCTCACCTTGTAGGCATTTTGCCAAACATCTTGGTGTGTACTAGAGTTCCATCGCGTCATCACAATTCAAAGGGTATCTTGGCACATGTACTTGTCAATTGCCACCCCAGAATAGACCTGCATCCATAGACCAGCATTGAACGATAACACACTTAGTTTTGCCTTGTAACCATTTCATCGAACACCTTGGCTGCAGTCACTGATTCAATCATTCTTGCAAAATAAGAGCTAACCTTGGACCAGTTGTCGATACCATTGTGTCAACGACGCGTTCTGGGATCTCATACATCACATACATCCCTCGCTTTGCTGGTTGGGTGCAACCATGGCGCGGAACGGGGCGACAATGTCGGGCGTCGACCACCGGTTGGGGCGCGGCAAGGCAGGGGCATGGTCAGCAGAAGGCGGCTATGGTGTGCAGGCTCGGCGTGTGCAATAGCGACCATGGCGTGCTGGAATTGGAACATGGCACAAGCAGGATGGCACAGCCATGGTACGGGTGGTCGGCGTGGCGCAGCCTGCAGTGGCGGCTGGAACGCGACGCGCAGCAGTGGGGTGGGCGCAGCATCGGCGGCCAGGGGCACACAGCCGCAGGAGGGCAAGGGGGCACGGTTGCCGGCGAGGCGATGCAGCAGCATGGAGGGCGGTCGGCGAAGGAGCAGAACGGCGAGAGAAGCAAGCGCAGACCAAGGCGCGTCTGTGGGCGGCAAGCCGGAGCACGGGGACAGCGCGGTAGCGCTGGGGCGCGGGCGCTGCTGGGACGCCGGCGAACGGACGGCCGGCGGGGTGGTGCGGCTCCGGGCGTGGGGCGCAGCAGCGCGGCATCGGCGGCGCGTGGACAAGCGCCGAGGGAGGCGAGGAGCCAGGGAGCACCGTGGCGGTCGGGCGTGGCGCAGGCGTGCGGCGCAGGGATGGCACACGTCGGTAAGGGGCACGGCCGACGAGGTAGGCGCGGGGCGGTGCCGTGGCCAGGGCGCATGGGAGGTGCGGAGGTGCGAGGTCGGGCGAGGAGGCAGGGGCCGGTCGGGAGGTGGCGCGTACGGAGGCGGTGAGTAGGGGGCGAGCCCTGGTGGGGCGCTACGGTGCCATGAGCGGCCGTGGGAGGAGGGAAGGAGAAGCGGGGTCGGGCGCTGATAAGGACACAGAGAGAGCAGCAAAGTTGGTTTTTGTGGCTATGAGGATAGACATGACATGTGGGCCCCATTTTTCCCTTCTCCTTATCCTCTTCATTTCAGATGCAAAATATCTCATCCATTGAGGAGCTTACCAGTGGGGCCCACCTTTTTCCTAGTACTGAGGATAAGTATGACATGTGGGTCCCACTCTCTTCTCCCTCCTCTTTTCAAAATTCAAAAGGAGCTAACAGACAGGCTTCAGAAATAGTCAACTTTGGCCCAGTGACTAAATAAAATGTGGAGAATTTTATGGTGCAATCAGATTTCAAAACTGAGCAAGTTGAATTTGAACTCAGGTTTGAATTTGAATTCAAGTGGTGACACTTGACTCAAGGAAATAAATAGTAGATTAGGTTGAAAAATCCTGAAACTTTGAAGTTAACCTTTTTGAACCATAAGGGACCTCAGGAAAAATTTGGAGTTGATTTGGACAAGGTTGAGCGCGAAGTTTAAATTTGAAGTCGACGTTGATTAAACTCTCGGTACGTGTCCAATAAATGGGAAACGTGCTTCAAAAATTTTTGAAACTTTTCCGAGAGTCTAATTGGAATATTAGAAGGTCATGGAAAAATTTACGGCATGAGATTTGAATATTTTTGAATGTCCCATTTTAGGGTTGAAATAATTCCTAATAAGATTTTAAGTTTTAACAAGTCCATATTTGTAGTGAACATGGGTTAACACACGTGATACATGTGAGTTTGGATTTCTAAGTTCATTTTCAAAAATTTTTAAGTTCACATTTTTACATTTTTGTTCTTCCGAAAAGCGGGCTTTTACAATCCTTCCCCCTTAAAGGAATCTCGTCCCGAGATTCTAAGGAAGAGAGAAAGTTAGGCCGAGTTGCTGATGAGACAACCATCTCCTGGCATGTGATTGGAGAAAGAGACTCTTCGTCTTCTTATTGCATCTATGGTTTGGATGCTCGGCGTGACTGGGATCACACCGTTAAGTTTGTAGCTTAGAAAGCTATATTGATATATTGGGGTCTTCTTCCTTTCGTCAAAAGGAAGTAAGCTTCTGCATTGGAGGACTTTAGAACTCTAAGATAGTTAGGTGTTCTTAACTCTGGGTGTTTCTCTTACGAAGACTTTGCTGCCCTGGTCTTGTGGCTAAAGCAATGTCACCATCCATTACGAGTCAAGGAGTTCCAAGACCTGATAATTAACTGATAACCTCGCGAAAAGAAAGATGCAGGGTTTTAGCGAGGTCGAGAAGTCCATAGGAAGCTCCTCGCAACTAGAAACAATTAGTTTCCAGGACTCAAGTTGATTTGAGTTTCAACGGGTCAAGGACAAAGGCTCAACTTTGTTTTGGTCACAAGGTGTTAAGTGGTTTCCCTTGTGCCACTCAAGATAATGAAACAAGTCGAAGGCGTTGCGAATGATAAAGTTGATCACAACTCAAAATTGTGAGACACAACGTAGGTATTTGAATGGGGTCATATATTCTTGCTCAAAACTCATTAGTAGTTACGTTTCATGATGCATCACAAGTGGAATAATGTATGCATTAATGATGCAACGCTGGCCAGCTAGAAATGTAGACGGTATGATGCATTCATTATTATGCTTTGAGCAAAAATAGGTAGGACAATCCAAACACAGTCAGAAGTATCCCAAATACAGGAGGATTGAATAAACTTGGTCATGAAAGGCGCTAGACAAGACTTGCTACTTTCATATCTCGACCAAGTTCGATGGTTTCAAGGTAAAAGTATTAGCAAGGAATGGTGAGGTTCATCTCAAGGCAACGGAGTGTACAAAATGGAACAAAGTGATTGAACTTTTTGTTGATCGGAAGTTCCCTAAAGCTTGTTAATCACAACTTACAGGTAATTGTGGTTCCTTAACAAAGGGTCAGGTTTTTCATCTCGTAGTTTTCTTAAAGTACTATGTCTACCCCTTAAAAGATGCGGTAGGGTTGCCTTCAGAAGTGGCAAAGAGAGTAACCTTTGAAGAGTAAGGTTCTCCTCACTTCCGTAGGTTGCACTAAGTGGTTGACAAGGTACTGTGCTAGGCACGACCTTGGTTAGTGATCCACGTTCTTGCTAAAGAATTTCCAGCTCACACTACTCACCTATGGCTTCTCGTCTCAAAGACTGAAGCAAGGGAGTGGTTTAGCGTGAAGAATCAACTGACTTCTTTAACTCGATGATCGAGTTCCACAAGAAACGGGGTTCAAAGTAATCCGTTACTTAAGCTTCGCATTGACTTAATGAGTCAATGTTGTACTCGGTCCTACTTACTTGAGCATTGCTCCCAGCACGTTGGTTTAGTGTCGATGTAACTTGGTATGACACCTAGGTGAACGTAACACTTCGATTACTAGATGAACTCCTTCCCCCTTAAGATTCAAGCTAGGTGAGCAAGAAACTTACTCCAAGCAATCTTTATGGAGAGGGTCGTCCAACTAAGGGAAGTGTCATACATGCTCAATGCACAATTAAAGTGTGAGATGCAAGGTTGCATAGTCAAAACACTAGCATGTGCATCCGAGCAAAAGGGATTTGCCTTAGTATAATACTCAACTCTAATGGCAAATATTGTTGGGTCGCAACACCTGGGATGTTATGGAACTCCTCGAGTTGAACTCGAGAACCAAATCCATAAACACACTGAAGGGTCATCACCCGGTTAAATCCTGGTGGAGGATGAACAGCTTGGACGCAACATCGATTTTGGTCAAGTAAATGGCGAAATCAGATCATGAGGTGAACAACAAAGTTAAATTACACTTCAAGAACTTTCCAAAAAGTGTTGGTTTGCCTCTTGATCATCTCTGGTTTGCAAGTTATGCAATTGTAAAGTTAGCAGATTTATCTGCACTTTCAGCAGAATCTGCTTAAACAGTAGCAGTTTTGATCTAAAGTTTTCAGGCTGTTCTGATGGAAATCTGGAAATATTCTTATTTACAAAGTTGTATCCAATGTAATAAGCTTTCCATAATGTACTTACTTGTCTTCATATCAGCTCTGGTTCAAAAGATATGAATTTTTGAAGTTAGGTAAAATTTCAGTATTCAGAACTGAATTCAGTTCAGATTGACCACTCTGTATTCAAACTCGATTTGGAATAGGTAGATGACCGATTCAGGTCTGGAGCCAATTACAAAAATTTTAGCTGACTCACTAATATTTCCAACGGTTACCCGCGCGACACCATTGGATCAAGGGTCTGCGAGTTATGGATTAAATTCAGAGGTGTACAGATTGCTGTCCAGTTTGGGTGTGTCTGGACAGTCTCTGCGATTATCCAAATTTCACCCATTTAGAAAAGGATTCTGGTCTGGTGTTGAACAGAAAACATGTAGAGGACTTCCAAACCTTTCTAAAGAGTATTTACTAGCCCTCGTAGCATTTCTGGTTGAGAAGATACGGCATTTGCAAGTTGACAGTTTTTCTGAAAATTTGGACAGCACCTCCTTTGTTTAAGGCTGATTTTGTCCACAATTTCAGATATACAAACATCAATATTTGCAAAAGTAATACATAGAAAACTTGTTGCAAAAATTCTCAGGATCTCAGAAATGTAAAATACGAAGCCATTCGATAAGTCTACTAGGAATTATAATCGAAACAGTAACTGAATAGGTAACGGTCCATATTCTGAACTGTTTCGACACCTTATACGATACTTCAATTTAGACTTGGTTATTGCGAGTTTTAGCCTTCGTGTTGAATAGGAAATTGGTAGAGGACTATTTAAGCTTTCCAGGCATGTATAAACATGCATAGTTTGCATTTCTAGTTTAAGAGTTATGTCCGTTCAAAGTTCAGAATTTTTCTGACTGTTTCAGATAGCACCTATATACATGTATTATCTTCAACTCTGTTTTCTAATTAGTTATAAGCTGAATTTGAGGTATCACTGAATAAAAAAGTTGTAGAATAGCTTTTCCACTTTCCAGAAATGTATCATAATGGAATAGAAGAGCTTTCTTCAAGGAAATATGACAAAAGTTCAGATGCTGGTCCGTGTAGTTTCAGAACATCAGCTGCTGTGATAATGGTGCATTTTCATCACCATACAATGTTCTTTTGGCTTGGAGGTCAATAGGAAACTTATAGAAGACTTCAAAAGCTTTCCAAAAAGTATTCACTTGCCTCCAAAGCCCTCCAAGTTGAAGAGATATGGAATTTCAAAGTCGGGTCAATTCTGTTCGAAAACAGAACTCACCGGCTTCGAAACACAAGAATTTGGAAACAAACTCAAATTTTGAAACTTAGCTCAAAACTCAAGTCCGATGGCTAGAACTTGATTCACAACTAATCATTTCCTTTAGAACCAAATGGAATCTTAAAAGAGACTTGACGACCTTCTTATCCATAGCATATCACTATGGATCTTCATGCTTAACCAAAATCTCAACCCAGCAAAGTCGAGCTAAACTCTCGCCAGGAGCAAAGGACTTTGGTTCACCTACTCTTGAAAAGAAACATTTTACTTTGTCTACAAGATATCAGCAACTGATACTTGGACTTAATATGAATATGAAGCCATTTCTCTCGTGGGGGATGGTCAAAGTATCAATTGTGATACTGACGGTACTACGTGCCTTACCAAAAGAAAAGTCTAACCCGGTATATCCGGATACGTCTATAGGTGGTCCTAATATCGATCACTCGCAAACGTTTGCTACACGGGTCGCTACCGGAGTTAGTGTACCTGTAGAAGACAAACAATCCCCTTTCACACTTTCACACCTCAAGGGCGGCACGGGGAAACACGACAGGCAGTCACAATAAGATATAATCAAAAGTAAATGCATACGACTCTGGTGTGAGTCGCCCTCGAGCGAAGTCATGTCTCGAGGTACATGGCTGTAAATACGTCTGTACAGCAAAGACTCCCATACGAACCGGCTTATACACGCTCGAGCATACGTGTTTCGCATGATCCCATAGAACATGAATAGTTCTAGAGATGCATACTATCGGGTTATACAACACCCGACGGGGGCTCCCACTAATTTTGTGTCACGCTGGGGTACCGCGTGTCATATGTTCTCAGAAACATGGAAAGTTTCAGAGACTCATATTGACTTTCCGTGCTAAGCCACGGAAATTTCACATACCATATCTCGTATGCAGAGTTTACCGAGATTGATCCGCTCTCGGTGGCGTACCTTACCTCTTACCTTGAAGACAGAGTGTCGTTACAGAATAGTATAACAAGTTAGTTCACCACCTTTATAACTTATACTAGTAATAGTCCTTAATGGGCATATAGCTAATCCTCGCTCGACTGAGTTTTCAAAAATAGGCTCTTTTTCGAGCGTGCTATTCCCAATGAAGCTCTGATACCATGTCTGTGGGGACCGGAGTCCACACATCCGAGGATCTCATTGGGTGGTACCGTGCGATGCGGCACCTAACAGCACACACAAAAAGGATACCAAAACATATAAAATTTTCATTTCATAATAAGAAGAGTTTACAAAAGAGTGTACAATAGAAGTACACACGCAGCGGAAAATACATACTCATAATCTCACCTAACTAAGCAGGAGAGAAGACGTCCATGCCCTAGGACGATTCTCACTAGCAACACGAAGAACATTCAGCAGCGGCGTGGTTCACATGAGATTTGTCTCGACACCTCGAGTCTCATGTACAACCTGAACAGCAGAAAAAAAAACTAATACCTGCAAAAATCGTTAAAGCGCAAACGTGAGCATAAGGCTCAGCAAGACTTAACCGTCTCATTAGACATATGCAAGGGGACACTAAACATAGGTAAGGAATAGCATAAATGGACTCGCCTACAAGTGGGTCCTTATAATCAAGTTTTAAGTAGCAAATGACATTCTCTGAGCACGGCACATCATGGGCTCCACAATCAAACAAGAAACGCTTTACCGATGATATGACATGCCCAAAGCACATAGTGCTATTACAGCTAAAGTATGGGGAAATTGAAAATCTTTAGTTATACTATCTCTAAATCATACAAGGTTGCAAAGTAATTATAATTCAATACAATATGGTTTTCTGGCTTCTTTAGTATTTACTACGTCACCGCTCAGTGAACAAGTGGTACTCTATTACTGCGAGGGACAGTGATTGCAATCAGGACACACCCGGACAACACGACACATACGTCGTTCGGAAGTGTCAGCGAGCACACCTGTACCTACATCACACTTCAGTACTAGGCGTATATGGCCACCTTTCACAAGACACTCAAATGCCGAACCGGTCGATCCGTCACGGGCAGGAGGTCCCTGCGTGGGGCGTACTCTGACGTGCCCACCAGCGGATTTACACCTTGCTACCCTCAACCCACACCTATAAAACAGAACGGTATGCCTCGACACCCAAGTGACCAAGCTACGTCAGTTTATTGGATTCCATATGTCCATTATATTGCTGGTACAATTCAAGCTTGTCCGAAGGGGCTGCATACGGACGGGCCTTAATCGACACAGGCAGGGCTATGCGACCGAGACTCAATTCTCGCCGCTTCCTATCCATTCCCTGCCCGGTCTCAATTTCATTATATTAAGCCATTTTCTATTCAACCAATCCTGTGAGATACATCTCTCGCGAGTAGATTCCAACTACTCGACTTCTACCGGATTTCCTATGCATTAGCAAAGCAGTTACTACAGGTCAAACTGTAACTCGTGCCAAATAAACCCTGGGATTTTTGGTCATGCATGTGGAGTATCATTCACCCTAAACGTAATGCACAATTCATATACTACTCATCATAGTGATAAAGCAAAAGTTTATAAACGACTTAAATGCAAACTGGGGCTTGCCTTAGTTTGCGACTCGAAAAAATGTCAATTGTTAGGGCTTGATCTTCCTCCGGAGAACCTGCCATGGAACCTCAGTGGAAACACATCGGCCTTCTCCTCCAAGTGAAGCTCCTCGTCGATCACCTACCATCACGTTTCCTATCGACATGATATGCATATAAGTAATTATGTAATTAAGTAATTTAAGAAAAGACTCCACGGGGTTGTGTAAACTCTAAGAATGAGGAGTTCGACTAGGAAGGACAGATATGCCTCTGTTGTGTGAATGAACAAAGGATGAAGTCAAGTGGTCATAGTAGTATCGAGATGTGAATTGAAAGGTGCAATGTAAGCACACATTGCAACTTGGCACTCAACACTCGACGCTATGCCACTCAAGGACGATACAGCTGAATGGTGTGGGAGTGTTGGACTGGTAGGGTAAGGATGACCTAAGAGTCAAGGTGGCATAGTAGTGTCGAGATAAGCACTGAAAGGTGCAATGTAATGACACATCGCAATTTAGCACGCGACACTTGGAGCTATGCCACACAAAGAGTGATAAGGTAGAATGGTGAAGAAGTATTACTGGACTGTGTGATGTAAGGAAGACTAAGCGATCAAGATGGAGCATTGAAAGCTTAAGGCATGAGTGAACTGTGCAACAAGAGGTTGTGACTTAGAAGTCGACCAATGAAGTTACACAAACTCATTAAGGAGTAAACCTAATTACGTGACAAGTGTGGTTGCAGGGTCCTGATAAGGATGAACCAGGATGAAACCCTAGCGACACTTGGGAGTGAAGTGAGATCGACATTGCTTGGACTCAAAGAGTCGTAACAAGCCCTGTTAATTTGATGTGAGTACCAAGACAACATTGAAATGACTTGTTGGTAAAGTAGTTTCTACGGCAAGCTTCTTGAGCATCGTTCAAGTGCTTACACGACGACACTAATGTAGTGTCTCCCGCAAGCTTGTCCAGGTGAGCTCGGTAAGCTCTCGGGACTTAAACATGATGCGAGACCTTGCCGTGAAGGCATGCTTCGCCATCTCGAGAAGATCGTCTTAGCGACGTCCACAACAACCCGGGCTCGTCAAAGGGGTGAGCGGAATCTCGAACACCACCTTGTGAGTCTTAAGGCTAGTGATGTCGACTCAGTTGTTGATAAGCGACTCGACCAACCTGCCGTCGATGAAACGGCACACTTAGTTAACCAATCATGTGATCGGCTACGGAACATCCTCGACACAACCAAGGAACTCTTATCCAGGGTTCCCCTTGGTCTAGTTCTCCTTGTTGGTCGCAACGTTCTTGCATCCTCTACTCCAGGTCATCGGTGAGCACCGATACACCTGGTTTGACCTAGACGGCATTTCATCGAGCACCCTGGCTACACCCAGGACTCGACGAGTCTCGCCTCGACTAAACCCTAATTTGGCTAAACGACCATTGTACGACGAGTCGTGCTGGTGTTTCAGCACCACACACATCACAAGCATCCATCATCTCGATGCCAGGACACGATGACGGCTCGGAGCGTCACGACGACGTCATATGGTCAACGACGTCGATGCGACTCATGGTGGAGCATCACGAGCACGTACGGACAGGCCGATGTGATACAAACGACAAAGGAGGTCAACTTGGGGACTCCTATAGAAATGATATTAACGCGGAACATGGACGTACGGCTTGACGACATATGAGTAATCTTAGCGATCACCACGAACGGACGTCGGTGACGTCAAGCAAGACATTTTTGGGCAAGGCTCACCTTGTAGGCATTTCGCCAAACATCATGGTGTGTACTAGAGTTCCATCGCGTCATCACAATTCAAAGGGTATCTTGGCACATGTACTTGTCAATTGCCACCCCAGAATAGACCTGCATCCATAGACCAGCATTGAACGGTAACACACTTAGTTTCGCCTTGTAACCATTTCATCGAACACCTTGGCTGCAGTCACTGATTCAATCATTCTTGCAAAATAAGAGCTAACCTTGGACCAGTTGTCGATACCATTGTGTCAACGACGCGTTCTGGGATCTCATACATCACATACATCCCTCGCTTTGCTGGTTGGGTGCAACCATGGCGCGGAACGGGGCGACAATGTTGGGCGTCGACCACCGGTTGGGGCGCGGCAAGGCAGGGGCATGGTCAGCAGAAGGCGGCTATGGTGTGCAGGCTCGGCGTGTGCAATAGCGACCATGGCGTGCTGGAATTGGAACAGGGCACAAGCAGGATGGCACAGCCATGGTACGGGTGGTCGGCGTGGCGCAGCCTGCAGCGGCGGCTGGAACGCGATGCGCAGCAGTGGGGTGGGCGCAGCATCGGCGGCCAGGGGCACACAGCCGCAGGAGGGCAAGGGGGCACGGTTGCCGGCGAGGCGATGCAGCAGCGTGGAGGGCGGTCGGCGAAGGAGCAGAACGGCGAGAGAAGCAAGCGCAGACCAAGGCGCGTCTGTGGGCGGCAAGCCGGAGCACGGGGACAGCGCGGCAGCGCTGGGGCGCGGGCGCTGCTGGGACGCCGGCGAACGGACGGCCGGCGGGGTGGTGCGGCTCCGGGCGTGGGGCGCAGCAGCGCGGCATCGGCGGCGCGTGGACAAGCGCCGAGGGAGGCGAGGAGCCAGGGAGCACCGTGGCGGTCGGGCGTCGCGCAGGCGTGCGGCGCAGGGACGGCACACGTTGGTAAGGGGCACGGCCGGCGAGGTAGGCGCGGGGCGGTGCCGTGGCCAGGGCGCATGGGAGGTGCGGAGGTGCGAGGTCGGGCGAGGAGGCAGGGGCCGGCCGGGAGGTGGCGCGTACGGAGGCGGTGAGTAGGGGGCGAGCCCTGGTGGGGCGCTACGGTGCCATGAGCGGCCGTGGGAGGAGGGAAGGAGAAGCGGGGTCGGGCGCTGATAAGGACACAGAGAGAGCAGCAAAGTTGGTGTTTGTGGCTATGAGGATAGACATGACATGTGGGCCCCATTTTTCCCTTCTCCTTATCCTCTTCATTTCAGATGCAAAATATCTCATCCATTGAGCAGCTTACCAGTGGGGCCCACCTTTTTCCTAGTACTGAGGATAAGTATGACATGTGGGTCCCACTCTCTTCTCCCTCCTCTTTTCAAAATTCAAAAGGAGCTAACAGACAGGCTTCAAAAATAGTCAACTTTGGCCCAGTGACTAAATAAAATGTGGAGAATTTTATGGTGCAATCAGATTTCAAAACTAAGCAAGTTGAATTTGAACTCAGGTTTGAATTTGAATTCAAGTGGTGACACTTGACTCAAGGAAATAAATAGTAGATTAGGTTGAAAAATCCTGAAACTTTGAAGTTAACCTTTTTGAACCATAAGGGATCTCAGGAAAAATTTGGAGTTGATTTGGACAAGGTTGAGCGCGAAGTTTAAATTTGAAGTGGACATTGATTAAACTCTCGGTACGTGTCCAATAAATGGGAAACGTGCTTCAAAAATTTTTGAAACTTTTCCGAGAGTCTAATTGGAATATTAGAAGGTCATGGAAAAATTTACGGCATGAGATTTGAATATTTTTGAATGTCCCATTTTAGGGTTGAAATAATTCCTAATAAGATTTTAAGTTTTAACAAGTCCATATTTGTAGTGAACATGGGTTAACACACGTGATACATGTGAGTTTGGATTTCTAAGTTCATTTTCAAAAATTTTTAAGTTCACATTTTTACATTTTTGTTCTTCCGAAAAGCAGGCTTTTACACACACTCAACCCATGTTGAGTGCACGTCATCCCTTTGTGGTTATAGATATGTTGTACTTAAGCCAAGGAATAACAGATCGTACTCAACACATGTTGGGTACATGTCACTCCTTTGTGGCTAAAGGGTATCACTACCTTAGCCAAATAATGATGGATCGCACCCAATGCATGAGGGGTACAAGCTATTCCTTTATTGCAAGAAGGTATGATACACCTTAGCCAAAGAATGATGGAACACACTCAACCATGTTGAGTGCACGTCATTCCTTTGAAGCCAAGGGATATCATTACCTTATCTAAGGAATAACAAAGTACATCCAACCTATGGAAACCTTGAAGTGTGCATGAGTGATATCGACAGCACTCTCCTCGACCACACTCATGAGACCCATGAAAGGCAATCCAACATCGACACTCAACCCTCCAATGCCATGCTGAAACAAGGTTAGGCCAACCTCATGGCCTACATCCGTTGTTAGGGTTTCATCCCCTATCGAGGACCTTGAACAAGAACAAGCTTGGGGAGGACCCTCACTTGAGGTAACATGTATCACAACCCTTGCATATTTATTTTCCATTCACCCATCATCCACCTTGCATATAAAAAAACCTTAAAAAAGTAGAGTAGATGTTCTTTCAAAATAAAATAAAAGATGTGCGGTAAGAATGATTTGGAATTCACATAGATGAAATGATGAATAGTTGCTCTGTTTTAATTTTCCTAAGTCTCTAGTTTATAACTTACTACTCTGAAAAATATTGCTTTCATTGGCTAGAATTACTTTTGCCTTGATTTAGAAATTGTGGGTAGCAAAAGCTTACTCCAATTCTAAGTTGTTGTGAGATATGATATAGTGATAGGGCTGCTATTCCTAATTTTAAAGTGAAACTTAGATTTCCGGAGAAATTCAAAAAGATTTAAGTTACTCTCATTTGATTGGAAATACCTACCAAAGCCATATGATACATTACATTGATAGACCTTATGCATACGCTATTTGTCTTCACATTGAGCTTTCTCAAACTAGTATAGACCTATGTGATATTTCATTCATTACTTTTTGAACTCAAGACTTCACTTGCACATGCTATACTTCTACACTATAAGTAAGCGAAATTCCACCATATCACCATTCCACAAAAAAAAAGAGAAATTCCATATCATTCATGCTTAGTACTCTCTCAAAAATTTATTGCATAAAAAGAGAGTAGAAGACATGGCTATAAGAAAAAGAAAAAGAAAAAAATGCTTACATCATAAGAATGAGAAAAAAAGGAAAAAAAGTAGTCATGTTTCATCCCAGCAAAATAAGAGAGTCCACTCAAGGAGTCATCTCAAATATCCAAATCCACCTCCATTCCATCACACATGCACAAGTCTTGAGTCAAATAGTTTTGAATTGATTTCTCCTAAGGCTTGCTCTTTTGACTTAGCAATATTATGTGCTGTAAATATGCCTACTATATTCCCTACCAAGCTCCACATACAACCCTTATTTAGTGGTATGATGAATTTAGGCAAAATGCCTCGATGAGGACATATTTCCACTACACATAAAGGAGAGACTGAGAGAATCAAATTGAGGTACTTATAATCAAAATTGGGCTCTCTAGAATTTGAGTGGAACTTAATTTCTAGGGTATGTGTGCTCCATTTCTTGTTCTATCTTTCAACCACCCATGAATAGGAGAAGGTATAAGCCCCATAATGACTTAGGAGGGTGAAGTACCATGCAAATTTTTGCAATACTAGGTAGAGTATTTTGTTGTGCACATGGTACTTTTGAAAAATATAACATTGTAGAAACTCCTGATCATCAACCTAAAGTCTTAACTTTGCTCGGTACAAGTAAAGGATAAGCTTGGGGGAGTTTGTTGATGGCTGTTATATACCAATTTCACCCGTCAATATAACTCAATTATGTGAAGGAAATATCATTTCTTGCACACATCACCTTTCTATTTAACCTATTTCCACTTGTACATGGAGAAATTGGTGCATGCAGGTATTTTATATAGAATTGAAGTGAAACAAGGGGATGGATCCTATAAAATATCATCCCAGCCAATCAAGCACTGACATGTGGCACCACATGGATCAAATGGCCCACAAATAGAAGTGTTCAAGGCCATCCAACGGTGTAGCACCCCTATCAAGGTATGGAACCCACCTGAAACTCACCCCAAGAAAGCAAAGACCGTTTGGAGCACTTACCAGGTCGATCAACCCCCCTAGTCGGCCGACTTGGTCTTTCCTCCAAACTCGTTTAGCTTCCACGTTTTGGCTCCTCCCGGCTTGAAGAAGTCAGTGGTGAATAATTCACGCGCTTTTGGTGGCGGGAACCAACCATTCTCCACCTATAAATAGGACCCCTCACTTCAACACACACCACTTGAGCATCAGTCTATTGTATACACTAGTTCTCTTAGTCCTTTGTGGAGTTATGATATAGAGAGGAGATCCTCAAGTCCCAAGTCTAAGTTGGGAAAGGTATGTCTCATGTATCTTTTCTTATATTTATGACTTTGTGCATAATAAAGATATTATCTTTAGTCTTCTTTTATTCATATACTTGGATGAAGTGTTTTTTTTTGTTGTGGATTCCATATATGTGGTAGGAATAGTCTTTATGATCATGCCTTAATGTCATTTTACTATCATCATAAACACTACAAACCCCCACTATAGTCTAATTAGTTTGATATGATCATGTTGATATGAAATAACTTATGCTATGTCTCAACATTGCTTCAACGATGTTTAGGTTAGTCATTGCCTTAGGATGGCTTGTGCCATGGCTCCTAAGTTATTTACTTAATATGCTAGCATGGTGCTAGGGTAGTTAAGTAGCGTTGGATGTCTCAACGACCCCTGGATTGAAGAGGTAGGCAGTAGGTGGTGACAGCCTTATCTAATGCACGTAGTGCATACACCAATGTGAGACCTCCCCATGTCAAGGATGGTTTTGGTTATTCTCGGGAGCGGAGGCAAAATGCCAAAGCCCCCAAGAATAACAAAAACTTGATTGTTTTTGTCAAGGAAGGTTCATCCACCCAAGATAAAGGAAAGAACATTGTCTCAACATCTTATATGCCTAAAAATGAACCTCATCCTTTGTTTCATGACTTTGATGCTTCTTATGTTTTATTGAGGAACAAATTTGGCAAGACTTATGCTAGATATGTTGGGCCACTCCGCAAGAGCCCAAAGCCTTGCGTGTGGGTGCCCAAATGTCTTATGACTAACATCAAAGGACCCAACTCCGTTTGGGTACCTAAAGGAAAGGCATAACTCTTTTTGTAGGCATACTCCTCCGGTGGATCAAAATGGGTGCTTGACAGTGGATGCACTAATCATATGACCGGAGAGAGGAAGATGTTTGTAGAGTACAAGGAGAATGAAGATCCTAGTGAAGGAATCTTTTTTGGGGATAATAGCCAAGGGAAAATCCTTGGCACCGGTAAAATTGCTATCTCCTCAAAACACACTCTTTCTAATATGCGTCATGTTGATTCACTTGATTACAACCTCTTGTCTATTTCTCAATTATGTGATAATGGTTATGATTGTCTTTTCACTAACAACAGTGTGACCGTCTCAAGAAGATGCAACAACTCAATCGCCTTTAAGGGCGTACTCAAGGGAAAGCTTTACCATGTGGATTTCTCCACGGATAAAGCTCAACTTGATACGTGCTTAATGGCGAAAACTAACATGGGATGGCTATGGCACCGAAGGCTAGCCCATGTTGGGATAAGAAACTTGCAAAAACTTCTTAAGGGGGATCATATCCATGGACTAAAAGATGTTGTCTTTGAGAAAGATAGACCATGTAGCGCATGTCAAGCCGGAAAGCAAGTAGGAGCTCAACATCCGTCCAAGAACATCATGACAACCTCAAGACCATTGGAGCTACTACACATGGACCTATTCGGACCGATCACCTACATTAGCATTGGCGGTAACAAGTATGGTCTAGTTATTGTTGATGATTTTTCTCGCTTCACGTGGGTATTTTTATTGCATGACAAAGGTGAAACCCAAGGAGTTCTCAAGAAGTTCTTGAGGAGAGCTCAAAACGAGTTCTCCTTAAGAATCAAGAAGATTAGGAGCAACAACGGGACGGAGTTCAAGAACACTCAAGTTGAAGACTTCTTGGATGAAGAAGGAATCAAGCATGAGTTCTCCGCTCCCTACTCCCCTCAACAAAATGGAGTAGCGGAGAGGAAGAATAGGACTCTAATTGAGATGTCAAGGACGATGCTTGATGAGTACAAGACGTCCGACCGGTTTTTGGCGGAAGCATTTAACACCGCTTGCCATGCCATAAACCGGTTGTATCTTCATCGACTCTTGAAGAAGACCTCATACGAACTCCTAACCGGTAACAAACCCAACATCTCATACTTTCGTGTTTTTGGGAGCAAGTGCTATATTATCAACAAGAAGCCTAGGAATTCGAAGTTCGCTTCAAAATCCGATGAAGGTTTCTTGCTTGGCTATGACTCAAACACCTACGCCTATCGTGTCTTCAACAAGTCCACCGGGATTGTTGAAGTAGCACATGACATAGTGTTTGATGAGATTAATGGCTCTCAAGTGGAGCAAGTTGATAAGTGTGTGCTAGATCAAGAGGAGACTCCACAAGAAGCACTTAGGAGAATAGCACTTGGAGATGTGCGACCACATGATCCAAATGATTTTCAAGCAAGCGAAGAAGATGCAAATCCCCCACATGAACAAGATCAAGATCCTCAAGATGAATCTCAACAAGATCAAAATCAAGGAGGAGGCTTGGATCAAGGGGGAGATCAAGAAAATGATCAAGATGAAGACAATGATCGAGAAGCTCAACCACCACACCCAAGAGTTCATCAAAGCGTTCAACGGGATCATCCCGTTGACAACATACTTGGAGACATCTCCAAGGGGGTAACTACTCGCTCACGTATGGCTAACTTTTGTGAACACTATTCCTTTGTTTCCTCTCTAGAGCCACGGAAAGTAGAAGAAGCTCTACAAGACCCGGATTGGGTGATGGCGATGCAAGAAGAGCTCAACAACTTCAAGAGGAACAAGGTGTGGGAACTCGTGAGGAGACCAAATGCAAATGTTGTTGGAACCAAGTGGGTGTTCCGCAACAAACAAGATGAACACGGGGTAGTAACAAGAAACAAGGCAAGACTTGTAGCAAAAGGATACACTCAAGTCGAAGGTTTGGATTTTGATGAAACCTTTACTCCCGTAGCTAGGCTTGAATCTATTCGCATATTATTGGCCTTTGCTACTCACCATGATTTCAAGTTATATCAAATGGATGTGAAAAGTGCATTCCTCAACGGTCCAATCAAGGATGAAGTGTATGTGGAGCAACCGCCCGGATTTGAAGATGAAGAGCATCCCGATCACGTCTACAAGTTGTGTAAGGCTCTCTATGGCCTCAAACAAGCACCTAGAGCTTGGTATGAGTGCCTTAGGGATTTTCTCACTAAAAATGGTTTTAAGATTGGGAAAGCCGATTATACTCTCTTCACTAAGCATTTTGATAATGACTTGTTGATATGCCAAATTTATGTTGATGATATCATATTTGGTTCTACTAACAAGACTTTTTGTGATGAGTTTTCCAAAATCATGACGGAGAGATTTGAGATGTTTGTGATGGGGGAGTTGAAGTTTTTCCTAGGTTTCCAAGTAAAGCGACTCAAGGAAGGGACTTTCATATGCCAAACCAAGTACACTCATGACATTCTCAAGAAGTTTGGCATAGAGAAGGCGAAGCCCATCAAGACACGTATGGGAACAAATGGGCATCTAGGACTAAACGAAGAAGGAGCGAGCGTGGACCAAAAGGTATACCGTTCTATGATTGGCTCTTTGCTTTATCTTTGTGCTTCTAGACCCGACATTATGCTTAGTGTGTGCATGTGTGCTCGATTCCAAGCCACTCCAAAAGAGTGTCACTTGACAGCGGTTAAGAGGATCTTTAGGTATTTAGTTCACACTCCTAATCTAGGCCTTTGGTACCCTAAAGGATCCAAGTTTGATCTCATCGGCTATTCTGATGCAGATTATGCGGGCTGTAGGGTAGATAGGAAGAGAACATCCGGGACATGCCAATTTCTTGGTGGGTCCTTGGTTGCGTGGTCTTCCAAGAAACAAAACTCCATTGCCCTTTCCACAGCCGAAGCGGAGTACGTTGCAGCCGGAAGTTGCTGTGCGCAGCTTCTTTGGATGCGGCAAACTCTTATGGATTATGGTTACAATCTGAGCCATATTCCTCTCCTATGTGACAATGAGAGTGCCATCAAGATTGCTCACAACCCCGTCGAGCATTCTAGAACCAAACACATAGACATCCGTCACCATTTCCTGCGAGACCACTCTATCAAGGGAGATATCGTTATCTCTCATGTTAGAAGTGAGAAGAAATTGGCGGATATCTTCACCAAACCCCTTCATGAGAGACACTTTTGTGACCTAAGGAGTGAGCTAAATATCTTGGATTCTCGAAACATTGCTTGAGTCGTGCACATCTGATTGCTATTAGTTTTCAACTTCAAAATGTTGTGTGTTTTCGAAAATCTCATCTATTTTTCTTGGAAACTATGTTCTAAACTTATCTTTGGTGAAAATGATCATAGTTTGATTGTTGGTTGCTTACTGATCATTTTTGTCAAAGATATTTGCAAAAACTTGTCCAAAATGTCCATATATACCTATATTTAGATCCCCAAGTGTTTGCACATTGCATACACTCAGGGGGAGTCGGACAAGTCTGACAAAAGTCACACATGTTCGAAGTGGGTTTTAAGTCTGCAGAGAGAATTTGGACTTGTCCAAAGTACAAATTCGGACATGTCCGACGTGGGAAGTCCGAACCCCCTCAAAGAGGCCGACGGTTTCCTTTCCTTCTCTCTCTCCTCACTTCAAACCCTAATCTCCATCTCTCTCAAACCTCCCAAGGCGATCCACATTGCTTTTGAGGCTCTTGTGAGGAGTTCTTGAGGGAAAATCTCCCTCGAAGTTGGAGGATTCACATCCCCTTCAGAGTTCTTCAATCTTCTCTCCGTCCGAAGGTATTTTCCACATCTTTCCTCTCAATTCTAAATCTAGCGGCAAGTTTGCAAATTTATGCCCTTGAAATTGTTCCTAGGCATGTTTACAACCTTGGCGCAAAATTTAGTCGGTAGAAAAATTGATTTTCTTAGTTTCCTTAGCAATTAGGGTCAGTTCTGTACAGGTTGGACAAGTCTGACTCTGAAATTCGGACATGTCCGAAATTCCTGAGTCAGACAAGTCTGACTTCCCAGTCAGACATGTCCGATCTTGTATAACTCTAAGACCTAATTTCTGTCGAAACTATCAAGTTAATTGCTCTATCTCTCTTGCTTTGACTCTTACCTACCCTTGTATCTTTTTCTAGCTATGGGTCACGACAAAAGAGGCAAGGAGCCCGCGGGTCCCGATTCTTCGGCTCAACCATCAAAGCGACCAAAGAAAGTGACTGTCAAGCGACCCGCTAGCGGTCATCTCACTATTCACAGTGGTTAGGGGGGCAGCTCGAGCTCCCAAGGGCAGCAAGAGATCGGACCGTTGGTCGTGCACTCTCCATTTGGTGACACTCGACGCACGGTCGACAGGGTGAATTACCGGAGGAACATCCACGACACCATGCACATGAGAGATGTGCGGTGTTATGACATGCCAAGGGAGAGCAAGGATCCCCGTTTCTGGTGCTTCTTCCACATGGATTACTACCGGTCAGTCCTCACGACCAAGAAGAACCCAGTCACGGAGATGCAATGGGTTGATTGGAAGGCTGCATTGAAGAAGAAGGACTCCTATCTTCTCTTCAAGGGGGTGCTCGAAGCCTGCGAGCACCATGGAGTCAGCGAGATCATGGGTCTCCAATACCCATGGAACAAGGAAGTCATCCTCCAATTTTATGCAACTGTGTTCTATTGGGTTGACAAGCACGGCTTCACCTGGATGACCAATGGGGTGAAGTACGAAGTCAGCTATGAGGAGTTTGCCCGCATTCTCGGGATGGAGGACAGCCTGCAGCACTCACTGAAGATCCATGAGATGGATATAGTGAACCTCCTGGAGATGGAGAGTTTCTATGAGGATGGGTATCCAGCCGACCCTCCTCACATCCACGGCCTCAAGCCATTCCATGCCATGGTGAACCGCTTGATCAGGAAGACCCTCTCGCCCAAGGATGGGGATGCCAAAAGGATCAATCACAACAGCAGAAATCTGATCCAACTCTTGGCAGGGGAACAGCAATTCAATGCTTTTGACTATATCTACGAGGAGATTTACCTCGCCTCGGAGACACCGGCTAGGTCTTGCTGCTACACCCCATACCTGATGAAGCTAATTGAGACGGTGACCAGGAAGAAGTTTGTGAAGGATGTGCCTCATAGGCGCCTCGTGCCTCAGAAGCCTTCCAAGCTTCACCACCCTATTCGAGCAGCTGCACCGGCACCAGCAGAGGGAGGACCCAGCTCCTCGAGGAGGAAGTCTGCTCAGCCTCCCATCTCATCCTCCGTGCCCCAGCAGCAGCCGTCTTGCTCCTCAGGACTGCTCAAGATCCTGAAGTCGATCTTCACCGTTTGCCGGTCGACTCAGCGCTTGGCAAAGAGGAACCAGAGGGACCTCGCAGCCATCAGGGAGCACCTCCAGCTTCCTCCAGTCGACGACGCCAGCTCAGACGAGGAGCCACCAGAGTTTCTGGAGCTCACCGAGGCGGAGATGGCGTTCTTCACCGGCACCGGTGCCTCTTCCTCAGCACCTCCTGCAGCTCACGGTGACTCCGGCGAGGAGAGCGACTACGAGGAGGAGAGCGGCGACGATGACAGCGACGACGACGAGGACGACACCGAGTAGACTAGGTCTTAGTGTCCACTTTTCTCCTTTTTGGTGCCTTGATGCCAAAGGGGGAGAAGTATTAGACTCTAGTGCTTATTCTTGGACATGGACATGTATCTAGTCATATTTTCTATCGTCGTGTGTCTTGTACTTATTTGTTACTCGCTTATGAATGTTAATGCTTAATGATGTTTGCCTTATGATGATCATTATGATGCTTCATTGATCTCATGTGCATTTCTTCATTTGTATCACGTTGTTGCACACACACGAGCATATAGACACCCCATGACGATTGAGTGTATATGAGTTGTTTTTATTGTTATTCCAAAGATCATATACACTTAAGACTCAAAACTTCTATCAAATCTTATTTTTGTCGAAGACTTTAGTTGGTTGTCATCAATCACTAAAAAGGGGGAGATTGTAAGTGCATCTAGGTCCCTTGTTGTTTTTGGTGGATTGATGATGAACCATTAAAGTGCTAATGAACTTGGTTGAGCATGAGCGCAGATCCGAAGTATGGAATGGAGCTTTAAAGAAAGACGGCAAAAGGAGAAAAGTTGTGGCAAAGAAGAATAGAAATAGGGTTTTCTATTTTCTCCTTGAGTCGTAGGAAAAACCGTACTATTAAGAGGGACACGACGCGTAGACACTTAGTGAGTCATTCGGGTGCTCAACCCCTTAGTAGAAGATTTTAGTAGGGCCTTTGTGGCTTGGGCGGACTTGTCTGACTTGTGGTGTCAGACATGTCCGAATTCCCTCTGTTGGAATTCGGACATGTCCAAATCTGTAAGTCAGACATGTCCGAATTGGCACTGGAAGGGTTCCAGTGAGAGTTCCAGTGAAGTTTCGGACTTGTCCGAACCTGGGGGTCGGACATGTCCGAGATGGATCTGTTCCCAGGGACTAAGGAAAATTTTCTAAGTTCCAGAGAGTCAGACTTGTCCGAGTTCTATCTGCAGAATTTCAGACATGTCCGAGATTGTATGTCAGACATGTCTGAAGTGGTTTTGGTCAGACAAGTCTGAAGTGAAAGGCCTGACCTTTGAGGTCAGACATGTCCAACTTTGTGTCAAACATGTCCGACGTGGGTTGTGTCAAACGGCTCTAATGACTTTTTGGAGTATAAATAGAGGGTGGTTTCGACCCACCAACCATGCCTAACACCCCTGAACAGTTCTGAACGCCCATTTGAACTCAAGAACCTCTCTCCACTTGTTCTTCACCTCTAGAGCCCAAATTCGATTTTTGGGAGAGTGAAGAGTGCTTTGTGAGGATTGGGAGAAACGGTTTGTTGAGGGGTTGAGCAACGTGTGATTCGCTAAGTTTCTTCGTGATTGCGTGTTTGTTGCTCTTGGGGTTCTCCCCTAGACGGTTAGGCATCGCCCCGCAATTTCTTTGTGATCTCTTGTAATCGGGGAGTTTGTAACAATCTTTGTGATAGTGGAAGATCGGGAGTTGGCCCTTGTGGCAACTCGTGAGGGAAAGGCTAGAGAAGGTCTGGTCCCTTGTGGACTCCTCAACGGGGATGTAGGATCCTTTGTGGTTCCGAACCTCGGGATAAAATCGTTTGTCTCTTGTTGTTCTTTCGTTCTTGCAAGTTTTGATTCTAGTGTTTTTCCGCGTGCTATCTCTCCCTGAGCTTTCTTTCTACTCCATACTTCGTGTAGAACTGCTAGGGATCGATATCTCTCACTAGATCGCTTAAAAATTGGATTTTTGATCTGATCGTGCAGGTAATCTCAGACTTATCCGACCCAGGTCAGACTTTTCCGACTTAGGTCAGACAAGTCCGACTAGAAGTCAGACAAGTCCGACTTCTCCGTTTTCATAACTCTGAATTAAGTTTAAATTATCGATTATCGCCTATTCACCCCCCTCTAGGCCGCCTTTCACGATGACATTGGCTTCCAAATCTCCAATTAGAAAAGCATATCGTGGGCCTCGAGGCAAGATTTTGAGTTCATAGGAGGTTTTGGTGTGGGCTCTTCCTTGGGCAATTCAAATGTCTCTTGAAGTTCATCCTCTTCTTGGATGAAATCTTCTTCTCCTTCAACTTCGAGAAGTTCCAAATATTGAAGAGTCCTAACCTCTTCGATTGGCACATACTGGAGGGGAGATTTTGCAGATATGTTCATGGAACGCAACATGGGAATAGATATCTTCTTCCCTCCAAGAATGATGTTGAGATTTTCTTCTGAGAGAATTTCCATGAGGAATTTCTCAATGGGTACTCAAATCATAATGTCGAAGCCAAAGACTTCAAACACATGGAAATCAAGGAAAACCTCAACATTTTTGTGTCTCACTGACAGATGTTGTAAAATCTCATATCCTTTAAGAATATTTCCAAATTTATCTCGAAAGTATTTTTATATTGGTGCCACTGGCACATCACCCAAAATGGCAAGAACACAAGCATCATAAATGATATTATCTCCAACGATGGGATTATATAGGACTTGCATCGTAACTCTTCTAATGTGGCATAGGATGGTAGCCAAGGGTGAGGTAATCTAAAGGATTTCGGGTGATCTCCCAACCCCCGCCGTCCATTCCTAGATCAAAATAGAGGTTAACTCCTTGACCGTTTCTTGTAGGAATAATCCATTAGGTGGGTCGGGTGGAGTTGAAGGTAACGATGGCTTCCTATGATAAAAGTACTTCGAGGTGTTTCCATAATCGTCAAAAATATCTTCCTCGAAGAAGAACAAATATTCCAAAGATTTAATTTCCTCACCGTTCGGAGGTTTAGGTTCGGTAGAGGATTCTGCAGGCTCTTCCTTGGCTACAGAGGTATCCTCGAGTCTCGACGTGACTTTCTCCGCGGGAGGTTCATTAAGACCCATAATTAAGGAATAATTCGATCTAGAAGTTCTTTTCCTTCTTTCGGAGTCCTATGGAGGAAAGACTCTCCAACCGTAATGTCGAGGTATAGGGCAAACTCTTTGTGAAGTCCCATGAAAAAATGTTGTAATAACAATGGATTGTGGATTAACAAATCTATGCTCGAATTTCGTAAAAGCGAAAATCTATCCCAAACTGCACTTATTGATTCCTTCTCTATCTGTTGGAAGCCTAGTTCTTCCTTTCATAAGGAAACAATTTGGGATATTAGAAAGAATGCAAGATAAATTTGTCTCGCAATTCTCGCCAATCACCGTTTGTTCCGCCAACATTATGAGTGTACCATGGTTTCACTTTTTCCTTGAGAGAAAAAGGAAACAACTTCCATTTGAGAGTTTCTTGTGCCATGCCATTAATTAAAAGGCAAGAACACAACTGTTCAGACTCTAATAGATGGTGGTAAGGTTTTTCTCAATCCATTGCCGAGAAGGATTGTTCCTAAACCATGGCTATAAAGACAAGGCAAAGTTCATAGCTAGTTGAGCAAATTGGTTCCACCGACGGCGGTGGCTCGTAGAACTCACTCTTTGGAGCAGAATAAGATAGAATGGTGGACTGCTCTATTTTGGTGGTGGAAGGGTAAGAAATAAAGGAAAAAATAGATACGAGGGTGAACAAGGTTCGAAGATCAACAGCAATCATTCCCCGGTGACAGCACCAAAAATGCTTGTTGATTTTTTACGAAAATAGAATAATTCGCAAGTGCACAGAAATACCGTTGTAGCACTTACACTTAAAGAGTATTCCCAGGAGTATCGAATCCAAAGAACGTGTGTGAGATCTCTTAACATGTTCTCCCAAGGACACACAATTTGTTTGGTATGTAAGGAATTGGGAGGAATTCAATGGTTTGATTCTAAGCTGCAGTAGCTTGCGGTAGATGATTGTTTCGGGCATGGGTTTACCCTTGGCAAAACCAAGATGATTCCCGCTAAGATCCTATAGTGTAGCCAAACGTGGAGGATTACTAAGGACAGATAGGGATGTCATCACCTATTGCCTACCTCTTCAATCTGTGGGTCTATGAGATATACAACAATTAACCTAAGCACCACGCTTTAAGTTCTAATTCACAACTCTAATTGTTTCTATGCAAAGCTATGATTAGAGCCTCTAATAAATTAAAGTGGTGAATCTACAAGCTTTACGAAGCAAACTACTATGAAATACAAATCAAACTTGTATTAAATTCACAAAAGTTTCTTACTCAATTCCGACAGAACTTCCATAGTGGTACAACTGTGGAAGAGGAATTTGACAAGCCCAATCCTCCTCCTCGTAGCTCCTCCTCACTCTCCTTCTTGGGCTGCCACTTTGGCAGCACTAACCCTTTGAAGTGGTATTCTAAACCTAAACATGTGGTGTGTAAAGTGAGGGAGTGAGGGGTGCTATTTATACACGAGTTCAGTCGGTTTAGCACCATAATTAGAGTGTGAATCAGTCTTTACCGCCTTCAGGGAGCCACAGAGAGTTGACATGTGGACAAAGACAGCATCTGGCACCAGGAATGAGTCGGCAGAGCCAGGGGCTTGGCCGACTTGGTCCCCCCCCCCTCGAGATGTGCTTTCTCCTGGTCACTATTTTGTGAGCGCAGAGCTCATTCCCATGTGAGTTAACGTTGGATTCCCTCGGATACGCCTAGGAATGGATCTATGGATCCATGTGATTCCATGTGTCATCGCCTGATTGGTTGAAATATAACTTTTAGGATTCTCTCTACATTCTTTGATATTTTGAGGCTTAATTCACCTGCATGCAAATAGACACTAACACTTTTGGAAATGGTTAGTATTAACCCCTACAACTATGTTGTGTTCTCATTTTTATAACTTTTATGAGGTGAATTGACAGTCAAATTTAGCATTTAACGACATCAACACTTGCATAGAATCAATGTTAATTTTTCAGATGCAGAGAATGGTAGGCAACTGTTAAGTCCATTAGACATGTCAATTTGGGAGATGGAAATTACATTTATTCATGAACCCACTGTCATGAGTACACTTACTTTAGAGGTGCTATATTCCAAGTCAAAAATTCATGAACTTGATATAATATCACATAAAAATTCCATCAATCTCTTGCATATGTTTTCACAATGTCACACGCCTACTTTTAGCCAATCTTCATCATGTGGTACACTTGCTTTGTTGTCCTCTCTTACCCTTCAACAGATTTAAGAGTTTCCAGAGGAGGAACTAGCACTTCTCTCTACTCGGTTCTCAAAAGCATTGCAAAATGTGATAACTAGAAGGAGAAGTAGTGGTGGTTCTCAACAATGCTTCAAATGTGGTGAGTCTGGACATTTTTGTACAAATAGCCCTAACCTTTCAGGTTCTACTCCCAGTGATGAAAAGCAAACAAAGTTTGAGTCCTCCTGTTCCAACAACAACAACAAGAAGAAGGGTTTTACACGTCGCCAACTGATACACAATTTCCTCTCCAAACTTCAAGAATTCAGTTCAAGTGATGTGGACACCGAAAGTGAAGAGGATGAAGACACTGTGGCAAATATGTGCTTTATGGCGAGCAACTCAAGTTCAATCATGGAGGAGGCTGAATTTAACAACGACAATGATGAGGTATGTCCCTCATATGAATAATCTCGTGATGCTATTTCTTGTTCCGCTACTGTACTTGAAAAAAGACAAAAAACTTAGGAATAATGCTGCTAAATTTAAATCACTAGAATCTGAAATTGATCGACTAAAATCTTTGATTCTAGTGATGATCTTGTTCTTCTTATGAATTTATATATGAACATTTGTCCTCTTTAAGATGTGTGCACACCTCCACACTTGTTAAACTTGAGATTGAAATAGAAAAGAATAGAAAGCTTGCTGCACTTAATGATAAGAATATGAAAAATGCTAGTTGTTCTACAATTGATTTGCATTGTTGAAGCTGTGAAGATCTTAACGTGAAATTACATAATGCTAGGGAACAAATTTTTGCTTTGAACGATGCTTTACACACTCATGAAATTACATATTGTTCTAATTGCAAACGAAAAGCAAAAACTTCATGTGAAAACTGCCTAGATCTATCCAGTAAACTTGATGACATGCATAAGACACTAGAGCGGGATAACAATGTAAAGTTGATGCTAAATTCTTTAAGGGTTGCAATGATTAAAATGGTTAAGGTTTTGATTATGCTCATGCTAAAGCAAATCCACCTAATGTTGTGAAGTTACCAAGAAGTGATTTGATTCAAACAGTTCCTAAACCAAAAGAGGTGGTTATTAAGTTAGCAGGAGTATTGTCTCATTTGGATGGAAACAAACACGTTAATTGCTTATCTAAACATGAACATAATGTTAAATTCATTGTACCTACAGTGGTATAGATGGTCATGCCATAGATTTTTATTATAGGCTAGCTAAAAAACGTAAAAAGAAAGAATGCATGCTAGGTCACATAGGAGCACAAAATTTGTTGCACATGTTGAAATGAATGTTAGACACTTGCAACCTGCTGTGATAAGTCAAAAACATGCAAATATTGCCCCCAAACATGTAAAAAAACACACCTCGAGCATCAGTAGTTGTAAACAAAAATTGTCAAGTTTTGGCTCATAAACCTATTGTACAACTCTGCTTTCCGTGTAATTCTACTGGATTCCTAAATGCCTTTTGACTAACTCAAGTATTGAGTCATCAACGTATTGTGTTTCTATGTAGTTTACATGCTTGAAGAAGGATATTTGGCTTGTGGATTCAAGTTGCTCAAGCCAAATGACAGGTAACAAAGAATGGTTCTCCTCTCGCTCTTTTTTGTCACGTGTAGAAAATGTTACTTTTGCCAATAATTCTTTAACTTCATTAATTGCTAAGGGTTCGACTACTTAATAATCACTACACTTTGAAGGATGTGGCACTTGTTAAGAACTTAAAATACAACTTGCTTTCTATTTAACAATTGTTGGATGAAAATTTGGAAGTTAGTTTTACTAAAAATTGCTGCAATGTTGTAGATTCAAATGGTGAGCTTATGATTAACATGTCTTGGTTTGGGAGAGTTTCTAAATCTGATTTTCACATGTCATCCTCTAAGCATAGGTGTCTAGTTGCTAATGATTCAAGAGACTTATATTTTTGGCATCATAGACTTGGTCACATAGGTTTTGATCACCTCACACGTGTTAGTGGTCTTGATCGCATACGTGGGTTACCTAAGCTTAAATGGGACAAAGATATTGTGTGCTCTTCTTTTAGACATGCTAATATGGTTGTAGGTCCACATGCTCCACTCACAATGACCATGACCACACAATCAGGACAACTTTACACCTTGACATCATAGGTCCCTCACGTGTTCAATCTTTTGGAGCTAAATGGTATGTGCTTGTGATTGTTGATGGTTGTTTTAGATACTCTTAGGTTTATTTTATGTCATCTAAGAATGAATCTTTTGGTAACCTTAGAAGTTCATTTCTTAGACTTTCACATAACCCCCCAATATCTCTAAAAGCAATAAGAAGTTATAATGGAACTAAATTTAAAGACCAAATATTTGATTACTTTTGTGCTAAAAAAGGAATAGATCGTCAATTTTCTTCACCACATGTACATAAATAAAATGGTGTTGTAGAAAGAAAAACAGGACCTTAGTTGTGATGGCTAGGACTATGCTTGATGAATATAAAACTCCTACGAAGTTTTGGGCAGATGCAATTGCAACAGCTTGTTATGTCTCAAATCGAGTTTTATTGCAAGCTAAGCTATGAAAAACACCATATGAGCTTCGGTTTGGACATAGGCCTAGTGTGACACAAGTTAGGGTCTTTGGTTGTAAATGCTTTGTGAAGAAATATGGTAGTATTGATAAATTAGAAGCAAAATCATTTGACGGCATGTTTCTTGGTTATCCATCTCATACTAGAGGCTACTGTGTGATTTTACTTGACACTAACAAAATTGTGGAGACTTGTGAGTTGTCTTTTGATGGAGCTAGCCCAGGTATTTTCTCTAATATTGCAGGTCAAGATCCATATTCGCAGGGTGGAGCATTTTCGTTGTAGAAGAGGAAGAAGTGGTGCTGCTGTCTGAAAATTCAGAAGCTAATGATGTTGTTCCTCCTCTTGATTTTTATCCACAACCAGCATCAATGACGAATAATGCTAGTCCTGATCGTTCTCAAGATACAAGCTCTTCAGTTGTTGTTGAACATGAAGAACAAGGAGCATGTGACGTGTCTACTCCCCTCTACATTCTCAAAAGTCATACTTCACAATTGATTATTTTATGTTTGAACGAAAGAGTGACACAGTCCTGTTTTTGGAATCCAAACTCTCACACTCATTCCTCTTATGTTTCTTCTTTTGAATCCAAAGATGCATCACACGAACTCACTAATGAATCTTGTATCATTGCCATGCAAGAAGAGTTACAAAACTCTGAAAGAAATAATCTTTGAAAACTTGTTCCTCCACCTCATGGTCACACATTGATATGAACTAAATGGATGTTAAAAAACAAAAAAAAAAGTGAGGATGGGGTTGTGGTTAGGAATAAAGAATGGTTGGTTGCTCAAGGTTTACACAAGTTGTAGGTCTAGATTCTGGTGAAAACTTTTGCTCCTCTTGCTAGATTAGAAGCCATTCAATTTTATTAGCATTTGCTGCATCTAAAGGATTCAAGTTATATTAAATGGATGTGAAAAGTGATTTTCTTAATGGCTACATAAATGAGGAGGTTTATGTTAAGAAACCACCAGGTTTAGAAAGTCCATATTTTATTAATCATGTTTACAAATTGTCCAAAGCTTTGCATGGTCTCAAACAAGCCCCTAGAGCATGGTAAGATATTATCCTTGGTTGTTATTCTCATGATCTTGTGTCCAAGTTTTCATTTGAGATGAGTATGATTGCCACGGACGTTTTCTTCCACCAAATGACACATTTAGCAGGCAACCAAATACATTTTGGAAGGATACTATTGTAACAAAGGTTCTGAAAAAATGTTTGACTAGTGTTGAGATCGCTGCATGTCACAATCAACTTGTCCCTACAGATGATGGGTTTGTAGGTTTTGTTCAGGAGCACAATTGGACTCATATATGTGGCTTATGAAATCACCCTTATGCTATGTTGCTCCTGCACAATATTGATATGATGCACCAAGAACGTAACGTAGCCGAAAGCATCATTACCACTTGTTTCAATTTCAAAAAGACAGAAGATAATTAGAAGGCTCAAAAATATCTTGCAGAGATTTGTAATCGTCCGACTTTAGAAGTCACAGAGGATGGTGAAGGTAAATAGAGAATGCCACGTGCTCCGTTTTGTCTTAGACTTAAAGAAAAAAAAAAGAAGTTCTCAACTGGTTGCAAAAACTGAAGTTTCCTAACGGTTACTGTGTAGGGTTCAGACGCACAACAAATATTGAAAATTGAGTTTTAAATAATCTGGAAAGTCATGATTATTATGTACTCATGGAAAGACTTCTTTCCGTAATGTTTCGTGGATATGTGCATCAAGATGTGTGGAGAGTACTTGCAGACCTTAGTTTCTTTTATATACAATTATGTGCTAACGAAATTACAGTTCAAATGATGGAAAATTGGAGAAAAATACCTTCACTCATATGCAAAATGGAGAAGATATTCTCGCCTGGATTTATGAATGTAATGCAACATCTCCTAGTGAATTTTCCTTACGAAGCCAAAGTTTGTGGTCCCGTGCAATATCAGAGGATGTAGCACATTGAAAGGACACTGAAAAAACTTAGAGCAATGACTCTGAATAAATCAAGAGTGGAAGGGTGTATTCCAGAAGCATTAGCTCTAAAAGAGGTAGCATACTTCTCAAGTACATTGTTTGCCGAGGAACACAATGTGTATTCTCACACAATGCGATACCACATAGATGAAGAAACTCCTTGTGGTACTCTAAGTATTTTTGGGTGGAAGGGAAAAACAGTTGGTGCAGCAATAGGCATGTGGTTTCGGAGGAAGAACGGAATACATGTATGTTATACATGTACACAAACATTGAAGAGATGGGTCAATATTTTGTGTAAATATTTTTTCTAATTGATGCAAGGCAACACTTCATTCTTTCCCATTTTTATGAGGCATGTTCAAATGTGCCCATATTTTTCATCTTGTAGCATGTTTGACAAAAATATTGGAAGTCCACGCGTCAACAAACAAGCAAACAATTAGATAAAATGCATCATGATGGCCTTCGTGGGCGGTCGAACTTCATCAACTGGTTTTGGAAGCATGTAATGTTCTCTTCTTACATGTTACTTGAATCTTTGTGAAGTTAATATAATCAGTATAACTAATATTTTGTTACATTGGTAGTGCATGGTTGATGCTAATGTTCATGAGGAATTACTACAACTTTCTTAGGGAACCATAACAGCAAAGAGTTTTAGTTGTTATGATGTAAATGGATATCGATTTCGTTCGGCTCAATTTGAAGCAAAACATCCGCTTGCAGCCACGACAAATAGTGGGGTTATAACTAGAGTGTGTGATGCAAATGGTCAGGAATCTAACTACTATGGGATTATTCAAAACATTGTGGCATTAAAATTTAGTGGTTCCGGAGATGTTAGAGTTACTTTCTTCCATTCCGACTGGTTTGATAGTAACAGGGGAACACGACAGGATGAATTTGGTATGGTCGAGGTGAAACATAAGAAAGACTTCATGGATACGATGATTATATCCTTGCTCACCAAGTTGAGTTGGTCTACTATCTACCGTATCCTTGTCCAAAGCTAAATGCTTGGTGGGTGGTGTATAAAGTTAATCCGCGAGAATGGTTATATGCTTTAGGTGATGCTGGTTATCGAGACGAACAGGATGAAGTGTACCAAGAAGATGACGTGCCACCATCTTTTAATATTGAAGTTGGTTTAGGTCTCCATACATTAGTTGGTGATGTCGAAGACAATGAAGAGGAAGAGGTAGTAGGGGTTAAAAGAAAGCAACGAAGCCTTAAAAAAGTTGGACAGAAGAAGAAAGTTGGTCGTCGACACGTTACTGATGAAACATCAAATCATGATGAATTTTAATCTTGTAATCAATTCACATTGCGTTTATATTTCATTCGATTACTTTTTGTTGTATCATGATGTATTTATTTCTAACCAGTTTCTCTTTTTAACAAGATGCCACGTGGTCTCAAAAGTACCGCTAAGGGATTTAATTTTAGCACCTCAAGCAAGTCTGGTAGTAGGTCTGCAAGCTCTTCTCGTAGTCGAAAGTCTTTTTTTCAGAGGTGTGCCTCAAGTAAGAGCAGATGAGAAGCACTTAGAATATGCATAGAACAAGCTAATCAGCAAGTTCATGTTGAATTTCAGGTTTATGCCATGTGGTTTATTATATTTAACTATATATCATCATGTGAAACATACTTTTCTCTAATTTCAGATTGAGGGTCGGGAGGAGCGTCAAGAAGATCAAGGAAGACGTGGGTCAGTACCCTCATTACCGGGTACCCCTGCGTGGTGGAAGAAACGTCTATGGACCTTACCTCCCTGTCGAGACAGGCTCCAGAGGCACCACGCATCCAGCAAGACAGGACCCCATCCTTCGTTAAGGAGAGGCCTCAGTGCTACCACATGGACCTCGGCTCGGGACCCCGCCTCCCCGCAGAAGTAGGCTCTCGGGGAGCAACATGTCCGGTGGCACAGGACCCGCTACTACGCAGGGGCAGGCTCTGGTGCCGCCACGTGCCCAAGGCTCCGGACCGCCCTCTCTCGCGGAGGTAGGCTCTGGAGCTACCACATGTTTGGCAGCATTGTACCCCAGCTCTCCTTAGAGCTAGGCCCCGGGGCTGCCACATGGCCCACAGCGCGGGGCTCGACCTCCCCTGTAGAGGCGGGCTCTGATGCTGCCATGCTTCCTACCCCTAACCTTAGGCGGTAGGTCGCAGGAGTTAAGAGCGGCGTGCCCTGTTCGAGTCGCGTATTGAAGACACATGACTTCCCGAGGAACATAGGTGCGACGCATGCTCCCGTTAGGTGCCACAGTGACCAATCACATCACAGTGAAGGTGCCGCAGAGCTACCCCATGCTGCTGACGGGGTAGCTTATAGCGATACGATGGACAAAACATTCCATGTCATCATCAACATCTATGCTAGGCTACTGGCGACCAGCGTGACAAGACGGTGAGTCTTCAAGCCACGGTCAACGGCAACTGGCAGCAGCTAGACCTTAGATCTTGTACAAGCATAAGATCACCCCGACGTCACCTGTCGGGCCCCGGGCCACACTTCTAAGGTGTTCGGCCTTGACTATAAAAGAATCGAGCAGCCACCGATGTTAGATAACAAAGTTCATTAGCACACATGCTTCCTCAAGCTCACAACACACTCAAGCAATACAACTTCCACCGTGGACGTAGGGCGTTATGCTTTGGCAGCCTGTCTTGCCCTATGCCCTTTCATGTTCATTTAATTACTCATTAATATTATGATGATCAAACCATGCATACTATTTTTCATATGCTCGGTCATTCTCTCTCTTTCTCACCCCTAGTGGAGTTATGCAATCCTGCTGCAGGCTGGCCAGCTTGAGGTATCTCCAATGTGTTTGCGGTCTCTCAACTCCCCCCTTGTTCGGGGTCCCGTGGCGCCAGACGGTCTCCCCAAAGAAAGGCCCACACCGAGAGGTCCAGGGTGTATAGCTTGCTTAGCCTGGTTCTGTACCCTAAGCGTGTGCACCCTGCCTCCCAGCGCTATGGCTGTGTACTGGGGGCCAGAGGCTCACACCCTAGGCAAGGGGCGGGAGCCGGGCCCCGGATGCTAGCGCACTGAATTACCCATGTCCTGCACACCAGCCTTGGATTGTAAGGCATAGTGAAACTAAAGAGAAGGGAGAGGTGACCGACGAGCAAAATTACTCCTCTGTCGTGTGTACTAGTCATATAGAGGAACGTTCCGCGTGTTGAAGGTGGGCATCGCCGGACCCCAGCTCCGGCATCTCCCAGGTAGCCCGTATCCGATGTTCTACATAATGACAATGAGTGCCACCACGTGAGTACTCTCTCTCTCTCTCTCTCTCTCTCTCTCTCTCTCTCTCTCTCTCGTTCCGCTCTTGTTGTTAATAAGGTTTCTTTTGCCTCCAATCTGCCAGGGGGCCCGCCGTCGACGTTTTGCGCATTGAAGATGGGCGCCGTCGGAGCACACAGCTCCGACACCTCCTAAGGGGCCCTCCATTGATGTTCTCGACATCCTCATAGTAGTTGGGCGTAGGCGGGTGGAGCGGCCATGCTACTACATGCCTTTCAGGCACTAGCAGTCGACGCCAGGGGACTCCTTCGGTGACTACCATGGATCCCAACACTGGTCTTGTGCCTCTTAGGGGGGCTACCGGCGTCAACCTTCAAGTCCTAGCGCTCCCCAAGGGGCCTGCCGATGTCGACTCTCAAAGCTCGGTGCTACCCAGGGGGGCCCGCCGGCATTCTCTCAAGCACCCAGTGCTCCTCAGGGGGCCTGTCTGTAACACCCTAAATTTTCGCATCATGCATTGCATACATGTTCATGCATATAATATTAATAGAATAAAAGAAAGGAATAAAAGATAAAGCATATATACAAATATGTGTAGCAAAAGAAGAAAAAGAAAATAATAGCATAAAAGTTGTAATAGGGAATAAGTATAAAAATAATAATAACATATAAAAATAAAATAAATAAGAATATATATATAATAATATATATTTAATGATAATATTTGTATATGTAAAAAAAAGAATAAAATATAAAAATAAAAGAAAAAGAAAAAATATATATATATAAAAGATAATATAAAAAATAAGTAAATAATAATATATTTATAAAAAAAAGCAACTGCCGGCCAGGCCCAACGGCCCAGCCACCAAGCGCTCGCCCTAGCCCCAAGCGCGCCGCCCCCTGGGCCCCGCACCGCCGCCGTACTGGCCTCCCGCGCGTAGCACCCGACGCGACCCCGCCGACCGTGCCTGCCCGCTGGCCCCGCCACCGGCCCCCAACCCCGCGCGACCCCGCCGCTGGGCCCCGCTCCCGCGCGTCCCGCGCCTTGTCCCGCCCGGTCGAGCGCGCCTCGCCCGACTCGGACGCGCGCGCCCGCCCGACGCGCCCACGCGCGGTGCCGCCCGGCCGACCGACTCGGCCCCTGGATCGACCGCGTCCGCGCCTATAAATACCGACGAAGCCTCCGTAGGTTTTTCCTAATCCCAGCAGAAACACCGCCGCCTCCACGATAAAAAAAGCCCCACCGCCAGCAACAGGAAAAAAGGCACCAGAGGGCTGCGCCGCAGGGAAGAAAAGGAAGAAAAAGGAGGGGAAGAAGAGAAGGAAAAAGAGGAGGGCGCCGTCGTCCGCCGGAGATCGTCGTCGCCATCGCGTCGCCGTCGTCGTGCCGCTGGAGGACCTTGCGCATCTACTTCGTCTACGCATCGTCCCCATCCCGCGATCATCGAAGCCATCGCATCTACGGTAGGCCACCTTTTCCGATGCGAATTTTAGCGACCATATTGAACCTAATAGGCGTAGTTTGATTGTAGTCGCACTGTCTTTTTATTTTCAGCAGTATTAATTCTCGCTAAAACCCCCGTAAACTCATATGAACGCGTATGAACTAGTTGCATCTAATTAATAAACAACCGTAGTTAATTAATTATTGAATTGTGCATGCATGCATGTCATTGCATGTTGATTATTTTGTGTGCGTCATATTGAATTGTATGAATTTTCTTGTATGTATGATCACGCGTAGAGGAACATGCTCAAGAGGCCACATACGAGGATTTCCAAAATCAAGACTTTGAAGCGCTTGAGCAACCCCATCTGTCGGAGCAAGGCAAGTGTCTTTGATCATATTGATCCTGCTTTATTAAATGTTTTGTTTGCGAACTTGCATGCTTGTGTCAATATGATTGAAAACCCATACGTAGGAGTTTACTAGCGTTGTTTGCCACCCCATGTCGCCGGGATATACACGATGAGTCGGGTATGGGTATTTTACTTTTTGCACCGCATCGCTACATGGGTTATGGGTAACTTAAATAATGTTGTTGACAACTTTAATTATGACAGCTTGGGATGGTAATAAGATGATGATTAATTTAGCAACCTGGAATTTAGGAGATCTAAGCAAGCATGGTATTGTGGATGGGTTGGACGATATGGTGGTTTGCTTGCCTTAGATCTAAGGACCGGTTCATGCGAGAATATGCCAGGTCAACAGTGCCACCACAAGGCCAAGTATGGGTGCGGCGTAGCTGAATAATTAGGAGCGCTGCTAGTATTATATGGACCATTGGATGGCGCGGGGAATGGGAGTCAAGGAGGGCTACCTTGGGATCCGCATGGCACACGAGGGGGCCCGTGGGTGGGAGAATGGAGATTCAAGCCTGCCGGTGAAACCTTAGTGGGCCCATACATACTAGTAGTCCCTTTTGAAAGGCTATTTTGTGATCTCTTGGCCACACACCTACGGAAGTGTGAGATGGCATAATGGAGGTTTCTTAGTCATCGAAAGGTGATGAAATCACGAACGTGTGGGTAAAGTGGTACAACCCCTGCAGAGTGTAAAACTATCATGATAGCCGTGCTCCCGGTTAAGAGCACCTGGATGACCTACATGATTAGAGGGAAATTGGGATTTGGGATGGTTATGGTTGATATTATGGTTATGGTTATGGTTATGGTTATGGTCATGGGATGGAATCATGGTTTATGACATTGATTATGGTTATTGGCAATGGTAAATTATGGACTGATATTGTGATGGTTACATGGTTTATGATGGGTTTACTTCACATAAATATGATTCATTGCTTTTCCAATTGGTTTCACTGTACTTTTCAGCACTTAGCCATTATTATTGTTGTCATTTCAATCAGCCACATGTCATACTTTCCACACTTGCTGAGTACGACATGTACTCACCCTTGCAATCCCCCCCCAACAGCTACTGGAGACAATTGGGAGTACCTTGAGGATCATGCGGAGTACTAGGTTGCGTACCGCCGTCAATTGCCTGTGGATTGGAGTCGTGCTGCTTAGTTTAGTTTCCACTGCATTAATTAGAGTTTTATCATTTGTGAACTATTGGATTATTGTAATAAAGTACTTATTCAATAGTTAAGACGTGGTTAAATTTTGTATATCATTTGTGATGCAACCGTATATGTGTGATGAACTTCCTGGGCACACATATGTGTTACGCTAGGTTCATATTTGGAACCGGGTGTCACAAATTGGTATCAGAGCCGTGTTGACCGTAGGACGCAAGCCTAGGTAGAATGGACACTCTAGAGCACTTAGGAACACTCTTCTAATCTGCTATTTTCGAAAATTTTTGCTGCTGTTCTGTTCCCTTATTTTCAGCTGCAAAAAGTATCGATCGCTGCTGCGTTTTTGATAAAAAAATTTCAGAAGTGAGCAATATTAAGTGTTGCTGTTTTGCTGCTTAAATTTTCGCGAAAAAAAGTGTGTTTTGCTGCTGTTATGTGTGGGTAAAATTATTATGTTGGCTGCTGCATTTTTCTCTCTATCTTTTCGTTCTTTTGGAACCGCTGCACCGCTCTTTTTCCGCCATTTTAGCTGCTGCAATTTTCAGATTTGTATTCCGTTATTCTTTCCTCTAATGTATTATCGTTTTCTGTAGATGGCCCGCACCACGACAACCCCCCGTAAGTCAACCGGTGGACTTGTGCCACCGCGTAGGTTGGCCAGTCGCTCTCCGGCCATCGATCCCCGTCACCCCGTGGTGATCCGTTCTGACGGCAGGGCCGTAGGACAACTGCGACATCGTCGTTGGGCCCTACTCCGTGAGGCTGGCTACCGTCACCAGAGCCTCTCGCTCTCCTACCACACCACTGGAGTGCAGCGCCCCGGCAGGAAGGAGTGGAGCTGCAAGATCTACATCTACTATGGTGATGAGTTGGTGAAGACCCACAGCAGTTCTGCTTGGAGGAGCTCCCGCCGATCTGCGGAGCAGGATGCTAGCTGGGAAGCAGCCACCTTTTAGAGTCACGTCCGCTGTTTCCATCTGGAGGACACGGTGCACGCCTTCGTTCCGCAGCGTCCCAGTGGCACTGCGAGCTTCGTCTCCAGGCACGTGGAGGGACCCCTGGACCTCCCACAGTCTCGTCAGACTGTTGACGACGTGGCCCAGCTCAGTGCCCGACTTCAGAGGGCGCAACAGGAGATTCAGAATGGACGTGACCTCGCCAAGCGCCACGAGGCGATAATCAGGAGGTATCATCGGATCACCGACGAGGACCCGGACGACTACGCGTCCGACACCTCGACGTGGACCCCAGACTCTCCAGACCGTCGCAACGGCCAGCGTGAGTCATCTTCTGAGGAGTCCTCTGACGAGGAGCCTTCTAGTGTGGCGTCTGTCGCACCACCGCCGCCTGCTGCCTCACCACCATAGGACCCCGATGACGACGACGAGGACTCGGAGGAGTTCCCGCTTGACGACGAGTAGTCCTCGACCTATGCCACGACTCAAGGATAGGCACACCCCCATTAGTTAAATAAGAGCGATGTAGACGTACTTGTGTGACCTTGAGTTGTGTTACTTCTTTTATGATTTTTGTCAATTTTGTTTGGTGCTTGTTTGAGTTCTTGTGTGCTTAGTAGAGAGTTGTGGGATGCTTTGGCACTTGTCCACATTCTCATATAGGTCTATATTAATAAAGGGTTATTTAGTGTCACATACCTTGATGCATATAGTTGGGACGTTCTTTCCAAATTCTAAATCCTTCTGTCTCCACCCTTCTTTCGCCAACAGATGATGAGAACTCGTAACCAGAGGGATGTCAATGATGAGGAGGAGCGCAATGAAGTACCTCAGAACAACCAGGGACATGCTCATGGAGCTATCAATATTGAACAACTATTAGCTATGCAGAACCAGCTCATGCAGACCATGATACAGACAATGGGACAGCTGCAAGCTGGCAACAACAATCAGCCTTATATACCGCCACCGCCACCACCCCAGCCACACCACAACCGTTTGGGAGAGTTCATGAGGACCAGACTGCCTACCTTTGCACAAGCCACAGACCCAATGGAAGCTGATGATTGGCTGAAGTCCATTGAGAAGAAACTTGCTATTGTCCAGTGCACTGATAGGTAGAAGGTTCTCTTTGCATCACATCAACTAGTTGGAGCAACCACTGACTGGTGGGAAGCTCTTTGCAACGCTCATGATAATCAAGAGGCAATCACTTGGGTTGAGTTTAAGCAGAGTTTCCGTTCCCACTATGTACCTGAAGGAGTTATGATACTGAGAAGACAAGATTTTGAAAATCTCAGGCAAGGAAGGATGAGCGTGAGTGAGTATCTCAAAAAATCACTCGATTATCAAGATATGCTCCAGAAGACATCAAAACTGATAGTAGGAAGCAGTATCTGTTTATGAGGGGTCTCAACAATGAAATTCAAGTCCAGTTGCTCAATACTGATTATCCAAACTTCCAAAAGCTGGTTGACAAGGCTATTGTGGTTGAGAACAAAATTCGTGAGATGGAGCAGGACAACAAGAGGAAGATGCCACATCATGGACCGCAACAAGGAAGCAATGTTCGCCCCTGCTATGCACCACCTACTGCACCACACTACAACCAATCTGCTCCTGCATACCGTGCTGCTTATCCGCCCCGCCCAAATCAGCCACCGCAGCAACACCCCACCATGCAAGCGCCTCGCTATCCTGTGTCACCTGCGCCGCGTCCTAACATGGCGGCAAATGCTCAAAACCAGCTGTGCCCAAACTTCCCTAATGCTATGGGCGGTAAGACATGCTATGTGTGTGGGGAGCCCGGGCACTTTGCAATTCAATGCCCCAGAAGAAACTATGGACCTATGAACAATGCACCAAGGCCAAATTACACGCGACCAAATGGAGGAGCACCACAAGGCAACCGTGGACAGCATAATTTTGCTCGTGGCAATGTGAATCATGTCTCTACTGAGGAAGCCCAACAAGCTGATGACGTCGTGATTGGTATGTTTCTTGCCAACTCCAACCCCGCGACTGTTTTATTTGATTCGGGAGCATCTCATTCATTCATCTCGTCAAAGTATGTTGCCAAGTACGATTTGCCTATATCTCATATGAAGCAAACTATGCTAGTAAGTTCTCCTGGCGGAGAGATGAGGACAAATATAGTATGTCCGAAAGTAAGCATTAAAATAAGGGGGGTAGACTTTCTCGCAAACCTCATAGTCTTGGACTCCCAAGGAATAGACATAATACTTGGAATGGACTGGCTGAGCAAGTACAATGGAGTCATTCAATGTGCCGAGAGGATTGTGCAGTTGACAAGTGAACATGGTACACGCATCAAAGTTGAGGCAGCCCAACCTACAAGAGAGAAGGCAATGCTCAATCAAGTGGAAGGAGTGACATTGGAAAGCATTCCGATCGTTCGCGAGTACCCGGGCGTGTTTCCAGATGAGTTGCCAGGTATGCTACCTGACCGTGACATAGAATTCGCCATTGAGTTGATACCCGGAACTGCACCTATAGCTAAGAGGCCGTATAGGATGCCTCCTAAGGAGTTAGCAGAGCTCAAGAAGCAAATTCAAGAGCAGCTAGAGAAGGGTTTTATATGCCCAAGCTCATCCCCGTGGGGAGCCCCAGTGCTCTTCGTAGATAAGAAGGATGGAACCCAGAGGATGTGTGTGGACTATAGGTCTCTCAGTGAAGTGACAATTAAGAACAAGTACTCACTGCCCCGTATAGAGGATTTGTTCGACCAAATGAAGAGCGCCTGCATTTTCTCCAAGATCGACTTGCGGTCATGATACTTCCAAATGAAGATTAGACCATCGGATATACCCAAGACAGCATTTCAGACACGATATGGATCTTATGAGTACACCGTCATGTCATTTGGATTGACGAACGCGCCTGCGTACTTTATGTATCTCATGAATAAAGTCTTCATGGAATATCTGGATAAGTTCGTTGTAGTGTTCATCGATGACATTATGATATACTCGAGAAGCGAGGAAGAACATGAAGAACACTTGAAGCTTACATTGCAGAAGCTACGGGAACACCAATTGTATGCCAAGTTCAATAAATGTCAATTCTGGTTACGAGAGGTTTCTTTCTTAGGCCATATAATTTCCAGAGGAGGAGTATCAGTTGACCCAGGGAAGGTGAGAGATGTTCTTAAGTGGGAACCGCCACAGAATGTCAAGGAAATTCGGAGTTTCCTTGGAATGGCTGGATATTACCGCCGATTCATCAAGGATTTTTCCAAAATAGCCAAGCCTATGACCGAATTACTCATGAAAGGGAAGGCATTCCGATGGACTCAAGCTTGTCAGGATAGCTTTGAGGAGTTAAAGAAAAGGTTGACAACCGCGCCGGTGTTAGTATTACCGGACGTGAGCAAGAGTTTTGATATATATTGTGATGCATCAAAACAAGGATTAGGATGTGTGCTCATGCAAGAAGGCCAAGTGGTAGCTTATGCATCGAGGCAACTAAAGAAACATGAGTTGAATTATCCTACACACAACCTTGAACTCGCAGCCGTGGTACACGCCTTGAAGATATGGAGACACTATGTTTTTGGTCACCGATGTGAGATTTATACGAATCACAAGAGTCTCAAGTACATATTTACACAAACAGATCTGGATCTGAGGCAACGCCGATGGTTGGAGCTCATCAAGGATTATGACGTGGGAATCAACTATCACCCAGGGAAGGCCAATGTAGTGGCCGACGCTTTGAGCCGAAAAGGAGTAAGCCACCAACTCACAGTCCGGGAGCTGCCATCCGAGTTATGCAAGGAGTTTGAACGGTTGAACCTTGGATTCATAAATGAGATGGGAACGATGGAAGTCAACCCAACATTAGAGCAGGAAATACAGGAAGGACAGACAAAGGACAAGGAAATACAGGAAATCAAGGAAAAGACCCAAGAAAGAAGAGAATTCAGATTTGATGAGGACGAACATGGTACCTTATGGCTTGGAAAGAGGATTGTGGTACCTAATGTTAGGCATATTCGGGAAACAATATTGAAGGAGGCACATGACTCGCCTTACTCAATTCATCCTGGCTGTACAAAGATGTACAAGGACTTAAAGACATGCTATTGGTGGGCCAACATGAAAAAGGACATAGCCGAATATGTTGCACTTTGTGATGTGTGCCGACGAGTTAAAGCTGAACATAAAAGGCCAGCCGGATTGTTACAACCATTGAAGATCCCGGAGTGGAAGTGGGAAGAGATTGGTATGGACTTTATAGTTGGATTACCGTGAACTCAGTCTGGCTATGATTCAATATGGGTTATTGTGGATCGGTTGACAAAATCAGCTCACTTCATCCCTGTCAAGACCACATATACCACCGCGAAGCTAGCAGAATTGTATATGGAGCATATTGTGTGTCGACACGGAGTATCGAAGAAGATAGTCTCGGATAGAGGTTCTCAGTTTACCTCCAGATTTTGGCAGAAATTGCATGAAGCAATGGGAACAAGGTTGAACTTCAGTTTGGCGTATCACCCTCAAACAGATGGACAAACCGAGAGGACCAACCAAATTATGGAAGACATGTTAAGAGCTTGTGCTTTAAAGCATGGGAAAAGTTGGGATAAAAGTTTGCCGTATGCTGAATTCTCGTACAACAATAGCTACCAAGCAAGTTTGAAAATGTCACCCTACAAAGCATTGTACGGAAGGAAGTGTAGGACTCCCTTGTTTTGGAATGAAACCGGAGAGAACCAAGTGTTTGGTTCCGACGTGTTACAAGATGCTGAAAGGCAAGTCCAAATAATACGGGAAAACTTAAAGGCTGCCCAGTCTCGACAGAAAGGTTATGCTGATAATAGGCAAAGGAGTCTGACTTTTGAAGTTGGAGATTTTGTATACCTCAAAGTGTCATCTATCAGAGGTCAGCGACGGTTTAACATCAAAGGAAAACTGGCACCACATTACATCGGACCGTTCAAGATTTTGGACAAACGAGGAGAATTGGCATATCGACTTGATCTGCCGACGTATCTCTCCGATGTACATGACGTATTTCACGTCCCTCAACTCAAGAAGTGTCTCAGGGTACCGGAAGAACAAGTGCCGATGGACGAGTTAGAACTTCAGGAGGATTTGTCCTATGTCGAGCAACCTATCAAGATTTTGGACATGAAGGAAAGGGTCACGAGAAATAAGAGGATCCGTTGGTGCAAAGTACAATGGAAACACCATACGGAAGCCGAAGCTACATGGGAACGTAAAGAAGACCTGAAGGCAGAATTCCCTCATCTTTTCTCCACGCTATCGAATCTCGAGGGCAAGATTCACTTTAAGGGGGGTAGGTTTGTAACAACCTAAATTTTCGCATCATGCATTGCATACATGTTCATGCATATAATATTAATAGAATAAAAGAAAGGAATAAAAGATGGAGCATATATACAAATATGTGTAGCAAAAGAAGAAAAAGAAAATAATAGCATAAAAGTTGTAATAGGGAATAAGTATAAAAATAATAATAACATATAAAAATAAAATAAATAAGAAAATATATAATAATATATATTTAATGATAATATTTGTATATGTAAAAAAAGAATAAAATAAAAAAATAAAAGAAAAAGAAAAGATATATATAAAAAAGATAATATAAAAAATAAGTAAATAAGAATATATTTATAAAAAAAAAAGCAACTGCCGGCCAGGCCCAACGGCCCAGCCACCAAGCGCTCGCCCTAGCCCCAAGCGCGCCGCCCCCTGGGCCCGCACCTCCGCCGTACTGGCCTCCCGCGCGTAGCACCCGACGCGACCCCGCCGACCGCACCTGCCCGCTGGCCCCGCCACCTGGCCCCCCTGCGCGACCCCGCCTCCACGCGCCCCGTCGCTGGGCCCTGCTCCCGCGCGTCCCGCGCCGTGTCCCACCCTGTCGAGCGCGCCTCGCCCGACTCGGACACGCGGGCCCAGCGCGACTCCCGCACCCGCCCGACGCGCCCACGCGCGGTGCTGCCCGGCCGACCGACTCGGCCCCTGGATCGACCGCATCCGCGCCTATAAATATCGACGAAGACTCCGTAGGTTTTTCCCGATCCCAGCAGAAACGCCGCCGCCTCCACGACAAAAAAAGCCCCACCGCCAGCAACAGGAAAAAATGCACCAGAGGGCTGCGCCACAGGGAAGAAAAGGAAGAAAAAGGAGGGGAAGAAGAGGAGGAAAAAGAGGAGGGCGCCGCCGTCCGTCGGAGATCGTCGTCGCCATCGCGTCGCCGTCGTCGTGCCGCCGGAGGACCTTGCACATCTACTTCGTCTACACATCGTCCCCATCCCGCGATCATCGAAGCCATCGCATCTACGGTAGGCCACCTTTTCCGATGCGAATTTTAGCGACCATATTGAACCTAATAGGCGTAGTTTGATCGTAGTCGCACCGTCTTTTTATTTTCAGCAGCATTAATTCTTGCTAAAACCCCCGTAAACTCATATGAACGCGTATGAACTAGTTGCATCTAATTAATAAACAACCGTAGTTAATTAATTATTGAATTGTTCATGCATGCATGTCATTGCATGTTGATTATTTTGTGTGCATCATATTGAATTGTATGTATTTGCTTGTATGTATGATCACGCGTAGAGGAACGTGCTCTAGAGGCCGCATACGAGGATTTCCAAAATCAAGACTTTGAAGCGCTTGAGCAACCCCATCCGTCGCAGCAAGGCAAGTGTCCTTGATCATATTGATCCCGCTTTATTAAATGTTTTGTTTGCGAACTTGCATGCTTGTGTCAATATGATGGGAAACCCATACGTAGGAGTTTACTAGCGTTGTTTGCCACCCCTTGTCGCCGGGATATACACGATGAGTCGGGTATGGGTATTTTTCTTTTTGCACCGCATCGCTACATGGGTTATGGGTAACTTAAATAATGTGGTTGACAATTTTAATTACGACAACTTGGGATGGTAATAAGATGATGATTAATTTAGCAACCTGGAATTTAGGAGATCTAAGCAAGCATGGTTTTGTGGATGGGTTGGATGATATGGTGGTTTGCTTGCCTTAGATCTAAGGACCGGTTCATGCGAGAATATGCCAGGTCAACAGTGCCACCACAAGGCCAAGTATGGGTGCGGCGTAACTGAATAATTAGGAGCGCTGCTAGTATTGTATAGACCATTGGATGGCGCGGGGAATGGGAGTCGAGGAGGGCTACCCTGGGATCCGCATGGCACACGAGGGGGCCCGTGGGTGGGAGAATGGAGATTCAAGCCTGCCGGTGAAATCTTAGTGGGCCCGTACATACTAGTAGTCCCTTTTGAAAGGCTATTTTGTGATCTCTTGGCCACACACCTACGGAAGTGTGAGATGGCATAATGGAGGTTTCTTAGTCATCGAAAGGTGATGAAATCACGAACATGTGGGTAAAGTGGTACAACCTCTGCAGAGTGTAAAACTATCATGATAGACGTGCTCTCGGTTAATAGCACCTGGATGACCTACATGATTAGAGGGAAATTGGGATTTGGGATGGTTATGGTTGATATTATGGTTATGGTTATGGTTATGGTCATGGGATGGAATCATGGTTTATGACATTGATTATGGTTATTGGCAATGGTAAATTATGGACTGGTATTGTGATGGTTACATGGTTTATGATGGGTTTACTTCACATAAATATGATTCATTGCTTTTCCAAATGGTTTCACTGTACTTTTCATCACTTAGCCATTATTATTGTCGTCATTTGAATCAGCCACATGTCATACTTTCCACACTTGCTGAGTACGACATGTACTCACCCTTGCAATCCCCCCCAACAGCTACTGGAGACAATTGGGAGTACCCTGAGGATCATGCGGAGTACTAGGTTGCGTACCGCCGTCAATTGCCTGTGGATTGGAGTCGTGCTGCTTAGTTTATTTTCCGCTGCATTATTTAGAGTTTTATCATTTGTGAACTATTGGAAATAAAGTACTTATTTAATAGTTAAGACGTGGTTAAATTCTATATATCGTTTGTGATGCAACCGTATATGTGTGATGAACTTCCTGGGCACACATATGCGTTACGCTTGGTTCATATTCGAAACCGGGTGTCACACTGTCGGTGTCAACCATCAAGCTACCGCACTCCACCGGGGGCCCACTATTGACATCCTGCAACTAGGTAGCAGGTGTGCCCGACCATTTGGCGACACCTGCCAGACGGCCTCTATGGGGTTCCCTATGCAGGACGCCGAAGTTGCTGCCTCCTCACGTGTCTTGAGGGGACCCTTGGTTACCGTCTCCAAAGTCATCTCCAGGTGCCAGCTCCAGAAGCAACCAGCACATGGGATTCCACCTCCTTTGCCAGGTCCCTTCCTTAGGTCTCCATTCGATCGTCAACAATAGTGCCCACTGCCCTCATCTTCGAGCAGATGGAGTTGAGGACGAGGAGCAACTAGCCCATCTCCCATATTGGATACCGCCTCGGCACAGGACCAAGGCTGAAAGGTTCCAATGCTGCCTTATTGCAGTCTAGGAAATCATCGACCTCCCGTGCCTCGGCGGCGCGGGAGGCCTGGAGGTCCTTTACCTCCTGTCGCGCCATGTCGACGACTGTTATATACCAATTTCACCTGTCAATATAACTCAATTATGTGAAGGAAATATCATTTCTTGTACACATCACCTTTCTATTTAACCTATTTCTACTTGTACTTGGAGAAATTGGTGCATGCATGTATTTTATACAGAACTGGAGTGAAACAAACGGGTGGATCGTACAAAATATCATCCCAGACAATCAAGCACTGACATGTGGCACCACATGGATCAAATGGCCCACAAATAGAAGTATTCGAGGCCATCCAACAGTGTAGCACCCATATCAAGGGATGGGACCAACCTGGCAGTGACCTAGAGAAAGCACACGCGAAACAGTGCAAAGACCAAGTCGACTGACCTCCCTAATCACCTGACCTAGTCCTGGTGCCAAACTTGGTCAGCTTCCACTTGTTGGTTCCACCCGGCTTGAAGAAGTCAGTGGTGATTGATTCACATGCTTTTGGTGGTGGGAACCGACCCTTCTCCACCTATAAATGGGACCCCTCACCCCTCACTTCAACACAAACCACTTGAGCATCATTATATTTTATACACTAGTTCTCTTAGTCCGAAGTGGAGTTAGGCTATATAGAGAGGAGAGCCTCTAGTCCCAAGTCCAAGTTGGGAAAGGTATGGTAATGTATCTTTTCTTATATTTGCGATCCTATGCATAATAAAGATATTATATTTAGTCTTCTTTTATTCATATACTTGGATGAAGCATTTCTTGTTTGATTGTTGATTCCATGTATGTGGTAGGAGTAGTCTTTATGATTATGCCATAATGATCATAACCTGTCATCATAAACACTACAAACCCCCAGTATAGTCTAATTAGTTATGATGTGATCATGTTGATATGAATATCTTATGCTATGTCTCAACATTGGTTCAACGATGTTTAGATTAGTCATTGCCTTAGAGAGGTACTTGTACTCGAGCCTCCAAGGTATTTACTTAGTATGCTAGCATGGTGCTAGGATAGTAAGTAGCATTGGATGTCTTGTAGACCCACGAATTGAAGAGGTAGGCAGTAGATGGTGACAATCCTTTGTAATTCTCCATGTTCGGCTATACCACAGGCTCTTGGTGGGAGTCGTCCTAGTATTGCTAGGGGTAAACCCGTGCCTAATTTGTTGAACAACTTAGCATAAGGATTCACCATTAACATGCTCATTAGTTCCTAACCTAGGCTATGTATATGTATACTAGAAGCATTCTAGGAGCGACTCCCCAACTCTTAGTCTAATCTCTATTAGATCCATCTACCCGTTAGAATGGATTGCTTAGGTGTGTGTCACACTACCCATACATTATCAACTTACCCCTGTCTTGATAATTGATTAGTATCCCATAGATTGACCATAAGAGTAGTTTTTACTTTACTCCATTGCATTCCTTTGGGATAAATATGATACCCTTGGGAATACTCTTGGGTGAAATGCTACATGACAATTTATGTGTGCTTTCGGACCTCATCTCTTTCAAGAGATGATCTGTGACGTAAGAAACGTCAACAAGCATTTCCGGTGCCGTAGCCGGGGATGATTTGTTAATGTTTCTTAGCAGCCGTCCACACACTGCCTCTAGAGCTTTTGAGCTGCTTTTTGAGAACTTCGCCTCTCTGGTGGCCAGAGCCCTCTCATGGTCATCGAGCTCCCGAGTGCGGCATTCCAGGCCGCCCTCCTGCAACTTGACGTCGATCTCAAGGTCCAGTAAAGTCTGGCGCTCCTTCTCTAGACGCTCCCTCTCCTACCCCAAATCACCTTTCCAGCGGTCAAGGCCCTTAGTGCAGGACCTCACCTCGTCATGGTTATGCTAGATCCTACGGGAGGCCTCCTCATCCTTCTCCCCTGCGCCCGCTCTCGATCAGCAACGGCGATCTCACGGCGGATGATTCCAAACGCATGTCCTCACAAGTTGTGAGGCGGGCGTCGTCAACGGCATGGGCTTCCCAGGCCTTCTCAAGGAGCCTCTACGTCCTGGCGTCAGCCCACTTCATCATTCTCTGCTCCTTCGCCATGAGATTTTCCTCCCCGTCAAGGCGTTCCTCCCTCGCACGAAGGCTCTCCCACTCCTGGTCGAGCGCAGCCTATAGTTGACGCAAGCAAGAGTGGGCCATCGCAATTGCATAAGATAGGGGGATCAGCACGGCTGTCGCCACCGAAGTTTGCCTCTCGATCACCCCAACCTCCTCGACATCTGCCACTGGCACCAAGGATCCCAAGGATCTCCAGGCAGAAGCCTCGAGGAGAGGTGCCTCACCATCCAGTGCAGGAGCATCATCGCCTGCCACGAGCAAGTCTCCACCCTGCACGGCACCACCCTCTATCGCAGGTGTGTCATCACCCACCGCTGCTAAGTCGCCACCACGTGTGGTCATGATGTATGGGTCAGACGTGTCGACCGGGGAAGGCACACCCTGTGGGGACCAAAATGCCTACCTCCAAGGATCTGATTGGGGGATGTCGTGCGATGCGACACCCAACAGTATGCAAGAAAAGAACGAGAACAAATTACAATACCAAGTCTTTATTTAAAAGCACAGCGGAAGTTTTACAATACTAACGAAAGGAAAGAGAGCTATACATCATAGCTACACTCTCGGCACTAGCTATGAAAAAACAAAGTCATCCATGTCCTGGATACTTCAGACTAGCAACACACAACTTACGGCGGCATGCAGGGTTCCCACTCGGCTGTAAACCCTGGAGGGGGTGTAGCCTCGTCATTGAACCCGTCATTAGTCGTATAATCTGCAAAAACTTGTTAACTGCAAACGTGAGCTTAAGGCTCAGCAAGACTAACCCGTCTCACTAGACATATGCAGGGGTGAATACTAAGCATAGGTAAGGAATAGCATAAAGGACTCGCCTACAAGTGGATCCTTATATTCATATTTTAAGTAGCACATGACATTCTTCAGGCACGACACATCATAGACTCCACAATCAAACAAGAAACGCTTTACCGATGATATGACATGCACAAAGCACATAATGCTATTATAGATAAAGTATCGGGAAACTGTAAACTTTTAATTGTACTATCTCTAAGCCATACAAGGTTGCAAAACAATTGTAATTCAATACATCGTATTCTCCTGACTTCTTCAGTATTTACTACGTCACAACGCAGTGAACAAGTGGTACTCTATTACCGCGAGGGACGGTGATTGCAATCAGGGCTCACCCGAAACAACACGACACATACGCACTTTCGGAAATGTCAGCGAGTACTTACAGCAGTACCTACGTAACACTTCAGTACTAGTCGTATATGGCCACCTTTCACTAGACACTCGAATGTCGAACCGGTCGATCCGTCACCAGCAGGAGGTCACTGCGTGGGGCGTACTCTAACGTGCCCACCAGCTGATTTAGACCTTATTGCCCTCAACCCACGCCTATAAAACGGGACAGAATGCCTCGACAAACTAGTATCAAGCTACGTCAGTTTACTGGAGCCCATTTCTCCAGTATGTCACCGGTACATTTCAAGATTGTCCAGCAGGGCCGCACATGAAACAGTCCTCAATCGACACAAGCAGGGCTACGCACGTGAGACCATGTCTTGTTGCATCCTACCCACTGCTCGGTCTCAATTTCATATCCATAAACCATTTATTGATTCCAATTCCTCCCGTGTGATAAAATTCCTATCTCGCGAGTAGATTCCAACTACTCGACTTCTACCGAATTCCTATGAGCATAAGCATAGCAGTTTCTACTCAACGGGCCGTAGACCTACCCAAGAGTCCATGGGATTTGTGGGCCATGCAAGTGGATGTCAAACACCTTAAACGTAATGCACAATCATCTGAAGACGTAAGGTGAAATAAAAACTGCAAATACACTGTAAGGAACTTAAATGCAAATCGGGGCTTGCCTGAATGCGAGTCTGAGTCTACGTTAGTTTCTGGCAGCTGGACTTCTAAAGCTTCCGGCTGCTCCTCGATTTCAGATACTACACGATATGCATATACTATATATGAATGATTTTGAAAATAATTAATATGCTTAAGGTTATAACTTAATATCTTAGGATCAAAATAAGATAATGATCTTAATTGGCTTTGGGACTTTTATGTTATATACTAGTGACTATACAGAAGACTCTTGCAAAGAACAGAAGATGATCAAGGAAGTTTGTTGTTCTTAAAAATTATGGTAAGCAATAACCGTCACTAAATTTTTGGTTGCAATTTTGGGAACCTATCATGGCTACCAGTGGTTGTATCATGTAGAGGGGGTCCTAGTGGTTCTAGGAAAATTTGTTTCACTATTTTCTAAGCTTCCTACAGGGAGAAACTGATTTTAAAAGTTTGAGGAAATTTCTGAAATTGAATTTTGTATTTTTCTAATTTTATAACTACATAGAGAATTGGAATACTGATCAACCCAGTAATTGAAGTCCAATGTACTTGAAATTTTTACTGGAGATCAAGTGTATTAATAATAGTGTTCTGACCAAAATTGGGAATTTTCCAATTAACAGAACTGTAGGAATGAATTCTACAAGAATTTTTATTATCTGAATTATGGAGAAATTTCTATGGATTTTCATACAAGTACAAGTGCACCATTGGAAAGTATTCTTCATTCTGGTTCTAATTTAATTTATTTGGAAATTTTTGGACAATTCTACTGGAAGTTATGGATTTTCCAAGTTTGGTTAATTCCTGGAATTATTTTCAAAAGGGAAACACTTAAAATAATTCAGCCGGGCCCACAGGTTTAAAACCAACCAATCGCAGCAGGGCCGCACCGGGGGCTATGGGGTTAACCGACACAGCCGTACTGGATCCTCGGCCACAACCGGATTGCGCAATGACTGACATGTGAGCACCACGGCTTTCTTCAACCTCGGGCTGGCTCTCGCGCGCGGCGGCACCCGCCGCGGTAGCTCGCCGGCGATCTCGCCGCCGGCCAAACTGCTGAGCCAAACTCGCCAAGACTTGTCGCCTGTGGGTTTTTGGGGGCGCTGAGCACGTTGGTGAGGTCGGCATCGGCTAAAACGGACCGGAACAACCCGTGCGACGGTGGCGGCGGCGGTGAGAGCTCAGGCCTGCTTGAACTCACTCAACTCAAGCTCAAACAGCTCGGAAACTACTCCAAAAGATTTTTGGGACCTCAAGGTTCAAGAATCTGGACTACGGGAGAGAGGAAACGACCGCGAGATATGAGCTCGATGGCGAAGTACGGCTTTTCAACAGGCGGCCACAAAATCTCAAAATCTAAGGTGCTCGGTTGATAACTTTTGGGACCCTTGGGCAGGGAGTTGCGCTTGGATATATAGGAGCTATCTGCTAACCAGATTAAAGGATGATTGCAAGAATGAAACAAATTTAAGCATGAAGCCTTGCTGTTCTATTGAAAAATGATTCGGTTGTCAAATAAAAACTCGAGCTACCCTTCATGTCATGGGCTCAGATTTGGTGAGCGTAAACTAGAGAGGATTGCGAACCTTTTTTATTAAAGGGACGAGACTGGAAACGGCCTAGAACCGGAGCTCGACGGTGAGGCAGTGAAGGTCCCCAGAGGCTTCCTCGACGGCGACAGGAAAACTTCGAAATACCTCCAGTAGAAGCTATGATCAAGGATCAAATAGAATACGTAGAGGAGGTTGTGATAAGACTTTTATCTACTTACAGCTCGGTGAGAAATGGCTTCAATCCTCGGCCAAAAGCTCAGAGAATAGAGGCGGCGGCTATGGCGTGAAACTGAGGTGGAGCTCGACGGTGACGACCAGAGGGTGGTATTTATAGGTATAGAAGGACGAGGGGAGTTCGCCACGGCGCAAGCAAGCAGGCCTCTTGGTAGAGCTTGCATGCGTGTGGTGTCGAGCACTCCCGGCGTCGATCGGCGGGGACAGCCGGATACAGAGCACCCCGTCGGTTCACTCGAGTATGTCAGGCTGACAGTGGGTCCCACCTCCTCTTATCCTCTTCCCTTCTCTGCAACATCTATTCTCCTACCAAACTTGATCCAAAAATTCCAGATTTTTGTGGAGAGGCTCAGTTAAATATCTGGAACTTGATTCTGGAATTGGATTTCGAATTATAACAAGTTTCATTTGAATTTCAAATTTGAATTTGATATTGAATGAAATTCAAAGGGGCACTGAATTAAATAGCAGAAAAGTTTCAAAAATTGTGAAACTTTGGGAATAAGTCAAGCAAGTCATGCTGAACATGATGGTGTGTTCAAATAAGTTGAACAGAATTCAAAATTTGAACTCTAAATATGGCTCGAATTTGCTAAGCGTCTCAATTAAAATAGCAAATGGATTTCAAAAATCTTGAAATTTGGCAGGATGTCTATTTGGAATATTATGAGGCCATGGAAAAATTTGTGGCCTCAGATTTGAATATTTTGGCAGGGCCTAATTGTACAGTGCTATATTCAAATGAATTTGAATATAATTTGCATTGCATAGTAATTTGCCCTGAAAAATTTTCATTCAATAAATTCCAAAACTTGTAGAAAAGTCACTTATATTATTCTAAGGTCATTGGTGAAGTTCATCCCTTATGTTAATAAAATTAAAGAATGGGTGAAAGAACGATTCTTAATGATCTCAAGTTCAAATGCACCACCACATTTGATCTTCATTAAGGTTGAAAACAAACTAATAGTTGAACTTCATATTAAGGGAAAACTGGGATTTTACATTCCTCCCCGCTTAAAAGAATCTCGTCCCGAGATCACAGAAGGAAGAATGAAAGGAAAAGATCTAATGAACATATGCTGCTAACAAGTCCGGATAGTTTGTTCTAAGATATTCCTCACTTTCGCACGTTGCTTCATCAGTGGTGTGGTTTCCCCACAAGACCTTGTAGAAAGGCAAGGTGCGGTTTCTTGTGGTATGAGTCTTCTCATCGACTATATGGGTTGGATGCTTAGAGTAAGTAAGATCTGGTTGGACAGCTTCCAAATCCTCCATACGGACTTCCGCTTGGGCCTTGAAACATTTTCTCAACTGTGAAATATGAAACACATTGTGGACCCCTAAAAGCAACGTTGGCAGCTCTAGCCGATAGGCTACAGGTCCACATTGCTCAATTATTGCGAATGGCACAATGAAACGTGGAGCTAGCTTCCCTTTTACTCCGAAGCGATGAATCCCTTTCATTGGGGATACACGAAGGTAAACGTGATCCCCGACATCGAAGTGCAGGGGTTGACGTCGTTTGTTTGCATAGCTTTTCTGACGACACTGAGCAGCCTTGAGGTTGTCTTGAATAACTCGTACTCGTTCTTTGGCTTCATTCACCAAGACTATACCATATATTACTCGTTCACCAGATTCACACCAGTTCAAAGGTGTGCGACACTTCCGGCCATAAAGAGCTTCATATGGTGCCATTTGGATGCTATTCTGATAACCATTGTTGTATGAAAACTCCGCCAATGGTAGATGATCATCCCAATTCTTACCATGGTGAATGGCACAGGCGCGGAGCATATCCTCTAGCACTTGGTTTACTCGTTCCGTTTGACCACTAGTCTATGGATGGTAAGCTGAGCTTCGAATCAACTTGGTACCAGGAGATGTGTGGAGCTGCTCCCAAAATCGAGCAACGAACAAGGTTCCACGATCTGATATGATAGTGCGGGGTACTCCGTGTAGGCATAGGATCGTGGCAATATACAACTCTACATATTGTCGTGCCACATATTTGACATTGACTGGAATAAAGTGAGCCGACTTGGTGAGTCAGTCGACTATCACCCAAATCGAGTCATGCTTGCGAAAGGTGGCAGGTAATCCAACAATGAAATCCATGTTGATGTCCTCCCATTTCCAGGCCAGTATGCTTAAAGGTTGTAACTCTCCGGCAGTCTTTAGATGATCGTCTTTCACCCGCTAACACGTATCACATTCGGATACGTACTTCTCTATTTCCCTCTTCATCCGAGTCCAACAAAATTTCTTCTTTTCTGTCTTGGTACAATTTGTTACTTCCCGGATGAATAGAATACTTGTACAAATGAGCTTCGTCCAAAATCTTCTTTCGAAGTCCCACATTGCGGGGCACCACGATGCGGTCTTTGAACCAGATGGTACCGTCATCCTCACATCGGAAACACTTCATCTCCCCCTTTTTCATTCTTCGGCGAATATGCGATATGCCCTTGTCTTTCTTCTCAGCCACCACAATTTCTTCCCTTATGGTAGGAATGAGAGATAGATTGTAGAGGGCCCCATACGGAACCAAGTAGAGACTCGGTTCTTCTTCCTCTATCATGGTGATAGAAAGGTTATTGACATGGGACTTGCAACTTAGCGCATCTGTGACTACATTTTCCTTTCCAGGATGGTAGTGGATCTCAATTTCATAGTCTTTGATTAATTCCAATCATCTTCGCTGTCGCATATTCATATCCTTCTGGGTGAAGATGTACTTCAAGCTTTTGTGATCGGTGTATGTACTAGGTTACCCCATAGATATTGTCTCCACATCTTCAATGCCAGTACCACGGCAGCGAGCTCAAGATCATGAGTTGGATAATGCTGCTCATGGTTCCAAAGCTGCCGTGATCCATAAGCGATCACCCTTCTGTCTTGTATTAATACGCAACCCAAACCAATCCCAGATGCATCACAATAAACATCAAAGACCTGGTTGTGTCTGGTTGGGCGTGGGGTGTTACACTAATGCTTGAGAACCTTCCTCACATTCGTTTGTCCATGCATATTTCTTTCCTTTCTTCAGAAGTTTCGTCATTGGTTTAGCTATCTTGGAAAAACATGGAATGAACCTCTGATAATATCCTGCTAAACCCAGGAAGCTTCAAACTTCATGCACAGACTTTGGAGACTCCCATTTGTGTACTTGTTTAATCTTGCTTGGATCAACTGCAATCCCCTCAGCAGAGATGATTGCCCTAGAAATGGCACTTGGGTGATCCAAAACTCACATTTGCTAAACTTGGCGTACAACTTGTGGTCTCGCAATCGCTGAAGCACAATGTGCAAATGTTGTGCATGTTCTTCTTCAGATTTTGAACACACAAGGATGTCGTCGATGAAGACCACGACAAACTTGTCCAAATCTGGCATGAACACCGAACTCATGAGATACATGAAATGGGCCGGTGTGTTGGTCAATCCGAAGGACATGACAAGGTACTCATACAATCCATACCTCATCGAGAATGTTGTCTTAGGTATATCCTTTGGTCGAATCCTGATCTGATGATATCCAGAGCGAAGATCCATCTTTGAAAATACCCTAGCACCCACCAATTCATCAAACATAATATCAATGTGTGGTAGTGGATACTTGTTCTTGATCGTGACAGCATTGAGTGGACGATAGTCCACACATAGTCTCAATGTTTTATCCTTCCTTTCCACGAACAATGCAGAACGGCCCCAAGGTGATGAACTTGGACGAATGAAACCCTTGTCCAAAAGTTCCTTCAGCTGCTCTTTCTGTTCTGCAAGTTCCTTAGGTGCTATCTTATACGGCTTTCTCATGATCGGCACTGTTCCCAGTACAAGTTCAATCTTAAACTCGACATCTCTTTTTTGTTGCATGCCAGGAAGATCTTCAAGAAATACTTCCGAGTACTCACATACTACTGGAATGTCTTCAAGTTTACAGGCCTCGGTGTTATAAGTCGTTGGAGTAACTTGGATAATACTCTCGAGAGTGAGAGCTTGGGGAGAGTGGACCGGAGAATTTAGATATATCCTCCGAGGAACGATGTCTACAATAGCACAGTTGTATTGCAACCATGTCATCCCTAAGATGATATCTAACTTCTGATGTTCTAGAATAATGAGAGAGATAGGGTATATGTTCCCACCAAGGTTAAGAGGTACCCTATGGACCATATTATCTGGTACTACTTTCCCACCCGGAGAACAAACTAAATATGGAGTTTTTGTGGGAATGATACGCAACTGATAGTGATTGACATAAGACTTGCTAATAAAGTTGTGAGAAGCACCGGAGTCAAAAAGGATCACTACGGGATTACCAAAGAGAGAGAACGTACCCGTGAGTACGGGTGCGCCTTCTGGAACGTCCTCGGTGGTGAGGTGGTGGACGTTGCCGGTTCTGGTGGCTGGCTTCTTAGGCTGGTTGCGGGGCTGGTTTGCTCCCTGGTACGATGACTGTCCTGACTGTCCTCCACTCTCTGGGCAGTCCTTGGCGAACTGCCCCGTACGTCCACACATGAAACACGTGTACGGGGTCTGACCGGCACGGAAAGGAGGATGGAATCCCGGTGCACGCGGAATCATCCCTTGTTGCTATTGTGGGCAAAAACCGGCATTGTTGAACGTGCGACCACAAAACATCGATGGTCGCGATGGAGGCTGCCACCTCTGGCCGGATGGTGATCGATACACCATTCGGTACTTCTGAGGAGCACCCCCCTCTGCTGCTCTGCGGAGCACTCCTTTTATTCTTGTCGGAGAACAGCTCCCTAGTAGCGTCCTCCTTCACGATCGCCGCATTGACCATGTTGTTGAAGCTGCCGCTGTTGAACAAGGCAAGCTTGTCCTTCATCTTGGGGTTCAAACCCCGATAGAAGCATTCTCGCTTCCGATCTTCAGTACTCACTTGGTCCTGAGCATATTGGGCCAAGTGGTTGAATGCCTTAGAGTGCTCGTAAGCACTCCTTCCTCCTTGCTTCAGCTCCAAGAACTCTTGAAGGTTCCTCCTCAAAACACCGGGAGGTATGTGATAGGCGAGAAATGCCTCCCGGAACTCCTCCCAGCTCACGGCATAGCCAGATGGTCGTGCGGCAAGATAATTTGCCCGCCACGCACCAGCAGACCCTTGTAATTGTTGGGCCGTGAACAGGGTCTTCTGATGTTCAGTCATTCGTAGCAAACCGAACTTCGCTTCGATGGGGCGGAGCCAGTTGTTCGCCTCCAATGATTCATCGGTCTCCATGAAGACCGGCGGGTGCGTTGACATGAAGTCCGAGTATGAACTCGGAGAAGTCTATCATGGACCCGCATCTGGTCACCTCCCCTTGACAGGATGAATGCTGAACCAAAGTCTGCAGTAACTCAGTTTGCTCTTCGTGCGAGCCGAGCACTGCGACGAGAACCTCCGCTAGACTCCTTGGAAGTTCAGGAGTTGGTGGTGGAGGAACTTGTTGCTGCGGTGTCGCAGCTGGCTCCTGTGTCGGAGATTCATCCTCAAAACCACGACTTGAACCTCCCATCTCAGGCGTCGAGCGCGTACGCACCATTCTGCATCCATATGACTTAAAATCAGAACATGTTTTCCTTTCCTTCATCCATTGCACATTCAGTAATGCGAATATTGACAAGGGAATAAGTGCATAACATTCACATATATTGATAAAGTACAAACTTTATACAAGATATGTTATCTCATGACCAAGTTTACAGTAGTGAACTCCAAAACGACGGACTACCACTATGGAAGTGCATCTCTACCATACTTGGTCCCCATGAGATGTCCTACACATCTTGTCATCTTAGACATAACCACTGCTATTCTTAATATGATACAAACATGGCTGCAAAATAAACATGAGCAACTACTAAACTATACGTTGCCCCGTGATGGCAGAAGTGCTGCCCCATCCCCCTTTGATACATCCTATTCGACGTACTCGAGTTCCTCAGGATCTTCTTCTTCCCCTTCGTCATTCGAAGGCACTTGTTCACCCATATTCAGTGGTATATCATGGGCCGGTGGATACACCACTGGTTGCCATTGTGCTGCGACCTCAATCACATTATCCTAAAGTTGTTCTTCCTCATACTCCCAATTTTGAGCTGCCTCCATGGTTGTGTCTCGTTCCTCAGTGACTACCAACAACTGCTACTGCTGTTGTTGCACCTCTAACTGACTTGCTTGCAGCTCACCACGAGCTTGCTGAAGTTCATTGCGAGTTTGCCATTGTTCGGCACAAGCTTTCCGTAGTCTAATGCGAGCATAATGCAGCTGACTCTCGCACTTATTCAGCCGGTGATTCGTTGGAGCAAGGAACGAACATAGATTTTCATTGATATAATCCAGAGTATCTCCCCGCTCAGTCGCTTGCCTCAAGGCTTCGACTTGCTCCTGAATAATTGCACCTTGAGTAAGAACCACCATATTGGATGCCGCCGCATACGTTCCAAGTGTCGTCAAGGTTGTGTTGCCATACGGTGTATAGGCTGCAACCATACCACGCTGCCACTCAAAACCAGCCACACCACGGACCGGAATAAGGGCAAATTGAGTCCCAGCCATGGCATCTTGATGAAGCTCGCAAAGCTTCATCAGCGCCTCGCCTGTGGCGATTGCCCAAGTGTCCTCCAAACGAGCTCCCTCGATAGTAATCAAAAAAAGGAGCCCATCCATAACGACGTGGACTAGCAGGTATGTCGACCAAGATGGTGCATGACAGAACGCCTCTGTCAATCGTTTCTTGTCCCCAATAGCATGGCATCTCTATGAAGCCAAACTGCTAGAGCACCTCCCGCAGCATACTCGGGAAGCCCGGACGGCTAGCGCAAGTGGAAAATATCCATCCGTCCGGTAATAGCATCATCACATCCGCCATCTATAGAAAAGATACTGGAAAGAAGGTTTCCAACTCCCAATAATTTAAGAAAATTTAAAACTGGAGTTGTAATCACAATCTGTTCCAGCTGAACTTCCTGTATAAATTTAAAATTTTCATACAGGAAACATCAGAACCAGATGTTGGGTTGAATACAGAAGTTGCAGCACACTTTACAACCTTTCCAGATTGTACTCATACAGCTTCAGGTGAGCTAGGAAATAGAATATATACAGGTTTAAAGTTGACCCAAATTTTCTGGAAATTTTGACAGAACCTGCCCTGTATATGTGGTGATTTCCACAATTTATACAGGTATATCATGACAATATAATGAGGTAATGACAAAATAACATTGTATAAAATCAAGTTAACAATCCAGAAGTAAAATATTTTGGCCATGAAACATTTTTTATATAGGTACAGTGCACTAATTCGAAACTATGTACCAACTGTTTCAAGTTCTGGTTTGCCAGAACCAAGTTTGCAACCATAGGAATTAAACACAGCTACACAAAGATGAAGGCCATGAGTGCAACATAAAGTTGATAGAGGACTTTCTAATGTTTCCATAAATGTATATATATGACCATGTCACTATTCTGGATCAAACGCTAGAGCTATCTAAACTTGACAGATGAACTGACTGTTGTTCAACAGCAGCCCTGCAGTTTACTGTTTTGAGATCAAAATTTGAATTGCTTCGAATTCGAATAAGGACAAACTTTAAATAACAAAACTGTAGATACCCTTCTACCCTTTTCATATATGTATCACAATAAGGCAGAAGATTTTTCTACAGTGAGATATTGCAAAAATACAGAGACTGGTAAAATGGTAGGGTCAGCTGGAGCAGTTTAAGCATGCCCCAAATTTCAACAGAGTATCAAGATTTTATGCCTTAATGGTCAACAGAAAAGTTGTAGAGGTCTTCGAGAACTTTCCATCCATATAGCATACCCCTATGTTCAATCCTAACTAAACAATATTACAACCTGGCGAAGTTGAGCAAACTTTAGCCAGAAATCAAGAATCTTGGTGCTAACCCAATGTCGAATCGAAACTCATTTTGCGGCGTCCAAACCTACCAGCACCTGATAGTCAGACTTTCCAAAATATAATGCATCCATTCTGTCGTTGGGGATGGTCAAGTATCAAAGTTGATACCGATGATACTACGTGCCTCACCAAAGAAAACTCTAACCGGTATTTCTAGATACGTTTATAGGTGGCCCTAGTATCGTTCACTCGCAGAGGTGTTCTACACGGGTCGCTACCGTAGTCAGTGCTGCAGAAGATAAACAATCCCCTTTCACACCTTCACACCTCAAGGGCGGCACGGGGAAACACGACATGCATAATATATATGAAAGTAAATGCATACAATATTGGTGTGAGTCGCCCTCGAGCGAGGTCATGTCTCGAGGTACATGGTTGTACTACGTCTGTACAGCAAAGACTCCCACATGAACCGGCTTATACATGCTCAGGCATACGTGTTTCACATGCTCCCATAGAACATGAATAGTTCCAGAGATGCATACTATCGGGTTATACACCACACGACGGGGTCTCCCACTAACTTTGAAGCACGCTGGAGTACCGCGTGTCATAGGTTCTCAGAAACATACAAAGCTTTAGAGATTCCTATTAACATTTTCGTGCCAAGCCACGGAAAGATTTCCATGCTACCTCTCGCATGGTGAGCTTACCGCAATTGATCCGCTTACGGTGGCGTACCTTACCTCTTACCTGACATTGGAGCGTCATTACAGAATTTATAACACATAAGTTAGTTTACCACCTTTATATCTTATACTAATAATACTACTTATAAGGGCATATAACAAATTCCTCACTCAAATCCTAATTTTTGAAAATATGCTCTTTTCAAGTACACTGTTCCCAATGATGTTTTGATACCATGTCTGTGGGGACCAGAATCCTGACCTCCAAGGATCTCATTGGGTGGTGTCGTGCGATGCGACACCCAACAGTATGCAAGAAAAGAACGAGAACAAATAACAATACCAAGTCTTTATTCAAAAGCACAGCGTAAGTTTTACAATACTAACAAAAGGAAAGAGAACTATACATCATAGCTACGCTCTCGGCACTAGCTATGCAAAAACAAAGTCATCCATGCCCTGTATACTTCACACTAGCAACACACAACTTACGGCGGCGTGCAGGGTTCCCACTCAGATATAAACCCTGAAGGGGGTGTAGCCTCGTCATTGAACCTGTCATCCGTCGTATAATCTGCAAAAAACTTGTTAACTGCAAACGTGAGCTTAAGGCTCAGCAAGACTAACCCGTCTCACTAGACATATGCAGGGGTGAATACTAAGCATAGGTAAGGAATAGCATTAAGGATCGCCTACAAGTGGATCCTTATATTCATATTTTAAGTAGCACATGACATTCTTCGGGCATGGCACATCATAGACTCCACAATCAAACAAGAAATGTTTTGCCGATGATATGACATGCACAAAGCAATCAATGCTATTACAGGTGAAGTATGAGGAAACTGTAAACTTTTAATTGTACTATCTCTTAGCCATACAAGGTTACAAAGCAATTGTAATTCGATACATCGTATTCTCCTGACTTCTTAAGTATTTACTACGTCACAACGCAGTGAACAAGTGGTACTCTATTACCGCGAGGGACAGTGATTGCAATCAGGGCTCACCAGGAACAACATGACACATATGCATTTTCGGAAACGTCAGCGAGTACTTACAGCAGTACCTACATAACACTTCAGTACTAGTTGTATATGGCCACCTTTCACTAGACACTCGAATGTCGAACCGGTCGATCCGTCACTAGCAGGAGGTTACTACGTGGGGCGTACTCTGACGCGCCCACCAGCTGATTTACACCTTGCTTCCCTCAACCCACGCCTATAAAACAGAACGGGCTGCCTCGACAAACTAGTATCAAGCTACGTTAGTTTACTAGAGCCCATTTCTCCAGTATGTCGCCGGTACATTTCAAGCTTGTCCAACAGGGTCGCACACGAAACAGTCCTCAATCGACACAAGCAGGGCTACGCACGTGAGACCATGTCTCGCTGCATCCTACCCACTGCTCAGTCTAATTTTCATATCCATAAACCATTTCTTGATTCCAATTCCACCCGTGTGATAAAATTCCTATCTCGCGAGTAGATTCCAACTACTCGACTTCTACCAAATTCTTATGAGCATAAGCATAGAAGTTTCTACTCAACGGGCCATAGACCTACCCAAGAATCCATGGGTTTTGCTGGACATGCAAGTGGATGTCAAACACCTTAAACGTAATGCACAATCATCTGAAGACATAAGGTGAAATGAAAACTGCAAATACACTGTAAGGAACTTAAATGCAAATCGGGGCTTGCCTGAATGCGAGTCTGAGTCTACGTTAGTTTCTGGCAGTTGGACTTACAAAGCTTCCGACTGCTCCTCAATTTCAGCTACTACACGATATGCATATACTATATATGAATGATTTTAAAAATAATTAATATGCTTAAGGTTATAACTTAATATCTTAGGATCAAAATAAGATAATGATATTAATTGGCTTTTGGAATTTTATGGTAGATACTAGTGACTATAGAGAAGACTCTTGCAAAGAACAGAAGATGATCAAGGAAGTTTGTTGTTCTTAAAAACTATAGTAAGCAATAACCTTCACTAAATTTTTGGTTGAAATTTTGGAGACCTATCATGGCTACCAGTGGTTGTATCATGTAGAGGGGATCCCACTGGTTCTAGGAAAATTTGTTTCACTATTTTATAAGCTTCCTACAGGGAGAAACTGATTTTACAATTTGGAGAAATTTCTGAAATTGAATTTTGTATTTTTCTAATTTTATAACTACATAGAGATTTGGAATACTGACCAACCCAGTAATTTAAGTCTAATGAACTTGAAATTTTACTGGAGATCAAGTGTATTAATAATAGTGTTCTGAACAAAATTGGGAATTTTCCAATTAACAGAACTGTAGGAATGAATTCTAAAGCATTTTGCTTATCTGAATTATGGAGAAATTTATATGTATTTTCATACTAGTCCAAGTGCACCACTGGAAAGTATTCTTCATTCTGGTTCTAACAAAATTTATTTGGAATTTTTTGGACAATTCTACTGGAAGTTATGGATTTTCCAAGTTTGGTTAATTCCTGGAATTATTTTCAAAAGGGAAACACTTAAAATAATTCAGCCGGACCCACTAGTTCAAAACCAACCAATCGCAGCAGGGCCGCACCGAGGGCTACGGGGTTAACCGAAGCAGCCGTAATGGATCCTCGGCCACAACTGGATCCCGCAGTGACTGACATGTGGGCTCCACGGCTTTCTTCAATCTCCGGCTGGCGCTCGCGCGCAACGGCGCCCGCGGTGGTAGCTCTCCGGCGATCTCGCCGCTGGCCAAACTGCTGCGCCAAACTCGCCAAGACTCGCCGCCTGGGGGTTTTTGGGGGTGCTGAGCTCCTCGGTGAGGTCGGCATCGGCTGAAACGGACCGGAACAACCCGTGCGACGGCGGCGGCGGCGGTGAGAGCTCGGGCCTGCTTGAACTCACTCAACTCAAGCTCAAATAGCTCAGGAACTACTCCAAAAGCTTTCTGGGACCTCAAGGTTCAAGAATCTGGACTAGGGGAGAGAAGAAACGACCACGAGATATGAGCTCGACGGCGAAGTACGGTTTTTCAACCGACGGCCGCGAAATCTCGAAATCTAAGGTGCTCGGTTGATAAGTTTTGGGGCCCTTGGGCAGAGAGTTGCGCTAGGATATATAGGAGCTATCTGCTAACCATATTAAAGGATGATTGCAAGAATGAAACGAATTTAAGCGCGAAGCCTTGCTGTTCTATTGAAAAATGATTAGGTTGTCGAATAAAAACTCGAGCTATCCTTCATGTCATGGGCTCAAATTTGGTGAGCATAAACTAGAGAGGATTGTGAACCTTTTAGCTTAAAGGGTCGAGACTAGAAACAGCCTAGAACCAGATCTCGATAGTGAGTCAGTGAATGTCCCCGGCGGCTTCCTCGACAGCGACCGGAAAACTTCAAAATACCTCCAGTAGAAGCTATGTTACGATCAAGGACCAAATAAAATACGTAGAGGAGGTTGTGACAATACTTTTATCTACTTACAGCTTGATGAGAAGTGGCTTCAATCCTCGGCCAAAAGCTCAAAGAACAGAGGCAGCGGATATGGCGCGAAACTCAGGTGGAGCTCGACGGTGACGACCAGGGGGTGGTATTTATTGGCATAGAGGGACGAGGGGAGCTCGCCACAGCGCCAGCAAGCAGGCAGCTCGGTGGAGCTTACATGCGTGCGGTGTCGAGCGCTCCTAGCGTCGATCGGCGGGGACAGCCGGATACAGAGCACCCCGTCGGTTCATTCTAGTATGTCAGGCTGACAGTGGGTCCCACCTCCTCTTATCCTGTTCCCTTTTCTGCAACATCAATTCTCCTACCAAACTTGATCCAAAAATTCCAGATTTTTGCGGAGAGGCTCAATTAAATATCTGGAACTTGATTCTGAAATTGGATTTCGTATTGGAACTAGTTTCATTTGAATTTCAAATTTGAATTTGAAATTGAATGAAATTCAAAGGGGCACTGAATTAAATAGCAGAAAAGTTTCAAAAATTGTGAAAATTTAGGAATAAGTCAAGCAAGTCATGATGACCATGATGGTGTGTTCAAATCTTGATGTTCAAATAAGTTGAACAGAATTCAAAATTTGAACTCTAAATATGGCTTGAATTTGCTAAGCTTCTAAATTAAAATAGAAAATGGATTTCAAAAATCTTGAAATTTGGCAGGAAGTCTATTTGGAATATTATGAGGACATGGAAAAATTCATGGCCTCATATTTTAATATTTTGGCAGGGCCTAATTGTACAGTGCTATATTCAAATGAATTTGAATATAATTTGCACTGCATAGTAATTTGCCCTGAAAAATTTTTATTCAATAAATTCCAAAACTTGTAGAAAAGTCACTTAAATTATTCTAAGGTCATTGGTGAAGTTCATCCCTTATGTTAATAAAATTAAATAATGGGTGAAAGAACAATTCTTAATGATCTCAAGTTCAAATGCACCACCACATTTGATCTTCATTATGGTTGAAAACAAACTGATAGTTGAACTTCATATTAAGGAAAAAACTGGGATTTTACACACCCTCTCCACACTGTGCAGCCGTGTCGACTAGGGCAGATGCGTTGTCGCCTAGCGGTGCCTCGTCCCTATCCGCTTCATCGGGTGTGGTTGCGCCAGAGTCTTCCACAGGACCCGCGGCACCGCTGGAAGCCAGGGCTCCCTCAAGCATGAGCTGTTTGGGATGGGGGGCGATGTTGGCCCACATCGGCAGAGCCGCCATAGTTGACGCCTCCGCTTTAGAACCATGTGTGCCGCTAAGGGGCGATGTACCGCCCTAAGATGCGGTTGCGACCTCATTCACGGCGCCCTCAGGCGCAGGGGAGTTCGTTCCACAAGCCGCCTCGGGGACCGAGATCACCGTTGGACCCTAGCACCGGCAGAGGTTGGGACCGCCACATCCGTCCCTTGTAGATTCGAGGTCGTACTTTGTCAGACATAAGAAGTAATCAAAATAGCAATGCAAAGCTCGGTAAGCATGTCTTACAGAGAGGTCCGGTAGCTCTAGCAGGCCTGGCTTCCAAGTTTGTGTGGGGAGTTGGGGGTCCCTAAAACCGTCATCAAGGTTGTCGCCTGCGCCACTGGCTCTCACACCAGAGGAGTCGCCTGCATCGACGTGTTCACCGGTGTTGATCCATCCACATCCCCTCCGGAGCCGCTGCTGCCGCTCCTCACCCCACTCACTGTTGGGGTACTCACAACACGGGGTCCCTCGGCCTGGGGCTGCACGATTGCAGCACATTTAGAGTCGTCGCTGGCGCTAGAGCTCAGGTCGATGATTGAGACGTCGTCTACCTAAGGCTCCTTTGTTCAGTGGTGGGATACTAGGGTGCCGCTCGCATGCACCAGTTTCCTCTTCTTGTGCACCGAGGCGATGGGATCCCAGCTCAAAGCCCCATCACCTGGCCTCGATGGACATGGCTCCAGAGGCTGGCTCTCAGTGTTGGAGCCAATTGGCATTGTATGGGAGAACATCCTTAGTGCGGAGTTACATGTAGACTCCTTCCCTATACTCCCACTGGAGGACGGTGCAATCCTCCCTCCCGTCCTCGCGTCAGGCCGCGTGGTGGACGTGGGTCCATGTTGGCCCCTGACATGGCCCTGTCCTGAGATGGCCAATCTCTGGGATGAGTCTCTAGCTTGGTTCATGAACAGGGCCGATGTCATTCAGCTTAGGCATCTTTCTCATCACCTTTGACCTCATCTCAAGGGTCATGAAGAGTGGCAGGCAGCAATCCAGAGGTGTAACATGCTTGTCATCTATCGGGTCGTAGCTCAACGTTGCCAGCATCCCCACCAATACCTTCGGCCTCGGGTCTAAATCAAGCCCAACCTCTAGCTGACACGGGTCAAACTTGATGTAAACATGGGCCCAATCTTCCGAAAGGTTATGATAACTATCGATTTGGTGGAGACTTGCCAATATTCGATCCGGCCTCCTAACAACATATCCTGAACCACACAATCGCAGCACCACTCTCTCAGGTTATCAGCCGTTGTGGCACGGTTGACCTCGCCAAGAAGGCTAGGTCTTGCCTGCGAATCGAAGAACTCAAAAAAGAACAAGAAAGAATGCAACCAAATTGTTGAAAGATATGAAGCACTTAAGGTTCGGGTCTCACAAACCGATGATGAAACTGTTCTTGACAGATTATTCTAAGCAAAACCCAAGTGTTTGTGATGGCAGCTAGGGGGTATAAATAGGTTGGAGGACGACCAGAGGCATGCTGGGGTCGTTACCTAAACCTAAAACATGTTTATAATCGACTTAGACTCGATACAAGGCCCAATGGCCAAACTAGGTGATGCAGCACCCTAACAGACTCTAAACTTGATATTGTTTCGATGATTCCCGTTGACGGGAGGAATTAGGATGTGGTACTAGTGCCATTTGAAAGTTTGTCCTCCCTTCTTTCAGTGCATATGTAGAACGTCCAAAACGAAGTTCGTATGCATCTTGGGCGTCCGTTTTAGTGTGAACTGCTCCTGGACTCCGAGTTGGACACGATTTTGAGTTGGGCTCGATTTCCATTTTCATTGAATTTCCTCCAATTACTCCTTGAACCTCTCCATGGATCCTAAATCCTAATCACGATTAAGTCATTAGGTAGTAATCTATTCTCAAATATATATAAGAAAACATATAAGAACATGCTCACTTCTGAAATTAATTGTTGTGTGTGAACTCTAATGATTGCATCTTGTATGGTCAATGGAGTGTTGAGTGCATCCATAGGAGTGATGTCCTCATCATCCTCCCCTTCTTGAATTTGAGTTGTCCAAGACTCAATTTCATCTTCTCTCATATGTGGGTCCAAATGTGCAACGCCATCAAATTCTCTTGTGTGCATGAAAGTAGGAGGCTAAGGCGGTGGATGACATAGTGCATTATCTCGATGTTCTCCATCAAATAAGCATGGACATTCACTTGAGCTAGGATCCCAAACACATAAACATTGTACCATATTTGGATGTGCATTTATAGTGTCAAAGTGTTCTTGCGACACTTCCCCTGGACCTGCTTAGAGAGCAGCCTGTGGAGGTTCTTTGATCAGCGGGGGCTTAGTCTAAGGTGAGGTTGTGCGGTTAATAAAATATGGTGAGACGGTGGTTTTACGTGGTTCAGGCCGCCAGAGCGTAATACCCTACTCCATTCCGAGGTTTGTATTACTTGAGTGTTTGAGCGTGTGTGTGAGTGTAAAAGATTAGATCCTTTGTAATGTTGGCGGTCTGGTCCTTTTATAGACAAGGTCGAACGCCTTACAAGTGGGGTCCGAGCCCCAACAGGTGGCTCTGGGGTGATATTATCCTAAAGATCTAAGGCTTCTCGTATAAGCTGCCTCTGATCGTGGCTTGAAGACCCGCCGTCTTGCTGCGTCGGACGCTAGAGGCTATGCATAGTCATTGATGATGGTAGGGAATGTCCCGTCCATCTGCCATGTCGCTGTAATCTACCCACTTGGCAGAGTGCGGTAGGCCTGCGGTGTCTTCACTGCGATGTGATTGGACGTAGCAGTACCTGACAGGAGGCATCCGCCGCGTCGTGCGTCAAAGGAAGGCGCGTGTCTTCAATGCCTGACTTGGACAAGGCGCACCGCCCATTTACTCCCGCAACCTACTAGTCAGGGCAAGTTGCAGGATATGTGGCAGCACCAGGTCTCGCCTCCTCAGAGGAGGATGAGCTCTACATTGCAGGCCACCTGGCAGACCTAAAGCCTAATTCCAAGGGGAGTTGGGGGTCCGGGACTGCAGGACACGTTGAGGTTTCAGATCCCACCTTCGTCGGGGAAGCCAGCCTGGAGCTTTGAGCCACGTGGCACCACTGGAGCCCACTCCTTTGGAGGAATGGGGTCCCGGCCCACTGGACACGTGGCAGACTGGGTGATGAGAAGGTTTAGGCCCGATCTTCCGAAAGGTATGTCGATTGGGGTGGAGAACTCGACGTTGATGATCCGCGGCACTCGAGCGGTTCGAGTACCCCTGCAATCACTACACCACGGCTCCGTTGGTTATCAACCGTGCTGCACACGCTTGACCTCGCCAAGAAGGCTAATCCCTGCAAGTGCAATCGAGAACACGAGCAAGAACAAGGTAGACACGATCTGAAATCGCGAAGTTGGGGTCTCACAAACCGAAAAACGACGATATTATTGATCTAAGCAAAACCCACCGAATATGACCGGCGGCTGCAGTATTTATAGGATAGGGTTCGACCAAAACACGATTAGACGCGTCCCTAATGGACTCTTACGGGATACAAGGCCCAAAGGCCCGATTCGGTGGCGCAGCACCGGACAGAAATCTAGACTCGACTTGTTTCGACGATTCCCAATCACTCCGGAGGAATTTTGAGGTGGGACCAGAACCATTGGAAAGTTTATCTTCTCCTCTTTCCGTGCATATGTAGAACGTCGAAAAAGGAGTCCGTATGCCTCCTGGGCGTCTGTTTTAAGGTGGACTGCTCCTGGACTCCGAGTTGAACTCGAGTCCGAGTTGTAAACTGTTTCCATCTACTTGTGGACGTCCCAGGTGGTTCTCCACGCTCCCAAGGCCTCCTTACTTCACTTGTTGATCTTTTCCATTATTCCTAATAACAATTAAATCATCACATAGCAATCTATTCTCAAACTCACATGCAAAAGAAGTTAAGAACGAATTCACCTGCTGATTTAATAACCGTGCCCGTGCTCTTGTGATTGGTCCTTGCAGTTCAATGCGCGTCTCTGCTGTTGTGATATCCTCATCATCCTCCCCCTCTTGAATTGGAGTCGTCCTCGACTCAAGTTCATCTTCTTCTCCCAAGTACGGTCGCAAATATGAAATGTTAAATGTAGGACTAACCCCAAAATCGGGAGGCAATTCAAGCTTATATGCATTATCATTAATCTTTTCAACGATCTTAAAAGGACCAGCAGCTCGTGGCATAAGTTTAGATTTTCTCAAGTCGGGAAATCGCTCTTTTCTCAAATGTAACCACACCAAATCGCCCGGTTCAAGTTTTACTTCTTTTCTACCTTTACTACCTGCAATCCTATACTTCTCATTCATCATTTCAATATTTTTCTTTGTAGTTTCATGCATCTTAAGAATGAATTCAGATCGTTGTGTAGCATCCAAATTTATAGTTTCAGAAGGAGCCAAAGGTAGTAAATCAATAGGAGCACGGGGATTGAAACCATACACTACCTGGAATGGACTTACCTTTGTCGTGGAGTGAACGGATCTGTTGTAAGCAAATTCTATATGTGGTAAACACTCCTCCCACAACTTCAAATTTGTTTTCAAGACAGCCCGTAACATAGTGGATAAAGTACGATTAACTACCTCGGTCTGTCCATCCGTTTGTGGATGACATGTAGTTGAAAACAGCAACTTGGTTCCCAATTTATACCACAAATTTCTCCAAAAATGACTTAAAAATTTTGCATCACGATCAGAAACAATGGTATTTGACACACCATGTAAACGAACAATTTCCGTCATAAATAAATCAGCAATGTGTGAGGCATTATCATTCTTATGACAAGGTATAAAGTGTGCCATTTTGGAAAAACGATCAACAACTACAAAAATACTATCCCTCCCTCTCTTAGTCCTAGGCAATCCCAAAACAAAGTCCATAGAAATATCCTCCCAAGGTACACTAGGAACAGGAAGAGGCATATAAAGACTATGTGGGTTAAGACGAGACTTAGCTTTGTTGCAAGTAGTGCATCGTGACACGTAGCGCTCGACATCACGCCTCATCTTTGGCCAAAAGAAGTGTGTGGACAGCACGTCTTCAGTTTTCTTCACTCCAAAATGTCCCATCAAACCTCCTCCATGTGCTTCCTGCAAAAGCAATAGACGAACGGAGCTAGCTGGAACGCATAGCTTGTTAGCACGATAGAGGAGACCCTCTCGCAGCACATATTTATTCCAAGTTCTTCCTTCTCTACAATTTTCAAAAGCAACTTTGAAGTCCAAATCAGTAGGATATAATGCTTTAATTGTTTCCAAACCAAAGATTTTATGATCAAGTTGGGACAGCATGGTATAACGCCTAGATAATGCATCGGCAATGATATTTTTCTTCCCTTTCTTATGCTTAATGATGTATGGAAATGACTCTATGAACTCAATCCATTTAGCATGTCGTTTATTCAGATTGGTTTGACACTTAAGATACTTCAATGATTCATGATCGGAATGTATGACAAACTCCTTAGACCAAAGATAATGTTGCCATGTTTGTAATACACGGACTAAGGCATACAATTCCTTATCATAAGTGGAGTAATTCAGAGAAGGACCATGAAGTTTTTCACTAAAGAAAGCAACGGGTTTACCTCCTTGTATGAGAACGCCTCCAATACCAATGCCGCTTGCATCGCATTCTAGCTCAAAGGTCTTGTCAAAATCAGGAAGTTGTAGTAATGGTGCTTGTGTAAGCTTCGATTTGAGAGCATCAAAAGCTTGTTGCTGCTGTTCGCCCCATCGAAATGGAACTCCCTTCTTCGTTAGCTCATGTAGAGGTGCTGCAATGGTGCTGAAATCCCGCACAAAGCACCGATAAAATCCTGCAAGACCAAGAAAACTACGAACCTGTGTGACGGTAGTTGGGGCTGGCCAGCTGGTGATTGCTTCAATTTTTGCCTCATCCATCTCAATTCCCTGCGAGGAAACGACATAGCCAAGAAACGAGACTCGATTGGTGCAAAAAACGCACTTTTCGAGGTTACCAAACAAATGTGCATCTCTCAAAACAGTAAAAACAGCACGTAAATGATCAAGATGTTCATCATATGACTTGCTGTAAATGAGGATATCATCGAAGTAAACCACCACAAATTGTCCAATGAAAGCACGTAAAACCTCGCTCATTAATCGCATAAAGGTGCTGGGTGCATTAGTTAAACCAAAAGGCATGACTAACCACTCATAAAGTCCAAACTTGGTTTTAAATGCAGTTTTCCATTCATCTCCTAGTGCCATTCTAATTTGGTGGTAACCACTACGCAAGTCAATTTTTGTGAAGATGATAGCACCACTCAATTCATCAAGCATGTCATCTAATCGAGGAATAGGATAACGATATCGAATGGTGATGTTATTAATCGCTCGATAATCAACACACATGCGCCAACTACCATCTTTCTTAGGAACCAAAAGAACAGGAACGGAACAAGGGCTAAGGCTTTCACGAATGTACCCGCGGTCCAAAAGATCTTGGACTTGTCGCTGAATTTCCTTAGTTTCTTGTGGATTCGCCCTGTATGCTGCACGATTTGGCAAACTTGCTCCTGGAATCAAATCGATCTTGTATTCAATGCCTCTCATCGGTGGTAAACCAGGGGGTATCTCGGAGGGAAACACATCCTCAAACTCCTGCAAAAGGTTAGCAACAGCAGGGGGCAATGCAATAGACAATTCATGAAGTGAAAACATGGCTTCTTTGCAAACTAAAGCATAGCACATCCCCTTAGCATCGAATAAATCAGCAAGTTCAGATTTAGTTGCGAGCAATGATGGTGATTTTAACTTAATAACTTGCTGTTTTTCAGATTCTAATTTAGTTGCTTTGCCCTCACGAATTTTACTCTTCTCAAAATGCACAATTTCAGCAGGAGTCATGGGGAGCAAAGTGATTTTCTTTCCCTTATGCATGAGAGTATATTTATTGGTTCTACCATGATGAATAGCATCTGTATCAAATTCCCAAGGACGACCCAATAAAAGAGAACAAGCATCCATAGGAACAACATCAAAATCAGCAAAATCATGGTATGAACCAATTGAAAAATGGATTCTCGCTGTTTGTGTTACCCGAACCTTACCGCTGTTGTTGAACCATTGAATGTGGTACGGATGAGGGTGTGCTCTTGTTGTCAAACCGAGTTTCTTGACAACGTCCGTATTCACCAAGTTATTGCAGCTACCTCCATCAACTATAGTGTGTACACGGCAGTCCTTGACGACGAGAAACATGTGGAAGAGGTTGTGTCGTTGTAGCTTGTCGTCGGTCTCCACTTTGGAGCTCAAGGCACGCTGCACAATGATGCTCCTATAGTTCTCCGTTGCCGCTGTACCAAGTACCTCTTCTTCGGTGTGTTCATCATTTGGATCTGTAAAGTCAGTAGCAAGAGAATTTTCATCTTCAACATCCGAAGTACTATCATACCTGCCATCGTCGCGTGCTATGTATGCCCGTTTGCTCGGGCAATCTCTCATCATATGACCAAGTCCCTGGCAGCGGTGACACTTAATGTCGGAAGTACGACCCGTAGAAGGAGTGGACGATGAAGGCTTGAATGATGTCGCCTTGCTGCCTTCCGGCACGCGAGAAGGTGGAGCAGCAGGTATAGTTCGTTGGCCGCCATTGGGTGGTGTAGTCGCTGCACGGGGGGCCGAAGATGGTGCTGTTTTGGATGGTGTAGTTGCTGCACGCGGCGTGAAGTTGCTCCTCGTGCGTTGTTGCTGTTGTTGTCGGCCCTGCAATTCTTTTTCTGCCAACATAGCAAGCTGAAACAATCTGTTAACAGTATCATATTCTTTGTAATCAACAATGTCCTGAATTTCACGCCTCAACCCCCCATAAAAAACGAGCTATTTTATCATCCATGTCCTCTACTACCCCACAACGCAGCATACCCTTTTGTAACTCTTGATAATACTCCTCTACGGACATGTTACCTTGGTCTAAACGCTGCAATTTTTTGCGAAGGTCCCGCTGAAAAGATGGAGGAACAAATCGAACACGCATAGCTTCCTTTAATCTATCCCATGTTGGAGGATCAGTTCTAGTTTTAACAAGTTCATTCCACCATATGATAGCAAAGTCCTTAAACTCACTAGTGGCTTGACGAACTCTATGTTGTTCAGGAACAAGATGGGAATTAAATTTTTGCTCTACTGTCATCTCCCAATCAAGATAAGCCTCAACATCATAAGCACCAGAAAAAGAGGGTATAGTAAATTTCACTTTAGCAAAAGGATCATCATGAGGGCGGTTATAATTGTTATGATTATTACCTCCCATACCTCGACGATAAAGTGGCAGTCTTGGCTGATTACTGTGATCTTCCAGTTCATCATAAGCATTGTCTTCTTGTCTTCCAGCGAGAGGCAATCGAGCCTCAAAAGTATTCATCCGAAGAGCAAGGTCATCCAGTTTGCGAGTCAAGTTCGCCAATGACTCCATGTTGAACACATTCGTCATTATTTTCTTCTCCTGCCATTGTTAGTAGGAAACAAAAGACAACAAAAAAAATGTTATCCCTATCAACTACAGTGACAATGTGGAAGGTGGAAGAAAACAATCTCTCTCGCTCAAGCGTCTTACCACGCTCTTACAAGTGTTCTTACCGACACAACAGGTGGTGTGGACGGTGAGATGAACCAATGAAGCGTGGGGTGATTGCAAAGGTACCTGTTATGCTCAAGAGAAAGGTGGAGCTTGGATGGCACAATATGGTGGCTAATAAGCAGAAAATCGTTAATAGCTAAACAAAGTTGAATAAGTATTCAATGTAGGAAACTGTTGCTGGTCAACTGAGTGCCCTAGAGCCTAGCACAACACAAAGAAGTATCAAGGCAAAAGAAAGACAGAATGATATAACCAAACAAACAGCACCAAGTGGTATAAGCCAATTGCTTTAATATGCGTGCTCTTCACTATTTTTTTTCTTTTTTGTAATATTTTTTTGATATTTTTTCTTTACTCAGTAGCACAAATATAGGAAGCACACAAATTTGCAGCTCAATTGGATGTAATATGCGGCCTATAGAAAATCAAGAAGGTTCTTTAAAATTCGTGCTGAAACTTCGGAGGCCGGATAGCCTATCTTCCGAGGGGAATTTGGCCAATCTAATTTCTCCGAACGCGGCTATGCCGCGGAAAATCAGATGCGAAATTTCGCGTAGATGAATTTGAAAAAAAAATTCGCCCGATTTCGAGTTCGTATGCGAAAGTTATGGCCGTTTTAAGGTAGGCTGTCCGAGTTACGTTTTTTTGGATGTTGATTCCAACTCGGTTTGAGAACAGAACTCACAAACGGATACGAAAACGATCGGGAATTTGCACAGCAACTAATGGGGTGGTGTGTGATGATTTAAGGATGAATGGCACAAAGATTTGTCACCTAATCTAGGGCTGGCGATGCGGGAGTTCACGCAAGGCGGCTAGCTAGGGCAAACCGATGAACGTGGCGGATCGGTTTGTTATTTAGGGATTGTGGAATAGGTGTCGAATAGCAAGAAAACAAGGACTAAACACGATAACTAGGACCAAAAAACACAAAGCTAAACCAGCAACAAGACTCAACCACACGAATGCGAACTCAACAATGCAAACTGAAAAACGAAACTGCAGGCACTATAGTCTGGGAAGCGGTAAAAACAATCTAATTTTTTTTGTGGCTTTTTTGTGGACTCTAGGTACGAAACAAAATCGATCTAATGGAAGGAAGGAAAACAAAGATACCTCACGGGCAACCTGGAAATCTGATACCAATTGATGAGTAGGTTTAGGCCCGATCTTCCGAAAGGTATGTCGATTGGGGTGGAGAACTCGACGTTGATGATCCGCGGCACTCGAGCTGTTCGAGTACCCCTGCAATCACTACACCACGGCTCCGTTGGTTATCAACCGTGCTGCACATGCTTGACCTCGCCAAGAAGGCTAATCTCTGCAAGTGCAATCGAGAACACGAGCAAGAACAAGGTAGACACGATCTGAAATCGCGAAGTTGGGGTCTCACAAACCGAAAAATGGCGATATTATTGATCTAAGCAAAACCCACCGAATATGACCGGCAGCTGCAGTATTTATAGGATAGGGTTCGACCAAAACACGATTAGACGCGTCCCTAATGGACTCTTACGGGATACAAGGCCCAAAGGCCCGATTCGGTGGCGCAGCACCGGACAGAAATCTGGACTCGACTTGTTTCGACGATTCCCAATTACTCCGGAGGAATTTTGAGGTGGGACCAGAACCATTGGAAAGTTTATCTTCTCCTCTTTCCGTGCATATGTAGAACGTCGAAAACGGATTCCGTATGCCTCCTGGGCGTCTGTTTTAAGGTGGACTGCTCCTGGACTCCGAGTTGAACTCGAGTCCGAGTTGTAAACTGTTTCCATCTACTTGTGGACGTCCCAGGTGGTTCTCCACGCTCCCAAGGCTTCCTTCCTTCACTTGTTGATCTTTTCCAATATTCCTAATAACAATTAAATCATCACATAGCAATCTATTCTCAAACTCACATGCAAAAGAAGTTAAGAACGAATTCACCTGCTGATTTAATAACCGTGCCCGTGCTCTTGTGATTGGTCCTTGCAGTTCAATGCGCATCTCTGCTGTTGTGATGTCCTCATCACTGGGAGCTCGTCTCTTCGGGGAAGTCCAGTCCCATCTTGAGGTCCACGTGGCAGTACCGGAGCCCGCCTCTGAGGAGGGATGGGGTCCGGGCCTGCCTAACATGTGTTGCCTCTAGACCCTGCCTTAGAGGGGAGGCATGGTACTTAGGCGTTTTTATCCTATGCGCGGGGGTACCCAGTATCTTGGGTACCGACATATAGTGTGTATGATCTCATCATTCTCCCGTTCTTGATGACAAGCCATCCTCGGCTTGCTCGTATGTCCAACAAAGAGGCTTGCTATGAGGGTAGAATGAGCACTGTCCATATTGCACAACCGTAGCAAACAATGCTCCTCTTTTATATGTTGCCCCTGCTACAAGAAAAAATATTAGAAAAACTTGACAAAGCATTATTAGCGTTAGTGCATCCATTTACTTTACCATGTTGTTGCAGCACAAAAATAGATTTCTTATTTGAACATATGTAAACTTTATTCACCACAAACATACCACTATATTCATATTTGCCTATAGCATGAAAACTAATTCTTGTCCACAAAGGTAATTCACTTTTCAAAAATATTCTTCTCTCTACTGTATCTAGATCACAAAGAGTGTCAAATTTAATATAACCCAAAGTACTTAGAGAAGACAACAATTTCAGATCATCCCTTTCACATGTAATTGGATTCAAATGCTTAATTTCAGCAAAAGTGGGTGATAAAGTATCAAATTCATTCAGTTGTTCTAGCATAGGTACAATATAATTAGCAGCACATAACTCATTTTTATCGTAACAATCAGTAGGAAAATCAACTAGTGATAAAGGAGTATTATGAAAAGGTTCATCTTGTTGCTGCTCATTGATAGCATGATTGGTGGTAAAATTCAGCACACCTAAAAATGTCATACCTTAGTTAAATGTAGAGCCTTGTTCAATACCATTACTCTCATTTTCAGCAAGAAGTTCAAATGCATTGTGGGCTAATTCGTCAAAAATTAAGAAGAGTTGTTCAATACCTCATTCTAATTTGCATCTACATTTATTAGTTCATGTTCCTGCAAAAGGTTAGGCATAGGAGGAAGTAAAACAAGAAATTTATCCTTTAGTTCATGTATTTTATCTTTGCAATTAGATACATTAGCAAAAGTTTCTCGCATGAGAATTTTCATATCTTTCCATGTTCAAGGTCTTTCTAAATCACTTAAGTTCTTCCACCATCTTAATACAAAATTATTTAATGCACTAGCAACATTCCTAAGCTTTCTCATTTCGCACATACGACATTGTCCAAAAATATTATCCAACTGAGTTTCCCATGTAATATATTCATCATAACTAAAACCGTCATAAGAAGGAACATATCAGAGAATGTAATTACTTCTTGTAGAAGGAGTTGTAAAGATGGTCTGAATGTCATGTGCAGCCTCGAATGATGTTTGTTTCTTTGTGAGCAGCCCCATCATCATCTTCATCATGTCAAGTAACTCAACATGTAGAGCACATCCATTATTCTTTCTTTTACCTGACGGTGCACCTCAAGCTCTGATTACCACTTAATGTGAATGAGGGTCCCAATCTTCTGAAAGGTTCTGATAACTATCGATTTTGGTGGAGATTTGTCACGATTCGATCTGGCTTCCGAACAACACGTCCTGAACCCCGCAATCACAGCACCACGTCTCCTCAAGTTATCAACCATTGTGGCACGGTTGACCTCATGAAGAAGGATAAGTCTTGCTTGTGAATCGAAGAACACAAGCAAGAATAAGAAAGAATGCAACCAAATTTCTAAAAGATATGAAGCACTCAAGGTTGGGGTCTCACAAATCAATGAACGGGGAAACTGTTCTTGATAGATTATTCTAAGCAAAACCCGAGTGTTTGTGATAGCGGCTCAGGAGTATAAATAGGCCGGAGGATGACTAGGGGCACGCTGGGGTCGTGACCTAACCCTAAAACATGTTTATAATGGACTTAGATTCGATACAAGGCCCAATGGCCCAACTAGGTCAGGCCCAATGGCACCCTGACAGACTCTAAACGTGGTATTGTTTCGATGATTCCCGTCGACTCCTGAAGAATTAGGACGTGGGACTAGTGCCATTTGAAAGTTTGTCCTTGCCGCTTTCCGTGCATATGTAGAACATCCAAAATGGAGTTTGTATGTGTCCTGGGAATCCATTTTAGTGTGAACTGCTCCTGACTCCGACTTGCATATGATTTTGAGTTGGGCTCGATTTCCATTTTCTTTGAAAGTTTTCTCTGATCCTCCACGCCCCTAAGATTTCCTCCAATTACTCCTTGAACCTATCCATGGATCCTAATCACAGTTAAGTCATTAGGTAGCAATCTATTATCAAATATATATAAAGAAACATATAAGAACGAGCTCACCTCTGAAATTAACTATTGTGTGTGAACTGTAATGATTGCATCTTGTATGTTCAATGGAGTGTTGTGTGTATCCATAGGAGTGATGTCCTCATCAAAACTCGCCGGAGTACCAACAAGCCCGGCGCTCGCGCCGCTAGAGGTGGGCAAGCGGTGGGACAAGAAATCCTTCAGCACCATCATGGAGGTCAAGCCCTCCTTCGACAGCTGTCGGATCCTCGACAACACGAGCTTTTGCGCCTTCTTCAGAATCAAGAATTCTTTCCAAGAGGTGCGCTCGAAAGTCAGGTTCCTTGTGGGCAGGACCAGGTGAGCGTTGGCGTCGGTCTTCATGACACCCAATACTCCCTCCAGCGATCCCACCTAGATGACTTGAAGGGTGCGATGTACAGCATGGAGGTCTTGTTCTGATGTTGGAAGTAGTAGGCCACTAGCTGGTTTATCTCACCCCGTCCGATGGTCTTCAACACGAAGAAGTACCAGAACAACTCCACCGACGGTTGGACGCCCATGAACATCTCGTAGAAGTAGATGAACATTGCTGCCACTGTGAGGGAGTTCGGCGAAAGGTGGTGCAGGTGTAGGCCGAACGCTTCCAGCAGCACGAGAAGACATTGGGAGCCTGAGCCAAGCCGCTGTGAATGCGGTGAAGAGGACAATCTCATCTCCGCGCAACTCACAAGGAGGGGCAGACTCGCAGCGGATCAACCTCCTTTCCTCACTGACGTGCCAGCCAAGTAGCCGCCTTACTGGTATCAGGTGCTCATTCGTCGAAATGCGAGAGCAAGCCAAGTTCGCGGCCATTGGAGCGGGAGCGAAGCAATGACTTTGTTAAAGAGGCGAAAGCTTGGGCGCTCAAGGGAGAAGACGAAAGATCAAGCAATTGGGGCATGAATGAGGAAGGAACGGACTTTGCCCGCGACGGTTGGGTGCATCGTGCGAGTCATGTGGGCCCGGCACGCGTTGCGCTACCTACAGCGCCAATGATAGCAGGGCCTAGGTCCCCTGTCAAAAAACCTGGCCCAGCAGGTCAGTCAACCAAGAAGACAGCTCAGCGTTTCCCAAGGAGGTAGAGTGGCAGAAACGCAGTGGCTGCATCGGGAACTGTGTCACTTGAAGTCCCGCATCAGGCAAACATCATGTCGCATGCCTCGTCAACTAGAGGCAGACGCGTGTCCACTATACCAGAGGTGTGCAGCCACTTCGACTGCCAGGACAAAAACAAAAAAAAAATCGTGTGGGAAGAAAGGGTGGAGGCTCCACCTACATGATCGTTGCCTCCCCCGAGGTGGACCCGAGGACTTCTGTCGATACCCTCAATACCTGGTACCATAGCGCGATGGAACAAATGTCCAAGGACCCTGCCTCCCCGCTAATACAAGCTACGGAGGTGCCACATGTTCAGTAAGACAGGACCCCGTCCTTCCTCAAGACGGGCCCCAGTGTTGCCACGTGGACATCGACTCGGAACCCTGCCTCCCCGCAGAGGTAGGCTCCCGGGGCACCACATGTACGTTGGCATGGGATGCCGCTCCTCCGCAGGGGCGGGCTCTGGTGCCGCCATGACCAGGGGCTCGGGGCCACCCTCTTCCGCAGAGGTGGGCTCTAGAGCCGCCACATGCCCGGCAGCGCCGGACCCTTACTGTCCTTAGAGCTAGGCTCTAGGGCTGCCACGTGGCACACAGCGCGGGGCTCGACCTCCCCCGCAGAGGCAGACTCCAATGCTTCCACGCATTGTGCCTCCAACCTTGAGCGGTAGGTCGCAGGAGTTAAGAGCATTGTGCCCTGTCCGAGTCATGCATTGAAGACACGCGCCCTTCCCAGGTAAATGGGTGTAGCACACGCTCCTGTTAGGTGCCACTGTGACCAATCACATCACAGTGAAGGTGCCATGGAGCTATCCCACACTGCTGACGGGGTAGCTTACGGAGATACGATGGACAAGATATTCCCTGCCATTATCAACATCTATGATAGGCTACTGGCGACCAGCGCGCGGCAAGACGGTGAGTCTTAAAGCCATGGTCAGAGGTAGCTGGTAGCAATTAGACCTTAGATCTTGTACAAGCATAAGATCACCCCGGGGACACCTGTCAGGCCCCGGGCCCCACTTGTAAGGTGTTCGACCTTGACTATAAAAGGCCCAAGCAACCATCGACGTTAGACAACCAAGTTCATTCACACACAAGCTTCCTCAAGCTCACAACACACTCGAGCAATACAACTCTCACATTGGACGTATGGTGTTACGCTCTAATAGCCCAAACAACATAAAACTGCCGTGTTCACCATATCTCGTACGCACAAGCTCCTTGGAGCTAGCCCCTCCTAAAAAAGAACCTCTGCGGAGTGCGACTAGGCAGGCCCAGGGGAAGTGTTGCAAGAACACTTCGACAATGTTTTTCTATGGGGCAGAAACAACGGAAAGGGGTAATGGGGTAAGAGAATATATTGATGAGGAAGATGAGGAGCAGGAGTAGGAGGAGGAGGAGGAGGAGGGGGGAGGAGGAGGGGGGAGGAGGAGGAGGGATATGGGAGAGTTAAGACCATCATTCAGGTATTAGTCTACAAACTCTCTCCCACTGGTTGTGCCTTTGGAACAAAAATTGAGGATTATTCCCGTTAGTGACTGGTTAGTAAATAGATAATTGAATTGGATTTATAAATTTAATATATTGGCCCTCTTTGTTTCTGCTTATAAGCAGTTATCAATGAAAAAAAGTGATAATCCCACCCAAATACAGTAATTAAGTCGTGATTAATTTCTAAGCAAATAGTCTACTTAAGCTTGAAATGAAATGACGCCTAGCATTTTTGGGTCACGGCACAACCTCGCGATACGGGAACGCTGCAGCCTTTTTCTCTCGATACCCCCAACGCTTCGGTACCCGCCGCCTCCCCTCCCCTCATGATATGTGGCGACGCCGCCTCACCTCCCGGTGGGGAACACTGCCCCTTGCCTCGACGAACGGCGAGCGCAGCACCTGGTGCTCTCCTGTTGCCAGCGCCGGCCTCGATCACCGTCGCCAAGATCGGCTCCTTGCTTTCACCCGTCGCACCCTCAGCCTCTTGCTTCCGCTGGTCCCTGGGTCTATAAGCCGCGTCAACCCCTTGGCTTGTGCGCCCGTCGGTATAGCCGCGTGCTCGCCTCTCGTGGCTTGGACTTGCTGCTCGTTCATCTCATGGCTTGGACTTGCAGCTCACCCATCATCCTGTTCAGGTACTGGTTGTTTTTTTTTTGAAAAACGAAGGTAATGGTTGTCTACATTGTGGCTAAATGTGCACTGTGATGTATGTGTAAATCACACTTGTGCAGATGTGATTTTAGTAATGTAATTGCTTCAGATTTGGTAGTCAATGAATAATTTCATTTTAGGTTATCTTTCATTGTTATGTACCAGTGGTATTGAGCTCTCTTGGTTGTATTGTATTGGATTTAGCATTATACACCTTCAGATTGTGCTTATGAGTTAACATGTACGCTGATCAATAATTGTAACTCTATGATTTGTCTGTCATCTTGATGATTTATTATGTTTAGTGTATGTTTGGACTTTAATGTTTTTAGTACATTCGTATAATATATCTTGGATACTATAGATGGAAAAGCCGCCAAAGGTGCTTGCCAAATGGGACACATTTGCCGCCAAGGCTTTCAATGACATTTGTGTGAAAGAAGTTCTTGCCCATAATCGCCCACAACATTGCTTGAATAGTGTGGGATATGCACCATCTCAAGGTGTTGATATTGTTAGAGAGGAGATTACTACAATGTTGAAGCAAGTCATTGAGGATGGAGCTGAAGAAGGCATTGATGAACACTATTATGCAATATAACTTCTTAAAATCAAAGAGAATCGTGATGTGTTCACCACTTTAAAGACATCAAAAGGGAGGTTAAATTGGATAAAGAGAGCTTGGGAAGACAATAAGAAGCAGTAGTTTAGATTAGACTTTTTTCTTAGAAAGTGCATTTGTGAAACCTGATCTGGTTTGCTTCATGTATGGGAACTTTTTTTGCATCATGTGTGAGACCTTTTTTTCCTCGTGTGTCAGACATCTATCATGTTAGAACTTATGTTACTACAGTTGTGTATCAAACATATATATTTTATGTGTTGTGTGTTCTGATTTCTTATGTGCTATGTCAGCCATCTATTATGTGTTGATACACCTACTGTTTCATTTTTATTTACTTTATGGATTCTGGTTTTGTGACAGATAAAGATGAGCACATCTAATGATTTTAATGTCTCTAGTCATTCAAGTGAGAATGATGATGATTTTGCGGCGGCTGTTTTTGCTTTGGAGTACATGGATGCACGGTCCAGTGGTGGTAAGAACATAAGAAATCTAGCTATTCCTTTTATGACTGGAATTCAATGGGTTGAGTTGCAACTACAAAATTTTGTCGAGTGCTACAATATGTTCGGAATGTCAAGATCAATCTTTTTACAACTACATAATACTTTAGTAAAAAATTATGGGTTGCGCCGAAGTAGACGGATGTGCACAAAGGAGGCATTAGGGGTGTTTTGTGGACTTTTGGTGCACCCCAGTCATTTAGGCAAGTAAAAAATAAATTTTGACACTCATTAGAAACTGTTAGTCGAAAGTTTTCAGAAGTTCTAGACTCCTTTGTGAAATTGAGTTGTGATATTATAAAGCCAAGGGATCCCACATTTACAACAGTGCATCGTAAGTTACAAGAACCCCAGTTTTGGTCTTATTTCAAAGACTGCATTGGTGCAATTGATGTTACCCATATACCAGTTATTGTTCCTTCAGAGCAACCAAAATATATTGGAAGACATGGTATACTTCACAGAATGCCATGGCTGTTTGTGATTTTGACATGAGGTCAATATTTGTTGTTGCTGGTTGGCCCGGTTCGGTGCATGACACTAGAGTTCTTTTAGACACTTTAATCACATATAAGGATAACTTTCCCCATCCGCAAAATGGTATGAATATTTTTGTTATTAATGTTTTGGAAGCACTTTTATTTTCTGATTATAAAATTAATATTTACAATTCACCATGTAAGAAAATATTATCTTGTGAATCTGGATATCCTAACAGAAAAGGATACCATACAAAGGACAAAGGTACCATGTATCTGAATGGCAACATCATCAACCTATGGGATATAAAGAAATTTTCAACCAGGCACATTCTTCACTTAGAAATGTGATTGAGAGATCGTTTGGTGTGTTGAGGATGAAGTGGCGTATCCTATTGCGGTTGACTAGTTATCCTATTGAGAAGCAATAAAAAATTATCACAGCATTTATGGCTCTTCATAATTTTGTTAGAGAAAATTCAATGGATGATTTAGTCTTCAAAACAAATGTTCAAAACAGTCATGACGGTGACAATCAATCTAGTTCTAGTGAAAGTTCCACTACAGGAGATGAGAGTGATATGAGTGTTTTACGTGATTCTATTGCTGCTGCGATGTTTACTGCATAACTATTCTAGATATAATTTATGATTTGGTACATTTTTTTTAATTTGATGTCTAAATTGTTGGTATTTTTGTGCTGCAACGTTACTTTATCTTTGTTTACTGTATGTGTGCTAGCAGGTAGCTTTTTTCCTGCAGCACACATTTTTTATCATACAAAGGTAGCCTTTTTTTGCTACAGCACGAATTCTGGATCGTGAAATCAATACCAGCAGCAATGTTGTACGTATCTCCATCTTTGTACATAACAGCACCAACGTGGTAGCCTGTTCCTTTTTTCCCTAATCGCACATTAAACAGAGCATGCACTGCTACTTAAGTACAGTAAAAGAGAATATAAAAAACATTGAAAATGAGTCGTAAAAAGTATTAGGGGTATATTGGTCATTTTACAGATAACACAGAGATAATCCATTGAAATAAGCAGTGTTGCCAAACACTCTACTCCCTCAAGTAAGCTGATTAATCAGATCGCGGCTTACCACCAAAAGCATGCTCATCAGATAATCAAGACTAAAAAAGCGAAACCAAACAAGGCCATTGACAAATATAATATGTTGTGATAATAACTTGTAGGCAATAGGACGATTTGGATTGGGATGGTCAACGACACTGTAGGCAACCTAATGCGGTGATGGGTGGCATATGTTGTAATTATTATCCTGGTCTTGTCGTTGTAAAGGGTGAAGAGAAACTTGTTATACATTGGAATCACTACACGATTGCTCCATACCCCATGCATGCAAATGTGGCAGGAGTTGTCTCGCGTGATTTTTGGGTATGATTTTTCTAGCTAGTAACTTGTTTATTTCAATAATAATGTTTATAATGGATGTATTGTTGCTTTAGTAGGAATGATATTGCTTGCCCGAGAACGGTGATGCCGCCGCTCTCAATGAACAAGGAGACAAAAACTTTCATGCAGCAGCGCGCAATGTTGTGAGTGACATGATGTACAATAGACGAATTGCTACTGCGTGCTTGTACTACAAGGAGAAGCTTGGACAGATGATGAAAAAGAATATGGGGTGTCGGTACCCTGCAGACTGGGTACCCCCGCATACAAGGAAGAAAAGATGATGGGTCCCACCTCCCAAGAGGGGAGGTACCCAGAGGCTACCACGTGCTTCGCGAGGTTGGACCCCGCCTCCCTGCTGAGGAGGGCTCCAGCACAACCACATGACCTGTAGCTCCAGACTTGGCCTCCACACAGAGGAGGGCTCCGGTGCTGCCACGCGTCTCGTGGCTCCGGACCCAACCTTCCTGCTGAGGTGGGCTCCGGTGCCGCCATGTGTCCCACGGCTTCAGACCCGACCTCCCGGCTTAGGAGGGCTCCGATGCTGCCACGTGTCCATGGCTCTAGACCCAACCTCCCCGCTAAGGTGAGCTCCGGTGTTGCCATGTGCTCCACAGCTCCAGACCTCGCTTCCCCTCTGAGGAGGGCTCCGATGTTGCCACATGTCCCGCGGTAAAGGAAGGCGATGTGTGCACTAAAGACCACAATAACGCGCCTTCAAGATAGCATTAGTGCATCATCAAGACCACATTAGTGTGCCTTTAGGACGGCATTAGTGCGGCTTCAAGACACATTACCGCGCTATCAAGACCCATTAACTTGTCATCAAGACCACATTAATACATTATCAAGACCCATTAATGTGGCTTCAAGACCATGTTAATGTGCTTTCAAGACCACCTAACTTGGAGCCACCTATCGGGCTCCAGTCATAATATAAGCTGCCGGCCCTTGGCATATGAAAGGACCGAGCGGCCACACACACAATCTCGACAACAACAGTCTCACCACAAGCTCAATAGCAATGCAACACACATACTCCCGTGGACGTAGGATATCACACTCTGGCGGCCTGAACCACGTAAATACCCTGAGTTCACCCGAGTTCATTGCTTTTTCATAGTTCTAAGAATTCACCCCACCTGAAAAAGAACCTCCACGAATTGCTTCATACTAGTACCGGGGGAAGTGTCATTGCTACACTTCTACATTTGGTGCGCCAGGTAGGGGGCACTTTTTTGGATCTACGAGCCTCATCACGATGGTGAATCCTCAGTCTATCACCGGCTCCTCTCGACCCCCCCCCCCCCCCCCCCCCCGCCATCAAGGGAGCAGGGAGGATAGCACCACTTCCCGCTCCATAGCAGGCTGGCCTGGCAAACACACGATCATGGTTTCAGTGGCTATTGTTGTCACCACGCGACGGCTTTCTACCGCCACCGCAACAGTGATGCTGCCAATGTAGGTCCAAAGTATACAGTCTGTTTAGCCTAGTCCTGCACTCTAAGTATGTACACTTTGCCTCATGGCTTCTTCTGCCACCACACGATGACTACCTGCCGCCACGGCAACAACAACGCCACTAGGTACCTGTGACGTATCCGGTGTTCTTGGTTATTTTCTTGCTCGGAGTCCCATGGCGCTGAACGGTCACTCCCATGAAAGCTAATGCCAACAGAGTGTTCGGAGTGTGCTGTCTGCTTAGCCTAGTCCTGCACCCTAAGTATGCACACTCTACCTTTCCAATGTTGCGATTGAGTACTGGGAGCCGAATGTCCCCCAAAAGACTATTGTCTGTCGGAGGTCAAGAGTGTGCAGCCTGCTTAGCCTGGTCTTGCACCCTAAGCATGTGCTTGTGACCCTAAGCCAGTGCATTCTTCCTCCGCGGCACTACGGTTCAGTATCGGAGACTGAAAGACACATGCTCCTAGATGAAGCAATAACCATAATCTAGATATTGTCACCATGTTCATATAACTTATGCTTCAATATTACGCATATTGTCCCCTTTTCGCTCTGTTACATCCTTTTATTTGCCCATAGTGGGAATTGTGCTATCCTGTTGCAAACGGGCACCCTGTAGTGCTTGTGATGTGTCTTGGTATTCTTGGTAGTTTTCTCATTTGGGATCCCGTGCTCGCTAAATGGCCTACTCGCCTAAAAAACAATGCCAATGGAAGGTCCGGAGTGTGCTGCCTGCTTAGCCTGCCCTGCACCCTAAGTATGCACACTCTAACTTTCCCACATTGCAGCAAAGTACGGCAGGTCCGAACGGCACACATTCCTAAGCAAGGCAGCAACCAATACCCTGATAGTGTCGCATTGAATTACTTGTGCCCTGTACTTTAGCTAACGACTTTAAGCCACAACAAAACTAAGAGCAGAAAGATTGTAACCGGTGAGCACTGTTACTCTTACTACTGTCACTCTTGTGTAGGTCCTAGTTCACCCTTCTTCGGGCTCCGCCGATGGACCTCAAGCTCCAACACCGGCACCTCCCATGGGGCCTGCTGTCAACATTTTAGCGTTGATGATGGTGGCCCCACCTACAGGATCGTCACCTCTCCTGAGGTGGGCCCAAGGGCCACTGTCGGTACGCTATAGACCGGGTACCCCCACATACAAGGAAGAAAAGACATTGGGTCCCACCTCCCAAGAGGGGAGGTACCCAGAGGCTACCATGTGCTTCGTGAGGCCGGACCCCACCTCGCCGCTGAGGAGGGATCCGGTGCTGCCACATGTCCCACGGCTCCGGACCCAACCTCTCCGCTGAGGAGGGCTCCAGTGCTACCATGTGTCCCGCGGTTCCGGACCTAGCCTCCCCGCTGAGGAGGGCTCCGGTGTTGCCATGTGGTCCGCAGCTCCAGACCCCGCTTCCTTGCTAAGGAGGGCTCTGGTGTTGCCACGTGTCATGTGGTAAAGGAAGGTGTTGACGTTTCTTAATCACAGATAAAAATCCTCAAGCGCACAGAAACTATCGAAGTAGCATTTCTCCTTAAAGAGTATTCCCAAGGGTGTCATTTATATTTTCCCAAAGGAAGGCTAAGTGGAAGTAAAGCAGTCATCAAATGAAGAGGGTAGATTGGTCGAGGTAGGGTTCTAGTGATGATGGGTAATAGATATGTGGAGGTAGTATGACACACACAAGAGCATCCTATTCTAAGAGGGATAAATGGGTCAAAGAGGGATTAGGCTAAGAGTTAGGTAGTTACTCCTACAATGCTTCTAGTATGCATATATAGAGCCTAAGTTAGATACTAATGAACATATCAATGGTGAGTTCTTATTGCTAAGTTGTTTAACACATCGGGCACGGGTTTACCCCTAGCAATACTAGGATGACTCCCACAAAGAGCTTGTGGCATAGCCGAACATGGAGGATTACAAGGACAGATAGGGCTGTCACCACCTACTACCTACCTCTTCAATCCGTGGGTCTATGAGACATCCAACGCTACTTAATTATCCTAGCACCATGCTAGCATATTAAGTAAATACCTTAGGTGCCATGGCACAAGCCATCCCTAAGGCAATGACTAACCTAAACATTGTTGAACCAATGTTGAGACATAGCATAAGTTATTCATATTAACATGATCATATCATAACTAATTAGACTATAGTTGGGGCTTATAGTGTTTATGATGATAGTATAATGACATTAAGGCATGATCATAAAGGCCATTCCTACCACATACCTGCAATCCACAATCAAACAAGAAATGCTTCATCCAAATATATGAATAAAGTATACTAAAGATAACATCTTTATTAAGAACAAAGTCAAAGATACAAATAGGAACATGAGAGCCATACCTTTCCCAATTTGGAATTGGGAAGAGAGAGACTCCTTCTACTCCTTCCTAACTTGGACTATGGACTAGAGGCTCTCCTCTCTACAGCCTAAACTCCTCTAAACCTATGGAGAGTAGGGGATACAATAGAATGTATACTCAAGTGGCGTGTGTGTGAAGTGAGGGTAGGTGTCATATTTATAGGTGGAGAAGGGTCGGTTCCTACCACCAAAAGCGCACAAATCAGTCATCATCATCATCATGAAGCCGGGAAGAGCCAACACATGTCAATTGACCGAGTTGGGGCCAGGACCAAGTCAGCCGACTAGGGGGTTGGCCGACATAGTAAGTGCTTTGTTGAGGTTATGTTTTCTCTAGGTCACTGACAGGTGGGTCCCTTTACTAATACAGGTGATACACTATTGGATGGCCTCGGATACTTCTGTTTGTGGGCCATTTGATCCATGTGGTGCCACATGTCGGTGCTTGATTGGCTGAGATGATATTTTATAGGATTGCTCCCCCTCTTTTACCTCAATTCCAGCATAAAATGCCTACATGTAGTATTTCTCCAAGGACAAGTGGAAATAGGTTAAATAGAAAGGTGATGTGTGCAAGAAATGATAATTCCTTCACATAATTGATTTTTATTGACGAGTGAAATTGGTACATAACAACCATCAACAAACTCTCCCAAGCTTATCATTTGCTTGTCCCGAGCAAAGTCAAGACTTTAGGTTGATGATCAGGAGTTGCTACAATGTTCTATTTTTCAAAAGTACCATGTGCACAACAAAATACTCTACCTAGTATTGCAAAAGTTGGCATTGTACTTCACCCATCTTAAGTCATTATAAGGCTTATGCATTCCCCTATTCATGGGTGGTAGAAAGATAGAACAGCAAATAGAGCAAGCATAGCCTAGAGATCAAGTTCCACTCTGTCGAAGTGTTCTTGCGACACTTCCCTTGGACATGCTATGAGAGCAGTCCGCGAGACAGTGGTTTTTATGTGGTTCGGGCCACTGGATCATAATACCCTACTCGATGGTGAGGTTGTATTGCTGGTGTGAGTGTGTAGCATGTGTATGCGTTAGATTGGGGATCCCGCTAGTCTGAGCAGACCAGAGAAGATGTCTAGTAACGGGTGTTGCCCGATCCTTTTATAGTCGAGGACAGACAGCTTACAAGTGGGTTCGAGGACTTATAGGTGGCCCCGGGGTGATCTTATCCTAAAGATATAAGGCTTCGTGCATAAGCTTCATCTGGTCGTGGCCTGAAGACCCGCTGTCTTGCTGCCTCAGAAGCTAGTGGCCCACGTGTAGTCATTGATGATGGTAGGAAATGTCCCGTCCATCTATCTTGTCACCGTAAGCTACCCACTTGGCAGAGTGGGGTAGGCCTGCAGCACCTTCACTGCGATGTGATCAGGCGTGGCGGTACCTAATAGGGGCGCAAGTTGCGTCGCACCCATGCGCCTAGGGAAGGCGTGTGTCTTCAATGCGTGAGTGGACAGAGCATGCCGCTCTTAACTCCCGCAACCCACCGCTTATAGAGAGAGTTGTTGGTCACGTGGCGAGTACGGAGTCCACCTCTGAGGAGAGAAGGGGTCTGGCTCCATGGGACACGTGGCAGGTCCGGAGCCTACATCTTAGGAGAGACGAGGTCCGGCTCCACGAGACACGTGGCAGGTCCAGAGCCCACCTCTGAGGAGAGATGGGTTCTGGCTCTGGAAGACACGTGGCAGCATCTGAGCTTGCTTCTACGGGGGAGGCGAGGTCCTTGGCCGATTCATCCTGTGAGCAGGGTACCCGGTACTGAGGGTACCGACAGTGGCCCCCAGGCCCAACTCGGGGGAGGCAACTATCCCACAGGTGGGGCCTTCATTTGTCTTGTAGAAGTGATGCATGCATGCCCCCTTGGGGGGTACCAGAGCTTGGATAAGTGACGTTGGCGCCCCCCTTGGAGGGCGCCGGAGCTCGAAGAAGTGTCAATGACGCGGGTGGCCACCTTGAAGGGCACTGAAGCTCGAAGATGCAATGTCGGCGGCCCCCTTAGGGGGCACCAGAGCTTGAAGAAGCGCCACCAGCGGGCCCCCCTTGGGGGCACCGGAGCTCGAAGAAGCGACACAGGTGGCCCCTTGGGAGGTGCCGAAGCTTGGAGAAGTGACGTCAGTGGCTCCCTTGGGAGGCGCCAGAGCTCGGAGAAGCAACGTCGGCGGCCCCCTTGGGGGGTATTGGAGCTGAAGGAAGCGACGCCGATGGTCCCCTTGGGAGGCGCCAGAGCTCAGAGAAGCGACACCAGTGTCACTTCCTATATGACCTGCACACATCATAGACAAAAAGTAATTTTGCTCGCTGGTCACCACTTCTGTGCTCTTTGGTTTCGTTATGGATTACGGTCCTTAGCTAAGATACGGAGCATGGGTAATTCGGTGCAACAATATTCAGGGTACGATCACTTCCTTGCTCAGGGCATGAGCCATCCGGCCCCCTATACATAGCTGTTAGCACTGGGAGGCAAGGTATGCAGGCTTAGGGTACGGAACCAGGCTAAGCTGGTTGCACACCTTGGACCTCCAGCTCGGCATTAGACTTTCAGGAGTGAGAATCATTCAGCGCCATGGCCCTGAGCAAGAAAATGACCATCGGACCCCAAACACATTGCAAGTACCTCATGTGGGCCTGCCTTTATTAGGATAGCACAACTCCAACTAGGGATGAGGCAGAATAAATGTAACTGGTCATATGGCAGACGATATGAGAAAGTAAGCAAAAAATTAAAGCACGATGTAAGTAATTTTGCTAGTCGGTCACTACCTTCCTGCTCTTTAGTTTTGCTATGTCTTATGGTCCTAAGCTAAGAAGCGGGGCTTGGGTAATTCAGTGCGTTAGCATCCGGGGCCCAGTTCCCGCCTCACTTGGGGTGTGATCCATCTGGCCCCTAGTACTTAGACGTAGTGCTGGGAAGCAGGGTGTGCACGCTTAGGGTACAGAATCAGTCTCAGCGGGCTACACACCTTGGACCTCCGTCTTGGCGTAGGCCTTTCGTGGGGGAGATCGTCTGGTGACACAAGACCCCAAACAAGAGGGCGGTCAATAGATCCCAGACACGTTGCAGGTACCTCAAGCAGGCCCACCTGCAGTAGGATTGCGTAACTCCACTAGATGCAAGACATGGAGAGAGTGATCGAGCATATGACAGAGAATATGCGAGAACGAGCATGATTTGTTGATCATTTAATTAATTCTTAATTAAATGAATATAAACAGAGCATAGGGGAAGACAGTGGTTCTTCTAACTTGGTAATCATAGGAAGAGACAGGCTTTACAAGAAGGCAATGACCCGCTGTGGATGACAAAGGAGGCAAAGTGTACAGGCTTAGGGTATGAAACCAGGCTAAGCAAGCTGATCGGACCCCCCAGAGCTTAGTTGTTGCGAGCGCTGCCCTAGACGCTATGATACCCTTTTAGAAAAAAAGCAAAATTATCTTACCACTAGGCCCAAGGTGAAGCTTTACCGAAGTGGCGCTGAGGAGGCAAAGTATACATGATTAGGGTGCAGAACCAGACTGAGCAGACTTCATACTCTAGACCTCCCACCGCGCCAAAAGTAAAACTTACAGCGATAATGTCGGGGAAGCAACATGTACACGCTTAGGGTGCAAGACCAGGCCAAGAGTTGACAGCTGTTATATACCAATTTCACCCGTCAATATAACTTAATTATGTGAAGGAAATATAATTTCTTGCACACATCACCTTTCTATTTAACCTATTTCCACTAGTCTTTGAAGAAAGTAGTGCATGCAGAGATTCTTTATAGAATTGAAGTGAAACAAGGGGATGGATACTATAAAATATCATTCCAGCCAATCAAGCAACAACATGTGGCACCACATGGATCAAATGTCCCACAAACAGAAGTATTCGAGGCCATCCAACAATGTAGCACTAATATCAGTCAATGGGACCCACCTGGCAGAGACCTGGAGGAAGCACACCGCAAAAGGAGCCAATACTAGGTTGGCCGACGCCCCCCCCCCCCCCCCCCCCCCCCCCCACCTAGTCGGTCGGCTAGGTCCTGGCGCCAAATGCGGACAAACGCCACGTGGTGGTTCCACCCGGCTTGAATAGGTCATGGGTGACTGATTCGCTCGCTTTTGGTGGCGGGAACCGACCCTCCTCCAAGCTATAAATAGGACCCCTCACCCCTCACTTCAACACACATCACTTGAGTATTCATCCATTGTATCCACTACTCTCCATAGGTTTAGAGGAGTATAGGTTGTAGGTCTCTAGTCCATAGTCCAAGTAGGAGAGGAGTAGAAGGAGTCTCTTCCCAATCCCTAATTGGGAAAGGTATGGCTCTTATATTCTGTAACACCCTCATTTTCATGCATCATGCATTGCATAAGTTCATATGCATGTTTACCATTACTCCACCTAAAAAGGAATAAGTTTAAAATGAATTTAGAGCAAAATCGCACTTAAGAATTCTGGGAAGTGCGCACTAGTCCGTTTTTGGTGTGGACTAGTCCGAATTCTCTCCGACCTTCGTCAGACTTGTCCGTTTTGCTACGGACTAATCCGGTATTCCAATTCCTTGGAAATTTTGCTAAGTCCCTGGACTTGTTCGGACTTGTCCGGTATTCCAGTGGACTTGTCCGTTTTCCCTCTGACTAAAATCACACTTGTCGGTTTTGGCCAGACTTGTCTGATTTCCCTCTGACCAAGTTTGGACTGGTCCGATAATGTCTGGACTTGTCCATTTTTGCCTCTATCAATCTTTGGACTAGTCTGGCCTCCTGCAAACTTGTCCGGTAAATAGCGATTCTGAGTTGATCTTCGGTTCCACGACTTGATTTTCGGTTTTACCTTAAGTGGGCCTAAGGACGTCGTGTCTAACTCTTTTGGAGCCCATGTGGGAACCCACACCAGCCTCCACCCTCCACAAACTCGAATTCATTGAAACCCTAACTCTCCATCTCTATATAAACAACCCCACCTTTTGACTTTACATCCTTGTGCCTCAATTGAAAGTGCACCCAAACCCTAGTTCGTGGAGAGCTGCCGCCAAGGAGGGAGAAGGAGATCCCGGGCAAGAAGAATAAGAGGAGAAAATGAAAGAGGATCAAGTGGTCAAGATCTCCATCGAGTTTTCGTTCTTCATCAACAATTCACCTTCAAGTTCATCAACCCTAGATCGTCAAGGTCCAAGTGTTGCCTCCAAAACCCTTTATTGTTTGGAGCTCTAAACACCTGGTATACCTTCTACTTCCTTTTTCTCACGTGAATTCAATCCCGTTTCTCCAAATTCACGTCGGTCTATAAAACCCTAGTTCGCTGTTCCTGCGACGGGCGGACTAGTCCGGTCCCCAGCGGACTGGTCCCCAGCGGACTAGTCCGATTTTGCAATCTATTTCCTGCTGAATTAATTCTAAATTGATTCGAATCAACTCCAGACCTGTGTAGACTTGTTAGTAACCATTGTAATTGATTAGTAAACATTAAAAGTAACTTATTAACAAGTTTTACTTCGCAATTGCATTAATCATGCATGTCATGTAATATTGAGTTTGAAGTCTCTGATCTTTACCAAGCCCAAGAGCAAGGCAAGTGTCCCTGAAAATATTGATCCTGTTTTTGACAATAAATGTTTTGTTTTAAAAACTACATGCTTGTGTCAATTTGATGGGAAATCCTATAATAGGAAGTTTACTAGCTTTGTTTAATCACCCTTGTCACCTGGAATTCACGGTAGAGAGTTGGGAAGGGCTTTTACCTTTTTGCTTCGCTTAATTAATTGGGATGGGAAAACAACTATACTTTTAATTATGCATTAATGAGATTACGGTTGATATGAACTGGTCAATATGATATGGTAATGGGTGATCTAAGCAAGCATGGTATGTGGATGGGTTGGATGTCATGGTGGTTTGCTTGCTTTAGATCTAAGGACCGGTTCATGCGAGAATAAGCCAGGACAACAGTGCCACCACGAGGCCAAATATGGGTGCGGCGTAGCTGACTAATTAGGGTATTGCTAGTATTGCATGGATCATTTGGCGCACCGGGGAAGGGGAGTCGGATTGGGTTTGGATATGGTTGGCGGGACTCCCTGGGATCTGAATGGCACAAGATGGGGCCCTTGGTTGAAGATGTGCTCAGTTGGAGACATCGCTACCGGTGAAACCTCGGTGTGTCCGTACATGCTAGTAATCCCTTTGTAAAGTCTATTTTGTGATCTCTTGGCCATACACCTATGGTAGTGTTTTTGCATAATGGAGGTGTTGGTACCCTGTGTACCGGATACTCTTTGGGACTGCAAAGAATGCTAAGGAACTCCACATACCTGAGTTGAAGACCTCCAAAGGCCCCACGTGTCATACGGAACCGGACCTGCCTTCCTTCTATGGTTAGTCCTAGTGCCGCCACATGTATCATAAAACCGGAGCTACATTCCTTACCTGGGAAAACTCTGAGCTAAATACTTGTGCGGCACACCCGGACCTAACCCCCAACAGGGGGAAGCTCCGGTACCGACACGTGTATAACAGCACCGGACCTATCCGTCCCAGACGGTAAGCTCCAGAGCTACCATGCGTCCAACTGCCAGACCTTCGACCTAAACAGGCAAAGTGGTGGACTTCCAACGGCTCGGACCTTCAAGGACCATTAAAGACTTCAAGACCCAATTAAGTGTCATTAATGCTATCTTAACGATACATAATCGGAGGACCCTTAATACCAGTAACGCCACTGTCAAGGCGCGTTACCGCACTATTAAGGGCAATTAAGCTCATTAATTATGTATTAAACATCTGTAACCGCCAGGGCCACATGTTGGGCCACGCTAATGATGTAACGGCCAGCCCTTGTACTATAAAATGACTGGCCGAGGGACACACGCTGAGTCTTCTACACTCTGCTCTTACACACAAGCGCTCAGACGCTCAATACAGCAACAACACACTCCCGTGGAGTAGGGTATTATGCTCAGGCGGCCCGAACCACGTAAATTCTCATGTCAACTTACCATCTTGTTATGAATCTATGCGCGCCCACAACCGAACTACAAACTATGTGGGCTGCCATCGGTAGTACCAGGATCATTGCCGGAATCACACGCTGACAGTTGGCGCACCAGGTAGGGGGTGCCTAAGATTCAAGGATGGTGAATTCTGCTGCTGGATCATCCAACGGCAACCCTGCTGCACAACCTACTGGAGGCAACCCCTCCAACATGCAGCAGCTAGTAGGTGTTGTGGCTCCAGCAGGAGTCATGCCACCACCACCATCGTCCGCACCGGCAAATCAAGCTGGACAGCGAGATGGGGCGTCCGCGTCGGTCACTGCATCGGCGAAAACAATCCCGAACACGCGCTCCATGCTACACATGCTCTTATCCAACATCCACCACCTCCAGGAGCGTCCCAGGGGGCAATGGAGCAGTGGAGAGCTGATGTGGAACATTTGGTTGCAGCAGCAGCCGATCGCATCAGCAACCAAGGTCCTCCCCCCTCGGGGCGGGCCCCATCGCATCATCGGACCGTGTCGGGTAGACTTGGTACGCACGCTTCACATCACAAGAGGCGTGCTACGTCTCAACAGGTGATGTCGCTGCCTTCTGGGGCGCGACGTACCCACACGGTAACCAGACTTTCGACTCATGACCTCCGTGCTGAGCTCGATCATCGTTACCGTCAACAGGACGGTTGCGTCCACATCGAGCGTGCTTGCGAGAGGTGAGAGGCTCGGTATAGCCCTGCTCCTAAGGGAGTAGGAGGAGGCTGTTCTGCCTTGGCCATGCATCTACGCATGGTCAGATGGCCGCAGAAGTTCCAGCCTCACCTGCCGGAGAAATTTGACGGGACTGTCAATCCCGCTGAGTTTCTCCAAATCTACTCCACCGCAATACTTGCGGCTGGAGGCAACGAGGCCGTGATGGCCAATTATTTCCCCATGGCTTTAACTGGGCTGCTAGGTCTTGGTTTATGAACCTTCCGCCTGACTCCATCACAGTTGGGCGGAGCTGCACCAATAGTTCACTGCAAACTTCGGGAGCTCATATACCCGACCAGGCACAGAACTGGACCTTTTTGCTGTCAAGTAGAAGGGGGAGAGTCCCTGCAATCCTTCATCCAGAGATTCTCCCAGGTACGAAACACCATTCCTTCTATCTCAAGCGCCTCTGTTATTATGGCATTCAGACAGGGCATTCGAGACAAGAAGATGCTGGAGAAGCTAGCAATCAAGGAAGTCACCAGCCTCACGGAACTCTTCAGCTTGGCACACAAGTGTGCCAAAGCTGCGGAGGGCTCTGAAATGCATCCCAACCACCTTCGGAGGACAACAAAAAGTCTTCCAAGTGTAAAGCCGCTACCTCCGGGAGTGGCAAGAAGAAGAAAAAGTCCAACGGCAAGAAAAAGCCGTCGGTCGGCACACCTACAGCCGCTGTTGCTGCAGCTCCGGGTGGTCGGGGGCCACACCCCGAAAAATGACCTCGGCCGTCTTCTAAATATGGTGGCAGCTCCAAGATATGGTGCCCCATACACAAGTCAAACAGCCACACCTTGGAAGTCTGTCGAGAGGTCCAAAACCTTACCGAGCGCTACAACAAGCGCTGGGAAGAAGTTCCTTTCCGTCAAAAGGAAGGAAAACAAAAACTCGACGAAGCTCCAGCTGAAGAGGAGTTAGGCTTTCAGGACCCCAGAAAGGTCCTAAAGGCTGTTTACACCTCCGTTGACGATGACTCCGACGTCTCCGACAACGAGCGCTGGAAGACCATGAACACCATCTTTGGTGGTTCGTGGGACATCACCTCCTGCCGTGTCCTTGAGACAATGCGGCAGGACATGGCCTCTGTAGCTCCCACCACTAGGGCGGAGCCGCACCGGAAGTGGATGGATACTACCATCACCTTCGATGCTTCGGACTGCCCTCGGAACATAATTGCAGCTGGCCAGCTCCAATTGATGGTATCTCCGACCATCAACAACATCCAACTCCACCATGTAATGGTGGACGGAGGTTCGGGGCTGAAACTCATAATCTTTGAAGCTTTCATCAAGCTTTAGCTCCGACCTTCAGATCTTCGCCCTTCCCAACATTTCTCCGGAGTAGGTCCGAGGGCCATAACTCCACTCAGTGCCATTACTCTCCTGGTGACCTTCAGGACTCAGGAGAATTACATGACCGAGAAGTTGGTCTTCGACGTGGCGCAGATCAACTTACCATTCAACGCCATCTTGGGCAGGCAGGCCTTGTACAAATTAATGGCTGCTGCTCATTATGGCTACTTGGTGTTGAAGATGCCAACACTAGCATGTGTTCTCCGGATCCACAGAGATCGCAACACCGGAGTTACTGCTCTAGAAGAACTCCACGCGCTTGCTATAGTGCAGGAGCAAGAACCCGGAAAGGAACAAGCTCTGAAACCCCTGAGCATTCGTCATCGAGGCTCAACCTCTGCACCTCGTGTGCAACCAAGCAGTGACACTGACATTCCCGTCAAAGTCGTCCAAATCGGTTCCAACGCCGCTCAGATCACCCGAATATCGGGAGGTCTGAATGACAAATAGGAACTCGCGCTCATCACTTTCCTCCGGGCTAATGTCGACGTGTTTGCCTGGCAACCGTCACAAATGCTTGGGATACCTAGGGAAGTGATTGAGCACAATCTGAAGATTTATCCCGACGCTCGGCCTGTATATCAGAAGCCTTGGAAGCAATCAGTAGAGCGACAAAACTTCATACGTCAAGAAGTGAAGAAGTTGCTCAAAGCTGGATTCATCCGAGAAGTCTTCCACCCAAAATGGCTGGCGAACCCAGTCGTTGTACCTAAGGCCGGCGGGAAGCTTCGGATGTGCATCAACTACACTACACTGAATAAGGCATGTCCTAAGGATCCATTCCCACTACCTAGAATAGATCAGATAGTGGATTCCACCTCCGGGTGTGAATTACTGTGTTTCCTAGATGCATATTCTAGGTATCATCAAATCAGAATGTCTAAGGAAGATGAAGAGCATACTTCCTTCATCACAGTAGATGGATTATATTGTTACACTGCCATGCCATTCGGTCTCAAAAACGCTGCTTCAACGTTTGTACAAGCTATGTACAAAACTTTTGGAGAGCTTATCAAAGATGTAGTGGAAGTGTACGTCGATGACATCATCATCAAGATCAAAAACAAGGAGTCATTCCTTGACACCTTGCAAGCTGTCTTCGACAAGTTGCGAATCACACGCAAGAAGTTGAACCCGGACAAGTGTGTCTTCGGGGTTAGCTCTGGAAAGCATCTTGGATTCTTGATGAACCACCAAGGAATAGAAGCGAATCCAGCGAAGATTAAACCTATTGAAGACATGCGGCCACCAGCCCGCATCAAGGACGTCCAGAAGCTGACTGAATGTCTAGCTGCCCTCAGCCGGTTCTGTAAGTGCATCTATGATATCACTTGTGGGTTTTGGCTAATTGATGACAAACATATGAGATACTAATGAAACTATTGAGATGATTGCAGGACAAACAAGTGAAACAGCTCGGTGCACAGAAAAAGGTGAAAATGGAGTGGTGTCCAAAGACGAATACTTTGATGGAGCTTGGAAGATCAAATTAGATTTTGAATGTATAGGGAGTGTATGAAATACACACTCCAAGAGCTCAGAACTTTGCATATGGGTAAGGATTTTAAAATCAACCTAAATTCTACAATGCACCGGACTAGTCCGATTATGGACCAGACTAGTCCATTACACTTTCTGGAGTCTCCCCTCTCAGGAGATCAGACTAGTCCGTTGAACTTTCTGGAGTTTCTCATATTGGGAGACCGGACTAGTCTGTGTGTCCACCGGACTAGTCTGTTGAACTTTCTGGAGTCTCTCATATTGGGAGATCGGACTAGTCCGTGTGTCCACCGGACTAGTCCGTTGAACTTTCTGGAAGTCTCCCATCCGTGGAGATCGGACTAGTCCGCGGACTAGTCCGTTGAACTTTCTGAAGTACACATTCACACAGCACAAGACTAGTCCGAGATTGGACCAGACTAGTCCGATAGACTTTCTGGACTTTAAAGTACACTGTGACCGGACAAGTCTGGACTTGCACCGGACTAGTCCGGTGTTAGGTTTTTCAACGGTAACTTTTTGGAAACCATATAAATAGAGAATCCACGGCCTTCCAAAAACACACACGTCGAATATTGCTGCAAACACAAACCCTAGTGCCGCCACTTCATCCCAAGAGCCTAAAACACATCTCCCCACACATCTAAGGTGCAAAAAGGAGTCAAATCATTAGAACACTTGGATTCGGGATTGGGAGATCGTCGTTCCTTCGTTGCAAACTCTTGGGGTTTGATCTTTCTACACTTTTATTCTGCATTTTAATACTTTCAAGTGTATTTGATCGCCTCTTCGTTGTAATTCTCGTGGGAGCCCTCAACGTGTGAGGTTGCCCCACAAACTTGGTGATTACCCGTGATAGTGGAATCAAGTCGGCATTCGTGGTGACTTGAAGAGGGAAAGGATTGGAGACCCGGATCTGTGTGAGTTTCCTCAACGAGGACGTAGATCTCGTGGTGAGATTGAACCTCGCTAAAAATTCGCTGGTCTCTTGTGCCTCATTTACTTTACTTTTCGTTCACTAGATCAATTGATTACTAAACATCAATTAAGTTGCTTATAAGTTTCCATGTGCATTCATACAATAATCTTAAATCAAAGAATCTGTTGTTCTCCTTTCCGCTGCTAGAAGAACCTAGTTTCCCAAATAACACTTAACCAACTCACAAGTTTCAGCTCACCGGACTAGTCCGTCCACATAACCGGACTAGTCCGGTCCATCAAGTTTTTGACGAATTTATTAAGTGTGCAGGAAATTCAAAAGGCCTATTCACCCCCCCCCCTCTAGGCCACATTCAATTGGTATTAGAGCAAGGTTCTCCACCAATGAGACTCACATCTCAGAGAGATCAATGGCCTCTGAGAAGAACAACGATATCTCGAAGATGAACATCAATGAGGAAGAACAAGAAGCTAAAGCCTTCGATGTGCTGAAAGAAAGCCCACATGATAAAGAAGAAGTGGGACAACTAAAGGCACTCCTGAGAAAGAAACTGCTAGGACAAAAAGTAAAAGAAGAAGAGAAGACAACGGGGAGTGGTCATCACGACTACTCCCGACATCCTTACAACTACAACCGTTTCAATTCAAACAATCACTATCTCTCCATTCCTATGGGAAAGCCTCCACAGTTTGACGGAAGTGACTATACCATGTGGAAGTACAACATGAAGATGCATCTAATATCCCTAAATCCTAGTCTATGGCACATTGTTTGCACTGGCATAGATATCCCGGAAACGGATGAGGAACTCACCCCAGAACAAGAAGAAGAGATTCACATAAATGCACAAGTCGTCGCCGTGATCACGTCATCTCTAAGCAGAGAGGAATTCACCAAGATCGATGGCTTAGAAAGTGCAAAAATAAATCTGGGATACACTCAAGACAGCTCACGAAGGATATAGGTCGGTTCGTGAAGCTAAAATCGAGATGCTTGAAGGAGAGTTGGGGAGATTTGCTATTGAAGAAGGCAAATCACCTCAAGACATGTACAACTGGATGAAGGCACTCATCAACAAAATTCGTGCCTATGGAAGTAAGAAATGGACGGATCACGAGGTGGTCAAGAGAATGATTAGAGCCTTCATGCCAAGAAATGTTACACTTTGCTCGATGATTAGAGAAAGCCCTGGATTTCACAAAATGACTCCAGATGAGTTATTGGGGAAGATCATAAATCATGAAATGATGGAGAAAGAGGCTCAATACGTCAAGGACTTAGCCGAACTCACCTCTTCCAAGAAGAAAGAAGTTGCTCTCAAAGCAACGTGCAGACCCAAACATAAGGAAACTCGTGAAGACCAAGACGATGGGCATACAAGCGACGAGAGCACTGATCTTGATGATGAAGAAATGGTACTATTTATCAAGAAGTTCAAACGCATGATGAAAAGAAGACACGGCAACAATTCAAATGAAGGCAAAAGCAAGGATAAAGGAAAATCCAAGGCTCGACACACTTGCTACAACTGCAGAGAGTATGGTCACTTCATGGTAGACTGCCCCTATGAAGAAAATAAAAAGAAGAGGGAAACAAGACCTCAAGAAAAGAAAATTTCAGAAAAAGAAGACAAGCCCATCAAGCTCATATTGGCAAGGAGTGGGACTCAAACGACGAGTCCTCCTCCAATGAAGAAGAAGAGATAGCCACTATCGCAGTCAAGAAACCTACTATGAAAGCCACACTCTTCCCAAACATGGGAGGACGAGATATGAACCACCACACTTGCCTTCTGTCTAAGGAAGGCAAGAAAAAGGTATGACTCACTCCTCCTACGCTAAATTCCTCTATTGATGACTTTGATAGATCTAGTGATAATAAAGAAATGTTTAGAGGAATAAGTAAAATTGCTCTAAAGAAAATGAAAATGTTGTCGAACGAAATCTTTGAAAAGGAGGAACTTCTTAACCGACAAGAAGATATGCTCATCCGTGAAAGGAAGAGATATCAAGAAGTTGAAAAGCTTCTCGAGCTTGAAAGATAGAAGAACGAGTCGCTTGAGCTTGAGCTAGCCTTGAGTAAGGAAACTTACTCAAAGCTAGAAGACTCGCATATTGCAATCAAGGAAGAAATAGCTAACTTGTCAAAAGTTAACAAGATCATTGAGGTGCAAGTTTAGTCGCTCAAGCAAAGTGACTCCTCTTCCTCCAAGAGCTCTTCCTCCAAAGATATGAGTTCGACAACAATCGGAACTTGCACTTGCTCTAGTAAGAAGAATGTTATTTCTAATACTTCAACTTCTCACAATATGCATGCCTCTCCAAGCAACATCTTTGATAAGGAGAAGATCAAATATGCACGCTGTGCATATATGGTCACTAGACCTCCTAATGTCAAAGATGGCCTTGGTTTTGACAGGAACAAACACATGTCTATTCCTAATCATGTTAAGAATAGAATTGTCTTTGTTAAGGGAAAATCCCATGAATCTGATTTACAAATATTGTTTCGTACATTTGATGCTTCCTATGTTCTTATGAAAGCAAAACATGGAAAATTCATTACTAAATATACAGGGCCACGCCACAAGAACTTGAAAACTTGTGTGTGGGTGCCCAAGACTCTTGTGACTAACCTGAGAGGACCCAAGCAAGCTTGGGTACCTAAAACCAAAGAATAATTCTTTTTTGCATGCTTACTCCTCCGGTGGATCTAAATGGGTGCTAGATAGCGGATGCACAAATCACATGACTGGAGAGAGAGGTATGTTTCTGGAGTATGAGTATAACAAGGATCCAAGTGAAGGCATATACTTCGGAGACAACAGCCAAGGAAAGGTCCTTGGTAGCGGTAACATTGAAATATCCTCTCAACATACATTATCTAATGTTTTACATGTAGATTCTCTAGATTATAACCTTTTGTCAATATCTCAACTATGCGACAAAGGTTACAACTGTTTATTCACTAATGAGGGTGTGACCGTTTTTAGAAGAAGCGATGGCTTGATTGCATTCAAGGGAATGTTGAAGGGCAAGCTTTATCTTGTTGACTTCAACAAAGATAAAGCCAAACTCAACACTTGCTTGGTTTCTAAGACCAACATGGGATGGTTGTGGCATAGACGGCTAGCCCATGTTGGGATGAGAAATCTGCAAAAACTTCTAAAAGGTGGTCACAACCGTGGTCTTAAGGATGTGGTTTTTGAAAAAGACAGGTCGTGTAGCGCTTGTCAAGCAGGAAAACAAGTCGGAGCACCACACCCCGCCAAGAATGTGATGACTACCGAAAGACCGCTGGAACTCCTCCACATGGATCTCTTTGGTCCAATTTTGTACATCAGCATCGGTGGTAACAAATACGGTTTATAATTGTTGATGATTTTTCAAGATTTACTTAGGTATTTTTCTTGTATGATAAATCAGAAACTCAGGGGATCCTCAAGAAGTTATTAAAGAGAGCTCAGAACGAATTCTCATCAACCATAAAGAACATCAGGAGTGACAACGGGACAGAATTCAAGAACCTCCAAGTTGAAGAGTTTCTCGATGAATAAGGGATAAAGCATGAGTTCTCGGCACCCTACTCCCCTCAACAAAACGGAGTGGCCGAAAGGAAGAACAGAACATTGATCGAAATGGCAAGAACTATGTTGGATGAATACAAGACATCAGATCGATTTTGGGCAGAAGCGGTGAACACCGCTTGTCATGCTACGAATCGGCTATATCTCCACCGACTACTGAAGAAAACTCCATATGAGCTCCTTACCGGTAAAAAGCCTAATGTTTCTTATTTTAAAGTATTTGGTTGTAAATGTTTTATTCTGAACAAGAAACCGAGGGCCTCGAAGTTCGTTTCGAAGGTCGATGAAGGGTTCTTGCTCGGTTATGAATCGAATGCCTACGCCTATCGTGTCTTCAACAAGGTGTCCGGCCTTGTTGAAGTAGCACGTGACATAGTGTTCGATGAATCTAACGGCTAATAAGTGGAGAAAGTTGATAAGTGTGTGCTAGATAGAGAGGAAGCTCCATATGAAGCACTGAAGAAAATGGGACTTGGTGATATCTTACCACAAGAGCGAACACTCGACTCAAATGCACAATATGAACCTCAACACGGAGGCAATGATCAAGGGGGAGCACTTTCACAAGATCAAGATGAATAAAATCAAGAATATCAAGATAATCATGGGAGCAATGATCTAGGGGGAGACAATCAACATGAAGACAATGAAGAACAAGCAACTACACAAGTTCCACACCCAAGAGTACATCAGAGCATGCAAAGAGACCATCCTGTCAATAATATCATTGGAGATATTGCTAAGGGAGTAACTACTAGATCTCGAGTTGCAACTTTCTGTGAATACTACTCTTTTTTGTCTTTTCTGGAACCATACAGGGTAGAAGAAGCCTTAAGGGATCAAGACTGGGTGATGGTGATGCAAGAGGAGTTAAACAACTTCAAGAGAAATGAAGTGTGGGAGCTGGTGGAGGGACCAAAGGCGAACATCGTTGGAACAAAATGGGTCTTTTGGAACAAGCAAGATGAACATGGAGAAGTAACAAGAAATAAATCGAGATTGGTGGCCAAAGGTTATTCTCAGGTCGAAGGTTTGGACTTCGATGAAACTTTTGCTCCTGTAGCTAGACTTGAGTCCATTCGTATTTTATTGGCATATGCTACTCACCATAATTTTAAGCTGTATCAAATGGACATCAAAAGTGCTTTCTTAAACGATCCAATAAAGGAGGAAGTTTATGTGGAGCAGCCACCAGGATTCGAAGACCAAGAGTATCCCGATCATGTCTACAAACTGCGTAAGGCTCTCTATGGCCTCAAACAAGCTCCTCGAGCTTGGTACGAGTGCCTTAGAGATTTTCTGACTCAAAATGGATTCAAAATTGGCAAAGCTGACTATACACTTTTCACTAAACACTGTGATGATCATCTATTCGTATGTCAAATTTATGTTGATGACATTATCTTTGGATCCACTAACAAATCTTTCTTTGAAGAATTTAGCAAAAGTATGACAGATAGGATCGAGATGTCAATGATGGGCGAATTGAAGTTCTTCCTGGGATTCCAAGTGAAGCAACTAAGAGAAGGTACATTTATAAGCCAAACCAAATATACACAGGACATTCTCAAGAAATTCAATATGGACAAAGCCAAGCCCATCAAGACACCCATGGCCATTAATGGACATCTCGACCTCAATGAAGACGGTCCAAATGTGGACCAGAAGGTATATCGGTCCATGATCGGTTCCCTACTTTATTTATGTGCATCTAGGCTAGACATTATGCTTAGTGTTTGCTTGTGTGCAAGGTTTCAAGCCGCACCTAAAGAGTGTCACTTAATTGCTGTAAAAAGAATCCTAAGGTATCTTGTGCACACACCCAACTTGGGCCTGTGGTATCCCAAAGGATCCAAGTTTAACTTGATAGGGTATTCCGACGCCGACTATGCAGGATGCAAAGTCGATAGAAAGAGCACGCCAGGGACTTGTCAGTTTCTTGGTAGGTCCCTAGTTTCTTGGTCATCTAAAAAGCAAAACTCCATCGCTCTTTCCACAGCGGAAGCAGAGTATGTTGCAGCCGGTAGTTGTTGCGCACAACTACTTTGGATGCGACAGACTCTTAGGGACTATGACTACAATCTTAGCCATATCCCTCTTCTATGTGATAATGAAAGTGCTATAAAAATTGCACACAACCCTGTAGAGCACTCAAGAACTAAGCACATAGATATCCGTCATCATTTTCTTAGAGATCATTCATTAAAAGGTGACAATGCTATTTCACATGTTAGGACTGAAAAACAACTTGCAGATATTTTCACCAAACCATTAGATGAGAAAAGGTTTTGTGAGCTTAGAAATGAACTTAATATTCTTGACTCTCGGAATGTCGCTTGAAACGTTGCATACCTGGTTGAAACTTCAAACATCGCATTTTATTGTTAAAAACTGCTCCTCACCTCTTTTTCTTCTAAGAAAACTAATTTTAATGAAGAAATCTTGGAGTTTATGACCACTTTTCATTGTTGATTGCCTTCTGGTCATAAGTACCAAGATTATTTACAAAACTTGTCCTTGGATCACAATTAGTTATTTCAAAATACTTAGGTTTTCCAGGGGCACCGGACTAGTCAGGTTTGCCACCAGACTAGTCCAGACAGTCTCTCTTTCCTAGGTTTTCCAGGGGCACCGGACTAGTCCGTCCTCTGACCGGACTAGTCCGGTCGGTCGCGTATATAAGCAGCTGGCCGGCCCAAATCAAAATTTCAAACCTCCCTCCACTTCGAGTTGAGCCCTCACCTCTCCTCTTCCCTCCTAAACCCTAGCCCCCAAAGAGACCTTCGAGTTGAGCCCTCAAAATCGAAGCTTTCTCCGTGGGAAATCCTCTCCTTGTCGAGTGGAATCTTCCCTCCGGAATCATCCAAACAAACTCTTGCTCCTTCACCGCGCATCTTCGAATCTCGATAAATTTCACCCTAAAACCAAAATCTCCTCTTCATAGATGTTTTGGAATTCAAGGAATTCATTAGGGTTCTTGCAAGGTCGGACTAGTCCGGTGCTCAGAGACGGACAAGTCCGGTACGCCGGACAAGTCCGCACTCTGAACCCGGACAAGTCCGGTCTCTGACATCTGAATCCCTAAATTGACCTCGATCCTATGTTCATTCTTATATAATCCATGAACTCTTTATTAGGCACGATGTCTTCAAGCTCAGATGACAGTTCTTTCCATGTTGATGAAGAAGTTGAATGTGAAAAAGCGAGGAGAGCCAAGGAGAGGTACATGAAGAAAAGACATGATGTCAATGTGCACTCTCCACCCTCTGACGACAATTTGCCCAAGAAGAGGAGGGTGGTTGTTAAGAAGGCCCAAGGAAAAGCTGGCGAGAGCTCCTCAGGGCCAAAGAGGACTCTCAACAAAGGGAAGGGGCTTGCTAGCGGAGCCATTGGGCCCCTGAAGATGAAAAACCCAAGTCACCGCAACAGGCAGCGTTCCAGTGAAGATTTCACCGAGGAAGGGGGTGAGCTTGCCGATAGCTTCAAGAAGATTAATGTGTATAATCAACCTCTGCAATGCTCAGACCCAAGATTCTGGAGCAACTTCCATGCCGACTACTACGAGCATGTGTACATGAAGATGAAGAATCCCGTTGTGAAGAGTCAATGGGTGAACATTGGGTACATGCAGTCGAAGAAATATCCTGCCTTCCGTGAAGTGGTTGAGGCCCTAGAGAGGCATGAACTGAAGGAACTGTTTTCTTTTGAGAATGACTGGAACAATGAGATCATCACCCAATTCTACTCTACGCTCTTGGATGACCCATGGTTCCAAGTATAGTGTTACTTATGATGAGTTTGCAAGGATTCTTCACCTTGAACATACTCTAGATCATGATCTTGTCATCCACAATTTGCAACCCTTGGAGAAGGATTTGCTCAAGTTCCTCTATGACATAAGGATACCCTATGTTCCTCCCAACAGCAAATATCGGAAGCCCTTCTTTGTGGTCCTCAATAGAATCTTGAGGAAGACAATAGCCCCGAAAGATGGAGATGTGGGGACTATACAAGGAACCTTGAGGACCCTAATGAAGGTCATTAGTGTAAGGAGACCATTCAATGTCTTTGAGTACATCTACAATGACATTGTGAACATCTCAATCACGCCAAATAGGTCTTGCGGGTATGCCCCGTACATCATGTTCATGATTGAGAAAGTGACGGGACTTGAGTTTGTCAAAGATGTCTCTCATACGGGGTTGAAGCCGCAAAAGCCCACCGAGTACACTCTACCCTCAGCTCCTACTGCACCTTCCTCCCCTGAAGCTGAGAGGAGGACTGACAAACTCGGGATGTGAATGCCACAAGATCTGCAGCTGCTCCTCCTGGCTCTGCACCTGCCCATGAACCCTCTGGTGGTGTCCTCAAAATGCGCACCTCTATCTTTGCCTACTGCCGCAAGATTGAAGTTAGGCAGAAGAAACATCAACAATATGTCAATGCCAACATCAAAGCTATCTGTGACAAGCTGGAGATTGAGCCGGTTGGATCCCCGCCTGCCTTCGAGGATTCCGGGGAAGAGCCTGCTCCAGCGAATGCTGATGGTGGTGAAGCTGAAGACCGGACCGAAACTGAAGAAGAGAGCGGCGATGAGTGATTCCCCTCAATTTTTATCTTTTTTGGTGCCTTGATGCCAAAGGGGGAGAGATTGAGACTAGTAGTTTGAAACTGTCTCTAGTTGTAGTCCTTATGCTTTTGTGATCGAGGACATGTACTTATTTTTAAAACCTTGTAATGCACTATTTCTTTTCTTATGTGTGATGCTTATTGTTGCTTGAATGATCATCTCTATGCTCATTATTGATTATCTTTATTTCATCACACCTTGTTGATCACACACCTGTTAGGCACCCCACCATAAGGTGTGTGCATATGTGAGAAGCTTTTTGTGGATTTATCGTTATTCTCATATGTGCACACCTTATGAAATCAAGATTTTATTCTCAATTGTGATATCTCAAATGGTTGTCATCAATCACCAAAAAGGGGGAGATTGTAAGTGCATCTAGGATATCCCTTGTGGGTTTTGGCTAATTGATGACAAACATATGAGATCCTAATGAAACTATTGAGATGATTGCAGGACAAACAAGTGAAACAGCTCGGTGCACAAAAAAGGTGAAAATGGAGTGGTGTCCAAAGAGGGATACTTTGATGGAGCTTGGAAGATCAAATTAGATTTTAAATGTATAGGGAGTGTATGAAAGACACACTCCAAGAGCTCACAACTTTGCGCAGGGGTAAGGGTTTTAAAATCAACCTAAATTCTACAATGCACCGGACTAGTCCGATTATGGACCGGACTAGTCCGTTACACTTTCTGGAGTCTCCCCTCTCAGGAGACCGGACTAGTCCGTGTGTCCACCGGACTAGTCCGTTGAACTTTCTGGAGTCTCTCATATTGGGAGACCGGACTCATCCGTGTGTCTACCGGACTAGTCCGTTGAACTTTCTGGAGTCTCTCATATTGGGAGACCGGACTAGTCCGTGTGTCCACCGGACTAGTCCGTTGAACTTTCTGGAGTCTCCCATCCGTGGAGATCAGACTAGTCCGCGGACTAGTCCGTTGAACTTTCTGAAGTCCACCTTCACACAGCACCGGACTAGTCCGAGATTGGACCAGACTAGTCCGGTAGACTTTCTGGACTTTAAAGTACACTGTGACCGGACAAGTCCGGACTTGCACCGGACTAGTCCGGTGTTAGGGTTTTTCAACGGTAATTATTTGGAAACCATATAAATAGAGAATCCACGGCCTTCCAAAAACACACACGTCGAATATTGCTGCAAACACAAACCCTAGTGCCGCCACTTCATCCCAAGAGCCTAAAACACATCTTCCCACACATCTAAGGTGCAAAAAGGAGTCAAATCATTAGAACACTTGGATTCGGGATTGGGAGATCGTCGTTCCTTCGTTGCGAGCTCTTGGGGTTTGATCTTTCTACACTTTTACTCTGCATTGTAATACTTTCAAGTGTATTTGATCGCCTCTTCATTGTAATTCTCGTGGGAGCCCTCAACGTGTGAGGTTGCCCCACAAACATGGTGATTACCCGTGATAGTGGAATCAAGTCGGCCTTCGTGGTGACTTGAAGAGGGAAAGGGTTGGAGACCCGACTCTGTGTGAGTTTCCTCAACGAGGACGTAGATCTCTTGGTGAGATCGAACCTCGGTAAAAATTCGCTTGTCTCTTGTGCCTCATTTACTTTACTTTTCGTTCACTAGATAAATTGATTACTAAACATCAATTAAGTTGCTTATAAGTTTCCACGTGCATTCATACAATAATCTTAAATCAAAGAATCTGTTGTTCTCCTTTCCGCTGCTAGAAGAACCTAGTTTCCCAAATAACACTTAATCAACTCACAAGTTTTAGCACACCGGACTAGTCCGTCCACATAACCGAACTAGTCCGGTCCATCAAGTTTTTGATGAATTTATTAAGTGTGCAGGAAATTCAAAAGGCCTATTCACCCCCCCTCTAGGCCACATTCAGGTTCATCTCAAGAGTGGCAGAACAGGCGCTACCCTTCATCAAACTATTGAGGAAGTCCGGACCATTCCAATGGTCTGAAGAAGCAGAAAAGGCTTTCCAAGAGCTGAAACAGCTCCTCACCACTCGACCAACTTTGGTAGCTCTGAATCCTAGTGAGCCACTTCTGCTTTACATTTCGGCAACTGACGAAGTTGTCAGCATGGTCCTAGTTGCGGAAAGACCAGAACCATCTCTAGTTCAGGAAGCCAGACCCCTCCAGGAGGGTCTGGGGCTACCTGAAGGCGAGTCTGGGTCCCAGCTCCCAGACCCGGATCCTCAAGGCGAGACGCCAGAGGATCAACCTCCTACAAGTGGAGGAATTACTGTTGCTGAACAAGAAGATCCAGACCCCTCCGGGAAGGTTCGGCTCACTTCAGAAGAAGCTCCGGGTCCCTCCAGCAGGAACCAGGAGGTCCCCAAAGAAGGTCTGGACCCCTCTGGGAGGGTCCGAGTTGATGAGGAGGAAGCTCCGGACCCCTCCGGGAGGGTCCGGACTGTCCAACGCCCGGTGTACTGCATCAGTGAAGTACTTCATGACGCCAAGACTCGGTACCTGGAGGTGCATAAGCTGCTCTACGCAGTTCTTATTGCTTCTAGGAAGCTTCAACACTACTTCCAAGCTCACAAGATTTCAGTGGTAACCTCTTATCCACTGCGTGCAATCCTGCATAACCCCAACTCTACTGGGAACATTGCAAAGTGGGCAGCAGAATTGGTCGATTTCGACCTTGAATTCGTCCTAGGACAAGCGATCAAGAGTCAAGCATTGGCGGACTTCGTGGCAGAATGGACCCCCTCTCCATCAAATCCTGGGGGCCCCAGTGAGTAGAAGCCGGAACCCAAGGTTCCGGTCTTCACCGAGCCTCACTAGACTCTCTAATTTGACGGCTCTGTGCAGAAGCAGGGGGCCGGAGTTGGAGTCCTTCTCCTTGCTCCGACCGGGGAGAAGGTCAAATACATGGTTCACCTTGACTTCAAGGCGACCAACTACATGGCGGAGTATGAAGCATTAATCAATGGGCTCAAGGTGGCACTATCATACGATGTCAAGCAGCTGTTGGTAAAGGGTGATTCGCAGCTCATTATAAAATAAGTCAAAGGTGAATGTTGCTGCAACAACCCTCAACTAGCTGCATACCTACTTGAAGTCCAGAAGCTTCAGAAGGACTTTGACGTCCTGGATCTTTGCCATGTCCAGCGTCTCAACAACGCTGAAGCTGATGAACTCTCGACGAAATCCTCAACCAGAGCTCCAGCTCCCGACGGAACCTTCGTCCAGAGATTATCAAGACCAACAGCTCAGCCTGTCGAACTGAGCGAAGGGGGCAAGACCAACACCTCAAAGCTGGCGGTCCAGATGGCCCTGTTACCATGGCGACCATCAAGGGCTGTTGGTGTTGCAGGAAGCTCCGAGCAACCTAGCACGCAAGACTCAAATGCTCAAGTTAGCTCCGATATATGGATCTCGGAGATCCGGAGCTACTTGAAAGACAACTTCCTTCCTGAAGATAATGTATCCGCTGACCGGATAGTCAGACTGGCTAAAAGATACACACTAGTAGAAGGGGATATCTACCGGCATGGTGCCAACGTCGTCCTAATGCGGTGCATTACAAGGGAAGAAGGCCGCGAGCTTCTCCCGGAAATCCATGGAGGCGAGTGTGGGAACCACGTGTGTTCCCGCACGTTGGTCGATAAAGCCTACAGGCATGGTTTTTACTGGCCTATAGCACTCCAGGATGCAACTGAGCTAGTGAAGAAATGCGAAGCATGCCAGTTCCATGCAAAGCAAATTCACACACTATCTCAACCACTACAAATGATACCTCCTATATCGCCATTCGCTGTGTGGGGGATGGATATCTTGGGACCTTTCCCAAGAGTCATCGGAGGTTACAAGTTCGTGTACGTTGCCATCGACAAGTTCACCAAGTGGCCGGAAGCAACTCCAGTTGTGACAATAAACAAGCAATCAACTATCAACTTCTTGCAGTCTATAGTATGCAGATTTGGAGTCCCAAACAAGATCATAACTGACAACGGGACCCAATTCACAAGCTCTGCATTCCAAGGATATTGCGAAGACCTCGACATTCAAGTCAGCTACGCCTCAGTAGCTCACCCGGCAAGTAATGGCCAAGCTGAGAGAGCAAATGCAGAAATCCTAAAAGGACTCAAGACACGCACATATGAGCGCCTGAAAAACATGGAGCCAACTGGATTGAAGAGCTTCCGCCAACCTTGTGGGCAAACAGGACAACTCCAAACTGGTCAACTGGAGAGACACCCTTCTTCTTGGTGTGCGGAGCTGAAGCAGTCCTTCCTCCAGAAATCACCTTGGGGTCGCTACGGGTCCGGATCTTCGACGATGCCATGCAGGACCAGCTCCGACGTGAAGACCTTGACCTCCTTGAAGAGGGAAAGTGTCGAGCAGCTGTCCGGATTGCCCGATACCGCCAAGCTCTTCGGCGCTATCACCAAAGGAATGTTCACAGCCAACAGCTCGAGGAAGGCGATCTGGTGCTACAGAGAATACAAACTCAAGAAGGGTTAAACAAACTTTCCCCCAGTTGGGAAGGACCCTTCCGAGTGATCAAAGTATCCCGTCCCGGATGCGTTCGCTTGGCAACCGAGGATGGGACACTGCTCCCTAATCCTTGGAACATAGAGCACCTCTGTAAGTTCTACGCTTAATATCACGGAGGTGAGTCTATAATTACATGTGATGTATGTTATAGCGTCATTGTACAGAGTCGGGTAGCTCCTCAGGGAGAACAGCCGGACCTTTTCTGGAAGGCCCGCAAAAGTTCAGGCAACACTTGTCACAGTCTCAAAACTAAAAGTGTAGCTAGCTACCTTGGGTCAAACAAGAAACGAAACACACCTAGCATGGTTCCGTACCCTAAGTGTGTACTTGTTTCCCCTGTACCCCAGACCTATAATGAAAGACATCATTATATGAAAACAAACTCCACGTGCATTTATTTTGTACGGGCTCAATATTTTTTTTCTCTTTCTTGTCTATAACAAAGTTGTGCAATTCTTAAGAAACTTTAGCTCGAGCAATTCATGTATATTTCAAGTTGCTTTGTTAATTCTTTCGGGTCTTAACATTGTTGAATGGCCTACTCGCCTGAATGCCGCCAAGCCAATCTAGGTCCGAAGTGTGCTATCGACTTAGCCTGGTCCTGCACCCTAAGTACGCCACTCTACCTACACCCCGACAGGCCGAAGTAAGGTGAGTCCAGGATACGATTGGACCTGAAGAACATAAGCAAATGCACTTGATTGTATATAGAATTGCGTTCGATCAAAAATTTCTTTCAGAAATAGTAAGCCACAATTGAGTTACAGATAGGAAATGGATTTTACTGTTTTTATTGACTTCAGTGTGCAGGAAAAATAAAGATCTCATGATGATAGTGGATGAAATCGGAGCTATCAAAGCTCCGACACCCCCTAAGGTGATCTGTTGTTGATGTTTCAAACATTGATAGTAGACGTCGCCAGAGCTACAAAGTTCTGGCAAATCCAGCCGTCAATGTGAAGAAAAGATGGTGGGAAGACTCCACAGTGGGGTCTGCTATCGACGCACCGTGTGTTGACAGTGGTCGCTGCCGGAGCTACCAAGCTCTGACAACCCCAGAGGACTAACTGTCGATGCTCAACGTGTTGACAAGGATCACTGCCGGAGCTACTAAGCTCCGACAACCTCAAGGGGCCCCTACTATCGACGACTTTGGACCTACAAACTACAAGTTCGAAGCATGCAAGTCTTCAACAAAATGCTACATCCTCTTGGTACATGTTCACAATCAAATTGTGTACATCTACCAGGGGGCCAAGTGAGACAAATGTGTTGAAGACAAAAAATGAAATTCATAAAATTCTTGGATTTCATTAATCTGGAGACAAGAGATTACAAAATTGAGGAAAGGAAGAGAAGATACAAGTGGGAGATACAAAGAGAAAGTCTTAAATCCTATAGAAGAACGAGGCGACCTTCTGGGCAACCTCTGACACGCTGGCCTTGGCAGCATCTCCCTCTCCGTCGATGGGACCCTCGAGCACTAGGTCTAGTGAGAAATGAGGATCCTGACTTTGTAGCATGTCAGCATGTACTTTGCGATGTTCTTCTCCAGGGATTGTCCTTCGGTTTCCAACTAGTCCACGATGACATCGCCCATCTTGTTGAGCTTGTTGCCCGCCGAGCTCAACGTCTGTAACGCCTGGTCCAGCTCCGGATCGTCCGGACACACGGGACTAAAACCCAGTGGCGTCAGAGTGTCATTGGCTTTGCCCAAGAAGTCCCAAACTTGTTGGGACTCCACAACCCTTGAGCCTCGCACCTCTTCCACGGACCTCTTGGTCGCCGTAAGCTCCGAATCCTCCCGGGCAAGGCGCTCGACTTCTTTGGCGTTCTGTTGAATCTTTTCAGCAACATGCCTTTTGAGGTTACCAAGCTCCTCTTCCCGGAGGTGGATCTTGTTCCGGCGGTTGACCAGGTCTTTCTCCTGTCCCCGCACTTTCTTCACACTGGCAGCAATTTCATTCTCTCTCTTGGTGAGGTGTTGTCCCTGCTGCCAGGCCTTCTTCCCTCTTCACGAGGTCATCACGTAGCTCCAGGAGTTTTTGCTCTTCATCTTCGATCTTTTTCTCCCGCTCCACAAGAGCCTCCCGGCGCTTGACGAGGCTATCGTGGATGGCGCTGAGCTTCTCTTGGCGGTCATTCGCTGCTTCATTAGCATCCACAGCCTGTTCGTGGATGGCCTGGGACTGGTTGTCGAGGGATCGCGTCATGCTTTCCCTCTCATCCAGCAGCTGACCCCAGTACTCCAACTGTACCTTCTCCCTTTTCACCCACTCCTTGTCGTCGACCAGCCTCGTATGCACCAGTTTGGTCTCGAATTGGAGACGGTTGCGCCACCTCCTAAGGGTTTGGCGCTCCTCCTCGAGGGCCTTGCTGTCGTGGTAAAGGGCTAGCTGGACCTGACGAAGGCTGGAGCAGGCATTGTCGATAGACAGCGACAAAGGGATTGGCTCCAGACCTGCCAGGGTCTTCTCTGATGGCTCCAGCGGGTTCTCCATAACAAAAAGCAGGTCCCACTCTACAAGAGCAGTCCCCTGAGCTTCCGCGGCACTAGGGTCGCCCTCCGAGATAGCCTCGGCCGCCGCTGAGGAAGGTCCTGCAACAGAAGTTCCTACCTCCGGAATTGGCTCCGAAGGTCCTGCCACCAGGTCATCAGCAACCGCTCCCTCAGGTGGAGGAACGGTCGCTTCGTCTTGGCACCTTGGCTCAGGTGCGGGCACCTCCGGAACGACCACCTTCGGGGCAGGCGTTGAAGATTCAGCCGGAGCTGAGGCCACTTCCGGGTCTGGTGTTGGCGCCTCTTCCGCCGCTGGTTCAGGCGCCAGCGCTTCGACCTCTACTGGTTCGGGGGCCGGCACCTCCGCGACAACTGGCTCGGGCGCCAAAACTTCATCAACCACTGGCTCCACCGCCGAGGCTTCAACAACATCTGGCTCTAGGGCCGGAACTGCAGCTACCTCTGGCTCTGAGGCCGGAGCGTCCATCATTTCAGCATCCAAAACTGGAGCTTCAACCTCTGTAGCTGGTTCCGCTGGTACATCTTCATTCTCATGGTCCGGCGCTACCACGAGAGCTTCAGGAGATGACTCGAGGTTAAGGACCATGACAGCCGGCGCCGGAGCTGCCGCGACCTCAGCCACCTCTTGGGGTGGCGCTGAAACTGGAGCTGGAGCCTCCGTCTGCGCAGCGTCAGCCGCTGATACAGGAACCAGAGCTTCAACCCCTTTCTTGGGTACCCTGTGGATGAAGGAAGAAGGAACACAAAATATGATTACAACAAAAACAATCAACTGAGGTAAAAAATCAAATTTACCTTGGAAGGTTTCCGCTCCAGCTAGCGCAGAAGCTCTTCACCGGACGCTCAGGACCGGACCCTATCGCCACTGGCGTAGTAGCTCCGGATGGCTCCCCGGAGCTTGCTGCTGCCATCGGCGTCATCTTGGTTGAGGCCCCCCTCGACTGAGAAGGACCCTTGGACCTAGAGCCCTTAGTAGACCCTGGTACCGGAGTCACATGGTCGGATCTGGCATCCCGAGGAGACGCCAATGTTGGAGTAGGTGTCGCCGTTGAAGACCTCCCCCGTCGAGGAGAAGGAGCTGTCGTGGAAGGAGCAGGTCTGACAGACCTCCCGTCAGAATGCTTCAACCTCCTCTTGCGGCTCGAGGGCTCGGCCAACTCCTTGCCCTTGCCCATGACTTTAGCTCTTGGATTCGGGGCAGGAGCGGAGCCACCTTCTGAAGCTCCGGGGATCGCCACCCCGGAGGTTGATCGCCTCTCCATCAGGCCCAAGTCGTCCAACAGCGGCATCTTCCTCCGAAGTTATCTGCACTTTTCTGGTATCATATTAAGAGGAAGGAAGGGCGCCGGTGGAGACACGTCGCCCGGGCCGATGTTCCCAGGCTGGAACTTCTTAAGATGGGTCATCACGGCTTCACCGTTCAAGTTGAGGTTGGTATCCATCCCACTGTTGAAGGCCCAGGCAGGTTGCCCCCTATCCCTTAGCGGGGCCCACTTGTTCGTCAAGAAGTTGCTAAAGACCATTTGGGGGGTCACCCCACCTTTGACACACTCTTGGATTTTGTCCAGAATGGGCCTGTACTCCCTTGACAGCTCTGGCACGTCACTCCAAATGTCGATGTCGACACGGGGGATGCCTTCAGGCAGTTCGAGCCTCTCGTGTCCCTTGACGGTGATGACCACCCAGTCTTTCTTCCAGTCGTCCCACTTGTCGGAAGGAAAGGACCTCAAGTACTTGAGGGGGGAGTTTTTCCGCTTCACAAAGTAGTAGAAGCAGATGAACTCATCACTCTTCCCGGTGGGGTGAACAGTGAAGAAAGTCCGGAACAACTCCACGCAAGGGGGCACTCCCACCCACATCTCGCAAAAGTGGACGAAAGTCGCCACCAGCAAGATTGAGTGGGGACCGAGATGGTGGAGTTGCAGACCATAGAAATCTATCACCATCAGAAAGAAAGTGGAGAAAGGTGGGATCAAACCCGCCATGGCGTACCCAAGGAAGTACACCATATCTCCAGCTCGCTCCTTCTCGAAGGGAAGCTTGCCGCAGTGAATGTCGTTGTTGAAGGAGTCACTGGACCAACCCATGTAGGTCCGGACCCTGGACAACTCCTTCTTGCTTCCAATGCGACTCTTGGGGAGTCCCAACTTCATCGCAGCACAGCGGGGCGAGAGATGAAAAGCAAGCAAAATTTTGGAGGATTCGAGCGAAAGTTCAAATGAAGGCGTAAAGAATCCCCAAACGGTGTGCGCTTTCCTTCTTAAGTAAGCCCCCGCAACGCTTGGATGGAAACCGCAGAGGAGCCGACGATACAGTTCAAAAACTTCACCCTGCCAATGATAAGGGGGCCTGGGGCCACCTTGACGATCAAGTCGAGGTCCTTACCCCAGGCGAACAGTTGTCATCATGAGAGGCGGGAAGCCTGAGGGCGGCGGCCAGACAGGGCGCGTGGAACCGATACGGTTTTCGTATCGGTAACCAGCGACCTTCAATTGCATGAGATCCGCATGCGCAGATCTCACCTGCCGCATCCTGGATATGCCACGTGGCAATGGTTTAACTGTGAACTACCACCAACGGAACATCCAAAGACCCTTGAAGACATGACTCAAAAACCGAAGGATGGACCCACCTCCGGCAGAACAACTTCATCCAAAAGGTCTCTCCCAGAGGTGCGCCCAGGGGGCCACTATCGGTACCCTGTGTACCGGATACCCTTTGGGACTGCAAAGAATGCTAAGGAACTCCACATACCTGAGTTGAAGACCTCCAAAGGCCCCACGTGTCATACGGAACCGGACCTGCCTCCCTTCTATGGTTAGTCCTAGTGCCTCCACGTGTATCATAAAACCGGAGCTACATTCCTTACCTGGGAAAGCTCCAGGCTAAATACTTGTGCGGCACCCCCGGACCTAACCCCCAACAGAGGGAAGCTCCGGTATCGACACGTGTATAATAGCACCGGACCTACCCGTCCCAGACGGTAAGCTCCGGAGCTGCCACGTGTCCAACCGCCAGACCTTCGACCTCAACAGGCAAAGTGGTGGACTTCCAACGGCTCGTACCTTTAAGGACCATTAAAGTCTTGAAGACCCGATTAAGTGTCATTAATGCTATCTTAATGATACACAATCGGAGGACCCTTAATACTAGTAACGCCACTGTCAAGGCGCGTTACCACACTATTAAGGGTAATTAAGCTCATTAATTGTGTATTAAACATCAGTAACCGTCAGGGCCACATGTCGGGCCAGGCTAATGATGTAACGGCCGGCCCTTGTACTATAAAAGGACTGGCCGAGCGACACACACTGAGACTTCCACACTTTGCTCTTACACACAAGCGCTCAGACACTAAATACAGCAACAACACACTCCCGTGGAGTAGGGTATTATGCTCAGGCGGCCTGAACCACATAAATTATCGTGTCAACATGCCATCTTCTTCTGAATCTCTGAGCGCCCACAACCGAACTACAAACTCCGCGGGCTGCCACCGGTAGTACTGGGAGAATTGTCGGAATCACACGCCGACAGGAGGTTTCCTTTAGTCACCTTTGGGTGATGAAATCACAAACACGTGGGTAAAGTGGTGCAAACTCTGTAAAGTATTAAAACTATCATGGTAGTCATGCTCCCGTTTAAGAGCACCTAGACAACTTCAATGATTAGATGGAAACTTGGTATTGGTTTGCTAATGGTTATGGTTCATATTATGGTTATGACTAGTTATGAATTGAATTATGAGAATTGGACATGGATGATGATGATGATGGCAATAATTTGGTATATGGATGGATAATTGATTATGGTTTCGTATTATGTTAATCATTATAGTTTATGATGGGTTTACTTCACATACATGTAATATACTGCTTTCCAAATGTTTTAATGTACTTTTTAGCACTCAACCTATATTATATTCGTCATTTGTATCAGCTACATGTCATACTTTCCACACTTGCTGAGTAGACATGTACTCACCCTTGCAATTCCCCCACCAATAGTTGCAGGTCAGGCTTGGGAGTATAATGATGATAATGTAGAGTTCTAGGCTGTGTCTGCTGTCAACTTCGCTTGTGGATTGATTAGAGCCGCGCTACCCTATTCGCTTAGCTGCATAGTTGCTTGTCTTGTTTATTTCCGCTGCATTAGTTCAAACTTGTCATCAATAATCATTAGAGATTGTATTCAAGGATATTAAAAGTTCTATAATAAAAGTGGTTAATTAATCTTGTTATGTGGTACTTTTCTGTATATCCTTTTGTGAATGCACTCATGTATGTGTGTTGAACGTCCTGGACACACATATGCATTCACTTGGTTCATTTTCGGAATCGGGTGTCACAAATTGGTATCAGAGCCACATGTTGACTGTAGGACGCAACCTAGATAGAATGGACACTTTAGAGCACATAGGAGCACTCATGAATCGATGTGTTTATGCTTAATGTGTTGTTTGCTATGTTTTACTACTTGTTTGCTTAGTAGAGGATTTGGGATGCTTTAGAATTGCCATGTCCACATAGGATAGTATAGTTAGTTGTTTAGTTTCATATCCCTTGATGCATATAGTTGGGGACGTTTTCTAAATTCATATCTCTTGCTTTTCCTCAGATGGTGAAGACTCGCAACCAAAGGGATGGCAATGATGAGGAGAAGAACATTGTGCCTGGGGATTTGAGCCAGGACAGCCGGAAATAGTACTTATTGTTGAGGGGCCTTAATAATGAGATCCAAGTACAATTGCTCAACTGTGATTGTGCCAACTTCTAGAAACTTGTGGACAAAGCAATTTTTGTGGAGAACAATGTCCGTGAGATGGAGCAAGACACCGAGAGGAAGGCGCCATATCAAGGACAGCAACAAGGAAGTAATGTGTGCCCTCGCTTTGCACCACCTAATGCGCCTTACGACAACTTTTCTGCTCCTGCTCAACGCCATGGTTATGCACCGCGTCCAGCTCAGTTTGTGCAGCAACGCCCGGTCATGCAAGCACCTAGGCCTCCAATGCCTTTTGCACCTCGTGCCAATTTTCCTGGTGCAAATGTTCAAAATCAAGCTCGTCCAAATAATTCTGGTGCAGCAAGGAAGTGCTATGCATGTAGAGAAGCAAGACACTTTGCACATCAATGCCCTAAGTCAGGCCATGGTCAAGGAAGCTTGTGGATTGATTAGAGCCACGCTACCCTATTCGCTTAGCTGCATAGTTGCTTGTCTAGTTTATTTCCGCTGCATTAGTTCAAACTTGTCAACAATAATCATTAGAGCTTGTATTCGAGGATATTATAAATTCTGTAATAAAAGTAATTAATTAATCTTGTTCTGTGGTAATTTTCTGTATATCCTTTTTTGAATGCACTCGTGTATGTGTGTTGAACGTCCTGAGCACACATATACGTTCACTTGGTTCATTTTTGGAACCGGGTGTCACCAATTGGTATCAGAGCCACAGGTTGACCGTAGGACGCAGCCTAGATAGAATGGACACTTTAGAGTGAATGTGACCTAGAGGGGGGTGAATAGGCCTTTTTGAATTTTAGTCGGAACCTGCAACACTTAAAAACTGATCATATCCCGAGATATTGGACTAGTCCGGTAGAGTGCGGACTAGTCCGGTGCTTGCAGACTGGATTGATTAAGTTAGATCAATGATTTCAATACAAGCACAATATGCAGCAGAATATAGTATATAAACTAAAAGTATTGAGTCAATGAAATCAAGTGTTGTACAAATTAACTTTGATTGGAATATTTTAACGTAAGATGGACAAGATCAAGTAAACCCTAGAATATTATATGAAAAGCTTAAGAATAAGTTGGACACGAGATTTTATCCCGTGGTTCGGTTCCCACAAAGGCAACCTACGTCCACATTGAGGAGCCCACGAAAGGATTGGGTCTTCACTGACCCTAACATCGTCCAATCGCCATGAAGACCAATTCTCTTCTACTATCACAAAGGGTAAATCACTAAGTTCAAGGGGCCTTCTCACAAGTTGAGGGCTCCCCAAGATTACAAAGCAAACACCACCAAAAACACACTCTTAAGACCAACAACGAAACAACAGGAGTGTGTTAGAGATCAAACCCAAGAGCTCAAATGTGTCTCGTGTCTCTCCTTTGATCCAAGATGAATCCCCAAGGATTTGATCTTTCTTGTGTTGGATTGCGTAGAGAGATGTGTTTTCTAAGCTATTGGAAGGTGTGACGGCGCAGGGGGTCGAGAGCGTTGAAAGTAGGGTCGTGCACATCTATTTATAGGGTGTTTCCAAAAGTTACCGTTAGGGTTTCGAGGGTCCGGACTAGTCCGGTGTGCAGTGTGCAGGAAACCCTAAGTTGTTAGGAAGATCGGACTTGTCCGACTTAGGGCGGACTAGTCTGATTTAGGTTCTGGAAAAGTTCGGACTAGTCCGATTATTTTCGGACAAGTCTGGCTGTGGTGATCTTCTTAGTGAATTGGGGACAAGTCCGCATTTGGAGGTCTTGTCCGATTTTAGTCAGAGAGGTTATCAGACTAGTCCGTGGTGATTTCAGACTTGTGCGATTTCATTCAAATGTGAATAATTAAGGATTAGTACGCACAAGTGAGGACTAGTCCGTTTTTATCAGAGGCATTATCGGACTACTCCGGACATTAGTGCGGACAAGTCCGCACTGGCAGGACTTGTCCAAACCTATACAGAGAGGATATCAGACAAGTCTGGTGTCTATCGGACTAGTCTGTTTTTCCTGTGAAATGTGAAGTGTGTGAGGATTTTTTGTGCTTGAGATCTTGGGATGTGTTACACCAACACACTCCATACACAGTGATATATTCTATTCAGCTCTTGAGCTCTTTTCCGAATTGATCCTCATTCTCCTTTCTTTTTGCGCTTACTTCATAATTTCATCAAAAACCTGTGCTCATCTCAACAATTTGGTTAGGATCTCATTTGTTTGTCATAAATCAACCAAAACCCACAAGGGATGCCTAGATGCACTTTCAATCTCCCCCTTTTTGGTGATTGATGACAACTAATTGAGATTTCACAAAGTATGATAAAAATTGAGATTTTCATAAAGTGTGCACATATGAGCTTGAAACTCATTTAGCAATGACAACATAAGACATATGTGCACTCTTTATGGTGGGATGCAAAACTAAGTGAGTGTGAGCAGTAATCATGATGATAGTGAAATAATTGGCATCAATATATCAACAACAAGCATATATGTCAATTTTAAAGCAAAATCACATATTTCATAAATATGAGCATAAATACTTCATGGCATTGCATCACAAGACCAAAAGTATCAAAATAGCATAATATGAAGTCTTACAACCCAAAAGAGGCAAAAACAAGCATAAATGAAGCTCTCGTCTCTCAACCTACAACTAAGACCTAGTGACTCCCCCTCAAGCTCTCCCCCTTTGGCATCAAGACAACAAAAAGAAGGAGAGGAGGGATCTAAGATCTTCAATCTTCGCTGTCGGTCCTCACATCATCTTCATCTTCATTATCGGGCTGAGGAGGAGGAGGCGGAACGGATCCACTCAAGGTGCCTCCAATGCCAAAGTAGGCAAGCTTGGAGGGAGTCAAAGGTCCGAGCTCAGTGAAATCAGAGGCTGAATCTTTAGAAATGACTGGGGATCCAATAGACTCGATCTCCAGCTTTTGGCAAATGTGCTTGACATTTTATTTGACATATCTCATATCTGCCTTCCTCGCCTTGTTCAGCTTGTGAGTATTCACTTCGGCCATCTTGCATGAGGCAAAGATTGATGCCAAGTACTTCAGGATTCCACTAGGAGACCCTTTTTGGGGAGGGGCCCTAGTGGAGGGAGAAGCCCTTGTATCTCTTCTAGATCTCCTCAGAGCTTCTTCACTGGATGCAGGAGAAGGGTCAGCTAGGATAAAGAGTTGGGGAGGCTTCTGGGGCCTCAATGGAGTGTGTTCCACATCCTTCACAAACTCGATTCCTGTGACCTTCTCAATCATGAACATCAAGTAAGGTGCGTAGCCACAAGATCTGTTAGGAGTGCAGGAGATGTTGACAACAAAGAATGGCTTCATATTCTTGGTGGAAGGAGGGTTGAAAGTCGAGCGGGTGTCATAAAGAAACTTCATTTTGTCCTTCTCAAGGACACCTATGTTGTGAATGATCAAGTTGTCGCTGCTGGAGCTCTCAAGATGTAGCAGCCTTGCAAACTCGTCATAGGTAATGGTGTGCTTGGATCCATGAGTCATCCAAGTCACCCGCTTTTCCTCATCACTTGCAAAGTAGCATGTAGCATAGAACTGAGTGTAACACCCTCATTTTCATGCATCATGCCCTACATACACTCATATGCATGTTTAACATTAACCCACATAAAGAGGAACGAGTTTAAAATTGATTCGGAGCATTTAAAATTGATTTGGAACAAAAACACACTTAAAACGCAGGAAAGTGCGGACTAGTCCGATTTTACGGAGGACTAGTCCGATTTCTCTCTGACTAAAAATGGACTTGTCCGTTTTTGATGTGGACTAGTCCGATTTTGGCTCTGGAAACTTTTGGACTTGTCCGATTTTGTATAAACCCATATAAACTTGTTAAAAGCTATTAGAACTAGTTAGTGATCATTAAAAGCAATCTAGTAACAAGTTCTACCTTGCATTTGCATCAATCATGCATGTCATGTCATATTGAGTAATATTTGTGCACTCTTTGATTGTGTTTCTTGTCTTGTATGTTTATTGTGTGGATTAGATGGATTTGCGCTAGAAAGTGCCACAGAGGATCTATAGCACCAAGAGTTTGAAGGCTTTGACCCTAATCAACAGCAAGAGCTAGGCAAGTGTACTTGAAGCATATTGACCCTGTTTTAAAATAAATGTTTTGTTTGCAAAACTGCATGCTTGTGTCAAATTGATGGGAATCCTACGGTAGGAAGTTTACTAGATTTGCTAAACCACCCTTGTCGCCTGGAATACATGGTAGACAGTCGGGAAGGGTTTTTACCTTTTGCATCGCTTAATTAATTGGGATGGGAAAACTACACTACACATTTATTTATGCATTAATGTTATTCCGTTAATGTGAACTGGTCATAATGATACAGTAGTGGGTGATCTAAGGAAGCCTGGTATGTGGATGGGTTGGATGTTATGGTGGTTTGCTTGCTTTATATCTAAGGACCGGTTCATGCGAGAATAAGCCAGGACTACAGTGCCACCACGAGGCCATGTATGGGTGCGGCATAGCTGATTAATTAGGGCTTTGCAAGTGCTATTTGGACCATTGTGGATGCTCGGGGAAGGGTTAGTCGGATTGGGATTGTTGATGATTGGTGGGACTACCCTGGGATCCGAATGGCTCAAGAGGGGGCCCTTGGTTGAAGATGTGCTTAGTTGGAGGCATCGCCACCGGTGAAACCTCAGTGGGGTCTAAATAGGCTAGTAATCCCTTTGTAAAGGCTATTTTGTGATCTCTTGGCCACACACCGATGGAAGTATGAGATGACATAATAGAGGTTCTAGTCATCGAAAGGTGATGAAATCACAAACACGTGGGTAAAGCAGTACAAACTCTGCAAAGTGTGTCTAAAACTATCATGATAGTCGTGCTCCCGGTTATGAGCACCTGGACAACTTCCATGATTAGAGGGAAATTGGAATTTGGGATGGTTATGGTTTGTTAATGGTTATGGATGGTTATGGATTTATTTCTGGTATTGAATATGGTTATTGGCAAATGGTGAAATCTGGAATTATTGATGAGGATGGTGAATTGTGGACTGGTATTATGGTATTACTTATGATTATGATGGGTTTACTTCACATGCATGTAATATATTGCTTTTCAAATGTTTTAATGTACTTTTCAGCACTTTGCCATTATTATTGTCGTCATTTGAATCAGCCACATGTCATACTTTCCACACTTCCTGAGTACGACATGTACTCACTCTTGCAATTCCCCCCCCCCCAACAGTTGCAGGTCAGGGTTGGGAGTTTAATGGCGACAATGCGGAGTTCTAGGCCGTGTCTACTGTCAAGTTTTCCTGTGGTGTTGATTGGAGCTGCGCTATACCTTATTGCTTATGCTGCCTAGCTGCTTAGTTTGCTTAATTAGTTTATTTCTGCTGCATTAGTTGAACTTGTCATTAATACCCATTGGAGCTTGTATTCGAGGATAATATGGTTTGTGTAATAAAATTTGGTTAATTAATTTTGTTGTGTGGTAATTTTCTGTATACTCTTTTGTGATTGCACTCGTGTATGTGTGTTGAACGTCCTGGGCACACATATGCATTAGCTTGGTTCATTTTTCGGAACCGGGCATCACAGATTGGTATCAGAGCCACAGGTTGACCGTAGGATGCAGCCTAGATAGAATGGACACTTTAGATAGGAGCACTCAGGAATCGATGTGTTTTTGCTTGGAGTGCTGTTTGCTATATATATTGTTCGCTTGTGTGCTTAATAGAGGATTTTGGGATGCTTTAGCATTGCCATGTCCACGTAGGCTAGCTAGTTGTTTAGTTTCATATCCCTTGGTGCATATAGTTGGGGACGTTCTCTAATTCTTACCTATTGCTTTTCTTCAGATGGTGAGGACTCGCAACCAAAGGGATGGCAATGATGAGGACGAGAACAATGGAGTACCTCAGAACAACAATGGGCAAGGACCTGCTCATGGAGCTATCAACATTGAGCAGCTTTTGGCTATGCAAAACTAGCTCATGCAGACCATGATACAGACTATGGGATAGCTGCAGGCTGGCAATATCAACAATCAGCGCCACATGCCTCCACCGCCACCCCCGCCTCCTCATAACCGATTGGGAGAGTTTATGAGGACTAGGCCGCCGACCTTTGCTCAAGCTACCGACCCTATGGATGCGGATGATTGGCTCAAGTCCGTGGAGAAGAAGCTAGCTATTGTCCAGTGCAGTGACCGGGAGAAGGTGCTATTTGCTTTTCATTAACTAGTTGGAGCAGCTGCGGATTGGTGGGATGCTTATTGCAATGCTCATGAGAACCAAGAGAGAATCACTTGGGCCGACTTCAAAGAGAGCTTCCATTCTCATTATGTGCCTGAGGGTGTTATGATCTTGAAGAGGCAAGAATTTGAGAACTTGAGGCAAGGAAGATCAAGCGTGAGTGAATATCTCAACAAGTTCACTCAACTCTCAATATATGCACCTGAGGATGTTAGTCGGGACAGTCGGAAGCAATACTTGTTCATGAGAGGCCCAACAATGAAATTCAAGTGCAATTGCTCAATTGTGACTATGCAAATTTCCAGAATCTTGTGGACAAAGCAATTTTGGTTGAGAACAAGATTCATGAGATGGAACAAGACAACAAGAGGAAGGTGCCATATCAAGGACAGCAACGAGGAAGTAATGTGCACCCTCGCTTTGCGCCGCCCAATGCGCCTTACTTCAGCCCTTCTACGCCTGCTCAGCGCCCTGGTTATGCACCGCGCCCAACTCAATTTGTGCAGCAGCGCCCTGTCATGCAAGAAACTAGTCCTCCAATGCCTTATGCACCTCGTGCTAATTAACCTGCTGCAAATGTTCAAAACCAAGCTCGTCCCAATAATTCTGGTGGAGTTAAGAAGTGTTATACTTGTGGAGAAGTTGAACACTTTGCGCATCAATGTCCTAAGTCAGGCCTTGGTCAAGGAAGCAATGCGCCGAGGCAAAACCCAAGACCCAATGGAGGAGCGCCACAAGGAAGCCGTGGACAGCAGAATTTTGCTCGTGGCAACATGAACCATGTCTCAACGGAGGATTCTCAACAAGCGGATGACGTGGTCATTGGTATGTTTCTTGCCAACTCCAACCCCGCGACTATGTTATTTGATTCCGGAGCATCACATTCATTCATTGCATCAAAGTATGTTGCCAAGTATAGTTTGCCTATCTCTCATATGAAGGTTACTCTATTGGTTAAGTCTCCTGGAGGAGAGATGAGGACAAATATAGTATGTCCAAAAGTAAGCCTTAGAATAAGGGGAGTAGACTTCTCCGCCAACCTCATTGTTTTGGATTCTCAAGGATTGGACATTATACTTGGTATGGACTGGTTGAGGAAGCACAATGGAGCTATTGAGTGTGCCACGAAGACGGTGAAGTTAACCAACAAAGAAGGGATCACCATAGAATTTGAAGCATCTCAAACCGCACCGAAGCAATTGGAGTTGAATCATATGGACGGTGCCGCAATTGAGGAGATTCCGGTGGTGTGTGAATTTTTGGATGTTTTTCCGGATGAGTTGCCAGGTATGCCACCCGATCGAGACGTTGAGTTTGTTATTGATTTAATACCTGGAACTGCACCTATAGCTAAGAGGCAGTATAGGATGCCTCCTTGGAATTAGTGGAGCTCAAGAAACAAATTCAAGAGCAACTAGAGAAGGGTTTTATTCGCCCTAGTTCTTCACCTTGGGGAGCGCCCGTGCTGTTTGTGGACAAGAAGGATGGAACCCAAAGGATGTGTGTGGATTACCGAGCTCTCAACGAGGTAACAATCAAGAACAAGTACACCTTGCCACGCATAGAAGACTTGTTTGATCAGATGAAGGGTGCTTGTGTGTTCTCTAATATTGACTTGAGGTCGGGATATTTTCAAATGAAGATTAGACCATTGAACATACCCAAGACAGCTTTTAGGACACGGTATGGATTTTATGAGTACACTGTGATGTCTTTTGGATTGACAAATGCATCTGCCTACTTTATGTACCTCATGAATAAGGTCTTCATAGAGTACTTGGACAAGTTCATCGTGGTGTTTATTGATGATATTATGATCTACTCGAAGGATGAGAAAGAACATGAGGAACACTTGAGGCTTACGTTGCAGAAATTGAGGGAGCATCGATTGTATGCCATGTTCAACAAGTGTCAGTTTTGGTTGAGAGAGGTGTCGTTTTTGGGTCATATAATTTCAGGAGGAGGAGTATCGGTTGACCGCCGAAAAGTGAGAGACGTGTTGAAGTGGGAACCGCCGCAAAATGTCAAGGAAATAAGGAGTTTTCTTGGGATGGCTGGATATTACCGTAGATTCATCAAGGACTTTTCCAAGATAGCCAAGCCTATGACGGAGTTGCTAATGAAGGGAAAGGCGTTCCAATGGACTGAAGCCTTTCAGGATAGTTTTGAGGAGTTAAAGAAGAGGTTGAAAATAGCCCCAGTGTTGGTATTGCCGGATGTAAGCAAGAGTTTTGACATTTATTGCGACGCATCAAGACAAGGACTTGGATGTGTATTGATGCAAGAAGGTCAAGTGGCCACCTATGCATCAAGACAATTGAAGAATCATGAGCAGAATTACCCAACACATGATTTAGAACTTGCAGCCGTGGTACATGCATTCAAGATTTGGAGGCACTATATTCTTGGACATAGGTGTGAAATTTATACGGATCATAAGAGTTTGAAGTATATTTTCACACAAACGGATCTGAACTTGAGGCAACGAAGATGGTTGGAGCTCATCAAAGATTATGATTTGGGGGTCAACTATCATCCGGAAAAGGCCAATGTAGTGGCCGATGCTTTGAGTAGAAAGGGAGTAAGTCACCAACTCACAGTTCGAGAGTTACCATCCGAGTTATGCAAGGAGTTTGAACGGTTGAACCTCGGGTTTGTAAATGAGAAGGAGATGATGGATTTAAACCCAACCTTGGGGCAAGAAATTCGAGAGGCACAAACCGCAGATGAGGAGATCAAGGAAATCAAGGAAAGGATCGAGGAAGGGAGAGAATTCAGATTTGATGAAGATGAACATGGTACCTTATGGTTTGGAAAGAGGATCGTTGTGCCTAATGTAAAGCATATTCGGGAGACAATATTAAAGGAGGCACATGACTCGCCTTACTCAATTCACCCTGGTTGTACAAAGATGTACAAAGACTTGAAGACTTGCTATTGGTGGGATAGCATGAAGAAGGACATAGCTGAATACGTAGCATTGTGTGATGTGTGCCAATGAGTCAAGGCGGAACATCAAAGGCCAGCTGGATTATTGCAACCGTTGAAGATTCCGGAATCAAAGTGTGAAGAAATTGGAATGGCCTTCATAGTTGGGTTACCACGTACTCAGTTCGGGTATGACTCAATTTGGGTAATTGTGGATCGCTTAACCAAGTCAGCTCATTTTGTCCCTGTGAAGACCATAAAGCTGCAGGATTGGCCGAAATATACGTGGAGCATATTGTGTGTCGACATGGAGTCCCTAAGAAGATAGTCTTGGATAGAGGTTCTCAATTTACCTCCAGATTTTGGCAAAAATTGCATGAAGCTTTGGGAACGAGGTTGAATTTTAGTTCAGCATATCATCCTCAAACGGATGGACAAACCGAGAGGACCAATCAGATTTTGGAGGACATGTTAAGAGCTTGTGCTTTGAAGCATGGGAAGAGTTGGGACAAAAGCTTGCCATACGCAGAATTTTCATACAACAATAGTTACCAAGTAAGCTTGAAAATGTCACTGTATGAAGCGCTTTATGGGAGGAAGTGTAGGACACCTTTATTCTGGAATGAGGCAGGAGAAACTCAAGTATTTGGTCCGGATGTGTTGCAAGAATCCGAAAAGCAAGTCCGAATAATTCGTGAAAACTTGAGGGATGCCAATCAAGGCAAAAAGGCTATGCGGACAATAGAAGAAGGAAACTAGCCTTTGAAGTGGGAGATTTTGTTTACCTCAAGGTGTCACCAATGAGAGGTCATAAGAGGTTTAACATAAGGGGCAAGCTCGCACCTCACTATATTGGACCATTCAAGATTTTGGACAAAAGAGGAGAAGTAGCGTATAAGTTGGAGATGTCAGCTCATCTTTCGGATGTACATGATGTCTTTCATGTTTCCCAGCTCAAGAAGTGCTTGAGAATACCGGAAGAACAAGTGCCAATGGAAGGATTAGATCTAGAGGAAGATTTGACTTATGCCGAGCAACCGATCAAGATCTTGGAAACCAAGGAGAGAGTCACAAGGAGCAAGGTTATTAGATGGTGTAAAGTTCAATGGAAGCACCACAAAGAAAAAGAAGCAACGTGGGAATTGGAGGATGATCTCAAGAAGGACTTTCCCTCTCTCTTCTCTTCTGCGTCGAATCTCGAGGACAAGATTCATTTTAAGGGGGGTAGGTTTGTAACACCCTAATTTTCATGCATCATGCCCCCCACACACTCATATACATGTTTAACATTAACCCACATAAAGAGGAACGAGTTTAAAATTGATTTGGAGCATTTAAAATTGATTTGGATCAAAACCGCACTTAAAACGCAGGAAAGTGCGGACTAGTCCGATTTTACTGAGGACTAGTCCGATTTCTCACTGACTAGAAACGGACTTGTCCGTTTTTGCTGCGGACTAGTCCGATTTTTGGCACTAGAAACTTTTGGACTTGTCCGATTTTGTCGGACTAGTCCGATATTCCAACAATCCTTGAAAATTTGCGAAGTCCTTGGACTTTTCTGGACTAGTCCGGTGTCCCAGCAGACTTGTTCGATTTTCTCTCTGTTTAAAATCGGACTTGTCCGATGTTTGGCCAGACTTGTCCGATTTTCTCTCTGGACGACTTCGGACTAGTCCAGTCCTTTTCGGACTTGTCCGATATTTCGCGACTCTGAGTTGATCTTTTGTTTTACGGCTTGTTTCTTGGGTTTCACGTTAAGTGGGCCTAGGGAAGTCGTGCCTAACTCTTTTAGAGCCCATGTGGGACTCTAAACCGGCCTCTACTCATCCCAAAAACTCGAAATCCATCTAACCCTAGCCTCCACCTCTATATAAACAGCCCCACCCCTTGAATTGACATCTATTTGCCACTTTTCCACCCACACAAACCCTAGTTCGTGGAGAGCCACCATCAAGGAGGGAGGAGAAGATCCCAAGCAAGAAGAAGAAGAGGAGGAAACGAAAGAGGATCAAGATCTCCACCAAGTTTCGTTCTTCACCACCAATTCATCCCCAAGTTCATCACCAACCCTAGATCATCAAGATCCAAGTGTTACCTCCAAGTTTCTTGATTCATTGGAGTTCTAAACACATGGTATACCTTCTATTATCTTTTCCTTACGAGAATTCAACCCCTAATCTCCAAATTCACGTCGATCTAGAAAATCCAAATCTGCTTATCTCGCGGAGTGCGGACTTGTCCGGTCCCTAACAGACTAGTCTGATCTTTCTGGTTAAATTGTGTTGAATTAATTCTAAAATTTGATCTAATCGAATCCAAACCTGTATAAACCTGTTAAAAGCTATTAGAACTAGTTAGTGATCATTAAAAGCAATCTAGTAACAAGTTCTACCTTGCATTTGCATCAATCATGCATGTCATGTCATATTGAGTAATATTTGTGCACTCTTTGATTGTGTTTCTTGTCTTGTATGTTTATTGTGTGGATTAGACGGATTTGCGCTAGAAAGTGTTGCGGAGGATCTACAGCACCAAGAGTTTGAAGGCTTTGACCCTAATCAACAGCAAGAGCAAGGCAAGTGTCCTTGAAGCATATTGACCTGTTTTAAAATAAATGTTTTGTTTGCAAAACTGCATGCTTGTGTCAAATTGATGGGAATCCTATGGTAGGAAGTTTACTAGATTTGCTAAACCACCCTTGTCGCCTGGAATACATGGTAGAGAGTCGGGAAGGGTTTTTACCTTTTGCATCGCTTAATTAATTGGGATGGGAAAACTACACTACACATTTATTTATGCATAAATGTTATTCCGTTAATGTGAACTGGTCATAATGATACGGTAATGGGTGATCTAAGCAAGCCTGGTATGTGGATGGGTCGGATGTTATGGTGATTTGCTTGCTTTAGATCTAATGACCGGTTCATGCGAGAATAAGCCAGGACTACAGTGCCACCACGAGGCCAAGTATGGGTGTGGCATAGCTGATTAATTAGGGCTTTGCCAGTGCTATTTGGACCATTGTGGATGCTCGGGGAAGGGGTAGTCGAATTGGGCTTGTTGATGATTGGTGGGATTACCCTGGGATCTGAATGGCTCAAGAGGGGGCCCTTGGTTGAAGATGTGCTCAGTTGGAGGCATCGCCACCGGTGAAACCTCAGTGGGGTCTAAATAGGCTAGTAATCTCTTTGTAAAGGGTATTTTGTGATCTCTTGGCCATACACCGATGGAAGTGTGAGACGGCATAATAGAGGTTCTAGTCATCGAAAGGTGATGAAATCACAAACACGTGGGTAAAGCAGTACAAACTCTGCATAGTGTGTCTAAAACTATTATGATAGCCGTGCTCCCGGTTATGAGCACCTGGACAACTTCCATTATTAGAGGGAAATTGGAATTTGGGATGGTTATGGTTTGTTAATGGTTATGGATGGTTATGGATTTATTTCTGGTATTGAATATGGTTATTGGCAAATGGTGAAATCTGGAATTATTGATGAGGACGGTGAATTGTGGACTAGTATTACTTATGATTATGATGGGTTTACTTCACATACATGTAATATATTGCTTTTCAAATGTTTTAATGTACTTTTGAGCACTTTGCCATTACTATTGTCGTCATTTGAATCAGCCACATGTCATACTTTCCACACTTGCTGAGTACGACATGTACTCACTCTTGCAATTCCCCCCCCCAACAGTTGCAGGTGAGGATTGGGAGTTTAATGGTGATAATGCGAAGTTCTAGGCCGTGTCTACCATCAGCTTTGCATGTGGTGTTGATTGGAGCTGCGCTATACCTTATTGCTTATGCTGCCTAGCTGTTTAGTTTGCTTAATTAGTCTATTTCCGCTGCATTAGTTGAACTTGTCATTAATACCCATTGGAGCTTGTATTCGAGGATAATATGGTTTGTGTAATAAAATTTGGTTAATTAATTTTGTTTTGTGGTAATTTTTTGTGTAATCTTTTGTGATTGCACTCGTGTATGTGTGTTGAACGTCCTGGGCACACATATGCGTTAGCTTGGTTCATTTTTCGGAACCGGGCATCACACTGAGCAATGACTTCATCATTTCAATTGTTCCTGAAGGCAAACAGATCCTTCAATCCATGCTTCTCCAATGTCTGAACTACCTCATCAAAGGTTGAGCAGCTCTTCCTTTCAAAGGGCGCCCAATCAATCCATTGGTTGCGTACCACTGGAGTCTTCATTGTGAGGTACACGGACTTATAGAAGTCCGCATGGAATTTGCTCCAGAATCTTCCATCGGCCGCCTTCCTGGACCGGCTATAGCAGTCCACAATTCTGAATTTGGAAGCCGTGTCACTTGCCCTGCCATTGAACCTCTCCTCGAAGGGGTCCCGGGTCCCTTGCTTTGGAGCTGTCATCTTGAGAGGGCCGATTGGGCCTGTGCCAATCCCTTTGCCCTTGCCCTTAGCTTGGCGAGCAGCCGCCGAGCTAGGTCCAGCATCTACTAAAGCCTCGGAGACAGACTTCTTGGCAAGAACCTTGTGTTGAGTCGGAAGTGGAGAAGGTGCCGGCTCGGATGGGCGCTATTAGCACTTCTTGCCTTGGCCCGTTGAGGGCCAAAGCAAGGCTTCTTGGTCCATCTCGGCCTTGAAATCAGAGATCTCGTCGTTGGAGCTCGACATTTTCCTAAGAATGGATTACACAAGGTATGGATGAGAATTTATGGCAAGGAATTGCCTTGAGGAATGGGAAACTAGGGTTCAGTTCAGTCAAAAATCGGACTTGTCTGATGTACAGGTACGGACTAGTCTGGGCGACCGTACTTGTCCGTACATGGACCGGACTATTTCGGTGTTCATCACCTCAAACCCTAACTAGACAATCAATGGTGTTGCTCAATACAAAAATAGCTCAACATCAATGTAATATATCAAGGAAGCATGTATTAGGTGAAAGGAACTAAGCTATTTGATCAACAACGAAGGAAATCAAGATTTCTAGGGTTTGGGAGGAAATTTTACCGAAATTCCACGATTCTTGGAGATGGAGGGGTTGAAGGAGCGAAAAAGTCCGTGGTCTTCAATCCCTATGCAATGGAGATCGATTTCCACCCAAACTCAAAGAATTTTGATGGAGGAATCGCCAAATCGCCGTGGGGAGCTCGAGTGAAGAGAGAGAGTGTGAGGAAAGTTGTGAGGGTGAAGAAGATTAGGTTTGGCGGCGGCTAGGGTTATGGAGTCAAAAAATCAGACTAGACTGTGGTCTGTTGGACTAGTCCGAACTACCGGACACTATGCGGACTAGTCTGCAGGGGCGGATTAGTCCGAGTAACCACGGACTAGTCCATGGTCACCAGAACAGAAATGCTTAGCCCATTCGTATATATTCGAAGGTACTTATTAAGAAAATAAGGGGGCAAAACAATTAAATAATCTTGATGAATATGATCAGTAACCATACAACAATCAAGCAATGACCATAATTCATCTAGATCAAGTAGTTGAAATAGTTTTTGGAGAAAATTGAGAAAGATGATTTTCGCAACTCAAACAATATATTTTGAAGAGTCCATACAGGTATGCAAGTTTTCAAGTCACATTCCAAGCATCAAGGATATTTAGTTCATTTCGGAGCTCGCAAAAATGTTTTTCATCAAGTGGCTTGGTAAATATATCGGCTAGTTGTTTTTTGGTGTTGACATGGGAAATAGCAATGTCTCCTTTCATTGAGTGGTCTCTCAAAAAGTGATGTCGGATATCTATATGTTTGGTTCTAGAGTGTTCAACTGGATTATGAGCAATTTTGATGGCACTCTCACTATCACAAAGGAGTGGAATACGGCTCATATTGCAACCGTAATCCCTTAGAGTTTGTCGCATCCAAAGGAGTTCACAACAACTCCCGTCTGCAACATACTCCACTTCGATCGTTGATAAGGCAATGCAATTTTGTTTCTTGGAGGACCAAGAAACTAGGGATCTACCTAGGAATTGGAAGAAGCCGGAGGTACTTTTTCTATCTACTTTGCATCCGGCATAATCTGCATCGGAGTATCCAATGAGATTGAACTTGGAACCTTTGGGATACGAAAGACCTAGGTTGGGTGTATGAACCAAATATCTTAAGATACTTTTAACGGCTGTCAAATGACACTCCTTAGGATTGTCTTGAAATCTCGCACACAAACATACACTCAACATAATATCAGGCCTAGATGCACATAAGTAAAGTAAGGATCCAATCATGGAGCGATATACCTTTTGATCCGCGCTTGGTCCATCTTCATTGAGATCCAAGTGTCCATTAGTTGCCATGGGAATCTTGATAGGCTTTGCCTTGTCCATTCCATACTTCTTGGGTATGTCTTGAGTGTACTTAGTTTGGCTTATGAATGTCCCTTCCTTTTGTTGTCTCACTTGGAATCCCAGGAAGTACTTCAGCTCCCCCATCATACACATCTCAAACCTATCTTTCATAATCTTACTAAATTCTTCGACTTGTGAATACCCTTTGGCCACAAGTCGTGCCTTGTTCCTTGTCACCACCTGTGTTTGTCTTGTTTGTTGCAGAAGACCCATTTGGTGCCGACGATGTTCGCGTTGGGTCTTTCGACGAGTTCCCACACCTCGTTCCGTTTGAAGTTGTTTAGTTCTTCTTGCATTGCCACGACCCATTCCGGATCTTTTAATGCATCCTCAATCCTGTGTGGTTCCAAAAAGGACACAAAAAGTAATGCTCACAAAAGTTAGCTATGCGGGATCTAGTTGTTACTCCCTTTTGGATGTCACCGATGATGTTGTCGATTGGGTGATCCCTTTGGACGCATTGGTGTACTCTCAGGTGTGGCACTTGCGGTATTGTATCTTCATGATTTTCTTCTTCTCCCCCTAGATGGTTGCCCTCATTGACTTGTTGATCATCTTCGTCTTCTTGAGGTTGATCTTATGTGGAAGCTCCCCCTTGATCATTGGCCTCCACTTGTGGTTCATCTTGCTCATGCACATGTGGAGGTGGCTCTTGTGGTCGAACATCGCCCAACGCCATTCTTCTCAACGCTTGATATGGAGCTTCTTCTCTATATAGCACACATGGATCCACTTGCTCTTCTTGAGAGCCGTTAGTTTCATCAAACAATACGTCACGTGCTAGTTCAACAAGTCTGGGGGTCTTGTTGAAGACATGATAGGCGTAAGAGTTCAAATCATAACCAAGCAAGAAACCTTCATCGGACTTCGGAGCGAACTTTGAAGTCCTAGGCTTCTTGTTCAAAATATAGCATTTGGAACCGAAAACTCGAAAATAAGAAATATTTGGTTTGTTACCAGTGAGTAGCTCATATGATGTCTTCTTGAGTAGTCCATGAAGATAGAGTTGATTTATGGCGTGGCAAGCGGTGTTAACCGCTTCCACCCAAAACCGATTCGAGGTCTTGTATTCATCGAGCATTGTTCTTGCCATCTCTATGAGGGTTCAGTTCTTCCTTTCGGCAACTATGTTTTGTTGAGGGGAATAAGGTACTGAAAACTCATGCTTTATCCCTTCTTCGTCTAGATACTCTTCAACTTGAGTGTTCTTGAACTTCGTGCCGGTATCGCTTTGAATGTTCTTGATCTTCAATGAGAACTCAATTTGAGCACGCTTGAAGAACTTCTTCAGGTTTCCTTGAGTCTCTGTCTTATCATGCAAAAAGAAAACCCAAGTGAAGCGTGAAAAGTCATCAACAATTACTAAGCCATATTTGTTACTGCCGATGCTTATGTAAGCAATTGGACCGAAAAGGTCAATGTGAAGTAGCTCAAGTGGTCTTGTTGTAGTCATGACGTTCTTCGCGGGATGAGGTGCTCCAACTTGCTTCCTGGCTTGGCACGCGCTACAAGGCATGTCTTTATCAAAAACAACATCCTTCAAACCTCAGATGTGATCGCCCTTAAGGAGTTTTTGAAGATTCCTCATACCAACATGCACTAGCCGTCTATGCCACAGCCAACCCATGTTGGTCTTTGCAATCAAGCATGTGTCAAGTTCGGCTTTATCTTTGTTGAAGTCAACGAGGTAAAGCTTTCCCTTTAAAGCACCCTTGAATGCAATGGAACCATCACCCCTTCTAGAGACGGTCACACCCTCATTAGTGAACAAGCAATTATAACCTTTGTCACGTAATTGAGATATGGACATCAGGTTATAATCTAAGGAATCAACATGTAAAACATGAGAAAGAGTATGTTGAGATGATATTGCAATTTTACCAGTACCGAGCACCCTTCCTTGACGATTGTCTCCAAAATAGATGCCCTCACTTGGATCCTCATTCTCTTTGTACTCAACGAACATCATTCTTTCTTCGGTCATATGGTTGGTGCATCGACTGTCCAGCACCCATTTCGATCCACCGGAGGAATAGGCCTACAAAAACAAATCATGCCTTGGTTTTAGGTACCCAAGTTTGCTTGGGTCCTTTGAAGTTAGTTACAAGAGATTTGGGCACCCACGCATGAGACTTGGTGTTCCCATGGCGTGGCCTAACATAATGAGCATAAACTTTACAAAATTACTTCTCATTAGAACATACGATGCATCGAAAGTCCTGAATAATAGTTGTTGTTGTTTATGAACAGAACTAGTCTGGGAAGACTTGTCCGGGGGACCGGACTTGTCCGTGCGTATACCGGACTAGTCTGGTACTCATATGTGTTGACTTTAGGCTTTCTAGCTTGAGAGGAGTTTCCCTTCATAAAGGCGATGCTCTCCTTGTTATTTTTATGGCTTCTAGCATATTGATTTTCACCATAAGAATACCCAATGCCATATTTGACATTAGGAGGTCTTGTGGCTAACTATGCACTACGTGCATATTTTATCTTCTCCTTCTCAAATATGCCATTTTGGGAAGGATGCTTGTCCTTGGTAGAGGTTGACTTGTCTTTCAAGCTAGCAATTTTAGCACATGAACAAGTAATAGTAGCTTCAGTTTTAAGGGGCTGAGAAGGTGAGCTTGAAGAGGATGAGAGGTCACTTTTTTTGAGTGACTCAACTTGTACCTCAAGGATCTTGTTAACCTTGGATAGATTAGCAAGTTCGTCCTTGATGGTAGTATTTGAGTCGCTTAACTTCAAGCAAGCTTCCTTGCTTAAGGCTAACTCAAGCTCCAGTGACTTGCCTCGCTCCTTTTCAAGTTCAAGAAGCTTATCAAGTTCAAGATATTCCTCCTTTTGGGAGATAATCATATATTCTTCACGGTTGATCAACTTCTCCTTCTCAACAATCTGATCAAGTAGAATTTCATTTTTGCAGTTGTTTTCTTATCTAAACCAACAAGAATCTTTTCATTATCACTAGTGACTTCACTATCACTAGAATAGGAATGCAAGGAAGGGGATTTGGTTGTTACCTTTCATTTACCTTCCTTTTCCATGAGGCAAGTGTCGTTGCCCTTCCATGCGCCGAGAGTTGGGAAGAGGGTGGACTTCTTGGATGTTTTCTCGATGGCTATGCTAGCCATCTCCTCTTCCTCTTCAGATGAGGACTCATCATTTGAGTCCCACTCCTTTCCTAGATGCGCTTGTCCAACTTGCTTCTTCTTCTTGAATAATTTATTGGGTTGAGGCTTAGTTTCCTTGGTTTTCTTCTTGCTTTCTTCATACGGGCAATCAACTATAAAGAGGTCATATTCACCACAGTTATAGCACGCCCGCCTCAACTTTGGTCTTGATTTTTCTTTGAGTTTTCCTTCACTCGATTTACCCCTTGTCTTCTCTTTGTCATTCTCTTGAATCTCTTCATAAATAGGATCATTTCTTCCTCACCTATGTCGCTGCTCTCATCATCGTTGTCCTCTTCTTGTTGAGCTTCTCGACCTTCTTTTGACAAGGGTTTGCAAGTGGACTTCTGAGCGACCACTTTCTTCTTTGCTGAGGTTAGTTCCGCAATCTCTTTGACATGCTTTGATTGCTTTTCCATCATCTCAAAATAGATGATTTTCCCAAGCAGCTCATCCGGGGTCATTTTCTTGTACCCGTGGCTATCTCTAATCATCGAGCACAAGGTGACGTTGCGAGGCATGAAAGCTCTAAGGATGAGCTTCACCACCTCGTTATCGTTCCACTTCTTTCTTCCATATGCTCGAACCTTGTTAATGAGCGTCTTTAACCGGTTGTACATGTCTTGTGGCGACTCATCTTCTTCTATGGCGAATCTTCCCAATTCACATTTGATCATTTGGATCTTCGCCTCTCGCACATGACGATCGCCTTCATGTGCAGTTTGCAATGTGTCCCAGATTTCTTTCGCAATCTTGAGCCCATCCACCTTGGTGAACTCGTCCCAACTTAGAGAGGATGTAATGACTGCTGCAGCTTGAGCATTCCAATGTATTGCTTGCTCTTGACTTGGTGTAAGCTCTTCATCATCATCCGGGATATCTATTCCTGTACACACAATATGCCATAAATTGGGATTGAGTGAGATTAAGTGCATTTTCATGTTTTGCCACCACATTGAGTAATCATTCCCGTCAAAATGTGGGGCTTTTCCTAGGGGAATAGACAAATAGTGGTTATTATTAGAATTTAATCGATCGTTGTTGAAATGATATCGGGAGTAGTCGGTGTGACTACTCCCCTTCTTCTTGTCCTCGATCTTCACTTACCCTTTGGAGAGGGCTTTCTTCCTTAGCAGAGCCTTGAGTTCAAGCGTCTCCTCATCGTCATCCTCGAAGTCCTTAATGGCGTCGAGGAGCTTCTCCAATTTTTGAGCTTTTTCGTCTTCAACCTTCTCTTGGTTGAGACTCTTGTGCACATCCTTCATGTTCGACATGTTCTCTTGGAGCGATTAGTCTCTTGCGAAGAGTCTGGCTCTGATACCAATTGAATGTGGCCTAGAGGGGTGGTGAATAGGCCTTTTTGAATTTTAGTCGGAACCTGCAACACTTAACAAACTGATCAAATACCGAGATATCGGACTAGTCCGGTAGAGTGCGGACTAGTCCGGTGCATGCGGACTAGATTGATCAAGTTAGATCAATGATTTCAATACAAGCACAATATGCAGCGGAATAGAGTATGTAAACTGAAAGTATTGAGTCAATGAAATCAAGTGTTGTACAAATTAACTTTGATTTGAATGTTTTAACGTAAGATGGACAAGATCAAGTAAACCCTAGAATATGATATGAAAAGCTTAAGAACAAGTTTGACACAAGATTTTATCATGTGGTTCGGTTCCCACAAAGGCAACCTACGTCCACGTTAAGGAGCCCACGAAAGGACCGGGTCTTCACTGACCCTAACCTCGTCGAATCACCACGAAGGCCAATTCTCTTCCACTATCACGAAGGGTAAATCACCAAGTTCAAGGGGCCTTCTCACAAGTTGAGGGCTCCCCAAGATTACAAAGCAAACACCACCAAGAACACACTCTTAAGATCAACAATGAAACAATAGGAGTGTGTTAGAGATCAAACCCAAGAGCTCAAACGTGCGAATCGTGTCTCTCCTTTGATCCAAGATGAATCCTCAAGGATTTGATCTTTCTTGCGTTGGATTGCATACAGAGATGTGTTTTCTAAGCTCTTGGAGGGTGTGATGGTGCAGGGGGTCGAGAGCGTTGAAAGTAGGGTCGTGCACATCTATTTATAGGGTGTTTCCAAAAGTTATTGTTAGGGTTTCGAGGGTCCGGACTAATCTGTGGTGGAGTCCAGACTAGTCTGGTGTGCACCGTGCAGGAAACCCTATGTTCTCAAGAAGATCAGACTTGTCCGACTTAGGGCGGACTAGTCCGATTAGGTTCTGGAAAAGTTTGGACTAGTCCGATTATTTTCAGAAAAGTCCGGCGGTGGTGATCTCCTTAGTGAATTGGGGACAAGTCCGCATTTGGAGGACTTGTCCGATTTTAATCAGAGAGGTTATCGGACTAGTCCGTGGTGATTTCGAACTTGTCCGATTTTGTGCAAATGTGAATAATTAAGGATTAGTCCGCACAAGGGAGGACTAGTCCGTTTTTAGTCAGAGGCATTATCGGACTAGTTCGGACATTATCAGACTAGTCTGGTGCGGACAAGTCCGCACTAGCAGGACTTGTCTGAACCTATACAGAGAGGATATCGAACTATTCCGGTGTCTATTGGACTAGTCTGTTTTTCCTGTGAAATGTGAAGTGTGTGAGGATTTTTTGTGCTTGAGCTCTTGGGATGTGTTACACCAACACACTCCATACACAATGATATATTCTATTTAGCTCTTGAGCTCTTTTCCGAATTGATCCTCATTCTCCTTTCTTTTTGGTGCTTTCTTCATTCTTTCATTAAAACCCGCGCTTATCTCAGTAATGTGGTTAGGATCTCATTTGTTTGTCATAAATCAACCGAAACCCACAAGAGATGCCTAGATGCACTTTCATAAAGCACATAGGAGCACTCAGGAATCGATGTGTTTATGCTTAATGTGGTGTTTGCTATGTTTTGCTACTTGTGTGCTTAGTAGAGGATTTTGGGATGCTTTAGCATTGCCATATCCACATAGGCTAGTATAGTTAGTTGTATAATTTCATATTCCTTGATTCATATAGTTGGGGACGTTTTCTAAATTCTTATCTCATGCTTTTCTTTAGATGGTGAGGACTCACAACTAGAGGGATGGCAATAATGAGGAGGAGAACATTGGAGTACCTCAGAACAACAATGGACAAGGACCTGCTCAGGGAGCTATCAATCTTTAGCAGCTATTGGCCATGTAGAACCATCTCATGCAGACTATGATACAAACTATAGGACAGCTGCAGGCTGGCAACAACAACAATTAGCCCCACATGCATCCACCACCACCACCGCCTCCTCATAACCGATTGGGAGAGTTCATGAGGACTAGGCCACCGACCTTTGCTCAAGCTGCTGACCCTATGGATGCTGACTATTGGCTCAAGTCCGTGGAGAAGAAACTTGCTATAGTCCAATGCAGTGACCGGGAGAAGGTGTTATTTGTGTCTCATCATCTTGTTGGAACAGTTGCGGATTGGTGGGATTCGCTATGCAATGCTCATGAGAATCGGGAGCGGATCACTTGGGCCGAATTCAAGAAGAGATTTCATTCTCATTATGTAACGGAAGGTGTTATGATCTTGAAGAGGCAAGAATTCGAAAACTTGAGGCTAGGAAGATCAAGTGTGGGTGAATATCTCAATAAATTCAATCAACTCTCAAGATATGCGCCTGAAGATGTGAGCCGGGACAGCAGGAAACAATACTTATTCATGAGGGGCCTTAATAGTGAGATCCAAGTACAATTGCTTAATTGTGATTGTGCCAACTTACAAAAGCTTGTGGACAAAGCAATTCTTGTGGGGATCAAAGTCTGTGAGATGGAGCAAGACACCATGAGGAAGGCGCCATATCAAGGACAGCAACAAGGAAGTAATGTGTGCCCTCACTTTGCACCACCTAATGTGCCTTACTACAGCTCTTCTGCTCCTGCTCAACGCCTTAGTTATGGACCACGCCCAACTCAGTTTGTGCAGCAACGCCCTATCATGCAAGCACCTAGGCCTCCAATGCCTTTTGCACCTCGTGCCAATTTTCCTAGTGCAAATGTTCAAAATCAAGCTCGTCCAAATAATTCTGGTGCAGCAAGGAAGTGCTATTCATGTGGAGAAGCAGGACACTTTGCACTTCAATGCCATAAGTTAGGTCTTGGTCAAGGAAGCAATGCCCCAAGACAAAACCCAGACCCAATGGAGGACAGCCGCAAGGGAACCATGGACAGCAGAATTTTGCTCGTGGCAATGTGAACCATGTCTCTACGGAGGAAGCACAACAAGAGGATGAAGTGGTTATTGGTATGTTTCTAGCAAACTCCAACCCAACGACTATGTTATTTGATTCTGGAGCATCACATTCATTCATTGCATCAAAATATGTTGCCAAGTATAGTTTGCCTATCTCTCATATAAAGTTTACTCTATTGGTTAAGTCTCCTGGAGGAGAGATGAGGACCAATATAGTATGTCCAAAAGTAAGCCTTAGGATAAGGGGGTTGTCTTCTTTGCCAACCTCATTGTTTTGGATTCTCAAGGATTGGACATTATACTTGGTATGGACTAGTTGAGGAAGCACAATGGAGTCATTGAATGTGCCACGAAGATGGTGAAGTTGACCAATGAGGAAGGAATTGTCGTAGAGTTTGAAGCATCTCAACATACACCGAAGCAATTGGAGCTGAATCACCTAGATGGTGCCGCAATTGAGGAGATCCCAGTGGTGTGTGAATTCTTGGATGTGTTTCTAGATGAGTTGCCAGGTATGCCATCGGATCGTGATATCGTGTTTGTTATTGATTTAATGCCTGGAGCTGCACCTATAGCTAAGAGGCCATATAGGATGCCTCCTAAGGAGTTAGCGGAGCTCAAGAAGCAAAATCAAGAGCAACTAGAGAAAGGTTTTATTCGCCCAAGTTCTTCACCTTGGGGAGTACCCGTTCTTTTAGTGGATAAGAAGGATGGATCACAAAGGATGTGTGTGTACTACCAAGCTCTCAATGAGGTAACAATCATGAACAAGTACACTTTGCCTTGCATAGAAGACTTGTTTGATTAGATGAAGGGTGCTTGTGTCTTCTCCGAGATCGATTTGAGGTCGAGATATTTTCAAATGAAGATTAGACGATCGGACATACCCAAGACAGCTATTTAGACACGGTGTGGATCTTATGAGTACACCGTGATGTCCTTTGGGTTGACAAATGCACCTGCGTATTTTATGTACCTCATGAATAAGGTCTTCATGGAGTATTTGGATAAGTTTGTCATGGTTTTTGTTGATGACATTATGATCTACTCGAAGGATGAGAAGGAGCATGATGAACACTTGAGGCTTACATTGCAAAAATTGAGCGAGCATCAATTGTATGCCAAGTTCAGCAAGTGCCAGTTTTGGTTGAAAGAGGTGTCATTTTTGGGTCATGTAATCACGGGAGGAGGAGTATCGGTCGACCCAAGAAAAGTGAGAGACGTGTTGAAATGGGAACCCCCACAAAATGTCAAAGAAATTAGAAGTTTTCTCGGAATGGCTGGATATTACTGTCAATTCATCAAGGACTTTTCCAAAATAGCCAAGCCCATGACCGAATTGTTGATGAAGGGGAAGGATTTACAATGAATTCAAGCTTGTCAAGAAAGTTTCGAGGAGCTAAAGAAGAGGTTAACCACAGCTCCAGTCTTGATATTGCTGGATGTAAGCAAGAGTTTTGATATTAATTGCGACGCGTCAAGAAAAGGACTTGGATGTGTGCTCATGCAAGAAGGTCAAGTGGTAGCCTATGCATCGAGACAATTGAAGAAACATGGGTAGAATTATCCAACACATGATTTGGAACTTGTAGTTGTGGTACATGTATTGATGATTTGGAGACATTATATCCTTGGACATAGGTGTGAAATTTATATAGATCATAAGATTCTCAAATATATTTTCACACAGACGGAACTGAATTTAAGGCAACGGAGATGGTTGGAGCTCATCAAGGATTATGATGTGGGAATCAATTACCATCCAGGGAAGGCTAATGTAGTGGCCAATGCTTTGAGTCAAAAAGGAGTAAGTCACCAGCTCATGGTTCGAGAATTGCCATTCAGGTTAGGTAAGGAGTTTGAATGGTTGAATCTTGGATTTGTAAAGGAGATGGGAATAATGGAGTTAAATCCGACCTTGGAGCAAGAGATTTAAGAGGGTCAAACAAAGGATGAGGAAATTCAGGAGATAAAAGAAAGGACCCAGGAAGGAAGAGAATTCAGGTTTGATGAGGATGACCATGGTACTTTCTGGCTTGGAAATAGGATTGTCGTGCCTAATGTGAACCATATTCGGGAGACAATATTAAAAGAGGCACATGACTCGCCATACTCAATTCATCCTGGTTGTACGAAGATGTACAAGGATTAGAAGACATGTTATTGGTGGGCCAACATGAAAAAGGACATAGTTGAATATGTAGCATTGTGTGATGTGTGTCAACGAGTCAAGGCGGAACATCAAAGACCAGTCGGATTATTGCAACCATTGAAGATTCCAGAATGGAAGTGGGAAGAAATCGGTATGGACTATATAGTTGGTTTACCGCGTACCCAGTCCGGTTATGACTCAATTTGGGTTATTGTGGATCATTTGACCAAGTCAGCTCACTTCATCCCTGTCAAGACCAAGTATACTACAATACAGCTGCTAGACCTATGTATGCAGCATATTATGTGCCAACATGGAGTTCCAAAGAGGATAGTGTCGGATAGAGGTTTTCAATTTACCTCTAGGTTTCTGTAGAAGTTGCATGAAGCATTAGGACCAAGATTGAATTTCAACTCAGCATATCACCCTCAAACGAATGGACAAACTGAGAGGGCCAATTATATTTTGGAGGACATATTAAGAGCTTGTGATTTGAGGCATGGGAAAAGTTGGGACAAGAGCTTGCCGTATGCGGAATTTTCATATAACAATAGTTACCAAGCAAGTTTGAAAATGTCACCTTAAGAAGCACTTTATGGAAGGAAGTTTAGGACACCTTTGTTCTGGAATGAGACAGGAGAAACTCAAGTATTTGGTCCGGATGTGCTGCTAGAAGCTGAAAAGCAAGTCCAAATTATTCGTGAAAACTTGAGGGTTGCTCAATCAAGGCAAAAAGGCTATGCAGATAATAGGAGAAGGAAACTAGCCTTTGAGGTGGGAGGTTTTGTTTACATCAAGGTGTCACCAATGAGGGGTCATAAGAGGTTTAATATCAGAGGCAAGCTAGCACCTCGGTATATTGGACCATTCAAGATTTTGGAAAAAAAGAGGAGAAGTGGCATATAAGTTGGCGACACTCGTAGATCTTTCCGATGTTCATGATGTGTTTCATGTTTCCCAGCTCAAGAAGTGTTTAAGGGTACCAGAAGAACAAGTGCCAATGGAAGAATAGGAATTAGAGGTAGATTTGACTTATGCTGAGAAACCGGTCAAGATCTTAGAAACTAGGGTGAGGGACACAAGAAACAAGGTGATTCGATGGTGTAAAGTTCAATAGAAGCATCATATAGAATCAGAGGCAACTTGGGAGCTAGAGGATGAACTCTAGAAGGATTTTCCCTATCTCTTCTCTTCCGCGTCGAATCTCGAGGGCGAGATTCATTTTAAGGGAGGTAGGTTTGTAACACCCTTATTGTCATGCATCATGCATTGCATAAGTTCATATATATGTTTAACATTAATCCACCTAAAACAGAATAAGTTTAAAATGAATTTAGAGCAAAACTGCACTCAAGAATTCTAGGAAGTGCGGACTAGTTCGTTTTTGGTGCCGACTAGTCCGATTTCTCTCTTACCTTCGTCAGACTTGTTGGTTTTTCTGCGAACTAGTACGGTATTAGAATTCCTTGGAAATTTTGCTAAGTCCCTGAACTTGTCCGGACTTGTTCGGTATTCCAGCAGACTTGTTCGTTTTCCCTCTGACTAATATCGGACTTGTCCGGTTTTGGCTAGACTTGTCTTATTTCCCTCTGACCAAGTTCGGACTTGTCCGATAAAGTCTAGACTTGTCCGTTTTTGCCTCTGTCAATCTTCGAACTAGTTCGGCCTTCTGCGTACTTGTCCGGTAAATCGCGATTTCGAATTGATCTTGAGTTCCACGACTTGTTTTTGGGTTTCACCTTAAGTGAGCCTAAGGATGTTGTGTCTAACTCTTTTGGAGCCCATGTGGGACCCCACACCAGCCTCCACCCTCCCCAAACTCTAATTCATTGAAACCCTAACTCTCCACCTCTATATAAAGAACCCCACCCCTTGACTTTACATCCTTTTGCCTCAATTGAAAGTCCACCCAAACCCTAGTTCGTGGAGAGCCGCCGCCAAGGAGGGAGAAGGAGATCCCGAGCAAGAAGAAGAAGAGGGGGAAACGAAAGAGGATCAAGTGATCAAGATCTCCATCGAGTTTCCGTTTTTCATCAACAATTCACCTTCAAGTTCATCAATCCTAGATCGTCAAGATCCAAGTATTGCCTCCAAAAACATTTATTCTTTGGAGCTCTAAACACCTGGTATACCTTCTACTTCCTTTTTCTCACGTAAATTCAACCCCGTTTCTCCAAATTCACGTCAGTCTAGAAAACCCTAGTTTGTTGTTCCTGCGACGGGCAGACTAGTCCGGTCCCCAGCGGACTAGTCCAATTTTGCAATATGTTTCCTGCTGAATTAATTCTAAATTGATTCGGATCAACTCCAAACATGTGTAGACTTGTTAGTAACCACTGTAATTGATTAGTAAACATTAAAAGTAACTTATTAACAAGTTTTACTTCGCAATTGCATTAATCATGCATGTCATGTCATATTGAGTAATATATGTGCACTTATTGATTGTAATTCTTGGCTTGTATGTTTATTGTGCGGTTTAGACGAATTTGCGCTAGAGAGTGCTGCGGAGGATCTCTAGAAGCAAGAGTTTGAAGTCTTTGATCCTAACCAAGCCCAAGAGCAAGGCAAGTGTCCTTGAACATATTGATCCTGTTTTCGACAATAAATGTTTTGTTTTCAAAACTGCATGCTTGTGTCAATTTGATGAGAAATCCTATAATATGAAGTTTACTAGCTTTGTTTCACCACCCTTTTCACCTGGAATTCATGGTAGAGAGTCGGGAAGGGTTTTTACTTTTTTGCTTCGCTTAATTAATTGGGATGGGAAAACAACTATACTATTTAATTATGCATTAATGAGATTATGGTTAATATGTACTGGTCAATATGATATGGTAATGGGTGATCTAAGCAAGAATGGTTTGTAGATGGGTTGGATGTCATGGTGGTTCGCTTGCTTTAGATCTAAGGATCAGCTCATGCAAGAATAAGCCAGGACAACAGTGCCACCACGAGGCCAAGTATGGGTGCGGCGTAGCTGATTAATTAGGGTATTGCTAGTATTGCATGGATCATTTGGTGCACAGGGGAAGGGGAGTCAGATTGGGTTTGGATATGGTTGGCGGGACTCCTTGGGATCCGAATGACACAAGAGGGGGCCGTTGGTTGAAGATGTGCTCAGTTGGAGACATCGCCACCAGTGAAACCTCAGTGGGTCCATACATGCTAGTAATCCCTTTGTAAAGGCTATTTTGGGATCTCTTGGCCATACACATATGGTAGTGTTTTGGCATAATGTAGGTTTCCTTTAGTCACCGACAGGTGATGAAATCATAAACACGTGGGTAAAGTGGTACAAACTCTGCGGAGTATTAAAACTATCATGATAGTCATGCTCCCGATTAAGAGCACCTGGACAACTTCCATGATTAGAGGGAAACTTAGTATTGGTTTGGTAATGATTATGGTTGATATTATGGTTTTGACTGGTTATGAATTGAATTATGATAATTGGACATGGATGATGATGATGATGGTAATAATCTGGTATATGGATGGATAATTGAATATGGTTTTGTATTATGTTAATCATTATGGTTTATGATGAGTTTACTTCACATACATGTAATATATTGCTTTTGAAATGTTTTAATGTACTTTTCATCACTTAGCCTTTATTATATTCATCATTTGTATCAGCTACATGTGATACTTTCCACACTTGTTGAGTATGACATGTACTCACCCTTGCAATTCCCCCACCAACAGTTGCATGTCAGGATTGGGAGTATAACGGTGATAATGCGGAGTTCTAGGCCGTGTCTGTTGTCAGCTTTGCCTATGCATTGATTAGAGCCACGCTACCCTATTCGCTTAGCAGCATAGTTGCTTGTCTAGTTTATTTCCGCTGCATTATTTCTAACTTGTCATCAATAATCATTAGAGCATGTATTTGAGGATATTATAAATTCTGTAATAAAAGTGGTTAATTAATCTTGTTCTGTGGTAAAATTTTTTATATCCTTTTGTGAATGCACTCGTGTATGTGTGTTGAACGTCCTGGGCACACATATGCGTTCACTTGGTTCATTTTCGGAACCGGGTGTCACATATTCCAATTTGTATTAGTGACTTTGCTCCTAATAAAGATGTTATCTTTAGTCTTCCATTGTTCATATACTTGGATGAAGTGTTTCTTGTTTGATTGTGGATTCCATGTTTGTATGAGTAGTATTTATAATTATGTTATATCATTGTCATTATATCATCATAAACACTACAAACCCCTACCATAGTCTAATTTGCTATGACATGATTATGTTAACACGAATCACTTATGCTATGAATTAACATTGGTTCAACGATGAGTTAGTTCATTGCCTTAGGATGGCTTGTGCCTAGACTTCTAAGGTAATTACCAAATATCCTAGCATGGTTCTAGGATAGAGAGTAGCGTTGAATGTCTCGTAGACCCATGGATTGAAGAGGTAGGTAGTAGATGGTGACAGCCCTATTTGTTTTTTGTAATCCTCCACGTTCGGCTATGCCACAAGCTCTTGGCAGGAGTCGTCCTAGTATTGCTAGGGGTAAACCCGTGCCGATGTGTTAATCCACTTAGCATGAGAATTCATAATTGACATGATCATTAGTAACTAACTTAGACTATGTATATGTACATTAGAAGAGTTGTAGGAGTCTCTACCTAACCCTTAGCCTAGTCCCCCTTAACCTCATTTATCCTCTTAGGATAGAATGCTCTTGTGTGTGTCACACTACTCCAATTTATCATTTATCCATCCTTCCTAGAACCCTACCTAGGCAAACCTAGCCTCTCCAATTGATGATTGCTTTACTTCCATCTAGCCTTCCTTTGGGAGAATATAAATCACACCCTTTGGGAATACTCTTAGAGGGGAAATGCTACATCGATAGTTTCCATGCGCTTGCGGGTTTATATGTATAATCTAAAATCTATTAACAAGCATTTCTAGCACCACTGGTAGAGATGAATTGTTAATAGTGCGTAGGAGCCAGGGAAGGCAGCCGAAATATTGCATGATTGAGTGAATAGGATAGGACCCTGGTAGGTTTTAGTAGGATGACCCTTCTTTGTTTTCGCATTTTATGTGAAAACAGGGTAGTGTATGTATGGTTTCCGCTTGCCGAAAAACTTTGTTGAAGATCCTGAATCCCTTCTAAGAGATCGACCTCGTGTCGTTACTCCTTAGAAGCTTCGAGCGGCAAAGCAAGCTAGCACAACTGCACCAACAACTAAAACGCTAATGGCCCAGAAGACTCTGCGTGAGTTTTCGGCTCCCTCTGCTAACAATGTGTCTGTTGGGCCCACTGTTAACATGGGAGACGTAAACTTCGAAATCAAGATTGGCCTTATCGCTATGGTGCAAGCCAACCCATTTCTGTCTTAGGCTGTTTCTGTTCTCTCTTCTTGGGGGAGTGAAGGAGTGGTTCTACGCGAACCGATGTGTTGCAGACACTTGGAAGAAATGTTCTACGGCATTCCTCACCAAGTTTTAATGTTGGGCAAGACCAATGCCCTACGTGGAAGAATTTCCAGCTTCCAGCAAGATGCCAAGGAATATATTCCCGAGGCTTGGTAAAGGCTTCAGGAGTACATCCTAGCCTGTCCCTACCATGGGATGGATGACTAGCTCATCATCCAAAACTTTTACAATGGGCTGATCCCTTCCGCCCGTGACCATGTTGATGTTGCTGCTAGAGGTGCCTTCTTCTCATTGACGGTTCCCAAAGCCAAAGATTTTATTGAGAAGATGGTGTCAAACATGGGCTGGAGCGATGAGCGTCAACATACCCGCCAGCGAGGCATGCACACCTTGAAGGAGGTGGACAAGATCTCTGCCAAAACTTACATTCTTACGAAAAATATTGATGGACAAAGCAATGGTGAGGTATGTCGCATGCCTATGCCTTAGACTCTCACATCACTTGTGAAGTCTGTGGCAACACGAGCCATTTGGAAATGACTGCCCAGAAACCTGTGAGGATGCCCTATACGTAGCCAACAATGAAAACAATAATGGCTATCGTCCAAGAGGTCAAGGGTGGGGGAAAACACGCCTATTCTTAAAAGGTGGGTACAACAACAATGGCAATAATGGAGATCAACCCAACTCTAGAGAACTTGCCATTGGCCAGCTGAAGATCAATGAGGCTATATCCAAGAAGCTGTCGGTCAATGACAAGACCCTAGAGAGCATTAATGCCAAGATTGAAGGACTATCCTCAGCCTTCAAGAATCAATTGAGTTTCAACAAAATGATGGAAATCAGTTGGCTCAACTGGCAGCTGCTGTTCCTCCAGTGGAGAATGGCAAGATGCCAGGACAGCTTGATTCTCCTGTGGAAAGTGCCAACAAGATTTCTCTACAAGGAGGCAACTGGCTGAAGGACCCTGGATGTCCTACAATTTCATGCTCAATTGGGTCTCACCACTTTGACAAGGCCCTTTGTGACCTTGAAGCAAGTGTAAGTGTGATGCCCAACATGGTTTTCAACCAGTCGAACTTCATGGAACTTACTCCAACAGCAATGCAACTCCAACTGGTTGATTCTTCAGTCCTTTATGCGGTGGGTATCGCTGAAAATGTTCCTGTGAAAATCCGGAATGCTTCATACCTGTGGATTTAGTGGTGCTCGACATGGAGGTCGAGAAGGATATGCCAGTCATTCTTGGGCGACCGTTCCTTAGCACCGTGAAGGCTCACATAGATGTGGGAGCTGGAGAAATCTACTTCCATATCAATTGCAAGGAGGGGAAGTTTAACTTTCACCCAAAGTTGGAGCAATGCTCTATGATCTGTATCAAGTATGGGCCAAATGTTAAACACATTCAAGAGGTCAAAATCACACATCCAAAGGTGGACCCGCTAATTGCATTCGTGAGGAATTTGATCTATGCGGAAAACATGTCCTATCGTCCATGCCGACACCCCAAGAATATGGAGAAGTCCGGGCCTCCCCAAAGGCCCAAGTCCACCAAACCACCAAAGAAGGTTTGGTGGAAGAAGCGAGACAAGCTGTCCGAGCCCATCTCTCCGGGCCCGGATGTCAAGAAATGACGAAGGGGGAATGTCCATCTCATCGGACGGTGGTGAGACCGAGCCAATAGGTTAAATTGGTAGTTATTCTTTTCTTTGTTTTTCTTTTCTCTTTATTTGGTTTTCCCCATTTAGTTTTGTTTTTTCTCCACTGCATATTTGGTATTTCTTAGCAAGTTGTGTAAATCTCCAAATAAATTAGGTAAATCAATTCTGAAAATAAATAGAAAGAGGATGGATATCTGACTTGGTACATGAGAGGGTTAGGTGTATTCAAATACATAAAACTAAGGATTCAAACCAACTCAAACTTCAAGTTTGAATCGGCAAATTGTAGGATTTGTAATTAGCAATTAATTAATGGAATTGAGTTAATCTCATTGCTGGTTTCTTAAGAAGAAAGATTAAGAACAGAACCTTAGAGAGGGATTCAAATTCAATGATGGTTTTCCGAATTCAACTTTGGCAAGAATTGAATTTTAGTGCACCATTATTTTCCTTGCCATCAAATTAGTACATAATTCAATTCTTATTTAAGTTGGAACTCATTTGCTGAAGATTTTTGTCTGAGATTTGGAGATAAGGGAGGAAAATAGGTGGGTCCCACCTGTCATTCAGGCAGCACAAACAGAGTGTGCTCTGTTTTTCCTTCTCCCACGTGAAAGCAGCGGCAGCTCGAAGCTTCTCTGCTTGACCTCATCCTTAGCACAAAGCCTGTCCCCAGCACACAAAGCTTGCCCCTATCGTCACAAACTCGTCGCTCGTTGCTCTGTTGCTCAGCTTCAGTAAGTACTGTGCGCTCTGTTCCTGCACACCGCTGCACAATGCTGGACGGCGACGCCCCACTGTTGCGCTGAGTTCCAGCTCCTCTGCAGCCACCGAGCAAGCCGCTGGCGTATTCTCGACCACCCCGTGCTGCTTCCTGGTTGGTTTCAGCCTCCCCAACCCGAGCTCGGCGTTTTCTTTCCGGAAGCACAAAAATATTGTGCGCTGCCTCTGTTCCATGGTGCCATGTTGCTTTGAGCCAGCTCCCGACTCACTCCGGGCACAATAAGGTTTGTCCCCACCTTTCCATGTTGTCCCCAGGGTTGCTACTCCATTCGTAGCACCGTATAGCCGGAGTTCGAATTTTTGCTTCGGCCGTTCAAAAGAATAGAGGAACTTCAGCCAGGCAATTCCTTTTCCTCGTGCAATAATTTTTCAATTACAACAGAGAATATGTTCTATACCTTCGTGCGAGTAGCCACGAACAAAAACCAACAGAAATGATTGATTCTAGCGCCGGTTATCGAAGTTTTCCTAGCCACCAAAATTTTTTACCTAGATCGTAGATGAACATCAATTTCCGTCCAGTTTCTCGTCATTTATGATTCAAAATCATGATATGCATTGACCAAGGTTGCTGCAAAATGAATTTCCGAGGAGAATATTGCATTCCATGCATAGCTCGGCCTCGCCGGACTATGGTTCGCCGCCGCCGCCGTGGGGAGGCCACATCCGGCAAGCCATGGCCTTCCATGACCTCACCATCAATCTCCCCGTACGGATTTAGGCCCTGGCGGCCATTTTCAGGTGGGTATGCGCAGGGAAAAGGGCGGCCGGCGCGGATCGCCGCCGCTCGGCCCTTGCCCGAGGTTGAAGAAGGCCCCAGGCCGGCCCCACACAACAGCCTCTGTTTAACCTGTCCGGATCAAAGTGTGGCTGGGATCCAATGTGGCTGTGCGGTTTTATTTGTGGCCCATTGTGTTGCTTCATCGCCAATGGCCCATTTTAAATGAGTAGGCCCACTGTCAACGGTTTAGCCAATTTCCAGTAGAAAAATAATTGCAGAAACTACCCAACGTTTGGAAATACACCATTTCCTGTGGAAATACCCAAAGATTGTGAAATAAATTTTGTTAGATTCCTCATTTCAAGTATTGTGCAGTGCTGCAGATTATTTGCTATGAAAGTCCCTGGTGTTTCCCCAATAATTCCCTCAATTAAATCATTGGGAATTTATTCCAGGTGATTCCTTTTATGGAAAATTCTCAAACTTGGCCAAAATCTTCCTTTTCATATCTTTAGTGTCCAATAAAAATTGCAGAACCATTTGACTTCATTTACTGGAACAACTTGTGTTTCCTTCTTCTATGTTCTTGAAAATAGAAAAAAACAACAGAGACATTTTCAAAATATTGTAGGAACTTGTAAATTTCATATCTCCCTGTAGAATGCTTATAAAAATATAAAACCTAATGTGTTGGACTCTATATGAATCCCTTTATCCTGAAAACCAAGTTTGACCTATACAAAAGCCTCTGTTTGACCATGAAGATTCAGAGAAGGCTAAACACTTAAGAAATTTTGTAGACCAACATATTCCATTGCTGTATCTGAAACATACCTGGTTATTCCTCCATGACCATATGAACTCATTGTAATTTTCTCGGGCTCAACGGATCTGTTCAACCTGTATAAATTGAGATCACATCTCTATGTCCAAATCAATATCTATTTCACTTTATATTCCTATTGCCTAAGTTCATCTTATTTCCTCTCTGTTGCTGTGCATTAAAGCAACAGAAATGTCAATCCTAGCTAGTATAAATCCTTCTTGAATTATAACCAACTTCAATTGTTACTTTGCTAAATTGCATTCTTTTATTTTGATGCATATGCATGACGATAGTGATTGTGACGAAGGTGGACGAGAAGCACAACCTGGAGGAGTGGAATTCTCTATTGGATCTGCGGTGGTGTGAATTCTCGACGGAGTGTACTAACTGATCGTTGCTGACTTTTATTTCAACCGGAAGGCAAGTCCTGGTTTGCATTTAAGAAATCTTGCAAAGTTTTCTTTTCTACACACCATATGGATGAGAGGTATTGTGCATTAGGTCTTGTGCAATGAAACCCAATTGCATGACCAGATTACACCTGAGAGGTTGCGGTTAGATTATTAGCTCCCCATTTCGAGATGCTATGCTTAATGTCTAGTTGGAAGAAACAGTAGAAGTCGAGAGGTTGGAATCTTTTAGCGAGACTAGCACTTGGTTTACATCAGATTAGGAGAATGATATGAATTATGAGGATTCACTTTAATGAACTGGAGACCAGGCAGGGGCGTAGGATGCAACAGGACATGGTTCTGGATGCGTAGTCTTGCCTGTGTCGATTAAGGCCCGTCTCATGTCTGACCCTGTTAGACAAGTTTGAATTTTACCGAGTGCATACTGGTTATATGGGACCCAGGAAACCGATGTACCTTGAGGATCCTATGTTGGAATCTTTTCAATTGGCTGAAGTTGTCGGCTGTTAGTACAATGGGAGTCAACTCGCTCATGAACATCTCGTAGCGGAGGTGCACCTTGAGGGAGCTTGCTGTTTGGGTCGATTGAATTGTTTCGATGTAGTTGAATCTTGGGAAAGGTGGATGTGTGCGACATCAGTGGAGTGTGCTGTTGCAACTCCGAGTATGTGCGTACGTGTCGTGCAGTCCGGGTGCCTACTGGTTGCAATCACCGTCGCTCGTGGTTATTTCAGCATATTTGGACACTGAGTCTTGACATAGTAAGAAGTGAATATAGTTTATTGGAATTTGATACTTCTTGATTTATAATTGTATTGCAAACTTGTATGCAGTAGTAGTAGTGCAAACTAAATTTACTTTCTATGAAGCCTTAACTTGATGCTAAAAATGAAAGTAAGGATTCACTTGTAGGCGTGTTCTTTATGCGAATTCAGCTTCCGTTATTAAGAGTTTCAAGTATGTAGAGTTTCATGCCTTAGGTGAGACGGTTAAGTCTTGTTGAGTGTCATGCTCACGGTTGCTCTATTGTGGTTTTTGCAGGTATTTTAGCTTATGCTTATGTTGTGGATGTCCGTGAGACCTCGAGCTTGTCGAGATGTATCTCTCACGGAAACCTTGCTGCTGCTCTCTTCTTCGTGTTGCTAGTGAGAAGCGTCCACGGGCTTGGACGGTTTCTCTTGTGCATAGTTAGTTTGAGAGTGTGAGTATAAAATATTTCGCTGCGATGTATATTATGTAGTAAAAGAGAATCACCTTATGAAATAAAATATTTTTGTTGGTTATTTGGTGTTGCTTTTCTTGTGTGTTGTTGGGTGTCGCATCGCACAGCACCATCCAATGCGATTCCTGGAACGTGTGGACCCCGGTCCTCACAGCTTGGTATCAGAGCCGTATTGGGAATAGCATGCTTGAAAAGCGCTTATTTTTGAAAACTATGAAGTAGTCGAGTGAGGATTCGAAAGTATGCCCATATAAGGTCTATTATAGTATTAGTTACTTAAGGTGGCAAAGCTAACATATGTGTTATTATATTCTGTAACGACGCTCCGACGTCAGGTAAGAGGTAAGGTAAGCCACCGCAAGCGGATCAATTGCGGTAAGCTCACCATGCGAGAGGTATCATATGATTGTTTCTGTGGTTTAGAACAGAAAGTCAACATGAGTCTCTAAAACTCTCCATGTTTCTGAGAACATATGACACACGGTATCCCCGCGTGCTTCAAAATTAGTGGGAGCCCCCGTCGGGTGGGACATAACCCGATGCGCCTCCTACTGGTGCAGCATTATGCAAAGACGTGGGACCCCGTTAGGTGGTAGAAAACCCGGTCATGTACCTCGAGACGTGGCTCAGATAGGGGCGGCCCGTATAGAATGATACGGGACGAATGTTTTTACTTTCATATATATTATTGTGAAATGATCGCCCGTACAGGCTGTGCTGTACGGCACTATATGATTGATCAGTAATTTGTGTGTAGTTGCAGGTACACTAACCACATTATTCGTAGCTCGAGTAGAAAACGTTTGCGAGTGAACGACATTAGTGCCACCGTTGAGACGTATGCCGGGATACCGTCTTAGGATTTTTCTTCGGTAAGGACATAGTACGGGCATTGCATTCGGGTTACATCGGCACATCTACGGTTAAAATCAGTACCGAAGGTGTAGCTCGCAACACAAGTGTCAAGTTAATCTTCAAAGCAGATTCCTATCTTTAAATGATAAAAATGAAATTTGAACCAAAACCGTCAACCTCAGTTCTTTCCTGTGTTATTCTGACAGAAACTTAGCTGCACTTTGAAAAGTCATATCTCCTGGTTGAATTATCCCATGAAGGTGTTCCGTACATGGTTGGAAATATATGAGAGTATTTTCAATATTTTCTCTTCATTACCAGAGCAGAATCCCCCCGGAACATAGCTAAAATTTGAAATTTCTGAAACCTGTCAAAGCTGGACAGAAATGGAACAGTTTTTGTACTTCTCACCAATTTTATCATAACTCTCAGTAGAAACATCGAATGAGGTCATACGATATATTTCTGGAAAATATATGAGATATGAGACAATGTTGTAATTTATAGTTATGGCAAATTTGGATATTTTGTATATGAAAAACTGTGGACAAAACAGCCATATACAAAGGAGGTGCTGTCAAAATTTCTCAGAAAATCTGGGAACATTGTCAACTTTTGAAATTCATATCTCATTAACCAGAACTGATATTGAGGCAAATAAATACATTATGGAAAGGCCGAGAAATGAACTATAATTTTGTTGTTCACCTCAAAGCATGATTGTGCCTCTAACTGGATAAAATTCTCGAATTACTCCAGACTGGTCATTTCTGGCAGAACAGTTCATGAATGAAGCATAAGTTTGAAAATTTGCGTGAACATGAATATGTTGGGAAGTACCGGACTTGTCCGGTAAAGACCGGACTAGTCCGGTTTTGTCCAGTAAGGGTAACCGGACTAGTCCGGACCCTTAGAGGACTAGTCCGATATTGTCCAGTAAGGGTAACCGGACTAGTCCGGACCCTATACGGACTAGTCCGATTTTTCAGTAACTGTCAGTTTGAACTCGAAATTGACATGTGTTCTAATTGAAAGGACACAGCCCACCGAATTTTGAGTCTCTGATCGGGAGACTCAATAATTCCTAAGGGTGGGAGGCCCCCTCTTGTGTCTCTTGGTCAACTATAAGAAGAGGGTCAAGTGTGTGATCAATGAAGGCTTAAGGGCATACACTCATACACACTTGAACACTCTACACTCAGAATCCGATCAAGATACCAAGAGAAGAACAAGGGGAAACGCCTCTCGTCGTTGTTCTTCTTGCGGCCTCGCCTTGTTGGCTAGATGGCCGCATCGTCAAGCAACAACAAAGATGGAGGAGAAGGTATTATTGATGTTCTTGTGCTATTTGAGAGATAGCACTTGGTGTTCATGTTGTAATCAGATGTCTCCATGTAATTCGAGATGATTTAGTGGCTATTTGATCTTTGGGCTCCCTCTTGATTTCTAACAATGGTATCAGAGCCATTTAGACCACTAATCATTTCGAATTGAGTTTTGATCGAAGTTTTTTGCTAAAAGTTTTGAAGGTCCGGACTTGTCCGGTCTAAAGGCCGGACTAGTCCAGTGTGCCACAGTTAAGTGGTTAGGTTTTCGGATCAGGGCGTTTTGACGTGTTCATCTGATTGAAAACCAATTAAGCATTTTGGATTGAAATCCATTGTGAAAATTAAGTTGATTTGGTAAGATGGTAAGATTAAGATTCCCTTTTGGGTATTTTGACATTTTTTCCAGTTTTTTATATGAAACTTTTCCGGGGTTGGTCGTACTAGTCCGGAATAGTACGGACCAAACTCGAAAAGTTCAATAAAGAACGGATCAAATGTTTTTGATGGGACCGGACTTGTCCGGCGTATGGACCGGACTAGTCCGAAAACCATACTGTAAGAGTTCGGACTAGTCCGGCCATGTGCGGACTAGTCCGTGCTATACAATTAAGTTTGCTTATTAAATTAAGCTTCCGCTGTGAATTAAGTTTATTGTCATAGCAATTTGGTCGAGTAACCAAAGCGAAAGATAAATTGCTATGTCAATTTAAGTTGCATGAAATTCTATTGAGTAATCAAAGTGAAAAATAGAATTATCATGATTTTAAGTTTTATTAATGTCATTATTGGCCGAGTAACCAAAGCGAAAGGCATTAATGACATTTTCCTTTCTAAGTACATAGTAATTTGGTCGAGTAACCAAAGCGAAAGATAAATTACTATGTATTTCAGTTGTTCTTCAATATTCAGTTTCAATGTCATTATTGGCTGAGTAACCAAAGCGAAAGGCATTAATGACATTCTTTTTGTAAGAACATAGTAATTTGGTCGAGTAACCAAAGCGAAAGATAAATTACTATGTTGATTTTCAGTTATTCTCAAATGTTGAGTTTTGGTCGAGTAACCAAAGTGAAAGATAAAACTCATCATTTTCTTGTGGTTAACATCTATGCATTCTTCTTGATTTTGGTTTTTTGATTATGAAGGTTCCTCCAATGCTAATTCAGCACTGAGTTTCATCGCTTCTATTGATCCACTCAATGGAAGCAATTATGGGAGATGGCGAGAGAAGTTGGAGATTGCTTTGGCAGTCTCTGAGATAGACTTGGCTCTCACTACTCCATATCCGGTTGCACCGGTTGAACCAGTAAGAAATGCTGATGAAACTCAGGAAGCCTTTGCCGTGAGGACAAAGGAATGTACTACTGAGTTATTGGCTTATGACATTGATTGTTTTAAGTGGAAGAAATCAAACAGGAAATGTTTGATGGTAATTAAGGGCACTATCACTGAGGCCATTCGGGGAGCAATCCCTGAATGTGAAACTGCTGTTGAGTACCTCCAAATGATAGAGAATCAGTTTACTGGTTCTTCTAAGGCCACTGCAAGCACTCTTATCAAGAGGCTTGTTACTGAAAAATATCATGGAGGTGGTGTGCGTGAGCACATCTTAAGGATGACAAATATGGCTGCAAAGCTTAAGCCTATGGATTTGGGGATTAAAGATTAGTTCATTGTGCATCTCATCATTGCCTCACTTCCTAAGGAATTTGAGACTTTTTTCATCAACTACAACTCTCAACCTGAACTATGGAACATAGAAAAACTCATGGCTATGTGTGTTCAGGAGGAAGAGAGGATTAAGTCCCTTCATGGTTATGATGCTATTAATTACGTGAAGGGAAAAGGTAAGGCTAAGAAGAATTATTCTTCTAAGCAATCTTTTAAGTATCATGGTTCATCTCACCATGATAAAGATAAGGGTAAGTTTTCACAAAGCCATCCTTACAATAAGGATGTGAAAGTGGATAAAGATCAGTGCCATTTTTGTTTAGACAAAGGTCACCATCAGAAGGATTGCATTAGCTTCCTTAAATGGTGTTGCAAAAATGGTAATGACTTTGTGACCTTTGTTGATGAATCCCTGCTTTTAGATTATACACCATCTTCTTGGTGGATTGACTCAGGTGTCACTGTGCACGTTTGCAATTCGTTGCAGGGGTTAAATATGAGGAGGACCTTAGAAAGAGGGGAAAGGGCCATTAAAGTTGCTGATGGCCATGAAGCTGAAGTGAAAGCCATTGGAGATTATCCATTAGTATTAAGGAATGGCTTTGTACTTACACTTCAGGGTGTGTTATATGTACCCTCTTTAAGTAGAAATCTCATCTCAGTGTCATGCTTAGATGATGATGGTTATGTTTGCCAGTTTGGCAAAGACAGATGTGTAATTAAGTATGATAATAAGATGGTTGGTGTTGCCATAAGACAAGGCATGCTATACTTATTATCTATGCATGATGATTTTAATGTTGTAAGCGACAATCAGTTTTCCTCACATCAGGGTAAGCGTAAGAGAATCGATTCCAAAATGTCTTCGAAATTATGGCATTGTCGCTTGGGCCATATTTCAAGGGGGAGAATTGAACAATTGATTTCACAATTGATTCTTCCCCATTTGTATTTTTTGGATTCAGAAGAATGCATAGACTGCATTAAGGGAAAGTTTGTTAAGAAAATTAAGAAAGGTGCCATACGCAGTGCGGGAATTTTGGAATTAATCCATACAGACATTTGTGGTCCATTCCCCGTAGTATCTGTTGATGGTTTTGATTCATTCATAACCTTCATGGATGACTATTCTCGCTATGGATATATTTATCCAATTAAAGAACGCTCTGAAGCGTTGGATAAATTTAAGATATTTAAGGCTGAAGTTGAAAATCAGCACAATATTATGATTAAAGTGGTAAGATCCGATCGTGGTGGTGAGTACTACGGTCGTCATACCCCGTATGGCCAAGTTCCTGGACCGTTTGCTCGGTTCCTACAGGAAAATGGCATAGTCGCCCAGTACTCCACACCGGGTGAGCCTCAGCAAAATGGAGTAGCGGAACGGCGCAACCGTACGCTAATGGATATGGTTAGATCCATGTTAAGTCAATCAGATTTGCCGGTTAGCTTATGGATGGAGGCATTAAAAACCGCCATTCATGTGCTAAATCGGGTTCCTACTAAGTCGGTGCCCAAACACCGTATGAGTTGTGGACAGGACGTAAGCCCTCATTAAGTTATATGCATATATGGGGCTGTCCCGCTGAGGCAAAATTGTTTAACCCAAACATTGGTAAGTTGGATTCTAAGACAGTAAGTTGCCATTTTATTGGCTATGCAGAAAAGAGTAAGGGATATCGTTTCTATTGTCCAGAACGATATACTAAGTTTGTAGAAACAAGGCATGCCGTCTTTTTAGAGGATGCTATGATCAGGGGGAGTACGGTAAGACGAGAAATTAATCTTGAAGAGAAGCGGGTTTATGTACCCACTCCTATGATTCAAGAACCATATTTCTCATTACCTACTGTTGTTGAATCATCAGTGCCTATTGGTAATGATTCAGCACCTGTTGTTAGTTCTCCATTGACAACGGAATTATTAAGAGAGGTTGAGCATTTTCAGCCCGTTGTCACTAATAATGAAGAGCAACAACAGCCTCAAAATGAGTATAATGTGCAATTAAGAAGATCTCGACGTGAAAGAAAATCGGCCATTCCGGACGATTATGAGATCTATTTGAGTGAGGCAATTCAAATGGAGGGTGATCCCACCACATTTGAAGAAGCTATGAGAAGTCCTCAATCATCTGAATGGCGTAAAGCCATGGAGGATGAAATGAGGTCTATGGAAACAAACAAAGTCTGGGATTTAGTTGAGATTCCTAATGGAGCCAAAACAGTAGGCCGTAAATGGGTCTACAAAATTAAACGTGACTCCAAAGGGAATATTGATAAGTTTAAGGCCAGACTTGTTGCAAAAGGCTTCACTCAAAGAGAAGGGATTGATTATAATGAGACATTTTCACCTGTCTCAAGTAAGGATTCGTTCAGAATCATTATGGCATTAGTTGCACATTATAATTTAGAATTACATCAGATGGATGTAAAGACGGCGTTTCTCAATGGTGATCTATATGAGAACGTCTATATGACACAACCGAAAGGTTTTGTTATTAAGGGTAAGGAACATATGGGATGCCACTTAAGGAAGTCCATTTATGGACTTAAACAAGCATCAAGATAGTGGTATCTCAAGTTCGATGAAACAGTAAGAAAGTTTGGGTTTAAAGAAAATGAGGAGGACAATTGCATTTATGCTAAGTTTAAGAGCGGGAAATTTATTTTCCTCGTGCTTTACGTAGATGATATACTACTTGCAAGTAGTGATGTCAATCTACTATCAGAAACTAAGAAGTTTTTGTCCTCTAATTTTGATATGAAAGATCTTGGTGAAGCATCCTATGTATTGGGCATAGAAATTCACCGAGATAGAAATAAGGGGGTATTAGGCTTATCACAAAAGGCATACTTAGAGAATATACTGAGAAAGTACAGTATGCATAAGAGTAAGCCTTCGCCTGCTCCAATTGTCAAGGGCGATAAGTTTGGGAACTTTCAGTGTCCCAGGAACCAATATGAGATCGATCAAATGAAGTCGGTTCCATATGCTTCTGCTGTCGGAAGCCTTATGTATGCTCAAGTCTGTACTCGCCCTGACTTAGCTTATGTGACCGGAATGCTTGGCAGATATCAGGCCAATCCAGGGATTGATCACTGGAAGGCAGTTAAGAAAGCATTAAGATATGTACAAGGCACAAAAGGCCTCATGTTAACGTATAGTAAGTCAGACCCACTTGAAGTAGTGGGATATTCAGATTCAGATTTTGCGGGTTGTGTGGATACTAAGAAATCCACGTCATATTATATATTCACCCTCGCGAATGGAGCCATTTCGTGGAAAAGCTCCAAACAAACCGTCACTGCATCGTCCACAATGCATGTCGAGTTTGTTGCATGTTATGAGGCCACCGGGCAGGCTGTTTGGCTTAAGAAATTTTTACCCGGTCTTAGAGTGGTCGACAGCATTGAAAAACCACTTAAGTTATACTACGATAATGAGCCCGCAGTATTTTACTCTCACAACAATAAGTCGAGTGGTGCTGCCAAACACATCGACATTAAGTTTTATGTTGTGAAAGATCGAATACAGGATCATACCATAAGTCTTGAGCATATAAGTACCAAGCGTATGCTTGCGGATCCGCTAACAAAAGGTCTTCCACCCAGCGTGTTCAGTGAACACGTAGCCGGCATGGGTTTAAGGGAGAGCCTATGATCACTGGATATTTAGGGGCCAAGTAAGAGTAAGGTTCATTTTCAAGTGTGAGATGTATTGTGGTTTTCGAGTCCAACAATACGTAAATGGTTGTTGTGATGCGTCGTGCCCTATATGTCAAGCATGAGAAAATGGACACTAAGTTTAGTATTAAGTAAGTTGGTAAGTTTCAGATTCGAGTTCAAGGGGGAGAATGTTGGGAAGTACCGGACTTGTCCGGTAAAGACCGGACTAGTCTGGTTTTGTCCAGTAAGGGTAACCGGACTAGTCCAGACCCTTAGAGGACTAGTCCGATATTGTCCAGTAAGGGTAACCGGACTAGTCCGGACCCTATACGAACTAGTCCGATTTTTCAGTAACTGTCAGTTTGAACTCGAAATTGACATGTGCTCTAATTGAAAGGACACAACCCACCAAATTTTGAGTCTCTGATCGGGAGACTCAATAATTCCTAAGGGTGGGAGGCCCCCTCTTGTGTCTCTTGGTCAACTATAAGAAGAGGGTCAAGTGTGTGATCAATGAAGGCTTAAGGGCATACACTCATACACACTTGAACACTCTAATCCACTCAGAATCCGATCAAGATACCAAGAGAAGAACAAGGGGAAACGCCTCTCGTCGTCGTTCTTCTTGCGGCCTCGCCTTGTTGGCTAGATGGCCGCATCGTCAAGCAACAACAAAGATGGAGGAGAAGGTATTATTGATGTTCTTGTGCTATTTGAGAGATAGCACTTGGTGTTCATGTTGTAATCAGATTTCTCCATGTAATTCGAGATGATTTAGTGGCTATTTGATCTTTGGGCTCCCTCTTGATTTCTAACAGAATATTGTTATACTTTTACAAAGTTCATGACATGTTAATGTTTTCCTTATCTTCACTTATTGCTGAGATCAAACTTTGACTCATTCCAAATTCATTTGTGCAGTATGGTTCATACTCGCTCATCGAGTAAGGTCGGAAGTTCTCGTCGTGATGGTGATGATTCGAATCCACCGCAGGCACCACCATCAATGGTATTGGTGGATGTCATGTCAAAAATTTTCAAGTATCACCAAGAGAACACTAAGTTACTCCATGTTTTGGTGCAGCAAGGCCTAATTCATCAAACACAGCAAGTTATTCCACCTCGAAACAGTTATTTGGATTTCTTGGCAATGCAACCACCAATCTTCACGGAAGCAACTGAACCATTAGAATCAGATCATTGGATTCGTGTAATGGAATACAAATTTGGTGTGTTTCCCTGTGACGATTATCAGAAGACATTGTTCGCTGCTCAACAACTCCATGGAGCTGCCGGAGCTTGGTGGGCAAAATATAGTGCAACTCGCCCTGAAGGTCATCGGATAGCATGGAATGAGTTCTGCGAGGCTTTCCGTGCTTGTCATATCCCGACAAGGATTATAAATACCAAGTATGAGGAATTTGTTGAAATCAAGCAAGGGGACATGAGTGTCCATGCATATTTCAAGGAGTTCAACCGTTTGGCACAATATGCGCCCGACTATGTGAATACAAAAAAGTTGAGATGTGATCACTTCTTCAGGAGGCTAAGGCCCTGTTTGGCACAGCTGGAACTTGTTACAAAAGCAGCTTGTTTGAAAAGCTGGTGGAAAGCAGCTTCTGCTTATGTCCTGCTTTTAGTTCATTCTGAGAAGCAGCTGAACTAATAAGCTGTTAGAGAAGCTTCCTGTTTGGCACACCCTCAGCTTAATTTTTATGAAGAAGCTGCAGTAAAAGTTGTACTAAACAGGGCCTAAGAGTCAAACTTCGAGCTACTTTGGCGTTGTTCAATCATGGCAAGTACAACGAGTTAGTAATTGCTGGTATCCTACAAGAAAAGGAAGATCTCTGTCTTCAAGCGGAGAAGAGAAAGCGGAGTATTCCGCATGATAACACTAGTCTTGTTGCTCAGAAATATAGGTTGGTGTATCGTTCGTCGTCTGGTCAAGAATGCCAGCCACCTACCCGACCATCATATCAAAGTCACCCGCTGCTTGCATGAAGTTTTGAATCACCCCCGCAACAGCAGCAGCACATAGTTTCTTATCCATCTCCACTGCAGCCAGAGATACCCAGTTTTCACCCACAAGTCAGCGCTAAACCGACTAAATATCTGAGCTTCACTTGTGGTCATGTGGGTCACTTTACTAGATATTGTCCTGAGAGGAATCAAAGATGCAGCCAGTCATTAGTTCAGGAAAAGAAGTCAAAGCTATCCAATGTTCACTACATTTCTATTGAGGATGTACCAGAAGGAGAACCCGTGTTAGCGGGAATGTTCACTCTCAACCATATACCTCTATTGATTCTCTTTGATTCCGGTGCTACACATAATTTCATAAGCCAATCTTTTGTGATCAAGCACCAACTCCAAAACACTACCACAAAACATCGCTATTTTATATCTTCACTTGGAGGTAATATTACCGCAAGTGATGTTATCTCTCGAGCATGCTTATGTCTGGGTTGTAGAATATTTCCCACTACTCTTATCATCCTTGAAGGTCAAAAGATTGATGTAATATTTGGAATGTCGTGGTTAAGCAATCACGAAGCTGTTCTAAACATCAGTCCTCGCACCGTTGAGCTCAACTCTTCAACTCACGGCCACCACACCTTAATTCTTGAGAACATGGTTCAAGAAAATGCAGCAGTGAATCATTCTAAAACAAGAAAAATTGAAGACATTCCAGTGGTCCATGATTTCCCAGATGTATTCCCTAATGATCGGTCGGGTATGCCACCCGACCGAGATGTTGAATTTACGATTGAACTAATATCGGGAACTACACCTATCTCTCGACAACCATATAGAACGGCACCCAAGGAGTTAGCAAAATTAAAGGAGCAATTGGATGACTTATTGAGTAAAGGTTTCATTCATCCGAGCTCATCACCTTGGGGATGATCGGCTCTCTTTGTCAAGAAGAAGGACAAGACATTGAGGCTATGTGTGGATTCTGCTTAATGTCATGACTATCAAGAACAAGTATCCACTACCACGTATTGATCTGCTCTTCGATCAATTAGTAGGTGCCAAGGTATTCTCTAAAATGGATCTTCGGTCTGGTTATCATCAGATTAAGATACGACCGGAGGATATACCGAAGACGGCATTCTCAACTAGATATGGACTTTATGAGTATTTGGTTATGTCTTTTGGTCTCACAAATGCCCCAGCGCATTTCATGTACTTGATGAATTTAGTATTCATGCCAGAGTTAGACAAGTTAATCGTGGTGTTTATCGATGATATTTTGGTCTACTCCAAGTCAGAAGAGGAACATACCAAACATCTCAAGATCGTGCTTCAACGACTGCGTGATCACAAGCTATATGCCAAGTTCTGTAAATGTGAGTTCTGGATTAATGAAGTTCCATTCCTTTGTCATATTATTTTAGTGGAAGGCATAGCTGTGGATCCGAGTAAAGTGGTGCAAGTGATGAAATGGCAATCTCCCACATCCGTACATGAAGTCCGTAGTTTCTTAGGTTTAGCAGGTTATTATCGGAGATTTGTTCCAAGTTTCTCGAAGATTGCTAAACCTATGACGGATTTATAAATAAGGGAAGCAAGTATGTATGGAGTGAATCATGTGAAGAAGCCTTCAAAACTTTTGTGAAGCATCTCACAATAGCCCCAATCTTGGTTGAACCTGATACGACAAAATCTTTTGATGTTTATTGTGATGCATCTGGCATCGGATTGGGTTGCATACTTATGCAAGATGGAAGAGTAATTGCATATGGAGGCAACTCAGAAATCATGAACACAACTATCCGACACATGATTTAGAGTTGGTAGCCGTAGTTCTTGCACTGAAGATGTAGAGGCACTGCTTAATGGGAAATCTAGTGCATCTATATACGGATCATAAAAGTTTGAAGTACATATTCACTCAGAAGGAATTAAATATGAGAAAACGAAGATGGTTAGAGTTAATCAAAGATTATGAATTGGAGATTCACTATCATCCCGGCAAAGCCAATATGGTTGCCGATGCACTTAGTCGCAAGTCTCACGTTCATAATTTGACCATCGGTCCTATGGAAGAATATGAACCAAGTTTGCATGTGATTCCTTATGGAGCTTTGTATAACCTTTCTCTCATACCTACAATCAGAGAGGAGATTGAAGAGGCTCAGAAGAAAGACAATGGAATGTCTCATATTAAGTGGAGACTTAAAAGCTGAGAAATGAAATGTTTTCGGGAACACGAACAAGGAACTCTATGGTTCAAGAATCGAATAGTGGTACCCCGGGACATGGACCTGCAGAAAAAGATTTTGGATGGGGCTCACTTGTCCAAATATTCAATCCATCCTGGCAGCAAAAAGATGTAGCAAGATCTTCAGAATAAATTTTAGTGGACATGTATGAAGAGAGAAATAGCAAAGTATGTGTCTGAGTGTGACACATGTCGGAGAGTGAAAGATGATCACATGAGGAAAAGCAGACTGCTGCAACCACTGTGGATACTTGCATGGAAATGGGAGGATCTGAGTATGGATTTCATTTTCGGATTTCCTCTCACCTTTCACAAGCATGATTCCATTTGGGTGATCGTTGACCAGCTAACAAAGTCAGCACACTTTTATGCGGACTTATACATATCAAGGATTTTGTGCTTACATGGACTTCCCCACACCATTGTATCAGATAGAGGATCATTGTTTATTGCTCATTTCTGGGAGAAGCTACATGCATCATTGGGGACGAAGTTAATTCGTAGTTTCGCATATCACCCTCAAACCGACGGACAAACCGAGTGGGTAAATCAGATACTTGAGGATATGGTGAGAGCATGTGCCATACACCACGGTAAAATTTAGGATGATCATTTACCATTGGCGGAATTCTCGTACAACAACGGATATCAATCTAGTATCAAAATGGCACCCTATGAAGCTCTCTACGGTCGTAAGTGCCGCACACCACTCAATTGATGTGAATCTGGTGAACTAGTTGTCTATGGGATTGATCTGGTAAATGAAGTTGAAGAGCAAGTAAAGCTTATTCAAGCTAATCTCAAAGCCGCTCAGTCTCGGCAAAAGAGTTATGCGGATAAAAGACGTCGTCTTTTAAGCTTTAACATCGGAGACCACATGTATCTCTGTGTCTTTCCGATGAAAGGAATTCATCGATTCTGGGTAAGAGGAAAGTTGGCTCCTTGATTCATCAGCCCATTTGCTATCACGGAAAGATGTGGGCCAGTTGCTTATAGATTGGAATTACCAACAGATCTAGCTGTTGTTCATGACATTTTCCACATATCCCAATTACGGAAATGTCTCAAGCCCTCTACCAACATCCGCATAGAAGAATTGGAAGAATTGAAACCGGATCTCACCTACGTCGAGCATCCAATTAGGATTATCGATGAAAAGTCTTGTGTCACAAGGAGTCAGAAGATGTGGTTTTATAAAGTTCTATGGAGTAATCACACCATCGAGGAAGCGACATGGGAGAGTGAAGATTATCTCCGCCAAAGTATATGGACATGTTATCGTTATATCTTCGGTAATCCCTCTACCGTTTCATTTTTTTGTAATCTCGGGACGAGATTCTTTTAAGGGGGCAGGGATGTAAAATCCCAAAACAAATTAGGTAAATCAATTCTGAAAAATAAATAGAAAGAGGAGGGATATTGGACTTGGTACATGAGAGGGTTAGGTGTATTCAAATACATAAAACTGAGGATTCAAACCTACTCAAACTTCAAGTTTGAATCTGCAAATTGTAGGATTTGAAATCAGCAATTATTAATGGAATTGAGTTAATCTCCTTGCTGGTTTCAGAAATTAAGAAGAAAGATTAAGAACAAAACCTTAGAGAGGGATTCAAATTCAATGATGATTTTCCAAATTCAACTTCGGCAAGAATTGAATTTTAGTGCACCATTATTTTCCTTGCCATCAAATTAGTACATAATTCAATTCTTATTTAAGTTGGAACTCATTTGCTGAAGATTTTGTCTGGGAATTGGAGATAAGGGAGGAAAATAGGTGGGTCCCACCTGTCATTCAGGCAGCACAAACAGAACGTGCTCTGTTTTTCCTTCTCCCACGTGAAAGCAGCGGCAGCTCGAAGCTTCTCTGCTTGACCTCATCCTCAGCACACAGCCTGTCCCCCGCACACAAAGCTTGCCCCTATCGTCACAAACTCGTCGCTCGTTGCTCTGTTGCTCAGCTTCAGTAAGTACTGTGCGCTCTGTTACTGCACCCCGCTACACAATGCTGGACGGCTACACCCCACTGTTGTGCTGAGTTCCAGCTCCTCTGCAGCCACCGAGCAAGGCGCCGGCATATTCTCGACCACCCCGAGCTGCTTCCTGGTTGGTTTCGGCCTCCCCAACCCAAGCTCGGCGTTTTATTTCCGTAAGTGTAAAAATCTTGTGTGCTGCCTCTGTTCCACGGTGCCATGTTGCTTTGAGCCGGCTCCCGACTCACTCCGGCCGCAATAAGGTTCATCCACACCTTTCCATGCTGTCCCCAGGGTTGCTACTCAGTTTGTAGCACCGTATAGCCAGAGTTCGAATTTTTGCTTCGGCCGTTCATAAGAATAGAGGAACTTCGGCCAAGCAATTCCTTTTCCTCGTGTAGTAATTTTTCAGTTACAACAGAGAATATGTTCTATACATTCGTGTGAGTAGCCACAAGCAAAAACCTATAGAAATGATTGATTTTAGTGCCGGTTATTGAAGTTTTCCTGGCCTCCGAAATTTTTGACCTAGGTCGTACATGAACATCGATTTCCGTCCAGTTTCTCGTCATTTATGATTCAAAATCATGATCCGCATTGACCAAGGTTGCTTCAAAAGAATTTCCAAGGACAATATTGCATTCCATGCATAGCTCGGCCTCGCTGGATTTTGGTTTGTCGCCGCCGCCGTGGGGAGGCCACATCGGGCCAGCCACGGCCTTCCATGAACGCACCATCAATATCCCCGTGCGGATTTAGGCCCTGGCGGCCATTTTCAGGTGGGGATGCGCAGAGAAAAGGGCGGCCGGCAAGGAGCGCCGCCGTGCCCCCATCCGGCGCCGCCGCTCGGCCCTTGCCCAAGGTTGAAGAAGGCCCCGGGCTGGCCCCACACGACAGCCTCTGTTTAACCTGTCCTGGATCAAAGTGTGGCTGGGATCCAATGTGGCTGCATGGGTTTATTTGTGTCCCATTGTGTTGATTCATTGCCAATGTCCCATTTTAAATGGTAGGGCCCACTGTCAACGGTTCAGCCGATTTCCAGTAGAAAATAATTGCAGAAACTACCCAATCTTCGGAAATTCACCATTTCCTGTAAGAATGCCCAAAAATTGTGAAATAAATTTTCTTAGATTCCTCATGTCAAGTAAGGTGCAGTGCGGCAGATTATTTGCTATGAACGTCCCTGGTGTTTCCCCAATAATTCCCTCAAATTAAATCATGGGTAATTTATTCCAGGAGATTCATTTTATGGAAAATTTTCAAACTTGGCCAAAATGTTTCCTTTCATATCTTTGGTGTCCAATAAAAACTTCAGAACCATTTGACTTCATTTACTGGAGAAAATTGTGTTTCCTTCTTCTGTGTTCCTGAAAATAGAAAAAAAAACAGCAGAGACATTTTCAGAATATTGTAGGAACTTGTAAATTTCATATCTCCCTGTAGAATGCTTATAAAACTATAAAATTAAATGTGTTGGACTCTATATGAATCCCTTTATCCAGAAAACCTAGTTTGACCTATACAAAAGCCTCTGTTTGGCCATGAAAATTCAAAGAAAGCTAAACACTTAAGAAATTTTGTAGACGAACATATTCGATTGCTGTATCTGAAACTTACCTGGTTACTCCTCCATGACCATATGAACTCACTGAAATTTTCTCAGGCTCAGGGGATCTGTTCAACCAGTATAAATTGAGATTAAATCTCTATGTCCAAATCAATATCTATTTCACTTTATATTCCCATTGCCTAAGTTCATCTTATTTCCTCTCTGTCGCTGTGCATTACAGCAACAGAATTGTCAGTCCTAGCTAGTATTAATCTTTCTTGAATTATAATCAACTTCAATTGTTACTTTGCTAAATTGCATTCTTTTATTTTGATGCATATGCATGACGATAGTGATTGTGACGAAGGTGGACGAGAAGCACAATTTGGAGGAGTGGAATTCTCTATTGGATCTGCGGTGGCGTGAATTCTCGATGGAGTGTACTAACTGATCATCGCTGACTTTTATTTCAACCGGAAGGCAAGCCCCAGTTTGCATTTAAGAATCCTGCAAAGTTTTCTTTTCTACACACCATATGGATGAGAGGTATTGTGCATTAGGTCTTGTGCAATGAAACCCAATTGCATGACCAGATTACACCTGAGAGGTTGTGGTTAGATTATTAGCTCCCCGTTTTCGAGATGCTATGCTTAATGTCTAGTTGGAAGTAATGGTAGAAGTCGAGAGGTCGGAACCTTCTTGCGAGACTAGCACTTGGTTTACATCAGATTAGGAGTATAAGATGAATTGTGAGGATTCAATTTAATGAATTGGAGACCGGGCAGGAGCGTAGGATGCAACAGGACATGGTTCTTGGTGCGTAGTCCTGCCTATGTCGATTAAGGCCTGTCTCGTGCTTGACCCTGTTGGACAAGTTTGAATTGTACCGGGTGTATACTGGCTATATGGGACCCAGGAAACCGATGTTCCTTGAGGATCATTTGTTGGGACCTTTTCAATCGGCTTAAGCTATCGGCTGTCAGTACAGTGGGAGTCAACTCGCTCATGAACATCTCACAGCGGAGGTGCACCTTGAGGGAGCTTGCTATTCGGGTTGATTGAACTGTTTTGATGTAGTTGAATCTTGGGAAAGGTGGTTGCGTGCGACATCAGTGTAAGTGTGTTGTCGCAACTCAGAGTATGGGCGTACATGTCGTGCAATCCGGGTGTCTACTGGTTGCAATCACCGTCGCTCGCGGTTATTTGAGCATACTTGGACACTAAGTCTTGACGTAGTAAGAAGTGAACATGGTTTATTTGAATTTGATACTTCTTGATATATAATTGTATTTCAAACTTGTATGCAGTAGTTGTAGTGCAAACTAAATTTACTTTCTATGAAGCCTTAACTTGATGCTAAAAATGAAAGTAAGGATTCAGGTGTAGGCGTGTCCTTTATGCAAATTCAGCTTTCATTATTTAGAGTTTCCACCATGTAGAGTTTCATGCCTTAGGTGAGACGGTTAAGTCTTGCTGAGCATCAATTGTGGTTTTTGCAGGTATTTTAGCTTATGCTTATGTTGTGGTTGTCCGTGAGATCTCGAGGTTGTCAAGATGTATCTCTCACAGAAACCTTGCCGCTGCTCTCTTCTTCGTGTTGCTAGTGAGAAGCAAACGCGGGCTTGGACGGTTTCTCTTGTGCATAGTTAGTTTGAGAGTGTGAGTATAAAATATTCCAATGCGATGTATATTATGTTGTAAAAGAGAATCACCTTGTGAAATGAAATATTTGTTGGTTATTTGGTGTTGCTTTTCTTGTGTGTTGTTGGGCATCGCATTGCACGGCACCATCCAATGGTATTCCTGGAACGTGTGGACCCCGATCCTCACAAGTTGAGAATCTTCTATTCTCAACTATCATTTTTATTTCTTTATTTTCCAAAAAAAAAAAGAAAATTGTTGGGTTTCAAAAAAGATATTTTCGGAAAACAATTTTTATGAGCTTCAAAAGTGGTAATTCACCAATGTGCTAATCCCATAGACGTTAGGGAGCCACGTGCCAAAAGGGAGAATAGGGGGGCCCACTTGTCAGTTTGTTCGACCCCCTGTTCGGCCGACTAGGGGAAAGAGCCATTTTGGCTCTCTCTCCTCCAACAGCTACATTTGGTACCTAGTGATCATTGGGGAGTGCACACTATAAATTGTGGCTGTGAGGGGCACTTCTCCTCACACTTCACCTCATTTCTTACCTCCCCAAAGTCACTCTTGCTCACATTGTTTTTTTTGCTCTTCATTAAAGTGCTCTTGATCAATTCCCAACTCAAAAAGATTTGCTTTTGCTTGCATTTGCAATTTGCTCTCAAGTTCTTCAAGGGAAAATTCGTCGGGGGTTTTGCTTTTGCTAATATCACCTCTGTTTGGAAAGAGGAAGGAGGCTGCAAGCTCAATCCATGGTGGAGACTCAAGTGCACGCCCCTCTTCTGTTGCTACACCAAGTTCACGGAGGTGGAGCATAGGTGAGACACTCCCATGGGTGAGAGGTGCAACCCTCATCAACTTCTTCGCGACAATGACCTCGACATGCAAAGTGAAGTTGAAGATCAAGCACGAAAGCCCCTCCAAGATTGTGAGTTTTCTCAAACGAAATCTTATAATCCAGATTTGATCTCCAAAATTGGTATGGATTATGATTTTTTCCATTTGGCGTGCACTAGGATGGGAACACTTTGCTCACATAGAGGAGAGAGGTTCACGCCTTCTCTCCATACAAATCCTTTGCACACTCAAGATAGGATTTGATGGTATTACTTTTATATTATTTCAAAAAGAATACAATATCATATGGAAAGAATTAAGTGAAATCCTAGGCTTCCATAGACGATCTTTGCTAGATTTAGACGCTTTGCCTAAGTTTAACAAACATAGTTTTTGGAAAGATCTAACTTGTGAGGTCAGACGTAGTGCATCTAAAAATAGCCACTTACACAACCCTACTTTACGCTTCATGCATAGATGGGTGTCTATGACTATGTTCCCTACAGGAGACGTAAGGGTAGTGCGTGATGATGAGCTGAAACTTTTATTTGCCATGATTAAAAAGATAAAAGTTGCTCCAGTTGTTGCCATGATGACACAATGGTTAGATTACATTTCAAGAACGGGGCCAATTGAATGCACTTCAATGATTACTCGTATTGCTAATAGGGTAGTAGCACTGGAATATTCTTTATTTGAGCATATTGAAAATGAAAGAGAATTAATTGATGAAGATTATTTAGTGCAAGGACATACCCTTAAGCATCATCAAGATGTCTCTTTGTTATTTTATTATCCCGACTTTGTCAATGAAATTCGGTTACCCAACCCGGATTATCGTTTGTACAAATATTGGAGGCTAACCATTGACCTTCTTCCCATCGAGGAAGCACGAACAAGTAATGTCTCTGGCAGGGTAACTCGAAGTCATGCAAGGAGAGCGGCCATGTCTCCGACAACCTCCACGGTCCATGAGTACGAAGAGGAAGAGAACCCAACGAGTGATGCACCCGGATGGACTCAACCTCCATCGTATGAGACCGAAGGTCCATATTGGCATGAATGGCCAGGTGTCACATGGGAGCCACCCCTATCCACTTCAAGCTCTATCAGCTTGCCTCCAACGCCCATGAGAAGATGCCGCCTCTTCAGCTAGAATTCATCATGACTATGGCCAAGGAATCATGGACCTCACTAGACATATGGAAGAGCTTGAAGTGAGAACGGGTGACATCTACAACACTCTCCAAGGGCATTTCCAAGGTACCCAAGATTGGCAACAACACATGGACGCTCAATTCACCAACTTCAACTCCACGCTACAACAACAACAAGCCGATCTTGCGGCATACTTCCGTTATCAAGGGTTTAACCCTCATCATGGAGGTGAGTGAAGAACAAGCTTGGAGGAGGACCCCCACTTGACGAAATTGTATCGACCCCTTGCATATTTATTTTCCACTCACCCATCATCCACCTTGCATATAAAAAAATATTGGATAGATTTGTTTTCAAATAAAATAAATGATGTGCGGTAAGAATGGTTTGGAATTCACATGATGAAATGATTAATAGTTGTTCTGCTTTAATTTTTCTAAGTCCCTAGTTTAAAACTTACTACTCTCCAACATATTGCTCTCATTGGCTAAAATTGTTTTTGCCTTGATTTGGAAATTGTGGGTAGCAAAAGATTAATCCATTATAAGTTGTTGTGAGATATGATATAGTGATAGGGCTGGTATTCCTAGTTTGAAAGTGAAACTTGGATTTCCGGAGAAAATTTTAAAAAGATTTAAGTTACTCTCATTTGATTGGAAATACCTACCAAAGCCATATGATACATCACATTGATAGACCTTATGCATATGCTATTTGTCTTCACACAAACAGGAGTCATCTCAAATAACGACAGACACTCCATTCCATCACACATGTACAAGTCTTGAATCAAATTGTTTTGAATTGATTTTTCTTAAGGTCTGCTCTTTTGACTTAGCAATATTATGTGTTGCAAATATGGCTACTATATTCCCTACCAAGCTACACATACAAGCCTAATGTAGAGGTAGGATGAATTTAGGCAAATTGCCTTGGTGAGGATACATTTCCACTACACATAAATGAGAGACCTAGAGAATCAAATTGAGATACTTAAAATCTAAATTGAACTCTCCGGAATTTGAGTGGAAATTGATTTTTAGGGTATGTGTGCTCCATTTGTTGTTCTATCTTTCAACCACCCATGAATAGGAGATGGCATAAGCCCCATAATGACTTGAGATGGGTGAAGTATCATGCCAATTTTTGAAATACTAGGTAGAGTATTTTGTTGTGCACATGGTACTTTTGAAAAGTAGAACATTGTAGCAACTTCGAATCATCAACCTAAAGTCTTGACTTTGCTCGGGACAAGCAAAGGATAAGCTTGGCGAGTTTGTTGACGGTTGTTATATACCAATTTCACCTTTCAATATAACTCAATTATGTGAAGGAAATATTATTTCTTGCACACATCACCTTTCTATTTAATCTATTCCCACTTGTCTTTGGAGAAAGTAGTGCATGCAGGGATTCTATGCAGAACTGAAGTGAAACAAGGGGATGGATCCTATAAAATATCATTCCAACCAATCAAGCAATGACATGTGGCACCACATGGATCAAATGGCACATAAACAGAAGTATTTGAGGCCATCCAATGGTGTAGCACCAATAACAATCAATGGGACACACCTGGCAGAGACCTGGAGGAAGCACACCGTAAAAGGAGCCAAGACCAGGTCGGCTGACCCCCCCCCCCCCCCTAGTTGGTCGACTAGGTCCTGGCGCCAAACACGGTCAAATGCCACGTGTTGAAGAGGTCATGGGTCACTGATTCGCTTGCTTTTGGTGGCGGGAACAAACCCTTCTCCAAGCTATAAATAGGACCCATCACCCCTCACTTCAACACACACCACTTGAGTATTCATCCATTGTATCCACTACTCTCCATAGGTTTAGAGGAGTATAGGTTGTAAAGAGGAGAGTCTCTAGTCCATAGTCCAAGTAGGAGAGGAGTAGAAGGAGTCTCTTCCCAATTCCTAATTGGGAAAGGTATGGATCTTATATTCCTATTTGTATTTGTGACTTTGCTCTTAATAAAGATGTTATCTTTAGTCTTCCATTGTTCATATACTTGGATGAAGCGTTTCTTGTTTGATTGTTGATTCCATGTATGTGGTAGGAGTAGTATTTATGATTATGCTACATCATTGTCATTATATCATAATAAACACTACAAACCCCCACTATAGTCTAATTAGCTATGACATGATTATGTTAACATGAATCATCTATGCTATGAATTAACATTCATTCGACGATGATTTAGTTCATTGCCTTAGGATGGCTTTTTCCTAGGCTTCTAAGGTAATTACTTAATATGCTTGCATGGTGCTAGGATAGAGAGTAGCGTTGAATGTCTTGTAGACCCATGGATTGAAGAGGTAGGTAGTAGGTGGTGACAGCCCTATCTGTCCTTTGTAACCCTCCACATTCAGCTATGCCACAGGCTCTTGGCAGGAGTCGTCCTAGTATTGCTAGGGGTAAACCCGTGCCCAATGTGTTAATCCAATTAGCATGAGAATTCATAATTGACATGATCATTAGTAACTAACTTAGACTATGTATATGTACATTATAAGCATCGTTGGAGTCTCTACCTAACCCTTAGCCTAGTCCCCCTTAACCTCATTTATCCCCTTAGGATGGAATGCTCTTGTGTGTGTTACACTACTCCAATTTATCATTTTATCCATTCTTGCTAGAACCCTACCTAGGCCAACCAAGCCTCTCCACTTGATGATTGTTTTACTTCCATCTAGCCTTCCTATTGGAGAATATAAGTGACACCCTTCGGGAATACTCTTAGAGGGGAAATGCTACATTGATAGTTTCCGTGCGCTTGCGGATTTATATGTATAATCTAAAATGTATTAACAAGCATTTCTGGCACCACTACTAGAGATGAATTTTTAGTATTGCGTAGGAACCGTCAACACTAAGCATGTTGTACACTCTGGACCTCCCACGACGTCATGGTTAGACCTTATCGTAATGCCTTGGTGACATCATTGTCGCCGTAGTGGCGGGAAATCGCTTGACGTCCTGCCCATGAGACCTGTTATAGGCCCCCTGGTAGGTGTAGCCAACTGGTTGGGCACGCCTACCACTTAGACACATGATGTCGCCGGCAGGCCCCCGGCGGAGCGCAGGAGCTTGGATAGTGGATGCGGGCAGGCCCCTGAGGAGCGTCGGACTTGAATTGTGATGTGTGGTCGTCGTTGAAATAGTATCTGGCAGAGATGGCGATGAGGTAGCCGCCGAACCAAGGCAGCGCCCAACCTCAACGTGCAAAACATCGACAGCAAGCCCCCTGGGAGGTGTCGGAGCTAGATGCTCCGGCGACACCCACTATCAACACTAAGAAACGTCAATGGCAGGCCCCTGGCAGGTGCCGGAGACGGATGCTCCAGCATCGCCCATCATCAACGAGAAGAACATCGAAAGTGGGCCCCTTGGGTGGTGCCGAAGCTGGATGCTCGGGCGGCGCCCACCATCAATGCTAAGAAACATCGATAGCAGGCCTCCTGGAGGTGCCGAAGCTTGGTGCTTAGATGGCGATGGAGACACAACTTCCTGAGAGAAAAGGCCCCTACCTGGCGCACCAAATGTTGGAGTGTTCTTGCGACACTTCCCTTGGACCTGCTATGAGAGCAGCCCACGGAGGTTCTTGATCGACATGGCTTAGTCCTCAATAGAGATATTTCGCGGATGAGAGTGGTGAGACAGTGGTTTTTACATGGTTCGGGCCACCAGAGCGTAGTACCCTACTCCACGGTGAGGTTGTATTGCTGGTGTGAGTGCGTAGCATGTGTATGCATTATATTGGGGATCCCGCTAGTTTGAGCGGACCAGAGAAGATGTCTAATAACGAGTGCTGCCCGGTCCTTTTATAGTCAAGGTCGGACAACTTACAAGTTGGTCCGGGCCCGACAGGTGGCTCTGTGGTGATCTTATCCTAAAGATGTAAGTCTTGTTGCATAAGCTTCCTCTGATCGTGCCCTGAAGATTCACCGTCTTGCCACCTCAGATGCTGGTGGCCCATGCGTAGTCGTTGATAATGGCAGGGAATGTCCTGTCCATTTGTCTTGTCGCCGTAAGCTACCCACTTGGCAGAGTGGGGTAGGCCAGCAGCGCCTTCCTGCGATGTGATCAGGCGCAGCGGTACCTGACAGGAGCGCAAGTTGCACCGCACCCATGCGCCTGGGGAAAGCGTGTGTCTTCAATGCGTGAGTGGACAGAGCATGCTGCTCTTAACTCCCACAACCCACCGCTCATAGAGAGATCCGGTGGTCACGTGGCAACTCCGGAGTCCACCTATGAGGAGAGAAGGGGCCCGGCTCCGCGGGACACGTGGTAGGTCCGGAGCCTACCTCTGAGGAGAGACAGGATCCGACTCCACGGGACACGTGGCAGGTCCAGAGCCCACCTCTGAGGAGAGACGGGGTCCGGCTCAGTGGGACACATAGCAGCATCGGAGCTTGCCTCTGCGGGGGAGGCAAGGTCCTTGGCCGTTTCATCTTGTTGGCGAGGGTACCCGGTACTGAGGGTACCGACACACTCAAAATTCGGAGAGTACAGTTTAGATTTTAAGTACCTCAATTTGATTCTCTCAATCACTCCTTTGTGTGTAGTGGAAATATTTCCTCACCAGGGCATTTTTCCTATACTCATCCTACCACTAAATAAGGCTTGTATGTGGAGCTTCATAGGGAATGTAGTAGGCATATTTGCAACACATAATATTGCTAAGTCAAAAAAGCAAGCCTCGAGGGAAATCAATTCAAAACTATTTGATTCAAGACTTGTGCATGTGTGATGGAGTGGAAGTGGATGTGGATGCTTGAGATGACTCCTATTTATGTAGACTCTCTTATTTTGCAGGTATGAATTATGGCTACTTTTCTTCTCTTTTGTTCTCATGCTTATGATGTAAGGATGCATTTTTCTTTTTCTTTTTCTTGTAGGCATGTCTTCTACTTCCTTTTTATGCAATAAACTTAGAGAGAGTACTAAGCATGAAGGGTACGGAGTTTCTCTTTTTATTTTGGAATGATGGTATGATGGAATTTTGCTTACTTCTAGTGTAGAAGTATAGCATGTGCAAGTGAAGTCTTGAATTCAAAAAGAAATGAATGAATTCTCACATAGGTCTATACTAGTTTGACTAGGCTCAATGTTAAGACAAATAGCATATCCATTAGGTCTATCAATGTAAAAATATCATATATCTTTGGTAGGTGTTTCAAATCAAATGAAAGTAACTTAAATCTTTTTAGAATTTCTACGGAAATCTAAGTTTTACTTTCAAACTAGAGATAGCATCCCTATCACTATATCATATCTCACAACAACTTAGAATTGGATTCAGCTTTTGCTACCCACAATTTCTAAATCAAGGCAAAAATAATTTTAGCCAATGAAAGCAATATTTTTGGAGAGTAGTAAGTTGTAAATTAGGGACTTAGGAAAATTAAAATAGAGCAAATATTCATCATTTCATCTATGTGAATTCTAAACCATTTTTACCGCACATCTTTTATTTTATTTGAAAGCAAATCTACTCTACCTTTTTTTATATGCAAGGTGAATGGTGGATGAATGGAAAATAGATATGCAAGGGATGTGATACAATTTACCTCAAATGGGGGTCCTCCCTCAAGCTTGTTTTTCAATCACCTTCGTGATGAGGGTTCAACCCTTAATGACGGAAGTATGCTACAATATTGGCTTGTTGTTGTTGTAGCGTGGAGTTGAAGTTGGTGAATTGAGCGTCCATGTGTTGTTTCCAATCTTGGGTACCTTGGACATGCTCTTTGAGAGTGTTGTAGATGTCGCCCGTCCTCACTTCAAGGTCTTCCATACGTCTAGTGAGATTCGTCATTCCTTGGCTATAGTCATAATGACTTCTAGCCGAAAAGGAACGACATTTTCTCATGGACGTTGGAGGCAAGCTGCTAGAGCTTGAAGTGGATTGGGATGGCTCCCACGCGGCACCCAGCCATCCATACCAAGATGGACCTTTGGACTCATACAATTGAGGTTGAGTCCATTCGGGTGCATCACCCGTTGGGTTCTCTTCCTCTTCGTACTCATGGAGCATGGAGGTTGTCGGAGGCATGGCCGCTCTCCTTGCGCAACTTTTAGTCACCCTTCCAGTGACATTACTTTTCAAGCTTCCTCGATAGGAAGAAGATTAATTGTTAGACTCCGGCATTTGTAGAAATGGTAATTCGGGTTAGGTAACCAAATCTCATTGACAAAGCCGGATAGTAAAATATCAAAGAGCCATCTTGATCATCCTTAAGGGTATGTCCTTGCACTATATAATCTTCATTAATTAATTCTCATTCATTTTCAATATATTCTAATGAAGTATATTCTAGTTCTCCTACCCTAGTAGCAATATGGGTAATCAATGAAGTGCATTCAATTGGCCCTGTCCTTGAAATGTAATCTAACCATTGTGTTATCATGGCAATTACTGGAGCAACTTTTATCTTTTTAATCATGGCAAATAAAATTTTCAGCTCATCATCACGCACTTTTCTAACATCTCCTCTAGGGAACATAGTCATAGCCAGTGTCGATGCGTATCAACGACACTTCCCCTGGTACTACTAAAGTGTAGCCCGCGGAGGTTCTTATTACGGTTGGGGTACGCAGAGATCAAGATGGCGACACAAGAGATTTACGTGGTTCGGGCCGCCTGAGCGTAACACCCTACTCCACGGGGGTTTGTGTACTTGTATTGTATGAGTCTCTCCTCTAGTATGTCGGTTAGCTTGGATAAGATGTCCCTGGGTTCGTGTGGCACAGCCCTTTTATAGTTCTAAGAGCTGACCGTTACAAAGCTTGCCTGGCCCAACATGTGGCCCTGGCATATTTAATGGCCGAATACACTGTCTAAAGGGTATTAAGTATGATTAATAGTTTGATAATGTGCCTTAATGGCTGCATTACCTCTATTAACAGCACACTGATCGTGTATCATTAATATAGCATTAATGACACATAATCAGGTCGTGTAGAAGGAGATCCGCCAATGTACTCGTTGGTGAAGCAGGTCTGGAGACTCCACACGTGGCAGCTCCGGAGCTTTCCCTTGCGGGAGGGTAGGTCCAGGGCTGTTGTACACGTGTCGGCACTGGAGCTTTCCCTTGTGGGAGGGTAGGTATGAGGCTGCTTTACACGTGTCGGCACTAGAGTTCCTCTCTGCAGGGGGTTAGGTCTGGGGTCGTTGTACACGTGTTGTCACCGAAGCTTTCCCTCGAATGGAGTTTAGTTCCGGTTTTCCTTTACACATGTTTACCCAGGAGCTACCCATATGAGGGGAGCGGGTCCGGTGCAATGTGACATGTGGGGCCTGAGGAGACCTTCAACTCTGACAGGTAGAACTCCCTTGTACTCTTCGCAGTACCGAGGGGTACCCGGTACGCAGGGTATCGACCGCCACCAATCTATGCATGAAGCGTAAAGTAGGGTTGTGCAAGTGGCTATTCATAGGAGCACTACATCTGACCTCACTAGTCAATTCATGTCAAAACTTTGTTTGTTAAACTTAGACAAAGTGTCTAAATCTAGCAAACAACATTTATGGAAGCCTAGGATTTCACTTAATTCTTTCCATAGGATGTTGTATTCTTTTTGAAATAATCTAAAAGAAATACCATCAAATCCTATTTTAAGGGTGCAAAGGAATTGCATGGATAGAAGGCGTGAACCTCTCTCCTCTATGTAATAAAAATTATTCCATCCTAGTGCATGCCAAATGGAAAAGAACTCGGAATCCATACATATTTTGGAGATCAAATCCGGATCATAAACTTTCGTATGAGAAAACTCACAATCTTGGAGGAGCTTGCGTGCTTGATCTTCAACTTCATTTTGTATGTAGAGTTCATTGTCATGGAGAAGTTGTTGTGGTTGCTCCTCTCACCCATGGGAGTGTCCTCACATACACTCCTCCTCCGTGAACTTGGTGTAGCAACAGAAGAGGGATGTGCACTTGAGTCTCCACCATGGCTTGAGCTTGTAGCCTCCTTCCCCTTCCCAAACAACCTCTTCATTCCTTTCATTGCCACAACAAGCAGGAACACAACAAAAGCAAAAACTTGAAAGAGGTGATGTTAGTGAAAGAAAAACCCCTGATGAATTTTCTCTACAGAACTTGAGAGCAAATTGCAAATGCAAACAAAAGCAAATCTTCTGGGTTGGATTTGAGCAAGAGTGCTTCAATGAAGAGCAAGAAAAACAATCTGAGCAAAGAGTGACTTTGGGGAGGTGTGAAATGAGGTGAAGTGTGAAAAGGAGTGCTCCTCACTGAAAGTCGCCTAGAGGGGGGTTAATAGGCAATATGACCTGAAATTGCTTAATCAAACAAGATTAAAACTCTGAGGTCAGACTAGTCAGCTCAACACATGGTGAAAACCTAAAAGCTTGATTTCTACAAGTTATTTGCGGAATTTAGGTCAATGAATGATAGATGCAAGGTCTAGCAACCTAGTACAACTTAGATTAACAGATGTAAACAATTAGGTTGCAAGATTTCAATGAAGAACAATGCAAAAAATGATATGAACCCTAAAAGCAATTTTAGTGAATTCTGAAAAGTAAAGCGAGAAGCGAGACATGATTTATCCCGTGGTTCAGCTCCACAAATAAGCCTACATCCATGTTGAGAAGTCCACACAAGGACCGGGTCTCACTTGACCCTCTTCTCACCAAGCCACCACAAATGGGAGACTTGGTTTCCACTATGACAAAAGGTAATCACCGAGTTTTTGGGGCTGCTCACAAGTTGAGGCTCCCACAAATAAATACAGAAAGGAGCACACGAAGCTCAAATCACACGAGCCACAAAACGCAACACCAAGTGCCAGAGATCAAACCAAGAGCCAAAGCACGATGATTTTCCTTCACTCTCCTTCCCAAACCCTAATATCCTCAGGATTTGGTCTTAGAGGGCAAGTAGGCAGAGTAGAAGGCTTTGGAAGGCTCAAGATGGTTGTGGCGGCACTAGGGTTCCACATGTTTCAAATAGGAGTTGGGGTTCCCCTTTTTATAGAGGTCCTGGCAACTAACCGTTGCCAACCACTCAAGTCTGGACTAATCCGGGACCTGGACCACGGACTAGTCTGGCCTCTTGGGACCACTGATAACTCGATGTCACACCTCGACAAAAGAGGTGACGTCCCCACCAAACGTTTGAATTTCAAACCATCATTGCAACACGGACTAGTATGGCCAAAAATGGACTAGTCCAAAGTGGGACAGAAAGCTTTAGTCCGGCTGAAAATGGACTACTCTGGGAGAGCTCGAACTAGTCCGACCCCTGAGGCTGACAAGTCCGGCCTCCCAGGACTTGGCTTCGGGATCTCACACTAAGGCCAAAATGGACTAGTTTGTACCCAAACGGATAAGTCTAAACTAAAATAGAAACCTTTAGTCCGTCTTAAAATGGACTACCCTGGAGGGTCCGGACTTGTCCGCCAAGACTAGTCCAGCCTCTATGGCGGACAAGTCCGGAATCCCAGGACTTAGCTCCACAAACTCTCACCAAGACAGAACAAACTAGTCCATGCCCATACAGACAAGTCCGAACTCGAATAGAGACCCTTAGTCCACCCCAAAACGTACTACTCTGGCCATCCAAACTAGTCCGGCCTGAGGCTCGGACAAGTCTGGTCCTGGGGATTTTCTCTCAAATGCTTCTCACTTAGGTTTTTCTCTCATCCACCACTTTGAGCCCTCTTTGATGATCTCAATGCACTAGTTACACACACCGCCACATTTATATGGCTAGTCTAAACTCAACACAATAGAAACCCTAATTTCTATGCGTGAGTCTTTGACGCCCGTTTCAACCTTTTCCATTTTGAGGGATTTTGTCTCATTTCAATCGCCACACCTGTGTTTAAGATCAACTCAGGTCATTAGTCTCTTAATTGTCGTCATCAATCATCCAAAACCCACGGGGATGCCTAGATGCACTTTCAATCTCCCTCTTTTTGGTGATTGATGACAACACATTAAGATTTAACAAAAAGATATTAATTGGTTTTCATAACATGTATGTGTATAAGTAACTCCCCCTCAATGTATGCATTAATAATAAATAAATTGAGAGAGTTATCATAAATATACATATTATGGTGGGGTGCATAAGTGATGTGTTTATAATTTGTGATAAGACAATGAATATGAGTGATAAATAAGTCATTTCAAGCAACACATCACAAGTAAGCATAGCAAACAATGTAATACAACCCATAATATAGATTAAATCTTACACAAATTGAAATGCGAGAGTTTTAAAATATAATACATGTCCGTAGCGGGATCAAAAGAGACAACAAAAACTCTAAGTACCCCCTTCCAATCTTTCCTCCTTTGGCATCAAGGCACCAAAAAGGAAAAGAGAGGAGGAGAGCCCTAAGATCTACTCTTCATCGTCATCGTCACCTTGCTGCTGCTCATTGTCGCTCTCCGTAGCCTCCGGATCTTTGGCATCTTCATCATCGTCGTCCTCTTCGGAGGGTGCTGTCGTGGAGGTGCTAACAAATTGAGCGAGTTCTTAGGCGGTGATCTCGGGAAACGGAGTCAAATCTCCATCACTCTCCATGGTGGGAGAAATGGGAACCTCGAGCTTGTCGCACAATTCCTTGAGGTACTTCTCTTGGCGAAGCTCCATGAGACGAGTCCCAACTTCCACCTTTCGGCAAGAGGCGAAAAGTGTCTTGAAGCACTTGAAGAAACCACTTCCGGAATGTAATGGAGGAGGAGGTGGTGGCGAAGAAGCCACGAGATGAGAGGAGGAGGCAGGAGGATCGGCATTCTTCCTTCTTGGTGCAACAGGCTCTGGAGGTGGAGTGTGAGGATGAAGTCTTCTATGAGTGATATCCTTCTTGAAAGTCAGCTCGGACACCTTCTCGATCAAGTACATAACATATGGTGCATAACCACATGATCGGTTGGGGGTATGAGAAATATTGAAGATGTCATCAAAGATGTAGTCCACCACATTGAATCTGACATCTCCATCAATAAGCTCCATTAAATGTCTTAGATTGCCTTGAATGATGACTGCATCTCCATCCGTGGGGGCTATTGTCTTCCGGAGCACACGGTTGAGCACACTGTAAAAAGGCTTGATGTTCCGAATGTGTCCCACCTCATAAACTGCATGACTTGGATACATGTAATCCAAGACATCTCGATCAACTTCCTTAAGGATGGAAATGATAATATCATTCACAAGCCGATTTTCCAAATCAAGGATCTGAGCGAACACCCAATAAGTTATAGTGTATTGCTCTCCATTCGTCATCCAAGTGATCCTCCGATCTCCATCGGTATGAAAGTAGACGGTTGAGTAGAACTGCACAATGACTTCAACATTCCAACCATACTTGAATGCCATAGGTTTCTTCAGTCCATGGCGCTCTATGGCCTCAATCATGGCATTGAATGCAGCATGGTTCTTCTGTGCCATGGAATCTGCTTTGTCATGTAGACAGTTTGATAGTAGTCACAATGAAAATCACACCAAAAGCAAGGGTCGGCGGTGTGCTTCTCATGTTGATACACATCAACAAAAATGAGTCTTCTGGCCTTCTCAGCCCCTCTGAATATATTGGCTTCAACAGTAGCTTGGCGATTGGGGTTTCTTGCAGTTGAAGACATCCTCAAGGGACCTATGGGTTGAGAGGGTCCTCTCTTAGATCTGCTGGCAGGCTTCTTAACTGCAGGAGCTTTCTTCTTCGGTGCCTCCTCAACTATTGCTTTTCCCTTGTCCTTTGATCCCCTAGCCTCTTGAGTTCTTGTTTCCTCACCCATCATCATAAGTCTCTTCTTCCTTAGGGCTATATAGGTTGCAACTAAGTTATGTGCCTTAATTTGTTGTTTCTTGGCATTCTTTGCTTTATACCTTGATTTGAGTAAAGCTATAGCAAGCTCTTGTCCTTACGAGCACTACGATAGGTTTCTTGCCTCACTGCCTCATGCACAGGATCAGATAGAGGCGAGTTGTCGGGGTTCGACATCGTCCTGAGAAGTGATGCACAAGAGAGTATATAAGTCCAAGGAAGTGGAATATTGCAATAGAATTCACAGAAATGATCAAGGTTATGGTTTTCGTTGTTGAATACAAACTTGTTCGCCAACGGGACGCACTAGTCTGAAGGAGCCGGACTTGTCTGCCCTTTAGCCGGACTAGTCCGATTTACACAGCAAGAACCCTAATCTTGAGGATTTTTGCAAAAACTACGGATCTGGCCACAATATTCCAAGGGTAGGATCATAATGACATATAGAACAACTTTCGTGAAGAGGTTTCTATCAAAAGACCAAAAGATTTGAGTTCCGAAGGACTTAGGGTTAGGACAAGAATACCTCTTCAAATCTTCAAATCGATGAAATGTGGATGAAGAAACGGCCTAGAATGCTTAGGGAAGAGTTCCCACGCACCTTGGGGCTTCAATCCACGGATTGGAATCGATTTTTAGTGGATGCAATCGAAAATCACCAATTTGGGGTGTGGTTTTCGCGTTTTGAGGAGAGAGAGAGGCTGGAGAGAAAGCCAGAGGTTGGGGGTCCCCTAGGGAGATTAGGTCCCCAGGGGACGGACTAGTTCGGTTGAAGACTCAGACTTGTCTGGCCTACGGACTGGGTCTGGACTGTTCAGATAGGCCACACTTATCCGGCTCGGGGATGGACAAGTCCATTTTGGACTTATCCATCAGAACCCAGCGAAGCTGGACTCCAGACTTGTCCGGCCAGAGGGGCTGACTAGTCCGGTCCAAAGGTTGAAAACACATATATATATTGAGTTTTCACCGGAGATTTTATCCTTTTGGACTAGATGTTCACAAAATATCTTTGCAACCATGGTCAGTAAGCAATCAACAACCAAACTATGACCATAATTCATAAAGATTTGATAAATTCAAATAGTTTTGTAGAAAATCGAGAAAGATGAGTTTTTCGCAAGCATGCATCAATTTTGAATCAAGTACAAGTAACAATCAGATGTGCAAGATTCAAGCCACATTTTGAGAATCTAAGATATTGAGCTCACTCCTAAGTTCACAAAATATTTTCTCATCTAAGGGCTTGGTGAACATATCGGCCAATTGTTTTTCGGTTCTAACATGGGAAATCACTATGTCTCCTTTGATGGAGTGATCTCTCAAGAAATGGTGGCAGATATCAATGTGTTTAGTCCTTGAGTGTGCAACTGGATTGTGGGCTATTTTTATGGCACTCTCATTGTCACATAGGAGAGGGATATGGCGCAAGTTTATGCCATAGTCCCTAAGAGTTTGTCGCATCCAAAGAAGTTGTGCACATCAACTTCTGGGGGCGACATACTCCGATTCAACTGTGGAAAGAGCAATGGAGTTTTGTTTCTTTGAGGACCAAGACACTAGAGATCTACCAAAGAATTGGCAAGTCCTGGAGGTACTTTTTCTATCAATTTTGCACCCCGCATAATCCGCATCAGAATATCCAATGAGATTAAACTTACAACCCTTGGGGTACCAAAGTCCTAGGCTTTGTGTGTGAACCAAATATCTAAGAATTCTCTTAACGGGCGTCAAATGACACACCTTAGGAGCAATTTGAAATCGATCACACATACAAACACTTAGCATTATATCGGGCCTAGATGCACATAAGTAAAGTAATGAACCTATCATGGAACGATATACCTTTTGGTCCACACTTGGACCATCTTCATTAAGGTCAAGGTGCCAATTGGTTCCCATTGGAATCTTAATGGGTTTGTCTTTGTCCATGTCAAACTTCTTAAGTATGTCTTGTGTGTACTTCGTTTGACTAATGGACGTGCCTTCCTTGAGTTGCTTCACTTGAAAACCTAGGAAGAACTTCAACTCCCTCATCATGGACATCTCAAACCTTTCGACCATTATCTTGGAAAACCCATCACAAAAAGTTATTTTAGTAGAACCAAATATAATGTCATCGACATATATTTGGCAAACAAATCATCATTGAAATGCTTAGTGAATAAAGTGTAACCGGCCTAAGTGTTTGAGTCATAACCAAGCAAGAAACCCTCATCGGACTTTGAAGCGAACTTCAAGATCCTAGACTTCTTGTTGAGAATATAGCATTTGCTCCCAAAAACACGAAAATAGGAAACATTAGGTTTGTTACAGGTTAGAAGTTCGTAAGACGTCTTCTTCAATATGCATTGGGGATACAACCGGTTTATGGCATGGCAAGCGATATTAACCGCTTTCACCCAAAACCGGTCTGATGTTTTGTATTCATCAAACATGGTTCTTGACATCTCAATGAGTGTCCTATTCTTCCTCTCGACCACCCCATTTTGTTGAGGGGAGTAGGGGCCCGAGAAATCATGCTTGATGCCTTCTTCATCCAAACACTCTTCAACTTGAGTGTTTGTGGATTTGGTGCCATTGTCACTCCTTATAGTCTTGATCCTCAAAGAGAACTCATTTTGAGCCCTCCTCAAGTATTTATTGAGGACACCTTGAGTCTCACTCTTATCATGCAAAAATAACACCCAAGTGAAAAGTGAAAAATCATCAACATTTACAAGACCATATTTGTTACTGCCAATGCTTATGCAGGCGATTGGACCGAAGAGGTCCATGTGAAGAAGCTCCAATGGTCTTGTTGTTGTCATTATTTTCTTGGATGGATGTTGAGCTCCGACTTGCTTTCTGGCTTGACATGCGCTACATGGCCAATCCTTTTCAAACAGAACATTTTTTAAACCACGGATGTGCTCGCCCTTAAGAAGTTTTTGCAAATTCCTCATACCAACATGGGCTAGTCTTCTATGTCAAAGCCATCCCATGTTGGTTTTTGCAATTAAGCATGTGTCAAGTTGGGCTTTATCCGCGGAGAAATCCACAAGATAGAGCTTTCCCTTGAGGACACCCTTAAAAGCAATTGAGCCATTGCTTCTTTTTGTGACGGTCACACTTTCATTAGTGAAAAGACAATTATAGCCTTTGTCACATAGTTGTGATATGGACAATAGGTTATAATCAAGTGAATCAACATGTAAAACATTTGAAAGAGTATGATTAGGGGATATAGCAATTTTACCGGTGCCAAGGATTTTCCCTTGTCTATTGTCCCCAAAGTAAATTACCTCACTTGGATCTTCATTTTCCTCATACTCCACAAACATCTTCCTCTCTCCGGTCATGTGATGTGTGCATCCACTATCAAGAACCCACTTGGTTCTACCGGAGGAGTATGCCTACAAAATAGAATTAAGCGTTGGCTTTAGGTATCCAAGCAGTGTTGGGTCCTTTGATGTTAGTCAAGAGGCACTTGAGCACCCACATGCAAGATTTTTGACTCTTGCGGTGTGGCCCAACATACCTAGCATAAGGCTTTCCAAACTTGTTTCTTAACAAAACATATGAAGCATCAAAATCATGAAACAATGGATGAGGTTCCTTTTTAGGCATGTCATGTAAAGTAGCAATATTCTTTCCTTTGTCATTGTTATGTGAACCCTCTTTGACAAAAACAATCAAGTCTTCGCCATTCTTGGAAGTTTTGGCGTTTTGCCTCTTCTCCATAGAAAAGCCAAGACCATCCTTGACAAGAGGATGTCTTGTGTTGGTATATGCACTACGTGCATATGCCATCTTCTCCTTGTCAAAGATGCCACCTTTCGGTGCTTGCTTATTTTGTGCCACATTAAGCTCATCTTTTAGTTTCAGGATCAAGTTAGAGCATTTGCAAGCTTGAGATGTTTCGAACTTGACATTTGTGGAAGGTGAGTTTTTAGAGGAGGAAGATGCATTGACCTTGAGAGACTCCACTTGTGTTTTAAGAATCTTGTTAACTTTTGTCAAGATAACAAGGTCATCCTTTAGCACAATTGTAGTCTTCTCAAGATTTGAGAAAGTTTCCTTGCTCAAAGCGAGTTTGCGCTCAGGTGCATTGCTTCTTTCTCTTTCAAGCTCAAAGAGCTCCTGAAACTCTTGACATCTCTCCTTTTGTTTGATGATCATGTCCTCTTGATGATTGATGAGCTCTTTCTTCTCAAATATCTCATCCGACAATATCTCCAATCTTTTCAAAGTACTCTTACTCATATCTTTAAGCATGTCTCATTTTCACTACCACTATCAAAATTATCAAGTGATGAAATTGAATAAAGTGGTTTAGATTTAACCTTCTTTCTTCCCTCCTTGGCCATGAGGCATGTTGGTTTTGAGCTCTCCAAGTTGGGGAAGAGCTTGTTCTCCGTGGTTGATCTCTTCATGGCAATTATTGCCATCTTTTCTTCTTCATCATCGGAGGAGTCTTCATTTGAGTTCCACTCCTTCCCAAGGTGGGCTTGAACCGATTGCTTCTTCTTCTTGCAGTATTTCTTGTCTTGGGGCTTGCTCTCCTTCTTGTTCTTGTTTTCTTCATGTGGGCAATCCACAATGAAGTGATCATATTCTCCACAATTACAACAAGCCCTCTTTGATCTTGTTCTATACTTGTCCTTTTTCTTGCTTTCATGATGATAGATTCCCTTCTCCTTCTCAACATTCTTTTGAACTTGTTGATGAAGAGCACCTCCTCCTCATCGGTGTTAAGGCTCTCTTCATCACTTTCTTCTCGCTCATGAGACCTTGATGATGTTGCCTTGAATGCAACATATTTCTTCTTGGAGGAGATTGAGTGTAGCCTAGAGGGGGGTGAATAGTCTATTTGGACTTTTTGTCGGAACCTGAAACACTTAGCAACCTGATCAAACACAGAGAAATCGGACTAGTCTGGTAGGGTGCGGACTAGTCTGGAGTATGCAGACTAGATTGATCAAGTTTGATCAATGACTTCGATCAAAGTACTCTATGCATCGGAAATTGATTTGTAACTTGAATGTATTTCTTCAATGAAACTAGATGTGGCACAAGTTAACTTTAGTTTCAAAGTTTTAACGTAACTTGAACAAGATTGAGCAAACCCTTGATTATAATGAATAGTAAGAACAAGAGCAAAGTACACAACGATTTTATCCCATGGTTCAATTCCAAAGAGGAAATCTACATCCACGTTGAGGAGCCCATGGAGGACCGGGTCTTCACCAACCCTACCCTTGTCGAATCGCCACGGAGGTTGATTCTCTTCCACTAATCACAAAGGTGGTAAATAACCGTGTTCAAGGGGCCTTCTCACAAGTTGAGGGATCCCCAAGATTTACAAATCCAAACACCACCAAACACACTCGAAAAGTATGCAACGAAACAACGAGAGTGTGTGAGAGAATCAAACCTAAGAGCTCAAGATGTGAAGAACGTGTCTCTCCTTTGATCTATGATTAGTCCTCAAGGATTAGATCTTTCTTGCGTTGGATTGTGTGGAGAGACATGTTTTCTGGGCTCTTGGAAGGTGTGACAGTGCAGTGGGTCGAGAGAGATCATATAGGGTCGTGCACCTCTATTTATACTAGGGTTTCCAAAGGTTACCGTTAGGGTTTGCAATATCCGGACTAGTCCGTTGTGGACTCCAGACTAGTCCAGTGTGCGGCGTGTGGGAAACCCTTAGTGTCTTGAATTATCGGACTTGTCCAGCAATGGGCGGACTAGTCCGATTTTGTCTGTGGAGATGTTCGGACTAGTCCGGAACATATCAAACTAGTCCGGCGTGGTGAATCCCTTAGTGAATTAAGGACAAGTCCGCATTTGGAGGACTTCTCCGATCTTAGTCAGAGAGGTTTTCGGACTAGTCCGGACAATATCGGACTAGTCCAATGTCGTGAAATTTTGAGGGGCTAAGGACAAGTCTGAAATTGGGAGGGACTTGTCCGATGTTGGTTAGTGGGGATTTCGGACTAGTCTGTGGAATATCGGACTTGTCCGATATTGATCAGAAGGATTATCGGACTTGTCCGGACTTTATCGGACTAGTCCGTTGCGGACAAGTCCGCACTGGGAGGACTTGTCTGATCCTGGAAAAAGAGCATATCAGACTAGTCCGGGAACACCGGACTAGTCCAGACCTGTGTAAACTTGTGCAGTGAGAGTGTTTTCTTTTGCTTGAGCTCTTGGGGTGTGTTTCTCCGACACACTCCATACACAAAGAGTATTATATTCATCTCTTGAGCTCTTTTCAACTTGATTATTCATTCTCCTTTTGTTTTTGCGCTTTCTTCATAATTTCATTAAAACTTGTGCTCATCTCAACAATTTGGTTAGGATCTCATTTGTTTGTCATAAATCAACCAAAACCCACAAGGGATGCCTAGATGCACTTGGAACCTTGGAACCTTTAGGATACCAAAGGCCTAGGTTGGGTGTATAAACTAAATACCGCAAGATTCTTTTTATGGCTGTCAAATGACACTTCATAGGATTGGATTGAAATCTTGCGCACAAACATACACTCAACGTTATCTCAGGCCTAGATGCACATAAGTAAAGTATGGATCCAATCATGGAGCGATATACCTTTTGATCCACGTTCGGTCCGTCTTCATTGAGATCCAAGTGTCCATTCATTGTCATGGAGTCTTTATAGACTTCGCCTTGTCTATTCCAAACTTTTTGAGTATGTCTTGAGTATACTTGGTTTGGCTTATGAACGTCCCTTCCTTTTATTGCTTCACTTGGAATCCCAAGAAATATCTCAAATCTTCCATCATGGACATCACGAATCTATGTGTCAGAATCTTACTAAATTCTTCACAAAAGGGTTTGTTAGTTGAACCAAATATAATATCATCAACACAAATTTGACAGATAAATAGATCATTTTTAAGGTTCTTGGTAAACAACGTTGAAAGTGCATCTAGGCATCCCTTGTGGGTTTTGGTTGATTTATGACAAAAAAAAAGAGATCATAACCAAATTGTTGAGATGAGCGCATGCTTTTGATGAAATTATGAAGTAAGCGCAAAAAGAAAGGAGAGTGATGAATCAAGTTTAAAAGAGCTCAAGAGATGAATAGAATGCTCTTTGTGTATTGAGTGTATTGGAGAAACACACCCCAAGAGCTCAAGCAAAAAAAAACACTCTCATTGCACAAGTTTACATAGGTCCGGACTAGTCCAATATTCCCCGGACTAGTCCGATATGCTCTGTGTCCAAAATCGGACAAGTCCTCCCAGTGCGGACTTGTCAGCAACGGACTAGTCCGATAATCATTCTGATCAATATCGGACAAGTCTAATATTCCAAACACTAGTCTGAAACCCTCACTGACCTACTTCGGACAAGTCCTTAGTCCCTCAAAATTCCACGACACCGGACTAGTCCGATCTTATCTGGACTAGTCCGATATCCTCTGTTACTAAAATCGGACAAGTCCTCCAAGTGCGGGCTTGTCCTCAATTCACTAAGGGATTCACCACGCCGGACTAGTCCGAACATCTCAAGAGACAAAATTGGACTAGTCCGCCCAGGGCCGGACAAGTCCGATATTTCAGGACACTTAGGGTTTCCCACACGTCGCACACCTGACTAGTCCAGAGTCCACCACGGACTAGTCCGGACTTTGTAAACCCTAACGGTAACCCTTGGAAACCCTAGTATAAATAGTGGTGCACGTCCCCTAATCAAACTCTCTCGACCCCCTGTGCCGTCACACCTTCCAAGAGCCCAGAAAACATGTCTCTCCACACAATCCAACACAAGAAATATCAAATCCTTGAGGATTAACCATAGATCAAAGGAGAGACACTTCTTCACATCTTGAGCTCTTGGGTTTGAATCTCTCACACACTCTCACTATTTCATTGCATACTTTTCGAGTGTGGTTGGTGGTGTTTCAATTTGTAAATCTTGGGGAGCCCTCAACTTGTGAGAAGGCCCCTTGAACACAGTTATTTACCCCTTTGTGATTAGTGGAAGAGAATCAGCCTCCGTGGCGATTCGACGAGGGTAGGGTTGGTGAAGACCCCGTCCTTCGTGGGGTCCTCAACGTGGACATAGATTTCCTCTCTGGATCAAACCACGGGATAAAAATCATTGTGTCCTTTGCTTTTGTTCTTACTATTCATTATAATTTATGGTTTGCTCAATCTTGTTCAAATAACATTAAAACTTTGAAACTAAAGTTAACTTGCGCCACATCTAGTTTCATTGAAGCAATACACTCTATTTGTAACTCATTTATCAAGATCATTTATCAAACTTGATCAATCTAGTCCGTATACACCGAACTAGTCTGATTTCTCTGTGTTTGATCAGGTTGCTAAGTGTTTCATGTTCTGACAAAAAAATCAAATAGCCTATTCACCGCCCCCTAGGTTACATTCAGTTGGTATAAGAACTAGGTTCTTCAAAAAGAGACTAATCGCTCGAAGAGAAGATGTCAGACATCAAGGATGTGCACAAGAACTTCAACCAAGAGAAGGTTGAAGATGAAAAGACTCAAAAGTTGGAGAAGCTCCTCGACGCCATCCAAGACTTCGAGGATGATGATGAGGAGACGCTTGAACTCAAGGCACTCCTAAGGAAGAAGGCCCTCTCTAAAGGAAAGATAAATATTGAGGATGAGAAGAAGAAGGGGAGTAGTCACACCGACTACTCCCGATATCCTTTTAACTATGATCGTTTGAATTCCAACAACAATCATTACTTGTCTATTCTTCTAGGAGAAGCCTCATACTTTGATGGCAATGATTATTCAATGTGGAGGCAAAATATGAAGATGCATTTAATATCACTTAACCCCAGCTTGTGGCATATAGTGTGTAAAGGGATAGATATCTCGGATGACGATGAAGAACTCACACCAAGCCAAGAATAAGCTATCCATCGGAATGCTCAAGTTGCAGTTGTCATAACTTCATCATTGAGTCGAGACGAGTTCACCAAAGTGGATGGACTCAAAATTGCAAAAAAGATATGGGACACATTACAAATTGCACATGAAGGCGATCGTCATGTGCGAGAGGCCAAGTTTAAAATGATCGAAGACGAATTGGGAAGATTCACCATAGAAGAAGATAAGTCACCGCAAGACATGTACAATCGGTTGTAGACTCTAATTAATAAAGTTCTAGCCTATGGAAGCAAAAAGTGGAACGATCACGAGGTGGTGAAGCTAATTCTCAGAGCCTTCATGCCTCGCAACGTGACTCTATGTTCGATGATTATAGAAAGCCCGTGTACAAGAAAATGACCCCGGATGAATTGCTTGGAAAGATTATCAATTTTGAGATGATGGAAAAGCAATCAAAAGATGTCAAAGAGATTTCCAACCTCACCTCGGCAAAGAAGAAAGGAGTCGTGTTGAAGTCCACTTGCAAGCCCATGTCAATAGAAGCTCGAGAAGCTCAACAAGAAGAGGACAGCGACGATGAAAGCAGCGATATAGATGAATAGGATATGATCCTCTTTATGAAAAAATTCAAAAATATGATGAAAAGAAGACAAGGTGGTAAATCAAATGAAGGAAGACACAAAGACAAATCAAGACCACTTTATAGTTGATTGTCCTTATGAAGAAAACAAGAAGAAGACCAAGGATACAAAGCCTCAACCCAAGAAGATGTTCAAGACGAAAAGGAAAATTGGACAGGCGCACCTAGGAAAGGAGTGGGACTCCAATGATGATTCCTCATCCGAAGAGGAAGAGGAGATGGCTAGCATAGCCATCAAGAAAACAACCAAGAAATCCACCCTCTTCCCAACTATTGGCGCAAGGAAGGACAACGACATATGTCTAATTGTGAAGGAAGGTAAAAGAAAGGTAACAACTAAATCTTCCTCCTCGCATTCTTACTCTAGTGATAGTGATGCTTATAGTGATAATGAAGATATGCTTGGTGGCTTAGATAAGAAAACTGCTGCAAAGATGAAATTCTTGATGGGTAAACTTATTGATAAGGAGGAGCTTGTTGATCGCCAAGAAGATATGATCATCCTTCAAAAGGAGGAGTATCTTAAGATCAAAAAGCTCCTTGAACTTGAAAAGGAGCGAAGCAAGTCACTAGAGCTTGAGTTAGCTTCAAGCAAGGAAGCTTGCTTGAAGTTAAGCGACTCAAATGTAATCATCAAGAATGAACTTGCTAACTTAACCAAAGTTAACAAGATCCTTGAGGTACAAGTTGAGTCACTCAAGCAAAGTGACCCTTCATCCTCTTCAATCTCACCTTCTCAACACTTAAAATCTGAAACTACTATCACTTGTGCATGTACTAAAATTGACACTATCTTTAAGGATAAGTCGAACTTGACAAAGGGTAAGCATCCTTCCTGTAGTGGCATATTTGACAAGGTGAAGGTCAAGTATGCACGCAGTGCATACTTGGCCACAAGACCTCCTAATGTCAAATATGGCTTTGGGTATTCTTATGGTGAAAAGCAAAATTCTAGAAGCCACAAGAATAACAAGGAATATATTGCTTTTGTCAAGGGAAACTCCTCTCGAGCTAGAAAGCCTAATAATGTTGATAAGTCCAAACATGTTAACACATATGAACAATAACTATTGTTTAGAACTTTTGATGCATCATATGCTCTCATGAAAAGTAATTTTGGTACAGTTTATGGTAAATATGTTCGTCCACGCCATGGGAACACCAAGTCTCATGTGTGGGTGCCCAAATCACTTGTAACTAAACTCAAAAGACCCAAGAAAGCTTGGATACCTAAAACAAAGGCGTAATTTGTTTTTGTAGGCCTACTCCTCCGGTGGAGCAAAATGGGTGCTAGATAGTGGATGCACCAACCACATGACCGGAGAAAGAAGGATGTTTGTTGAATATGAAGTAAATGAAGATCCAAGCGAAGGCATCTATTTTGGAGACAATAGTCAAGGAAGGGTGCTCGGTACCGGTAAAATTGCAATATCATCTCAACACACTCTTTCTCATGTCTTACATGTCGATTCCTTAGATTATAACCTACTGTCCATATCTCAATTATGTGACAAGGGTTATAATTGCTTGTTCACTAATGAGGGTGTGATCGTCTCTAGAAGGAGTGATGACTCGGTTGCATTCAAGGGTGTGTTAAAGGGAAAGCTTTATCTTGTTGAGTTCAACAAAGATAAAGCCGAACTTGACACATGCTTGATTGCAAAGACCAACATGGATTGGATGTGGCATAGACGGCTAGCACATGTTGGTATGAGGAATCTTCAAAAACTCCTTAAGGGCGATCACATCCGAGGTTTAAAGGATGTTGTTTTTGAGAAAGACAGGCCTCGTAGCGTGTGCCAAGACAGGAAGCAAGTAGGAGCACCCCATCCTGTGAAGAACGTCATGACAACGACAAGACCGCTCTAGCTACTTCACATGGATCTATTTCGTCCAATTCCTTACATAAGCATTGGCGGTAACAAATACAGTTTAGTAATTATTGATGATTTTTTGCGCTTAACGTGGGTTTTCTTTTTGCATTATAAGACAAAAACTCAAGGAACCCAGAAGAAGTTTCTCAAGCGTGCCCAAAATGAGTTTTCATTGAAGATCAAGAACATACGAAGTGACAATGTCACGGAGTTCAAGAAAACCCAAGTTGAGGAGTACCTAGACGAAGAAGGCATAAAACATGAATTTTCAGCACTGTACTCCCCTCAACAAAACGGAGTAGCCGAAAGGAAGAATCGAACCCTCATAGAGATGGCGAGGACAATGTTTGATGAGTACAAGACTTTGGATCGATTTTTGGCTGAAGAGGTCAACACCGCTTGTCAAGCCATAAATCGACTCTATCTTCATCGCCTAGTCAAGAAAACGTGATATTAACTACTCACGGTAACAAGCCTAATATTTCCTATTTTCGAGTTTTTGGTTCTAAATGTTATATCTTGAACAAGAAGCCTAGGACTCCAAAGTTCACTTCAAAGTCCGATGAAGGTTTCTTGCTTGGCTATGATTCGAACTCTTACGCCTATCATGTCTTCAACAAGGCATCTGGACTTGTTGAAGTAGCACGTGATGTAGTGTTCGATGAAACTAACGGCTCTCAAGAAGAGCAAGTTGATCAATGTGTGCTAGAAAGAGAAGAAGCTCCATGTCAAGCGTTGAGAAGAATGGCATTGGGCGACATTCGACCACAGGCGCCACCTCCAAATGCAAATGAAGAAGATGAACAACAACTGGAGGTAATTGATCAAGGGGGAGCTTCTACACAAGATCAACCTCATGAAGATCAAGGTGACCAACAAATCAATGAGGGCAACCATCTAGGTGGAGAAGAAGATGACCATGAAGATTCAAGACAACAAGTGCCACATCCAAGAGTACACCAATGCATCCAAAGAGATCACCCCATCGACAACATAATCGGTGACATCCAAAAGGGAGTAACAACTAGATCTCGAATTACTATTTTTTGTGAACATTACTCATTTGTATCCTCTTTGGAACCTCATAGGGTTGAAGATGCATTGAAAGATCCGGATTGGGTGGTCGCAATGCAAGAAGAATTGAACAACTTCAAATGGAACAAGGTGTGGGAACTTGTTGAAAGGCCCAAGTTCAACATCGTCGGCACTAAATGGGTCTTCCAAAACAAGCAAGACGAACATGGGGTGGTGTCATGAAACAAGGCACGACTTGTGGCCAAAGGGTATTCACAAGTCGAAGGTTTGGATTTTGATGAAACTTTTGCTCTCGTAGCTAGGCTTGAATCGATTAGAATATTACTTGCATATGCTACTCACCATGATTTCAAGCTCTTGGATGTGAAAAGTGTCTTCCTCAACGGACCAATCAAGGAGGAGGTGTATGTGGAGCAACCCCCCGGATTCAAAGATCAAGAGTTACCCGACTACGTGTTCAAACTGCATAAGGCTCTCTATGGCCTCAAACAAGCTCCTCGAGCTTGGTATGAGTGCCTTAGAGATTTTCTAATTGAAAATGGATTTAAGATTGGAAAGGCTAATTACACGTTGTTTACCAAGCACATTGACAATGATCTATTTATTTGTCAAATTTATGTTGATGATATTATATTTGGTTCAACTAACAAATCCTTTTGTGATGAATTTAGTAAGATTATGGCAGATAGATTCGAGATGTCTATGATGGGAGAACTGTGATATTTCTTGGGATTCCAAGTGAGGCAACAAAAGGCAGGGACGTTCATAAGCCAAACCAAGTACACTCAACACATACTCAAGAAGTTTGGAATGGACAAAGCGAAGCCTATAAAGACTCCCATGGCAACAAATGGACACTTGGATCTCAATGAAGATGGACCAAACATGGATCAAAAGGTATATCGCTCCATGATTGGATCCCTACTTTACTTATGTGCATCTAGGTATGATATTATGTTGAGTGTATGTTTGTGTGCAAGATTTCAAGCCAATCATAAGGAGTGTCATTTGACAGCTGTAAAAAAATCTTGCGATATTTAGTTCATACACCCAACCTAGGCCTTTTGTATCCCAAAGGTTCCAAGTTCAATCTCATTGGATACTCCGATGCAGATTATGCCGGATGCAAAGTAGATAGAAAGAGTACCTCTGGTACATGCCAATTCCTAGGTAGATCCCTAGTTTCTTGGTCCTCCAAGACACAAAACTCCATTGCCTTATCCACGGCCGAAGCTGAGTATGTTGCAGCCGGGAGTTGTTGTGCACAACTCCTTTGGATGCGACAGACTCTAAGGGATTAGGTTACAATATGAGCCGTATTCCACTCTTTTTGTGATAATGAGGGTGCTATTAAAATCGCCCATAACCCCGTTGAGCACTCTAGGACCAAACACATAGACATCCGGCATCGATTCACTCAATAAAAGGAGACATAGACATTTCCCATGTCAACACCAAAAAACAACTAGCTGACATATTCACCAAGCCACTTGATGAAAAACGTTTTTGCGAGCTCCGAAATGAACTAAATATCCTCGATGCTCGGAACGTGGCTTGAGAACTTGCACACCTATATGCCATCTTCTAAATCTATTGATTGTGTTATGAAAATCATCTCTCTCTATTTTCTCTGAAAAACTATTTCAATTATTTGATCTTGGTGAATTATGGTCATAGCTTGATTCTTAGATGTTTACTGATCATATTCATCAAGATTATTTATGTGTTTTGCTCCCCTATTTTCTTTGTAAGCACCTTCGAATATATACGAATGGGCTAAATGCTTCTGTTCTGGTGACAACGGAATAGTCCGTGGTTGCCCGGACTAGTCCGCACACTACAGACTAGTTCGTAGAGGTCCGGTAGTCCAGACTAGTCCGGTTGACCCCGGACTAGTCCGATTTTTTGACTCCTTAACCCTAGGGCCAACAAACCCTAATCTCCCTCATCCTCACAACGTTCCTCACCTTCTCTCTCCTCACTCGAGTGTCTCCAAGGTGATTTGGCAATTTCTCCATCAAATCTCTTCAACTATTCATGGAAAACGATCTTCATCACAAGGGGATCGAGGTCCATGGACTAGTCCGCATCAACAACTCCTCCAACCTCAAGAATCGAAGGATTTTGGTAAACTTTCTCCAAAATCCTAGAACCTTCGATTTCTTGTGTTATGGACCAAATAGCTTAGTTCCACTTGTTAATACATGACTCCTTGTTGTATTACATCTACATTGAGCTATTTTTTCATTGAGAAACACCATTGATCTGCTAGCTAGGGTTTGAGCAGTTGAACACCGGACTAGTCCGGTCTCTGTACGGACAAGTCTGGTAACCGGACTAGTCTGCACTTGAGCACCAGACAAGTCTGATTTTTGACTGAACTCAACCCTAAATTCCAACTACTCACTGCATTTCCTTGCCATCAATCCTCATCCACATATTCTATAATTCTCTTGTTAGGACCATGTCGAGCTCCAACGATGAGATCTCCAAATATGAGGCCGATATAGACAAAGAGTCGTTGCTTCGGTCCTCGATGGGCCAAGGCAAGAAGCGGCAACACTGTGTCGCTGACCCGTCGCACACTCCACCTCTGGTTCGGCGAAAGGTCGTGGCCAAGAAGCCCGCATCCGAAGGAAAGGATGGAGCTGGCCCTAGCTAGGCGGCTTCTCACAAAGATAAGGGTAAAGGGAAAGGGATCGCCTCAGGTACAATTGGCCCTCTCCAGATGAGTGCTCCGAGATAGGGGAACAGGGACCCCAATGAAGAAAGATTCAATGGCAAAGGAAGCGATGTGGCTTTAAAGCTCAGGACCATTGACTGTTACAGTAGTTCCAGAAAGGCAGCCATGCAAGATTCTGGAGCAACTTCCACGCGGACTATTACAGCTCCGTATGTCTCACGATGAAGACTCCAGTGGTCCGCAGCCAGTGGATTGACTGGAGCCACTTTGAGAGGAAGAGATGCCCAACCTTTGATGATGTGATTGCAGCTGTGGTGAGGCATGGTCTGAAGGATCTGTTTGCCTTCAGATACAACCAGAATAATGAAGTTATTGCTTAGATTTATGCTACCTGCTATTTTGCTAGTAATGAAGAGGAGAGGGTGACTTGGATGACTCAAGGATCCAAGTACACCGTGATGTATGATGAGTTTGCAAGACTGCTTCACTTGAAAGACACTGGCAACAATGATCTCATCATCCATAACATTGGCGTCCTGGAGAAGGACATGATGGAGTTCCTATATGACACCCACCTAAAGTACAACCCTCCATCGACCAAGAACATGAAGCCCGTCTTCATGGTTCTCAACAGGGTGCTCAGGAAGACAATTGCTCCGAAGGATGGAGATGCTGGGAGTGTCCAAGGCTACCTGAGGATACTAATGAAGGTGATAAGCAAGAACAGAAAGTTTGATGTTTTTTACTACATTTGGAATGTTATGGTGAACATCTCCTGCACACCGAACCGTTCCTGTGGATATGCGCCCTACATCATGTTTATGATTGAGAAAGTCACAGGAATTGAGTTCGTGAAGGATGTAGAGCACACTCCCCTAAGGCCCCCGAAGCCTTCCCATGCCACTCTCCCAGCTGCTCCATCTCCAGTGTCAAGTGAAGAGGCTCCAAGGAGGGCTCAAGGAGATGCAAGGACTGCTCCCACTACTAGGGCCCCTCCTCAAAAGGGGTCTCCTAGTGGCATCTTGATGTACTTGGCCGCCATCTTTGGCTCCTGCAAGAAGGCTGAGGTGAAAGTACAGAAGTTGAACAAAGCAAGGAAAGAGGATATGAGATACATAAATCAAAATGTCAAAGCCATATGCCAAAAGCTGGAGATTGAGCCTATTGGGTCTCTTGTCATCTTCGGGACTCTCCTTCTGACTTCTCAGAGCCTCCACCTCTCTCACCTTCAGAACTTGTCTATTTTGGCATTGGGGGTGCTGCAAGTGGTTCTCATCCTCCTCCTCCTCAAGCTGACGACAATGAAGATGACGAGAGGATCGACAGCGAGGAGTGAGTCGACGGAAGTTGCTAGATCCCTCCTCTCCTTATTTTTTGTGCCTTGATGCCAAAGGGGGGAGATTGAGGGGGAGTCACTAGGTCTAGCTATAGTTTGAGGGATGAGAGCTCCTATTGTGTATATTTTGAAATTCTGCTACTTTTGGGGTTGTAAAACTTTCATTATGCTTTGATTATGGTTCTAGTCATGGTTATGAAGTGTGTGATTGTGCTTTGATATAATCTATGTTTGTTCTTTGAAATTGACATATAAGCTTGAAGTTGATTTGATTATGTGAATTATCTCATTTTTATCATGATTTTTGCTTTGAAAGTGCATCTAGGAATCCCTTGTGGGTTTTGGATGATTTATGACAAGCAAATGAGATCCTAACCTCTTTGTTGAGATGAGCACAGGTTTTAACAGCAAAATACGCAAAGTGCCAAAAAGAAGCGAGAATGAGGAGCAAAGTGGAAATGAGCTCAAGGAAGAAGAATAGTAGATCATTGTGTATGGAGTGTGTTAAGGAAACACACCCCAAGAGCTCAATAACAATTAAACACACACATTGCACAAAGTTATACAGGACCGGACTAGTCCGAATGTCACCGGACTAGTCCGATATCCTTTCTGCACAAGATCGGACAAGTCCGATATCCATCGGACTAGTATGATATCTTTCTGACTAGAATCGAACTAGTCCTCCCTAGTGCGGACTAGTCCTCAAAACACTTCACAAGTCACACAAAATCGGACAAGTCCGATTACCACCGGACTAGTCCGATATTCATTCTGATCTAAATCAGACAAGTCCAATGTTAGCACGGACTAGTCAAAAAAACTCTCTGACCTAAATCGGACAAGTCCTCCAAGTGCAGACTTGTCCCCATAAACACTTAGGGTTTCACTGTTCGGACAAGTCCGATGTCCATCGGACTAGTCCGAAGATTTCCAGAAGCGAAATCGGACAAGTCTGCTCATAGCCGGACTAGTCCGATATTTCAGGACACTTAGGATTTGCTACACACAGCACACCGGACTAGTCTGGTCCACCACGGACTAGTCTGATCTTTCTAAACCCTAACCGTCACTTTTAGAAACCCCATATAAATAGAGGTGCATAGCCCAACTTTAAACACTCTCGAACCCTAGCGCCGTCACATCTCCCAAGAGCCTCAAAAACACATCTCTCCACGAAATTAAGTGCAACAAAGTTCAATCCTTTGAGTATACACTCTAGATCATTGGAGAGACATGTTCAACACTCTTTTGAGTGTGTTCTTGGTGGTATTTCGTGTTTTAACCTAGGGGAGCCCTCAACGTGTGAGAAGGCCCCTTTGAATTCGGTTATCCACCCCTTTGTGATAAGTGGAAGAGGATTGGCCTTCGTGGCGATCCGGCGAGGGTAGGGTTGGTGAAGACCCAGTCCTTTTATGGACTCCTCAACATGGATGTAGGTTGCCTCTGTGGGAGCCGAACCACGGGATAAATCCTTATGTCTTGCTTTGTGTTCATCGTTCTTATTCATCACAACAATCTAGGGTTTCAATCATTATTGCATACTTTATGTTGAATCATTGAAAGCGGCCTAGAGGGGGGTGAATAGGCGATAATCGGTAATTTAAACTTAAATCAGAGTTATGAAAACAGAGAAGTCATACTTGTCTGACTTCTAGTCGGACTTGTCTGACCTAAGTCGGACAAGTCTGACCTGGGTCGGATAAGTCCGAGATTACCTGCACGATCAGATCAAAAATCCAATTTTTAAGCGATCTAGTGAGAGATATCGATCCCTAGCAGTTCTACACGAAGTATGGAGTAGAAATAAAGTTGAGGGAGGGATAGCACGCGGAAAAACACTAGAATCAAAACTTGCGAGAACGAAAGAACAACAAGAGACAAACGATTTTATCCCGAGGTTCGGAACCACAAAGGATCCAACATCCCCGTTGAGGAGTCCACAAGGGACCAGGCCTTCTCTAGCCTTTCCCTCACGAGTTGCCACAAGGGCCAACTCCCGATCTTCCACTATCACAAAGATTGTTACAAACTCCCCGATTACAAGAGATCACAAAGAAATCGTGGGGCGACGCCTAACCATCTAGAGGAGAACCCCAAGAGCAAAAAACACGCAATCACGAAGAAACTTAGCGAATCACACGTTGCTCAACCCCTCAACAAACCGTTTCTCCCGATTCTCACAAAGCACTCTTCACTCTCCCAAAAAACTCGAATTTGGGCTCTAGAGGTGAATTTGGGCATCGCACCATTGATCTACTAGTGCGCGCAGAAATCCGACAATCTAGCTTGTCGGTGTTGTGTTCCAGTGTGTGGGGCGTGCTCTGCTATGATCGTCCTCGCAGGGGAGTGCCCCACGGTGGCCGACGACGGTAGGACGCGGCGGACATGGCGGTGGCTCGGCTAGGTCCCCCATCCCAAGCTTCACTTCCCAAACGAAGTATTCTACCACGTTCTACACGTCAAGGTGCAACTGACGGGCAAAGTTGCACGGGTGGAAAGAGCTCCTAGATCGCCAACGACTACGGCGCGCGGCGGTGGGCGGTGGCGCATGGTGGGCACGGCAAGGGTTATGGATATTCCAAACTACTGTGAGCCAAACTCCTAACCGTTGCTCGTTGTAACTACATCACAAAGCAAGGAAGGTTTACATGAAAGGAATTGGAGGATGGTGGCTCACTGACATGGGAACGGATGCCCTGCCGTTGCTGGGGAAGAACGGAGGAGCTCCGCAAAGGTCCGTCCAAATTGGAGGCGAGGGGAGCTCGACACGGCATGCTGAGTGCACTAGTAAGGAGTGTGGACCGGGGTGAGATGTTTAGCAGAAGAAAGGAGGTGGGGAGGCCGTTTTATAGCCTGAGGAGGCGGTTCGCAAGGCGGTGGCCTGAGGGGGTTTTGCGCCGGTTTCGTGGCGCACACGCTAAGCTTGCTAGATGGCGACGTGATGGGACAATGATGAAGGGTACAACGCGGCAGGGTTTTGGCACGAGGAAGGGATGTGACGGCGGCCGACAGGCGCTGCTTTTGGTGTGAGCTAAGGTGGTGCGCCGGGGGAAGTTCGTGGTCATCGCTGTAATCATGCCGCGAGGGGAAGGCGGTGCGGCGGGCATGATCATGGCGGGGCGGGGCGCAGGCGGCGATGTGACGGCGGTGCTCAGTGGCGCTAGCTTCGAGCGGAGCGACTAGCAACGTCGTATCGTGGTTTTTCCGGGCGTGCGGTCAGGTCGAGAACGGAAGGCGGCGGGAGGTGGAAGAAAGGTGGGGGTGCCACTCGCTGGGTCGGGCCGAACAGAGGAGGAAAAGGGGCAGGTGGGCCGCGCGGCAAGGAGTAGAGGGGGGAGAAGGTTGGGCCGCAAGGAGGGAGTAGTGGAGTGGGCCGAGCAAGGGAACTGGGCCGAATTCATTTTCTTGTTTTCAGCTGGTTTCCCTCCCTTTGTCTATTTAGTTTCCATTTGGGTTTGAATTTGAATTTGAGTTTGATTCTAGTTTGCCTTGCTTTGCTATCAGAGCACCATTTCTAGATATTTCATGTAAATATTATTCCCTACTAAGTTTTGTATGAGTTTATGTTCAAAGATAGATTTAGTATGGGGTGCTTTTGGATCATTTATTTTTATTAAAATTTGAATTTATCTAGATCCTTTGGTAGTCGTGCACTTGATCTATTCACTATACATAATTTATCGTTTGACTCTCAAATATGTGTATACAAATATGCCATAATATATATTATTTAGTTACTACATTTCAGATCAAATTTGGATTTGGTTTGTTTTTAGTAATTTCACATTCGAGTATATTTGTATTTAAATAATTCATTACTCATATGGTTAGACATATTATCACTTGGCTTAATCATTTATATTTAAGTTATTTGTTGTGCATATAGGTCCACATACATGTTTCCTTTTAAAAAGGATTATGTGATTTAAATGTCGTATGATTTTATGTATTGTTATTATTTTTATCAGGATCTGGTTAAAGATATCAAAAATTTTAATTAGGAGTGATTTTTATCATTTCCTAAAATTTGGGCTGTGACACTTATTATGTGGTTATTGGGCATCGAGGGAGTTTCGAGATAAATCTAACAAAAAAGAGTCAAACATGCCTCCATCATTACGGTGGAGGGGGTCATCTTCATCTTTCGAAACGAATGGTGAGTTTAGTACATTTACAATTTGTTTATATTATTTTTTTTGCATTCATGCTTCTACTATTTCTCTGTAGGCTGCTGAAAGTGGTGAGGAGACTTCCTTCTCGAACATATATAAGAGGGCGTAGGGGCACCGACGACAGTTACATGCGCACTCCGGCAGCCACTCAGAACTTGGTGTGTCATACTAGTCAAATTCATGCTTAAGCAATTAAATTGTTGTATGGTTTTATAATTAGTTTTTTATGCATGAGAAATATGCTCAAGAGATGGTTCGTTTTCATGGAGATGATTATAATTGGAGAAAGAAAGACGTAGACGTTGTGGCTTTATACAATTCCAGTGGAAGAAAACCTCACGGGAGGTGAACTTGTACCTCTCATATTATTATTTTTCTCATACTTTAATTGTTTCAAGTGTCATATATAATTATGAAATATCACTTTTGTAGGTATTCGATGTTCAATGGTATCATGAACACTGATGAGGTTATATCGCAGTCACGGTCAACACAAGGAGGAGAGAGCTCTTCTCGACGTACGCACGCAAGAGATGACTCAAGGTTACAAGAGATGGAGGACCGCCTGAGACAAGACAAGAAATAGAGGAACGTATGAGACAAAAAAGGCAATCCATGAATGATTACTTAGTCTCATATATCTCAACATGGCAACAACAGATGCAGGTACGTTACCAAGAGTTCAAGTATTCATAAGAATAATTTAGAGAAGAAATATGCTAAACATTTTAGAAACAATTTAGGGATACTTTTCTCAGCTTGGACTGCCACCTCCGCTGGTACAGCCACCTCCATCGCTACAAATGCCTCCACTACCTCGTCCCATTAGAACACAGATATGTCGTTTCATTTGTAAATCGCTAGTATACTCACCATACTTCTGAATACATATCAATATAACATGTATCATTATTGATCGCTAGAGATCATAGTCAAGGCAACAACACGTGCAGACTCCTGTTATAAATTTTCACACTCCGTCTCCAGGAGGACAGGACGGTGGTAGTAACTAGTCCATGAGTGTGATCCAGGTCCACAAGAGGTTAAAACTAATTCAACTAATTCCTCATGATCCTTTACAATACGGAAATTTCTATACTACTGATCAGTAATGCTTCAGTTTCAACAATTGCTAGTGTATTAGATCATTTGAGTTATGAGACCACGAAAAAAATAACGAAATCACGACTTCTAAGTAGTCATTATTAAATTCAAATTGACCATCATACAAGATAAGCTACAGATTGAGCTGAAATAAATGATGGGAACATTTTCCCCTCAGCTCAATTTGAGATTTTTGTGCACCTTAAGTGATGAAGTCTAAGGTAATATTTTTTATATATGAATTGTTTTCTGGTAATACATCTGTTTATTTACTTTTCATAGAGAAATAGCCTGAAACTTCCAGAGACTAGTGTGACATAGCAATGCAGGATCATCCTAAAAGGTTATCATATAATTAATGAGACAAATAGTCAGATGTAATAGTTAAGAAAAGATTTTACCTTGATTTTCATTTGGTATGTCCATGGAAGTACCAGATTCTTTATTTCCAGAGGTGTTCAATATCTGTCACAAGGATGTGAATCAAATTTAGATCTTGCTAGTGAGGGTTCGATTACAGCAGAAACTGACACGTCAACAAGTGCACCTTTGTCATCAACTGGAGAATCATCAAACTTTTTTTTTGAAAGCCATCATGAGCCAAGTGTTATGTGCTAATATATTAAGAAGAGGTGTAGGCACCGCGAGGGAGCCAGCGCTCGAATCGTGGCGGGCTAGCACCAACCCTACGGTGCTAGCCGCAAGAGCCCCCGCTCGTTCCCCAACCATCAAAATTTTCACATCAACAGTTTGTGTGGCATCAGATCCATCTAGCTTGTCATCTTGTCCCACCCCTGAGGTCCCATCAAAAGCACTTCCTTGATCAGCGCATGAATATGCTCATAATTTTGAAGCCATTTTGCTGATTTTAAGTGTCAATCCATGGGTAAAAGTGGTAGTTTCACCCTGACAATTGGAGGATTAGAAATAGCTAGTAAATAAAATTGGCATAACAGCATATAAAAGGTATCTGCATGAAGTACCAATGTACCAGGAGACTAACATTTTCACATTCAATTAGCTGCAAAACAGTGCACAGATCAATGCATTTTCTCACAATGGTTAGGAAGTAAATTCATGTGCTGTAACTGAGCATTATATAAACAGTTAGCTTTCTAAGGACTGCAGCAATATCACTAGACCTTCTCACATGTTTTTACATAAACTATTGTATCCAAATATACAATAAAACTCAAGGTATTAGAATATTTATGAGAATATTTGAAGAAAGGTTGGTTGTTAACTGTTTTGTGCATGACTGATTTTTTTTCACTGAGTACTACTAAATCAGGAGTTAACTACTAATATGGTTCTATGAATTTCTACAGCAGCAGGTACCACTTCTCTAATGCTTGGTTTGGGCTTTGTTTATCTGCAGCATGAAGTGGATGCTGGGATCTTGAAGAAGGTGGACAGTGAAGGTGCCAGGGCTACTAGTTGTAACACCCAAATTTTTAAAAAAAAAAAAACTGAAAACCAGGAAAATGTACTAGGAATGCATCTTGTATGTTTGCATTTGATTGAAAATTCAATTTCAAAATGCGCTAGAATTCGTTTGAAATTTGAAAAGAAATTCAAATTGTAAAAAGAAGTGAAAAAGAAAAGAGAAAAACAAAATAAAAAGGAAAAACCCCCGCTTGGGCCAAATCCTGGCCGCTGGCCCAATTCCTTCCCCCTCCCCCCTTTCCTTTTTCCCCTCCTGCCGGCCCAACCCCGTGGCGGCCCAAGGCGAGCCGCGCCTCCCTCTCATTCCTCTATCTCTTTCACTGTGCGTGGACCCTGCCCGTCAGACTTTCCTTCTTCCTCCCGTCACGCGCCTGACAACTCCGGCTGATGCCGCCCCGGTTCAAAAGCCGGCAAGAAAATCCCCGGCCTTAATGGCCCCGTTCACCTTCCATCGAGGGGAAATCCCCTTCCTTACTTCGCCGCCCCCTCTCCCCCTATAAAATTTGGCCGGCGCCCCCATTTTTCCCCTCCCCAAAGCTCTGAACCCTAGTCGCCGGTGCAAGGTATTGTCGTCGCCGTTCCTGTCGCCCTAACCGATTTTTCTCCGTCAAACCTCACCTAACATGTGCGCCCCATCCTTAGGAACTCGCCGAACACATTCTCTTCGGGAGAACGCCGCCGCAACGCCGTCTTTGTCGAGCTCCGCCGGAGACCGCCGCCTCCCAACGTTGCCGACGCACCTCTGGCCAAAAACCGAGCTCCGCGACCCCCTAGGTGAGCTCCCCTCGCCACACTCTCGCTTTTCCACGGTAGCCGCATAGTTTTAGGCACCGATTTGGTCGTTCCGGCCATCTCCGTGACCCTCGCCGCCGTGCACCGCCGAGCACCGAGCGCGCGCCACGCGCCTGGGTGCGCGCCGCCCCTGGGGCGACGTGGCCCCCCCTCGGCCGTCGATCTGAAGCCGATGGCCGAGATTAGAAGGGGCGTACCCCTTCGCGTGTTTTAAATCTGGGCCGCACGCATTAAATCCAACGGCCCAGATTCAAATACGTTTAACCGTTGCCAGTTTTGCACGTAGCCCCCTGCGCGAATTTAAATTAATTACACTGAGGTCCTGTAATTTATGAGCTAGCCCCTGGACTTTAACTAATTTATGTCAGCACTGTTAAAATGAGTAAATAAGGTATTTTAGCCCCTGTTTTCACCATAAATTATGTTTTTAGCCTCTGTAAATTATGATTAACCCCCTGGTTATGTTATAAAATATTTCTAGGCCCTTGTTCATGTCTGTTTTGCATAAAGGCCCCTGTTTTAATTGTAAATTACATAAAATCGTATGATTATTCTCTCTTTTTGCATAGATCACTTAGGGTATTATTTTATTACTATTTCCTAATCTGTTTAGGATAAAATAATGTATTTAATTTGCTGATTTTGTTGATTTCCTAATAAACCCATATAGACACTAAAACCCAAACTTCCACCCACACCACTAACTAAAGTCTTAACTAAGGACATAGTGTTAGCGACGTAATTGCGTAGGTTGTGTTTACTTATTTGTGATGTGCCTATGTTTGCTTGTCTCTTATTGCGTGTTGCTATTTTTTGCTCCGCATGCGATGATGTATTTAGAGTCGGTTCCCGAGCCGACTTACAATCTTCAAGTCTACCACTTCACCGACCCACACTTCGAAGAAGGCAAGTTCCTTGACCATTTTGCACCTGTTTTATTAAGTTTTAGTTAGTTGCATACTTAATAAATTGAATCCTATTTACTGCACCCTTCCATATAATTCCTTGTCACCAGGTTGGGTTGGGTAGATGTTATTATTACTTTTACGCTTAGTCATGCTTAGTTTTGGGAGGGAATTTCTCTACATACATGTTATACCATTAATTTTTGTGATCAATTATTGAGATTTGGTGAATTGAATTGTAGTGGGTAGGAATCTGGCGGGTTGGGTTGTTGGTATGGTGCAGTACGCATGAGACCCGGGTTTTGGGGTATGAACCTTGCCGGATTCTATGGACTGGTTTATGGAGGAAGCCACTAATCTTTATAGTATCGCCACAAGACTGAGTATGAGGCAGCTTGGTCGATTAGTTAGACCCCTCCTGGCATAGTACTAGTGATTGGATAGTGCGGGGAATTGGTTCAGGGTGTACTGCCTTGGGATCTGTATGGCTCAAGAGGGGGCAACTGGGGTGTTGAGTCGTGGTGTAACGGCTCACACTTTTGTACAGGGGTGAAACCTCAGAGGGCTAGTACACGTCGGGAGAATCCTTTGTAAAGACCTCGTAGTGATCTCCTGGCCTCACACCAAAGGAAGTGTGCAATGTGGTTCGCGACCACGGGCATCAGGGAGGTTTACTTAGTCCACCTGGCAACAGGGGATGAAACCACGGCTTGTAGGTAAAGGGTACATTCTCTGCAGAGATTTAGAAACGGTCATGACAGTCGTGCTCATGGACAAGAGCAGCTTGGTGTCCAATTCATAATTAGTCAATGATTGGGAATGGTGGTTTGGTTGGCTGGGACTTGGATTACAAATGGGTTATGGTTGGGTTCATACACTTAGAAGTAGGTGCTAATGAAAGCTAAGGATAGGATGTAATGCTATAGTGCTTAACCCAAATTTGGCCTTCCTTTCTAAACACCCTCATGTCATCTCTTCCCCACTTGCTGAGTACCGTTGGTACTCAAACCTGCTTATTGCTTATCTTTCCTCAGTCTACAATGGATAAGAGGTGGAGAATGAAGACTTCTTCGCTGATCCGGACGAGACGTTCTAGGCTGGCGCAACCCCCGGGCAACGCCTGTGCATGGAGCCACACTAGTTTACTTTTCCGCTATTTTGCTTTGTAATCTTATTTTAGACCTACGGGTCATTATTGTAAGACATTTATGTATTCGAAAATGGCTTGTAATAAATGATATTACACTTTCGTCTACATATGTATGATGTGAACCGATCCTGGCATACATGTGGAAGTAATCCGGTTGTCTTGTTGGGACCGGGTGTGACAAAGTGGTATCAGAGCCGTGTTGCCCGTAGGACGCAATCCTAGTTAGAAAAGGATGACTTAAGGACCCTAATATATTCTAAAAAGTAATTTATAAAGTTGCTTTGTATTCCCTACCTTGTCTACTTGTTTTATTTACTCCTTTATTATATGTTTTGTTACTGACACTCTCCTGTTTCAAAATTTGTAGATGGCCCGCACCAAGACGACCCCCCGTAAGTCGACCGGTGGACTTGTGCCCCCGCGTAGGCTGGCCAGTCGCTCTCCAGCCATCAATCCCCGTCACCCCGTTATGGTCTGTTCTGACAGCGGGGCCGCAGGACGCCTGCGACTTCGTCTCCTGGCCATACTCCGTGAGGCTGGCTACCATCACCACAACCTCTCGCTCTCCTACCACACCACTGGAGTGCAGCGCCCCGGCAGGAAGGAGTGGAACTGCAAGATTTACATCTACTATGGTGATGAGTTGGTGAAGACCCACAGCAGTCCTGCTTGGAGGAGCTCCCGCCGATATGCGAAGCAGGATGCTAGCTGGGAAGCAACTACCTTTTGGAGTCACGCCTACCGTTTCCGTCAGTAGGACACGGTGCACGCCTTTGTTCCGCAGCGTCCCAGTGGCACTGCGGGTTTCATCTCCAGGCACGTGGTGGGACCCCTGGACCTTCCACAGTCTCGTCAGACTATTGACGACGTGGCCCAGCTCAGTGCCCGACTTCAGAGGGCGCAGCAGGAGATTCAAGATGGTCGTGACCTGTCCAACGCCATGAGGCGGTGTTCAGGAGGTATCGCTGGATCACTGACGAGGACCCGGACGACTACGTGTTCGACACTTCGACGTGGACCCCAGACTCTCCAGACCGTCGTGACGGCCAGCGTGGGTCGTCTTCTGAGGAGTCTTCTAACGAGGAGCCGTCCAGTGTGGCGTCTGCTGCACCACCGTCGCCTGCTGCCTCACCACCACACGACCCCGAGGACCCCGACGAGGACGACGACGACGATGAGGACCCGGAGGAGTTACCACTTGACGATGAGTAGTCCTCGACCTATGCCACGACTCAAGGATAGGCACACCCAATTAGTTAAATAAGAGCAACATATACGTACTCGTGTGACCTTGAGTTGTGTTACTTCTTTTCATGATTTCCTCTTGGTGTGTTGTGTGAGTTGTGGAACGCCTTGGCGACTTGTCCACAACCGCACCCTTTTTGATACTTCCTTAATTAATGAGCTATTAATAAAGGATTTTCTTATATACTCATGTTTGTTGTGATTTTTGCATATAGTAAGGGTATCGTATAGTAGTCTTCCACTATAGTAGTACCTAAGACTATATTCTCTTCCTACTCAGATGGCAGGCAGGGGAAGAGGCTGTGGTCGTGGCTGTGGTATGTCCCTCGGTGATGATGAAGTTGGATTCCAGCTACCGCAATGGAATGGGAGAGGTGCCTGTGGAGCACCTGCGATGAATCATATGCAGCAAATGATGGCCGTGCAGATGCAAATGGTGCAGAATTTAACGCAAGTGGTGGCCAACATGCAGCAAGCCCCTCCACCTCCACCACCCAATCATCCTTAGCCACAGCCAGCACCAGGACCCCGATCCTGCATGAGAGACTTTCTCAACACCCATCCACCCACCTTTGCCAGCGCTAGTGAGCCAATGGATGCCGATGATTGGCTGAGAACAGTTGAGATAAAGCTGAGAATTATCCAATGTGAAGGAAGGGAGAAGGTATTGTTAGCCTCGCACCAACTCCAGGGACCTGCAGCCGACTGGTGGACTGCTTTCACCGAAGCCCATCAGGACCCACATAATATCACATGGGATGAGTTCAAGATTTACTTTCGCAGTCACTTCGTGCCTGAAGGAGAGGTCCAGGCGAGACGTGAGGAATTTCTCATGCTGAAGCAAGGCTGTATGAGTGTGCGAGAGTACTTGAACAAATTCACACAATTGTCTCGCTATGCACCAGAAGATGTGGACACTGACTCAAAGAAACAATTTCGTTTTAAGAAGGGGCTTGATAAGGAGCTGAAGTTCGCTATGGTTTCCAGTGACTACAATAGTTTCCATAAGTTGGTGGACAAGGCTTTTGAAGTGGAAAGAACCAAGAAAGAGTTGGATGATGACAACAGGAAGAGGAAGTTGGCACAAGCACACAGTTCTGCAAATAATGTGCGCCCTCGCTTTGCTTCTCAATCTGCGGCACCTATGACTCGTCCTATGAACTCTTACACGGGACAAAGGTACCCAAACTCCTCCTACAGGCCACCCACACCATACAACCAGCAGATGCGCCAACCACCACAACCTCCACGCCAACCAATGCAACCCCCTCGCCCAGCGGCTCCAGCACCCCACCCTAATGGCCAACGGCAGCAGAACCCTCAAGGAGGTAATAGATCCCAAGGTAACAACGCAGACGTGTAGTATCATAACTGTGGTGAGATGGGACATTTCGCCAATCGTTGCCCGAAGAAGCCGCTGCAGCAACCTACACGTGGGAGAGTTAACCACGTGGCACTTGAGGAGGCGCACAATGCACCAGATGTGGTTGTTGGTACGTTTCCTGCCGACTCTCATCTAGCTACAGTGTTGTTTGATTCTGGAGCTATGCATTCATTCATATCTAAGGAATTCATGAGGAGGCATGACATGGTAGTGCATTTAATGACTCACCAACTTATAGTTCACTCCCCTGGGGGAGAAATGATAACACGGCAAGTATGCCCTAATGTAAGGCTAGACATAAGGGGGGTAGTTTTCCCAGCAAACCTTATTGTTCTGGAATCTCAAGGGCTAGATATTATCCTGGGAATGGATTGGTTGACCAAGTACCATGGGGTGATCCACTGCGCCACAAGGACAGTCTCCTTGACCCATACCGATGGTACCAAGGTTTAGTTCTCTCCAGATCAAGCTCCAACACAGTGGATCAGGCTAAATCAAACTAAGGTTGCCGAAGAGATCCGAGTTGTCAGTGAATTCCCAAACGTGTTCCCTAAGGAGTTACCGGGTATGCCTCCTGACCGTGAAATTGAATTCATCATTGACCTAGTGCCTGGAACGACCCTGATATATAAGAGGCCGTATAGAATGGACGCTAAATAGTTAGCCGAGCTAAAGGATCACATTAGAGAGTTGTTGGAGAAAGGATACATCCACCCTAGTTCATCACCTTGGGGTGCTCCTGTCATATTTGTGCCTAAGAAGGATGGCACTCAAAGGTTGTGTGTGGATTATCGTGCATTGAATGCAGTAACCATCAAGAATAAGTACCCATTACCAAGGATCAAAGATTCGCTTGATCAGCTGCGAGGAGCATGTGTGTTCTCTAAGATTGATCTTCGTTCGGGTTACCATCAGTTGAAGATTCGACCATCGGATATTCCCAAGACTGTGTTTGTCTCTCGATACGGTCTTTATGAGTATACTGTTATGTCATTTGGGTTGACCAATGCTCCTGCTTACTTCATGTACATCATGAACAAAGTATTTATGGAGTACCTGGATAAATTTGTGGTCGTATTCATCGATGACATCTTGATATTCTCCAAGAGTGAAGAAGAGCACGAGGAACACCTGAGGTTGGCACTACAGAAGCTTAGAGAGCACCAATTATACGCTAAATTTAGTAAGTGTGAGTTTTGGCTGAAGCGGGTATCGTTCTTGGGACATGTCATATCAGAAGGAGGAATATCAGTGGATCCGGGCAAAGTGGCAGATGTTCTCAAGTGGGAGACGCGGGAAAATGTGGGACACATCAGAAGCTTTTTGGGAATGGCTGGTTACTATCGATGATTTATTAAGGGATTTTCAAAGATCTCTCGGCCGCTAACCAAGCTACTCGAGAAGGGAGCAACATTCAAGTGCACACCAGAATGTGAAGCAAGCTTTGCCGAGTTGAAGAAGAGGTTGACCACTGCTCCAGTGTTGGTTATGCCAGATATGCAGAAGGAGTTCTCGGTCTATTGTGATGCTTCTGGACAAGGATTGGGATGTGTGTTGATGCAATAGGGACATGTGGTGGCTTATGCCTCGAGACAACTCAAGAAGCATGAGAAGAATTATCCGACCCATGATCTGGAATTAGCAGCTGTGGTTCATGCACTGAAGATATGGAGACACTACCTGATCAGAAAAAGGACAGAAATCTACACCGACCACAAGAGCTTGAAGTACATATTCACTCAGCCGGACCTTAATCTTTGCCAATGAAGGTGGTTAGTGCTCATTAATGACTTCGATGTTGGGATCAACTATCACCCCGGAAAGGCGAACGTGGTCGCAGACGCTTTGAGTAGGAAAACCCAATGCAACAGTACGGCGATCCGGACTTATCAACCGCAGCTATGTGAAGAGTTTGCAAGATTAAACTTGTGCATAGTGTCTAATGCGGATGCAGTAGTTATGGAAGTGGACTCCACGTTGGAACAAGACATTAGAGAAGGCCAAAAAGAGTATAAGAAGATCCAAAAACAAAAGAAGCTGATGAAGGCTGGCAAAGCCCCAGATTTCAGGGAAGATGAACATGGAACCCTGTGGTTAGGGAAGAGGATATGCGTGTCGAATGTCAAGGGGATCCGAGAGTTGATATTGAGAGAAGCCCACGACTCGTACTACTCCATTCATCCTGGGAGTACCAAGATGTACCAAGACCTTAAGAATTGATACTAGTGGCTTGGTATGAAGCGTGATGTGGACGAATACGTGGCTCTGTGTGACATGTGTCAGTTAGTCAAGGCGGAACATCAGAGACCCGCTGGACTACTTCAACCACTCAAGGTACCCGAGTGGAAATGGGAAGAGATAAGTATGGACTTTATTGTGGGATTGCCGAGGACCCAGTCAAGATACGACTCCATATGGGTTGTCGTGGACCGGTTGACCAAAGTCGCTCACTTCATTCCGGTCAAGGAAAGCTACAATGGTTCGCGGTTGGCAGAATTGTACATGGCAAGAATTGTGTGTTTACACGGTGTTCCAAGGAAGATAGTGTCTGATCTAGGTACCCAGTTCACTTCAAGATTCTGGCAGAAGCTACATGAGTCAATGGACACTCGTTTGAATTTCAGCTCAGTGTATCACCCGCAGACGGATGGTCAGACAGAACACACCAATCAAATCTTGGAGGATATGTTGCGAGCATGTGCCTTGAAGAATAGTAAGAGTTGGGACAAAAATTTTCCCTATGCGGAATTTTCTTACAACAACAGCTACCAGGCTAGTCTCAAGATGTCCCCGTTTGAGGCACTTTATGGGCGAAAGTGTAGGACACCTTTATTTTGGAATAAGACCAAAGAAGGTCAAGTGTTTGGACCGGAGATATTAAGAGAAGCAGAACGACAAATACAAGAGATCCGGAATAATCTGAAAACGGCGCAGTCAAGGCAGAAGAGCTACGCAGATGCTCGACGTCGTGACCTGACCTTTGAGGTCGGAGACTTTGTGTATCTCAAGGTATCACCAGCAAGAGGTCTAAGACGGTTCAAAATGAAGGGAAAACTAGCACCCCTTTATATTGGTCCGTTCAAGATATTGGAGAGGAGAGGAGAAGTAGCTTATCGTCTCGAGCTACATTCTCAACTGTCAGATGTGCATGATGTGTTCCACGTGTCGCAACTAAAGAAATGCTTGAGAGTACCAGAAGAACAATTACCCATCTAGGCTATAGATGTACAAGCGGATCTTTCTTACGCAGAACGACCAGTCAAGATCCTAGAGACATCAGAACGTGTCATGAGAAACAAGACGATTCGCATGTGCAAAGTGCAGTGGAAGCATCACTCCGAGGCAGAAGCAACTTGGGAGAGAGAAGAAGACCTCAAGGCCGAGTTTCCCGATCTTTTCTCTTAGGACATCCGAATCTCAGGGGCGAGATTCCTTTTAAGGGCGGTAGAGTTGTAACACCCAAATTTTTTTAAAAAATATGAAAACCAGGAAAATGTACTAGGAATGCATCATGTATGTTTGCATTTGATTGAAAATTCAATTTCAAAATGCGCTAGAATTTGTTTGAAATTTGAAAAGAAATTCAAATTGTAAAAAGAAATGAAAAAAAAAAGAGAAAAAGAAAATAAAAAGGAAAACCCCGCTGCTTGGGCCAAATCTTGGCCGCCGGCCCAATTCCTTCCCCCCCCCCCTTTCCTTTTTCCCCTCCCGCCGGCCCAACCCCGTGGCAGCCCAAGGCCAGCCGCGCCTCTCTCTCATTCCTCTCTCTCTTTCTCTGCGCGTGGACCCCGCCCGTCATACTTTCCTTCTTCCTCCCGTCGTGCGCCTGACAACACCCGCTGATGCCGCCCCAGTTCAAAAGCCGGCAAGAAAATCCCTGGTCTTAATGGCCCCGGTCACCTTCCATCGAGGGGAAATCCCCTTTCTTACTTCGCCGCCCCCTCTCCCCCTATAAAATCCGGCCGACGCCCCCATTTTTCCCCTCCCCGAAGCTCCGAACCCTAGCCGCCGGTGCAAGGTATTGTCGCCACCATTCCCGTCGCCCTAACCGATTTTTCTCCGTCAAACCTCGCCTAACATGTGAGCCCCATCCTTAGGAACTCGCCGGACACATTCTCTTCGGGAGAACGCCGCCGCAACGCCGTCTTCGTCGAGCTCCACCGGAGACCGCCGCCTCCCGACGTCGCCGATGCACCTCCTGCCCAAACCCGAGCTCCGCGACCCCCTAGGTGAGCTCCCCTCGCCACCCTCTTGCTTTTCCATGGTAGCCGCATAGTTTTAGGCACCAATTTGGCCGTTCCGGCCATCTCCGGCGACCCAAGCCGCCATGCGCCGCCGAGCGCCGAGCGCGCGCCACGCGCCTGGGTGCGCGCCGCCCCTGGGGCGACGTGGCCCACCCTCGGTCGTTGATCTGAGGCCGACGGTCGAGATTAGAAGGGGTGTACCCCTTCGCGCGTTTTAAATCTGGGCCGCACGCGTTAAATCCAATGGCCCAGATTCAAATACGTTTAACCGTTGCCAGTTTTGCACGTAGCCCCCTGTGCAAATTTAAATTAATTACACTGAGGTCCTGTAATTTATGAGCTAGCCCCTGGACTTTAACTAAATTATATCAGCACTGTTAAAATGAGTAAATAAGGTATTTTAGCCCCTGTTTTCACCATAAGTTATGTTTTTAGCCTCTGTAAATTATGATTAACCCCCTGGTTATATTATAAAATATTTCTAGGCCCTTGTTCATGTTTGTTTTGCATAAAGGCCCCTGTTTTAATTGTAAATTACATAAAATCCTATGATTATTCTCTCTTTTTGCATAGATCACTTAGGGTATTATTTTATTACTATTTCCTAATCTGTTTAGTATAAAATAATGTATTTAATTTGCTGATTTTGTTGATTTCCTAATAAACCCATATAGACACTAAAACCCAAACTTCCACCCACACCACTAACTAAAGTCTTAACTAAGGACATAGTGTTAGCGACGTAATTGCGTAGGTTTTCTTTTGTGTTTACTTATTTGTGATGTGCCTATGTTTGCTTGTCTCTTATTGTGTGTTGCTATTTTCTGCTCCGCATGCGATGATGTATTTAGAGTCGGTTCCCGAGCCGACTTATAATATTCAAGATTACCACTTCACCGACCCACACTTCGAAGAAGGCAAGTTCCTTGACCATTTTGCACCTGTTTTATTAAGTTTTAGTTAGTTGCAGGCTTAATAAATTGAATCCTATTTACTGCACCCTTCCATATAATTCCTTGTCACCAGGTTGGGTTGGGTAGATGTTATTATTACTTTTACGCTTAGTCATGCCTAGTTTTTGGAAGGAATTTCTCTACATACATGTTATACCATTTATTGTTGTGATCATTTATTGAGATTTGGTGAATTGAATTGTAGTGGGTAGGAATCGGGTGGGTTGGGTTGTTGGTATGGTGCAGTACGCATGAGACCCGGGTTTCGGGGTATGAACCTTGCCGGATTCTAAGGACCAGTTTATGGAGGAAGCCACTAATCTTTATAGTATCGCCACAAGACTGACTATGGGGCAGCTTGGTCGATTAATTAGGTCTTTCCCTGTGTAGTATTAGTGATTGGATAGTGCGGGGAATAGGTTCAGGGTGTACTGCCTTGGGATCCGCATGGCTCAAGAGGGGGCAACTTGGGTGTTGAGTCGTGGTGTAATGGCTCACACTTTTGTACAGGGGTGAAACCTCAGAGGGCTAGTATGCGTCGGGAGAATCCTTTGTAAAGACGTCGTAGTGATCTCCTGGACTCACACCAAAGGAAGTGTGCAATGTGGTTCGCGACCACGGGCATCAGGGAGGTTTACTTAGTCCACCTGGCAACAGAGGATGAAATCATGACTTGTGGGTAAATGGTACATTCTCTGCAGAGATTTAGAAACTGTCATGACAGCCGTGCTCACGGACAAGAGCGGCTTGGTGTCCAATTCATAATTAGTCAATGATTGGGAATGGTGGTTTGGTTGGTTGGGACTTGGATTACAAATGGGTTATGGTTGGATTCATACACTTAGAAGTAGGTGCTAATGAAAGCTAAGGATAGGATGTAATGCTATAGTGCTTAACCCAAATTTGACCTTCCTTTATAAACACCCTCATGGCATCTCTTCCCCACTTGCTGAGTACCGTTGGTACTCAAACTTGCTTGTTGCTTATCTTTCCTCAGTCTACAATGGAGAAGAGGTGGAGAATGAAGACTTCTTCGGTGATCCGGACAAGACGTTCTAGGCTGGCGCAACCCCCAGGCAACGCCTGTGCATGGAGCCACACTAGTTTACTTTTCCTTTGTTTTGCTTTGTAATCTTATTTTAGACCTACGGGTCATTTTTTAAGACATTTATGTATTCGAACATGGCTTGTAATAAATGATATTACACTTTCATCTACACATGTATGATGTTGTCGGTATCCTAGAAACCGTACACCCCTTGAGGTTACAAAGATCTCAAAGGAAAATCATCTACTTAGTTTGAAGACCCTCGAAGGCCCACATTTCAGACATAACCGGACCCGCTTCTCCAACATGGTTAATCCCTGGGTCGCCACGTGTACTACCAAACCGGAGCTACCGCCCACAAGGGGGAAGCTCCGAACCATGTACCGAAATGGCGCCCCCGGACTTAGTCCCTGACCGAGAGAAGCTCCGGACCTGACACGTGTCGGGTAGTCCCAGAGCTACCTGTTTCCCACAGCAAGCTCCGGAGCTGCCATGTGTCCGACCGTCGGATCTTCAGCTTCTAACCTCCAGAAGACCCCGCAACGGCTCCGGATCTTCAAAGGAGAACCAAGTACTTCAAGACCCGATTAAGTGTCATTAATGCCATATTAATGACACTTAAACGGACGATCTTAACACCAGTAACGGTGCTGTCAAAGCCCGTTATAGGATCATTAAGGGCAATTAAACGTGTATCAATACTAGTAACCGCCGGGGCCACATGTCGGGTCAGGCTAACCTGTAACGGCCTTCCCTTGTACTATAAAAGGACAGGCCGACGATACACTCGGAGACACACGCGCCTCATACGCTCATCACAAGCTCATATTGCTAATACAACACCAACACACCCGTGGAGTAGGGTATTACGCTCAGGCGGCCCGAACCACGTAAATTCTTGTGTCTCCTGTGTCAACTCTTATTCACCTTCTTGAATCTCCGCGCGCCCGCATCGAACATCAAACTCCCCTATCACTTTAGTAGTGTAGGGAGATCTGCCGGTTCCAAACCACCGACAGTTGGCGCGCCAGGTAGGGGCGCCTGAGATTTCGAGAATGGTGAACTCTGTTGCTGGATCATCCAATGGCCAACCTGCTGTTCAGGTTGTTGGGGGCAATCCCTCCAATAGGCAGCCACCTGCAGGAGCCTCAGCACCAGCAGGAGTCACACTCCCACCTCCACCATCTCCTCCAGCAAATCGTGCTGGGCAGCGTGATGGTGCGCCGGCGTCAATCACTGCATCGGCAAATCATGACAACCCGGAACATGCGCTTCATGCAGAGCGTGCTCTTCTTCAACGTCCACCACCTCCGGATGCATCTCGGGATGCACTGGAACAGTGGAGGGCCGATGTGGAGCATTTGGTTGCAGCAGCAGCCGAACGCCTCAGCAACCAGGGTCCTCCTCCTTCAGGAAGAGCCCCGTCGCAGCGGCGGACTTTGTCTGGAAGACTTGGTCCGCATGTCTCCAATAGCAGGAGACGTGCTGCGTCACAACAAGTGACGTCATTGCCCTCCGGGGCTCGACGCACTCAAACGGTATCCAGGCTTTCGACTCACGACCTCCGGGCAGAGCTTGATCGCCGATACCGCCAGCAGGACGGCCGAGTCCATATTGAGCGTGCCCGTGAAAGACGGGAAGCTCAGGACCTTTCTACTCTTGAAGGGGTAGGAGGAGGCTGTTCAGCCTTGGCCATGCACCTGCGCATGGTTAGATGGCCACAGAAGTTCCGACCTCACCTGTCGGAAAAATTCGACGGGACTGTCAATCCCGCTGAATTTCTTCAGATATACTCCACTGCAATCTTGGCATTCGGAGGAAATGAGACCGTGATGGACAATTACTTTCCAGTGGCCCTAACTGGGACCGCCAGGTCCTGGTTTATGAGCCTTCCACCCAACTCTATCAACAGTTGGGAGGAGTTGTGCCGTCAGTTCACTGCCAACTTCGGGAGTTCATACACCCGACCAGGCACTGAACTGGACCTTTTTGCGGTCGTGCAAAAAGGGGCAGAATCCTTGCGGTCATTCATTCAAAGGTTCTCTCAGGTACGAAACACTATCCCTTCTATCTCTAGCGCCTCTGTCATTGTGGCATTTAGACAGGGCGTACGGGACAAGAAGATGTTGGAGAAGCTGGTGATCAAGGAGATCACCAGCGTCACGGAACTCTTCAGCTTGGCAGATAAATGTGCCAGAGCTGCAGAGGGCCATGAAATGCACTCCAAACCAGCCGCGGAGGATCACAAGAAACCCTCAAAGAAGAAGTCGCTACCTCCGGGAGTGGCAAGAAGAAAAAGAAGACCAACGGCAAGAAGAAGCCGTCGGCCGGCACATCCAACGTTGCAGCTGCTGCAGCTCTGGGTGGCCGGGGGCCACGCCCCGAGAAGCGACCTCGACCGTCTTCTGAAGACGGTGGCAAACCAAAAGTGTGGTGTCCCATTCACAAGACGGGCAGCCACAGTTTGGAAGACTGCCGGGAGGTCCAAAACCTTGTCGAGCGCTACAGCAAGCGCCGGGAAGAATCTCCTTTCCGACAGAGGTAAGGAAAGCAAAAGGTCGACGAAGCTCCGGCTGAAGAGGAGTTAGGGTTCCAGGATCCCAAAAAGGTCCTGAAGGCCGTCTACACCTCCGTCGACGATGATTCTGACGTCTCTGACAACGAGCATCGGAAGACCATGAACACCATTTTTGGTGGATCATGGGATATCACCTCCCGTCGCGTCATCAAGACTATGCGTCGGGATATGGCCGTTGTAGCCCCTGCAGTCAGGCCGGAACCTCACCGAAAGTGGATGGACACGGCCATCACTTTTGATGCTTCGGATTGTCCCCGGAGCATGGTTGGAGCAGGACAGTTACCCTTGATGGTATCTCCTACCATCAACAACATCCAGCTCCACCACGTCATGGTAGACGGAGGTTCGGGGCTTAACCTCATCAGCTTCGAAGCTTTCACTAAGCTTCAGCTCCGACCTTCGGATCTCCATCCCTCTCGACCTTTCTCCGGAGTAGGTCCGGGGGCCATCACCCCACTCGGAGCTATTACTCTCCCTGTTACCTACGGGACACGGGAGAAGTACCGCATCGAGAAGTTGGTCTTCAACGTCGCGCAGATCAACTTACCCTTCAATGCCATCGTGGGTAGACCTGCCTTGTACAAATTCATGGCGGCAGCTCATTATGGCTATCTGGTGTTGAAGGTGCCAACGCCAGTAGGCGTTCTCCGGATCCGCGGAGATCGCACTGCAGGAGTAACTGCACTGGAAGAACTCCATGCGCTCACCACAGCGCAAGAGGAGGACTCCAGGCAGGAGCAAGCTCCAAAACCCCCGAGCATTCACCAATGAGGCTCGACTTCTGCACCTCGAGTGCAGCCGAGCGGCGACACCGACATTCCCGTCAAAGTCGTCCAAATTGGTTCCGATGCCGCTCAAACCACCCGTATATCGATAGGATTGAACGACAAATAGGAACTCGCGCTCATCACTTTCCTCCGGGCTAACGTTGACGTGTTTGCTTGGCAACCGTCACAAATGCCTGGGATCCCTAGGGAAGTGATTGAGCACAATCTGAAGATCTACCCCGATGCCCGGCCTGTGCATCAGAAGCCTCAGAAGCAATCCATAGAGCGACAGAACTTCATCCGACAAGAAGTGAAGAAGTTGCTCGAAGCCGGATTCATCCGAGAAGTCTTCCATCCAAAATGGCTGGCGAACCCAGTCATTGTGCCTAAGGTCGGCGGGCAGCTTCGGATGTGCATCGACTACACCACACTAAATAAGGCATGTCCAAAAGATCCATTCCCACTACCTAGAATAGATAAGATAGTGGATTCCACCTCCGGGTGTGAATTACTGTGCTTCCTAGATGCATATTCCGGATATCATCAAATCAGGATGTCTAGGGAAGATGAAGAGCATACTTCATTCATCACAGTAGATGGATTGTATTGTTACACAGCCATGCCTTTTGGTCTCAAGAATGCAGCTTCAACTTTTGTACGAGCTATGTACAAAACTTTTGAAGAACTTATTAGAGACATAGTAGAAGTGTACGTCGATGACATCGTGGTCAAGGTCAGGAACAAGGAGTCACTCCTTGACACCTTGCAGACTGTCTTCGACAAGCTGCGGGCCACCCGCACGAAGCTAAACCCAGACAAGTGTGTCTTTGGGGTTAGCTCCGGAAAACTTCTTGGTTTCCTGGTAAGTCACCGGGGCATAGAAGCTAATCCGGCGAAGATTAAGGCCATTGAAGACATGCGACCACCAACCCGCATCAAGGACGTCCAAAAATTAACTGGATGTCTAGCAGCCCTCAGCCGGTTCATCTCAAGACTGGCGGAATGGGCACTTCCCTTCTTCAAGTTATTGAGGAAGTTCGGACCATTCCAATGGTCCGAAGAGGCAGAAAAGGCATTCCAGGAGCTGAAACAGTTCCTCACCACCCTACCAATTCCGGTAGCTCCGAACCCTGGTGAGCCTTTATTGCTTTATATTTCAGCTACTGACGAAGTCGTCAGTATGGTTCTGGTCGCGGAGAGACCAGAACTACCCCACACTCAGGAATCCAGACCCCTTCGGGAAGGTCCGGAGGTTCCTAAAAGTGAGTCTGGGTCCCAGCTCCCAGATTCAAATCCACCGGAAGTTGTTTCAGGAGACCTAGACCCCTCTGGGAGGGTCCAGGTCATTTCTGAAGAAGCTCCGGGTTCCTCCAGCCAGAACCCGAAGGTCCCCGAAGAAAATTTGGACCCTTCCGAGAGGGTCCGGGTCAATGAAGAGGAAGCTCCGGACCCCTCCGGGAGGGTCCGGACCATTCAACGCCCGGTGTACTTCATTAGTGAAGTATTACATGATGCCAAGAATCGATACCTAGAGGTGCATAAGCTGCTCTATGCAGTTCTTATTGCCTCCAGGAAGCTTCGACATTACTTCCAAGCTCACAAAGTCTCGGTGGTGACCTCCTACCCACTACGAGCAATCTTGCGTAATCCCAATTCAACTGGGAATGTTGCAAAGTGGGCAGCGGAATTGGCTGAATTTGATCTTGAATTTATTTCAAGACAAGCAGTCAAGAGTCAAGCATTGACAGATTTTGTGGCAGAATAGACTCCCTCTCCATCAAACCCTGGGGGCCCCAGTGAGCAGAAGACGGAGCATCAAGCTCCAACCTTCACCGAGCCTCACTGGACCCTCTACTTCGACGGTTCCTTGCAGAAGCAGGGGGCCAGAGTTGGAATCCTTCTCCTTGCACCGACTGGGGAGAAGGCGAAATACATAGTACACCTTGACTTCAATGCAACCAACAACATGGCAGAGTATGAAGCACTCATCTACGGACTAAAGGTGGCACTGTCATACGATGTCAGGCAACTGCTTGTCAAAGGAGATTCACAACTCATCATCAAGCAGGTGAAGGGTGAATGCTCCTGCAACAATCTCCAGCTAGCTGCTTACCTCCTAGAAGTCCAGAGGCTTCAGAAGGACTTTGAAGTCCTAGACCTCCACCATGTTCAGCATGCCCACAACACTGAAGTCGACGAACTCTCGACGAAAGCGTCAACCGGTGCTCCAGCTCCTGACGGAACTTTTGTCCGAAGATTGTCAAAACCCACAGCTCAGCCTGCCGAACTGAGCGAAGGGGGCGAGATCAGCATCCCGAAGCTGACGGTCCTGATGGCCCTGTTACCATGGCAGCCATCAAGGGTCGTAGGTGCTGCCGGAAGCTCCGAGCAACCCAGCACGCAAGACTCAAATGCTCAAGTTAGTTCTGATGCATGGATCTCGGAGATCCAGAACTACTTGAAAGACAACATCCTTCCTGACGACGATGTATCTGCTGATCGGGTAGTCAGATTGGCTAAAAGATACACGCTGGTAGAAGGGGATCTCTACCGGCGCGGTGCCAACGGCATCCTAATGCGGTGCATCACAAGGGAAGAAGGTTGCGAGCTCCTCGCAGAAATCCATGGAGGCGAGTGTGGGAGCCACGCGTCTTCCCACACGCTGGTTGGTAAAGCCTTTCGGCATGGCTTCTACTGGCCTACAGCACTCCAGGATGCAACTGAGCTGGTGAAAAAATGCAAAGCATGCCAATTTCATGCAAAGCAAATTCACACTCTGGCTCAGCCCTTACAAATGATACCTCCTACATGGCCATTCGCTGTGTGGGGGATGGACATCTTGGGACCTTTCCCAAGAGCCGTCGGAGGTTACAAGTTCCTGTATGTCGCTATTGACAAGTTCACCAAGTGGCCGGAAGCAACTCCAGTTGTGAAAATCAACAAGCAATCTGCTATCAACTTTTTGCAGTCCATTGTATGCAGATTTGGAGTCCCAAACAAAATCATCACTGATAATGGGACCCAATTCACAAGCTCCGCATTCCAAGGATATTGCAAAGACCTCAGCATACAAGTTTGCTACGCCTCCGTAGCTCACCCAGCCAGCAATGGCCAAGCCGAGAGAGCAAATGCTGAAATCCTTAAAGGACTCAAAACGCGCACCTATGAGCGCTTGAAGAAACATGGAGCCAACTGGATCGAAGAGCTTCCGCCCACTCTATGGGCCAACAGGACATCTCCAAACCGGTCAACCGGAGAGACACCCTTCTTTCTGGTGTACGGAGCTGAAGCAATCCTTCCTCCGGAAATCACCTTGGGTTCACTCCGGGTCCGGACCTTCGACGAAGCCGCGCAGGACCAGCTCCGGCGTGAAGACCTAGACCTCCTTGAGGAGGGAAGGTGCCAAGCAGCTGTTCGGAATGCCCGATATCGTCAAGACTTATGGCGTTATCACCAGCGGCATGTACATAACCGACAGCTCGAGGAAGGCGATCTGGTGCTACGGAGAATACTATCCAGAGAAGGGTTAAACAAACTCTCCCCCGGCTGGGAGGGGCCCTTCCTAGTGATCAAAGTATCCCGTCCCGGAAGCGTTCGCTTGGCTACTGAGGATGGGACACCTCTCCCAAATCCTTGGAACATCGAGCACCTCCGTAAGTTCTACACTTAACACCACGGAGGTGAGTCTTGAGTAACTTGAGATGTATGTTATAGAGTCATTGTACAGAGTCAGGTAGTTCCTCTGGGAGAACAGCCGGACCTTTCCCGAAAGGTCCGCAAAATTCATGCGGCACTTGTCACAGTCTCTGGACTAAAAGTGTGGCTAGCTACCCTGGGTCAAACGAGAAATGAAACACGCTTAGCCTGGTTCCGTACCCTAAGAGCGTACTTGTTTCCCCAGTACCCCGGACCTATAATGAAAGACATTTTCATGTGAAATAGACTCCACGTGCATTTATTTTGTACAGGCTCAACATTTTTATTTTTCTCTTTCTTGTCTATAACGAAGAGGTGCATCTCTTAAGAAATTTTAGTTCGACTAGTTTATATACAATTCAAGTTGTATTGTCGATTCTTTTGGATTCAAATATTGTTCATGGCCAACTCGCATGAAAGCCGCCAAGCCAATCTAGGGCCGGAGTGTGCTATCGACTTAGTCTGGTCAAGCACCCTAAGTACGCCACTCTACCTACACCCCGACAGGCCAAAGTAAGGCGGGTCCATGAGCAGTTGGATCTAAAAGAAAAGACATCACATTCGGTTGTATTTAGAATCACGTTTGAATTAAAATCTTCTTGAGAGTCATAAGTCGCGACGAAGTTATAGACAAGAAACAAATTTTACTATTTTTCTTGGCTTAAGTGTGCAGGAAAAATAAAGTCTACGTTGATGGAGGAAAGCCAGAGCAAAATAAGCTCCGACTCCCCTAAAGGGGCCAGCCATCGACGCCGAATAAAAGATGGTGACAAGACCCCGCAAATGGAGTCTGCTGCCAACAAACTGAGTGTTGGCAAAGTTCACTGCCGGAGCTACTAAGCTCCGACACCCCAGAGGGTTAACTATCGATGCTCTACGCGTTGATATAGACTATTGCCGGAGCTACTCAACTCCAGCGATAGACAATGCCGGAGCTTCTAAGCTCCGACAACCTCAGGGGGCCTTCACTATCGAAGACTTCAAACCTATATTCTACAAGTTCGGAGCAAAAGAGTCTTCAACAATGCACAATATCCTCTTGGTACATGTTCACAATCAAATTGTGTACATCTACCAGGGGGCCAAGTGAAGATAAAAGTGTTGAAGACAAAAAAGTGAAATTCGCAAAATTTGGGGATTTCATTTATCTGGAGACAAGAGATTACATCTGAAGACAAGGGATTACAAAATTGAGGAAGAAGAAGAGAAAATACAAGTGAGAATTACAGAGATGGTCCTAGACCCTATGGAAGAATTGGGCGACCTTCTGGGCAACCTCCGATACGCTGGCTCGGGTAGCTTCGCCTTCTCCTTCGACGGGACCTTCAAGCACCGGGTCCAGAGGAAATTGGGAGTTCCGGCTGGTGTAGCACGTCAGCACATACTCTGCGACGTTCTTCGCCAGGGATTGCCCCTCAACCTCCAGCTGGTCCGTGATGACATCGCCCACCTTGGAGAGCTTGCTACCTGCTGCGCTCAACGCCTGCAGCGCTAGGTTCGGCTCCGGCTCCGGATCATCCGGGCGCACGGGGCTGAAACCCATCGGTGTCAGCGCATCGTTGGCCTTGCCCAGGAACTCCCAAATTTGTAGGGAGTCCGCAGTCCTCAAGCCCTTCAACTCTTCCAGGGATCTCCTGGCCGCCGTCAGTTCGGAATTCTCACGGGCAAGGCGCTCAACTTCTTTGGCGTTTTGCTGAATCTTTTCAGCAACCTGCCTTTCGAGTTTTCCGAGCTCCTCCTCCCGGAGGTGGATCTTGTTCCGGCGCTCGACCAGGTCCTTCTCCCTACCCCTCACTTTCTTCTCTCGGGCAACAAGGGCACACTCTTGTTCGTAGAGTTCCTGCCCTCGCACCCAGGTCTTCTCCTCTTCCTCTTGGCAGCGCTCTTCCAATTTCTTGGCGCGCTCCTCGAGGCCCTTGTCAGCCAGAGCTACTTTCTCGGCGAGCTCCTCTTCCCTCCTCAGGACATCATCCCGCAGCTCAAGGAGTTTCTGCTCTTCATCCTCGAGCCGTTTCTCCCTCTCTTCAAGTGCCTCTCGGCGCTTGATGAGTGCGGTGTTAATGGCCTCAAGCTGTTCGTGGCGCGCATCGGCCGCGTTATTGGCAGCTTTGGCCTGATCATAGATCTCCCGAGATTGAGCGTCGAGGGCATGAGTCATACTCTCCCTGTCATCCAGTAATTTACCCCAGTACTACAGGCGGACCTTCTCCCGTTTGATCCACTCCTTGTCATCCGCTAGCCTCGATTGAGCCAGCTTGGTCTCGAAGTAGAGCCAGTTACGCCACCGCCTAAGGGTTTGGCGCTCCTCTTCAAGAGCCTTGCTGTCGTGGAAGAAGGCTAGCTGGACTTGACGCAGACTGGAACATGCGTTGTCAATGGACAGCGACAACGGGATTGGCTCCGGACCTGCTGGGGTCTCCACCGCTGGTTCCAGCAGGTCTTCAGATACAAAAATTGGGTCCCACTCTACAAGAGTGGTCCCCTGGGACTCCATGGCACTAGGGCCGTCCTTCGGGATGGCCTAAGTCGCCATCGAAGAAGGCCCCGCTGCCAAATCTTCGTTCACCCCCTCAGGCTGGGGGCCAGCGACTTCGCTGGGGCACTCCGGCTCGGCCGCAGGCACCTCCGACATCATCGCCTCCAAAGCAGGAGCCGCTACTGGCTCCGGTCTGGGCACCTCTTCTGACGGAGGCTCAAGCTCCGTCACCTCTTCAACCGCCGGCACAGGAGCCGGAAGATCTTCAACATCGTCCGGACCTGTGACCGGAGCTCCAACAATAACTGGCTCAGCTGCCGGTGCTTCGGAAGTAGCCGGCCCAACTACCGGAACCACCTCATCTTCCAGCTCGCATGTCGGGGCTTCAGTCACCTCCGGCTCAACCGCCGGGGCTTCAACAATTTCCGGCTCAGAAGCCGGGATTACTACTTCCTCCGGCTCAACAGCCGGAGCTTCCATCATTGCAGCATCGAGACTCGGAGCTTCAACCTCCAGGACATATGCCGCTGGCATGTCTTCACTCCCGTGGTCCGGCGCTACCACGGGAACTTCTGGGGACGAGTCGAGGTCCATGACCACGACAGCCGGCGCCGGAGCTGTCGCAGCCTCAACCACCACTTGGGGCGGCGCCGGGACAGGAGCAGAAGCTCCCACCCCCGCGGCCTCAGACGTTGTGGCCAAGGGTAGAGCCTCACTTCCCTTCTTGGGAACGCTGCAGACGATGGACGAATAAAATTAGCAAACAGTTGCTACAATTAAAATAATTATACAAGGTAGAGATTAAAAATTACCTTGGGAGGCTTCCGCACCAACTTGCGCGGAACCTTTTTCCCGGGCGTTCTGGGCTGGCCACAGTCGGTGTAGAAGCTCTGGAAGGCCCCCCGGAACTCGTCGCGGCCACGGGTGTTTCCCGAGTTGAGGCTCCTCTCAATCAGGAAGAACCCCCAGACCTGGAGGCCTCCACCGGCCCAGGAGCTGGAGTTGTTCGACCGGAGCTAACACCCCGGGAGGACCCCACTGCAGGAACAGCTGCACTCCGAGAGGACCCCACCGCGGGAACAGTCGCGTTCCGGGATGACCCCACTACGGGAATAGTTGCCATAGCTGCAGAGGACCTTCCCCTCTGGGGAGAAGGAGCCGACGCGGAAGTAGCGAGCCCGACAGACCTTCTGTCGGCGTACTGCAACTTCCTCTTCCGGCTCACTGGTTCTTCTGCCAGCTCCTTGCCCTTGCCGATGACTTCTCCCCTCGGCTTAGGAGCAGAGCCGGAGCCATCCTTGGGTACCCCAGGGATCGCTACCCCGGAGGTTGGTCTTCTCTCGACGACACAAAGGTCGTCAAGTACGGGCATCTTTTGCCAGAGCTCCCTGCTGAACTCCACTTCCATGTTCAGAGGGAGGAAGGCCGACGGGGGAGTCAAGTCATCACCATCGACGTCGATGCCGTGCTGGAATTTCTTGAGGTGGAACTCCAAGGTTCTCCCTGCCATGTTGGACTTCAACCCGATCTCAACCCGGTCGTCGTCCATCACGATGTTGAGGGCCCAAGCGAGCTTCTCCCTCCTCTTCAGCGGCGCCCACCTGTTGACTAGGAAATTGCAAAATACCTCCTGAGGGGTCAATCCTCCCTCCACGCATTGGCGGATCCTAGTCAAAGCAGGGTTGAAGGCATCTGCCAGCACCGAAGCTTCACTCCAGATCGTTGTGTCAATGCCGGGCAGACTATCAGGCAACTCCAGCCTCTCGTGCTCCTCCACCCTGACGACTATCCAGTCCTTCTTCCAGTCGTCCCACTTCCCAGAAGGGAACGACCGTAGGTACTTGAATGGGCACTTCTTGCGCTTCACGAGGTAGTAGAAGCCAAGGTACTCATTGCTCCGACCGGTGGTGTGGACGGTGAAGAAGGTCCGGAAGAGTTCGATGCAGGGGGGGATGCCCACCCACATCTCACAGAAGTAGACGAAGATAGACAAGAGGAGTGTGGAGTGAGGGCCAAGGTGATATAACTGCAGACCATAGAAGTCTAGCAGCATCAAGAAAAAGGAAGAAAAAGGTGGGATCAACCCCACCATGGCGTACGAAGAAAAGTACACCATTTCGCCGGCGTGCTCCTTCTCGAAGGGGAGCTCTCCGCCGGCACGGACTGAGCGGTTGAAGAAGTCCGAGGACCACCCCATGAGGGCCCGGACCTTCTTCAAATCGCCTTCGGTCTTCAAGCGACTTTTGCAGAGACCCAACTCCATCTCGGCACAGCTAGGCAAAAGAAGAAGAGTGAAGCACGAGTTGGGAGTTTGAGCGCAAGATCAGATGATAGGCATAAAGAACTCCCGACGGTGCGCACTTTCCTTCTTAAGTAAGCCCTCGCGATGCTCGGATGGAAACCGCAAGGAAGTCGAAGGTACCACCCAAAAAATTCACCCAGCCGATGACAAGCGGGCCCGGGACCACCCCGACGATCAAGTCGAGGTTCTTACCCAGGCGAACGGTTGTCATCAAGAGGCGGGAAGCCCAAAGGCGGCGGCCTGAGAAGGCGCGCGGAACCGATACGATTTTCGTATCGGGAACTGGCGACCTTCAATTGCGTGAGATCCTCACGTCAAAGATCTCATCTGCCGCACGCGGGATACGCCATGTGGTGAGGATTTAATTCCAAGTCCTTGCCAACGGCACCCTCAAAGACCCTTAAAGACTCAGTTCAAAGGTCGCGGAGATGGACCCACCTCCGGCGGAATGACTTCCCCGGAGGTAGGTCCAGGGGGCCACTGTCGGTATCCTAGAAACCGTACACCCCTTGAGGTTATAAAGATCTCAAAGGAAAATCATCTACTTAGTTTGAAGACCCTCGAAGGCCCACATGTCAGACATAACCGGACCCGCTTCTCCAACATGGTTAATCCATGGGTCGCCACGTGTACTACCAAACCGGAGCTACCGCCCACAAGGGGGAGATCCGGACCATGTACCGAAATGGCGCCCCCGGACTTAGTCCCTGACCGAGAGAAGCTCCGGACCTGACACGTGTCGGGTAGTCCCGGAGCTACCTGTTTCCCACAGCAAGCTCCGGAGCTGCCACGTGTCCGACCGTCGGATCTTCAGCTTCTAACCTCCGGAAGACCCCGCAACGGCTTCGGATCTTCAAAGGAGAACCAAGGACTTCAAGACCTGATTAAGTGTCATTAATGCCATATTAAAAACATTTAAATAGACGATCTTAACACCAGTAACGGTGCTGTCAAAGCCCGTTATAGGATCATTAAGGGCAATTAAACGTGTATCAATACTAGTAACCGCCGGTGCCACATGTCGGGCCAGGCTAACCTGTAACGGCCTGCCCTTGTACTATAAAAGGACAGGCCGACGATACACTCAGAGACACACGTGCCTCATACGCTCATCACAAGCTCATATTGCTAATAAAACACCAACACACCCGTGGAGTAGGGTATTACGCTCAGGCGGCCCGAACCACATAAATTCTTGTGTCTCCTGTGTCAACTCTTATTCACCTTCTTGAATCTCCGCGCGCCCACACCGAACATCAAACTCCCCTATCACTTTAGTAGTGTAGGGAGATCTGCCGGTTCCAAACCACCGACAGATGTGAACCGATCATGGCATACATGTGGAAGTCATCCGGTTGTCTTGTTGGGACCGAGTGTGACACTAGTCTAGTTGAGAACTCATTCCATAATGTAATGCATTTTATAGTTTGAATGTAGATATGAACATGATTGTGGAACCTTATATGAACTATATGGAACGATATATGAACTATGTAATGCATTTTATCGTTTTAATGACGATATGAACATGGTTGTCAATTGCAATGGTTTTATGTGTAGTGAACATTGGAAATACAATGTGTTGTTGACTTATATCAGGTAATATATTTCAGTTTCTGTATGTGGTGGAAATAAAATATTATGATGCTTTAAACAGCAAATTTCAGGTATTTTCGTGAGCCAAGGCGAGGCTTACGAAAATCTGGCCACAACATTTTCGTCAGCCGTAGCCAAACTCACGAAAATATAAACATAATATTTTCGTGAGCCAAATGAAAACACACGAAAATTGTTCACTACTTTCGACAGCCTGTTCTAACCACAGGAAAACAGGGTTCATCTATTTTCGTCAGCCATGGGAAAAACACATGAAAATGGATAATCTATTATCGTCACCCTTTTTGAAACCCATGAAAGTATTTCAAATTATTTTCGTCAGCCTGTGAGAAACCCAAAAATATTTCAAACTATTTTTGCCAGCCTGTGAAAAGCACACGAAAATAGTTAACAGAATTTTCGTCAGCCTCTAGCCAACCGACGACAATAAGTGAACAATGTTTGTGAGCCAAGAAATCGATGAATGGAATTTATTTTCGACCACTATCAGTGGCCGATGAAGATATTTGTATTTTCGCTGGGTATCGACGAAAACAGTTTTATTTTCATAGCGTTACGTGCGTTGGCCTCAAACCGACGAAAATACCTATTTTCATGGGTTTATCCTTTATTTTCGTAGGTTCCTGGCCTACAAAAATAAATCGGATTCTGTTGTGTAAGTTGATCATAAAGACTAGTAACTGGCCTCGTAGAAAAAAAATCTAGCATGGAAGTTCAATACCATTTCAATGGCAATTGCACCCAGTGCATGCCTGTTGCCTGGTGTAATTCGGAGCCTGGGCTGTGAACTCGAAAGTGAAGTAAGCTCTTCCGTCAACCTCATGTACCGAGAACATGTACGGAGTGCATCTTGCAAGGTGATTGGAAGTAAGACACACCTCTTTTGCCTCAATTAACTTTGTCTTTTGAGGTGGCGGAGCCAGAAATTTTTTGTATCAATGTCTCAGCAACCTGGAGCAGCATAACTGATCAAAATGGGACCTGCTTCCCGGCATAATCAGATGCGTTAACCGAGTTTATGAGAAGAGTGAACCTTATCAGGAGGACCAAGCTCACAGACATCTTCCTTGCTGGTGGTAATTGTGTTGATGCTCCCTTCAGAGGCTCTATCACATCTTTGTACACCTTGTCTTGCCCTTGCACGGTCACTAATCAGCAACCTCGCGTTACCAAAAATGGCTTGTGCAGCCCAAATTAAACCGTGTGTTCTGTTCAAGTACAGTGCACACAGAGACTGTTCCTCTACGGCTCTACCCCACCTGCCATCCGATTGGGTAGAGGAAGGAATAGGCAGTCTTGTTATCCATGACAGGCAGAAGTGATCGTGCACACAGAGATTGTTAGTGATCGTGCAAGAGTTGGTAGAAGAGAAGAGGAGGAAGAAGAACAGATCAGATCGGAGCCAAACTTGGGGCACAAGAACACGGCAAAAGTAGGAACAGTATGATAAGTTTCTGTTGCATACCGTTTAGGCCTGTCCCCTCTCCTCTCTTTTAATAGTACGAAGCGTAGTCACGCAGCGCGCACTGAGCTATCAGATGCGGGTCCACTCTGCTCCAGCGTAGAAGGGGTTGGGCTTCCTGGGCTGTTCACCTCGGCGCGGCCTCACTTGCTTGAATGTTTGAATTGTTGGAGTCGCGCGCTGCTCGAGTTCGTGCCATCTGAGCAGATGGAGCCGTGACATTCCTGTTAGAAATCAAGAGGGAGCCCAAAGATCAAATAGCCACTAAATCATCTCGAATTACATAGAGAAATCTGATTACAACATGAACATCAAGTGCTATCTCTCAAATAGCACAAGAACATCAATAATACCTTCTCCTTCATCTTTGTTGTTGCTTGACGATGCGGCCATCTAGCCAACAAGGCGAGGCCGCAAGAAGAACGACGACGAGAGGCGTTTCCCCTTGTTCTTCTCTTGGTATCTTGATCGGATTCTGAGTGGATTAGAGTGTTCAAGTGTGTATGAGTGTATGCTCTTAAGCCTTCTTTGATCACACACTTGACCCTCTTCTTATAGTTGACCAAGAGACACAAGAGGGGGCCTCCCACCCTTAGGAATTATTGAGTCTCCCGATCAGAGACTCAAAATTCGGTGGGTTGTGTCCTTTCAATTAGAACACATGTCAATTTCGAGTTCAAACTGACAGTTACTGAAAAATCGTACTAGTCCGGTTACCCTTACTGGACAATATCGGACTAGTCCTCTAAGGGTCCGGACTAGTCCGGTTACCCTTACTGGACAAAACCGGACTAGTCCGGTCTTTACCGGACAAGTCCGGTACTTCCCAACATTCTCCCCCTTGAACTCGAATCTGAAACTTACCAACTTACTTAATACTAAACTTAGTGTCCATTTTCTCATGCTTGACATATAGGGCACGACGCATCACAACAACCATTTACGTATTGTTGGACTTGAAGACCACAATACATCTCACACTTGAAAATGAATTTTACTCTTACTTGGCCCCTAAATATCCAGTGATCATAGGCTCTTTCTTAAACCCATGCCGGCTACGTGTTCACTGAACACGCTGGATGGAAGACCTTTTGTTAGCGGATCCGTAAGCATACGCTTGGTACTTATATGCTCAAGACTTATGGTATGATCCTGGATTCGATCTTTCACAACATAAAACTTAATGTCGATGTGTTTGGCAGCACCACTCGACTTATTGTTGTGAGAGTAAAATAATGCGGGCTCATTATCGCAGTATAACTTAAATGGTTTTTCAATGCTATCGACCACTCTAAGACCGGGTAAAAATTTCTTAAGCCAAACAGCCTGCCCGGTGGCCTCATAACATGCAACAAACTCGGCATGCATTGTGGACGATGCAGTGACGGTTTGTTTGGAGCTTTTCCACGAAATGGCTCCATTCGCGAGGGTGAATATATAATCTGACGTGGATTTCTTAGTATCCACACAACCCGCGAAATCTGAATCTGAATATCCCACTACTTCAGGTGGGTCTGACTTACTATACGTCAACATGAGGCCTTTTGTGCCTTGCACATATCTTAATGCTTTCTTAACTGCCTTCCAGTGATCAATCCCTGGATTGGCCTGATATCTGCCAAGCATTCCGGTCACATAAGCTAAGTCAGGGCGAGTACAGACTTGAGCATACATAAGGCTTCCGACAGCAGAAGCATATGGAACCAACTTCATTTGATCGATCTCATATTGGTTCCTGGGACACTGAAAGTTCCCAAACTTATCGCCCTTGACAATCGGAGCAGGCGAAGGCTTACTCTTATGCATACTGTACTTTCTCAGTACATTCTCTAAGTATGCCTTTTGTGATAAGCCTAATACCCCCTTATTTCTATCTCGGTGAATTTCTATGCCCAATACATAGGATGCTTTACCAAGATCTTTCATATCAAAATTAGAGGACAAAAACTTCTTAGTTTCTGATAGTAGATTGACATCACTACTTGCAAGTAGTATATCATCTACGTAAAGCACGAGGAAAATAAATTTCCCGCTCTTAAACTTAGCATAAATGCAATTATCCTCCTCATTCTCTTTAAACCCAAACTTTCTCACTGTTTCATCGAACTTGAGATACCACTGCCTTGATGCTTGTTTAAGTCCATAAATGGACTTTCTTAAGTGGCATCCCATATGTTCCTTACCCTTAATAACAAAACCTTTCGGTTGTGTCATATATACATTCTCATATAGATCACCATTGAGAAACGTCGTCTTTACATCCATCTGATGTAATTCTAAATTATAATGTGCAACTAATGCCATAATGATTCTGAACGAATCCTTACTTGTGACAGGTGAAAATGTCTCATTATGATCAATATCTTCTCTTTGAGTGAAGCCTTTTGTAACAAGTCTGGCCTTAAACTTATCAATATTCCCTTTGGAGTCACGTTTAATTTTGTAGACCCATTTACAGCCTACTGTTTTGGCTCCATTAGGAATCTCAACTAAATCCCAGACTTTGTTTGTTTCCATAGACCTCATTTCATCCTCCATGGCTTTACGCCATTCAGATGATTGAGGACTTCTCATAGCTTCTTCAAATGTGGTGGGATCACCCTCCATTTGAATTGCCTCACTCAAATAGATCTCATAATCATCCGGAATGGCCGATTTTCTTTCTCGTTGAGATCTTCTTAATTGCACATTATCCTCATTTTGAGGCTGTTGTTGCTCTTCATTATTAGTGACAACGGGCTGAAAATGCTCAACCTCTCTTAATAATTCCGTTGTCAATGGAGAACTAACAACAGGTGTTGAATCATTACCAATAGGCACTGATGATTCAACAGCAGTAGGTAATGAGAAATATGGTTCTTGAATCATAGGAGTGGGTACATAAACCCGCTTCTCTTCAAGATTAATTTCTCGTCTTACCGTACTCCCCCTGATCATGGCATCCTCTAAAAAGACGGCATGCCTTGTTTCTACAAACTTAGTATATCGTTCTGGACAATAGAAACGATATCCCTTACTCTTTTCTGCATAGCCAATAAAATGGCAACTTACTGTCTTAGAATCCAACTTACCAATGTTTGGGTTAAACAATTTTGCCTCAGCGGGACAGCCCCATATATGCATATAACTTAATGAGGGCTTACGTCCTGTCCACAACTCATACGGTGTTTTGGGCACCGACTTAGTAGGAACCCGATTTAGCACATGAACGGCGGTTTTTAATGCCTCCATCCATAAGCTAACCGGCAAATCTGATTGACTTAACATGGATCTAACCATATCCATTAGCGTACGGTTGCGCCGTTCCGCTACTCCATTTTGCTGAGGCTCGCCCGGTGTGGAATACTGGGCGACTATGCCATTCTCCTGTAGGAACCGAGCAAACGGTCCAGGAACTTGGCCATACGGGGTATGACGACCGTAGTACTCATCACCACGATCGGATCTTACCACTATAATCTTAATATTGTGCTGATTTTCAACTTCAGCCTTAAATATCTTAAATTTATCCAACGCTTCAGAGCGTCCTTTAATTGGATAAATATAGCCATAGCGAGAATAGTCATCCGTGAAGGTTATGAATGAATCAAAACCATCAACAGATACTACGGGGAATGGACCACAAATGTTCGTATGGATTAATTCCAAAATTCCCGCACTGCGTATGGCACATTTCTTAATTTTCTTAACAAACTTTCCCTTAATGCAGTCTATGCATTCTTCTGAATCTGAAAAATCCAAATAGGGAAGAATCGATTGTGAAATCAATTGTTCAATTCTCCCCCTCGAAATATGGCCCAAGCGACAATGCCATAATTTCGAAGACATTTCAGAATCGATTCTCTTACGCTTACCCTGATGTGAGGAAAACTGATTGTCGCTTACAACATTAACATCATCATGCATAGATAATAAGTATAGCATGCCTTGTCTTATGGCAACACCAACCATCTTATTATCATACTCAATTACACATCTGTCTTTGCCAAACTGGCAAACATAACCATCATCATCTAAGCATGACACTGAGATGAGATTTCTACTTAAAGAGGGTACATATAACACATCCTGAAGTGTAAGTACAAAGCCATTTCTTAATACTAATGGATAATCTCCAATGGCTTTCACTTCAGCTTCATGGACATCAGCAACATCATGGCCCTTTCCCCTCTTTCTAGGGTCCTCCTCATATTTAACCCCTGCAACGAATTGCAAACGTGCACAGTGGCACCTGAGTCAATCCACCAAGAAGATGGTGTATAATCTAAAAGCAGGGATTCATCAACAAAGGTCACAAAGTCATTACCATTTTTGCAACACCATTTAAGGAAGACAATGCAATCCTTCTGATGGTGACCTTTGTCTAAACAAAAACGGCACTGATCTTTATCCACTTTTACATCCTTATTGTAAGGATGGCTTTGTGGAAACTTACCCTTATCTTTATCATGGTGAGATGAACCATGATACTTAAAAGAATGCTTAGAAGAATAATTCTTCTTAGCCTTACCTTTTCCCTTCACGTAATTAATAGCATCATAACCGTGAAGGGACTTAATCCTCTCTTCCTCCTGAACACACATAGCCATGAGTTTTTCTATGTTCCATAGTTCAGGTTGAGAGTTGTAGTTGATGACTAAATGTGACGCCCGGTTCCGAAAAATGAACCAAGCTAACGTATATGTGTGTCCAGGATGTTCAACACACATACACGAGTGCAATCACAAAAGAGTATACAGAAAATTACCACAGAACAAGATTAATTAACCAAATTTCATTACACAAACCAGAATATCCTCGAATACAAACTCCAATGAATATTAATGACAAGTTCAACTAATGCAGCGGAAATAAACTAATTAAGCAAACTAAGCAACTATGCAGCATAAGCGACAGGGTATGTATGCGCAGCTCCAATCAACACCACAGGCAAAGCTGACGGTAGACACGGCCTAGAACTCCGCATTATCACCATTAAACTCCCAATCCTGACCTGCAACTGTTGGGGTGGGGGATTGCAAGAGTGAGTACATGTCGTACTCAGCAAGTGTGGAAAGTATGACATGTGGCTGATTCAAATGACGACAATAATAATGGCAAAGTGCTAAAAAGTACAGTAAAACATTTGAAAAGCAATATATTATATGTGTGTGAAGTAATCCCATCATAAACCATGTAACCATAATAATACCAGTCCATGAATCACCATTACCAATAACCATAATCAATGTCATAAACCATAATTCCATCCCATAACCATAACCATAATCATAATATCAACCATAACCATTACCAAACCATAACCATAATCATAACCATAACCATAACCATAACCACCCCAAATCCCAATTTCCCTCTAATCATGGAAGTTGTCCAGGTGCTCATAACCGGGAGCACGGCTATCATGATAGTTTTAATTAACTCTGCAGAGTTTGTACCTCTTTACCCACGTGTGCGTGATTTCATCACCTTTCAGCGACTAAGAACCTCCCTTATGCCCATGACCCGTCGGTCATATTACACACTTCCGTTGGTGTGTGGCCAAGAGATCACAAAATAGCCTTTACAAAGGGATTACTAGCCTATTTAGACCCCACTGAGGTTTCACCGGTGGCGATGCCTCCAACTGAGCACATCTTCAACCAAGGGCCCCCTCTTGAGCCATTCGGATCCCGGGGTAGTCCCACCAATCATCAACAAACTCAATCTGACTACCCCTTCCCCGAGCATCCACAATGGTCCAAACAGCACTAGCAAAGCCCTAATTAATCAGCTACGCCGCACCCATACTTGGCCTCGTGGTGGCACTGTAGTCCTGGCTTATTCTCGCATGAATCGGTCCTTAGATAAAAAGCAAGCAAACCACCATAACATCCAACCCATCCACATACCAGGCTTGCTTAGATCATCCATTACCATACCATATTTAACCAGTTCATGTTAACCATAATCTCATCCATGCATAATTAAATTGAGGGGTATAGTTATTCCCATCCCAGTTGATTAAGCGAAGCAAAAGGTAAAAAGTCCATCCCGACGCTCTACCATAAATTCCAGGTGACAAGGGTGGTTTAGCAAGTCTAGTAAACTCCTACGTATGGGTTTCCCATCATATTGACACAAGCATGCAAGTTTGCAAACAAAACATTTATTTTAAAAACAGGATCAATATGCTTCAAGGACACTTGCCTTGCTCTTGCTGTTGATTAGGGTCAAAGCCTTCAAACTCCTGGTGTTGTAGATCCTCCGCGGCACTTTCTAGCGCAAATCCGTCTAATCCACACAATAAACATACAAGACAAGAAACACAATCAAAGAGTGCACAAATATTACTCAATATGACATGACATGCATGATTGATGCAAATGCAAGGTAGAACTTGTTACTAGATTGCTTTTAATGATCACTAATTAGTTCTAATAGCTTTTAACAAGTTTATACAGGTTTGGAGTTGATTAGATCAAATTTTAGAATTAATTCAACACAATTTAACCAGGAAGATCGGACTAGTCCGCTAGGGACCGGACAAGTCCGCACTCTGCGAGATCAGCGGATTAGGGTTTTCTAGATCGACGTGAATTTGGAGATTAGCGGTTGAATTCACGTAAGGAAAAGAGAATAGAAGGTATACCAGGTGTTTAGAACTCCAATGAATCAAGAAACTTGGAGGTAGCACTTGGATCTTGATGATCTAGGGTTGGTGATGAACTTGGAGATGAATTGGTGGTGAAGAACGAAAACTTGGTGGAGATCTTGATCCCTTTTCGTTTCCTCCTCTTCTTCTTCTTGCTTGGGATCTTCTCCTCCCTCCTTGATGGTGGCTCCCCACGAACTAGGGTTTGGGTGGGTGGAAAAGTGGCAAATAGATGTCAAACCAAGGGGTTGGGCTGTTTATATAGAGGTGGAGGCTAGGGTTAGATGGATTTCGAGTTTTTGGGATGAGTAGAGGCCGGTTTAGAGTCCCACATGGGCTCTAAAAGAGTTAGGCACAATGTCCCTAGGCCCACTTAACGTGAAACCCAAGAAACAAGTCGTAAAACAAAATATCAACTCGGAGTCACGAACTATCGGACAAGTCCGGACAGGACCGGACTAGTCCGAAGTCGTCCAGAGAGAAAATCGGACAAGTCTGGCCAAAAATCGGACAAGTCCGAATTTGAACAGAGAGGAAAACGGACAAGTCCGCTGGAACACCGGACTAGTCCGGAAAAGTCCAGGGACTTAGCAAACTTCCAAGGATTCATGGAATATCGGACTAGTCCGCACAAAATTGGACAAGTCCGAAAGTTTCCAGAGCCAAAATCGGACTAGTCCGCAGCAAAAACGGACAAGTCCGTTTTTAGTCAGAGAGAAATCGGACTAGTCCTCAGCAAAATCGGACTAGTCCGCACTTTCCTGCGTTTTAAGTGTGGTTTTGTTCCAAATCAATTTTAAATGCTGCAAATCAGTTTTAAACTTGTTCCTCTTTATGTGGATCAATGTTAAACATGTATATGAATGTATGCAAGGCATGATGCATGAAAATGAGGGTGTTACAAACCTACCCCCCTTAAAATGAATCTCGCCCTCAAGATTCGACGCGGAAGAGAAGAGATAGGGAAATTCCTTCTTGATATCATCCTCCAATTCCCACGTCGCTTCTTTTTCGGTGTGGTGCTTCCATTGAACTTTACACCATCTAATGACCTTGTTCCTTGTGACCCTCTCCTTAGTTTCCAATATTTTGACCGGTTGCTCGGCATACGTCAAATCTTCCTCTAGTTCCAATTCTTCCATTGGCACTTGACCTTCCGGTACCCTGAGACACTTCTTGAGTTGGGAAACATGAAACACATCATGTACGTCTGAAAGATGAGCTGGCATCTCCAACTTCTATGCTACTTCTCCTCTTTTGTCCAAAATCTTGAATGGTCCAATATAGTGAGGTGCGAGCTTGCCCCTTATGTTAAACCTCTTATGACCCCTCATTGGTGACACCTTGAGGTAAACAAAATCTCCTATTTCGAAGGCTAATTTCCTTCTCCTATTATCCGCATAGCCTTTTTGCCTTGATTGGGCGGCCCTCAAGTTTTCACGAATTATCTGGACTTGCTTTTCGGCTTCTTGCAACACATCCGGACCAAATACTTGAGTTTCTCCTGCCTCATTCCAGAATAAAGGTGTCCTACACTTCCTCCCATAAAAGTGCTTCATATGGTGACATCTTCAAACTTGCTTGGTAACTATTGTTGTATGAAAACTCCGCGTATGGCAAGCTTTTGTCCCAACTTTTCCCATGCTTCAAAGCACAAGCTCTTAACATGTCTTCCAAAATCTGATTGGTCCTCTCGGTTTGTCCATCCGTTTGAGGGTGATATGATGAACTAAAATTCAACCTCGTTCCCAAAGCTTCATGCAATTTTTGCCAAAATCTGGAGGTAAATTGAGAACCTCTATCCGAGACTATCTTCTTCGGTACTCCGTGTCGACACACAATATGCTCCATGTATATTTCGGCCAATCGTGCAGCTGTATACTTGGTCTCCACAGGGACAAAATGAGCTGACTTGGTTAAGCGATCCACAATTACCCAAATTGAGTCATACCCGGACTGAGTACGTGGTAACCCAACTATGAAGTCCGTTCCAATCTCTTCCCACTTCCACTCCGGGATCTTCAATGGTTGCAATAATCCGACTGGCCTTTGATGTTCCGCCTTGACTCGTTGGCACACATCACACAATGCTACATATTCAGCTATGTCCTTTTTCATGCTATCCCACCAATAGCAAGCCTTCAAGTCCTTGTACATCTTCGTACATCCGGGGTGAATCGAGTAAGGCGAGTCATGTGCCTCCTTTAATATTGTCTCCCGAATATGTCTTACATTAGGCACAACGATCCTCTTTCCAAGCCATAAGGTACCATGTTCGTCTTCATCAAATCTGAATTCCCTCCCTTCTTCGGTCCTTTCCTTGATTTCCTTGATCTCCTCATCCGTCGTTTGTGCCTCTCGAATTTCTTGCTCCAAGGTTGGGTTTAACTCCATCACCTCCATCTCATTTACAAACCCGAGGTTCAACCGTTCAAACTCCTTACATAACTCGAATGGTAACTCTCGAACCGTGAGTTGATGACTTACTCCTTTTCTACTCAAAGCATCGGCCACTACATTGGCTTTTCCCGGATGATAGTTGATCCCCAAATCATAATCCTTGATGAGCTCCAACCATCTTCGTTGCCTCAAATTCAGATCTGTCTGTGTGAAAATATACTTAAGACTCTTGTGATCCGTATAAATTTCACACCTATGTCCAAGAATATAGTGTCTCCAAATCTTCAATGCATGTACCACGGCTGCAAGTTCTAAATCGTGTGTCGGGTAATTCTGCTCATGTTTCTTTAATTGTCTTGATGCATAGGCAACCACATGACCCTCTTGCATCAATACACATCCAACTCCTTGTCCCAATGCATCACAATAGATATCGAAACTCTTGCTTACATCCGGCAGTACCAAAACTGGAGCCGTTGTTAACCTCTTCTTCAACTCCTCAAAACTGTTCTCACAAGCTTCAGTCCATTGGAATGCCTTTCCTTTCATTAGCAACTCCGTCATAGGCTTGGCTATCTTGGAAAAATCCTTGATAAACCGACGGTAATATCCAGCCATCCCAAGAAAACTCCTTATTTCCTTGACATTTTGCGGCGGCTCCCACTTCAACACGTCTCTCACTTTTCCGGGGTCAACCGATACTCCTCCTCCTGAGATTATATGACCAAAAAATGGCACCTCTTTCAACCAAAACTGGCACTTGTTGAACTTGGCATACAACTGATGCTCCCTCAATTTCTGCAGTGTAAGCCTCAAGTGTTCCTCATGTTTCTTCTCATCCTTTGAGTAGATCATAATATCATCAATAAACACCACGACAAACTTATCCAAGTACTCCATGAAGACATTATTCATGAGGTACATAAAGTAGGCAGGCGCATTTGTCAATCCAAAAGACATCACGGTGTACTCATAAGATCCATACCGTGTCCTAAAAGCTGTTTTGGGTATGTCCGATGGTCTAATCTTCATTTGGAAGTAACCTGACCTCAAATCAATCTTAGAGAAGACACAAGTGCCTTTCATCTGATCAAACAAATCCTCTATACGGGGCAAGGTATACTTGTTTTTGATTGTTACCTCGTTGAGAGCTTGGTAATCCACGCACATCCTTTGGGATCCATCCTTCTTGTCCACAAACAGAACAGGCGCTCCCCAAGGTGAAGAGCTTGGGCGAATAAAACCCTTCTCTAATTGCTCTTGAATTTGATTCTTGAGCTCTGCTAATTCTATAGGAGGCATCCTATACGGCCTCTTAGCTATAGGCGCAGTTCCAGGTATTAAATCAATAACAAACTCAATGTCTCGATCAGGCGGCATACCTGGCAACTCATCTGAAAACACATCCAAAAATTCACACACTACCGGAATCTCCTCAATTGCGGCACCGTCCACATGATTCAGCTCCAATTGCTTCGGTGCGGGTTGAGATGCTTCAAATTCTACGGTGATCCCTTCCTCATTAGTCAACTTCACCGTCTTTGTGGCACACTCAATAACTCCATTGTGCTTCCTCAACCAGTCCATACCAAGTATAATGTCCAATCCTTGAGAATCCAAAACAATGAGGTTGGCAGAGAAGTCTACCCCCCTTATTCTAAGGCTTACTTTTGGACATACTATATTTGTCCTCATCTCTCCTCCAGGAGACTTAACCAATAGAGTAAACTTCATATGAGAGACAGGCAAACTATACTTGGCAACATACTTCGATGCAATGAATGAATGCGATGCTCTAGAATCAAATAACATAGTCGCGGGGTTGGAGTTGGCGAGAAACATACCAATGACCACGTCATCCGCTTGTTGAGCATCCTCCATAGAGACATGGCTCACGTTGCCACGAGCAAAATTCTGCTGTCCACGGCTTCCTTGTGGCTGTCCTCCATTAGGTCTTGGGTTTTGCCTCGGTGCATTGCTTCCTTGACCAAGACCTGACTTAGGACATTGATGCGCAAAGTGTCCTGCTTCTCCACAAGTGTAGCACTTCTTAACCCCACCAGAATTATTGGGACGAGCTTGGTTTTGAACATTAGCACTAGGAAAATCAGCACGAGGTGCATAAGGCATTGGAGGCCTAGGTGCTTGCATAACAGGGCGCTGCTGCACAAACTGAGTTGGGCGTGGTGCATAACCAGGGCGCTGAGCAGGAATAGAGGAATTGTAGTATGGCGCATTAGGAGGCGCAAGGTGAGGGCGCACATTACTTCCTTGTTGCTGTCCTTGATATGGTGCCTTCCTCTTGATTTCTTGCTCCATCTCACGGATCTTGTTCTCAACCACAATTGCTTTGTCCACAAGCTTCTGGAAATTGACATAATCACAGTTGAGCAATTGCACTTGGATCGTATTATTCAATCCCCTCATGAACAAGTATTGCTTCCGGCTGTCCCGGCTAACATCCTCAGGCGCATATCTTGAGAGTTGAGTGAACTTATTGAGATATTCACTCACGCTTGATCTTCCTTGCCTTAAGTTCTCGAATTCTTGCCTCTTCAAGATCATAACACCCTGGGGCACATAATGAGAACGAAAATTCTCCTTGAATTCGGCCCAAGTGATTCTTTCTTGGTTCTCATGAGCACTGCAGTAAGCGTCCCACCAATCCGCAGCTGCTCCAACGAGTTGATGAGAAGCAAACAAGACCTTCTCCCGGTCACTGCATTGGACAATAGATAGCTTCTTCTCCACGGACTTGAGCCAATCGACCGCATCCATAGGGTCGGCGACCTAGTCCTCATAAACTCTCCCAATCGGTTATGAGGAGGCGGTGGTGGCGGTGGAGGCATGTGGGGCTGATTGTTGATATTGCCAGCCTGCAGCTGTCCCATTGTGTGTATCATGGTCTGCATGAGCTGGTTTTGCATAGCCAATAACTGCTCAATGTTGATAGCTCCCTGAGTAGATCCTTGTCCGATGTTATTTTGAGGCACTACATTGTTCTCCTCCTCATCATTGTCATCCCTCTGGTTGCGAGTCCTCACCATCTGAAGAAAAGCAATAGATAAGAATTAGAAAATATCCCCAACTATATGCATCAAGGGATATGAACTAAACAGCTAGCTACACTAGCCTAGGTGGACATGGCAATGCTAAGGCATCCCAAAATCCTCTATTAAGCACACAAGCAAGCAATATATATAGCAAACAGCACTCCAAGCAAAAACACATCGATTCCTGAGTGCTCCTATGTGCTCTAAAGTGTCCATTCTATCTAGGTTGCATCCTACGGTCAACCTGTGGCTCTGATACCAATCTGTGAAGCCCGGTTCCGAAAAATGAACCAAGCTAACGTATATGTGTGCCCAGGATGTTCAACACACATACACGAGTGCAATCACAAAAGAGTATACAGAAAATTACCACAGAACAAGATTAATTAACCAAATTTCATTACACAAACCAGAATATCCTCTAATACAAACTCCAATGAATATTAATGACAAGTTCAACTAATGCAGCGGAAATAAACTAATTAAGCAAACTAAGCAACTATGCAGCATAAGCGACAGGGTATGTATGCGCAGCTCCAATCAACACCACAGGCAAAGCTGACGGTAGACACGGCCTAGAACTCCGCATTATCACCATTAAACTCCCAATCCTGACCTGCAACTGTTGGGGTGGGGGATTGCAAGAGTGAGTACATGTCGTACTCAGCAAGTGTGGAAAGTATGACATGTGGTTGATTCAAATGACGACAATAATAATGGCAAAGTGCTGAAAAGTACAGTAAAACATTTGAAAAGCAATATATTATATGTGTGTGAAGTAATCCCATCATAAACCATGTAACCATAATAATACCAGTCCATGAATCACCATTACCAATAACCATAATCAATGTCATAAACCATAATTCCATCCCATAACCATAACCATAATCATAATATCAACCATAACCATTACCAAACCATAACCATTATCAAACCATAACCATAATCATAACCATAACCATAACCATAACCATCCCAAATCCCAATTTCCCTCTAATCATGGAAGTTGTCCAGGTGCTCATAACCGGGAGCACGGCTATCATGATAGTTTTAATTAACTCTGCAGAGTTTGTACCTCTTTACCCACGTGTTCGTGATTTCATCACCTTTCGGCGACTAAGAACCTCCCTTATGCCCATGACCCGTCGGTCATATTACACACTTCCGTTGGTGTGTGGCCAAGAGATCACAAAATAGCCTTTACAAAGGGATTACTAGCCTATTTAGACCCCACTGAGGTTTCACCGGTGGCGATGCCTCCAACTGAGCACATCTTCAACCAAGGGCCCCCTCTTGAGCCATTCGGATCCCGGGGTAGTCCCACCAATCATCAACAAACCCAATCTGACTACCCCTTCCCCGAGCATCCACAATGGTCCAAACAGCACTAGCAAAGCCCTAATTAATCAGCTACGCCGCACCCATACTTGGCCTCGTGGTGGCACTGTAGTCCTGGCTTATTCTCGCATGAACCGGTCCTTAGATAAAAAGCAAGCAAACCACCATAACATCCAACCCATCCACATACCAGGCTTGCTTAGATCATCCATTACCATACCATATTTAACCAGTTCATGTTAACCATAATCTCATCCATGCATAATTAAATTGAGGGGTATAGTTATTCCCATCCCAGATGATTAAGCGAAGCAAAAGGTAAAAAGTCCATCCCGACGCTCTACCATAAATTCCAGGTGACAAGGGTGGTTTAGCAAGTCTAGTAAACTCCTACGTATGGGTTTCCCATCATATTGACACAAGCATGCAAGTTTGCAAACAAAACATTTATTTTAAAAACAGGATCAATATGCTTCAAGGACACTTGCTTTGCTCTTGCTATTGATTAGGGTCAAAGCCTTCAAACTCCTGGTGTTGTAGATCCTCCACGGCACTTTCTAGCGCAAATCTGTCTAATCCACACAATAAACATACAAGACAAGAAACACAATCAAAGAGTGCACAAATATTACTCAATATGACATGACATGCATGATTGATGCAAATGCAAGGTAGAACTTGTTACTAGATTGCTTTTAATGATCACTAATTAGTTCTAATAGATTTTAACAAGTTTATACAGGTTTGAAGTTGATTAGATCAAATTTTAGAATTAATTCAACACAATTTAACCAGGAAGATCGGACTAGTCCGCTAGGGACCGGACAAGTCCACACTCTGCGAGATCAGCGGATTAGGGTTTTCTAGATCGACGTGAATTTGGAGATTAGCGGTTGAATTCACGTAAGTAAAAGAGAATAGAAGGTATACCAGGTGTTTAGAAATCCAATGAATCAAGAAACTTGGAGGTAGCACTTGGATCTTGATGATCTAGGGTTGGTGATGAACTTGGAGATGAATTGGTGGTGAAGAACGAAAACTTGGTGGAGATCTTGATCCCTTTTCGTTTCCTCCTCTTCTTATTCTTGCTTGGGATCTTCTCCTCCCTCCTTGATGGTGGCTCACCATGAACTAGGGTTTGGGTGGGTGGAAGAGTGGCAAATAGATGTCAAACCAAGGGGTTGGGCTGTTTATATAGAGGTGGAGGCTAGGGTTAGATGGATTTCGAGTTTTGGGATGAGTAGAGGCCGGTTTAGAGTCCCACATGGGCTCTAAAAGAGTTAGGCACGACGTCCCTAAGCCCACTTAACGTGAAACCCAAGAAACAAGTCGTAAAACAAAAGATCAACTCGGAGTCACGAAATATCAGACAAGTCCGGACAGGACCGGACTAGTCTGAAGTCGTCCAGAGAGAAAATCGGACAAGTCTGGCCAAAAATTGGACAAGTCCGAATTTGAACAGAGAGGAAAAACGGAGAAGTCCGCTGGAACACCGCACTAGTCCAGAAAAGTCCAGGGACTTAGCAAACTTCCAAGGATTCATGGAATATCGGACTAGTCCGCACAAAATCGGAGAAGTCCGAAAGTTTCCAGAGCCAAAATCGGACTAGTCCGCAGCAAAAACGGACAAGTCCGTTTTTAGTCAGAGAGAAATCGGACTAGTCCTCAGCAAAATCAGACTAGTCCGCACTTTCCTACGTTTTAAGTGCGGTTTTGTTCCAAATCAATTTTAAATGCTGCAAATCAGTTTTAAACTTGTTCCTCTTTATGTGGATCAATGTTAAACATGTATATGAATGTATGCAAGGCATGATGCATGAAAATGAGGGTGTTACACAAAAGTCTCAAATTCCTTAGGAAGTGAGGCAATGATGAGATGCACAATGAACTCATCTTTAATCCCCAAATTCATAGGCTTAAGCTTTGCAGCCATATTTGTCATCCTTAAGATGTGCTCACGCACACCACCTCCATGATATTTTTCAGTAACAAGCCTCTTGATAAGAGTGCTTGCAGTGGCCTTAGAAGAACCAGTAAACTGATTCTCTATCCTTTGGAGGTACTCAACAGCAGTTTCACATTCAGGGATTGCTCCCCGAATGGCCTCAGTGATAGTGCCCTTAATTACCATCAAACATTTCCTGTTTGATTTCTTCCACTTATAACAATCAATGTCATAAGCCAATAGCTCAGTAGTATATTCCTTTGTCCTCACAGCAAAGGCTTCCTGAGTTTCATCAGCATTTCTTACTGGTTCAACCGGTGCAACCGGATATGGAGTAGTGAGAGCCAAGTCTATCTCAGAGACTGCCAAAGCAATCTCCAACTTCTCTCGCCATCTCCCATAATTTCTTCCATTGAGTGGATCAATAGAAGCGATGAAACTCAGTGCTGAATTAGCATTGGAGGAACCTTCATAATCAAAAAACCAAAATCAAGAAGAATGCATAGATGTTAACCACAAGAAAATGATGAGTTTTATCTTTCACTTTGGTTACTCGACCAAAACCCAACATTTGAGAATAACTGAAAATCAACATAGTAATTTATCTTTCGCTTTGGTTACTCGACCAAATTACTATGTTCTTACAAAAAGAATGTCATTAATGTCTTTCTCTTTGGTTACTCAGCCAATAATGACATTGAAACTGAATATTGAAGAACAACTGAAATACATAGTAATTTATCTTTCGCTTTGGTTACTCGACCAAATTACTATGTACTTAGAAAGGAAAATGTCATTAATGCCTTTCGCTTTGGTTACTCGGCCAATAATGACATTAATAAAACTTAAAATCATGATAATTCTATTTTTCACTTTGGTTACTCAATAGAATTTCATGCAACTTAAATTGACATAGCAATTTATCTTTCGCTTTGGTACCTCGACCAAATTGCTATGACAATAAACTTAATTCACAGCGGAAGCTTAATTTAATAAGCTTAATTGTATAGCACTGACTAGTCCGCACATGGCCAGACTAGTCCGGACTCTTACAGTATGGTTTTCTGACTAGTCCGGTCCATACGCCGGACAAGTCCGGTCCCATCACAAACATTTGATCCGTTCTTTATTGAACTTTTCGAGTTTGGTCTGTACTATTCCGGACTAGTACGACCAACCCCGGAAAAGTTTCATATAAAAAACTGAAAAAATGTCGAAATACCCAAAAGGGAATCTTAATCTTACCATCTTACCAAATCAACTTAATTTTCACAATGGATTTCAATCCAAAGTGCTTAATTGGTTTTCAATCAGATGAACGCGTCAAAACGCCCTGATCCGAAAACCTAACCACTTTACGTGGCACACCGGACTAGTCCGGCCCTTAGACCGGATAAGTCCGGACCTTCAAAAACTTTCAGCGAAAAACTTCGATCAAAACCCAATTCGAAATGATTAGTGGACTAAATGGCTCTGATACCATTTTTAGAAATCAAGAGGGAGCTCAAAGATCCAATAGCCACTAAATCATCTCGAATTACATGGAGAAATCTGATTACAACATGAACACCAAGTGCTATCTCTCAAATAGCACAAGAACATCAATAATACCTTCTCCTCCATCTTTGTTGTTGCTTGACGATGCGGTCATCTAGCCAACAAGGCGAGGCCGCAAGAAGAACGACGACGAGAGGCGTTTCCCCTTATTCTTCTCTTGGTATCTTGATCGTATTCTGAGTGGATTAGAGTGTTCAAGTGTGTATGAGTGTATGCTCTTAAGCCTTCTTTGATCACACACTTGACCCTCTTCTTATAGTTGACTAAGAGACACAAGAGGGGGCCTCCCACCCTTAGGAATTATTGAGTCTCCCGATCAGAGACTCAAAATTTGGTGGGTTGTGTCCTTTCAATTAGAACACATGTCAATTTTGAGTTCAAACTGACAGTTACTGAAAAATCGGACTAGTCTGTATAGGGTCCGGACTAGTCCGGTTACCCTTACTGGACAATATCGGACTAATCCTCTAAGGATCCGGACTAGTACGGTTACCCTTACTGGACAAAACCGGACTAGTCCGATCTTTACCGGACAAGTCCGGTACTTCCCAACAATTCCCTCCCCATTGAAGTCTGCTTGTCCCCAAGCAGGGGCCGCGAGGAAGGCTTGTTGCAGCTGCACAAGGTCCTCCCAGCAAGTCGCCAGTTCGACTGGCATTTGAGACCATTTCACCAACACCTGTGTAACAGTGTTGTCTCCACGAACGACTTGGCGCTCCTGCAAAACTATTTCGGACACTTGTAAGTGTACAGAATCAGGAGGCAGTTGAGAGCTGACGTGCATTGGTGGATGATGTGCCCCTTTGAGTTGATACACATCATGAAAAGTTGGATGAATGGACAATGTCGCTGGCAAGTCCAGTTTGTATGCCACTGAACCAATTTTGGCATTGATCTTGTAGGATGCAAAGTATTTGAAGGATAGTTTTTGACAGGAACGCCTTGCTAAAGAGGATTGCACATATGGCAGCAGCTTAAGGAAGACTCAGTCACCAACCTGAAAGGATCTTTTCGAGCCGGAGCGGTCTGCAAACTTTTTCATTCTGAGTTGTGCGCGTAATAGATGCTGGCGAACCAAATCAGTCATTAGAGCACGGTCAGACAACCAAGATGTAATGTCAGTAGGAGCACAAGGATCAATAGCAGACAGACCAAAGAAGTTAGGTTTGTGACCATAGAGGACTTCAAAAGGAGTCGATCCCAAAGATGAGTGATAACTGGTGTTATACCAGAATTCAGCTAGGGAGAGCCAATGGATTCACTTGTGAGGGCAGGCATGAACAAAGCATCGGAGAAACGTCTCAAGGCACTGGTTAAGACGTTCGGTCTGTCCGTCCGTTTGAGGGTGGTAAGCAGAACTCATACACAAATGGACCCCTGCAAGAGAAAAGAGCTCCTTCCAAAAGTGACTTGTGAAGACTGCATATCGATAAGAAATGATGGATTGAGGCATCCCATGTAGCTTGTAAATATTGTGCAGGAAAAGTTTGGCTACTGAATGGGCTGCATATGGGCGATGCAGAGGGAGAAAGTGGTCATACTTAGTGAATTTGTCTAAAACCACCAATATGCAGCTATGAGTGCTAGATAATGGAAAGGCCATCTATGAAGTCCAAGGAAATCACCTGCCAGGCAGCTGAGGGCACTGGCAAGGGTTGAAGCAACCCTGGATACTTGGAGCGATCAGGTTTTGACTATTGACATACACTGCAAGATTTAATATAACCAGTGACCATAGTCATCAAGCCTTGCCAAGCAAAATTTTGCTTGATGCGTCTGAGTGTAAAAGAAATGCCAGAGTGGCCTCCAAGTTCACTGTTGTGGAGAGAGGCAATGATTTGCTATTGTAAAGCAGAGTCTGCACCCACCCAGTCTTTATATCTTAGCACACCATTGTTAAGAGTAAAAAGAGCAGCCACGATGCTTTTTGAGTGATTATCTGAGCCTATAGGTGGCCAACGGGCAGTGCCGGGCCGGTCGGGCTCGTGCCTTAAAAACTTGGGTCCGGCACGGCCTGGAAAAAATCGGGTAGTGCCGGGCCAGCCCGCGGGCCGGGGGTCCAGGCCCGGGCACGGCTCAAATCCATTTTAAGCGTGTCGGGCCGTGCTGGGCTATAACGGGCCGGCCCGTGCCTATTTTAGTTAAAAATATAATAAAAATAACATAAAAATCACTATTCGGGTCTAAACAGGCCGTGCCGGGTCGGTCGTGTCGAGCCTAATCGGGTTGTGCCGGCAAGCTCGACGGGCCGGTGATCCAGGCCCGGGCACGGCCCGTATCGTGCTTCGAGTCGGGTCGGGCTCGAATTTTTTGGGCCAGGTCGTGCTCGTGCTGGGCCATTTTAGTCGTGCTTTGGGCTGACCCGTTTGGTCCGACCCATTTGGCCACCTCTATCTGAGCCACAGCTGTGGACAATGTCAGACAACCAGTGAGGAGTAGATGATGATATAGCTAGTGCCTGTCCTGGAGATGGTGGGCGCCTGGACAAGGCATCAACTACTTTGTTGTCAGTACCTTGCTTGTACATGATTGTGTATTGAAGACCCAACAACTTTGTAAAAACTCTTTGCTGCCAGGGGGTGTGTGGTCTCTAGTCTTACAAATGAGACAAGCTCCTGTGGTCAGTTTTAGTTACAAAGTCACCAAACTGAAGGTAGGGGCGCCACTCAACTGCTAGCAAAATTGCCAAATATTTTTTTCATAAGTTGATAATCCTAGAGTTTTTTGGACCCAAGGCTTTGCTGACAAAAGTTATGGGGTGACACTGGTGCAATTTACTGAAAAATTTCGGAAAAGCACGGGAAAAATAGCAGCGATTAACACCTGCAGACAGACGGGACGAGTAATGTCGCGTACCAATTTAAAGCCGGAGGAACCGCTGTAGATCTGACGGCGAACATGCACTGCAGATGCTACATTGGACCGCAGCACTCAATCTCTTCGGTAGACGACCCGTGGTGAGGAATGCGAGCAGTCGCGCGGAGCGCTTTCTAAAAACCTTATTCGCCCTCTCCCGGTGCAGGATCGCAAGAGCGAGCGGTTCCGGAGACCTGCTCTCCCAATCATCAGTGCACGCCGACGCTCGGAATGGAGTAGACCAAAAGACGGTGCAAGGAACGTGAATGTGGGAACGATCTGATCGTGGGATGACTTGCCCTACCGCGAACGCACGTATTTATAGAATCCCGCGGAGGCGGTTGGGTTGCGATCTGGAGGATCTGCATCTGATCTGACTCTGCAGTCGTAGATGCTTCCATCCCTAACGACTTGGACTCAGACTCGGAAGCCCAAAATTCAGAAGCCCAAAAACCGAATTTATTTACCTACAAAAATATAAAACATGGGCTTGGCTCGAGGCTCGAATTCATACGAATATGTGCGCGCGCGTGGTGCGGTGCGGGGCGGAGCGTGGCGTGGCGAGGCAAGTGAGCGAGGAGGAGAAGGAGGAGCATGTGTGGGTCACCCCTCTCTTCTCCTCTTCTCTCTCACTCAAGGAGTGAAAGAACAATCTCGCTTATATGTAGGGGTTGCTCCCCTTTCACTTCCAACGTGGGACTAAACATTTAGTACCACTCTCTCTTGTCCTAATGGGCCTTTCAGATTTATTGGAATTAATCTGAAATAAATATTGGGCCTAGCCCATTTATTCCAACAATCCTCCACCAGATCTCAAAGTCATTAGAAAAGACGACATTCTCGTTCCTTGTTTGATATACTAGTATTTCGACAGAGGCTGTTAAGTTGAACTTCTGCCTATTTCCTTAAGTTACATCAGTTCATAACTTGGACAATAGACTACGCCTTGAATTGCAAGTTTTGTGCGAACTGACTTCATCTAAAGATCACTACTAGTACTTGACTACCAGTAGTCTACCCCGCGGGTAGAGCATATGCGTCGTATTTCCTAGTCTCTTCATGAGTTTTCCAGAGATCACTCAAATCTCAAAGACTGCAATGTTAGACAGACAGAGCTCATATAGGTGTCTTTCCTTCAAGATTGCCTTGTAGGACGGCATCTTTGCTACACATAGCCAACAGAAACACATTAAGGCAAATCGCCAATCTGCCTTACGGTTTGAGAGTACAAGTGTGCATCTTCACATAAAGAGAGTCCAAAGGAAGTACTCTCCTCGGTGAACTACTAGCTTGTTTTCTCATATCCTAATTCACGGGATCTTCGATCACATAGGCTGGATTACTACTATGGTGTCACATCAATGGGTCTCAAACCCATCTCCCTCGATGCACTTTCTATCACATTATGTGATAGACCCTTCATAAAAGAATCTGTCTGGTTTTTATCTGTTTGTACGTACGAAATAGTATTAACTCTGGAGTTTCTCATTTTCCTGACATATTTCAAATGTCTTTTGACGTATCCTGATGATCTTGCATTATCTTTATAACTGGTCACTTTAGCAATCACCGTTTGATTGTCGCAGTTTATAAGAATTGCCGACAATGGTTTCTCAACTATAGGAAAATCCATCAAGAGCTCTCGCAGCCATTCTACCTCTGCAGTTGTTGTCTGTAAAGCAATAAGTTCTGCTTTTATGGTTGATCTCGTCAAAATAGTCTGTTTGCAAGACCTCCATGATATAGTGCCACCAGCTAGAGTGAATACATATCCACTCATGGCATAGAGTTCATCAAGATCCATTTCGAATCACAATAACCTTCAGACACGGTTGAATGTCCAGTATAGTGAATTCTGTAACTCATTATACCTTTCAAGTAGCGCATAACCCTTTCAAATGCATGCCAATGATCTATACCCGGGTTTGGCATGAACCTGCTCAGTTTGCTCACAGCAAACGAGATATCACGACGGGTTGCGCTCGATAAGTACATGAGTGAACTGATCATCTAAGAATATTTGAGTTGATCTCTTGACTCTTTCTTGTTCTTTCTGAGTATCACGCTTGGATCATAAGGTGTTGGAGAAATCTTGCTATACATAAAGCCAATCTGGCTCAAGATTTTCTCAACATAGTGGGATTGACTTAAAATAATCTCACTCTCATCCTTATTCAACTTAATGTTCAAAATAACATTAGCTTCTCCCAGATCTTTCATATCAAAACACTTTGATAGAAAGGACTTGACCTCAGAAATTATATCAATACTCGTACCAAAAATGAGTATATCATCCACATACAAGCATAATATAACACTATCCACCCCCCATAGCGATAGTACATGCACCGATCAACCTTATTAATAACAAAGCCCGCAGACATCAAAGTGTTGTCGAACTTCTCATGCCATTGCTTATGTGCTTGTTTCAAGCTATACAAGGATTTCAATAATTTGCACATCTTTTTCTCTTCACCTTTTACTACGAACCCATAAGGTTGTTCCATATAGATCTCCTCTTCCAACTCTCCGTTAAGGAAAGCTGTCTTCACATCTATTTGATGGATGATTAGACCATAGGAGACAGCTAAGGAATGTAGTACACGAATTGTCGTGATTCTGGCGATAGGTGAATAGGTGTCAAAATAATCTTCACCTTTCTTTTGAGTATAACTCTTTGCAACTAGCCTTGTCTTGTACTTTTCAATAGTACCATCAGGTCCGAGCTTTCATGAACACCCACTTACAACCTACTAGTTTGCACCCGTACGGTCGTTCAATTAACTTCCAAGTTCCATTAGAAAGAATCGAGTCCATCTTATTATGAATTGCTTCTTTCCAGTCATCTGCATCAGGTGATGCATATGCCTCTGCTATAGATCTGCGAGTATCGTCCACAAGGTACACAATGAAATCATCACCGAAGGATTTTGCAATTCGTGATCTCTTACTCGATTGAGTTATTTCATTATGTTCCTCCTCTAAGACATTCTCAAATGGTGTATCAAGAAACTCGCTAGTTGTGGTGGATTCAGAACAAATTTCAGAAGAGATCCTAGCAGTGCTATGCATATATTTCATAGGAAATATGTTCCCAAAAAATGTTGCATCACGAGATTCCATAATAGTATCAACATGCATATCAGGTACCTCAGATTTAACTACTAAAAATCTATATGCGCTGCTCCGATGAGCATAGCCTAGAAAGACATAATTCACTGTCTTTGGTCCCATCTTGCATTTCTTGGTAATTGGAACATTGACATTTGTCAGACATCCCCAAGTACGCAAGTATGAAAGTGATGATTTTCTCCCAACCCACTCCTCATAAGGGGTTTTCTCTTTATTCTTGTTTGGAACGCGGTTTAGGACATGACATGAAGTCAATAGAGCATCTCCCCACCATGCCTTAGATAAACCTTATGTGTTTAACATGGCATTCACCAAATCACACAATGTGCGGTTTTTCCTTCGGCTATCCTGTTTGATTGGGGTGAATAGGAAGACGTCCTCTCATGTATAATACCGTGTTCTGCACAGAAATCATCAAATATTCGACGAAAATACTCACCATCATGATCTGACCTAAAACATTTGATCTTTCTCTCTAATTGAGTTTCTACTTCAGATTTATAGATTTTAAAGTAGTCTAAAGCTTCATTTTTAGTTTGCAACAAGTAAACATAGCAGAATCTAGTAGAATCACCAGGAGCAGGGCGAGGCGAGCGAGTAAGGAGGAGGAGGAGCGCGTGTGGGCCACTCCTCTCTTTTCCTCTTCTCTATCACTCAAGGAGTGGAAGAACAACCTCCCTTATATGTAGAGGTTGCTTCCCTTCCAGTTCCCATGTGAGACTAAACATTTAGCACCAACCTTTCTTGCCCTAATGGGACTTTGAGATTTATTGGAATTAATATAAAATAAATATTGGACCTAGCCCATTTATTCCAACAGCTGCATCAAGACTGCTCCAATGCCAGCACCACGGGCATCTGTTTCTATACAGAATTTTTTGAGAAGTCGGGAAGAGCCAAGACTGGGGCAGTTGATAAGGCTTTCTTCAGTAATTGTAAGGATTCCTGATGAGCAGAAGTCCAGATAAACTGAGCATTTTTCTTAAGCAGGTGAGACAGTGGTTTGCTAAGAATGCCAAAAAATTTGACAAATCTTCTATAATATCCAGCAAAGTCTAGAAAACTTCTTAGCTCTTTGATAGATTTTGGAGGGGGCCAGTTAACAATTGCTGACACTAACAAGGGAAACCAGAATGAGCAAGCCGGCGCTCCCGCTCCCGCTCCCCACCCCCTCGCCTAACACCCAAGCCCCCCCCCCCACCCGCCGTCGAGTCTTCCCCCGCTTTGCTGGCGGCATGGATCCCCGCGTGACCTCCATCCGCTCCAGACGACCCGGCGCCTCCGCGGCGCCATGGACGGCGACCGCCCGGCGGTCGACATCAGCACCTGGAACTTCGCAACGGGGAAAAACTTCCAACAAAAGGTGATCCACTTGCCCTCCTCCTCGGTCCACCATCCCTCCTCTTCCACAGAAGGTGCTTTCTTCCTCTTAGCCGTCTTTCGTCGCTTCACCTTTCGGCTAACGAACGAGTCTGTTGGATGGGCCCTTCACGCCGCCCTTGGCGGCACCCTGGGTGCTTCCATGTCACCATGGCCTGGGACCGCCACTTTCATTTTGCGGTGGCCTCGCGCTATGTAGGAAAGTTGATTCGCTCCCTTACTAGGGTTACCACACCGCACTTCAACGTCTACTTCTTCCCCTAGCATGACGGCGGCCCAAACTGGATAAGAGATCTGCGGACCTGGCATAGGGAAGAAGAAACCTCCTGGTCGACGGACCCCAGCAAAAAACGCCACCATTGGAAGCAAGTCTCGTTTGCCAACCCTATCAAACAAACACGGCCCCCACCCCTGACCAAATCCCTGCCCCCAAAGAATCCCCCCATTCTCAAACCCCCACTACATCGACAATCCATCAAAGTCGGCCGGATAGATTGCCCCATCCTGTCTGCTGCCATTCACAATGACATCCCAGTCCGCAAGGTCTTCCGCAACATCAGCCAAGCGCTCTGCGCAGCCCAACTATTGACGACTACTTCGCCGATGTCAGTCGCCTGGCGTACGGCGGCTAACCGCGCCGTGCCGTCCATTCTGGGAAAGGGACCACAATTTCAAATTTTCGACCCCTACAGGGTCCACCCACCAGCCACTAGGCCTAAATCCTACTTCAGACACGCCAAGGTCCCACCTTTGGGACGGATTGCTAATACCGGTTCAAAACAATTCCCACATCCCGAAAGAGGCCGCCACTATAATCGCCCACAAAAGATCAGACCAAACCGCTCAGCTTCCCTACAAACGCACCCAGATGCATTTACTACCAAAGTGGACTTTCGACATCCGGGCCACATTCAAACCACGCCGCCAAACAAAATAAATCTAGCACTCGATTGCCTGCCCACTAACAAGGACGAGACATGCTACACCTCCGCGGCGCAAAAAATGTCCCTTCCCAAGGCAAAACCGGCAAGACCCCTACGTACCAAAGACACCTACAACCTACACAACCTAATCCCTCACACCTGCTGCAAATGTTGCTTCAGTCAGAAACATCTCACCCATAATTGTTGAGCGACAGCTCGCTGCCTACGCTGCCTGCAAACTGGACACAGAGCCGACGTGTGCTCTTCCATCGTCAGACATTTCCTTGTTTGGGTTCCGAAAATCGCACAAAGTACAGGGAGTACCACTGCAAAATCCCGGGTATACCGCCTCGTGGAATCCCAACAGGCTAGTTGTCCCACATGAACTGAAAGAACTATTACTCCGCAGCTTAACCTGGGCACCCAACCAGTAGCTCCACACATGTACAGGGGAAACCCAACTCAACATGCACAAACCCCCCACCAGACCCCCTATATAACCCCCACCAGGAACAACTCGACTCCACACAATGCTCCCCAACAGAACACACTACAACTCACTACCTCCCCAACGCCCTTGCATCCCATGGCCAACTTCCCAGTAAACTCCGAGAGATTCCTCCCCCACGGCCACCACTTCATCAACGAGGGAGGGGAGGCGAGAATCCCATGCATCAACGTACATTTCAGCACCACTACTATCCGAAACAATGAGGGTTTCGTCATTGCAGAAGACCGCGAAGGCCTCATCCCCCACGACCAGTGCAATTGGTTTCGTGGCCGCATAGCTCATGTCCTAGAGGAAGATTTCGGCCTCCAGGTAATCTCTTCCTGCATCACCCCACTGGGTATTGGCCTGTTCAGGCTAGAATCCGGCTACCACTGCGATATAGTGCTTCACGACGAGCCCTTCTTTGTGGAGAACCACCTCATCGGCTTCTCCCGCCACGACCACGACATCAACAGGCGTGAAGCAAACTACACACACAATGGTTGGATCATGATCCTAGGGTTCCCCCCTAGATTACCAAGACGTCCAGCATATTGACGTAGCTGTGGCGACCTTTGGCCACCTCGTCTCCTGGCACAACGTGCTGGATCAGCACGGATATGTGCTATGCAGGTGCCTCTACAATGGCACCAACAACGTCCCCGCAGCATCGTCATTCGACACTGCGACGCGAGCGGCCAAGGCTACTCTTGGTCTTGCACGGTAGTCGTCCTCAACGGGGCCTTCATCCTCCCCAACAACCCTCCGGGCAAAGACGATGTCCCTCCGCGGGAAAACCCCCACCCTTTCCCCCTGCCACCACTGAACGACGACAACGTCGACGACTTCCACCTCCCCACACTCCCCCTAGCCCCAAACCCTGATCCGGTGTGGGATGCGGCGACAGCGGTGATGCAGGGCAACTGGGAGAACCACATAGGCTGGGGAGCTTGGCCTGCTCCGCCGCAGGACCAACTGGACCTGGTTCCAGACTCCAACCCAGACGGAGATGCAAGCTTCGCCTCCTCCAACGCCAACAACACCCAACAACACACCCACAACCACAACAACAATGATCAGCTGCTGCAGTTCATCGAAGGTGATCCCTTAGTACAACCTGATTGGTTGAGACCCTTCGACTCAGCCTCCTTCCGCCGGCTCCTAGCTGCGGCCTTCCCTGTAGCACAAAACCCCTGGTGGATGACCCCCAACCAGGGACCAACCCTAGGTCTGCCTGCCCAGGACCAAGCGGAATCCTCCGCCATGGGTGCGCGCCGCGGCCAAACACCAACAGCAAGGTTCAGACCACTGGCTCCAACCCAAACTCCGGTTGTTCCTGCCTCCCCGAGGCGCCCGACAAACTGTTTTGGGCGAGTCTACCGGCGTCGGACTCGCTCTGAACCAATCGGGCCTTCCGTCGAGGACTCCGCTGTCAACAACATCCCGCAGCAGGTCATTCAGCCCACCCAGGTACCTACCGCCATCAACAGTTCATACCACAATACAGCCTGCATTCCCTCAAAAAAGCATTTTGCAGACAAACACCGGTTTCGCAGGACCAAGTTAGACGGAGCCCACGCATCTCTGTGGTGCTGGAAGGGCGGCGCATGCCAACTAGACTCACCAGGGGGGTGATTGGCGCATCGCATTCTGCCCCAGCAACCACGCCAACTCCAACTGCAGCGGTAAAACCAAACGAAAACTAATCCAAGGCCCAACTAAATTTCCAACCGACCACAACATTGCAACTGCTATAGAACCCATTCCTCACATTCCTCTATCGGAACTGCAGGCACAAGCGCCCCGCTGTGGCGTCCACGCGACGATGGTGATCGCCACATGTAGGACGCCCGAGGCACCAGCGGGCAAGACTACGTCCATTGATCAATGAGTCCCCGCATATTTTGTTTTTTGTGGCGTACGTCAGATGATGCCACATCCCAAAAGGCCCATAGGCCCCCTAGCTCAAGTAGTAGAAGGAATGGCCACCTGACCAAGAGCCATAAACACTTCAGCGCGTCTGCCTTTTGTACTCTCGATGTTTGTATACATAGCTCTGCCTTCTATTTTGCACCTGGGCATGTTTTTTCTCCCCTCAGATTACGTCTGCGGCAGCACCTCAGCTACTCAAAACCCCCCAATGCATAATACACCACAACAAACATGGTCGTACCTAAACTGGAACATACGGGGCCTAAACGACCCAACCAAGCATCAAGCAGTTAGAGCCAAAATAGAGGAAACCAACTGCATCATCTACTGCCTCCAAGAGACAAAATTAGAATCAATAAACCGCACTCTAATCAAACAAATAGCACCAAAGCGCTTTGATCAATACACTTTCACCCCCTCCCAAGGAGCCTCAGGAGGAATTCTAGTTGGTTGGAACGGCAACCTTCTACAAGGGACAGTGGAACAAACACAACAATTCGCAATCACCATCAAATTTACATCAAACACAAATGGCAAACAATGGACGCTCTCTACAGTATACGGCTCATGCACAGGCCAACCAAGACTAGACTTCATGGACTGGTTTTCCTCACTAAACATCACCAATGATCAAGACTGGATCATTATCGGGGATTTCAACCACTACAGATCACTGGATAACAGAAATAGACCAGGGGGAAACCACACAGACATGCAAACATTTAACGCAGCCATAAATCAGCTAGGGCTTGTAGAAATCCCCCTAAAAGACAGAAAATACACCTGGAGCAATATGCAGGCTTCCCCACTGCTACAACAATTAGACTGGTGCTTCACCTCGCCTCATTGGACACTGTCATTCCCTGCCACACTTCTGATACCTCTAGCCAAAACAACATCAGACCACATTCCTTGCATGGTACAACTGGGGACTACTATCCCGAAGTCACAACAATTCAGAATCGATAACTACTGGTTCGACATGCCAGGGTTCAGAGATTTAGTATCCCACATATGGAATGGGGCACCAACACATGGACTAGATGCTGCTAGAACCATCTCAACGAAATTCAAAATACTTAGAGCAGCTATCAGAAGATGGAGTAAATCAGCGGGATCACTCTCCAAGAAACTGAAAATATCCAATGAATCCATCCTCATCATAGACCAACTGGAAGAACAAAGGCCACTTAGCCAATTAGAAGAAACATTCAGAACCCTCATCAAGAGACACACTCAAACCCTGCTGAAACACCGACAAGAATACTGGAAGCAGAGATACACTGAAAGATGGACAAAAGTGAGGGACGAACCAACTAAATTCTTCATCTCAGCAGCAACAAACAGATATAGACGAAACTTGATCACAAGCCTAAGAGATGCATCGGGAAGGATAGTGAGGGATCACGGATCCAAGGTTGCGATACTATGGAATGATTTCAAAAACAGAATAGGTTGCACAAATGCAACCGCGCTCTGGGATGGTCTGAACAACATAATCACGCCACACCCAAACCTCCAATCCCTCATAGAGCCCATATGAACTGAGGAGATCGACAGAATAGTTAAAATTATGCCTGCAGACAAAGCTCCGAGCCCGGACGGGTTCAACAACAGATTTTACAAAAAATTATGGGACATCATCAAAGTCGACATCTACAACCTCTGCAATGCATTCTTCAACAATGGATGCAACCTACAACCAATCAACAGCTCCGTCATCACACTCATTCCAAAGAAACCGACCCCAAAAACCTCGGCCGACTACAGACCCATTTCCCTACTTAACTCAAGCATCAAAATCATAAGCAAACTCATGGGAGAAAGAATGCAGACAATCCTCAAAGATATCATACATGCCAATCAGTACGGCTTCATCAGAACGAGAACAATCCAAGACTGCATTGCATGGAATTTTGAATTTATCCATCAATGCAGAAAATCAAGGAGACCTATAGTAATGTTGAAACTAGACTTTGAAAAAGCCTTTGACATAATGGAACATGACGCCATCCTCAGGTCGCTAATCCACAAAGGGTTCCCACAGCAATGGGTCGACTGGACAAACAACATACTATCTACAAACACCTCTGCAATCTTACTCAATGGAGTACCAGGTAAATTCTTCCACTACAGAAGGGGTGTCTGACAAGGTTGCCCACTTTCGCCGGCTCTCTTCGCAATCACAGCAGACCTACTTCAACACCTAACAAACCATGCCAAACAAGAGGACTACTAATACCCCCACTACCGCATATTTCGAATCATGACTTCCCTATAATACAATATGCCGATGACACAATCATCACAATACAAGCATCCCAGCAACAGATTTTCTTCCTAAAAACCTTACTCTCAGCATTCACTGCCGCAACAGGCCTCAAGATCAATCTAGAAAAAACATACCTAATCTCAATCAACCTTACTATGAACCAAGCCAACACCATGTCAGCCACCTTTGGGTGTCAACTAGGCACACTACCTTTCACCTACCTTGGCATACCTCTAGGGACCACCAAACCAAAAAACACAGACTTTCTCCCACTGACCACCAAAATTGAGCGAACAGTCAATACCACATCTGCATACCTGACCATGGCCAGAAGATGCACAATAGTAGACACACTACTATCATCAATGCCAATCTACACAATGTGCACCATCAAACTACATTCCAAAACAATCCAACAAATAGACAAATATAGGAAAACCTGTCTCTGGAGAGGTTCGGACATCATGGCCAAAGGGAAACCTCTGGTGAAATGGGAACACACCACAACACCAAAGAAAAAAGGAGGAATCGGGCTCAAAAACCTACAACTCATGAACCAGGGCTTCATACAGAAATTCCTCTACAAACTTTACAACAAAAAGGACACACCTTGGGTGCACCTCATTCTCGACTCATACTGTGCAGATGGCACCCCACCCCATCAAGTGACAAAATGGGGTTCTTTCTGGTTCAAAGACATTATGAGCCAGTGGGAAAGCTTCAAACAACAAACTCAGGTAAACATCAGCAAAGGAGACACGGTAACCATGTGGCACGACAAGTGGCATACATCGGTATTATCCAAGACACCCAAATGCGTCCATAGCCCAATACACCACAACAACAGACATACACACCAACTTCCACACCCCAATATCGACATAGGCCCTATAGGAACACAACCTACTGACCAACATCATCCAAGGTTTACAAGACAACAACAACACATGGTCATACAGGAATACCCAAAAAGGATTTTCATCCAGCCACATATACAATGACAACTTCCGATTGAACACAACATCGCCTCCTCCACTGACTTGGATCTGGAAGACAAAGTTAACAAAGAAATTGAAAATATTCTGTTGGCTCATGTTTCTGGATCGCCTTAACTCCAAAAATCTACTCAAAAGAAAGAACTTCAGCATCGAAAATGATGACTACTCGTGTGTGCTCTGTACCGCAGCACCAGAGGAACTGACATACCACCTCTTCTTCCAATGTGAGTTTAGCACCGCCTGCTGGACAGCCATACACATCAACTGGAACCACAGCATACCTTTCTTTGCAATGATTTAAGAAGCAAAAAGAAGTTGGACCGGTCCCCTGTTTATGGAAATATTCATCACGGCATGCTGGGAAATTTAGAAGCAAAGAAATGAACTAATCTTCAGAAGCAACACGCCCTCATTGACTTCTTGGAAGCATAACTTCCATAGCACTCTGTCACTACAATGTAATAGATTCCCAACCATTATCAAAACTTGTACTCAGTTGTGGCTATCTGGCATAAACTTCATCATTCCCACCTCAGGAATATGATTTTTTTTATGTCGATACCAACATATGTCTGTATTGCAATCCCCGGATTGCAACCTACATATATTAATATAACACAGTCAGGGCTTCCCCTACTATTTTCCTTCAAAAAAAAAAAAAACAATTGCTGACACTTTGCTAGGATCAGTGGCAATGCCTGGAGAGCTCAGTATATGTCCCAAATAAGAGAGTTCCTGCTTGGCAAAAGAGCATTTAGAGTATTTAATCTTCCATTCATCTCTGGAGGATAATTCCAATGTTGTTCTCAAATTAATGAGGTGTGTATCATAGTTTGTACTATATACTAATATGTCATCAAAGAACACAAGAATACACTTTCTTAGCAATGGCGCGAGAGTTTCATTCATTGCCCCTTGAAATGTAGTTGGTGCCCCAGTGAGTCCAAATGCAAGGACTCTGAACCTCAAAGTGCTCTGTGTGAGTGGAGAATACAGTCTTGTGCTCCTCCCCAGATTGGAGCAGGATCTAATGGAAGCCTGACCATAAGTACAGATTGGTAAACCAGTTAGCTAGGGCCAGTTCTTGAAATATATCTTCCATTTGGGATATAGGAAATTGTCTTTTGACTGTCAGCACATTTAGGTGTCTGAAATCAACACAAAAACGTCAAGTGTTGTCCTTCTTTTTAACTAGCAGGACAGGGGAGCTAAACTCACTTTTACTTGGTTGGATAATGCCTCTGTAACATGTCTTTGACTTGTGTTTCCATCTCTGTTTTCAGCTGAGGTGGATACCTGTATGGCCTGATGTGAAAGGGTCTTGCTCTAGGGATTAGAGGTATGGAATGGTAACAAGATAGACTTGGTGGTAACTCAGCTGGTGGTTGAAATAGATGTGAAAATTCAGATAGCAGGGTAATCAGTTCAGAAGGCAGAGTACTGAAATCCACATTGCCAGAGTCGACTGACAGAGAAGCAACTTGTAAAATAGTATATGGTGATAATTCAGACAATATACCCTGCAATAACACTTGAGAGCCTTGATAAGGTAATTTGAGCCACTTCTGAGACCAATGAACCTCCATGGGACTATATGACTCTAACCAGTCCATTCCAATTATCAGGTCATAACAATGCAATGGCAGTATTTTCAGAGAAGTGCGGAAAATGCAGTTCTGAATGGACCATGTAGCATTTGGAAGTTCTCTTTGGCATATCAACTTTTCACCATGGCAACCAGTGGCGGACCCAGGATTTAAGTATAGGGTATGCCAAAAAAAATTTGCAAGTGATTTTATAGAATTAATTATTAATTCAGTAAAGATAGATATTGTCGTACATATTGATATAAAAATAAATAAAATGCAAAATATCATAGTGAATGAAGTACACTATAAAATTAGTCATGAGAAAAATCTATGATACTACTTGTTCGACTTATTTAGACGCCGCTTTCTAAATGACATGAATGTATTGATTACAGCATCTTCTTCTACTCGTAAGAAAACATCCCGCTCAATGAATGTGACCAAGCAATCATCCAGAAGACTGTCACCCAATTTATTTCTTAACTTTGTTTTCACCAAAGTCATTGCAGAAAATACCCTTTCAACACTCGCTGTTGCCACTGGTAGAAGCAATACCAACTTGAGAAGCAAGTAGACCATATCATATACTTTATGTCTTTGTGTTTCAACAAGCTTAATTGAGAGGTCAACGATGTTGTCTAGACCTTTGAAGCTATCATCTTGTCTCATATCATCAATGTAATTATCAAGTTGCAACTCAAGTTTTAACAAATCATTGTTTGAGAAATCCTTAGGATAGAACTCAGCCAATCTACGTACCTTTTGCACATTAAAGGAAGCAAATGAGTTGGAAGGATTGAATGCTGACATACAGGAGAGCAACTCCATATTAATCTCATCAAATCGATTATCAAGTTCTTGGATAATTTGATCAATAACACCAATGTATACTTCTCTTCTGAAATGATCATCATTTGTCTGATTGCGAGCACGAGCATACCTTTTTGATTTTCCATAAGGTACATAATCACCATCCATAGAAGGAACTTCAACACCATGTTTAATGCAAAATGAGGCCACCTTCTCAAAAAAATGAACCCAACCATCAGACCTTAATTGTTGCATTCTGTTCTTCGCCACATTAACAAGTGAAATTGCATTAAGAATATCTTGCTCCCTTCATTGCAGACATTCGGATAACTCATTCGTATATCCAAGAATAACATACATTAAATGTGCAAAGAAAACAAATTCAAATGTCTCAAATGCTCCAAGTACAAAATGTATTTTTGTCCAATCATCCTTATGTGAGGTGTCATCACTAAGATCGATAAGAACATCATGAATTGTGGAAAACATAGTAATAATATTGCATACCATTTTATAATGAGATCCCCATCGAGTTTCGCCGGGTCTAGGTAAACTAATCTCTTGATTCAATCCAGTCCCACATTCAAGATCACCACAATCAAGTGCTTTTTTAATATTTTGTAGTCTTGCATTTCGAAGCATACCATGACGCTTGCAAGAAACTCCAACAATATTCAAAAGAATAGATACTTGATCAAAAAAACTCTTACAATCAGTATTGCCCTTAGCAACAGCAACAAGAACTAGTTGTAATTGATGTGCAAAACAATGAATATAATAAGCAGAAGGTGATTCTTGCATGATCAATGTTTTTAATCCTTTAATATCTCCTTTCATGTTGCTAGCTCCATCATAACCTTGATCGCGAATTTGAGTCATAGTCAAACCATGGCTAACAAGTAAACCTTCAATAGCATTCTTAAGTGATAAAGAAGTAGTATCATCTACATGGACAACTCCAATGAAATGCTCACATGGTCTTCCCAATTTATCAAAATAACGTAAACAAAGAGCTAGTTGTTCTTTATGTGATATGTCACTAGACTCATCAGCTAAAATTGCATAGGGTTCATCACCAAGTTCTTCAATTATAATTTTTCTAGTTTCTATGGCACAACAGTGAATAATTTGCTTTTGTATCTTTGGGCTAGATAAGGTACAATTACCTGACGCATTCTTCAAGACATACTTGTTGACTTCTTCAGAATTTTCTGCAAGAAATTTCAATAGCTCAATAAAGTTACCTCTATTGCCAGACTCTTCACTTTCATCATGTCCACGAAATGCCAATCCTTGATGCAGAAGAAATTTGATACATCTAAAGGAATAAGTTAACCTTTTCTTGTAAAGACGAAGATCCTCATCAGTCCACTTCTCAATGTGATAATCAATTGCTACCTTTGGATTTTTAAAGCCAATGTATCTCTCTTGAGCTGCACTGTGTGCCTTAGAACCCAGATGTTTGTGAAGTGCTTTCTCTCCAATATTCCAATTTTTCCATCCATCAACAGTAAATGTATCAGAACCAATACCTTTCTTGAACAAGTAGCATATAAAACAGAATACAGAATCTTTCTTGATACTATATTCAACCCAATCATATTTGTACATCCAAAGATAATTGAATTGACGATATCTATTTCCAATCTTTCTTTTAGGAAAATCATGTGCATATGGTTGGAATGGACCTTTAATAATGTACGCTCTTCGGACCGCATCTTGATCATTGACAGAATAATTTTGAATGGGCTTCCTTTCACCTGGATCATGTGGAAGACGATTGATATCATAAACTGATGATGATGATGCTGGTGGGGTTGGGGGCGGGGGCGAGGGCGAAGGCATAGAATTCACATAAAAAGCACATACGCAGAGTTGTCGACACATGTAATTGTCTGATAGAAAGAGGTCTATGTATTATCTGTGCATCCAATCTGGCATCGGGATGAACTGCTAAACCGCCTGGCGCCTGGCCGTGGTACCGACTGCTGTCAGTCGACGTATGGATGTGCCGATGTGGTGCCTAGATCGAGACGACACTGCCTTTACCCTTTACGGCGAGATCAAGATCGAGATCGAGATGAACTGATGGAGACGGCGCTCGGCGAGACGCGAGACGCGAGATCGTGCGCGTGCGTAGGTGCATCTGTAATCTGTTCCGTCCCTGGTACCGGCATAACCGGGGCTGGGCCAGAGCATCTTATTTTATTGTTTCTGGCGCCGCTAGATTCAGTTCCGGCTTCGGGCGCTAGACTCGGTTGGGCCTCGTTTTTCCCGTACAGCACTCGGTAGCTCCCGATAGCAGCAAAGACCGGAGATAAAAAAACAGGTACCATATACTCTCATGTTCGTCTGGGCCCAGGGTATGCCGGGGCCCACCCGGCATACCCTGTAGGTCCGCCCCTGATGGCAACTGCCACTTGAACTGCATGAAGCATAGAAGTAACACCCACTAGCTTCTGAGAAATATGAGAGTTTAAGAATGAATGAGAGGAACCACTGTCTATCAAGATCAGAAAGTCATGGTCTTGAATAGAACCCAACATTTTCATTATTTTAGGAGCTGAAGTACCAGGGAATCCGGCTTGAGATAGTGCTATGTACACTTGGTGGTCTATTGCAGAGTGTTCAGAAGAAGAATCATCTATATTAAGGATTTTCCAAAGTTCTTGGACGGCTTGCGGTTGTATAATAGAACACTCATGACCCTTGTGCCACTTTTCTGCACAAATCTTGCAAAGCCCTTTTGCCATTCTATAAGCTTTTAGCGACTCCAATTTGTCTTGAGCAGTAGGAGGTCTTGCTGATTCAGTTAACTTCTTGTCATCAGACTGAGGTGAAGGCTTCTGCATTTCTTTGCGAGGTGGGAACAGAGGGTATGCAGGGCGTGCAGAAGACTTGTTGACATGATTAAGCGTTTGAAGAAGGGCCAACAGAATAGCCTGGTCTCCTGTAATCCTTTTTCCTTGGTGAATCAGCCACTTCCTCCTGCAAGGATGCAAGAATACAAGCAATATCTAAATCGGGTGGCCTTTGAATAAGAACATGAGACTTAATATCAGACCCAAGTCCATCAATGAACTGAGTTACGAAGAACCTAGGATCAGTGTGGGATTCATATGCATTCAGCTCATCTACAAGTTCAGAAAAAATTTATCTATGTACTCCTCTACTGAGCCATGTTGTTTAATGTGAAATAACTTCCTAATGAGGAGATCGTGTTGGTTTCTACCAAAGTTCTCAAGCACTAAGGAACAAAAGGTGTCCCAGGAACAGAGCAGCAGCTTTCTTTTTTTTTTGATGAAATCGGCAAACGCCTTCGATTAAAGTAGGAATAAAATTTGTACAGGAGGCAAAAGGAAAACAAGAATGCACAACTTATGTTGTGCAGGGGAAGATAGAAACACGCCCAACATAATAAAGAGTCATCATAGCTCCGAGGCGCGACCCCGAGCTAGACTAAGGGAAGTGATGTCTTCTTTTATCTGCAGTGCTACTGCTACGCAGTCTCGCTTGAAACCATTGAAGATTCTCCCGTTGTATTCCTTCCATATGTTCCACCACGCACATAGGATGATGCCTATGCCTGCCTTTAGATCTTCTTTCTTCAGCATTGTGCTTATCTGGGACAGCTCTTCTGCAGTAGATTGCACAGAGGTCCTGGTAAGTGACAAGTTAAGGCTTTGAAACCACTGCCTCACTACCTTCTTCGAGTATGACAGTTTATTAGTAAATGTGACATTGTTTTCGGCTCCTGTAGGCATAGCGGGCAAACCACTCCGTTGTCCCATCCCCTTTTATGGAGGTTGTCTGCTGTGAGGGCTCTCTCGTGCATTGCAACCCAGCTGAAAAACTGCACCCTCGGCTCTGCCCGTGCTCTCCAGATGATGGCTGCCGGAAGGCTGGTGTAGGATCCAATGAACTGGGTATCGTAAGCTGACTTCATGGAAAAGCATCCATTTGACGTCCATCTCCACGAAACTGAGTCATCAGACTCACCGCAGCTCAATGCCTGATATTATGTTCCACAAAGCCACAAACTTCACGATCTCTTGTTGCGTGGATAAGCCCACCACCGACTTGATCCAGTTCTGGCCTTGGAGCTCTTTTGCTACTCTTCTATTTTTACGTCGGGCCATCCAGAAGAGATTCGGTGCCAGGAACTTTAAGGGGGTCTTAGCCGCCCACTTGTCATGCCAGAATAGGGTTCTTGTCCCGTTTCCTAGCGAGATTTCTACAGATGCAGCAAATAGGTCCTTGTCCCGCTGATTGCATGGGACAGGCATACCCGCCCACGACTTCTGTGGTTCCGTCCAGGACTTCCAGAGCCAGGCGACTCGCAGGGAGGAACAGAAGCGATGTAGATCGATCACACCCAAGCCTCTAATGTTCTTCGGTCTGCATACCACCTGCCAGTTTATAAGAGAACAAACTTTACGTTTACCTTCCTTGTCGCCGACCCGGATGAAATTTCTTCTGATGGCATCGATCCTTTCAATGACCCACTTGGGTAAAATGATGACCAACGCATGGTAGGACACCAGAGAGATAAGAACCGACTTCGTGAGGACCACTCTCCCTGCCTTTGTTAGAAAACGACCTTTCCAGGTCTTTAGTCTAGATGCCACTTTGTCAATGAGCGGGAGATAGTCTTGTTTGCGGAGTTTTTTATCACTAAGAGGGAGGCCAAGATAGGTGCATGGGAATTCACATAGTTTTCCAGGAATAATTCCAAGGATTTGTTGCATGCCGACGGAGTTCAGGGAAAGTGGGTAGAATTCTGTTTTACTAATGTTAATCTTGAGCCCGGAGACCAACCCGAAAGTCTGCAGTATCTCTCTGATGGTTGACATCTCCTGCACTGATGGGTTCAGTAGCATAGCAGCGTCATCGGCGTTGAGATATGGCACCCTTAGGCACTTTGCTTGACACCCTGGTTAGAAGGTTTTCCTCAGTAGCCTGACTGAAGAGCTTTTGAAGCGGATCCATGGCCATAATGAACAACAGTGGCGATAGGGGGTCCCCTTGCCTAAGACCCCTTCTGTGTATGATCGTGTGCCCTGGTTTGCCATTGATGAGAACCCTTGTGGACGTCGTTGAGAAGAGTATGGAAACCCACTCGCACCATCTGTCACCGAAACCCCAAGCAGTTAGAAGCTCCAAGATGAAGCCCCAATTCACAGAATCAAAAGCCCTACTGATATCCAGCTTCATAAAAATCGTTGGCTTTCGCTGCCCTTTTAGCTCTCTGACTAAATTTTGCACAAAAATGAAGTTATCATGAATGCTTCTTCTCTTGACAAAAGCTGACTGGTTAATGGCCACTAATTTTGGTAACATCGGGGCCAGCCGATTTTCCAGGACCCTTGAGAAACATTTAGATAAGCTATGGATTAAGCTAATGGGTCTGTAGTCGGATATTTGAGTGGGTCTCTCTTTTTTTGGTAGGAGGATGAGCAGGGACTTATTTAGCAACTCAAAACCCTGGCCCCGAAGCTGCACCATCTGGTGAAAAATGAGCATGATGTCATGCTTGATGATGCTCCAGCAGTCTACCAAAAACATGCCTATATAACCATCCGGCCCCGGAGCCTTCTACTTAGGCATTTCTTTGATGGCTTGATGTACCTCTTCCTCGGTGAAATCCCTTTCTAGATCTAGCAACTCCTCTGTTCTTTGCGTGTATCTAAGAGCTTCCCAATTTAGGGAAAGAGGTCTATCAACGTTTGATCCTAGCAGCTGTGAGAAGAATTTATGAGCTTCGACCTCTTTGTCTTCCTGGGCAATGGCAATCCCTTGTTCTGTGTTGAGAGAGTGAATATGATTTTTCCTCTTGCGCCCATTTGCCTTTAGGTGAAACAGCTTTGTGTTTGCATCATCCAGCGCTATGCCTGTGAGTCTGGCTCTTTGCCAGGCTTTGATCTTGTCGATGGCTAACAATCCCAACAATTTATTCTTGATTCTAGCCATGAACTCTTTCTCTGGTATTTGCAGGATTCTGGACTCCTCAGCTTGCTCCATTTGGGGTAGGATCTCCTTCGCAATGGCGATCTGTAGCTTGATGTTACCAATGTTATTCTTCGCCCAGGCTTTGAGGGATTTCGTCAGCACATTGAATTTGTTATGGATATTTTTGAACGCATTAGATTGGAGGGGTGGTCGGTTCCAGGCCTCAACAACAGCTTCCCTGAAACCTGGCATCTGAGTCCAAAATGCTTCAAAATGAAAGTGCTTAGCCGGCGGTAGATTTGTTGCTCCATGCAGGAGGAGAGGAACGTGATCTGAAATTCCGGCCGTCAAAGCTTGTAGGCCTGCCGATGGGAAATGTTGTTCCCATGCGCTATTTGAGAAGCATCGGTCAATTCTGGTCATGATGGGATTCGCCCGCCCGTTGGACCAAGTGAAGTTTCTACCGTGCATGTAAAGTTCTCTAAGCTGTAAACCCTCAATCAAGGAAAGGAAGGCATTCATCATTCCTCTGTCAAGTCGACCTCTATTTTTATCTTCCGCCTTGTAGATCATGTTAAAATCGTCGATGATGAGCCATTTCTGCGTAGGAGCGGGAGCTATGAGCTCTAGTTCTTTTATGAAACACATCTTGTCTCGTCTCGACTGTGGTCCATAAACGGACGTGAGGAGCCACTCGGAGCCATCGTCCAACATGTGCACCAGAACTGACAATGTGTTCCGCGTGCGCCGCGAGTATATCAATTTGAAGTGGGTTTCATCCAGCGCTATAACAATACCATCCCTAGATCCCTCCGCCGGGACGAAGGAGAGGTTCTATGAAAATCGCCCGCCTAGAGTTTGCGCGCAGAGGGATGGGGGCCAATCTTGGATCTTTGTTTCTTGTAAACATACCACTGTTGCCCGTACAGAGGCGACCAATTCCTTAACGGCATGCCGCCTAATAGGGGAATTTAACCCCCTTACGTTCCAATCAATAAGCTTTATGCGGTGTTGAGCCATATGATAACTGAGAGCCACTCTGGGGACGAACAACATAGATGATATAACTGTGATAATGGTTGCATTGGACCACAGCCAGGCACAGTGGAGTACGACCAGCGACCCCTGGGGTATGAGCACCCATGACAAAAGTTCCTCTGCAAGACGGGCAGAGAGGAAGAGGGGGCATCCAGTGCTGGCTAATTAGGCGAAGGAGAACAACACGTAGACATAACACAACACACATGATTACTACCATAGACAACTGCGCGAGAGCTACTAGCCATCAATCACGCCGTCAGGGGCATGACAGTCTTCTTGCTCTTCCCACGACCCTTCTTCTTCATGTCCACGCTCATAGCTTTGAGGAGGTCCTCCATTGCCTCCATGATTTCCTTGCTGAGTGGTGTAGAGAATAGGGACACAAACTTCTCCTTGACCTCTGCTGTGAGCTTCCCGCCAGACGAGGTGATGCCCAACTTCTTTGCAAGCACGTCCTGTGCCTGCTCCACCATTGTCTTGGACCCAAGTGCCCCGCATTTGGTGCCAATGCGGGCACTCTTCCTTGTCGAGACCCGAGGCCGCCCACTTGCGCTACCCAGTGGAGGCGGCAGCGGAGTGCAGAGGATGGCTGGCAGCGTCGGATGAGCGAACCTGCCCAGAAACTCCTTCGCGCCTCTCTCTGCCTCCATGTGCCCCAGGGGGAAGGTGCGGGCTGACAATTCCCAAAGGCTGCCAGCATCAGGTCAGTAACCTCACCGGGAGCGGGCTGTAGGGTGAGTTCCCCGCCAGTGCGGGAGCCCACCGAAGCTCCAGTCATCTGAGAAGGCCCCTGCATGGCTTCGAAAACCATTGGATCACTGTGGGGCTCCTGGGAGTGAAGCACATCGCACACCTCCCTGCACTCCCCCTGCAAAGAAAATTCTTCCACGCTAATAGGCGGTTCATGCTCAGGGCCGATGCCAGCAAGCTTGACAGTAGCTTGCGGCACACCATCACCAGAACTGGTATCAGCGGGAGACATGGGGTGCCAGAGAGCAGCAGAAGCACTTTCCCCCTGAACCTGAGAGGACATGAAAGTGTCCAGCTTCTGGAATCTGTGGATCATTCTGTCCAGAGATCGATCCCGGGAGCGCCGCATGCCGGGGCTGGCGGATCTGTCAGCTGCCCGCCTCCTTCCATATCTTGAGCTCCCCTCCCTCTGCCTTGTCGGCGATCGCGCCCTGCTACGGCCCCTCTCACCAGGCCAATGAAGCCGCTGCAGAAAAGATCTCCTGCGCGGCTCATGGGCTCCCTGTCCATCATTATCTTAATCATCCTCCTCGTCCCTGCGCCTACGATCTGTCCAGAGCAACAGCTTTCTCTCCATGGACTGCAACCAATGTGCTGCAACGCCATCAAAATGTAACGGAGCCACTTTCACCCACACTGATGGATCAATGTTATACATGTCAAAATAACTCTCGCAGCGAGACTTCCATAGTTTAGGATTTTCTCCCTCAAAAATGGAAACATCAACTTAGGAAAATTACTGCTATGTGTATTCAGAGTAGTTGGCAGCCTATCAGTGAATGTTACTGAAGAACGAGGGGTGGCCGAGAGGAGTCGAAATCAAAGGTACCCTTGATCGGGATATGGATATGGGTATACACGGACCCAAACCCCACATCTCGGTTCTGATGGTCGACACGTTACCCAAATTGGCCATCAACGTGAGCTCTGGTGGATGAACGCTCGACCGCCGGCTCATACTGAAGAACACCAGAATGCGGTGCGGTAAGCCCACAAGCCTCACGATCAAAGAATTGGTTCAGCTTAGAGATCTCCAACTTCACTGTTGAGACCGATGCTTCAATCTCTGGTTTCCACGCCGAGGAACTGCGATCGAACTCCTCGTTGTTGGACTCGAGTGAAGTGAGGCAATCTTGCTTCTGCTAGTCGAGGGATGCGATCTCTGCGAAGCGCTTCTCCAACTTTTCATCATGCTCGGCGAAGCCTTGTGCGATCTTGTTGGTGACTTGAGCCATCAACTCCTCGATTAGCATCTTCATGTTGGGCTCTATGGCTCCGTGCTTCCTCTGACATCGAGTATACTGGTGATGATCCTCCATGGCGCCAGGAAAGAGAATCTGATACCAATTTGTTAGTGATCGTGCAAGAGTTGGTAGAACGGAGGAGGAGGAGGAAGAACAAATTAGATCGGAGCCAGACTTGGGGCACAAGAACACGACAAAAGTAGGAACAATATGATGAGTTTCTATTACATGCCGTTCAGGCATGTCCCCTCTCCTCTCTCTTAATAGTATGAAGCGTAGTCACACAACGCGCGCTGAGCGATCAGGCGCGGGTCCACTCCGCTCCAGCGTATATGGGGTTGGGCTTCCTGAGCCGTTCACATCGACGCCGGCCCACTTGCTTGAATGTTTGAATTGTTGGAGTCGCGCGCTGCTCGAGTTCGCGCCACCTGAGCGGATGGAGTCGTGACAAGGAAATCTTCCAGGGACTCTGCTGCGAGTATATCACTATACAAGATCAGAATCGCATTTAGAGGCGTGGTTGTGACGAGTTAAACCCCCATGCATAATGCAGGTTTCAAGTTTGTATCCAGTTCACTGCAGTTTAAGCTTTGCCGCAGAACAACATCATTAATAGTAAATGGGAAGAGCAACTCACATGCTGACCGATTAGACCGAGACAGAAATGTGGCGGTCGTGGCGGCTCGCGCCACGAGCACCAGACATCATCCAGAGCCCACCTCCTCTGGGTCAGGTGGACACAAACATAGTAACATCGCTAAAGCATGACACTCGTAAGGTGATGCAGGGCAGGAGATGCAACGGGTTACCAACTAACCGTTGTCGAGCTATCGGGAAGGCGGAGCACTGTAGGTGGTGACACAAACGGGCCTATCGATGCAATGAGGATTGCGAAGAGAAGGGTTCGACAGATCGAGTGCGGTAGCGCCATCTGCTAGGGGTCCCGGGCGGCGGCAGCGGCGGCGAACAGGTACTGGAGTCGGTGACGGGCTGTTGTATGAGGCGTACGGAGATTATTAAAAAACTAGGGTAAGTCAAACAAAAGGTTAACCCAAAGGTATTTTTAGAGGGTTTTAGTATTAAAAAATTTCATCATTACTAACGTCCCGTTTAGATGGGAGAAACGTTTTCAATTCTAGATAGAATCACTTGAAATTATTCCAACAGTAAAAAAGAGAAACGTTTCCAGAAAAACAACCTGAAACAATTCATTGTTTTTGAACTATGAAGGTGAAACATTTGAAAAAGTGTTCCACACCTTCAAATACTTCGGTCAATTGTAACTCAAATTCAAATTCTAGAAAAATTATGGAGATTTGCCACCACATATCTGCCTTATCGCTTCGCGCTCTGATAGAAAAAATCTTCGACCCTCGAGCCGAACCTCATTCGCCGAATTTCACTCTAACCTGCAGTCGCCATCAAAGATGCGCTACCCGTCGCTGGCATCCGATGATGTTTTTCTTCATTGTTTGGACTATTGCCCAAAACTGGTTCTAGATTGTGGTGTTGATAGAAAGTGAATATGTTGGTTCAACTATATACAAGGATGTTATCTCTATAGATATAATACACGTATTATGTTTGTACAAAAAATAAAAAAAATTCACCCATGTTAATTGTGACTGCTTCTACCTAATAAAATCTTGTAACAACCAAGAGTATTTGAATCAACTTATGTTTGGTGGCAACAACTAATATGCAATCTGAGTTTTTGTGCAATCATGCAATCATTCATCCTCATCCATTAGATGTTCATCTTATAGTGGTTATCTTTTTTCACATAACTCCCTCTTTGTGAGAACACCAAGTGGAAGGGGTTAAATGAAAAAATACAACCACCCTAAGATGAACATCTAATGAATGAGGATGGATGATTGCATAATTGCACAAAAACTCAAATTGCATAGTAGATGTTGCCATGTTTGATCATCTTTATATTGAACAACTCTGTTTCATATTGATAACCGTTTTTAAATTAAAACTAAAACGTTTCTGATTCTAACTACATCTTAAACTGTACGAAACAATGCCTGGATATAATTTCAATAGCAAACCAAGTTCTATTATAATGTATTTTGACGTGCTATTTGAACCATGTGTCGAAAGCGGTGGTAGATTGGGCGCGGACGCGACCGAGACGTGCCCCACCCGAGGATCCAACCCTTTCCTATTCCTTTCCCCTTCCTCGTTCCATTCCACCTCTCTCCCTTCGCCTTCCTTCCTGCCTCCTCGGTCATCGCCTCCCCCAGAGAGCAGGAGCCCCCCTCGCCCCCCGTCTCGTCCGCCGCCGCCGCAGCAGCTATGAACCCGGAGTAGTAAGTCCGTCATCTCTAACTTCTCAGACCCTCTAATCGTGCCGTCGCTTCCGATTCGGTCGGTGGAGGGCCCGTGGAATCTGCCCTGGTCATGTGCGCGCCCGGCGGCAGGTCGATGGGCCGGCCGATCTTGCCGCCGGCCTCCGATTCACGCTTCTATCGTCGGTTCCGCGGCGTCCCCCTTTGTTCGTTTACTTGGCAGTTCCCGCGTGCTGGTTCGGTGCTAGTTTCAGTCATAGTTTTGTCCGTCTCCGTGCCAGTAATAGCGGATTCCTCGACGGTCTGCTCCCCGTGCCACTAGCCACGTACTACTGGATTCGGGGTGCCCTGCTTCCTCCTACCTTGTGCTGGGAGCTTCTACGAAATGCCATTTTTTTCCTCGTTTCCTTGGATCAGTTGCATCGTTGTCTCCTACTAGATGCGTTGCCCTTGTAAGATCCGTATGTCTTTACCAGCTTCGTAGACTGTGCCGGCTTGTGGGGATGTGTGCAAATGACGTGGCGAGATGCTTCATTTCGGGGGTGATCTGACGAAATGCTTTCTGTTATCATGCAGTGACTACCTCTTCAAGCTGCTCCTCATCGGAGACTCGGGCGTCGGCAAGTCCTGCCTGCTACTCAGGTTTGCGGTGAGGATCTCTTCTTCCTGACTGTTTGAGAAAACAGTTATTCCTGCATGGAGTAAGGCTTGAAGAAAAGGATCTTTTGTTTAGTTTGTGTGTATCCCAAATTACAACACCCCAAAAAAAAGTATCCATTTGCCTTGAGGAGTAGCCTTTTCTTTAGTTTGAGTGCATATCACACTGATTCCTGGAGAACAATGTCCACGAGCTTCCAGGTCTGGATTAGAGAAGATGAAAGGTGCATGGATTGATCGACCAAAAGGTTACTGGTTTTCTTTTCTCAAAGGCATGCTGTTCAGACTTGAGGGTCATTGACTAACAGTTGCATCAAATGGCTCTGATCTTAGTTATACATAACATGATATCAGATGTTAGCAAGATCGATAGTGACCGCTGTGGTAACTTTTACATGTTGAAATGTGTTCCTGGACCAGTTATCCTATCATACCTTTCCAGGGAAGCTTTGTTGGCAACTGTAGGCCTGGATCACGTCCACAGTCCAATTATTTCACTGATCGCTGTAGACAATCAAAAAGTATGCAGAGTCTAGCAACATGCTAAGGGCCTCTCTTTGTGTCACTGTCACTTCAGAGTTCAGATTGTGGATTCTAGTACCACAACCCAAAGCTGAAACAAACTGGCAGATGCTGAGCAACAAGTAAACAGATTCTTTGACTGGCAGAATCCAGTCTGGTGGGGAGGAGCTTTTGCGGATTCTATCAATCTAGTTTTTTATAATCCACAATCTACATGCTGTTGTTTGAAACTGAAACAAATGAGCCCTGAATAGGTTATTTATTGAGTTCTCCATTTTCAATATTTTCAATGATGTGATAGCATAAATGGCATCATAAAGGCATCAATACTGTACCTTCATATAATGGTATTCAATGACAGCTGTATTCTATTCTGCATTCTCCTTTGCTTAATGCGGAAAATCCTTATATACTTCACAGGATGACTCATACCTAGAGAGCTATATCAGTACGATCGGTGTTGATTTTGTAAGTTCTTCTCAGTGGGATTAAATTAACTTGGTTCTCTATGTTATTGCATGCACACCTTGTTTATCTTGTATAACCTCTGCAACCTGTCTTGGACTAGAAAATCCGCACCGTTGAGCAAGATGGTAAGACGATAAAGCTGCAAATTGTAAGAATATGGTCAGAGTAAAGGCTGTAATTTTGTAACATTTAGAAGCTCCAACTCTGATATTTCTGCACATTGTTCATTCAGTGGGATACTGCTGGCCAAGAGCGCTTTAGGACCATCACGAGCAGCTACTACCGTGGAGCTCATGGCATCATTGTGAGTTTTCTTTTTTGTTGTAATGCTTTCTTTCTATTTGCTATTATCTCATCTAGATTAATGCTATCTTTCTGTTTGTTATTGTCCTAGATAGACTAATATTATGTCTCGAATTAACTTGTTCCATAGGTTGTGTATGATGTGACTGATCAGGAGAGCTTCAACAATGTTAAGCAGTGGCTGAACGAGATTGACAGGTATGCCAGTGAAAATGTGAACAAGCTTTTGGTGGGGAACAAGTGCGACCTGGCTGAGAACAGAGTAGTTTCTTTTGAAGCTGGCAAGGTAGCGTTTCGGTGCATCAATTAACATGCATCAATGCAGTTCTCAATCTGAATTACCGGTAACTTGGCTTCATGTTAATCGCTGTTTTAGGCCCTTGCTGATGAGATTGGAATACCGTTCCTTGAGACTAGTGCCAAGGATGCAACAAATGTGGAGAAGGCATTCATGACAATGGCAGGAGAGATAAAGAACAGGTAACAACTTACTCAACTTTCTAAACACTGTTGCAGCAGTTTCACATTCATCCTGGAGTTGTCAGTAGTTTGTTGGGGGTCCATGTACATGTCACATTTTTTTGATTGTGCAATGTAACATTGCATCTGATACAAAACCAGAACAATTATTTCATTGTGAAACATAATTTTGTATCTGATTCAGAGCACCTAGTATTTGCTCCTTGCCACTCATGTTGATGATACAACCAAGTGATATGCTGCCTTTTTTTTCTTGAATAGGATGGCAAGTCAGCCAACAGCAAGTGGTGCTAGTAGGCCCGCAACTGTTCAAATGCGGGGTCAGCCTGTTGCCCAGCAGAGCAGCTGCTGCTCTTGATTCGTCAATCTAGATCACAGTAGTGTGATTGTGCAGCAAGCAAAACTCAATTGGTTGCTCCATCCCTGTATATTAAGTCTGTCACAACCCAAAAACTCATTGGTGTGTTGGATATTGGAAGAAGTCGCTCTCCGTAACACTTGCAGATCATGTGGCCAATTTTAACTGCCTGTTTATATTTCAATGTTTAGGTGATGGTGCCAAACTAAATTCAATTTGTCTTTTCATATAGCGGCAACACTGATTATTGATAATGTGGTGTGATCATGGGATGGTTAATTTACCAGCAATTAACAATCTCATGGAACTCCGGTGCATCCGCAGGCTGTTATTCTCTTGTTTTATAATTCAATATACATTAGTAAATTTGTTTTCACGCAGTTTTATGTTGAAAATTGTTAAAGTTTGCAGTTTTGATGAATTTTGGGTTTAGAATCTTCCCGTCAATTGGAGGATTACTACGTGCCTCAAGATCCAATTAACTGACAAGACATGCGTTTCAGCCTATCAGGTAGCACGTACAAATGGGCAGAATTTCGTGTCGACATGAGTTGCAACTCGTAGCACTGGTGCGAATGGTTTATCTAGAGATGGTGCATGCATAAGCAGCGTATTGGTATCTCGCTTGAGCTTGGATGCCCGCAGCAAAACTACATAACCGTCAACTCTAAGCATCTATGCAGCAGATGTCAGCACCGGCACTGGTGATGCCCTATGATTGACCATGTTTCAAGGTTGGAAGCAGTTGCTCAACAGAACTATCATTTCAAGGTCGGATGCAGATATGTGTACCATTTCAAGGTTGGATGTAGATGTGTATGGAACTGGTTTGCTATTTCTCTTTCGCCATCAGACGAGAACACAGAAACTCAGGCCCCTTATTTCCTCTATCTCTCAGGGGGCTAGTAACCGCCTAGTGCAGTCACAGATTACAAGAGCATGATACTTAATTGAACAGCACAGGCATTAAAATTTTGAATTTATGCGGAAATGTACAAACAAAAACCTAGCAAATGTATATACCCACACGCTGTCTCTGCAATGCAAAGTACTCCTGTTTCCTCTCACTTCAGGTTGGGTTTTCTTGTCTCACGGGTAAGCTTAGTGCCTCATTGATCCTACTGAAAACAAGGCGAAGGGGAACACACGCCACTGTTGGTCCACCAGTTTTTGCAACTACGGGGTTCCTGCTGGTGCTCTCTCTCTGACTGCTGGCGAAGGATGAGAGCCTCCGCATTTTCCTTGGTGAAGATGCTGGTTTCTTGGTATGAGGCCTCCAAGACTTATCCAAATCATTCTCTGAGCCCTTTTTACCTTCACTAGATTTTGGTCTTGATTTATTTGAAGATCTTGCCTGCCGTGGTTCTGCAGCTCTGCTCCTTAGTAAGGAGTCAAGACTGCCCATTGCTGGGTGATGCCTACCTCTACTTGCTGCAGGAACACTATCCTCCAAATCCTCCACAGTGACAGGGTACCCCACTATGGGTTTACCTGTCCATTTACTCAAGAGCGAAACCAGAGGTGCATGATGGCCCTTGTAGCTTCCTTGAACAGCTACCTCAACGTCATATAATCTATAATCTGCACAGGCTCTCTTGGTTGGCCTCATCACATGGCATCTCGGAGGTTTCAGATCATGCTGCTGTTCAGGCACTATTACTTGAAGTGGGACACAATATGAGAATGATGCCGTGCCCTTCTCTGAGTTTGAATGGTTGCTTATTGTATCAGCGGACTTGTCAAGCTCAGGCATCGCAAATCCCATATTGCCCTCTAGTTCAGTAGCCTTACAGACAGAACTGTCCAGTTTTATTGTTCCATCGCATTGCTGCAGCAGCACATTTTTATCCATCTTGTCGCTTTCTTTAGATATTGGAGCAACAGAGCTCAAACTTTTCTCCTTAGAACTTCTCTGATGCTGAACTGGTGACATGCCAACCTTGCTACAGTCAGTATTTCGATCCTTTATGGACGTACACGATCCATAAGTATTCAAATGGCCTGTGAAAAATAGATCAGTTGAAAGGAATTAGGAATGCTTCCTATGATAGTGAAAGTGAAACCCATTAGGATTGAGAAAGGAATACGAAACTGCATCCTTGGCAGCATGCTTCCTATAAAACTAAGAGAACTCTGCTATACAAAATCTTACCAACGAGTAAAATAATTTTCTTCAAAGCATGGAGCAGTCACAATAACACTACAACCAGAAATGTTTTTCCTATGTCATTTGTTTACATGGTTATTTCTTTTAAAAAATGAACCAAGAAAAAGAAAATTGGAGCTGTGACATTACCTTCCTCCATACCATCACCCTCCAAAGTAAGGGCATCAAATTCATCACCATCAGGACAGTCATCATTGATAAATCCACTCGTGCAAGATACTTCAACATCCTTTACTGTAGCCATGGCAGGACCTGCATGGTTGGTGCACGATGTATCTAACAAGGTCTCCAAACTTGAAGCATCCAAGCTGTAGGAACAGTTATTTACATCTGCTGGAAAAATAGTTCTTTCCCTGCTTGGTTCAAACAGATTGGGTATTTGGTCTCCCTGGTACTGGCTAGAAGACTGCCCTGAAGAGTTCCATTGAGAATATGTTGGGACAGTAACTTCTGAATCTTCACAAAACTTTGACAGTGGGTGTCGCCTATCTTTCTTCCTTGAATTTTCATAGGATTGCCCAATATTGGAGCGTTTCTTTTTTATGGATAAATGAGATTGCTTACTCTTTTTTATTCCACTGGTGCTGGACAAATCATAGCCAAAGTTTGGTTCACTTTCAAGAAGAGGGACATCCTGATGCGCATCTGAAAATATTCCTGCACCAAACTTCTGTTTGAAAACATTCTTTGTTCCAATCTCCCTAAGGTCTCTCATACGTTGGAACCCTCGAACTGTATCACCTTCCAAATCTTTTTGTCCCTTTCGCTTCTTCTTCGATGATGATGACGCATACCTAGTGCTTGAAGGGGATGTATTTTGTGGCTGTTTGTACACTACCAAGGATTGAGACATTTTTTCTTGAACTGAATTTCCTTCAGTACCACATAGACCCCTTGCATTGCGATGTCTTTTGTTGAGCCCATTTATGTTCTTAGATTTTGCAGGACAGAGGGTCTGGGATGCACACACATCATCATCATCATCATCATCATCATCATCACTGTCTTCATCAAGGTCATCTTTATTCGGAAAACGGGACCTTTCAATTTCAAGGGCATGAATGATGGCATCTTCTCTACGAACATACCTCCCTACAGCACTTTGAACATGTGTTCTTTTCTGCTGGCGAGCTAGATCTTTGGCTTTTTCTATCCATTCATCATATTCTCCACAGCGGAATGACTTCACACGTTTAGATTTCTCTAAATTATACCAGTCACTGTGGAAAAGCCCAAGGCAGTAGGTAAGATAGGAAAGCTTAGACATAGAAATTAGAATGCAAGTATCAATAATTCAGTATACTGAAATTTAATGGTACAAACAAGAAAGAAAATAACTATTCAAAAGCAACATACTCAGCAAAGATGCAACAACAAAGGAAGTGACAGACATTAGCATGTTCATTTGCATGGGAAGTTCAAAATAAACATTGAGTGATTGAAGAATAAAACAACTTATACAAATGGTCAGATCCCAGCAACCTTTGCCCTCAACCAAGTTTGGATTCCAATTTGTGGAGGGGATCACTTTATTCATAAAACCACAGTCTTTGAACTACACAAAATAGACTGAGGGCGGTCCATAGATAGACATCAAGAAAATAGATCAATCACTCTCGATGTAATTTTAATCTATACAATTACACATCTTATTTTCAGAAATCCAAGTTATTTTTCTTGATCCCTTTTACCCCTTGATATTTACCATACATAGAAAGCTGTAAGCTGAACCTAATTGATCCTCCTGATACATATCCCACTTTTTAGGATAATAACATCATGAAGGAAGATGAGTGTCGAATACTATGTTTTGCTGGTGCTCTACAACCAAATGTAAAAAACACTATCACTAAGCAAACTTGATAAGCTTGGGGTAGCTAGACACATCCTGAAAGCGCTAATTAACAATCGAACATAAACAAACAGTACCCTCCCTTTCCGAGTTTTAATGCTACCCAAATTCAGAAGGAAAAAATGAGAATTATTCAACCTGAGAGTGAACACAGCATGAGGTCTAGTCTAATAATCATATGACCACCATAAGGCCAAGAACTAACTATGGTGCCACGGATCATCAGAAGCAAGTACAGTCTACGCATGCACAAGCAGATGGAAGTATGATAACAAAGCTATTGCAAATGGCAACAGGGGGTTGGGGTATTGGTAGGGCAAGGGTTTGTACGGACATGCTACCGTCGGGGCGGCCGAGGAGCTTGATGGGCGTGCCGGCTGAGCGCGGCGGGATAACGCAGTTCTCAGGCAGCTCGTCCATGCCGAGGATCCGGCCGGGCCACCAGGATCCGACTGAGGGCGGTCCATAGATAGACATCAAGAAAATAGATCAATCACTCTCGATGTAATTTTAATCTATACAATTACACATCTTATTTTCAGAAATCCAAGTTATTTTTCTTGATCCCTTTTACCCCTTGATATTTACCATACATAGAAAGCTGTAAGCTGAACCTAATTGATCCTCCTGATACATATCCCACTTTTTAGGATAATAACATCATGAAGGAAGATGAGTGTTGAATACTATGTTTTGCTGGTGCTCTACAACCAAATGTAAAAAACATTATCGCTAAGCAAACTTGATAAGCTTGGGGTAGCTAGACACATCCTGAAAGCGCTAATTAACAATCGAACATAAACAAACAGTACCCTCCCTTCCCGAGTTTTAATGCTACCCAAATTCAGAAGGAAAAAATGAGAATTATTCAACCTGAGAGTGAACACAGCATGAGGTCTAGTCTAATAATCATATGACCACCATAAGGCCAAGAACTAACTACGGTGCCACGGATCATCAGAAGCAAGTACAGTCTACGCATGCACAAGCAGATGGAAGTATGATAACAAAGCTATTGCAAATGGCAACAGGGGGTTGGGGTATTGGTAGGGCGAGGGTTTGTACGGACATGCTACCGTCGGGGCGGCCGAGGAGCTTGATGGGCGTGCCGGCTGAGCGCGGCGGGATAACGCAGTTCTCAGGCAGCTCGTCCATGCCGAGGATCCGGCCGGGCCACCAGGATCCGTTGCGGCGGCGCACCCAGACGAGCGCCCCGACCTCGGCGTCCGCCCCCGTCACGCCGCCGGGGCACTCATCCTCCCCCGCGAAGCTCCCCATCGCCGCTTCTCTCTGCAGCCCTACCTCCAGATAAGCATCACCTCCCCCTCCCGCTCCTCTACCCCCCAAACTGATCAGAGTCAAGAAACGCCTCTTTCTTTGTCCAAGAAATCAGGAAGGGGGATAGGTGAATCCAGAGATGGCTATGGAGCCCAGTCGGCGTCGGCGGCTGCGACTTCCGTGGGGAGGCGAGGGGTCTCGTGGTGCAGGTGGGCGTGGGGAGAAGAGGTGGAATGGAAGGAGAGGTGGAGTCAGGGAGAAGGAAGAGGGAGCTGAGGTTAGAAGTTGAGGCGTGTGTTGCCATTTCTGTTTCGCTGCTCGGGCTAGTTAGTAAATGGGCTCACGGTTTCAGCCCATTCGCGTGTCAACCCGTTTGTTTAGCGTACTGTTGGATCTGACGGAGGTTAGGCTATTCGCACTCGTTACTCTATACTCTCCTCTATACACTATTCTCCTTCTACTTTTACAGTATTTACTCTAAATTTACACTACCCAACATTGTTTACAGTACCACCAGTGTGGGTGGTCTTAGACTGTCCGGACCCATGTACCGGAAAACGTCTGCTCCTGGTATGTGGAGTAGGAACGTGCTTTTTTAGCCCCTGCTTAAAATTTTCCTAAATTTCAGGCTACCGGTAATTAGTAGCTAATTACTATTACTAACTACAAATTCTTATTATTAATCATTAATTCTAAAAATTAATAAAAAAATAACAATTTTTTTATAAATTATACAATCAAAATTTATTTTTTTACAATTAGCATAATCCTTACGAATTAGTAGAAAAACAATAAAAATAACAAAACTAATCACCCGTCTTCCTTCTTCGACGCTGACGGCACCCTTGCCACGCTGCCGTCCTGCTTGCCGGCGCCGCACGCCACTTGCCCGTAACGCGGCCGCACCACTCGCCCTTGTGCCGCTCGCCCTCATTGGCCATCGCCCCCGTCTTGCCAGCACGTGGGGCTGCCACCGCGTTGCTTGGCCGCCGCACCACTCGGATGCGCAGCCGTCGTGTCGGCCGGCACGTTACCTGACTGGTGAGATTCATGAGTAGGATGAAGGGAGTAGGAGGTAGGGTTGAGTAGTGCACCTGAAAAGAAAAGAAATTTCAGTCACCTGACAAAAAGGATTTCCGGTTTTTTTATCTCGCACTAGTATACTGGAGTAGCTACGCGAACCGGAAGTTTCCAACAGCGGGATGGTGGACCCTCACCGGTCGTTTTGCGCCCGGTAGAAGCAACCGAGAGGAGGTGAATTTGATGAGGCTATCGAGTAAGGCTAGCAGGGTTAGAGTGCGATGGGAGACGATGTCGATGGAGGTGGCAGAGCAGATCTAATGGTGGGGGCAGAGATCTCGACGAGGAAGGTCCTGGCCTTGGCCTTGACGACCATCCCGACACGAACAAAGATGTTGCCCTTGGAGCCGCTGTCGTTGAGCGAGGCATGGGCATGTGGAACGATGAATGGGGCTAGATCGGCGAGCGAGGGGCGGCGAGGGTGGAGAACGGTGGGCGAGGGGAGTCAGGCGAGGAGCAAAGAACGGCGGGCAAGGGGCGGCGCGGTGGAGAATGGCGGGCGAGGGGCACCGGGGGTGGATAACAATGGGGCGGGGCGGGGCGCGGGGAGGAAGCCGAGAGAGGGGGCGATGCTTCAGGAGTGAATAGGGGGCGGGGGCAGCAGTTCACAGAGGAAGCAAATAAAGGATGAGGCAAAAGATTCATGAACAAAAAATAAGGTTAAAAAAGGAAGACAAAAATAAAAAAAGGAAAAAGAGAAAATAAAAAGAAAGAAGATGGGAAAATGGAAATAAAAGTAGAAGGAAAAAAAGAGGAAGATGAAAGAAAAGAGTAAACAAAATAGAAGGAAACGAAGAGAGGAAGAAATGAAGGAAATAGAAGGAAAAGAAGAGAGAAAAAAGAAAGAAAGGATATAGAGAAATATTAGAGAATGTACATAGAGTACATTTAGGGAGTGCGATGAGTGCGTAACACGTACCGGAAATCGAGAATTTGTGTTGGAAAGATGTGAGAATATTCAAACTATTAGAGTAGGTTTCAGAGTAGATGAGTGCGGATAGCCTAAGATCTAATCTAAGCCGTCCAACCAGCCATGCATTCGAAGTGCTCGTCGACTCAGAAAAATCAAACTGTTTGTATTACGAATGCAAATAAGCCAAAACCATATAAATACTCGAGGGCATCTTTGGCAGCCCAATATCCCTTTGGGATCCCAGCCTAACCTCAGGTCATTTTTTTTTCAAGTCTACTTGGTTACAATTTTTTCGGTCTAATCCATGGGGAGCACAAGTCTTTCAGGCCCGACCTCATTAGACCGAGCAAGAAATCCTCGCACGGCTAGCCTCTCTTCCACACGCCACCTCCCCATAGCTCGGCACCCCCCCCCCCCCCCCCCCCCCCCCATCACCGCACTCTCCCTCTAGCTCCTCAGAGATCTTGCAATTTCAACTGTTAATAACTTCAAAGCGTTTTGCGAGTTGCTTTGCTCATTTTCTGAATCAAAGAGCATCAGTATGATTGGGAATCTGTCTTTTTGGTTTGTTGTACGAGCTGTTTTTTTCTGCCAGAAATTTGTGTTTCAATGTTTTTAGAACTTGTAGGCCAATGTGAGCAGATCTCTGCTTTTGTTTTGCAGCTGATTGACGGGAAGCGTCATTTGAATTTCCACTTAATTTTGACTATGAATTGAGTTTTCTTCTGTTTCAGGACTGTGAGAGTTTAGCCAATCTATTTGAGTTGGTCTAAATGTTTGGTGTTCTACGGGACTATTCTTTTTAATTAATGGTCTCACCTGGTAGCTTAACACGGTTTTGGAGATATTTGTACTCAATTTTTCACATTTTTAGGACCATTTTTGTGTACAGGGATTCCTACCCCTTAATTTACCGAGTGGACATAGGGAAAAAAGACCCAGATGAGAATTCCACCTAGGGGAACATAGAAAACATCGTTGGGATTTGCTACCCATGGTTTTGCAGCCTGAGCTTCCAAACAATAGACTAAAAGGTTAGTTTGAAGGGATTAAAATTGAGAAAAATAAAAATGTGGCTTAGGTCTCATATGTCATTCATTGGAGGTTAGATGCTATTTTCAAAGGTGACATATCTGATGTAAATGATTATTTGATGATAACGTGCATATGTGATTATTAAATCCATCATGAGAAGTCACGGGTATAATATTTCATTAAAATTCTTAATACAAAATTGAAGGACCAGAGCTTATTAATTTCTAATAGTAGATTGACATTACTACACATAAGTAATATGTCATCTACAAAATATGAGGAAAATAATTTCTCAATCTTACAATTGTCCTCCTTATTCTAAGTTCTAACATAACCCAAACTCTCTTATGAACTTATTGAATTTGAGATACTATTGCACAATGTCTTATTGAGTTCATAAATAGACTTTCTTAACTAGTATCTCAAATATTATTTATTCTTCGTGACAAACCTTTCGGTTGCGTCATGTAGACATTCTCATATTGATTCCAAATTGAGAATTGCAATTATTATATCCATATGATGTAATTCTAAGTGATAATGCATTCACTGATGACATAATGATTCTGAACAAATCATTAGTTTAAAGATGCGAGAACAATTCATAGTAATCAACACCTTATCTCTTAGTAAAGCTTTTTACCATAAATTTATCTTAATGATATCTGAAATTTCTCTTTAGAGTCACTGTTAATTTTGTAGACCCACTACTTCTATTGTTTTGACTCTATTAGGAATATTGACTTAATTCAAGACTTTAGTGACATGCTTAATCCTCATTAAATCTTTCATGGCTTGACGCCATTTGGATATATGAGGTATATTTACATCTTACCTCAAATGAACGGAATGATCCATCATTTGAATGTAGATCTCAAAATGAGATCTCTTACCAGCATATCACTTATTTAAACAATTGTTGTTCTACATCAAAGGGGCGGATAACTTAGTGAACGTACAAAATTAAGAATGCTCCTGTGCAACAGAAGCCTTACTTAGCATAAATATCGCTAATGAGAACTAACAAAAGGTGTTGAGTCAAAAATGATGACCACATATGACCCAACATCAACAGGTATCGAAAAGAACAGTTCTTGAATCCTAAAAATGGATAAACATCTACTTCTCCTCAATAATGCTTTTCTCGTCTTACCATACTCCCCCGAATCATATCATATATTGTTATGCTTTTGTCGTCTTACCATACCCCCCCTAATCATAGCATATATTGTTTCCCTTATACTTAGTGTCGATTAAGACATTGGAAACAATGTTATCTTATCAAATAGTCTTATCGTCTTTGTCAGAGTCTTGTTCCGGCAATTCTCCCGATACTATCGTTAGTAGACCGCAAAGTTTGTAGTTCGGTATTGGGCGCACAGAGATTCAAAACACAATGGCAAGTTGACATGAAGATTTATGTGGCTCGGACCGCCTAAGCATAATACCCTACTCCACGGGGTGTGTAGTTGTTGTATTGAGCATCTGAGCACTTGTGAGCGTGTGTTAGCGCTGAGTCTGGAAGAGTCTGAGAGCGTTCAGCCGTCGAGAGAGCTAAGAGCCCCCTGTGTATCGCTCGACCAGTCCTTTATAGTACAAGGACTGGTCGTTACATCGTTAGCCTGGCCTGACATGTGGCCCTGGCAGTTACAGATGCTTAATACACAATTAATGAGCTTAATTGCCCTTAATATTGTGGTAACGAGCCTTGACAGTGCCGTTATTGGTATTAAGGGACTCCGATCGTGTGTCATTAAGATGGTATTAATGACACTTAATCGGTTCTTGAAGTCCTTGATTGTCCCTTGAAGGTCCGAGCCATTGGGGGTCCTCCAGTCTGCTTGTTGAAGTTGAAGGTCCGACGGTTGGACGCGTGGCAGCTCTGGAGCTTACCGTTTGGGATGGGTACGTCCGGTGCTGTTATACACGTGTCAGGACCGGAGCTTCCCTCTGTCAGGGGTTGGGTCTGGAGGTGTTGCACTGGTGTTTAGCCCGGAGCTTTCCCATGTGTGGGATGTAGCTCCGATTGTAGGATACACGTGGCAGCATAGGGACTAACCATAGAAGGGAGGCAGGTCCGGTCCCGTATGACACGTGGGACCTTCGAAGGTCTTCAACTCAGACAGGTAAAGTTCCTTTGGTCTTTTTGCAGTCCCAAGGGGTATACGGTATGCAGGGTACCAACAGTGGCCCCCTGGGCCTACCTCTGGGAGAGACCTTTTGGATGAAGTCATTCTGCCGGAGGTGGGTTCATCCTTCGGTTTTTGAGCCGTGTCTTCAAGGGTCTTTGGATGTGCCGTTGGCGGTAGTTCGCAGTTAAACCATCGCCGCGTGGCATATCCAGGATGCGGCAGGTGAGATCTGAGCGTGCGGATCTCACGCAATTGAAGGTCGCCAGTTCCCGATACAAAAACCGAATCAGTTCCGCGCGCCCTGTCAGGCTGCCGCCCTCGGGCTTCCCGCCTTTCATGATAACAACCGTTCGCCTGGGGTAAGGACCTCGACTTGATCGTTGGGGTGGCCCCGGGCCCCCTTGTCATTGGCAAGGTGAAGTTTTTGAACTGTATCATCGGCCCTTCTATGGTTTCCATCCAAGCGTTGTGGGGGCTTACTTAAGAAGGAAATTGCGCAACGTTTGGGGATTCTTTACGCCTTCATTCGAACTTGCGCTCAAATCCTCCAAACTTTCGCTCACTTTTCCTCTCTCACCACGCTGTGCCGCGATGAAGTTGGGACTCCCCAAGAGCCGCATCGGGAGCAAGAAGGAGTTGTATAGGGTCCAGACCTACATGGGATGGTCCAGTGACTCCTTCGACAACGACATTCACTGCGACAAGCTTCTCTTCGAGAAGGAGCGAGCCGAAGATATGGTGTACTTCCTTGGGTACGCCATGGCGGGTTTGATCCCGCCTTTCTCCACTTTCTTTCTGATGCTACTAGATTTCTATGGTCTGCAGCTCCACCATCTAGGCCCCCACTCAATCTTGCTGGTGGTGACTTTCGTCCACTTTTGCGAGATGTGGGTGGGCGTGCCCCCTTGCGTGGAGTTGTTTCAGACTTTCTTCACCGTCCACCCGACCGGGAAGAGTGATGAGTTCATCGGCTTCTACTACTTCGTGAAGCGGAAAAACTCTCCCCTCAAGTACTTGAGGTCCTTCCCTTCCGGCAAGTGGGACGACTGTAAGAAAGACTGGGTGGTCATCACCGTCGAGGGACACGAGAGACTAGAGCTGCCTGAAGGCCTTCCTCGCATCGACACCGACATTTGGAGTGACGTAGCGGAGCTGTCGAGGGAGTACAAGCCCATCCTGGACAGAATCCAGGAATGTGTTAAAGGTGGGGTGACCCCGCAGATGGTCTTCGTCAACTTCTTGACGAACAGGTGGGCCCCGCTAAGGGCTAGGAGCCGACCTGCCTGGGCCTTCAACAGTGAGATGGATACCAACCGTATTGAGGTCGGCTTGGACACCAACTTGACCGGTGAAGCCTTGAAGACCCATCTCAAAAAGTTCCAGCCTGGGAACATCGGCCATGGTGACGTGTCTCCACCGGCGACCTTCCTGCCTCTGAATATGATACCAGAGGAGTGCAGAGAGCTCCGGAGGAAGATGCCGCTGTTAGACGACTTTGGCCTGATGGAGAGGTGATCAACCTCTGGGGTGGCGATCCCCGGAGCTTCGGAGGATGTCTCCGTTCCCGCCCCGAAGTCAAGAACCAAAGTCGTAGGCAAGGGCAAGGAGTTGGCCGAGCCCTCAAGCCGCAAGAGGAAGTTGAAGCATGCTGACGGGAGGTCCGTCAGACCTGCTCCTTTCATGACAGCTCCTTTTCCCTGGCAGAGGAGGTCTTCGACGGCGGAAACTAATCTAGCATCAACATCTCCTCGGGACGCTAGCTCCGACCATGTGGCTCCAGTACCAGGGCCAGCTGAGGGCTCTAGGTTCGAAGGTCAGATGGCGGCATCAAGCTTCGGGGAGCCTTCCGGAGCTACTACACCAATGGCGTCAGGGTCCGGCCCCGAGCGTCCAGTGAAGAGGTTCCGCGCTAGTTGGAGCATAAGCCTTCCGAGGTAAATTTGATTTTTTACCTCAGTTGATTGTTTTTTGTTGTAACTATGTTTTGAGTTTCTTCGTCCTTCATCCACAGAGTGCCAAAGAAAGGGGCTAAAGCTCTGGTTCCTGAAGCAGCAACTGATGCTGTGTAGACAGAAGCTCCGACTCTAGTTCTAGTGCCGCCCCAAGAGGTGGCTGAGGCCGCGACAGCTCCGGCGCCAGCTGTCGTGGTCCTTGACCTCGAGTCATCTCCTGAAGCTCCCGTGGTAGCGTCAGACCACGGGAATGAAGATGTACCAGCGACACCAGCCCCAGAGTTTGAAGCTCTGGGTTTGTATGCTGAGATGATGGACACCTCTGCCTTAGAGCCGGAGGTAGCTGCATTCCCAACCCTAGAGCCGGACGTTGTTGAAGCCTCGATGGTGGAACCGGGTGTTGATGAAGCCCCGGTGGTAGAGCTGGTGGTCGATGAAGTTCCGGCGCCTGAGCCGGTTGTCGAAGAAGTGCCGACGCCTAAGCAAATGGCGGTCGAAGCACCAGCGCTTGAAAAGGCGGTGGAGGAAGCGCTAGCGTCAGAGCCGGAAGTGGCTTCAGCTCTGGCCGAACCTTCAATGCCTGCCCCAGAGGTAGTGGTTCTGGAGGTGCCCGCGCCTGAGCCAGGGTGCCAAGAGAAGGCTGTCGGTCCCCCGCTAGAGGGACCAGTTGCTGATGACCAGGCGGTAGGAACTTCAGAGCCGATTCCGGAGGTAGGAACTTCTGCTACAGGACCTTCCTCGGCGGCGGCCGAGGCTATCCTGGAGGGCGGCCCTAGTGACGTGGAAGCTCAAGGGACCGCTCTTGTAGAGTGGGACCTGATTTTTTTACGGAGAACCCGCTGGAGCTAGCGGAGAAGACCCCGACAGGTCTGGAGCCGATCCCTTTGTCGTTGTCTATAGACAACGCCTGCTCCAGTCTTCGTCAGGTCCAACTGGCCTTCTACCACGACAGCAAGGACCTCGAGGAGGAGCGCCAAACCCTTAGGAGGTGGCGCAACCGACTCCAATTCAAGACCAAGCTGGCGCAGTCGAGGCTGGCTGATGACAAGGAGTGGGTGAAAAAGGATAAGTCTGGTTGGAGTACTGAGGTCAGTTACTGGACAAGAGGGAAAGCATGATGCGATCCCTCGACCAACAGTCTCGGGCCATCCACGAACAGGCCGTAGCTGCTAATAATGCAGCAAATGATCGCGAAGAGAAGCTCAGCGTCATCCACGACAGCCTCGGCAAGCGCCGGAAGGCTCTTGAGGAGAGGGAGAAAAAACTCGAGGATGAAGAGCAAAAACTCCTGGAGCTGCGAGATGACCTCGTGAAGAGGGAGGAGGAGCTTACTCAGAGGCTAACTCTGGGTGACAAGAGTCTCGCGGAGAGCACCAAGAAGCTGGAGGAGCGCTGCAAGAAAGAGGAGAAGAAGGCCTGGCAGTGAGGATAGGACCTCCATAATAGGGAGAATGAAATTGCTACCAGGGAGAAGAAAGTGCGGGGCCGGGAGAAGGACCTAGTCGACCACCAGAACAAGATCCACCTCCGGGAGGAGGAGCTCGGTAAACTCGAAAGGCAGGTTGCTGAAAAGATTTAGCAGAACGCCAAAGAGGTCGAGCGCCTTGCCCGAGAGAATTCGGAGCTTACGGCGACCAAAAGATCCTTGGAAGAGATGAGAGGTTCAAGGGATGCGGAGTCCTGACAAGTTTGGGACTTCTTGGGAAAAGCCAATGACGCGCTGACGCTGATGGGTTTTAGCCCCGTGCGTCCGGATGATCCAGAGCCGGAGCTGGACCAGGCGTTGCAGGCGTTGAGCTCGGCGGGCAACAAGCTCACCAAGATGGGCGATGTCATCGTGGATCAGATGGAAACCGAGGGACAATCCCTGGCGAAGAATGTCGCAGAGTTCATGCTGACGTGCTACACAAGCCAGAACCCTCACTTCCCCTGGACCCGGTGCTTGAAGGCCCCATCGACGGAGAGGGAGAAGCCGCCAAAGCCAGCGTGTTAGAGGTTGCCAAGGTCGCCTTGTTCTTCCATAGGGTCTAGGATCTCTCTTTGTAGCTCCCACTTGTATTCTTTCTTCTTTTTCTCCAATTTTTTAATCTCTTGTATCCAGATTAATGAAATCCAAGAATTTTATGAATTTCATTTTTTGTCTTCAACACCTTTGTCTCACTTGGCTCCCTGGTAGATGTACACAATTTGATTGTGAAGATGTACCAAGAGGATGTAGCACTTTGTTGAAGACTTGCGCACTTTGAACTTGTAGTTTGTAGGTCCGAAGTCACCGATAGTAGGGGCCCCCTGAGGTTGTCGGAGCTTAGTAGCTCCGGCAGTGACCCTTGTCAATGCGTAGAGCATTGGCGGTTAGTCCTCTGGGAATGTCGGAGCTTGGTAGCTCCGGCAGCGACCACTGTCAACACGTGGTGCATCGACAGCAGACCCCACTAGGGAGTTTTCCCACCATCTTTTCTTTGCATTGACGGCTGGCCCCCTGGATTTGCCAGAACTTTGTAGCTCCGGCGATGTCTACTATCAATGTTTGAAACATCGACAGTAGACCACCTTAGGGGGTGTCGGAGCTTTGATAGCTCCGGCTTTATCTACCATCATCATGAGATCTTTATTTTTCCTGCACACTGAAGTCAAGAAAAACAGTAAAATCCATTTCCTATCTATAACTCGTTTGCGACTTACTATTCCCGAAAGAAATTTTTAGGTCAAACGCAACTCTACATACAATCAAGTACACTAGCTTGTTTTCTCCAGGTCCGATCGTTTCTGGACTCGCCTTACTTCGGCCTACCGGGGTGTAGGTAGAGTGGCGTACTTAGGGTGCAGGACCAGGCTAAGTCGGTAGCACACTCTGGACCTAGATTGGCTTGGCGGCATTCAGACGAGTAGACCATTAACAATGTTTAGACCCGGAAGAAATGACAATGCAACTTGAATTATATATGAACCAGTCGAGATAAAGTTTCTTAGGAATTGCACAACTTTGTTATAGACAAGAAAGAGAAAAATAAAAAATATTAAGCTTGTACAAAATAAATGCACGTGGAGTCTGTTTTCACACAATAATGTCTTTCATTATAGGTCCTGGGTACAGGGGAAACAAGTACACTCTTAGGGTATGGAACTAGGCTAAGTGTGTTTCGTTTCTCGTTTGACCCAAGGTAGCTAGCTAGACTTTTAGTTTTGAGACTGTGACAAGTGTTGCCTGAACTTTGCGGACCTTCCGGGGAAGGTCCGGCTGTTCACCTGAAGGAGCTACCCGACTCTGTACAATGACTCTATAACATACATACATGTAACTACAGACTAACCCACTACAGGAAAAGCGATCATTTGCGACGGCTGGTTTAATTTGCGACAGCCAGCCGTCGCAAATAGCTTAAATTGCGACGGCCCGCCTCTGGCCGTCGTAAATAAGATGACCGTCGCGAATAAGTGGTTATTTGCGACGGCTTTTGGACTGGCCATCGCGAATAAGTGGTTATTTGCGACGGCCAACCCTAGGACCGTCACAAATAAAAGAGCCGTCGCAAATAAACACTTATTTGCGACGGCCTATCAGACGGTCGTCGCAAACAGGCTTTAATTGCGACGGCCGTAAGTTGAGGCCGTCACAATTAAAGCTGCCGTCTCAAATTAGGGCTAATATCGGGACGCTCCGGCCCTGACTCTTCATTCACTTCAGACCTTCCGCCGCTGCTGCCGCGCCCCCCGCCACCCTGCCGCGTTGCCGCCGCCCTGCCGCGCCCCTGCCGCCGCACCCCCGCCACCCTGCCGCGTTGCCGCCGCCCTGCCGCGCCCCTGCCGCCGCGCCCCCGGCTCCGCCGCCAGCCCGCTGCCCTCGGCCCCGCCTGTGGCCCCCACCGACGGCCCGCCCCCGGCTCCAGGCGCGCCTCCGTGCCCCAACCGCCGCCTGCCTCCGCCCCCGGCCCGCCGCGCCACCGGCGTCGCCGCCGCCGGCCCGGACCACCGCGCCCCCGACCGGACCGCCGCGCCCCCTGCTGCGCCCCCGGCCCCCGACGCCTCCGCTGCGCCCCCGACCCCCGACGCCTCCGCTGCTCTGAGGTCAGTGCTACTCCCCCCGGTTTTAGGTTCTTTTTTTTTTCAGATCTAGCTAGCAATTTTGTTAAGAGGTAGCAGCAATTAGCTATAGTAGCTTAGAATAGCTTGTATAGTTTATTTAAGGATTGAATCACTTAATTATAGAAGAGTTATGAAACTGAGTTATAGAAGAGGACATGGCTGAAGATGTAATAAAAAGGGCATTTGCTAGTGCAGTTTTATGCATACAGCGAAAGAACTTGAGTGTGTATATGTATGGGAACGATGCCATGTAATAGGCCATCGCAAACTAAGTCTAATATCGGGACCCTCCGGCCCCGACTCTTCATTCACAATTCCCCACCGCCGCCGCGCCCCGACACCGCCGCCCCCAGCGCGCCCACCGCCCCCGGCCCCCCGCCGCCCCTGCGCCCCCGGCCCCGTCGCACCCTCGCCATCAGCCCGCCGCGTCCCGACCCTGCCGCCCCCAGCGCGCCCACCGCCCCCGACCCCCCGCCGACCCTGCGCCCCCGGCCCCCCGCCGACCCTGCGCCCCCGGCCCGCCGGCCCCGCCGGCCCCGCCGCTAGCCGCGCTGCTAGAATTGAGTTGATAAATTAATGAATTAATGAATTGAGTTGATAAATTAATGAATTACAATGGATAATTGTTATGTTTAGGTTTATTTGAATTGCTTAGTTTTTTGAATTATGCTTAGGTTTATTTGAAGGGTCGTTGAATTGCTTAATTTTGATTGCTTGAGTGTTCAAGTACTATATATACATAAATGGGCTTCGGACCAGCTTGACAAGGCCCGACAAGGCCCATTTAGTGGTAAGGTAAAGTATGCGTGTAGACGGGCACGGAGGCGAACGACGACGGTGAGGATGGCAAGCACCTGCGCGTGGATGGCGTACTCTGACGAAGTGGTTTCATCTCTGATCTACGGCAGCTAACCCTAAAGCCGTCGTGGAATTGTCATCTGAGACCAACTTTCCTCTCACTCTTTCTCTAGTTCTTTCCTCTGTCTTAAATGACCTGAAAATGAAAATGAGCAACGTAACCTATAGCAATGTATTACCCGTTTCGGATCGGCACGTCTCACATGCCATTGGCATGTGAGACGTGCAGGATCGGAATTGTCCCTTTTTTGGATAGCCTCGGAGTGACCGAGGGGGCGTGGCTTGTGACGAGATGCGGGTCCGGATTTGGACGAGATTTCGGTGGCGTAACCCTGTTGTTCTCTGCTGCACAATTTTCGGGCGTGCAGTGGAGAACAACGGGGTTATGCTGCCGAAATTCCGTTCGAATCCGGATCACGTGTCTCGTCATGAGCACGCTCCGCTCGGTCACTCTTGGGTGGGTTTAGGATCTATCTGCCTAGGTTGTAGGGCCGTGACATAACACAACAATACATTAACGACAATTTCTTTCGCATTAAACTGCAGAGTCAAACATGGGTGAAGACCGCAGTTGGATGTATACTGGCTGGAAGAGCAGAAATGGTAGTCACTCCGATGAGTGGTTTATCAAGTTAGATCAATTTTTGGATCGAGCATTTTCGTTGTCAACGGAAGATATGGTGCGGTGCCCATGTACAAAATGCCGGAACACTAAGTTTTTGAGAAGATTGGAGCTTTCGTTTCACTTATGTCGAAACGGTTTCACTCCACAATATGAAGTGTGGACCTTCCATGGCAAGACTAATTCTCGAGTCATAGCCGAAGTGGATGAGGATGATGATATAACAGAGGTTGATAGGATGTATGAGATGTTAGAAGCTCTTGAAGCGGAGGATCCTCTTACAAATGAGGCAGAGAAGTTCTTCGAGGAGCTGAAGAAATCACAAGAGCCGTTGCATGAACACACGGCTATGACCGTACTTGCTTTCTTGACCAGACTTATGGCAATTAAGTCCAAGTACTTTTTTTCCATCAACTGCTACAATGATCTCATGAAATTGATCTGCGATATCCTTCCACAACCTCACAAAGCGCCACCAGATATGTATCAGTCAAAGATCAAGATATCTGGTCTCGGTATGAAGTATGAGAAAATTGATGTGTGCCCAGACAACTGCATGCTATTCTGGAAAGAGCACGCTAATGAGAAGATGTGCTTGAAATGTGGTAAATCGAGGTATGTCGAAGTTGTTAATGATGATGGCGATAATGTGATGACAGATGTCGCACATAAGCAGCTTCGTTACTTGCCTGTGACACCTCGGTTGAAGCGGATGTTTCTTTCAAAAAGAACCACAAGACACATGAGATGGCACAAAGAAGGTAAACGTGAGAACAAAGAATTCTTGACGCATCCGTCCGACGGTGATGCATGGAAGGCGCTAGACTGTTTCGATCCAGACTTTTCTCGTGATGCGAGGAATGTTCGCATCGGATTAGCGACAGAAGGATTCTCACCGTTCAGTACGAATGCCACGCCATACTCATGTTGGCCTGTCTTTGTCATTCCGTACAACCTGCCACCTTCTTTATGTACGAAGAACGAGTTCATGTTTCTTAGCCTCATTGTACCTGGACCTGATCATCCCGGGCCACGTCTCAACATGATGTTAAAACCGCTGATCGAAGAATTGAAAGTCTTGTGGATAGGAGTCGAAGCGTACGACTGTTACAAGAAGCAAAAATTCAACCTTCGAGCTGATTATTGGGAACGTCAACCGATCGATCCTCAAGCCGCGTATGCAACCGATGGTGGAAAAGCACACGGAAGGTGAGTTTACAAGTTATTTTATCGTTTTCAATTCAAAGTATTCAAGATATTTCAATTTCATATTACTGACTCTCTTTTTTATAGGCTCGCCATATTCGACGGAGTTGTCGACTCAAGGGCGGGGAGACCTGCGAGAGGCAGCTCTACGCAGGCTTCGGGCACAGGAGGTCGCCACGTATCACAGAGGGACATTGAGATGCAGTCCCTCCGAGAAACCGTAGAAGAAAATGAAAGGCGACATGAGGAGGAAAGGAGGGAGGCGGAACGCGAAAGGATCGCGATGGAGGCCACGATCCAAACCCAGGCAGCAGCGTTGGCGCAGATGCGGGAAGCAATGGAGGTAACAAAATAAAAACTAAAATTCTCATTAATTCAGCGTAAATGACTTACTAATAGGTAGCATTTAATGTTTGCAATGACAGGCCATCGCTCGGGCGCAAGGTCTGGGAATCCAGCTACCGGTACTACCACCAGTCCTTCCAGGCGATCCTTCTTCAGCGGGTCAGGTAAGTTTCTATGTAATCCTTCTTCTCCAGCGTAATAAGATCGAGATAGATGAAAGAGAGAGATAGTTAGATAGAAGAAAATGATTGAGATAGAAGAAAGATAGAGATAGAAGAAAGGGAGACAGAAGAAAGAGTGAAAGATAGATAGAGTAGGATGGGAATGAAGAGAGAGAGTAAGATGTAGATGGATATAGAGAGAGGGGAAGATAGAGGGAGGGAGATGTAGATGGAGATAGAGGGAAAAGGATAGCAATAGAGAGATAGAGTGAGAAAGAAAGATAGAGTGAGAGACAAAGAGAGAAATGAAAAGAGAAGAAGAGAGGGGGATTTAGATGAAGATAGAGGGAGAGGAAGGGAGGGAGAGAGATATTGATGCATTTATATTCTAACTCTAAGTTTCATTAATTGCAGAGATCCGCGACGGCTGCACAAACGCCGTCGCCGTTGCTACCGCCGCCTGGAATGAGGTGCGACGAGGACTTCGACTTCGGAGGTGGCTCCGGAGGTGGCTACAGAGGTGGATACGGAGGTCAAACCGGCGAGTGAGCCCATGTTTAGTTTGTTGATGTTGATGCGATGTTTGTACGATGTGTTTTGAAACTGTTGTGATGTGATGTGTTCTGTGAATCTGTTCTGTGAATCTGGCCATCGAGACGGTTAGTGTTTTCTGTTTTAAAAAAAAAATAAAAAACCTTATTTGCGACGGCTTTTTATACAGTACCGTCGCAAATAAGGTACAAAGCCATCGCAAATAAGCCACTGCTATTTGCGACGGCCTGGCCGTCGCAAATAAGTTTTAATTACGACGGCCCGGCCGTCGCAAATAGCAGAGTGGGTCTCGGAGGAGGACATGTGGGCCCTGCCCACTGAACTTATTTGCGATGGCCGACCGTCGCAAATAATGTTGCGGGGCCCACCGGCCCGCAGCAATATCTTGCGACGGCCAATCCTAGCTATCGCAATTAAGCTTATTTGCGACGGTGGCCGTCGCAAATAAGCTTAATTGCGACGATTTAGTTGCGACGGCTAAAAACCGTCGCAAATAAGGAAAGCTGTCGCAAATAGCTTATTTGCGATGGCATATGGCTTATTTGCGACGGCCTTGGCCGTCGCAAATCGTCGGGATTCCTGTAGTGACCTCCGTGATATTAAGCGTAGAACTTACGGAGGTGCTCAATGTTCCAAGGATTAGGGAGAGGTGTCCCATCCTCAGTTGCCAAGCGAACGCATCCGAGACGGGATACTTCCCAGATGGGGGAGAGTTTGTTTAACCCTTCTCGAGTTTGTATTCTCCGTAGCACCAGATCGCCTTCCCCAAGCTGTCGGCTATGAACATGCCTTTGATGATAGCGCCGAAGAGCTTGGCGGTATTGGGCATTCCGAACAGATGCTCGGCACCTTCCCTCTTCAAGGAGGTCAAGGTCTTCACGCCAGAGCTGGTCCTGCGTGGCATCGTCGAAGGTCCGGACCCGGAGCGACTCCAAGGTGATTTCCGGAGGAAGGACTGCTTCAGCTCTGTACACCAGGAAGAAAGGTGTTTCTCCAGTTGACCGGTTTGGAGTTGTCCTGTTGGCCCACAGTGTGGGCGGAAGCTCTTCGATCCAGTTGGCTTCATGTTTTTTCAGGCGCTCATATGTGCGCGTCTTGAGTCCTTTTAGGATTTCTGCATTTGCTCTCTCAACATGGCCATTGCTTGCTGGGTGAGCTACTGAGGCGTAGCTTACTTGAATGCCGAGGTCTCCGCAATATCCTTGGAATGCAGAGCTTGTGAATTGGGTCCCATTATCAGTTATGATCTTGTCTGGGACTCCAAATCTGCATACGATGGACTGCATGAAGTTGATAGCTGATTTCTTGTTTATTGTCACAACTGGAGTTGCTTCCGACCATTTGGTGAACTTGTCAATGGCAATGTACAGGAACTTGTAACCTCCGATGGCTCTTGGGAAAGGTCCCAAGATATCCATCCCCCACACGGCGAATGGCCATGTAGGAGGTATCATTTGTAGAGGCTGAGCTGGTGTTTGAATTTGCTTTGCATGGAACTGGCATGCTTCACATTTTTTCACTAGCTCAGTTGCATCCTGGAGTGCTATAGGATAGTAAAAACCATGCCAGAAGGCTTTACCGGATAGCGTGCGGGAAGACGCGTGGTTTCCACACTCGCCTCCATGGATTTCTGCGAGGAGCTCGCAACCTTCTTCCCTTGTAATGCACCGCATTAGGACGCCGTTGGCACCGCGCAGGTAGAGATCCCCTTCTACCAGCGTGTATCTTTTAGCCAATCTGACTATCCAGTCAGCGGATACATTATCTTCAGGAAGAAAATTATCTTTCAAGTAGCTCCGGATCTCTAAGATCCATGCATCAGAGCTAACTTGAGGATTTGAGTCTTGCGTGCTGGGTTGCTCGGAGCTTCCTGCAGCACCTACGACCCTTGATAGACGCCATGGTAACAGGGCCATCAGGACCGCCAACTTCGAGGTACTGGTCTTGCCCCCTTCGCTCAGTTCGGCAGGCTGAGTTGTTGGTATTGACAATCTCCGGACGAAGGTTCCGTCAGGAGCCGGAGCTCCGGTTGAAGCTTTCGTCGAGAGTTCGTCGGCTTCAGCGTTGTTGAGACGCTGAACATGGCAAAGATCCAGGACGTCGAAGTCCTTTTGAAGCTTCTGGACTTCAATAGGTATGCAGCTAGTTGAGGGTTATTGCAGCAACATTCACCTTTGACTTGTTTTACAACAAGCTGTGAATCACCCTTTACCAACAGCTGCTTGACACCATACGATAGTGCCACCTTGAGCCCATAAATTAGTGCTTCATACTCCGCCATGTTGTTGGTCGCCTTGAAGTCAAGGTGAACCATGTATTTGACCTTCTCCCCGGTTAGAGCAAGGAGAAGGATTCCAGCTTCGGCCCCCTGCTTTTGCACGAAACCGTCGAAGTAGAGAGTCCAATGAGGCTCGGTGAAGACTGGAACCTTGGATTCCGACTTCTGCTCACTGGGGCCCCCAGGATTTGATGGAGAGGGGGTCCATTCCACCACGAAGTCCGCTAGTGCTTGACTCTTAATTGCTTGTCTTGGGACGAATTCAAGATCGAACTCGACCAGTTCTGCTGCCCACTTTGCAATGTTCCCAGTAGAGTTGGGATTATGCAAGATTGCACGCAATGGGTAAGAGGTTACCACTGAGATCTTATGAGCTCGGAAGTAGTGTCGTAGCTTCCTAGAAGCAATAAGAACTGCGTAGAGCAGCTTATGAACTTCCAGGTATCGAGTCTTGGCATCATGGAGTACTTCGCTGATGAAGTACACTGGGCGTTGGACTGTTCGGACCCTCCCGAAGGGGCCCGAAGCTTCCTCCTCATAAAACCGAACCTTCCCGGGTGGGGGGTCCGAACCTTGTTCGGGGACCTCTGGGTTCCTATTGGAGGAACCCGGAGCTTCTTCTGCAGCGACCCGGACCTTTCCGGAGGGGTCCGAATCTTGTTGCTCAACAACAACAACTTCTTCATTTGAAGGAGGTTGATCCTCTAGCATCCCGCCTTGAGGATCAGGGTCTGGGAGCTGGGACCTAGACTCATCTTCAGGTAGCTCCGGACCCTCCCGAAGGGGTGTGGACTCCTGAAGTGGGTATGGTTCTGGTCTTTCCGCAACCAGGACCATACTGACAACTTCGTCAGTTGCCGAAATGTAAAGCAGAAGTGGCTCACCAGGATTCGGAGCTACAAGGTTGGTAGAGTGGTGAGGAGCTGTTTCAGCTCCTGGAATTCCTTTTTTGCTTCTTCAGACCATTGGAATGGTCCGGACTTCCTCAACAACTTGAAGAAGGGTAGTGCCCGCTCCGCCAGTCTTGAGATGAACCGGCTGAGGGCAGCTAGACATCCAGTCAACTTCTGGACGTCCTTGATGCGGGCTGGTGGCCGCATGTCTTCAATAGCTTTAATCTTCGCCGGATTTTCTTCTATTCCTCGGTGGTTCACCAAGAATCCAAGAAGCTTTCCGGAGCTAACCTCGAAGACGCACTTGTCTAGGTTCAGCTTCGTGCCTGTGACCCGCAACTTGTCGAAGACAGCTTGCAAGGTGTCAAGGAATGACTCTTTGTTTTTGATCTTGACAACGATGTCATCGACGTACACTTCCACTACATCTCTGATAAGCTCTCCAAAATATTTGTACATAGCTCGTACAAATGTTGAAGCAACGTTTTTGAGACCGAATGGCATGATAGTATAACAATATAATCCATCTACTGTAATGAAGGAAGTATGCTCTTCATCTTCCCTAGACATTCTGATTTGATGATACCCAAAATATGCGTCTAGGAAACACAGTAATTCGCACCCGGAGTTGAAATCCACTATCTGATCTATTCTAGGTAGTGGGAATGGATCTTTTGTACATGCCCTATTGAGTGTAGTGTATTCGATACACATCCGAAGTTTCCCGCCGGCCTTGGGTACAACGACTGGGTTTGCCAGCCATTTTGGGTGGAAGACTTCTCGGACGAATCCAGCTTCAAGCAACTTCTTCACTTCTTGACGTATGAAGTTCTGTCGCTCTACTGATTGCTTCCGAGGCTTCCGATGTACAAGCCGAGCGTCGGGATAAATCTTCAGATTGTGCTCGATCACTTCCCTAGGGATCCCAGGCATTTGTGACGGTTGCTAGACAAACACGTCGACATTAGCACGGAGGGAAGTGACGAGCGCGAGTTCCTATTTGTCATTCAGACCTCCCGATATACGGGTGGTCTGAGTAGCGTCGGAACCGGTTTGGACGACTTTGACGGGAATGTCGGTGTCGTCGCTTGGTTGCAAGCGAGGTGCAGAGGTTGAGCCTCGATGACGAATGCTCGGGGGTTTCGGAGCTTTCTCCTTGAAAGTGCATCTAGGACTCTCTTGTGGGTTTTGGATGATTTATGACAAGCAATTGGGATCCTAACCTATTTGTTGAGATGAGTGCAGGCCTATGATAGGAAAATGAGCAAAATACCAAAAAGAAGGAAGGATGAGGAGCAAAGTGGAGATGAGCTCAAGGAAGAAGAGTAATAGATTATTGTGTATGGAGTGTGTTAAGGAAACTCACCCCAAGAGCTCAATCACAATTAAACACACACATTGCACAAAGTTACACAGGACCGGACTAGTCCGATCACAACCGGACTAGTCCGATAACCTTTGTGCACCAGATCGGACAAGTCCGATATCTGTCGGACTAGTCCGATATTCTTCTGACTAGAATCGGTCTAGTCCTCCCCAGTATGGACTAGTCCTCAAAACACTTCACAAGTCACACAAAATCGGACAAGTCCGATCACAACCAGACTAGTCCGATATTCTTTCTGATCCAAATCGGACAAGTCCGATGTCTACACGGACTAGTCTGAAAAACCCTCTGATCTACATCGGACAAGTCCTCCAAGTTCGGACTTGTCATCTAACTCACTTAGGGTTTCACATGTCCGGACAGGTCCGATGGATATCGGACTAGTCCGAAGATTTCCAGTAGCGAAATCGGACAAGTCCGTTTTCAATCGGACTAGTCTGATATTTCGGGGTACTTAGGGTTTGCTACACACAGCACACCGGACTAGTCCGGTGACCACACGGACTAGTCCGAACTTTCTGAACCCTAACGGTCACTTTTAGAAACCCCATATAAATAGAGGTGAACGGCCCAATTATGAACTCTCTCAAACCCTAGCGCCGTCACACCTCCCAAGAGCCTCAAAAACTACATCTCTCCACGAAATTAAGTGCAACAACGATCAATCCTTTGAGGATTCACTCTAGATCATTGGAGAGACACTTGGAACATCACATTGAGCTCTTGGTTTGATTCTCTAACACACTCCTGCATTTTAATTGTAATCTTTTGAGTGTGTTTTCGGTGGAAATTTGTGTTGTAATCTAAGGGAGCTCTCAACGTGTGAGAAGGCCCCTTGAATTCGGTTATTCACCCCTTTGTGATTAGTGGAAGAGGATTGGCCTTCATGGCGATCCGACGAGGGTAGGGTTGGAGAAGACCCGGTCCTTTTGTGGACTCCTCAACGTGGACGTAGGTTGCCTTTGTGGTAGCCGAACCACGGGATAAAACCTTGTGTCTTGCTTTTTTGGTGTTCATCATTCTAATTCATCAATATAATCTAGGGTTTCGTAATCATTACTCATCTTACGTTGGATTGTTAAACATAAGATTTAATCGTGATATAATCTAGAATATAACTGTGAAACCTTTATTTGGTTCTATTTTTCCGCTGCACACACAAAAGAATCAATCTAATCGATCTAGCTTAATCAACTTAGTCCGTGAACACCGGACTAGTCCGCACTTTACCGGACTAGTCCGATATCTCTGGTATTGAGCTTGTTGTTGAGTGTTGCAGGATACGACAACTTTCAAAAAGGCCTATTCACCCCCACTCTAGGCCCACATTCAATTGGTATCAGAGCAAGGTTCTTCAAGAAAGATTCTAACCACTCGAAGAGATCATGTCGGACATGAAGGACACCCACAAAATTCAACAACCAAGAGGAGATTAACAACGACAAGACCCAAAAAGTGAAGAAGTACCTCGAAGCCATTCAAGACTTCGAGGACGACGATGAGGAGACGCTGGAGCTAGAGGCGCTCCTCAGAAAGAAGGCACTTTCCAATGGGAAAGTGAAAGTTGAAGAGAAGAAGAAGGGGAGTAGTCACACCGACTACTCCCAATATCCTTTAAACAATGATCGTCTAAATTCCAATAACAATCATTACTTATCTATCCCACTTGGAAAAGCCCCACACTTCGATGGAAGTGATTACTCAATGTAGAGGCAGAATATGAAAATGCATTTGATTTCCCTCAACCCAAGTCTATGGCATGTTGTATGCACAGGGATAGATATTCCAGACGATGACGAAGAGCTCACCCCAAGCCAAGAGCAGGCCATTCATAGAAATGCACAAGCCGCAGCTGTAATCACCTCCTCACTCAGTTGGGACGAGTTCACCAAGGTGGATGGACTCGAAATTTCTAAGGAGATATGGGATACACTACAAACTGCACATGAAGGTGACCGACATGTGCGTGAAGCAAAGATTGAGATGATCGAAGGCGAACTAGGAAGATTCACAATTGAGGAAGACGAGTCACCCCAAGATATGTACAATCGATTGAAGACACTTGTCAACAAAGTTCGATCATACGGGAGCAAGAAGTGGAATGACCACGAGGTGGTAAAGCTCATCCTTAGAGCTTTTATGCCTCGCAATGTCACGCTATGCTCTATGATTAGAGAAAGCCCCGAATACAAAAGGATGACTCCGAATGAATTGCTTGGAAAAATCATCGACTTTGAGATGTTGGAAAGACAAGCAAAGCACGTCAAGGAAATTGCCGATCTCACCTCGGCTAAGAAGAAAGGGGTTGCTCTAAAGTCCACCCTCAAGCCTCTATCCAAAGAAGCAAGGGAAGCACAACTAGAGGAAGACAATGATGACGAAAGCAGTGAGCTAGATGAAGAGGACATGATATTGTTCATGAAAAAGTTCAAGAGAATAATGAAGAAAAGACAAGGAACAAAATCAAGTGAGGGAAAGTACAAGGAAAGAACGAAACCGAAGTTGAGGCGGGCATGCTACAATTGTGGTGAGTATAACCACTTTATAGTTGATTGCCCATATGAGGAGAACAAGAAGAAGACCAAAGAATCCAAGCCTCAACCTCAGAAATTCTTCAAGAAGAAGAAGCAAGCCGAACAAGCGCACATTGGGAAGGAGTGGGACTCAAACGATGAGTCCTTATCATCCGAAGAAGAAGAGATGGCTAGCGTAGCCATCGAGAGCACATCCAAGAAATCTACACTCTTCCCCACACTCGGCGCAAGGAAGGGAAATGACACTTGCCTTATGGCAAAGGAAGGTAAACGCAAGGTAATCATCAAAACCCCTTCCGTGCATTCCTACTCTAGTGATGATGAAATAATTAGTGATGATGAAGATATGCTTAGTGGACTAGATAGGAAAGCTGCAACAAAAATGAAATTTTTACTTGATCAACTTATTGAGAAGGAGAGGTTGATTCATCGTCAAGAGGACATGATTATCTCCCAAAAGGAGGAGTATGTCAAACTTGACAAACTTCTAGAACTTGAAAAGGAGAAAAACAATTCACTAGAGCTTGAGTTAGCTTCAAGCAAGAAAGCTTGCTTGGAGTTAACTGACTCAAACGTTGCAATCAAGGACCAACTTTCTGACCTAATCAAGGTTAACAAGATCCTTGAAGTGCAAGTTGAGTCACTCAAGCTGAGTGAACCTTCCTCCTCTTCAAGTTCACCTTCTCAATCCACTAAAACTGATTTTGCTCATATGTGCACATGTAGTAAAATAGACACCAGTTTGAAGGAGAAGTCAACCTCCACAAAGGATAAAAATCCTACCCAATGTGGCATATTTGACAAGGAGAAGATCAACTATGCACATAGTGCATACTTGGTCCAAAGACCTCCAAATGTCAAGTATGGCATTGGTTACTCTTATGATGAAAAACAGCATGCTGGAAGTCATAAGAATAACAAGGGGAGGATTTCCTTTGTGAAGGAAAGACCCTCTCAAACTCATAAGTCGAAGGGTAAAAACCTGAACTCACACAAACACCGGACTAGTCTGGTGAGTGTCCGGACAAGTCCGGTCCTCCGGACAAGTCCAGCCTTCCAGACTAGCCCTGTATACAAACAACAACAATTACTCTTTAGAACCTTTGATGCCTCCTATGTGTTAATGAGAAATAATCTTGGTAAGGTTTATGCTAATTATGTTGGGCCACGCCATGGGAGCACCAAATCTCGTGTGTGGGTGCCCAAATGTATTGTAACTAACCTTCAAGGACCCAAGCAAGCTTGGGTACCTAAAACCAAATCATAATTTGTTTTTGCAGGCCTATTCCTCCGGTGGATCCAAATGGGTGCTAGACAGTGGCTGCACCAACCATATGACCGGAGAAAGAAGGATGTTCGTGGAATATGAAGAGAATGAGGACCCAAACGAAGGCATCTACTTTGGAGATAATAGTCAAGGAAGGGTGCTCGGTATCGGTAAAATCGCAATATCTTCTACACACTCACTTTCTCATGTTTTACATGTTGAATCCTTAGATTATAACCTACTGTCCATATCTCAGCTATGTGACAAAGGTTATAATTGCTTGTTCACTAACGAGGGTGCGACCGTCTCTAGGAGGAGTGATGGTTCCATTGCATTCAAGGGTATGTTGAAGGGAAAGCTTTACCTCGTTGACTTCAACAAGGATAAAGCCGAACTTGACACATGCTTGATTGCAAAGACCAACATGGGTTGGCTGTGGCATAGACGGCTAGCACATGTTGGTATGAGGAATATTCAAAAACTCCTCAAGGGCGATCACATCCGCGGTTTGAAGGATGTTGTTTTTGAGAAAGACAGGCCTTGTAGCGCGTGCCAAGCCGGGAAGCAAGTTGGAGCACCTCATCCCGCAAAGAATGTCATGACTACAACAAGACCGCTCGAACTACTTCACATGGACTTGTTTGGTCCAATTGCTTACATAAGCATTGGCGGTAACAAATATGTTTTAGTAATTATTGATGACTTTTCTCGCTTCACTTGGGTTTTCTTTTTGCACAATAAGTCAGAAACACAAGGAACACTCAAGAAGTTCTTCAAGCGAGCTCAAAACGAATTCTCATTGACAATCAAGAGTATTTGAAGCGACAACGGCACGAAGTTCAAGAACACACAAGTGGAGGAGTACCTTGATGAAGAGGGTATCAAGCACGAATTTTCAGCTCCATACTCGCCACAACAAAATGGAGTTGCCGAAAGAAAGAACCGAACACTCATAGAGATGGCAAGAACAATGCTCAATGAGTACAAGACCTCGGATCGATTTTGGGCGGAAGAGATTAACACCGCTTGCGACGCCGTAAATCGACTTTATCTTCATCGACTACTCAAGAAGACATCCTATGAGCTACTCACCGGTAACAAACCAAATATCTCATATTTTCGAGTTTTCGGTTCTCCATGTTATATCCTGAACAAGAAGCCTAGGACTTCAAAGTTCGCTTCGAAGTCCGATGAAGGTTTCTTGCTTGGTTATGATTCGAACACTTACGCCTATTGTGTTTTCAACAAGGCTTCCAGACTCGTTGAAATAGCACGTGACGTAGTATTCGATGAGACTAATGGATCCCAAAAGGAGCAAGTTGATCCATGTGAATTAGGTAAATAAGAAGCTCCTTGTCAAGCATTGAAAAGAATGGCTCTAGGTGAAGTTCGACCACAAGAGCCACCTTCACACATACATGAGGAAGATGAACCACAAGAGGAGACCAAAGATCAAGGGGGAGCTTCAGCACAAGATCAACCACAAGAATACGAAGATGATCAACAAGTCAATGAAGTCAACTACTTAGGGGGAGAAGCAGATGATCATGAAGACACAACTCCTCAAGTGCCACACCCAAGAGTACACCAATGCGTCCAAAGGGATCACCCAATCGACAATATCATCGGTGACATCCAAAAGGGAGTAACCACTAGATCTCGCATAGCTAACTTTTGTGAGCATTATTCGTTTGTATCATTTTTGTAACCACGCAGGGTTGAGGATGCATTGAAAGATCCAGACTGGGTGGTGGCAATGCAAGAAGAATTGAACAACTTCAAGCGGAACGAGGTGTGGGAACTTGTGGCAAGACCCAATGCAAACATCGTCAGCACCAAGTGGGTCTTCCGCAACAAACAAGACGAACACGGGGTGGTGACAAGGAACAAAGCACGACTTGTGGCCAAAGGGTATTCACAAGTCGAAGGTTTGGATTTTGATGAGACTTTTGCTCCCGTAGCTAGGCTTGAATCTATTAGAATATTACTTGCATATGCTACTCACCATGATTTCAAGTTGTATCAAATGGATGTAAAAAGCGCCTTCCTCAACGGACCAATCAAGGAGGAGGTGTACGTGGAGCAACCACCCGGGTTTGAAGACGAAGAGTTCCCCAACCACGTATTCAAATTGCGTAAGGCTCTCTACGGCCTCAAACAAGCTCCTAGAGCTTGGTATGAGTGTCTTAGAGACTTCTTAATTGTGAATGGTTTTCAAATTGGCAAAGTAGATTATACTCTATTTACAAAGAATTTAGACAATGATCTTTTTATTTGTCAAATTTATGTTGATGATATAATCTTTGGGTCAACTAATCAATCGTTTTGTGAGGAATTTAGAAAAATCATGTCAGACAGGTTTGAAATGTCAATGATGGGAGAATTAAAGTACTTCTTGGGATTCCAAGTGCGGCAACAAAAGGAAGGGACATTCATAAGCCAAACCAAGTACACGCAGGACATACTTAAGAAGTTTGGCATGGACAAGGCAAAGCCCATAAAGACCCCCATGACAACAAATGGCCACTTGGATCTCAATGAAGATGGACCTAGCATCGACCAAAAGGTATATCGCTCCATGATTGGATCTCTACTCTATTTATGTGCATCTAGGCCAGACATTATGTTGAGTGTATGTTTGTGTGCAAGATTTCAAGCCAACCCTAAGGAATGTCACTTGACAGCCGTAAAAAGGATCTTGAGATATTTAGTTCATACACCCAACCTTGGTCTTTGTTACCCAAAAGGCTCAAAATTAAATCTCATTGGTTACTCCGATGCAGATTATGCCGGGTGCAAAGTAGATAGAAAAAGCACCTCCGGCACATGCCAAATCCTAGGGAGATCCTTAGTTTCTTGGTCCTCCAAGAAACAAAATTCCATTGCCTTATCCGCAGCCGAAGCGGAGTATGTTGCAGCCGGGAGCTGTTGTGCACAACTCTTTTGGATGCGACAAACTCTAAGGGATTACGGTTACAATATGAACCGAATTCCACTCCTTTGTGACAACGAGAGTGCCATTAAAATTGCCCACAACCCAGTTGAGCACTCCAGAACTAAACACATAGACATAAGACACCACTTTTTGAGAGATCATGCCATGAAAGGAGACATAGCCATCTCACATGTCAATACCCAAAAACAATTGGTCAACATATTCACCAAGCCACTTGATGAAAAGCGCTTTTGCGAACTCCAAAATGAACTAAATATCCTCGATGCTCGGAGTGTGGCTTGAAAAGTTGCATACCTGTATGAATTCTTCAAAATATATTGACTGAATTGTGAAAATCAACCCTCTCTCAATTTTTTTCCGAAAAACTATGTCAATTACTAGATCTTGGTGAATTATGATCATTGCTTGATTGTTGTATGCTTACTGGTCATATTCATCAAGATCATTTGATTTTATTTGCCTCTCTATTCTCTATTTATGAACCTTCAAATATATATGAATGGGCTATGCAAATTTCTCCTGGTGACCACGGACTAGTCCGTGGTTACCCGGACTAGTCCGCACATGCAGACTAGTCCACCGAGTGCCAGTTAGGCCGGACTAGTCCGATAACACCACAGACTAGTCCGATGTTGCTCTCTGGATGAGTTCGGACTAGTCCGTTCATCTCCGGACTTGTCCAATTTTTCGTGTCCATAACCCTAGCCGCCACCAAACCCTAATCCCTTCATCCTCCACTCTTGCTCACGCGTTCTCTCTCCTCCGCTCGAGCTCCCAAGGCGATTTCTTGCTCCCTCCATCAAAAATCTCCGCATTTGAGCGGAAATCAAGCTTGCCCTCTTGAGGATTGAAGCTAGCGGACTTGTCCAACCTTCAACACCCTCATCTCCAAGCTTCAATCGATTTCTTCGGTAATTTTCACCCAAACTCTATAAATCTCGATTTTCTTCATTATTGATCGAATAGCCTAGCATCCTTCACTATATACATGCCTCCTTTATGTATCACGTGTATGCTAGACTTATTGTGCATTAGGAATCAGCTTTTGTCAAATCTCTTAGGTTTTTGAGGATGAACACCGGACTAGTCCGGTCCTTGAACGGACAAGTCCGGTCCCCCCGGACTAGTCCGTGCCTTTGCACTGGACAAGTCCGATGTTTATGAACTCAAAACCTAACTCTTCAATTCCTCAATGCAATTCCTTACTATCCTTTCATACCTATGCCTTGTATCATTCATTATCATTCTTGAAACTCATTCTCAGGTCATGTCGAGCTCAAACGATGAGGTTTCTGATTTTGAGGCCGAGATGGACCACGAGGTGGCACCTCGGACCTCAACGAGTCTTGGCAAGAAGCGCCAAGAGCGACCTACCGAGCCAGCTCGGTCTCCTCCACAAGTTCGGAGGAAAGTGCTAGCGAAGAAGCCGGCCTCCAAGGTGCCAGTTTCTAGGGCTACCGCCAGTGGTGGCCCTAGCTCGGCAAGTGCCCGCCTAGCCAAAGGCAAGGGCAAGGGGATAGCGACGGGTCCAGTTGGACCATTGAAGCTGCATGCTCCCAGGGAAGGGGTCCGGGACCCCACTGAAGAAAGGTTCAATGGGAAGGGCAGTGACTCAGCGGCCAAATTCAGAAGCATCAATTGGTATGGCCGACCGAAGCAAGCAGCTGATGGAAGATTCTGGTGCAACTTCCATGCTGATTCCTAGATCGGTGTATCTACCGATGAAGACACCAGTGGTGCGCAGTCAGTGGATCGACTGGGCACATCTTGAGAAGAAAAGATGCTCTGCTTTTGATGAAGTGATTGCAGCAGCGGAAAGACATGGCTTGAAGGACCTCTTTGCCTTCAAGTACAATTGGAATGATGAAGTGGTGGCTCAATTCTATGCCACCTGCCACTTTGCAAGCGATGAAGAGGAAAGAGTTACTTGGATGACTCATGGATCCAAGTACACTATCACTTATGAAGAATTTGCGAGGATGTTGCATCTTGACACCTCCAACGATGATAATGTGATTATTCACAATGTTGGTGTCATCGAGAAGGAGAAGATGAAGTTTCTCTATCAGCCCAACTCAGAGTTCATCCCCCCTTCCACAAAGAACATGAAGCCATTCTTTGTGGTGCTAAACAGAGTCTTGAGGAAGACCATTGCCCCTAAGGATGGGGATGCAGGGAGTGTACAAGGGTACCTCCGGACCCTAATGAGGGTCATAAGCAAGAACAGACAGTTTGATGTGTTCGACTACATATGGAACGATATGGTTAACATCTCCAGCACCCGCAACAGTTCCTGTGGCTATGCTCCCTATCTAATGTTTATGATTGAGAAAGTCACAGGGATTGATTTTGTCAAGGATGTGGATCACACACCTCTGAGGCCTCAGAAGCCTCAACAAGTAAATGTCCAGGCTGCTCCCTCGCCGGCCTCCAGTCCCGAGGCACCGGCAAGAACAAGAGAAGATGTCAGAGCTGCTCCAACTTCAAGGGCAACCCCTCAGAGAGGATCAGCTAGTGGAATCCTCAAATACCTAGCTGCCATCTTCACCTCCTGCAAGAAGGCCGAAGTGAAGGCCCACAAGCTCAACATGAAAACAAAGGAGGACATGAAGTACATCAAGGCAAATGTCAAGCAAATTTGCCAGAAGCTAGAGATCGACTCCATTGGATCTCCAGTGATCTCTGAGGACTCCGACCCGGACTACACTGAGCTCGGGCCCTTGACCCCATCCGAGCTTGCCTACTTTGGCGTTGGGGGCTCGAGCGTCTCCGCCCCTCCTCCTTCTCCTCCTCATCAAGCTGAAGATGAAGATGACGAAGACGACGATGAGAGGACCGACAGTGAAGAGTGAAGACCCTAGGACCCTCCTCTCCTTCTTTTTGGTGTCTTGATGCCAAAGGGGGAGAGATTGAGGGGGAGTCTTAGCTTTAGCCGTAGGATGCGAGGAGAGAGCTCTTTTTATGCTTCTTGTCTATTTTTGAGTTTTGCAGTGTTTTAACTTTGTTCCTAAGTTAGTTATGGTTCTGTGATGCAATGCTTAATTAATTTGAGAAGTATTTGTTGAAATCTGTAATCTTGCTCCTGGAATGACATATATGCTTGGATTTGGTTGATTAATGTAAATTATGTCATTCTCAATGTCTCAATATACTTAGTTATGCATCCCACCATAAAGAATGCACATATGGATAATTCTTTCACTGCTTGATGTATTTTTGACTCATATGTGCATACTTTATGAAAATCTCAACTTTTATCATATTTTGTGAAATCTCAATTGGTTGTCATCAATCACCAAAAAGGGGGAGATTGAAAGTGCATATAGGACTCTCTTGTGGGTTTTTGATGATTTATGACAAGCAATTGGTATCCTAACCTATTTGTTGAGATGAGTGCAGGCCTATGATAGGAAAATGAGCAAAATACCAAAAAGAAGGAAGGATGAGGAGCAAAGTGGAGATGAGCTCAAGGAAGAAGAGTAATAGATTATTGTGTATGGAGTGTGTTAAGGAAACTCACCCCAAGAGCTCAATCACAATTAAACACACACATTGCACAAAGTTACATAGGACTGGACTAGTCCGATCACAACCGGACTAGTCCGATAACCTTTCTGCACCAGATCGGACAAGTCCGATATCTGTTGGACTAGTCCGATATTCTTCTAACTAGAATCGGACTAGTCCTCCCCAGTATGGACTAGTCCTCAAAACACTTCACAAGTCACACAAAATCGGACAAGTCCAATCACAACCAGACTAGTCCGATATTCTTTCTGATCCAAATCAGACAAGTCCGATGTCTACACGGACTAGTCCGAAAAACCCTTTGATCTACATCGGACAAGTCCTCCAAGTGCGGACCTGTCATCTAACTCACTTAGGGTTTCACATGTCCAGACAGGTCCGATGGATATCGGTCTAGTCCGAAGATTTCCAGTAGCGAAATCGGACAAGTCCGTTTTCAGCCGGACTAGTCCGATATTTCGGGGTACTTAGGGTTTGCTACACACAGCACACCGGACTAGTCCGGTGACCACCACGGACTAGTCCGAACTTTCTGAACCCTAATGGTCACTTTTAGAAACCCCATATAAATAGAGGTGCACGACCCAATTATGGACTCTCTCGAACCCTAGCGCCGTCACACCTCCCAAGAGCCTCAAAAACTACATCTCTCCACGAAATTAAGTGCAACAACAATCAATCCTTCGAGGATTCACTCTAGATCATTGTAGAGACACTTGGAACATCACATTGAGCTCTTGGTTTGATTCTCTAACACACTCCTACGTTTTAATTGTAATCTTTTGAGTGTGTTTTCGGTGGAAATTTTGTGTTGTAATCTAAGGGAGCTCTCAACGTGTGAGAAGGCCCCTTGAATTCGGTTATTCACCCCTTTGTGATTAGTGGAAGAGGATTGGCCTTCGTGGTGATCTGACGAGGGTAGGGTTGGAGAAGACCCGGTCCTTTTGTGGACTCCTCAACGTGGACATAGGTTGTCTTTGTGGTAGCCGAACCACGGGATAAAACCTTGTGTCTTGCTTTTTGGTGTTCATCATTCTAGTTCATCAATATAATCTAGGGTTTCATAATCATTACTCATCTTACGTTGGATTGTTAAACATAAGATTTAATTGTGATATAATCTAGAATATAACTGTGAAACCTTTATTTGGTTCTATTTTTCCGCTGCACACATAAAAGAATCAATCTAATCGATCTAGCTTAATCAACTTAGTCCGTGAACACCAGACTAGTCCGCACTTTACCGGACTAGTCCGGTATCTCTGGTATTGAGCTTGTTGTTGAGTGTTGTAGGATCCGACAACTTTCAAAAAGGCCTATTCATCCTCCCTCTAGGCCCACATTCACTCCTTTCCGGATTCTTCCTCCTGCGTTGTAGCAAGCGCATGGAGTTCTTCCAGAGCAGTCACTCCAGCGGTGTGATCTCCACGGATTCGGAGAACACCTGCTAGTGTTGGCATCTTCAACACCAAGTAGCCATAATGAGCAGCAGCCATGAACTTGTACAAGGCTGGCCTGCCTAAAATGGCGTTGAACGATAAGTTGATCTGCGCCACGTCGAAGACCAACTTCTCAGTGCGGTAATTCTCCCTGGTCCCGAAGGTCACCGGGAGAGTAATAGCATCGAGTGGAGTTATGGCCCCCGTACCTACTCCGGAGAAAGGTCGGGAGGGGTAGAGATCTGAAGGTCAGAGCTGAAGCTTGACGAAAGCTTCGAAGCTTATGAGGTTCAACCCCGAACCTCCGTCCACCATCACATGGTGGAGTTGGATGTTGTTGATGGTCGAAGATACCATCAATGGGAGTTAGCCAGCTCCGATCATATTCCGAGGGCAGTCCGAAGCATCGAAGGTGATGGCAGTGTCCATCCACTTCTGGTGCTGCTCCGCCCTGGCAGTGGGAGCTACATAGGCCATGTCCTGCCGCATGGTCTTGAGGACACGGCGGGAGGTGATGTCCCATGAACCACCAAAGATGGTGTTCATGGTCTTCCGACGCTCGTTGTCAGAGACGTTGGAGTCGTTGTTGACGGAGGTGTAAACAGCCCTCAAGACCTTTTTAGGGTCCTGAAAGCCTAACTCCTCTTCGGCCGGAGCTTCATCGACTTTCTATTTTCCTTCCCTTTGATGGAAAGGAACTTCTTCCCGACGCTTGTTGTAGCGCTCGACAAGGTTCTGGACCTCTCGGCATCCTTCCAAGTTGTGGCTGTTCGTCTTGTGTATAGGATACCACATCTTGGAGCTGCCTCAGTCTTCAGACGACGGCTGAGGTCGTTTCTCGGGGCTTGGCTCCCGGCCACCCGGAGCTGTGGCAGTAGCGACTGTAGGTGTGCCGGCCGACGACTTCTTTTTGCCGTTGGACTTTTTCTTCTTGTTGCCACTCCCGGAGGTAATGGCTTCATCCTTGGAGGACTTTTTGTTGTCCTCCGGAGGTGGTTGGGAGTGCATTTCATGGCCCTCCGCAGCTTTGGCGCACTTGTCTGCCAAGCTGAAGAGTTCCGTGACGCTGGTGACTTCCTTGGTCGCCAGCTTCTCCAACATCTTCTTGTCTCATACGCCCTGTCTAAATGCCAAAATAACAAAAGTGCTTGAGATAGAAGGTATGGTGTTTCGTACCTAGGAGAACCTCTGGATGAAGGATCACAGGGACTCTCCCCCTTTCTGCTTGACAGCAAAAAGGTCAGTTCGGTGTCTGGTCGGGTGTATGAACTCTCGAAGTTGGCAGTGAACTGTTGGCACAGTTTCGCCCAACCGTTGATGGAGTCGGGCGGAAGGCTCATGAACCAGGACCTGGCAGTCCCAGTCAAAGCCACGAGGAATTAATTGGCCATTTCAGCCCCATTGCCTCCGGTCGCGAGGATTGTGGTGGAGTAGATTTGGAGAAACTCAACAAAATTGATAGTCTTGTCAAATTTCTCTAGTAGGTGAGGCCGAAACTTCTGCGGCCATTTGACCATGCGTAGGTGCATGGCCAGGGCAGAACAGTCTCCTCCTACTCCCTCGGGAGCATGACTGTCCCGAGCCTCTCGCCTCTCGCGAGCACGCTCGATGTGGACGCGGCCGTCCTGTTGGCGGTAACGGCGATCAAGCTCCGCCCGGAGGTCGTGAGTTGAAAGTCTGGTTACCGTATGGGTACATCGCGCCCCGGAAGGTAGCGACATCACCTGTTGAGATGCAACTCGCCTCTGGTGTTGGGAAGCGTGCGGACCAAGTCTACCCGACACGGTCTGATGCTGCGATGGGGCCTGCCCCGAGGGGGGAGGACCTTGGTTGCTGATGTGATCGGCTGCTGCTGCAACCAAGTGTTCCACATCAGCCCTCCACTGCTCCATTGCACCCTGGGATGCTCCTGGAGGCGGTGGACGTTGGAGAAGAGCATGCGCGGCATGAAGCGCGTGTTCAGGGTTGTTATTCGCCGATGCCATGACCGACGCCGATGCCCCATCCCGCTGTCCAGCTTGATTTGCCGGTGCGGACGGTGGCAGCAGTGGCATGACTCCTGCTGGAGCCACAACACCTGCTGGCTACTGCATGTTGGAGGGGTTGCCTCCAGCAGGTTGCGCAACAGGGTTGCTGTTAGACGATCCAGCAGTAGAGTTCACCATCCTTGAATCTCGGGCGCCCCCCTACCTAGCGCGCCAACTGTCGGAGTCTTGTTCTGGCAATTCTCCCGATACTACCGTTAGTAGACCGCGGAGTTTGTAGTTCGATATTGGGCGCGCAGAGATTCAGAACACGATGGCAAGTTGACACGAAGATTTACGTGGTTCAGGCCACCTAAGCGTAATACCCTACTCCACGGGGTGTGTAGTTGTTGTATTGAGCGTCTGAGCACTTGTGAGCGTGTGTCAGCGCTGAGTCTGTAAGAGTCTAAGAGCGTTCAACCGTCGAGAGAGCTGAGAGCCCCCTGTGTATCGCTTGACCAGTCCTTTTACAGTACAAGGACTGGTCGTTACATCGTTAGCCTGGCCTGACATCTGGCCCTGGTGGTTACAGATGCTTAATATACAATTAATGATCTTAATTGCCCTTAATATTGTGGTAACGAGCCTTGACAATGTCGTTACTGGTATTAAGGGCCCTCTGTTCGTGTGTCATTAATATGGTATTAATGACAATTAATCGGGTCTTGAAGTCCTTGATTGTCCCTTGAAGGTCCGAGCCGTTGGGGGTCCTCCAGTCTGCTTGTTGAAGTTAAAGGTCTGACGGTTGGACGCGTGGCAGCTCTGGAGCTTACCGTCTGGGATGGGTAGGTCCGGTGCTGTTATACACATGTCAGGACCGGAGCTTCCCTCTGTCAGGGGTTGGGTCCAGAGGTGCCGCACTGGTGTTTAGCCCGAAGCTTTCCCATGTGTGGGATGTAGCTCCAGTTGTAGCATACACGTGGCATCACAGAGACTAACCAAAGAAGGGAGGCAGGTCCGGTCCCATATGACACGTGGGGCCTTTGAAGGTCATCAACTCAGACAGGTGAAGTTCCTTTGGTCTTTTTGCAGTCCCAAGGGGTATACGGTACACAGGGTACCGACAGTCTTATATTTGGGTTAACTAGAATAATCTTACCATGATAGCCTCATAAATAAAACTTAATGAATATTTATGTCCTTAACTTGAGAGGTGTATTCCGATCGTGGTAGTCTCACTCACAATCGGATTTTAAATATTGTTTATGCATTCATCTGAGTCAAAAATAATTAGTAGAAATAATCTCTGATTGTGACATGAAGTGTTCAATCACCCCCTCGAAATTTGGCCTCAAAGGTAGTGCCATAATTTCGAAAATGTTTCATAATCAATTCTTATGCGATAACTAAATACTTAATTAATATGAGAGAAAATTTGATTATCACTTAATCATGCAAGGACAATGAGTATGTCTTGTGAAATTCAAGGCACAATTTTATTGTGTAAACTTAATAATATAGTTTGTCAAAATGACAAAAAAAACTTAATAGCCCAATCATGATACTAAAATTAAATTTCTCTCAAGGAGTATACACCCGTGTTCTATGCTTCCATAGTTCCGAAGAATTCGCCCCTCCTAAAAAAGAACCTTCGCGGGCTGCTCCATAGCAGTACCGGGAAAGTGTCGTTGCTACGCTTCGACAAATATTTTAAAAGGAAGAGCTTCTAAAAGAATAATAAGAATTGCTCACCCTCGAAAATGAGAGAAACCATAAAATTGAGAAGCTCTTGCAACTTGAAAGGGAGATGAGTAAATCACTTGAGCTAGAACCTGCTTCATGCAAGGAGACTTATACAAATTTCAAGAGTTCAAATATTGCTCTTCAAGAAGAAATTGTGAGTTTGTGAAAACTCATAAAAATCTTGGAGTGCAATTTGATACTCTAAAATCAAGTGCCCCATCCTACTTAAAGAGTTCACCTAACTCAAATATTGACTCCTCCACTAAAATTTGTGATTGTGCTAGCCTAGTCATTAACTTGAAAAATGAACTTAAGGTAGTGCATGGCAAACACCCTTGTAAGAGTGGAATCTTTGACAAGGAGAAGATCAAATATGCATGAATTACATATATGGTCTCATGGTCTCCTTTGGTCAATGATGGTCTTGGTTATTCTAGATGAGGCAAGCAAAATGCTAGAATCTTCAAGAATAACATGGAGTGCCCTGCATTTATCAAGGAGGGCTCCTACGCCATGTTAATTCATCTATTGCTAAATAAAATGCTAAAATTCCATCTAACACTTTGTTTCATGACTTTGATGCTTCATATGTTTTAATGAGAAACAAATATGGCAAGGTTTATGAGAAATATGTTGGGTCACCCCACAAGAACCCATATCTTGTGTGTGAGTGACCAAATGTCTTGTGACTAAACTCAAAGTACCCAAACAAGTTTGGGTACCTAAATCAAAAGTCTGAACTTGTTTTGTAGGCGTATTCCTCCGGTGGTTTGAAACGAGTGCTAGATAGTGGATGCATCAACCACATAATTGGGGAGAAGTAGATGTGCAATGAGTATGAAGCAAACAATGATCCAAGTGAGATCATCTCTGTTGGTGACAATAGCCAAGGGAGAGTGCTTGATGTTGGTAAAATTGCAATATCTTCTTAACATTAGCTTTCTCATGTTTTACATGTCAATTCTCTTAATCATAACCTCTTATCCATCTCACGACTTTATGAAACAGGGTATAATTGCTTATTTACTAATGAGGGTGTGATCGTCTATAGAAGAAGTGATGACTCAATTGCTTTAAAGGGTGTATTAAAGGTAAAGCTTTACATTGTGGATTTCACCATGAATAAAGCACAACTGGATACATGCTTGATTGCAAAAACCTACATGGAGTGATTGTGGCATGGAAGGCTAGCTTCGGTTGGTATGAGGAACTTACAAAATCTTCTCAAGGGGATCACATCCTAGGACTAACAAATGTTGTTTTTCATAAAGATAGACCTTGCAGCATTTGTCAAGCGGGAAAATAAATTGGAGCACCACATCCTGTCAATAATTTGATAACGACAACAATACCTTTAGACATGCTTGACATGGACTTCTTTGGTCTAATTGCTTATATAAGCATCAATAGTAACAAATATGTTTTTTCATTATTGATGTTCTTTTTGCATGATCGGAGTGAGACTCAAGGTGTCCTTAAGAAAATCTTGAGAAGGACTAGAAATGAGTTCTCCTTAAGGATTAAGAAGATAAAAAGTGACAATGGCAGCAAGTTCAAGAATGCAAAAGTGGAAGAATATTTGGACGAATACGACATCAAACACGAGTTTTCAGTGCCTTACCCCCCTCAACAAAATGGGATGGTCGAAAGGAAGAATCACACTCTCATCGACATGGCAAGAATCATGCTTGATGAGTACAAGACTTCAGACAAGTTTTGAGTGGAATTGATCAACACTGCTTGCCACGCCACAAATCGGCTCTATCTCCATCGACTATTGAAGAAAACATTGTATGAACTTCTCACTAGTAATAAACCAAATATCTTGTACTTCAGAGTATTCGGTAGCAAATGTTATATACTTAAAAAGAAGCCTAGGATGTCTAAGTTTGCTTCTAAGTCCGATGGAACTTTCTTACTTGGTTATGGTTCAAACACTTACGTCGGTAGTGTATTCAACAAAACCTAATATTGTGTTAACATTGCACGTGGTGTAGTGTTTGACGAGACTAACGGCTCCCAACTGTAGCAAGTTGACCAATGTGTGCTAGATATAGAAGAGGCACCGTGCTTGGCACTAGGGAAGATGACGCTTGGCGATGTTCTTCCTCAAGAACACCATGAAGGCCCCAGTGATCCATTATCATCTCAATTGACACTCCCACTCAAGATCAATATCAAACTAATCAAACTCAATCACCCCAAGATCAAGACCATCTAGATCAAGATGATGAAAATCAAGAAGATGACCATGATCAAGAGGGAGACAATGATGAAGAAGAAGTTAATTCAAGACCACAAGTGGCTCATCCAGGAGTTCACCAAAGCGTTCAATGGAACCATCCTGTCGACAACATCCTTGGAGACATCTCCAAGGGGGTAACTACTCAATTGCGTGTAGCAACTTTTTATGAATATTATTCTTTTGTCTCCTCTTGGGAACCATTTAGGGTGGAGGAAGCACTACGAGATCCGAATTGGGTGATAGTCATGCAAGAATAATTGAACAATTTCAAGAGGAATCAAGTTTGGGAACTAGTGAAGAGACCCAACACGAACATTGTGGGCACCAAATGGGTAACCTGCAATAAGCAAGACAAAAACAAGGTGGTAACAAGGAACAAAGCACAACTTGTGGCCAAGTGGTACTCACAACTCAAAGTTTTGGATTTTGATGAAACCTTTGCTCCCGTAGCTAGGCATGAGTCAATTTGTAAATTATTAAGTATGATACTCACCATGATTTCAAGATTTATCAAATGAATGTGAAAAGTGCCTTCCTCAAATGTCTGATCATGGAGGAGGTGTATGTGGAGTAACCCACCAACTTCAAAGATCAAGAATATCCTAACTGTCGACTGTTGGAGTCGGCAGATCTCCTGACACTACGAAAGTGTGGAAGGAGTTTGAGGTTCGGTTTGGGCGCGCGGAGACTCAAGTAGGTGAAACGCGATTGGACATGAGTGACACAGTAGTTTACGTGGTTCGGGCCGCCTGAGCGTAATACCCTACTCCACGGGTGTGTGTGTGTGTTGTATTAACTTGTGAGCTTCAGAGTGTTCCAGAGTTCTCTCTCCGTGTATCGTCGGTTTGTCCTTTTATAACATAAGGACAAACCGTTACAAGTCAGCCTGGCCCGACATGTGGCCCTGGCGGTTATTAGTATTGATACACGAGATTAATTGTTGTTAATAACCCTGTAACGGCTCCGACAGTGCCGTTACAGGTGTTAAGATCGTTCGATTAATTATCATTAACGTGGAATTAATGGTAATTAATCGGGTCTTGAAGTCTACGGCTGTCCTTTGGAGATCCGGAGCCGTTACAACGTCTCCCGGGGGTTTTAAGCAGCTAGCTCCGACGTATGGACACGTGGCAGCTCCGGAGCTTGCTTGGGAGAAGCGGGAAGCTCCGGGGTGGCCTGGCACGTGTCAGGTCCGGAGCTTCTCTCGGTTAGGGGTTACCTCCGGAGGTGCCGTTTCAGTACCTAGCTCGGAGCTTCACCCTTGTGGGTAATAACTCTGGTCTGTCAGTACACGTGGCAACCTAGAGGTTAACCATGTTGGAGAAGCGGGTCCGGTCACGTCTGGCGAGTGGGCCCCCGAGGGTCTTCCATTTGAGTGGATGTCCTTCCCTTGAGATCTTCGTAACCTCAGGGGGTGTATGGTTTTTAGGGTACCGACAGTGGCCCCCTGGACCTACCTCCGGGGAAGGCTAACGGGATGAAGTCATTCCGCCGGAGATGGGTCCACACTTGCGACTCTTGAACTGGGTCTTCAAGGGTCTTCGGAGGTGCCTTTGGCGGGGCTTTACAGTTGAGTCCCGACGCATGGCGCACCTCAGGCGGCAGATAAGATCTTTGACGTGCGGATCTCTCGCAATTGAAGGTCGTCGGTTCCCGATACGAAAACCGTATCGGTTCCGCGCGCCTTGTCAGTCCGCCGCCTTTGGGTTTCCCGCCTCGTGATGACAACTGTTCGCCTGGGTAAGAGCCTCGACTTGATCGTCAGGGTGGTCCCGGGCCCTCTTGTCATCGGCTGGGTTGAATTCTCGAGTAGTATGCTTGACTCCCCTGCAGTTTCCATCCAAGCATTGCGAGGGCTTACTTAAGAAGGAAAGCGCACCGTCGGGAGTTCTTTACGCTTTCCATCTGTTCTTGCGCTCAAACTCCCAACTCGTGCTTTGCTTCTCTTCTCTCGCCTAGCTGTGCTGCGATGGAGTTGGGTCTGCGTGAGAGTCGTTTGAAGACGGAGAGCGATCTGAAGAAGGTCCGAGCCCTCATGGGGTGGTCGTCGGACTTCTTCAACCGTTCAGTCCGCGCCGGCGGGGAGCTTCCCTTTAAGAAGGAGCACTCCGGCGAAATGGTGTACTTTTCATCGTACGCCATGGTGGGGCTGATCCCACCGTTTTCTTCCTTCTTCTTGATGCTGCTGGACTTCTATGGTCTGCAGCTATACCACCTTGGCCCTCACTCCCTCCTCCTTGTGTCCATCTTTGTCCACTTCTGCGAGATGTGGGTGGGCATCCCTCCTTGCATCGAGCTCTTCCGCACCTTCTTCACCGTCCAAACCACCGGCCGAAGTGACGAGTACCTTGGCTTCTACTACTTTGTGAAGCGCAAGAAGTGCCCGTTCAAGTACCTCCGGTCGTTCCCTTCCGGGAAGTGGGATGACTGGAAGAAAGATTGGGTAGTCGTCCGGGTGGAGGAGCACGAGCGGTTGGAGCTGCCAGACGGTCTGCCCGGCATTGACACGTCGGTGTGGAGCGAAGTTCCGGTGCTGGCGGCAGCTTTCGACCCCATCCTGTCCAGGATCCGCCAATGTGTGGAGGGAGGACTGACTCCCCAGGCGGTGTTCTGCAACTTCCTGTCCAACAGGTGGGCACCGCTGAAGAGGAGGGAGAAGCTCGCATGGGCCCTCAACAGCGTGATGGACGAGGACCGGGTCGAGACCGGGTTGAAGTCCAGCATGGTGGGGAAGTCCTTGGAGTTTCACCTCAAGAAATTCCAGCACGGCATCGATGTTGACGGAGAGTACTTGACTCCGCCGCCGGCTTTCCTCCCCCTGAACGTGGAAGTTGAGTTCAGCAGGGAGCTCCGGCGGAAGATGCCCGCGCTTGACGACCTTGGCGTCGTCGAGAGAAGATCGACTGCCCGGTTGGCGATTCCCGGGTTGTCGGAAGGCGGCTCCACCCCTGTCTCTCATCCAAGAGCTGAGGTCACCGGCAAGGGCAAGGAGCTGGCGGAAGAGCCGGAGAACCGGAAGAGGAAGCTGCGACATGCTGACGGAAGGTCCGTCGGGCTTGCTACTTCCCCGCCAGTTCCCCGTCCTCAGGAAGGAAGATCCTCCGCCGCTGCAGCGTCTGTCCCCGTGGTGGGGTCTTTTCGGAGCGCTACTGTTCCGGCGGTGGGATCCTCCCGGAGTGCGGCTGTCCCCGTGATGGGTCCCTCCGGAGGTGCCAGCTCCGGACAGGCGACTCCGGTTCGAGAAGCGGTGAGGGCCTCCAGGTCTAGGAGTTCCTCCCGGTCAAGGAGAGCTCCGACCCGGGAAACGCCCGTGGCTACGGCAAGTCCTGGGACTCTTCCCGGAGCTCCTACGCCGACCGTGGCCAGCCCGGAACGTCCGGGAAAGAGGTTCCGCGCAAGCTGGTGCGTGAATCTCCCAAGGTAATTTTTCTTGCTTACCTCAATTAATTTTTAATTATGGCATCTGTTTGCTCAATTTCTTCATTCTTCATCTGCAGCGTTCCCAAGAAGGGGAGTGAAGCCCCGCCCTCAGCCACAGTGTCTGAGGCTGCGAGGGCTTCTGCTCTAGCCCCGGTGCCGCCCCAGGCGGAGGCTGCAACAGCTCCGGCGCCGGCTGTCGTGGTCATGGACCTCGACTCGTCTCCAGAAGTTCCCGTGGTAGCGCCGGACCACGGGATTGAAGATGCGCCAGCAGCACTCGCTCCGGAGGTTGATGCTCCGGGCCCTGGTGCTGCAGAAGTAGATGCTCCGGCTGTTGAGTCGGAGGAAGTAGAGGTCCCGGCTTCGGAGCCGGAAAGTGCTGAAGCCCCGGCGGTTGAGCCGGAGATAGCTGAAGCCCCGGCATGCGAGCCGGAAGTTGAAGTGGTCCCGGCAATCGAGCCGGTTACTTCTGAAGCTCCGGTTGCAGAGCCGGTAATTATTGGAGCGCCGGCTGCAGAGCCGGTGATTGTGGAGGCGCCGGCTGCAGAGCCGGTGGTCGAAGAGGCGAGGGAGCTTGAGCCTCCCTCAGAAGAAGCGTCCCGGCCGGAGCCAGTGGAGGCGACGATGTCGATGGTACCCGTGGCGGAGCCAGAGTGCCTGAACAAAGTCGCCGGCCCCCAGCCTGAGGGGGCGAATGAAGACTTGGTGGCGGGACCTTCTTCGGTGGCGACTGAGGCCATCCCGGAGGAGTGCCCTAGTGCCTTGGAAGCCCGGGGTTCCACTCTCGTAGAGTGGGACCCAATTTTTGTAAATGAAGACCCGCTGGAACCAGCGGAGGAGACCCCAGAAGGTCCGGAGCCCATCTCGCTGTCGATGTCCATCGACAACGCTTGCTCCAGTCTGCGCCAAGTCCAACTAGCCTTCTTCCACGACAGCAAGGTTCTTGAAGAGGAGCGCCAAACCCTTAGGAGGTGGCGTAATCGACTCCAATTCGAGAACAAGCTGGCGCAGTCGAGGATTGCTGAGGACAAGGAATGGATCAGGCGGGAGAAGGTCCGCCTGGAGCTCTGGGGTGAGATGCTGGACGAGAGGGAGAGCATGACTCACAACCTCGACGCCCAATCCCGAGAGTACCATGACCAAGCTAAGGCTGCTAATGACGCGGCTAACGCTCGGTTTGATCAACTCGAGGCCATCAGCACCGCACTCATCAAGCGCCGAGAGGCACTTGAGGGAAGGGAAAAGCGGCTCGAGGATGAGGAGCAAAAGCTCCTGGAGCTACGGGATGACGTCTTGCGACGTGAAGAAGAGCTCGCCGAGAAGACAGCTCTGGCGGACAAGGGTATCGAGGAGCGCACTAAAAAATTGGAAGAGCGCTGCCTCGAGGAGGAGGAGAAGACCTGGGTGCGGGGGCAGGAACTCTACGAGTACGAGTGTGCCCTTGCCGCCCGGGAGAAGAAAATAGAGGCTAGGGAGAAAGACCTGGTCGACCGCCAGAACAAGATCCACCTCCGGGAAGAGGAGCTCGGAAGACTTGAGAAGCGGGTTGCTGCGAAGATTCAGCAAAACGCCAAAGAAGTCGAGCGTCTTTCCCGCGAGAATTCGGAGCTGGCGGCGGCCCGGAGGTCCCTGGAAGAGATGAAGGGCCTGAGGAAGACGGACTCCCTGCAAATTTGGGAGTTCCTGAGCAAGGCCGACGATGCGCTAGCGCCGATGGGTTTCAGCCCCGTGCTCCCGGATGATCCGGAGCCGGAGCCGGACCTTGCGTTGCAAGCGTTGAGCGCTGCGGGCAGCAAGCTCTCCAAGGTGGGCGACGTCATCGCGGACCAGCTGGAGGTCGAGGGGCAATCCCTGGCTAGGAACGTCACAGAGTATGTGTTGACGTGTTACACTAGCCGGAACCCTCGATTCTCTCTGGACCCGGTGCTTGAAGGCCCCGTCGAAGGAGAAGGCGAAGCTACCCGAGCCAGCGTGTCGGAGGTCGCCCAGAAGGTCGCTAAGTTCTTCCATAGGGTCTAGGACTATCTCTCTTAGCCTTTGCTTGTATCTTCTCTTCTTTCTCAATTTTGTAATCCCTTGTCCCCAGATGTAATCTCCGGTCTTCGAATGAAATGAAATCCTCACTTTTTTGCGAATTTCATTTTTCCGTCTTCAACATCTTTATCTTCACTTGGCCCCCTGGTAGATGTGCACAATTTGATTGTGGACATGTACCAAAAGGATGTTGAGTTTTGTTGAAGACAAATTTGCTTCGAACTTGTATAGTTTAGGTCCGAAGTTTTCGATAGTGAAGGTCCCTTGAAGTCGTCGGAGCTTAGAAGCTCCGGCACTGTCCATCGTCGGAGCTTAGTAGCTCCGGCAGTAGCCTCTACCAACACGTTGAGTGTCGATAGTTAATACTTCAAGGTGTCGGAGCTTAGTAGCTCCGGCAATGACCCTTGCCACGCCTGGCTTGCTGGCAACAGACTCTAGTGATAGAGTCTTCTCACCATCTTTAAGTTAACGCCGGTGGGAGTCGGAGCTTGATTAACTCCGATTTTTCTCCATCAATATTAGGTTTATTTTTCCTGCACACTTAAGCCAAGAAAAACAGTAAAATTCGTTCCTTATCATAACTTCGTCGCGGCTTACGGTTCTCAAGAGAATTTCAAGTTGAACACGATTTTTAGTATAATTGGATGAATTGTCTTTTCTTTTAGATCCAATTGTCCATGGACCCACCTTACTTTGGCCTGCCGGGATGTAGGTAGAGTGGCGTACTTAGGGTGCTTGACCAGGCTAAGTCGATAGCGCACTCCGGCCCTAGAATGGCTTGGCGGCTTTCAGGCGAGTTGGCCACAGATGATATTTAAATCTAAAAAATCTGACAATTCAACTCGAATCGTACGTAAATCGGTCTAACTAGAATTTCTTAAGAATTGCACGTTTCTGTTATAGACAAGAAAGAGAAAAATAAAAATGTCGAGCCTTATGCAAAAATGAATGCACGTGGAGTCTATTTCACATGAAGATGTCTTTCATTATAGGTCCGGGGTACAGGGGAAACAAGTACACTCTTAGGGTACGGAACCAGGCTAAGTGTGTTCGGTTTCTCGTTTAACCCAGGGTAGTTAGCTACACTTCTAGTCCGGAGACTGTATCAAGTGTTGCATGAGCTTTCCAAACCTTTCGGGAAAGGTCCGGCTGCTCTCCCGGAGGAACTACCCGACTCTGTACAATGACTCTATAACGTACACTTCAAGTTACTTAAGACTCACCTCCGTGGAATTAAGTGTAGAACTTACGGAGGTGCTCGATGTTCCAAGGATTTGGGAGAGGTGTCCCATCCTCGGTAGCCAAGCGAACGCTTCCGGGACGGGATACTTTGATCACTCGGAAGGGTCCTTCCCAGCCGGGGGAGAGTTTGTTTTGCCCTTCTCTGGATAGTATTCTCCGTAGCACCAGATCGCCTTCCTCGAGCTGTCGGTTGTGTACATGCCGCTGATGATAGCGCCGTAGAGCTTGGCGGTATCGGGCATTCCGAACAGCTGCTTGGCACCTTCCCTCCTCGAGGAGGTCTAGGTCTTCACGCCGGAGCTGGTCCTGCGCGGCTTCGTCGAAGGTCCGGACTCGGAGGGAACCCAAGGTGATTTCCGGAGGAAGGATCGCTTCAGCTCCGTACACCAGGAAGAAGGGTGTTTCTCCGGTTGCCCGACTTGGAGAAGTCCTGTTAGCCCATAGAGTGGGCGGAAGCTCTTCGATCCAATTAGCTCCGTGCTTTTTCAAACGCTCATAAGTGCGCGTTTTGAGTCCTTTAAGGATCTCTGCGTTTGCTCTCTCGGCTTGTCCATTGCTGGCAGGATGAGCTACGGAAGCGTAGCAAACTTGTATGCCGAGGTCTTCGCAATATCCTTGAAATGCGGAGCTTGTGAACTGAGTCCCATTATCAGTGATGATCTTATTTGGGACTCCGAATCTGCTCACGATAGATTGTAGAAAATTAATTGCAGATTGTTTGTTGATCGTCACAACAGGAGTAGCTTCCGGCCACTTGGTGAACTTGTCGATGGCGACGTACAGGAACTTGTAACCTCCGACGGCTCTTGGGAAGGGTCCCAAGATGTCCATCCCCCACACAGCGAAAGGCCATGTAGGAGGTATCATTTGTAAGGACTGAGCAGGTGTATGAATTTGCTTTGCATGAAATTGGCATGCTTTGCATTTTTTCACTAGCTCAGTAGCATCCTGGAGCGCTGTAGGCCAGTAGAAACCGTGCCGAAAGGCTTTTCCGACCAGCGTGCGGGAAGACGCGTGGTTCCCACACTCACCTCCATGGATTTCTGCGAGGAGCTCGCAGCCTTCTTCCCTTGTGATGCACCGCATTAGGATGCCGTTGGCACCGCGCCGGTAGAGATCCCCTTCTACCAACGTGTATCTTTTAGCCAATCTGACTACCCGGTCAGCGGATACATCATCGTCAGGAAGGATGTTGTCTTTCAAGTAGTTCCGGATCTCCGAGATCCATGCATCGGAACTGACTTGAGCATTTGAGTCTTGCGTGCTGGGTTGCTCGGAGCTTCCGGCAGCACCTACGACCCTTGATGGCTGCCATGGTAACAGGGCCATCGGGACCGTCAGCTTCGGGATGCTGATCTCGCCCCCTTCGTTCAGTTCGGCAGGCTGAACTGTGGGTTTTGACAACCTCCGGACAAAGGTTCCGTCTGGAGCCTGAGCTCCGGTTGACGCCTTGGTCGAGAGTTCGTCAGCTTCAGCGTTGTGAGCACGCTGAACATGGTGAAGGTCTAGGACTTCGAAGTCCTTCTGAAGCCTCTGGACTTCAACGAGATAAGCAGCCAGCTGGGGATTATTGCAGGAGCATTCTGTGACACCCGGTTCCGAATATGAACCAAGCGTAACGCATATGTGTGCCCAGGATGTTCAACACACATACACGAATGATTCACAAATGATAAACAGAATTTAACCACGTCTTAACTAATAAATAAGTACTTTATTACAATAATCCAATAGTTCACAAATAATAAAACTCTAAATAATTGCAGCGGAAAATAAACTAAACAGCACGACTCCAATCCACAGGCAATTGACGGCGGTACGCAACCTAGTACTCCTCGTGATCCTCAGGGTACTCCCAATTATCTCCAGTAGCTGTTGGGGGGGGATTGCAAGAGTGAGTACATGTCGTACTCAGCAAGTGTGGAAAGTATGACATGTGGCTAATTCAAATGACGACAATAATAATGGCTAAGTGCTGAAAAGTACAGTAAAACATTTGAAAAGCATTAGACTATGTCTATGTGAAATAAATCCCATCATATTAACAAAGTATGAACAATATCCAATTATTATCAATATCACCATTATCCGTGTCCAATTACCATAACTCAATTCTATAACCATGACCACAACCATCACCAAACCATAACCATCCCAAATCCCAATTCCAACTCTAATCATGTAGGTCATCCAGGCGCTCATAACCGGGAGCACGGCTATCATGATAGTTTTTAACACTCTGCAGAGGTTGTACCACTTTACCCACATGTTTGTGATTTTATCACCTTTCGATGACTAAGAAACCTCCATTGTGCCATCTCACACTTCCGTAGGTGTGTGGCCAAGAGATCACAAAATAGCCTTTCAAAAGGGACTACTAGTATGTACGGCCCCACTAAGGTTTCACCGGCAGGCTTGAACCTCTATTCTCCCACCCACGGGTCCCCTCGTGTGCCATGCGGATCCCAGGGCAGTCCTCCTCGACTCCCATTCCCCGCGCCATCCAATGGTCCATACAATACTAGCAGCGCTCCTAATTATTCAGCTACGCCGCACCCATACTTGACCTTGTGGTGGCACTGTTGACCTGGCATATTCTCGCATGAACCGGTCCTTAGATCTAAGGCAAGCAAACCACCATAACGACCAACCCATCCACATAACCATGCTTGCTTAGATCACCCATCGTATTGACCAGTTCACATTAATCAGAATATCATTGATGCATAATTAAATGTGTAGTGTTGTTTACCATCCCAATTAATTAAGCGAAGCAAAAAGGTAAAAACCCTTCCCGACTCTCTACCATAATTCCAGGTGACAAGGGTGGTCAAACAAAACTAGTAAACTTCCTACCACAGGGTTCCCATCAATTTGACACAAGCATGCAAGTTCGCAAACAAAACATTTAATTTAAAATAGGATCAATATGCTTCAAGGACACTTGCCTTGCTCCGGCGGATGGGGTTGCTCAAGCGCTTCGAAGTCTTGGTTTTGGAAATCCTCGTATGCAACCTCTTGAGCACGTTCCTCTACGCGTGATCATACATACAAGAAAACATATACAATTCAACATAATGCACACAAAATAATCAACATGCAATGACATGTATGCATGCACAATTTAATAATTAATTTACTACGGTCATTTATTAATTAGATGCGACTAGTCCATACGTGTTCACAAGGGTTTACGGGGATTTTAGGGTGGATTAATGCTGCTGAAAATAAAATCATGGTGCAACTAAAATTAATTTATGCCTACTAGATTTAATATGGTCGCAAAAATTCGCATCGGGAACGAACTCTACCGTAGATCTGACGGCGTGACGGTCGCGGAATAAATGCGACGCGAAGACGAAAATAGGCGGTGCAGCAGTCCTTCGGCGGTATGATGACGGCGGCGCGATGTCGGCGACGATCTCCGGAGAACGGCGGTGTCCTCCTCTTTTTCTCCCTCTTCTTCCCTTTTTTTTCTTCTTCTTTTTCTTCCTGGCGCAGAGCTCCTGGTGCCTTTTCTTCTCTGGAACGGCGGCTGGTTCCGTCGGCTTTGGCGGCTGCTGGTTCGTGGGAAAAAAAAAGCCTAGGCCTGGGTCCTATTTATAGGGGCGGCACTAGGGTACGGCTTGTACCGACTCGGTTGGGAGTCACGCGGCACCGGGAACGCGGCTGAAGAGTCGGACGCGGGAGGGAGAGCGGGAGTTTCGGGATGGGACGTTGGAGGCGGGACGGCGCGGGAGACGCGCGCGGTGGGGATGGGCGTGTGCGGCCAGGAGTCGGCGGGGCCCAGGCGCAGGCGGCCCGGCGCGCCTCGGGCGTGCGGACGGGTCGCATCGGGGGGGGCGATCGAGGCAGGGGGGGGAGGGGACCGGGCGGGCCAGCGCAGCGCGCTGCGCTGCAGAGCCGCCGCAGGCGGCGCGGGTCAGGGGGCGGCAGCGGCGTGGGGCCCCCGGGCGGGCGCGCTCGCTCGCGCGTGCGGGCGAGGCCTCGGGGCGCGGTGCCGGCTCGGCCGGCTGGGCGCTGGCCTGGCCGCCGAGCGGCTCCCTTCTTTTTTTTTTTTCTTTTTTTTTTATTCTTTTATATATATATATATTATAATATATTTTATTACTTATATTTTATTTATTATTATTTTTTTTTTATCTATTATTCTTATAATATATATTATTAATGTTATATATTTTTTTCTATTATACTTTTTTTTTTATTTTGTTTTATATATATATTATTTATATATATTTATATTATTCTTTTTTTTTTATTCTTACTCCCTATTACAAGTTTTGGCCTATAAATATTGTTTTCTTTCCTTCTTTTGCCACACGTATTTGTATACGCATATGTTTTATTTATTTCCTTTTATTCTACTAGTGTTTAATGCATGACCATGTATGCAATGCATGATGCGAAAAATTTAGGGTGTTACAAACCTACCCCCCTTAAAGTGAATCTCGCCCTCGAGATTCGATAGCGTGGGGAAAAGATGAGGGAATTCTGCCTTCAGGTCTTCTTCACGTTCCCATGTAGCTTCGGATTCTGTATGGTGTTTCCATTGCACTTTGCACCAACGGATCCTCTTATTTCTCGTGACCCTTTCCTTCATATCCAAAATTTTGATAGGTTGCTCGACATAGGACAAATCCTCATGAAGTTCTAACTCGTCCATCGGCACTTGTTCTTCCGGTACCCTGAGACACTTCTTGAGTTGAGAGACGTGAAACACGTCGTGTACATCGGAGAGATACGTCGGCAGCTCAAGTCGATAAGCTACCTCTCCTCGCTTGTCCAGAATCTTAAATGGTCCGATGTAACGCGGTGCCAGTTTTCCTTTGATGTTAAACCGTCGCTGACCTCTGATAGGTGACACTTTGAGGTATACAAAATCTCCAACTTCAAAGGTCAAATTCCTTCGCCTATTATCAGCATAACCTTTCTGTCGAGACTGGGCAGCCTTTAAGTTTTCCCGTATTATTTGGACTTGCCTTTCAGCTTCTTGTAACACGTCGGGACCAAACACCTGATTCTCTCCGGTTTCATTCCAAAACAAGGGAGTCCTACATTTCCTTCCGTATAATGCTTCATAGGGTGACATTTTTAAACTTGCTTGGTAACTATTGTTGTACGAGAATTCAGCATACGGCAAACTTTTATCCCAACTTTTCCTATGCTTTAAAGCACATGCTCTCAACATGTCTTCCAAAATTTGGTTAGTCCTCTCGGTTTGTCCATCTGTTTGAGGGTGATACGCCGAACTAAAGTTCAGCCTTGTTCCCATTGCTTCATGCAATTTCTGCCAAAATCTAGAGGTGAATTGAGAACCTCTATCCGAGACTATCTTCTTTGGTACTCCGTGTCGGCACACAATATGCTCCATATACAATTCTGCTAGCTTTGTGGTGGTATATGTGGTCTTGACAGGAATGAAATGTGCTGATTTTGTCAATCGATCCACAATAACCCATATTGAATCATAGCCAGACTGAGTTCGCGGTAATCCAACTATAAAGTCCATACCAATCTCCTCCCACTTCCACTCCGGAATCTTCAATGGTTGTAACAATCCGGCTGGCCTTTGATGTTCAGCTTTAACTCGTTGGCACACATCACAAAGTGCAACATATTCGGCTATGTCCTTTTTCATGCTGGCCCACCAGTAGCATGTCTTTAAGTCCTTGTACATCTTCGTACAGCCAGGATGAATTGAGTAAGGCGTGTCATGTGCCTCCTTCAATATTGCTTCTCGGATATGCCTAACATTAGGTACCACAATCCTCTTTCCAAGCCACAAGGTACCCTGTTCGTCCTCATCAAATCTGAATTCCTTTCCTTCTTGGGTCCTTTCCTTGATTTCTTGTATTTCCTTGTCCTTCGTCTGTCCTTCCCGTATTTCCTGCTCTAATGTTGGGTTGACTTCCATCGTTCCCATCTCATTTATAAATCCGAGGTTCAACCGTTCAAACTCCTTGCATAACTCGGATGGCAGTTCTTGAACTGTAAGTTGATGACTTACTCCCTTCCGGCTCAAAGCATCGGCCACTACGTTGGCCTTCCCTGGGTGATAGTTGATTCCCACGTCATAATCCTTGATGAGCTCCAACCATCGGCGTTGCCTCAGGTTCAGATCCGTTTGCGTAAATATGTACTTGAGACTCTTGTGATCTGTATAAATCTCACATCGGTGACCAAAAACATAGTGTCTCCATATCTTCAAGGCGTGTACCACGGCTGCGAGTTCAAGGTCGTGCGTAGGATAATTCAGCTCATGTTTCTTTAGTTGCCTCGATGCATAAGCTACCACTTGGCCTTCTTGCATGAGCACACATCCTAATCCTTGTCTTGATGCATCACAATATATATCAAAACTCTTGCTCACGTCCGGTAATACTAACACTGGCGTGGTTGTCAACCTTTTCTTTAACTCCTCAAAGCTATCCTGACAAGCTTGAGTCCATCGGAATGCCTTTCCTTTCATGAGTAATTCGGTCATAGGCTTGGCTATTTTGGAGAAATCCTTAATGAATCGGCGGTAATATCCAGCCATTCCAAGGAAACTCCGAATCTCCTTGACATTCTGTGGCGGTTCCCACTTAAGCACATCTCTCACCTTCCCTGGGTCAACTGATACTCCTCCTCCGGAAATAAGATGGCCTAGGAAAGAAACTTCTCGTAACCAAAATTGACATTTACTGAATTTGGCATACAATTGATGCTCCCTCAATTTCTGTAGCGTAAGCCTCAAGTGTTCCTCATGTTCCTTCTCATCCTTCGAGTAGATCATAATATCATCGATGAACACTACAACGAACTTATCCAGATATTCCATGAAGACCTTATTCATAAGATACATAAAGTACGCCGGTGCGTTCGTCAATCCAAATGACATGACGGTGTACTCATAAGATCCATATCGTGTCCGAAATGCTGTCTTGGGTATATCTGATGGTCTAATCTTCATTTGGAAGTATCCTGACCGCAAGTCGATCTTGGAGAAGATACATGCACCCTTCATTTGGTCGAACAAATCCTCTATACGGGGCAGTGAGTACTTGTTCTTAATTGTCACTTCGTTGAGAGCCCTATAGTCCACACACATCCTCTGGGTTCCATCCTTCTTATCTACGAAGAGCACTGGGGCTCCCCACGGGGATGAACTTGGGCGTATAAAACCCTTCTCTAGCTGCTCTTGAATTTGCTTCTTGAGCTCTGCTAATTCCTTAGGAGGCATCCTATACGGCCTCTTAGCTATAGGTGCAGTTCCGGGTATCAACTCAATGGTGAATTCTATGTCACGATCAGGTGGCATACCTGGCAACTCATCTGGGAACACGTCCGGGTACTCGCGAACGATCGGAATGCTTTCCAATGTCACTTCTTCCACGTGATTCAGCATCGCTTTTCCTCTTGCAGGTTGGGCTGCTTCAACTTCAATGCGTGTACCATGTTCACTTGTCAACTGCACAATCCTCTCGGCGCATTGAATGACTCCATTATACTTGCTCAACCAGTCCATTCCAAGTATTATGTCTATTCCTTGGGAGTCCAATACTATGAGGTTTGCGAGAAAGTCTACCCCCCTTATTTTAATGCTTACTTTCGGACATACTATATTTGTCCTCATCTCTCTGCCAGGAGAACTTACTAGCATAGTTTGCTTCATATGAGATATAGGCAAATTGTACTTGGCAACATACTTTGACGAGATGAATGAATGAGATGCTCCTGAATCAAATAAAACAGTCGCGGGGTTGGAGTTGGCGAGAAACATACCAATCACGACGTCATCAGCTTGCTGGGCTTCCTCAGTGGAGATATGATTGACGTTGCCACGAGCAAAATTCTGCTGTCCACGGTTGCCTTGTGGTGCTCCTCCATTTGGTCGCGGGTGATTTGGCCTTGGTGCATTGTTCATAGGTCCATTGTTTCTCTTGGGGCATTGACTTGCAAAATGTCCGGGTTCTCCACACGCATAGCATGTCTTACCACCCATAGCATTGGGGAAGTTTGGGCGCATCTGGTTTTGAGCATTTGCCGCCATGTTAGGACGCGGCGCAGGTGGAACAGGATTGCGAGGCGCTTGCATGGCAGGGCGTTGCTGCGGTGGCTGATTTGGGCGGGGCGGATAGGCAGTGCGGTATGCAGGAGCAGAGGGGTTGTATTGTGGTGCAGTAGGTGGTGCATAGCGGGGGCGAACATTGCTTCCTTGCTGCGGTCCATGATGTGACATCTTCCTCTTGTTGTCTTGTTCCATCTCACGAATCTTGTTCTCAACCACAATAGCCTTGTCAACCAGCTTTTGGAAGTTTGGATAATCAGTATTGAGTAACTGGACTTGAATTTCATTGTTGAGACCCCTCATAAATAGATACTGCTTCCTACTATCAGTTTTGATGTCTTCTGGAGCATATCTTGATAATTGAGTGAATTTGTTGAGATACTCACTCACACTCATCCTTCCTTGCCTGAGATTTTCAAAGTCTTGTCTCCTCAATATCATAACTCCTTCAGGTACATAGTGGGAACGGAAACTCTGTTTAAACTCAGCCCAAGTGATTGTCTCCTGATTATCATGAGCGTTGCAAAGAGCTTCCCACCAGTCAGCGGCTGCTCCAACTAGTTGATGTGATGCAAAGAGAACCTTCTCCCTGTCAGTGCACTGGACAATAGCAAGTTTCTTCTCAACGGACTTCAGCCAATCATCAGCTTCCATTGGGTCTGTGGCTTGTGCAAAGGTAGGCGGTCTGGTCCTCATGAACTCTCCCAAACGGTTGTGATGTGGCGGGGGTGGTGGTGGAGGCATATGGGGCTGATTGTTGTGGCCAGCTTGCAGCTGTCCCATGGTCTGTATCATGGTCTGCATGAGCTGGTTCTGCATAGCTAATAGTTGTTCAATGTTGATAGCTCCATGAGCATGTCCCTGGTTGTTCTGAGGTACTTCATTGCGCTCCTCCTCATCGTTAGCATCCCTCTGGTTACGAGTTCTCACCATCTGTTGGCGAAGGAAAGGTAAGGACAGAAAGATTTAGAATTTGGAAGGAAACGTCCCAACTATATGCATCAAGGTATTTGACACTAAATAATCCTTTATTAATATAGACCTATATTAAGAGGGTGTGGACAATTGCCGAAGCATCCCACAACTCTCTACTAAGCACACAAGCACTCAAACAAGCACCAAACAGAATTTACAAAGATCCTAAAAGAAGTAATACAACTCAAGGCCACACAAGTATATCTACATCGCTCTTATTTACTAATGGGGGTGTGCCTATCCTTGAGTCGTGGCATAGGTCGAGGACTAGTCGTCGTCGAGCGGGAACTCATCCGGGTCCTCGTCGTCGTCGTCGTCGGGGTCCTCGGGGTCCTGTGGGTCCTGGGGTGGTGAGGCAGCAGGCGGCGGTGGTGCGGTAGACGCCACACTGGAAGGTTCCTCGTCGGAGGACTCCTCAGAGGATGACTCACGCTGACCGTTGCGACGGTCTGGAGAGTCCGGGGTCCACATCGGGGTGTCGGACGCGTAGTCGTCCGGGTCCTCGTCGGTGATCCGACGATACCTCCTGATTATCGCCTCGTGACGCTGGGCGAGGTCGCGTCCATCCTGGATTTCCTGCTGCGCCCTCTGAAGTCGGGCACTCAGCTGGGTCACGTCGCCAACAGTCTGACGAGACTGCGGGAGGTCCAGGGGTCTCTCCACGTGTCTGGAGACGAAGCGCGCAGTGCCACTGGGACGCTGCGGGACGAAGGCGTGAACCGTGTCCTCCAGACGGAAACGGCGTGCGTGGCTCCAGAAAGTGGCTGCTTCCCAGCTAGCATCCTGCTCTGCAGATCGGCGGGAGCTCCTCCAAGCAGGGCTGCTGTGGGTCTTCACCAACTCGTCACCGTAGAAGATATAAATTTTGCAGCTCCACTCCTTCCTACCGGGGCGCTGCACTCCAGTGGTGTGGTAGGAGAGCGAGAGGCTGTGGTGACGGTAGCCAGCCTCACGGAGTAGGGCACGGAGACGGTGTCGCAGCTGTCCTGCGGCTCTGCCGTCAGAACGGATCACCACCGGGTGGCGGGGGTCGACGGCCGGGGAGCGACTAGCCAACCTACGCGGGGGCACGAGTCCACCGGTCGACTTACGGGGGGTTGTCTTGGTGCGGGCCATCTACAAGAAACAAGAGTACATTAGAAAAATAATGAAAAACAAATCTGAAAATTTCAGCAATTAAACGGCGGACAAAAAGCGGTGCAGCGGTCCCAAAAGAACGAAAAATAAAGAGAAAAATTACAGCAACCAACACAATAATTTTACCCACACATAATAGCAGCAAAACACACCGTTTTTGCGAAAATTTACACCGCAAAACAGCAGCACTTAATATTGCACACTTCTGAAAATTTTATCAAAAACGCAGCAGCGATCGATACTTTTTGCGGCCGAAAATAAAGGAAACAAAACAGCAGCAAAAATTTTCGAAAATAGCATATTAGAAGAGTGTTCCTAAGTGCTCTAGAGTGTCCATTCTACCTAGGCTTGCGTCCTACGGTCAACGCGGCTCTGATACCAATTTGTGACACCCGGTTCCGAATATGAACCAAGCGTAACGCATATGTGTGCCCAGGATGTTCAACACACATACACGAATGATTCACAAATGATAAACAGAATTTAACCACGTCTTAACTAATAAATAAGTACTTTATTACAATAATCCAATAGTTCACAAATAATAAAACTCTAAATAATTGCAGCGGAAAATAAACTAAACAGCACGACTCCAATCCACAGGCAATTGACGGCGGTACGCAACCTAGTACTCCTCGTGATCCTCAGGGTACTCCCAATTATCTCCAGTAGCTGTTGGGGGGGGATTGCAAGAGTGAGTACATGTCGTACTCAGCAAGTGTGGAAAGTATGACATGTGGCTAATTCAAATGACGACAATAATAATGGCTAAGTGCTGAAAAGTACAGTAAAACATTTGAAAAGCATTAGACTATGTCTATGTGAAATAAATCCCATCATATTAACAAAGTATGAACAATATCCAATTATTATCAATATCACCATTATCCGTGTCCAATTACCATAACTCAATTCTATAACCATGACCACAACCATCACCAAACCATAACCATCCCAAATCCCAATTCCAACTCTAATCATGTAGGTCATCCAGGCGCTCATAACCGGGAGCACGGCTATCATGATAGTTTTTAACACTCTGCAGAGGTTGTACCACTTTACCCACATGTTTGTGATTTTATCACCTTTCGATGACTAAGAAACCTCCATTGTGCCATCTCACACTTCCGTAGGTGTGTGGCCAAGAGATCACAAAATAGCCTTTCAAAAGGGACTACTAGTATGTACGGCCCCACTAAGGTTTCACCGGCAGGCTTGAACCTCTATTCTCCCACCCACGGGTCCCCTCGTGTGCCATGCGGATCCCAGGGCAGTCCTCCTCGACTCCCATTCCCCGCGCCATCCAATGGTCCATACAATACTAGCAGCGCTCCTAATTATTCAGCTACGCCGCACCCATACTTGACCTTGTGGTGGCACTGTTGACCTGGCATATTCTCGCATGAACCGGTCCTTAGATCTAAGGCAAGCAAACCACCATAACGACCAACCCATCCACATAACCATGCTTGCTTAGATCACCCATCGTATTGACCAGTTCACATTAATCAGAATATCATTGATGCATAATTAAATGTGTAGTGTTGTTTACCATCCCAATTAATTAAGCGAAGCAAAAAGGTAAAAACCCTTCCCGACTCTCTACCATAATTCCAGGTGACAAGGGTGGTCAAACAAAACTAGTAAACTTCCTACCACAGGGTTCCCATCAATTTGACACAAGCATGCAAGTTCGCAAACAAAACATTTAATTTAAAATAGGATCAATATGCTTCAAGGACACTTGCCTTGCTCCGGCGGATGGGGTTGCTCAAGCGCTTCGAAGTCTTGGTTTTGGAAATCCTCGTATGCAACCTCTTGAGCACGTTCCTCTACGCGTGATCATACATACAAGAAAACATATACAATTCAACATAATGCACACAAAATAATCAACATGCAATGACATGTATGCATGCACAATTTAATAATTAATTTACTACGGTCATTTATTAATTAGATGCGACTAGTCCATACGTGTTCACAAGGGTTTACGGGGATTTTAGGGTGGATTAATGCTGCTGAAAATAAAATCATGGTGCAACTAAAATTAATTTATGCCTACTAGATTTAATATGGTCGCAAAAATTCGCATCGGGAACGAACTCTACCGTAGATCTGACGGCGTGACGGTCGCGGAATAAATGCGACGCGAAGACGAAAATAGGCGGTGCAGCAGTCCTTCGGCGGTATGATGACGGCGGCGCGATGTCGGCGACGATCTCCGGAGAACGGCGGTGTCCTCCTCTTTTTCTCCCTCTTCTTCCCTTTTTTTTCTTCTTCTTTTTCTTCCTGGCGCAGAGCTCCTGGTGCCTTTTCTTCTCTGGAACGGCGGCTGGTTCCGTCGGCTTTGGCGGCTGCTGGTTCGTGGGAAAAAAAAAGCCTAGGCCTGGGTCCTATTTATAGGGGCGGCACTAGGGTACGGCTTGTACCGACTCGGTTGGGAGTCACGCGGCACCGGGAACGCGGCTGAAGAGTCGGACGCGGGAGGGAGAGCGGGAGTTTCGGGATGGGACGTTGGAGGCGGGACGGCGCGGGAGACGCGCGCGGTGGGGATGGGCGTGTGCGGCCAGGAGTCGGCGGGGCCCAGGCGCAGGCGGCCCGGCGCGCCTCGGGCGTGCGGACGGGTCGCATCGGGGGGGGCGATCGAGGCAGGGGGGGGAGGGGACCGGGCGGGCCAGCGCAGCGCGCTGCGCTGCAGAGCCGCCGCAGGCGGCGCGGGTCAGGGGGCGGCAGCGGCGTGGGGCCCCCGGGCGGGCGCGCTCGCTCGCGCGTGCGGGCGAGGCCTCGGGGCGCGGTGCCGGCTCGGCCGGCTGGGCGCTGGCCTGGCCGCCGAGCGGCTCCCTTCTTTTTTTTTTTTTCTTTTTTTTTATTCTTTTATATATATATATATATTATAATATATTTTATTACTTATATTTTATTTATTATTATTTTTTTTTTATCTATTATTCTTATAATATATATTATTAATGTTATATATTTTTTTCTATTATACTTTTTTTTTTATTTTGTTTTATATATATATTATTTATATATATTTATATTATTCTTTTTTTTTTTATTCTTACTCCCTATTACAAGTTTTGGCCTATAAATATTGTTTTCTTTCCTTCTTTTGCCACACGTATTTGTATACGCATATGTTTTATTTATTTCCTTTTATTCTACTAGTGTTTAATGCATGACCATGTATGCAATGCATGATGCGAAAAATTTAGGGTGTTACACATTCACCCTTCACCTGTTTGATGACAAGTTGTGAATCTCCTTTGACCAGCAACTGCTTGACACCATATGATAGTGCCACCTTTAATCCATATATGAGTGCTTCGTACTCCGCCATGTTGTTGGTTGCCTTGAAGTCAAGGTGCACCATGTATTTCACCTTCTCCCCGGTTGGTGCGAGGAGAAGGATTCCAGCTCCGGCTCCCTGCTTCTGCATGGAGCCGTCGAAGTAAAGGGTCCAGTGAGGCTTAGTGAAGGCCGAAACTTGTGGTTCCGTCTTCTGCTCGCTGGGGCCCCCAGGGTTTAATGGAGAGGGAGTCCATTCTGCCACGAAATCTGCCAATGCTTGACTCTTGATTGCTTGTCTTGGAATGAATTCGAGGTCGAATTCAGCCAGTTCCGCTGCCCACTTTGCTATATTCCCAGTTGAATTGGGATTATGCAGGATCGCTCGAAGTGGATACGAGGTTACCACCGAGACTTTGTGAGCTTGGAGATAGTGTCGAAGCTTCCTTGAGGCAATAAGAACTGCGTAAAGCAGCTTATGCACCTCTAGGTATCGAGTCTTGGCATCATGTAACACTTCACTGATGAAGTATACTGGGCGTTGAATGGTCCGGACCCTCCCGGAGGGGTCCGGAGCTTCCTCTCCATTGATCCGGACCCTGTCGGAGGGGTCCAGACTATCTTCGGGGACTTCCGAGTTCTGGATGGAGGAACCCGGAGCTTCTTCAGGAATGACCTGGATCCTATCAGAAGGATCCGGGTCCTCTGAAGTGGCTTCTTGTGGGTTCAAGTCTGGGAGCTGGGACCCAGACCCGCTTTCAGGAACCTCCGGATCCTCCCGAAGGGATCTGGATTCCTGAGTATTGGGTAGTTCCGGTCTCTCCGCAACCAGAACCATACTGACGACTTCGTCAGCTGCTGAAATGTAAAGCAATAAAGGCTCACCAGGGTTCGGAGCTACCAAGACTGGTAGGGTGGTGAGGAACTGTTTCAGCTCCTGGAATGCCTTCTCTGCTTCTTCAGACCATTGGAATGGTCCGGACTTCCTTAGTAACTTGAAGAAGGGAAGTGCCCTTTCCGCCAGTCTTGAAATGAATCGGCTGAGGGCTGCTAGACATCCAGTTAATTTTTGGACGTCTTTGATGCGGGTTGGTGGCCGCATGTCTTCAATGGCTTTTATCTTCGCCGGATTAGCCTCTATGCCCCGGTGACTTACCAGGAAGCCAAGAAGCTTTCCGGAACTAACCCCAAATACGCATTTGTCTGGGTTTAGCTTCGTGCGGGTGGCCCGCAGCTTGTCGAAGACAGCCTGCAAGGTGTCCAAGAGGGACTCCTTGTTCTTGACTTTGACCACGATGTCATCAACGTACACTTCCACTATGTCTCTGATGAGTTCTTCGAAAGTTTTGTACATTGCTCGTACAAAAGTTGAAGCTGCATTCTTGAGACCAAAAGGCATGGCTGTGTAACAATACAATCCATCCACTGTGATGAATGAAGTATGTTCTTCATCTTCCCTAGACATCCGGATTTGATGATATCCTGAATATGCGTCTAGAAAACACAGTAACTCACACCCTGAGGTGGAATCCACTATCTGGTCTATTCTAGGTAGTGGGAATGGATCTTTTGGACATGCCTTATTCAGTGTGGTGTAGTCGATGCACATCCGAAGTTTCCCGCCGGCTTTAGGCACAACGACTGGGTTTGCCAGCCATTTTGGATGGTAGACTTCTCGGATGAATCCGGCTTCGAGCAACTTCTTCACTTCTTGTCGGATGAAGTTTTGTCGCTCTACAGATTGCTTCCGAGGTTTCTGGTGCACAGGCCGAGCGTCGGGGTAAATCTTCAGATTGTGCTCAATCACTTCCCTGGGGATCCCAGGCATTTGTGACGGTTGCCAAGCAAACACGTCAACGTTAGCCCGGAGGAAAGTGATGAGCGCGAGTTCCTATTTGTCATTCAAGCCACCCGATATGCGGGTAGTTTGAGTGACATCAGAACCAATTTGGACAACTTTGACGGGAATGTCGGTGTCGCCGCTTGGCTGCACACGAGGTGCAGAGGTCGAGCCTCGTTGACGAATGCTCGGAGGTTGTGGAGCTTGCTTCTGTCTGGAGTCCTCCTCTTGCGCTGTGGTGAGTGCATGGAGTTCCTCCAGAGCAGTTACTCCGGCAGTGCGATCTCCACGGATCCGGAGAACGCCTACTGGTGTTGGCATCTTCAACACCAGGTATCCATAATGAGCAGCTGCCATGAATTTGTACAAGGCAGGTCTACCCAAAATGGCGTTGAATGGTAAGTTGATCTGAGCGACGTCGAAGATCAACTTTTCGGTGCGATACTTCTCCCGGGTCCCGAAGGTAACAGGGAGAGTAATAGCTCCGAGTGGGGTTATGGCCCCCGGACCTACTCCGGAGAAAGGTCGAGAGGGCTGGAGGTCCGAAGGTCGAAGCTGAAGCTTAGTGAAAGCTTCGAAGCTGATGAGATTAAGCCCCGAACCTCCGTCTACCAGGACATGATGGAGCTGGATGTTGTTGATGGTGGGAGATACCATCAAGGGTAGCTGGCCAGCTCCGACCATGCTTTGAGGACAGTCCGAAGCATCAAAAGTGATGGGTGTGTCCATCCACTTTCGATGTGGCTCCGGTCTAGCTGTAGGAGCTACAGCAGCCATATCCCGTCGCATAGTCTTGATGACACGACGAGAGGTGATGTCCCATGATCCACCAAAGATGGTGTTCATGGTTTTTCGACGCTCGTTATCGGAGACGTCGGAATCATCGTCGACGGAGGTGTAGACGGCTTTCAAGACCTTTTTGGGGTCCTGAAACCCTAACTCCTCTTCAGCCGGAGCTTCATCGACCTTTTGTTTTCCCTCCCTCTGTCGGAAGGGAGACCCTTCCCGGCGCTTGTGGTAGCGCTCGGCAAGGTTTTGGACCTCCCGGCAGTCCTCCAGTCTGTGGCTACTCGTTTTGTGAATGGGGCACCACATCTTGGATTTGCCACCGTCTTCAGAAGACGGTCGAGGTCGCTTCTCGGGGCGTGGCCCCCGGCCACCAGGAGTTGCAGCGGCTGCAACGTTGGATGTGCCGGCCGACGGCTTCTTCTTGCCGTTGGTCTTCTTTTTCTTCTTGCCACTCCCGGAGGTAGCGGCTTCTTCTTTGGAGGATTTTTTATGATCCTCCAGGGCTGGTTTGGAGTGTATTTCACGGCCCTCCGCAGCTCTGGCACATTTGTCAGCCAGGCTGAAGAGCTCCGTGACGCTGGTGATCTCTTTGATCGCCAGCTTCTCCAACATCTTCTTGTCTCGTACACCCTGTCTGAATGCCACAATGACAGAAGCGCTTGAGATAGAAGGGATTGTGTTACGTACCTGAGAGAATCTCTGGATGAATGACCGCAAAGATTCTCCTCCTTTTTGCACGACCGCAAAAAGGTCTAGTTCAGTGCCCGGACGGGTGTATGAACTCCCGAAATTGGCGGTGAACTGACGGCACAGCTCCTCCCAACTGTCGATAGAGTTGGGTGGAAGGCTCATAAACCAGGACCTGGCGGTCCCAGTTAAGGCCACTGGAAAGTAATTGGCCATTACGGCCTCGTTTCCTCCAGCTGCTAGGATCGCAGTGGAGTATATCTGTAGGAATTCTACGGGATTGACAGTCCCGTCGAATTTTTCCGGCAAGTGTGGCCGGAACTTCTGTGGCCATCTAACCATGCGCAGGTGCATGGCTAGGGCGGAACAGCCTCCTCCTACTCCTTCCAGAGTAGAAAGGTCTTGAGAATCTCGTCTTTCTCGAGCTCGCTCGATGTGGACACGGCCATCCTGTTGGTGGTATCGGCGATCAAGCTCCGCCCGGAGGTCGTGTGTCGAAAGCCGAGATGCAGTATGGGCACGTCGTGCCCCAGAGGGCAACGACGTCACTTGCTGTGACGCAGCTCTTCTCCGGTTGTTGGAGACATGTGGACCAAGTCTTCCAGACAACGTTCGTCGCTGCGACGGGGCCCGCCCTGAAGGAGGTGGACCCTGATTGTTGAGGCGTTCGGCCGCTGCTGCGACCAAATGCTCAATATCAGCTCTCCATTGCTCCACGGCACCTTGAGATGCATCCGGAGGTGGTGGTCGCTGAAGGAGAGCACGCGCTGCATGGAGCGCGTGTTCTGGGTTGTCACGACTTGCCGGCGCAGAATGTGACGCCGGTGCACCATCATGTCGTCCGGCATGTCTTGCCGGAGAAGATGGTGGTGGTGGGAGTGTGACTCCTGCTGGAACTGAGGCTCCTGCCGGTGGCTGCATGTTGGAGGGATTGCCTCCGACAGCCTGAGCAGCAGGTTGCCCGTTGGATGATCCTGCCGCAGAATTCACCATTCTTGAAGATCTCAGGCGAGCCCCTACCTGGCGCGCCAACTGTCGACTGTTGGAGTCGGCAGATCTCCTGACACTACGAAAGTGTGGAAGGAGTTTGAGGTTCGGTTTGGGCGCGCGGAGACTCAAGTAGGTGAAACGCGATTGGACACGAGTGACACAGTAGTTTACGTGGTTCGGGCCGCCTGAGCGTAATACCCTACTCCACGGGTGTGTGTGTGTGTTGTATTAACTTGTGAGCTTCAGAGTGTTCCAGAGTTCTCTCTCCGTGTATCGTCGGTTTGTCCTTTTATAACATAAGGACAAACCGTTACAAGTCAGCCTGGCCCGACATGTGGCCCTGGCGGTTATTAGTATTGATACACGAGATTAATTGTTGTTAATAACCCTGTAACGGCTCCGACAGTGCCGTTACAGGTGTTAAGATCGTTCGATTAATTATCATTAACGTGGAATTAATGGTAATTAATCGGGTCTTGAAGTCTACGGCTGTCCTTTGGAGATCCGGAGCCGTTACAACGTCTCCCGGGGGTTTTAAGCAGCTAGATCTGACGTATGGACACGTGGCAGCTCCGGAGCTTGCTTGGGAGAAGCGGGAAGCTCCGGGGTGGCCTGGCACGTGTCAGGTCCGGAGCTTCTCTCGGTCAGGGGTTACCTCCGGAGGTGCCGTTTCAGTACCTAGCTCGGAGCTTCACCCTTGTGGGTAATAACTCTGGTCTGTCAGTACACGTGGCAACCTAGAGGTTAACCATGTTGGAGAAGCGGGTCCGGTCACGTCTGGCGAGTGGGCCCCCGAGGGTCTTCCATTTGAGTGGATGTCCTTCCCTTGAGATCTTCGTAACCTCAGGGGGTGTATGGTTTTTAGGGTACCGACACTAACCATGTTTGTAAATTGTGTAAAGCTCTCTATGGCTTCAAACAAGCTCCTATAGCTTGGTATGAGTGCTTGGATATTTTCTTTTAATAATAGTTTTAGGATAGGAAAAGTGGATCATACTCTTTTCACTAAGAATATTGATCATGGTTTATTTGTGTGCAAAATATATGCCGATGACATTATAGTTGATTCAACTAACAAATCATTTTATGATGAGTTTAGAAAGATTATGATGGAGACGTTCAAGATGTCCATGATGGGGGAGTTGAAGTATTTTTTAGGTTTCCAAGTCAAGCAACTCAAGTCAAATGAAGTACACTCAAGACATACTCAAAAAGTTTGACATGAACATGGCCAAACCCATCAAGACAGTCATGGGGACAAATAGGCACCTCAATCTCAACGAAGATGGACCTAGCATGGATCAAAAGGTATATCGCTCCATGATTTGTTCATTAATTTATCTTTGTGCATCTAGATCCGATATTATGCTTAGTGTATGTATGTGTGCAAGATTTCAGGTCGTACCTAAGAAATGTCATTTGACGGCCATTATGATAATCTTGCAATATTAAGTTCATCCACCTAACCTTGAGCTTTGGTATTCAAAAGGGTAAAAGTTTAATCTCATCTGATATTTCGATGGGGATTACGCTGGGTGTAAGGTAGATAGAAAGAACACCTCCGAGACTTACCAGCTTTTGGATAGATCTCTAGTGTCATGGTCATCAAAGAAATAAAACTTCATTACCATATCCACAGCGGAAGCGGAGTATATTGCAGCCAAAAGTTATTGGGCAAAACTTCTTTGGATGCGATAAACTCTGAAGAGTTATAATTACAATATGAAATATATTCCACTACTATGCAACAATAAGAGTGCTATTATGATTGCCCATAACCTCGTTGAATATTCTAGGACCAAACACATAGACATCCGACACCACTTCTTGACACACCACTCAATCAAGGTGGATATAGAGATTTCACATGTTAGAACCAAAAAATAACTAGCCAATATATTCACCAAGCTACTTGATGAAAAATCTTTTTGCGAACTTCAGATTGAGCTAAATATCCTCGATTCTTGAAATGTGGCTTGACATGTTGCACATCTGATATGGAGTAGGCTAAAACTCAAAATCTTGCAAAATTTTGATTTATTCTTATTTTTCTCAAATATTTGTATTTTAGTGCATCTTGTATGATTATGGTATTGTTTTTGTGCTTGATTGTTTTCTGACCATATCTATCAAGATTATTTATGAAAACTTTTCTAAAAGGATACAATGGATTTAAACTCAATATATATGAGTTTGTGTATTTTAGGACCTAACTAGTCTGTAGTAACTACACACAAGTCTTTCTCTGGAGACACTTCGTACTAGTCCACACCGGACTAGTCTGCTCCAGGTTGAGCAAGTCTGATCCCTGGAGTACTCCGGATATGGTTCAGGTCCTCAGAATAGTCTGGCCCGGACTCCGTACTTGTCCGGTGTCTGCGGACTTAACTCCCCAGACATTCGAGCCGTCTCCCCTTCCTCTCTTTTCAAACTTCACTTGCACCCCTCACCTCCAAAGTACCTCCCTCGGTGATTTTTGGCTTCCACTGCCAAATATTTGCATGTTTCATCGTCTCACCTTTGAAACACAAGGAATCCATTCTTGGACTTCTCCGATCGACATCTCCTTGGATTCGGCCTAGTTTCTCCACTCTCAAATTATATTTTGACCTAAACCATATTTCTCTAAATCTATTAGGTTTTTTGTCACTACCTTGAGTATGATAGTCCTTGTATTGTATCCATATTGCCTTCACTTCATGCTTGTCGAGTATTGTGTAATGTTATTTTCAATTCTTGCAAATTTAGGAGTAGTCCAGGCAAGGTGCGGACAAGTCCGTTCACCACAGACCGACCCAGCCTAACGCGAGACAAGTCCGGTATCTACAATTTTGGCCCCTAACTTTGAATTTTTGCATGAATTTTGTCACTATATTCCTTCTCTTTGAACTCTTTCCTTCTCTCTTGTGTCAGGAATCATGTTGAGCGATCAAAGGCAACCTTGTGATGCCCCAAGGGAGGAAGCTCGTGAGACGGCCATTCTGGACGCAAGGACGAAGAAGAGGCATAAGAGAGAGGTCCAATCCTCTCAGCCTCCCATAGCACTGTTGTGGAAGAATATAGTCACCATGCTAGACAAAGGGAAGGGAAAATCCATGAGAAAAGAATAGGTAAAGCCACGGGCAAAGAAAAAGGGGTAGCACCTCTGAGTCGTTTCGGGGCTCTTGCCATTAGGGATATGTCTAGAGGGTGTCCAAGGCCTTCTAGTCCCATTGGACCCCTCGTGATGATGCCACCGACTCATGACCCCAATTGTCAACCCACAAGATCCAACAACACATTCCAAGGAAAGACGGTAGAAAAGGCAAGGCGGTTCAAAGAGAAAAATGTGTACCAGTATGAGAAGGCCACAACTGATTTCTATTTTTGGGGTGATTTCCATTGTGACTACTTTAGACTTGTGTACATGTCATTGAAGACTTCGATCATCGATGCTCAATGGATTGATTGGGATCACATGGCTGCAGTTGAGTATCCTGGAATTAAGGACTTGATGGCCATGGAGTATGATTGGAATAATGAAGTTATTTTTCAATTCTACACCACATGATACTTTCATACATATGGTGATAGAAGAATAACTTTGATGATGAATAGAGAACAATACACGGTGTTATATGATGAGTTTGCTAGAATACTTAGATTGGAAGACACTTTAGAGAATGAGGTCATTGTGCACAACTCAAGAATCTTGGATTGGAAAAACTAGGACTCTATGTATGACACTCATTACCCCTTTGAGCCTCCACCACTCACAACATCCTTCCATTCTTTGGAGTCTTGAACCATCTATTGAGGAAGGTTTTGGCTCCTAAGGATGGGGATGCTGGGAGCATCCAAGGATACTTGAGGAACTTAGTGAAGCTCTTGAGTGAAGAAGAACATTTAAATGTGTTTGACTACAAGTACAACATGTTCAACATTTCACACACTCCCAACTGATCTTGTAGATATGCACCCTTACATAATGTGCATGATTGAGAAGGTGTCCAGGTTGGAGTTTGAGAAGGATGTCAAACACAGGAAGCTTCAACCTCAGATGCCATCTTCAGATGCTTTGAGGAGGGCTACCCATGCTGCTACAGAGAGCACCTCTGGTCCTCCTCCTCATCCTCCACCTCCTACTTCCTCTTCTCGAGGCTCCTCCAGTGGCCTTTCCAAGATCTTCAAGTCCATATTCACATGTTGTCAAATGTGGAAGTGAGGACTTAGAATATGTAAGAGATGCATGCCAAGTATATTAAGGCCATATGTGATAAGATGGATATTCGAGTTTCTGATGATGAGGAATTAACTGAGTTCTGGGAGCTCACCGAGGAGAGCGAGAGAGAGAGAGAGAGAGAGAGAGAGAGAGAGAGAGCCCTTTTTGGTGATGATGGAGGTCCCTCGAGTGTTGCTCATTCTGCTCGTGGCAACAATGAAGAAGAATAGGATAGCGAGACCACGACCAGCGAATATGAAAATGAGTAAAATGACAACAACGATGAGCAGAGCAGAGAGAAGATGAAGAATAGAGCTTGTCGTCAGTTGTTCTCTCTTTCTTTTCCTTTTCGTGCCTTGATGCCAAAGGGGGGAAGAAAGAGGGGGTAGTTTTATCCATCTTCTTTTATGTTGATCATGGACATGTAATGTTTGGTTTTAAAATATTTTACTCGCTCTTTATGGTTGTTTAAGTCTATGTCATTACTATTATCATGCTTATTGTCTTTTGGTTAAGTATTTATGCCTACATGTTGAAAATACTTGCTTATGTGTGATGATTTTGTTACATTTGATCCATGAAATGTCCTTTTCATTCACACATCCTTTTGATCTCGTATTTTACATCACACATAGGCACCCCAACATAAATCATGTGTATATGAAGAAACCCCATACTTTTCATTCAATGTGCTCATTATTCTTGTCATATCTTGTATGCACATATTTTGGGGGAGATACATCATATACACATGAATTATGAAAATAACACTTTATATTCTTTTGTTGAAAACTTTAATTGATTGTCACCAATCACCAAAAAGGGGGAAGATTTAAAGTGCATCTAGACATCCTTTGTAGGTTTTGTATGATTGATGATGGATGATTAAAGATCTAATGAGTATTGTTGGGAATAAGTACAAATTTTAATTAAAAAGGATGCGAAGTCCCTCAAAAAGGAAAAGAATGGAGAAAATAGTATCGAAGACTCACAAGCGTAGAAATTAGTGTTTTTAATTTTATCGAGTCTAGGAAACACTGTATTATCAAGGGAGACACATCAACAAGTGTGCATGAGAATCATTGTAGCGATCAAATTTTATCGGGAAAAAATGCGAGGGATTAGCCCTTAGAACAACCCTAAGGACTAGTCCGAACTTGTAAGGGATCGAGGCCGGACTAGTACAGACACCTCAGACTACTTTGAAGTAGAGTGGAAGAGAAGCTCTAGAGTAGAGAGGAAGAGAAGCTCCTATCTAACTTCGGACTAGTCCGTACTGGAGAGGCTGCTGAGCCTATGTCCTGGAGGTTGGACTTGTCCACCCTTGAGGCTAGACTAGTCCTGACCTGTGAGATTTGTCTATTTTTAGATGGGCAAGTTGCTCCTGTCTAAGAACACACTAGTCAGATGTTTTGTGGATTAGTTCGGGGTGTTATGATCGTTTGAATTCAAAAGGTGGCGGGAAACGTCACAGTGCACGTCCACTAGTCTTTAAAGACCGGACTAGTCATTTGTTGAGAGCAGACTAATCCGACCTTTAGTTGTTGGTAACGACTAAGTGTCGAGACCCTATAAAAGAGGGATTTATGGCTTTCATTCACCCTCTTGAATACCCTAGCACTGCCATTGACATTCTTGAGCTCTCCAAAACCTCTCTCCTAACATTCTTGAGCCCTAAGAGCAATTCTTAAGGGATTTGGTGATTTGTGAGTGAGAGGGTAAATCATGTTTTGAGCTCTAGTCTCGATTCTCTCATGTTTGCTTGTTGATTTGTGTTTGTTATTCTTGGGATTTGATCCCTAGACGGCTAGAGGCCGCCCGGGGTTTCCAATTGTGATTTGAGACCCGAAAAGTTTGTATTACCCTTGTGATTCTAGTGGAAAACCAAACTTCAATCTTTGTTATCAATTGACGAGGTTTAGGGTTGGTTTAGACCCGGTCCTTCGTGGACTCCTGAATTGGGATGTAGGTTTCTTTGTGGAATCGAACCTCGGTGAAAAATCGTGTGTCTCTTGTCTCACTTATTTACTTGATCATGACTAGAATTGCTTATTAGGGTTTCATCTTAATTTAGTTGTTATAATCAATTATCTTGCAATTTGGTCTATTCATAGTATTTCTATATCATCTAGTATGTTGCTAGTTTATTATACTTGCCCCCTCTTGCTAGAAATCGCATTAGAATTCCGAGGATCACTTATTTACTTTTCTGTTGCGCAGGACACCGAACTAGTCCACATTGAGAACAGACTAGTCCGGCCCTTGTTGTCTGATTTAGTTTTATTAAGCGATTTTAGATTTAATTAGCTTATTCACCCCCTCTAGGCAACTTTCAGGGAGGCGCGATGGTGGAAGATCCCAATGAGCACCACTCATATAAGGCTACTTGAAGGTGAAGAACAATGAGCAATTGGGGCGTGCTCAGAATAAAATGAAGCTGTCTGTAGCTAAGAAAAGAATGGAGAGGCATTTTCAGGTTGGAGGACACGTTTTACAAAAGCCATAACCATATGTTCAAAACTCGATGGTTGGAAGTGTTATGAATGAGGCTTATATTAATCAGGAGGCTGGAGGCCTCTATAAATAGATGTACATGGATGGTCAATAAACATAAAAGCCCTTATGCAAAAGGGAAATATAAAACACACCTCTAACACCCTCCCTCAAACTCAAGGTGCGTCATGAACACTGAGTTTGGAGAGATAAAAACAATGCTGAGCTTTGGTCTGTGCCTTCGTGAAGAAATCAGCTAGCTGAAGCTCTGAAGGAACATACTGAAGCTCAACAACACCATCCTGTACCTGCGCTCGTGTATAAGAAGCATCAACACCAATATGCTTGGTAAGCTCATGCTTGACCAGATCACGAGCAATGCTGATAGCACTTGTACTATCAGATAAAAGGGGAGTCAGCATACCAACAGAAACACCGAAGTCCTCAAGCAACCACCGTAACCAAGTCACCTCTGCACTCACAAGAGCCATAACATGCAACTCAGCCTCTGCACTCGAACGAGAAACTGCTACCTATTTCTTAGTCTTTCAAGCAATGAGGGAACCACCAAGAAAAACACAATAGGCAGAAAGAGATCGACGGTTAGAGGGATCACTAGCCCAAGTAGCATCAGAATATGCTTTGAGCTATAGAGAGCTAGAGCGTGAAAAGAACAGGCGTCTAGAGATAGTCCCACGAAGATAACACAAGACAAGAAGCAAGTGACTATAGTGAACCTGGGTGGGAGCAGAAACAAAATGACCTAGAATGTGAATAGAGTACGAGATATCAGGATGAGTGACACCAAGGTACACGAGACTCCCTACAATATGACGGTAACGAGTAGGATCATCAAGAGGCTCACCATCAGTGGCCCGAAGATGGACATTGAGTTCCATGGGAGTCTCAACAGTCCGGTGATCAGTAAGAGAAGCCCGATCAAGAAGATCCTGAATGTACTTTTCTTGAGACACATAAATTCCCTCAGAAGACGAGGAAACCTCAATCCCAAGAAAATAGCAAAGAGGACTCACTGAGACGGGCCTTCACAAAGGCTATGTACTCTGAATCATCTCCGGTGATGATCATGTCATCAACATAGAGAAGAAGAAGAGTGCGACCACATGACGAAGTATGCAAAAAAAGCGCTGGATCATGAGCACTGGCAGAGAAACCAGCAGCAGTGACCACAGACGCAAAGCGCTGAAACCAAGCACGAGGAGCCTGCTTAAGGCCATAAAGAGAACGCCGAAGGCGACAAACCATACCCTCAGGAACAGAATACCCAGGTGGTGGCTGCATATAAACCTCCTCACGCAGCTCACCATTAAGAAAAGCATTCTTTACATGAAGCTGAGAGATGGACCAATCACGAACAGAGGCCACAACAAGCAGAGTGCGAACTGTGGTCATGTGAGTGACAGAAGCAAAGGTCTCATCATAGTCACGACCATGTTCGTGCTGGAAGCCACGGGCAACTAGTCGAGCCTTATATCGCTCAAGTGAACCATCTGAGCGGGTCTTAACCTTATAAACACACTTACAGGTGATGGGCTGAACACGTGGGGGACAGGGCACAAGTTCCCACGTGCCGGTGCGCTCGAGAGCAGCAATGTCCTCAACCATCGCATGCTGCCATTCCTGATGAGGAACACCATCATAATACGTAGCCGGCTCAGGAAGAGCAGTAGCAGCAAAGCAAGAAGGAGAGTACCGATCAGGAGGCTGGCGAGAACGATGACCTCGTCCAAGGGGATGCTCAGGAGAAGAATCATCAGAAGGAGATGATTCCTCAGGAGAAGAAGGCGTATCCGGAGAGTCATACTGAGCTGGAGAAGCTGAGACATCAGATGACTCAACTGGAGTAGATGGCTCATCAGAAGAATATGGCACATCTGTAGGAGGCACAACTCGTCGAGTATAGACTTGCGTCACTGGAGCCTTCAAAGCATAATCAGGAACCATCGAAGAAGGTTCCGAAGAAGAGGAGGTCATGGATGGAGGTACTGAGTGTGAAGTAGAAACACTCACAACTGGGGCATCAGGAAGGAAAAGGAACAAAATAGGATCAATCACCGATACAAAAGAAGTATTAGAAGATGGTCGGGGATAGAAAGGACGTGTCTTATCAAAAACAATATCTCGTGAAATTCTCATCTGTCGACCAACCAGATCCCAACAACGATATCCCTTATGCTCCGAGATGTAGCCTAAGAAAAAACATTCAACAGACTGAGCAGTCAACTTAGTGCGCTCACGTGGTGCAAGCAACATGTAGCACACATAGCCAAAGAGACGAAGATTGGTGTAATCAGGCATCTTGCCTGTAAGGCCCTCAAAGGGAATTCCACCTTTAAGGGTAGACAATGGCTGAATGTTAATTAAGAAAGTGGCCGTAGAAACAGCCTCAACCAAAAAATGAGGTGGAACAGAAGAGGCAATCAGAAGAGTGCGAGCTGTCTCAAGGAGATGTCGATGCTTGCGCTCTGCAATGCCATTCTGAGCATGAGCACCTGGACAAGAGAATTGTGCAAGTGTTCCTTGCTCAGAAATAAAATGGCAAAGAGCATCAGATAGATACTCACTAGCAGAGCCATCTCGAAAAATACGAATAGAGGTGTCAAACTGAGTACGGACCATAGTCGAGAATGATTTATAGAGAGATACGCCTCACTGCGATGCTTTATGAAGTAGACCTATGTGTGGCGAGAAAAATCATCTATAAAAATGATATAATATCGATGTCCTCCTTTTGAAGCAAAAGGAGCAGGGCCCCATACATCAAAATCAACAAGATCAAAAGGACGCTTAGACACTGACTCGCTAGAAGGATAAGAAAGCTGAATCTTCTTCCCTAGCCGACAACCCTGACAATGAGCTAAAGACTCGGAACTAGAAACCGATCCTAAAACACCTCGACGAACTAGAATGGAGAGGCGAGAGCCACAAAGATGACCCAAACGTTGGTGCCACTGAGCGTACGTCGAAGTGGATGAAGCAGCAAGAGTGGAGCCGACTGAACTGGCAGGCACAACGGAAGGAAGACGAAGCCAGTCAAGCTCCCAAAGACACTGTGAGTCACGAAGACAAGGGCCAGTACCAAGCAGGCGACCCGTGCGATGATCCTAAACATAACAACAATCATGATCAAGAATCACTTGACAATCATTATCAGTGAGTTGACCAGCAGATATAAGTTGCATTGTAAGTCCAGGAACAAAAGAAACAGCAGGAACAACAAAAGAGTCAGATAGAAGAGTGCCCTGTCCAATAACCAAAAGAGGAGAACCATCTGCAGTATGAACAATAGAAGGACGGTACGAAGGACTCAAGGAAGACAAACTGGTATGATAAGGAGTCATATAGAACGAAGCACCAGAGTCAAGAATCCATGGACAAGTACCTGGAGCAGAAGTAGAAGGTGGTCCCTCAGTGGAAGACGAAGAAGCAGCAGCAGTACTCGAAGGTGCAGAAGATTGAGTCATAGAACTAGCAGCTCCTGATGGTGCAAAAGTAGCAAGGCGACGAAGAAGCATGAGTATCTGGGCATCCGTAGTAGCAGAACTCACCTGAGATCCTCCAGTACTAGCACCACCAGCACCCTGTGAAGACCGACGAGCCTGAGCCTTCCTCTTTTTGAAACAATACGTCTCCTCATGACCATCTTTACCACAATAATCACAATGAAAAGCACCATGCCCCCTGGCGTAGAAGAAGTCGAAGTCGTCACCGTCGATAGAGAGACAGTATGCACCGGTGTCGAAGAGCGTTCTACCAATACTAAAGTAGCACACAACAACCCGACAGCCTGAAGACGAGTCTCCTCATTACGAACACTCGTCAGAGCATCCATAAGAGAAACACAGGGGTGGCGATCAAGTAGCTGAGCACGAAGAGGCTCAAACTCGGCATGAAGACGAGTCAGAAAGTCATAGGTGCGTCGAAGCTCAAGTGCAGCCTTTTGACTTTGACAAGACGAACATATATCTGTCGACAACCAAGGACCAAGAGCATCAAGATGACACCAAATAGCAGACATCTGATCGAAGAACTCCTCTACTAAAGCATCTCCTTGCTGTAACAACTGCTCCTGGCGAATAGCAGCAAGGTAGGTAGACTGTCCAGTAGGCTCATAGCGAGAGCGAAGAAAAGCCCACATCTGATGTGCAAACTCAAACTCAACTATGTCTGTAGCAAGATGATCCTCCATACTGGCAGCAAGAATAGCAGCAACCCGAGCATCATCATCTAGCCAGGTCCTGTATAAGTTGATGTGAGACTGATACATAGAAAGGCGTACATCATAATCTGCCAGCAGCTTCTTCTTATCATCATCGGTAGCCTTATATGGAATAACAGGCTCATAAGGAACTGCAGGACAAGACGGACATTTGAGATCGCCCGTAAGATACTCCCAAAGTCGCAGACCGCGCATATGCAGGCGCATATGAGGAACCCAATCACGGTAATTAGTGTTATCGAAGAGCACCGGACACCGCATGAATGGAAGCCCACCCGAAGAAGTAATCATGATGAAGATGACCGACGGTGGCGGGAGTGCAAAAGAAAGAAAAGAGAAGAAAGAAAAGAAAAATAATAACAATAAATTTTTCTTTTCTCTGACTTTTTTTACTGATGGAACTGTAACCCTAGGTCACGACCACACCAGTTGGCTGCCGCCACCCGAATCGAGCGAAGTGCTCGACGATCTGGCGGGCGAGGCCGAGCCGCGTGGCGCGAGCACGGCAGACCGCGGGCGAGTTGGAGCCACGAGTTGACACCGAGGCGCGCGAGCGGTTCGCTGGCGACCAAAACGGAGCCGCCACCCCTGGAGCATTTGTGTTGCGCGAGAGATCAATGGCCGACGCGTGGAATACGGCAGAATCGATCATGGATCGCGAGTAGAGGACCGACACCGGGCGATCCGTAGGAGAATGCGGCCAAGCCGAAGGAGCGGAGGAGAGATCCGCTCGGTCGAAGAGCAGAGGGTGGTGGAGAGTCGAAGGAACACCAAATCCGACGCAGCCACGATACAGAGACGCGGGAAGAATGTTCCGAAGCATCGTACCATCCACCGGGAAGAGTCATCGTCGCCGCCGCCTGAAAAACCTAGGCTCTGTATACCATGTTATGAATGAGGCTTATATTAATCAGGAGGCCAGAGGCCTCTATAAATAGATATACTGGAATGGTCAATAAACATAAAGGCCCTTATGCAAAAGGGAAATATAAAACACACCCCTACACCTCTAACAGGAAGGGCATTTCCTAAGTTGGCATTTAAGTATTTGGTTTTTTCTCTATATTGGAAAAGATTGGATTAGTGGCATGTAAACTTCAATTGCCAGAGGGAAATCTTACCCACTCTGTTTTTCATGTTTCTTACTTAAAGGCATATACACCTCATCATAAACCAGTGTTCTCTACGATTCATCATATTCCTGAGCTGGATGTTGCCTCTGTTATGCCTATGAAGATTCCGGACCGGCGTATTGTGAAGAAGGGAAACTCTGCCATTACACAAATTTTGGTCCGGTGGGAAGGATTACTTGAGTATTATGCTACTTGTGAAGACTATTACATCATGCAAAGGCATTTTCCAGAGGCTGCCAGTTTGGGAACCTGGTGATTCTCCAGAAGGGGGGGGGATGTCACCAACCAGGCGGTGACAACTGTGGAGGATCTTCGTGTGGAAGCGGGAGCTAACGCGGGAACTGGCATGCTTGGCTCATCGTTTCAAACCAAATGAAGTGGAAGCCGAACGAGTTAATGACTCAGCCCATGGACCGTTTACACGTTTAAATAGCACGGCATGGAGCAGCGGATCACAAGTTGTAACAGAATTAGTGATGTCTCCTTTCCCCTACCTTTGCTCTCTCCTTTCTCTCCTCCATTCTTGTGTTGTTCATCTTGTACCTCATGCTGGTTGTTATCGAGAAATGGAGTGAGCCTCATGCTGGTTGTTATCAAGAAATGGAGTGAGCGGAGCGAACAAGCACTTAGCACCAATCCACCTCGCGTTGAATTATTGTGTTCCTGTCACTACGTGAGAAGGGCTCATCCAAGACGAGTCCGAACGAAGAACGGAGACGGACAAACAGTGTGTCTCCGTCATCGCGTCTCACATTACGTAGTCATCAGAGATGAGCTGCTAGCGCATCGCAGATCATCTAAGTGCAAGACAAACACAAAGATAACGTGTGTCCTTTCTTTGAGTCATACCAGACGAGCTTTACGGGGTCACTAGAGATGAGTGTCGCGCGTGTCGCCCGTCAACATACATGCGAGACAAGCTCTAATATAGTGCGTCACAAATTTATTGACTGATCCGAGATGAACTTTATAGTAGTGCGTCGTAGATTTGTTGACTGATCTGAGATGAACTTTAAGAAACCTAGTCTCCTTTATTTAGGTAATCTGAGACGATATCTATTATAACTAGTCGCAGATTGTATACAGGCATGGTCACTGCAGCACTAACAGGGAGACGTTCCCTGCTAGACGCACGTCTCCTATTAGGTGCCCCCACTCATGATTATCCTGGTTGCCGGCTGCATTCTGGAGCTAGCCAGGATTTGGCAGCCGCATTTCCAGTGTCAGCAACATACACATACAAAAACATATGTATAGCCAAATAGAGATCACACACATTTACCAATCAAATATGTGAGACCTATGTGTGCTGAATATATTGGCTTTGACGATATAAGTTTTGAATACTACCAAAACACCTTTTTAACAAGGTCTGACTTTAGGTCAGAGCTCCTACAAGGTCCGACTAGCTTTGGTTAGCTCTAGTGCTAGGTCCGACTAGCATTGGTTAGCTCCGGCGCTAGGTCCGACTAGCTTTGTTAAGCTCCAGCGCTCGGTCCGACTAGATTTGGTAAGTTCCGGCGCTAGGTCTTGCTAGCTTTGGTAAGCTCCGGTTCAAGGTCCGGTTAGCTTTGGCAAGGTTCGAAGCTTTATCACAGCGGTTCTGCTTTTACTTTGAATTCATTCGAACTTTCTTTACATCTATGGAAAGTTTGCTTAGTATTCTTTTACTAATTTTTTGGTGTGTCTTGGTGGTACTGGTGTTTAATATTTTAATATCGTTTTGCTAAGGTTTACAACATACTTATGTGTGGTGCTCATGTAAGGTGTTGTGGTTATCGGAACTAACGAGAGTCAAGTCGAGGACTTGTGCTCGGAAGTATTGGTTGTTTATTCATGTGCAGGTGTTGCTTGAGTTCAATACATGGCTAGTGACGGGATCCATTGAACTAGTCTTAGGGAGAAGATGAGATTCAACAACCAAGTTCGGGAGGAATTGTGGTTGATTTGATCGGGAGGTTGCGCAACATGTTTGAATCAAGAACAATGCATATGAAGGTATCGTGTACATCATTGGAAGATGTTTGCACGTGTGCAAGGAGTGCATGGACGTGTCTACATGGTTCTGAGGCATGATGAAGAGATGTGGACATAAAGAATTAGTCGGAAAGGTCCAACCGACAAGGTTATGGACTCAGGCTGCGACTGAGTCGTGTTTGACTCAAATATGGAATGTTTTGAGTTGGTTATTATAGTATTTTGTGTGGGTCATAAATTTGAGTTGTTTTAGGAATGTGGGATATGTTCCTAAGGTGTTTGGAAGTCTTAAGATTGCTTCTATCTCCGTATAGAAGAGTCTTGAGCAGTTATGAAAAATTTTGATTCGTGAATTGAGTAGGATTAGAGTCCTAGTTAGGTTTGGGTTGGCCTAAGGGCTGGTTATATAAGCAAGGGAGGCCAGAGCTCGTGGTGCACGACTTTGGGGCTGTTCCTCTTGTGGTTTGATCAATAAATTTGTAGTTTAAATGAACTTTTGTGCCTTTCTCGCCCGACTTGTTTTCAGACAAGTTTTTCTCGTCGAGTTTCTGCACAGCACTACCTTGCTTCGGTGATTTTATTATAACTTGAGTTTTACAGATCCGATTGACGTAATTCTTTTCGGGTTGTCTTCACAACTTGATTTTTTATCATCTGTGAAAATTTCACGGTTATTGGATTTGTGGTTTTGGATCTACAAGTTCTTTGCAGTATTCCAGAATTGTTTTTCTTGGGTAAAACAGATTGACCCTTGTTTGATCTTTCGATCGTAACTTGAGTTTTTCTCGACGGATTTTCGTGATTCTTGTTGTGACGTCTTAGTGACTTGATTCTCCACAATATATACTTGTTTAGTTACAATTGATCACATTTAGATTAGTCGCACACGCGATTTCTTTAACAAACCATTTTTCTGCCGATTGGTTTTTTGTTGCTTCCACTGAAAAATTTAAATCTACCATTCACCCCCCTCTGGTAGCTTTACATGTGCTCTTTGATCCTACAACTGGTATCAAGGCCACGGTGCTCTAATCTTTGCGATTCGCATATGTTTTTGACTAATCCTCAGGGAGGAATACTCGACAAAACCTTGTGTGTTTGTTGGTATTGATTTTCAGGTTTGGAAGGCACACATGAAAGCTTTTATCCAGGAACAAGGATTCGTGATATGGGAAAAAGTGTACAAGCCTTACAACGTGCCACCAAATTATTAAGTCACGGATACAAACTTAAGAGATGTCGATAACAACAACAAAGCCCGCAACTTGATAATCCAAGGACTAACTCAGAGCGATTTCGATCGTGTTGCACACCTCCGATCGACGTACGATGTGTGGAGAGCACATCGTGACTACCACGAAGGATCCAACACGATCAAGGAGGTAAAGCAGGATATGTTTCGAAAGGAATACATGCACTTCGAGATGCAACCTGGTGAGTCTATTGATGACCTTTTTGATCGCTTTAATAAAATTCCCAGCAACTTGCGTAGTGTCAATATTAAATTTTCAGATGCTAAAAATGCTAGGCAATTGTTAAGTGCATTAGACATGTCAATTTGGGAGATGAAAGTCACATCTATTCGTGAATCTACTGCCATGAGTACACCTACATTAGATGTGCTATATTCCAAATTGAAAACTCATAAAATTGACATAATCTCACGTAAGAACCAAAACAAGTGTCTTGCATTTGTTTCTCAACGTGATATGCCTAGCTCCGGCCAATCTTCATCTAGCAATACACTTGCTTTGCTGTCTTCACTAACCCTGGAACAGATTGAAGAATTTCCCAAAGAAGAGCTAGCGCTCATCTCTACTCGGTTCTCAAAAGCATTGCAAAATATGAGAACTAGAAGGAGAGGAAGCTCCGGACCTCAACGATGCTTTGAATGTGGTAAGACAGGACACTTTCATACATATTGCCCTAACCTTTCAGGTCCTTCTACCCGTGATGAAAAGCAGAATAAAGTCAAGTCCTCTTCTGTCAATACCAATAATAAGAAGAAGGGTTTTACAGGATGCAAACTGATAAATAGTTTCATCACCGCACTTCAAGAACTTGGCTCAAGCGATGTAGACATTGGAAGTGATGAATATGAAGATGATCTGGCAAACCTGTGCTTCATGGCGGGCAAATTAAGATCAAGTATGGAGGAAGCAGAACACAATAGTGACAATGAAGAGGTTACACATTTGAGGAAGGAGAACATTTGGATTGTGGATTCAGGTTGCTCACGCCACATGACGGGTAACAAAGAATGGTTATCCTCCCCCTCTTTTGTGTCACATGTAGAGAATGTTACTTTTGCCGATAATTCTTCAACTCCTATAATTGCTAATGGTTTGATTAGAGTAAATGATCACTACACTTTGAAGGATGTGGAACTTGTTAAAAATTTGAAATACAACTTGCTTTCTCTTTCACAACTGCTAGATGAAAATTTGGAAATTATTTTCACTAAAAATTGTTGCAAAGTTGTAAATTCAAATAGTGAGCTTATTTTTAACATGTCTCGGTTTGGAAGAGTTTTTAAAGCCGATTTTGATATGTCTTCCTCTAAGCATAGGTGTCTAGTTGCTAATGATTCAAATGACTTTTATTTTTTGCATCATAGACTTGGTCACGTAGGCTTTGATCATCTAACGCGTGTTAGTGCTCTTGATCGCATACGTGGGCCACCTAAGCTTAAAGGGAACAAAGAAATTGTGTGCTCTTCTTGTAGACTTTCTAAGATGGTTGCAGGTTCACATACTCCTCTCACAATGATCATGATAACTGAACCGGTCAACTTTTGCACCTTGACACCGTAGGACCTTTATGTGTTCAATCCTTCCGAGGTAAATGGTATGTTCTTGTGATTGTTGATGATTATTCTAGATACTCTTGGGTTTACTTTATGGCATCTAAGAATGAAGCTTTTAGTCACCTTAGAACTTTATTTCTTAGATTATCAATTGATCACCCAGGATCTTTAAAAGCAATTAGAAGTGATAACGGAACCGAATTTAAAAATCAATCTTTTGGTCACTTTTGTGCTGAAAATGGAATAGATCATCAATTTTCTTCACCATATGTACCTCAAAAAAATAGTGTTGTAGAAAGAAAGAATAGAACCTTAGTTGAAATGGCTAGGACTATTCTTGATGAATATCAAACTCCTAGGAAATTTTTGGCTGATGCAACTGCAACTGCTTGTTATGTCTCAAATCGTATTTTCTTGTGCGCTAAGCTAGGTAAAACACCATATGAGCTCTGGTTTGGACATAGGCCTAGTGTTACACACTTTTGGGTCTTTGGTTGCAAATTCTTTGTTAAGAAACATGGTAATCTTGATAAATTTGAACCTAGATCCATTCATGGCATGTTTCTTGGTTATCCATCTCATACTAGAGCCTACCGTGTGCTTTTACTTGACACTAACAAAATTGTGGAGACTTGTGAGGTGTCTTTTGATGAAGCTAGCCTAGGTACTAGCTCAAACATTGCAGGTATGGATCTGTATCCTCAGGGGAGGGTATTTTTGAAGAAGAAGAAGAGTCGGTGATATTGCCTGATAGTTCCGAAGTTGACACATGTCCAACTCCGAACTTTGAACACGCTCCGACTACCATCTCCGCTAGTCCTGATCGTCCACAAGCCACAAGCTCATCAATTTGCGATGAACCTGATGAAGAAGAAGCTTGTGAGACATCTGTTCTCTTACGGATTTACAAGAATCATCCCCTGCAACAGATAATTGGAAGCTTGCATGAACGAGTTACAAGATCCAGGTTTTTTGACCCCAATTCTCATGCTCATTCTGCTTTTGTTGCTTCTTTTGAACCCAAAGATATATCACACGCACTCACTAATGAATCTTGGATTATTTCCATGCAAGAAGAGTTAGAAAATTTTGAAAGAAATAATGTTTGGAAACTTGTACCTCCACCTCAAGATCACACTTTAATTGGAACTAAATGGGTGTTTAAAAATAAATAAAGTGAGGATGGGGTTGTGATTAGGAATAAGGCTAGATTGGTTGCTCAAGGTTTCACACAAATGGAAGGTCTAGATTTTGATGAAACTTTTGCACCTGTTGCTAGATTAGAAGCCATAAGAATTTTGTTAGCTTTTGCTGCATCTAAATGTTTCAAGTTATATCAAATAGATGTAAAAAATTCTTTTCTTAATGGCTACATAGATGAGGAGTTTTATGTTAAGCAACCACCTGGTTTTGAAAATCCAGATTTTCCTAATCATGTTTTCAAAGTGACTAAAGCCCTGTATGGTCTAAAACAAGCTCTTAGAGCATGGTATGATAGGTTAAAAACATTCTTGAAAAGGGTTTACCATGGGCAAGGTTGATAAAACTCTTTTTGTGCTTAAGCATGGCAATGAATCATTATTCATTCAAGTGTATGTGGATGATATTGTCTTTGGTTGTGCTTCTCATGATCTTGTGTCCAAGTTTTCAGCTATGATGAGTTCAGAATTTGAGATGAGTATGAATCGAAGTGTATCAACGACACTTCCCCCGATACTACTAAATGTAGCCCGCGGAGGTTCTTGTATTGGTTTGGGCACGCGGAGATCTTAAACAAGATGATGACACAAAGAATTTACGTGGTTCGGGCCGCCTGAGCGTAATACCCTACTCCACGGGGGGTGTGTTGTTGTATTGGGGATTTCAGTAGCGCAAGTGTATGTATGAGCTTGCTTGTCTCTGTACCGTGCGGCGCAGTCCTTTTATAGTCTAAGGACTGACCTATACAACATTTGCTAGGCCTGACATGTGGCCCTGGCGTATTTAAGCTCCTAATACACAGTCTACGAGTATTATGAGTGATTAATAGTTTAATAATGTGACTTAATAGCAGCGTTACCCCTATTAACATCCCACTGATCGTGTGTCATTAATATAGCATTAATGACATGTAATCAGATCTTGTAACTGTCGTTTTAACTGTCCCTTAAATGTCTGTGCTGTTGGAGATCCGCCAATATTCCTGTTGGTGTAAGGTTCAAAGGATCCACACGTGGCAACTCTGGAGCTTCCCTTCACGGTGAGATGGGTCCGAAGCTGTTATACACGTGGCGGCATCGGAGCTTCCCTCTACGGTGGGTTAGGTCCGGGGTCATTATACACGTGTCAACAGTGGAGGTTCCATATGTTGGGAGTTCAACTCCGGTCTTACATTACACGTGGCAGTCCTGGAGCTACCTATATGAGGGAGGCGGGTCCAGTGCCGTGTGACACGTGGGGCCTGAGGAAGCCTTGAACTCTGACAAGTGGAACTCTCTTGCACTTCTTGCAGTATCATAGGGTACCTGGTATGCAGGGTACCGACAGTGGCCCCCGGGCCCACCTCTCAGAAAAATCCTTTGGGTTAAGTTATTCTACCAGAGGTGGGGCCATCCTCGATTCCCGCACTGTAACTTCAAAGGTCTTCTGATGTACCGTTGGGGCGATGATCTGGGGTTAAACCATCGCCGCGTGGCTTACTTTGAATGCTCCAGATGAGATATTTGAATGCAGATCTCACGCAATTGAAGGTCGCCGGTTCCCAATACGAAAACCATATCAGTTCCGTACGCCTTGTCAGGCTGCCGCCTTTGGGTTTCCGCCGTCCATCATGACAATGGTTCGCCTGGGGTAATAACCTCGACCTCTTCATCGAGGTGGTCCGGGGCCCATTCATCATTGACGGGGTAGTTTCTTTGTAATGTGGATTTGCTCTCGTTGCGGTTTCCATCCAAGCGCCGTGGATGCTTACTTAATAAGGAAAGCACACACGGTTTGAGGACTCTTTACGCTTTCGATCAAACTTGCGCTCAGAGCCTCCCAAACTTTGCCTAGCTTTCTCCTCTTTCACTCCACTTTGCTGCGATGGAGTTAGGTCTTCCCAAGAGCCGCATCCAGAGCAAGGACAATATGATGAAGGTCCAGACCTTCATGGGATGGTCCAACGACTCCTTCAACCACTTGATCCGTGCTGGCAAGATCCCCTTAAAGAAGGAGCACCGCAGGGAGATGGTGTACTTCTCGGCGTATGCCATGGTGGGACTGATCCCGCCTTTCTCGAGCTTCATCTTGATGCTGCTGGACTTCTACAACCTCCAACTGCATCACCTCAGTCCGCACTCCCTTCTGCTCGTGGCAACTTTCGCCCACTTCTGCGAGATGTGGGTGGGCGTGCCTCCCTGCGTCGACTTGTTCTGGACCTTCTTCATAACTCATTCCACTGGCAAGGGGATAGAGTTACTTGGCTTCTACTACTTCGTGAAGCGCAAGAACTGCCCCTTCAAGTACTTGAAGTCGTTCCCCTCCGGCAACTAGGATGATTGGAAGAAGGACTGGGTCATCACTGCAGTGGATGAGCATGATAGGTTGGAGCTGCCCCAAGGACTCGCCTACGTCGATACCGATGCCTAGAATGTAGTTCTAAAGCTGTTGGATGCATTCAACCCTGTCCTAACCAGGATCCGAGAGTGTGTGGAGGGTGGAGTGACCCCACAGATGGTCTTCGGAAAATTCTTGGTGAACAGGTGGGCTCTGCTGAGGAGGAGGGAGAAGCTCGCCTGGGCTTTTAACAGCATAATGGATGACGACCGGATTGAAACCGGTTTGAAATCCAACTTGGATGACGAAGCTTTGAAGCTCCATCTCAAGAAATTTCAGCATGGGTTTATTGATGACGATGCCTTAGCTCCGCTGGCTGCTTTCCTGCCTTTGAACATGATTCCAGAGATCAGCAGACGACCTTGGTGAGGTGGAGAAACACCAGACCTCAAGGGTTGTAATCCCCTGAGATTCGGAAGAGGTGGCCGCCCCTGCTCCGAGTCAGAGGGTTGAAGACATTAGCAAGGGCAAGGACAAGGAGCCAGTCGAATCTTCCATCCGGAAGAGAAAACTGAAGCACGCTGATGGGAGGTCCGTCAGGCCTGCTCCATCTACAACTGCCCCTTCTCCCCGACGAGGGAGATCTTCTATGGCTACACCTACTCTAGTGCAAGCGTCTTCGATAGCCACCAATTCTTTACAATCGACTCCAATTTTGGCGCTAGCTACGGGCCCCAGGTCCGGAGGTTCTTACCGGTCAAGGGAGACCTCGGCTGGTGCAACACCAACAACGATGGCAAGCTCCGGGCAACATTCTAGAGCTCCCTCTATGCCAACCACATCAAGTTCTGGTTCCGAGCCTCCGACGAAGAGGTTTCGTGCCGATTGGAGCGGTAGCTTCCCAAGGTAAGCTTTACTTTTTCACCTTGATTTGCTACTCTTATTTTTTTCATGTTTTGAATCTTCCAATTTCTTGACTGCAGGGTGTCAAAGTCGGGGTCTAAAGCTCTGCCCTCTGTCGCACCGGGTGAAATAGTGCAGACGGAAACTCCAGCTTCAACCCTCGCGCCTCCTCAAGTGGTGTCTAAGGTCATGACATCTCCGGCGCCAGCTGTCATGGATATGGATTTAGAGTCATCGCCAGAAGCTCCCCTGGTAGCGCCAGACCATGGGGGAGAAGTTGACGATGCACCACCAGCAACAGCATCGGAAGTTGAGGCTCCAGTGCAGGAGTTTGAGATGTCAGAACCTCTAGCGTCTGAGCCAGAGGTTACCGAGGCTCTAGTTCCTGCACCAGAGGTTGTTGTAGGGCTGGTGACGCCAGAAGCTCCGACCCTTGAGCCGCAAGTCGTTGAAGCCCTGGCCACTGAATCGGAGATGATCGAAGCTCCGGTCACTGAGCCGGAGGTAGTTGAAACTCCGGCCCTTGGTCCAGAAGTTGTTGAAGCTCCGATAGTTGAGCTAGAGGTAGCTGATGTACTGGCACGTGAGCCGGTGATGGAAATGGCTTCGAGTGAAGCTCCAACGACCACCCCAGAAGTAACTGCTTCGGAGGTGCCCATGCTCAAGGCAGAACACCATGAAGAGGCGGAGGCAGGCTCTTCACCCGCGGAGCCAGCAATTGAAGTTCCCGCGTCAGGATCTTCAGCGTTGGCTCCGGAGGTAGAAGTTCTCCCAATAGGTTCTTCCTGTGCTGCTACCGAAGAGCTCCCGGAGGGCGACCCCAGTGCCGCAGAAGCTCAGGGAACCTCACTTGTAGAGTGGAACCCTATTTTTGTTATGGAGAATCGCCTGGAACCAACAGAGATGACCCTAGCAGGTCCGGAGCCTATCCCCTTGGCGGTGTCCATAGACAATGCCTGCTCGAGCCTCCGACAAGTTCAGCTCGCCTTTGATCATGAGAGCAAGGTCCTTGAAGAGGAGCACCGCACCTTGAGGCGTTGGCGCAACAGGCTCCATTTTGAGACCAGGCTTGCTCTGATGAGGCTTGCTGATCAGAAGGAGTGGGTCAAGAGGGAAACGACCCGGATGGAATACTGGGGCAAGCTGCTGGAAGATAAGGAAGCTGCCATCAGGGCGCTTGACGCTAATTCTCGGGAGATCCTTGAGAAAGCCAAGGAAAGGAGTGATGCTACTGATGAGCATCACGAAAACCTAATGAATTAAAGGAGGTCCTGCTGAAGCGTCGAGCAGACCTTGATACAAGAGAAGAGAAGCTCCTGGAACAACAGGAGGATGTTTTGAAGAGAGAGGAGGAGCTCACCCAGAAATTGACTCTTGCCGAGCATAATTTGGAAGATCGCACTAAGAAGTTGGATTTGCGGAGTGCGGAAGAAAAGGAGAATTACTAGAAGCTGGGGCAAGAGCTCTCGAAAAGAGAGGCTGATATTGCCGCCAGAGGAGGGAAAGTGAGAGGCAGGGAGAAGGACCTGGCCAAACGGCGGAACCGCATTCACCTTCGGGAGACGGAGCTAACCAACCGTGAAAAGCAAGTTGCTGAGAGTATGCAAAAACATGCCAAAGCGGTTGAGCACCTCGCTCGGGAGAGTTCAGAGCTAGCGGTCACCCGGAGGTCACTGGAGGAGCTGCGGAGCTCTAGGGAAACCGAATCTCTAATGGCATGGGATTTTCTGGGACATGCGGACAGAGCTCTTGTGCCTCTTGGCTTCAGTCCAGTATGACCGGAGGACCCATCGCAGGAGCTGGACCAGACACTGGTGGCGCTTGGCTCTACTGGCAGCAAACTCGACGCAATGGTTAATTTCATCGCGGATCAGCTGGAGTTAGAGGGGAAATCTCTAGCAAAAAACGTCGATGAGTATGTCTTGGCATGTTACAGAAGCTGAGACCCCCAATTCTCTCTCAATCCAGTGTTTGAAGGACTCATTGCCGAAGAGGAGGATGCCTCCAAAGCTACTGTCCAAGAGGCTGCTGAGAAGGTTGCTTCGTTTTTCCACAGGACTTAGATCCTCCAGTAGCTAGGACCTTTTCCTTTTCCCTTTTTGTTGTATACCTAATTTTGTAATCCAGTACTTTGAATGAATGAAATCCACTCTTTCTGCTATGAATTTCACTTTGTCTTCAATCTATTGTGCTTTGTCTTGTTGGCCCCTGGTATGTGTGCACAATTCGATTGTGAACATGTACCAAAAGGTTTTGACAATATGTTGATGACTTGAATGCTTCGAACTTATGGAATTCAGGTCCGAAGTCTTTAACTCTGATACTTCTGTAAGGCCTTTGTCGTGTTGACGACGGGCCCCCTAGGGTTGTCGGAGCTTGATAACTCTGGTAGCGCCTGGTGTCAACGCACGTATCGTCGACGGCAGGCCCTCTGGGGTTGTCGGAGCTTGGTAGGTCCGACGGCACCCACTATCAATGTATAGAACGTTGATGGCAGACCCCCTGGGGTTGTCGGAGCTTGGTAGGTCCGACGGCACCCACTGTCAACGCATAGAACGTCGACGGCAGGCCCCCTGGGGTTGTCACAACTTAGTAGATCCGACGATACCCATAGGCAAAGCTGACGGTAGACACGGCCTAGAACTCCGTATTATCGCATTAAACTCCCAATCCTGACCTGCAACTGTTGGGGGGGATTGCAAGAGTGAGTACATGTCGTACTCAGCAAGTGTGGAAAGTATGACATGTGGCTGATTCAAATGACGAATATAATAATGGCCAAGTGCTGAAAAGTACATTAAAACATTTGAAAAGCAATATATTACATGTGTATGAAATAAACCCATCATAAGCCATATAGTCATCATAATACCAGTCCATATTCCATATCCATCATCATATACCAATATCCATATTCAATACCAATTCATAACCTATGTCATCATATACCAATATCCATATTCAATACAAGAATTCAAATCATACCAGAATTCAATTCATCCCCCGGAATCTTTAATGGTTGCAATACATCACACAATGCTACGTATTTAGCTATGTCCTTCTTTATGCTAGCCCACCAATAACACATCTTCAAGTCTTTGTACATCTTTGTACAACCGGGGTGAATTGAGTAAGGTGAGTCATGTGCCTCTTTTAATATCATCTCCCGAATGTGCTTCACATTAGGCACGACAATCCTTTTTCCCAGCCATAAGGTACCATGTTCATCCTCATCAAATCTGAATTCTGTCCCTTCTTGGGTCCTTTCTTTGATTTCCCGAATTTCCTCATCCTTGGTCTGTGCCTCTCGAATTTCTTGCTCCAAGGTCAGATTTAACTCCATCATCTCCATCTCATTTATGAATCCGAGATTCAACCGTTCAAACTCCTTGCATAACTCGGATGGCAACTCTCGAACCGTGAGTTGATGACTTACTCCTTTCCTACTCAAAGCATCGGCCACTACATTAGCCTTCCCTGGATGATAATTGATTCCCAAATCATAATCCTTGATGAGCTCTAACCATCTTCGTTGCCTCAAATTCAGATCCGTTTGTGTGAAAATATACTTAAGACTCTTGTGATCCATATAAATTTCACACCTATGTCCAAGGATATAGTGTCTCCAAATCTTCAATGCATGTACCACAGCTGCAAGTTCTAAACCATGTGTTGGGTAATTCTGCTCATGTATCTTCAATTGTCTTGATGCATAGGCGACCACTTGACCTTCTTGCATGAGTACACATCCAAGTCCTTGTCTCGATGCATCACAATAAATGTCAAAACTCTTGCTTACATCTGGCAGTACCAAAACTGGGGCCGTAGTTAACCTATTCTTCAACTCCTCAAAACTTTCTTGACAAGCTTGAGTCCAATGGAAAGCTTTTCCCTTCATTAGCAATTCTGTCATTGGCTTGGCTATCTTGGAGAAGTCCTTGATGAACCGACGGTAATATCCAGCCATCCCAAGGAAACTCCTTATTTCCTTTACATTCTGCAGGGGCTCCCATTTTAACACATCCCTCACTTTTCCTGGATCAACCGAAACTCCTCCCCGTGAAATGATATGACCCAAAAATGACACCTCTCTCAACCAAAACTGACACTTGTTGAACTTGGCATACAATTGATGCTCCCTCAATTTCTGCAACGTAAGCCTCAAGCGTTCCTCATGTTCCTTCTCATCCTCCGCGTAGATCATAATGTCAGAAATCAATACCACAACAAACTTATCCAAGTACTCCATGAAGACCTTATTCATGAGGTACATAAAGTACGCAGACGCATTTGTCAAACGAAAAGACATCACGGTGTACTCATAAGATCCATACCGTGTCCTAAAAGCTGTCTTGGGTATGTCCGATGGTCTAATCTTCATTTGAAAGTATCCTAACCTCAAATCAATCTTAGAGAAGACACAAGCACCCTTCATCTGATCAAACAAGTCTTCTATGCATGGCAAGGTGTACTTGTTCTTGATTGTTACCTTATTGAGAGCTCGGTAATGTACGCACATCCTTTGGGATCCATCCTTCTTGTCCACAAATAGAACGGACGCTCCCCAAGGTGAAGAGCTGGGGCGAATGAAACCCTTCTCTAGTTGCTCTTGAATTTGCTTCTTGAGCTCCGCTAATTCCATAGGAGGCATCCTATACGGCCTCTTAGCTATAGGTGCAGTTCCAGGTATTAAATCAATAACAGACTCAATGTCTCGATCAGGTGGCATACCTGACAACTCGTCCGGAAAAACATCCAAAAATTCACACACCACCGGAATCTCCTCAATTGCGGCACCGTCCATATGATTCAGCTCCAATCGCTTCGGTGCGGTTTGAGATGCTTCAAATTCTATGGTTATACCTTCTTCATTAGTCAACTTCACCGTCTTCGTGGCACACTCAATAACTCCATTGTGCTTCCTCAACCAGTCCATACCAAGTATAATGTTCAATCCTTGAGAATCCAAAACAATGAGGTTGGCGGAGAAGTCTACCCCCCTTATTCTAAGGCTTACATTTGGACATACTATATTTGTCCTCATCTCTCCTCCAGGGGACTTAACCAATAGAGTAAATTTCATATGAGAGATAGGCAAACTATACTTGGCAACATATTTCGATGCAATGAATAAGTGCGATGCTCTAGAATCAAATAACATAGTCGCGAGGTTGGAGTTGGCAAGAAACATACCAATGACAACGTGTTTGCTTGTTGAGCATCCTCCGTAGAGACATGGTTCACGTTGTCACGAGCAAAATTCTGCTGTCCACGGTTCCCTTGAGGCTGTCCTCCATTGGGTCTTGGGTTTTGCCTCGACGCATTGCTTCCTTGACCAAGGCCTGACTTAGGACATTGATGCGCAAAGTGTCCAGCTTCTCCGCAAGTATAGCACTTCTTTACTCCACCGGGATTATTGGGGCGAGCTTCGTTTTGAACGCTTGCACCAGGAAAGTTAGCGCGAGGTGCATAAGGCATTGGAGGCCTAGGTTCTTGCATAACGGGGCGCTGCTGCATGTACTGAGTTAGGCGCAGTGCAAATCCAGGGCGTTGAGCAGGCGCAGAAGAGCTAAAATAAGGCGCATTGGGCAGTGTGAAGTGAGGGCGCACATTACTTCCTTGTTGCTGTCCTTGATATGGTGTCTTCCTCTTGTTGTCTTGCTCCATCTCCCGGACCTTGTTCTCAACCACAATTGCTTTGTCCACAAGCTTCTGGAAGTTGGCATAATCACAGTTGAGCAGTTGCACTTGGATCTCATTGTTCAAGCCTCTCATGAACAAATATTGCTTCCGGCTGTCCCAACTAACATCCTCAGGCGCATATCTTGAGAGTTGAGTGAATTTGTTGAGATATTCACCCACGCTCGATCTTCCTTGCCTCAAGTTATCAAATTCTTGCCTCTTCAGAATCATAACACCTTCTGGCACATAATGAGAACGAAAGCTCTCTTTGAATTCGGCCCAAGTAATTCTCTCTTGGTTCTCATGAGCATTGCAATAAGAATCCCACCAATCCGCAGCTACTCCAACTAGTTGATGAGATGCAAATAGAACCTTCTCCCGGTCACTGCATTGGACTATAGCAAGTTTTTTCTCCACAGACTTGAGCCAATCATCAGCATCCATAGGGTCGGCGGCTTGAGCAAAGGTTGGCGGCCTAGTCCTCATAAACTCTCCCAACTGGTTATGAGGAGGTGGGGGTGGTGGTGGAGGCATGTGGGGCTGATTGTTGTTGTTACCAGCCTGCAGCTATCCCATAGTCTGTATCATGGTCTGCATGAGCTGGTTCTGCATAGCCAGTAGCTGCTCAATATTGATAGCTCCATGAGCAGGTCCTTGTCCATTGTTGTTCTGAGGTACTCCATGGTTCTCCTCTTCATCACTGCCATCCCTCTGGTTGCGAGTCCTCACCATCTGAAGAAAAGCAGTAGGTAAGAATTAGAAAACGTCCCCAACTATATCCATCAAGGGATGTGAAACTAGACAACTAACTAGCCTACGAGGACATGGCAATGCTAAATCATTCCAACATCCTCTATTAAGCACACAAACAAACAATATATAGCAAACAACACACCAACCGAAAACACATCAATTCCTGAGTGCTCCTATGTGCTCTAAAGTGTCCATTCTATCTTGGCTGCATCCTACGGTCAACTTATGGCTCTGATACCAGTCTGTGACACCCGGTTCCGAAAATGAACCAAGTGAACGCATATGTGTGCCCAAGACGTTCAACACACATACACGAGTGCATTCACAAACGAGTATACAGAAAATTACCACATAACAAGATTAATTAAATACTTTTATTACACAAACCATATTATCCTTGAATACAAGTTCTAATGAATATTAATGACAAGTTCAACTAACACACTGGAAATAAACAAAATAAGCAAACTAAACAACTAGGCAGCATAAGCAATAATGTAGCGCAGCTCCAATCAACACCACATGCAAAGCTGACGGCAGACACGGCCTAGAACTCCGCATTATCGCCATTAAACTCCTAATCCTGACCTACAACTATTGGGGGGGGATTGCAAGAGTGAGTACATGTCGTACTCAACAAGTGTGGAAAGTATGACATGTGGCTGATTCAAATGATGAATATAATAATGGCCAAGTGCTGAAAAGTACATTAAAACATTTGAAAAGCAATATATTACATGTGTATGAAATAAACCCATCATAATCCATACAGTCATCATAATACCAGTCCATATTCCATATCCATCATCATATACCAATATCCATATTCAATTCATAACCATCCATAATCACAATACCAACCATAACCATCCAGAATCCAAATTTTCCTCTAATCATGTGAGGGTCCAGGTTGCTCATAATCGGGAGCACGGCTATCATGATAGTTTATTAGACACACTCTAGAGGTTGTACCACTTTACCCACATGTTTGTGATTTTATCACCTTTCGATGACTATAGAACCTCAATTATGCTGTCTCACACTTCCTTAGGTGTGTGGCCAAGAGATCACAAAATAGCGTTTACAAAGGGATTACTAGCCTATTTAGACCTCACTGAGGTTTCACCAGTGGCGATGTCTTGAACTGAGCACATCTTCAACCAAGGGCCCCCTCTTGAGCCATTCGGATCCCAGGGTAGTCCCACCAATCATCAACAAACCCAATCCGTCTACCCCTTCCCCGAGCATCCTTAATGGTCAAATTAAATAGCAGTTGCAAAGCCCTAATTAATCAGCTACGCCGCACCCATACTTGGCCTCGTGGTGGCACTGTAAATCCTGGGTGGTCGCTCTATGAACCGGTCCTTAGATCTAAAGCAAGCAAAACCACCATAACATCCAACCCATCCACGTACCAAGCTTGCTTAGATCACCCATTACCATATCAGATTTAACCAGTTCATGTCAACCACAATCTCCTTAATCCATAATTAAATTAAGTAGTGTAGTTGTTCTTTCATCCCAATTAATTAAGCAAAGCAAAAAGGTAAAAATCCCATCCCGACTCTCTACCATATATTCCAGGTGACAAGAGTGGTTAAACAAAACTAGTAAACTTCCTACCATAGGATTCCCATCAAATTGACACAAGCATGTAGTTTTGCAAACAAAACATTTATTTCAAAACAGGATCAATATGCTTCAAGGACACTTGCCTTGCTCTTGGGATTGATTAGGATCAAAGACTTCAAACTCTTGGTGCTGTAGATCCTCCACGGCACTCTCTAGCGCAAATCCGTCTAATCCGCACAATAACCATACGAGACAAGAAACACAATCAAAGAGTGCGCAAATATTACTCAAGATGACATGATATGCATGATTAATGCAAATGCAAGGTGGATCTTGTTAATAGATTGCCTTTAATGATCACTAATTAGTTCTAATAGATTTTAACAAGTTTATACAGGTTTGGATTTGATTAGATCAAATTTTAGAATTAATTCAACACAATTTAACCAGGAAAATCAGACTAGTCCGCTAGGGACCGGGCAAGTCCGCACTACGCGAAACTAACGAACTAGGGTTTTCTAGATCGATATGAATTTGGATACTTGGGGTTGAATTCACGTAAGAAAAAGATAATAGAAGGTATACCAGGTGTTTAGGACTCCAATGAATCGAGAAACTTGGAGGTAGCACTTGGATCTTGATGATCTAGGGTTGGTGATGAACTTGGAGATGAATTGGTGATGAAGAACGAACGTTGATGGAGATCTTGATCCTATTTCGTTTCCTCCTCTTATTCTTCTTGCTTGGGATCTCCTCCTTCCTCCTTGATGGTGGCTCTCCACGAACTAGGGTTTGGGTGGGGTGGAAAAGTGGCAAATAGATGTCAAGCCAAGGGGTGGGGTTGTTTATATAGAGGTGGAGGCTAGGGTTAGATGGATTTCGAGTTTGAGATGAGTAGAGGCCGGTTTAGAGTCCCACATGGGATATAAAAGAGTTAGGCACGACGTCTCTAGGCCCACTTAACGTAAAACCCAAGAAACAAGTCGTAAAACAAAAGATCAACTCGGAATCGCGAAATATCGGACAAGTTCGACAAGGACTGGACTAGTCCGAAGTTAGTCAGAAAGAAATCGGACAAGTCTGGCCAAAAATCGGACAAGTCTGACTTTAGTCAGAGAGGAAAACGAACAAGTCCGCTGGAACACCGGACTAGTCCAGACAAGTCCAGGGACTTAGCAAATTTTCAAGGATTCTTGGAACACCGGACTAGTCCGCATAAAATTGGACAAGCCCGAAAGTGTCCAGAGGCAAAATCGGACTAGTCCGCAACAAAAACGGACAAGTCTGATCGAGGTCAGAGAGAAATCGGACTAGTCCTCACCAAAATCAGACTAGTCCGCACTTTTCAGCATTTTAAGTGCGGTTTTGTTCCAAATGAATTTTAAACTCATTCCTCTTTATGTGGATTAATGTTAAACATGTATATGAATGTATGTAGGGCATGATGCATGAAAACGAGGGTGTTACAATAGAGGATACAAGGACACACTTACGGTACATGACCATGCTAAGTGCATTATACATCTTGTACTAGCCCAGGGCAGGTAGCTACACTTTTAGTGTTGTGACTGTATCAAGTGTTACTTGAACTTCCCGAACCCTCCTGGAGGGGTCTGGATGTTCTTATGGAGGACCTACCTGATTCTGTATATTGACTCTATAACATACATTGTGTGTTATTACAGACTTGCCTCTGTGATTCTAAGTGTAAAACTTGGAGGTGCTCGATGTTCCAAGGATTAGGAAGCGGAGTCCCATCCTCAGTTGCCAAGCGAACACATCCGAGACTGGATACTTTGATCACTCAGAAGGGACCATCCCAACTGGGGGAAAGTTTATTCCTTCCTTCATGAGTTAGTATTTTCTGCAGCACCAGATCGCCTTCCTCGAGCTGTCAGTTGCGCACATGCCTTTGATGATAGCGCCGAAACGCTTGGCAATAGCGTGCATTCCGAACAACTGCTTGGCACCTCCCCTCGTCGACGAGGTCAAGGTCTTCACGCCAGAGCTGGTCCTGTGCGACTTCGTCGAAGGTCCGGACCCAGAGCGACCCCATGGTGACCTCCGGAGGAAGGACTACTTCAGCTCCGTACACCAAGAAGAAGGGTGTCTCTCCAGTTGACTGGTTAGGTGTAGTACTGCTTGCCCACAGTGCGGATGGAAGCTCTTTGATCCAGTTGGCTCCATGCTTTTTAGGCACTCATATATGCGAGTCTTGAGTCCCTTTAAAATTTTTGCATTTGCTCTTTCGGCTTGACTATTGCTTGCTGGGTGAGCTACTGATGCGTAGCTGACTTGAATGCCGAGGTCTTCGCAATATTCTTGGAATGCAACACTTGTAAATTGGGTTCCATTGTTAGTTACGACTTTGTTCAGAACTCCAAATCTGCATATTATGGACTTCAAGAACTTGATTGCTGATTGCTTGTTGATTGTCACTATTGGAGTAGCTTCCAGCCACTTGGTGAACTTCTCGATGGCGACATACAGGAACCTGTAACCTCCGATGGCTTTTGGGAATGGTCCCAAGATATCCATACCCTACACAACAAATGGCCATGTTGGAGGTATCATTTGCAGTGATTGAGTCGGTGTGTGAATTTGTTTTGCGTGAAATTGGAATGCTTCACACTTTTTCACTAGCTCGACTGTATCCTGGAGTGCCGTAGGCAAGTAAAAGCCATGCCGGAAGGCTTTTACCAACCAACGTGCAGGAAGATGCGTGGTTCCCACAGTCGCCTCCATGGATTTCTGCGAGGAACTCGCGGCCTTCTTCCCTTGTAATGCACCGCATTAGAATGCCGTTGGCACCGCGCCGGTAGAGATCCCTTCTACCAGCGTGTATCTTTTAGGCAATCTGACGATCCGGTCAGCGGATATACTATCTTCAGGAAGGATGTTGTCTTTCAAGTAGCTCCGGATCTCCGAGATCCATGCATTGGAGCTAACTTGAGCTTCTGAGTCTTGCGTGCTGGTTTGCTCGGAGCTTCCGACAACACCTATGACCCTTGGTGGATGCCATGGTAATAGGCCCATCGAGACTGCCAGCTTCAAGGTGCTGGTCTTGCCCCCTTCACTCAGTTCGGCAGACTGAGTTGTTGGTCTTGATAACCTCCGAACGAAGATTCCGTCGGGAGCCGTAGCTCCGGTTGAAGCCTTCACCGAGAGTTCATCGGCTTGAGCGTTATGAAGACGCTGAACACGATGGAGATCTAGGACTTCAAAGTCTTTCTGAAGCCTCTGTACTTCAAGGAGATAGGCAGCTAGTTGGGGGTTGTTGCAGCAGCATTCACCTTTGACTTGTTTTATGATGAGCTGCAAATCACCCTTCACCAATAGCTGTTTGCCACCATAGAATAGTGCCACCTTAAGCCCGTAGATGAGAGCTTCATACTCCGCCATGTTGTTGGTTGCCTTGAAGTCAAGGAGAACCATGTATTTGACCTTCTCCCCGGTCGGAGCGAGGAGAAGGATTCCAGCTCCAGCCCCCTACTTCTGCACAGAACTGTCAAAGTAGAGGGTCCAGTGAGGTTCGGTGAAGACCGAGACCTTTGGTTCCGGCTTCTGCTCACCGGGGCCCCAGGGTTTGATGGAGAGGGAGTCCATTCCGCCACGAAGTCAGCCAAGGCTTGACTCTTGATAGCTTGTCATGACACAAATTCGAGGTCAAACTTGGCCAGGTCCGCTGCCCACTTTGCGATGTTCCCAGTAGAATTGGGGTTGTGTAATATTGCTCGTAGTGGATAAGAAGTTACCACTGATATCTTGTGGGCCTAGAAGTAGTGACGAAGCTTGCTTGAGGCGATAAGAACTGTGTAAAGCAGTTTATGCACTTCGATGTATCTGGTCTTGGCATCATGGAGTATGTCACTGATGAAATACATTGGGCATTGGACGGTTTGGACTCTTCCGGAGGAGCTCGGAGTTTCCTCTCCATCGATCTGAACCCTTCGAGAGGGGTCTGGACCTTCTTGTTGAGCTTCCCGGACCCTCCCGGAGGGGTCTGGATCTTCTTCGTGTTCAACCCGGACCCTCCCTGATGGGTCCGAATCTTCTTGAACAGCCATTAAAACTCCATCAGATGAGAGAGGTTGATCTTCTAGCACTCTGTCTTGAAGATCCGTGTCTGGGGGCTAGGTCCCAGACTCGCCTTCAAGTAGCCCCGGAACCTCCCGGGGGGGTCTAGGCTCCTGATCTGGATGTGGCTCCGGTCTTTCCGCCACCAGAACCATGCTTACAACTTCCGTAGTTGCATAAATGTAAAGCAGTAAAGGCTCACCAGGGTTCGGAGCTACAAAGATTGGTAGGGTGGTGAGGAGCTGCTTCAGCTATTGAAATGCCTTTTCTGCTTTTTCAGACCAATGGAACGGTCCGGACTACCTCAAGAGTTTGAAGAAGGGTAGCGCCCACTCTGCCAGTCTTGAGATGAACTGGCTGAGCGCAGCTAGACACCCAGTTAACTTCTGGACGTCTTTGATGCGGGCTGGGGGCCACATGTCTTCTATAGCCTTGATCTTCATCGGGTTTGCTTCAATTCCTCGGTGAGTCACCAAGAAACCAAGGAGTTTCCCGGAGCTAACCCCAAGGACACACTTGTCCGGGTTCAGCTTGGTGTGCGTGATGCACAGCTTGTCGAAGACGGCTTGTAAATTTTGAAGGAGTGACTCCTTGTTCTTGATCTTCACAATGATGTCATCGACGTACACCTCCACTAAGTCTCTAATTAGCTCTTCAAATGTTTTATACAAAGCTCGCACAAAAGTTGAAGCAACATTTTTGAGACCAAAAGGCATAACATTATAACAATATAATCCATCTACTGTTATGAAGGCAGTATGCTCTTCATCTTCCTTAGACATTTGAATCTGATGATATCCAGAATATGCATCTAAGAAACACAATAGCTCGCACCCGGAGGTGGAGTCTACTATCTGATCTATCCTAGGTCGTGGAAATGGATCTTTTGGACATGCCTTATTTCAGGTGGTGTAGTCGATACACATCCGAATCTTCCCGCCGGCCTTGGGTACAACGACTGGGTTTGCCAGCCATTTTGGATGAAAAACCTCCCGGATGAAACCAGCTTCGAGCATTTTCTTGATCTCCTGTTGAATGAAGTTTTGCCGCTCTACTTATTGCTTCCGGGACTTCTGGTGTACAGGCCGTGCATCAGAATAAATCTTCAGATTGTGCTCAATCACCTCCCTAGGGATCCTATGCATTTGTGATGGTTTCCAGGCAAACACATCGACATTCGCTCGGAGGAAAGTGATGAGCGTGAGTTCCTATTTGTTGTTCAGACATCCTGATATATGGGTGGTCTGAGCAGCATCAGAACCGATTTGGACGACTTTGACGGGAATGTCAGTGTTGCCGCTTGGTTGCACACGTGGTGCAGAGGTTGAGCCTCGATGACGAGTGCTCGGAGGTTGAGGAATAAGCTCTTTGCCGGAGGTTCCTTCTTGCGCTGTGGCAAGCGCATGGAGTTCCTCTAGCACGGTGACTCTGGCAGTGCGGTCTCCACGATACCAGAGGACACCTGAAGGTGTCGGCATCTTCAACACCAAATAGCCGTAGTGACCTGCAGCCATGAACCTGTACAAAGCAGGCCTACCCAGGATGTCGTTGAAGGGCAGACTGATGTGAGCGACATCGAAAACCAGTTTTTCGGTCCTGTATTTCTCCCGTGTCCCGAAGGTCACCGGGAGAGTGATGGATCCGAGGGGACTGATGGTCCCTGGACCTACTCCAGAGAAAGGTCTCGAGGGACGAAGGTCCGAGAGTTGTATCTGGATTTTCATGAACGCTTCAAAGCTCAAGAGGTTGAGCACTACACCTCCGTCTACCATAACGTGGTAGAGCTGAACATTGTTGATTGTCAGAGATACCATCAGAGGAAGTTGGCCAGCTCCGACCATGTTCCTGGGGCAGTCTGATGTATCAAAAGTGACGGGCGTATCCATCGACTTCTGATGCGGTTCCGCCCTGGCAGCAGAAGCTACAATGGCCATTTCCCACCGCATTATCTTGAGGACGCGGCGAGAGGTGATGTCCCAAGAACCACCTTAAATGGTGTTCAGGGTCTTCCGACGCTCATTGTCGGAGATGTCAGAATCGTTGTCTACTGTGTTGTAGACAGCCTTCAGGACTTTCCTAGGATCCTGAAAGCCTAGTTCCGGCTCAGCCGGAGCTTCATCAACTTTCCGTTTTCCTTCCTGTTGACGGAAAGGAGCTTCTTCTCGACGCTTGTTGTAGCGCTCAACAAGGTTTTAAACCTCTCGGCAGTCTTCTAGACTGTGCTTGTCCGTCTTGTGGATTGGACACCACATCTTGGAACTACCGCCATCTTATGACGAAGGTCGAGGTCGTTTTTCCGGGCGTGGCCCCTGGCCACCCGGAGCTGCGGAAGCCGCAGCAGTAGGTGAGCCGACCGACGGCTTCTTTTTGCCATTGGACTTCTTTTTCTTTTTGCCATTTCTGGAGGTAGTGGCTGTAGCTTTAGAGGACTTTTTGTTAGCCTCCGGAGCTGACTTCGAGTGCATTTCCCGACCCTCTGCGGCTCGGGCGCACTTGTCAGCCAGGCTGAACAACTCCGTAACGTTGGTGACTTCTTTAGTCGTTAGCTTCTCCAGCATTTTCTTGTCTCGGACGCCCTGTCTGAATGCGACAATAACTGGAGCGTTTGAGATAGAAGGAATGGTATTGCATACCTGAGAAAACCGTTGGATAAAGGATCGCAGTGATTCCCCCGTTGTTTGCTTTACAGCAAACAAGTCCAGTTCAGTGCCGGGACAAGTGTAAGAACTCCCGAAGTTGGCAGTGAATTGTTGGCATAATTCCGCTCAACTATTGATGGAGTTGGGTGGAAGACTCATAAACCAGGACCTAGCGGTCCCAGTCAGAGCCACTGGGAAGTAGTTGTCCATCACGACCTCATTACCTCCAGGTGCAAGTATAGTAGTGGAGTAGATTTGAAGGAATTCGGCGGGGTTGACAGTCCTGTCAAATTTCTCCGACAGATGAGGCTGTAACTTCTGTGGCCAACGCACCGTGCATAAGTGCATGGCCAGGGCAGAACAACCTCCTCCTACTCCCATTGGACCAGGGTTGTCCCGAGCCTCTCGCCTTTCGCGAGCACGCTCGATGTGGACACATCTGTCTTGTTGTCTATAGCGGCGGTCGAGTTTCGACCGCATATCATGTGTCGAAAGCCTCGACATGGTATGGGTGCGGCATGCCCCAGAAGGCAGCGACATCACCTGTTGAGATACAACACGCCTTTGGTGCTGAGATACGTGAGGAACAAGTCTTCCTGACAAGGTCCTACATTGTGCTGGTGCCTGCCCCGAAGGGGGAGGACCTTGGTTGCTGATGGCATTAGCTGCGGCTGCAACCAGATGCTGCACATTAGCGCGCCACTGCTCCATCGCACCCTGAGGTGCTCCGGGCGCAGGTGGGCGCTCCAACAGAGTTCACACAACAATTAGCGCGTTCTCCAGGTTGTTGTTTGCCGATCCTGTGACTGATACAAGTACCCCATCCTGCTGTCCAACATTGTTTGCCGAAGCAGAAGGTGGTGGTGGTGGTGCGACGCCTACAGGGAGATCAGCGCCCGATGTTTGCTGCATGTTGGAAGGATTCCCTCCAACAGGTTGCATAGCGTTGTTGCCGTTGGATGATCCTGCAGCAGAGTTCACCATCTTGCAATCTCAGGCGCCCCTTGCTGGCGTGCCAAATGTCGAAGTGTATCAATGACACTTTCCCTGGTACTACTAAATGTAGCCCGCGGAGGTTCTTGTATTGGTTTGGGCGCACGAAGATCTTAAACAGGATGACGACACAAAGGATTTACGTGGTTCGGGCCGCTTGAGCATAATACCCTACTCCACGGGGGGTGTGTTGTTGTATTGCGGATTTCAGTAGCGCAAGTGTATGTATGAGCTTCCTTGTCTTTGTACCGTGCGGCGTAGTCCTTTTATAGTCTAAGGACTAGCCGTTACAACATTTGCCTGGCCCGACATGTGGCCCTGGCGTATTTAAGCTCCGGTCTTACATTACATGTGGCAGTCCCGGAGCCACCCATATGAAGGAGGCAGGTCCAGTGCCGTGTGACACGTGGGGCCTGAGGTAGCCTTCAACTCTGATAGGTGGAACTCTCTTGCACTTCTTGCGGTACCCTACGTACCTTTGTGCATCAAACTAAGTATACAAGAGACCTTCTTAAGCGCTTCAACATGGACAAAACCAAGCATCTTCGGACACCAATGGGAACAGCAATGACACTTGAACTTGATGAAGATGGTGAACCCGTGGATCAAAAAGAATAGAGAAGCATGATCGGATTACTTTTGTACCTCACGGCATCAAGACCGAACATACAATTTAGCATATGTCTTTGTGCATGGTTTCAAGCTTCCCCACGTGCTTCACATCGTCAAGCCGTCAAAAGGATTCTCAGGTACTTACATGGAACTCAAGAATTTGGCATTTTCTTCCTTCTTCCTCAACCGTTACTTTGAAAGCTTTTTTGGATGCTGATTTTGGGAGTTGTAGGATTGATAGGAAAAGTACTCCCGGTGCTTGTCATTTTCTTGGTAATTCACTTGTTGTTTGGTCCTCTAGAAAACAAAGTTCAGTTGCACAATCCACAGCCGAATCTGAATATGTAGCTGCTGCTAGTGCTTGCTTACAAATTCTTTGGATTGTTCAAACATTTAAGGACTATGGGGTTGATCTAGATAGTGTTCACTGTTGTGTGATAACACTAGTCCCATTTGCATTGCTAAAAATTCCATGCAACATTCGATAACAAAGCACATTGACATTAGGTATCACTTTCTCCGTGATAATGTTGAAAAAGGAAACATTGTGCTTCACAATGTAGATATCGAACAACAATTGGCTGCCATTTTCACAAAACCTTTGGATTTCACTCGTTTTTGTTACATTCATAGTGAAATAGGGGTTATGCATCCTCATATCTTAAATTGAGGGGGAGTTTTGAAACTTGGGAAGTCTATGTGTGAATCTGAATTTAAAGTAATATGGGCATAGTATTTCATACATATATGACTTTGTGATTCCTTTTACATACTGAAAGTTTTTACTACATTACTCATGTTATATATTTTGTAGTTTTTGACATGACTAGTAATTGGAATAATTACTTACACTAAATCTGGTCATGATCAAACCTTCTTGCTGTTTGGAACTTGTTGCATGATCACAAGTGCTTTTAATCATAATGAATTAATCAATTAATCAACTCACATGTTGAGTTTTATGAGCAAATATAAATTGAGAAAAGATCAAGAGAATATGCATGCATCACACTTCTTCTTTTGAGATGGCTTATCATTGCACTTAGATATGAACTTGGAAGAAGTTGTGTATGACTAAAACCATATAATGAAGCTTCTGATTGTCAAATGACATAGGCTTGGCTTGGTTGGTTAGAATAAAACAGATGCACATATAATCTCTTGCAAATATCATATGATCTAAATTTGTGCTTTGGAAAATAATAAAATGCAACAACAAGTTTCATGCTCTCAGGTTTTGAAATAGTTAAGTTTGTGAGAACATGACTTGCTAAAATTGAAAATTACATTTGATCTTCAGCATGGCTTACACTACTTTATGTATCTCATTGTTGTGATAGTGTAAGTTACTTGATAGTATGACTTACATGAGCTTTGTTTTATATGTATATGTTATAATGTGCTCATAATAAATTAAAATTTCTCTTTTGTACCTTGCTGAATACATTGTCAAAGGGGGAGAAGTATGTATAGGGGGAGAAATTTATTTATATCTTATTTGATTTTCAAAAAGGGGGAGAAATTGTTTTCAAAACTTTTCATGTGAATAAGCCAATCTTCGGTTTTTAAATGTTGTTGCCAATGCATTCATCAAGGGGGAGATTGTGTGACCTATGTGTGTTGAATACATTGGCTTTGACGATAAAAGTTTTGAATACTACCAAAACACCTTTTTAACAAGGTCTGACTTTAGGTCAGAGCTCCTGCAAGGTCTGACTAGCTTTGGTTAGCTCCGGCGCTAGGTCCGACTAGCATTAGTTAGCTCCGGCGCTAGGTCCGACTAGCTTTGGTAAGCTCCGACGCTAGGTACGACTAGATTTGGTAAGTTCCGGCGCTAGGTCTTGCTAGCTTTGGTAAGCTCCGGTTCAATGTCCGGTTAGCTTTGGCAAGGTTCGAAGCTTGATCGTAGCGGTTCTGCTTTTACTTTGAATTCATTCGAACTTTCTTTACATCTATGGAAAGTTTTCTTAGTATTCTTTTACTAATTTTTTGGTGTGTCTTGGTGGTAATGGTGGTTAATATTTTGATATCGTTTTGCTAAGGTTTGCAACATACTTATGTGTGGTGCTCACGTAAGGTGTTGTGATTATCGGAACTAACGAGAGTCAAGTTGAGGACTTGTGCTCGGAAGTATTGGTTGTTTATTCATGTGCATGTGTTGCTTGAGTTCAAGACATGGCTGGTGACGGGATCCATTGAACTAGTCTTAGGGAGAAGATGAGGTTCAACAACCAAGTTCAAGAGGAATTATGGTTGAGTTCATCGGGAGGTTGCGCAACATGTTTGAATCAAGAACAATGCATATGAAGGTGTCGGTACCCTGCGTACCGGATACCACTTAGAACTGCAAAGAGTGCAAAGGAACTCCACCTATCTGAGCTGAAGACCTCCAAAGTCCCACGTGTTGCTCGTAACCGGACATGCCTCCCTCATATGGTTAGTCCCAGTGCCGCCACATGTATCATGAAACCGGAGCTACAATCCCTACATAGGAATGCTCCGGACTGGATACCTGTGTGGCACCCCCGGACCTAACCCCCGACAGAGGGAAGCTCCGGTATGACACGTGTACCACGGCACCATATCTACTCGTCCGAGATGGTAAGCTCCGAAGCTGCCACGTGTCCAACCGCCGGACCTTCAACCTCAACAGGCAGATTGGTGGACCTCCAATGGCTCGGACCTTCAAGGGACATTAAAGGCTTCAAGACCTGATTATGTGTCATTAATGCTATCTTAATGACACACAATTGGATGACCCTTAATACCAGTAACGCCACTATTAAGGAGCGTTATCATGCTATTAAGGGGAATTAAGCACATTAAATGCGTATTAGACATCAGTAACCGCCAGGGCCACATGTCAGACCAGGCTAATGATGTAACGACCAACCCTGGTACTATAAAAGGACTGGCCGAAGGGGGACTTTTTTTGGCCTCTCTCTGGCTCCCGCTCTCATACACTCAATACAACAACAACAACAACAACAACAACAACAACAACAACAACACACCCGTGGAGTAGGGTATTACGCTTAGGAGGTCCGAACCACGTAAATCCTCGTGTGAAGCGCCCATCTTGTTCTGAATCTCCGCGCGCCCTAACCAAACTAAGAAACTCCGCGGGCTGCCAACGGTAGTACCGTACCGGGGGAATTGCCGGAACCAGACTCCAACATTTGGTGCGCCAGGTAGGGGCGCCTGAGATTCCAATATGGTGAATTCTGCTGCTAGATCATCCAACGGTAACCATGCTGAGCATCCTGCTGGAGGTAATCCCTCCAACATGCAGCAGCCAGCAGGTGCTGTGGCCCCAGTAGGAGTCATACCGCCGCCACCATCCGCTCCGGTGAATCAACCCGGACATCGAGATGGGGTGTCAGCGTCGATCACTGCATCGGCGAACAACAACCCCGAACACGCGCTTATTGTTGCGCGTGCTCTTCTCCAACGTCCACCGCCTCCAGGAGCACCCCAGGGTGCGATGGAGCAGTGGAGAGCTGATGTAGATCATCTGGTTGCAGCAGCAGCCGATGGCATTAGCAATCAAGGTCCTCCCCCCTCGGGGCAGGCCCCATCATAGCATCGGACTTTGTCGGGTAGACTCAATCCGCAAGCTTCGCAGCACAGGAGATGTGCTGCATCTCAACAGGTGACGTCGCTGCCCTCTGGGGCGCGATGTACTCACACGGTAACAAGGCTTTCGACTCATGACCTTGGAGCGGAGCTCGATCGTCATTACTGGCAACAGGACGACCGCGTCCACATCGAGCGTGCTCGCAAGAGGCGAGAGGCTCGGGACAGTCCTGCTCCTGAGGGTGTAGGAGGAGGATGTTCTGCCTTGGACATGCACCTACGCATGGTCAGATGGCCGCAGAAGTTCCGGCCTCACCTGCCGAAGAAATTTGACGGGATTGTCAATCCCGTCGAATTTTCTTCAAATCTACTCCACCGCTATCTTTGCAGCTAGGGGCAATGAGGCCGTGATGGCCAATTATTTTTCTGTGGCTTTGACTGGGACCGCCAGGTCTTGGTTCATGAGCCTACCGCCTGACTCCATCAATAGTTGGGCGGAGTTGTGCCAACAGTTCACTGCCAATTTCGGGAGCTCATACACCCGACCAGGCACATACCTGGATCTTTTTGCTGTCAAGCAAAGAGGGGGAGAGCCCTCAAGCGGTTCTCCCAGGTACGAAATACCATTCCTTCTATCTCAAGCGCTTCTGTTATTGTAGCATTCAGGCAGGGCGTTCGAGATAAGAAAATGCTGGAGAAGCTGGCGACCAAGGAAGTCACTAGCGTCACAGAACTCTTCAGCTTGGCAGACAAGTGTGCCAAGGCTGCGGAGGGCCATGAAATGCACTCCCAACTACCTCCGGAGGCCAACAAAAAATCCTCCAACTGTGAAGCCACTACCTCCAGGAGTGGTAAGAATAAGAAAAAGTCCAACAGCAAGAAAAAGCCGTCGGCCGGTACACCTACTGCTGCAGCTGCCGCAGCTCCGGGTGGTCGGGGGCCATGCCCTGAGAAACGACCTCGGCTGTCATCTAGAGACAGTGGCAGCTCCAAGATGTGGTGTTCCATACACAAGACGGATAGGCACAACCTGGAAGACTGCCGAGAGGTCCAGAACCTTGCCGAGCGCTACAACAAGCGCCGGGAAGAAGCTCCTTTCTGTCAAAGGGAAGGAAAAAAAAAGTCGACGAAGCTCTGTCTGAAGAGGAGTTAGGCTTTCAGGACCCCAAAAAGGTTTTGAAGGCTGTTTACACCTTCGTTGACGACGACTCCGACGTCTCCGACAACGAGCGTCGGAAGACCATGAACACCATCTTTGGTGGTTCGTGGGACATCACTTCCCGCCATGTTCTCAAGATAATGCGGCGGGACATGGCCTCTATAGCTCCCACCGCCTGGGCAGAGCCTCATCGGAATTGGATGGATACTGCCATCACCTTCGATGCTTCGGACTGCCCTCGGAACATGATTGGAGCTGGCCAACTTCCATTGATGGTATCTCCGACCATCAACAACATCCAGCTCCACCACATAATGGTGGACGGAGGTTCGGGGCTGAACCTCATAAGCTTTGAAGCCTTCATCAAGCTCTAGCACCGACCTTTGGATCTTCGCCCCTCCCGACCTTTCTCAGGAGTAGGTCCGGGGGCCATAACCCCACTCGGTGCCATTACTCTCCCGGTGACCTTTGGAACTCGGGAGAACTACATGGCCGAGTAGTTGGTCTTCGACGTGGCACAGATCAACTTGCCATTCAATGCCATCTTGGGCAGGCCAGCTTTATAAAAATTCATGACTGCTGCTTATTATGGTTACTTGGTGTTGAAGATGCCAACACCCTCAGGCGTTCTTCGGATCCGCGGAGATTGCACCGCTGGAGTTACGGTCCTGGAAGAACTCCACGCGCTTGCTACAGCGCAGGAGGAAGAATCTGGAAAGGAGCAAGCTCCGAAGCCCCTGAGCATTCGTCATTGAGGCTCAACTCCCGCACCCCGTGCACAACCAAGCGGCAACACTGACATTCCCGTCAAAGTCATCCAAATCGGTTCCGATGCTGCTCAAACCACCCATATACCGGGAGGTCTGAACGACAAATAGGAACTCACGCTCATCACTTTCCTCCGGGCTAATGTCGATGTGTTTGCCTGGCATCCGTCACAAATGCCTGGGATCCCTAGGGAAGTGATTGAGCACAATCTGAATATTTGTCCTGATGCTCGGCCTGTACATCAGAAGCCTCAGAAGCAATCAGTAGAGCAACATAACTTCATACGTCAAGAAGTGAAGAAGTTGCTCGAAGCTGGATTCATCCGGGAAGTCTTCCACCCAAAATGGTTGGCAAACCCAGTCGTTGTACCCAAGGCTGGCGGGAAGCTTCGGATGTGTATCGACTACACAACACTAAATAAGGCATGCCCAAAGGATCCATTTCCACTACCTAGAATAGATCAGATAGTGGATTCCACCTCTGGGTGTGAATTACTGTGTTTCCTAGACGCATATTCTGGGTATCATCAAATCAGAATGTCTAGGGAAGATGAAGAGCATACTACCTTCATCACAATAGATGGATTATACTGTTACACTGCCATGCCATTTGGTCTCAAAAACGCTACTTCAATGTTTGTGCGAGCTATGTACAAAACTTTTGGAGAGATCATTAGAGATGTAGTGGAAGTCTACGTCGATGACATCGTCGTCAAGATCAAGAACAAGGAGTCATTTCTTGACACCTTGCAAGCTGTCTTCGACAAGTTACGAATCACACGCACAAAGCTGAACCGATACAAGTGTGTCTTTGGGGTTTGCTCCGGAAAGCTTCTTGGATTCTTGGTGAACCACCGAGGAATAGAGGCGAATCCGGCAAAGATTAAAGCTATTGAAGACATGCGGCCACCAGCTCGCATCAAGGATGTCCAGAAGCTGACTGGGTGTCTAGCTGCCCTCAGCCGGTTCATCTCAAGACTGGCGGAATGGGCGCTACCTTTCTTAAAATTATTGAGGAAGTCCAGACCATTCCAATGGTCTGAAGAAGCAGAAAAGGCATTCCAAGAGCTGAAGTAGCTCCTCACCACTCTACCAACTTTGGTAGCTCCAAATTCTAGTGAGCCACTTCTGCTTTACATTTCAGCAACTAACAAAGTTGTCGGCATGGTCCTAGTTGCGGAAAGACCAGAACCATCCCCAGTTTAGGAATCCAGACCCCTCTGGGAAGGTCCAGAGCTACCTGAAGGCGAGTCTGGGTCCCAGCCCCCAGACCCGGATCCTCCAGGAGAGACGCCAGAGGATCAACCTCCTTCAAATGAAGGAGTTACTGTTGCTGAACAAGAAGATCCAGATCCTTCAGGGAGGGTCCGGGTCACTTTAGAAGAAGCTCTGGGTTCCTCTAGCAGGAACCGGGAAGTCCCCAAAAAAGGTCCGGACCCCTCCGGGAGGGTCCGGGTTGATGAGGAGGAAGATCCGGGCCCCTCCGGGAGGTTCCGGACAGTTCAACGCTAGTGTACTTCATAAGTGAAGTACTTCACGATGCAAAGACTCGGTACCTAGAGGTGCATAAGCTGCTCTACACAGTTCTTATTGCCTCTAGGAAGCTTCGTCACTACTTCCAAGCTCACAAGATTTCAGTGGTAACCTCTTATCCACTACGTGCAATCTTGCATAACCCCAACTCAACTGGGAACATCGCAAAGTGGGCAGCGGAATTGGCTGAGTTCGATCTTGAATTCGTCCCAAGACAAGCAATCAAGAGTCAAGCATTGGCAGAATTTGTGGTGGAATGGACCCCCTCTCCATCAAATCCTGGGGTCCCCAGTGAGTAGAAACTAGAACCTAAGGTTCCAATGTTCACTGAGCCTCACTGGACTCTCTACTTCGACGGCTCCATGCAGAAGCAGGGGGCCGGAGATGGAATCCTTCTCCTTGCTCCAACCAGGGAGAAGGTCAAATATATGGTTCACTTTGACTTCAAGGCGACCAACAACATGGCGGAGTATGAAGCACTAATCTATGGGCTCAAGGTGGCACTATCATATGGTGTCAAGCAGCTGTTGGTAAAGGGTGATTCGCAGCTCGTTATAAAACAAGTTAAAGGTGAATGCTGCTGCAACAACCCTCAACTAGCTGCATATCTTCTTGAAGTCCAGAAGCTTCAAAAGGATTTTGAAGTCCTGGATCTATGCCATGTCCAGTGTCTCAACAACTCTGAAGCTGACGAACTCTCGACGAAAGCTTCAACCCGAGCCCTAACTCCCAACGGAACCTTCATCCGGAGATTGTCAAGACCAACAGCTCAACCTGCTGAACTGAGTGAAGGGGGCGAGACCAGCACCTCGAAGTTGGCGGTCCTGATGGCCCTGTTACCATGGCATCCATCAAGGGTTGTAGGTGCTACAGGAAGCTCTGAGCAACCCAGCACGCAAGACTCAGAAGCTCAACTTAGCTCCGATGCATGGATCTCAGAGATCTGGAGCTACTTGAAAGACAACATAATTCCTGAAGACAATGTAACTGTTGAACGAATAGTTAGATTGGCCAAAAGATACACACTGGTGGAAGGGGATCTCTATCGGCGTAGTGCCAACGGCTTCCTAATGCGGTGCATTACAAGGGAAGAAGGCCACGAGCTCCTTGCGGAAATCCATGGAGGCGAGTGTGGGAACCACACGTCTTCCCGCACGTTGGTCGGTAAAGCCTTCCGGCATGGTTTTTACTGGCCTACAGCACTCCAAGATGCAACCGAGCTATTGAAGAAATGTGAAGCATGCCAGTTTCATGCGAAGAAAATTCACACACCAGCTCAACCTCTACAAATGATACCTCCGACATGGTCATTTGCTATGTGGGTTATGGATATTTTGGGACCTTTCCCAAAAGCCGTCGGAGGTTACAAGTACCTGTATGTCGCCATCGACAAGTTCACCAAGTGGCCAGAAGCAACTCCATTTGTGACAATAAACAAGCAATCAGATATCAAGTTCTTGTAGTCCATAGTATGCAGATTTGGAGTCCTAAACAAGATCATAACTGACAATGGGACCCAATTCACAAGTTCTACATTCCAAAGATATTGCGAAGACCTCGACATTGAAGTTAGCTACGCTTCTGTGGCTCACCCGACAAGCAATGGCCAAGCTGAGAGAGCAAATGAAAAAATCCTAAAGGGAATCAAGATGCGCACATATGAGCGCTTGAAAAAACATGGAGCCAACTGGATTGAAGAGCTTCCGCCAACCTTGTGGGCAAACAGGACAACTCCAAACTGATCAACTGGAGAGACACCCTTCTTCCTGGTGTGCGGAGCTGAAGCAGTCCTTCCTTCGGAAATCACCTTGGGGTCGCTCTGGGTTTGGACCTTCGACGCAGCCACGCAGGACCAGCTCCGGCGTGAAGACCTTGGCCTCATTGAAGAGGGAAGGTGCCGAGCAGCTGTTCGAAATGCATGATACCGCCAAGCGCTCCGGCGTTACCACCAAAGGCATGTGCATAACCGACAGCTCGAGCAAGGCGATATGGTGCTACGAAGAATACAAAATCGAGAAGGGTTAAACAAACTTTCCCCCAGCTGGGAAGGACCCTTTCAAGTGATCAAAATATCCCGTCCCGGATGCGTTCACTTGGCAACCGAGGATGGGACACTGCTCCCTAATCCTTGGAACATTGAGCACCTCTGTAAGTTTTACGCTTAATATCATGGAGGTGAGTCTGTAATTACATATGATGTATGTTATAGCGTCATTGTACATAGACGGGTAGCTCCTCCGGGAGGACAGCCGGGCCTTTCCAGGAAGGTCCGCAAAGTTCAAGCAACACTTGACACAGTCTCAGAACTAAAAGTGTAGCTAGCTACCCTGGGTCGAACAAGAAATGTAACACACTTAGCTTGGTTCCGTACCCTAAGAGTGTACTTGTCTCCCCTGTACCCCGGACCTACAATGAAAGACATCGATATGTAAAAACAGACTCCACGTGCATTTATTTTGTACAAGCTCATTCTTTTTTATTTTTCTCTTTCTTGTCTATAACAAATTTATGCTATTCTTAAGAAGCTTTAGCTCGAACAATTCATATATAATTCAAGTTGCATTGTTATTTCTTTCAGGTCTTAACATCGTCGAATGGCCTACTCGCTTGAACGCCAAGCCAATCTAGGTCCGGAGTGTGTTATTGACTTAGCCTGGTCTTGCACTATAAGTACGCCACTCTACCTACACCCTGGCAGGCCTAAGTAGGGTGAGTCCAGAAAACGATTGGACCTGGGAAAATAAACAAACGCGCTTGATTGTATATAGAATTGCCGTCGATCTAAAATTTCATATGGGAATAGTAAGTCGCAAATGAGTTATAGATAAGAAATGGATTTTACTGTTTTTCTTAACTTCAGTGTGCAGGAAAAATGAAAATCCCACGATGATGTTGGAAAATGCCGGAGCTATCAAGGCTTCGACATACCCCAAGGGGGCCCACCGTCGATGTTTTAAACATTGATAGTGGGCGTCACCGGAGCTACCAAGTTCCGACAAATCCAGGGGGCCAGTCGTCAACGTGAAGAAATAAAAGGAGTTGAAGAAAAGATGTTAGAATGGCACCCTAATGGGGTCTGCTGTCGACGCTCTACGTGTTGATAGTGGTCAATGCTGGAGCTACCAAGCTCTAACATACCCAGAGGGCCGGCCGTCAACGCTCTACGTGTTGATGGTGGTTCGTTCTGGAGCTACTAAGCTCCGACTACCCCAGAGGGCCGACCGTCAACGTTCTACGTGTTGATGGTGGTTGCAACCGGAGCTACTAAGCTCTGACAACCCCAGGGGCCCCTGCTGTCGACGCAACAAAACTTCAAACCTATACTCTACAAGTTCAAAGCACTCAAGTCTTCAACGAAACACTACATCCTTTTGGTACATGTTCACAATCAAATTGTGTACATCTACCAGGGGGCCGAGTAAGACAAAGGTTGAAGACAAAAAATGAAATTCATAAATTTTTTGGATTTCATTCATCTGAAGACAAGAGACTACAAAATTGGAGAAAAGAAGAGAAGATAAAGTGGGAGCTAAAAGGAGAAAGTCCTAAGTTCTATGGAAGAACGAGGCGACCTTCTGGGCAACCGTTGACACGCTAGTCTTGGCGGCGTCTCCCTCTCTGTCGATGGGACCTTCAAGAACCGGGTTTAGTAAGAAATGAGGATCTCGACTTGTGTAGCACATCAACATGTATTCTGCGACGTTCTGTGCAAGGGATTTTCCTTCAGTTTCCATCTTATCCACGATGACATCACCCATCGCACCAAGTTTGTTGCCAACCGAGCTCAGCGCCCCAAACGCATGGTCCAGCTCCGACTCTGGATTACATGGACGCACGGGGCTAAAGCCCAGCGGCGCCAGCGCGACATCGGCTTTGCCCACGAAGTCCCATACTTGTTGATACTCCGCAGCCCTTGAGCCTCGAATCTCCTCCAAGGACCTCTTGGATGCCGCAAGCTCTGAACCCTCCCGGGTAAGGTGCTCGACCTCCTTGGCGTGCTGCTGAATCCTCTCAGCAACTTGATTTTCATGGTCACCAAGCTCCTTATCCTTGACGTGGATCCGGTTCTGGGGGTCAACCAGGTCTTTCTCCCGGCCTCGCACCTTCTTCTCCCTGGCAGTGACTTCGACCTCCCTTTTGGTAAGGTCCTGTCCCCGCTGCCAGGCCTTCTCCTCTTCGCTCTTGCAGAGCTCCTCCAGCTTTTTGCTGCGCTCTACAAGGCTCTTGTCACTCAGAGCCAGCCTTTGGGCGAGCTCCTCCTCCCTCTTCACGAGGTCATCTCTCAGCTCCAGGAGTTTTAGTTCTTCCTCTTTGAGCTTTTTCTCTCGCTCGTCGAGACCCTCCCGGCGCTTGATGAGACCTTCGTGGATGGTATTGAGGCTCTCCTAGCAATCATTCGCCGCCTCATTAGCAGCCAGGGCTTGTTCGTATATAGCCCGGGACTGATAGTCAAGGGATCACACCATGCTTTCCCTCTCATCCAGCAGCTGGCCCCACTATTCCATCTGGGCCTTCTCCCTCTTGACCCACTCCTTGTTGTCAGCTAGCCTTGTTTGCGCCAGCTTGGTCTTGAATTGGAGTCGATTGCACCACCTCCTAAGAGCTTGGCGCTCCTCCTCGAGGGCCTTGCTGTCATGATAAAATGCAAGCTGGACCTGACGAAGGCTAGAGCAGGCATTGTCGATGGATAACGATAGGGGGATTGGCTCCAGACCTACCGGGGTCCTCTCTGCTGACTCTAGCGGGTCCTCCGGAACAAAAATTGGGTCCCACTCTACAAGAGCGGTCCCCTAAGCTTCCGCGGTACTAGGGCCGCCCTCCAGGACTGCCTCGGTCGTCGCCGAGGTAGGTCCTGCCACGGGAGTTTCTACCTCCGAAGTCAGCTCCGAAGGTCCCGCCGCCAGGTCATCATCAACTGGCCCCTCAAGCAAGGGACCGACCGCTTCGTCTTGGCACCTTCGCTCAGGAACGGGTACCTCTGGAACTACCACCTCCGGGGCAGGTAGTGAAGACCCAGCCGGAGCTGAGGCCATCTCCGACCCCGACACTAGTGCTTCCTCCACTGCCGGTTAAGGCACCGACGCTTCGACCTCCATGGCGCCTGCCGGTTCAGGCACCGGTGCTTCGACCTCCACCGGTTCAGGTGCCGGCACTCCCACGTCAACCGACTCAGGCACCGGAACTTCATCAATCGCCGGCTCCGCCACCGGGGCTTCTGTAACATCCGACACTAAGGCCGGAACTGCAGCTAGTTCTGGCTTTGAGGCCGGAGCGTTCGTCATCACAACATCCAAAATCGGAGCTTCAGCCTCCGGAGCTGGTGCTGCTAGTACATCTTCATTCCTGTGGTCCGGTGCTACCACGGGAGCTTCGGGAGATGAGTCGAGGTCAAGAACCACAACAGGTGACGCCGGAGCTGCCGTGACCTCTGCCACCGCCTGGGGCGGTGCTGGAATTGGAGCCGGAGCCTCCGCCTGTATAGCATCAGCTACTGTCACAGGAACTGGAGCTTCAGCCCCTTTTTTGGATACCCTGTCGATGAAGGACAAAGAAGCTCAAAATATGGCTATAACAAAAACAACAAACTGAGGTAAAAAAAGCCAATTTACCTTGGAAGGCTTCCGCTCCAACTAGCGCAGAACCTCTTCGCTGGACGCTCAGAGCCCGACCCAGTCACAACTGACGTAGTAACTCCGGAAGGATCTTCGGAGCTTGCTGCCGCCATCAGCGACGTCTTGGTTGGCCCCCTCTCTCGACTGGGAAGGACCCTCGGACCTAGAGCCCTTAGCTGGCCCTGGTGCTGGAGTCACCCGGTCGGAGCTGGCGTTCCGAGGAGACACCGATGCTGGAGTTGGTGTCGCCGTTGAAGACCTCCCCCGCCGGGGAGAAGGAGCTGTTGTGGAAGGAGCAGGTCTGACGGGCCTCCCGTCAGAGTGCTTCAACTTCCTCTTTCGGCTGGAGGGCTCATCCAACTCTTTGCCCTTGCCTATGACTTCAGCTCTTTGTCTCGTGGCGGAAGCAGGGCCACCCTCAGAAGCTCTGGGGATCACTAGTTTGGTGGTCGGACGCCTCTTTACCTCACCGAGGTCGTCAAGCACCGGCATGCTCCTTCGGAGCTCCCTACTGAACTCTGCCTCCATGTTCAAAGGGAGGAAAGCCGCCGGCGGAGTTAAGTCGTCGCCCTCGACATCAATGCCATGCTGGAACTTCTTGAGATAAAGCTCCAAAGTAGCACCGTCCAAATTGGACGTCAGAGTGGTTTCAATCCGGTCATCATCCATCACACTGTTGAGGGCCCAAGCGAGCTTCTCCCTCTTCTTCAGTGGAGTCCACCTGTTCACCAGGAAGTTGCAGAAGACCATCTGGGGGGGGGGGGGGGGGTCACCCCTCCTTCCACACATTCGTGAATCCTGGTCAAGACAGGGTTGAAGGCCTCTGACAGCACCAGAACCACACTCCTTGCGTTAGTGTCAACATTGGGAAGACCTTCAGGCAGCTCCAACTTCTCATGCTCCTCTGTCGTGATGATAATCCAATCCTTCTTCCAATCGTCCCACTTGCCGGAAGGAAACAACCTCAAGTACTTGTAGGGGAATTTCTTGTGCTTCACAAAATAGTAGAAGCCAAGATACTCGGAACTCTTGCCGGTGGTGTGGATGGTGAATAAGGTACGGAAAAGCTCAACGCAAGGGGGAGTACCCACCCACATCTCACAGAAGTGGACGAATGTTGAGACAAGAAGAATAGAGTGGGGGCCAAGGTGGTACAACTGCAGACCATAGAAGTCTAACAACATCAAGAGGAAAGTTGAGAAAGGTGGGATCAGCCCCACCATGGCGTACGCAGAGAAGTACACCATGTCGCCGCCGCACTTCTTCTTGAACGGGAGCTCGCCGGCGCGGACCAGATGGTTGAAGGAGTCGCTGGACCACCCCATGTAGGTCCGGACCTTCTTCAGATCGTCATCACTCATGAGACGACTCTTGCGGAGACCCAACTCCATCACAGCACAGCGGGGCGAGAGAGAAAAAGCAAGCGAAGGATTGGAGGATTCAAGTGCAAGTTCAAATGATGGCGTAAGGAATCCCCAAACAAAACATTCTTTCCCTCTTAAGTAAGCCCCCACAACGCTTGGATGGAAACCGCAAAAAGGCCAAGGATACATGTCAAAAATTTCACCCTGCCAATGACAAAGGGGCCCAGGACCACCCAAACGATCAATTCGAGGTCCTTACCCCAGGCGAACAGTTGTCATGATGAGGGGCGGGAAACCCAAGGGCGGCGGCCTGACAGGGCACGCAGAACCGATATGATTTTCGAATTGGGAACCGACGAGCTTCAATTGCGTGAGATTGACACGCGCAAATCTCACCTGCCACGTCCAGAAGATGCCACAAGGCGATGGTTTAACTACGAACTATCACCTCAACGGTACATCCAAAAACCCTTGAAGACACGGTGTAGAAATTGAAAGATGGACCTACCTCCAGCAGAATGACTTAATCCAGAGGGTCTCTTCCAGAGGTGGGCCAGGGGGCCACTGTCGGTACCCTGCGTACCGGATACCCCTTGGAACTGCAAAGAGTGCAAAGGAACTCCACCTATCTGAGCTGACGACCTCCGAAGGTCCACGTGTTGCTCGTAACCGGACCTGCCTCCCTCATATGGTTAGTCTCAGTGCTGCCACGTGTATCATAAAACTGAAGCTACAATCCCTACATGGGAATGCTCCGGACTGGATACCTGTGTGGCACCCCAGACCTAACCCCCGACAGAGGGAAGCTCCAGTACCTACACGTGTACCACGGCACTGGATCTACTCATTCGAGACGGTAAGCTCCGAAGCTGCCACGGTCCAACTGCCAGACCTTCAACCTCAACAGGCAGATTGGTGGACCTTCAAGGGACATTAAAGGCTTCAAGACCTGATTATGTGTCATTAATGCTATCTTAATGACACGATAGGATGACCCTTAATACCAGTAACGCCACCATTAAATGGCGTTATCACACTATTAAGGGGAATTAAGCACATTAACTACATATTAGACATCAATAACCGCCAGGGCCACATGTCGGTCCAGGCTAATGATGTAATGGCTAGCCCTTGTACTATAAAAGGACTGGCCGAGCGATACACAGGGGGACTTTTTTGGCCTCTCTCTGGCTCACGCTCTCATACACTCAATACAACAACAACAACACACCCGTGGAGTAGGGTATTACGCTCAGGCAGCCCGAACCATGTAAATCCTCGTGTCAAGTCACCATCTTGTTCTGAATCTCCGTGCGCCCTAACCGAACTAAGAAAATCCGCGGGCTGCCAACGGTAGTGCCGGGGAAATTGTCGGAACCAGACTCTGACAAAAGGTATTGTGGACGTCATTGGAAGATGTTTGCACGTGTGCAAGGAGTGCATGGACGTGGCAACATGGTTCTGAGGCGTGATCAAGAGATGTGGACATAAAGAATTAGTCGGAAAGGTCCAACCGACTAGGTTATGGACTCAGGCTGCGGCTGAGTCGTGTTTGACTCAAATATGGAAAGTATTGAGTTGGTTATGATAGGATTTTCTGTGGGTCATGAATTTGAGTTGTTTTAGGAATGTGGGATAAATTCCTAAGGTTTTTGGAAGTCTTAAGATATCTTCTATCTGCGTATAGAAGAGTCTTGAGCAGTTATAAAAAGTTTCAGATTTGTGAATTGAGTAGGATTAGAGTCCTAGTTAGGTTTGGGTTGGCCTAAGGGCTGGTTATATAAGCAAGGGAGGCCAGAGCTCGTAGTGCACAACTTTGGGGCTATTACTCTTGTGGTTTGATCAACAAAATTCGTAGTTTAAAGGAACTTTTGTGCCTTGTTTGTCCGACTTGTTTTCAAACATGTTTTTCTCGTTGAGTTTGTGCACAACACTACCTTGCTTCGATGGTTTTATCATAACGCGAGTTTTACAGATCCGATTGATGTGATTATTTTTGGGTTGTCTTCACAACTTGATTTTCTATCATCTGTGAAAATTTTACGGTCATTGGATTTGTGGTTTTGGATCTACACGAGTTTCTTTGCAGTATTCCAGAATTGTTTTTCTTGGGTAAAACAGATTGACCTTTGTTCGATCTTTCGATCGTAACTTGAGTTTTTCTCGACGGATTTTCGTGATTCTTGTTGTGACGTATTCGTGAGTTTATTCTCCACAATCTATAATTGTTTAGTTACAATTCATCACATTTATATTAGTCGCACACACAATTTCTTTAACAGATCATTTTTCTATCGAGGGATTTTTCGTTGCTTCGGTTGAAAAGTTTAAATCTACCATTCGCCCCCTGGTAGCTTTACACGTGCTCTTTGATCCTAAAAAATATTAACAAAGTGTCAATCGTGGTTACCAAGTAACTATTTACAGAAATAATGCTCCCCTGTTCATTCTGCTTATACACCAAGTAACTATTACATAAAGAATTCCCATGTTGATCCAGCATAATGAGTAACTAATTACATAAAGAATAACTATCATCTAATCCTCTAGTTTGTAATGAAATTCTCCCTTTGGATTAATGATTTCAGAAATGATGAACCTGCATAGTACGTCTCTAATTTGCTCAAAGCTACAACCTTCAGCGTTTCTTAAAGCGGGTCCATAGTCCTGCCACACGATAAAATGAGATTTAACAAAAGATTCGTAATAAAGTAAAATAAATGCACTTACACATACATTACAATTAGGCTGCTCTCCAAATAAAGCCATGTGTAAGCAGACAAGGAAGCCGCACGTGTTGCTCGGAGCTTGTTGTGGGACGTCCAATGCAGTATGATGTTTAAGTCATCGGCGTTTTCCTGTTACTTGTACAAAAGCCTTAAACAAAAACATTTATAGTTAATGTAAAATTATTGTGCAAGGACAAGACAGTTAGAAAATAGAGTGAAGAAGGAACTTACTCGTTAGTAACGGAAGAGATATCATTCCATTTATGGGTTATTTCTCACCAGTTTTTCATCTCTCGGCCTTGAGAAGTCACTATACCAAACTTGGTCGTACTTTGTAGAAATTGCTATGGTTACCTAATGGTTACCCGGGTTGCGGTATGACTAGGAGCTCCTTATCACCGTAGTGTTTCATTGCCTTGATAAAATATTGAACAACATCTTTTCGGCCGCTCAACGTTTGAATATAAGTTCTCGCTGGTACTTGCGTGTCAAGATATGCAGGAGACGCGTTTCCCGTATTATGACGAGTATGTTGTTGCTGGTGCCTACATGCAAAATGCCAAATTTTTTACATATAACACTTATATTGAGTATATGTATTGAAAAACCTAGTTTTTGAGGACTTACAATGCGAAGCAGAGTAATAGAGAGACATCCAATGCGTCGAGGTTGAAAAGGTCGTAGATATCGGACCATTCGACGACTAAAGCACCATAACTTGAGAGAAAGTGTTTATCCTTCAATGCCCTAGTATAGTTTGAATTTTTTTTGTAATTTTCCTTGTAGTATTGATGAAGTTGAACACAAGGTTTACCAACTTCTTTGAGTGCGCCCGCAGTTAACATCGACTTTCCCATTACAAACCTTGGGTTAGCCTGCGACATAGCTTTCGATGGTGTGGGGTTACCTTCCGACTCTTTCAATGGTTTCTTGCAAGCTGTGATACCCGGTTCTGAAAGTGAACCAAGTGAACGCATATGTGTGCCCAGGATGTTCAACACACATACACGAGTGCAATCACAAAAGAGTATACAGAAAATCACCACAAGACAAGGATAATTTAGTACTTTTATTACATAACCATATTATCCTTGAATACAAGTTCTAATGAGTATTAATGACAAGTTGAACTAACGCAACAGAAATAAACTATATAAGCAAACTAAACAACTAGATAACATAGGAGATAGGGTAGCGCAACTCCAATCAACACCACGGGCAAAGCTGACGGTAGACACAGCCTAGAAATCCGCATTATTGCCATTAAACTCCCAATCCTGACCTGCAACTGTTGGGGGGGGGGGGGGGTTGCAAGAGTGAGTACATGTCGTACTCAGCAAGTGTGGAAAGTATGACATGTGGCTGATTCAAATGACGAATATAATAATGGTGGAGTGCTGAAAAGTACATTAAAACACTTGAAAAAGCAATATATTACATGTATATGAAATAAACCCATCATAAGCCATGTAGTTATCATAATACCGGTTCATATTCTGTATCCATCATCATATACCAATATTCATATTCAATACCAGAATTCAATTCATAACCATCCATAACCTTAATACCAACCATAACCATCCCAAAATCCCAATTTTCCTCTAATCATGTGAGGGTCCAGGTTGCTCATAACTGGGAGCATGGCTATTATGATAGTTTTAGACACACTCTGTAGAGGTTGTATCGCTTTACTCACATGTTTGTGATTTCATCACCTCTCGATGACTATAGAATCTCAATTATGCCGTCTCACACTTCCGTAGGTGTGTGGCCAAGATATCACAAAATAGCCTTTACAAAGGGATTACTAGCCTATTTAGAACCCACTGAGGTTTTACCGGTGGCGATGCTTCCAACTGAGCGCATCTTCAACCAAGGGCCCCATCTTGAGCCATTCGGATCTGAGGGTAGTCCCACCAATCATCAACAAACCCAATCCGACAACCCCTTCCCCAAGCATCCTTAATGGTCCAAATAGCACTGGCAAAGCCCTAATTAATTAGCTACGCCGCACCCATACTTGGCCTCGTGGTGGCACTGTAAATCCTGGATGGTCGCTCCACGAACCAGTCCTTAGATCTAAAGCAAGCAAAACCACCATACATCCAACCCATACACGTACCAGGCTTGCTTCGATCACCCATTACCATATCAGATTTAACCAATTCATGTCAACCACAATCTCATTAATGCATAATAAAATTAAATAGTGTAATTGTTCTTCCATCCCAATTAGTTAAGCGAAGCAAAAAAGTAAAAATCCCATCCCGACTCTCTACCATATATTCTAGGTGACAAGGGTGGTTAAAAAAATCTAGTAAACTTCCTATCGTAGGATTCCCCTCAAATTGACACAAGCATGCAGTTTTGCAAACAAAACATTTATTTTAGAAACAAGATCAATATGCTTCAAGGACACTTGCCTTGCTCTTGGGATTGATTCGAGTCAAAGCCTTCAAACTCTTGGTGTTGGAGATCCTCTGCGGCACTCTCTAGCGCAAATCCATCTAATCCGCACAATAAACATACAAGACAAGAAACACAATCAAAGAGTGCACAAATATTACTCAAGATGACATGATATGCATGATTAATGCAAATGCAAGGTAGAACTTGTTAATAGATTGCTTTTAATGATCACTAACTAGTTCTAATAGCTTTTAACAAGTTTATACAGGTTTGGATGTGATTAGATCTAATTTTAGAATTAATTAAATAGAAATTAACCAGGATAATCGGACTAGTCCGCTAGGGACCGGACAAGTCCGCACTTTGCAAGATAAGCAGATTAGGGTTTTCTAGATCGACATGAATTTGGAGACTTGGTCTTGAATTCACGTAAGAAAAAGAGAATAAAAGGTATACCAAGTGTTTAGGACTCCAATGAATCAAGGATCTTGGAGACAACACTTGGGTCTTGACGATCTAGGGTTGGTGATGAACTTGGATATGAATTGGTGATGAAGAACGAAACTTGATGGAGATCTTGATCCTCTTTCGTTTCCTCCTCTTCTTCTTCTTGCTTGGGATCTCCTCCTCCCTCCTTGATGGTGGCTCTCCACGAACTAGAGTTTGGGTGGGGTGGAAAAGTGGCAAATAGATGTCAAGCCAAGGGGTGGGGTTGTTTATATAGAGGTGGAGGCTGTGGTTAGATGGATTTCGAGTTTGAGATGAGCAGACGTCGGTTTAGAGTCCCACATGGGCTCTAAAAGAGTTAGGAACGACGTCCCTAGGTCCAATTAACATGAAACCCAAGAAACAGGTCATAAAACAAAGGATTAATTTGGAGTCGCGAAATATCGGACAAGTCCGAAAAGGACCGGACTAGTCTGAAGTTAGCCAGAAAGAATTCAGACAAGTCTGGCAAAAAATCGGACAAGTCCGACTTTAGTCAGAGAGGAAAACGAACAAGGCCGCTGGAACACCGGACTAGTCCGAACAAGTCCACAAACTTAGCAAATTTTCAAGGATTCTTGGAACACCGTACTAGTCCTCTTAAAATCGGACAAGTCCGAAAGTGTCCAGAGGCAAAATCAGACTAGTCTGCAGCAAAAACGGACAAGTCTGATCGAGGTCAGAGAGAAATTGGACTAGTCCGCACTTTTTAGTATTTTAAGTGCGGTTTTGTTCCAAATCAATTTTAAACTCATTCCTATTTATGTGGGTTAATGTTAAATATGTATATGAATGTATGTAGGGCATGATGCATGAAAATGAGGGTGTTACACAAGCTTTCTTCGACAATCACCGCTGCGACTGACTCTTGTTCCTGGCACATCGATTATTTGCCGACTTTGCCGGCGGCTGATCAGGTGTAGGATGCAGTGCACTCCGAGTGCGAGGTGGATACTGACGCGACTGCTCTTCAAGTGGAGACTTCTGCAGCAGCTCTAGATTTGGAGATAGATGCGGCTTCTCTGTAACAAGAGGCAACTGCTCTCCAATTGGAGACTTCTGCTGCTTCTCTATAACTAGAGGCAGCTGCTCTCCAATTGGAGACTTCTGCTGCTTCTCTATGACTGGAGGCAACAATAGCTCTAGAACTGGAGACAGAGCCATCTGCTGTAGATTTGGATGTAGAAGCAGACGTGCCTCATGAGACATCAAAACATTAGAGGTCGACGCGGTTGCTGCTGCTGCTGGGTCAACAAAAATATGGTTACGTCTCCACTAAACCATTCTAATAACTACATCCCGTCCACCTTGACCACAACATAGGATGTTGTGCCCACCTGGATGTCATCAACCATGGTCTGATAGGGATACACTAGCCCTCTCCCGACCTCCATTTGAGCGATTCCTCCGACCATTAGCAGAAGGTTGCATGTTGATGGCTGAGCCAAGTAAACTATCGTGTCCGACACAATTGAAGGTCTAGACGCTGGTGCCTAAAGATCCTCCTGTGGTTGTCCACTCCCAGCTACTGTAGAAGCAGAGGTGCTCCTACGCTCCTCTTCAATACTTAAGACAAAAAATGTGTTAGGGATAGGTATACCTTCTCCCTGCAGCTTAATCTTAATGTCTCCTAGGAGCTCCCTTCTCAGCTATATTTTCAGCTCCTCAACGTCAACATGTGATGTCGAGGTCGTTTTCCGCTTCTGATACGTATTTTTGTGTTCCAGAAAACCCTCCCTCCAGGTCAACTTACTGGAAACACCACAAACACGGTCTCGTTGCCCCGGTCTTTGCAAGGCCTTGCTGAGGGCATCGTTTTCCCTCTCACCATTTGAGTCTTCGCTGCTCAGGCTCCAGGCTCTTTGAGCGACATGTAAAGTGCTCGGGCTATAGAAGGTGATATGGCCTGACTCAGTCAGCTGTGAACGAGCACGCACAAATGATTTCCACCGTCCACTGAAACTGTCGTATGCATTCTCAAGACCTAGCTTGGCCAATCTTTCATCCTTTTCTTCCCAACTCCTTTTTCCCCGGCATAATCGGTGTTGCTGAGGTGGAGGTTGTTGACGTTTCTTAATGTCACGGATCATATCTAGTAAGAGATGAGGTCCGCAAGCGCACGAAAACTGTCGTGTAGCATTCCATCCAAGAGAATTCCCAAGGGTATCGTATTTATCCCAAAGGAAGGCAATGGAGTAAAGCAAACACTACTATTATGATCAAGCTATGGGATTGTCGAAGTGTTGACTAGGATACATCCCCCGGTACTACTAAAACATAGTCCGTAGAGGTTTGTATTCGGTTTGGGCGCGCGGAGATTAAGAACGAGATGGAGACATAGAGAGTTTTACGTGGTTCGGGCCGCCTGAGCGTAACACCCTACTCCACGAGATGTGTGTTGCTTGTGTGTGTTTGAGCTTAGTTGTCTCTGTACTGTGTGGCACAACCCTTTTATAGTCCAAGGGATGGCCGTTACGTTGGCAGCCTGGCCCGACATGTGGCCCCAGCGGTCATTAATTATCTAATACATGATCTGTATGTATTAAGCATAATTAAAAGTGTGATAACATGCCTTAATGGCTGCTTTACCGTACTTAATAGTCCTTTGATCGTGTGTCATTAACATGGCATTAATGACACACAATGAGGTCTTGTAACGATAGCTTTAACTGTCCCTTGAATGTTCGTGTCGTTGGAGATCCGTCCATCTTCCCGTTGCTGGCTTAGGTCCAGAGGCTCGACACGTGGCAGCTCCAGAGCTTCCCACTGTGGGGAGGCACGCCCGGAGCCGTTGTACACAGGGCAACACTGGAGCTTCCCTCTATTGGGGGTTAGGTCCGGGACCATTGGACACGTGGCAAGACCAGGGCTTTCCTATACAAGGAGTTAGGTCTGGCCTTGCTTTACACGTGGTAGCGCTGAAGCTACCCTAATGAGGGAGGCGGGTCCAGTGTTGTGGGACACGTGGAGCCTTCGGAGGTCTTCAACTCGGACAGCTGGAACTTTGTGGCATTTCTTGCGGTATCGTGGGGTACCCGGTACGCAGGGTACCAAAAGTGGCCCCCGGGCCCACCTCTAGGAGAAACCCTTTGGGTTAAGTTATTCTATGAGAGGTGGGGCCATCTTCGATTCCCGCGCTGCAGTTTTGAAGGTCTTTTCATGGGCCGTTGGGGTGATGGTCCGTAGTTAAACCACTGTTGTGTGGCTCTTCTTGATGCGGCAGGTCAGATCCTGGCGTGCGGATCTCAGGCAATTGAAGGCCTCCTGTTCCCAATACAAAAACCGTATCGGTTTCGAGCGCCCTGTTAGGCCGCCGCCCTCAGCCTTCCAACTTCCCATCATCACAACGGTTCGCCTAGGGTATTATCTTCTACTTTTCCGCCGAAGTGGACCGGGCCAATTTGTCATTGACAGGGTAGGTTTTTGAAGTGTGATCTTGATCCCGCTGTGGTTTCCATCCAAGCGTTGTGGATGCTTACTTAAGAAGGAAAGCCCGCACGGTTTGAGGACTCTTTATGCTTTCTTTCGAACTTGCGCTCAAAGCCTCCAAACCTTTGTATAGCCCTTACAACTTTCGCTCCCCTTTGTCGCGATGGAGTTGGGTCTTCCCCACGGCAAGATCACTAGCGATGAAGATATGAAGAGGGTCCAGACCTACATGGGGTGGTCCAGCGACTCCTTCAAGAACAACATCTGCTTCAACAAGCTTCCCTTCAAGAAGAAGCGCACTGGCAATATCGTCTTCTTCTTGGCGTACGCAATGGTGGGTCCGATCCAACCATTTTCAAGCTTCTTGCTGATGCAGCTGGACTTCTACAGTCTACAACTTCACCACCTCGGCCCCCACTCCTTCTTGCTCGTGGCAACCTTCGTCCACTTCGGCGAGATGTGGGTGGGTGTGCCGCCATGCACCGAGCTCTTTCGGGCCTTCTTCACGGTCCACACTATCGTCAAGGGTATGGAGCTGATTGGCTTCTACTACTTCATGAAGCGCAAGAACTGCCCCTTCAAGTACTTGAAGACCTACCCTTCCGGCAAGTGGGACAATTGGAACAAAGATTGGGTGATCATCGCAATGGAGGAGCACGGGAGATTGGAGTTGCCCAAGAGCCTCCCCAATGTCAACACTGACGCCTATCATGCAGTTCTGGAGCTGTCCAAAGCATACAAGCCCATCCCGATGAGGATTCATGAGTGTGTAGAGGGTGGCGTGACCCCTCAAATGGTCTTCGACAACTTCCTAGTGAACAGGTGGGCGCCGCTGAAGACGAGGGAGTTGCCCACATGGGCCTCCAATAGTGAGATGGATCACAACCGGATTGAAGCCAGTTTTAATACCAACTTGGATGATGAAGCTTTGAAGCTCCACCTCCAGAAGTTTCAATACGGGGCCATCACCCGCGACGCGTTGACCCCACCAGCGAAGTTCCTCCCCCCGAACATGGTTCCGAAGATCAGGAGGGAGCTCTAAAGGGGGATTCCGGAGCTTGAAGACCTCGGCCTGGTTGAGAGGCATAGGACCTCTGGGGTAGCCATTCCCAAAGCTTCGAAGAGGGTAGCTCTGACCACTACTCCAAGCCAGAAGGTCGACGACACTAGCAAAGGCAAGGGCAAGGAGCTGGCTGAATCCTCCAGCCGGAAGAGGAAGCTGAGACATGCTGATGGTCGCTTCCTCAGGTCAGCTCCATCTCCAGCATCTCCTACTCACCGGCCAAGCAGAACTTTGGTGGCCATGCCTCTTTTGGTGTCGGCGCCCTTGAGGGGCGCTAGCTCTGGCAAATCGACTCTGGCTCCAGTGCCATTTGCGGGCTCCGAGTCCGAAGGTCCTTCCTAGCCAAGGGAGGTCCCAGCTGAGGCGACACCGGCAGCTGCGACAAGTTCCGGGCAGCAGTCCAGAGCCTCCACCACATCGACAATGGCGGGTTCTACCTCTAGCCGCCCGATGAAGAGGTTCCGCGCTGGCTGGAGCAGTAGCATCCCAAGGTAAGCATTATCATCTCACATTGAAGTGCTAATTTTTTTTCATCATGTCTTGAATTTTTCCGATCTTTTGTTTCTAAGGTGTCAAAAAAGAAGACCAAATCTTCGGCTCCTGCTGCAGCAACTGAGGCTGTGTAGGCGGAAGCTTCGACTTCAACCCCTGTGCCTCCCCAAGTGGTGGCAGAAGACACGGCAGCTCTGGCGCTAGCTATCATGGACTTGGATCCAGAGGTGACGCCAGAAGCTCCCGTGGTAGCGCTGGACCACGGGGGAGACGCTTGTGAAGATGCACCAGCAGCTGTAGAGCTGGCAGCTGAAGCTCCAACGCAAGAGACAGAGATGGCGGAAGCTCCAGCGTTTGAGTCGGAGGTAACCGAAGCTCCGACACCTGTGCTGGAAGTTGTTGAAGATCTGGCAACTGAGCCGGAAGTTCTTGAAGTCCCGACCTCCGTGCCGGAGGTTATTGAAACTCTCGCTCCTGAGCCGGATGCAGCTGAGGTACCGGCACTTGAGCCAGCGGTGGTGGGGGCTCCAGGTGAAGCTCCAACGTAAGCCCCGAATGTGGTTACTCCAGAGGTGCTCATGTCGGAGCCGGAGCGCCCAGAGGAGTCAGCGACAGGCCCTCCACCTACAGAGCTGATGGTGGAAGATCCGGCAGTGGGACCTTCGTCCTGAGCTCCGGAGGTTGGAGTTCCCTTGATGGGACCCTCCTCGACGTCGATAGAGGCAGAAGAGCTCCTGGAGGGCAGACCTAGCGCTGCAAAACCGCAGGGGACCACGTTTGTCAAGGTGTGACCCAATTTTTGTGTTAGAAGACCCCTTGGAGCCGGTGAAGAAAATCTCAGTAGGTCCAGAGCCAATTCCTTTGGCTTTGTCTATCGACAATGTCTACTCTAGTCTCTATCAAGTTCAGCTCGCCTTCAACCACGATAGAAAGGTCCTTGAAGAAGAGCGCCACACCTTGAGGCATTGGCGCAACAGACTTCACTTCGAGACCAAGCTGGCGCAAACAAGGCTTGTTGACCAGCAGGAATGGGTCAAGAAGGAAAAGGCCCGGATGATATACTGGGGCCAGTTGTTGGATGAGCGGGAGGCTTCCATCAGGGTCTTCGACGCGAAGTCTCAGGAGAATCTCGAGCATGCTACGAAGAGCAATGAGGCTGTTGACGATCATCAGGACAACCTCAACAAGCTGAATGAGATTCTCCTTAAGCGCTGAGGGGACCTCGATGAGAGGGAGGAGAAACTTCTGGAGAAGCAGGAGGATATTATGAAGAGGGAGGAGGATCTCACCCAGAGACTGTCTCTGGGAGAGCAAAGCTTAGCTGACCACACTAAAAAATTTGAGCAGCGATGCAAGCAGAAGGAGGAGAAGCACTGGAAAATGGGGCAGGAGCTCTCCAAAAGAGAAGCTGATGTCGCCACCAGATAGGAGAAGTTAAAAGACAAGGAGAAGGACCTGGCGAACAGCTGGAACCGCATCCACCCCCAGGAGTCGGAGCTTGCTGACTGCGAAAAACAGGTGGCTGAGAGTATTCAGCAATATACCAAAGAGGTCGAGCGCATCGCCTGGGAAAGTTCAAAGCTTGCGGCCTCAAGAAGCTAGCTTGAGGAACTCAAGAATTTGAGGGTAACGGAGTAACAACAAGTCTGGGACTTCCTGGGGCATGCTAACAAGGCTTTGGTGTCGCTTGGCTTCAGCTCGATACGTCCAGATGACCCGGAGCCGGAGCTGGACAAGGCGCTGGTGGCCTTGAGCTTTACCAGCAACAAGCTGGACGTGATGGGTAACATCATTGTCGACCAACTGGAGACAGATGGGAAGTCTCTGGCCAAGAACGTCGCCAAATATGTGATGACGTGTTTCAAAAGCCGAGACCCCCCAACTTTCTCTAGATCCGGTGGTCGAAGGGCCCATTGCCGAAGAGGAAGATGCCGCCAGGGCCAGCGTTCAAGAAGCTACCCAGAAAGTTGCCTCATATTTACATAGGACCTAGGACCTCCAGTAGCCAGGACCTTTTTCTTTTTCCTTTTTAATTGTAATCCTCATTTTGTAATCAACTCCTTCAGATGAATGAAATCCAATCTTTTTGAATGAACAAATTCCATTTTGTATTAATCTTCAATGCATTGTCCTTTATCTTATTGGCCCCCTGGTAGATGAACACAATTTGATTGCGAACATGTACCAAAAGGATTTGACAATGTCTTGATGACTTGAACGCTTCGAACTTGTAGCTAGAACGCTTAGCTCCTAGGTCCAAAGTTTACTTCCAACATCTTCAAGGACCCTTTGTGACATCAACGACGGGCCCCCTGGGAGTTGTAGGAGCTTGGTAAATCCGGCGGCGCCCACCACCAATGCTTAGAAACATCGACGGCGGCCCCCTGGGATGGTCGAAGCTTTTCGGCTTCGACGGTGTCCACTCATCAATGTATAATACGTCGACGGTGGACCCCCTTTGGGTGATTTCTCCACCATCTTCATTTAGATCGCTGTTAATTCTTCACGTTGACGGTTGTCCCCCATGGGACTTGTCAGAGCTTGTTAGCTCCGAGGACGCCCACTTTCAACGTACAAAATGTCAATGGTGGGCCCCCTGGTGGTTGTCGGAGCTTAGTAGCTCCGAGGACGCCCACTTTCAACGTATAAAATGTCGACGACGCCCCCCTGGGGGTTGTCGGAACTTAGTAGCTCCAGCAATATCCACCATCGCCATGAACTTTCCATTTTTCCTGCGCGTTAAAGACAAGAAAAACAGTAAAATTCGTCCTCTCATCTATAAGCTTATTGTGGCTTACTGTTCTTATTTGAAATTTAGGTCTGAAGAAATTCAACATGATAACAAGTAAAATGATTTAATCTCTTTAGATTCGAATGCCTTCCGAACCCACCTACTGATGCCTGCCGGAATATAGGTAGAGTGGCGTACTTAGGGTGTTGGACCAGTCTAAGTCTATAGCGTACTTCGGACCTGTCATTGGTTTTGGCATTCAGGCGAGTAGACCATCTAGAACTGCTAAGATCCAAAAAACATTAACAATATAACTCGTATATCATATGAATAATTTGGGCTAAATCTGAAATAAATTGCACAACTTTGTTATAGACAAGAAGGAAAAGATAATAAAAGTAAAATGAGCCTATACAAAATTAAAGAACATGGAGTTTGCCTTCACACAACAATGTCTTTTATTATATGTCCGAATTACAGGGGAGACAAGGACACACTCAGGGTATGGAACCAGGCCAAGTGTGCTATTCGTCTTGTTCTAACCCAGGGTAGGTAAGCCGCACTTTCAGTTTAGGAACCAAGTTAGGTGGGCTTGAACTTGTCGGAACCTCTCGGAGGGGTCCGAATATTCTCCTTTAGGACCTACCCGACTCTGTGTGTAGACTCTATAACTTACATTATGTGTAATTACAAACTCACCTCCTTGAAGCTAAGCATAAAACTTACGGAGGTGCTCGATGTTCCAAAGATTGGGAAGCGGAGTCCCATCCTCTGTTGCCAAGCGAACGCATCCAAGATGGGATACTTTGATCACTCGGAAGGGACCTTCCCAGCTGGGGGACAATTTGTTCATCCCTTCACGAGTTAGTATTCTCCGCAGCACCAGATCGCCTTTTTCTAGATTTCGGTTGCGCACATGCCTTTGGTGATAGCGCCGGAGCGCCTGACAATATCGTGCATTCTGAACATCTACTGGGCACCTTCCCTCGTCGATGAGGTCAAGGTCTTCATGCCGGAGCTTGTTCAGCGTGCCTTCGTTGAAGGTCTAGACCCGGAGGGACCCCATGGTGATCTCCAGAGGAAGGTCCGCTTTAGCTCTGTACACTAGGAAGACATGTGTCTCTTCAGTTGATCGGCTAGGTGTTGTCCTGCTTGCCCACAGTGCAGACGGGAGCTCCTCTATCCAGTTGGCTCCATGTTTCTTCAGGTGCTCATAAGTGCGCGTCTTGAGTCCTTTTAATATTTCTGCATTTGCTCTCTCGGCTTGGCCATTACTTGTCGGGTGAGCTACCGATGCGTAGCTAACTTGTATGCCGAGGTCTTTGCAATATTCTTGGAATGCTGCACTTGTGAATTGGGTTCCATTGTCAGTTATGACTTTGTTCGGAACTCCAAATCTGCTGACTATGGACTTCAAGAACTTGATAGCTGATTGCTTATTGATAGTCACAACAAGAGTTTCTTCTGGCCACTTGGTGAACATGTCAATGGCGACGTATAGGAACCTGTAACATCAGACATCTTTTGGGAAAGGTCCAAAATGTCCATCCCCCACACAGCAAATGGACATGTAGGAGGTATCATTTGCAATGACTGAGCCGGTGTGTGAATTTGTTTCACTTGGAACTGGCACGCTTCACACTGTTTTACCAACTCGACTGCATCTTGGAGTGTTGTAGGCCAGTAGAAGCCATGCCGAAAGGCTTTACCAACCAACGTGCGGGAAGATGTGTGGTTCTCGCACTCGCCTCCATGGATTTTTGTGAGGAGCTTGCGACCTTATTCCCTTGCAATGCACCGCATTAGGACGTTATTGGCACCACGCCGGTAGAGATCCCCTTCTACCAGTGTGTATCTTTTAGCCAATCTAACAATCCGGTCAGCGGATGCACTGTCTTCAGGAAGGATGTTGTCTTGCAAGTAGCTCCAGATCTCCGAGATCCATGCATTGGAGCTAACTTGAGCCTTCGGATCTTGTGCGCTGGGTTTCTCAGAGCTTGCTGCAGCGCCTACGATCCTTGGTGGATGCCATGGTAACAGGGCCACTGGGATTGCCAGCTTTGAGGTGCTGGTCTTGCCCTCTTCGCTGAGTTTGGCAGGCTGAGCACTTGGTCTTGACAACCTCCTGACAAAAACTCCATCGGGGGCCTGAGCTCCGGTTGAAGCCTTCGTCAAGAGTTCATCGGCTTCAGCGTTGTTGAGACACTGGACATGGTAGAGGTCCAGGACGTTGAAGTCCTTCTAGAGCTTCTGGACCTTAAGGAGGTAAGCAGCGAGTTGTGGGTTATTGCAGCTACATTTTCCTTTGACTTGCTTGATAATGAGCTGCAAATCACCCTTCACTAGCATCTGCTTGACGCCATATGATAGCGCCACCTTGAGCCCTTAGATGAGAGCTTCATACTCCGCCATGTTGTTGGTTGCCTTGAAGTCAAGTTGTACCATGTATTTGACCTTCTCCCCGGTTGAAGCGGGGAGAATGATTCCAGCTTCGGCCCCCAACTTCTGCACGGAGCCATGGAGGTAGAGGATCCAGTGAGGTTCGGTGAAGATCGGGACCTTGGGTTCTGACTTCTGATCACTGGGCCCCCCAGGATTTGATGAAAATGGTGTCCACTCTGCCACAAAATCAGCAAATGCCTGACTCATGATAGCTTGTCGTGGCACGAATTCGAGATTGAACTCTGCTAATTCCGCTGCCCACTTGGCGATGTTCCCAGTAGAGTTTGGGTTGTGCAATATAGCACACAGTGGATACGAGGTTACCACTGGTATCTTGTGGTCTTGGAAGTAGTGACGTAGGTTCCTTGAGGCAACAAGGACTGCGTAAAGCAGCTTATGCACCTTAATGCATCGAGTCTTGGCATCATGGAGTACTTCATTGATGAAGTACACTGGCCGCTGGACGGTTCGGACCCTCCCGAAGGGGCCCGGAGCTTTTTCTTCATCAACCCAGAGCCTCCCGGAGGGGTCAGACTTTCTTCATGAGCTTCCTCGACCCTCCCGGAGGGGTCCATAACTTCTTCTTTAGCCGTATGAACTCCCTCAGATGAGAGAAGTTGATCCTCGAGCAGCTTGTCTTGAAGATCTGTGCCTGGGGGCTAAGACCCAGACTGGCCTTCAGGTAGCTCTGGACCCTCCTGGAGGGGTCTGGATTCCTAAATTATAGGTGGTTTTGGTCTTTTCGCGACCAAGACCATACTGACAACCTCCATAGTTGCGGAAATGTAAAGCAAAAGAGGCTCACCAGGCTTCGGAGCTACCAAGATAGGTAGTGTGGTGAGGAGCTGCTTGAGCTCTTGGAACGCCTTTTCTGCTTCTTCAGACTAATGGAATGGCCCAGACTTCCTCAAGATCTTGAAGAAGGGAAGCACCCATTTTGCCAGTCTGGAGATGAACCGGCTGAGCACAACTAGATATCCAGTTAGCTTCTGGACATCCTTGATGCAGGCTGGAGGCCGCATGTCTTCAATGGCCTTGATCTTCGCCGGATTTGCCTCAATTCCTCGGTGAGTCACCAAGAATCCGAGGAGCTTCCCGGAGCTAACCCCGAAGACACATTTGTCCGGGTTCAGCTTGGTGCGTGTAATGAGCAGCTTGTCGAAGATGGCTTGCAGGTTGTCAAGGTGTGACTACTTGTTCTTGACCTTCACAACGATGTCATCGACATAGACCTCCACCAAGTCCCTGATGAGCTCTCCAAAGGTTTTGTGCATGGCTCGCACAAAGGTTGAAGGAGCATTTTTAGACTGAATGGCATGGCAATATAACAATATAACCCATCTACTGTTATGAAGGTTGTATGCTCTTCATCTTCCCTAGACATTTGGATCTGACGGTAACCAGAATATGCATCTAGGAAACACAATAGCTCACACCCGAAGGTGGAGTCCACTATTTGATTTATTCTAGGTAGTGGAAATGGATATTTTGGACATGCCTTATTCAAGGTGGTGTAGTCGATACACATCCGGAGTTTCCCGCCGGCCTTGGGCACAATGTGACACCCGGTTCCGAAAATGAACCAAGTGAACACATATGTGTGCCCAGGACGTTCAACACACATACATGAGTGCAGTCACAAAAGGATATACAGAAAATTACCATAGAACAAAATTAATTAAACACTTTTATTACACAATTCATAATATCCTCGAATACAAGCTCTAATGAATATTAATGACAAGTTTGAACTAATGCAGCGGAAATAAACTAAATAAGCAAACTAAGAAGCTAAGTAAAGGGTATAGCGCAGCTCCAAACAACACCACAGGCAAAGATGACGGCAGACACGGCCTAGAACTCCGCATTATCATCATTATACTCCCAATCGTGACATGCAACTGTTGGTGGGGAAATTGCAAGGGTGAGTACATGTCGTACTCAACAAGTGTGGAAAGTATGACATGTAGCTATTTCAAATGATGAATATAATAATGGCTAAGTGCTGAAAAGTACATTAAAACATTTGGAAAGCAATATATTATATGTATGTGAAATAAACCCATCATAAACCATAAGTAATAGCATAGTTCCAGTCCATATTTCGTTACCATCATCCAAATTCTAGATTTTCTCATTACCAGTAACCATATTCATTGCCATGAACCATAATACCATCCCATAACCAGTACCAAACCATAACCAAAACCCCTCTAATCATGTAGGTCATCCAGGTGCTCTTAACCGAGAGCATGGCTATCATGATGGTTTTATTAGACACTGCAGAGTTTGTACCACTTTACCCACGTATTTGTGATTTCGTCACCTTGCAGTGACTAGAACCTCTATTATGCAATATCACACTTTCGTCGGTGTGTGGACAAGAGATCACAAAATAGCCTTTACAAAGGTATTACTAGCCTTGTTTAGACCCCACTAAGGTTTCACCGGTGGTGATGCCTCCAACTGAGCACATCTTCAACCAAGGGCCCCTTCTTGAGCCATTCGGATCCCAGGGTAGTCCCACCAATCATCAACAAACCCAATCCGACTACCCTTCCCCGAGCATCCTTAATGGTACAAATAGCACTGGCAAAGCCCTAATTAATCAGCTACGTCGCACCCATACTTGGCCTCATGGTGGCACTGTAGCCCTAGCTTATTCTCGCATGAGCCGGTCCTTAGATCTAAAGCAAGCAAACCACCATAACATCCAACCCGTTCGCATGCCAGGCTTGCTTAGATCACCCATTACCATATCATATTAACCAGTTCATGTTAATCATAATCTCATAAATGCATAATTAAGTTAAGTGGTATAGTTGTTTTCCCATCCCAATTAATTAAGCGAAGCTAAAAGGTAAAAAGCCCATCCCGACTCTCTACCATGAATTCCAGGTGACAAGGGTGGTCAAACAAGGCAAGTAAACTTCCTATCATAGGATTCCCATCAAATTGATGCAAGCATGCAGTTTTGTAAACAAAACATTTATTTTAGAAACAGGGTCAATATGTTCAAGGACACTTGCCCTGCTCTTGGGCTTGATTAGGATCAAAGGCTTCAAATTCTTGGTGCTGTAGATCCTTCGCAGCACTCTCTAGCGCAAATCCGTCTAATCCGCACAATAAACATACAAGATAAGAATTACAATAAAAAAGTGTGTAAGACCTATGTGTGCTGAATACATTGGTTTGTAGTGAATACACTTGCTTTGACGATAAAAGTTTTGAATATCACCAAAACACCTTTTTATTAAGATCCCACTAGTTTTGGTTAGCTCCGGTGAGTTTTGTCTTTAGCTCCGGCGTGTTTTTGCTAAGCTCCGAGTTGATTTTTCTAGCTCCGGCTTTTGGGTTTACTAGTTCCGACTAGTTTTGGTATGTTCTGATGCTAGGTTCTACTAGCTTTTGTTAGCTCCGGCTCAAGGTCCGGGTTGCTCTGGCAAGGTCCGGAACTTGACCGCAATGCTTCTATTTTTCATTTGCAATGTTTCGTACTTGCTTTACATCTCTGGAAAGATTGCTTAGTATTCATTTGCTAAGTCTTTGGTGTGTTTTTGGTTAACATGGATGATATCGTGTTATTGTGGTTTCGCAACATGCTTATGTGAGGTTCTCACGTAAGGTGTTGTGTTCGGAACTAACTTGAGTCAAGTCAAGGACTTGCGCTCGTGTAGATTGGTTGTTTATTCATGTGCAGGTGTTTCTTGAGTTCAAGACATGGCTGGTGATGGGATCCATTGGACTAGTCTCAGAGAGGAGATGAGGTTCTAACAACCAAATTCAGGAGGAATTGTGGTTGAGCTGATCAGGAGGTTGCGCAGCATGATTGAATCAAGAACAATGCGTGTGAAGGTATCGTGGACATCATTGGAAGATGTTTGCACGTGTGCAAGAAGTGCATGGACGTGGCTACACGGTTCCGAGACGTGATGAAGAGATGTGGACGTAAAGAGTTGGTCGAAAAGGTCCAACCGACTAGGTTATGGACTCAGGCTGCGACTGAGTCGGGTTTGACTCAAATATGGAAAGATTTGAGTTGGTTATGATAGCATTTCGTGTGGGTCACGAATTTGAGTTGTTTAGGAATGTGGTATACGTTCATAAGGTGTTTGGAAGTCTTAAGATTGCTTCTATCTACGTATAGAAGAATCCTAAGCAGTTATGGAAAGTTACGATTCGTGAACAGAGTAGGATTAGGTTTCTGATTTGAGTTGAGTTAGCTTTCGAGCTGGTTATATAAGCAAGGGACCACAGAGCTCGTGGTGCACGACTTTGGGACTGTTTCCTCTTGTGTTCTATTGAATAAAATTCGTATTTTGAAGGAACTTTTGTGCCTTGTTCGTCCGACTTGTTCCAGACAAGTTTTACTTGTCGAGTTCCTGGACAGCACTACCTTTTGTTGGTGGTTTTATCATAACTCGAGTTTTACAGATCCAATTGACGTGATTCTTTTTGTTTTGTCCTCAAAACTTGATTATATATCATCGTTCAAAATTTCACGGTCATTGGATTTGTGGTCTATGATCTACATGAGTTTCTTTGCAGCGTTCCAGAACTGTTTTTTCTCGAGTAGGGCAGATTGACCTTTGTTTGATCTTTCGATCATAACTTGAGTTTTTCTCAACGGATTTGAGTGATTCTTGTTGTGTTGTCTTTGTTACTTGATTATCACTGATATATATCACTTTTGTCATGGTGAAACACGTTTATATTAGTCTCACACACAATTTCTTTAACAGATCGTTTTTCTGCCGAAGGGGTTGGGGTTTAATTATTTCCGCTGCGTAAGATTTTTAAATCTACCATTCACCCCCCTCGGTAGCTTTTCACGTGCTCTTCGATCCTACAATTGGTATCAGATCCACGGTGCTCTAATCTTTGTGATTTGCACGTGTTTTTGACTAATCATCATGGAGAAGTACTCTGCCAAACCTTGTGTGTTCGCTGGTATTGATTTTCAGGTTTGGAAGGCACGCATGGAGGCTTTCATCCAGGCACAAAGCTTTGGAATATGGGAGAAGGTATACATGCCTTACCATCAAACGATCAAGTTACATCTACAAATCTGAGAGATGTCGACAACAACAACAAGGCTCAGAACTTGATCATACAAGGATTAACACAAAGCGACTTCGACCGTGTTGCACACCTCCGATCTGCATACGATGTGTGGAAAGCACTTTGTGACTACCACGAAGGAACCAACACGATCAAAGAGGTAAGGCAAGACATGTTCAAGAAAGAATACATGCGCTTCGAGATGCAACCCGGTGAGTCTATTGATGACCTTTTTGCTTGCTTTAATAAGATTCTCAGCAACTTGCATAGTGTTAATGTTAATTTTTCAGATGCTGAAAATGCTAGGCAATTGCTAAGTGCATTAGATATGTCAATTTGGGAGATGAAAGTCACATCTATTCATGAATATACTGTCATGAGTTCACTTACTTTAGATGTGCTATATTCTAAGTTAAAAACTCATGAAATTGACATAATCTCACGTAAGAACCCCAACAAGTTTATTGCTTTTGTTTCTCAACGTGACATGCCTAGTTCCGGTCAAACATCATCTTGTGGTACACTTGCTTTGTTGTCCTCACTAAACCTGGAGCAGATCGAAGAATTTCCAGAAGAGAAATTGGCACTCATCTCTACTAGATTCTCAAAAGCATTGCAAAATGTGAGAACTAGAAGGAGAGGAAGCTCCGGACCTCAACACTATTTTGAATGTGGTAAAACAGGACACTTTCATACAGAATGCCCTAACCTTTCAGGCCCGACCACCCGGGAAGAAAAACAAAGCAAGGTACGAACCTCCTCTGGAAATTCCAACAAGAAGAAGAAAGGTACCATAGGACGCAAGATGATCAACAGTTTCATCATCGCGCTTCAAGAGTTCAGTTCAAGTGACATAGACTTTGAAAGTGATGAAGATGATGTTGACCTGGCCAACATATGCTTCATGGTGGGCAAAACAAAATCAAGATCAAGTCAGGAGAATGCAGAACACAACAGTGACAATGATGAGGTATGTTATACATGTAATGAAATGTGTGATGCTATTTCTCGTGCAACTGTTATTATCAAAAAAAAGGACAAAAACTTAGGGATAATGCTACTCAAATTGAATCACTAGTGTCGACTGTTGGAGTCGGCAGATCCCCTGACACTACGAAAGTGTTGAAGGAGTTTGTGGTTCGGTTTGGGCGCGCGGAGACTCAAGAAGGTGAAACGCGATTGGACACGAGTGACACAGTGGTTTACGTGGTTCGGGCCGCCTGAGCGTAATACCCTACTCCACGGGTGTGTGTGTGTTGTATTAACCTGTGAACTTCAGAGTGTTCGAGAGTTCTCTCTGCGTGTATCGTCGGTTTGTCCTTTTATAGCACAAGGACAAACCGTTACAAGTCAGCCTGGCCCGACATGTGGCCCTGGCGGTTACTAGTATTGATACACGAGATTAATTGTTGTTAATAACCCTATAACGGTTTCGACAGTGCCGTTACAGGTGTTAAGATCGTCCTGATTAAGTATCATTAATGTGGAATTAATGATAATTAATCGGGTCTTGAAGTCCGCGGTTGTCCTTTGAAGATCCGGTGCCGTTACAACGTCTTTCGGAGGTTTGAAGTGGCCAGCTCCGACGTATGGACACGTGGCAGCTCCGGAGCTTGCTTGGGGGAAGCGGGAAGCTCCGGGGTGGCCTGGCACGTGTCAGGTCCGGAGCTTCTCTCGGTCAGGGGTTACCTCCGGAGGTGCCGTTTCAGTACCTAGCCCGGAGCTTCACCCTTGCGGGTAATAGCTCTGGTCTGATAGTACACGTGGCAACCTAGGGGCTAACCATGTTGGAGAAGCGGGTCCGGTTACGTCTGGCAAGTGGGCCCCCGAGGGTCTTCAATTTGAGTAGATGTCCTTCCCTTGAGATCTTTGTAACCTCAGGGGGTGTATGGTTTTTAGGGTACCGACAGTGGCCCCCTGGACCTACCTCCGGGAAAGGCCAACGGGATGAAGTCATTCCGCCGGAGGTGGGTCCACACTTACGACTCTTGAACTGGGTCTTCAAGGGTCTTCGGAGGTGCCTTTGGCGGGACTTTACGGTTAAATCCCGACGCGTGGCGCACCTCAGGCGACAGATAAGATCTTTGACGTGCGGATCTCTCGCAATTGAAGGTCACCGGTTCCCGATACAAAAACCGTATCGGTTCCGCGCGCCTTGTCAGTCCGCCGCCTTTGGGTTTCCCGCCTCGTGATGACAACTGTTCGCCTGGGTAAGAACCTCGACTTGATCGTCAGGGTGGTCCCGGGCCCTCTTGTCATCGACAGGGTTGAATTCTTGAGTAGTATCCTTGACTCCCCTGCAGTTTCCATCCAAGCGTTGCAAGGGCTTACTTAAGAAGGAAAGCGCACCGTCGGGAGTTCTTTACGCTTTCCATCTGTTCTTGCGCTCAAACTCCCAACTCGTGCTTTGCTCCTCTTCTCTTGCCTAGCTGTGCTGCGATGGAGTTGGGTCTGCGTGAGAGTCGTTTGAAGACGGAAAGCGATCTGAAGAAGGTCCGAGCCCTCATGGGGTGGTCGTCGGACTTCTTCAACCGTTCGATCCGCGCCGGCGGAGAGCTTCCCTTTAAAAAGGAGCACTCCGGCGAGATGGTGTACTTTTCATCGTACGCCATGGTGGGGCTGATCCCACCGTTTTCTTCCTTCTTCTTGATGCTGCTGGACTTCTATGGTCTGCAGCTATACCACCTTGGCCCTCACTCCATCCTCCTTGTGTCCATCTTTGTCCACTTCTGCGAGATGTGGGTGGGTATCCCTCCCTGCATCGAGCTCTTCCGAACCTTCTTCACCGTCCAAACCACCGGCCGAAGCGACGAGTACCTTGGCTTCTACTACTTTGTGAAGCGCAAGAAGTGCCCGTTCAAGTACCTCCGGTCATTCCCTTCCGGGAAGTGGGATGACTGGAAGAAAGATTGGGTAGTCGTCCGGGTGGAGGAGCATGAGCGGTTGGAGTTGCCAGACGGTCTGCCCGGCATTGACACGTCGGTGTGGAGCGAAGTTCCGGTGCTGGCGGCAGCTTTCGACCCCGTCCTGTCCAGGATCCGCCAATGTGTGGAGGGAGGATTAACTCCCCAGGCGGTGTTCTGCAACTTCCTGTCCAACAGGTGGGCACCGCTGAAGAGGAGGGAGAAGCTCGCCTGGGCCCTCAACAGCGTGATGGACGAGGACCGGGTTGAGACCGGGTTGAAGTCCAGCATGGTGGGGAAGTCCTTGGAGTTTCACCTCAAGAAATTCCAGCACGGCATCGATGTTGACGGAGAGTACTTGACTCCGCCGCCGGCTTTCCTCCCCCTGAACGTGGAAGTTGAGTTCAGCAGGGAGCTCCGGCGGAAGATGCCCGCGCTTGACGACCTTGGCGTCGTCGAGAGAAGATCAACCGCCCGGTTGGCGATCCCCGGGTTGTCCGAAGGCGGCTCCGCCCCTATCTCTCAACCAAGAGCTGAGGTCATCGGCAAGGGCAAGGAGCTGGTGGAGGAGCCGGAGAGCCGGAAGAGGAAGCTGCGACATGCTGACGGAAGGTCCGTCGGGCTTGCTACCTCCCCCCCAGTTCCCCGTCCTCAGGAAGGAAGATCCTCCGCCGCTGTAGCGGCTGTCCCCGTGGTGGGGTCCTTTCGGAGTGCTACTGTTCCGGCAGTGGGATCCTCCCGGAGTGCGACTGTCCCCGTGGTGGATCCCTCCGGAGGTGCCAGTTCCGGGCAGGCGACTCCGGCACGTGAAGCGGTGAGGGCCTCCAGGTCCAGGAGTTCCTCCCGATCAAGGAGAGCTCCGACCCGGGAAACGCCCGCGGCCACGGCAAGTCTTGGGAGTCCTCCCGGAGCTCCTACACCGACCGTGGCCAGCCCGGAACGTCCGGGAAAGAGGTTCCGCGCAAGCTGGTGCGTGAGCCTCCCAAGGTAATTTTTCTTTCTTACCTCGATTAACTTTTAATTGTAGCATCTATTTGCTCAATTTCTTCGTTCTTTATCTGCAGCGTTCCCAAAAAGGGGAGTGAAGCTCCGCCCTCGGCCACAGTGTCTGAGGCTGCGGGGGCTTCTGCTCCAGCTCCGGTGCCGCCCCAAGTGGAGGCTCCGACAGCTCCGGCACCGGCTGTCGTGGTCATGGACCTCGACTCGTCTCCAGAAGTTCCCGTGGTAGCGCCGGACCACGGGATTGAAGATGCGCCAGCGGCACCCGTTCCGGAGGTTGAAGCTCTGGGTCCTGGTGCTGCAGAAGTAGAAGCTCCGGCTGTTGAGTCGGAGGAAGTAGCGGTCCCGGCTTCAGAGCCGGAAAGTGCTGAAGCCCCGGCGGTTGAGCCGGAGGTAGCTGAAGCCCCGGCATGCGAGCCGGAAGTTGAAGTGGTTCCGGCAGTTGAGCCGGTTACTTCCGAAGCTCCGGTCGCAGAGCCGGTAATTATTGGAGCGCCGGCTGCAGGGCGGTGATTGTGGAAGCGCCGGCCGCAGAGCCGGTGATTGCTGGAACGTCGGCCACAGAGCCGGTGGTCGAAGAGGCGAGGGAGATCGAGCCTCCCTCAGAAGAAGTGTCCCGGCCGGAGCCATTGGAGGCGACGACGTCGATGGTACCCGTGGCGGAGCCAGAGTGCCTGAATGAAGTCACCGGCCCCCAGCCTGAGGGGGCAAATGAAGACTTGGTGGCAGGACCTTCTTCGGTGGCGACTGAGGCCATCCCGGAGGAGTGCCCTAGTGCTTTGGAAGCTCGGGGTTCCACTCTTGTAGAGTGGGACCCAATTTTTGTAAGTGAAGACCCGCTGGAACCAGCGGAGGAGACCCCAGAAGGTCCGGAGCCCATCTCGCTGTCGATGTCCATCGACAACGCTTGCTCCAGTCTACGTCAAGTCCAACTAGCCTTCTTCCACGACAGCAAGGCTCTTGAAGAGGAGCGCCAAACCCTTAGGAGGTGGCGTAATCGACTCCAATTCGAGACCAAGCTGGCGCAGTCGAGGCTTGCGGATGACAAGGAATGGATTAGGCGGGAGAAGATCCGCCTGGAGCTCTGGGGTGAGCTGCTGGACGAAAGGGAGAGCATGACTCATGCCCTCGACGCTCAATCCCGGGAGTTCCATGACCAAGCTAAGGCTGCTAACGACGCGGCCAACGCTCGGTTCGATCAACTCGAGGCCATCAGCACCGCACTCATCAAGCGCCGAGAGGCACTTGAAGGAAGGGAAAGGCGGCTCGAGGATGAGGAGCAAAAACTCCTGGAGCTACGGGATGACGTCTTGCAACGGGAGGAGGAGCTTGCCGAGAAAACAGCTCTGGCGGACAAGGGCCTCGAGGAGCGCACTAAAAAATTGGAAGAGCGCTGCCTCAAGGAGGAGGAGAAGACCTGGGTGCGGGGGCAGGAACTCTACGAGTACGAGTGTGCCCTTGTCGCCCGGGAGAAGAAAATAGAGGCTAGGGAGAAGGACCTGATCGACCGCCGGAACAAGATCCACCTCCGGGAGGAGGAGCTCGGAAGACTTGAGAAGCGGGTTGCTGCGAAGATTCAGCAAAACGCCAAAGAAGTTGAGCGTCTCTCCCGCGAGAATTCGGAGCTGGCGGCGGCCCGGAGATCCCTGGAAGAGATGAAGGGCCTGAGGAAGACGGACTCCCTGCAAATTTGGGAGTTCCTGAGCAAGGCCGACGATGCGCTGGCGCCGATGGGTTTCAGCCTCGTGCTCCCGGATGATCCGGAGCCGGAGCCGGACCTTGCGTTGCAAGCGTTGAGCGCTGCGGGCAGCAAGCTCTCCAAGGTGGGCGACGTCATCGCGGACCAGCTGGAAGTCGAGGGGCAATCCCTGGCTAGGAACGTCACAGAGTATGTGTTGACGTGCTACACTAGCCGGAACCCTCGATTCCCTCTGGGCCCGGTGCTTGAAGGCCCCGTCGAAGGAGAAGGCGAAGCTACCCGAGCCAGCGTGTCGGAGGTCGCTCAGAAGGTCGCCGAATTCTTCCATAGGGTCTAGGACTGTCTCTCTTAGCCTTTACTTGTATCTTCTCTTCTTCCTCAATTTTGTAATCCCTTGTTTCCAGATGTAATCTCCGGTCTTCTGATGAAATGAAATCCCCAATTTTTCGTGAATTTCATTTTTTTGTCTTCGACATCTTTGTCTTCACTTGGCCCCCTGGTAGATGTGCACAATTTGATTGTGGACATGTACCAAAAGGATGTTGAATTTTGTTGAAGACAAATTTTCTTCGAACTCGTATAATTTAGGTCCGAAGTTTTCGATAGTGAAGGTCCCTTGAAGTCGTCGGAGCTTAGGAGCTCCGGCACTGTCCATCGTCGGAGCTTAGTAGCTCCGGCAATAGCCTCTACCAACACGTTGAGCGTCGATAGTTAATACTTCAAGGTGTCGGAGCTTAGTAGCTCCGGCAATGACCCTTGCCACGCCTGATTTGTTGGCAACAGACTCTAGTGATAGGGTCTTCTCACCATCTTTAAGTCAACGCCGACGGTTGTCGCCCTGGTGGGAGTCGGAGCTTGGTTAGCTCCGGTTTTTCTCCACCAACATAGGGTTCATTTTTCCTGCACACTTAAGCCAAGAAAAATAGTAAAATTCGTTCCTTATCTATAACTTCGTCGCGGCTTACGGTTCTCAAGAGAATTTTAAGTTGAACACGATTTTTAGTACGACTGAATGAATTGTCTTTTCTTTTAGATCCAATTGTCCATGGACCCCCCTTACTTTGGCCTGCCGGGATGTAGGTAGAGTGGCGTACTTAGGGTGCTTGACCAGGCTAAGTCGATAGCGCACTCCGGCCCTAGAATGGCTTGGCGGCTTTCAGGCGAGTTGGCCACAGACGATATTTAAATCTAAAAAATCCGACAATTCGACTCGAATCGTACGTAAACCGGTCAAACTAGAATTTCTTAAGAATTGCACGTTTCTGTTATAGACAAGAAAGAGAAAAATAAAAATGTCGAGCCTATGCAAAAATGAATGCACGTGGAGTCTATTTCACATGAAGATGTCTTTCATTATAGGTCCGGGGTACAGGGGAAACAAGTACACTCTTAGGGTACGGAACCAGGCTAAGTGTGTTTGGTTTCTCGTTTGACCCAGGGTAGTTAGCCACACTTCTAGTCCGGAGACTGTATCAAGTGTTGCATGAGCTTTTCAAACCTTTCGGGAAAGGTCCGGCTGCTCTCCCGGAGGAACTACCCGACTCTGTACAATGACTCTATAACATACATTTCAAGTTACTTAAGACTCACCTCCGTGGAATTAAGTGTAGAACTTACGGAGGTGCTCGATGTTCCAAGGATTTGGGAGAGGTGTCCCATCCTCAGTAGCCAAGCGAACGCTTCCGGGACGGGATACTTTGATCACTCGGAAGGGCCCTTCCCAGCCGGGGGAGAGTTTGTTTTGCCCTTCTCTGGATAGTATTCTCCGTAGCACCAGATCGCCTTCCTCGAGCTGTCGGTTGTGTACATGCCGCTGATGATAGCGCCGTAGAGCTTGGCGGTATCGGGCGTTCCGAACAGCTGCTTGGCACCTTCCCTCCTCGAGGAGGTCTAGGTCTTCACGCTGGAGCTGGTCCTGCGCGGCTTCGTCGAAGGTCTGGACTCGGAGGGAACCCAAGTTGATTTCCGGAGGAAGGATCGCTTCAGCTCCGTACACCAGGAAGAAGGGTGTTTCTCCGGTTGCTCGACTTGGAGAAGTCCTGTTGGCCCATAGAGTGGGCGGAAGCTCTTCTATCCAATTGGCTCCGTGCTTTTTCAAACGCTCATAAGTGCGCGTTTTGAGTCCTTTAAGGATCTCTGCGTTTGCTCTCTCGGCTTGTCCATTGCTGGCAGGATGAGCTACAGAAGCGTAGCAAACTTGTATGCCGAGGTCTTCGCAATATCCTTGAAATGCGGAGCTTGTGAACTGAGTCCCATTATCAGTGATGATCTTATTTGGGACTCCGAATCTGCTCACGATAGATTGTAGAAAATTGATTGCAGATTGTTTGTTGATCGTCACAACAGGAGTAGCTTCCGGCCACTTGGTGAACTTGTCGATGGCGACGTACAGGAACTTGTAACCTCCGACGGCTCTTGGGAAGGGTCCCAAGATGTCCATCCCCCACACAGCGAAAGGCCATGTAGGAGGTATCATTTGTAAGGACTGAGCAGGTGTATGAATTTGCTTTGCATGAAATTGGCATGCTTTGCATTTCTTCACTAGCTCAGTAGCATCCTGGAGCGCTGTAGGCCAGTAGAAGCCATGCCGAAAGGCTTTTCCGACCAGCGTGCGGGAAGATGCGTGGTTCCCACACTCACCTCCATGGATTTCTGCGAGGAGCTCGCAGCCTTCTTCCCTTGTGATGCACCGCATTAGGATGCCGTTGGCACCGCGCCGGTAGAGATCCCCTTCTACCAACGTGTATCTTTTAGCCAATCTGACTACCCGGTCAGCGGATACATCATCGTCAGGAAGGATGTTGTCTTTCAAGTAGTTCCGGATCTCCGAGATCCATGCATCGGAACTGACTTGAGCATTTGAGTCTTGCATGTCGGGTTGCTCGGAGCTTCCGGCAGCACCTACGATCCTTGATGGCTGCCATGGTAACAGGGCCATCGGGACCGTCAGCTTCGGGATGCTGATCTCGCCCCCTTCGTTCAGTTCGGCAGGCTGAACTGTGGGTTTTGACAACCTTCGGACAAAGGTTCCGTCAGGAGCCAGAGCTCCGGTTGACGCCTTGGTCGAGAGTTCGTCAGCTTCAGCGTTGTGAGCACGCTGAACATGGTGAAGGTCTAGGACTTCGAAGTCCTTCTGAAGCCTCTGGACTTCAAGGAGGTAAGCAGCCAGCTGGAGATTATTGCAGGAGCATTCACCCTTCACCTGTTTGATGACAAGTTGTGAATCTCCTTTGACCAGCAACTGCTTGACACCATATGATAGTGCCACCTTTAATCCATAGATGAGTGCTTCGTACTCCGCCATGTTGTTGGTTGCCTTGAAGTCAAGGTGCACCATGTATTTCACCTTCTCCCCGGTTGGTGCGAGGAGAAGGATTCCAGCTCCAACTCCCTGCTTCTGCATGGAGCCGTCGAAGTAAAGGGTCCAGTGAGGCTTAGTGAAGGCTGGAACTTGTGGTTCCGTCTTCTGCTCGCTGGGGCCCCCAGGGTTTAATGGAGAGGGAGTCCATTCTGCCACGAAATCTGCCAACGCTTGACTCTTGATTGCTTGTCTTGGAATGAATTCAAGGTCAAATTCAGCCAGTTCCGCTGCCCACTTTGCAATATTCCCAGTTGAATTGGGATTATGCAGGATCGCTCGAAGTGGATATGAGGTTACCACCGAGACTTTGTGAGCTTGGAAATAGTGTCGAAGCTTCCTTGAGGCAATAAGAACTGCATAAAGCAGCTTATGCACCTCTAGGTATCGAGTCTTGGCATCATGTAACACTTCACTGATGAAGTATACCGGGCGTTGAATGGTCCGGACCCTCCCGGAGGGGTCCAGAGCTTCCTCTTCGTTGATCCGGATCCTCTCGGAGGGGTCCAGACTATCTTCGGGGACCTCCGGGTTCTGGGTGGAAGAACCCGGAGCTTCTTCAGGAATGACCTGGATCCTCTCGGAGGAATCAGGGTCCTCTGAAGTGGCTTCTTGTGGGTTCAAGTCTGGGAGCTGGGACCCATACCCGCTTTCAGGAACCTCCGGACCCTCCCGAAGGGGTCTGGATTCCTGAGTATTGGGTAGTTCCGGTCTCTCCGCAACCAGAACCATACTGACGACTTCGTCAGCAGCTGAAATGTAAAGCAATAAAGGCTCACCGGGGTTCGGAGCTACCAAGACTGGTAGGGTGGTGAGGAACTGTTTCAGCTCCTGGAATGCCTTCTCTGCTTCTTCAGACCATTGGAATGGTCCGGACTTCCTCAGTAACTTGAAGAAGGGAAGTGCCCTTTCTGCCAATCTTGAAATGAACCGGCTGAGGGCTACTAGACATCCAGTTAATTTTTGGACGTCTTTGATGCGGGTTGGTGGCCGCATGTCTTCAATGGCTTTTATCTTCGCCGGATTAGCCTCTATGCCCCGGTGACTTACCAGGAAACCAAGAAGCTTTCCGGAACTAACCCCGAAGACGCACTTGTCTGGGTTTAGCTTCGTGCGGGTGGCCCGCAGCTTGTCGAAGACAGCCTGCAAGGTGTCCAAGAGGGACTCCTTGTTCTTGACTTTAACCACGATGTCATCGACGTACACTTCCACTATGTCTCTGATAAGTTCTTCGAAAGTTTTGTACATAGCTCGTACAAAAGTTGAAGCTGCATTCTTAAGACCAAAAGGCATGGCTGTGTAACAATACAATCCATCCACTGTGATGAATGAAGTATGTTCTTCATCTTCCCTAGACATCCTGATTTGATGATATCCAGAATATGCGTCTAGAAAACACAGTAACTCACACCCGGAGGTGGAATCCACTATCTGATCTATTCTAGGTAGTGGGAATGGATCTTTTGGACATGCCTTATTCAGTGTGGTGTAGTCGATGCACATCCGAAGTTTCCCGCCGGCCTTGGGCACAACGACTGGGTTTGCCAGCCATTTTGGATGGTAGACTTCTCGGATGAATCCGGCTTCGAGCAACTTCTTCACTTCTTGTCGGATGAAGTTCTGTCGCTCTACAGATTGCTTCCGAGGTTTCTGATGCACAGGCCGAGCGTCGGGGTAAATCTTCAGATTGTGCTCAATCACTTCCCTGGGGATCCCAGGAATTTGTGACGGTTGCCAAGCAAACACGTCAACGTTAGCCCGGAGGAAAGTGATGAGCGCGAGTTCCTATTTGTCGTTCAAGCCACCCGATATGCGGGTAGTTTGAGTGACATCGGAACCAATTTGGACGACTTTGACGGGAATGTCGGTGTCGCCGCTTGGCTGCACACGAGGTGCAGAGGTCGAGCCTCGTTGACGAATGCTCGGAGGTTGTGGAGCTTGCTTCTGTCTGGAGTCCTCCTCTTGCGCTTTGGTGAGTGCGTGGAGTTCCTCCAGAGCAGTAACTCCGGCAGTGCGATCTCCGCGGATCCGGAGAACGCCTACTGGTGTTGGCATCTTCAACACCAGGTATCCATAATGAGCAGCTGCCATGAATTTGTACAAGGCAGGTCTACCCAAGATGGCGTTGAATGGTAAGTTGATCTGAGCGACGTCGAAGACCAACTTCTCGGTGCGATACTTCTCCCGGGTCCCGAAGGTAACGGGGAGAGTAATAGCTCCGAGTGGAGTGATGGCCCCCGGACCTACTCCGGAGAAAGGTCGAGAGGGCTGGAGGTCCGAAGGTCGGAGCTGAAGCTTAGTGAAAGCTTCAAAGCTGATGAGGTTAAGCCCCGAACCTCCGTCTACCAGGACATGATGGAGCTGGATGTTGTTGATGGTGGGAGATACCATCAAGGGTAATTGGCCAGCTCCGACCATGCTTTGAGGACAGTCCGAAGCATCAAAAGTGATGGGTGTGTCCATCCACTTTCGATGTGGCTCCGGTCTAGCTGTAGGAGCTACAGCAGCCATATCCCGTCGCATAGTCTTGATGACACGACGAGAAGTGATGTCCCATGATCCACCAAAGATGGTGTTCATGGTTTTTCGACGCTCGTTGTCGGAGACGTCGGAGTCATCGTCGACGGAGGTGTAGACGGCTTTCAGGACCTTTTTGGGGTCCTGAAACCCTAACTCCTCTTCAGCCGGAGCTTCATCGACCTTTTGTTTTCCCTCCCTTTGTCGGAAGGGAGACCCTTCCCGGCGCTTGTGGTAGCGCTCGGCAAGGTTTTGGACCTCCCGGCAGTCCTCCAGTCTGTGGCTGCTCGTTTTGTGAATGGGGCACCACATCTTGGATTTGCCACCGTCTTCAGAAGACGGTCGAGGTCGCTTCTCGGGGCGTGGCCCCCGGCCACCAGGAGTTGCAGTGGCTGCAACGTTGGATGTGCCGGCCGACGGCTTCTTCTTGCCGTTGGTCTTCTTTTTCTTCTTGCCACTCCCGGAGGTAGCGGCTTCTTCTTTGGAGGATTTTTTATGATCCTCCAAGGCTGGTTTGGAGTGCATTTCATGGCCCTCCGCAGCTCTGGCACATTTGTCAGCCAGGCTGAAGAGCTCCGTGACGCTGGTGATCTCTTTGATCGCCAGCTTCTCCAACATCTTCTTGTCTCGTACACCCTGTCTGAATGCCACAATGACAGAAGCGCTTGAGATAGAAGGGATTGTGTTACGTACCTGAGAAAATCTCTGGATGAATGACCGCAAAGATTCTCCTCCTTTTTGCACGACCGCAAAAAGGTCCAGTTCAGTGCCCGGACGGGTGTATGAACTCCCGAAATTGGCGGTGAACTGACGGCACAACTCCTCCCAACTGTCGATAGAGTTGGGTGGAAGGCTCATAAACCAGGACCTGGCGGTCCCAGTTAAGGCCACTGGAAAGTAATTGGCCATTACGGCCTCGTTTCCTCCAGCTGCTAAGATTGCAGTGGAGTATATCTGTAGAAATTCTACGGGATTGACAGTCCCGTCGAATTTTTCCGGCAAGTGTGGCCGGAACTTCTGTGGCCATCTAACCATGCGCAGGTGCATGGCTAGGGCGGAACAGCCTCCTCCTACTCCTTCCAGAGTAGAAAGGTCTTGAGCATCTCGTCTTTCTCGAGCTCGCTCGATGTGGACACGGCCATCCTGTTGGCGGTATCGGCGATCAAGCTCCGCCCGGAGGTCATGTGTCGAAAGCCGAGATGCGGTATGGGCACGTCGTGCCCCAGAGGGCAACGACGTCACTTGCTGTGATGCAGCTCGTCTCCGGTTGTTAGAGACATGTGGACCAAGTCTTCCAGACAACGTTCGTCGCTGCGACGGGGCCCGCCCTGAAGGAGGTGGACCCTGGTTGTTGAGGCGTTCGGCCGCTGCTGCGACCAAATGCTCAACATCAGCTCTCCATTGCTCCATGGCACCTTGAGATGCATCCGGAGGTGGTGGTCGCTGGAGGAGAGCACGCGCTGCATGGAGCGCGTGTTCTGGGTTGTCACGACTTGCCGGCGCAGAATGTGATGCCGGTGCACCATCATGTCGTCTGGCATGTCTTGCCGGAGAAGATGGTGGTGGTGGGAGTGTGACTCCTGCTGGAACTGAGGCTCCTGCCGGTGGCTGCATGTTGGAGGGATTGCCTCCGACAGCCTGAGCAGCAGGTTGCCCGTTGGATGATCCAGCCGCAGAATTCACCATTCTTGAAGATCTCAAGCGCCCCTACCTGGCGCGCCAACTGTCGACTGTTGGAGTCGGCAGATCCCCTGACACTACGAAAGTGTTGAAGGAGTTTGTGGTTCGGTTTGGGCGCGCGGAGACTCAAGAAGGTGAAACGCGATTGGACACGAGTGACACAGTGGTTTACGTGGTTCGGGCCGCCTGAGCGTAATACCCTACTCCACGGGTGTGTGTGTGTTGTATTAACCTGTGAACTTCAGAGTGTTCGAGAGTTCTCTCTGCGTGTATCGTCGGTTTGTCCTTTTATAGCACAAGGACAAACCGTTACAAGTCAGCCTGGCCCGACATGTGGCCCTGGCGGTTACTAGTATTGATACACGAGATTAATTGTTGTTAATAACCCTGTAACGGTTCCGACAGTGCCGTTACAGGTGTTAAGATCGTCCTGATTAAGTATCATTAATGTGGAATTAATGATAATTAATCGGGTCTTGAAGTCCGCGGTTGTCCTTTGAAGATCCGGTGCCGTTACAACGTCTTTCAGAGGTTTGAAGTGGCCAGCTCCGACGTATGGACACGTGGCAGCTCTGGAGCTTGCTTGGGGGAAGCGGGAAGCTCCGGGGTGGCCTGGCACGTGTCAGGTCCGGAGCTTCTCTCGGTCAGGGGTTACCTCCGGAGGTGCCGTTTCAGTACCTAGCCCGGAGCTTCACCCTTGCGGGTAATAGCTCTGGTCTGACAGTACACGTGGCAACCTAGGGGCTAACCATGTTGGAGAAGCGGGTCCGGTTACGTCTGGCAAGTGGGCCCCCGAGGGTCTTCAATTTGAGTAGATGTCCTTCCCTTGAGATCTTTGTAACCTCAGGGGGTGTATGGTTTTTAGGGTACCGACAACTAGAATCTAAAATCAATCGGTTAAAATCTCTAATTCCTAGTGATGATGCATGTCCCTCTTGTGACTTGATCTATGAACAATTGTCCTCCCTAAGAAGTGCACATACCTCCACACTTGATAAACTTGAACTTGAAATTGAATAGATCAAAAAGCTTGCTGCACTTAATATTGGAAACTTAAAAGATGCTTCTTGTTCTACAATTCATTTGCATTGTTCTAGTTGTGATGATCTTGATAAGAAACTGCAAGATGCTATGAATGAAATCTCTATATTGAACAATGCTTTACGTTGTCATGAAGTTAAATATTGTTCCAATTGCAAATTAAAAAGAAAAACTTCATGTGAAAATTGCCTTGATCTGTCCAATAAACTTGATAACATGCATAAGACACTTGATCGGTTTTGTAATGGGAATAAGAACCTAAACTTGCTGCTGAATTCATCCAAGTCTTGCAATGATAAAACTGGTTTAGATTTTGATTCTCATGCTCATGCTAAGGCACATCCACCTAAAAGTGTAAAGTCATTAGGAAGTGGTTTGATTCGAACAGTTCCTAAACAAAAAGAAGTGGTTTTCAAATCTGCAGGAGATTGTCTCATTCAGTTTCAAATAAAAATGTTGTTTGCTCATCTAGACATGAACACAAAGTTAAATTTCATTGTACCTACTCTGGTAGAGATGGTCATGTCATAGATTTTTGTTATAGACTAGCTAAACAACAGAAAATGGAAAGAATGGTTGCTAGATCTCATAACTTTCATGCAAAATTTGCTGCACATATTGAACCGAATGTACAACCTGCTATTTTGAGTCAAAAAAATTCAAAGTTTACCTCCGGACCTTCTGTTTTTGCCTCCGGAGCTACTGATTTTTGTGCTACACAAGTAACACCTTATAGGTCAGTAGTTAAGAATAAAAAATCTCAAACTTTGACTCATAAACCTGTTGTTTTGTCTCAGCTTTCGCGTGTTTTTCCTGCTGCACGTCGCGTGACTCAGTACTGGATTCCTAAATGCCTTTTGACTAACCCCAGTATTGAGTCATCGACGTATTGTGCTTTTATGTAGGTTACACGTTTGATGAAGGAGAACATTTGGATTGTGGATTCAGGTTGCTCACGCTACATGACCGGTAACAAAGATTGGTTCTCCTCCCTCTCTTTTGTGTCATGTGTAGAGAATGTTACTTTTGCCGATAATTCTTCAACTCCTATAATTGCTAAGGGTTCGGTTATAGTAAATGATCACTACACTTTGAAGGATGTGACACTTGTCAAAAATTTGAAATACAACTTGCTTTCTGTTGCACAATTGCTAGATGAAAATCTAGAAATTATTTTCAATAAAAACTGCTGCAAAGTTGTAGGTTCAAATAGTGAGCTTATTTTTAACATGTCTCGGTTTGGAAGAGTTTTTAAAGCTGATTTTGATATGTCTTTCTCTAAGCATAGGTGTCTAGTTGCTAATGATTCAAAGGACTTATATTTTTGGCATCGTAGACTTGGTCACGTAGGCTTTGATCACCTAACGCGTGTGGTGCTCTTGATTGCATACGTGGGCTGCCTAAGCTTAAAGGAGACAAAGAAATTGTGTGCTCTTCTTGTAGACATGCTAAGATGGTTGCAGGTTCACATACTCCTCTCACAATGATCATGACAACTGAACCATGTCAACTTTTGCATCTTGACACCGTAGGACCTTCACGTGTGCAATCCTTCGGAGGTAAATGGTATGTTCTTGTTATTGTTGATGATTATTCTAGATACTCTTGGGTTTACTTTATGGCGTTTAAGAATGAATCTTTTAGTCACTTTAGGACTTTATTTCTTAGATTATCAATTGATCACCCATGATCTTTAAAGGCAATTAGAAGTGATAACAGAACTGAATTTAAGAATCAATCTTTTGATCACTTTTGTGCTGAAAATGGAATAGATCATCAATTTTCTTCACCATATGTACCTCAACAATACGGTGTTGTAGAAAGAAAGAACAGAACCTTAGTTGAGATGGCTAGGACTATGCTTGATGAATATCAAACTCCTAGGAATATTTGGGCTGATGCGTTAGCAACCGCTTGTTATGGCTCAAATCGTGTTTTCTTGCGTGCTAAGCTAGGTAAAACACCATATGAGCTCCAGTTTGGACATAGGCCTAGTGTTACACACTTTCGGGTCTTTGGTTGCAAATGCTTTGTTAAGAAACATGGTAATCTTGATAAATTTGAACCTAGATCCATTGATGGCATGTTTCTTGGTTATCTATCTCATACTAGAGGCTATTTTGTGCTTTTACTTGACACTAACAAAATTGTGGAGACTTGTGGAGTGTCTTTTCATGAAGCTAGCCCAGGTACTAGCTCAAACATTGCAGGTCCAGATCCATATCCACAGGGGGGGCATTTTCGTTGAAGATGAGGAAGAATTGGAGCTGCTGCCCGAAAATTCAGCAGCTAAAGACTTTGGTTCAGCTCCGGATGTTAATTCTCAACCAGCACCGACAACCATCGATGCTGATTCAAATCATTCTCAAGTCACAAGATCATCGATTTGTGATGAACATGAAGAAGAAGAAGCTTGTGAGACATTTGTTCCCCTACGGTTTTACAAAGATCATCCCCCACAACATATGATTGGAAGCTTGCACGAACGAGGCACACGGTCCAGACGAAGTATACAAAAGACCTCCTAAGGCGCTTCAACATGGACAAAAGCAAGCCTCTTCGGACACCAATGGGAATAGCAACAACACTTGAACTTGATGAAGATGGTGAACCAGTGGATCAAAAAGAATATAGAAGCATGATCGGATCACTTTTGTACCTCACGGCATCAAGACCGGACATACAATTCAGCGTATGTCTTTGTGCACGGTTTCAAGCTTCCCCACGTGCTTCACATCGTCAAGCCATCAAAAGGATTCTCAGGTACTTACATGGCACTCAAGAATTTGGCATTTTTCTTCCTTCTTCCTCAACCGTTACTTTGAAAGCTTTTTTGGATGCTGATTTTGGGGGTTGTAGGATTGATAGGAAAAGTACTTCCGGTGCTTGTCATTTTCTTGGTAATTCTCTTGTTGCTTGGTCCTCTAGAAAACAAAAGTATGTTGCACAATCCACAGCCGAATCTGAATATGTAGCTGCTGCTAGTGCTTGCTCACGAATTCTTTGGATTGTTCAAACACTTAAGGACTATGGGGTTGATCTAGATAGTGTTCCACCGTTCTGTGATAACACTAGTGCCATTTGCATTGCTAAAAACCCCGTGCAACATTCTAGAACTAAGCACATTTACATTAGGTATCACTTTCTCCGAGATAATGTTGAAAAAGGAAACATTGTGCTTCACCATGTAGATACCGAACAACAATTGGCTGACATTTTTACAAAACCTTTGGATTTCACTCGTTTTTGTTACATTTGTAGTGAAATAGGGGTTATGCATCCTCATAGCTTAAATTGAGGGGGAGTTTTGAAACTTGGGAAGTCTATGTGTGAATCTGAAATTAAAATAATATGTGACACCCGATTCCGAAAATGAACCAAGCTAACGCATATGTGTGCCCAGGATGTTCAACACACATACACGAGTGATTCACAAATGATAAACAGATAATTACCACAGCTCAAATTATTAAATAAGTACTCTTATTACATAATTCATTATATCCTCGAATACAAGCTCTAATGAGTATTAATGACAAGTTCAACTAATGCAGCGGAAATAAACTAATTAAGCAACTAAGCAAAAAGGATTGCGCAGCTCCAATAACACCACAGGCAAAGCTGACGGTAGACACGGCCTATAACTCCGCATTATCGCCATTAAACTCACAATCTCGACCTGCAACTGTTGGGGGGGATTGCAAGAGTGAGTACATGTCGTACTCAGCAAGTGTGGAAAGTATGACATGTGGCTGATTCAAATGACGACAATAATAATGGCTAAGTGCTTAAAAGTACAGTAAAACATTTTAAAAGCAATGTATCATATTATGTGAAGTAAACCCATCATAAACCATGTAACCATAATAATACCAATCCATAATTCACCATTACCAATAACCATAATCAATGTCATAAACTATGATTCCATCCATAACCATAACCATAATCATAATATCAACCATTACCAAACCATAACCATTCCAAATTCCAATTTCCCTCTAATCATGGAAGTTGTCCAGGCGCTCATAACCGGGAGCACGGCTATCATGATAGTTTAATACTCTGCAGAGTTTGTACCACTTTACCCACGTGTTCGTGATTTCATCACCCGTCGGCGACTAAATAACCTCCCTTATGCCAATTACACTTCCTTTGGTGTATGGCCAAGAGATCACAAAATAGCCTTTACAAAGGGATTACTAGCCTATTCAGACCCCACTGAGGTTTCACCGGTGGCGATGCCTCCAACTGAGCACATCTTCAACCAAGGGCCCCCTCTTGAGCCATTCGGATCCCAGGGTAGTCCCACCAATCATCAACAAACCCAATCCGACTACCCCTTCACCGAGCATCCACAATGGTCCAAACAGCACTAGCAAAGCCCTAATTAATCAGCTACGCCGCACCCATACTTGGCCTCGTGGTGGCACTGTAGTCCTGGCTTATTCTCGCATGAACCGGTCCTTAGATCTAAAGCAAGCAAACCACTATAACATCCAACCCATCCACATACCAGACTTGCTTAGATCACCCATCACTATACCGTATCGACCAGTTCACATTAACCAGAATATCATTAATACATAATTAAATGTGTAGTGTTGTTTTCCATCCCAATTAATTAAGCGATGCAAAAGGTAAAAACCCTTCCCGACTCTCTACCATATATTCTAGGTGACAAGGGTGGTTTAACAAGTCTAGTAAACTTCCTACCATAGGATTCCCATCAAATTGACACAGCATGCAGTTTTGCAAACAAAACATTTATTTTAAAAACAGGATCAATATGCTTCAAGGAGACTTGCCTTGCTCTGGCGGATGGGGTTGCTCAAGCGCTTCGAAATCTTGATTCTGAAAATCCTCGTACACGGCCTCTTGAGCACATCCCTCTACTCACGATCACACATACAAGAAAATGCATACAAATCAACATGATGCACACACATTAATCAACATGCGATGATATGCATGCATGCAAAGTACCATAATTAATTAACTACGGTTGTTTATTAATTAGATGCAACTAGTTCATACGAGTTTATGGGGGTTTTAACGGAAATTAATGCTGCTGAAAATAAAATTATGGTGCAACTAAAATCAATTTACGTCTATTAGATCTAATACGTCGCTAAAATTCGCATCGGGAACATGGCCTACCGTAGATGCGATGGCTTCGATGATCGAGGGATGGGGACAATGCGTAGACAAAGTAGATGTGTCCTCCGGCGGCACGACGACGGCGACCCGATGGCGACGTCGATCTCCGGCGGACGGTGGTGCCCTCCTCTTTTTCTTCCTCTTCTTCCCCTTCTTTTTCTCCTTTTTCTTCCCTGGGCGCAGCTCTGTTGCTTCTTTTCCTTTCTGTACCGGCGGCGCTAGCTTCTCTGGCCTTTTGGTATGGCGGCGGGTTTTTTTTCTGGGATCGGGGGAAACCCCTAGGGACCTACGGTCCTTTTTATAGGCGCGGGAGTCAACGGGGAGTCGGGCGCCGGGCGTACGCGTGCGGGAGTCGCGCGTGGGGGGCGGGAATCACGGGGGCGAGCGAGAAAATCGGGCGGGAGCCCGTGCGCGGTTCGGCGGGACGCGGGAGGCGCGTCAGGTGGCGGGGCCTCGGGGGTGCGCGGCGTGGGGTCGGCCGGGAGGCGGGATTCGCAGGCGACATCGGGGGGGGGGGGGGGGGGGGGGGGCGATAGAGGCGGGGGGGGGGGGGGGGGGCAGGCGGCGGGTGATGGCGCTGCGGGGTGCGTGGGAGGGCGCGTTCGGTGCTGGGGGGTGGGGTCCGTGCCAGGCGGTGTCAGGCGGGAATCGAGGGCGCAGCGTGGGAGGGCGAGGCTCGTCGGGGCGTCGGGGCGAGTGCGCCCTGGTGCGGTCGCGTGGGCGGCGGGCCAGGCGCCTCGGGCGGCGGGGCCGGGAGCAGGCGGCGGGCGGGGCCGGCTCTGCGCGTGGGCGCGCGTGGGGCGAGCAGGCGGGCGCTAGTCGGCTCGGCCGCTAGCCAGCAGGCGGTTTTTTCTTTTTTTTTTCTTTTTCTTCTTCTTTTTTTTTAGATTTTTATTATCATAATATATTTTATTATTTATATTTTATTTATTTTATTTATCTTATTCATTTTATTTATTTATTATTTTTATATTTATTCCCTATTACAAGTTTTATGCTATTTTTTTATTTCTTTTTCTCTATTAATGTTTAATGAATGAATATATATGCAATGCAGGATGCGAAAATTTAGGATGTTACAAATCTACCCCCCTTAAAGTGAATCTCGCCCTCAAGATTCGATAGCATGGAGAAAAGGTGAGGGAATTCTGCCTTCAAGTCTTCTTCACGTTCCCATGTAGCTTCGGTTTCCGTATGGCGTTTCCATTGCACTTTGCACCAACGGATCCTCTTAGTTCTTGTGAATCCAAAATGAGGTTGGCGGAGAAGTCTACCCCCTTATTCTAAGGCTTACTTTTGGACATACTATATTTGTCCTCATCTCTTCTACAGGGGACTTAACCAATAGAGTAAACTTCATATGAGAGACAGACAAACTATTCTTGGCAACATACTTCGATGCAATGAATGAATGCGATGCTCCAGAATCAAATAACATAGTCGCGGGGTTGGAGTTGGCGAGAAACATACCAATGACCACGTCATCCGCTTGTTGAGCATCCTCCGTAGAGACATGGTTCACGTTGCCACAAGCAAAATTATGCTGTCCACGACTTCCTTGTGGTTGTCCTCCATTAGATCTTGGGTTTTGCCTCGGCGCATTGCTTCTTTGACCAAGGCCTAACTTAGGACATTGATTCGCAAAGTGTCCAGCTTCTCCACAAGTATAGCACCTCTTGACTCCACCAGAATTATTGGGACGAGCTTGGTTTTGAGCATTGGTTCCAGGAAAATCAGCACGAGGTGCATAAGGCATTGCTTGCATAACAGGGCGCTGCTGCACAAACTGAGTTGGGTGTGGTGCATAACCAGGTTGCTGAGCAGGAATAGATGAGCTGTAATAGGGTGCATTGGGTGGTGCAAGGCGAGGGCGCGCATTACTTCCTTGTTGCTGTCCTTGATATGGCGCCTTCCTCTTGATTTCTTGCTCCATCTCGCGAATCTTGTTCTCAACCACAATTGCTTTGTCCACAAGCTTTTGAAAATTTGCATAGTCACAATTGAGTAGTTGCACTTGGATTTCATTGTTCAATCCCCTCATGAACAAATATTGCTTCCGGCTGTCCCGACTAACATCCTCAGGCGCATACCTTGAGAGTTGAGTGAACTTGTTGAGATATTCACTCACGCTTGATCTTCCCTGGCGTAAGTTCTCAAATTCTTGTCTCTTCAAGATCATAACACCTTCCGGCACATAATGAGAACGGAAGTTCTCCTTGAATTCTGCCCAAGTGATCCTCTCTTGATTCTCATGAGCATTGCAATAAGCATCCCACCAATCTGCAGCTGCTCCAACTAGTTGATGAGAAGCAAATAGGACCTTCTCCCAGTCACTGCATTGGACAATGGCTAGCTTCTTCTCCACGGACTTGAGCCAATCATCAGCATCCATAGGGTCAGCAGCTTGAGCAAAGGTTGGCGGCCTAGTCCTCATAAACTCTCCCAATCGGTTATGAGGAGGCGGGGGTGGCGGTGGAGGTATGTGGGGCTGATTGTTCGTGTTACCAGCCTGCAGCTGTCCCATTGTTTGTATCATGGTCTGCATGAGCTGGTTTTGCATAGTCAATAGTTGCTCAATGTTGATAGCTCCATGGGAAGATCCTTGTCCATTGTCGTTCTGAGGTACTCCATGGTTCTCCTCCTCGTTATTGACATCTCTCTGGTTGCGAGTCCTCACCATCTTAAGAAGAGCAATAGGTAAGAATTTAGAAACGTCCCCAACTGTATGCATCAAGGGATATGAAGCTAACCAACTAGCTATACTAGCCTAGGTGGACAGGGCAATGCTAGAGCATCCCAAAATCCTCTATTAAGAACACAAGCAAGCAATATATATATAGCAAACAGCACTCCAACAATATCAAATCGATTCCTGAGTGCTCCTATGTGCTCTAAAGTGTCCATTCTATCTAGGCTGCATCCTACGGTCAACCTGTGGCTCTGATACCAATCTGTGACGCCTGGTTCCGAAAATGAACCAAGCTAACGCATATGTGTGCCCAGGATGTTCAACACACATACAGGAGTGATTCAAAAATGATAAACAGATAATTACCACATCTCAAATTATTAAATAAGTACTCTTCTTACCTAATTCATTATATCCTCGAATACAAGCTCTAATGAGTATTAATGACAAGTTCAACTAATGCAGCGGAAATAAACTAATTAAGCAACTAAGCAAAAGGGATAGCGCAGCTCCAATAACACCACAGGCAAAGCTGACGGTAGACACGGCCTAGAACTCCGCATTATCGCCATTAAACTCACAATCTCGACCTGCAACTGTTGGGGGGGATTGCAAGAGTGAGTACATGTCGTACTCAGCAAGTGTGGAAAGTATGACATGTGGCTGATTCAAATGACGACAATAATAATGGCTAAGTGCTTAAAAGTACAGTAAAACATTTGAAAAGCAATGTATCATATTATGTGAAGTAAACCCATCATAAACCATGTAACCATAATAATACCAGTCCATAATTCACCATTACCAATAACCATAATCAATGTCATAAACTATGATTCCATCCATAACCATAACCATAATCATAATATCAACCATAACCATTACCAAACCATAACCATTCCAAATTCCAATTTCGCTCTAATCATGGAAGTTGTCCAGGCGCTCATAACCGGGAGCACGGCTATCATGATAGTTTAATACTCTGTAGAGTTTGTACCAATTTACCCACGTGTTCGTGATTTCATCACCCGTCGGCGACTAAATAACCTCCCTTATGCCAATTACACTTCCTTTGGTGTATGGCCAAGAGATCACAAAATATCCTTTACAAAGGGATTACTAGCCTATTCAGACCCCACTGAGGTTTCACCGGTGGCGATGTCTCCAACTGAGCACATCTTCAACCAAGGGCCCCCTCTTGAGCCATTCGGATCCCAGGGTAGTCCCACCAATCATCAACAAACCCAATCCGACTACCCCTTCCCCGAGCATCCACAATGGTCCAAACAGCATTAGCAAAGCCCTAATTAATCAGCTACGCCGCACCCATACTTGGCCTCGTGGTGGCACTGTAGTCCTGGCTTATTCTCGCATGAACCGGTCCTTAGATCTAAAGCAAGCAAACCACCATAACATCCAACCCATCCACATACCAGGCTTGCTTAGATCACCCATCACTATACCGTATCGACCAGTTCACATTAACCAGAATATCATTAATACATAATTAAATGTGTAGTGTTGTTTTCCATCCCAATTAATTAAGCGATGCAAAAGGTAAAAACCCTTCCCGACTCTCTACCATATATTCCAGGTGACAAGGGTGGTTTAACAAGTCTAGTAAACTTCCTACCATAGGATTCCCATCAAATTGACACAGCATGCAGTTTTGCAAACAAAACATTTATTTTAAAAACAGGATCAATATGCTTCAAGGACACTTGCCTTGCTCCGGCGGATGGGGTTGCTCAAGCGCTTCGAAATCTTGATTCTGAAAATCCTCGTACACGACCTCTTGAGCACTTCCCTCTACTCACGATCACACATACAAGAAAATGCATACAAATCAACATGATGCACACACATTAATCAACATGCGATGATATGCATGCATGCAAAGTACCATAATTAATTAACTACGGTTGTTTATTAATTAGATGCAACTAGTTCATACGTGTTCATACGAGTTTATGGGGGTTTTAACGGAAATTAATGCTGCTGAAAATAAAATTATGGTGCAACTAAAATCAATTTACGTCTATTAGATCTAATACATCGCTAAAATTCGCATCGGGAACATGGCCTACCATAGATGTGATGGCTTCGATGATCGAGGGATGGGGACAATGTGTAGACGAAGTAGATGCGTCCTCCGGCGGCACGACGACGGCGACGCGATGGCGACGTCGATCTCCGGCGGACGGTGGCGCCCTCCTCTTTTTCTTCCTCTTCTTCTCCTTCTTTTTCTCCTTTTTTCTTCCTTGGGCACAGCTCTGTTGCTTCTTTTCCTTTCTGTACCGGCGACGCTAGCTTCTCTGGCCTTTTGGTATGGCGGCGGCATTTTTTTTTCTGGGATCGGGGGAAACCCCTAGGGACCTATGGTCCTTTTTATAGGCGCGGGAATCAACGGGGAGTCGGGCGCCGGGCGTACGCGTGCGGGAGTCGCGCGTGGGGGCGGGAATCGCGGGGCGAGCGGGAAAATCGGGCGGGAGCCCGTGCGCGGTTCGGCGGGACGCGGGAGGCGCGTCAGGTGGCGGGGCCTCGGGGCGCGCAGCGTGGGGTCGGCCGGGAGGCGGGATTCGCAGGCGACATCGGGGGGAGGGGGGGGCGATCGAGGCGGGGGGCCCAGGCAGCGGGTGATGGCGCTGCGGGGCGCGTGGGAGGGCGCGTTCGGCGCTGGGGGGTGGGGTCTGTGCTGGGCGACGTCAGGCGGGAATCGAGGGCGCAACGTGGGAGGGCGAGGCGCGTCGGGGCGTCGGGGCGAGTGCGCCCTGGTGCGGTCGCGTGGGCGACGGGCCAGGCGCCTCGGGCGGCGGGGCCGGGAGCAGGCGACGGGCGGGGCCGGCTCCGCGCATGGGCGCGCGTGCCGCGTGGGGCGAGCGGGCGGGCGCTGGTCGGCTCGGCCGCTGGCCAGCAGGCGGTTTTTTCTTTTTTTTCTTTTTCTTCTTCTTTTTTTAGATTTTTATTATTATAATATATTTTATTATTTATATTTTATTTATTTTATTTATCTTATTCATTTTATTTATTTATTATTTTTATATTTATTCCCTATTACAAGTTTTAGGCTATTTTTTTATTTCTTTTTCTCTATTAATGTTTAATGAATGAATATATATGCAATGCCGGATGCGAAAATTTAGGATGTTACATAATATGAGCATAGTATTTCATACATATATGACTTTGTGATTCCTTTTACATGCTGAAAGTTCTTACTACATTACTCGTGTTATACATTTTGTAGTTTTTGCCATGTCTAGTAATTGGAATAATTACTTACACTAAAACTGGTCATGGTCAAACTTTCTCGCTATTTTGAACTTGTTACATGTTCACAAGTGCTTTTGATCATTAAGAATTAATCAAGTAATCAACTCACATATTGAGTTTTTATGAACAAATATAAATTGAGAAAAGATCAAGAGAATATGCATGCATCGCACTTCTTCTTTTGAGATGGCTTATCATTGCACTTAGATATGAACTTGGAAGAAGTTGTGTATGACTAAAACCATGTCCTTAAGCTTCTGATTGTCAAATGACATAGACTTGGCTTGGTTGGTTAGAATAAGGCAGATGCGCAGATAATCTATTGCAAATATCATATGATCTAAATTTATGCTTTGAAAAATAATAAAATGCAGTAACTAGTGTCATGCTTTCAGGTTTTGAAATAGTTAAGTTTGTGAGATCATGACTTGCTTAAATTGAAAATTACATTTGATCTCTAGCATGGCTTACACTACTTTATGTATTTCATTGATGTGATAATGTAAGGTACTTGATAGTATGACTTGGATGAGCTTTGTTTATATGTATATGTTATAATATGCTCATAACAACTAAAGGGGGAGAGATAATTTGTTTATATGCTCATGACTTGTTGAATACATTGTTAAAGGGGGAGAGATAAGCATGAAGAGAAAGAGAATATGTGCAAAAGGAGAGATAATATGGGATAATTTTTGGATTTTCTTCTCATTTTACTTTTGATTTACAAAGGGGGAGAAATTGCCTTCAAAACTTTTAATGAGAATAAGGCAATGTTCGGATTTTAAGTGGTGTTGCCAATGCATTCATCAAGGGGGAGATTGTAAGGCCTATGTGTGCTGAATACATTGGTTTGTAGTGAATACACTTGCTTTGACGATAAAAGTTTTGAATATCACCAAAACACCTTTTTATTAAGATCCCACTAGTTTTGGTTAGCTCCGGTGAGTTTTGTCTTTAGCTCCGGCGTGTTTTTGCTATGCTCCGAGTTGATTTTTCTAGCTCCGGCTTTTGGGTTTACTAGTTCCGACTAGTTTTGGTAAGTTCCGGCACTAGGTTCTACTAGCTTTTGTTAGCTCCGGCTCAAGGTCCAGGTTGCTCTGGCAAGGTCCAGAACTTGACTGCAATGCTTCTGTTTTTCATTTGTAATGTTTTGTACTTGCTTTACATCTCTGGAAACATTGCTTAGTATTCATTTGCTAAGTCTTTGGTGTGTTTTTGGTTAACATGGATGATATCGTGTTACTGTGGTTTCGCAACATGCTTATGTGAGGTTCTCACGTAAGGTGTTGTGTTCGGAACTAACTTGAGTCAAGTCAAGGACTTGGGCTCGTATGGATTGGTTGTTTATTCATGTGCAGGTGTTGCTTGAGTTCAAGACATGGCTGGTGATTGGATCCATTGGACTAGTCTCAGAGAGGAGATGAGGTCCCAACAACCAAATTTAGGAGGAATTGTGGTTGAGCTGATCAGGAGGTTGCGCAACATGATTGAATCAAGAACAATCATGTGAAGGTATCATGGACGTCATTGGAAGATTTTTGCACGTGTGCAAGAAGTGCATGGACGTGGCTACATGGTTCCTAGACGTGATGAAGAGATGTGGACGTAAAGAGTTGGTCGGAAAGGTCCAACCGACTAGGTTATGGACTCAGGCTGCGGCTGAGTTGGGTTTGACTCAAATAAGGAAAGATATGAGTTGGTTATGATAGGATTTCGTGTGGGTCACAAATTTGAGTTGTTTAGGAATGTGGGATACGTTCCTAAGGTGTTTGGAAGTCTTAAGATTGCTTCTATCTGCGTATAGAAGAATCCTAAGCAGTTATGGAAAGTTACAATTCGTGAACAGAGTAGGATTAGGTTCCTGATTTGAGTTGAGTTAGCTGTCGAGCTGGTTATATAAGTAAGGGAGCCCAGAGCTCGTGCTGCACGACTTTGGGGCAGTTTCCTCTTGTGTTATATTGAATAAAATTCTTAGTTTGAAGGAACTTTTGTGCCTTGTTCGTCCGACTTGTTCCAGACAAGTTTTACTCGTCGAGTTCCTGGACAGCACTACCTTTTGTCGGTGGTTTTATCATAACTAGAGTTTTACAGATACAATTGACGTGATTCTTTTTGAGTTGTCCTCACAACTTTATTATCTATCATATGTCAAAATTTCACGGTCATTGGATTTGTGGTCTATGATCTACACGAGTTTCTTTGCAGAATTCCAGAACTGTTTTTCCTCGAGTAGGGCAGATTGACCTTTGTTTGATCTTTCGATCATAACTTGAGTTTTTCTCAACGGATTTGAGTGATTCTTGTTGTGTTGTCTTCGTGTCTTGATTCTATCTGATATCTATCACTTTTGTCACGGTGAAACATGTTTAGATTAGTCTCACATACGATTTCTTTAACATGTCGTTTTTCTGCCAAAGGGGTTGGGGTTTAATTGTTTCCGCTGCGTAAGATTTTTAAATCTACCATTCACCCCCCCCCCCCTGGTAGCTTTTCACGTGCTCTTAGATCCTACAAAGTGCACAAATATTACTCAATATGACATGACATGCATGTTTAGTGCAAACGCAAGGCAAAATTAGTTAATGAGTTATTAATGATGTTTACTAACTAGTTCTAATAGTCTTTAACAAGTTTGAATAGGTGTGGAAATGATTTGAACCAATTTAGATTTAATTCAACGGGAAATAGATTGCAAAAACGGACAAGTCCGTAGGAGGCGGGTCTAGTCCGCCTGTCGCAAGAACAGCGAACTAGGGTTTTCTAGATCGACCTGAATTTGGAGAATTGGGGTTGAATTCACTTGAGATAAAGGAAGTAGAAGGTATATCAGGTGTTTAGAACTCCAAGGAATCAAGGATCTTGGAGGCAACACTTGGATCTTGACAATCTAGGGTTGATGAAGAACTTGATGGTGAATTGGCGATGGAGAACAAAACTTGATGGAGATCTTGATTCTCTTTCATTTCCTCCTCTTCTTCTCCTTGCTCTGGATCTCTTTCTCCCTTCTTGGTGGCAGCTATTCACGAGCTAAGGTTTGGGTGTGGTTGAAAAGTCGCAAATAGATGTCAAGCCAAGGGGTGGGGTTGTTTATATAGAGGTGGAGGGCTAGGGTTGGGTGGATTTCGAGTTTGATATGAGTTGGGGTCGGTTTGGAGTCCCACATGGGCTCTAAAAGAGTTAGGCATGACATCCCTAGGCCCACTTAAAATAAAACCCAAGAAACAAGTCGTGAAACAAAAGATCAATTCGGAGTCGCGATTTACCGGACAAGTCCGAAAAGGGCCGGACTAGTACGAAGTTAGACAGAGAGATATCAAACAAGTCCGGACTGGACATCGGACAAGTCCGAACTTATCCGGAGGGGAAAAACAGACAAGTCTGGCAAAAATCAGACAAGTCAAATTTTAGTCAAGGGAAAAACGGATAAGTCCGCTGGATTACCAAACAAGTCCGGACAAGTCCATGGATTCCTGGAATACCAGACTAGTCCGCAACGGACCGGACAAGTCCAAAAGTGTCCAGAGAGAAAAGAAGACTAGTCCACAGCAAAACGAACAAGTCCGATTGAAGTCAGAGAGAAATCGGACTAGTTCGCATCAAAAACGGACTAGTCTGCACTTCCCAGAATTCTTAAGTGCGGTTTTGCTCTAAGTTCATTTTAAACTCATTCATTTTTGTGTGGTTTAATGTTAAACATGTATTAGAATGTATGTAATGCACGATGCATGAAAATGAGGGTGTTACACACAATGACTGGGTTTGCCAGCCATCGTGGATGATGAACCTCCCGAATGAAACCAGCTTCGAGTAGCTTCTTGATTTCTTGTCAGATGAAGTTATATCGCTTGACTGATTGCTTCTTGGGGTTCTGGTGTATTGGTCGTGCGTTGGGATAAATCTTTAGGCTGTGCTCAACCACCTCCCGAGGGATCCCAGACATCTGTGACGGTTGCGAGACAAACACATCAACATTCGCCCGGAGAAAAGTGATGAGCGCGAGTTCCTATTTGTTGTACAGGCCTCTTGGTATACGGGTGGTCTGGGAAGCATCGGAACCAATTTGGATGACTTTGACGGGGATGTCGGTGTCGCCACTTGGCTGCACGTGTGGTTCAGAGGTTGAGCCTCAGTGACGAGTGCTCGGAGGTTGAGAAGCTAGCTCCTTGTTGGATGCTTCCTCCTGCGCTGTTGTAAGCACATGGAGTTCTTTCAGCGCAGTGACTCCTACAGTACGATCCCCGCGGATCCGGGGAACGCCTGAAGGCGTCAGCATCTTCAACACCATGTATCCATAATGAGCTGCGGCCATGAACCTACACAGGGCAGGCTGCCTAGGATGGCGTTGAAGGGTAAGCTGATATGTGCCACGTCGAAGACTAGCGGTCATGTAATTCTCCTTAGTCCCAAAGGTCATCGGGAGAGTAATCGAGCCGAGAGGACTGATGGCCCCTGGACCTACCCTAGAGAAAGGACGTGAGGGGCGACAGTCCAAGAGTTTCAGCTGGATCTTGACGAACGCTTCATAACTGAGGAGGTTGAGCATTGAACCTCCATCCAACAAGACATGATAGAGCTTGTGAGACCTATGTGTGCTGAATACATTGGCTTTGACGATAAAATTTTTGAATACTACCAAAACACCTTTATCATCTAGGTCCGAGCTCCAGCAAGGTCTGATGATAGGTCCGGCTAGTTTTGGGTAGCTCCGACAAGGTCCGACGTAAGGTCCGACTTGCTTTGGCTAGGTCTGACTTCTTTGTCTAGGTCCGACTAGCTTTGGTTATCTCCGACTCTAGGTCCAACTAGCTTTGGTAAGCTCCGACGCTAGGTCTGACTAGCTTTGGTTAGCTCCGGTGCTAGGTCCTGCTAGCTTTGATAAGTTCCGGCGATAGATCCTGTTAGTTTTGGTAAGCTCCAGTTCAAGGTCCATTTAGCTTTGGCAAGGTTCGAAGCTTGATTGCAGTGGTTTTGCTTTTAATTTGCAATGATTCGAACTTGCTTTTTGGATTATGGAAAGTTTGCTTAGTATTTTTTTACTATGTTTTTGGTGTGTTCTGGTGGTTATGGCTGATATCATTTTGCTATGGTTTGCAACATGCTTATGTGAGGTGCTCATGTAAGGTGTTGTGGTTATCGGAACTAACGAGAGTCAAGTTGAGGACTTGCGCTCAGAAGTATTGGTTGTTTATTCATGTCAGGTGTTGATTGAGTTCAAGACATGGCTGGTGATGGTATCCATTGAACTAGTCTTAGGGACAAGATGAGGTTCAACAACCAAGTTCTGGAGGAATTGTGGTTGAGTTGATCGGGAGGTTGCGCAACATGTCTGAATCAAGAACAATGCATATGAAGGTATTGTGGACGTCGTTGGAAGATGTTTGCACATGTGCAAGGAGAGCATGGACGTGGCTACATGGTTCCAAGGAGTGATGAAGAGATGTGGATGTAAAGAATTGGTCGGAAAGGTCCAACCGACTAGGTTATGGACTCAGGTTGCGGCTCAGTCGGGTTTGACTCAAATATGGAACGTTTTGAGTTGGTTATGGTAGGATTTCATGTGGGTCATGAATTTGAGTTGTTTTAGGAATGTGGGATACATTCCTAAGGTGTTTGGAAGTCTTAAGATCACTTCTATCTGCATATAGAAGAGTCTTGAGCAGTTATGAAAAGTTTCGATTCGTGAATTGAGTAGGATTAGAGTCCTAGTTTGAGTTGAGTTGGCTTTCGGGCTGGTTATATAAGCAAGGGAGGCTAGAGCTCATGGTAGACGACTTTAGGGCTGTTCCTTGTAAGTTTTGATCAATAAAATTCATAGTCTAAAGGAGTTTTTGTGCCTTGTTTGTCCAACTTCTTTTCTTCAAGTCTTTCTCATCGAGTTTCTGCACAGCACTACCTTGCTTCGGTGGTTTTATCATAACTCAAGTTTTACAAATTCGATTGATGTGATTCTTCTTGGGTTGTCTTAACAACTTAATTTTCTATCATCTGTAAAAATTTCACAGTCATTGGATTTGTGGTTTCTGATCTACATGAGTTTCTTAGCAGTGTTCCAGAACTGTTTTTCTCGGGTAGGACAGATTGACCTTTGTTCGTTCTTTCAATCGTAACTTGAGTTTCTCTTGACGGATTTTTGTGATTCTTGTTGTGACGTCTTTGTGACTTGATTATTTACAATCTATACTAGTTTTGTAACAGTTGAACACGTTTAGATTAGTCGCACATACGGTTTATTTAACAGATCAGTTTTCTGCCGAGGGGTGTTTTCGTTGCTTCTAGTGAAAAGTTTTAATCTACCATTCACCCCCCTCTGTTAGCTTTACACGTGCTCTTCGATCCTACAATTGGTATCACAGCCATGATGCTCTAATCTTTGTGATTCGCACGTGCTGTTGACTAATCCTCATGGAGAAATACTCGGCAAAACATTGTGTGTTTGTTGGTATTGATTTTCAGGTTTGGAAGGCATGCATGGAAGCTTTTATCGAGGTGCAAGGCTTCACAATATGGGAAAAAGTGTACAATCCTTACGACGTGCCGCCGAACGATCAAGTCACGACTACAAACTTAAGAGATGTTGACAACAACAACAAAGCCCGCAACTTGATAATCCAAGGACTAACTCAGAGCGACTTCGACCGTGTTGCACACCTCCAATCGGCGTATGATGTGTGGAGAGCACTTTGTGACTACCACGAAGGATCCAACACGATCAAGGAGGTAAAGCAGGATATGTTCAAAAAAGAATACATGCACTTCAACATGCAACCCGGTGAGTCCATTGATGACCTCTTTGCTCGCTTTAATAAAATTCTCAGCAACTTGCGTAGTGTCAATGTTAATTTTTCAGATGCTAAAAATGCTAGGCAAATACTAAGTGCATTAGACATGTCAATTTGGGAGATGAAAGTAACGTCTATTCATAAATCTACTGTGATGAGTACACTTACATTAGATGTGCTATATTCTAAATTGAAAACTCATGAAATTGACATAATCTCATGTAAGACCCCCACAAGTCTCTTGCATTTGTTTCTCAACGTGATATGCCTAGCTGCGGCCAATCTTCATCTAGCAATACACTTGTTTTGCTATCTTCACTAACCCTGGAACAAATTGAAGAATTTCCAGAAGAAGAGCTAGCACTCATCTCTACTCGGTTCTCAAAAGCATTGCAAAAAGTGAGAACTAGAAGGAGAGGAAGCTCCGGATCTCAATTATGCTTTGAATGTGGTAAGACAGAACACTTTCGTACAGATTGCCCTAACCTTTCAGGTCCTTATACCCATGATGAAAAGAAGAATAAAGTCAAGTCCTCTTCTGGTAACATCAGCAATAAAAAGAAGGGTTTTACAGGACGCAAACTGATAAACAGTTTCATCACCGCACTTCAAGAACTTGGCTCGAGTGATGTAGATATTAGAAGTGATGAAGATGAAGATGATCTGGCAAATTTGTGTTTCATGGCGGGCAAATCAGGATCAAGTATGGAGGATGGAGAACACAACAGTGACAATGAAGAGGTATGTCCTACTTGTGATGAAATGTATGATGCTATTTCCCATGCAACTGTTATTGTTAAGAAAAAGGACAAAAAGCTTAGGGACAATGCTGTTAAAATTGAGTCGCTAGAATCTGAAATGAATCATTTGAAAACCTTGATTCCTAGTGATGATTCTTGTTCCTCATGTGATTTAATATATAAACAATTGTCCTCCTTAAGAAGTGCACACTCCTCCACTCTTGATAAACTTGAGTTAGAGATTGAAAAGAACAAAAAGTTTGCTGCACTTAATGACAGAAACTTAAAAGATGCTTCTTGTTCTACAATTGATTTGCATTGTTCTACCTATAATGATATTGAAAAGAAACTAAAAGGTGCTATGAATGAAATTTCAAAACTAAACAATGCTTTACGTGCTCATGAAGTTAAATATTATTCTGATTGCAAATTAAAAGGAAAAACTTCATGTGAAAACTGCCTAGAATTGTCTAAGAAACTTGATGACATGAATAGGACACTAGAGCAGTTTTGTATTGGAAACAAAAATCTAAACTTGCTATTGAATTCATCCAAATCTTACAATAATAAAACCGGTTTAGGTTTTGATTCTCATGCTCATGCTAAAGCACATCCACCTAAAATTGTAAAGTCATTAGAAAGTGGTTTGATTAAAATAGTTTCTAAACCAAAAGAGGTGGTTTTTAAATCTGCAGGAGTGTTGTCATGTTCGGGTTCAAATAAACATACTACATGCTCATCTAGACATTAACACAAAGTTAAACTTCATTGTACCTATTGTGGTAGAGATGGTCATGTCATAGATTTTTGTAATAGACTAGCTAAACAACATAAAAAGGAAAGAATGCAAGCTAGATCTTATAACTATCATGCAAAATTTGATGCACATACTAAACCAAATGTCAGGAACATGCAACCTGTTGTTATGAGTCAAAAACATTCAAATTTACCTCCTGACCTTCTGTTTTTTCCTCTGGAGCTACTGATTTTCGTGCTACACAAGTAACACCTTATAGGTCAGTAGTTAAGAACAAAAAATCTCAAACTTTGACTCATAAACCTGTTGTTTTATCTCAGCTTTCGCGTGTTTTTCCTGCTGCACGTCTTGTGATTCAGTACTGGATTCCTAAATGCCTTTTGACTAATCCCAGTATTGAGTCGTCGACGTATTGTTCTTCTATGTAGGTTACACGCTTAAGGAAGGAGAACATTTGGATTGTGGATTCAGGTTGCTCACGTCACATGACCGGTAACAAAGAATGGTTCTCCTCCCTCTCTTTTGTATCACGTGTAGAGAATGTTACTTTTGCCGATAATTCTTCAACTCCTATAATTGCTAAGGGTTCGGTTAGAGTAAATGATCACTACACTTTGAAGTATGTGGCACTTGTTAAAAATTTGAAATACAACTTGCTTTCTGTTTCACAACTTCTAGATAATAATCTAAAAATTATTTTCACTAAAAAATTGCTGCAAAGTTGTAAATTCAAATAGTGAGCTTATTTTTAATATGTCTCAGTTTGGAAGAGTTTTTAAAGCTTATTTTGATATGTCTTCCTCTAAGCATAGTTGTCCAGTGGCTAATGATTCAAAGGGCTTATATTTTTGGCATCGTAGACTTGGTCACGTAGGCTTTGATCATCTAACGCGTGTTAGTGCTCTTGATCACATACATGGGCTTCCTAGGCTTAAAAGGGCAAAGAAATTGTGTGCTCTTCTTGTAGACATGCTATGATGGTTGCAGGTTCACATACTCCTCTCACAATGATCATGACAACTGAACCGGGTCAACTTTTGCACCTTGACACCGTAGGATCTTCACATGTTCAATCCTTTGGAGGTAAATGGTATGTTCTTGTGATTGTTGATGATTATTCTAGATACTCTTGATTTTACTTTATGACATCTAAGAATGAAGCTTTTAGTCACTTTAGAACTTTATTTCTTAGATTATCAATTGATCACCCATGATCTTTAAAAGCAATTAGAAGTGATAACGAACCGAATTTAAAAATCAATCTTTCGATCACTTTTGTGCTGAAAGTGGAATAGATCATCAATTTTCTTCACCATATGTACCTCAACAAAATGGTGTTGTAGAAAGAAAAAACAGAACCTTAGTTGAAATGGCTAGGACTATGCTTGATGAATATCAAACTCCTAGGAAATTTTTGGTTGATGCAATTGCAACCACTTATAATGTCTCAAATCGTGTTTTCTTGCGCGCTAAGCTAGGTAAAACGCCATATGAGCTATGGTTTGGACATAGGCCTAGTGTTACACACTTTCGGGTCTTTGGTTGCAAATGCTTTGTAAAGAAACATGGTAATCTTGATAAATTTGAACCTAGATCCATTGACGGCATGTTTCTTGGTTATCCATCTCATACTAGAGGCTACCATGTCCTTTTACTTGACACCAAAAAAAATTGTGGAGACTTGTGAGGTGTCTTTTGATGAAGCTAGCCTAGGTACTAGCTCGAACATTGCAGGATCGGATCCATATCCTCAGGGGAGGGTATTTCTGAATAAGAATAAGAGGACTCGGTGATATTGCCTGATAGTTCTGAAGTTGACACGTGTACAGCTCCGAACTTTAAACAAGCTCCGACTACCATCTCTACTGGTCCTGATCGTCCACAAGCCACAAGATCATCAATCTGTGAGGAACCTGATGAAGAAGAAGCTTGTGAGACATCTGTTCCCCTACAAATTTACAAGAATCATCCCCCGCAACAGATAATTGGAAGCTTGCATGAACGAGTTACAAGACCCAGGTTTTTCGACCCCAATTCTCATGCTCATTTTGCTTTTGTTGCTTCTTTTGAACCCAAAGATATACCACACGCACTCGCCAATGAATCTTGTATTATTGCCATGCAAGGAAAGTTGGAAAATTTTGAAAGAAATAATGTTTGAAAACTTGTACCTCCACCTCAAGATCACACTTTAATTGGAACTAAATGGGTGCTTAAAAATAAACAAAGTGAGGATGGGGTTGTGATTAGGAATAAGGCTAGATTGGTTGCTCAAGGTTTCACACAAATTGATGGTCTAGACTTTTGATGAAACTTTTGCTCTAGTTGCTAGATTAGAAGCCATAAGAATTTTGTTAGCTTTTGCTGCATCTAAAGGTTTCAATGTATATCAAATGGATGTAAAAAGTGCTTTTCTTAATGGCTACATAGATGAGGAGGTTTATGTTAATCAACCACCTGGTTTTGAAAATCCAAATTTTCCTAATCATGTTTTCAAACTGACTAAGCCCTGTATGGTCTAAAACAAGCTCCTAGAGCATGGTATGATAGATTAAAGACATTCTTACTTGAAGAGGAGTTTACCACGGGCAAGGTTGATAAAATTCTTTTTGTGCTTAAGCATGGCAATGACTCATTATTCGTTCAAGTGTATGTGGATGATATTATCTTTGGTTGTGCTTCTCATGATCTTGTGTCCATGTTTTCAACAATGATGAGTTCAGAATTTGAAATGAGTATGATGGGTGAACTCACTTACTTTTTGGGGCTGCAAATCAAGCAAACCGAGGAAAGTACCTTTGTGCATCAAACGAAGTATACAAGGGACCTTCTCAAGCGCTTCAACATGGACAAAAGCAAGCCTCTTCGGACACCAATGGGAACAACATCAACACTTGAACTTGATTAAGATGGTGAACCCATTGATCAAAAAGAATATAGAAGCATGATCAGATCACTTTTGTACCTCACAGCATCAAGACCGGACATACGATTCAGCGTATGTCTTTGTGCATGGTTTCAAGCTTCCCCACGTGCTTCACATCATCAAGCTGTCAAAAGAATTCTCAGGTACTTACATGGAACTCAAGAATTTGGCATTTTTCTTCCTTCTTCCTCAACCGTTACTTTGAAAGCTTTTTCGGATGCTGATTTTGGGGGTTGTAGGATTGATAGGAAAAGTACTTCTGGTTCTTGTCATTTTCTTGGTAATTCACTTGTTTCTTGGTACTCTAAAAACAAAACTCAGTTGCACAATCCATAGCTGAATCTGAATATGTAGCTGCTGCTAGTGCTTGCTCTCAAATTCTTTGGATTGTTCATGTGGGGACCGGAGTCCACACATCCGAGGATCTCATTGGGTGGTGCCGTGCGATGCGACACCTAATAGCACACACGAAAAGGATACCAATACATATAAAGTTTTCATTTCATAATAAGAAGAGTTTACAAAAGAGTGTACCACAGAAGTACACACGCAGCAGAAAATACATACTCATAATCTCACCTAACTAAGCAGGAGAGAAGACGTCCATGCCCTAGGACGATTCTCACTAGCAACAAGAAGAACATTCATCAGCGGCGTGGCTCACATGAGATTTATCTCGACACCTAGAGTCTCATGTACAACCTGAACAGCAGAAATAAAACTAATACCTGCAAAAATCGTTAAAGCGCAAACGTGAGCATAAGGCTCAGCAAGACTAACCCGTCTCACTAGACATATGCAGGGTGAATACTAAGCATAGGTAAGGAATGGCATAAAAGACTCGCCTACAAGTGGATCCTTATAATCATGTTTTAAGTAGCAAATGACATTCTCCAAGCACGGCACATCATGGGCTCCACAATCAAACAAGAAACGTTTTACCGATGATATGACATGCTCAGAGCACATAATGCTATTACAGCTAAAGTATGGGGAAATTGTAAGCTTTTAATTGTACTATCTCTAAATCATACAAGGTTGCAAAGTAATTATAATTCAATACAATATGATTTTCTGGCTTCTTTAGTATTTACTACGTCACGACACAGTGAACAAGTGGTACTCTATTACCGCGAGGGACGGTGATTGCAATCAGGACACACCCGAACTGCACGACACGCACACCCGCGTGGGAGACACATACGTGTTCTCCTCCCCGCGTCATACGTGGCCACCTTTCACCCAAGACCCCAATGTCAACAAACCTCTTCATCCCGAGCAGAAGGTCCCCTACACGGGCACGTCAAAGTTGCCCGCTAGAAGATTTACACCTTTATGCCTTCGCATCTCCATTCAAGGACAACCGAGGAGTCTCCACACTACAGTCTGGAGTTACATCAGTTTAATGGGTCCCATATACCATTATGCAACCGGTACAGTTCAAGCTTGCCCAACGGTGCCGCATACGGCACGGTCCTCAAGCAACACAGGCAGGGCTATGCGACAGAGACTCCAATTCTCATCGCTTCCTATCCATCCCCTGCCCGGTCTCGGATTCATTATATTAAGCCATTGTTTATCTAACCAATCCTGTGAGATATGTCCTACATCTCTCGCGAGTAGATTCCAACTACTCGACTTCTACCGGATTTCCTATACATTAGCAAAGCAGTTACTACAGGTCAAACTGTAACTCGTTCCAACCAAACCGTGGGATTTGTGGTCATGCAAGTGGAGTATAAAACACCTTATACGTAATGCACAATATCAACTGAAGACGTAAGTGAACAAAACTGGAAAACTTTGAAAAGCTCTTAAATGCAAATCGGGGCTTGCTTTAGTTTGCGACTCGAATAAATGTCAATTGTTAGTGGTCCTTCTGTGCATACTCCTCCAAGGACTTCAAGTGGACACCCTGGCCTTCTCCTCCAAGCGAAACTTCTCGTCGATCACCTATCATCACGTTCCTATCGACATGATATGCATATAAGTGATTAAGTAATTAAGTAATTTAATAATAGACTCTACGGGGTTGTGTAAACTTTAAGAACGAGGAGTTTGACTAGGAAGGACAGATATGCCTCTGTTGTGTGGATAAACAAAGGATGGAGTCAAGTGGTCATAGTAGTATCGAGATGTGAATTGAAAGGTGCAATGTAAGCACACATTGCAACTTGGCACTCAACACTCGACGCTATGCCACTCAAGGACGATACAGCTGAATGGTGTGGAAGTGTTGGACTGGTAGTGTAAGGATGACCTAAGAGTCAAGGTGGCATCGAAATCTTGCGTATGAGTGGTGTACAAGACGAGGGTCGCGATTTAGCAATCGACCACTGAACTTGACTTAACTCATAAAGGAGTAAACCTAGTTAAGTGAACAGTGTTGTCATAGGGTCCCGACTTAGGATGAACCATGATGGAACCTAACGACACTTGGGACTGAATTGAGATCAACGTGGCTTGGACTTAAGAAGTCATTACAAGCACTGTTAACCTAGCATGAGTACCAAGACAACGTTCAAATGACTTTTAGGTAAACCAGTTGCTACAGCTAACGTCGCAAGCATCGTTCAGGTGCTTACACGATGACACTAATGTAGTGCCTCCCGCAAGCTTGCCCAGGTGAGCTCGGTAAGCTCTCGGGACTTAAACATGATGCGAGACCTTGCCGTGAAGGCATGCTTTTCCATCTTGAGAAGATCGTTTTAGCAACGTCCACATCAATCCAGACTCGTTAATGGGGTGAGCGGAATCCCGAACACCACCTTGTGAGTCTTAAGGTTAGTGATGTCGACTCGATCGTCGGCAAGTGACTCGACGAACCTGTCGTCGATGAAATGGCACACCTAGTTAACTAGTCCTGTGATCGGCTATGGAACATCCTCGATACAACCAAGGAACTCTTATCCAAGGTTCCCCTTGGTCTAGTTCTCCTTGTTGGTCGCAACGTTCTTGCATCCTCTACCCAGGTCATCGGTGATCACCGACACACCTGGTTTGACCTAGAAGGCATTTCATCAAGCACCCTGGCTACACCCAGGACTCGACGAGTCTCACCTCGACTAAACCCTAATTTGGCTAAACGACTGTCGACCGTGGTGTCGTGGTTGTGTTCCAGCATCATGTACGGTATAGGCATCCTTCATCTCGATGCCAGGACACGATGATGGCTCAGAACGTCACGACGACGTCATATGGTCAACGACGTCGACGCGGCTCATGGTGGAGCATCACGAGCATGCACAGACAGCTAAAGCGATACAAACGACCAAGGAGGTCAACTTAGGGATTTCTATAGGAATGATATCAAGGCGGAACATGGACGTATGACTTGACGACACATGAGTACCATTAGGGTCACGACTAACGGACTTCGATGACGTCATGCAAGGTATTTCAGGGAAAGGCTCACCTTGTAGGCATTTTGCCGAACAACTTGGGTGTGCACTTGATTTCCGTCGCTTCATCACTGTTCAAAGGGCATCTTGGCACTTAGGCTTGTCGGTCGCAACATAATCCTACCCCTGCATCACAAAACAGTTCTAAACATCAACAAAATTGGTTCTTTCCTCATGAACATTTCATCGAACACCTTGGCTGCAGCACTGTCCCAACTAATCTTTGCACAATTCAGAGCTAAACTTGAACCAATTGTCGTCGCCGTTGTGTCATCAACGTGTTCTTGCATCTCATACATCTCACAGGTCACTCTTTTCGCTGGTTGGGTGCAGCCATGGCGCGGAACGGGGCGACGATGCCGGGTGTCGACCACCGGTTGGGGCGCGGCAAGGCAGGGGCAAGTAAGGCGCAAGAACGGCAGTGGCGTGGCGCTGGGGAAGCAGCAAGGTGGAGGTGCGGCTCCGGCGAGGAGGCAGCTGGGCCGCGGCCGTCGTGGGGCGGCCGAGCGCGGGGCGCAGCAACGCGGCGTCGTGGTGGCCAGGAGGTGGAGCGTCGGCGTCGGCGGCGCGTGGACGGGCGCAGAGGGGCGCGAGCTGGAGGCGGCGCCGGTGAGGAAGCACGACCAGGGAGGGGCACGCGCGCGAGCAGGGGGGACTTGGCAAGAGCGGCGCGACCATGAGGAAGCTGGGTCGGCGGCGGCGCAGGCGGTGTAGGGAGGAGGCGCACCCGGCATTGGTGGCGCATGGTGGCATGGCGCTGGCGCTTCAGCGCCCAGGGCACGCGGCAGTGGGCACGGGCATGGCGGCAGCGCGGGGCAGGGCGCCGTCGGGAGCGGTCAGGGCGAGCGCGGCGTCGGCGGCTGTGAGGTGGAACGCAGCCAGGAGCACGAGTCGGTGGCGCTAGGGCAGCCAGGCGCTTGGTCACGATGCGGTGAAGTGCGGAAGCAGGGACTCTGGTTGGCAAGGTGCTGCGGCGACACGCGGCGTTGGCGGCGCCGTGGGCGGCCGGCGGACGAGCGACGTGGCGGGGAGGGGGTGCGCAGGCTGGGAGAGGCGAGGTGCCATGGGGGCGGGGCAATCCGGAGGGAGGAGCGGGCGCGACGATAAGGACCAAGAGGGTCAGGCGCAGTGATAAGGACGGGACAGGAAGAAGCGAAGTTGCTTTTGTGGCCATGACGATAGACCTGACTTGTGGGACCCACTCTCTTCTCCCTTCTCTTTTCAAAATTCAAATGGAGCTAGCAGACATGCTTCAAAAATATTCAACTTTGGCCCAATGACTAAATAAAATGTGGAGAATTTTATGGTGCAATCAGATTTCAAAACTGAGCAAGTTGAAATTGGAACTCAGGTTTGAATTTGAATTCAAGTGGTGATACTTGACTCAAGGAAATAAATAGTAGATTAGGTTCAAAAATCCTAAAACTTTGAAGTTAACCTTTTTGAACCATAAGGGACCTCAGGAAAAAATTGGAGTTGATTTGGACAAGGTTGAGCACAAAGTTTAAATTTGAAGTCGACGTTGATTAAACTCTCAGTACGTGTCCAACATATGGGAAACGTGCTTCCAAAATTTTTAAACTTTACTGAGAGTCTACTTGGAATATTAGAAGGTCATGGAAAAATTTACGGCATGAGATTTGAATATTTTTGGATGTCCCATTTTAGGGTTGGAATAATTCCTTTTTCTTTCTCTCTATTTTGTTTTCTTTTCCCCTTTAATTTTTCATTGACAATGTGAATACTTGGAAATTAAGGATTTTTCACCTTAAGTTCCAATACATTAGCAAACATGTTCGATATGTGAAATTTTTATTAAGTTCCTATTCTTAGTGAACATGGGTTAACTCATATGGTTCATGTGAGTTTGGATTCCAAGTCCACTTTCAAAATTTTTAAGTTCGCATTTTTGTGCGTTTTTGTTCTTCCGAAAAGCGGGCTTTTACAGTTCAAACACTAAAGGACTATGGGGTTGATCTAGATAGTGTTCCACTATTTTATGATAACACTAGTGTCATTTGCATTGCTAAAAACCCCGTGCAACATTCGAGAACTGAGCACATCGATATAAGGTATCACTTTCTCCGTGATAATGTTGAAAAAGGAAACATTGTGCTTCACCATTGAGATATCGAACAACAATTGGCTGACATTTTCATAAAACCTTTTGATTTCACTCGTTTTTGTTACATTTGTAGTAAAATAGGGGTTATGCATCCTCATGGCCTAATTGAGGGGGAGTTTTGAAATTTGGGAAGTCTATGTGTGAATCTGAACTTAAAATAACATGAGCATAGTATTTCATACATATATGACTATGTGATTCCTTTTACATGCTGAAAGTTCTTACTACATTACTCATGTTATACATTTTGTAGTTTTTCCATGACTAGTAATTGGAATAATTTCTTACACTAAATCTGGTCATGATCGAACTTTCTTGATGTGCTGAACTTGTTGCATGATCACAAGTCCTTTTAATAATAATGAATTAATCAAGTCATGAACTCACATGTTGAGTTTTATGAACAAATATAATGAGAAAAGATCAAGAGAATAAGCATGCATCACAGTTCTTCTTTTGAGATGGCTTATCATTGCACTTAGATATGAACTTGGAAGAAGTTGTGTATGACTAAAACCATGTCCTTAAGCTTCAGATTGTCAAATGACAGAGGCTTGTCTTGGTTGGTTAGAATAAGGTAAATGCACATATAATCTCTTGCAAATATCATATGATCTAAATTTGTGTTTTGAAAAATAATAAAATGCAACAACAAGTGTCATGCTTTCAGGTTTTGAAATAGTTAAGTTTGTGAGATCATGACTTCCTAAAATTGAAAATTACATTTGATCTCTAGCATGGCTTACACTACTTTATGTATCTCATTGTTGTGATAGTGTAAGTTACTTTACAGTATGACTTGGATGAGCTTTGTTTTATATGTATATGTTATAATGTGCTCATAACAAATTAAAATTTCTCTTTTGTACCCCGCTGAATACATTGTCAAAGGGGGAGAAGTATGCAAGGAGGGATAAATTTATTTCTAACTCATTTGATTTTCAAAAAGGGGGAGAAATTGTTTTCAAAACTTTTCATGCGAATAAGCCAATGTTCGGATTTTAAGTGGTGTTGCCAATGCATTCATCAAGGGGGAGATTGTGCGACCTATGTGTGCTGAATACATTGGCTATGGCGATAAAAGTTTTGAATACTACCAAAACACCTTTATCAGCAAGGACCGACGTAGGGGCTGACTAGCTTTGGTTAGCTCCAGCGCTAGGTTCGACTAGCTTTAGTAAGCTCCGGCGCTAGGTCTGACTAGCTTTAGTAAGCTCCAGCGCTAGGTCCGACTAGCTTTGGTAAGATCCAGTGCTAGGTCCTGCTAGCTTTGGTAAGCTCCGACTTAAGGTTTGGTTAGCTTTGGCAAGGTCCGGAGCTTGATCACAGTGATTCTGCTTTTAACTTGCAATGATTCGTACTTGCTTTACATTGATGGAAAGTTTGCTTAGTAATATTTTACTAAGTTTTTTGTGTGTTTTGGTGGTTATGGCTGATATCATTTTGCTATGGTTTGCAACATGCTTATGTGAGGTGCTCACATAAGGTGTTGTGGTTTCAGAACTAAGGAGAGTCAAGTCGTGGACTTGTGCTCGGAAGTATTGGTTGATTATTCATGTGCAGGTGTTGCTTGAGTTCAAGACACGGCTGGTGACGGGATCCATTGGACTAGTCTCAGGGAGGAGATAAGGTTCCAACAATCGAGTTCGGGAGGAACTGTGGTTGAGCTGATTAGGAGGTCATACAGGGTGATTGAATCAAGGACAGTGCATATGAAGGAAGTTGTATGTCGAAGGAAGGTGTTCGCATGTATGCATGCGGTGCATGACGTGGCAACATGGCTCCAAAGATGGGTTATGGAAGGAAAGATCTAGTTGGAAGGATCGGATCGTATTGGATGATGACTTCGGCTGCGGCGGAGTTGGTTTTGGCTCGGATATGGAAAGTATCGATTTGGTTATGATAGTTTTCATGTGGGACACAAATTTGGGTTGTTTTAGGAATGTGGGATATGTTCCTAAGGTGTTTGGAAGTCTTAAGATTGCTTCTATCTTCGTATAGAAGAGTCTTGAGTCATTATGGAAAGTTTTGATTCGTGAATTGAGTAGGATTAGAGTCCTAGTTTGAGTTGAGTTGGCTTTCGGGCTGGATCTTGACGAACGCTTCATAACTAAGGAGGTTGAGCGCTGAACCTCCATCAACCAAGACATGGTAGAGCTTGTGAGACCTATGTGTGCTGAATACATTGGCTTTGATGAAAGTTTTGAATACTATCAAAACACCTTTATCATCTAGGTCCGAGCTCTAGAAAGGTTCGACAATAGGTCCGGCTTGTTATGTGTAGCTCTAGCAAGGTTTGACTTGCTTTGGCTAGGTCCGACTTCTTTGTCTAGGTCCAACAAGCTTTGGTTAGCTCCGGCTCTAGGTCCGACTAGCTTTGTAAGCTCCGGCGCTAGGTCCTACTAGCTTTGGCTAGCTCCGGCGCTAGGTCATGGTAGCTTTGGTAAGTTCCGGCGCTAGATCCTGTTAGTTTTGTAAGCTCCGGTTCAAGGTCCGGTTAGCTTTGGCAAGGTTCAAAGTTTGATTGCAATGGTTCTGCTTTTAATTTGCAATGATTCAAACTTGCTTTTTGGATTATGGAAAGTTTCTTAGTATTCTTTTACTAAGTTTTTGGTGTGTTTTGGTGGTTATGGCTGATATCATTTTGCTATGGTTTGCAACATGCTTATGTGAGGTGCTCATGTAAGGTGTTGTGGTTATTGGAACTAACGAGAGTCAAGTCGAGGACTTGTGCTCGGAAGTATTGGTTGTTTATTCATGTGCAGGTGTTGCTTGAGTTCAAGACATGGCTGGTGACGGGATCCATTAAACTAGTCTTAGGGAGAAGATGAGGTTCAACAACCAAGTTTTGGAGGAATTGTGGTTGAGTTGATCGGAAGGTTGCGCAACATGTTTGAATCAAGAACAATGCATATGAAGGTATCATGGACGTCATTGGAAGATGTTTGCATGTGTTCAAGGAGTGCATGGACATGGATACATGGTTCCAAGGCGTGATGAAGAGATGTGGATGTAAAGAATTGGTCGAAAAGCTCCAACCGACTAGGTTATGGACTCAGGCTGCGGCTAAGTCGGGTTTCACTCAAATATAGAAAGTTTTGATTTGGTTATGATAGAATTTCGTGTGGGTCACGAATTTGAGTTGTTTTAGGAATGTGGGATACGTTCCTAAGGTTTTTGGAAGTCTTAGGATTGCTTCTATCTGCGTATAGAAGAGTCTTGAGCAGTTATGGAAAGTTTCGATTCGTGAATTGAGTTGGATTAGAGTCCTAGTTTGAGTTGAGTTGGCTTTCGGGCTTGTTATATAAGCAAGGGAGGCCAGAGCTTGTGGTAGACTACTTTAGAGCTGTTCCTTGTAAGTTTTAATCAATAAAATTCATAGTCTAAAGGATCTTTTGTGCCTTGTTCGTCCAACTTGTTTTCTTCAAGTCTTTCTCGTCGAGTTTCTGCATAGCACTACCTTGTTTCGGTGGTTTTATCATAACTCAAGTTTTACAGATCCAGTTGATGTGATTCTTCTTGGGTTGTCTTCACAACTTAATTTTCTATAATATTTGAAAATTTCACAACCATTGGATTTGTTGTTTCTGATCTAAAGGAGTTTATTTATAGTGTTCCAAAACTATTTTTCTCGGGTAGGATAGATTGACCTTTGTTCGATATTTCGATCGTAACTTGAGTTTCTCTCAACGGATTTTCGTGATTCTTGTTGTGAAGTATTTGTGACTTTATTCTCTACAATATATACTAGTTTTGTCACAGTTGAACACATTTATATTAGTCGCACACACGGTATCTTTAACAGATCAGTTTTCTGCCGAGGGGTGTTTTCGTTGCTTCCGCTAAAAAGTTTCAATCTACCATTCACCCCCTGGTAGCTTTACAAGTGCTCTTCGATCCTATAGAGCTGGATATTGTTGAGGGTAGGAGACACCATCAGTGGCAGTTGACTAGCTCCGATCATGTTCCTTGAGCAGTCTGAAGCATCAAAGGTGATGGGGGTGTCCATCCACTTCTGATGGGGTTCTGCCTTGGCGATTGGAGTTGTGGCAGCCATCTCCCGACGCATGGTCTTGAGGACACGACGGGAGGTGATATCTCAGGACCCTCCATATATGGTATTGAGGGTCTTCTGACGTTCATTATCGGAGATGTCAGAATCATCATCGGTGGTGTTGTACACAACCTTCAGGACCTTCTTGGGGTCTTGGAAGTCTAGCTCCAGATCAGCCAGAGCTTTGTCGACTTTCTGCTTTCCCTCCTGTTGGTAGAAAGGAGCTTCTTATCGGCACTTGCTGAAGCGCTCGATAAGGTTTTGGACCTCTCGGCAATCATCAAGACTGTGAGTGTCTATCTTGTGGATCGGACACCACATCTTCGGACCGTCGTCGTCTTCAGACGAAGGTTGAGGTCGCTTTTCGGGCCGTGGTTCTCGGCCACCCGGAGCCGCAGTTATAGTAGGCGTGCCGGCCAATGGCTTCTTCTTGTCGTTGGACTTTTTCTTCTTTTTTCCACTACCGGAGGTAGTGGCTTCAGCCTTGGAGGACTTTTTGTTAGCCTACGGAGCTGGCTTGGAGTGCATTTCACGGCCCCCTGTAGCTCTGGCACATTTGTCAGCCAGGATAAATAGTTTTGTGATGCTAGTGACTTCTTTCATCACCAGCTTCTCCAGCATCTTCTTGTCTCTGACGCCCTGTCGAAATGCAACAACGACATATGCGTTGGAGATAGAAGGAATGGTGTTCCGTACTTGGGAAAACCGTTGGGTGAATGGTCACAGCGACTCTCCCAATTTCTGTTGCATGGCGAATAGATCCAGTTATGTGCCTGGCCGGGTGTAGGAGCTCCCGAAGTTGGCGGTGAACTGGTGGCATAGCTCCGCCCAACTGTTGATGGAGTTAGGCGGAAGACTCATGAACAAGGACCTAGCTGTCCCAGTCAGAGCCACAGCAAAGTAATTGGCCATCACGGTCTCACTGCCACCCGCCGTGAGGATGGTAGTGGAGTATATCTGGAGGAATTCAACGGGTTTGACGGTCCCGTTGTATTTCTCCAGCAAATGAGACTGGAACCTCTGAGGCCAGCGGACCATGAGAAGGAGCATGGACAAGGCTGAACAGCCACCCCAACTCCCAAAGGATAAGGGTTTTCCCGAGCCTCTCGCCTTTCATGAGTGCGCTCGATATGGACGCGGTCGTCCTACTGCCTGTAACGGTGCTCAAGCTCCGACCGCAGATCATGGGTCGAGAGCCTCGATGCCGTCTGGGTGCGTCGTTTCCCAGAGGGCAGCAACGTCACTTGTTGCGATACTTCACGTCTCCTGTGCTGTGAAACTTGAGGGTCAAGTCTGCCAGACAAGGTCCTCCGCTCAGAAGTTGTCTGCCCAACTGGGGGTGGGCCTTGGTTACTGATGGCATCGGTTGCGGCTGCAACCAGATGCTCGACATCAGTACACCACTGTTCCATGGCTGCCGGAGGAGCTCCAGCCGCTGGAGGACGCTGGAGCAGAGTACGCGCAGCGATTAGCACGTTCTCTAGGGTTTCTATCGATGCAGTCACCGACACAAGGACACCATCCTGTTGTCCGGCATTGGCAACCAGAGCAGGTGGTGGTGGTGGTGCAACAACACCCGTCGGGACAATAGCGCCAGTTGGTTGTTGGGCATTGGAGGGATTTCCTCCGCCAAGCTGTCCGGCGTTACCATTGGACGATGCTACCGCAGAGTTCAACATATCAAAATCTCAGGCGCCCCCTACCTTGCGTGTCAAATGTCGAAGTGTTGACTAGGACACTTCCCCCGGTAATACTAAAACATAGTCCGCGGAGGTTCGTATTTGGTTTGGGCGCGCTAAGATTAAGAACAAGATGGAGACACATAGAGTTTTACGTGGTTCAGGCCGCCTGAGTGTAACACCCTACTCCATGGGATGTGTGTTTCTTGTGTGCGTTTGAGCTTAGTCGTCTCTGTACTGTGTGGCGTATCCCTTTATAGTCCAAGGGTTGGTCGTTACATTGGCAGCCTGGCCCGACATGTGGCCCCAACGGTCATTAATTACCTAATACATGATATGTATGTATTGAGCATAATTAACACTGTGATAATGCGCCTTAATGGTGGCATTACCGGTATTAACAGTCCTCTGATCGTGTGTCATTAACATGGCATTAATAACACGCAATCAGGTCTTGTAACGGTAGCTTTAACTGTGCCTTGAATGTTCGCACCGTTGGAGATCCGTCTATCATCCCGTTGCTGGCTTAGGTCTGGAGGCTCGACATGTGGCAGCTTCGGAGCTTCCCATTATGGGGAGGCAGGTTTGGAGCCGTTGTACACGTGGCAGCACTGGAGCTTCCCTCAACTGGGGGTTAGGTTCGGGGCCATTGGACATGTGGCACGACCGGAGCTTTCCTATACAAGGAGTTAGGTCCGGCCTTACTTTACACGTGGCAGTGCCGGAGCTACCCTAATGAGGGAGGTGGGTCCAGTGTTGTAGGACACGTGGAGCCTTTAGAGGTCTTCAACTCAGAAAGGTGGAACTCCGTGGCTTTTCTTGTGGTATGGTGGGATACCCGGTACGCAGAGTACCGACAGGGATACTAATCAATTATCAAGACAAGGGTAAGTTGATAATATAAGGGTAGTGTGACACACACCTAAGCAATCTATTATAAAGGGTAAATGAATCCTAATGGAGGTTAGACTAAGAATTGGGGAGATGCTCCTACAATGCTTCTAATATACATATACATAGTCTAGGTTAGATACTAATGAGCATGTCAATAGTGAATCCTTATGCTAAGTTGTTCAACATATCGGGCACGGGTTTACCCCTAGCAATACTAGGACGACTCCCGCCAAGAGCCTGTAGCATAGCTGAACATGGAGGATTACAAATGACAGATAGGACTGTCACCACCTACTGCCTACCTCTTCAATTTGTGGGTCTACGAGACATTCAACGCTACTTAACTATCCTAGCACCATGCTTGCATATTAAGTAAATAACTTAAGAGGCATGGCACAAGCCATCCTAAGGCAATGAACTAAAACATCGTTGAACCAATGTTGAGACATAGCATAATTTATTCATACTAACATGATCATATCATAACTATTTAGACTATAGTGGGGGTTTATAGTGTTTATGATGATAGTATAATGACATTAAGGCATGATCATAAAGACTATTACTACCACATACATGGAATCCACAATCAAACAAGAAACGCTTCATCCAAGTATATGAATAAAAGAAGACTAATTATAATATCTTTATTATGCATAAAGTCACAAATATAAGGAAAGATACACCCTACTTGGACTTGGGACTAGAGGCTCTCTACTCTATAGCCTAACTCCACTAAGGACTAAGAGAACTAGTGTATACAATAGAATGATGCTCAAGTGGTGTGTGTTGAAGTGAGGGGTCCTATTTATAGCTTGTAGAAGGGTCGGTTCCCGCCACCAAAAGCGCGCGAATCAGTCTTCATCGTGACCAAGGCACCACAGGGAGTCAACACGTGGAAGCTGATCGAGTTTGGCGCCAAGAAGGGTTCGACCGAATGAATGTGGCCTAGAGGGGGTGAATAGGCCTTTTTGATTTTTAGTCGGATCCTGCAACACTTAGCAGCTTGATCAAATACCAGGTGTCGGTACCCTAAAAACCGTACACCCCCTGAGGTTACGAAGATCTCAAGGGAAGGACATCCACTCAAATGGAAGACCCTCGGGGGCCCACTCGCCAGACGTGACCGGACCCGCTTCTCCAACATGGTTAACCTCTAGGTTGCCACGTGTACTGACAGACCAGAGTTATTACCCACAAGGGTGAAGCTCCGAGCTAGGTACTGAAACGGCACCTCCGGAGGTAACCCCTGACCGAGAGAAGCTCCGGACCTGACACGTGCCAGGCCGCCCCGGAGCTTTCCGCTTCCCACGAGCAAGCTCCGGAGCTGCCACGTGTCCATACGTCGGAGCTAGCCGCTTCAAACCCCCGGGAGACGTTGTAACGGCTCCGGATCTCCAAAGGACAGCCGCGGACTTCAAGACCCAATTAATTACCATTAATTCCACGTTAATGGTAATTAATCGGACGATCTTAACACCTGTAACGCCACTGTCGGAGCCGTTACAGGGATATTAACAACAATTAATCTCGTGTATCAATACTAATAACCGCCAGGGCCACATGTCGGGCCAGGCTGACTTGTAACGGTTTGTCCTTATGATATAAAAGGACAAACCGACGATACACGAGAGAGAGGACTCTGGAACACTCTGAAGCTCACAAGTTAATACAACACACACACACACCCGTGGAGTAGGGTATTACGCTCAGGCGGCCCGAACCACGTAAACTACTGTGTCACTCGTGTCCAATCGCGTTTCACCTACTTGAGTCTCCGCGCGCCCAAACCGAACCTCAAACTCCTTCCACACTTTCGTAGTGTCAGGAGATCTGCCGACTCCAACAGTCGACACCAGGAAATCAAACTAGTCCGGTAGAGTGTGGACTAGTCTGATGCGTGCGGACTAGATCGATCAAGTTTGATCGATTATCTCGATCCTAGACTCTATGCAGCGGAAATATATTTGTAATTAGAGTCTAATACTTCTATGAAACTGGATGTTGCACAAGTTAACCTTATATTCACTATCACAAGGGTAAATCACCAAGTTCAAGGGGCCTTCTCACAAGTTGAGAGCTCCCCTAGATTACAAATCAAACACCACCAAGAACACACTCTTAAAATCAACAATGAAACAACAGGAGTGTGTTAGAGAATCAAACCCAAGAGCTTAAACGTGTGGAATTGTGTCTCTACTTTGATCCAAGGTGAATCCTCAAGGATTTGATCTTTCTTGTGTTGGATTGTGTGGAGAGATGTGTTTTCTAAGCTCTTGGAGGGTGTGAACGCGCATGGAGTCGAGAGAGTTTTGAAAGTAGGGCCGTGCACATCTATTTATATGGTGTTTCCAAAAGTTATCGTTAGGGTTTCTAGGGTCCGGACTAGTCCGATGTGGAGTCCAGACTAGTCCGGTGTGCGACGTGTAGGAAACCCTAAGTTCTCAGGAAGATCAGACTTGTCCGGCTTAGGGTCGACTAGTCCGATTTAGGCTCTGGAAAAGTTCGGACTAGTCCGATTATTTTCGGACCAGTTCGGCTGTGGTGAACTCCTTAGTGAATTGGGGACAAGTTCGCATTTGAAGGACTTGTCCGGTTTTAGTCAGAGAGGTTATCGGACTAGTCCAGATATTATCGGACTTGTCTGATGTTTGTGCAAAGTTGTGAAGTGTTGAGGACTAGTCCGCACTGGGGAGGGCTAGTCCGATCTTAGTCAGAAAGATATCAGACTAGTCCGTGGTGATATCGGACTAGTGCAGTCTGTGTAGCTCGGACTGTGCAGACAAGTCCGCACTGGGAGGACTTGTCCGATTTTGAACAGAGGGGTTATCGGACTAGTCCGGATATTATCGGACTAGCCCGGACCTGTATAAGTTAGTGCATTGAGTGAGTTTTCTTGTGATTGAGCTCTTGGGGTGTTTCTCCAACACACTCTATACACAATGATCTAATCTATTCAGCTCTTGAGCTCTTTTCCATATAGATGATCATTCTCCTTTCTTTTTGCGCTTTCTTCATAATTTCTTTTAAGACCTGCGCTCATCTCAACAATTTGGTTAGGATCTCATTTGTTTGTCATAAATCAACCAAAACCCACAAGGGGTGCCTAGATGCACTTTCATTCTCCCCCTTTTTGGTGATTGATGACAACCAATTGAGATTTCACAAAATATGATAAAAATACAAAATTTTTATAAAGTGTGCACATATGGTTTAGGTACAAGTTAAGCAATGAAAACATAGGTCATATGTGCACTCTTTATGGTGGAGTGTAAAACTACGTGAGTGTGAGCAATAATTGTGATGAGAATGAAGTGATTGGCATTAAAATACCAATATCAAGCATATATGTCAATTTCAAGGCAAAACACAAATTTCATAACATAAGCAAAGTCATTCCATCACACCATAATACCAAAGATAGAGATAACAGTATTAAAGTTTTACAACCCAAGAGAGACACAAAAAGATACACAAATGAAGCTCTCATCCCTCAACCTACAGCTAGGACTAGTGACTCCCCCTCAATCTCTCCCCCTTTGGCATCAAGACACCAAAAAGAAGGAGAGAAGGGATCTAGTGGCTCATTCCTCGTTGTCGGTCCTTTCCTCATCTTCATCTTCATCTTCAGGCTGGGTAGGAGGAGGAGGAGCGAATCCACTCAAAGTGCCCCCAATGCCAAAGTAGGCAAGCTCAGAGGGAGTCAAAGGTCCGTGCTCAGTGAAATCAGAGGCTTAATCTTCAGAGATGACTGGGGATCCAATGGGCTTGATCTCCAACTACTGGCAAATATGCTTGACATTTTCTTTGACATATCTCATATCTGCGTTCCTCGCCTTGTTCAGCTTGTGAGTATTCACTTCGGCCTTCTTGCATGAGGCAAAGATTGCTGCCAAGTACTTCAAGATTCCACTAGGAGACCCTTTTTGGGGAGGGGCCCTAGTGGAGGGGGCAGTCCTCTCATCTCCTCTAGCTCTCCTCGGAGCCTATTCACTGGATGTAGGGGATTGAGTAGCTTGGACAGTAGCTTTGGGAGGCTTCTGGGGCCTCAAAGGAGTGTCCTCCACATTTTTCACGAACTAGATCCCTGTGACCTTCTCAATCATAAACATCAAGTAGGGGGCACAACCACAAGATCTATTCGGAGTGCAGGAGATGTTGACCATATCATTCCAGATATAGCCAAAGATGTCAAACTTTCTGTTCTTGCTTATAACTTTCATCAAGGTCCTCAAGTATCCTTGGACACTTCCTGCATCCCCATCTTTTGGTGCTATGGTCTTCCTCAGCACCCTGTTGAGAACCATGAAGAAGGGCTTCATGTTCTTGGTTGAGGGGGGGGGGGGTTGTACTTCAGGGTAGTGTCACAGAGGAAGTCCATTTTATACTTTCCCAAGACACTGATGTTTTGGATAGTCAACTCATTGTCACTGGTATCTTCTAGGTGAAGGAGTCTTGCAAAATCATCATAAGTAATAGTGTACTTGGATCCATGAGTCATCCAAGTTACCCTTTCCTCCTCATCACTAGCAAAGAAACAAGTGGCATAGAACTGAGCAATGATCTCATCATTCCGGTTAAATGTAAAGGCAAACAGCTCCTTCAGTCCATGCCTCTCCACTGCATTTATAACCTCATCAAATGCTGAACAGCTTTTCCTCTCAAAGTGATTCCAGACGATCCACTGGCTGCGGACCATCAGAGTCTTCATGGTAAGGTAAACTAAGCTGTAGAAGTCTGCATGAAAATTTCTCCAAAACCTAACATCAGCAGCCCTCTTGGGTTTGCTTTAGCAATCAACAAATCTGAGTTTGGCAGTAGTATCTCTTCCCTTGCCGTTGAACTTCTCCTTAGAGGGATCTTTGTTTCCCTGCCTTGGAGCATGTATCTTGAGAGGGCCGACCGGGCCCGAAGCAATTCCCTTTCCTTTACCCTTCACTTGGCAAAGATCCGCCGAGCTAGAGCCAGTTGCGTCATTGGCCTTGGACGCAGGCTTCTTGGCGAGCACCTTGCGTCGCACCTGAGGTGGAGAAGGTGTAGGCTCGAAAGGGCGCTCTTGCCTCTTCTGAGCGCGAGACTCCGAAGAACGCGATAACAAATCTTGTTCCATCTCATCTTCAAAGTCAGAGATGTTATCGTTGGACATTGTCCTGAGAGAGCATTTCACAATGTATGGATAAGAATTGATGGCAAGGAAGTGCATTGAGGAATGAGAAATTAGGGTTGAGATCAGTTAAAAATCGGACTTGTCCAGTGTACAGGTACGGACTAGTTTGGGGGACCAGACTTGTCCGTACATGGATCGGACTAGTCCGGTGTTCATCACCTCAAACCCTAACTAGACGATAAATGGTGATTCCAAATGCAAAACTAGTTCAAGGTAAAAGTAATACAGCAAGGAGGCATGCATTAACTGAGAGGAACTAGGCTATTTAGTCAGCAATGAAGAAAATCATGATTTCTAGGGTTTGGGAGGAAATTTTACAAAAGATCCTTAATTCTTGGAGATGGAGGGGTTGAAGGTGCGGACAAGTCTATGGTCTTCAATACCTATGCAATGGAGATCGATTTTGACCCAAACATGGAGGGGTTTGATGGAGAACGAAGGAAATCACCTTGGGAGCACTCGAGTGAGGAGAGAGAGTGTGGGGCGAATTGTGAGGATGACGAAGATCAGGTTTTGGCGGCGGCTAGGGTTATGGATCCGAAAAATCAGACTAGTCCGTGGTTGGTCGGATTAGTCCGGACTATCAGACACTCTGCGGACTAGTCTGCAGTGTGCGGACTAGTCCGGACAACCACGGACTAGTCTGTGGTCACCGGAACAGATTAGTTTAGCCCATTCATATATATTTGAAGGTTCTTATAAAGAAAACATGGGGGCCAAAACAATCAAGTAATCTTGATGAATATGATCAGTAAGCATACAACAATCAAGCAATGACCATAATTCATCAAGATCAAGTAGTTGAAATAGTTTTCGGACAAATTGAGAGAGATGATTTTCGCAACTCAAGCAATATATTTTGAAGAGTCCATACAGGTATGCAAGTTTTCAAGTCACATTCCGAGCATCAAGGATATTGAGTTTATTTCGGAGCTCGCAAAACCGTTTTTCATCAAGTGGCTTGGTAAATATATCGGCTAGTTGTTTTTCGGTGTTGACATGGGAAATAGCTATGTCTCCTTTCATTGAGTGGTCTCTCAAAAAGTGGTGTCGGATGTCTATATGTTTGGTCCTAGAGTGCTCAACAGGGTTATGGGCAATTTTAATGGCACTCTCATTATCACAAAAAAGTGGAATACGACTCATATTGTAACCGTAATCCCTTAGAGTTTGTCGCATACAAAGGAGTTGTGCACAACAACTCCTGGCTGCAACATACTTCGCTTCGGCCGTGGATAGGCAATGAAGTTTTGTTTCTTGGAGGACCAAGAAACTAGGGATCTACCTAGAAATTGGCATGTACCGGAGGTACTTTTTCTATCTACTTTGCATCCGGCATAATTTGCATCGGAGTATCCAATGAGATTGAACTTGGAACCTTTAGGATACCAAACGCCTAGGTTGGATGTATGAACTAAATACCACAAGATTCTTTTTACGGCTGTCAAATGACACTCTTTTGGGTTGGCTTGAAACCTTGCACACAAACATACACTCAAAATAATGTATGTCCTAGATGCACATAAGAGAAGTAGAGATCCAATCATGGAGCGATATACCTTTTGATCCACGCTTGGTCCGTCTTCATTGAGATCCAAGTGTCCATTTGTTGCCATGGGAGTCTTTATAGGATTCGCCTTGTCCATTCCAAACTTCTTGAGTATGTCTTGAGTATACTTAGTTTGGCTTATGAACGTCCCCTCCTTTTGTTGCCTCACTTGGAATCCTAAGAAGTATTTCAGCTCTCCCATCATAGACATTTCAAACCTATCTGTCATAATTTTACGAAATTCTTCACAGAAAGATTTATTAGTTGAACCAAAAATGATATCATCAACATAAATTTGGCAAACAAAGATATCATTGTCAAAATGCTTCGTGAATAATGTATAATCAGATTTGCAAATTTTAAAACCATTTTCAATTAAGAAATCTCTAAGACACTCATACCAACCTCTAGGAGCTTGTTTGAGGCCGTAGAGAGCCTTACGCAATTTAAGGATGTGGTCGGGGAACTCTTCATCTTAAAATCGGGGGGGGGGAGGGGGGGGGGGGTTGCTCCACATACACCTCCTCCTTGATTGGTCCGTTGAGGAAGACGCCTTTCACATCCATTTGATAGAGCTTGAAATCATGGTGAGTAGCATATGCAAGTACTATTCTAATAGATTCAAGCCTAGCTACGGGAGCAAAGGTTTCATCGAAATCAAAACCTTTGACTTGTGAATACCCTTTGGCCACAAGTCGCGCCTTGTTCCTTGTCACCACCCCGTGTTCGTCTTGTTTGTTGCGGAAGATCCATTTGGTGCTGACGACGTTGAACTTGGGTCTTTCGATGAGTTCTTACACTTTGTTTCGTTTGAAGGTGTTGAGTTCTTCTTGCATCGCCACCACCCAATCTAGATCCTTCAATGCATCCTCAATCCTGTGTGGTTCCATAAAGGATACATAGGAATAATGTTCACAAAAATTGGCTATGCGAGATCTAGTCGTTACTCCCTTTTGAATGTCCCTGATTATGTTGTCGATGGGATGATCTATTTGGACGCATTGGTGTACTCTTGGGTGTGGCACTTGTGGTCTTGAGTCTTCATGATCATCTTCTACTCCCCCAAGATGTTTGCTCTCATTGACTTGTTGATGATCTTTGTCTTCTCGATGTTGATCTTGTGTGGAAGCTCCCCCTTGATCGTTTACCTCCACTAGTGGTTCATCTTCTTCATTTTCATTTGGAGATGGCGCTTGTGGTTGAATATCGCCCAACGCCATTCTTCTCAATGCTTGACATGGAGCTTCTTCTCTATCTAGCACATATGGATCAACTTGCTCTTCTTGAGAGCCGTTAGTTTCATTGAACACTACATCATTTGCTACTTCAACAAGTCCGGAGATCTTGTTGAAGACACGATAGGCGTAAGAGTTTGAATCATAACCAAGCAAGAAACCTTTATCGGATTTCGAAGAAAACTTTGAAGTCCTAAGCTTCTTGTTCAAATGTAGCACTTAGAACCGAAAACTCGAAAGTACGAAATATTAGGCTTGTTACCGGTGAGTAGCTCATATGATGTTTTCTTGAGTAGTCGATGAAAATAGAGTCAGTTTATGGCATGGCAAGCGGTGTTAAACGCTTCCGCCCAAAACCGATCTGAGGTCTTGTATTCATTGAGCATTTTTCTCGCCATCTCTATGAGGGTTCGGTTCTTTGTTTCAACAACTCCGTTTTGTTGAGGGGAATAAGGTGCTGAAAACTCATGCTTTATCCCTTCTTCGTCTAGGTACTCCTCAACTTGAGTGTTCTTGAACACTGTGCCATTGTCGCTTTGTATGTTCTTGATCCTTAATGAGAACTCATTTTGGGCACGCTTGAGAAACTTCTTGAGGGTTTCTTGAGTTTTTGTCTTATCAGGCAAAAAGAAAACGCGTCATATTACTAAGCCATCAATAATTACTAAGCCATATTTGTTATCGTCGATGCTTATGAAAGCACATGGACCGAGTAGGTCCATGTAAAGTAGCTCAAGCGGTCTTGTTGTAGTCATGACGTTCTTTGCAGGATGTGGTGCTCCTACTTATTTTCCGGCTTGGCACGCGCTACAAGGCCTGTCTTTCTCAAAAAAAAAACATCCTTTAAACCTCGGATGTGATTTCCCTTAAGGAGTTTTTGAATATTCCTCATACCAACATGTGCTAGCCGTCTATGCCATAGCCAACCCATGTTGGTCTTTGCAATCAAGCATGTGTTAAGTTCGGCTTTATCCTTGTTGAAGTCAACAAGATAAAGTTTTCCCTTCAACACACCCTTGAATGCAACCGAGTCATCACTCCTTCTAGAGATGGTCACACCCTCATTAGTAAACAAGCAATTATAACCTTTGTCACATAGTTGAGATATGGACAACAGGTTATAATCTAAGTAATAGACAAGTAAAACGTGAGAAAGAGTATGTTGACATGATATGGCAATTTTACTGGTATCGAGCACCCTTCCTTAACTATTGTCTCCAAAATAGATGCCCTCGCTTGGACCCTCATTTTCTTTATACTTAACGAACATCATTCTTTCTCCGGTCATATGGTTGGTGCATCCACTGTCTAGCACCCATTTCGATCCACCGGAGGAATAGGCCTGCAAAATCAAATTATGCCTTGGTTTTAGGTACCCAAGCTTGCTTGGGTCCTTTGAGGTTAGTTACAAGAGATTTGGGCATCCACACATGAGACTTGGTGTTCCCATGGCATGGCCCAACATAATGAGCATAAACTTTACCAAAACTTTTCATAAGAACGTATGATGCATCGAAAGTTCTAAACAATAGTTGTTGTTGTTCATGAACAACTAGTCCGGGAAACCGGACTTGTCCGTACAGGGACCGTACTACTTAGAATGGATTAAGCTTTTGCTACCCACAATTTCCAAATCAATATGTTTGAGAGCAATGAGAGCCAATGAGAGCAATACGTTTGAGAGTAGTAAGTTGTAAAATAGGGACTTAGGAAAGTTAAAACAAGACAACTATTCATCATTTCATCTATTTGAATTCCAAACCATTCTTACTGCACATCTTTTATTTTATTAACCTAACCTATACTACATTATTATTAATACCCTTTTTTTAGATGCAAAATGTGGTGAAAAGAAATAAATAAAATAATGGGATGCAAATGGGATGTGATACAAGTTACCTCAAGTGGGGGTCCTCTCCCAAGCTTGTTCTTGTTCAAGGTTCGCACTAGGGGCTGAAACCCTAACGACGGATGTGGGCCATGAGGTTGTCCTAACCTTGTTGAAGCATGGCTTTGACATTAGAGTATTGAGTGTCAATGTTGGGTTGCCTTTCATGGGTTCCATGAGTGTGGTTGAGAAGAGTGTTGCCGATGTCGTTCATCCACACCTCAAGGTTCCCATAGGTTGGATGTACTTGGTTATTCCATGGCTAAGGTAATGATAACCCTTAGCTACAAAGAAATGATGTGCACTCAACATGGTTGAGTGTGTTCCGTCATTATTTGGCTGAGGTGTATCATACCTCCTTGTCAAGAAATAACTTGTACCTCTCATGCATTGGGTGTGATCCGTCACTCATTGACTTAAGGTAATGATACCCTTTATCCACGTCGGAGTGACATGTACCCAACATGTGTTGAGTACGATCTATTATTCCTTGGCTAAGGTACAACATACCTATAACCACAAAGGGATGACGTGCACTCAACATTGGTTGAGTGTGATCCGTTGTTCATTGGCTAAGGTATAAAATACCTTTTGGCCACATAGGAACAACTTGCACCCAATATACATTGGATGTGATCTTGTCATTCCTTAATTAAGGTACATCATATCTTTTAGCCACAAAGGAATAACTTACACCCAATGATGGTGGCAATTTCCTTGAGCTTGAATGAGTGCTTAGAATAGTTGAGATCATAATGCTCTCACATATTAGTAGCAGCCCATTGGTTGCTCACGGAGGGTTTCCATGTCAAATCTCCGACCTCATATAATTATGGTTGACCTTCGGTCTTAATTTCTGACAGGTAGCAACCATCTAATTTACTTCTTGGCCAAGAGATGCTGAAATGGAATCCTCTTAGGGTTTCCAACAATCAGATCTTTGAATGTCTGCATAGTTATTTTACTCCTGCAAACTTCCTCTCTATGATAGAGAGGGATGGTTAGCTCCCGATACTTGTACAACTGAATTTTTGGGTTAGGTAACCGAATTTTCCATTGTACACACGGGGAAGAACACGACCAAAGATGCATTGGGTCCAATTTCAAGTGTATTCATGAACAATGTATGAATCATTGCTAGGAGTGGGGCTTTATGGATAAATCAATTTGCACATTTTTCTAAAGCTCCTACTCATAGCAATACAAATGATATAAATACACTATATGGATCCCTTCATTTTGTAAATTTTCTAACCATCATAGCTTTTTACACAAGAGCAAATGTTTATCATTTAGGTCATGACAAACAAGATTCTCAATTTTATCCACCTGAACATTTTTTATTTTCTTACCTAAGAATTTGAAATTTAGTGATCCATGCATGAATGAGTTTCAAATCAAAATTATGGACATCACTATTCCTAGGTTGCTACAAACCAATTCAACCATTAAGTTATTCCATAAGCATTACCTAGGCATAAAATGTCTAAGTCAATTTTAGCAATGCTTATGAAATTCTAGGTACTTGTTTAAATATATTCCTAAGTAAGGTGACATTCCTTTTTGAAGAATAAAAAAGAGTAATGTCAACACTTACTTTCGCGAGGATGCATAAGAATTGAATGATGAGACGGTCTAAACCTTCCTTACCAAAGTAAGAAAAATTCATTCAATCCTAATGCAATTCAGAGGACGGAAAATTTGAACTTGTACCTCAATTGAAGAGTAGTCTTGGTTGAAGGTCATTGTGTGAGAAACTCATGACCATGAATATTGGTGTAGCCTTCATGTTCAATATCTCCTGCCAAGTTGAGGTTGGAGTTGAGTGAGCTTCATCTTGTTCCTCCATTAGACCACCATCGTGAGCATTCCTCCACCATGAACTCAAAATGAGATCAATGGAGGGATATGCGCTTGATGGGGCCATTCAACCTCTTTACAAATTTTGTTCTGGCTGCACTAAAATCAAGAACAAACAAAACAACTCAAAAATGGGTTACATTAGCTAAAAAGCATGTTGTACCCTTTGTCAAATTGTTTTGCCCAACTTAAAACAACATGCAAATGCAATGAATATTAAGGGAAATATTTTTCGGGTTGAATTAGGAAGATGAATTCAAGTGGTTATGCCCAAGGTTAATATCCAAATAAATTATTTCCTAATTCAAAATTTTAGTTTTTATGATGGTTGGAAATTTTACTTTCCATCATGCAAGTGTGAAAATTCAAAAATGCTAAATGAAAATGCAAAGATTGATGGGGAATTCAAATATGCAATTGGGAAATCAAATATGAGATAACTACCAATTAACCTATTGGCAAGGACTCACCGAATTTTTTTTGAAGTCCGATGAGTGGGACTTACCTCCGTCCTGTTTGGTTCGATGATTTGTTGTCTAATCCCAGAGTTGAAGATGTGGACAACTTATTTTGATTGACATGCCAAATCTCCTTTGGCATGTCGGTTGGACATGTGGGCCACATGGTGGCCCTAGCCTTTCGGTCATCTTGATGAAGACTTGTTGATGTAGTAACGACTTTTACCTCTTGAAGATACTCTCTTATGAGCATGGTGAGGCTTGTCCTTCTTTAGGGGTGTCACTTCGACCTTATTGATGTTCTTTTGAGTTAACCCATACTTTGATCATGGATCAAATGCTTCCTTGGGCATGGTGACATGTGGAATCCAAAATCAAACAAGAAACGCTTCATCCACAATGTCACTTGCCATAGGTTGCATGGGCTTGGTCCAAGGGTAGGAGTCCCAACAAGTAATTGTGGGACATCTTGGATCCTGAATGCTCTTTAAGTTTCTTGTCCTTGACCAAGAGCTTCATGTAAATGTTGTCTTGATTTCTTGCTTGGCCATGGACAAGATACTTCAAGGTAGGCTCGTTAAACTTAAATCCCTTGAAATCCTCATAGCCTCCTTGATTACAAGGGTGATGTTGATTCCACCCTTGCCGTCCTTGTAGGTGATAGCCATTGGAGTTGTGTTTGAAAGGAAGAATCCTCATGGGTCTTAGGGAAATGATTCCCCAAGTGGCCCATGTTGATATGGATTTTCACAAATCATGTAAATATCCATGGCTTGGATCATCCAAACACTTCTCCATTGGCTTGATCATCATGATACTTCAATGGGAGGTGTAGTTCCTTAGCTAGCATGTCCACCTTGTTAAGTGGTGTGCATGCCAAGCTAAAGGAACTAGAGCACTCTTAAATCCACCCCTTGAGTAGAGACCATATTCTCATCCAACACAAAGGTGGTCATGGATTGATGGACCAACCCATGACATGAATGTTGGATGAGGAGCCAACTATCCACCCTATGGTGGAGGCAAACCAAGAAGAACTCTTGGAGCCTCCCCCGAGTTTAGGGATGGATGACTTTGATTCCTACTGGAAGCTAAAATTCTTTTGCGAAAGGCAATGGTGTTGCCTAGCGGACATTTGTTGAGGTACACCTTCAATCATCTTACAGTTGAGCACTAGCGTCCTCGTTGGCCATCCCATGGAATGGGGAAGCCAACACTACCCTGTTTTCACCACAAATGGAGAGAACAAACAAGGGTAATCATGTTTAATAACTATTAGTACCTATAGCTTAATCACAAGTGATAGTTATCCTTCACTTCCTTTGCCTTCCCTGGCAACGGCGCCAAAAATGCTTGTTGATGTTTCTTAACATCACAGATCATCTCTAGTAAGAGATGAGGTCCGCAAGCGCACAGAAACTATCGTGTAGCATTTAATCCAAGAGTATTCCCAAGGGTATCGTATTTATCCTAAAGGAAGGCAATGGAGTAAAGCAAACACTACTCTTATGATCAAGTTGTGGGATACTAATCAATTATCAAGACAGGGGTAAGTTGATAATATATGGGTGGTGTGACACACACCTAAGAAATCTATTCTAAAGGGTAGATGAGTCCTGATAGAGGTTAGACTAACAATTGGGGAGATTCTCCTACAATGCTTCTAATATACATATACATAGTCTGGGTTAGATACTAATGAGCATGTCAATAGTGAATCCTTATGCTAAGTTATTCAACATATCGAGCACGGGTTTACCCCTAGCAACACTAGGCCGACTCCCGCCAAGAGCTTATGGCATAGCCGAACGTGGAGTATTACAAAGGACAGATGGGGTTATCACCACCTACTACCTACCTTTTCAATCTGTGGGTCTACAAGACATTCAACACTACTTAACTATCCTAGCACCATGCTTGCATATTAAGTAAATATCTTAAGAGCCTCGGCACAAGCCATCCTAAGGCAATGAACTAAAACATTGTTGAACCAATGTTGAGACATAGCATAAGTTATTCATACTAACATGATCATATCATAACTACTTAGACTAGTGGGGGTTTATAGTGTTTATGATGATAGTATGATGACATTAAGGCATGATCATAAAGACTATTCCTACCACATACATAGAATCCACAATCAAACAAGAAACACTTTATCCAAGTATATGAATAAAAGAAGACTAATGATAATATCATTATTATGCATAAAGTCACAAATATAAGGAAAGATACATGAGCCATACATTTTCCAACTTGGACTTGGGACTAGAGGCTCTACTCTCTATATCCTAACTCCACTAAGGACTAAGAGGACTAGTGTATACAATAGAATGATGCTCAAGTGGTGTGTGTTGAAGTGTGGGGTGTGGGGTCCTATTTATAGCTTTTAGAAGGGTCGGCTCCCGCCGCCAAAAGCGCGCGAATCAGTCTTCATAGTGACCAGGGCACCACAGGGAGTCGACACATGGAAGTTGACTGAGTTTGGCGCCAAAAAGAGTTCGGTCGAGCCCCCTAGTCAGTCGAACAGAAAAGTTGACCATTTATGTTGTGCTTCCTTGGGGTGACTTCCAGGTGTGTCCCATTGACTGAGATGGGTGCTACCTCATTGGATGGCCTCGGATACATCTGTTTGTGGGCCATTTGATCCATGTGGTGCCACGTGGCGTCGCCTGATTGGCTGGAATGATATTTTATGGGATCCATCCCCTTGTTTCACTTCAATTCTGCATAGAATGCATGCATGCACTACTTTATCCAAAGACATGTGGAAATAGGTTAAATAGAAAGGTGATGTGTGCAAGAAATGATATTTCCTTCACATAATTGACTTATATTGACGGGTGAAATTGGTATATAACATTCGTCAACAGTGGTCAAGCTCGTTCTGTGATCGGAGCCACTTCATATATTCATTGTTCTTGACAAAACCCTGTGATTTGCACTTTTTAACAAATCTCGCACAGTCATCTTCTGACACATGTGGATACATATGGAAGGAGGTTTCATGGTACCTCCAAAGATTCACAAGCTTAGTTTTGTAGGTCCTCCATGCATGAGAGATCATCTTCATAGCTAGCTTATTCCCCTTCTGTTTCATATGTTCTGGATATTGAATGTATGGTTGGATAGAGCTTTTGAAGAGTTCATCCTTTTCATTTTTGGTCATCCCTGCAGGTTTAGCGGCACCCTTTCCCGAGCAGCTAGACCACAAACTCTAGACAGTCTCGTATTGACATTATGGTCCAGGGGTAAGCCTTCATCATTGGCCTCATCAACAGCCAAAACGTCTACCGACCACGTCGTTTGTGACCTTTTCTTTCTTCTATTACCAGAGGCAGATGCATCCTCTTCATGAGTCTTCTGTTGAGTCTGTTGTTGAGCCATCTCTTCAATATGTTGCTGATGCTCCGATTGAGACATCTTTAAATTCAATAAAATTCACTAAAATCCTGCAAAACATTATCAAATTTTAATCACATTCGCACAAACAATCACATAAGGGAGCAAATTCTCTCATGGCATTTGTACCTTAATAAGAAAAAGATCTATGTGCTAAGTGTAAGGACAATCCAAACCAAGCAATCATTAAATAATAGACTGTCACAAGTCTACCACACAAGTTACAGGTAAAGACAGTAGCTCTGGAAAAATACACCTCGAGACCTTCGTAAATATACCAAACATTGATCGCCACTCACCAAAGCGTAATACTCTAAGCGTAGTACTCCGAAAATATATGAGACATTGACTGGTGAACCACCAAAAATGGACCATTTCAACTCCAACCGAAGCGTAATACTCTAAGCGTAGTACTCTAAAAATATACTAAACATTGACTGGTGAACCACCAAACCGCGGACCATTTCAACTCCAACCAAAGTGCGAACAAACCTTATTAGGGCAGTGCCAAGCTGGTTGAGGAGGAGTCGAGGGTCAACGACGGCAGCGTGACAATGATCAAGAGGGCAGTGTCGAGGCGGTGACAAGCTCCGGGGAAGGGGACCGATGTGGCGGCGTGTTCTGGGGAAGGGAACAACAGGGCGGCGGTTTCTAGGGCAAAAAGTGATCAGCGCGCGAGAGCTAAAGTGTCAAAAAAAATTGCTAAGTGTTGGGAAGAGAGCGAGCGAGAGAGCTAAAAGTACCTTAGGGCAACAGTCGGAGACGCACCTCAGAAGAGCCACTGTTGGGCGCGTCTTCCTTTTGCTCCAACAAAAAAAATAATTGGGTCCCACAGGTATGTATGCCCGTATCAGAGACATGCTTTGTAAGAGCACGTCTCTTTTCTCTTGAATTAATGTGAGCCATTGCCATAATGCCATTCGCGCAGAATTCGAAGCGCTCCGACCTCATAGCGGGACCATGCCAAAACATAATTAACTCCATGAAAAATCTGAAATTCAGTGTGAACGGTCTTGATAGCCAGATTAAATTTTGTTTACTTTGACATCAAGACCGTGCAAGTCGAACTTGATGCGAATCGTGCAACACTATGCCTTATATGCTTGTTGCAACGCGCTCAGACTTCTGAGGTGGGACAAAAGATCTTCACGGTCACAAAATGAGTTTGTCAAAATCGGAGAAGTGCTCTTAGAAGGCGCGTCTCTCATTACCTTGTGGATATGCCAAAGCTGCTAATCCCGCCTTGGCGCACAACACGAGTCGAGGCGTGAATAGTAACTTTCATATCTCCGGCAATGTCATGCCTTATATGCTCGTTGCAATGCGCTCATAGTTACGAGGTGGGACAAAAGATCTTCACGGTTACATAACGAGTGCATCAAAATAGGATATCATCTCTTGAAAGGCTGTTGACAGATGTTATAGACCAATTTCACCTCATTTCCTGCACACATCACCTTTCTATTTAACCTATTTACACTTGTCCTTGGAGAAATAGTGCATGCAGGCATTTATTGCAGGAAATGAGGTAAAAGAGGGGGGAATCCTATAAAATATTATCCCAGCCAATCAAGCGCTGACATGTGGCATCACATGGATCAAATGGCCCACAAACAGAAGTATCTAAGGCCATCCAACGGTGTATCACTCATATCAATAAATGGGACCCACTTGGAAGTCACCCCGAGGAAGCACACTAGAATTGGTCCAACTCTCTGTTCGATCGACTAGCAGGTTCAGACGACGTCTTCCTGGTGTCAAACTCGGTCAGCTTCCACTTGTTGACTCTCTGTGGTGTCCTGATCACGATGAAGACTAATTCACGCGCTTTTGGTGGAGGGAACCAACCCTTCTCCTGCTATAAATAGGACCCCTACCCTCACTTCACACACACACCACTTGAGTATTCATTCTATTATATCCACTGCTCTCCATAGGTTTAGAGGAGTTTAGGCTGTAGATAGGACAACCTCTAATCCATAGTCCAAGTAGAAAAGGAGTAGAATGAGTCTCTTCCCAATTCCTAATTGGGAAAGGTATGGCTCGCATATTCATATTTGTATTCATGACTTTGTTCTTAATAAAGATGCTATCTTTAGTATTCTTTTATTTATATACTTGGATGAAGTGTTTCTTGTTTGATTGTGGATTCCATGTATGTGGTAGGAGTAGTATTTATGATTATGCTATACCATTCTCATTATTTTATCATAAACACTACAAACCCTCACTATAGTCTAAATAGTTATGACATGATCGTGTTAACATGAATGATTTATGCTATGTTTCAACATTGGTTGATTTATCATGTGTAATTGCCGTAGGATGGCTTGTGTTGCAGCTCCTGGCATGGTGATAGGATCATTAAGTAGCGTTGGATATCTCGTGGACCCACAGATTGAAGAGGTAGGCAGTAGGTTGTGAGCCCCCTATCTGTCCTTGTAATCCTCCACGTTCAGCCATGCCACAGGCTGTTTGCAGGAGTCGTCCTTGTATTGCTAGGGGTAAACTCGTGCCTGATGTGATCAACAACTTAGCATGAGAATTCATCATTGATATGATCACTAGTATCTAACTCAGGCTATGTATGTATACTACAAGCATAGTAGGAGTATCTACCTAACTCTTAGCCTAATCCCTCTTTGTCCCATATGTCCCCCTTAGGATAGAATGTCTTGTGTGTCACACTACCTACACATATCTATTATCCATCCTTACTAGAACCCTACCTAGACCAAGCTATCCTCTCCATTTGATCATTGCTATGCTTCCACCTACCCTTCCTTTGAGAGAATATAAATGACACCCTTGGAATACTCCTTTAAGAGGAAAATCTACATCAATAGTTTATGTGCGCTTGCGGATTTTTATCTGTGGTGTAAGAAACAACATGTATTTTTGCCACTGTTGTCGGGGAAGGCAATTGAAGTATTGCATGATTGAGTAAATAGGATAGGACCATGGGTAGGTTTTAGTAGGATAACCCTTTTTGTTTTTGCATTTTTATGTGAAAACAGGGTAGTGTATGTCTGGTTTCCTCTTGCCGGAAAATATTGTTTAAAATCCCAAATTCCTTCTGAGAGATCGACCTTGTGTCGTTACTCCTCAGAAGCTTCATGCGGCAAAGCAAGCCAGCACTACTGCACTAACAACCGAAACGTCAATGACCCAGAAGACCCTTCGTGAGTTTTCAGCTTCCTCTGCTAACAATGTGCCTGTTTGGCCCACTGTTAACATGGCAGACGTGAACTTTGAAATTAAGACTAGCCTAATCACTATGGTGCAAGTAAACCCATTTTGTAGGAAGGCTAACAAGGATGCAAGTGCTCACCTGCAACATGTCCTTGAGATCTGCAACACTTTTAATATCAAGGACGTATCTCCTAATGTCATCCGTCTTAGGTTGTTTCCGTTGTCTCTTCTTGGGAGAGAGAAGCGGTGGTTCTATGCGAACCGAAGTGCTGTAGACACTTGGGAGAAATGTTCTACAACATTCCTTGCCAAGTTCTTTCTGTTGGACAAAACCAATGCCCTACATGGAAGAATTTCCAGCTTCCAGCAAGATGCCAATGAGTCTATTCCCGAGGCTTGGTAAAGGCTGCAGGAGTACAACGTGGCCTATCCCCACCATGGGATGGATGACTGGCTGATTATTCAAAACTTCTACAATAGATTGATCCCTGCTGCTCTTGACCATGTTGATGCTGCTGCTGGAGGTGCCTTCTTGTCATTGACAGTGCCCAAAGTCAAAGACTTAATTGAGATGATGGTGTCAGACATGGGTTGGAGCGACGAGCGTCTCCATACCCGTCAGCGAGGCATGCACACCTTGAAGGAGGTGAACATGATCGCTGCCAAATTGGACCTCCTCATGAAGAAGATAGATGGACAAGCCAATGGGTACGTATGTGGCAATGCCTATGCCTTAGACTCTCACATCACTTGTGAAAGTATGTGGCAACACGGGGCATTTGGGCAATGACTGCCCAGAAATCTGTGAGGATGCCTTATACGTAGCCGACAATGGGAACAACATTGGTTATCGTCCAGGAGGTCAAGGATGGGGCCAACCACGCCCTTTCTTTCAAGGAGGGTACAACAATAATAGCAACAATGGAAAACAACCCAACTTGAGAGAGCTTGCTATTAGCCAACTGAAGATTAATGATGCCCTATCAAAGAAGTTGTTGCCCATTGACAAGACCCTAAAAAACATAAATGCCAAGATTGAAGGACTATCCTCGGCCTTCAAGAACCAATTAAGCTTCAACAAGATGTTGGAGACTCAATTGCCTCAACTCGCAACTGTTGTTCTGCCAGTGGAGAATAGCAAAATGCCAGCACAGCCTGAGCCTCCCGTGGAAAATGTCAACATGATTTCTCTACGGGAAGGAAACTGGTTGAAGGACCCTGGATATCCCTTCATATATTGCTCGATTGGGGCTCACTACTTTGACAAGGCACTTTGTGACCTAGGAGCAAGTCTCCAACTGGCTAACTCTTTAGTCTGTTATCCGGCGGGTAATGCTCAAGATGTTTCGGTGAAATTCCGGAATTGCTTCATACCCATGGATTTCATGGTGCTCGACATGGATGTCGAGAAGGATATGCCGCTCATTCTTGGGCAACCATTCCTTAGCACCACGAAGGCTTGCATACATGTGGGAGTTGGAGAAATCCACTTCCATATCAATGGCAAGGAGGAAAGGTTTAACTTTTTCCCAAAGCCAGAGCAATGCTCAATGATCCGGATCAAGTATGGGTCGAATGTTAAACACATTAAAGAGGTCGAAGTCACACCTCCAAAGGTGGACCCGCTCATTGCATTCATAAGGGAATAATCTATGCGGAGAACCCGTCTTTTCGTCCACGCTGACACCTCAAGAAGACGAAGAAGTCCGGGCCTCCCCAAAGGCCCAAGTCCACCAACACTACGTAAGAAAAGCTCATCCAAGATGTGCCCGAACGAAGAAGGGAGGCGAACAAATTGTATATCTCCATCGTCGCATCTCGCATTACATTGTCATCAGAGGCGTGCGGCAAGCGCGTCGCAGATCAGCCAAAGTGTGAGACATGCTCAAAGGTAGCACATCTCCTTTCTTTGAGTCATAACAGACGTTCTTTACGATGTGATTGGTGACGTGATTTCTGCGCATCGCTCATCAGCATACATGTGAGACAAGCACTAACATAGTGCGTCGTAGGTTTATTGACTGATCTGAGATGCTCTTTATTGAAGTGTGCTGCAAATTTGTTTACTGATCTAAGATGGGTTTTAAGCAAGCTTGTCTCCTTTATTTAGGTAATCCGAGACATTCTTTTTTATAGATCGTCGCGGATTGTTTACAAGCAGAGTCTCCTATTAAGTGCCCCTTGCCCCTGATTATCCTGGTTGTCGGCTGCATCCTGGAGCTAGCCAGGATTTGGCAGCCGCATTGCCAGTGTCAGCATGATACACATACATGAACATATGTATAGCAAAAAGGATCACACCTTAAATTATATTAACCAATCAAATACACTGTTCATCCTAATTACAAAGTAACTAATTACACACATCATAACGTCATCATGTAATCTTGTATACCGTAATGAAAATTCTCCCGATCAATGACTTTATTAATGATGAGCCTTCATAGCCTCTAATGCTCCGACTGAGACATTCTCAAATTCAATAAAATCACTGAAATCGTATAAAACATTATCGAATTGCAGTCACATTCGCTTAAGCAGTCACATAAGGGAGCAAATATCTGAAGGCTTAGGAACAAATTGATATACAATTGTAATAGACACAAGAACTGTTAGCGAATAGAGAACCGATCTTACTTGTAGCACAGACAGTTGGTGAGCATCTGCAAAGCATCAGCTGAGAAATTATTCTCATCATAAAGGACATGGTAGTGAGCTGGTGTGCTTGTCCACTGAAAAAACAAACAATTTACATTCCACTGATGCATTAATAGCTTGATATCAAAAACTCGTGAGAGAAACACCAACTATCGCATAGGTACCTTGATTCCAGCATGGCTGCAGAGATAGAAATCAAACTCACTGGTGCAAATGCTAGTTAACAACAGTTCCTGCAGTTTCAACGGTTTGCGAATTAGAATTCATTATACACAACATTATTTCTGCATTGGACATAAACAAGGAAGATGAATGTATATCGTAATGAAAATTCTCCATTTGGATAAATGACTTCATTAACATTGAGCCATCATTGGACATCCTCAAATTCAAAAAAAATCACTCAAATGCACGCTCTGAGGGCAAGTTCAAGGTGGAGTGCTCCGGGGATAGGGGACGAGGCGGCGGTGTGCTCTGGACCAGCTAGCAAAAGCGCCGGAGCAGCGGTTCCTCAACTCTCTAATGACAGCAGATCGGCGTGCTCTGGAGACAGTGAGAACTTTTCCACTTATGTGAAGGCAGCGGCGTGCTCATACCGATTACCGAGGTCGGAGTCGAGGCGACGGCGTGCTCCGGGAACAGGGGACGAGGCGGCGTGCTCCAACGTGTTCAACTCTTTGATGACGAAGGTCGGTGTCGATGGCGGGGTCAGGGTTGATAGCGGCAGTGCGAGAATGACGAAGAGCGAGTTGAGGAAGAGGGACGACAACGGCATGCTCAGGAGCTGTGGTTTCTAGGCCGAGAGAGTGTGCGAGAGCTAAAAATTTTCACCAAGTTTCGGGAGAGAGCACGCGAGAGATAAAAATAGCAAAACTTGGAGACGTTCCTCTCTAACACGTGTCTCTCATTCCAGCGTCCCCCTTTGGTCGAGACAGCGCGAGTAAGTTTTGCGCGAATTTTTTTGCCAGAGAGCGCGCAAGAGTTAAAAATAGGTCAAAATTCGTAGACGTTGATATATAACGCACGTCTCGCATTATTTGTGGCCGTACAAGCAAGCCGCATGCGAAAGCTGTTGTTCCTGCGAACAACAGTTTTTGCATGCGGACTTGTCCAACTGGAAACTGTGCGCAATGACTTATATGATTGTTGCAACATGCTCTGATTTTTGAGGTGGGACAAAAGATCTTCGGCATGAATCGAAGACGCGCTCAGGTAAGGCGTGTCTCCCTTTTGTTGGATCTCATAAATCGGAGATGTGCCCTTTTAAAGTGCATCTCTCATGCATTCGTCCCCCTATTGCCACTCGCACGACATCGTGAGCGTCCATTGCCACTCGCGCGTTATCGTGAGCATCCATTGCAAGGATAAACAAACCCAATGACATTGCAATTAAGGGATATAATTGGAATTCAGGGATAAGCAAACACAATGACATTGCAATTCAGAGACAATTTGCAACTCAATGAATTTCATAGTTCATACACATTGCATGCCATCTAAACTAATTTCGAATCTAAACTTATTCCTAAATCTCCCATCGATCTCTAAACTATATCGTCCAACTTGCTCCCGAACACTTCTCTTATATTCCCCAGGATCCTAAAAATATTGACATTCTTTAAATTAACAAATGTCAAATGAGGAATGGATAACCTATGTTGTTCACTAACACAAAGTGTATAACCTTGATAAGTAGATTATAGCAATCATTTTCAACATCGGGCGCATTTGGCTGATGAAGCAAATGTTGAACTTTAAGTAGTATAGTTTTGATTGTAAAACCAATCCACCACCCCTACGAAATATCAATTTAAGCAACATAAGAAACCAGTTCAAATAAGTTCGGCAACAATTACTAATTACATGAGCAAAATAAGTCTATCTTAGTCTCTTGATCAAGAATCCCAATGCAGAGTGCTCCTGAGCGATGGACATTTAGGTGGAAGAAACCACGTGGAAAGGCGCATCTTGGAGGCACCAACGGATAGTCCTCCGAGAAGGAGATTGTCAGGGGGCAGTAACCACCTTCCCAATCAGTCTAAAAAGGAAATTCAATAATAAGAGGACGAGGGTTATACTCATATGATTGTGCTTGTTCTTCATGACTTACCTCTTCTTTATTGGGGACGATGCACTGCCACTTCAATAAATCTCCCGATTCAGGCTTCGTAGAGAAACCCTACGTAGAGAAATTGAAAATACCAAAAACAAACAAGACAGAGAAACAAAACTATAGTTAAGTTCATCATTCCATTACAGAGCTACATATATACAACCATGCGACTGGTGTGAACAGTTAAGTACATACATGGGGATGGTTCTTGCGCTACGCCAAGCGCTCCTCGTTCAGTCGGCTATGGCCAAGACGATATCTAACCCAACCATGAACAGTGACGACCACGACGAGGACGGTGACAATGACGACGACGATGGTGAATAGAGGCGGCGATCGCAGTGGAGTTGGTCGATTAGTAAAGGAGCATCGGAGGCGAAGAGACGAGTGAGATAAACGCGAGATGAGCGATACTACAGCGAGACGCGCGAGAGACTAAAGCGAGACGCGCGCTATATGAAATCACGTCTTCCATTGTTGAAAGAGAGACATGCAACACGAGGACTGCGGAGAACTTAATTTTGGAGGCAGTGGTGTAGAGCGTGTGCGACCGGTGTGCATGACCTTTCATTTCCTCGAGGCGGTATCGATGTGTCCCATCGTTCCACTAATGTGCAAGAAACCAACCGCTCCATTGGCAACTCCACACAAACCTTATATAAGACGCGCCATCAGCCGTCAGTTATCCACAAGCGCATCGCTCATATGTTTCTTCTTCGTCGTCTTCTCCGCACCGATGACCCACCACCACCTTGGCCAATGTTCCACCTCCAAGCCCGCCGAGGGAGCCATCGTGCAAGAAACTGTGCTACACCTCCCCCGAGAGGTTCAACACCGAGCAATGCCTCCTTATGACGCACGAGGCGTACAACAATACGTCTCGCGCCATGAGTTCCTTGGGTCTGGGTACCCTTTCACAGTTTACTGAAATTGGTACCCTCGGCCACTACCTCTACGACCGCACGAGGGTGGCCGATCGTCTCGACATTCTGTTGGAGACGATGGCTCAGGTGCTCGGCGCTAAGGGTCATAGAAATCTGGTGGCGGTGACAGAGAGCAACCTCGGCCTCGGAGTTGCATTGTTGGCGTAGTCGGAGCAACCGGCACAGCCGGCCCAAACTCCTATTGCACCGGCACCGGAGTCGCTGCCGGAGGAGGAGGAGGTGGACGAGAAGGAGAAGGAGGAGTTTTTATTTGTTGTTTTTAGTTGATGTTTTTCTTTTCTTGTGTCTTGTATTTTTTTCTTGTGTATTGTAATATATTGTGTTAATGGATGAAATTTATCTATGTTCTACTATGTGAATGAATGATTGTGTGGTGTGTTCAATGTGTGTACAATGAACTGTGTGAAAGCAATTGCAAACATGAAGGATTTTGATTATATTCTGGAGAAGTGAAGGAATTAGTTATCAAGTGAATGTGCTCTAAGTTCAGTGATTTGTGATATCAACAGTGAACCGAAGCAAAATGGAGAAAATCACAAAGCTAAAGGAGACGTGGGTAATAGGAGACGCGCTTTTCGTAAGAGCACGTCTCCCTATTAGCAGAGGAGAGGGAGACGTCGAGCATAGGTGACGCGCTTCGGCCATGCCACAAGCTCTTTAAGGGACAGCCATATCTGTCCTTATAATCCTCCACGTTCGGCTATGCCGCAGACTCTTTGCGGGAATCGTCCTAGTATTAGTAGAGGTAAACTCGTGCCCGATGTGTTGAATAACTTAGCATGAGAATTCACCATTGATATGATCATTAGTATCTAACTTAGGCTATGTATAATGTATACTAGAAGCATAGTAGGAGTATCTTCCTAACTCTTAGCCTAATCCCTCTTTGCCCCATTTATCCCCCTTAGGATAAAATGCTCTTGTATGTGTGTCACACTACCTACACATATCTATTACGCATCCTTACTAGAACCCTACCTAGACCAACATATCCTCTCCATTTGATAATTGCTATGCTTCCACGTAGCCTTCCTTTCGGAGAATATAAATGACACCTTTGGAATACTCTTTTAAGGAGAAATGCTACATTGGTAGTTTCCGTGTGCTTGTGGATTTTTATATGTGACATAAGAACATCAACAAAGGAACGTCTCCCATTACCTTGTGGATATGCGAAAGTTGCTGTTCTAGAATCAATGCACAGCACGCGTCGAGGCAGGAACAACAACTTTCTCTGTGTGCTGTGCAATGCCACGCCTTATATTCTCATTGCAACGTGCTCATATTTCCGAGGTGGGACAAAAGATCTTCGCTAAGGCATAATTCATATACGCATGCGAGACGCGCCATTGTGAGTCTCATCTCGCATCACGTACGTCTCCCATTTTCCAGGGCAGAGCAAGTTCCATATTCAGTAGTGCTTCCTTAAGAAAAAAATGCAAGGCATGAGTACTTCTTCATAAGAAACAGAGCACATATGACCAATGAAAGTGAATTTTTCACTCAAATGGCAATATTTTCACAAATTTGAGCATATATCACACAAATATCTAAATTGAAGTCATTTTTTCACTCAATTGACCATATTTTCACATATTGAGCATATTTACACACAATCAATTGGGTACTTTACGTTGCGGTCTTGGTTTTTTGAAATTCTTGACTTTTTCATGGTGGTCATTCTACAAGTACGGAACTTCATTGGCCGATGGTATTCTTTGCTTGATCATCGAGGTGACAAAAGGAGGAATCTCATCAAATTGGTCAAAGTCTTCTCATCGACGGCATTCTCGACTCCAACAATTCGTTGTTTTCTAGATATAACCACCTTAAGTCTTTTATTTGTTGTGTCTGAAACATAGAACACTTGAGCAACGTGTTCTGCTAACACGAGAGGCTCCGACTTATATTCTTGACGGTTAAGATCAACACTAGTGAACCCGTACTTGTCTTGTACAACACCTTTGATTTCAACAGCCAAGTTGCAATAGAAAAGAGGAATCTTGAATCCTTGAAAGTCAAGCTCACAGATCTCTTGTATTTGACCATAGTACATGTTTTTATCTTGGCCCGCAACATCATAAGCATCAACACAGACACCACTATTCTGATATGTGCTTTTCTTATCTTGTTCTACAGTGTAGAACGTGTATCCATTTATGTCGTACCCTTGATATGTAATAACTGTGAATGTAGGACCACGAGCCAACTTTTTTAGGTATCCACTTGTTTGAGTATCTGATGAGTGAGAAATTTGATCCCAGAGCCTGCCAATGAATTTTCTCCTGTGTTCATTTGCTAACCATGATTCATTGCAGCCAAGATTGTCTGTAAGTACCACCTCCTTGTGCTCATCGATGTACTTTGACACAATCGACATATGTTGTAACACGTGGAAATGAGCGTAGAAGAATAAATGTGGATCTGGAGTTATAGCCTTCTTCCCAATGATCTATTTTCCTATGAGCCTCCCCTCATAGCGAGACTTGGGAACACCAACCGGGTTACTCGGGTTAGTATAGTTTAGAGCCCACTCCACAGCTTCCTCTGTAGAGTATTCTTGTACCATGCTGCCCTCAGGGTAAGCTTGATTTCTAACTCAGGCATAATACCCATTTTCTTTAGATCTAATCATGGTCCCTAGTTTTCCCATCTGTGTTAAGCAATGTTCCAAGTTAGCTCTCGCACACATTCTTCTCAACGTGCATCACATCAATCCAGTGAGGACTTCTAAGTCTTTCCAATTCGGTAGCTCCCAAAAAATCGATTGCTTCTTCCACATGTCATCTTCTCCAATATTTTTGCCAGTCCTTTTCTGCTTACCAAGGTCAACATGGATATCCTTGACCATTTCATAGACTTCATGACCCGTGAGATGAGGTGGAGGATGCCTCTTCTCAGTGTTACCATTGAAATTATCCTTCATACTCCGAAATGGGTATTTTATTTCAATGTAACGTCGATGTCCCATGTACACTATTTTTTTCATGACTCGCTCAAATACTGTGGGTCTGTTTCTCTCAAACAATGTGGACATCCACAACATACTTTCTTACTCTGTCCGGACAGGTTACGTACCACTGGAGAATCACTAACAGTCACAAATAAAATGGCTTTGAGGCCAAAGTACTCACGCTTGTGGTCATCCCAGACTTGCACTCTGCTGTTGTACCACAACTGCTTTAGATCTTCAACCAGAGGCCTGAAATAAGTGCTAATGTCATTCACAGGTTGTTGTGGCCCCGATATCAGTCCTGACAATATAATATATTTTCGTTTGTTGCACAACCAACGAGGAAGGTTCAAAATTGTTAGCACAATTGGCCATGTGTTGTGTGTGCTACTGTTCAGAAAAGGTTTCATGTCAGCGATGCTTATTGCAATCCTAATATTCCTAGGATGAATGGCAAATTCAAGATTTTGTGAATCATTGTTTCACCACTGTGTGACATCAGCAGGATGTCTTATCATTCCAACATCCTACTTATGATTCTCTTTGTGGCATCACAACAATTTTGACTTCTTCTTATTTGCAAACCAACGCTTCAAACAAGGAATGATAGGAAAGTACAAACACCTTTTTGGGCCCTCTTCTTCTTCTATTGCAGTTCTCATCATCACCGTCGTCTTTCCTACGATTGAATCGATCAACTCCACAAATAGAGCATTTCTCGAGGTTTTCATACTCAGGTCCACAATATAGAATGCAATCATTCTTGCACGCGTGGATTTTCTCCACCTCCAAACTAAGTGGACAAATTATCCGTTTTGCCTCATAAACTTTCGTAGGGACTGTGTTGCTTTGGGGTAACATGTCCTTAAAGAGTGTTAACAATTCCTTAAAACTACAATCACTCCATCCGTTGCTCGCCTTCAAATGAAAAAGTTTTATCATCGCAAACAGTCTGGTGTACCTAGCCGCACAACCATGATACAATGGCTTCTTCGAGTCTTCCTGCATCTTCTTGTAATTTGCAAGTTCACCATTACTGTACAGATCACGTCGCCATGTCTCACGATATTGCGTGTCATCTCCTCTATGTTATGCACCTGAAACTCAATGACGTCATCGGTAAACCCTGATATATCTGGCATGTTCAAATCATCATCGTGATCTTCTTCGACACTCAATGACGTCATCGGTAAACCCCATATGATAACACTTTATTTGTGCGATATCTCTTCTCATTCTGGTAATGTTTGCAAGCACAACAAATAATCCCACTAATGTTGTCCAACATGTCTTTCTTCACGAAATCGATAAATGCATCTACGCCTTTGATATATTCATTGCAAAAGTGTGGCATATACATCCAACTTTGATCCAACGACATCTACGTACAAAAAAGAAGAGCTAAATCAAAGAAATTTGAAGTCACTCATAGTCAAGATCCAACGGGGTAAAAAATAGTAAGGAACAGGAGAGTAGGAGAGGACTAACCATTTGTTTTAAGATCCACTGATAATCACCGCAAGACTTCTAGAAGGGCACCTCCAAAAAGGGAAAGAACAGGATATATCTGGCAACCACTTGTTCTGCCATAGCTAGGAGGTCGTAGAAGGGCAATATAAAATCGAGATGAACTGATTTAATGCAGGTCTCTCTATAGAGGGAATGGGAGACGAGCCTACTTCCATGACAAAAGGAGACGCGCCTGACCGGTGGATATGGGAGACAGACCGACTTCGATTATAAAAGGAGACGGGTGCCAAGGAAAGCGCGTCTCAGTTACAAAATAAATATGAGTCACGCTCTAGTAAAGCCCATCTCCCATTTGTCAGAGAAGAGGGCGCGTCTCGAATACTTACTTAACTGAGACGGGTTGTATAGTAACGCGTCTCATTGTACGTTCAACCGAGTCATGTTAGATCCTTGCTGAATCGAGCTCGTCTCGCTTAACCGTAGCAGAGACGATCGTCTTTGAGCTCGTCGCTCATCTTTGTCTCCTATTTGGGTTTGTTACGTAGTGTGTTTACCACGTGATCGTTACACAGTATAAGATATGGGTGATCCTCCGCTCGATATTTTGCTAGAATTGATCGGTAAAATCCCTCGATTGGTTCCAAGATGAATAGCATGTTCAAGCTAGGACCTTAGGCATGATACTTTGTGTAGGCCGTGGTAGAGAAGATGGAGGCCACCGAGGCAGCATTGTTGGCGAGTGTCCAAAAGCTTACGGGGATGTTGGAGGTGGTGGACAAGCGAGTGGAGGCGGTCGACGATGCACGGAGTCGATGGGCTCTGACATCTCCACGATACAATCACAGATGGAGCTCTCGATGAAGTCAATTGTCGTGCTCCAATAGGAGCAGCTCTTCATCACTGAATCAATGAAATCATCGAGTGCAGGAATCATGGTACCACCTCCATCAATTGCACTGCTACCCCACCCTCAGGCACAGGCTATTGGCAGTGGCGGACCTACAGGGTATGCCGGGTGGGCCCCGACATACCCTGGATCCAGCGGTCAGCCATGAGGTGAGGTTCACGGGCCAAAATATTAGTAGCTTCCTTCAAGAAAAGCGCCTGCTTCTTAGCCAGTGTGATTTAGTTGGTGGGCCTAAACAGATTATTCTGCTTTATAGTTTGACGGGCAAGGTAGCACTAGCACCGTAAGTCTTCGCCCCGCAGAGACTTTTATAAATTACGCAAGTTCTAATTATACATTAAGTTAAAAACAAATTTAAATTTACCTCGATCCTAATCGGACGGATCCTCAACACAACTACTTTATTTTTTTGGCCCGTTACCAGGCCTAATCCATAAGTTTGTGTTTTTCTTGATCTAATTTTTTTGTGATTAGATGAATTGTTCCTTCTATTCACATTCTTACGTATTTTTATCAATAATTTATTTATGCATCATGAGTGGAGACGTCAGTGAGACCATTATATTAGAGATCGGTCAAAAAGTATATTATGTAATAGTTTTAAAGAAAAATAATAGAAATAAGATGAGTGATAGTCCTTTAATCGCTGTCTAATTGTCTAGCCATATTCATTGAGCAGGATATTTTTCGAAGTTGACAAAAAATAATATTTAGAAGGCGGCGGTTAAAAAGATCTGACAAGTAGTATTTTAAATCTGTGTTATATCTACATTTTAAAACTCCAATATTGTATTTAAACCAATGTTATTGTGATCTATTAAATTTAAAACATATCATGTTATTTATTGATGCATAATTATGTTATAATTTTTTTAATAAATTGGTAAATGAATTTACTGAATTGTAAGTATATTTTTTTGTGTGGCATACCCTCCAGTAGAATCCTAGGTCCGCCACTGGCTATTGGCTAGGTGACTCACGACCAATCCCCTCATCATTCTACTGTTTTATTGGGTAATTCATTGGGGGTGGACAACGATAATCCTGTTGGGGGTAGAAGACCTTGGTTACCTAAACTGGATTTTCCAAATTTTGATGGATCGGTGGTTAGAATATGACTTGATAAATATGTCTCATACTTCGGTATTTATAATATTCTCAATGAGTTCCCTGTGTCTGCTACTTCACTACACATGTCTGAGCGCGCAAGCCATTGGTTTCAAAACTATAAACATTTTGTGAATTCTCTGAATTGGAACGATTTTGCCACAACATTCACTAGGGAATACGAAGTTGACACACAGAGAGAAAACTGTTGAGTTTTTCAATCTAAAACAGGAGGGTACTGTAGCTGAATATAAGCAAGCTTTTGATAAGTTGATATACTATATGAGGTTGTACGATACTTCTTTAAGTGAGACTTTTCTTTTCACCAAATTGGATGAAAGAAGAGTTAAGACTGAATGATGAATTGAAGTTACCCTCAACTGTCACACAGGCAGCCACTATTGCAGCCTTTCAGGAGCAGTTAACTGATAAGCCAAAGAGTAAAAGTTTTAGGACACCTGTCTTCAAGTCACAAGCCAGTTCAGTTAGTAAACCTAACACTAAACGTCCAAACCTATATTCAGCACCTCTGACATTTAGAAAGCCAAACAACTGAAGAGATTCAGACGTGTTAACAATCTTTGTTTCAAGTGTGGGCAGAAGTACTCTCCAACACATCAGTGGCAGGCCAGCACTGGACAACTTAATGCCTTGTAATCTGCAACTGTTGATGGTGGAAGCTTCCTTTCTGAAGAACTTTGGATATCATTGAAGCTCCTACATCCTTTAGCCCTTCAAAGGATATTACTCTATCTTTATATGCCTTGTCAGGACAACCACACCACAAGGCCACTCATCTACAGGCTTTAGTAAATAACAAGGTTGCTCATTTTGATAAATTATGGAGTTCTCATACCTTCTTGAATACTCATATCGCTAAAGCTCTACACTTTATAAGCACTCCTGTTATGCCTCTGCAGATACAAGTGGCCAATGGGCATACTCTCATATGTGATCAAGAAGTGATAAACTTAGTGGGTGCAAGGACACTTTTTCTCATGATGTCAAGTTGTTAAACATGAGTGCATATGATCTGGGTTTAGGAATGGACTGGTTTGTTAGAACTTAGGATGCTTAGGATCAATACTAGCAATACCTAATTAGGAGTTCTTAGGTCTAATCTAACTGAACAAACAATCTTAGGGATAATTAAACATTGATCTAATGACTTAGACTAATAATCAGACAATTCAAGCATAGAACACATCATCCATGGCGAGTAGTAGAGAGTTAAGGGATTAGAGAGGAAATTGATGTTACCATCAGTGCATCCACCTGATATCATTGGGCTCAGGTGGACGATCACAGTAGATTAGGTTGATGCAGGAAGATCGTGCAGTGACGGCTTGTCGCAGAGGCAGCTGCGTTGCTGATGGCGGCAAACTCCGGGTGTGATCCTTCCCCTCACGCCTCACCCTAACAGATCGGGTTAGGGTTTTTGGGGAGAGGTAGTGGCGGCTAATGAATTGAGTTCCTTGCGCCCCGACCCTCCCCCCTTCTATTTATATGGCACGGGTGAGAGCGGGCCGCACCGAACTGGGTCGGTTGCACCCCCGATCAGGGCGCGTAGGGAGAACAGACTCGGATATGGTTGTTGCCCACATAACCGGGACCACAAACACTAAAATTCCCCGCTTGATCTCGGGTCCTTAACTTATTATCTTATTTGCTAAATTAATCTTACACATATTTATTTTGCTTTAACATAAAAGGACACGACGCATCAAAACGGCCATTTACGCACTGTTTGACTCGATGACCAAGATACATCTCACAATTAGAAATAATCTTACACTTTGGTGGCCCCTTAGAATCCAGGATATTATCACAAGGTATCCCTTAAACCCATGATGGCTACATGTTCTCTGAACACGTTGGGTGGGAGGCCCTAAGTTAGCCGATCTACAAGCATTTGTTTAGTACTAATATGCTCGAGACTAATAGTGTGATCCTGGATTTTCTCTTTTGCAACACAGTACTTAATGCCGATGTGTTTGGCAGCACCACTCGACTTCTTGTTGTGAGAGTACATTACTGTTGGTTGATTATCACAGTATAACTTAAGTAGTTTATGGTTGTTGTTGACCACTTTAAGATTGGGAACGAGTTTCATAAGCCAAGAAGCCTGCCTGGTAGCCTCATAGCAAGCAACAAATTCAGCATACATTATGGACGATGTAGTGATTGCTTGTTTGGAGCTTTTCCACGATATAGCTCCACTCACGAGGGTGAATATATAACCTGACGTAGATTTCTTAGTATCCACACAACCTGCGTAATCTGAATCTGAATAACCCACTATTTCTAGTGACTCAGTCTTACTATACGTTAGCATGAGGTGCTTAGTACCCTGTATATCTGATGAGGACATCAACACCATCGATACATCCACACCAACTCAGCTACCGGTTTCTGGTCCGATCACTCGCGCTCGTGCACGTCAACTGAACTATGAGGTGAACTCGTTCTTGGCCTTATGTCCATCTTATCTAGACCGTGGAACTACATGCTTTCTTGTTTTGCTTAGGAACAATGGAGAGGAGCCAATGGTAAGGGAATTCGCGCGGACGGGATTTGGACAGCAGAACAGCACCAACTTGTGACGGCCACCAAGATTTCATACGGACTCCGATCTGGGCGTTCAAGTACTTCCTGGAAAGATTATCAAGTCTACTTTCAAACGGATCTGGCCTCATGTCCATATCTATTCTGAGTCGGCCGCAATAGTTATTTTAATACCAAGACCTTTTTCTGTCCACGGTGCTGCATCACCAAAATTGGGCCCATGGCCCATGTATCGTTTGGAGTCCATTAGGGACTCGTGATTAGGGTTTCTCACGACCCTAGGGAGGTAATAAATAGTAGCAGCCGCCCTCATTAGCTGGTGGGTTTTTGTTTATTCGTAAGTTAGCTTCTGCTGCTTCCTTGTACACGCGCGTGTCGACTAGATCGCCTGTCTACTTGTATCCAGAACCCCACTTTAGATTGATTCAACAGATAAGTGATTGTTCTTCTTGTTCTTGCGTGTTCTTCGATTGCTTGCAGGAACAAAGGCCCTCGTGGTCAGGTTGATTGTGCACCAGCAAGATCAATACAACTTCGGAGCCGGTGTACCGATCGCTAAGGCGCATCGTCTTGGGGACAGTGTAGTCGGATCGCCAACGTCTTCTCCTCCACAAATCGAACCCTCCTATTCACATCGAAAGATCGGGAACCAAGATCCTATCAAGTGGTATCAGAGCAAGGTTAATCGGTGAGAGTGCTACCATTACTTTTCTTTCCGCTGTTATCATCCTATAGTCCAGAAAAAGCCCAAAAAAATACCAGATCTGTTTTTTTTTCATTATTCCTAGACCATTGTGCCTTTTACTTTCTCCACTTAGTCAAGACTTGTTGAGTTCATGGTTGCCTCGACGAGTCAAGTTGCTGGTCTTTAGTTTTGCACCACTAGAGTTTCGAGTTCGTGTCACATTCGGTCACCTAGTTCAAGTCAGATTCGTAGTTCGAGTTTGAGTCGAATTACTAGTTTGAGTTTGAATCAGATTCCTACTTCGAGTTTGAGTCGGATTACTAGTTCGAGTTTGAGTCGGATTACAAGTTCAAATCATATTTCTACTTTGAGTTTGAGTCGGATTGCTAGTTCGAGTTTGAGTCAGATTACGAGTTCAAATCAGATTGCTACTTCGAGTTTGAGTCGGATTGCTAGTTCGAGTTTGAGTCTGATTACTAGTTCGAGTTCGAATCAGATTGCTACTTCGAGTTTGAGTCAGATTAGTAATTTGAGTTTGACAACAAGAAAAAGGCAAGTGCAAAATCAAAAGCCGCACAAAAGCCACAAGCAATTAGAGAAGAAAAAAAAAGGCAAGTGCAAAATCAAAAGACCACCCAAAAGCCCACCGAGAGTGCTTCTTTCGTAGCATCTACCGGACGATCTAGAGACATTCAATAGCTTACCAAAACTAGTACAACCAAGCTCCCGCTGGAGCTTACAAAACTAGCAGATCCTAGCACCGGAGCTTACCAAAAACTAGTCAAAACTAGTCAACCCAAAACCAGAGCTAGACAAAGTACGTCAGAGCTTAGCAAAAGCATGCCGGAGCTATCAAATATATGCCGGAGCTATCAAATATATGTCGAAGCTATGAAAGACATGCCGAAGCTAAAGATAAAGCTCACCGGAGCTAACCAAAGCTAGTCGGACCTTACCAAGAAGTCGGACCTAGTAGCTAATGTAGTCGGAGCTACCCAAAACAAGTCGGACCTATGGTCGGACCTTGCTAAAAAGGTGTTTTGGTGATATTAAAAACTTTTATCATCAAAGCCAAGTGTATTCACTACAAGCCAATGTATTCAGCACACATAGGTCTTACAAGAACATTGCTACTTCACCCAAAATGCCTAAGAAAGAACCTCATCCATTGTTCCATTACTTGGATGCATCATATGTTTTATTGAGGAACAAGTCTGGAAAGACATATGCTAGGTATGTTGAGCCACAGCGCAAGAGTCCCAAACCTTGTGTGTGGGTGCCCAAGTGCCTCTTGACTAACATCAAAGGACCCAACACCGCTTGGGTACCTAAAGCCAAGGCTTAAATCTTTCTTGTAGGCATACTCCTCCGGTGGAACCAAGTGGGTTCTTGATAGTGGATGCACCAATCATATGACTGGAGAGAGGAAGATGTTTGTGGAGTATGAGCTAAATGAAGATCCAAATGAAGGAATCTATTTTAGGGACAATAGCCAAGGAAAAATCCTTGGCGTCGTTAAAATTGCTATATCTCCTAATCATACACTTTCAAATGTTTTACATGTCGATTCACTAGATTATAACCTCTTGTCCATATCATAACTGTGTGACAAAGGTTATAATTGTCTATTCACTAATGAGGGTGTGACCGTCACAAGGAGAAGCAATGACTCAATTTCTTTTAAGGGTGTACTCAAGGGAAAGCTCTATCTTGTGGATTTCTCCGCGGATAAAGCCCAACTTGATACATGCTTAATTGCAAAAACTAACATGAGATGGCTTTGGCATAGAAGGCTAGCCCATGTTGGGATGAGGAATTTGCAAAAACTCCTTAAGGGCGAGCACATCCGTGGTTTAAAGAATGTTGTGTTTGAAAAGGATAGGCCATGTAGCGCATGCCAAGCCGAAAAGCAAGTTGGAGCACCACATCCATCCAAGAACATTATGACAACATCAAGACAATTGGAGCTTGTACACATGGATCTCTTTGGTCCAATCGTCTACATTAGTATTTGTGGTAACAAATATGGTCTTGTTATTGTTGATGACTTTTCACGTTTCACTTGGGTATTCTTTTTGCATGACAAGAGAGAGACACAAGGTGTTCTCAAGAGATACTTGAAGAGAGCTCAAAATGAGTTCTCCTTGAGTATCAAGACCATAAGGAGTGACAACGGCACCGAATTCAAGAATACTCAAGTTGAAGAATTTTTAGATGAAGAAGGCATCAAGCATGAGTTCTAAGCCCCCTACTCCCCTCAACAAAATGGGGTGGCCGAGAGGAAGAATAGGACTCTAATTGAGATGTCAAGAACCATGCTTGATGAGTACAAGACGTCGGACCGGTTTTGGGCAGAAGCGGCCAACACTGCTTGTCATGCCATAAACTGGTTCTATCTTCACCTCATACTTAAGAAGACGTCATATGAGTTCCTAACCGGTAACAAGCCCAATATTTCTTACTTTCGTGTTTTTGGGAGCAAATGCTACATTCTTAACAAGAATCCTAGGACTTCGAAGTTCGCTTCTAAGTCCGATGAAGGTTTCTTACTTGGTTGTGACTCAAACACTTACGCTTATCGTGTCTTCAACAAATCCTCCGGAATTTTTGAAGTAGCATGTGACGTAGTGTTTGATGAGACTAATGGCTCCCAAGTGGAGCAAGTTGATCGTCATGTGATATATCAAGAAGAAGCTCCACAAGTGGTGAGAGGAAGGATGGCACTCGGAGATATACGACCACAAGAACAACCTCAAGACGCAAGTGACCATCCCACGCATCAAGCAAGCTCTTCCTCAAATGATCAAGATCAAGTTCCCCAAGAGGCGCTCCAAGGAGATGAAAATGGAGGCATCAATCAAGGGGGAGACAATGAGGATGAGGAAGACCAAGATGATGACTCAAGACCTCAAGCGCCTCACCCAAGAGTGCACCAAAGCGTTCAACGGGACCATCCCGTTGACAATATACTTGGAGACATCTCCAAGGGGGGTAATCACTCGATCTCGTGTTGCAAAATTTTATGAACATTACTCTTTTGTCTCTTCCTTGGAGCCCCACAAGGTTGAAGAAGCACTACGAGATCCGGATTGGGTGATGGCCATGCAAGAAGAGCTCAACAACTTTGAAAGAAATTAAGTGTGGGAGCTTGTGAAGAGACCTAATGCGAATGTTGTAGGTTCCAAATGGGTGTTCCGAAACAAGCAAGATGAGCACAGGGTGGTTACAAGGAACAAGGCACGACTTGTGGCCAAAGGGTATTCACAAGTTGAAGATTTGTATTTCGAAGAAACCTTTGCTCCCGTAGCTAGGCTTGAATCAATTCGTATATTACTTGCCTTTGCTACTCACCATGATTTTAAGCTATATCAAATGGTCGTCAAGAGCGCATTCCTCAATGGTCCAATCAAGGAAGAGGTGTGTGTGGAGCAACCCCTGGATTTGAAGATGAACAATTCCAAAACCATGTGTACAAATTGTGTAAGGCTCTCTATAGACTCAAACAAGCTCCTAGAGCTTGGTATGAGTGGCTTAGAGACTTTCTAACTCAAAATGGTTTCAAAATTCGGAAGGCGGACTATACTTTATTCACTAAAAACTTCAATGATGATTTGTTTGTTTGCCAAATATATGTCAATGACATTATATTTGGTTCTACTAACAAAGCCTTTTGTGATGAGTTTCTAAGATAATGACAGAAAGATTTGAGATGTCCATGATGGGGGAGTTGAAGTTCTTTCTAGGTTTCCAAGTGAAGCAACTCAAGGAAGGCACATTCATTAGTCAAACCAAGTACACAAAAGATATACTCAAGAAGTTTGACATGGACAAGGCCAAACCCATCAAGACTCCTATGGCAACCAATGGGCATCTCGATCTCAATGAAGATGGTCCAAGTGTGGACCAAAAGGTATATCGTTCCATGATAGGCTCATTGCTTTATTTATGTGCATCTAGGCTTGATATCATGATTAGTGTGTGTATGTGTTCTAGATTTCAAGATGCCCCTAAGGTGTGTCATTTGACCTCCGTTAAGAGAATTCATAGATATTTGGTTCACACACTAAGCCTAGGACTTTGGTACCCCAACGGGTCTAAGTTTAACCTCATTGGATATTCCGATGCGGACTATGCGGGGTGCAAATTTGATAGGAAGAGTACATCGGGAACTTGCCAATTTCTTGGTAGATCTCTCGTGTCTTGGTCCTCAAAGAAACAAAACTCTATTGCTCTTTCCGCAGCTGAAGCGGAGTATGTCGCCGCTGGAAGTTGTTGTGCACAACTTCTTTGGATGCGACAAACTCTTAGGGACTATGGCATAAACTTGCGCCATATCCCTCTCCAATGTGACAATGAGAGTGCCATTAAAATAGCCCACAATCTAGTTGAATACTCAAGGACCAAACACATCGATATTCACCACCATTTCTTGAGAGATCACTCCATCAAAGGAGACATTGCAATTTCCCATGTGAGAACCGATAAACAATTGGCCAATATATTTACCAAACCCTTAGATGAGACAAGATTTTATGAACTTAGGAGTGAGCTTAATATCTTGGATTCTCAAAATGTGGCTTGAATCTTGCACATCTAATTGTCATATTCAAAATTCACACATGCTTGCGAAAACTCATCCTCCTCAATTTTTCTAAAAATTATTTTGAAATTATTGAATCCTTGTGAATCATGGTCATAGTTTGATTGTTGATTGCTTGCTGACCATGTTTACAAAGATCTTTTGTGAAGTCTAGTCCAAAAGGATCAAATCTCCACTGAAAACTCAATATATAGGAGTTTTCAGCCTTAGGACCGGACTAGTCCGCCCTCAGACCGGACTAGTCTGGTGGCTCAGAACAATCTGACCCTGGTCCGATAGCCGGGCAAGTTTGGGTCCCTGACTGGACTAATCCAGCCCCTTGGGGACTTAACCTCCCCAGTGAGCCCCTGACCTCTCCACTTCCATTCAAACACTCTCTCTCCAAAAACCGCTCGAAAACCGCCTCCCAAACGGCAATTTTCGATTTCCACCAACAAAACTCGACTCCAATCCATGGATTGAAGCCCTAAGGTGCTTAGGAAACTTTCCCAAAGCATGGAAGGCCGATTCTTCATCCACATTTCATCGAATCAAAGATTTGAAGACGTATTCTTGACCTAACCCAAAATCTCCAAAATTCAATTCTTTTAGGTCTATTGATAGAAACCTCTTCACAAATGTTGTTGTGCACATCATTGTGATCATGTACCTCAATTTTTGTGGTAGGATCCGTAGGTTTCACAAAATTTCTCTAGATTAGGGTTCTTGCTGTGTGAACCGCACTAGTCCGGCTTCAGAGTGGACAAGTCCGGTTGGGTACGGACTAGTCTGGCCCATGGGCGGACAAGTCCGGATTGCACAGTGAAAATCCTAACCTTGATCGATTATGTGAATTCTACCACTTTATCTTGACTCCTTGGACTCATACACATTCCCTTGCTTCTTTTATCAACAACCATATCGGATAACGAGTATGTTCCACCTTCTGACTCCAAGGCCGAAGCGGAGAAGCAAACTCTTTATCGCTGGAGGCAACGAGAGGATCAAGAAATGGTTGCTGCATACTTTGCATCATAGAGAGCAAAGAAGACGCAGCAAGAAGCACACAACTCTGCGGCAGCCGAGGCAGCCCCAAGGAAAAAGAGACTTGTGACATTGGGGGATCAGGCTCGAGCCCAAGAGGCAAGGTCCTCCAAGGATAAGGGAAAGGCCTCGGTCGATGTTGCACCCAAGAAGAGGGTGATAGTGGCCAAGAAGGCTGCTAGCAAGGTTAAGAAGGGTGCCTCTCAACCCATAGGCCCCTTGACGGTGTCTTCTCCTGCACGAAACCCAAACCGTGCAGCTGCCTTCGACGCTAACATCTTCAAGGGCAAAGGGGCTGAGAAGGCACGCAAGCTAAGGAAGATCAATGTCTATTAGCGAGACAGGAGCACAGTGGATCCCCGTTTCTGGTGTGACTTCCACTGTGACTATTACAGGGCGGTCTACATGACCAAGCAAACTCCAGTCACCGATGCTTAGTGGATTGACTGGGACTATATGGCCCAAAAGGATCACGTGGCCTTCAATGCCTTGATTGAGGTCGTCGAGCGGCACGGTTTTAAGAAGTTCATGGCTTTTCAATATGACTGGAATGTGAAAGTCATCACTCAGTTCTACTCCACTATCTACTTCCACACCGATGGGGACAGGAGAATTACCTGGATGACCCACGGAGAGCAATACTCCACCATCTACTGGGAGTTTGCTCAGCTACTTGACCTAGAGGATAAACTGGACAATGAAATCATTATCTCCAACTTGAGGCCAGTTGATCGCGATACCCTAGAGTACATGTATCCTAGCCATGTACCCTTTAAGGCGGGGCACATAAGGAACATCAAGCCCTTCTACAGTGTCCTCAACAGGGTGCTCAGGAAGACCATTGCCCCCAAGGATGGGGATGCGGTGATAATTCAAGGGAATTTGAGGCACTTGATGGTCCTCATTGATGAAGATGTCCGCTTTAATGTGGTTGACTACATCTTCGATGACATCTTCAACATCTCCCATACTCCCAAACGATCATGTCGATACGCTCTGTACATCATGTACATGATCGAGAAGATCTCTGGCCTCACCTTCAAGAAATACATAATTCATCGGAGGCTTCGACCTCAACTCCCTCCTCCAGAGTCGGCTGCTCCTAGGAGGAAGAATGCGGATCCTCCTGCTTCTTCCTCTCGCTTTGTGCCATCTCCTCCGCCACCTCCACCTTCATCACAATGCGGGAGTGGCTTTCTCAAGTGCTTCAAGGCCATTTTCTCTTCTTGTCGGAAGGCGGAAGTTCGACAACATCGCATGGAGCGTCGCCAAGAGAAGTATCTCAAGGCAATGTGCCATAAGTTGGACATCCCCATGTCTCCCGCCGAGGAAAGTGATGGGGAGATCACACCATTACCGGAGTTCACCGCCGAGGAGCTCGCTCAATTTGGCGAAGATGGTACTTCCACCGCGGCCCCGACCGATGATGATGATGCAAATGTTGATCCGGAGGCCACGAAGAGCGATAGCGGGCGCCAAGGCAGAGATGATGATGACGACTCCAATGATGAGTAGACCTAAGGGCTCTTCCTCTCTTCTTTTCCTTTTTGGTGTCTTGATGCCAAAGGGGGAGAGATTAGTGGATGGTGCACTTAGATAGGGGGAGAGATTGAGTGGGAGAGTTTAATTGATCCAAGATTGGACGATTGGACTTATGTTTGTATGATTAAAGCTTAAATTGTTGTAAGACTTAATTTCTATCAATTGTGACGTTATGCTTGAGTTACAAGCTTGTCTTACATATTTGTTGCTTCATGACAACCCATGAGCACATCACTTAGGCACCCCACTATAACATGTATATGTATGAGAACTCTCTCAAATCTCTCTTACTAATGATACATACATTGAGGGGGAGTCACTCATACAAAACATGCTATGAAAAACAAATTATTATCCTTTTTTTCGAAGTCTTAATGTGTTGTCATCAATCACCAAAAAGGGGGAGATTGAAAGTGCATCTAGGCATCCCTGTGAGTTTTGGATGATTAATAACAACAATTAAGAAGTCTAATGAGCTAAGTTTATCTTAAGCACAGGCACAATGATTGAAATGAGATGAAACCCTCCAAAAAGGAAAAGGATGCAACGGGTGTCAAAGGCTCAAGAGTAGAAATTAGGGCTTCTATGAAGTTGAGCTTACATGAGATGTGTCATGTAAAAGGGAGGATGTATCATGCGCATTGAGATCATACCAAGGGGATCAATGTGGTGGTTTAGTGAAACACCTAAGTGAGAAGCCAAAAATGAGAGAAACCCTAGGAGGCCGGACTAGTTCGGCCAGGCAAACCAGTCCATTTTGAGACAGACCAAACGTCTCTGGAGTGAATCTGAGTGAATTTGGAGCTATGTCCGAGAAGTACAGGCTTGTCCATTTTTGGACAGACCGAAGCTCTCTGGAAAAGTTCGGACTTGTCCGTTAGGTACGGACCAGTCCATTTGAGACTTAGTGAGATCATCTGAGAGAAACCCTAGTGGGCCGGACTAGTCCGCCCCCTGTGGCTGGACTAGTCCGTGCCAGTCCAGTTGAGTCCGTTTTGGGGCGGACTAAACCTTTCTGTCCTACTTTGGACTAGTCCATTTTGGATTGGACTAGTCTGTTGTCTAGTGATCGTTTGAATTTGGAAATTTGGCGGGTAGCGTGACGATCGCCGCGCAGTGCGGCAGTTGTCGGGAACTAACCAGAGGTCAGTGGTCCCATAAGGCCGGACTAGTACGGGTCCACAGGCCGGACTAGTCCGCCCATCTGCTGAGGTCAGCAGAAGGGGCTCGGGACCCCTATAAAAAGGGGACCCCCGGACTCATTTGAAATTGACTCGAACCCTAGCGCCGCCACAAGCATCCTAGAGCCTTCCAAAGCCTTCTACTCGTCCTACTAACCCATTAAGAGCAAATCTTGAAGAGATTAGGGTTTGGGGAGGAGAGTAAGGGAAGATCATCGCGCTTTGGCTCTCGGTTTGATCTCTTGCACATTCTGTTGTGTTTTGTGGCTTGTGTGAGTTGGGCTTCGTGTGCTCCTCATTGTATTGATTTGTGGGAGCCTCAACTTGTGAGCAACCCCATCAAACTTGGTGATTACCCATTGATATAGTGGAAACCAAGCCGACCATTGTGGTGGCTTGGTGAGAGAAGGGTCAAGTGAGACCCTATCCTCGTGTGGACTTCTCAACGTGGATGTAGGCTTCTTCGTGGAGCTGAACCATGGGATAAATCTTGTCTCACTTGTCTTTTACTTTTCGTGATCACTAGTATTGCTATTAGGGTTCATATTGCTTATATTTCTCTTCACTTTGATCATCGTTGAAAACTTGTAATCTAAGTGTTTAAACTTCACAATCTGAGCTTTACTAGTTTACCACATATTACTTATCTCATCGGTGAACTTTAATTCCGCAAATAACTTGTAGAAACCAAGTTTCTAGGTTTTCACTCTGTCCTGAGCGAACTAGTCCGACCCTGTGCAGACTAGTCCGGGCACAGGAATTTAATCTCGTATGATTAAGTCATTTCAGGTATTATTGCCTATTCACCCCCCCTCTAGGCGACTTAGAAGAACCCAACGGGTGATGCACCTGGATGGACTCAACCTCCATCGTATGAGACCGAAGGTTCGTCTTGACATGGATGGCCAGGTGCCACATGGGAGCCGCCCCTATCCACTTCAAGCTCTAGTAGCTTGCCTCCAACGTCCATGAGAAGATGTCGCTCCTCTTCGCCTAGAAGTCATCATGACTATAGCCAAAGAATGACAGATCTCACTAGACGTATGGGAGAGCTTGAAGTGAGAATGAGTGACATCTACAACATTCTCCAAGGGCGTGTCCAAGGTACCCAAGACTGGCAACAACACATGGACGCTCAATTCACCAACTTCAACTCCACGCTACAACAACAACAAGCCGATCTCGCGGCATACTTCTGTCATCAAGGATTCAACCCTCATCACGGAGTTGAGTGAACAACAAGCTTGGAGGAGGACCCCCACTTGAGGTAAATTGTATCAACACCTTGCATATTTATTTTCCATTCACCCATCGTCCACCTTGCATATAAATATATATATATATATATATATATATAATAAGTAGGATAGTTTTGTCTTCAAATAAAATAAATAATGTGCGGTAAGAATGACTTGGAATTCATATAGATGAAAGGATGAATGGTTGCTTTGTTTTAATTTTCCTAAGTCCCTAGTTTACAACTTACTACTCTCCAACATATTGCTCTCATTGGCTAAAATTACTTTCGCCTTGATTTGGAAATTGTGGGTAGCAAAAGATTAATCCATTCTAAGTTGTTGTGAGATATGATATAGTGAAAGGGGCTCATATTCCTAGTTTGAAAGTAAAACTTAGATTTCCGAAGTAATTCTAAAAAGAGTTAAGTTACTCTCATTTGATTGAAAATACCTACCAAAGTCATATGATACATTACAATGATAGACCTTATGCATATGCTATTTGTCTTCACATTGAGCTTTGTCAAACTAGTATAGACCTATGTGAGATTTCATTCATTACTTTTTGAATTCAAGACTTCACTTGCACATGCTATACTTCTACACTAGAAGTAAGCAAAATTCCACCATAACTCCATTCCACAATAAAAAAGAGAAACTCCCCATGCTTAGTACTCTTAAAAAGTTATTGCATAAAAAGGGAGTAGAAGACATGGCTAAAAGAAATAGAAAAAGAAAATACATGCTTACATCATAAGCATGAGAAAAAAAAAAAAGAAGAGAGAAAAATAGCCATGTTTCGTCCCAGCAAAACAAGAGAGTCCACTCAAAAAGGAGTCATCTGAAATATCCAAATCCACTTCATTCCGTCACACATTCACAAGTCTTGAATCAAATTATTTTGAATTGATTTCTCCTAAGGCTTGCTTTTTTGACTTAGCAATATTATGTGTTGCAAATATGTCTACTATATTCCCTACCAAGATCCACATACAAGCGTTATGTAGAGGTAGGATGAATTTAGGCAAATGTCTTGGTGAGGATATATTTCCACCACACATAAATGAAAGACCGAGAGAATCAAATTGAGATACTTAAAATCTAAATTGAACTCTCTGTAATTTGAGTGAAACTTTATTTCTAGGATATTTGTGCTCCATTTGCTGTTCTATCTTTCAACAACCCATGAATAAAGATGACATAAGCCCCATAATGACCTAAGATGGGTGAAGTACCATGCCAGTTTTTGCAATACTAAGTAGAGTATTTAATTGTGCACATGGTACTTTTGAAAAAATAGAACATAGTAGCAACTCCTGATCATCAACTTAAAGTCTTGACTTTGCTCGAGATGAGCAAAAGATAAGCTTGGAGGAGTTTGTTGATGGCTCTGTTATATACCAATTTCACCCGTCAGTATAACTCGATTATGTGAAGGAAATAACATTTCTTGCAGACATCACCTTTCTATTTAACCTATTTCCACTTGTCCTTGGAGAAAGTAGTGCATGCAGGCATTTTATGTAGAATTGAAGTGAAACAAAGGGATGGATCCTATAAAATATCATTTCATCCAATTAAGCGATGACATGTGGCACCAGATGGATCAAATGGCCCAGAAATAGAAGTATTCAAAGCCATCCAATGGTGTAGCACTAATATCAGTCAATGGGACCCACCTGGTAGAGACTTGGAGGAAGCACAACCCCAACGGGGCTGAGACCAAGTCGGTCGACCTCCTAGTCGGCCACTAGGGAGTGACACCAAACTCGGCCAAATGTCACGTGTTGGCTCCTCCCGGCTTGAAGAAGTCATGGGTGACTGATTCGTGCGCTTTTGGTTGCGGGAACCGACCTTTCTCCAATGAATAAATAGGACTCCTCACCCCTCACTTCAACACACACAACTTGAGTACTCATCAATTGTATCTACTACACTTCATAGGTTTAGAGGAGTATAGGCTGTAGAGAGGAGAGTCTCTAGTCCATTATCCAAGTAGAAGAGGAGTTGAAGGAGTCTTTTCCCAATTCCTAATTGGGAAATGTATGCCTCTTATATTCGTATTTGTATTTGTGACTTTATTTTTAATAAAGATGTTATCTTTAGTCTTCTATTGTTCATATACTTGAATGAAGGTTTCTAGTATGATTGTGGATTCCATGTATGTGGTAGGAGTAGTATTTATGATTATGCTATATCACTCTCATTATATCATCATAAACACTACAAACCCCACACTATAGTCTAATTAGCTATGACATGATTATGTTAAAATGAATTACTTATGTTATGAGTTAACACTGGTTCAACGATGACTTAATCCATTGCCTTAAGGTGGCTTGTGCCTAGGCTCTTAAGGTAATTACTTAATATGCTAGCATGGTGCTAGGATAGAGAGTAGCATTGAATGTCTCGTAGATCCACATATTGAAGAGGTAGGCAGTAGATGGTGACAGTCTTATCTGTCCTTTGTAATCCTCCACGTTCGGCTATGCCACAGACTCTTGGCGGGGGTCGTCCTAGTATTGCTAAGGGTAAACTCGTTGCCCGATGTGTTAATCCACTTAGTGTGAGAATTCATAATTGATATGATCATTAGTAACTAACTTAGGCTATGTATATGTACATTAGAAGCATAGTAGAAGTCTTTACCTAACTCTTAGCCTAGTCTTTATTTACCTCATTTATCCCCTTAGATAGAATGCTCTTGTGTGTGTCACACTACTCCAACTATCATTTATCCCTCTTTGTTAGAACCTTACCTAGATCAACCTAGCCTCTCCACTTGATGATTGCTTTGCTTCCATCTGGCCTTCCTTTGTGAGAATATAAATGGCACCTTTTAGAAATACTCTTAGAGGGAAAATGCTACATCGATAGTTTTCGTGCGCTTGCAGATTTACATGTATAATCTAAAATCTACTAACAAGCATTTATGTCACCACCGCTAGAGATGAATTGTTAGTAGTGTGTAGGAACCGTCAACAGGTGTGCAATATACTTAGCCTGGTTCTGTACCCTAGGCCTGTGCACCTTGCCTCCCAGTGCTAACAGCTGTATAGCTGAGTACAGGTGGTTGGATGACTCATGCCTTGAGCAAGACAACGACCATACCCTGAATGTTGTCGCACCGAATTACCCATGTCTCGTATCTCAGCTAAGGACCATAAGCCATAATAAAACTAGGGATGGCAATTGTACTCGCGGATTTGGGTAGCCGGCGGGTATTGCACCCGACGGGTACGGGTACGGGTGTAGGTACATTTTTTACCCGCAGGTATGACCCGTACCTGATCCGCCATTTTTCGGGTATGGGTACGGGTTTTGTTCTTTACCCGCGGGTACCCGTCGAGTTACCCAAATTATTGAATTTGGGCTAGAAGGAGGAGTCCAACCCAAGAACAAACCCTAATCTCCCGCACCCCATTTCCGATTTTCTCCAGCGCCGTAACCCTTCCGACCTGTGCTCGGTCCCTCCTCTCTCGACTCTCCGAATTTCTCCTGTACGGCCGAACGCCAGCGCCGCCGCCGCCGCCGCAACCCCAGTCTGCCGCCTTGCAGTGGCGCGTTGATCCCTTCTTGCGGTGCGCCACCAGCGGTCGCCCGCGACGAGGGAGGAGGGGGCATCGCCATCTCGCCGAGGCAGTGGAGAGAGTGCTACTGGACGGCGCAGGGGGCCTCATCGGGGCATCGCTGGGGGTGGCAGAGCTGCCTTGCGACCTTGCTAGAGGCGCAAACGACAGGGCGAGCGCAAGCACGTCGTCAGTGCGACCTCGCTGGGGCATCGCTGGGAGCGAGAGAACGTCGGCAGGGCGAGCACGAGGGAGCCGCCTTTTTTGCGTTGTGCACGGTCGTAACCACAATTTTCCTTGACCGGCCAACTGGGTCATAGCAGGCCATAATTAAAAGGCCCATTTACGCACGCCCACGGGCCCACAGGACTGAGGGAGTGAGCACGCCCTGGGACTGAGAAAGTATAGTCCCACCTCGCCTATCTAAAAATAACAGCTAGCTAGTTGCGATGATAAAAAAAGACCGGGTGCTTCCTCCGTTTCATACTTGCTCAGTGTTTCCGGATACCCGTCGGGTACCCGAAACCCGATTAAAACTGGGTTTGGGTATCAATTTTTACCTGCGGGTGCGGATTTGGGTATGAAATTTTATCTGAGCATTTTTTTTGTCGGGTCGGATATTTGCTCGACCCGAACCTGACCTGTTGCCATCCCTAAACAAAACTAAAGAGCAAGGAAGTTGTGATCAGCGAGTGAAATTACTTTTTGTCTATCGTGTGTGCGGGACATACAGAGAGCCCGTCGTCGACGTTCTACACATCCGTTCCGTGTTAGGCGGCATTGATGCTCTTCCGAGCTCTTGCGCCCCCCAAGGGGGACGCCGCCACCTGCGTCGCTTCTTCGAGCTTCGACGCTCCCCATGGGAGCTGTCAACTTCACTTGTTCGAGCTCCGGTGCTCTCAAGGGGGTCGCCGATGTCGCTTTTTGAGCTTCGGCGCCCCCAAGGGGGCCGTCAGTGTTGCTTCTCCGAGCTCTGGTGCTCCACAAGGGGGTTGCCGGTGTCACTTCTTCGAGCTCCGGTGCCCCCCAGGGGGCCCGCTAGCGTCACTTTTACAAGACAAGATGAAGCCCCCACGTGCGGATTGTCACCTCTCTTGTGGTGGGCCCGAAGGCCACTATCGGTACCCTGCAAACCGTGTATCCTCGCATACAAGCTAGAAGAAGCCCCATACCCGGCCTCCCCGTGGAGACGGGTCCTGAGGCTGCCACACGTCCTCTAGCTCCAGACCCTTGCTCCCACCGAGGAGGGCTCTGGAGCTGCCACGCGTCCTCTAGCTCCCGACCCTTGCTCCCATCGAGGAGGGCTCTGGATTAGCCACGCGTCCTTCGGCTCCGGACACTCCCACCGAGGAGGGCTCCAGAGCAGCCACGCGTCCTGCAACTTGCCCTGGACGGTAGGTTCTGGGAGTAAGAGGTGGTGCATCCTGTCGAGTCGCGCATTAAAGGCGAGCGCCTTTTCCAGACGTTCAGGTGCGCCTGACGCCTCCTGTCAGGTATTGCTGCGTCCAGTCGCATCACAGTAAAGGCGTTGCAGGCCTACCCCACTCCGCCAAGTGGGTACCTTACGGCGACAGGACAGTTGGACATGACATCTCCTGCTATTATCAACGATGGCGTTTGAGGCGGCAAGATGGAGGGTCTTCAAGCCATGATCAGAGGAGATTTATGCGAGAAGTCTTAGATCTTTGGAATAAGATCGATCCGGAGCCACCTGTCGGGCTCCAGACTCCACTTGCAAGGCGTCTGACCTTGTCTATAAAAGGATCGGACCACCACCATTACAAAGAATCCGATCTCAACCCATACACACTCAACACACACATTCACACGAGCAATACAACTCACACTGTGGAGTAGAGTATTACGCTCCAGCGGCCCGAACCACGTAAAACCACTGTCTCACCATCTTTCATACACACAATCCCCCCCCCCCCCGCCCCCCCGGACTAAGCCCTGCCGATCCAGAAACTCCGCGGGCTACTCGCATAGCAGGTCCGGGGGAAGTGTCACAAGAACACTTCGACACGGTCAAACGACAATTTCATGGAAGTCTTCTAAACAGACTCTAATTGCCACATCTTCAAATCACTTTGAGATCATATCATTATATGAAGCCGCACGTGAATGTGTATGACTACGTAGAGTGATTAACCACATTTAGGTCTCATGTGGCATTGCGCCTATTGAGTCACCAACCATTATCTATGAAGATAATGCAGCTTGCATTGCTCAGATGCAGTCAGTTTATGTGAAAACTAATATCACTAAACACATAACAACTAAACTCTTTTACCCACATGAACTTCAAGTGAATGGAGAAATTAGTCTCCAACAAACGAAGTCATGTGATAATTTAACTGATTTATTTCCTAAGTCCTTACCATACTCCAAATTTTCCAAATGTGTCAATGGTATAGGTATGCGTCGACTTAGAGATTTACATGGTTTAGGGGAGCTTTATCATAGAGCTATCCGACTATTGTCTCTAATTGTACTCTTTTTCTTATATGGGTTTTTTCTTTTAAATGTTTTCTCACAATAAGTTTTAATGGGGCAATGAGAATGCAAGATAATCTCTATTTTCTTATTTTCTCCACATGGTTTTTATATGAAAATGAATATGACATTCAAATGCTATGTTTTCTCCTATTTTAATGACAATATTTTCAGGAGTTTTTACACAAACATTAAATTATATATAATATCTTCAGATTTTCCCCACTGATTTTTTCGAAGATTATTCATTCAACGAGGAGATCAAGTGATTAAGGAGGAGTGTTACAAATTATTTCTACGTGATCACTTGCATAACCGTCGCCCGCACTCGTGACCACGCGCCTCGCACCCGCGCGGTGCGCCTTCTCGTCACACCCAATCGCCACCGGACACATCAGGACATGTATAATGTATAAAAGGAGATGAATGAATAAATGAATGATTAAGAAATAATATATCACTTGTCTCTCCAAAACTTTGTTGTTGGAATTGATCTCCAACGGAATGGGTCCAACGACCCATTCCAACCCCATTAGAACGCCCTGATCGGGGGTGTGGGCCACGTTTGTGGCTGTGGGCCCCCTCTCACGCCGTGTTGTATAAAAGAAGGAGGATTAAGGGGTTAATCCTCTGTCTAAGTTAATCATAACCACCTAAGAATCCGATCTACCAAAACACGGAAGTGAGGGGAAGGCTCCAGCACCCGCGCTTCGTCAGACGACCTCCACGTCGCCGTCTCGTACACCACCTCTGCCGGTCTTCTACTCCGAGCCGCTGCAGCAACACCGCCCCCGTCTCCTCGCCGCCGGTCATCTCTACACCGCAGGTGAGTGTACCAAGGTACGGGCAATTTCATACTCTTGTATATTTTCTACTTCATACTGTGATTAGATATTGGTGCTTGTTTATCCACTACATGATTAGTCTCAGATCCCGACGGAAATTGCTATTAGGACTTGATTAAGTTAAGAATATCTCACAACATTGGTACCAGAGCCTGCCTATTAGCAAATCCACTCGGGATTTAGTCACTGCAGAATTTAGAAGGAGGGGAACTAAGCAACCGAACGAAATCCCCAAACCCCAAAACCAAACCCTAACCCTAGCACGAAAATTAGTAAGTGTAAGGACGGGGATGTACCTTCGGGTCCTCCACCGTCGCCTTCACCGGAGTTTCTCTGGCCTTCGTGTCGGCATCCGGAAAAAAAGACGTCGAGCCGCCACCGACGTGTGGCGCACGCGTGCGCTCGGGTCGCCTAAGAGCGCGCTGCGACGGGACCGTTCGACAGTGGCGCGTCCACCATTGGACGGGCGCGCACGCCGACGAAAGACCCCGCGGCGCCGCCGCTGTTGCTCGCCTGAATCTCGCCGCCATCCTTGTTTTCTCGCTCAGTGCGGCGCGTGGAGAGAGAAGGGGCGGAAGAGAAATGAGCTCTAGGGTTTTCGGGAGCCGGCATCGCACGATTTTGTTCTGCCGATCCATGCGCTCGACCGTCGGTTCAGATCCGACGTCTGGCGTTTCGCTGGCCGTCTCAGCGGCCCAGGTGGGGGTGCGGACGATCGTGGACCCTTGGCCCAAATGTCTGCAGCCAGTGCGGGCTTCGCTTTAGGGTAAGAAGGCCACGGGCAGGAGCATACATGCCACAGCCGCATGGCAGCCACGCGCATACGCGCTAGTAAGCAAGCTCCGGCTGTACTCTCGATGCAGTAAGGCCACCATGTGGGCACGCACATGGGTTCGTGACCCATTTTCTCAGCGTCTCGTGCGGCATGGCCATGGGACGGTTTTCCTACCGGCGATTCAGTTAAGTAGCAGGCCCCTTTTTCCTACACAGGACCAAGGTTTCGGCCTTAAAGCTCAGCAAAAGGCTCACTCGTGGCAGCTAAACCAGTGCCCGCATGGGCCTTTTGTGGCCGCTCCATGTTGGGTCACTATGGGCCACTCGTTTGCCTTGCAGAGCACACAGGCTTACAAGCCTTTTAAGTTTTTGTCATTTTGAGTGGATTTTGTCATTTGTACATAAATCCATTTGGTCCTCACATAATAATAAGAAATGGTTGAGAATTTTATTTTTAATTTTAATTTTCCGATTCGATTAAGTTTAAGTGATTTATCACCGTGATTAAGCCTATCAAGAAAAAAAATCATATTCTCAGCTATCTAATTTTAATAATTAAGCTGCTATGGAGATTTAAATATTTTTTATATAAGTTTATTTTCATATTTCTATAATTTCAAAATTTGCTATATTTGAAAATTAGTGTAATATTTAGTTTAAGTAGCAAAAATGAAATCTCTCAGATTTGATTAAATAAGATTGTTATATTATAAATAAATAAGTATAATTAAGTTGATTAGCTTCCGCTGTTAAGTGTTAAGTTTATGACTTTTAGTTAAACTTTTTCACCAACGTGAGAAATCTAATTAGAATAATTTTCAGTAAGCTTTCACTGTGTTTAAATATTTTGTTATAAGTTTAAGTGTCCAATCGTGATTTAAGTAATTAGTAGTTCATATAAGTTTTATTGTTTAGTTGATTAGTGTAAGTATAGGATTAGTAAGATTTAACATTGTAATTTTAAGTATTTAGCTATAAGTTTAAGCATTTAGTCATCATTTAAGTAGTCAGTCACTGCTTTAAGTTTTTTGTATTTCGGGAATTAGTGTTTAAGAATGAGGCAATTTTCTTAAGTTTAAGTAAGATTTCATGTTATGAAAAAATTTGATTTGGATAATGATTAAATATCTTTTTGGCATGGTAGTTTTATATTGCGATCAAAATCGTTGATATAATTTTACTATGATATTGTAATAAGTTAATCTGAGAATTTTACGCTACTCCCTAAAAGTGACGTAAAATTAATGTTTAATCTTATTAAGTAATTAGATTTTGCCTCATATTTGTTTTTACTAAGTAACATGATGATTCAATCATCGTGATTAAAATTAGTAAGCTCTCATTAAGATTCAAATGTATATGGTGCACATATACATATAAGTTTAGTAAGTTCATAATTAAGTTTCTGCTGTTCTTTTAAGATCAATTAGTTTAAGTATTCTTCTATTTAAATTGGTTCTAACATGAAGATTTATTTAAAAGAATCAATTTATTAAGTTGTCCCTTTCATTGATTCAGTTCTAATGATTAAGCTTGTTAAGACTTAAGCTTCCGCTCTCATCTTTGGTGCGGTAAATTTATTGAGTAACCAACGTGAAAAATAAATTTACCATGTGTTTAAGTTTATTAAGATCTTTTGTATTAGTGTATGAAAATTATGTTGAGTAACCAACGTGAAAGACAAAATTTTCATACTTTAATGTCGTGTTTCGTCAAGTAACCAACGTGAAAGACAAAACACCTACTTATTGTTTTAAGAAATTTTTAGTTCGTAAAGAATTTCGTTGAGTAACCAACGTGAAAAACGAAATTTAATACGTTTAGAATGTTTTGTTTTGTCAAGTAACTAACGTGAAAGACAAAACACATATTTTAGTTGTTTAAGTAATTTTTAGTTCATAACGAATTTCGTTGAGTAACCAACGTGAAAATCGAAATTTGTTATGTTATAAATTTAGTATGTTTTGTCAAGTAACTATGTGAAAGACAAAACACAACATTTGTAGTTCATTAAGATAATTAAGTTATTATATATTTTGTTGAGTAACCAACGTGAAAGACAAAATATTACATGTTGATAAGGTGAATTAAGTTATTGTATATTTTGTTGAGTAACCAACGTGAAAGACAAAATTTCTATGTTAATTGAGATGTATTGAGTATTGTATTTTGTTAAGTAACCAACGTGAAAGATATAATACAATATTCTATTTAGTCATGTATGTTTCATTAAGACTATGATCAAAATATTGCATACACGTAGTAATGGGACAAACTTCTTTTAAGTAATTAAGTTTAAGATTAATTCAGATTTATTTCTGAATATATATTGTCTCGGATATTAAAAGTATTTCTCATGCCTTAAGTTTTATTTTAGTAATTAAGTCGCTTCATCGGGAATTATCTCGCGTGATAAGCAAATCAGGTATGTCTTTTATATGCTATTTTGCATTTTAATAAGTTTTTCATGTCGATAAGATCTTAAGTAAATTAGAAATTTTATGAGAGCATTCTCATTGTATCATTAATACTAGAATAATTATTAAGAATTGAAGATTTTCAGATAAATGTATCTTCAAATATGTATGTTAGCAGTTATTAGAATTGTTGTTTTACATTTTATTTAGTAGTTGTATATCATGATAGCATATTATTAAAATGTGCAATATTGTTGTTAATATTAAGTTATTTGACGTGAAGTTCAAGAGTAAGAAATTAGTTTTTCACATTTTGACAACGTCAAATATGTTTAAGCATATCGTTTAGAATATTTAGATGATGGCATAGAGAAACTTTTATATCCCAGAGGTGATGTACTCCCATTAGTATTAAGTGATGTTATTAGGATACTAAGTAAGTAATATAATTATCTTCTCATAATAAGTATTGTAAATTATCTTCGAAATTATGGCACTATTGTATATGCCATATTTCGAGGGGGAGAATTGTAGGTTTATCACTAAGATGATGACTGAGATCATTAAGTAATAGATTTTCACATCACAACTTTCAGTTTCTGTATAATACTTTGTGTGCATTGTAATAAGAATGATCTATACAATAAGGGGGAGTACAATAAATATTATCGTCTAATACCCCGAATTAGAAAGGTATGACTATTTCCTTACATTTTATTAAGTTTGTAAGGAAATATAACATAATTAAGGGAGTGATCTGGTAAGATGAAACTTTAGTATTTCACTCTTTCTTTCCTTAATCAGTTTTAGATTAATTAAGAGGATGCTTACAAACATCGTATAAGTTATATATAATTAAAGTTACCCAAATAATTTTAAGTATGAAATTAAGAAGATAAGATTATTATTAAGAAAATAAGTTGTCTTTTTGTTGGCTTTTTGATAAGATTTAAGATCCTCATTTTGAAATGGGGTATTATAGTCTTTTTAACCGATGACTAAATCAGGGGGAGTTTGACATTTAAAGATACCGATCTTGAAAATAAGTGGTTTGTGTAAGCACTTTTATTTTTCAAGATTCATTCTTTATGATGTCTAACCGATATTGCGTTAACAATGCTAGACATTGTTCTCACAGTATCTGCTATTTAATTTTTCATCATTATTGGCCAGTAATGATGAAGAATGAGAGCAGCCTCATCTAAGATCACAAATAAGCCAACTAATGTGTTAAGAAATTCAAATGATGACAATCACACTTCATATAAATAAGTTGTGAGTGATTGTAACTCATTTGAATGACTTAAGAATTTTTATTTCCCAATAGAGTCAAATCAGTAGACTGTAATGAGTCTATAAAAGCTAACGTGACTCTAAAAGGAATAATAAATGTTTTTTGATGTAAGTGTCATCATAAGATGTTCATAAGTGAGAGTTTTCTCAATGAGTTTAATTGAGAATGTTTTAGATAATTCGAATCATGAGTTATGTCATGTAAGTTAGTGAAGTGAGATATCTTAAAGTAAATTCATTCATAGATTGAAATAAGAGTATATAAGTTAAGAATATCTCATGTTCAATAAATTCGCAATAGATTTGGGTATTATAAGATATTGAGAAGGAATATTAGCGTTTCTCTTAAGATAATAAAGTTAAGCATCTATTAGAGGATGATGTACTACAGTAAGAAATAATGTTGATCAACTTAAGAGTAAGTATATTATCCTCATTGTTGTTAAGTTAAGATCTTGGTGAGTTTTATTGTTTGTTAGTATGTAAGTTTCACCAAGATATAATAAGGGGGTATTTAGACTATGAGATAATGCATATCTATCATAGTCATAAGATTGAGTAGTATGCATAAATCAAGTTCACGTCTGCTCTTAAGGTCAAGGGTGATAAGTAGAGGAACAAATCAGAGATCGATCGAATAGAATCAGTTCCTTGTACTTCTGCTGTCGGAAGTTTCTTTAAGTTTGCTCAATTAATGATACACCTTGACATAGTTTAAGTTACCGGGATATTTTGGCATAAATAAATTCAATCCAGCTATAGATCTCTGGGTTATAAATAAGGAAAAGTTTTAAGGTTCTATAAGTGACTCAGACCTCATGATAAGATGAGTAAGAATCGACGTCATTTGAATAAAGTTTTAGTAAGATTCAGTTTTATGAGATGTGTAGCAAAATCCACAATTAATTGCTAACACTCGTATTTTGGAGTTTTATTGTGGAAAAGCTCCAATCAAGCGGTCATTATATCATGAGTGATGTATGCTGAATGTTCTTTAAGCATGAGGTCGTCGAGCAGATACTATAATTATTTTACCCGGTTTTAAGAGTGGTCGACAGCTTCAAACCACTTAAGGTATTATATTCAAATTGCAACAAGTCATGTGTGTTGCCAAACACATTGACATTAGGTTGCAAATGATAAAATCCAGGATCATACTATTGTTTTGAGCAAATCAGTGACAAACGATTGCTTGCGGTACCGTTTACAAAAGGTCTTCCACCCAAGTGTTCAGTGAACACAAAGTCGACATGGGTTTAAGGAGGAGCCTATGATCAACTGGATACTAAGGGCCCATTAAGAGTAAGGTTACTTCTAAATGTGAGATGTATCGTGGTCGTTCGAGTCAGATAGCACGTAACTGGCTATTCTTGATGCGACGTGCCCTATATGTCAAACATAAAGAAGGTAACACTAAGTTTAGAATTAAGTAAGTATAAGTTTTAAGATTAAGTATTAAGTTAGTCTTGATCCTTGGAGATCAAGGGGGAGAATGTTGGAATTAATCTCCAACGGAATGGGTCCAACGACCCATTCCAACCCCATTAGAACGCCCTGATCGGGGGTGTGGGCCACGTTTGTGGCTGTGGGCCCCCTCTCACGCCGTGTTGTATAAAAGAAGGAGGATTAAGGGGTTAATCCTCTGTCTAAGTTAATCATAACCACCTAAGAATCCGATCTACCAAAACACGGAAGTGAGGGGAAGGCTCCAGCACCCGCGCTTCGTCAGACGACCTCCACGTCGCCGTCTCGTACACCACCTCTGCCGGTCTTCTACTCCGAGCCGCTGCAGCAACACCGCCCCCGTCTCCTCGCCGCCGGTCATCTCTACACCGCAGGTGAGTGTACCAAGGTACGGGCAATTTCATACTCTTGTATATTTTCTACTTCATACTGTGATTAGATATTGGTGCTTGTTTATCCACTACATGATTAGTCTCAGATCCCGACGGAAATTGCTATTAGGACTTGATTAAGTTAAGAATATCTCACAACATTTGTCTCTCAATATTCTTCGGCCGATCGTATCACTCTCCTTGACCGTCACATGATCAGCAAATTGAGAATTATCAGCATTACTTTCACTGTCGTCCATTGCATCAACTGGTGCACGAAACTCGGCCGTGAGGAGCCTTCGAAACTAAGGCTCCCTGTTTGCACACTCGACCATCTGGAAAGCATGAGAAGCTCCGTATTTTCCTTGGTGACATCTTGATGGGTTTTCCAGTCGATTTACTTATGAGGAAATCAAGGGGCAAGCCATGACCCATGTAGTTTTCATAAGCAGCCATCTGAACATCATAAACTTGTATATTATTCTTAAGTTCAGTGGGCTTAAAGACATCACCTCCCACCATTGCATCCAAGCCAAGAGCATCACTACTCTCTAGCACCTGGCACTTTCTTGCCTCTTCATCCAGCCCCAGAACCGAACTATTATCCCTCTTGGTGATTTTCTTTAGATATCGGAGTGACAAAGCTTATGTTTTCATCCTATTTTTTTCTAAGATCTTGAATCAATGTTAACATCTTTTCTTCGCTGCGTTCAGTAGTTTGATTGGTGCGTTTTGAGAAAATGGGGTATCAGTTAACATGTTTAGGGAATGCTCACTATCATAGCTCAGAGAGTGACAAATATCATGTTCTTGAATGTGACATTAAAGAAATAACATGAAAATACACATTAGATTAAATGATCTGGCTACTAAGTGAGATTATGAGACGTCCTCCTCAAGATTGTTAGCTTCATTTGGAAAACGGGACAGTTCCATTTCAAGGCATGCATAATGACGTCATTTCTTAAGGTACGCTTGTAACAGGATAAAATTATTACAAAAGTACATTTTTATATACTTGTATGCACTGCTGTATACTCTGTCCATTCTAAAATACTTGTTATTCTCTAATTTATTTTTGAACTCTTATAAATATTTTGAGATGGATGGAGTAGCTGTTTTGTGGGATTTGCTAAGAGAACAGTGAGAAACCCTATATTGGGAACAGGGCCTGAACCAGCCAGGCCGCAAACGTTTTGCGGGCCTGGGCCCGTCAGGTGACACGGCCCATTCACAGTGAAGCAAAGCCAATCCTCGTTGCTCCTTCGCCTTCCCAATTCCAACCTCCGCCGGCGACGCCCTCCCCCGCCGCCACTGCCACCTCCCGCCTGCCAGTCGCGAATCTCCCACTCAACTCCTTCAGATTCGATAAACCATTTCTCCCGGGAGCATAGCCACAAGCACCGGTCATGGCTGGTACGTCCCAAATCCTCAAGCTCCCCTCTTCATCCCCGTCTCGCCGGGGTTCCCGCTTTGCTCTGCTGCTAACCGCGTCTCTCTGTGCGCGTGCACGATTTCTACGGCCGGCGCGGAAGATTACGAGCAGGAGCAAGAGATGGAGGTGGAGGCGCTGCAGGCCATCCTCATGGACGACATCAAGGGTTTCTCTCTTTCCCCCAATCTTCAGTCATTGCTTCCTGCAACTTAAGTCTTCCCGTGGACGCTAATTCCTTGTACAGAATTTGATCATTTTTATGGCACGTGTTGTCGCTTATGCAGAGATCGACCCCAGCGAGAGCGGCCTCAGAACCACCGCCAGGTGCTTCGAGATCCTACTCTCCCCCCAGGTAGTATTCGTGTGACTTGGTATCACTTTCTTGATTCCGTGTGTTCGAATGCTGTAGACTGTGATGTTGAGTTGTGGACTTCAGCCTTGCAAATTGAAGCGATACTTACTTTTAAAGCTTTATGTTCTTGGGAATGACTAGTATGCAATCTGAATTATGGTGCAATCATGCAATCATCCATCATCAACCATTAGATGTCCATCCTAGGGTGGTTACGTTTTTTCACTTAACCCCCCTCCACCACATGGAGGGAGTTAAGTGAAAAAACGCAACCACCCTAGGATAGACATCCAATGGTTGGTAGTAGATGATTGCATGATTGCACCATAAATCAGATTGCATACTAGACATTCCCTATGTTCTTTTATTTCTTAGTGACTGATCTTTTTCCGGTTACCATTTTGGGCAGGATGATGATTTTAATGAATCAGCTTATGTGCCAGGTAAAACAAATCTGTTAATGGACGCATTTCTGGACCTTACTATCAACTTTGCAAATATTTTGAAATACTCTGCTTGTATCAGATTCCATCTGATTGTGTTTTCTGTCCCAAATATGCAGTTCAACTGGCCCTGATTTTTGCTCACACCGAGAAATACCCTGACAAACCTCCTCTACTAAATGTCAAAAGGTTACTAACTTGATCAATCAGCATAGCTCTGAAGTAAACTCAGCATTTTGCCTACGTTTGATTTGCAGTCATGGTTTCAATTCATGATACTTTTGGTAATATTATTTGTGTTGCTTTTTTTTTTTAAATTATTACATTGGAATGGAACATATTTGTGCAGTGTACGAGGAATTAGACCAGATGATCTTGCATCCCTTAAGGAAAAGCTTGATCAAGAGGTATGTGATTCTGCTCAACCAAATTTACCTGTCAATCTTGCAATAGCTTACATTGTCAACTGTAAGCCAAAATCCAAGCTCACTTCCTTGTACAGAGTGAACCAAATTAGCATGGGAAGTTAGTATTTATAATGGAAATATATTCTCTGCATATTAAGTCATTCTTCAGGCATATAACCTTTTTTTGCCAGCTTCAAGTTTTTTTTATTCTTTTCTATGATTTGTAAAAAATTTTCTGAATTGATGCCACCGGTGATACCAACTTACTTTTGGGTGGAACCTTGAAAGAGTTTAAGTACTTGCATGTATTGTATTATTGTGCTCAAATGCAACCCAATCTTGTTTGGAGCCTGCTATTTCTTGTGAGGTGTATTAATTATCAATCACATGATGTGTCATCTCTTATTTTGCTGCACAACTCATCATTTAGGCAACAGAGAATCTTGGCATGGCTATGGTCTATACTCTTGTTGCATCAGCCAAAGATTGGCTAACCGAGCACTATGGACAAAATGATGGAGATGAGCAACCTGAAGAAACAGAAGCAAAAGAAGAGGAGGTATTCCCCTAATCGTTTTGATCTCTTTTTTTTTTATGAATCTGCTGTACTTAGCTTCAGATATTCTTCATGGGGATTGGGATGAAAACAAACAGAAACAATCGGAAAAACATGCAAAACATTCCCATTTTCATATGTTTTTCGTTGAATGGAAACAAAAATGGGAAAGTCAGAATCGGGATAGTCGGACATTTGAAAATGAACATGTAAGAATGGAAATAGGTCGTTAATGATCGGAAAATGATAACTAGTTGGAAAGATAAGATAGGAGTATATGTGACTGAACATAAGTGTATGACAATATATATATATATATATATATATATATATATATATATAGAGAGAGAGAGAGAGAGAGAGAGGGAGAGAGAGAGAGGGTCAAAATCATCGATTCTCATATAAGAGATGTAGCTAGAATGTTAGACTGGACCCACACGCCGTTCCTCGTCTTCTACCTGTATCAGTTATCAGTCCCAAGTCCCAATCCGTAGCTTTGTCGTCTTCTCTCCCCAAACCAAACCAGAGACAGCAAGGAAGTTCAGCTTCACCCCCCACGTCATTGTCAATCCTGCCGAGGAGAACAACAACGAGCTCGTTCACGGCAACCTCACAGCCCTCTCCTTCCTCTTCTCCAAGGTTGAACTTGCCACCCTCTATTCCTCTCTTGCAAGCACGCGAGAGCTCCTGCATGCCCACTTGTTCCGTCCCTTCTTCAACCAATCCAAGCAATCTTAGAGCATGCACACAGGCTGTGGAGGCACCCGACTGTCGGGGTGGAGGTGGGCGCACGTCACAGTTGTAGATCCGAGCGGTGCAGATTGGGCCTTCTGCTTGGACAGTTTTGTTATGAAGGGCACAGGGGTATTCCGGTCTTTTTGTTTTTGAAAACGGGAAAAACGAGAAAATTCCGAACGAGATATGGGAACCACAAATATGATCAGGATAAAGTGGTATTTGAAACAAGGATTGACAACCTCACCCTACCTCTCAATGGCTAAAAGATGCACATCGGTGGACAACCTTCTCTTAGCCATGCCCATCTATACCATGTGCACCCTGAAACTGAAGAAAGCAGTAATCCAAGCCATCGATAAATCGCGAAAAACCTGTCTGGAGAGAGGATCTGAGGTTGTAGGAAAGGGAAAACCACTAGTTAAGTGGGAGAAAACCACGGGTCCTAAAGACAGAGGGGGCATTGGGCTCAAGGACCTTCGTCTGATGAATGAGTCCCTGCTCCAGAAGTTCCTAGACAAGTTGTACAATAAGCGAGACACGGCATGGGTGCAGCTGATCATACAAACATACTGCTCAGACAAAACTCCCCCCCCCCCCCCCCCCCCCCCCCCCCCCCCCCGAATAGACTGGCCAACAAGGGATCCTTCTGGTTCAAAGATGTAATAGGCCTCACATGCACAGGTGTCAGTCGGGATTGGAGACACTGTCCTTCTATGGCAGGATCATTGGCACACAAACACCCTACAGGAGCTATTCCCAAGACTTCTACACTTTTGCAAGACAACCACACATTTCCATTGCACAATACAAAGCATTGCAAGGCATACACAGCAAGTTCCACACCCCACTCTCCACACAAGCAATGGACGAGTACAATAGCATGTCCACTCTCATCCACAGCCTACAGGACAACCAGGACACTTTGACATACAACCGATCGCCAAAAGGTTTCTCTTCTCGAGTGGTGTACAAATTCAACTTTGCTCACATTTCTCCCCCGGCCCCCATTTGCTGGATCTGGAAGACTAAACTATCCAAGAAACTGAAGATCTTCTGCTTGCTACTGTTCATTGACAGGCTCAACTCTAGGAACCTACTGAAAAGAAAGAATTACAAGATACATCACGACGACTATTCATGTGTACTCTGTACTCCAGGCACTTAAGAACTCACCTACCACCTGTTCTTCCATTGGCCCTTCAGCTCGGCGTGTTGGGAAGCACTGAACATCGTCTGGGATCACAACCTCCCTTTCTTCGAGATGCTTCAAGCGGCCAAGAGGAGCTGGCTGGCACTCCCTTCATGGAAATATTCATAATGGCGGCCTGTGAAATCTGGAAGCAGCGCAACGAGTTGATCTTTAGAAATGTGGCTCCGACGGCGGAAATCTGGAAAAAAGAATTATGCTTCCTCCCTAGCTCTTCAGCGTATCCCCCCCCCCCCCCCCCCCCCCCCCCCCCGGCCCTAAACTCCAGTGTGATGGACTGGGTATCTGGGACCGAACTTTGTCACTCTTAGCTCAAGAGTGCCCAGCTCTTCCGGGTCCAGCCATCACTACTAGATGTAATCCTTTGGCTACTACTATTATATCTTTAATATAACACAGTCGGGGCTTCCCCTACTGTCCTTTCAAAAAAGAAGTGGTATTTGAAAGTGGACGGAACGGGATTTTTCCATTTTTCCGTCCTGTTTTCATCCCTAGTGATGACATGGTTGTTGTTCCCAAAATGGAACCAGGCTGTTATATTTTCTTGACCTTCGATCACTTTTTTTTTGAATCATGTTGTAGGCTGCTATTTGGAATTAGTGTTTGACTACTTGTTATTCTGATCCATGTATATGTTATATTGTGTACTATGGAATCATGGATCATTTCCCTTTCAGCAAGTGTAATTGTTGTGCAGTGTAATTTATAATGGAAATATTTTCTCTTCATTTTAGGTCATTGTACCTCATGGTGAAGCTGTTACTGTAGAGAGCTTCTTGGCTTGGAGAGAACGTTTTGAAGCTGAATTGGCCCTACAGCGTGCAAAGTAAGCATCTAGTAAATGATTTACATGTTAGCATTCTCCTGTTGAACACGTGGAATATTATGTTCATTCTCCTCATTTATCCTTCCAATGCCTTTTGATTCATAACTTCAAAAAGCACCGAAACGTGTGCTCATAGAGAGAAACTTTTGCATGTTCGTGGCTTGCAGACTTATGCCAGATTCAGCTCTTACAGCCCCAAAGGAAAAGAAACTCACAGGGCGGCAGTATTTCGAAAGTGGAAGGCATACAGTGGTACTTTATCCTATGCAAGACATTTTCTCTTGCCTGAACTTAATTACTATCCTGCTGTATGACTACAGATATGCTTATTTGCTGCCCGACATTTTTCGTTTGTTTCATGAAATAATCAATTCAGAAAGGAGCAGGCACAGTTGCTGATGAAGATGAAGAAGAGGAAGACATTGAGTTTGATGATGATTTTGAAGGTAAAATTTCTCCAACCTCAAAAATACTTGTGTTTATTTACTTTGCCACTGAAAGCTAGCTTACAAACCTGTTACCCAATTGTTCCACAGATGATGAAGAGGACATGCTTGAGCATTACTTAGCAGAACAATCTGGAGGGAAGTCATCAGCTTAGGCTTCAAGGCCGCCACTTGTACTTTTTAACGGCAGAGATTACTTTAAGAGCCCAGTGTGGCTGTGGTCATATGTTATAGTTGAAGCACAAAAGCCACTACTTATGTTTATCCGGGTCCGGATAAGTGGCTGTGGGTAAGTGGCTGTGGGTTCTCGTGTAAGTTGATGGTGTATGATCAAGCTGCTCCTAAGAATGCCCCTGTGTATTTTATCGTGTTTTTGGTGTATGTTTTGCCATGTGGAGCGTGACATACTTCTGACATATCTTGGTCACAATATCTACAAGGGTACTCCTCCTTTCTCAAAACATTGTCATCTTTAATTTAAAAAATAAATTAAAGGTGACAATCTTTTAAAAAAGAAGAGGGTATTATTTACACAAAGCAGCACTTTCAGGCAGCACTTTTGGACTCCAGCTCCAAAAGGTTGAAAGTGGATGCTCAAATTCACCAATGTTGACTCTTGCTATGAAAGTTGTATTTGATTTGCCTTGTCTTGTAGGGAAGCGATTCAAATACAATTAGCGATTTGGCGTAATCGTACAATTAACCTTTTTCAATCGTTGGATCTGTATTTTATAGTTAATGCATAATTTTATTAACCTTCTCCACCCGTGATTGATGCATGTTTATTTCTATGTACTCAAGTGGAGGCGGTTAAATAAAAATATGTATCAATCATAAGTTGCAAATCTAACGGTTGAGAATGATTAATTATACGATTACACCAAAATTGTGATTGCATTCTAGTTGTGTTATCAATAGTAATGCATATCTATTGAGGATAATTGATTGTACAATTGCACTTGCATTCTAGCCGTGTTACCAATGATAATGCATATCTATCGTTTCACTGCTAATATTATGAATAAATTTACAGCCGATACATCATTGCCGGCCGGCCAATGGTGGGTTAAGAACTATGGGTTCTGCATACAAGAATTTTTAAGCTAGAAGAATCGCTCTATTTATTTTCATTAGCAAATACATAAACAAACACACTGGAGATGTGCGGCCTAAGCTCTTCAATATTGTACGTCAATCCTGGGGCTTCATTACTACTAGAGAAAACCTTTTGCAACCTTCACCCCAGTTTTGAAGTGCGTGGATCATGATTTGTGCAACGCTTGGAGGTGCTCATCCTTTGTAGTACTACACACTGCGTGAGAAAGTCTCATCCAACACTAGTCCGAACGAAGAATGGAAACGAACAAATAATGTGTCTCCGTCGTCGTATCTCGCATTACGTACTCATCAGAGACGGGCATCCGACGTGCCGCTGATCAGCATAAGTACGAGACAAGCTCAAAGAAAGCACGTCTTCTTTCTTCGAGTCATACCAGACGTGCTTTGCGGAGTCATCGGAAATGAGTAACTATCTCATTGCCCATCAGCATACATGCGATACAAGCCCTAATATAGTGCGTTGCAGATTTATTGACTGATTCGAGACGGGCTTTATGGTAGCTCATTGCAGATTCGTTGACTGATCTAAGACGGGGTTTAAGGAAGCTGATCTCCTTTATTTAGGTAATCCGAGACGATTTTTGTTACAAATCATCGCGGATTGTTTACATACAAGGTCTTCTATTAGGTGTCCCCACCCGTGATTATCCTGGTTGCCGGCTGCATTCTGGAGCTAGCCAGGATTTGGCAGCCACATTGGCAGTGTGAACAACATACACATATATGAACATATGTATAGCCAAAAAGATCACACTTTAAATTATATTGACCAATCAAATATTAACAAAGTGTTAATCGTGGTTATCAAGTATACTAATTACACAAAGAATGCCTCTCTGTTTATCCTGATTACAAAGTAACTAATTACACACATCATAACTGTCATTATCTAATCCTGTATACCGTAATGAAAATTCTCCCGATCGATAACTTCATTAACAATGAGCTTTCATAGTCTCTAATGCTCTGACTGAGAGATCCTCAAATTCAATAAAATCACTAAAATCATATAAAACATTATCAAATTGTAGTCAGATTCGCTTAAACAGTCACATAAGAGAGTAAATATCTGAAGGCTTAGGAACAAATTGGTATACAATTGTAATAACACACAGAAGCTGTTAGTGAATGAAGAACCGAGCTTACTTGTAGCATAGGCAATTTGTGAGCATCTACAAAGCATCAGTAGAGAATGTTCTCATCATAAAGGACATAGTAGTGAGCTAATGTGCTTGTCCTCTGAAAAATAAACAATTTACATTCTACTGATGCATTAATAGCCTAATATCAAAAACTCATGAGAGCAACACCAATTATCGCATAGGTACCTTGATTCTAGTATGGCTGCAGAGGTAGAAATCAAACTCACTGGAGTGGCAAATGGTAGTCTCAACCACAGTTCCTGCAGTTTCAAGAGTTTGCAAATCAGAATTCATAATATACATTGATAGTCAAAACAAATACATTACTTCTGTATTGGACATAAACAAGGAAGATGAATGTGTTGCAGGATGCCAACCAGAGAGAACATTTTCACTTATGTGAAGACGGCAACATGCTCATACCGATTATCGAGGTCGGGGTCGAGGCGGCGGTGTGCTCCGGGGACAGGGAACGAGGCAGCTTGCTCAACTCTCTGATGACGAAGGTCGGGGTCAACAGCGAGGTCGGGATCGACGGCGTTAGTGCGACAATAACAAAGAGCGAGTTGAGGAAGGGGGACGGCGGCAGCGTGCTTAGGAGCTGCGGTTTCTAGGTTGAGAGAGCGCGCGAGAGCTAAAAATTTTCACTAAGTGTTGGGAGAGAGCGCACGAGAGATAAAAATAGCAAAACTCAAAGATGAGCCTCTATAACACTCATCTCTCATTTGAGCGTCTCCCTTAAGTCGAGAGAGCGCGAGTAAGTTTTGCGCGAAAACTTTCGCCAGAGAGCGCTAAAAATAGGTCAAAAATCGGAGTCGAGCCTGTATAATGCTTGTCTCTAATTTTCCCGTCTACCTTTTGCCGGAGGTCAAAATCGGCGACGGGCCTTAATAAAGTGTGTCTCTCATTCGCCCGTCTCCCTTTCGCCGGAGGTCAATAATCGAAGACGCTCCTGTTTAATGTTCGTCTCTCGTGAGCTCATCTCCTTTTTGCCACTCGCACAACATCGTGAGTGTCTGTTCCCACTCGCGCGCAGAGTTAATATCGTGAGCTTCTGTTGTCGAGATAAACAAACGCAACGACATTGCAGTTCAGGGATATAATTGGAATTTAAGGATAAACAAACACAATGACATTGCAATTCAGAGATAATTTGCAACTCAATGAATTTCCTAGTTCATACACATTGTGTGCCCTCTAAACTATATATTCTAAACTTATTCTTATGAAGCTTCCGTCGATCAATCTAAACCGTACCATCCAGCTTGCTCCCGAACACGTCTCTTGTATTACCCTGGATCCTGAAAATATTGATATTTTTTAAATTAACAAATGTCGAATAAAGAACGATATATAACCTGCGTTGGTAACTAACACAAAGTTATTAACCTTAATAAGTATATTATAGAAATCATTTTCAACATCGAGCGCATTTGCTTGATGAAGCAAACACTGAACTTCAAGTAGTATAGTTTTGATTGTAAAACCAGACCATCATCCCTACAAAATATCAATTTAAGCAACATAAGAAGCCAGTTCCAATAAGTTAGGCAACAACACAGACCACATGTCTGAAGTGATTTCAGCAAGCTTGTGACATAACAGAGGCTATAGTAAAACCCCCAATCTCCCGCGCCTCCCGATCCTGATCTCGCCGCCGCCGCCGCCGCCACAGGACTCACCGTCACCAATTGGCTCGGCCGAGCGCTGGACCGGGGCCCTGCCACGGCGTCCCCGAGGTTCAAGCATGGCTCCCGCATGGCGAACTAGCGCTCACCCTGCTCCACGCAAGTTCAACACCCGTTTGCTTACTGCCTCCCACAACTGCCCAGCATGCGGCGGTCGGTAGCTAGGCGGGCGGCGCCTCACTTCCCTTGCCGGCGATGGAGGGCCTCAGGCCACCGGCAGAGGACAGCTCGTGGGACCTTCGTCCTGGACGACGTTTTCAAGCGGAAGCTCTAGCAAGATTTGGATCCTGCGTGCATCATCCAAGTTCTTCTCCTCGAGGCTCGTTCCTACTCGTTGGCGTCTTCCGGCGATTCACATTCAGGCTGACAGAGGTTGATGTTGGGTGGGCTCTCCATTCAATCCTTGGAGGAACACCAGGAGGGTTTCATATTCAACATCTACAAGATCGTACTTTTCGATTCTCGGTATCCAGCAAATAGGTCGGCTTGCTGGTGATCTCTCTAAGGCGGGTCATCACAACAACCTTCGATGTATACTTTCATCTATGGCATAATGGAGGACCGGATTGGCAGAGAGAAATGAGAACCTGGGAGATCGAACAACAAGCGCAGTGGAAGACAGTGTTGCGTAGCAATTCAAAAAAGCAGAAACCATGAAAACAGGTAACATTCGGCTCTCCCTCTCGATCAACCTCGCGAAACCATATTAGCAAATCAACCATAAAGGGCCTATGGGTCGGGGGGACCTTCTGCCCCTTAGGGGATAAGGCTAAGAGGTTTTTTGCCGAAACATGTCCACCGGAGTCACCAGAGTACCCCCAACCATTGCGGTACCGTCGTCGGAGAAGAACACCACAAGGTGGGGCCCAACTGCATTGCATCAGGTGGGGATTTTGAAAAAGAGTGAACATCATGTGCCCACGTCGACGCCTACGAAGGTCACCCAGGCTTACACAACCTACGGGGCGACGTGCTCTCTTATCACCTCACCTATTCAATGCGCCGACGGCAGTCACAGTGTCCATCCAGTAATTCCATACTCGAAGGCTTACGTGGGCGGGTTTGGTCCACATCAACTGACCCAGTGGGACACGCGTGCGCGCCAGCATAAACACGATGCAAGTGTAAAAAATTACTGCAGACTGACATCCCCATCTATCACTGCGGTGCACCGCGACACGACGGAGTATTCCAAGCCAAGGGGCTCAACTCCGAACAGAGAGAGAAGGGACATACCGCATAACATTAAGATGTGCTACAGTTGTCTAAGCCCTGGACATCTAAAAATCCAGTGCCCCAATACAATCCGATGCAAGCTATGCTATAATTATGGACACATACAGAGGGACTGCATCAGAAAATACAACTTCAACAAGGTCTGGAGGGTAAAAGGACCGGTACATGCAACATACACAACCCACAGTTTCTTAAACACCTCCTCCCCGTCTCCGCCAGTTCATTCGCCGGCTCCAGTACAACCACTCCTTCTTCCCCGTACAGAGCCTGGCGACAACTTCGGAGACATCTCCGCTAGTCTTTCCACATCCATAGCCAACTTCAATGTCGATCCAGCTAGGTTCCTTCCCAACCCAAACTTTGAGATCGAAGATGGAGGACCTGGCCGTATACCAAGAACATTCGTTCACCTTCCCGGCACCCATCAACCACTTCATGAGGAGTTTGTTCTAGCGGTCGACATGGACGACATATTACCGGAGAATGACTATGAGTACTTCAAGATTGAGATCAGGAACCATATTGTCCATGTCCTGGGAATACCAGTAAGAACCTCTTCTCTGACTCCTCTTGGGATTGCACTCATTTCCTTAGATACTGTTCTACACCGTGACATCCTGCTTATGGGGGAACCAATACTCATTGAGGGGGTCAGAATAGGATTTTGCAGACATGATTATGGAGTTAACCGTAGGCAAAGGGATTTCAATAGGATGGGATGGTTTTTAATCCTTGGATTTCCAATTGATTACCACACTGTGGAAGCAATTGATCTGGCAGTATCTGGCTTTGGGAAATTGCTGCATTGGCATAACAATCCTCGAGACTTGGGAAATGTCTTAGTAAAATGCATGTATAATGAAGCGCGAAGGGTGCCTCGAAGCTTGGTTATACGTCAAGGGGGAAGAGATGGCCGAGCCTGGTCTTGGTCATGTCCGGTTTGCATCCTCAACTGGATGAACCCGGCGGGCAACATACCCATGGAAGAGCTCCCTCCAGATGACGGCAATCCACACCCTGTTCCAGCAATGCCTCACGGAGCTCAGGAACATGACGGCGATCAAGAGGTGTCGCAGAATGAGGAGGATCAGGGTGAGCAACAGGAGGGCGATCAGGCGCAGGTGCAGGAAAATCATGTTCCAAATCATCAAGGGCAAAATTGGGGGTCAGAACTTTGGCCGGTGGTACAGGCTCATCAGCCACAGCAGCACAGTGATGTTTCTGCAGCTACACCAGCCTCATCTAAAGGGAGAACTGTCCTTGCATTGGCATTTCCGGTTGCCAATGCTACATGGTGGAACATCTCAACTGATACATCACAGATGGGTGCCTATATAGGGCATCTTAAGACCTCCACTCGGCGATCGTCGGTCATCATTAAGGAAATAGGAAACCTGACAAATGATCAAAGGCAGCAAGAATACGGAGATAACACAGACCGCTTTGGACAGGTCTACACAAGGAAGGAAAGAGTGATCTGCAGAAAAGAAAAGGCACATGTACTGCCGATGGACAATGCAAAGACCCAGCAAGCTGCAGATATGGTATCTGGCACATCCACAATGAAAACTGCAAGGATGAAGAAACACAAAGCACCGATAGACAGTGACTTTCTCAGGAGGAGCACCAGAATCAAAAATAGACTGGGCGGCCACAGAACCATTACGCCACCGACTCAAATGCCACAGGCGGCTACATCACGTGGGACTATACACTACAATACATCCGACACCACATCTGGTAACCATGACTTCCCGGGACCGCTAAAATTCCCTTCAATATCTGATCTCGCTGATGTTGTGACATACCCAGAATTGTCATCTGTGATACTGCAGGAGGTTGCGGTCCAGGAATGTGGAGTGCCACTTGAGGTGGCACGTGCCAAACTCCCCCTCATGAGTCATCAGATCAACCAAGACGAAGGGAGGAGTATTACACTGAGAACAAGTGACCAATGATACAACACATCATCCAAGTCTACGAGGGACTGCAGGCATTCAGTTATCCTCAGAATGCATCTTTTGCTGTAAGATATCACCAAAGTCCGGAGGAGGTCGAGTACAAGCTTCTGCATGTGTGCACCCACTTTTGCAAGTTCCACAGCCCGACTGCTGTCTTAAATATATGGGCTTCTAGGGTGCACACTGATGGGGGAAAGTGGGCTGAATACGCTTTTGGGGTGTCCACGATGTATAGTGATAGCAGGTTTTCTGGATGTAGTAGAAGTAGGACAAGGACTTGTTGTTACTCTCCCTGCTCTTTTGATGTTCATAGCACGCAGGGTGCTTATAATATGATGCCCACTTCTATGTTGTTTCATATGTATACTTATAATGTGGAATCGCCTATATGTCACTGTTATCACAACATACTACAGTGGATGCATCGATGTCAAGGAGATGAAGCTATTGCACACTGCATCCATTACACATGTCTTATCTCATGGCCCATTACTGCATACAAAAAACTGCTGGGCCTCCAGCAAGAAACAAAGTTGAAATCTAATGCGTATGGTGCAGCGATGGGCACACAACCAAAAGACAAACAGGCGTCTACTGCTATACCTTCAGAACAACATCAGCACGATAATCTCAATACTCGATATTATTTGCATGAAGGGTCTGCTAGAAAGCAGGATCATGGTTTGACTAATAATCCCAGTATAAGTGATCAAACTCAGGTTCATCTTTTCAAGCATGAGCCAGGTTACAACCAAACAAGTGTTATCAAATGGAATACAACAGCACAAGAAATTGGAACGTGCTGAACTGGAACATAAGGGGTATCAATGATCCCGGTAAACAACAAGCACTACGATTCAAGATTGCAGAAACAAACGACTGCAATGTATTTTTTATCCAAGAAACAAAAAAAAAAAGAGATCATTGACAACTCCTTCCTCAAAAAGATAGCACCAAGACGGTTCACCAAATTTGCCTTCTCACCTTCAAGAGGTGCATCTAGAGGGATTTTGGTTGCCTGGAATAACAACATTATGAGTGGAGAGGTACTAAGCATTCTGGATTTTGCCATCACTATACAGTTTACATCACTTCAGACTGGTCTCAAATGGCAGCTCATAACAGTGTACGGACCCTGTCAAGGACAACAAAGACAGGAATTCACTCAGTGGCTATGGGATTTAACACTCCCACCGGATGACCTTTGGATGATTATAGGTGACTTCAATTTTTATAGAAGCACCGAGGATAGAAATAGACCATGAGCCAATTTTGGAGATATGCTGACCTTTAATAGCATTATACAGCACCTAGGCCTACTTGAAATTCCATTAAAAGGCAGAAATTACACTTGGAGCAATATGCAGGACACACCTCTGCTACAACAACTTGATTGGTGTTTCACGTTGGTCCAATGGGCACTCACATTCCCCAACACAGTTCTATTACCACTGGCCAAAGATACATCTGACCATATTCTGTGTATGGTGCAAATAGGGACAACAACCCCAAAGGCACAATGTTGGTTTGAGAACTATTGGATTCAACATCCCCAGTTTCTGACTATTGTACAAGACTCATGGGACCAACCATTACTGGAAACAAATTGTGCAGAAAGATTATCAGCTAAATTCAAAAGGCTGAGATGCAGGCTCAAAACTTGGAGCAGGACTATAGGGAGCATATCTATGTTGATAAGCAGATGTAACGAGGTATTGCTTGTCATGGACAAGCTTGAGGGGCAGAGAGTACTGTTTACACAAGAACTCAGTTTCAGAGATTTGATCAAAAGCCAAATTTCTAAACTACTGCAACAAAAAACGAGTACTGGAGACAGAGATACACAGTGCGATGGACTAAACTAGGGGATGAACCCACAAAATTCTTCCTGGCGGCAGCAACAGAGAGGTACAGACGTAACACGATCACAATAATTCATGAAAACGAAGGCAATGAGCTATTAGATCACAATGAGGAAGCCACATTACTCTGGGAGGAATTCAACGAAAGATTAGGCCAAACAGAAGAAACCTTACCGTGGCCAAATTTACATGAGATTGTGCAACAACATCAAAGTCTGAGATCTCTATGTGACCCTATCTCGACAAATGAAGTAGATTTGGCGCTCAAGGAAATGCTGTGTGACAAATCGCCAGGGCCAGATGGGTTCAATGCAAAATTTTACAAAACCTGCTGGCATATCGTCAAAGCGGATATTTACGCTCTGTGCTTTGATTTCTTCAACAACAATGTAAGTTTGCAGCCTTTAAACACCTCCTACATTGTACTCATACCGAAGGTGGGGAGTCCAAGTTCAGTCAAAGACTACGACCCATTTCACTACTCAATTCTGTGGTAAAGCTAGCTACAAAGCTTATGTCCATAAGATTACAAACAATCATCACGAGCCTAATACACAAAAATCAATATGGATTCATCAGGAAGAGGACAATTCAAGACTGCATGGCATGGGTTTATGAATATTTGTATCAGTGTAAGAAATCAAAGATGGGCATTGTGGTCCTTAAACTGGACTTCGAAAAAGCCTTTGACATGGTAGAACATAATTTCATACTCCTAATGCTACGAAACATGGGCTTTCCGGATCAGTGGATAAAGAACATTGAGAACCTACTGTCCTCTGCAACCTCGGCTGTACTACTGAATGGGGTGCTAGGAAAAATGTTCCAATGTAAAAGGGGGGTGAGACAGGGTGACCCGTTATCCCCTCTTTTATTTGTCCTAGCGGCAGAACTTCTTCAGATAACAATAAACAAAGCGGCCTAAATGGGACTCCTATCCATCCCTATCCAACCAGCTCAAATGAAGTTCCCAGTGGTCCAATATGTAGATGACACAATAATGATAAGGCATCTCAAAGAGAATTATTCTTCCTGAAGAACTTGCTACAAGCCTTTTCGCGCACGACAGGACTCAAAGTCAATTGGGGGAAATCATGCATAATGCCGGTCAACCTTGATAATGATCAATCAAACACTATGGCTGCCACCCTTGGATGTCAACTTGGAGTGTTCCCCTTCACATACCTTGGGCTACCAATGGGTCTATACAGGCCTAAGGCAGAAGATTTCGCGCAAATTATCACCAAGACAGAGAGGAAAATTTCTGCTTCCGCAACATGGCTTTTAATGACAGGACGGCGTACATTGGTGAACATCATCATCTCCTCCATCCCCATCTATGCAATGTGCATGATCAAATTAAAAGGGACGGTATTGAAAGCACTGGATAAAAGTAGAAAATTGTGTCTATGGAGAGGCTCTGATGTGGCAGGTAGGGGCAGGCCGATGGTAGCATGGGACAAAGTAACGACACCAACGGACAGGGGGGGCTTGGCCTTAAATGCCTAAAACATATGAACAGGGCCTTGCTCGGCAAATTCTTATTCAAAATATACAACAAAGAGGATGTGCCTTGGGTACAACTGGTGCTTCACTTGCATTGCCACAATGGCAAGCCACCTCACTGTACTGCAGGAAGAGGATCATTCTGGTGGAGAGATGTGCTAAGTGTATGGGGGAATTCAGGAAACAGGTTAAGGTCACAGTGGGACCGGGAGACACAGTGTTGCTATGGCAAGATGAGTGGGAGGGCCACCTGCTAAAAAGGGACTATGCAAGGCTATTCACGTTTGTCAAAAACCAAAACATCTCAATTGCACAGTACAATGCGCAGGAAGATATACACCAAAATTATTTTGTTCCACTCTCAGAGGAAGCACAGGTCGAATTACAACAGGTTCAACTACTAATAGCGGGTGTCCTGGACAGGGGACATCAAAATGACATTTGGAGGGGGGTTGGTTCACCGTTATACTCCACCCGACAAGGATACCTCTCATTCTACTCACACATCAATCCTCCCACGCCGTTCCGCTGGATCTGGAAATCAAGGACTCTTATGAGAATCAAAATCTTTGTCTGGCTACTGTTCCGTGACCGACTGAATTCAAGGAATCTCTTAAAATGGAAGAAATTTGCTATCGAAGGTGGCGACTATTCTTGTGTACTCTGTGATAGGGGTACTGAAGAACTGACTTACCATCTGTTCTTTCAATGCCATTTCAGTGTGCAATGCTGGACGGTCATAGGGCTTCAGTGGGATCATGATTTATACTTCTTCAATACCATAACACGGGCGAAGCAGAACTGGAACAGAGCATGCTTCATGGACATATTTGCTATCGCTGCATGGGAAATCTGGAAACAAAGAAATGCAAAGATTTTCAGGGATGCACAACCAACGGTGTTGGAGTGGAAAAATTGCTTCACAACATCACTGAGGTCGCAACTATGCCGATTTAAAGAGGTGGACCGGAGCAGAGTACAATAATTCATTGAAAGCCTCTAGGAAGTTCACAATTTCAGCAATCATCATTAGTCGAGTTGTGTAAACACAAAAATGTCTACCTACTTGTAATTACTAGTTACTAATCATTATCAATATACTTACTGCGGGGGATTCCCTTGCAGGGGATTCCCTTGCAGTCTTTATGCTAAAAAAAATAAGTTAGGCAACAATTACTAATTACTTGAGAAAAATAAGTCTATCTTACAATCTCTTGATCAAGAACCCCAGGGCAGAGTGCTCTTGAGCGATGTACATTTAGGTGGAAGAAACCACGTGGAAAGGCACATCCTGGAGGCACCAATGGATAGTCCTCCAAGAAGGAGATTGTCAGGGGGTAGTAACCACATTTCTAGTCAGTCTACAAAAGGAAACGATGTTATACTGAATATGATTGTACTTGTTCTTCATGACTTACCCCTTTTTTTTCGGGGACGATGCACTGTCACTTCAATAAATCTCCCGACTCAGGCTTCACAGATAAACCCCACGCAAAGAAATTGGACAAACAAGTGACGCAAATGGCGGCGAGACATGAAATTGCAAATACTAAAAACAAACAAGTTGGAAAAATAAAACTACAGTTAAGTTCATCAGTCCATTGCAGAGCTACATACAACCATGCGACCGGTGTACCATATATACATACATGGAGATGGTTCTTGCGCCACACCAAGCACTCCTCCTTCAGTTCATTACGCGCCAAGTCGATATCAAACCTAGCCATAAACAGTGACGACGACGAGGACGGCGGCGACGACGACGGCGATGGCGAACATAGGCGACGGTCGCACTGGAGTTGGTCGAACAGAGGCAGCGGTCGCACTGGAGTTGGTCGATCAGTAAAGGAGTAGCGTGGCCCGAGGAGGAGGAGGAGGTGCGGAGAATGAATGTGGCCTAGAGGGGGGGTGAATAGGCCTTTTTGAAATTTGTCGGAACCTGCAACACTTAACAACCAGTTCAAAACCAGAGATATCTGACTAGTCCGGTGTGTACAGACTAGGTTGATCAAGTTTGATTTATTAAGTTTGATTCTAGGGCGTAGCAGCGGAAATATACTTGTAGTTTATGTGTTGCAAGATTATATACTAGGGTAAATCACAATTCAATCTTAAGTTTGATATTTCAACGTAAAGTGAGCAAGATTAATTGAAACCCTAGATTGATATAATGTAAAGAATTATGAACACAAAACAAGAACACAAGAGATTTATCCCGTGGTTCGGTTCCCACAGAGGCAACCTACATCCACGTTGAGGAGTCCACAAAAGGACCGGGTCTTCTCCAACCCTACCCTCGTCGGATCGCCACGAAGGCCAATCCTCTTCCACTTATCACAAAGGGGTGAATAACCGAATTCAAAGGGGCCTTCTCACACGTTGAGAGCTCCCTTAGATTACAATACGAAATACCACCAAGAACACACTCAAAAGATTACAATGAAATCACAAGAGTGTGTTAGAGAATCAAACCAAGAGGTCAATGAGTGTTGAACGTGTCTCTCCAATGATCTAGAGTGAATCATCAAAGGATTGATCTTTGTTGCACTTAATTTCGTGGAGAGATGTGGTTTTTGAGGCTCTTGGGAGGTGTGACGGCGCTAGGGTTCGAGAGAGTTCAAAGTTGGGTCGTGCACCTATATTTATATGGAGTTTCTAAAAGTGACCGTTAGGGTTTAGAAAGATTGGACGAGTCCGTGGTGGACACTAGACTAGTCCGGTGTGCTGTGTGTAGCAAATCCTAAGTGTCCCGAAATATCGGACTAGTTCGGCTAGGAGCGGACTTGTCCGATCTCGCTTCTGGAAATCTTCGGACTAGTCCGATAGACATCGGACTTGTCCGTGCAGTGAAACCCTAAGTGAATTGGGTGACAAATCCGCACTCGGAAGACTTGTCCAATTTAAGTCAGAGAGTTTTTCGGACTAGTCCGTGCTAATATCGGACTTGTCCGATTAGGACCAGAATGGATATCGGACTAGTCCGGTGGTGATCGGACTTGTCCGATTTTGTGTGACTTGTGAAGTGTTTTGGGGACTAGTCCGCATTGGGGAGGACTTGTCCGATTTTGTGCAGAGAGGATATCGGACTAGTCTGATGGATATCGGACTTGTCCGATTTTGTGCAGAGAGGATATCGGACTAGTCCGGTGTCAGTCGGACCAGTCCGGTCCTGTGTAACTTTGTGCAATGTGTGTGTTTAATTATGATTGAGCTCTTGGGGTGTGTTTCCTTAACACACTCCATACACAATGATCTACTATTCTTCTTCCTTGAGCTCATTTCCACTTTGCTCCTCATTCTTCCTTCTTTTTGGCACTTTGCTTATTTTGCTATTAAAACCTGTGCTCATCTAAACAAAGATGTTAGGATCTCAATTGCTTGCCATAAATCATCCAAAACCCACAAAGGATTCCTAGATGCACTTTCAATCTCCCCCTTTTTGGTGATTGATGACAACCAATTGAGATTTCACAAAATACGATAAAAATTGTTCATAAAGCATGCACATATGGGTCTAAAATACATCAAACTGTGAAAACATAATCCATATCTGCACTCTTTATGGTGGGATGCATAACTAAGTATGTTGAAACAATGAGAATGACATAAATGACATTAATCAATCAAAAACAAGCATACATGTCATTCTAGGAGCAAAATCACATAATTCAACATTTACTTCTCAAAAGTTCATAACATTGCATCACAAAACCATAATTAACATAAGAACATAGTTAAAGCTTTACAACCCGCAAAATAGACAAAAAGCATACAAGAGAGCTCTCTCCTCGCAACCTACAGCTAAGGCTAAGACTCCCCCTCAATATCTCCCCCTTTAGCATCAAGACACCAAAAAAAAGGAGAGGAGGGTCCTAAGGTCTTCACTCTTTGCTGTCAGTCCTCTCATCGTCGTCTTCGTCATCTTCATCTTCAGCCTGATGAGGAGGAGGAGGAGGTGCGGAGTCACTCGAGCCCCCAATGCCATAGTAGGCAAGCTCGGAGGGGGTCAAGGGCTCGAGCTCGGTGATGTCAGGGTCGGAGTCCTTCAGAAATTACTGGAGATCCAATGGGGTCAATCTCCAACTTCTGGCAAATCTGTTTCACATTGTCCTTCACGTACTTCATGTCTTCCTTTCTTTTCTTGTTCAGCTTGTGGGCCCTCACTTCGGCCTTCTTGCAGGAAGCGAAGATGGCAACCAGGTATTTGAAGATCCCACTGGCCGATCCCCTTTGAGGGGTTGCCCTACTAGCAGGGGCAACTCTTGCATCTTAAGATCTTGCTGGTGCCTCAGAACTGGAGACCGGCGAGGGAGCAGCCCGGATTCTTGGCTTATGAGGCATCTGAGGCCTCAGGGGTAGATGCTACACATCCTTGACAAATTCAATCTCGGTGACCTTCTCGATCACAAACATCAGATATGGGGCATACCCACAAGATCTGTTGGGTGTGCAAGATATGTTGACCATATCATTCCAGATGTAGTCCGCCACATCAAACTGGCGGCCGTTGCATATCACCCTCATCAAGGTCCGGAGATAACCCTGCACACTCTCGACATCTCCATCCTTAGGAGCGATGTTCTTCCTCAAGACTCTGTTGAGCACCAAAAAGAATGGCTTGTCCTTCAAACTGGTGTCAACTTTCTTGCATGTACAAGCATGAGCAAACTCAGTTTTAGTGGGTTAAGAAGGTGAACTTGAAGAGGAAGAAGGTTCACCTTGCTTGAGTGACTCAACTTGCACTTCAAGGATCTTGTTAACCTTGATCAGGTCAGCAAGTTGGTCCTTGATTGTAGCATTTGAGTCGGTTAATTCCAAGCAAGTTTCCTTTCTTGAAGCTAACTCAAGCTCTAGTGATTTGCTTCGTTCCTTTTCAAGTTCTAGAAGCTTGTCAAGTTTGACATATTCCTCCTTTTGGGAGATGATCATGTCCTCTTGACGATGTATTAACCTCTCCTTCTCAACAAGTTGATCAAGCAAAAAATTCATTTTTGTGGCTATTTTCCTATCTAGTCCAATAAGCATATCCTCATTATCACTATTGATTTCATCATCACTAGAATAGGAATACACGGAAGGGGGTTTAATGGTTACCTTGTGTTTACCTTCCTTTGCTATAAGGCAAGTGCCATCTCCCTTCCTTGCGCCGAGTTTAGGGAAGAGAGTAGACTTCTTGGATGTCTTCTCGATGGCTATGCTAGCCATCTATTCTTCCTTGGATGATGAGGACTCATCATTTGAGCCTCACTCTTTCCCAATGTGCGTTGTTCAACTTTTTTCTTCTTCTTGAATAATTTCTTAGGTTAAGGCTTGGCTTCTTTAGTCTTTTCTTGTTCTCTTCATATGGGCAATCAACTATAAAGTGGCTATACTCACCACAATTATAGCATACCCGCCTCATCTTTGGCTTTGTTCTTTCCTTGTACTTTCCTTCGCTTGATTTGGCTCCTTGTCTTTTCTTCATTATTCTCTTGAATTTCTTCATGAACAATATCATGTCTTCTTCATCTAATTCACTGCTCTCGTCGTCACTGTCTTCTTCTAGTTGTGCTTCTCTAGCTTCTTTAGATAGGAGCTTGAGGGTGGACTTCAAAGCAACCCCTTTCTTCTTTGCCGAGGTGAGGTTGGCAATCTCCTTGACATGCTTTGCTTGTTTTTCCATCATCTCGAAGTTGATGATCTTTCCAAGCAATTCATCCGGAGTCATCCTTTTGTATCCGGGGCTTTCTCTGATCATGGAGCATAGGGTGACGTTGCGAGGCATGAAATCTCTAAGGATGAGCTTTACCACCTCGTGGTCATTCCACTTCTTACTTCCGTATGATCTGACCTTGTTGACGAGTGTCTTCAATCGATTGTACATGTCCTGGGGTGACTCGTCTTCTTCAATTGCGAATCTTCCCAATTCACCTTCGATCATTTCGATCTTTGCTTCACGCACATGACGGTCACCTTCATGTGCAGTTTGTAGTGTGTCCCAAATCTCCTTAGCAATCTCGAGTCCATCCACCTTGGTGAACTCGTCCCGACTGAACGAAGAGGTAATTACTGCCACGGCTTGAGCATTTCGATGAATAGCCTGCTCTTGGCTTGGTGTGAGCTCTTCGTCGTCGTCCGGGATATCTATCCCTGTGCACACAATATGCCATAAACTTGGATTGAGGGAAATTAGATGCATTTTCATATTTTGCCTCCACATTGAGTAATCACTTCCATCGAAATGTGGGGCTTTTCCAAGTGGGATAGACAAATAATGATTATTATTGGAATTAAGACGATCATAGTTAAAAGGATATCGGGAGTAGTCGGTGTGACTACTCCCCTTCTTCTTTTCTTCAATCTTCACTTTCCCTTTCTAAAGTGTCTTCTTTCTTAGGAGCGCCTTCAGTTCTAGCGTCTCCTCATCGTCGTACTCGAAGTCTTGAATGGCTTCGAGGAGCTTCTCCACCTTGAGGTTCTTTTCATCATCAATCTTTTCTTGGTTGTTGCTCTTGTGGATGTCCTTCATGTCCGACATGATCTTCTTCGAGCGATTAGTCTCTTTCTTGAAGAACCTGCTCTGATACCAATTGAATGTGACCTAGAGGGGGGGGTGAATAGGCCTTTTTGAAATTTGTCAGAACCTGCAACACTTAACAACCAGTTCAAAACCAGAGATATCGGACTAGTCCGGTAAAGTGCGGACTAGTCCGGTGTGTACGGAGTAGGTTGATCAAGTTTGATTTATTAAGTTTGATTCTAGGTTGTAGCAGCGGAAATATACTTGTAGTTTATGTGTTGCAAGATTATATACTAGGGTAAATCACAATTCAATCTTAAGTTTGATATTTCAACGTAAAATGAGCAAGATTAATTGAAACCCTAGAATGATATAATGTAAAGAACGATGAACACAAAACAAGAACACAAGAGATTTATCCCGTGGTTCGGTTCCCACAGAGGCAACCTACATCCACGTTGAGGAGTCCACAAAAGGACCGGGTCTTCTCCAACCCTACCCTCGTCGGATCGCCACAAAGGCCGATCCTCTTCCATTTATCACAAAGGGTTGAAGAAACGAATTCAAAGGGGCCTTCTCACACGTTGAGAGCTCCCTTAGATTACAATACGAAATACCACCAAGAACACACTCAAAAGATTACAATGAAATCACAATAGTGTGTTAGAGAATCAAACCAAGAGGTCAATGACTGTTGAACGTGTCTCTCCAATGATCTAGAGTGAATCCTCAAAGGATTGATCTTTGTTGCACTTAATTTCTTGGAGAGATGTGGTTTTTGAGGCTCTTGGGAGGTGTGACGGCGCTAGGGTTCAAGAGTGTTCAAAGTTGGGTCGTGCACCTATATTTATATGGAGTTTCTAAAAGTGACCGTTAGGGTTTAGAAAGATTGGACGAGTCCGTGGTGGACACTGGACTAGTCCGGTGTGCTGTGTGTAGCAAATCCTAAGTGTCCCGAAATATCGGACTAGTTCGGCTAGGAGCGGACTTGTCCGATTTCGCTTCTGGAAATCTTCGGACTAGTCCGATAGACATCGGACTTGTCCGTGCAGTGAAACCCTAAGTGAATTGGGTGACAAGTCCGCACTCGGAGGACTTGTCCAATTTAAGTCAGAGAGTTTTTCGGACTAGTCCGTGCTAATATCGGACTTGTCCGATTAGGACCAGAATGGATATCGGACTAGTCCGGTGGTGATCGGACTTGTCCGATTTTGTGTGACTTGTGAAGTGTTTTGGGGACTAGTCCGCATTGGGGAGGACTTGTCCGATTTTGTGCAGAGAGGATATCGGACTAGTCTGATGGATATCGGACTTGTCCGATTTTGTGCAGAGAGGATATCAGACTAGTCCGGTGTCAGTCGGACCAGTCCGGTCCTGTGTAACTTTGTGCAATGTGTGTGTTTAATTATGACTGAGCTCTTGGGGTGTGTTTCCTTAACACACTCCATACATAATGATGTACTATTCTTCTTCTTCCTTGAGCTCATTTCCACTTTACTCCTCATCCTTCCTTCTTTTTGGCACTTTACTTATTTTGCTATTAAAACATGTGCTCATCTAAACAAAGAGGTTAGGATCTCAATTGCTTGTCATAAATCATCCAAAACCAACAAGGGATTCCTAGATGCACTTTTAGAGAATGTTAATGGTCGGTGGCGAAGAGACACGAGAGATAAAAGCGAGACATGCGAGGTTGAAGCGAGACGAGCGAGATATGAAAGTGCGTCTTCCATTGTTGACAAAGAGAGACATGCGACACAAGGACTGTGGAGAACTTAATTTTGGCAGCAGTGGTGCAGAGACACGTTTGACCATCGTGCCCGACCTTTCGTTTCCCCGAGGCGGTTTTGATGCGTCCCATCGTCCCATCAATGCGCGCGAAACCAACCGCTCCATCGTTGACTCCGCACAGACCTTATATAAGACGCGCCATCACCCATAAGTTCTCCACAAGCACGTCTCTCCTTTTGCACCTGTTTCTGCTTCTTCGTCTTCTCCGTGTCGACGGCCTACCACCACCATGGCCAACATTCCGCCGTCAAACCCGCCGAGGGAGCCACCCTGCAAGAAACAATACTACAGCTCCTCCGAGAGGCTCAACGGTGAGCGACGCCTCGTTATGGCTCGCGAGGCATACAACAGTACGTCTCGCGCTATGAGTTCCTTGGGTCTAGGTATCCTTCTAGAGTTTACTAGAATGGGTACCATCGGCCACTACCTCTACGCTCTCACGAGAATGGCCGATCGTCTCGACATTCTGTTCGAGATGATGACTCAAGTGATCAGCGTCGAGAGCCACAGTAACCTGGTGGGGCGACAGAGAGGAACCCCGGTCACGGGATTGCACCGTTGGTGCAGCCGGCCGAGGCTCCTGTTGCACCGGCGCCGGAGTCGCCGTCGAAGGAGGAGGAGGAGTAGGATTTAGTTTTTCTTTGTTGTTTTTAGTTTATGTTTTTCTTTTCTTGTGTCTTCTTGTACTTTTTCTTGTATTTTGTAATATATTGTGTTAATGAATGAAATTTATCTGTGTTCATCTGTGTGAATGAATATTATCTTGTGTGTTCAACTGTGTAAACGAATGAATGTGTGATGTGTTCATCATGTTCCTCATGAATCATAAGGAAGGATTTAATTATGTTTTGGACATCGCTCTAAGTTTAGTGATGTGATGTCTGTGTGATATCAACAGTGAACAAAGCAAAATGGAGAATATCACGAAGCTAAAGGAGACATGGGGAATAGGAGACACGCTTTGACGTTAACCTTGTCTCCCTTTTGGCAGAGAAGAGGGAGACATCGAAACTAGGAGACACGCTTCATTATTAAGCTCGTCTCCATTTTGCATCATGTACTCCGCACAGACCTTATATAAAGCGCGCCATCAGTTCTCCACAAGCGTATCTCTCCTTTTGTATCAATCTCTCCCCTTCTCTTCTTCATTCGTCTTCTCCGCGCAAACAATCTACCATGGCCAACGTTCCGCTGCCAAACCCGCCGAGGGAGCCACCCTACAAGAAACAGTGCTGCGACTCCCGCGAGAGGCTCAACAATGAGCTGCTCGAGATGATGACGCAGGTGCTCGAGAGGCTGTTCGGCGGGCTGTTCAAGAGGTTGTCCGAGAGATTGTTCGAGGCGATGGCCGAGGTGCTCTCCTTTTGTATCAGTCTCTCCTCTTTTCTTCTTTGTTCGTCTTCTCCGCGCAAACAATCTACCATGGCCAATGTTCCACCGCCAAACCCACCGAGGGAGGCACCCTACAAGAAACAGTGCTGCGACTCCCCCGAGAGGCTCAACAATGAGCCGCTCGAGACGATGATGCGGGTGCTCGAGAGGCTGAGGCAGGCTGTTCAAGAGGTTGTCTGAGAGATTGTTTGAGACGATGGTCGAGGTGCTCGGTACCGAGGGCCACAATAACCTGGTGGTGGCGATGGCGAGGAACCTCGGTCGAGAGGCTGCACCGCCAGACTAGCCGGAGCAACCGGCGGAGCAGCCGGCCAGGACTCTTGTTGCACCAGCGCCAGAGTCGCTGCCAGGGGAGGAGGAGGAGGAGTAGGTTTTAAGTTTTCTTTTATTTTTTTAGTTGATGCTGTTTTTCTTTTCTTGTGTCTTGTACTTTTTTCTTATATTTTGTAATATATTGTTAATGAATGAATGTGTTATCTGTGTGAATGAATATTATCTTGTGTGTTCAACTGTGAATGAATGAATGTTGTGTTCATTGTGTTCCTCAGGAATGACAATTCATAAGGAAGGATTTGATTATTTTTTGGATTTAAAATACTACAGTGAAAGTACTCTACCTTAGAATGATTATTTAGTTATCATGTGAATGTGCTATACATTCGTTCAGCGATGTGTTCATGTCTGTCTGTATCTGAAGCCAAAGGAGGCGTGCTTCCTGTAAAGTTCGTCTCATTTCTTTCTCAAGTAGAAGACGCGCTCTATTAGTAGCTCGTCTCCTGTTTGTCAAAGGATCGGGCAAGTCTTGTATATTCCGTTAAATGAGATGCGCCTTATAGTAACTCGTCTCCTTTTACGCTTAGCCGCGCCTTTCTTTCGTGAACCAGCATCCTCGCTGAGAAGGACTCATCTCGTATAGCCATATCAGTGATGATCGCATTTGCGCTCGTCTCTGATCTTTGTCTCCGATTTGCGTTTCTTAAGCAGTGGCAGGTGCAGTAGAGGTGGCTGACATATGGGTTCCACACTCTGTAGGGCCCACATGTCAGCCACCTCTACTGCACCTGCAGTAATGCAGAGGATTTGAACCTAGAGGTGAGCGGTCGAATCACTATTGGTCAGCAAAAATTTCTACTACTATTTCGTTTTTTGACATCAGTTATTTTTTATTGAGTTAAATGCACTTGTAGTCCACGGTCTTGCAAAGGTGTGTCATTTGGGTCCATAAACTTCTAAAACGTATTTTTAGGTCCCCAAACTTTTTAAGTGGGTCATTAGAGGTCCATGACAGGGCTGTCATGCTTATGTGGCAACACGTAGAGATCCATATTTTTTCACATAGCCCCTGGCATTTGGTTTATTCGATCACTAGAACGGCGTAGGAATCAATCGAGAGGCAAACCGGGCGCCGATGAAGCGGCGAGAGCGGCGCGAATCCACAACAGCATTGAAGGGGGCGAAGGTGGGGGCGAAGAGGCGGGTGCGAGGTCACAGAGGGGCCCATGGAACCCCACAGGCGACAATCGTGCGAGGTCACCGAGGGGCACCGGTCGATTAGGCTTGTGGTGTCGGGCGGGAGCCGTGGCTAGCCGCGCCGATCAATCGAGCTCGTGGCGTCGGGCTGGATACATGGCCGAGGCTCGATCCATCATCCGTGGTCGGGGCTCCATCGAAAGTGTCGATGCTTCATCGTCCAGTGAGGCCACGAAGGTGAGTCCGTAGGCATTTTCCAAAACAAAAACACGACATAACAAAATGCGGCCACGAAGGTGAGTTCGTAGGCATTTTCCAAAACAAAAACACGACACTTGTGGCCGTAGGCATTTTCCAAAACAAAAACACGACAGAACAAAATGCGGCCGTGGAAACTCGAACCCACAACCGCATGAACACCAACCGACACATAAACCAACCATACAACACTTCTTAGCTATAAATAGAACAATAATTTTTTTATAAAAACATAACACCAGATCCACCCACCAAACGCCATCACCGACACGCCTCTGCCCCCGCCTCCGCCTCCGCTTGAATCAAAGTGGGATCAATTCCATCTAGGTCCCCCGACCCGCTTCGTCAGCGTTGACTGCTCCGGAAGGAAGCGGCTCCCCTTCGCCGTCGTAAGCGTCTGTTAAAGTGTTGCAACGACACTTCCCACGATACTACTAAAGCGTAGTCCGCGGAGGTTCGTATTTGGATGGGGTGCATAAGATCACGAATAATATGATGACACAAGAGTTTTTACGTGGTTCGAGCCGCTTGGGCGTAATACCCTACTCCACGGGGTGCTTGTTGATTGTGTCTGTGGCTAGTGTCTGAGGTTGCTTCTATGCGTGTGAGCTTAGTTGTTTTCTGCCGTGTGATGCGACCCTCTTATATGCTAAGGTCTGGCCATTACAGCATATGTCTGGCCCAACAAGTGGTCCCGACTGTAATTAACCACCTATACACAATCTATATGTATAATTCGCAATTAACAGTGTGATAACACACCTTAATGGTGGTGTTACCTGTCTTGATGGTCCTCTGCTCGTGTATCATTAATACTGAATTAATAACACATTAATCAGGTCTTGTAATGGCTGTTTAATAGCCTCTTGAATATCCGCGCCATTGGAGATCCTGTAGTCTTCTCGTTGCATACTTAGGTCTGGAGGTCTAACACGTGGCAGCTTTGGAGCTTCCCTCTATGGAGAGGTAGGTCCGGAGCCACTTGACGCGTGGCGGCACCGGAGCTTCCCTCTACTGAGGGTTAGGTCCAAGGTTGCTGGACATGTTGCAGTACCCGAGCTTCCCTGTGAAGGGAGGTAGGTCCGGTCCCGCAGGACACGTGGTAGCACTGGAGCTACCCAGACAAGGGATGCGGGCCCAATACTATTGGATGTGGGTTGCCTTCGGAAGTCTTCAACTTGGACATAGGAACTCCTTGGTTTTAAGTGCAGTATCAGGGGGTACCTGGTATCCAGGGTACCGACAGTGGCCCCCAGGCCCACCTCTAGGAGAAACCCTATGGGTGAAGTTATACTACCAGAGGTGGGGCCATCTTCGATTCTCGCACTGTGGCTTCAAAGTCTTTTTCCAGGCAGTTGAGGCGACGACAAAGAGTTATGCCACCACCACGTGGCCCTTTTTGACATAGCGTGTGGGATCTTGGCGTGCGGATCTCACACAATTAAAAGTCGCCGGTTCCCAATACGAAACTCGTATTGGTTCCTAGCATAATCTATGTAGCCCTATCAGGCTACCGCCCTCGGGCTTCTAACTTCTCATCATGACAATGGTTCGCCTGGTGTAACTTTTTAAGCAATGTGGACTCGGGCCCCCTTGTCATTGACGAGGTCATCTGCGATTCGTGTCCGGAGGTAGTTTCCATCCAAGCGTTGCGGAGGCTTACTAAAGGGAGAAAGTCCGCAGAGGGAAGGAACTCTTTACGCCTTCATCTATTCTTGTGCTTAGAGCTCTCCGCCTTTGCAATCTTTCTTCCTCCTCTGCTCCACTTTGCGGCGATGGAGCGGGACTTCCTGGGAGTCGAATCAAGAAAAATGAAGATTTGTCGAAGGTCCGCACCTACATGGGGTGGTCAAGCGACTCCTTCAACAACCTGATCTGCATCAGCAAGTTCCCCTTCAAGAAGGAGAATCCCGACGAGATCGTCTACTTCTTGTCGTATGCCATGGTGGGGCTCATCCCACCATTCTCAAGCTTCCTGCTGATGCTGTTGGACTTCTACGGTCTGCAGCTTCATCACCTTGGCCCCCACTCCTTCTTGTTGGTGGTGACATTTGTCCACTTTTATGAGATGTGGGTGGGTGTGCCACCCTGCATTGAGCTTTTCTAGACCTTCTTCACAGTCCACGCAACCGGGAAGAGCAACGAGTTTCTTGGCTTCTACTACTTTGTGAAGCGCAAGAAATCGCCCCTCAAGTACCTGAAGACATTCCCTTCCGGGAAGTGGGACAACTGGAAGAAGGACTGGGTGGCCATCACGATGGATCGCCACGATATGCTGGAGTTGCCTGACAGCCTTTCGGCCATCGACACCGATGCTTGGTAGGTGATTTCGATGCTATCAGAAGAGTACAACCCCGATCTTGACAAGGATATGGGAGTGCGTCGTAGGAGGAGTGACTCCCCTGATGGTCATCGCCAACTTCCTGACTAACTGGTGGGCTCCACTGAAGATGAGGGAGTGGCCCGCATGGGCGTTTGGTGGAGAAATGGATCACAACCGCATTGAGACGGGCATCGGGTCCAATTTGATTGAAGAGGCTTTGAAGCTTCATCTTCAAAAGTTGCAGCATGAGACCATTCGCCCTGATGATTTGACTCCTCCTGCAGAGTTCCTGCCCCCGAACATGGTACCATAGGTCAGGAGGGAGCTGCAGAAGAAGATGCCAACACTTGATGATATGGGCCTCGTGGACAAGTGTTGGAGCACTCCTCCAGCGGGGATTATGATCCCCGGAGCTCCTTGCTCCCATGCAGGCTCCAGACCTATGCCAGTAAGTGGCAAAGGCAATAGTCTCGCAACTTCTCCCCTCAAGAATTCAACCTCCAACCGAGGCAAAGAGAAAGCTCCCGTCGAAGTTCTGAGTCGCAAGCAGAAGCTGACAAGGAGAGATGGGAGCAGTGTGAGGGAAGCTACGACAGCTGTGACCCCTCAATCTCGACTTAGGTTCGTGGTGATCGTGCTTCCAGCTCGGGCTGGTGCTTCGGCTCCAGTGCCTGCAGGGGGTGCTGGCTTCGGAGAGTCAACTCCCACCCCGATGCCAACTGGTGGCTCTGGTTCCGGAGTACATACTCCGACAGCGGAGGTACCAGAGGTGGCAGCGCTGGTGGCTGCCTCAACTCCAAGTTCGGGTCCCGAGCGTCCACCACACCGACGATGATGGGCTCTAGCTTCAGGTGCCCAAGGAAGAAGATTCACGTCGATTGGAGCACTAATACTCCAAGGCAAGAATCGGCTCTTTAACTTTTGTTTTGATTTTGTTCCTTGCTTTGTCTTGAATCCCCTACTTTCTGTTTCCAGAATGTCGAGAACAAGCACAACGACTTCGGTGCCTACTGCGGCTTTGGAGGTTGCATCGGCTGAAGCCGCCGCCGAATGTAGCCTAGAGGCGGGTGAATAGGCTTTTTGAAACTTTGTAGATCCCTGAAACCCTTAACAGATTGATCAAATACAGGGAGATCGGACTAGTCCGGTACTGTGCAGACTAGTCCGGTATGCGTCGACTAGAAAGATCAAGATTGATTAGTAATTTCACTTCTAGTACTCTATGCAGCGGAAAGTAACTTGCAACTTGGATGAATTATGACAATGAAAAAATGTATGGAAAATATCAACTTTAATTTCAATGTTTCAACGTGAGTTACACAAGATTATGTAAACCCTAGAATATGATGAATGATGAAACAAAAGTGTGCGAGACAAGATTTTATCCTGTGATTCGATTCCACGGAGGAAATTTACATCCACGTTGAGGAGTCCACGAAGGACCAGATCTTCACCAACCCTACCCTCGTCAAATCGCCACGGAGGTCGATTCTCTTCCACTAATCACAAAGGGGCAAATAACTCGTTCAAGGGGCCTTCTCACAAGTTGAGGGCTCCCCAAGAATTACAATGAAGAACACCACCGAACACACTCGAAAGATATACAATAAACAACAAGAGTGTGCGAGAGATCAAATCCAAGAGCTCAAGATGTGTAGAACAAGTCTCTCCTTTGATCAATTGCTAATACTCAAAGATTTGATCCTTTTAGGGTTAGAATGTGTGGAGAGATGTGTATTTCGGGCTCTTGGGAGGCGTGACGACGTAGGGGGTCGAGTGTGATTGTTGTATGGCCGTACACCTCTATTTATACTAGGGTTTCCAAAAGTTATCGTTAGGGTTTGCGATGTCCAGACTAGTCCGTGGTGGACTCCGGACTAGTCCGGTGTGCGGCGTGTGGAAAACCCTAATTGTTGAGATATGCTCGACTAGTCCGTTTTAGTCAGAAACTTTTCGGACTAGTCCGGTTTATATCAGACTAGTCCGGTGTAGTGAACACCGTGTAGAACTGAGGACGAGTCCGCACATGGAGGAACTTGTCCCATTTTAGTTAGAGAGTTTTCAGACTAGTCTGATGGATATCGGACTTGTCCGGTGTAGTGAAAAACTGTAGGGCTAAGGACAAGTCCGGACTTGGAAGACTTGTCCGATTTTAGTTAGAGGATTATCAGACTAGTTTGATGGTTATCGGACTTCTCCGGTGTTGTGCAAGTTTTAAGTGCTGAGGACTAGTCCGCACTAGGGGGTTGTCCGATCTTAATTAGAGAGATATCGGACTAGTCCGGTGTATATCGGACTAGTCCGGTTTTCCTGTGAATTATGTAGTGATTTGAATTATTTGTTCACTTGAGCTCTTGGGGTGTGTTTCTCCGACACACTTCATACAAAATAATCTAATACTTTCATCTCTTGAGCTCTTTTCCCTTTAGATCCTCATTCTCCTTCCTTTTTGCGCTTCCTTCCTAATTTCTTTAAAGCCTGCGCCCATCTCAACAATTTTGTTACAATCTCATTTGTTTATCATAAATCAATCAAAACCCACAAGGGATGCCTAGATGCACTTTCAATCCCCCCTTTTTGGTGATTGATGACAACCAATTGAGATTTACACAAATATGATAAAAATTCATATTTTCATAAAGTGTGCACATATGAGCTTTGAACAAAATAGACAATGTAGACATAAGACATATGTGCACTCTTTTATGGTGGGGTGCGAAACTATGTGTGTGAGCAATAATATCGACGTTTATATCATAAGAGACATAATCATAATAACATCAAGAATCTCAAGCATACATAGCAGTTTTAGACATAAACCATTGACCATAAGCATAACATAGTCAAATAGCATGAGAGAGCATAATTATAGTTTTACAAGTTCAAAAGCATGACAGAGTCGCAACAAAAACACAAATAGAGCTCTCTCTCTCTCTCTCTCTCTCTCTCTCTCTCTCTCTCTCAAACTAAAGCTGCAATCTAAGACTCCCCCTCAATTTCTCCCCCTTTGGCATCAATGCACCAAAAAAGGAAGAGGAGGGATCTATTCGTCGTCTCCGGCTCACTCCGCGTTGTCGGTCCTTTCGCCATCTTCTTCTTCAGCTTGAGGAGGAGGAGGAGGATAGGAGCCACTCGTCGTGCCCCGAATGCCAAAGTAGGCAAGCTCGAAGGGAGAGAGAGGAGGAAGCTCCGAGAAGTCAGATGCAGAGTCCTCTGAGATGACTAGATATCCAATAGGCTCAATCTCCAGCTTTTGACATATTGCTTTTACATTTTCTTTCATGTATCTCATATCCTCCTTTGTTGCCTTGTTTATCTTGTGAAGCTTCACTTAAGCTTTGCGGCAAGAACCAAAAATAGCAGCCAAGTACTTCATGATCCCACTAGCAGACCCTTTGTTAGAAGGAGGAGCCCTTGCGCTAGATGGAGGTCTTGCCTCTCCTTGGGCTCTCCTAGGAGCCTCTTCACTTGAAACAGGGGATGGAGCAGTTGAAAGAACAGATTGAGGCGGCTTCTAAGGCCTCAAAGTTGTATGCTCAACATCCTTCACAAATTCTATACCTGTGACCTTCTCTATCATAAGCATGATATACGGTGCATAGCCACAAGAGCGATTAGGGGTGCAGGAGATGTTTGCCATGTCGTTCCAGATGTAGTAAAAAATGTAAAACTTTCTCTTCCTACTAATCACTTTCATCAAGGTTCTGAAGTAACCTTGGACACTCACAACATCTCCATCATTTGGAGCAATTGTCTGCCGGAGCACTCTATTGAGAACAATGAAGAAGGGCTTCATGTTCTTGGTTGCGGGAGGATTGAACTTGAGACGAGTATCATAGAGAAAGTCCATCTTGTCCTTCTCTAGGACACCAAGATTGTGAATCACAATCACATTGTTGTCGGTGTCCTCTAGATGCAGCAGTCTGGCAAACTCATCATATGTGACTGTGTACTTGGATCCATATGTCATCCAAGTCACTCTCTCTTCTTCATCACTGGCAAAGTAGCAAGTTGCGAAGAATTGAGCGATGACCTCATCATTCCAATTATACCTGAAGGAGAGCAAGTCCTTGAGGCCGTGTCTCTCTGTAGCCTCTATTACCTCCTCAAAGGCATTGCAGCTTTTCCTTTCAAAGTAGGTCCGGTCAATCCATTGGTTGCGGACTACTGGAGTCTTCATCCTAAGGTACACAGTATTGTAGTAGTCCGCATGAAAGTGACTCCAAAATCTTCGGTCAGCTGCCTTCTTGCCACTGCTATATGCATCGATGTTCCTAAGCTTCCATGCCACATCACTTCATTTGTCGTTGAACTTCTCCTCCGAGGGGTCCCTATTTCTCTGTCTTGGAGCTGTCATCTTGAGGGGACCAATCGGGCCAGAGGAAATTCCTTTGCCTTTTCCCTTAGTTTGGCGTGGAGCCATCGAACTAGGACCAACCACATCTTTCCCTCTGGAAGCTGGTTTCTTGGCCGGAACCTTTTGACGCACCCTAGGTGGAGTAGGTGAAATCTCGACAGCATGCTCTTGTCTTTTGTTGGAGCGAGACTCTAAGACACGAGGCAACACTTCTTGATCCATCTCGGCCTCGAAGTCAGAGATATCTTCGTTTGAGTTCGACATGATTCTGACAAGGAAGATGTAATGGATATGGATAAGCAAGGATGACAAGGAATTGCATTGAATTTATATAGGTTAGGGTTTGATCAGGGCATACCGAACTTGTCCATTGTTCAGGGCCGAACTAGTCTAGAGTACCGGACTTGTCCGCCCTAAGAACGGACTAGTCCGTTATGCGGATGTTCAAAACCTAACTTGATGACATTTTAGGTTACTCAATGCAAAAGTGTTCTAGGGCAAATGGAATACATCACTAGAGCATATATTGCCCAGAAATGCTAAGCTTTTTGAGCAAGAACAAAGAAAATCGAAGATTCTAGGGTTTGGAGATGAATTTATCAAATCCTTCGATTTGAGGCGTTGAGGTGGTTGTTGATGCGGACTAGTCCGTGGTCTTTGATCCCCATGCAATGGAGAAAAAATCCCACCGAAACTTCAGTGGATTTGATGGATATTTTGCGAAATTGCCTTGGGAGCACTCGAGTGAAGAGAGAGAACGTGAGAGTAGTTGTGAGATAGAAGATTAGGTTTGCGCTGGCCCTAGGGTTATAGAGTCAAAAAATCAGACTAGTCCGGACTAGCGGACACTTTGCGGACTTGTCTGCAATGTGCGTACTAGTCCGGTGTAATCACGGACTAGTCCGTGGTCACCTAGACAGAAAAATATATAGACCTTTCGTATATATTCGAAGGTGCTTAAAAAAATAGGGGGCAAAAACACACAAATATTCTTGATGAATATGATCAGTAAACATACAACAATCAAGCTATGACCATAACTCACCAAGATAAAGTAATTAACATAGTTTTTCGGAGAAAAATAGAGAGAGATGATTTTTCAAAACAATCAACATGATTTTGAAAATGGCATACAGGTATGCAAGTTTTCAAGCCACGTTCTGAGCATCAAAGATATTTAGTTTATTTTGGAGCTCACAAAAGCATTTTTCATGAATTGGCTTGGTAAAGATATCGGCTATTTGTTTTTCAGTGTTGACATGGGAAATGACTATGTCTCCTTTCATTGAGTGATGTCTCAAAAAGTGATGTCGGATGTCAATGTGTTTGGTTCTAGAGTGCTCAACAGGGCTGTGGGCAATTTTAATTGCACTCTCATTGTCACAAAGAAGTGAAATACGACTCATATTGTAACTGTAATCCCTTAGAGTTTGTCGCATCCAAAGGAGTTGTGCACAACAACTCCCGGCCGCAACATACTCCGCTTCGACCGTGAATAAGGCAATGAAATTTTGTTTCTTGAAGGACCAAGAAACTAGTGAAAGTGCATCTAGGAATCCCTTGTGGGTTTTGGATGATTTATGACAAGCAAATGAGATCCTAACCTCTTTGTTGAGATGAGCACAGGTTTTAACAGCAAAATAAGCAAAGTGCCAAAAAGAAGGGAGAATGAGGAGCAAAGTGGAAATGAGCTCAAGGAAGAAGAATAGTAGATCATTGTGTATGGAGTGTGTTAAGGAAACACACCCCAAGAGCTCAATCACAATTAAACACACACATTGCACAAAGTTATATAGGACCAGACTAGTCCAAATGTCACCGGACTAGTCCGATATCCTTTCTGCACAAGATCGGACAAGTCCGATATCCATCGGACTAGTCCGATATCTCTCTGACTAGAATCGAACTAGTCCTCCCCAGTGCAGACTAGTCCTCAAAACACTTCACAAGTCACACAAAATCGGACAAGTCCGATCACCACCGGACTAGTCCGATATTCATTCTGATCTAAATCGGACAAGTCCAATGTTAGCACGGACTAGTCCGAAAAACTCTCTGACCTAAATCGGACAAGTCCTCCAAGTGCAGACTTGTACCCATAACCACTTGGGGTTTCACTGTCCGGACAAGTCCGATGTCCATTGGACTAGTCCGAAGATTTCCAGAAGCGAAATCGGACAAGTCCGCTCATAGTCGGACTAGTCCGATATTTCGGGACACTTAGGTTTTGCTACACACAGCACACCGGACTAGTCCGGTGTCCACCACAGACTAGTCCGATCTTTTTAAACCCTAACGGTCACTTTTAGAAACCCCATATAAATAGATGTGCACGGCCCAACTTTAAACTCTCTCGAACCCTAGCACCATCACACCTCCCAAGAGCCTCAAAAAACACACCTCTCCACGAAATTAAGTGCAATGAAGATCAATCCTTTGAGGATACACTCTAGATCATTGGAGAGACACGTTCAACACTCATTGAGCTCTTGGTTTGATTCTCTAACACACTCCTGTGATTTCATTGTAATCTTTTGAGTGTGTTCTTGGTGGTATTTCGTGTTGTAACCTAGGGGAGCCCTCAACGTGTGAGAAGGCCCATTTGAATTCGGTTATTCACCCCTTTGTGATAAGTGGAAGAGGATTGGCCTTCGTGGCGAACCGACGAGGGTAGGGTCGGAGAAGACTCGGTCCTTTTGTGGACTCCTCAACGTGGATGTAGGTTGCCTCTGTGGGAGCTGAACCACAGGATAAATCCTTGTGTCTTGCTTTGTGTTCATCGTTCTTATTCATCACAACAATCTAGGGTTTCAATCATTATTGCATACTTTACGTTGAATCATTGAATATAAGATTGAATTGTGATATACCCTAGTCCATAATCTTGCAACACTTCATTTGACTGTATATTTCCGCTGCATACATCGAAGAATCAAATTAATCGATCAAACTTAATCAACCTAGTCGGTACACACCAGACTAGTCCGCACTTTACCGGACTAGTCCGATATCTCAGGTTTTGAACTGGTTGTTAAGTGTTGCAGGTTCTGACAAAATTCAAAAAGGCCTATTCACCCCCCCCCTCTAGGCCACATTCAATTGCTATCAGAGCAGGTTCTTCAAGAAAGAGTCTAATTGCTCGAAGAAGATCAAGCAACAACCAAGAAAAGGTTGATGATGACAAGAACCTAAAGGTGGAGAAGCTCCTCGAAGCCATTCAAGACCTCGAGGACAACGATGAGGAGACGCTAGAACTAAAGGCGCTCCTAAGAAAGAAGACACTTTCCAAAGGGAAAGTAAATATTGAAGAAAAGAAGAAGGGGAGTAGTCACACCGACTACTCCCGATATCCTTTTAACTATGATCGTCTCAATTCCAACAATAATCATTACTTGTCTATTCCACTCGGAAAAGCCCCACACTTTGATGGAAGTGATTACTCAATGTGGAGGCAAAATATGAAAATGCATCTAATCTCTCTCAATCCAAGTCTATGACATATTGTGTGCACAGGAATAGATATCCCGGACGACGACGAAGAACTCACACCAAGCCAAGAGCAAGCAATTCACCGAAATGCTCAAGCCGCCGCCGTAATAACCTCTTTGCTCAGTCGGGACGAGTTCACCAAGGTGGATGGACTCGAGATTGCTAAAGAGATATGGTACACACTACAAACTGCACATGAAGGTGATCGACATGTGTGTGAAGCAAAGATCGAAATGATCGAAGGCGAATTAGGAAGATTCACAATCAAAGAAGACGAGTCACCTCAAGATATGTACAACCGATTAAAGACACTTATCAACAAGGTTCGATCTTATGGAAGCAAGAAGTGGAATGACCACGAGGTGGTGAAGCTCATCCTTAGAGCTTTCATGCCTCACAACGTCACCCTATGCTCAATGATTAGAGAAAGCCCCGAATACAAGAAAATGACTCCGGATGAATTACTTGGAAAAATCATTAATTTCGAGATGATGGAAAAACAAGCAAATCATGTTAAGGAAATTGCCAACCTCACCTCGGCAAAGAAGAAAAGGGTTGCTTTGAAGTCCACCCTCAAGTCCCTATCTAAAGAAGCTCGAGAAGCTCAGCTAGAAGAAGACAGTGATGATGAGAGCAGTGAATTAGATGAAGAAGACATGATATTGTTCATGAATAAATTTAAGAGAATAATGAAGAAAAGATAAGGCACTAAATCAAGCGAAGGTAAGTATAAGGAAAGAACAAAGTCAAAGTTGAGGCGGGCATGTTATAATTGTGGTGAGTATAGCCCACTTTATAGTTGATTGCCCATATGAAGAGAACAAGAAGAAGACTAAAGAAGCCAAGCCTCAACCCAAGAAATTCTTTAAGAAGAAGAAACAAGCCGAATAAGTGCACATAGGGAAAGAGTGGGACTCAAATGATGAGTCCTCATCATCCGAAGAAGAAGAGATGGCTAGCATAGCCATCGAAAAAACATCTAAGAAGTCTACTCTCTTTCCTACACTCGGCGCATGGAAGGGAAATGGCACTTGCCTCATGGAAAAGGAAGGTAAACACCAAACCCCTTCCGTGCATTCCTATTCTAGCAATGATGAAATCAATAGTGATAATGAGGATATGCTTATTGGACTAGATAGGAAAACTGCCACAAAAATGAAATTTTTACTTGATCAACTTATTGAGAAGGAGAGGTTGATACATCGTCAAGAGGACATGATCATCTCCCAAAAGGAGGAATATGTCGAACTTGACAAGCTTCTAGAACTTGAAAAGGAACGAAGCAAATCACTAGATCTTGAGTTAGCTTCAAGCAAGGAAACTTGCTTGGAGTTAACCGACTCAAATGCTACAATCAAGGACCAACTTGCTGACCTGATCAAGGTTAACAAGATCCTTGAAGTGCAAGTTGAGTCACTCAAGCAAGGTGAACCTTCATCCTCTTCAAGTTCACCTTCTCAACCCACTAAAACTGAGGTTGCTTATGCTCGTACATGTAATAAAGTTGACACCAGTTTAAAGGACGAGCCAACCTCTACAAAGGATAAACATCCTGCCCAAAGTGGCATATTTGAGAAGGAGAAGATCAAGTATGCACGTAGTGCATACTTGGTCAAAAGACCTCCAAATGTCAAATATAGCATTGGTTACTCTTATGGTGAAAAGCAACATGCTAGAAGCCATAAGAATAACAAGGAGAGGATTACCTTTGTAAAGGGAAGACCCTCTCAAACTGGAAAGTCAAAGTTTAAAACATTAATCAAACATGAACACCGAACTAGTCCGATCGGGGTCCGGACAAGTCCGGTTCGCCAGACAAGTCCGACCTCCCAGACTAGTCCCGTACATAAACAACAACAATTATTGTTTAGAACCTTCGATACCTCGTATGTCTTAATGAGAAATAATTTTGGCAAAGTTTAAGCTCATCGTGTTGGGCCACACCATGAGAACACCAAGTCTCATGTGTGGGTGCCCAAATGTCTAGTAACTAACCTCCAAGGACCCAATCAAGCTTGGGTACCTAAAACCAAAGCATAATTTTTTTTTGCAGGCTTATTCCTCTGGTGGATCTAAATGGGTGTTAGACAGTGGCTGCACCAACCATATGACCGGAGAAAGAAGAATGTTTGTTGAATATGAAGAGAATGAGGATCCAAATGAGGGTATCTATTTTCGAGATAATAGTCAAGGGAAGGTGCTCGGTACCGGTAAAATTGACATATCATCTAAGCACACACTTTCTCATGTATTACATGTTGAATCCTTATATTATAACCTGCTGTCCATATCTCAATTATGTGATATAGGTTATAATTGCTTGTTCACTAACGAGGGTGTGACCGTTTCTAGGAGGAGTGATGGTTACATTGCATTAAAGGGTATGTTAAAGAGAAAGCTCTATCTTGTTGACTTCAGCAAGGATAAAGCCGAACTTGACACATGCTTGATTGCAAAGACCAACATGGGTTGGCTGTGGTACAGACGGCTAGCGCATGTTGGTATGAGGAACCTTCAAAAACTTCTCAAGGGCGATCACATCCGAGGTTTAAAGGATGTTGTAATTGAGAAAGACAGGCCTTGTAGCGCGTGCCAAGCCGGGAAGCAAGTTGGAGCACCTCACCCCGCCAAGAACGTCATGACTACAATAAGGCCGCTCGAGCTACTTCACATGGACTTATTTGGTCCAATTGCCTACATAAGCATCGGCGGTAATAAATATGGTTTAGTAGTTGTCGATGATTTTTCTCGCTTCACTTGGGTTTTCTTTTTGCATGATAAGTCAGAAACACAAGGAATACTCAAGAAGTTCTTCAAGCGAGCTCAAAACGAATTCTCATTGACAATCAAGAACATTCGAAGCGACAACAGCACGGAGTTCAACAACACACAAGTGGAGGAGTACCTTGATGAAGAAGGCATAAAGCACGAGTTTTCAGCTCTGTACTCCCCACAAAAAAACGGAGTTGCCGAAAGAAAGAACCGAACACTCATAGAGATGGTAAGAACAATGCTCGATGAGTACAAGACCTCGGATCGATTTTGGGCGGAAGCGATTAACACGCTTGTCACGCCGTAAGTCGACTTTATGTTCATCGACTACTCAAGAAGACATCCTATGAGCTACTCACCGGTAACAAGCCAAGTATTTCATATTTTCGAGTTTTCGGTTCTCCATGTTATATTTTAAACAAGAAGCCCAGGACTTTAAAGTTCGCTTCGAAGTCCGATGAAGGTTTCTTGCTTGGTTATGATTCGAACACTTACGCGTATCGTGTTTTGAACAAGACCTCCGAACTTGTTGAAGTAGCACGTGACGTAGTGTTCGATGAAACTAATGGCTCTCAAAAGGAGCAAGTTGATCCATGTGTACTAGGTAAAGAAGAAGCTCCTTGTCAAGCATTGAAAAGAATGGCCTGAGGTTAAGTTCGACCACAAGAGTCACCTCTACACGTGTATGAGGAAGATGAGCCACGAGAGGAGGTCAACGATCAAGGGGGAGCCTCCACACAAGATCAACCACAAGAATATGAAGATAATCAACAAGTCAACGAAGGCAACCATTTAGGGGGAGAAGAAGATGATCATGAAGATACAATGCCTCAAGTGCCACACCCAAGTGTACACCAATGCATCCAAAGGGATCACCCAATCGACAATATCATCGGTGACATCCAAAAGGGAGTAACCACTACATCTCGCATAGCTAACTTTTGTGAGCACTATTCGTTTGTATCCTTTTTGGAACCACGCAGGGTTGAGGATGCATTGAATGATCCGGACTGGGTGGTGGCAATACAAGAAGAATTGAACAACTTCAAGCGAAACGAGGTGTGGGAACTCGTGGCAAGACCCAATGCGAACATTGTCGGCACCAAGTGGGTGTTCCGCAACAAACAAAATGAACACGGGGTGGTGACAAGGAACAAGGCATGACTTGTGGCCAAAGGGTATTCACAAGTCGAAGGTTTGGATTTCGATGAGACCTTTGCTCCCGTAGCTAGACTTGAATCTATTATAATATTACTTGCATATGCTACTCACCATGATTTCAAGCTCTATCAAATGGATGTGAAAAGCACCTTCCTCAATGGACCAATCAAGGAGGAGGTGTATGTGGAGCAACCCCCCGGGTTTGAAGACGAAGAGTTCCCCGACCGCGTATTTAAATTGCGTAAGGCTCTCTACGGCCTCAAACAAGCTCCTAGAGCTTGTTATGAGTGTCTTAGAGATTTCTTAATTGAAAATGGCTTCAAGATTGGCAAAGTAGTTTATACACTATTTACAAAGAATTTTGACAATGATCTTTTTATTTGTCAAATTTACGTTGATGATATAATCTTTGGGTCAACTAATCAATCTTTTTATGAGGAATTTAGTAAAATCATGATAGATAGGTTTGAAATGTCAATGATGGGAGAACTAAAGTACTTCTTGGGATTCCAAATGCGGCAACAAAAGGAAGGGACGTTCATAAGCCAAACCAAGTACATGCAAGACATACTCAAGAAGTTTGGTATGGACAAGGTGAAGCCTATAAAGACTCCCATGGAAACAAATGGCCACTTGGATCTCAATGAAGATGGACCTAGCGTCGAACAAAAGGTATATCGCTCCATGATTGGATCTCTACTCTATTTATGTGCATCTAGGCCAGATATTATGTTGAGTGTATGTTTGTGTGCAAGATTTCAAGCCAATCCTAAGGAGTGTCACTTGACAGCTGTAAAAAGGATCTTGAGATATTTAGTTCATACACCCAACCTTGGTCTTTGGTACCCAAAAGGCTCAAAATTCAATCTCATTGGTTACTACGATGCAGATTATGCCAGATGCAAGGTAGATAGAAAGAGTACCTCTGGTACATGCCAATTCCTAGGGAGATCCTTAGTTTCTTGGTCCTCCAAGAAACAAAATTCAATTGCCTTATCCACAGCCGAAGCGAAGTATGTTGCAGCCGGGAGTTGTTGTGCACAACTCCTTTGGATGCGACAGACTCTAAGGGATTAAGGTTACAATATGAACAGTATTCCACTCCTTTGTGACAATGAGAGTGCATTAAAATTGCCCATAATCCCGTTGAGCACTCTAGAACCAAACACATAGACATAAGGCATCACTTCCTCAGAGACCACTCCGTGAAAGGAGATATAGCCATTTCCCATGTCAACACCCAAAAGCAATTGGCCGACATATTCACCAAGCCACTTGATGAAAAGCGCTTTTGTGAACTCCGAAATGAGCTAAACATCCTTGATGCTCGGAGTGTGGCTTGAAATGTTGCATACTTGTATGAATTCTTCAAAATGTGTTGACTGGATTGCGAAAATCATCTCTCTCAATTTTCTCTGGAAAACTATGTCAATTACTAGATCTTGGTGAATTATGATCATTGCTTGATTGTTGTATGCTTATTGATCGTATTCATCAAGATTATTTGATTTTATTTGCCTCCCTATTTTCTAAATATGTACCTTCAAATATATATGAATGGGCTAAGAAATTCTTGCCTGGTGACCACGGACTAGTCCGTGGTTACCCGGACTAGTCCGCCCATGCAGACTAGTCCGCGGAGTGCCGGTTAGGCCGGACTAGTCCGATAGACAACGGACTAGTCCGATATAGCCTCTAGAAAAGTTCGTACTAGTCCGGTCATCTCTGGACTTGTCCGATTTTTCGTGTCCTTAACCCTAGCCGCCGCCAAACCCTAATCCCTTCATCCTCACTCTTGCCTCACGCGTTCTCTCTCTTCGCGCTTGAGCTCCCAAGGCGATTTTGCACCCCTTCCATCGAAAAGTTCCACATTTGAGTGGAAATCAAGCTCCCTTGCTCCCGGATTGAAGTTCCCGAACAAGTACGGACTTCAACAACCCCTTCGTCGAGATTCAAGCAAATTTCTTCGGTAATTTTCACCCTAACCCTAGAAACCTTGATTTTCTTCATTGTTGATCGAATAGCCTAGCATCTTTCACCATATACATGCCTCCTTGATGTATTACGCCTATGCTAAGCTAGCTCTGCATTAGGAATCAACATTTGTCCAATCGCTTAGGTTTTTGAGGATGAATACCGGACTAGTCCGGTCCATGCACGGACAAGTCCGATCACCCAAGACTAGTCCGTGCCTGTACATCGGACAAGTCCGATTTTTCTGAACTCAAAACCTAGCCTGTCAATTCCTCAATGCAATGCCCTTTTACTCTTCCTCACCCATGCCTTGAATCATCAATACTCATTCATGCCTTACACAATTCATTCTCAGGACACGTCGAGCACGAATGATGAGATTTCCGACTTTGAGGCCGAGATGGACCATGAGGTGGCACCTCGGCCCTCGACGAGTCTTGGCAAGAAACGCCAAGAGCATCCTTCCGAGCCAGCTCCGTCTCCTCCACAGGCTCGGAGGAAAGTGCTAGCGAAGAAGCCGGCCTCCAAGGTGCCAGCTTCTAGGGCTACCACCAGTGGTGGCCCTAGCTCGGCACGTGTCCCCCTAACCAAGGGCAAGGGCAAAGGAATAGCAACGGGTCCAGTTGGCCCGTTGAAGCTGCATGCTCCGAGGGAAGGGGTCTGGGACCCCACTGAAGAGAAATTCAATGGGAAGGACAGTGACTCGGCGGCGAAGTTCAGGAGCATTGATTGGTATGGCCGTCCGAAGCAAGCTGCCGATGGCAGATTTTGGAGCAATTTTCATGCAGATTTCTACAAATATGTGTATCTCCCAATGAAGACACCGGTAGTGCGCAATCAATGGATTGATTGGGCACATTTTGAGAAAAAGTGCTGCTTCCCGTTCATTGAAGTGGTGGAAGCAATTGAGAGACATGGACTGAAGGACCTCTTTGCCTTCAGAAACAATTGGAATGACGGGGTCATTGTGCAATTCTTTGCGACATGCCACTTCTCAAGTGAAGACGAAGAGAGTGTCACTTGGATGACTCACAGATCCAAGTACAGTATAACTCAAGAAGACTTTGCAAGCCTGCTTCACCTTGACACCTCAAGACCTGACTGCTTGATCATCCACAACATAGGTGTCATTGAGAAGTATAGGATGAAGTTCCTATATGATCCAAACTCAAAGTTCATCCCTCCCTCCACAAAGAACATGAATCCTTTCTTTGTGGTTCTGAACAGAGTCTTGAGGAAGACTATTGCTCCCAAGGATGGAGATGCTGGGAGTGTGCAGGGTTATCTCCAGACCCTGATGAGGGTCATAAGCAAGGACCGTCAGTTTGATGTGGCGGATTATATTTGGAATGACATGGTAAACATATCTTGCACGACCAACAGGTCATGTGGCTATGCTCCCTATCTTATGTTTATGATTGAGAAAGTCACTGGCATAGAATTTGTGAAAGATGTGGAGCACCTACCTTTGAGGCCTCAGATGCCTCAGAAGCCAAGTGTCCAGGCTGCTCCCTCGCCGGCCTCCAGTCCTGAGGCACCGACAAGAAGTGAAGATGCCAGAGCTGCCCCTGCCAGTAGAGCAGCCCCTCAAAGGGGATCTGCTAGTGGGATCTTCAAGTACTTGGTTGCAATATTTGCTTCCTGCAAAAAGGCCGAAGTGAGGGCCCACAAGCTAAACAAGAAGAGAAAGGAAGACATGAAGTATGTCAAGGCAAATGTGAAGCAGATTTGCCAGAAGCTGGAGATCGACCTCATTGGATCTCCAGTGATTTTTGAGGACTCTGACCTTGACATCACCGAGCTCGAGTCCTTGACCCCCTCCGAGCTTGCCTACTTTGGCACTAGGGGCTCGAGTGGCTTTGCACCTCCTCCTCCTCCTCCTCCTCCTCCTCCTCCTCATCAGCTCGAAGACGACGATGAAGACGATGGGAGGACCGACAAGGAGCAGTGAAGACTTTAGGACCCTCCTCTCCTTCTTTTTGGTGTATTGATGCCAAAGGGGGAGAGATTGAGGGGGAGTCTTAGTCTTAGATGTAGGATGCGAGGAGAGAGCTCTCTTTTTTGCTTTTTGACTATTTTGCGAGTTGTAAAGTTTTAACTATGTTCTTAAGTTAATTATGGTTATGTGATGCAATGTTATGATCTTTTGAGAAGTAATTGTTGAGTTATGTGATTTTGCTCCTAGAATAACATATATGCTTGCTTCTGATTGATTAATGTTAATTATGTCATTCTCATTGTTTCAATGTACTTAGTTATGCATCCCACCATAAAGAATGCACATATGGATTATGTTTTCATTGCTCGATGTATTTTTAGACTCATATGTGCATGCTTTATGAAAATCTCAATTTTTATCACATTTTGTGAAATCTCAATTGGTTGTCATCAATCACCAAAAAGGAGGAGATTAAAAGTGCATCTAGGAATCCCTTGTGGGTTTTGGATGATTTATGACAAGCAAATGAGATCCTAACCTCTGTTGAGATGAGCACAGGTTTTAACAGCAAAATAAGCAAAGTGCCAAAAAGAAGGGAGAATGAGGAGAAAAGTGGAAATGAGCTCAAGGAAGAAGAATAGTAGATCATTGTGTATGGAGTGTGTTAAGGAAACACACCCCAAGAGCTCAATCACAATTAAACACACACATTGCATAAAGTTATACATGACCAGACTAGTCCGAATGTCACTGGACTAGTCTGATATCCTTTCTACACAAGATCGAACAAGTCCGATATCCATCGAACTAGTCCGATATCTCTCTGACTAGAATCGGAGTAGTCCTCCCCAGTTCGGACTAGTCCTCAAAACACTTCACAAGCCACACAAAATCGGACAAGTCCGATCACCACCGGACTAGTCCGATATTCATTCTAATCTAAATCGGACAAGTCCGATGTTAGCACGGACTAGTCCGGTGGTCAACATGATTTGACAAACAAAGAGATCATCATCAAAGTGTTTAGTAAACAAAGTGTAATCAGCTTTACCAATTTTGAAGCCATTTTTAATAAAAAAATCTCTAAGGCACTCATGTCAAGCTCTAGGAGCTTGTTTGTGGCCATAGAGAGCGTTACACAGCTTGTACACATGGTCGGGGTACTCTCGATCTTCAAAACTGGGTGGTTGCTCCATGTACAGCTCCTCCTTGATTGGTCCGTTGAGGAAGGCGCTTTTCACTTTCATTTGATAAAGTTTGAAATCATGGTGAGTAGCATATGCAAGTAATATACGAATCGATTCAAGCCTATCTACGGGAGCAAAAGTATCATCGAAATCCAAATCTTTGACTTGTGAGTACCCTTTGGCCACAAGTCGTGCCTTGTTTCTTATTACCACTCCATGTTCGTCTTGCTTGCTGCGGAAGACCCATTTAGTGCCGACGACGTTGGATTTGGGTCTTTCAACAAGCTCCCACACTTCATTCCTTTTGACGTTTTTCAATTCTTCTTGCATCGCCATCACCCAATCCAGTTCTTTTAATGCATCCTCAACCCTGTATGGTTCCAAAGAGGATACAAAAGAATAGTGTTCACAAAAATTGGCTACACAAGATCTAGTTATTACCGCCTTTTGGATGTCACCGATTATGTTGTCGACGGGGTGATCTCTTTGCATGCTTTGGTGTAATCTTGGATGTGGAACTTGTGGTCTTGAATCCTCATTATCATCATCTTCTTCGTCTCCCCCTGGATGGTTGCCCTCATTGCTATTTTGATTATCTTGATCTCCTTGACCCCCCTTGATCATTTTCCTCCACTTGTGGTTCATCTTCTTCATTCGCATTTGGAGGTGTCGCTTGTGGTCGAACATCGCCCAACACCATTTTTCTCAATGCTTGACATGGAGCTTCTTCTTGATCTAGCACACATTGATAAACTTGCTCTTCTTGAGAGCCGTTAGTTTCATCAAATACTACGTCACGTGCTACTTCAACAAGTCCGGAGGCCTTGTTGAAGACACGATAGGCGTAGGAGTTCGAATCATAGCCAAGTAAGAAACCTTCATCGGTCATTGAAGCAAACTTCGAAGCCCTGGGTTTCTTGTTTAAAATATAACATTTTGAACCAAAAACTCATAAATATGAAATATTCAGCTTGTGACCCGTGAGTAGTTCATATGAAGTTTTCTTGAGCAACCGATGAAGATATAGTCGGTTTATGGCGTGACAAGCGATGTTAACCGCTTCATCCCAAAACCTATTCGAAGTATTGTATTCATCGAGCATTGTCCTCACCATATCAATGAGTGTTCGGTTCTTCCTTTCGGCTACTCCGTTTTGTTGAGGAGAATATGGTGCTGAAAATTCATGCTTTATCCCTTCTTCGTCTAGATATTCCTCAACTTAAGTATTCTTGAATTCTGTCCCATTGTCACTTCGTATATTCTTGATCTTCAATGAGAATTCATTTTAGGCACGCTTGGTGAACTTCTTGAGGGTTCCTTGAGTTTCTGTCTTATCATGCAAAAAGAAAACCCACATGAAGCGTGAAAAATCATTAACAATGACTAAACTATATTTATTACCGCTGATGCTTATGTAAGCAATTGGACTAAACAAATCCATGTGGAGGAGCTCGAGCGGTCTTGTTGTAGTCATGACATTCTTCGCGGGATGGGGTGCTCCTACTTGCTTCCTGGCTTGGCATGCTCTACAAGGCCTGTCTTTCTCAAAAACAACATTCTTTAAACCTCGGATGTGATCGTCTTTAAAGAGGTTTTGAAGATTCCTCATACAACATGTGCTAGCCGTCTATGCCACAGCCAACCCATGTTGGTCTTTGCAATCAAGCATGCGTCAAGTTTAGCTTTATCTTTGTTGAAATCAACTAGATAAAGTTTTCACTTTAACACACCCTTGAATGCAACCGAGTTATCACTCCTTCTAGAAACGGTCACACCCTCATTAGTGAATAAACAATTATAACCCTTTTCACATAATTGTGATATGGACAGAATGTTATAATCCAAAGAGTCAACGTGTAAAATATGAGAAAGAGTATGTTGTGATGAAATTGCAATTTTACCGGTACCAAACACCCTTCCTTGGCTATTATCACCAAAATAAATGCCTTCGCACGGGTCTTCATTTTCTTATATTCCACGAACATCCTTCTTTGTCCGGTCATGTGATTGGTGCATCCACTATCTAGCACCTATTTTGCTCCACCGGATGAATAAGCCTGCAAAAAACAAATTATGCCTTGGTCTTAGGTACCTAAGCTTGCTTGGGTCCTTTGAGGTTAGTCACAAGTGTTTTGGGCACCCACACATGAGACTTGGTGTTCCCATGGCGTGGCCCAACATATTTATCATAAACTCTTCCAAGATTACTTTTCATACGTGCATATGAAGCATCAAATATTCTAAATAAAACTTGTTGTTCATAGAGTTAACAATGTTCATCTTATCAAGGTTATCTTGTTTTCCAACTTGAGAAGAGTTTTCCTTGACAAATGCAATGCTTTCCTTGTTATTCTTGTGACTTCTAGCGCTTTTCACCATAAGAATACCCAATGCCATATTTGACATTAGGAGGTCTTGTGATCGAGTATGCACTGCGTGCATACTTGGCACAAGTACAATTAATAACAGTTTTAGATTTGATTTGTTGAGAAGGTGAGCTTGAAGAGGATGAAGAGCCACTTTGCTTGAGTGACTCAACTTGTACCTCAAGGATCTTGTTAACTTTAGTTAAGTTGACAAGTTCATCCTTGATAGCCACGTTTGAGTCTTTTAGCTTCAAACAAGCTTCCTTTCTTGAAGGTAACTCATGTTCCAGTGATTTACTTCGCTCCTTTTCAAGCTCAAGGAGCTTTTTGATCTTAAGATACTCTTCCTTTTGGAGGATGATCATATCTTCTTGATGATCAACTAGCTCCTCCTTATCAACAAGCTTATCCATTAGAAATTTCATCTTAGCGGCAGTTTTCTTATCTAAACCACTAAGCATATCTTTATCATCACTAGAATTATAATATCACTAGTAAAAGAAAGCGAGGGGGAAGATTTAGTTTTTACCTTTTTTTTCCTTTCTTGGCCATTAGACACGTGTGGTCGGTGTCCTTCCTTGTGCGATGGTTGGGAAGAGGGTGGATTTCTTGGTAGGCTTCATGATGGCTATGGTGACCATCTCCTCTTATTCTTCGGATGAGGACTCATCATTGGAGTCCCACTCGTTCCCTAAGTGTGTTTGGCCATATTGCTTCTTTTCTTGAACATCTTCTTCGGTTGAGGCTTGTTGTCCATAGTATTCCTCTTATTTTCCTCATGTGGACAATAAACTATGAAGTGGTCATACTCTCCACAGTTATAGCATGCACGCCTCATTTTGAGTCTTTGTTTGTCCCTTTGTCTTCCTTCATTTGAGCTACCACCCTTTCTTCTTTTCATCATTTTCTTGAACTTCTTCATGAAAAAGATCATGTCTTCTTCATCGATATCACTGCTTTCATCATCGCTGTCGTCTTCTCCATGAGCTTCTCGAGCTTCTTTTGATGCGGGTTTGCAGGCTGACTTCAAAGAAACTCCTTTCTTCTTTGCCGAGGTAAGATCGGCAATTTCCTTGACATGCTTGACTTGCTTCTCCATCATTTCAAAGTTGATGATCTTGCAAAGAAGTTCGTCCGGGGTCATTTTTCGATACTCGGGGCTTTCTCTAATCATAGAGCAAAGGGTCACGTTGTGAGGCATGAATGCTCTAAGTATCAACTTCACGACTTCATGATCATTCCACTTCTTGCTGCCATATGCTCGAACTTTATTGACTAGAGACTTCAATCGATTGTACATATCTTGTGGTGATTCATCTTCTTCTATAGTGAATCTTCCCAATTCACCTTCAATCATTTCAATCTTGGCTTCACGTTCATGACGATCACCTTCATGTGCGGTTTGTAGAGTTTCCCATATCTCCTTGGCAATTTCGAGTCCATCCACCTTGGTGAACTCGTCTCGGCTCAATGAAGAAGTGATCACAGTTGCGGCTTGGGCGTTTTGATGAATGGCTTGTTCTTGTCTTGGAGTCAGCTCTTCATCATCATCCGGGATATCTATCCCTGTACACACTATATGCCACTGTCGGTACCCTGCGTACCGAATACCCCTTGGGACTGCAAAAAGAGCAAAGGAACTTTATCTGTCTGAGTTGAAGACCTCCAAAGGACCCACATGTCATACGAAACCGAACATGCCTCCCTTCTATGGTTAGTCCCAGTGCTGCCACGTGTATCCTACAACCGGAGCTACATCCCACACATGGGAAAGCTCCGGGCTAAATACTTGTGCGGCACCCCCGAACCTAACCCCCGACAGAGGGAAGCTCCGGTACTGACACGTGTACAACAACACCAGACCTACCCGTCCCAGACGGTAAACTCCAGAGCTGCCACGCGTCCAACCGCCGGACCTTCAACTTCAACAATTAGACTGGTGGACCCCCAACGACTCAGACCTTCAAGGGACAATTAAAGACTTCAAGACCTGATTAAGTGTCATTAATACCATCTTAATGCCACACGATCGGAGGGCCCTTAATACCAGTAACAGCACTGTCAAGGTGCGTTACCACACTATTAAGGGTAATTAAGCTCATTAATTGTGTATTAAGCATCAGTAACCGCCAGGGCCACATGTTAGGCCAGACTAACGATGTAATGACCAGTCCTTGTACTATAAAAGGACTGGTCGAGCGATACACTAGGAGACTTCTTCCAGGCTCAGCTCTGACACACGCTCACAAGTGCTCAGACGCTCAATACAACAACCTCACACCCCGTGGAGTACGGTATTATGCTTAGGCGGCCCAAACCACGTAAATCCTCGTGTCAACTTGCCATCGTGTTCTGAATCTCTGCGCGCCCACAACCGAACTACAAACTCTGCGGGTTGCCAACAGTAGTACCGGGAGAATTGCCGGAACCAAACTCCGACAGTTGTCCGAGAGAATTGGACCTGGAGAAAACAAGCCAGCGCACTTGATTGTATGTAGAATTGCGTTCGACCTAAAATTTTCTTTCGGGAATAGTAAGCCGCAAACGAGTTATAGATAGGGAATGAATTTTACTATTTTTCTTGACTTCAGTGTGCAGGAAAAATAAAGATCTCATGATGATGGTAGATGAAGCTGGAGCTATCAAAGCTCCGACACCCCCTAAGGTGGTCTACTGTCGATGTTTCAAACATTGATAGTAGACATCGCCAGAGCTACAAAGTTCTGGCAAATCTAAGGGGCCAGCCGTCAACGTGAAGAAAAGATGGTGGGAAGACTCCCCAGTGGGGTCTGTTGTCAATGCTCCGCGTGTTGACAATGGTCGCTGCCGGAGCTACTAAGCTCCCACAACCTCAGGGGGCCCCTACTATCGACGACTTCGGATCTACAAATTACAAGATCGAAGCGCGGAAGTCTTCAACAAAATGCTACATCCTCTTGGTACATGTTCACAAACAAATTATGTACATCTACAAGGGGGCCAAGTAGGTCAAAGGTGTTGAAGACAAAAAATGAAATTCATAAAACTCTTGGATTTCATTAATCTGGAGACAAGAGATTACAAAATTGGAGAAAAAGAAGAGAGGATACAAGCGGGAGCTGCAAAGAGAGAGTCCTAGACCCTATGGAAGAACGAGGCGACCTTCTGGGCAACCTCCAACACGCTGGCTTTGGCGGCTTCTCCCTCTCCGTCGATGGGGCCTTCAAGCACCGGGTCCAGTGGGAAGTGAGGGTCCCGGCTTGTGTAGCACGTCAGCATGTACTCTGCGACGTTCTTCGCCAAAGATTGTCCTTCAGTTTCCAGCTGGTCCGCGATGACATCGCCCATCTTGGTGAGCTTGTTGCCCGCCGAGCGCAACGCCTGTAACGCTTGGTCCAGCTCTGGCTCCGGATCATCCGAACGCACGGGACTGAAACCCATCGGCTTCATCGCGTCATTGGCTTTCCCCAAGAAGTACCAAACTTGTTGGGACTCCACAGCCCTTGAGCCTCGCATCTCTTCCAAGGATCTCTTGGTCGCTGCAAGTTTCGAATTTTCCCGGGCAAGGCGCTCAACCTCTTTGGCGTTCTGCTGAATCTTTTCAGCAACATGCCTTTCGAGTTTACCGAGCTCCTCCTCTCGAAGGTGGATCTTGTTTTGGCGGTCGACCAGGTCCTTCTCCCGGCCCTGCACTTTCTTCTCCCTGGCAGCAATTTCATTTTCCCTCTTGTTGAGGTCCTGTCCTCGTTGCCAGGCCTTCTTCTCCTCTTTCTCACAGCGCTCCTCCAGCTTCTTGGTGCGCTCCACGAGACTCTTGTCACCCAGAGTCAGCCTTTGAGTAAGCTCCTCCTCCCTCTTCACGAGGTCATCCTGCAACTCCAGGAGTTTTTGCTCTTCATCTTCGAGCTTTTCTCCCGCTCCTCAAGAGCCTCCCGGCGCTTGACGAGGCTGTTGTGGATGGCACCGAGCTTCTCTTGGCGCTCATTCGCTGCTTCATTAGCAGCCACGGCCTGTTCGTGGATGGCCCGAGACTGACGTCAAGGGATCGTGTCATTCTTTCCCTCTCATCCAGCAGCTGACTCCAGTACTCCAACCGGACCTTCTCCCTTTTCACCCACTCCTTGTCGTCGGCCAGCCTCGTCTGCGCCAGCTTGGTATCGAATTGGAGCCCGTTGCGCCACCTCCTAAGGGTTTGGCGCTCCTCCTCGAGGGCCTTGCTGTCGTGGTAAAAGGCCAGCTGAACTTGGCGAAGGATGGAGCAGGCATTGTCGATAGATAACGACAGAGGGATTGGCTCTGGACCTGTCGGGGTCCTCTCCGCTGGCTCCAGCGGATTCTCCATAACAAAAATTGGGTCCCACTCTACAAGAGAGGTCCCCTGAGCTTCCACGGCACTAGGGCTGCCCTCCAGGATAGCCACAGCCACCGCCGAGGAAGGTCCTGCAGCAGAAGTTTCTACCTCCGGAGTCAGCTCCGAAGGTCTCGCCGCTAGGTCATCAGCAACTGGTCCCTCAGGCGGGGGACCGGCAGCTTCATCTTGGCACCCTGGCTCAGGCGCGGGCACCTCCAGAACCACTACCTCCGGGGCAGGTGTTGAAGGTTCGGCCGGAGCTGAAGCCACTTCTGGCTCCAACGCTGGCGCCTCCTCCACCGCCGGTTCAGGCGTTGATGCTTCGACCGCCATTGGCTCGGGCGCCGACACTTCTTCGACAACCGGCTCAGGCGCCAGAACTTCATCAACCACCGGCTCTACCGCTGGGGCTTCATCAACCACTGGCTCCGCTGCCGGGGCTTCAACAACTTCTGACTCTAGGGCCGTAACTGCAGCTACCTCCGGCTCTGAGGCTGGAGCGTCCATCATCTCAGCATCCAAACCCGGAGCTTCAACCTCCGGGGCTAGTGTCGCTAGTACATCTTCATTCCCGTGGTCCAGCGCTACCACGGGAGCTTCAGGGGATGACTTGAGGTCAAGGACCACGACAGCTGGCACCGGGGCTGCCGCGGCCTCAGCCACCTCTTGGGGCGGCACAGGAACTGGAGCTGGAGCCTCCGTAAGCACATCATCAGTTGCTGCTGCAGGAACCGGAGCTTCAGCCCCTTTCTTGGGCACTCTATGGATGAAGGACCAAGAAACTCAAAACATAGTTACAGCAAAAACAATCAATTGAGGTAAAAAATCAAATTTACCTCGGAAGGCTTCCGCTCCAGCTAGCACAGAACCTCTTCACTGGACGCTCGGGGCCAGACCCTGATGCCATTGGCGTAGTAGCTCCAGAAGGCTCCCCGGATCTTGCTGCCACCGTCGGCGTCGCCTTGGTTGAGGCCCCCCTCGACTGAGAAGGACCCCCAGACCTAGAGCCCTCAGCTGGCCCTAGTACCGGAACCACATGGTCGGAGCTAGCGTCCCGAGGAGATGACGATGCTGGAGTGGTCGTCGCCGTCGAAGACCTCCTCCGCCGGGGAGAAGGAGCTGTCGTGGAAGGAGTAGGTCTGACGGACCTCCCGTCAGCATGCTTCAACTTCCTCTTGCGGCTCGAGGGCTCGACCAACTCCTTGCCCTTGCCTACGACTTCATTTCTTCGCTTCAGAGCTGGAATGGAGCCATCCTCTGAAGCTCGGGGATCGCCAACCCGGAGGTTGATCGCCTCTCCATCAGGCCCAAGTCGTCCAACAGCGGCATCTTCCTCCGGAGCTCTCTGCACTCCTCTGGTATCATATTCAGAGGTAGGAAGGCCGCCGGTGGAGACACGTCACCAAGGCCAATGTTCCCAGGCTGGAACTTCTTGAGATGGGTCTTCAAGGCTTCACCGGTCAAGTTGGTGTCCAAGCCGACCTCAATGCGGTTGGTATCCATCTCACTATCGAAGGCCCAAGCAGGCCGGCTCCTAGCCCTCAGCGAGGCCCACCTGTTCGTCAAGAAGTTGCCGAAGACCATCTAGGGGGTCACCCCACCTTCAACACATTCATGGATTATGTCCAGAATGGGCCTGTACTCCCTCGACAGCTCCGACACATCACTCCAAGTGTCGGTGTCGACGCGAGGGAGGCCTTCAGGCAGCTCCAGCATCTCGTGTCCCTCAACAGTGATGATCACCCAGTCTTTCTTCCAGTCGTCCCACTTGCCGGAAGGGAAGGACCTCAAGTACTTGAGGGGGGAGTTTTTCCGCTTTACGAAGTAGTAGAAGTCGATGAACTCATCGCTCTTCCCGGTCGGGTGGACTGTGAAGAAAGTCCGGAACAACTCCACGCAAGGGGGCACACCCACCCACATCTCGCAAAAGTGGACGAAAGACGCCACCAGCAAGATTGAGTGGGGGCCAAGATGGTGGAGCTACAGACCATAGAAATCTAGCAGCATCAGAAAGAAGGTGGAGAAAGGCAGGATCAAACCCGCCATGGCGTACCCAAGGAAGTACACCATATCTCTGGCTCGCTCCTTCTTGAAGGGAAGCTTGCCGCAGCGAATGTCGTTATCGAAGGAGTCACTGAACCATCCCATGTAGGTCCGGACCCTAGACAACTCCTTCTTGCTCCTGATGCGGCTCTTGGGAAGTCCCAACTTCATCACAGCACAACGTGGCGAGAGTGGAAAAGCAAGCGAAAGTTTGGAGAATTTGAACGCAAGTTCGAATGAAGGCGTAAAGAATCCCCAAACGGTGCGCGCTTTCCTTCTTAAGTAAACCCCCGCAACGCTTGGATGGAAACCGCAAAGGAGCCTATGATACAGTTCAAAAACTTCACCCTGCCAATGACAAGGGGGCCCGGGGCCACCCCGACGATCAAGTCGAGATCCTTACCCCACGCGAACAGTCATAATCATATGAGGCGGGAAGCCCGAGGGCGGCGGCCTGACAAGGCGCGCGGAACCGATACGATTTTTGTATCGGGAACCAGCGACCTTCAATTGCGTGAGATTTGCACGCTCAGATCTCACCTGCCGCATCCTGGATATGCCACGCAGCGATGGTTTAACTGCAAACTACCGCCAACGGCACATCCAAAGACCCTTGAAGACACGACTCAAAAACCGAAGGATGGACCCACCTCCGGTAGAACGACTTCAGCCAAAAGGTCTCTCCCAGAGGTGGGCCCAGGGGGCCACTGTCAGTACCCTGCGTACCGAATACCCCTTGGGGCTGCAAAAAGAGCAAAGGAACCTCACATGTCTGAGTTGAAGACCTCTGAAGGCCCCACATGTCATACGGAAACGGACCTGCCTCCCTTCTATGGTTAGTCCCGGTGCTGCCACGTGTATCCTACAACCGGAGCTACATCCCACACATGGGAAAGCTCTGGGCTAAATACTTGTGCGACACCCCCGAACCTAACCCCCGACAGAGGGAAGCTCTAGTACTGACACGTGTACAACAGCACCGGACCTACCCGTCCCAAACGGTAAGCTCCAGAGCTGCCACGCGTCCAATCGCCAGACCTTCAACTTAAACAATCAGACTGGTGGACCCCCAACGGCTCGGACCTTCAAGGGACAATTAAGGACTTCAAGACCTGATTAAGTGTCATTAATACCATCTTAATGGCACACGATCGGAGGGTCCTTAATACCAGTAACAGCACTGTCAAGGTGCGTTACCACACTATTAAGGGTAATTAAGCTCATTAATTGTGTATTAAACATCAGTAACCACTAGGGCCACATGTCGGGCCAGGCTAACAATGTAACGACCAGTCCTTGTACTATAAAAGGACTGGTCGAGCGATACACTGGGAGACTTCTTCCAGACTTAGCTCTGACACACGCTCACAAGTGCTCAGACGCTCAATACAACAACCTCACACCCCGTGGAGTAGGGTATTACGCTTAGGCGGTCCAAACCACGTAAATCCTCGTGTCAACTTGCCATCGTGTTCTGAATCTCTGCACCCAGAACCGAACTATAAACTCTGCGGGCTACCAACGGTAGTACCGAGAGAATTGTCGGAACCAAACTCCGACAGCCACAAACTTGGGTTAAGAGATATGAGGTTCATTTTCATGTTTTGCCTCCACATTAAATAGTCATTGCCATCAAAGAAGGGTGCTTTCCCTAAAGGAATTGATAGGTAGTGACTATTGTTAGAATTTAGACGTTCATAGTCAAAAGGATATCGGGAGTAGTCTATGTGACTACCCCCCTTCTTGTTTTCATCGTCGATCTTCTTCTTCCCTTTGGGGAGAGAGACTTCTTCCGTAGAAGAGCCTTGAGTTGAAGCATTCCCTCATCATCATCCTCACAGTCTTGAACGGCGTCGAGGAGCTTCTCCAGCTTTTGGGCCTTTTCATCATCGCCCTTCTCAGTGTTGAAGTTCTTGTGTACATCCTTGATGTCCGACATCGTCTCTTCGAGCGGTGAGTCTCTTTTGAAGAGTTTGGCTCTGATACCAATTGAATGTAGCCTAGAGGGGGTGACTAGGCTTTTCGAAACTTTGTCGATCCCTGAAACACTTAACAGATTGATCAAATACAGGGAGATCGGACTAGTCCCATACTATGCGGACTAGTCCGGTATGCATGGACTAGAAAGATCAAGTTTAATCAGTAATTTCACTTCTAGTACCCTATGCAGTGGAAAGTAACTTGCAACTTGGATGAATAACGACAATGAAACAATGTATGGCAAATATCAACTTTAATTTCAATGTTTCAACATGAGTTACACAAGATTATGTAAACCCTGGAATATGATGAATGATGAAACAAATGTGTGCGAGACAAGATTTTATTCCGTGGTTCGATTCCACGGAGGAAATCTACATCCACGTTGAGGAGTCCACGGAGGACCGGGTCTTCATCAACCCTACCCTCGTCGAATCGCCATGGAGGTCAATTCTCTTCCACTAATCACAAGGGGCAAATAACTCGTTCAAGGGGCCTTCTCACAAGTTGAGGGCTCCCCAAGAATTACAATGAAGAACACCACCAAACGCACTCGAAAGATATACAATAAACAACAAGAGTGTGCGACAGATCAAACCCAAGAGCTCAAGATGTGTAGAACAAGTCTCTCCTTTGATCAATTGCTAATCCTTAAAGATTTGATCCTTTCAGGGTTAAAATGTGTGGAGATATGTGTATTTTGGGCTCTTGTGTGGTGTGATGGCGCAGGGGGTCGAGTGTGATTGTTGTATGGCCGTACACATCTATTTATAATAGGGTTTTCAAAAGTTACCGCTAGGGTTTGCGATGTCCGGACTAGTCCGTGGTGGACTCCAGACTAGTCCGGTGTGCAGCTTGTGGAAAACCCTAAGTGTTGAGATATACCGGACTAGTCCATTATCGGTGCGGACTAGTCTGATTTTAGTCAGAAACTTTTCGGACTAGTCTAGTTGATATCGGACTAGTCCGGTGTAGTGAACACCACGTAGAACTGAGGACAAGTCCGCACTTGGAGGAACTTGTCCAATTTTAGTCAGAGAGTTTTCGGACTAGTCCGATGGATATCGGACTTGTGCGGTGTAGTGAAAAACTGTAGGGCTAAGGACAAGTTCGGACTTGGAGGACTTGTCCGATTTTAGTCAGAGGATTATCAGACTAGTCCGATAGTTATCGGACTTGTCCGGTGTTGTGCAAGTGTGAAGTGATGAGGACTAGTCCGCACTAGGAGTAATAGTCCGATCTTAATTAGAGAGATATCGGACTAGTCCGGTGTATATCGGACTAGTCCGGTTTTCCTGTGAATTGTGCAGTGAGTTGTATTATTTGTTCACTTGAGCTCTTGGGGTGTGTTTCTCTGACACACTCTATACAAAATAATCTAATCTTTTCAGATCTTGATCTCTTTTCCCTTTAGATCCTCATTCTCCTTCCATTTTGTGATTTCTTCCTAATTTCTTTAAAACCTACGCTCATGTCAATAATTTTGTTAGGATCTTATTTTTCTGTCGTAAATCAACCAAAACCCACAAGGGATGCCTAGATGCACTTTCACCCGCCCCCGCCCCCGGCTCTTGCCTCTCCCCAAATGGTGGTAGCAGATGACACGACAGCTCCGACACCGGCTGTCAGGGAGACAAGTCCAGAGCTGGCAATCGAAGATCCCGTGGTAGTGCCGGACAACGCGGAGAAAGAATTTTTAGGAGCTCCAGCAGTTCTGGGGCCTGATGTGGAAGCTCCGTCATCGGCGCCAAAAGTGGGTGAGGCTCCAGCAAATGCTTCAATGCCAGCTCCAGAAGCAATAGCTCCGGAGGTGGTTATGTCTGAGCTAGCGCAACCCGAGGATCCAGCTCCATGTCCTACATATTTTGGGCCGATGATTGAAGATCCGGCTGAGGGGCCCTCTTCATCAGCTCCGGAGGTTGAAGCTCTCGTGGCGAGACCTTCTTCTACCGAGATAAATATTGATGGGCTCCCGAAAATCGGCCCCGGCGATGTGGAGCTATTGGAGAACACGCTCGCGCCGTGGGATCCGATAGTAATTTTGGAAGACCCACTAGAGCTTGCAGAGGCACCTTAGGGAGGCCTGAAGCTAATTCATTTGGCATTGTCTATCGATAATGCCTCCTCAAGTCTCTGCCAGGTCCAGCTTGTCTTCAACTACGAAAACAAGATCCTCGAAGAAGAGCGCAACACCCTAAGGCGTTGGCGCAATAGACTTCATTTCGAGACAAAGCTGACGCAGTCTCGGCTGACTGACCAGAAGGAGTGGGTGGCCAAGGAGAAGGCTCGGCTGGTGTGGTTAGATCGCGCGCTCAGTGAAAGAGACGCCATGATTAAGGCTCTCAATGATAAAACCCCGAAGGTGTTTGAGCATGCTAAGGAGGCCAGTGAAGCGACCAACAATTGCTCAGATAGCCTCAATGAGCTGAATGAGAAACTTCTCAAGCGCTGGGAAGCCCTCGATCAAAAGGAGAATAAGCTCCTGGAGAAAGAGGAGGACCTCGTAAAGAGGGAGGAGGAGCTCGCCCAGAGGCTATCGCTGGGAGAGAAAAGCTTGGCTGATCACGCTGAACAGTTTGATCTGTGGGGCGATCAAGAGAAGGATCGAATATGGTAGGTGGGGGTAAACGTCTCCAAAAATGAGACTGATATCTCCACCAGGGAGGATAAGGTGAAGGCCAAGGAGAAGGACTTGGCAGAGCAGAGGAACCGTATCCACCTCCGAGAGAAAGAGCTCAACGACCAAGAAAAGCAGATGGCTGAAAGTATCCCGCAACACGCTAAGGAAGTCGAGTGCTTCTCCAAGGAAGGTTTCACAGAACTTTCGGCTGCCAGAAAGTCACTGGAGGATCTTAGGAATCTGAGGGCATCTGAGCCCCAACAAGTCTGGGATTTCTTAGGGCATGCCAATGAAGCTCTGGTGCCGTTTGGTTTCAGCCCGGTACATCCGGCTGACCCGGAGCCGGAGATGGACGAGGCACTGGTGGCATTGACCTCCGCCGGCAAGAAACTTGAAGTCGTGGGTGACGTGGTCATCGATGAACTAGAGATAGAAGGAAGGACCCTGGCCAAGAATGTTGCCGAATATGTGTTGGCATGTTTCAAGAGTCAGGACCCCTAAATGTCTTTAGCCCCGGTGTTTGAAGGACCCGTTGCAGAGGAGGAAGAAGCCGCCAGGGCCAGCGTTCAAGAAGCTACCCAAACAGTTGCCTCATTCTTCAATAGGAACTCCAGTAGTTAGGACTTTTCCTTTTTTTTGTCTTCATCTTGTAATCCTCTGATTTTAAATGAATGAAATCCGAAATCCTTCCCAATTCCATTTTTTGTGTCTTCAATGCATTGCCTTTTATATTGTTGGCCCTCTGGTAGATGTGTTTAATGAATTGAAGGCATCTACCATGAGGATTTAAACAATGTCTTGAAATCTCGATACCTCCAAATTCGTAGCTAGTATGGTAGCTCCAAGTTCCGAGTCTTGCCTCCGATATCTCCAGGGACCCTTTGTTGCGTCGACAACATGCCCCCTAGGAGTTGTCAGAGCTTAGTGTCTTCGACGGCGCCCACTATCAACGCATAGATCGTCGACAGCGGGCCCCCTGGGGGTTGTCAGAGCTTGGTAGCTTCGACGGTGCCCACTGTCAGCGTATAGGACGTCGACAGTGGGCCCCCTGGGGGTTGTCGGAGCTTGGTAGCTTCGACGGCGCCCACTGTCAACGCATAAAACATCGACGGTGGGCCCCCTGGGGGTTGTCGGAGCTTGGTAGCTTCGACGGCACCCACTATCAGCGTATAGGATATCGACGGCGGGCCCCCTACCTGGCGCGCCCAATGTCAAAGTGTTGCAACGACACTTCCCTCGGTACTACTAAAGCGTAGTGCACAGAGGTTCGTATTTAGATGGGGCGCGTAAGATCACGAACAAGATGATGACACATGAGCTTTTACGTGGTTCGGGCAGCCTGAGTGTAATACCCTACTCCACGAGGTGGTTGTTGATTGTGTTTGTGGCGAGTGTCTGAGGTTGCTTGTATGCGTGTGAGCTTAGTTGTTTTCTACCATACGACGCAACCCTTTTATATGCTAAGGTCTGGCCGTTATAGTATATGTCTGGCCCGACAGATGACCCCGACTTAATTAACCACCTATACACGATCTACATGTATAATCTGCGATTAACAGTGTGATAACACATCTTAATGGTAGTGTTACCTGTCTTGATGATCCTTTGATCGTGTGTCATTAATACTGAATTAATGACACATTAATCAGGTCTTGTAACGGCTGTTTAATAGCCTCTTGAATGTCTGCGCCGTTGGAGATCCTGTAGTATTCCCATTGCAGGCTTAAGTTTGGAGGTCTAACACGTGGCAGCTCAGGAGCTTTCTTTTGTGAGGAGGCATGTCCGGAGCCACTTGACGCGTGACGGCACCGGAGCTTTCCTCTATTGGGAGTTAGGTCCGAAGTTGCTGGACACGTGGCGTTACCGGAGCTTCCCTGTGAAGGGAGGTAGGTCCGGTCCCGCAAGACACGTGGTAGCACCAGAGCTACCAAAACGAGTGATGCGGGCCCAATACTGTTGGACGCGTGTTGCCTTCAGAAGTCTTCAACTTGGATATAGGAACCCCTTAGTTTTAAGTCCAGTATTTGGGGTACCTGGTATCCAGGCAACTGACAGTGTCGCCTTCTGGATGGATTTTGCCGATCTGTTTCCTGTGACCGAATAAACCAAACCAAACACCAGAGGGCTATGTGAGAAAATATGGATCTATGTGGCATCCTACGTGTCGCCACATAAGCATGACATCCCTTTCATAGACACCTAATGACCCACTTAAAAAGTTTGGGGACCTAAAAATGCATTTTTAGAATTTTATAAACCCAAGTGAGCAACCTTACAAGTTCGTGAATTACCGGTACATTTAACTCTTTTTTATTTAACGTTGGTTAGTAAAAAATAAACTAACAAACGGTTAAATAAAAAGAAAGGAAGAGAGTATTTGTCCTCACGGTTGCAGCAGGTCGAGATGCCAAAGCACTACTGGTCAGCATAAGTTCCTGTTTTTCCACACAAAGTTGCAACAATGTCCAATTGTAGCCTCTTGACATAATCAAAAGGCTAACCAGACACATCTCTGGTCAGTCATGTCTTGTGCAATACTCCCTTCGTTCTTTTTTTTTATCTGACACGAGATTAGTTTGGAACGAAGGGAGTATTAAAGAAGGAACATGTTCGCGCCGTGCACTAAAGACCTGCATGGAGGGAGGCAGATCAGCTTTCTATACGGAAGCAGATGAAAACATCAGCTGTCTTTTGAAGGCACAAAGGAACAAACTCAGGGGTGCTTAACGAATCCGTAATCTTGAGCAGCTTTTGATGGGCCTTTCATATGTTTCCTTTGTGACATCCTTTTTACGACCGAAAGTAAAAGAAAAACTCAGATCATGACATAATTAGGAAACAGAAGATAAAAGGCACTGATTGCAAGATTCGGGAGCACCAGAATTTACCTGAATTTTGTTCTCAAAATACAACACTGACAATTGCATCAAAGTAAACCCCCGGATGCAATTCAAGTCCTCCAAGCGCTACCTGTTATTTTAAAAGAAACAAAAAAAAAGTGAATTAAGAGAAAACATGTAACAGTCTCTCAGTCCCACAAGAAAATACCTCCCACAAGGTGTTGCAACTAAGAAGTAATTCTTCCATCTTCAAAAATTTATTATCTTTTAATTAAAAAATGAAGTAAAAAGTGACAAACTTTTAACGAGGAGAGAGTATCCGAATGCAACGCCGAGAAGGTCATAAAAGTCGGCCCCCCTTGGAATTACCCCATGGATTGAGTCTTAACCCATGCGCCTTAACCCATGCTTTGAGAACCCCTGCCTCCCCCATACACGAGAGCCCACCCTCCATAGGTTCATTCTTAATTAATCCATGTTTTTTTGTGGAACTAGTGACTTTTTTGGTGCCAAACCAGAATTTAAACCCCGGCTCTTATCCTCCTATTGAATGACATTATCACTGCACAATTAGCACATTTATAAAAAATATAAGTCTTATAGGGAGCTTATCTCGGTTGTTAAGTACTATGAGTAACACCCACCAGGTACTGAGATCGATTCTCCAGGGGAGCAAATTTCAAGATAAAGTTAAAAGTGCATCGGGGCTTGCCTCCAATATTGAATGTCATCGTCAACTTGTTCTAGATTATAAGTGTATGCATGTGTCCTACTCATTTGTAATAAGCTGATGATAACCTTATTGGAGGAAAATATCAAGACTCTCATCCATCATCTAAAAATAGTCTAAACCATATATACAAATATATAAAGGGCAATTGTATTTTAGGCACAATTTTAGAGGTAAATTGTGATCTAGCCTTTGTTTTTTAAATTTTGTGTCTTAGCCCAACCCACCGTTAGCCACAGATTTCTCATTCCGTCACATCGTTACGAATAAACCTGATAAAAAAGAAGAAAATCGGAGTAGAAACCGATATTGACCAAAATACCCCCTAGCCCAACTTTCACCCCCGATTTCAAGAACTCAAAGTTCCCTACGGGCCGACGGCGGCAAACTATAGTCGGTGTGGGGCGGCGCTGCATGGAAGCCTTGGGCGTGCGGCTCGTCGGTGGAGATTCGGACGTCCTCCTCGCTCCACTCCAGCTTAGGGATGGCAAAAAAAACCCACGAGTGCAGGTGCGGGTGGACATTTTCACTCGCGGGTTCGACCTACACCTGACCCGGCATATCGCGGGTACGGATTTTATTTTGCATCCGCGGATAACCGGTCGGGTACCCAAAATGATATATTTTCAAAATTCAGCCCAGCTCCATCATAACTCAAAATAGCTAGCCAACATGCCCAACACCAAATTCAGCCCACCAGAAGCTTCGATCTCACACCCGAACCTGCTGGACAGCAGACCGTAGACGAGCACCTCCGTCTGGATCCCGTATGAATCCGGCGCCGCCGCATCCGTCTTCACACTTTCTCCTGCTTTCACGCCTTCATCTCCCTCCTGCTCGATCCGGCATTAGGGCGCGCTGCTGCCTCCGCCTCGCCTGGATGGATCCCGCGTGGCGGCCTCGGCCTGCTCCCGAGTGGATCCCGCGTCGGCGCCGCTGCTGGACTGGGGGACGTCGTCGGACATGAAGCTATCTGTTGCGCGCTGCGGGCTCCGCCTGCTCCCGCGTGGATCCCGCGTCGGCGCCGCTGCTGGACCGGACGACGCCGTCGGACATAAAGCTCCGTGCTCTCCCGACGCTAAACCCGAAAGACGGAGCTAGCGGTTGTGCGCCGCCGTTGTGGAGGCTGCTGTAGATGTTGTTGGTGTAGCTGTCACCCACCTCTTGCTCCGGTCCTTTCGTGGGTCTTGACTTAGGGTTTTCTTAGATCCGATGGGTACTCGAAACCCATCCGAAATCCGTCGGGTGCGGGTTTCATTTTTCACCCGCGGGTGCGGCTCGAGTACAAAATTTCATCCGTACACATTTCTAAATCGGGCGGATTTTTGCTATACTCGACCTGAATCCGACCCGTTGCCATCCCTACTCTAGCTCTCCCTAGGGTTCTGCCACCGCTGATCTCGCCGAGCCGCCATGCCACCGCTGATCTCGCCGAGCCGCCAGGATTCTGCTTTTACGGGCCCTTCATCCGCGGTTGCTGAAGCCCCCACCTACGGCGAGCACCGGATGGGGACCACCATCGTCGAGTAGCAAACCTTGGGTACAAGCTGGTGAAGGCCATTGAGTTCCTGAACACAGGCATGAAGAGTTTAGATGAGGACAGTGGGATCCATTGCAAGCTGCAGCAGTTCATAGAGCAGTTCTAGGTGCAGATGACCTACCTTTTAGAGGAGGAGAAGAAGCTGCGATCGTTGGTGCGTAGTACGGTTGATTACTTCTATGGGAGCACAGGGAAGGACGAGGGCCTACGACTGTTCGTCATTGTGCGCGAATTCCTCACAATTCTGGACAAGGTGTGTGTCGAAGCGTGTAATACGACACTTCCCCTGGACCCGCTGAAAAGCAGCCCGTGGAGGTTCTTTTGTGGTTAGGGAACACAAGATTAATATCAAGATGGTGACCTCAGAGATTTACGTGGTTCGGGCCGTCTGAGCGTAATACCCGACTCCACGGGTTTGTGTGATTGTATTGAGCGAGTTAGTTCGCTAAGGTCTGGTTGCGATCGCCCCCTGGCGTTCGTGCGGTGCAGCCCTTTTATAGTTCTAAGGGCTGACCGTTACAAAGTTGACCTAGCCCGACATGTAGCCCTGGCGTGCTTAATGACCTAATACATTGTCTAAAGAGTATTAAGTACAATTAATAGTGAGGTAATGTGTCTTCATGACAGCGTTACCCCTATTAACGATGAGCTGATCGTGTGTCATTAATACGATATTAATAACATATTATCAGACCTTGTAACTGCCTGTTGGTACACTGGGTACCGTATACCCCTTGAGATTGCAAAGATCTCAAGGAAATGCCATCTACTTGATTTGAAGACCTTCAGAGGCTCACATGTCAGCCATAACCGGACCCGCTTCCCCAACATGGTTAGTCCCAGGGTCACCACGTGTACCATCAAACCGGAGCTACCGCCCACAAGGGGGAAGCTCCGGGCTATGTACCATAACGGCACCCCCGGACCTAACCCCAGACCCAGGGAAGCTCCGGAACTGACACGTGTCTGGTGGCACCGGACCTATCTGTTCTCCACAGTATGCTCCGGAGCTACCACGTGTCCAACCGTCGGATCTTCAGCCTCAAACCTCCGGTAGAATCCACAACGGCTCCGGATCTTCAAAGGGAAATCAAGGACTTCAAGACCCGATTAAGTGTCATTAATACTATGTTAATGACACACGATCGGACAACTCTTATTACCAGTAACTACACTGTCAAAGCCCGTAACTCGGTCATTAAGGGTAATTAAGTGCATCAAATGTGTATCAATATTAGTAGCCGTCGGGGCCACATGTCGGGCCAGGCCAACTTGTAACGGCCTGTCCTTGTACTATAAAAGGACAGACCGACGATACATAGAGAACATCTGGTCTGATCGGCTCACACGCGCTCTCAACTCACGTCACCTGAGTTGAGTTCATATATCCAATACAACACCAACACACCCCGTGGAGTAGGGTATTACGCTTAGGCGGCCCGAACCATGTAAATCTTTGTGTCTCCTGTGTCATTTTACATTTCACCTTCTTGAATCTCCGCGCGCCCACACCGAACTTCAAACTCCGCAAACACTTTTAGTAGTGTCGGGAGATCTGCCGGATCAAAATCACCGACAGTTGGCGCGCCAGGTAGAGGCGCCTGAGATTTCAAGAATGGTGAACTCAGCTGTTGAATCATCCAATGGTCATCCCGCTATTCAAGCTGCTGGGGGCAATCCCTCCAATATGCAGCCACCAGCAGAAACCTCAGTTCCAGCAGGAGTCACACTTCCACCACCGCCGCCTCCACCAGCAAATCAAGCTGGGCAGCGCGATGGTGCACCGGCGTCAATCAATGAGTCGGCGAATCATGACAACCTAGAACACGCGCTCCATGAAGCACGTGCTCTCCTTCAGCGCCCACCACCTCCGGATGCATCCCGGGATGCAATGGAGCAGTGGAGGGCCGATGTGGAACACTTGGTTGCAGCAGCAGCCGACCGCATCAGTAACCAGGGTCCTCCTCCTTCAGGACGGGCCCCGTCGCAGCGACGAACCTTGTCTGGCAGACTTAGTCCGCACGTTTCCAACAACAGGAGACGTGCTGCGTCACAGTAAGTGACGTCGTTGCCCTCCGGGACGCGATGCACTCACACGGTATCAAGGCTTTCAACTCATGACCTCCGGGCGGAGCTTGATCGCCGATACCGTCAACAAGACGGCCGAGTCCATATCGAACGTGCTCGTGAAAGACAAGAAGCTCAGGACATTCCTGCTCCTGAAGGAGAAGGAGGAGGCTGTTCAGCCCTGACCATGCATCTGCGTATGGTCAGGTGGCCACAGAAATTCCGGCCTCACCTGCTGGAGAAGTTTGACGGGACCATTAATCCCGTCAAATTTCTTCAGATTTACTCCACTGCTATCCTGGCAGCTGGAGGAAATGAGGCTGTAATGGCCAACTATTTTCCAGTGGCTTTAACTGGGACCGTCCGGTCCTGGTTTATGAGCCTTCCACCCAACTCCATCAACAGTTGGGAGGAGTTGTGCCGACAGTTCACCGCCGACTTCGGGAGTTCATACACCCGACCAAACACCAAACTGGACCTTTTTGCAGTCGCGCAAAAGGGGGGAGAATCCCTGTGATGATTCATCCAGAGATTTTCTCAGGTACGAAACACTATCCCTTCTATCTCTAGCGCTTCTGTCATTGTGGCATTTAGACAGGGCGTACGGGATAAGAAGATGTTGGAGAAACTGGCGATCAAGGAGACCACCAGTGTCACGGAACTCTTCAACTTGGCCGACTAATGTGCCAGAGCTGCAGAGGGCCGTGAAATGCACTCCAAACCACCTTCGGAGGATTGCAAGAAATCCTCCAAAGGTGAAGCCACTACCTCCGGGAGTGGCAAAAATAAGAAAAAGACCAACGGCAAGAAGAAGTCGTCGGCCGGCGCATCTAATATTGCAACTGCTGCAGCTCCGGGTGGCCGGGGGCCACGCTCCGAGAAGCGACCTCGACTGTCTTCTGAAGACGGTGGCAAACCCAAGGTGTGGTGTCCAATTCATAAGACAGACAACCACAGTTTGGAAGACTGTCGGGAGGTTCAAAACCTTGCCGAGCGCTACAACAAGCGCCGGGAAGAAGTTCCTTTCCGACAGAGGGAAGGAAAACAAAAAGTTGATGAAGCTCCGGCTGAAGAGGAGTTAGGTTTTCAGGATCCTAAAAAGGTCCTGAAGGCTGTCTACACCTCCGTCGATGACGATTCTGACGTCTCTGACAACGAGCGTCGAAAGACCATGAACACCATTTTTGGTGGATCATAGGACATCACCTCCCGCCGCGTCCTCAAGACAATGCGTCGGGACATGGCCGCTGTAGCTCCTACAGCCAGGGCGGAGCCTCATCGGAAGTGGATGGACACAGCCATCACTTTTGATGCTTCGGACTGCCCTCAAAGCATGGTTGGAGCAGGCCACTTACCTTTGATGGTATCTCCTAGCTCCACCATGTTATGGTAGACGAAGGTTCGGGGTTGAACCTCATAAGCTTTGAAGCTTTTACCAAGCTTCAGCTCCGACCTTCGGATCTTCACCCCTCCCGACCTTTCTCCGGAGTAGGTCCGGGAGCCATTACCCCACTCGGTGCTATTACTCTCCCAGTTACGTTCGGGACCCGGGAGAAGTATCGCACTGAGAAGTTAGTCTTTGACGTTGCTCAGATCAACTTACCTTTGAACGCTATCTTAGGTAGGCCTGCCTTGTACAAATTCATGGCAGCTGCTCATTATGGCTACCTGGTGTTAAAGATGCCAACACCAGTAGGCGTTCTCCGGATCCGCGGAGATCGCGCTGCCGGAGTAACCGCTCTGGAAGAACTTCATGCGCTTACTACGGCACAAGAGGAGGACTCCAGGCAGGAGCAAGCTCCAAAACCCCCGAGCATTCGTCAACGAGGCTCGACTTATGCACCTCGTGTGCAGCCAAGCGGCGACACCGACATTCCCGTCAAAGTCGTCCAAATCGGTTCCGATGCCGCTCAGACCACCCGTATATCGGGGGGACTGAATGACAAATAGGAACTCAAGCTCATCACTTTCCTCCGGGCAATGTCGACGTGTTTGCCTGGCAACCGTCACAAATGTCTGGGATCCCCAGGGAAGTGATTGAGCACAATCTGAAGATCTACCCTGACGCCCGGCCCGTGCATCAGAAGCCTCGGAAGCAATCCGTGGAGCGACAGAACTTCATTCGACAAGAAGTGAAGAAGTTGCTCGAAGCTGGATTCATCCGAGAAGTCTTCCATCCAAAATGGCTGGCAAACCCAGTCGTTGTGCCCAAGGCCGGCGAGAAGCTTCGAATGTGTATTGACTACACAACACTAAATAAGGCGTGTCCAAAAGATCCATTCCCACTACCTAGAATAGATCAGATAGTGGATTCCACCTCCGGGTGTGAATTACTGTGTTTCCTAGACGCATATTCTGGGTATCATCAAATCAGAAAGAGCATACCTCTTTCATCACAGTAGATGGATTGTACTGTTATACAGCCATACCATTTGGTATCAAGAATGCAGCTTCAACCTTTGTACGAGCTATGTACAAAACTTTTGAAGAACTCATTAGAGACATAGTGGAAGTGTACGTCGATGACATCGTGGTCAAGGTCAAGAACAAGGAGTCACTCCTTGACACCTTACAGGTTGTCTTCGACAAGCTGCGGGTCACCCGCACAAAGCTAAACCCAGACAAGTGTGTCTTCGGGGTTAGCTCCGGAAAACTTCTTGGTTTCCTGGAAAATCATCGGGGCATAGAGACTAATCCGGCGAAGATCAAAGCCATTGAAGACATGCGGCCACCAGCCCGCATCAAGGATGTCCAAAAGCTGACTGGATGTCTAGCAGCCCTCAGCCGGTTCATTTCAAGACTGGCAGAATGGGCACTTCCCTTCTTCAAGTTATTGAGGAAGTCTGGACCATTCCAATGGTCTGAAGAAGCAGAAAAGGCGTTCCAGGAGCTAAAACAACTCCTCACCACCCTACCAACTCTGGTAGCTCCGAACCCTGGTGAGCCTTTGCTGCTTTACATTTCAGCAACTGACGAAGTCGTCAGTATGGTTCTGGTTGCGGAGAGACCAGAACCATCCCATGCTCAGGAATCCAGACCTCTCCGGGAGGGTCCGAAGGTTCTTGAAATCGAGTTTGGGTCCCAGTTCCCAGACTTGAGTCCACAAGAAGTTACTTCAGAAGACCCAGACCCCTCCGGGAGGGTGAAGAAGCTCCAGGTCCCTCCAGCAAGGACCCGGAGGTCCCCGAAGAAGGTTCGGATCCCTCCGGGAGGATCCGGGTCAATGAAGAGGAAGCTCTGGGCCCCTCCGGGAGGGTCCAGACCATCCAACGCTCAGTGTACTTCATCAGTGAAGTACTTCATGACGCCAAGACTCGATACCTAGAGGTGCATAAACTGCTCTATGCAGTTCTTATCGCCTCCAGGAAGCTTCGCCATTACTTCCAAGCTCACAAGATTTCAGTGGTGACTTCTTACCCACTTCGAGCAATCTTGCATAATCCCAATTCAACTGGGAATATTGCAAAGTGGGCAGCGGAATTGGCCGAATTCGATCTCGAATTCATTTCAAGACAAGCAATCAAGAGTCAAGCATTGGCAGATTTTGTGGCGGAATGGACTCCCTCTCCATCAAACCCTGGGGGCCCCAGTGAGCAGGAGCTAGAACACAAGGCTCCGGTCTTCATCGAGCCTCACTGGACCCTCTACTTCGACGGCTCCATGGAAAAGTAGAGTGCCGGAGCTGGAATCCTTCTCCTCGCACCAACAGGGGAGAAGGTAAAATACATGGTACACCTTGACTTCAAGGCGACCAACAACATGGCGGAGTACGAAGCACTCATCTACAGACTAAAGGTGGCACTGTCATACGGTGTCAAGCAGTGCTGGTCAAGGGAGATTCACAGCTCATCATTAAACAAGTGAAGGGTGAATGCTCCTGCAACAATCTCCAGCTAGTTGCTTACCTCCTTGAAGTCCAGAGGCTTCAGAAGGACTTCGAAGTCCTAGACCTCCACCACGTCCAGCGTGTCCACAACGCTGAAGCTGACGAACTCTCGATGAAAGCGTCAACCAGAGCTCCAGCTCCTAATGGAACTTTTGTCCGGAGGTTGTCAAAACCCACAGCTCAGCCTGCCGAACTGAGCGAAGGGGGCGAGATCAGCACCCCGAAGCTGACGGTCCCGATGGCCCTGTTACCATGGCAGCCATCAAGGGTCGTAGGTGCCGCCGGAAGCTCCGAGCAACCCAGCACGCAAGACTCAAATGCTCAAGTTAGCTCTGATGCATGGATCTCGGAGATCCGGAGCTACTTGAAAGACAACATCCTTCCTGACGATGATGTATCCGCTGACCGGATAGTCAGATTGGCTAAAAGATACACGTTGGTAGAAGGGGATCTCTACCGGCGCGGTGCCAACAGCGTCCTAATGCGGTGCATCACATGGGAAGAAGGTTGCGAGCTCCTCACAGAAATCCATGGAGGCGAGTGTGGAAACCACGCGTCTTCCCGCACGCTGGTCGGTAAAGCCTTCCGGCATGGCTTCTACTGGCCTACAGCACTCCAGGATGCAACTGAGCTGGTGAAGAAATGTGAAGCATGCCAATTTCATGCAAAGCAAATTCACACACCGACTCAGCCTCTACAAATGATACCTCCTACATAGCCCTTCGCTGTGTGGGGGATGGACATCTTGGGACCTTTCCCAAGAGCCGTCGGAGGTTACAAGTTCCTCCATGTCGCCATTGACAAGTTCACCAAGTGGCCGGAAGCAACTCCAGTTGTGACAATAAACAAGCAATCTGCTATCAACTTTTTGCAGTCCATTGTATGCAGATTTGGAGTCCCAAACAAAATCATTACTGATAACGGGACCCAAATCACAAGCTCTGCATTTCAAGGATATTGCAAAGACCTCGGCATTCAAGTTTGCTACGCCTCCGTAGCTCACTCGGCAAGCAATGGCCAGGCCGAGAGAGCAAATGCTCAAATCCTGAAAGGACTCAAAACGCGCACCTATGAGCGCTTGAAAAAACATGGAGCCAACTGGATTGAAGAGCTTCCGCCCACTCTATGGGCCAACAGGACAACTCCAAACCGGTCAACTGGAGAGACACCCTTCTTCCTGGTGTACGGAGCTGAAGCAATCCTTCCTCCAAAAATCACCTTGGGGTCACTCCGGGTCCGGACCTTCGATGAAGCCACGCAGGACCAGCTCCGGCGTGAAGACCTAGACCTCCTTGAGGAGGGAAGGTGCCAAGCAGCTGTTCGGAATGCCCGATACCGCCAAGCCCTTCAGCGCTATCATTAGCGGCATGTACACAACCGACAGCTCGAGGAAGGCGATCTGGTGCTATGGAGAATACAATCTAGAGAAGGGTTAACCAAACTCTCCCCCAGCTGGGAGGGACCCTTCCGAGTGATTAAAGTATCCCGTCCCGGAAGCGTTCGCTTGGCTACCGAGGATGGGACACCTCTCCCAAATCCTTAGAATATTGAGCACCTCCGTAAGTTCTACACTTAATATCCGTAAGTTCTATAACTTGAGGTGTATGTTATAGAGTCATTGTACAGAGTCGGGTAGTTCCTCCGGGAGAACAGTCGGACCTTTCCCGGAAGGTCCGCAAAGTTCATGCAACACTTGTCACAGTCTCAGAACTAAAAGTGTGGCTAGCTACCCTGGGTCAAACGAGAAATGAAACACACTTAGCATGGTTCCGTACCCTAAGAGTGTACTTGTTTCCCTTGTACCCCGAACCTATAATGAAAGACATCTTCATGTGAAACAGACTCCACGTGCATTTATTTTGTACAGGCTCAACATTTTTTATTTTTCTCTTTCTTGTCTATAACAAAGTTGTGCAATTCTTAATAAATTTTAGTTTGACCAGTTCATGTACAATTCGAGCTGTATTGTCAATTCTTTTGGATTCAAATATTGTTCATGGCTCACTCGCCTGAATGCCGCCAAGCCAATCTAGGGCCGGAGTGTGCTATCGACTTAGCCTGGTCAAGCACCCTAAGTACGCCACTCTACCTACACCCCGGCAGGACGAAGTAAGGCGGGTCCAAGTACAATTGGATCTGGAAGAAAAAAGGCAACGCATTCGATTGTATTCAGAATTGTGTTTGACCTAAAACTTTCTTGGGAATCGTAAGCCGCGACAAAGTTATAGGCAAGGAGCGAATTTTACTATTTTTCTTGGCTTCAGTGTGCAGGAAAAATAAAGAATCCACGTTGATGGAGAAAAGCCGGAGCTAACAAAGCTCCGACTCCCCCTAGGTGGCTTGTGATCGATGTTAAACATTGAAAACGAGCATTACCGGAGCAACCAAGCTCCGGCAAAGCTAGGGGGCCAACCGTCGACGCAGAATAAAAGATGGTGAGAAGACCCCACAAGCGGAGTCTGCATTCGACAAGCTACGCGTTGGCAAAGGTCACTGCAGGAGCTACTAAGCTTCGACACCTCGGAGGGCTAACTATCGATGCTCTACGCATTGATAGGGACTATTGCCGGAGCTACTAAGCTCCGACGGTAGTCAATGCCGGAGCTTCTGAGATCCAACAACCTCAGGGGGCCTTCACTATCGAAGACTTCGGACCTACGCTCTACAAGTTCAAAGCAAACAAGTCTTCAACAAAATACAATATCCTCTTGGTACATGTTCACAATCAAATTGTGTACATCTACCAGGGGGCCAAGTGAAGACAGAAGTGCTGAAGACAAAAAAATGAAATTCATTAACAAATTGTGGATTTCATTCATATGGAGGCAAGGGATTACAAAATTGGGGAAGAAAAAGAGAGAATACAAGTGAGAGCTACAGAGATGGTCCTAGACCCTATGGAAGAACTGGGCGACCTTATGAGCAACCTCCTGACACGTTGGCTCGGGTGGCTTCACCTTCTCCTTCGACGGGACCTTCAAGCACCGGGTCTAGAGGAAATTGGGGATCCCGACTGGTGTAGCACGTCAGCACATACTCTGCGATGTTCTTCGCCAGGGACTGCCCCTCAGCCTCCAACTGGTCCGCGATGGCGTCACCCACCTTGGAGAGTTTGTCACCCGCCAAGCTCAACGCTTGCAACGCCAGGTCCGGCTCCGGCTCCGGATCATCCGGACGCACGGGACTGAAGCCCATTGGTGTCAGCGCGTCGTTGGCTTTGCTCAGGAACTCCCAAATCTGTAGGGAGTTCGCAGTCCTCAAGCCCTTCAGTTCCTCCAAGGATTTTTTGGCCGCCGCTAGTTCAGAATTCTCACGAGCAAGGCGCTCAACCTCTTTGGCATTTTGCTGAATCTTTTCAGCAACCTGCTTCTCGAGTTTTCCGAGCTCCTCCTCCCGGAGGTGGATCTTGTTACGGCGGTCGACCAGGTCCTTCTCCCGGCCCCTAACTTTCTTCTCCCTGGCAGCGATGGCACACTCTTGCTTGTAGAGTTCCTGCCCTCGCACCCAGGCCTTCTCCTCCTCCTCAACGCAACGCTCCTCCAATTTCTTGGTGCGTTCCTCGAGGCCCTTGTCAGCTAGAGCCACCTTTTCGGCGAGCTCCTCCCTCTTCACGACATCATCCTGCAACTATAGGAGTTTTTGCTCTTCGTCTTCGAGCTTCTTCTCCCTCTCCTCAAGTGCCTCCCGGCGCTTGATGAGGCTAGTGTTAATGGCTTTAAGCCTTTCTTGGCGATCATCAGCCGCACTATTAGCTGCCTTGGCCTGCTCATAAATGGCCCAGGATTGAGTGTCGAGGGCATGAGTCAAGCTCTCCCTATCATCCAATAATTTGCCCCAGTATTCCAGGCGGACCTTCTCCTGTTTGATCCACTCCTTGTCGTCTGCCAGCCTCGACTGCGCCAGCTTGGTCTCGAAGTAGAGCCGATTACGCCACCGCTTAAGGGTTTGGAGCTCCTCTTCAAGAGCCTTGCTGTCGTGGTAGAACGCCAGCTGGACTTGATGCAGATGGAGCAAGCGTTGTCAATGGACAACGACAGTGGAATAGGGTTCGAACCTGCTGGGGTCTCCTCGGTTGGTTCCAACGGGTTCTCGCTTACAAAAATTGGGTCCCACTCCACAAGAGTGGTCCCCTGAGCCTCCATGGCACTAGGGCCGTCATCTGGGATAGCCTCAGTCGCCACTGAGGAGGGTCCCGCAGAAGAAGTTATGACCTCCGGAAGTGGTTCCGAAGGCCCTGCCGCCAGATCTTCATTTGCCCCCTCAGGCAGGGGGCCAGCGACTTCATCAGGGCACCCTGGCTCAGCAGCAGGCACCTCCGCCGTCATCACTTCCAGAGCAGGGGCTACTTCCGGCTCCGGCCTGGGCTCCTCCTCCGCTGGTGGCTCGGGTGTTGGCGCCTCAACCATCATGGGTTCGAGTGCTGATGCCTCCGCAACGACCGGCTCGGGCGTCAGAAGGTCAACAACAACCGGCCCTGAGGCTGGAGCTTCAACCTCAACCGGCTCAGGCACCGGGAGGTCTTTAACTGCAACTGGCTCTGCAGCCGGAGCTTTAGTGGCAACCGGCTCTGAGGCCGGAGCTTCGGAGGTAGCCGGTTCAACCGCCGGGACTTCCTCAACATCCTACTCGCTCGCCGGGACTTCAATAACCTCCGGCTCAACCGCCAAGGCTTCAACAATTTCCATCTCTGGGGCCGGAATCACTGCTTCCTCCGGCTCAGCGGCCGAAGCTTCCAACATCTCAGCATCAAGACCCGGGGCTTCAACCTCCGGGGCAGGTGCCGCTGGCGCATCTTCTCTCCCGTGGTCCGGCACTACCACAGGAGTCTCGGGGGATGAGTCGAGGTCCATGACCACGAAAGCTGGCGCCAGAGCTGCCGCAGCTTCAGCCACCACTTGGGGCGGCACCGGGACAGGAGCAGAAGCCTCTGCCCTCACAGCTTCAGCTGCTGTGGCTGAGGGCGGAGCCTCACTCCTCTTCTTGGGGACGCTGCAGATGATGGATGAAGAAACTTAAAAAACAGTTACTACAACAAAACAACTGTCTGAGGTAAAGATTAAAAATTACCTCGAAAGGCTTCTGCACCAGCTTGCACGGAATCTCTTTCCCGGGCGTTCTGGACTGACCATGGCCGCCAGCCCCCCCCCCCCCCCCCCCCCCCCAGAACTAGTTGCAGCCGCAGGCATTTCCTTAGTCGAGGCCCCCCTCGACCGGGAAGGACCTCCGGACCTAGAGAGCTCAGCTGGCCCTGGTACTGGAGTCACATGCCCGGAGCTAGCACCCCGGGAAGACACTGCTGCAGGTGCAGTCGCCGCAGTTGTAAAAGACCTCCCCCTCCGGGGAGAAGGAGCTCCTGAAGAGGGTGCAGGCCTGACAGACCTTCCGTCGGCATGCTTTAGCTTCCTCTTCCGGCTCGAGGGTTCGGCCACCGGCTCCTTGCCCTTGCCGACGACTTCGGTCCTTGGCTTCGGGGCAGGGGCGGAGCCACCTTCAGAAGCCCCAGGGATCACCACCCTCAAAGTCGATCGTCTCTCGACGACACCGAGGTCGTCAAGCGCCGGCATCGTCCGCCGGAGCTCCCTGCTGAACTGTACTTCCACGTTCAGAGGGAGGAAAACTGGTGGGGGGTTCAAGTCATCACCCGCGACGTCGATGCCGTGCTAGAACTTCTTGAGATAAAACTCCAAGGTCGCCCCCTCCATGTTGGACTTTAGCCCGGTCTCGACCCGGTCGTCGTCCATCACACTGTTGAGGGTCCAAGCGAGTTTTTCTCTCCTCTTCAGTGGTGCCCACCTGTTGACCAGGAAATTGCAAAATACTGCCTGAGGAGTTAATCCTCCCTCCACACATTGGCGGATCCTGGTCAGAGCAGGGTTGAAGGCATCCGACAGCACGAGAGCTTCACTCCAGACTGCAGTGTCGATGTTGGGGAGGCCTTCGGGAAGCTCCAACTTCTCGTGCTCCTCCACCCGAATGACTATCCAATCTTTCTTCCAATCGTCCCACTTTACAGAGGGAAATGACCGGAGGTACTTGAATGGGCACTTCTTGCGCTTCACAAAGTAGTAGAAGCCAAGATACTCATCACTCCTTCCAGTGGTATGGACGGTGAAGAAGGTCCGGAAAAGCTCAATGCAGGGGGGATGCCCACCCACATTTCACAGAAGTGGACGAAGACAGACACTAGAAGAATTGAGTGGGGGCCAAGGTGGTACAGCTGCAGACCATAAAAGTCTAGCAGCATCAAGAAAAAGGAGGAAAAAGGTGGGATCAACCCCACCATGGCGTACGTAGAAAAGTACACCATCTCGCCGGTGTGCTCCTTCTCGAATGTGATCTTTCCCCCGGCGCGGACCAGGTGGTTGAAGAAGTCCGGGGACCACCCCATGAGGGCCCGGACCTTCTTCAGGTCACTTTCGGTCTTCAAGCAGCTCTCGCGGAGACCCAACTCCATCGCAGCACAGCAAGGCAAGGGAGGAAAAGCAAGCACAAGTTTGGGAGTTCGAGCGCAAGTTCAGATGAGAGGCGTAAAGAACCCCAGACGGTGCACGCTTTCCTTCTTAAGTAAGCCCCCGCAACGCTTGGATGGAAACCGCAGGGAAGCCGAAGATACTATTCAAAAATTTCACTCTGCCGATGACAAGTCGAGGTTCTTACCCAGGCAAACGGCTTGTCATCATGAAAGGCGGGAAGCCCGAAGGCGGCGACCTGACAAGGCGCGCGGAAGCGATACAACTTTCGTATCGGGAACCGGTGGGCTTCAATTGCGTGAGATCCGCACGCCAAAGATCTCATTTGCCGCATCCGGGATATGCCACGCGGCGAGGATTTAACTCCAAAACTATCGCCAACGGCACATCTGAAGACCTTTGAAGACTCGGCTCAAAAGTCGAAGGATGGACCCACCTCCGGCGGAATGACTTCACCCAAGGGGTCTTCCCCAGAGGTGGGCCCAGGGGGCCACTGTCGGTACCCTGGGTACTGTATACCCCTTGAGATTTCAAAGATCTCAAGGAAATGTCATCTACTTGATTTGAAGACCTTCAAAGGCCCACATGTCAGACATAACCGGACTCGCTTCCCCAACATGGTTAGTCCCAGGGTCGCCACGTGTACCATCAAACCGGAGCTACCGCCCACAAGGGGGAAGCTCCGGGCTATGTACCATAACGACACCCCCGGACCTAACCTCAAACCGAGGGAAGCTCCGGAACTGACACGTGTCTGGTGGCACCGGACCTATCTGTTCCCCACAGTATGCTCTTGAGCTGCTACGTGTCCAAGCGTCGGATCTTCAGCCTCAAACCTCCGGTAGAATCCACAATGGCTCCGGATCTTCAAAGGGGAATCAAGGACTTCAAGACCCGATTAAGTGTCATTAATACTATGTTAATGACACACGATCAGACGACCCTTATTACCAGTAACGACGCTGTCAAAGCCCGTAACTCGGTCATTAAGGGTAATTAAGTGCATCAAATGTGTATCAATATTAGTAGCCGCCGGGGCCACATGTCGGGCCAGGCCAACTTGTAACGGCCTGTCCTTGTACTATAAAAGGACAGGCCGATGATACATAGAGAACATCTGGTCTGATCGGCTCACACGCGCTCTCAACTCACGTCACTTGAGTTGAGTTCATACATCCAATACAACACAAATACACCTCGTGGAGTAGGGTATTACGCTCAGGCGGCCCGAACCACGTAAATCTTTGTGTCTCCTGTGTCATTTTACATTTAACCTTCTTGAATCTCCGCACGCCCACATCGAACTTCAAACTCCGCAAACACTTTTAGTAGTGTCAGAAGATCTGCCGGATCAAAACCACCGACACTGCCGCTTTTTAACCATCCTTGAATGCTAGTAACGGTCTTGATCAGCTTGTATTACTGTTGGCGACGAAGGTCCGGAGGTTCCACACGTGGCAGATCCGGAGCTTTCCCTTGCGAGAGGGTAGGCCCGAGATTACCATACCCGTGTCGGTACCGGAGCTCCTCTCTGTCGGGGGCTAGTTCCGGAGCCGTTGTACACGTGCAATCGCCGGACTTCCCTCGGTCGGGAGTTTGGTTCCGGGTTTATTTTACACGTGTTAACCCGAGAGGCAATCATATGAGAGGAGCAGGTCCGACGCAACGTAACATGTGGGACATGCGAGGGCTTTCATCTCCTATGAGTAGAATTTTCTTGCGCTTGTTGCGGTATCGTGGGGTTCCCGGTACATAAAGTACCGACAGTGTGCAAAAAGGTAAAAGAGGCGGCCTCCAAAGCAGCAGCTGGTGCTAACAATAAATCTGCAGCGGCAGCAGGGGGGTCAAGGAGAAGGCAATCATCAGAGTCCGGCAAGAACACAGCCAGACTACTACAGCTTCGACGACAAGATGATGACACATACACTACATTCAGAACCAATCATTTACATCTATTTGGTTTTCGCCCATGGCTGTACGAAGATAGGAAGAAGGAACTCTGATTCCTCTGAAGAAACCTGGCAGGATTCCACTCAAGTGATCTAGTAAATTAATTTTCAGTTTGGCAAGAGAATCCAACATTACTATTATTCTAGATCAATGTCAAAGTTACGTACTTTAGAATGTCCAGCAATTTGTAGTTTGTCGAATTGTTGTCAAAATTATATTTATTTTTATTTTAAAATCATGTCCAATTTTTCAAATTTGGCAAAAAATAATTGAATTTGTTTATATTATGTTGTTGCTGAATTTTTAAAAACCTTTAGCATAAGAACACAATAGAGATATGAAAACAGTGATAAAATCAAATAGGATATATTTATCCGTCCACTACAAAGTTAACACCGTTACGAGCACTTAACGGAGTTATGATAATGTTGAGCTTCAGCTGAAAAAATTTGTGACTAGAACACAAAATTTGAAAAACAGGGATTAAATCACAATTGGCTTCTAAAATTGTGGCTAGAACACAATTGTCCCAATATATAATGATTTCTGCTCAGGGCAGCTCCGACGGCAGGTAAGGGCAAAGAGAAACTCCCTTAATAGCCGCCAGGTTGCCCCAGCAGCAGATCCAGTGTTCCGATAAGGTTGCAACGAACGGGTCTGCAACAAACGGTAAGGATAAATGTGCGGCTGTGCGCTCGAGCAAATGGTGACAGTCAATTAGTTTTAAAGTTCCTTTTAGGACAGCTCTACAAAGTTAATTTTATAATAAAATCAAGAAAGTTGTGTCAAAACATCATTTTTCAGAAAAATAATTCTTGACTAATTCTGTAAAGTGGTTCTCTGAAATGAACTAATGAGTTAAGAGGTGAAAATTGTATCTCCTGATTTTAAAAAGCGATAATGTGTACTGATTATAAAAGTTTATTATAGATAATTATAGAGAATCACTTTCAACCACCAAATAATTTTACCATAGAATCAAAAGTGAAACTAGAAAATCAATTCCGTAAAGCTATGTCAAAGGAGCCTAAGAACGGTTCAAATCGCCGTGAAGGCAAGAGAAGATGGGCGCCTTGGATTTGTGTTGAATGACAGATCTTTCGAGTTCCAAGTTTAGAATTTAGACCAATACGGACTGAAATGCACGCAATGGTGATCCTGCCTGAGTAAAATGCAGCTATCATTTTTTTTAAAAAAATAAATGCAGCTATAACAAAGAAGAAATTATGCAAAATACCCCTGCCTTATGAGGAGGTAAAGAGCTATTACCGCTGCAAGACACAGCTATACTCAGCTACAACTGGGAAGAACGGTCTCTGCACCACAATGGGTGATGATAATAGCTAAATGCATGGATATACATGCCATATTTACTGGGTGCTTCCAGAATAATGAGCATGCACCACAAATAATAATTGTGATCCAGGCCTGCATTTTTCGCCACCGCACTCGTCAGAACAATGAGTGTGCATCGCAAACAGTAACGTCATGTCAAGATAAGAAAGAAGCTTCGCTAAGCTTCTCACAATAAGCATCTGCGAGTACACAAGATACAACACGCCACACATCTTTCCGGCGGCATCCTGCCAATCTTATACCGATTAGTTGGTCATAGAAAAAACAAAACGATTAGCTCTTTAGGACAAGTATGGATCTCATTCAGGTGAAACCTTACACTAGATCATGCTCCTAGAGGATTGTTGTCATCTTCCATGAGGCTCAAACAACAAACGTTGCTCGTAGATCCGCCTGTTTGATCAGAAGCTATTGATAGCGAGTTAATAGATGAGACGAATGCAGCTTATTTCTAGGCTACACCTGTAACAGCCTTCTGATCCTCTGCATGAGATGCAAGACTCCCAAACAAACAAAACTCTGGAATCTGAACTGATGGAAGAAATCTCTAAAGTCTGAACTAAAGAAACAGCAATCCGATTAAAGATCAAAAGACGTTGCTGAAATCCAGGCTCCACGATAATTTGTACAACTCACTCATCTGCCTTGAGCATATCTGCGGCAGATAAGAGCAAGTTGACACCATCATACTTCTTACTTTGCAACCTCGTATCAACCTTCCTGTGAAGCTTCAGCACCCTTCTCTTGTACCGTCTTATCCCGCCCTTAGCTCTCTTTGCGCTACATGACGAGCAATTCCACTGCCCCTTGGGTATTGAAGTATGACGAGGCCTTATGCAGTAGAGATGGTAAGCCTCATCACAACCATCACACAAAATGGTCAGATCATCATCTTTGTCAGAAAGACAAACACGGCATAGGCAAGATGGGCAGTACCAGCAACGTTTATCACACTGAAAATCGGTAGCAACCTGCTTAGACTTCAAGCAACGGATGTGGTAGTACTTATATAAACAGTTGTCGTGACCACATATCAAGAACATCTTGTCTTCCTCTTCAGGATTTCCACATATCTTGCATGAGCCAACTGTATCAATCTCTGGAAGTTCTGAATCTTCCTCAGAGCCCACACCGTAAAGAACCATTGCTTTTGAGTTATCGTTAGGTGTATCTTTACATTTTGGATAACTGCACATCTCAAGCCTGTCACAGGAAACACAATTTTTGTGCAAGCAATTTGGCTGGTAATGTGTCGACGGTTGGTAATGTGCCAAGACCATGTCACCTTCAATTTTGTCCATCCTACAATTTCTACAACACCAACTTTCTATTGAAATGGATGCATCAGTAGGCTCAGTGCATGAAATGTGGCAAGACAACAGGCACTTTGTACATGTGAGAACACTTCCGCCTCTTGCTTCCTTATCACAATGGTTGCAGGTACTGTCCCGTATATCAGAAACATCTACTGGATCCGATTGATCCATATCTACTGGATAAGACTGATCCAAATCTACTCTATCTGACTGATGCAACTGATTGACACCCTGTGAGGTTGAGATTACCAATGCATGCGATTCAATAAAGTTTGTAAGTCCAGAGCTGGACACCACAGCTCCCTGCAATAGTGTAGCGAAGAGACAGGGTGCAATACAAATAGCAAAGCTAATAAAGCACTCACCTTGAGCTCATTAGCGTCTGATTCTTTCTCTCTCTCAACCTAAAGTAAGCAATGCCAGATTTTAATTCAAATGCATATCAGATAGACAAAACCGAACAAATTACATGCAATACATAAGACGTTCAAGATGACCTTAACTGTATTGAAATGCACAAGACAGATAATAAGAACTCTAAATGAACCCAACCATCAAATACTTACCAGATTTCTGCAGGAAGATTCTGTGACGCTTGATAGATTATTTGCTAGTTCAACAATATTTTGACCAGCCATTTTAAGATCTTCCCATACCTATAATAATATCTGAAGTGAACTTGAAATGCTTATAAAGACAGAACTAAATTACAATATTTGAACTACAAACATATAAAAAAGGTACTGGACTTGTTAGGCTCCAACCTGGTTGGTAGATTAGGCTAAGTACTGTAGTCATCTTATTGTAAACTGGATATTATTAGAGGGGAATAATAATTGCTTGATTAACCAAGAGACAGGGTACATATTTATAGATACATAGATGGACCGGTACACAGGCCAGGCCCAAACACATAACTCAACACAGTCCATATAGGGCAAAGAAAGGGGTCGGTGCTTGAATCGCCTTGGTGGGAAGCCGATTAAGTAGGAAGGTGGAAGTGTGGAGTGCCTCTACCCAGTATCGAGCAGGGATAGAGGCCTGAAACATCAAGGAACGCATGACATCATTAATGGTGCGAAGCATGTGCTCAGCCTTGCCATTCTGGGGGATGTGTATGGACAAGACATGCGTAACTAGGTGCCATGTGTAAGAAGAAAGTCACGGAGTCGCGAGTTGTCAAACTCGCGTCCGTTGTCACACTGGAGAGCACGAACAATACGTCCAAACTGTGTGAAAACCCAAGTAAAGAAGTGAGAGAGAGTATCAAATGTCTCAGATTTCAAACGTAAGGGAAAAGTCCAAGAGAAATGTGAGAAATCATTAAGTACTACCAAATAATATTTAAAACCCGAGACACTAATAACAGGAGATGTCCACAAATCGCAGTGAATAAGATCAAAAATGTGTTGCACATGAGACACAGAATTGGGAAAGGGAAGTCGAACATGGGGACCAAGCTGACAAGCGTGACATAACGACTCATGTGTGCCCCTAGTACACAAGATAACTGAACTGCTAGACAACTTCGACATAGCATCAGCGCCAGGGTGACCAAGCCGGCGGTGCCAAGTAGCGAACGAAGCTGTCGTAGCCAGAGCAAATGATGGAGATGCATCGGAAGTAGGAAGTCGAAGAGTGTACATGGGCCCCGGACTATCACATCGAAGAAGAAGACGCCGGGTGGAAAGATCCTTCACAGACAAACCAAAAGAATCAAACTCAACAGAAATATTGTTATCAGTGGTGAAACGACGAATGGAAAGCACATTTTGAATAATGTCTGGAGCAACGAGAACATTGTTAAGATGGAATGAACCCGGAGAACCCGAGTCACTTACTGAGGTGACTGGAAGAACAGATCCATTTCCAACAATGATCGATGAAGGAAACGAGGGATGAGGTGGGTGGGTAGAAGAGAGAATACCAGCATCTGGGGTGGTGTGGTAGGAGGCGCCAGAATCAGCCACCCAATCAGTAGTCGGCGGGGTGAGGTGCATGGTGCTGAATGAAGACTCCAAGTCCTGACGATCCCACCCCAGGGGCGGCTCCTGGAGGGGTGCTGGCGGCTCCGAGTACCCAGCGGGGTAGGCAGCACTGCCGTAGGCCGGAGTTGGCGATCCAGCCGCAGGGCGACCAAGTCCGCCATAGCCCGGGTGGGCTACGTACGCCGCCTGAGGACGTGGCTGGCGCGGAGTAGAAGAAGTCGGTGGCGCCCCAAGAATACCCGAAGACGGTCCAGGCCACATAGAGATCTGGCCAGTCCACGGGTTGTAAGGTGTGGGCCAGGGCGCACCTCCTCGGCCGGTGCCACCAGTACCACTACCAGTAGGAGCAGTGGACATAGAGGTGCCGCCAGCGCCTCGTCCTGTGCACCTCCCGCCGCGACGTCGACGAGTACCACTCCCAGAGGCAGCAGAGGCACCCGGAGCGGTAGGCGGAGTAGGTGGTCGCGGTAGTGATCCTCCAGAAGACGGTGGACGTGAGGGCTGCCCAGAGCCATAGAAAGTTGTGGCAGACCCAGAGGTAGCAGATCCACCAGTCGTGATCTCCTCAAGCTCGAGATCGGACCAGACCTTCTCGAAGGTCGGTGGCGGCTCCATACGAAGAAGCCAGAAGCGAAGATGGCTGAAGCGCTCGTTCAGGCTGTGAAGGACCCAAAGTACTAGTGTGCTGTCGGCGACCGGCTCGCCAAGGTCGCGCAAGAAGTCAGCCATGCCCTTCATCTCTCCACAGTAGGCAGAGATGGAGCGGTCACCCTGTACTGTAGTCTGGAACCGTGCGTTGATGTGAAGAGCCCGAGTCGCACGGTTCCCCCAAGAAGTGGTGCTCCAGTATCTGCCAGGCCCGGCGCGCGGTGCCCCCGCCGCGCTGTCCGACCAGCTCGTGTAGGTCGTCGGCGAGAGAGCCAAGGATCCAGGCAAGAACCAGACTGTCCATGCTGATCCAAGAGTCATCCCACGGGGCGTCATCCTACTGGACGTGGTCCTCAAGCTGATACCGCCGCAACGTGAGGAGGAACACGTTACGCCAGCGGGCGTAGGCGGTGGAGTTGCTGCTCAGGACAGTCGGCACTAGTCTCTGAATGTTCTGAACTCCAGCCGCCTGGGCGTGTAGAGCGGCGACGAGAGACGCCGAGTATGCGGAGTGCACACTGGTGTCCGATGTGGGCTCGTGTGTCGCGCTTAGCGGTCGGTGAGCGCTCTCCTGGATCTGGTGCGAGAGAGCAGCCGCTGAAGCTCGCTCCTGCTCCAGGGCAAGAGCGAGTGCCCGCTCGCGCTCGCGAGAGGCAGTCAAAGCCGCGAAGAGACCGGAGGTGTCCGCGGTCGTGGTGGTGGTGCTGGCGACGCCGTAGAGAGGATCAGTGGCCGCACGAGGAGCAGTAGCGGCGCCAACAGCAGATCCGGAGCCCGTCATAAAGGCGACAGCAGTAGGGCCGCCGAGTGATCCACCGACTGTCGGATTAGTCGCTGCGCCGGGCGCGTGCCGAGCCATAGAGACGAGTGGTGCGCCGGCTGCCGGACTAGTAGCAGGTACACCGGCGGGATGGGGCGCACCGGCCAGTGGCGGGGCACCGATCTGGGTCCCGATGGCGCTGTCCAGGAAGGGGCCGCTGGTCAGGGGGGCGCCGGCCAAGCTGCCGGTCAGGGGGGCGCCGGCCAGGGGGCCACTGGCCAGGGAGGGGGCGCCGGCGGCGGCCAGGGGGGAGTGCCGGCGGCAGCCAGGGAGGTGGCGCTGGCGGCGGCCAGGGGATCAGAGGCGCCGACCATGGGAGGCGGGGGGGGGGGGGGGGGGGGGTCGGCGGCTGGGGTGGTGAGGATTAGAGTTAGGGTTTGGCTAATGATAGCATATTAGAGGGGAAGAATAATTGCTTGATTAACCAAGAGACAGGATACATATTTATAGATACATAGATGGGCCGGTACACAGGCCAGGTCCAAACACATAACTCAACACAGTCCAACAGATATAACACAATAGCTCCTACCGGTATGACAACCATGAATTTGTGATTATTGTTAGGACTTAGGAGAAAGTCCACGCGCCCCCTCCAAGTATGGTCTGAGTCCACATAACCCCATATTAAACCGCCTATTTAACCCACAGGGTTCTCAAAATTGGCTCACTTTCCACCTTTGGTCACTAAACTAAACCATTTTTGCCTCCTTGGACAGTGGTATTGCCATGTGGCTGCCACATTACCCTTCTTCTCCCCCTCAATCTCAATTTCGTAGCCTATCTTGCCCCTTCAATCTTAACAAAGAAGAGTGATGCCACCTGCCTGGCCTTGGATGTCCTAGAGAGGAGGTCGGCATATGGGATCCACTTAAAGCTAGCAACACCTCCATTTGCGCTATGACTAATCATCATGAGCTTGTTGTGACCTCAGTTGCCTCCATGGATTATTGCTGTGACCTCATGCAAGGGATGATGTCATACTGGGTCCAAAGAGCAGTTGTAGCTGGAAGGGGATCGAAGAGTTGTGACACTTGTTGTGTTATTCATCTTGGTGGAGATTGGAGTGGCAACTGGCAAGACAGGCTATGAGATAGAGATTGAGAGGGCGAAGAAATGTGATGACAGTCACATGGTAATATCAATATCCGCATAGGGAGAAGTCATTTAGGTTAGTGACTAAAGGTGAAAGTGAGCCGGTTTTTAGAATGATGGGGGTTATCAACGGTTTAAAGTTCAGAGGGTTATGTGAACTCAGACCATACTTGAAAGGAGTAAAATGAACTTTCTCCTTATTGTTATGATAGCTTGGGATCAAACCCAACTTAAATGCATCAAGGAAAAGGCAAATGGGACTCTATTGAAGGATGAAGAGATCAAAACAGATGGAGACACAATTTTGACGGGTCATTCAATTATAGGAATGTGAGCATTGTGCCTGAGTTGGATGAATCCTTTCATGACACCAACAGACAGTTTGTGTGGATCGTACAAGAGGTTGAAGCTACGGAGACACTAAATAAAATGAAAGGAGGAAAGACCCCTGTGTTGGAATTCCGGTGATCTCGCCGGAACTGCTACTGATCTTGCTGTCGAAACTGGTCTGCTGGAGCAGATCAGCTCGTCCGAGTGCTGTTCGCACACGATGAAGAACAGAGAACTGCTGTGAAACGTGGAGGGAGAGGGGCCTCCTGCTGCGCCTAGGACTGCGCAGGGGAGGGACCAGCAGCGAGGAGGAGGAAGGATCGCTGCATAGAGGAAGAGAGGTGTCACGACGGTTGCTAGGGTTTGCAGCCACGGTGACTAGGTAGGGAACAACCTAATGAGCCAATTGTCTTTATTCCTTGACACTGAATTACAAAGGAGGGGACGGCTAATATAGAGGTATGGGACCCCCTGCCGTGCGCCCCAAGGGTGATACGCACGCCCCAGGTGGTTGGTGTTGGACTGTAATGTATTTAGTGTGTGTGTGTGTGTGTATTGGGCTTGGCCAATGTAACCAGCCCACTAGGGTTATATGTACCCCTAACTCTTCTTCAATGAAACCCTAATCCAGTTATTTCCCTCCAATATGGTATCAGGCTAGCTTCCTCTCTCCTCTCCCTCTGCCAACGGACGGACAGGCCGCCGCCGCCCCTGGCCGCCGCTCCTGGCCACCCCCGGCCCGCCGTCGCCCCGAACCGCCGCCGTCCCAGCACCGTACACGCCGTTGCCTCTGCCTCCGCTCCGTAGGCTCGGTGGTAGATGCGCACGGCGGCGGACTACCCTACAGCGGGCTTCCGGTGAGGCTTCCCCCACGGCACGCTTCCCCACGGCGTCGACTCCTCCGACCAGATCCACCGCGATGCCGCCACTGATGCTGCTCCACTACAACATGGTCTCCCATGGCGAGCTAACTGGCCGCTGCTCCTGGCCATCGGCCCGCCGCCCCTGTCCAGCCAGTACACCGCCGGCGGGCCTCCCGGCCATGGATCCGCCGCTGCCGCCGAGCCTAGATCAACCGCCCCCCACAGCCCTGCGGTTTCCCCCGCGCTCGCCGCCGGCCGCCGCCGCCGCGGGCTGGCCTTCTCCGGCGCCGTGGTTCACCGCGCCATCGTCTTGGGCTGGCACGCCGCCGCCCTGGGTCGCTGCTGCCGGGATCGGGCCTGGTGCCCCCACTTCCTCACCCTCAGGCCCCGCCGCCGGCAATCAAAGGCAGGCCATCCACCCACAGTGCCTCTGTCCTGACATCACAGTCCGTGGTGGTCCCCGCCTGCCGTAGGTGCGGCCGGATCCGGCGCACCATCGTCGGGTTACGCTCTCGATGCTCCGACCGATCATAGTGCTGGGTCTGGCCAGCCTTCTGCGGCTGCATCTGGTGTCACAACTCAGCGACCGACGACGGAGCACCAGCAGGCTGTGAAGAGGATCATCCGCTACGTTGCGGGGACTCTTGATCACGGCCTTCACTACTCGAGGTGTCCTGGAGAGGCACACCTTGTCGGGTACAGCGACAGCGACCACGCCGGCGACATCGACACCAGCAAAAGCACGAGCGAGATCCTCTTCTTCTTCGGCAAGTGCCTCGTTAGCTGGCAGTCGGTCAAGCAGCAGGTGGTGGCCATGTCCAGCTGCGAGGCCGAGTACATAGCGGCCTCCACCGCTTCGACTCAGGCGCTCTGGCTTGTTCGATTGCTTGGTGATCTACTCGGCAGAGACACTGGAGCGGTGGAGCTCAGGGTGGACAACGTGTCTGCTCTGGCCCTGGCAAAGAACCCCGTTTTTCATGAACGGAGCAAGCACATCCGGGTGAGGTACCACTTCATCCGAGGCTGCTTGGAGGAAGGTAGCATCAAGGCGATCTACATCAACACCAAGGACCAGCTTGCGGATCTGCTCACCAAGCCCCTTGGGAGGCTCAAGTTCATTGAACTTTGCTCCAGGATCGGGATGGTCCAACCCTCCCAGAAGACGACGTACAAGACTTAGGGGGAGAATGATGGAATAAGTCTTGTAGTCCTTTGGTCTTTGGTCCCCTAGTCCCTTATACCCTTGTGCTTAGTTTGTTGTACCTTAGTCCTTTGGTCTTTGGTCCTTGTTGTACTCATCTTAGACTAGAGGACAGCATCTTGACTGCTTTTAGGACAGCAGTTAGGACAGCAGCATCTTGACTGCTTTTAGGACGGTTGTTAGCATCTTTAGGACAGCACCTTGCATGACATCTTGGACTAGCAAGAAGGCATATGCTTGGCTGGTTGGCTGCCCTTGGGCTGCTATAAATATGTAGCCTCAACCCCTTGGGTTGGTATGGCATTGTGTGAGGAATAGACAAGAAAATTGCCCTAACTCTCTAGTGTCATCCTCTCTTCAATGAGAGTAAAAATCCAGCTACTAACACAAGTGGCGTCAGGGACACCGGGGCCGCGCGTGGCGCAGCAGGTGGCGGCAGAGCCGCGCGTGGCACAGCTGGTGGCGCCAGGGACGCCGGTGCCACATAAGGCACAACATACAGCGTGGAAGGCGCCGAGGCCGCGCGTGGTGCAACGGGTGAGTAACCCGCAGGAGGGAAAAACAAGGTCGCTGTATAGGAGCGGCCTCTGGGTCAGTGGGGAAGAGGGAATCCAACTCAGCGACAGAGTCAGAGGACGAAGAGGAAAAAGGAAAAGAGGACTCGTCGAAGACGACGTGTCGAGAGACCAAGATTCGACGGGTGGTAAGATCAAGACACCGGTACCCCTTATGGTTAGCAGAGTACCCAAGAAAAACACACTGAGTCGAGCGAGGCGCGAGCTTATGAGGAGCTGTGGCGGAGAGGTTAGGGTAGCAAGCGCACCCGAAGAGTCGAAGCTGGTCGTAAAGAGGAGCGGTGCCGAACATAGCGAAATGAGAAGTGGAAGCAGTAATCGCCTTAGTAGGAAGGCGATTAATGAGGTAGGTGGCGGTGTGAAGCGCCTCCGCCCAGTAGCGAGCAGGAGTAGAAGCCTGGAACATCAGGGAGCGCATGACATCGTTGGTGGTCCGAATCATGCGCTCAGCCTTGCCGTTCTGGGGAGAAGTGTACGGGCAAGACATGCGCAACTGAACACCGTGAGAAAGAAGGAAGTCACGGAAAGCAGAGTTGTCAAACTCACGCCCGTTGTCGCACTGGACCGCCCTGATCGTGCGTCCAAACTGGGTGAACACCCAAGCGAAGAAGTGAGAGAGAGTGCCGAAAGTATCAGACTTCTGTCGCAAGGAAAAAGTCCACAAATAGTGTGAAAAATCATCAACAATGACTAAGTAATACTTAAGGCCAGAAACACTGAGAATAGGAGATGTCCAAAGATCACAGTGAATCAGATCAAATATGTGCTCGACACGAGTGACAGAGTGCGAAAAAGGAAGTCGAACGTGACGAACCAACTGACAAGCATGGCAAAGAGACTCATGAGTACCCCGAGTACACGAAATCACTGAACTACCAGACAACTTCGACATAGCATCAAGGCCGGGGTGACCAAGCCGACGATGCTAGATGGTCGAAGAGGATGTCGTAGTTAGGGCAAGAGGTGGAGCGGAAGCTGGAAGATGCATTATGTACAGAGGTCCCGAACTCTCACAGCGAAAAAGAAGACGCCGAGTAGTAAGATCCTTCACAGATAAACCAAAAGGATCGAACTCGATGGAAACACGATTGTCAGTAGTGAAACGGTGAACGGAAAGAAGGTGTTGAATGATGTCAGGGGCAACAAGAACATCACGAAGTTGAAAAGAACCCGGCGAACCCGAGTCACCTACTGAGGTGACCGGAAGAACAGATCCATTCCCAACAACGATAGATGAAGGAGAAGAGGGGTGTAAAGGGCGAGTAGAGGAGAGTATACCAGCGTTAGGAGTGGTGTGGTATGAAGCTCCGGAGTCCAAAACCCAGTCAGGACTGAGTGGTGGGAAACTCTGCGCGCTAAAAGAGGATGCGAGCGACCGCCGGTTGTGCTGCACCAAAGACGCAGGCTGGCTGACTAGGTTCCCCGAAGCCCAGTAGGCTCGAGCGGACGAGCCATCCGCAAGGTGGCTCGGCGGCGCAGCCCAGGTGGCAGCTGGATCCAGCCAAGCGGCGGCCGCCGGCGGTGGCCAGGGGCGGCTAGGGGCGACGGTCAAGAGCGGCAGCGGCCCAAGGGCGGTGGGGCCCGACAGCCTGGCGGCGGCGAGGTTGGGCGGCCTGGCGACGGCGCGCCCAGGCAGCCCGAGGACGGAGGCGGCAGCGGGTCCAGGTGGACCGGCGGCGCTAGATCCGGGCCCAGCGGTGCCAGATCCGGGTCCCGACGGGTCAGGGGCGGCAGCGACTGGAGCAACGCCGACGGGAGGAGAGAGGGAGGGACTGGCGGGAGGAGAGAGGGAGGGAGGGGAGAAGGACGGTGGCAGGCCGGCCGGCGGCGGCCGCGCCCGACGCGCCAATGGCGGCGGCGCCCGCTGTCATGGGGAGAGCGAGAGGAATAGGCTGCTGATACCAAATTGGAAGGGGATAGATAATTCCATTAATCAGCCAAGAGGTACATATATATGGGTACAAAACTTAAGGGCCAAGGAACCCTATCTTGGGGGCCAAGGAGTCTAATACAAAAGGACTAAACTGCCCCTATAGTACCCTAATACAAGTGCAGTCTAACAGATCTAATATGATAAAAAGTATTTAGGACCAATCTTTGAGGGTGGTGCTACCATCACCCTTACAACAATCTTCTGATGAAGCCACAGTCAACCCAGTCACCAATCTGAAATTCCATCTCACGGCGGGTCTTGACTTCATAGCTCTTCATGGTGACTTGACTTGGGCATGCACCAATCTATCTTTTATTTCAGCCAATAACTCAACACTGCCTTAGGCTGTTTGTCAACTGCAGCTGCCCCAAAGACGCCATGATGATAAGAGATGAGTGCTGGTGGGTCTTTGCCATAGAACACTCTGAAGGGCGAGCACTGAAGGGCCCAGGGAAGCCACTGTAGCCAGGTCCTCAGTCGATCACCGCTAGACAATGAAGATACATGGTGATGATCTTGTTGACGACCTCTGACTGGTCGTCTAACTGCGGGTCGAAAGCCGAACTGAGATGCAGACAGACACCAGCTAGACAGAGCAGGTCCGGCCAGAACAGGCTAGTGAAGATGGTGTCGCGGTCGTTGATGATGGAGCAAGGAAACTTGTGTAGTCATACAATATCATCGAAGAATTCCCGTGCCACCGATGCAGCACGATACGTGTGGCTTTGAGGGGTGAAATGGGTGTGCTTGGAGAATCGGTGTATCACCACCGGGGTCATCGTCTTCCCTCCAACCTTCGGGAAGCCTTCGATGAAGTCCATGGAGATATCACTCCAAACCTCCAAAGGTACAGGAAGAGGTTGTAGTAGCCTGCCTGGGTGTAGATGGTCCGTCTTGTTGTGCTAGCACGTGGCGTAATTACGGACGTACTCGCGGACCTAGCGCAGATGTGAGGGGTTGTAGAAGGAGACGTGCAGCCGGTGCGCCGTCTTCTCATGGCCCCCATCATGCGTCTTAGCAAGTTGGGAGGGCCACAAGGAGGACGTGTCGCGGACGAAGAGCTTCCCCTTGAACAGGAGGTCGTCTTGCTCGGACCAATCAGCAGGTGCGATTCCCTCCTGGAGCCAAGCGCGTAGATGCTACGCCTGCTAATCCGTAGCGGTCTTCGCGCGAAGAGAGTCAAAGAGGTGGAAGGCAAGCGCTGAGATGGCATGTACTGCCATGTCCCCCTCCTCGCGAAAAGACAGGGCGCCTGCTGTCCCATTGAGACACCCGACTTGTACTCAACCTGCAGAGCATAGCCGAAGAGTTTGCTTACCTAAGCATGTTGGAGAATCGCAGTGAGACGTTGATCCAGGATGTACTTCAGACTGAAGTGATAAGTCCGAACAGTGAAGGGGCGATCCCATAGGTAAGGCCACTGGTGACGTACAACCTTCACCAGGTGGATCAGCTCGCCAGTTGGAATCCTTTGCAGCAACTGTTGTGCAGTTACTGCAGCTGACATGTGGGTCCGCTAACTCTGAGGCCCAGATGTTAGATGATATGCTTCCTCAACTCGCGCTCGTACGCAGGTAGCTTCGGTGGTGAAGGGCTACGACGCGAATGAAGAAGGCGATGGCGCCGTCACGATGGTGTAGCACAACCCCGAAGCCAGCGCCCGACATGTCGCAATCAACAATGAAGCGCTTCTCTAAGTCTGACATCTGAAGGAGAGGTGTTGTCATCAGCATTTGCTTGAGCTGGGAGAAGCCGTCCTAAGCATCATCGGTCCAGCGAAACACATCTTGTTTCAAAAGGGTGATGAGGGGCACGACCACCGCGCTATACCCAACAATGAACTTGCGATAGTACCCGGTGAGTCCGAGGAAGCCTCGCAAGGCTCGAAGGGACCGAGGTGTAAGCCAAGACTCCACAACCTCCACCTTGGTCGGATCCATCGCCACACACTGTGAGAAGATTATGTGCCATAGGTAGGACATGAACTCATGGCCGAAGAAGCACTTGAACTTCTCCAGGAATAACTTTTGCGTCTGAAGTGTTTGGAACAACTACTTGACATTTGTAGATGTTCGGCCCAAACAAGTAAAAATTTCTTGATGTACGGGTCAAGCACGTCATTCATCAATGACTGGAATGTCGACAACGGATTGGTGAGGTCGAATGGCATCACCAAGAACTCGTAGTGACCCCGATGAGTTCGGAATGCCATCTTGTCAATGTCATCGGGGTGCATGCAAACCTTGCAGTAGTCGAGTTTGAGCTTGGTGAAGAACCGGGCGTCGCGGAGTTCGTTGAGGAGCTAATCGACCACTGGGATGGGGAACTTGTCTTTCAAAGTTCGGGTGTTGTACTCACGATAGTCGATGCAAAAGTGCCATGTACTGTCGGCCTTGCGGACCAATAGCACAGGAGAGGAGAATGCATATGTGCACTCTGGGATGATGCCCCGACGAAGCATCTCGGCGCATTGCTCCTCAATCTCGTCTTTGAGAAACTACTTGTAGCGGTACGACCGAATTGCAACTGGAGTTGTGCCTGGCAGGAGCCTGATGCGATGGTCGTGGCACCGTGGAGGAAGACCGCGTGACTCGTCGAAGAGGTCCTGGAACGAGTCTAGGAGGGCGCCTAGCATGTCGCTTAGAGGGGCCAGAGAGGTGCACACAGGGTGGGGCTGCGTAGCCCCGTCCAAACCACCTTCTTATCGTTGTGCCAAAACTCCATCGTGAGATCCCCGAGGTTCCAAAGGATGGGTCCTAATGACCACAACCCTTGAACCCCAAGGACCAAGTCAAAGCCATTGAGAGGTAGCGCGTAGCAAGTGATGGTTCCCCTACAATGGATAATCGAACAAGTGGGCATATCTCAATGCAGGAGATGGAGTCGCCATTCGCCACTCGGACACCAACGCCAGGTCGCGGCAGCATCATCCGACATTGTTGCGAACGTGGACGTGAAGCTTCATGGTGTTGGTGAGGTCACGACATGGAGCGAGATGCTCATGTCGGCTACAGCCACGTCAACGCCGTCGTCGAGCTCCAAGAGAAAAATCCCCTTCTTGGCGTACTTGTGGTCCGATGTGTACCTCTCCGAACAGTGAAAGCACTCACCCCTCACCCGCTTGGTTGCCATCTCGTCGGTTGTTAAGCGCTTGAGACGTGGGCAGGTACAACGCTTTGTGGCAGCGCCCTTCTACGCGTTGTGGTCCGCAGTTGTTGCCAATCGCCGTTCGAAAGCCCAGGCCAACCTCATGGCGGTTTGCAAATTCGTGGAAAACTGCAGCTCCACGTCAGTACGAAGGAGCTCTCTGAGGCTAGCCGTGAAGAGGTTGATCTGTTGGCGCTAGCTGAGATACTCACAACAGTACATGGCACCAAGAACCGACACTGGCACTCCTCCACTGTACATGTCATTGGAGCGGAGTGGAGGCCCGAAGCGCATGTTGACAAAATCAGCGAACCGCTCCCAGGAGACGATGTCACAGTCGAATTTGAGGGCGGTGTACCACCCAACCAGAATTTCTCCTCCAGCATCCTGCGTGTCCCCCAAAAATAGGTCTCAACACTTGGTCTGCCACGACAGTGGATCTTGTGGCGACGTAGGCCACTATCATCAAAAGGGGTGGTGAGGCACACTAGGATTGAGGCTAGCACCATTGCCGCAGCTTCTGCCGATGCCGGAGTCGTCCGGCAGGGGTGGCCACTGTGGCGCAAAGAAGACAGTCTCGAGCTGTTTCTCCAAACCAGCAAAGCGCTGGTCATGGTTGTTAAGCCACGTGTTCATGGTCTCCATTTGCGCTGAGATGGGGTCAATGGAGGCCGTAAGGTTGGAGTTCGTAGACTCCAGAAGGGCTTTGAATTCCTTCCCAGAATTGTTGCCGAGGTCGAACATGGTCGCTGTGAGACCTATGTGTGCTGAATACATTGGCTTTAGTAAATACATTGGCTTTGATGATAAAAATTCTGAAATTCTGCTAAAACACCTTTTTAGCAAAGTCCGACTCTAGCTTTGAGCTTCTGCAAGGTCCGACAATAGGTTCGACTTGCTTTGTCAAGGTTAGACATGTTTTTAGGTAGCTCCGATGATCTTTGTCTTTAGCTCTGGCATGTTTTTGATAGCTCCGGCAGTCTTTGTTAAGCTCCGATATGTTTTGATAGGTCCGACTTATGTTGGTTAGCTCCAACATGTTTTTCTAGCTCCGGCTTTTGAGTTGAATAGTTCCGACTAGCTTTGATAAGCTCCGACGATAGGTTGTACTGGCTTTGGTAAGCTCCGGCGCTAGGTTGTACTAGTTTTGGTAAGCTCCGTCTCAAGCTCCGATTAGCTTTGGCAAGATTCGGAGCTTGATCGCAATGTTCCTGCTTTTACTATGAAATGTTTCGAACTTGCTTTATATTGTTGGAAAGATTGCTTAGTATTCTTTTACTAAGTTTTTGGTGTGTTTTAGTGGTTATGGCTGATATCGTTTTTACTATGGTTTGCAACATGCTTATGTGAGGTGCTCACGTAAGGTGTTGTGGTTTCAGAACTAATGAGAGTCAAGTCGAGGACTTGTGCTCGGAAGTATTGTTTGTTTATTCATGTGCGGGTGTTGCTTGAGTTCAAGACATGGCTGGTGACGGGATCCATTGAACTAGTCTTAGGGAGAAGATGAGGTTCAACAACCAAGTTCGGGAAGAATTGTGGTTGGTTCGATCGGGAGGTCGCGCACCATGCATGAATCAAGAACAGTGCATATGAAAGTATTGTAGACGTCGTCGGAAGATGTTGGCACGTGTGCAAGGAGTGCATGGACGTGGCTACATGGTTCCGAGACGTGATGAAGAGATGTGGACGTAAAGAATTGGTCGAAAAGGTCTAACCGACTAGGTTATGGACTCAAGATGCGGCTGAGTCGGGTTGGACTCAAAATATGGAAAGTTTTGAGTTGGTTATGATAGGATTTCGTGTGGGTCACGAATTTGGGTTGTTTTAGGAATGTGGAATACGTTCTTAATGTGTTTAGAAGTCTTAAGATTGATTCTATCTGTGTATAGAAGAGTCCTAAGTAGTTATGGAAAGTTTCGATTCGTAATTTGAGTAGGATTAGGAGTCCCAGTTGAGATTGGGTTGGCCTAAGGGCTGGTTATATAAGCAAGGGAGACCAGAGCTCGTGGTGCACGACTTTGGGGCTGTTCCTCTTGTGTTCCATTGAATAAAATTCGTAGTTGAAAGGAACTTTTGTGCCTTGTTCGTCCGACTTGTTCTAGACAAGTTTTCCTCATTGAGCTTTCTGCACAGCACTACCTTTCTTTGGTGGTTTTATCATAACTCGAGTTTTACAGATCCAATTGACGTGATTCTTTTTGGGTTGTCTTCACGACTTGATTTTCTATCATCTGTGAAAAATTTCACGGTCATTGGATTTGTGGGTTCTGATCTACACGAGTTTCTTTGCAGTGTTCCAGAACTGTTTTTCTCTGGTAGGACGTATTGACCTTTGTTTGATCTTTCGATCGTAACTTGAGTTTCTCTCGACGGATTTGAGTGATTCTTGTTGTGTCGTCTTCGTGACTTGATTCTCTTTGATATCTATCACTTTTGTCACGGTAAAACACGTTTAGATTAGTCTCACACACGATTTATTTAACATATCGTTTTTCTGCCGAAGGGGTTGGGATTTAATTGTTTCCGCTGCGTAAGATTTTTTAAATCTTACCATTCACCCCCCCCCCCCCCTCTGGTAGCTTTTCACGTGCTCTTCGATCCTACAGTCGCTACCCTGCTTGATGTTGATTCTTGGAGTGTACAAGTGAATTATTTACCCTTTCCAATTAGCTTAAGCTTTTGGATGCAGCCAGTCAGCGCATAATAGCTTAACATGGTATCAGAGCTACAGGTCTCGAGTTCGAATCATGATAGACGCAAGCCCAATCCTATTTCCACATTTGAGGCTCGAGGGAGCCTCACGTGAGGGGGAGTGTTGGAGTGTATAAGTGAATTGCCTATCCTTCCCCATCAGATTAAACTTTTGGGTGCAACACTATGAAAGCAGGAGTGGGCTTGCGCCCTAGGATTCGAACACGAGACCTCTGACTTCGATATCATGTTAAGCTACTATGCATTGACCCGTTGCACCCAAAAGCTTAAGCTCATGAGGAAGGATAGGCAATTCACTTATGCACTCCAACAGTTTCGAACAACACTCCTTGGCCCAATATCCTTGCTTACCGCATCTCTGACACTTGTCCCGAGCAATTTCCCATTCCTCATGCTCCCGTCGCTGTCGCTCGGTGAGTTTCAGCACATGCGCCTCTGCCCCTCGTCTGTCCTTGACGAACCAACAAACTTTGTGTGATCCTGCTAATTCAATTGTGCCACCCACTCCTAAGTGAGGATCAGCATGCCATCATGGTGTTCCTTGATCGATGACTCGTCGAACACGCTCTCCGCCACCCTTAAGTGATCGGCCACTTCCGCGAGTGTGAGCCTCAACACATCCAAGAGAGTCTAGATGGCAACAATGATTTGCTTGAAGTGTCATGGAACGCTTCACAAGTTCCAACAACCTTAGACTCTTCTACCACCTCCCCGAGCATCACGAGACGTGACACCATCCCGCTCAGTCGGAGGGAGAAGTCATCCATGGTCTCTCTCCATCCTTAAAGGTGATAAGGTCGAACTACCGGTGTAGCTGCTGCGTCATCGACTTCCTCACATGGTTGACACCAACCCACATGACCTTGTCGCCTCGTAAGCCTCCTTTATCGGCTTCTTGCCGACCGTGGTCATCATCTCTATCGGCAAAACGTTGACTAGGATGTCCAACGCCAACATGTCCTCCTGCTCTTCCACGCTACCCTCCTTGACGACCTTCACAATGCCCATGTCTTGGTAAAAAGGGGGTAGCTAGTCCCGCTACTCACCCCATGAGCCATGCGAAGGTCTTGTGCAAAGCTGCTAATAACATCGCCCATGCCTTGTGTGGGACTCCTTTTGATACTTAGGACCAATGCTGCAAAGCAATGTCGATATCAATGTGGATGTATGTCACAGGATTAAGACAAGGTGGATGAAGTGGCAGAAAGCATATGAAATTATATGTGATTAGGTCGCACAAAAGCTAAAATGTAAGTTATACAAGACGGTGATTAGACTTGCAATGATATTTGGAGCGAAATGTTAACCAATTAAAAGATAACATGTCCAACAAATCAGTGTCACAAAGATGTTCATGTTGCGGTGGACGTGCGACCATATAAGAAAAGATCGAATTAGGAATGAGGTTATACGTTGGGTAACACCGGTTGAAAAGAAGCTTGTAAAACACCGACCAAGGGGATTTGAGCATATACAATGGAATCCTCCAAAAGAACCGGTTAACAACGGGAGACTAAATGGTAGGGAAAATATTAGAAAGGACAACAAGACCTTCACTCAAACTTTCACACTCCACTATCAGTGGAGGCTCTACAAGAACTAGCTGAGCTGCATTCCCTAGTCCTTAGAAGAAGGGACTTGAGTCTGTCTAAGGATTGTTATCACTGGAAAAAGTTAGTTTTGCATCGTCAAGTATTTACAACTCTTTTTTCCGGCAAATCAATCCTCCCAGACCCATCATATGGATTTGATCCTCGAAAGTTACTTGATAGAATGAATTGCTTGATTAATCATAGGGTCTAGGTATATATTTATAGATACATAGATGGGCCGTACAGGCTAGGCCCAAACACAGTCCAACACCCCTCCGTAGTCCCAACATCTAGCCACAACAGATGTTGAGACTGGACCGAAACTCAGAAAACAAAGTCGACGGGAGTCCCTTCGTGAAGATATCGGCAAACTGTGACGTCGTCGGCACGTGGAGAACTCGAACCTCACCGCGTGCAACCCGCTCACGAACAAAGTGAAGATCAATCTCCACATGTTTCGTGCGCTGGTGCTGAACGGGATTGGTGGAGAGGTAAACGGCGCTGACATTATCACAGTAGACCAACGTGCTCCGGGCGACAGGGGAGTGGAGCTCCTGAAGTAACTGCTGGAGCCAAGACGCCTCTGCTACGCCGTTAGCCACGGCGCGGTACTCCGCCTCAGCGCTGGAGCGAGAAACCACAGGCTGCCGCTTCGAGGACCAGGAGACAAGATTCCCCCCAAGAAGACGGCGTAGCCAGAGGTGGAACGGCGGGTATCAGGGCACCCCGCCCAGTCAGCGTCGGTGTAGACCACCAACTCAGAAGGTGAGTCACGTCGAAGGAGAAGGTCGTAGTCGAGGGAGCCGCGCAGGTACCGAAGAATCCGCTTCATCGCCGTGAGGTGCGTCTCCCGCGGATCATGCATGTGGAGACACACCTGCTGAACCGCGTATGAGATATCCGGCCTGGTGAAGGTGAGGTACTGCAGGTGAGGTACTGCAGGGCACCTGCAAGACTCCTGTAAGAGGTGGGGTCGGCGACCGAGGCGCCGTCAGCCGAAGCCAGCTTCGCCTGAGTGTCCACGGGAGTGGAGCACGGCTTACAATCAGCCATGCCCGCTCGCTCGAGGATATCCAGGCAGTACTGGCGCTGGTGGAGGAACAGAGCGTCCGGACGGTGCTCGACCGCAACGCCCAGGAAGTGGTGGAGCTGGCCGAGGTCCTTCATCGCGAACTCGCGCTGCAGTGCGGAGATCGTGTGCTGAAGAAGAGCCGAGCTGGACGCCGTGAGGACAATATCGTCCACGTACAGGAGGAGGTAGACAGTGTCACCCTCATGCCTGTAAACGAAGAGCGAGGTGTCCGACTTGGCCTCGACGAAGCCAAGCGAGGCCAGGAAGGAGGCGAACCGGCTGTACCAAGCCCGAGGCGCCTGCTTCAGCCCGTATAGAGACTTGTTCAGCCGGCAGACCAAGTCTGGACGGGCTGAATCAACGAACCCTGTCGGCTGACTGCAGTACACCGTCTCTGTCAGCGTCCCGTGAAGGAAGGCGTTCTTGACGTCCAGCTGGTGGACAGGCCAAGAACGCGAGAGAGCCAACGACAGAACAGTCCGTACTGTCGCTGGCTTAACCACCGGACTGAAGGTCTCGTCGTAGTCCACTCCAGGGCGCTGAGTGAAGCCCCGAAGTACCCAACGAGCCTTATATCTCTCCAGGGAGCCATCCGCCTTCCTCTTATGCGTGAAAACCCACTTGTCTGTGACAACGTTGCCACGGGAAGGACGGGGAACCAGGTCCCATGTCCGGTTGGCAAGTAGGGCCGCATACTCCTCCTCCATAGCGCGGCGCCAGTGAGGGTCAGCGAGTGCGCTACGGACGGAGGTCGGTATAGGTGATACCGAAGAGGAAGTGGATGGTGTCGGTGTCGTCGAAGAGAGTACCACTCCGGAGAACCTCTCAAGAGGCCGGAGAACCCCAGCGGCACGTCTAGTCACCATCGGGTGAACGTGTCCTGGGTCCCGGTGAAGCAACGGTGGGTGGTACACCGAGGGCTCCGGACGCGCAGGCGTAGAGGCACCAACCAGCTCTCGTCGCTGGTAGACAAGAGCAGGATCGGCGAACCGTGGAACAGGGGCCGCGCGTGGCGCAGCGGGGGACGCGGGAGCCGGAGTAGTCGTCGGGTCCCCGCACAGCGCAGGAGTCGAGGCCGGAGACGCCGAGACCGCGCGTGGCGCAGCTGTAGAGGTCGCCGGGGCCGCGCGTGGCGCGGGAGTCGAGGCCAGAGACGCTGGGGCCGCGCGTGGCGCAGCCGTAGGGGACGTAGGGACCTCGTGTGCCGCAGGAGTCGAGGTCGGAGACACCGTTGCCGCGCGTGGCGCGGCTGTAGAAGGCGTCGGGACCTCATGTGGTGCAGGAGACGAGGTCGGAGACGCCGGGGCCGCGCGTGGCGCAGCAGGAGACGTCAGTGCCACACATGGTGCGGCACTCGTCCCCAGGGTCGACGGAGCCTGGGCACCAACCCGCACTCGTCGCTGGTAGACGAGAGCAGGGTCAGTGAACCGCCGAGTCGTGGTTGTAGGAGGCACAGCCGGAGTCACCACAGGTGTCGGTGCTGCATAAGGTGCAGCTGGCGACGTCGTGGGAGCCACCTGGGAACTGGTGGGTGATGTACCTGCAAAAAAAGGCCAAGGCAGCTGTGGTGAAGCAGCCTCGGTGTCAGTAGAAAAAAGCGAGTCCAGCTCTGCAGCTGAACCAGAGGTGGAGGAAGAAAAGGGGAAGGATGACTCGTCGAAGACGACGTGCCGAGAGATCAAAATGCGGTGGGTAGAGAGATCGAGGCACCGGTATCCCTTATGCTCAAGGGAGTACCCAAGAAAGACACACCTAGTAGAGCGGGGCGCAAGCTTATGTGGAGCAGTGGCGGAAAGATTAGGGTAGCAGGCGCACCCGAAGACACGGAGGTGGTCGTAGAGAGGGGTAGTGCCATACAGGGCAAAGAAAGGAGTCGGTGCCCAAATCGCCTTGGTAGGAAGGCGATTAAGGAGGAAGGTGGCAGTGTGAAGTGCCTCTACCCAGTAGCGAGCGGGGATGGATGCCTGAAACATCAAGGAACGCATGACATCATTAGTGGTGCGAAGCATGTGATGGAATAAGTCTTGTAATCCTTTGGTCTTTGGTCCCCTAGTCCCTTGTACCCTTGTCCTTAGTTTGTTGTACCTTAGTCCTTTGGTCTTTGGTCCTTGTTGTACTCATCTTAGACTAGAGGACAGCATCTTGACTGCTTTTAGGACAGCAGTTAGGACAGCAGCATCTTGACTGCTTTTAGGACGGTTGTTAGCATCTTTAGGACAGCACCTTGCATGGCATCTTGGACTAGCAAGAAGGCATATGCTTGGCTGGTTGGCTGCCCTTGGGCTGCTATAAATATGTAGCCTCAACCCCTTGGGTTGGTATGGCATTGTGTGAGGAATAGACAAGAAAATTGCCCCAACTCTCTAGTGTCATCCTCTCTTCAATGAGAGTAAAAATCCAGCTACTAACACTTGGTATCAGAGCCGTTCTATCCTGTAGCCTAAACATCTCTTGCTCATCTCCCTCCCGCGCCTCTCCCTGTCCGCAACCGGTAGCAGGAACACCTGCTGCCCCAGCTCATCCCTCTTCCCCACACACCAGCTCCCCACTAGTGCGCGATGTCCGACGGACAGTCTCAGCGTTCGGTCGCCTCGAGCGCGCGGCAGACGGAGGTCGCCGCGGCGGAGGAGCGCGAGCGAGCGGCGGCAGAGGCTGCGGCGACGGCGGCACTAGCGGCAAAGTTGGCGGCGGCGGAACTGGCAGCAGCGAGGGCGGAAGTGGAAGCAGCGGCGGCGGCGGCTGTAGCGCGTGCAGCGGCAGCAGAGCTGGAGGCTCTGCGCGGCAGTAGCTCCAGCGGCTCTGTCGACGGCGGCGTCGACGATGAGCTCAGGTTGGGAAGGGAAGTGGAGCGAGCACAGGAGATGCATCGAGTAGCCGCGCGTCCCCGTGGGCGCGATAGCCGCAGCCCAGGCCGGCGCGGACGTGCCGGTGGCGCTCTCGGCGGCGGCAGCGGAGTCGACGGAGAACGCGGCCGTTACAGGCAGCGCGGTTCTCCCTCCCCGGATCGGTACCATGGACACCATGGGGTCCAGGCCATTGTCAGGGATGTCGGTCCCGGCGGTGGGTGGCCTACCCTCACCAAGACCAACTACGTCGAGTGGGCTGCGGTGATGAGGGTGCGGCTCCAGGTGCGACACATGTGGGAAGCAGTTCGGTACGGCGACGTCGACTACTACGAGGATCGACGGGCGCTGGATGCCCTCATTGCTGCAGTCCCGCCCGAGATGCAGTTCTCGCTTTCCAAGAAGCGAACTGCTAAGGAGGCTTGGGACGCCATCGCTGCGGCACGCATCGGCAGCGACCGCGCCCGCAAGACCACACTGCAGGCGCTTCGCAAGGAGTGGGAGAACCTGGCCTTTAAGCCAGGTGAGGATGTCGATGATTTTGCTCTCCGTCTCAACACTTTGTTGCAGAAGTTGGAGCAGTTCGGCGACGACACCTACAACGAGGAGAGAGCTGTCGAGAAGCTCTTCCGTTGCATCCCCGAGAAGTACAAGCAGATCGCTCGCTCGATCGAGTCTCTGCTGGACCTCTCCACGATGTCGATCGAAGAGGCGATAGGTCGCCTCAAGGTCGTCGACAGCGACGAACCACAGCCTCTCTCGGGGCCTATCACCATTGGCGGGAAGCTTCATCTCACTCGCGAGCAGTGGGAGGCTAGCCAGGGTAACCGGAAGAAGGGGGAGTCCTCTTCCTCGACAGGCGGCCGCAAGCGCGGCAAGCCGCGCAAGGGGCGCGGAGGCGCCCAAGCCGGGGCGCAAGGAAGTGCACGCGGAGGTGCCCAGGGCGGTGCCGCCGGCAACCACAAGCCGGCACGAGACGACACCTGCCACAACTGTGGCAAGCTTGGTCATTGGGCCAGGGAGTGTCGACAGCCACGGCGTGGTCAGGCCCACGTCGCACAAGTGGAGGAGGAGGCCCACGTCGCACAGGTAGAGGAGGAGCCAGCTTTGCTCATGGCACATGGAAGCATCAAGCCACCTCTAGCGGCATCGACCGCAGCGGCTCTATTTCATCTTGATGAGCCGAGAGCACACGCTCTCCTCGGCGACGGCTCCAGCAACGACAAGACTGACGGGTGGTGCCTCGACACCGGCGCCACCCATCACATGACCGGTCGACGGGAGTTCTTCGCCGAGCTTGATCCCAATGTCCGAGGCTCCGTCAAGTTTGGTGACGCCTCCGGTGTGGAGATCAAGGGTGTTGGCTCCGTCCTCCTCAGCGCTAAGTCCGGTGAGCACAAGCTGCTCGTCGGAGTCTACTACATCCCCGCGTTGCGAAACTCCATCATCAGCTTGGGACAGCTAGATGAGAGTGGTTCGCGCGTGGAGATCAAGGACGGAGTCATGAGGATTTGGGATCTCCATTGTCGCCTTCTTGCCAAGGTAACTAGAGGCACCAATCGACTCTATGTCCTTCACGTGCAGGTAGCACAGCCTGTCTGTCTTGCCACTCGTCGGGAGGACGAGGCATGGCAGTGGCACGAGCGCTTTGGGCACCTTCACTTCGAGGCCCTGAAGCAGCTCAGTGCCAAGGAGATGGTGCGAGGCATGCCATGCCTTGACCACGTGGAGCAGCTCTGTGACGTCTGCGTGGTGACGAAGCAGAGGCGACTTCCTTTTCCCCAGCAGTCGAGCTTTCGAGCCAAGGAGCGGCTCGAGCTCGTTCACGGGGACTTGTGTGGCCCGGTGACACCGGCTACACCAGGAGGACGACGCTACTTCCTGCTGCTCGTCGACGACCTCTCCCGCTACATGTGGGTGGTGGTCCTTGGCAGCAAGGGAGAGGCTGCGAACGCCATCAGGCGTGCGCAGGCCACTGCGGAGGCGGAGTGCGGCCGCAAGCTGCGCGTGTTGCGCACCGACAACGGCGGCGAATTCACGGCGGCTGAATTCGCGTCGTATTGCGCGGATGAGGGTGTTCAGCGCCACTACTCCGCGCCCTACAGCCCGCAGCAGAACGGCGTCGTCGAGCGGCGCAACCAGACGGTTGTGGGGATGACTCGGGCCCTCCTCAAGCAGAGGGGAATGCCGGCCATCTTTTGGGGAGAGGCGGTGGTGACCGCCGTTTACATCCTCAACCGTTCGCCCACCAAGGCCCTCCACGGCAAGACGCCGTACGAGGCTTGGTATGGGCGCAAGCCGGCGGTCTCTCACCTACGAGTCTTCGGCTGCGTCGCGTTCGCCAAGGAGCTTGGCCAGATCGGCAAGCTCGACGACAGGAGCACCCCCGGGGTGTTCATTGGCTACGCGGAGGGCTCGAAGGCCTACCGCATTCTCGACCCAGAGACACAGCGTGTGCGCACGACGCGCGACGTTGTGTTCAACGAAGGGCGAGGATGGGCATGGGACAAGGCGGTGGACGATGGTTCGACCTCGACGAACGACGACTTCGTCGTCGACTACGTCTACTTCAAGGGAGCTGGGGGAGTAGGCAACTCCTCTTCACCGAGCGTGTCTACCCCAGCCCCAGAGCGTTCACCTCCACCTCAGTCGGCGACCCCACGCACTACAGCACCGACAGCCACCCCTCCGGGCACGTCCACTCCGTCACCAGCTCGTGTCGAACACGACCCAGTGGAGTTTGTCACTCCGCCCTCCCACGACGAGGAGCGCCTCGACGGGTGCTACGACGGCGAGCAGTTGTGGTATCGCAAGATGGAGAACATTCTCGGCGACCAGCCGGTGCCGGGACTGGCCCCTCACGATCTGGATGATCAAGACTCGGAGGCGCAGTTGCACCTTGCGTGCGACGACGGCGAGCCTCGGTCTTTCGTGGAGGCCGAGAAACACGCGGCATGGCGTGCCGCGATGCAGTCGGAGATGGATGCGGTTGAGACGAACCGCACTTGGGAGATTGCTGACCTCCCTCGCGGTCATCGTGCGATCACCCTTAAGTGGGTGTTCAAGCTGAAGAGGGATGAAGCCGGCGCCATCATCAAGCACAAGGCTCGCTTGGTGGCACGCGGCTTCGTGCAGCAGGAGGGGATCGACTTCGATGATGCCTTTGCCCCCGTGGCACGGATGGAATCCGTGCGACTCCTTCTTGCGCTAGCTGCTCAAGAAGGCTGGCGTGTCCAACACATGGACGTCAAGTCGGCGTTCCTCAACGGCGACTTGAAGGAGGAGGTCTACGTACACCAGCCGCCAGTGTTTGCGCTCCCTGGCAAGGAGGGCAAGGTTCTAGAGGATGGGCTTCGGGCAATGCCCACACGAGGCGGCCATCTACCGGCGGGGCAATGGAGGAAACACCCTACTGGTGGGTGTCTACGTCGACGACTTGGTGATCACCGGCACCAAGGAGGCGGAGGTGGCAGCGTTCAAGGAAGAGATGAAAGCCACTTTCCAGATGAGTGACCTGGGATCCCTCTCCTTCTACCTAGGAATTGAGGTGCACCAGGCCGACTCCGGGATCACACTTCGACAGACCGCCTACGCCAGGCGCATTGTTGAGCTAGCTGGGCTCACAAACTGCAACCCAACCCTCACTCCGATGGAGGAGAGGCTGAAGCTGAGCCGCGACAGCACGGCGGAGGAGGTGGACGCTACACAGTACCGGCGTCTTGTGGGGAGCCTTCGCTACCTCGCCCACACACTGCCGGACTTGGCATTCTCCGTCGGCTACGTTAGTCGGTTCCTGCAGCGACCGACGACGGAGCACCAGCAGGCTGTGAAGAGGATCATCCGCTACGTTGCGGGGACTCTTGATCACGGCCTCCACTACTCGAGGTGTCCTGGAGAGGCACACCTTGTCGGGTACAGCGACAGCGACCACGCCGGCGACATCGACACCAGCAAAAGCACGAGCGGGATCCTCTTCTTCTTCGGCAAGTGCCTCGTTAGCTGGCAGTCGGTCAAGCAGCAGGTGGTGGCCATGTCCAGCTGCGAGGCCGAGTACATAGCGGCCTCCACTGCTTCAACTCAGGCGCTCTGGCTTGTTCGACTGCTTAGTGATCTACTCGGCAGAGACACTGGAGCGGTGGAGCTCAGGGTGGACAACGTGTCTGCTCTGGCCCTGGCAAAGAACCCCGTTTTTCATGAACGGAACAAGCACATCCGGGTGAGGTACCACTTCATCCGAGGCTGCTTGGAGGAAGGTAGCATCAAGGCGATCTACATCAACACCAAGGACCAGCTTGCGGATCTGCTCACCAAGCCCCTTGGGAGGCTCAAGTTCATTGAACTTTGCTCCAGGATCGGGATGGTCCAACCCTCCCAGAAGACGACGTACAAGACTTAGGGGGAGAATGATGGAATAAGTCTTGTAATCCTTTGGTCTTTGGTCCCCTAGTCCCTTGTACCCTTGTCCTTAGTTTGTTGTACCTTAGTCCTTTGGTCTTTGGTCCTTGTTGTACTCATCTTAGACTAGAGGACAGCATCTTGACTGCTTTTAGGACAGCAGTTAGGAAAGCAGCATCTTGACTGCTTTTAGGACGGTTGTTAGCATCTTTAGGACAGCACCTTGCATGGCATCTTGGACTAGCAAGAAGGCATATGCTTGGCTGGTTGGCTGCCCTTGGGCTGCTATAAATATGTAGCCTCAACCCCTTGGGTTGGTATGGCATTGTGTGAGGAATAGACAAGAAAATTGCCCCAACTCTCTAGTGTCATCCTCTCTTCAATGAGAGTAAAAATCCAGCTACTAACAGCATGCGCTCAGCCTTGCCATTCTGAGGAGATGTGTATGGGCAAGACATGCGTAGTTGTGTGCCATGTGTAAGGAGAAAGTCACGGAGTCGCGAGTTGTCAAACTCTCGTCCGTTGTCACACTGGAGAGCACGAACAGTACGCCCAAACTGTGTGGAAACCCAAGTGAAGAAGTGAGAGAGAGTATCAAATGTCTCAGATTTCAGACGTAATGGAAAAGTCCAAGAGAAATGTGAGAAATCATCAAGTACCACCAAATAATATTTAAAACCCGAGACACTGATAACAGGAGATGTCCACAAATCGCAATGGATAAGATCAAAAATATGTTGCATATGAGACACAGAAGTGGTAAAGGGAAGCCTAACATGGCGACCAAGCTGACAAGCGTGACACAATGACTCATGTGTGCCCCTAGTACACGAGATAACTGAACTACTAGACAACTTCGACATAGCATCAGCGCCAGGGTGACCAAGCCGACGGTGCCAAGTAGCGGACGAAGCTGTCGTAGCCAGAGCAAAAGACGAAGACGCAGCGGAAGAAGGAAGTCGAAGAGTGTACAGGGGCCCCGGACTATCACATCGAAGAAGAAGACGCCGGGTGGAAAGATCCTTCACAGACAAACCAAAAGGATCAAACTCAACAGAAATATTATTATCAGTGGTGAAACGACGAATGGAAAGCAAATTTTGAATAATGTCTGGAGCAACAAGAACATTATTAAGATGGAATGAACCCGGAGAAACTGAGTCACCTACTGAGGTGACTGGAAGAACGGATCCATTTCCAACAACGATCGATGAAGGAAACGACGGATGAGGTGTGTGGGTAGAGGAGAGAATACCAGCATCTGGGGTGGTGTCGTAGGAGGCGCCAGAATCAGCCACCCAATCAGTAGTCGGTGGTGTAAGGTGCATGGTGCTGAAGGAAGACGCCAAGTCCTGACGGTCCCACCACATGGGCGGTACCTGGAGAGGTGCTGGTGGCTCCGAGTACCCAGCGGGGTAGGAAGCACCGTCGTAGGCTGGAGTGGGCGATCCAGCCACAGGGCGACCAGGTCCACCATAGCCCGGATGGGCTACGTACGCAGCCGGAGGACGTGGCTGGCGCGGAGTGGAGGAAGTCGGTGGCGCCCCAAGAAGACCCGGAGACGGTCCAGGCCACATAGAGATCTGGCCAGTCCACGGGTTGTACGGTGTGGGCCAGGGCGCACCTCCCTGGCCAGTGCCACCAGTACTACCACCAGTCGGAGCAGTGGACGTAGGAGTGCCGCCAGCACCTCGTCCTGTGCGCCTTCCGCCGCGACGTCGACGAGCACCACCCCCAGAGCCAGCAGAGGCACCCGGGGCGGTAGGTGGAGTAGGTGGTCGCGGTAGTGGTCCCCCAGAAGACGGTGGGCGTGAGGGCTGCCCGGAGCCATAGAAGGATGTGGCAAACCCAGAGGTAGCAGACCCACCCGCCGTGATCTCCTCAAGCTCAAGGTCAGACCAGACCTTCTCGAAGGTCGGTGGCGGCTCCATACGGAGAAGCCAGAAGCGAAGATGGCTGAAGCGCTCGTTCAGGCCGTGAAGGACCCGAAGAACTAGAGTGCTGTCAGCGACCGGCTCGCCAAGGTCGCGCAGGGAGTCAGCCATGCCCTTCATCTCTCCACAGTAGGCCGAGATGGAGCGGTCACCCTGCTGTAGTCTGGAACCGTGCGTTAATGTGAAGAGCCCGAGTCGCACGGTTCCCCAAGAAGTGGTGCTCCAGTATCTGCCAAGCCTGGCGCGCGGTCCCCCCACCGCGCTGTCCGACAAGCTTGTACAGATCATCGGCGAGAGTGCCAAGGATCCAGGCAAGGACCAGACTGTCCATGCTGATCCAAGAGTCATCCCACGGGGCGTCGTCCTGCTGGACGTGGTCCGCAAGCTGGTACCGCCGTAACATGAGGAGGAACTCGTTACGCCAGCGGGCGTAGGTGGTAGAGGTACAACTAAGAACAGTCGGCACTAGTGTCCGAATGTTCTGAACTCCAGCCGCCTGGGCGTGTAGGGCGGCGGTGAGCGACGCCGAGTATGCGGAGTGCACACCGGTGTCCAAGGTGGGCTCGTACGTCGCGCCCGACGGTCGGTGAGCGCTCTCCTAAATCTGGTGCGAGAGAGCAGCCGCCGAGGCGCGCTCCTGCTCTAAGGCAAGAGCGAGTGCCCGCTCGCGATCGCGAGAGGCAGCCAGAGCCGCGAAGACACTGGAGGTGTCCGCGGCCGGAGCAGTAGCAGTGCCAACAGCAGGTCCCGAGCCCGTCGTGAAGGCGACGGCAGTGGGGCTGGCAAGTGGTCCGCCGGCGGAGGGACCAGTCGCATCGTCGTACGCAGGCCAGGTCATGGCGATGAGGGGCGTGCCCGCTGCAGCAGTGTTGTCCAGGCGGCGCCTAGGCGTCCAGTCGCTCCAGACCGGAAGCCATGGCCGGTCGCCTCGCCTGGCCGCCCGCTGTGGTCGCTTCCGCCGCCCGCCATGGTCGGTTCCGCCGCCGCTGTCACCGTAGGAGGAGGGGAGGAGGGCAGAGGCGGAGAACCGCGCTGGGAGAAGGCCGGGAAGAGGCGGGGCGAGGCGCGGATGAAGGCCGGGAGGCGAGTTGCGGCGCTGAGGAAGGAAGGGGAGCGGAGGCGGGCGAGTACTGGATAGAGTCAGGACTGTAGAGAAACCTAGGGTTATAAGTTTTATTGGGCCTATTGGGCCTTCTTTCCACACCCCCCGCTCCCCAACCGTCTCAGCAGCCGCCGCCTCCTTTCTCAGCCGCCAGGCCTCCCGCGCCTACGCCCGTCGCTGCGCAGGCGGCAGCGCCCGTCGCCACCCTGCCCCAGCGCCCGTCGCGGACGTCCTCCTCCCCCTCTTCCTCTGGCGCAGCGCCTCCTTCTATCTTCCCCACGCCTCTTCTGCCCTCTCCCGTCCCCTTCTGCTCCCTTCCCGCCACGTCTCCGCTGCTCCCGCCTGGCGCTCGCCTAGGCGCCCGCCTAGGCGTCCCGGCGGCCGGCGGGCGCCTAGGCGTCCAGGCGGAGATTTACAACCTTGCGCTGCAGGACCGGTGGCAGGCGCACCGGCGCAGGGGAGGGAGTCGGCCAGGGAGGGGACGGCGCCGGCGAGGGGCGCGCCGGCCCAGGGAGGGGAGGCGGCCGGCAGCGGCTGGGTCAGGGCCGCGCCGGCGGCCAGGAGGGGGATGCCGGCGGCCAGGGGAGGTGCGGCCCCGGCGGCGGCGTGGGGGGCGCCTGCGCCGGCGGCCAGGGGAGGTGCGGCTGCGGCGGCGGCGGGGGGGGGGGGGGGGGGGGGGGGGGGGGCGCTGGCGGCCAGGGGAGGTGCGGCCAGGTGAGGCCCGGCGGCGGCGGCTAGGGTTAGGGTGGGGAGGCGGCGCAGGGGAGGGCGCCGGCCATGGGGGGAGGGGGGGCGGCGGCTAGGGTTAGGGTTAGGGTGAGGATTAGGGTTTGGCTAATGATACCATGATAGAATGAATTGCTTGATTAATCATAGGGTCTAGGTACATATTTATAGATACATAGATGGGCCGTACAGGCTAGGCCCAAACACAGTCCAACATTACTAGAAAACTAAAGATTTTCGCATGGCTTCTTTGCCTGGATCGACTCAATTCCAGGAATCTGCTCCAAGGAAAAAATTTCATATAGAAAATGAGGACTACTCTTGTGTTCTATGTGAGCAAGCAGTGGAGGAGACTACATACCACCTTTTCTTCCGCTGTCATTTCAGTTCAGCTTGTTGGCAGATTCTGAAGATTCAATGGAATCACGACCTGTCTTTCTTTGATACCCTACGGGAGGCTCGAGACAACTGGAATCTACCTGGGTTTATGGAGATATTCTCAATAGCAGCTTGGGAGATTTGGCTAGGCAGGAATGGAAAAATATTTAGGGGTGAATCTCCTTCAATTAATTCCTGGAAGCAGAAATTCTATACAACTCTAGTCAACCAAAGTTGTAGATTTAAATTATGTCAAAAAAAAAGTCCTGCTAGATTGGGCTTCAACCTTGTAAACTAAATTAGTAGAAGCCTCCTAGCCTCTCTAGGATATGCAACTCTATGTACTCATTTGGTCTTCTTGAGACCCGGAGTTAATATAATCTGTACAGGAAGGACTTCCCCAGCTGTGTTCATGTTAAAAAAAAAAAAACAAGACCTTCACTCACAGCTCGCCTTGTATTTTTTTTGACCTTCCTGTACTTCATCATGTTACTTGTGCTTTTCTTGTAGCACTCCTCCTTAATAGCCTTTCGGACATCGTCATACATCACTATGTGTCTTTACCTTCATGTATCTTGCCTTTTTTTATCCCAAACACCTCACAAGCCACCTTCCTAATACAAGGCATCTTCACCTACATACTATTCGCACCTCCCTCTTCACCACAAGGTCCTTCCGTTATCATCCTCATTTTAAAGGATTGTTTCACTTGTCATTTCATCTTCCACAACTTTGTTCTTATGATTTTGACACCTTAATCTCGCAAAAACCTCACATGAAAGCAAAAGTCGGCTAACAAAAGCTTATGTTGCGCCACAACACACTCCCCATGGATCACCGTATGATCTAAACAAGAGTCAATAGGCTGTTATTACCAGCAAAAGTCAGCTTTAGACATTTGAAAAGTGCAAGAAATTCAAACTGCAAGATGCAAAACTAGACAAATATCACAAAAGTCATTAGGTTGCTATTACCAGTTTCAGATCATGCATGAATAATCTTGGTTCATTCCCATAGTTTCCATTTTTCATCCTTGAGTCAATAACACCAAAATCAAAATATCTAGTTCCTGCCCCATCTTGATGCACAGCTCTGCAAAGAACGTTGCACAACAAGACAAAGTCCTCTGACCTTAAAACGTCCATAAGAACATTCTGGCACTTAGCAGTGTTCACATTAACTGTTCCATCAGCCAGTTCCACTGTGTCAGGTACCTGATATAAGTCAAGAAAAAGATTATTGGATGAGCGATATGATGATTTATCCTCTAAATAGATTATCACAGCCAGTCTACCCAGATGCCAAAATCCAAAGACTATAGGAAAAAAAAAAGATTTGGAAGACGGGGGTGTAGATGACCTATTGTTCCATCCAACGAGTATTCAGAATTTGATAACTATTTTTTCTAGCACACGACATTTATAGATTATTAAATACTAACAGAATATAACAACCACACAAGAACAACAGTGATCTTGGAATGCTATTATTCTTTGTACTTACAGTGCCAAGTTGAGCATGACCGTACAGAAGGGCGTCACGAATGCATGTCCAAATGCCAGCACCCTCTTGTACATCTGACGAGTGCATCAGTCCATCCAGAACATTTCTCCAACAGTCAGCCCAATGGTCACTTCTTTGTTTCTCGATATTGTTTGTGTCACCAAAACATTTATTCGCCTGAGACCCTTCTTCCATTATTGGCTGTACAATAAACACTTAGTGATTAGCAGGTTAATCCAGCAAAAAAATTGCAAAAGAGAGACATTTTTAATTTGTAACTCCTAAACATGGAAGACAACTAGACAAGTCTTTCCGCAGAATAAACTTGCAGCTAGTAAGTACCGTTTTCGCTCATTACTAATATGCATTTTTGTATATTAGCGGTGCACCAAAGGTCACACAAATTTTTAACCTTAGGGCCTCACCTTGTGTTGCAACAGCCATGGCATCCGCTGACCTTGCAAGCAGACAGGCTCTGAGGGGCTTGCAGCCTCCTCCCTCTGTTTTTTTTTATGAAGGGCCTCCTCCCTCTGTTGCTCATGAAACACCAGATGACTGGCAGCAGATTCCTCCCTTTGTTGCTCATGAAACATCAGAGGACTGTCACCAACATCCTCCCTCTTTCGCCTGCGATACACCAGAGGATTGACATTTTTTTGTGAAGGATTAGACAATGTGTTGCATGCTCCTGATTTACTGTCCGTATGATACTGGGACGAATTTCTGGCATGCATTGTCGTAGTGAAATGCTCTTGATCAAACTGTGAACTTTTGGAATAGCAACTGACATTTCCGTCGAAGGATTTTGAGCTTCTTGGATTATGCTCATCCTTTGATATTATTTGATTCCTTATCTTTTTGGTAGCATCCTTTGGAACTTCCAGATGTGAAGAAGGGCCATGCTAAAAGATAAATGAGACAATAAGAAGTGCACTGGAGGTGGTCCAGAAAATCAAAGTACAGTGTATATTACAAAACTTACCAAGTTATGTCCATAAGCATAAGCATTATCAGAATGAAATAACCCACATTTAAGACTAGGGGTCCAAATGAAAATATATAGTGTATGACACAAACTGATTTATTATTTTGTATAATTATTTCCCACATGAAACTTCCCAAATGAATTATGTCCCTGATTGATCTTAATGTTATGGTTGCAGAGAAATCCTAGCTCGCCCTCTCCTGGAGAGGCTCTGAGTTAAAGGATAATTTATGTTTGTCTTTCCTCAATGGCCGGCCCCCATTGTTTATAGGGAGGGAGGCAGGCTTACAATTTGTATCTGACTCAAACTCTCATTAGACCAAACTGACTCAAACTCTTATCTAAACCGAAACCAACTAGGACTCTTATTCCTTAACTGACAAAGAAATTATTCCGGCGCAGCAGAATTAAACTCTGACTCAACTCTAAAATTACTTGAATCCTATTCGAACTCTAATGGTGATGCTGAGTCCTTCTGGACTTTCTAAGGAGCCTTCCCTCCTTTATTCCTGTATCTGTATTTCCTCCCAAAGAAAGAATCCACAACACTTAAAGCTTCATCCTTTTTTTTTCGGCTAAACTGATGTCCAATGAGGTCAGATGCTTAACATATGATAGTTTGTCAGTGTTTTTGAGGCGTCGCCTAGGCGCCTAGTCGGTCGGCGGCAGGTGCCATGAGACCTCGCCTTGCCTGAACCGAACAAGGCGCCCGCCTGGGATGGTCAGGCGTCGCCATTGCGCCTAGGCATTCTCGACCCAGGGCGCCTACTGGGGAGCAGGGAGAGAGCACAGGGTAGGGGAGAGGGGGATCTGGCCACCGCCGCCGAGGTCGCCATCGTCAGATTGTCGCCGCCGTCGGGGCGTCGCTGCCGCTCGAGCCGCTCCGCCCGAGCACCGCCAGGTTGCTGAGCCACCGTGGCCACCACAGTTGGAGGAGAAGAAAGGGAACGTGGTTAGGGTTAGGGTTCAGTGAAGGTTGGCATCCTACGGTTGAGATGAACCGGACCGGCCAAGGCCCGTCATGCCTCCAGACCCACCTCGGATTGGCCAAGGCCCATCACGCCTCCAGAACACCGGGTGTCGCCGCCACCGCTTCCGATTTGCTGCCGCCTCCCCTCGGATCCGTCGCCACCTCACCTCCGATCCCCTGTTTCGGCTTTCCCCGCTCTTGGTCGCCACTGCGCCACTGCTCCGCCTCTATTGGCTGCCCCTGCCCTGCCCCATCTGCTGTTCGCCTGGGCGTCGCCTAGGCGCCCGCCTTGGCGTCCAGCGCCATTTCAAAACATTGTAGCTTGTTAATACGTAATTTGTTATTCAGTAATGTTCACTAGAACTGCATATATTCACAAAATAGCTAGGCCAGCAATCTAAGGCTTAATAGCTTTCTGTTCAGATGTAATAACTCTGCAGGTGGTTTGATACGCAAGGTTTTTCGTAATTATTTAACAGCTGCACTAAAAGTATGTGGTTAGATAAACTAATGTCACATGCAGAACATCAGAACCCGTGAGGCATTAGTTCCACTGCTAAGTACCGTCACATGGTTTGCATTAGTTCTGCTGCTTAGTGTTGCGATTTGGCCCTTATGTACAGCTCACTTGTGGGCTCATTTATTTAGGCCAACTCCCCTGGTGAAAAGCCAAGGTGGTGTGAAGAGGTGGTTGGGTACTTTAGTCCAACATTGCCCACCTAGATAAGTGTTCTCCAATATATATAGTGGCCCTTGTGCTGGTTCTCAACATGAGAATGATGAGGTATGAAGGCTGCTTCTATGGACACAAAGACACATGCACGCACACGCGCGTGTTTCGCGATTTTACACGTGTTTATCGCGTGACTTGCGACGTTGTGTGTTCGCGTCGTGACAAGTTGTGTTCTACCAGCAGTTATTATTTTTCTGCCACACACATAAAAGGGAATATTTCATCAACGCCTAGACTGCCACGTCAACCTAAGGAGTAATTAGAGGCGTAACGATAGGCGCACATTATCAGTGCGTAATGCCTCATAACTGCTCCCATAAGTTGCATGTTGAGAGATTTCAGGGGGCGGTTTCCTGGATTGTGGCAGATCAAATCTGAGGCAGATGGAGACTCGAGTATATAAGGAGATGTCCTGTATACGGGAGAATAACACACAGAAACACGCCTCTCTCGCTAACTGTTCTGCGCTGCCTTGTTTTCGCCTTGCCGTCCCTTTGTCTGACATGCAGCGGATTGAGGAAGAGCGGTGTCTCCGAACCGACGCCAGTGATCTAAAGACCTGCACGAGTGCCGGAGATCAGGTTTCTGGGAAGAAATCTCGCACGGCCGCTCGCAACACTTCCTTCGTCTTCAACATCTTCATCAAGTTCATCAATTTTGTCCTCTACTTCACAGCAGGACGCTCTGTAAGTAGATCACTCGATCTATGGCTTGTTCGATTTATTTTATGAGCGATTTATTCGCATTCGTTTCAGTTCTTGTTTGTGTAATACTAGCACTGTTTATTTTGACTGCTAGTAGAACTGTTCTAGTCGTTTTTACGTTTCGAATCATCAAATTAATTGTATGTCATATGTATTTTCTAACAATCCAGAAACCTGATAGAATTAACATGGTCGGACTTACTGATGCGCTGAACCCAAGCGATTTGCCAGGGGTGACAATTTTAAGAGATGGCAGACACAGGTCAAGTTCTGGCTCATGTCGATGAATATCTGATGGGTGATTTTCCCAGTTCTTACTCTCACTAAGGAGCAGCACCGTAATTATGATATGGACAATTCCACTTGTCTTGGCTGCCTATTGTCACTCCTGTCAGATCAGCTATGTGACATTTACATGAACCACATTTCAGCTAAGGAATCATGCAAGGCCCTAGACCGCAAATATGCAGAATCAGATGCTGGACGTGAACTCTATGTTAATGACCAGTACCACGAATATAAGATGGTCGATGACCGATCTATCGTGGAACAGGCTCATGAGATCCAGCTTCTGGTGGGGGAACTTGCGCATTTTGATACGGTCTTGTCTGACAAGTTCGTGGTTGGTGGAATTATTTCCAAACTGGCTCCATCTTGGAGAAGTTTTTCCACGAGCCTTGAACACAAGAAAGAGGTTATGACTGTTGAAAGTCTGATCTCAACTCTTGATGTTGAGGAAAAGGCAAGATCCAAGGATGTGCCTCGTTCTGTTCCGCAGGAAGGGACTCCTCTAATGCCAATGTGGTTGAGGTAAATCTGGTTGTGGCAATAAGAACAACAAGAACTGGAAAGGAAAAGTCAAACAAAACACTAGCTTTAAGAAGGAAAAAGAAGACCTTGACTTGTTTTGTGTGCGGCGAGCTTGGCCACATAGCCAGGAAATGCCGCAATAGAAAAGGCAAGAAAGGTGATGGTCAGAAATCTGTGGATGTCACAATTAGCGAGGCCGAAGGAGCATCTGGATCAGGGTATGTTCCAGAAGCTCTTCTAGCGTGTCATTCCACCGATTGGTGGTTAGACACGAGGGCTAATGTGCATGTTTGTTTTGACTACAATTTATTTTCCCCTTATCAGGCTATCGACAGTTGCTCCGTCTTGATGGGCAATGGGTCTAGGACTGTTATCCATGAAATTGGAAGAGTCGATCTGAAGTTGACCTCCGAAAAGACTCTCTCTTTAAAGAATGTGCAGCACGTCCCTGAAATAAATAGGAACCTGATTAGTGGTTCTCTATTGTGTCGTGATGGCTATAAGCTAGTGTTTGAGTCGAACAAATTTATTGTTTCGAAGTTTGGTTTATTTATCGGAAAAGACTATGATAGCGGAGGCCTGTTCCGTCTTTCAGTTGTTGAAGATTGTAATAATCGTGTGAACTTAGTTGTTTGTTCTAGTTCTGAATGCAATGGACGAAAGGCTACTGTTTGCCACTCTCGGCTTTGTCACATTAATTATGATCGCATCATTAAACTGTCCAAACTTAATTTGATTCCGAAAATTCCCGTTGAAAGAAGATCTAAGTGTCATGCGTGTGTGCAAGTTAAACAACCACACAAACCTTTTAAAAGCGTGGAAGAGAAGAGCTCGTCACAACTAGATCTTATTCACTCAGATTTGTGTGAAATGAATGGAATTTTGAATAGAGCAGGAAGAAATATTATATATATTTTATTAATGATGCTACTAGATATCGTTATCTCTATCTTATTAAATCGAAAGATGAGACACTAGACTGTTTTAAAATCTATAAGGTTGAGGTAAAAAACCAACTAAAAAGAAAAATCAAACGAGTTAGGTACGATAGAGGAGGAGAGTATCTTTCTAATGATTTCAGCGAATACTGTCCGGAGTATGGGATTATCTATGAGACAACGGCTCCCTACTCACCCCAATCTAATAGGGTGGCTGAGAGGAAAAACCGAACACTAATGAACTTGGTTAATGTCATGTTAGATAGTTCAGGTTTATCCAACTCGTGGTGGGGGAAGCCATTTTGACCACATGTTTTGTGCTGAATCGAGTTTCATCATCCAAGGGTGAAATAACCCTGTATGAAGGATGAAAAGGAAGTCTGCTCTCGATTTCTTACGTGCATGGGACGGTTTGGCCAAAGTTAATGTGTCTGCATGTAAGAAACGAAAATTGGGACCAAAGATCGCGGACTGTGTCTTTTTAGGATATGCACAACATACTGCAGCCTATAGATTTTTAGTGATTAGATCCAAGATTCCTGACGTGCACGTTAACACCATGACTGAATCTCGTGATGCCACATTTTTCGAGAATATTTTTCCAATAAAGGATAGAGTTGCAGGTCGTAGCGAGGCATCTACTAGTTTTACTCCTAATCCTTTTCCAATATTTGTACCTTGTTCTTACACTGAAAATCCCGTTGAGAATGACAGTACAAATATTGCTCTTTGAAGGAGCAAGAGACAAATGATTGAAAAATCCTTTAGTAATGATTTTATTGTCTACCTCCTTGATGATACACCCAAAACACTTTCAGAGGCATACGCATCACCAGATGCGGAGTGCTGGAAGGAGGCAGTACATAATGAAATGAAGTCCATTTTGACTAATGAGACTTGGGAAATATGTGATTGTCCAGTTAGGTATAAATCTGTTGGGTGTAAGTGGGTATTTAAAAAGAAGCTTAAACCAGATGGTACAGTCGATAAATATAAGGCTAGACTTAGCCAAGGGATTTACCCAAAAGGAAGAGGATTTTTTCAATACTTATTCACCTGTTGCTAGGCTAACCACAATTCGTGTGCTTTTTGCACTTGCTGCGTGTTATGATCTCCTCATTCATCAAATGGATGTGAAGACGGCTTTCCTATATGGCGAGCTCGATGAGAAAATCTATATGAAGCAGTCTGATGGTTTTGTGGTGTCTGGGCAAGAGAACAAAGTGTGTAAGTTACGAAAATCCTTATATGACCTCAACCAGGCACCAAAGCAGTGGCACGAGAAATTCGATAGAACTATGACCTCAACAGGCTTTGTGGTAAATGACGATGACACATGTGTGTACTATCTGTTTGGTGGGGGTAAGGGAATAATACTGAGCCTATATGTTGATGACATATTAACTTTTGGGACTAGTATCGATGTGATAAATGATGTAAAATTATTGTTGTCCCAAAATTTTGATATGAAGGATTTGGGAGTGGTTGATGTTATTCTAAACATCAAACTGATTAAGAACGGGAATGAGATTACTTTAAAACAATTTCATTACGTAGAGAATATTCTGAGTCGATTTGTGTACTCAGATTCTAAAGCTTCTTCAACGGCATATGATCCCAGTCTAAAGCTTCGCAAGAACAGAGGACAAGAGATTAATCAGTTGAGATATTTCCAGATTATTGGTTCTCTCATGTATCTTGCTGGTGCAACCAGACCTGACATCTCATTTGCTGTAAGCAAATTGAGCAAATTTACTTCCAATCCTGGAAGAGATCACTGGTATGCACTAGAACATGTAATAAGATACTTGAGAGATACATCAACATATGGAATTCACTATACGGGGTACCCAGCTGTACTGGAAGGGTATAGTGACTCAAATTGAATCTCAGATGCTGATGAGATCAAAGCCACTAGTGGATACATTTTCACTATTGGTAGTGTTGCAGTTTCATGGAGATCTCGTAAGCAGACTATATTGACAAAATCTACTATGGAGGCAGAACTTGTAGCACTTGAGACAAACAATATTGAGGCAGAGTGGCTGAAACAGCTCTTGATGGACTTGCCATTGGTTGTTAAACTTGTGTCGGCCATTCTTTTGCATTGTGATAATCAAGGTGTGATCACAACTGTAGGCAATGCAAAAGAAAATTTGAAATCCTCAAGACATGTGAAACAGCGAATCAAATCCGTGAGACATTTGAGAAATACGGGAGAGATTGTCGTTGAATATATTAATACTAAAAAAAATCTTGCAGACCCTTTTACTAAAGGATTAGCACGTGCTGTAATTGAAGAAGCATCAAGGGAAATGGGTTTGAAACCCATGTGATGTTATGATACAATGGTAACCCAAACTATCTGATCGAAGATCCCGTAAAGTAGATCTTAGAAAAAACAAGTTGTATGGATAACTGAAGAGTACTTATTTATTACTCATTTCCGCTAGCAGATGCGTACTCTCAGTACTGCATCGAAGGCTGACTTTATTGTCTTAATGTGTTCTGAGGCCTAAATAGGCAAGGTACCGTCATGCAAGGTATACTTGTAAGAACACACATATGTGAGTTTGACTGTTAGGTCACAGTCTATGAGATGTGGGTAATCTCAAAGAAACTCATTAACAGACACGGAAGCAAGATCGTAATACTCCAACTATAGGCATGGCTTTAGGCGGCCTAGTATCAGCGATGCTTTCATGTGAAACTTGCTCACACAAAACTAGCAATACAAGACTATGTCCATTGCAAAGTTGTGAGTATGTGAATCATAAAATGCTAGGTGCAGCTCAACCCGTAACGGGTCTACACTGCAAAGTTGGTATATTGAAGCGCAAAATTGTTACTTGTAGACTTTGGCTTTTGGTGGGGATTGTTGAGATTTGGCCCTTATGTACAACTCACTTGTGGGCTCATTTATTTGGGTCAACTCTCCTGGTGGAAAGTCAAGGTGGTGTGAAGAGGCGTATGGGGACTTTAGTCTCACATTGCCCAGCTAGATGGGTGTTCCTCAATATATATAGTGGCCCTTGTGCTGGTTCTCAACATGAGAATAATGAGGGATGAAGGTTGCTGCTATGGACACAAAGACACATGCACGCACGCGCGCGCGTTTAGCGATTTTACGCGTGTTTATCGCATGACTTGTGACTTGCGACGTAGTGCGTTCGCGTCGTGACGAGTTGTGTTCTACCAGCAGTTATTATTTTTCTGCCACACATATAAAAGGGAATATTTCATCAACACTTAGACTGCCACGTCAACATCAGGAGTAATTAGAGGCATAACTGTAGGCGCACATTATCAGTATGTACTGCCTCATAACTGCTCTCATAAGTTGCGCGTTGAGGAATTTCAAGGGGCGGTTTCCTGGAATTATGGCAGATCGAATCTGAGACGGATGGAGACTTAAGTATATAAGGAGACGTCTTGTATACAAGAGAACAACACACAGAAACACACCTCTCGCTAACTGTTTTGCATTGCCATGTTTTCGCCTTGCCGTCCCTTCGTCTGCCGTGCAGCGGATTAAGAGAGAGCAGTGTCTCCGAACCGACGTCAGTGATCTGAAGACCTGCACATGTGCTGACGATCAGGTTTCTGGGAAGTGCTCTCGCACGGCCGCTCGCAGCACTTCCTTCGTCTTCAACATCTTCATCAAGTTCATCAGTTTCGTCCTCTACTTCACAGCAAGACGATCCGTAAGTAGATCACTCGATCTATGACTCGTTCGATTTATTTGATGAGCGATTTATTCGCATCCGTTTCAGTTTTTGTTTGTGTAGTACTAGCACTGTTTATTTTGCCTGCTAGTAGAACTGTTCTAGTCGTTTTGACGTTTCAGATTATCAAATTAATTGTATGTCATGTGTACTTTCCAACATTATTCTCATGAACTTGATAAATAGTGTCACACGGTTTGCATTAGTTCCGCTGCTCAAACAGCAAGTAATAAGCATAAGCTAGAGATAAATAGTTTTAATTCAAAAGTATCCTACCTTTAGCTGATTTGAATTTTCTTACCCATTTTTTTAGAGAAAAATGTAGCAGCGTGAAACCCCTACTACAAAAATTGGCTTATCTTTAGGTCCAGTCCATTACTTGTTGGAAATCCGAAAATAAGAAACTCGAAATTTTATTGATTAATCCAGCCGGGGGTGGGCGACTATATATAAGAACTCCTTACAAGCAACTTAACTCCTCTTAGGACTCTATTTCCAATCTAATTAGGACTCTTATCTATACTTAACTTGTACTTAGGATTCTTCCTTAAAACTAATTTGAACTCTAATAACCAATCGTATCCGATCTGGACACCCCCTAATCTCTAGTTTATTCTACAAAACGTGATTAACTTCAGCACACCCTCTTAATCATGTTTTCTAGGACACACTAATTTAGGATGTAGGCACACTACCCCCAAGATAAACACATCATCTTAGCCAACCATGGGACAAACACATCATCTGGTACCACTTTGGGACGAACACATCATCCCCGGAACGAACACATCATTTCGTACACGAACACCTGTGAGACGAACACATCATCTCCTGGGACGAACACATCATCTCCTGGGACGAACACATCATCCCCTCGAAACGAACACATCATTCCGAGCACGAATTTGAGTGGGACGAACACATCATCTCAAGCACTCACCTCCTTTTCCACGTCATCGGATCTGGTCAGCTCGGCCCAACCCACCAGCGAAGCACTGCCACTACTGCCTGGTCTCCACCAAGCCTTTGACTTCTTCTTTCTATCTTGTTGTTCACACCAGCCCATGCACACAGGTCCATCCGCAAACTGATCACGCTGCCTGCCACAGAAAATCCTCTTCCTTGAACTTTCTGCACTCGCATTTACTCCCAAGTCTGGTAGGTCACGGCAGCTGCTTGAGACAGCACCGCTCCACTGTACCATACTTGCTCACATACGTGCGATGGCACCCTGCCTTCTCTGTACCGTTTTTCTCCTGTGCGCATTCGCATCCCACTTCGTCCTAGGCCGTATCTCGCTGTAATGCCCACGCCCGATTCCAGCACGTCGATGCGAAAATTTTCCCGCCGAGTCGCCAAAACTTCTAGGCGCATGCGCTGATTCCCTACGGCCCCGTCGCCTGTGATGCCGTACCGCCCCTCTGTCGAGGGCCGCAGGGCCGGTAGGCTTGCTGAACGCCGATCAGACCCACCGTCTCTGCCACATCGAGTGTCGCGCTCGCCCACGAAGCCGATGTTCACTGTCAGCTCCCGATGGTTCCGCACATCCCGCAGCAGCCCGCCTATCAGCTGTACCACCCGATCTGACGCGCTCCTCGATGGAATCCGCCAAGACCGGTACTCGACGACTCGTGGCCACCCCCGAGTGCACGTCCTCCCGGGGGCAGACAGGATATTCAACTCTAGCTCTTACCAATTGTTGGAAATCAGAAAATAATAAACTCGAAATTTTATTAATTAATCCAGCCGGGGGTGCGCGACTATATATAAGAACCACTTACAAGCAACTTAACTCCTCTTAGGACTCTATTTCCAATCTAACTAGGATTCTTATCTATACTTGTATTTAGGACTATTCCTTAAAACTAATTTGAACTCTAATAACCAATCGTATCTGATCTAGACACCCCCTAATCTCTATTTTATTCTAGAAAACGTGATTAACTTCAACATTACTGACCTCTTACAAATGAGGCATTATTATCCTTTTTTACTTAAGCAGCACAATTATCCTTTCGATTCAAAAAAAAAGTCCTAAAACCTAGCCTGTGGTCTCATACTGTCCTTTGTTCTGCAGATATCTGTCTCTAACCCCCAAACCACCTCCCAAAGTAGTGCAAAGAAGTATAGTGATGCTTACTAACTTACTATAGTTCTATACTCATTCTTGATTACAGGAAATGTTATCATGAAATAGCAAGACAAAATATCGGCGGAAAACACATAAATGAATTCCTTATGCATCTTAAAATGATGTAATTAGTAAGGACAAAATGATTATCATTCAAACTTTTTTATGTTGCAAAAATTTGATGAGTATTCATGGTACAACCATAAAGCGCATGGGATAATGGCCATACAACATATGCTTGAAGGCCTAGAAAATGACCTAGAAACAAATCATCTAGATATGTGTTTCCTAAATAAACTGATTACTGGAGTTACAAACCCCATCGTATGGCTCACAGAGAAACCTATCATCAAGAATCATTCCAAACAAATTTATGGGTCTCTTTTAGATACGATTAATAAAGTGCCACATTGTATCTGATTTGTTCTAGAGAGTTGGTTTTATACTAACCGTTAGAGTATATGTATCAAGGGATTGAGGACATTTTAGTCATTAGCCCATAGGCTTCTTGTGGGACAAACCTTGTAACCTATATATGTATCCTTGACACCCTATTATCCTCTAATGTGGTATCAGCCAAACCCTAGCCCATCCTCCCCTTCTCTCTCTCTTCCCAACCGCCGCCACCACCATGTCTGGCGCGACTCCGGCGGACCCCTCCTCCCTCTCTGGCGCAACCGCCAACGCCGCCGCCCCTCTTCTCCTCGGCTCCAACCCCACCATAGCTGGATCTGGTGGCGCTGCCCCTCTTCTCTTCGGTTCCAGCACCGTCATGGCTGGATATGGGGGCGCTGCCGCCACCACGACCAGATTTGGGGGTGCTGCCACCTTCCCTTTCGTCTTGGGTGGCCCGATGGGTGGACCCAGTGCTGCACCACTCCGATTCGGCCGCGTCTTCGCCTCCGCAGATCCCACAGCGACACATCTTAATGGTACAACTCACTCTGCCCTGGTCGCTGCTCTTGCCACTGCTCAGGAGCACGAGCAAGCAATCATCCTCGCGTGGGAGCAGGAGCGTGCCTCTGCGGACGCTCTCGCCCGTCGACTCGAGGAGGTCGAGCACCAGCTCGAGAGTATTACGATCGACGACACTCACCTACCTCACGACGACGTCACAGATCACCTACGAGGCTTCCGTCATCGCCAACCTCCACGCTCAGGGCGCCGGTGTGCAGAACATCCAGGCGCTGGTGCCGATCGTCCTCGACCCAACCTTGTCCTCCTACGCTCGCTGGCGTGAACTTGTCCTCCTCACTCATTGATGCTACGCCCTCGACGACCACGTCCTCACCGATGGGTGACTGACGGCCCCCTCGTGGATCCGCATGGACAACGTGGTCCCCTCTTAGATCTTAGGATCCATCACCGTTGAGATGCAGGACATCATCGGCGAGCGAGGGGGCACTGCTCGCTAGGCCTGGGTTGCCATTGAGGAGCAATTCCTCGACAACCGGGAAACCCGCGCACTCCACCTCGATGTGGCTTTCCAGATAATCGTCCAGGGCGAGCTCTTTGTCACCGAGTACTGCCATCAGATGAAGGGCATGACGGACTCCCTTCGGGACCTCGGCGAGCCAGTTTACGATCGTACACTCGTCCTCAACCTCCTTCGAGGCCTCAACTAGCCTTACGAGCACATGTTGACCTGGATCATTCTATCTGTTCCGTTCCCTACCTTCCAGCACGTCCAGAACGATCTCATCCTCGAGGATATCACCAAGGGAGTCGCGGTACACTCTACCCCGCCATGGCTCTCTACGGATCCGGGCAGCCCCAACGCTCTCCTACGTCCTTGACTACCTTTGGCGGCCCGCGTCTCCCGCCGCCTGGCTCACCTCGTCCTCCTACCACCCCTGGAGCACCTGGCAACTTTGGCTGTGGCAACCATCGCCGTTGCAGACGTTGTGGCGGAGGTGGCGGTGGCGGGGGTTGAGGCTCTGGCCAGGGTAGCGCTCCATGGTCGTCTCTCTACAACCCGTGGTTCGATCATATCACTATGTGCCCTATCCCGTCTCCGGGTGCCTCTGCACCACACCCATAGCGCCCCGAGCCGGCTCTCCTCGCTACTCCGACTTCCGGAGGGCACGGTTATCCTCTGGGATACCCTCCTTCAACCATCTCAGCACCGCACCATCTTCCGCTACTTCCCCAACCACCACAACAATCACACCCGTCGCTGGCCTGGTCGTCGTACACTGTCGGGTCGGATCAAGAGTCTCTTGCTAACTCGTTTAGCACGATGACCCTGACTCCTCCCATCACTGATGGGTGACTGACTCGGGTGCCTCCTACCACACCACTCTTGACGCGGGTATACTCTCCTCCTCCCACCAACCTCACCCCTCTTTTCCTTCTTCTATCGTTGTCGAAAATAGCTCTACTTTTCCAGTCACCTCGACAATTCTTGTTCCATGAAGTTTGACCCTTTTGGTTTATCTGTGAAGGATCTCTCTACCTGTCGTCTTCTCCCTCGTTGTCATAGCTCTAGGCATTTGTACACTATGCAGCTTCATGCGTCTTCTTCATCCATGCCGCACGCTCTAACTACTAAATCTTCATCCGCCACCTGCATTGTCGGCTTGGTCACCTCGGTCCTGATGCTCTATCCAAGTTGTTTAGTAGTTCAGTCACCTTTTATACTAGGGGCACCCATGAGTCCTTATGCAATCCTATCAGTTAGGTCGTCATATTTGGCTTCCCTTTTCTAGCTCTACTTCTCGGGCAGTGCATATTTTTTATCTCATATACTATGATTTGTGGACATCTCATGTCATCAATGTTTCTGGCTATAAATACTATCTCGTTGTTCTTGATGATTTTTCACACTACGCGTGCGCGTTTCCCATGCGTTTGAAGTTTGATACATTCTCCACGCTTTCTCACTTCTTCGCTTGGGTGTCCACTCAGTTCAGCAGCACCATTCGGGTTGTTCAGTGTGACAAGAGGCGCGAGTTTGATAACTCCGCGTCCCATGCCTTCTTCCTCTCTCACGGTGTACCATTGCGCATGCTTTGCCCATATACTTCTCCCAAAAACGGCAAGGATGAGCGCATGATTCGCACCACTAACAACATCATGCGCATCTTGCTATTCTAGGCCTCCATTCTTGTTCGGTTCTGGCCTGAGTCCCTTCACATCGCCACCTACCTCCTCAACTGTCTTCCTACAAAGGCGATTAGCTTTCCGACTCCTCACTTCGCCTTATTCGACCCCACTCCCACCTACGAGCACCTTCGAGTCTTCGGGTGCGCTTGCTACCCTAATCTTTGCGCCACTTCTCCTCACAGGCTTGCGCCCCGCTCGACTTGTTGCGTCTTCCTCGGGTACTCTCCTTACCACAAAGGGTACTGTTGCCTTGATATTTCCACACACTACCTCTTGATTTCTCCGCACGTCGTCTTCGATGAGTCCTCCTTTCCTTTCTCCCATTCCACCTCCACCTCCGACTCTGCCAAAGAGTTGGATAACCTGTTTTACACCGACCCTGTGGTTGCCCCTATACAGCCACCTCTTTTTCTACCACGTGCAGGTCAGGTTGCGACACGCGCGGCGCCGACACCACACATGGACCAGACGTCCCCTATCGTGCCACGTGCGGCCACGACGTCCCCTATCGTGCCACGCGCAGTCCCGACGTCCCCTACCGTGCCACGAGCGGCCCTGACGTCCCGTTTCGTGCCACGCACGACCCCATGTCCCCTGCAACGCCACGCACGATCCCAATGTCTCTTGTCGCGCCACGCGCGGCCCCGGTGTTGCCGGCCACGCCACTCATTGCCCCGACGTCCCCTACCACGCCACGCACGGCCCAAACATCCCCGATTGCGCCGAGGATGACTCTGACGCCTCCTACGAAGACTGGCGAAGCCCGACCACGCTTCGCCAACCCCGTACGCGTCTATCAGCGACGTGTGCGGGCAGGTACACCAGCTCGTACCCCTACTGAGCCTCCGGTGTACCATCCTCCGCTACTTCACCGTGATCCCATTCACGTCCAGCCGATGGTGACGCAGCGGGTTGTCGAGGTCCTTCGGCCTGTCGACCGCTTCTCCGGTCTCACCCTCTCGGCGGCCATGACTTCACCACCTTCTGCCTCCTCGCCGATCCCGCCAGTCCCGACCTTTGTCCATAGCGCTCTCGCCGATCCACACTGGCGACACACTATGGAGGAGTATGAGGCCCTGCTTGCCAACAAGGCCTAAAATTTGGTGTGATGTCCTTCTCGTGGCAACATTGTTACTGGCAAGTGGATGTTCATGCACAAGGAAGATGACTCTAATGAGCGGTACAAGGCTCGTTGGATCCTTCAAGATTTCACTCAACGGCACGGAGTTGACTACAACAAGACCTTCAGTCCGGTGGTGAAGCCGGCCACCGTCTGCACTGTTCTGACGTTGGGTGTCTCACGTTCTTGGTCTGTTCACCAGCTGGACGTCAAGAACGCCTTCCTCCACAGCACTCTGACTGAGACGATGTACTGCAATCAACTGACAGGGTTCGTGGATTCAACTCATCCAAATATGGTGCGTAGGCTGAACAAGTCGTTGTATGGTCTGAAGTAGGCACCTCGCATGTGGTACAGTAGGTTTGCTTCCTTCGTCTCGCCGGGCTTCGTCGAGGCCAAGTCGGATACCTCCCTCTTCGTCTACCGGAGCGCGGGGGACACTGTGTATCCCCTGCTATTTGTCGATGACATTGTCCTCACAGCGTCCAGTTCGACCATCTTCCAGCGCACTATTTCAACTTTACAGCTGGAGTTTGCTATGAAAGATCTGGGCCAGCTACACCACTTCTTGAGCATTACAATTGAGCGTTGACCCAATTGCCTGTTTCTTCAACAGCGACAGTACAACGTTGAGATCCTTGAGTGGGCCAGCATGGCGGATTGCAAGTCGTGCACCACCCCAGTCAGCACCCAGGCCAAGGTCTCCTTGAGAGATGGTGCTCCTGTCAGTGATCCCACTACCTTTAAGAGCCTTGCAGGTGCTCTCCAGTACCTCACCTTTATTAGGCCAGACATCTACGCGGCTTAGCGGGCGTGTCATGGTATGCACGATCCACGGGAGCCGCACACCACTGTGAAGCAGATCCTCTGGTACCTTCAGGGTTCCCTCGACTATGGTCTTTTTCTCCATCGGTCCTCGATGTCCGAGCTGGCGTCTACACTGACGTTGACTGGGCAGGTTGTCGGACACATGTAGGTCCAGCTCAGGCTACGCTGTGTTCCTAAGTGGCAGCCTCGTCTCCTGGTTATCGAAGCGGCGAAGCGACAGCACGTCATCTCCCGCTTGAGTGTCGAGGTCGAGTACCGCGTCGTGGCCAACGATGTGGCCTAGGCTTGTTGGCTTGGGCGGCTGCTCCTAGAGCTCCAAAGTCCCCTCACTTGGAGTAGGCTTGTTTACTGCGACAACGTCGGCGCGGTCTACCTCTCCAACCCCATTCAGCACTACGTACGAAGCATGTGGAGATCGACCTTCACTTCGTTCGTGAGCGCGTTGGCATTGGCGATGTCTGGGTGCTCCACGTCCCCACTACTTCCCAAATCGCCGACATCTTCACCAAGGGGTTGCCTTCTTCGGTGTTCTCAAAGTTCTGTTCCAGTCTCAACATCTGTCAAGACTAGATATTGTGACTACGGGGGTGTTAGAGTATATGTATTAAGGGATAGCGGGCATTTTAGTCATTATCCCGTAGGCTTCTTGAGGGACAAGTCTTGTACCCTATATATGTATCCTTGACAGCCTATTATCTATCAATGGAATTATTATCCTCTAAAACTAACAACTAAAGTCAACCAAGTAACATACGGAATGAGCATAAAAGTTGTGATTCTTGTTTCATTTTTCAAATTTTAGAAAATGTAAAAAGTTCCTGGTCTTTGTGTGACCGCATACAGCCAGGTTCTTATTACAAGTTTTATTTTTCAATAAGATGGTAAAACAACATGTTGACAACAGCAAATTCAATAGAAATAAGAATTAGATATATGACAACATAAACTAACCAGACTCCAATCAGGAAAAACCTAACTTCATGGTGAAGTTGAACCTAGCTCAGTTGGTTGAGGGGATGGATGTGGGTCTAGACAACACAAGTTTGAGTCCTCAATCCTGATGGATGTAAACTTTGATGACTAATTCTAAAAAGTCATCTAGTTCCTCCTAGGTTAGTCTAGTTTTTACCCCCCCCCCCCCCCTCAACTTAATACTAGATCTGACCATTTGCAAGCGTGTTTAAAAGGAACGAATACACACCGCCGATAGAACTATTCTTGCCCGTGTTATTATTTTGTTGCCTAGCCGTTGTGAGTGTGGAGGGCTGGTGGCTCGCCACAGGACGCTACACAGTTTTTAGATACGACTTACGCCACAATGCCTAGGTGTTGCCTAGGCGTCGTGAGGGGGGTGGATCGCCACAGGACACCACAACACCACAAAAACCATGATCCTTGCAAGAGGAACTCAATAATACTAAATTCCTAAATTACTATTACCATGATGGGTCGAATGGGTCAAACTCTTCCCCAGACCCTGCACAAGCGGGAGCTCATGCACCGGGCTTCCCTTTCTTTTACTATTACCATGATTCACACAATTTTGATTGTGGCGGAAAGTTCACAAGCATAAGCTATAGATCTAATGAATCATCTTTGACATCTCTGTAATCAGTAGTTCAAACATGAGGAGCATGAGTCATTTTCACCCATTCGGCCATTCCAATTCTTAAAAGATTACAAATGAACTACGAGTATGACATTACAAGATCAGCAAAAAGGAGAAGAAATAACACTTTGTACAAACAACAAAAGATACCTTCTTAGATTCATCATTTACTGGCAGTTGGCGATTCCCACGTAATGGACTAACATTCTGCAGTTCTTCACCAGATTGTCCAACAATATACGACCTGGAAGGAATGTGTCGCCCAAACTTAACCCTTTTGAGACTCTCCTTTGTCGTAACATAGTGTCTTGCTTTTGCAGAAACTTCTTTAGGAACACTTGGGCATTTAGGCTGATGAAATGCACCAGCTAGATGATAATGGAGCCTAAACTTTTTACCATACCCATCCATTCCACAATATCGACACCTCCAATGCCTTGCACTAGCATCAACAATAACTATGTGCTTTCTTGTGCTAAACCCTCTTTTCCATCGTGGTTCCAATGTCTACAAGTAAGTTTAAAGCTCAGAAAGTAGTATAGTTTTCTTTGACAAAACAGAACGATATATTTCTTGGGAAAAGGATAAATATTTTATCAATAAAAGTATTAAAATGTTGTATTATTGCCCATCTTTTTGTGGCAAGACTATATTTTTCATATGGGCATCTCCAAAAGCTAGAAGTCCATAGTGTTGATAAATGCATCTCATTTTGGTTAATGTTTAATTCAGATTAGCAGCTGAGATGATTGTAATGGAGGGAATAATGTAATTAATTCCATTGAAACAGTGTCAACTGGTACATATAGTAGTTGTATACATGGGCCAGGCCTAAACCATACTCTAACCCCCCCCCCTCCCGCAACCACAACATCTAGTCGTGTCAGATATTGAGTCCCTTAGCAAAGATGTCGGCAACTGCGACATCGTCGGAACATAGAGAACCTGCCGTTGAGGGCGACGCGCTCACGAATGAAGTGTGGATCGATCTCCACATGCTTCGTGCATTGGTGTTGGACGGGGTTGGTGGAGAGGTAGACGGCGCTGACGTTATCGCAGTAGACCAGTATGCTCCAAGCGAGAGAGTTGTGGAGCTCTAGGAGTAGCTGTCGTAGGTAGGAAGCCTCAACCATACTTTGGCCACAGCATAGTACTCAACCTCAGCACTCGAACGAGAGAGGAGAGGACGTGTTGATGCTTACACGATGTAACTAGAGGTGGACTAACACGTGTTTGGGCCGCTCGCCCAGTCAGTGTCGGTGTAGACGATCAGCTTCGACGTCGAGGGACGCCGGAGAAGAAAGCACCTATCAATGATCAGCCAGGTCTATCAAGTGGTGCCACCACCGCGCTATCAGACGATGTCTCGCAGCTCACTAGAGATGATTCCAAGGATCCAGTACCACGCTGTCCATGCAGATCTAGGAGGGGGCATCGGAGAGCCATTCTTTAGTACATGGTCGTCGATGTAGAGCGGACATAGGTGGAGTCGGTGTTGAGGGCAACTAGAACTAGTTTTTTCTTTGAACGCGAAACTGCAAGGGAACAACTGGAACTAGTGATCAGATGTTTTGTACAACGGTGGACTAGGCGTGGAGGTTAGCGACGACGGAAGCCTCGTAGGAGAGGTGGTTCGTAGTTTCATCGTGGGCGAGGGAGGTGACGCTCCAGGGCCAGTGCTCGGTCTCCTCGAGAAGGGCAAGTGCGGCTACAGAGGCACGCTCATGCTTCAAAGCAAGAATGAGAGCCCGCTCACGCTCTTGAGAGGCAGCCAAAGCGGCAGCGAGGCCAGAGTGGGCCGACGGGACCGGGTTGCAACCAGTGGATGCGGCACAGCCAGATCAACGATCGCAGCGGCGACAGCGCCTGGATCAGCGACGGCGATCGCCGCCATAGTTAAAACGGTGGCAAGCGCACGCAACCAGAGGGCGACATGCGATGGCGCAGGGGAGGGGGCGGCAGAGGCGACCTGACCGGGATGAGGACATGCACCCCAGACGCGACGACATGCGATCCAGGCACACGTGGAGGGCCCAGCGACGGCGCGTGTGAGGGGAGGAGGCCCAGCGGCTACACATGTGTAAGGCCTTGCGGTGGTGCGCGCAAGGGGAGGAGTCTCCGCTGACCCTGGGGGAGCGGGGGCGACAGTGCTGGCACGACGGTCGGGAGGGTGGCGGTGGTTGGTGTTGGGAGGAGATAGAAGAGGAGAGGAGAACCCTAACCCCAATCTGTTGATAGCATAATGAAGGGAATATTGTAATCCATTCAATTGAAAGGGTGTTAAGGGGTACATATAGTAGCTGGACACATGGACTAGGTCCAATAAGGCCCACAACCCTAAAACATGTTGGGTGACCAGGGTTGTGAATCACCGCCTGGACGCCTCTGCGCCCGCCTAGGCGCCAGGCCAGGCGAGCGGTGGAGGGGCGGCGGCGGCGAGTAGAGGAGGCGGCGGCAGAGGAACGGGAGGAAGAGAGATCAGGCGGGCAGAAGCAGCGAATCGGGATTCTAGGCGGGCGTGGCCGAGTTGGGCCGACTTGGGCCGACACGCTAATTAATGAGGACCGTCGGATTTCATTCGACGGTCCTCCTTTCAGATCGTGGAGATATAAAAGAACACCTCCCCCACCCCCTCTAACCCTAATATTCACTTCTCCCCTCTTCTCTACACCCGTATCTTCCATCCCACCAGACGGTGGCCACAGCAGATTGCCGGCGGCGATGATTTCGTGGCTCGTGACAGTGCGGCGGGCAGCTGCAAGACGGACGGCAGCACGGCGGGCAGCTGCGCGGCGGACGGCGGCGAGGCGGACGTCGGCGGTTGGCGCCGGCGACCTAGAAAACGGTGGTCAGGCGAGGCGACGGCGCATGGCGTCCAGGCCGGAGCACCTGGACGCCTAGGCGGCGACTAGGTGTCGCCTAGGCGATGCCTTACAAAGCTTGTAGGTGACCCCTCCGCTGGGCACCCTGGGCGGTCACTGGACGGAGAGTTTGAGTAGGACTCTCCCAAGGGAGCGTGTGGGGCCTGGACAGAGGAGTCTGGAGCGCATCAAATCCTGGAGCGCATCAAATCCCAGAGTCCAGGTAGGACTCAAGTAAGGTGTGGCAGCACCAGTTATATCAGGAGTCCAACATTATTTCAAGAGATATTTTCCTTATAGATAGAGTTAGAAGTCTATTAGGAGTTTGGTTGTGTTAGGCAAGGAGTCTTGTAGTCAGGCTTACCCTCTCTATACCGAATCCCCATCAGATCATAATAGAATAATCCACCAATGGCAACGTGCCATGTTCTGCTCCTGCGCTTCCATGTTCTGCTCTTGCGCAACACATAAGCCTTCTATTTGGTTACTGTATGCAGGACCAAGCAGACAACAGATCGGTTCTGTGCATTGGCTTTTCTGCTACAACCCTGTTGACTCTGTTCTATACAGCCCCAGACCAGGGCAGACCTAGATCTCTCCCCTATCTGCTCCCTGCGCAGACCTTCTCCAAGGGTATTGTTCATCTGAACAGAACTATTCCAGCAGGAACAGACCTGTGTCCGCTGATCATGTGTCCACTGATCAGGACCACCGGAATTCCAACATTCGTTGTATCAGACATATTTAACCTTGGGTTAAATTCAGCACGATGACGACGGAAGATCGGAACCCTCCAAGCAAGGACAACGTCCCTGGCAGCAAGATCAACCCAACACCCTCTTCGGCGGTTCGTGAGGTGAACACGAGAACCGGATTTCCCATACTCACCAAGACCAACTACGCGGAGTGGGTTGTCATGATGAAGATCAAGTTGCGGGCGAGGCTGCTTTGGGAGGCGGTGGAGAAAGGAAAATGCAACCGAGCAGGAGGACATGATGGCACTGGACATCCTCCTCAGCGCCGTACCGCCAGAGATGATCACGACGATCAGGGAGAAGAAGACGGCGAAGGAGACATGGGAAACGATCGCCCTCATTTGGGTCGGGGCCGACCGCGTAAAGAAGACGATGGCGCAACAACTCCGGCATGAGTTCAAGGCCGCCGCCTTCAAGCATGGCGAGGGGATTGAGGACTTCTCCCTCCGACTGAGCGGCATGGTGGCACGCCTTGCCTTGCTCGAGGAGTCGGTGGAGGAGTCAGTGGTGGTGCACAAGATTCTGCGAAGTATTCCAGAACGCTTCCAACAGATCGTGGTGGTGATCACGACTTTGTTGGACGTGTCGACCCTCACATTGTCGAATGTGACGGGGTGGCTCAGAGCTGCCGAAAACGCCTTCGACACGACGCAGCGAAGTGGAGGAGTTCATGATAGCCAGTTGTACCTCAATCGCGAGGAGTGGGAGAAGCAGGTGGAGGAGGAGCGGGTTGTCGTGTCTTCAAAGAAGGGCGGTCGGAAGGGCGCGTCAAAGAAGAAGGGTTTCGGGAAGGACATTCCGCGGGATCAATGCAGGACGTGCGAGAAGAAAGGTCATTGGGTCAAGGAGTGTCGATCGAAGTCGAAGCAGGAGGAGCCCCAGCAGCAGGCTCACATGAAGGAGGCAGAAGAGGAGAGTGCTTTGTTCATGACAAGGGCGACCTTAGTACAGGTGGAGCCTGTACAGGAGCATCCCACGTGTCCACAGGAGATAGTGGAGGGACGCGACTTCGCACATCGCGACAACGACGACGACTCCGACGGCGACACATGGTACCTAGACACGGGTGCGACCAACCACATGAAGGGTTCACGTGTCGTCTTCTCCGAGCTCGATGAGAACGTTGTCGGAACGATCAAGTTCGGCGACAACTCGATCGTGCGAATCTAGTGGAAGGTTACGGTCATCTTCGTCGCCAAGACGGATGAGCACAGGAGGCTCACCGGTGTCTACTACATCCCGCGCCTCACCACCAACATCATCAGCATCAGCAGGCTGGATGAGGATGGCTACAGCATCACAGTACATGGAGGAGTGATGCATATACGGGACGAGGAGAATCGTCTCCTCACACGAGTACAGCGCGACGACAGCAAGCTGTACTCCGTCAGGCTCAACATTGCGTGGTTGGTCTGTCTGACCACGCAGTGCGATGATGTTGCATGGCGCGCGGAGGGCGCGCTCGACCTCGTCCACAACACCATCAGTGGGTCAATCACTCCAACGACTCTAGGTGGAAACAAGATGTTCTTGTTGCTAGTAGATGATAGGAGCCGCTGCATGTGGCTCTATCTTCTTGCAAGCAAGGAACAGACAGGCGACTTGATTCAGCAGTTTTGAGCTACTGCTAAATTAGAGTCCGGCGGGAGCCTGAAGCTACTTCGTACTGATCACAGGGAGGAGTTCACCTCATAAGAGTTCGAGTATTGCACTCAACACGGCGTACGACACAACCTCACAAGCCCCTACACGTTGCAGCATAGTGGGGTTGTAGAGTGATGCCACCAGGCGGTGGTCGACATGGCACAAAGCTTGTTGAAGGCTAAGGGGCTACCCGAGATGTTTTGGGGTGAAGTAGTCACGACGGCTGTTCACATCCTAAATTGATCTCCAACACAGTCCCGACGAAAAGACGCCTTACGAAGCTTGGCACGGGCAACGATCAGCCGTCCACTACCTCAAAACCTTCGGGTGCGTGGGGTATGTGAAGAAGATGTCAAAGGTGTTCGTTGAATATGCTACAGGTACAGAGGCGCACCGAATGTACAATCTGGTGGATCGGCGCGTCCACATCACGTGTGACGTGGCATTCGATGAGGCGGCCAAGTTGGATTGGGGCGAAGGAGCAGCAAGCAAAGGCTTCAGCACGTTCTACGTCGACTCCAGCAGCCGCTAAACCAACTGTTCCAGGCCCTAGAACAGACCTAAAGGGGCCAATAGGCCCTACACATGGCTCCATAGGTGTTGGAACGGCTCTGTAGGGGGCAAGAGGCCCTGCACAGGGCGCCAGAGCTGATAGGACGGGTGTTGCAGCAGCAAGATGGGGCACAGGAGGAGCCGGGAGTCCTAAATAACATCCCAGGGGTGCTGGACAGCACCCAACAGGGGCGGGGCGCTGGAGGCCCTAGTCGTACTGTTGTCCCTACGGGAGGGCACGAGGTTGAAGATTGGCGCTCCCACAAGACTCCTGAGCGTTCTCCAAGACTTATCCAGTTGGTCACATCGCTGACGAACTTCGATAGCTACGTCGACGCCTACCATGACGGGGATGCATCTGTCACCTCTCCGTGGCATGTTCCACGAAGCCTGGGGGAGGATGAGATCAAGTTCATCACCACGGAGGAGCCTATCTCGTTCATGAAGATCAAATCTAGTGAAGAATATGAGACGAGGCACGATGAGGTGATGAAGCACAATGAGCAATTGGTGGCCGAGAGCAATGGCTATCAACAAGGTGGAGACGGACATCTTGACCAAAGAAGTTGGAAGATAGAAGATCGTCGAGATGGGAAGAATTGGGATCCTGGATAAGCACCAGCATCGGGATCAGGAGGAAAATGTTGGGTGACCCCTCCGCTGGGCACCCTCGGCGGTCACTGGACGGAGAGTCCGAGTAGGACTCTCCCAGGGGAGCGTGTGGGGCCTGGACAAAGGAGTCTGGACTCCGCACAGGGAGCGTACCAAATCCTAGAGTCTGGTAGGACTCAAGTAAGGTGTGGCAGCACAAGTTATAGCAGGAGTCCAACATTGTTTAGAGAGATATTTTCCTTATATATAGAGTTAGAAGTCTATTAGGAGTTTGGTTGTGTTAAGCAAGGAGTCTTCTAGCCAGGCTTATAAAAAGAAGCCTGCGCCCCCTCTCTCTACCGAATCCCCATTAGATCATAATAGAATAATCCACCAACAGCAACGTGCTATGTTCTGCTCCTGCACAACACAGAAGCCTTCTGTTTGGTTACTGTATGCAGGACCAAGCACAGAACAAATCCGTTCTGTGCATTTGCTTTTCTGCTACAGCCCTGTTGACTGTTCTGTACAGCTCCAAATTAGGGCAGACTTAGATCTTTCCCCTCCCTGCCCCCTGCGCAGACCTTCTCCAAGGGTGTTGTTCATTTGAGCAAAACTGTTCCAGCACGAATAGACCTCTGTCCGGTGACCAGGACCACCGGAATTCCAACAAAACATACTCTAACAGATTGGACACCAAATAGGTCAGATTTTGGGAGCCAACTTCAGCCTAGGAATAAGTAGCAATCAAGTAGCTAGTAGCAGTTGCAATTCAATGTATGCAGGTGGTATTATGGCCTTGTTATGATCTGTGTACAGCCAAGTAGAGGCTGAGATGTGGCATGAATAGTGCCTACTACTATACTTTTGCTATATAATCATATGGAGGCTCTCCTCCTCAAGCAGCTCAGCTGCACAAATTTCTTTGTGTGGTTTGCTCATTTCTTCATCTAGCCCGACCCAAGTGTGAGTGAGTGGTGTGAGTGTGTGATTGTGTGCTTGTCCGTCCAAGATCTGGTATCAGAGCCATGGTTAAGCCGTAGCAACACTGGTGATGGCGTCTCTAGTTCGTTCGCACTCACCAAAGCACCATGGACGTAGCGGGTGTCGCGGTGACCTCACTCTGTCTCCACATCCACGATGGAGCAGAAGCCATGGCAATGACCGCGGGAGTAGAGACTCTCTCTGCTTCACGCTCGGTCCTGGTGCACAAGACGGTGTGGAAGTTTGGAGTCATCACCATGTTCCCAACGCTGATGATGAAGGTGACGCTCCAGGCATGCAGGTTGTGGGTTGCTATTAAGTCCGGGACTGACAATAACGTCGAAGACAAGTTGACGCTAAGGTCATATTGCACGCCGTCACGCTAGACCAACCTCATCCCCACACTGGTGACGAAGCGCACCATCAAATAGGCTCGGAGAACCTCCAATCGGTGTGGATCGGCACCGACCATGCTCGAAAATTGAAGGCACAAGTGTTGCGAAAGGAGTACAAGAATATCCAGCTCCATGTGAATTGGTGTAGAATTTTGCGTTGCGGATGAACTCACTAGTTACCGAGATGGCGGCGCTCGAGGAGATCGACGAGCAACGGATGATCGAGAAGTACATGTGCATCGCCATGTCCAAATTCAAGCAGTTTGCATTGTCAGTTGAGACTTCTCTTAATCTGTCAATTTTCACCATCAAGGATGTGATCGGGCACCTGAAGGCGATCGAGGATCGCTTAGCGGGAGCAACTTCGATGAGCTCCAGCGGCAAGCGCTTGCGCACCGAGTGGGCGGCGCGCTGCAAGGAGCAAGAGAGCTAGTTGCGCTCTGGAAAGGCTCACGAGGGCGGTGGCGTGGCAAGCCATCGAAGAAGGATGACAACAGCCAACACATCGACAAGGACGACTGGCACATTGAAGACAAGTGCCACAACTGTAGCAAGACCAGGCACTGGACCAAGGATTGCAAAGCCTCCAAGTAGTAAGAGTGTAGGCGCTAGGAGCTCACCCATCACACTCAAGAGGAGGACGAGCCCACCCTGTTGCTGGTGCACGTGAACATGCTCGACGATGCTATCAAACATGTGGAGTGTGAGCATGTTGAACTCGAGCTTGACTATCGCAACACGTGCAAGGTGCTCCTAGACTATTGAGTCGTGAAGCAAAGGGTATTGATTGTACAACCTGGTGGGAAGGCAGGCGCACATCTCTTAGGACGTCGTCTTTAATGAAGACGCAAGCTGAAATTGCTCAACGACGAGCAATACAGAGGCGAGCTCGAACATGAACACCACGTTCTTCATCAGTACCTCGATGCACTGTGACAAGAATGCAGCTTCAGGGGGAGTTGATCAGGCACTCCAGGGCGAAGGAGAAGAGGCGCATGCGCTAGCAGCGCCGCACCACTGGGATGCCCTATTACCCGCTTCGGCAGCCTCCCTTGCTTTAGCAGCTTCACCAAATTCCGTTGCTACAGCATTACCTGCATCAAATCCAATGGAATTTGTGTTGCCTTCTCCAAACCCATCGCCGTACCTTAACGGGAAGCCCATGAGGTTTCGTCCAGTAGCGAATATGGTCAAAAATGCTCTAAACCCAAGACAAGTCGTTTGCGATGTTGGAGCAATGGTTGATGGTGAACAAAGGAGTCGAACACATTTGCACCCGACAAGTGCAGTGTTTTTGAGGCGTCGCCTAGGTGTCCAGCCGGTGGCTGTCAGGCGCTAGAGGTGGTCGCCTCGCCTGAACCGAGCAAGGCGACCGCCTGGGGTCGCCATGGCGCCTTAGGCGTCGTGTCGGGCAGACGCCCAAGGCGCCAAGACGGCAAGGCCGGACAGAGGTGGGGGGAGGGGGCGGAGGCGCGCTGGATCGAGATCGGGGAGCGAAGGCGCACTGGATCGAGGTGCGGCGGCGCGCTGGATCGAGAAGCGGTGGTTGGATCGGGGACGAAGCAGAAGCGGCGGCTGGAGCTTTTGGGATGAAGTCGATTAGGGTTTAGTATTAGGCCTTAAAAATAAGTCTGGCCCACCCGCGAGCCGCGACTCTGTCTGTCTATCCCCACCGTTGCCTCCGCTCGTCCCTCGCCTCAATCCTCCCTCGCCTCGATGCCCAGCCGCTCGATCCCCGGCTGCCTTCGCTCAGCTCACCTCCGATCTCTTGCCCCGGCTGCCCCGCTCTTGGTCGCCACACCTGCCTCCGCCCGGCTCACCTCCTCTGTTGGCTTCTCCTGCCCTGCCCCACCTACTACTCGCATGGGCGTCGCCTAGGCGTCTAGGCGAGGATTTAAAACACCGGCCAAGCGTGACTCGAGCTGGAGGAAGTCATAGCGGACGAGCTGACGACAACTGAAGAAAATGAGACATGGGAACTCCTAGATCCACCTACTCATTGTTGCCCCATAGGGATCAAATATGTGTTCAAGGTGAAGCGCGACGTGGAGGGGAAACTTGTGATGCACAAGGCAAGGCTAATGTTGAAAGGCTACATTCAGCGCAACATCGTCAACTACGATGAAGTGTCCGCGTCGATTGTGCACATGGAGTATGTGTTGCTCTTGGCCTCTTGCTGGCACTCGTAGTGAAGGATTGGCGTGTGTAACACATGGACCTCATGTCAACGTTCTTGAATAGAGAGCTGGCTGGGAACTCTTTGTGCAACAGTCACGATGATTCATCGTCTGGAGCAAAGAGCACAAGGTGTTGCAGCCACGCAAGGTGCGCTGAGAGCCCGAAATATCAAGCTCAATGTGAGTCTTTAGAAGATGGGCTTTATCAATTGCACGAATGAACACATGATTTGCACATGATGTTCTATGCACGACCCACTAATCATCTGCACGTTGATGATGTAATCATCACTAACACAAAGCAAGGTGAAATGAAAATCTTTTTTTTTTGGGGGGGGGGGGGGGGGGGGGGGGGGGGGGCTACTTGTGCATTAAGTGGAGCGATACGGCGCCAGCATCATGCTCTATCGGAGCGCGTATGTGCAAAAGCTGTTGGAGAAGGGAGGCCTAGCTGATTGCAAGCCGGCGCAATCGCCCATGGAGGGTAGGCTGAAGTTACCCAAGGTTCAACGGTTGACCCAACATGCTTCCACAACATCGTTGGAGGACTGCGGTACTTGGTGCACACATGGTCGTACATTGCGTTTGTCGTGGACTACATGAGCCAGTTCAAGGAGCCATGGAGGATCCAAAGGAGGATGACCTCGTCACCGTGAAGTGCATCCTAAAAGAGCAACAAGATCGTCTACACTAAGGAGAACAACGACGACCAGTTGAGGCTGACGGGGTTCAGCAATAGCAACATAGCAAGCTACATCGGTGAATGCAAAGTGCTCTTTGAATGTGGTCATAACCTAATCGACTGACAAGCAGGGAGTGGTGGCGCTCTCCACCTGCAAGGCAGATTACATCACCGTTGCCACTGTTGTTGCTTCTCAGGGTGTGTGGCTCCATCACTGCTATGTGAGTTCACTGGAGAAGAGCTCCAGGCGCCGAAATTGATGGAGTTTGCCAATGCTCTTTGCAAGAATATTGTCCTCCACGATTGTAGCAAGTGTTCGTTATCACTTCATTTGTGATTGTGTTGATGGAGGTAAGATCATTGTCATCCTTAAGTCTTCGAGACGGGCTGGCAGCTCGCGAACATCCTCACCAAGTCCCTAGGTCAAATTCAATTCAAGGAGCTCTGCTATGAGATTGGTTTGATCAAGATGAAAGAAGAGCAACACAGTTAGGGGGGTATTTTTTTGACAAATGCATTGCTCAAATTGGTTAGTGTTTAATTCAGATTAGCAGCTAAGATCATTGGAGACAGACTATAGTGTATGCAAATGCAAGTGGTACTATTGCCTTGGCATGGTCTTGTCAACGTTTCAAGTCGATCCTAGTTGTCTGCTCACCGACTATGTCGACTAGGACGACTAGTCGTCGACTATTCGACTCTAGTCAGTCCTCTAGTCATCCTGACCATTTTTTATGGTAATATCTAGTCGACTCTATATATATCAATGTGTGTATATATATTTACATACACATACATAGCTATAGCATAGTAATTAGCAAACAAAATTCAGAAGCAAATTAATTCAAAAATAGTAACAGTTTTAGAATTCGGAACAGAACTTTAGAATTCAAATAACTTCAGGTTTCACTATTTCAGTTTCAGATAACTTAAGATTTCAGATTCTGCTACTCTGCAACAGCTTATAAAAAAATCTAAAGCACAACATATTCTAAGTTTATAATACATTCAAAAAATAACAACAGATTCAAAAACAGCAAAACTCACTAACCTAGTCATCCTGATCGCCTGATCGCCCGATTAGTCGCTCAAATCACCCGACTAGTCGGACAACCAGTTTCCTAGTCGATTAGATCGAGTCGTTGTTCCTGATCGACTTTCAGCGGTCGATATGGACGACTAAACATGATTAGCTGGACAACTTAAAAACATTGGGTCTGGTGCAGCCAAGTAGAGGCTGAGGTATGACACTAATGGTGCCTTGTACTATACTTTTGCTACATAATCATATGGAGACTCTCCTCCTGAAGCAATCAGCTGCACAAATTTCTTTGTATGTTTTGCTCATTTCTTCATCTAGCCCGAGTCAAGTGTGACTGTGAGTGATGTCCCGAGTCACGCAAGGGAACCGTAGACAGGCAAGTGAAATCCAATCCACAAAATAAAATTGACCCATGGAAGATACCATTGTGGTAAAGGTCGTAATGTTAGACTCTGATTGAGCTATTTTTCTAGGAGGAAAATGAAAGAAAAGGCGGATTCAAAACCCTTTTTCCTTCAGATTGGCTAGTCAAACATGAGGGTGTTCATAGATCTTAGGGCTTTGATCACCGAGAATAGAGACTTAACAAATAAATGCAGAGGGTGTGTGATTTGTGCTTGTGCTGCTGATCAAGGTCCAACACATAACACTACTACTTGTATCACAATGATATGTTCGCTGAAAAACAACCCAACCACATTCTTCCTCTCTAAGGTTTATAAAGGAAAACTACCTTTGTGGTTTTGGAATTCTTGGTACTCCTGCTGGAAAACTGGTGCTTATTGCTGGTCATTTGGTGCATCCTGCCATGGTTCATTGCCCGCTGCTCTTCAGGCTGATCATAATGCTCAAATGGTTGGCCATTACTTTCTGCAGCACATTGACTGCTTCTGTTTGACACCTTCTCAAAGAAATGAACCGAAAAAAAATAGGTAAGTTCTTGTCAAGGTTCCAAAAGGCGCTAGGCGCTAGGCGGGCGGTGACCCTCTGCCTAGAGCCTAAGCGTGCCTAGGCGACACCTAGGCGTTCCTAGGCGTTATGCACTGTAGCACTAATTAATTCTAAAATTTTAAAAATATATCAGTATATGTGTATTTCTACTGGGTAGACTAATCTTGCTGGCCTGACCCACTTCAACCCTCTGCCTTACTGCAACAGCCCATCCCAGATCTGCTCCCAGCCCCATCCTCCACGGGCTCCCAGCCCAAAGTTGCTTCGAATATCCTCTGGTCCGGACCCCTTCTTTCTCGTCAGTTCCAGATCCGCTCCTCTCCTCTGAACCCTTCTTCCTCATCTGTCTCAGATCCGCTGCCCGCCCCCTCGTCCACGGTCGAGTTCCTCCTCCGTTTGCAAGATCCGGCACTCCTGTCGCCCCAACTCCCCACGGGATCTGCCCCCATCCCGCCGGGATCTTCGGTCTCCGCCGAATTCGCCCGCCCGCCCGGATCCACCCGCAGGATTCGCCGGTCCAAGGGGAGCAGCTTGACAGCTACGCGCCCTGCTGCATCACCGCCACCCCCCCCCCCCCCCCCACCCACCACCACCCCGCGGAATGTCCGCCTAGGGGTCGAGGCGAGGCGGAAGGGCCGCGCCTCGCGCCCAGGCGCGTGGAGGCGAGCGCCTTATTACGCCTTACGGAACGCTGGTTCTTGTTGCAAGATATATATATATATATATATAATATATATATATATATATGTGTGTGTGTGTGTGTGTGTGTGTGTGTGTGTGTTAAGCTACTATACACTGACCAGTTGCACCCAAAAGCTTAAGCTGATGGGGAAGGTTAGGCACTTTACTTATACACTCCAACAATCCCCCTCACGTGAGGCTCCTTCGGGTCTCTAACGTGGAAAATAGGAATGGACTTGCGTTCGCCAGGATTCGAACTCGGGACTTTTAGCTCTGATACCATATTAAGCTACTATGCGCTGACCAGTTGCACCCAAAAGCTTAAGCTGATGGGGAAGGTTAGGCAGTTTACTTATACACTCCAACAATATATATATATATATATATATATATATATATATATATATATATATATATATATATATATATACAGGTTTACCATCACTCCACAATTTAAGGAAACAAACTGTTTGATGCCAGAACCCATGGCCAACAATGAAATTCCCTTAATTAAATTACGGCAGTTGGTAGCTATATTGATTTGAAGGTGACTTCGACTACTTTGGTGCTCATACAAGATATGTTCCCTGAAAATAATGCTAGTATACTACATTTAGCACATATTAGTTGTTGAGTTAATCATGTTATCTAGAAGATAATGGAGTTTAGCAGAGTCCAATTCAGATTATGGAAGAGTTAGAGGTAGAGTTGGAGATAGAGTTAGAGTTTGAGTTAAGTGTTTTAGCTAGAGTACCAAATAGATTTGGGTCTAATTTATCTGTAAGGGGTGTTTATATAGCAAGGCAAACCCAAAGAATAAATTAAACAGTTTATTATTGAAATTCGAGTTGATTATTGGTCCGGAATTCCAACAATTGGAGTTCAGAGCCTAGGTGGTAGATCCAATATCGCCGCTCCCGGGAGGGGTGCTCCCGGGTGCAGGCTAATCCGACGGGGGTGTTGGTTGGCAACCGAGACGAACATGGGAGCCGTGCGAGAGGCGCACAGAACCGTCGCGAGTGCTGGATTTGGCGGGAGTCAGGATTCGGCGGGAAACGTGCAGGCGTGAAACACCGGTCATGCAAAAGTTTTGGGTGGCTGGCGGGAACCTCTGCCCAATCAAATCGACGAAGTGCGCGGGAGGGAATGTCAATCGATTCCACCTGGTGAGCGTGGAACACGGGGAAGTCGAGGGCCCGACATGGTGCATGCAGATCCAGCACCCAGTAAAGAGCGCACGCGATCTCAAGCCACAAGGTACACGTTGCGTCAGCAACACGAGATGTGCAAGCTCACGGTGAGGCGAGTTGATTGCCAGCGATGGAGAGAAGCATTGAAGTATTTGTTCTCGTCTGCGAGATGGAGCAACAGGGGAGGCAGGCAACACTACAGGCCATGCTGGGCTAGCCTAGAGGACGTGGACCTGGAAAAAGACGATTGGGGTTCAAGGAGCCTCTGTTCAGAGCAAGGTTGTAAATTGCCGCCTGGACGCCTAGGCGCCCGCGGACCGACTGGGCGCCTAGGCACCTAGGCGGCGTCCAGGCGGCCATACAAATTTGTAGCATGCAGAAAAAATCAGGGAGCCAGATAGATTGGGAGAGGACAGAGAAAGGCAAGAAAGGAGGGAGAGGACGGGGACGAAACCCGTCGCCAGGTGGGGCAGCAAAAGCGAAACCAGCCACCCAGCGTATGAGGTGGCGGCGGCTGCTGTGGAAAGCTCAAGCAGTTAGGGTTTTCAATGAGTATAGGTTATAATAGGCTGGGCCAAAAAAAACCCACCTACCAACCCTAATAGCCAAACCTAACTTGGCAAATCTTCCGTGCTGCCGCCGCATCTCGTCTCCCTCTGTCCCCACGCGCCGCGCCGCGTCGCCCCGCCCCCTCTCTGCGTGTGCGCTGCGCCGCGCCGCCCCCTCTTTGCACCTGCACCGCGTCGCCCCCTCCTTCGTCCGGTCTGCGCCTCACCGAGCGATCCCATCCCCCGCTCGCGGCGCCGCTCCCTCCCCTGTTCCTCGCGTCGTCTCTCCAGTCCCTTGGCCGCTGGACCGATGGGAAAAAAGCTCCAGTCGTTGGCCCACGACGACTGGGCATCGTGCCAGGACGCCAGAAGACGCCATGGCGTCCCAGTCGACCGACTGAACTGCTCCAGACGAGGCGATGCGTCATGGCGTCCGTCGCGGAGCGACTGGACGCCTAGGCGCCGCCTGGACAACACTGGTTCAGAGGATGGGTTGGGTTGGCCACGTGAGGTGGTGATCTTTTCGTGAGGGTAAGTGGTTGAGTTCACATCAGAGAAAGATAGTTCTATAGGAACAGAACAGAGGACAGGAGGGTCCTATGGACCATAGTCAGGTGGTCCTAGAAGAGAAAGAAACATCAGACGTACATTAGATAGAGGAGACCTCGGATGGGCCAGACCATCCCATGTAGCTGGGTCGAGGCCCGTTCAGGTGGTGGTCACGTGGACATCAGGAGTGTGCTCGTCAAGTATAGTGACCCAAGAGGAAGAGGAAGGATTGCTCGAGTTGGGATGGGTCGATCGATAAATGTCGGTTGGGCCAGGATCAGCTAAGCACAACGACGTGGAAAGAAGAGCACAGTTGGGCTGTTGGGCTTGTGCAGTGTTCCGAAAGGCGTCGCTTGGTGTTCGCCTAGGCGCGCTTAAGCGCTGGGCGGAGGCCCGACGCTGCGCGTAGGGGGTGAGGCGAAGCCAAGCCTGGGTGCAGCTAGTTGCTGACGTAAAGAACAGAAGCCAACACGGGATGCAATAGCAGATGTGACAGAAAGACTGCCTGGGTAAAGATCACGTCCAACAGGAAGTCTTCTGTAGCAGGTTGCGCCTAGAACTGATGCAAACTGCAGGATGCTGGCTGAATGCTGTCTAGAAACAGGGAGATCTGCTGTGGCAGGTTGGTTAGGTGTGGGTGTGATCCTCTGGACCAAAACACGCGGGAGATCAACTACGGGCACTATATAAAATAGGCATTGTCCTTGCTTGAGATTTTCATGAAAATTACTGACTGTGACCACTTGGGTTAAAACATTTTTAGGGCGCCTTTGCCCTTATAGAAGTCAACCTTACAGGCTTTACTTGCCCAATGTCTCATTAGCAAAGGAAAGAGAAATCTGATAAAAGTGTCTTTTGCCCTTTGTCTTTCTCCCTTTTCCAAAATCGAGGATCATTATGAACTGGGAAAAATATAGTGGTGGTCATGTTGCCTGGTCAATAATTGATAAGAATCCCTACTAAATCTGTATTGTATATAAAGGTGTGAATATACTTTTGTGTTGTTTAAAAAAATATAAATCTTATTGCAACGCCTAGGCTCTAGGCGGTGGGTCACCACCCGCCTAGCGCCTTTTGAAACCCTGGCTTGTGTTGTGTTGGTATTGATCATGTACAATAGAGGTGTAACCATGGACGTGGCAGAGGTGATTCACAACATCGGAGGTGTCTTTGAGGAGAAGTGTCTGGGATGATGTGTTCATTCCAGGGATGATGTTTGTCCCAAAGTCGTGCAGCATGATGTGTTCATCCTCGGAGTGTAGTGCCCACCCTAAGGGTTGTAGCGCCCAACCTAAATTTGTGTTCGGGATGTAATGTCTGTCCCAAAGAATGTAGTACACATCCCTTAATGTGTGCAGAATGGAGTGCCCATCCTGGAGGTGTAGTGTTCACCCCAAAAGTGTGAGCAGGGTGGAATAGGTGTGTGTCCATCCTAAATTAGTGTGTGTCCTAGAAAACATGATTAAGGAGGTGATTGTTGAGTTAATCATGTTATCTAGAAGAAGATAATAGAGTTAGAAGAGTCCAATTCAGATTAGTGAAGAGTTAGAGGTAGAGTTGGAGTCAAGTGTTTTAGATAGAATCCCAAATAGATTTGAGTCTGATTTTATCTGTAACTGTAAGGAGTCTTTATATAGCTGGGCAAACTTAACAAATAAATTAAGCAGTATATTGTTGAAAATTCGAGTTGATTATTGGACCGAAATTCCAACATTAGCTGGGCAAAAGAGGAGTGCGCCAAGGTGACCCCTTATATCCTCTTTTATTTGTCTTGGTAGAAGAGATACTACAGATACTTGTCAACAAAGCCTTGCAATGGGACTGCTATCCTTTTCGATCCAGCAAACTGGAATGGTTGAGTTTCTGGTAGTACAATATGCTGATGATACAATCATTGTCCTCAAAGCATCCCAGAGGGAACTCTTCTTCCTAAAGAACCTTCTGCATCAATTTGGAGGAGCAACAGGCCTGAGGGTCAATTGGGGAAAATCAAGTCTTATGCCAGTTAAACTATCTGCTGAGGAGACAGATAACATGACAAGCACACTAGGATGCAGGATTGGTGACTTCCCTTTCACATACATGGGATTGCCTATGGGACTCTCAAGGCCAAAATCAAAAGATTTCTCGCAAATGATCAGCAAAATAGAGAGGAAATTAACAGCAACAACAACTTGGTTGTCTATGAGGGGACAGTGCACGCTAGTAAATAGCATTATTTCCACTATCCCAATCTATGCCATGTGTACCATTAAGTTGAAAGGACGAGTGCTGCAAGCTATTCATAGGACAAGAAAAATATGCCTTTGGAGGGGATCCAACGTAGCATGAAAAGGGAAGCCACTGGTTGCTTGGGATCAGGTCACTACACCATTAGAAAAGGGAGGGCTAGGACTCAAATGTCTGAAAAGCATGAACAAAGCACTTCTCAGCAAATTCCTATTCAAGATATGCAACAAGCATGATGTTCCATGGGTTCACTTGGTACTAAACATGTATTGCAGGACTGGGAAACCACCACACTGCACAAAGGGAAAATGCTCATTCTGGTGGAGAGATGTGGTGAGTCTCTGGAAGGATTTCAGACTAGCAACAATAAAAGTAGGGATGGAAGACACGGTCATGCTATGGCAAGATGAATGGGAAGGACGCCTCATCAAAAGAGACTTCTCAAGGCTGTTCATTGTTGCTAGGAAAAGCAACATCTCCTTTGCCCAATACAATCTCCAAACGGATAGTAGACAACACTTCTTCACTCTTTCTGAGGAGAGGAGGCAGAAACAGAATTCGATAGCATGAAGCTTGTCATACAACAGGTGGTTAACTGGGGTCAGCAGAGGGACAGGTGGATGGATAAAAGTAACAAGGGGGAATACTATTCAAAGAAAGGCTACCTATTTTATTTCAGGAACATCATACTGCGTCCCCCCTTTCACTGGATCTGGCAAGCAAAAAATGCTGAAGAAAATTAAAATCTTTACTTGGTTGATGTTCAGGGACAGATTGAACTCCAGGAATATTCTGAAAGGGAAGAACTTAAGCATCAAGGGGAATGACTATTCATGTGTCCTTTGTCCTGCAGACACAGAGGAACTTACATACCACCTGTTCTTTCTTTGCCCATTCAGTGAGGCTTGCTGGAATGCCCTAGTAATTCAATGGAACCATGACCTACCCTTCATTGACACAATTGCCCCAGCAAAGCGGGACTGGAAAAGGGCTTGTTTTATGGAGGTGTTTGCTACCGCATCTTGGAAAATATTGAAGCAGCGAAATGCAAATATCTTTAGAGCCACCATATCATCGGTGCATTCTTGGAAGAAATGCTTTATAGCCTCCCTAGGTTCTCAGATGTGCCGGTTCAAAGAAATAGATAGGACTACTTTAGCTCTCTGGGTGGGGACCCTTTAGAAGTTGTCCTAACTCAGGACACTCTCTTTGTGCACCCATCAATTTATGCTTTATGCCACACTTGTAACTTTGTTCCTGAAACTTTAAAGTTAATATATTCACTGCAGGGGGCTTCCCTTGCAGTTCGTGTTCAAAAAAAAAAAGAACATTAGCTGCATAATGACATTGTTTGCAGACTTGCAAACAAAGATTAACGCTTGGATAGTAAGTCAGTACAAACCTGCAAAAATGTGCACATGGACTGTTTAAAAAAAAAACAGGCATAAAATTATGCATTGGACCACCCCCCCCCCCCCCCCTTCATCCACCCACAAACACGTAAGTGACATAACATAACCCACAAAAATGGGTAAATCAAAAACCCGCTGCAAAAGCTGGACATCTGCAACTCGGGGCTTAATCCTCATGATCCCCATTTTTTCCTTTTTCCCATGACATGGTTATTGCATGTCAACAATAATAGGACAAACATGAAGGGGTAACGAATGTGCATGGGATACCTCATTAGTAGCACATTTATGTGTGGTGTTTCTTGAAGGTTGTTGATCATTCTTAAATTGTAAAGTCCCTTCCTCTTGAATTTGTGAACCAGAAACTTGTTCATCATCAACAGTAAGTACAAAATTACTAAAAAGAAGGCGCATTGCTCTTTTCCCATGAATGAAGTTTGATACTTTATTTGAAATTTCCTTGGGAACACTCGGGCAGCTGTCGTCAGTGAGATGAGCTTTCAAAGTAGTTACACCACCACTTCGACACAGAGAACAGAACTTGCACTGCCACCGTCTTTTGTTTCCATCAAGATCTACAGCATGCTCCCACCCAATATCCCTTTTCCGTAACAGGTGAACCTGCAAGCCCAAGGTGAATTTTGTGGCAGCACAAGGTTAAATGACGCTTAGAATTTCGTAAAAAAAAAACATTAATGCTCAGCAGGCATCCAAACTTATTTGAAATAACAAGACAATTAAAGGACAGACCCAGTGTTGGAAGCTCCCGCACAAGATGGGGTCTGGAGAACGATTATACGAGGCAAGCCTTACCCCTGCAATGTGCAATGCAGAGTGGCTGCATCGAGCCCAGGACCTCTTGGCACAAGTGGGGTGACTTAACCACTGAGCCAGGCCTGTCAAGACAATTGATGTCATTAAATACTTAAGCAGAAAGCATCTACAGAAGTTTTATAAAGCAGATAATGCTAATTGTTAGTAGCTGAATTTTTACTCTCATTGAAGAGAGGATGATACTAGAGAGTTGGGGCAATTTTCTTGCCTATTCCTCACACAATGTCATACCCTCCAAGGGGTTGGGGATACATATTTATAGCAGCCAAGTGCTGCTGCCCTAACTGCTCTAAAAGCAGTCCAAGATGCTATGCAAGCTGCTGTCCTAGAGATGCTAACAGCTGTCCTAAAAACAGTCAAGATGATGTTGTCCTAAATATGCTAACAGCTGTCCTAGATGTTGTCCTCTAGTCTAAGATGTTGTCCTCTAGTCTAAGAGGAGTACAACAAGGACCAAAGACCAAGGACTAAGGTACAACAAACTAAGGACAAGGGTACAAGGGACTAGGGGACCAAAGACCAAAGGACTACAAGACTTATTCCATCATTCTCCCTCTAAGTCTTGTACATCGTCTTCTGGGGGGGGGGGGGGGGGGGGGTTGGACCATCCCATCCTGATCCTGGAGCAAAGTTCAATGAACTTGAGCCTCCCAAGGGGCTTGGTGAGCAGGTCCGCAAGCTGATCCTTGGTATTGATGTAGATCGCTTTGATGCTGCCTTCCTCCAAGCAGCCACGGATGAAGTGGTACCTCACTCGGGTGTGCTTGCTCCGTTCATGGAAAACGGGATTCTTTGCCAGGGTCAGAGCAGACACGTTGTCCACCCTGAGTTCCAATGCTCCAGTGTCTCTGCCGAGGAGATCACCAAGCAGTCGAACGAGCCAGAGCGCCTGAGTCGAAGCGGTGGAGGTCGCTATGTACTCGGCCTCGCAACTGGACATGGCCACCACCTGCTGCTTGACCGACTGCCAGCTAACGAGGCACTTGCCGAAGAAGAAGAGGATCCCGCTCATGCTTTTGCTGGTGTCGATGTCGCCGGCGTGGTCGCTGTCGCTGTACCCGACAAGGTGTGCCTCTCCAGGACACCTCGGGTAGTGGAGGCCGTGATCGAGAGTCCCCGCAACATAGCGGATGATCCTCTTCGCAGCCTGCTGGTGCTCTGTTGTCGGTCGCTGCAGGAACGGACTAACGTAGCCGACGGAGAATGCCAAGTCCGACCGTGTGTGGGCGAGGTAGCGAAGGCTCCCCACAAGACGCCGGTACTGTGTAGTGTCCACCTCCTCCGTCGTGCTGTCGCGGCTCAACTTCAGCCTCTCCTCCATCGGAGTGATGGTTGGTTTGCAGTTTGTGAGCCCAGCTAGCTCAACAATGCGCTTGGCATAGGCGGTCTGTCGAAGCGTGATTCCAGAGTCGGCCTGGTGCACCTCAATCCCTAGGTAGAAGGAGAGGGATCCCAGGTCACTCATCTGGAAGGTGGCTTTCATCTCTTCCTTGAACGTTGCCACCTCCGCATCCTTGGTGCCGGTGATCACCAAGTCGTCGACCTAGACACCCACCAATAGGGTGTTTCCTCCATGACTCCGCCGGTAGATGGCCGCCTCATGCGGGCATTGTCCGAAGCCCATCCTCTTGAGCGTGGAATCCAACTTGGCATTCCACGCCTGTGGTGCTTGCCGCAAGCCATAGAGGGCCTTGCGCAGGCGCAACACCTTGCCCTCCTTGTCAGGGAGCGCAAACCCCAGCGGCTGGTGTACGTAGACCTCCTCCTTCAAGTCGTCGTTGAGGAACGCCGACTTGACGTCCATGTGTTGGGCACGCCAGCCTTCTTGGGCAGCCAGCGCAAGGAGTCGCACGGATTCCATCTGTGCCACGGGGGCAAAGGCATCGTCGAAGTCGATCCCCTCCTGTTGCACGAAGTCGCGTGCCACCAAGCGAGTCTTGTGCTTGACGATGGCGCCAGCTTCATCCCTCTTCAGCTTGAACACCCACATAAAGGTGATCGCACGGTGACCGCGAGAGAGGTCAGCAAGCTCCCAAGTGCGGTTCGTCTCAACCGCGTCCATCTCCGACTGCATCGCGGCACACCATGCCGCGTGTTTCTCGGCCTCCGCGAAAGACCAAGGCTCACTGTCATCGCACGCAAGGTGCAACTGCGCCTCCGGATCTTGATCATCCAGATCGTGAGGGGCCAGTCCCGGCACCGGCTGGTCGCCGAGAATGTTCTCCATCTTGCAATACCGCAATTGCTCGCCGTCGTAGCACCCGTCGAGGCGCTCCTCGTCGTGGGAGAGCGAAGTGACAAACTCCACTGGGTCGTGCTCGACACGAGCTGGCGACGGAGTGGATGTGCCCGGAGGGGTGGCCGTCGGTGCTGGAGTGCGTGGGGTCGCCGGCTGAGGTGGAGGTGGACGCTCGGGGGCTGGGGTAGACACGCTCGGTGGAGAAGAGCTGCCTACTCCCCCAGCTCCCTTGAAGTGGATGTAGTCGACGATGAAGTCGTCGTACATCGAGGTCGAACCGTCGTCCACCGCCTTGTCCCATGCCCATCCTCGCCCTTCGTTGAACACAACGTTGCGTGTCATGCGCACACGCTGTGTCTCTAGGTCGAGAATGCGGTAGGCCTTCGAGCCCTCTGCGTAGCCGATGAACACCCCGGGGTGCTCCTGTCGTCGAGCTTGCTGATCTGGCCAAGCTCCTTGGCGAACGTGAGGCAGCCGAAGACCCGTAGGTGAGAGACCGCCGACTTGCGTCCATACCAAGCCTCGTACGGCGTCCTACCGTGGAGGGCCTTGGTGGGCGAGCGGTTGAGGATGTAGACGGCGGTCACCACCGCCTCTCCCCAGAAAATAGCCGGCATTCCCCTCTGCTTGAGGAGGGCCCGAGTCATCCTCACAACCGTCTGGTTGCGCCGCTCGACGACGCCGTTCTGCTGCGGGTTGTAGGGCGCGGAGTAGTGGCGCTGAACATCATCATCCGCGCAATACGACGCGAATTCAGCCGCCGTGAATTCGCCACCGTTGTCGGTGCGCAGCACGCGCAGCTTGCGGCCGCACTCCGCCTCCGCAGTGGCCTACGCGCGCCTTATGGCGTTCACAGCCTATCCCTTGCTGCCAAGGACCACCACCCACATGTAGCGGGAGAGGTCGTCGACGAGCTGCAGGAAGTAGTGTCGTCCTCCTGGTGTAGCCGGTGTCACCGGGCCACACAAGTCCTCGTGAACGAGCTCGAGCCGCTCCTTGGCTCGAAAGCTCGACTGTTGAGGAAAAAGAAGTCGCCTCTGCTTCATCACCAAGCAGACGTCGCAGAGCTGCTCCACGTGGTCAAGGCATGGCATGCCTCGCACCATCTCCTTGGCACTGAGCTGCTTCAGGGTCTCAAAGTGAAGGTGCCCAAAGCTCTCGTGCCACTGCCATGCCTCGTCCTCCCGACGAGTGGCAAGACGGACAGGTTGTGCTACCTGCACGTGAAGGACATGGAGCCAATTGGTGTCTCTAGTTACCTTGGCAAGAAGGCGAATATGGCGATCCCAAATCCTCATGACTCCGTCCTTGATCTCCACTCGCGAACCACCCTCATCCAGTTGTCCCAAGCTGATGATGGAGTTTCTCAACGCGGGGATGTAGTAGACTCTGACGAGCAGCTTGTCCTCACCGGACTCGGCGCTGAGGATGACGGAGCCAACACCCTTGATCTCCACGCCGGAGGCGTCACCAAACTTGACGGAGCCTCGGACATTGGGATCAAGCTCGGCGAAGAACTCCCGTCGACCAGTCATGTGATGGGTGGCGGCGGTGTCGAGGCACCACCCGTCAGTCTTGTCGTTGCTGGAGCCGTCGCCGAGGAAAGCGTGTGCTCTCGGCTCATCAAGATGGAAGAGAGCCGCTGCGGTCGATGCCACTAGAGGTGGCTTGATGCTTCTGTGTGCCATGAGCAAAGCTGCCTCCTCCTCCACCTGTGCAACGTGGGCCTCCTCCTCCACTTGTGCGGCGTGGGCATGGCCACGTTGTGGCTGTCGACACTCCCTGGCCCAATGACCCAGTCTGGGCACCTCCGCGCCCCTTGCGCGACTTGTCGTGCTTGCGGCCGCCTGTCGAGGAAGAGAACTCCCCCTTCTTCCGGTCACCCTGGCCAGTCTCCCACTGCTCGCGAGTGAGATGAAGCTTCCTGCCAATGGTGATAGGCCCCGAGAGAGGTTGTGGTTCGTCGTTGTCGACGACCTTGAGGCGACCTATCGCCTCTTCGATCGACATCGTGGAGAGGTCCAGCAGAGACTCGATCGAGCGAGCGATCTGCTTGTACTTCTCGGGGATGCAACGGAAGAGCTTCTCCACAGCTCTCTCCTCGTCCTAGGTGTCATCGCCAAACTGCTCCAACTTCTGCAACAAAGTGTTGAGACGGAGAGCAGAGTCATCGACGTCCTCACCTGGCGTAAAGGCCAGATTCTCCCACTCCTTACAAAGCGCCTGCAGTGTGGTCTTGCGGGCGCGGTCGCTGCCGATGCGTGCCGCAGCGATGGCGTCCCAAGCCTCCTTAGCAGTCCGCTTCTTGGAAAGCGAGAACTGCATCTCGGGCGGGACTGCAACAATGAGGGCATCCAGCGGCCGTCGATCCTCGTAGTAGTCGACGTCGCCGTACCGAACTGCTTCCCACATGTGTCGCACCTGGAGCCGTACCCTCATCACCGCGGCCCACTCGATGTAGTTGGTCTTGGTGAGGGTAGGCCACCCACCGCCGGGACCGACGTCCCTGACAATGGCCTGGACCCCGTGGTGTCCATGATACCTATCCGGGGAGGGAGAACCGCGCTGCCTATAACGGTTGCGTTCTCCGTCGACTTCGCCGCCACCGCCGGGAGCGCCACCGGCGCGTCCGCGCCGGTCAGGGCTGTGGCTGTCGCGCCCATGGGGACGCGCGGCTGCTCGATGCACCTCTTGTGCTCACGCCGCTCTCCTCGCCAGCCTGAGCTCATCGTCGACGTTGCCGTCGACAAAGCCGCTGGAGCTACCCACGCGTAGAGCCTCCAGCTCCGCTGCCGCTGCACGCGCTGCAGCCGCCGCCGCCGCTGCTTCCACTTCCGCCCTCGCTGTTGCCAGTTCCGCCGCCGCCAACCTTGCCGCCAGTGCCGCCATCGCCGCAGTCTCTGCGGCCGCTCGCTCGCGCTCCTCTACCGCGGCGACCTCCGTCTGCCGCGCGCTCGAGGCGACCGAACGCTGAGACTGTCTGTCGGACATCGCGCACTAGTGGAAAAGAGCTGGTGTGTGGAGAAAAGGGATGAGCTGGGGCAGCCGGTGTTCCTGCTACCGGTTGCGGACGGGGAGAGGCGCGGGAAAGAGATGAGCAAGAGATGTTTAGGCTACAGGATAGAACGGCTGTGATACAAAGTGTTAGTAGCTGAATTTTTACTCTCATTGAAGAGAGGATGACACTAGAGAGTTGGAGCAATTTTCTTGTCTATTCCTCACACAATGACATACCCTCCAAGAGGTTGGGGATACATATTTATAGCAGCCAAGGTGCTACTGCCCTAGCTGCTCTAAAAGCAGTCCAAGATGCTATGCAAGTTGCTGTCCTAGAGATGTTAACAGCTGTACTAAAAACGGTCAAGATGTTGTTGTCCTAAAGATGCTAACAGTTGTCCTAGATGTTGTCCTCTAATCTAAGATGTTGTCCTCTAGTCTAAGGGGAGTACAACAAGGACCAAAGACCAAGGACTAAGGTACAACAACCTAAAGACAAGGGTACAAGGGACTAGAGGACCAAAGACCAAAGGACTACAAGACTTATTCCATCACTAATTACTTTTGCCCTTCAGACTTGTCTTCAAGGATAAACCTTAGACAAATTCACAATGTTAAACTTACAAAGTCACATTTTATTGACATTGTTGTTTTCACAATTGATCAAACTGCGGTTTGGTCAAATTGGATTACCCATTGATTCTATGTCAATTTATTTTACTATATGATCTAAACCATTTGCTATATAACTGCATACGTCACTAAAGTTCAAATTGTCTAAAAGATAATGCAAGCCTATAACCTTTACCAATGAAATAAATAAATAATGAATTGAACTTGTGTGCATTCCTTTGATAATGCACACCACAAGAGTTTTTCTATATTGACCATAGAAATGAATAAAATCAACTAAAGAAGCAAAAGTGCTTGTTGTCTGTTTGCATACCCTGGGACAAGTAGGATCCTGATGGACCATACTCGTTTGGTTAGTGACTTCTTCAAGGATATTATTGTCCATTTCAACTGGTCCCACCATATCAGCAGGTAAAAGGTCCTTGTCAACGATGCCATCATTAGAAGAGCTCTTAAGCTTTATATTGTTCCTACCATTTCGTACATCTCGCTTCCTCTGTCTCTCTCGTTTCTTCTGCAAATGAACTCTAATTTCCTCGGCAACATTAGCTGGAACTCTAGGGCACATTTTGACATCTAAATCACCAGCTAGATGCCGCTTCAATCTAGATACACCACCAGCATACCTAATCAGGCCACAGTACATACACTTCCAATGTTGTCTATTTTCATCAATCATTATGCCATACTTCCATCCCATATCCCTACTTTTCCAAAAAGTGTCTTTACTCTGCAAAATAATAAAGTTTCAAATATTGTTAGATCTAATTTGGCATAAATATCCGAATTTCAACCAAGTCATAACAACTGGATGCTGTGTCAAAAGTATAAGTTGTGAAGACCTAACGTGATGCAAAAAAATGCATACTTACAACAGCAAGGCCAAAAAAATAGAATAGCACCAAGATAGCACTCAGTTTTGCCCAAAAATTAAATGGCAGAAGTATTGCTCCTTTTTTTTCCTTTTATTTTTTAGCATTGCAAATATTAAGTCAGTTCACCAGCTAAATACTAGCTGAGCGGAACAAAACGATAATATCTTAACAAAACTGAATGCATGGCATTGTAAATTTATATTATCCAAATATACATGAAGGTGGACTTGAGACTTTTGCCTCAACCGAGAGAATTCCCCGTTCCTCTCTCTCGTCATGCTCATGAAGTTTTTGCAACAAGATAATATGATTAACCTGCAAATAGGTATCATGAGAAAATTCCTACATTCAATGCAGTGAACTGCCTGCATACTGAACTACTGAAGGAAAATTAACACAACATAAGATAGGAACCAACGTTAAAAAAAAAACATAAACCTGGGAAGCTATGTAATTCTTTAAGAAAAAATAACAGAGATTCTCCCAGAATAGTTCACTGCACAGATTGTTCGAGAAAAAAAAAATCCACTAAACAGATTCACACTTACATCCAAGATGGTGGAAGTGGAATAAATAGAACTTAAGGTCAGCTAAAAAGAAAATTTTAAATAAAAAAAAAGACTATAATAACAGAAGCATTCTAGGTTGATACGTAGTACCCTATTTTTAGTTAGGCGGATAGAAAGGATGTGGGCTCTACTATTGCATGCAAACTTTTTTATTCATGATAAACTAATGGGAGCTAAATGTGAAATTTGATTTCCAACACATCAATAGGGAACAACTTAGTTTCTCCTCTATAAAGTACCAACATGAGCAATATTATATTAATGATGCTGAAAGAACCACAGTAGGAACAAACAGAGTAAACATCATCAGTATACTAGATAAAAAACTCTTAATTAGATATGTCGCTAACCAAATTTGTTCAACGTATATGAAACATGGGGTGCCCATGGGGTTATCCAGGCCCAAGGCGGAGGATTATGCTCACATAATTACAAAGGTGGAAAGGAGGCTTTCAGTCCCTGCCACCTGGCTATCGATGGGTGGGCGCTGTACCATGGTAAATAGCGTCATCTCTGCTATTCCAATATATGCAATGTGCACATTGAAGTTGAATCTACAGGTCAGGTCATTCGAGCAATTGACAAAACAAGAAAGATGTGCTTATGGAGGGGCTCTGATATCGCGGGAAAAGGTAAGCCTTTGTTGGTTTGGGAAAATGTAACAGCACCGGTGAACAAAGGAGGTCTCGGGGTCAAGTGCCTAAAGAGGATGAACATTGCATTACTCTCTAAGTTCCTTTACAAGATCTACAACAAACATGAAGTACCTTGGGTGAACCTGGTTCTCAACAAATACTGCATAAGCGGAAGACCACCTCATTGCACTAAAGGGAAAGGATCATTTTGGTGGAGAGATGTCGTAAGCTTATGACACAACTTCAAGCATAACTCAACAGTCAGAGTAGGAATAGGTGACACAATTTGCCTATGGGAAGACGAATGGGAGGGTCACACATTCAAGACAGATTTCCCGATGCTATTCACCTTTGCCCAGAAAACAGGGATCTTGATCAAACAGTTTAATTCACAGCCGGAGATTCTTACCCACTTCTTCAATATGGTGTCTGAAGAAGCACAGTTAGAACTTCACAACCTAGAGGCAATTATGGCTGAAGTTTCAAATAGGAGGCAGTTGCAGGACATTTGGAAAGATTCCAACCACAGAGAACAGTACTGTTCAAAAAAGGGCTACTTACAATTCTTCGATGACATCGATCCTCCAAAACCATTTCAATGGATATGGGAATCAAAGCTACTGAAGAAAATTAAAATATTTTGTTGGCTGCTGTTCAGGGACAGAGTGAACTAAAGAAATATTCTCAAACGCAAGAACATAAACATTGAGGGGAATGACTATTCCTGCGTGCTCTGCGATACCAACTTTGAAGAATATACCTACCATCTGTTCTTCTCTTGCCCGTTTAGCACTGCATGCTGGAACATACTTGGAATACAGTGGGACCACTCCCTGCATTTCTTCAACACAATAGTCAAGGCAAAAAGGAACTGGAGCAGGGACTGTTTTACGGAAATCTTTGGGACAGCTGCTCGGGGGATTTGGAAACAAAGGAATGCGAAAATCTTTAGAAATGTGCAGCCTTCGGTGGACGCTTGGAAGGAGTGCTTCGGAGCTTCTGTAATAGCTCAGTGTGGGAGGCTCAGAGATATCCATAGTAATTCGATTAAAATTTGGCTTGAGCTATTGTAGGGAGCGTTCCTTTCTTAGGAACCCCCCTTGTAAATATTTCTTTTTGTAATGAGCTCGGTTTTTTATATTATCAATATATACACTGTAGGGGCTTCCTTTGCAGTTCTTTCGGTCAAAAAAAAGTATAAGAAACATGATAAGATTCATAGTCTACATACTAATCAGTGCTTCGTCATTTTGATAACCTTACTCTAGGAGGCAACTGCAGCAAGCTCATGGGGCAAGAAACTAAAAGTTTGCATAATGCAGCTAAAGCGTTCCAATTATTCTGACCACATAATGCCAGGTGCAGAGTCAATCCTTTACAGCACCCATTGTTTTTGTATTATTATTCCATACTACAGGATTTGTTACTCTTATATTCTTTTGCTACTTTTTTTTTAATAAATAGAATTGTTGGGTTTCATATCTAGCCTATTCCAACATACTTGGGACAAAGGCTTGGTTGTTGTTGTTGTTGTATTCCATACTAGATCAAAGTAGAAACCTTGGCACGCACAAGCTATTCCATCTTGTAAGTTTCAGGGTTATACCTCCTGTGCCGGCACATCTCTGGCCTCGTGCTTCAGCTCTGGCCGTGGCTGTGGCTCCGATTGTGCCGGTGCTTGCGGCTGCTGTTGAGGCTTCGGTTTCGCCCTTGCTTGTGCCTGCCGTTGATGATTCTGTTGTGGCTCCGGTTGTTTCCTTGCTTGTGCCTGTGGCGCCGGCTGTTGCTCCGGTTGCCGCCACCGTCGCCTCTTGTAGGTAAGCATAACCTCCCGCGAATCCCTGAAATGCACCTTCTTATCTGCTTTGGAATCTCCAGACTCCATCTTCCCTCACCAGGGTTTCGGCCAAGAAACCTGCAACAAAAACAAATCAAAATCCTGACACCGAAGCAATCCAAGACCAAGAACACAATAAATCAGAATAGAATTCCGGAGTTCCCCGCCCAAGAAGCCCGACTAAAGAGACTGAACCCCCCCCCCCCCCCCCCCCCCCCCGCCCCGAGCCTACCGACGAAGAAAGCTCAAACCCATGGGAGGAAGTGAACGCGGTCAACGCAGCAAGAACATGCGGAATGACATCTGGAATTGGTTTCGATTGGTACCCGAGTCTCGCGAAGACGGCGACGCGAATGGCGGCCAGCTGGATCCGGGGGGCGAATGGCGGGGAATTTCGGAGGTCAGGCCATGGAAGAGAGCGTAAGGACAGTACAATGGAGAGGGCGAGAAGGAAAGGAAGGCTGTATTGTATATGCACTGACAAAAATCTGGCACCATTACCCTGTGATGAAAAGCGTTTTCCATCCCCAAAAACGAAAGATCCCCTTCCTGCTTTTCCTTCTACATACCTCTGCAGGGCGGCATTTTTTCAGAAATTTCTTTTTCAATCATTGTTAAATGTGTTGTTCATGCATATAGTTGTATTTAGTGCATGAACTCTTATATAAAAAAACAAAAGAAATTAGTTTCTGCTCTGGGTATGTGTACATTTCTATCGATTGTTTTATGCACAGTAAATTGTGGAGTTAGATGAGAGATCAAGAGATCGATGATAACAGAATACATCGAGATTTAGACAGTTAAGGCATCCGTAGAGGTAATACCCTGCATCTTTGTGTTCGTAAACTGTATTCAGGATGATGATTATGCAATGAGAGTATATGACTTGCCTAGATGTATCTGAAAGGGTCCCTACCTATCTTATATATTCGGTGTTAAGCTTACACGAAAGGTTTTCTAGCCGGTTATAACAAGATATTTATATCAAAATCTATCTCTGATTGCCTCATGGGCAGTCCATGTTTTGCAGCAATTGTCCGAATAGGGATGTATCTTCAAACTTCCATGTTGTGCACCTGTTAATTGGGTTATAGTTCACTTGGCAATTATGTGTCGAACTTGATTCATCCTAGTTTGGGGATATTAATCAAGTTTGCATCGTGGATATCTATGGTACACGTGCTCCAAGTACCTTCGAGTGTTTTTCAATTTTAAGCAATGACTTCGCTGACTGGGGTCCTTCATATATTTTTGGCCATAATCCCAAATTGCAAAAGCCTATAAAACATTTTGACAAAATTTGGGTACACCTATTCGGTGTGACCCCGAATCATAGATTATTTGGCTTACCAAACAATAGAGTCAATTAGAAGACTGAACATGACAAAAAAGGAATAGTGTGCATCTATGGATGCACCTGGTTAGGTATAGTCGTCGACTCTTAGATCATTTGTATTATCAAATAATATAAGAGTCAAAAACCAACTGCACATAATGGACAAGATGATCAGGTGTAGCCCCTGACTCATCATGTAGTTGTACAGCAATACATGGCTTCTTATGGAGCATGCCGACCAAAAGATCTCAAATTCCATGAAATCTGAGTGACATATTGGTCAATGACTAAAATTGTAGCTCACTGAGATCCCAAGCAATATAGTACATGAAACAATCTTTTAAAGCCTCCATGACTCGTCCCTAGTGAAGCCATGATACATAATCTTAATTGGCAGCTCCTAGATATTACTTCGGGTGAAGTCATGCAATTTGAAGTATTTTGGAGCCCTGAGATTTATCTCGAACATGACCATGATTTGTAATCATTTTGGTGGCTCCTGAAAATGATATATGATTCTTAGAAAATCCTTCCAAAGTCTATGAGGTTAAGTCTCAAACATGGCCTAATTATAATTGTTGTGGCAACATTTGGAGTATTTTTCTAGAGGTTTATAATGTATTAATTATTTTTGAAAAAAATATGGAATTATCTACCAAAAATTCTCATAAAATAATTAAACAAATCAACCTATGCCAAAAACTAGGCAAATACTGCCAAAATTTAGAGTTGTAAGCACTGCCTTGTTATGGGTTGTCAGATCAGAAAGAAATGCACACGGTTCACTCATCATCCCCACCGCCCTAATAAATAGATGAGGGGGGAGAGAATGATCGCCACTATGCTCCCTTCACCGTCTTCCTTGTGTTGCACCCATCCTTCCATAATCTATGAGCTCGCACCATTGAATCTGTGATGATATCTCTACTGGCCAACATCCAAATTCCAAATCTTGATAGTTGCTATCTGTGAGTTGAGCATAAGGCGTGCTACTGACTTCTTTATAGTTTAGGGATGGCAATTTTAGCCGCGGGTTCGGGTACGCAACGGATATTACACCTAACGGGTACGGGTAGGAACTTTCACCCGCGGATATGACCCGTACTCGACTCGATATTTTTCAGGTACGAGTACAGGTTTTATTTTTCTACCCGCGGGTACCCGACGGGTTATTCGAACCTTAAAATTCAGTCCATCTAATAGTCAGCCCAGAAAATAAACGCAATCCGCCTCCAAACAGGCTTCAAAAATATCCACCGAAGGCCTCAACCCCCGACTCCACCCTGAACCCCTACCCACTCGACTCGATGGAGGTCGTGAGCCTCGCCCCACCCTAGTCGCCTGTGCCCCGCCGCCACAGGTGCCTTCACCCTCGATCCCAACCACCACTAGCTATAGAATGGGGCGAGGTGCAGTCATACTGGACGAAGGGTAAGGTGCAGCCAGCAGCCATGAAAGAGGCAAGGGAGGACCTATTCGTTCCGGAGGCACAGTTTAACGGGAAGTGGTTCTTCGGCGGCAACTCCATTGGCTTCCTCGACATCGCAGTTTGCACGTTGAAAGTGCATCTAGGCATCCCCGTGGGTTTTAGATGATTGATGACAATAATTAAGAGACTAATAAGCTGAGTTGATCTTAAGCACATATGTAATTTGTTGAAATGAGACGAAAACCCTCAAAAAGAAAAGATCGAAACGGGCGTCAAAGACTCAAGCGTAGAAATTATGGTTTCTATGGTATTGAGCTTAAGTGAGTTGTATCATGTGTGAGGGCGGATGTATCATGTGTATTGATATCATTCTAGAGGGCTCAAAGTGATGGTTGAGAGAAAAACCTAAGTCAGAAGCTAAAATGAGGAAAACCCTAGGAGGTCGCACTTCGGCCAGTCAGAGAAGTCCACTTTGGGGTGGACTAAAGGTCTCTGGATGAATTCGGACTTGTCCGTATGGGTACGGACTAGTTCGTTCTTCCCTTCGTGGAGTTGGAGCTTGAAAGTGCATCTAGGTTCCCCGTGGGTTTTGGATGATTGATGACGACAATTAAGTCGCTAATGAGCTCAAGTGATCTTAGCACAGGTATGGACTCAATTGGAGACGCAAACCCTCAAAAAGGAAAAGGAAGGAAACGGAGTCAACTCGAAGCGTAGAAACTAGGGTTTCTAGCGTGGTTGAGTTAGACTAGCCGTAGTAATAGGAGGGTGTGTGTGTCAAGTGCATTGAGATCAAGTTTGGGAGCTCAAAGTGGTTTAGAGGTCAAACCTATGAAAGAAATGAGTGGTTAAGTGGTCTGGCCGTAGGGCCGGACTAGTCCGTGCAGGAGGCCGGACTAGTCCGTCCCTGGCCGGCCAAGTCCGTTTCTGGCCGGACCAGAAGGGTCTGACCGAGATCGGACTAGTCCGTTTGTGACCGGACTAGTCCGGGTAGCTGTGAGTGGGTTTTGGGGATGAAGTCCCAAAACCACGGACTTGTCCGTTTTGGACCGGACCAAGAGGTCCTGAGTGAGAACGGACTAGTCCGCCCGTGGGGCCGGACTAGTCCGGGTTGGCTAGAAAAGGTGCTTCTGTGGCTAAGTCTGGGAGGACCGGACTAGTCCGCCCTAGGGGCCGGACTAGTCCGTGGTCCTCAGACTAGTCCGTTTTCACCCGGAGCAGAAGGCTCTGTGTGTGATCGGACTAGTCCGGTGTTGACCGGACTAGTCCGTTCTGGAAGTGACCGTTTGAATTTGAAGTTTGGCGGGTAGCGTGACGATCGTGTGTCAGCTGTCGGGACCTGACAAAGGAGTCAGTGGTCCCCTAGGCCGGACTAGTCCGGGCCAGTGGCCGGACTAGTCCGTCCTTTTGCTGAAGTCAGCAAATTGGGGTTGGGACCTCTATAAAAAGGGGACCCCCGGCCTCATTTCAAACACCCTTGGAAAAACTCAAACCCTAGCGCCGCCACAGCCAACTTGGAGCACTCCTAAGCCTCCTTCTTGCCTACTTTCCCTCTAAAACTAATTCTTGAGTGGATTAGGGTTTAGTGAGGTGGAGAAGAGGAAGAACATCGCGCTTGTGCTCCCGGTTTGATCTCTTGCACTCGTTGAGTCTTTGTGGGCTGTGTATTGAGTTTGTTTTACTGTGTTGATCATCTTTGTGGTGTGGGAGCCTCAGTTTGTGAGTAGCCCCAACGAACTTTGTAATCACCGTTGTGATTAGTGGAGAACCAAGTTAGGCCCGTGCGGTAAACTTGGTGAGGGAAGGGTTGTTGGACCCGGTCCTTTTGTGGACTCCTCAACGAGGACGTAGATTCCTTGTGTGGGATCGAACCTCGGGATAAAATCCTTGTCTCCTTGTGTTCTTCGCATTTACTCTATTGATTACTTTGTTCTAGAGTTGGTAGTCTCGTTTCATATTCCGCATTGCTACAAACTTGTGGAAACTTGACTTGCTCTCGTTTAGGTTGTTGCTCAACTTGACTTAAACATACACTCACTTGTAGCATTTAGAAAATCCCCCTAAAACTTGCTAGAAACATCTTTTTAGGGTTATTCACGCAGGCTGACCGGACTAGTCCGCCCCCTGACCGGACTAGTCCGCCCCCTGTAATTTAATCTCGTTTTATTGAGTCATTTGCAGGTCAATTAGCCTATTCACCCCCCCTCTAGGCAACTTTCAATTGGTATCAGAGCAGGACTCTCCACAAAGAGTCTAACAACTCGGAGAGATGGCCGGAGTGGTGAATGATGATGCATCGAGCAGCAACTACGAGGCGACCCGTGAGGAGACGTTGGCTTATCAAGATAAGCCAACGGACGATGAGGAGACTCGCCAACTCAAGGCGAAGCTCCGGGAGAAGTTAAACATTTCCAAGATTGATCCATCAAACCAATCAAGCGGTGGTGGTGGAGTCAACTACAACCGGCAAGGGTTCAACTATGAACGCCTTGCCGCCAACAACCACTACCTGTCCATCCCATTGGGGAAACCTCCTCAATTCGATGGAACGGATTACGGTATGTGGAAACATAACATGAAGATCCACCTCGTGTCACTCAACCCAGCATTGTGGCAAATTGTCATGACCGGGGTGGAGATTCCAAAGGATGAGGACAACATAACTCAAGAACAAGCCATCCTCATCCACCGCAACGCTCAAGCTGCGGGTGTGATCATCTCATCTCTCTCTAGAGATGAGTTCAACCGTGTCGATGGCCTTGAAGTGGCCAAAGACATATGGAACACCCTCAAGACGGCGCATGAGGGAAACCGAGTGGTCAAGGAGGCCAAGATCGAGCTCATCGAAGGAGAGCTTGGGAGATTTGCCATCTTGGATGGTGAATCCCCCCAAGACATGTACAATCGGCTAAAGGTGCTGATCAACAAGAGCCGATCTTATGGCTGCACCAAGTGGACCGACCACGAGGTGGTGAAGAGGATGATCCGGGCATTCATGCCTAGGAACGTCTCTTTATGCTCCATGATTCGGGAAAGTCCGGGGTTCACTCAAATGACCCCGGAAGAGGTCCTTGGAAGGATCATTAACCATGAAATCATGGAGAAGGAGGCGCTCTTCTACAACGACCTCCAAAAGTTCACCGCCTCCAAGATGAAGAACGTTGCACTCAAGGCAACGCCCTCTTCAAAGGAGCAAGAAGAAAGTGATGAGGAGAGCCTCGACACCGATGAGGAGGAGGCCTTCTTCATCAACAAATTCAAGAGAATGATGAGGAGGAAGAAAGGGGGGTACAACCATGAAGGCAAGGGAAAGGAAAGAGCAAGACCCAAATCAAGAAGGTCTTGCTACAACTGTGGCGAGTATGGGCACTTCATCGCTGATTGCCCACACGAAGAAACAAAAAAGAAGAAGGAAGGGAAGCCTCAAGAAAGGAGATTCTTCAAGAAGAAGAGGTCCTCCGGACAAGCCCATTTGGGGAAGGAGTGGGACTCTAACGATGAGTCCTCCTCCGAAGAAGAAGAAGAGAAGATGGCCACCATAGCCATCGGGAGGAACTTCAAGGGAGGCAAGCTCTTCCCCAACCTCAACAACGACCACAAGCCTACTTGTCTTATGGCAAGGGAAGGAAAGAGAAAGGTAACATCTCATCCTTCCTCCCCAACTTCCTCACATGATGATTTTGATAGTGCTAGTGAAAATGAGCATATGTTTAAGGACATAAGCAAAAGCACCTTGCGTAGGATGAAGTTGCTTATGGATGAGATCTTTGAGAAGGAAGATCTCATCAATAGACAGGAGGACATGCTCATCCTTGAGAAGGAGAGATGTCAAGAGCTTGATGAGCTCCTTGAGCTCGAAAGAGAGAAGAGCAAGGCATTGGAACACGAACTTGCACTTTGCAAGAAAACGTGTTCAAGTCTTGAGGAGAAGTCAATTGAGCTCAAGGATGAACTTGGAAGCTTGTCAAAAGCTAACAAGATTCTTGAGACTCAAATTGAGTCACTCAAGAACAATGTAACCTCTTCCTTCAAGAGCTCAACCCCCTCAAAGGCCTCATCCATGGCAACATCACCTTGCAAGTGCTCCAACTTGATCCTTAAACTTAAGGATGAACTCAACCTAGCACAAGGCAAACAAGCACCTAAGGGTGCCATCTTTGACAAGGAAAAGGTGGCATATGCACGAAGTGCATTCACCAACACAAGACCACCCCATGTCAAGGATGGTCTTGGCTATACTAGAGGTGCAAGGCATAACACCAAAACCTCCAAGTATGGCAAAGACATGATTGTCTTTGTTAAGGGGAGTTCATCCCAAACTAAAATTGAAAAGAACTCACTCTCAAGCAACAAATTGCCTAAATCTGAATTGCATCCTCTATTTCATGATTTTGATGCATCCTATGTGCTAAAGAGGAACAAACACGGCAAAGTGTTTGCTAGATATGTTGGGCCACTCCGCAAGAGCCCCAAGCCTTGCGTGTGGGTGCCCAAATGCCTAACTACTAACGTGAAAGGACCCAACTCAGCTTGGGTACCTAAAAGGAAGGCATAAACTTGTTTTGTAGGCATACTCCTCCGGTGGATCGAAATGGGTGTTGGATAGCGGATGCACCAACCACATGACCGGAGAGAGAAGCATGTTCATAGAGTATGAGGAGAATAAGGACCCAAGTGAAGGAATCTTCTTTGGGGACAATAGCCAAGGGAAAATCCTTGGCTCCGGTAAAATTTCTATCTCCTCATTACATACTTTATCGAATGTGTTGCATGTTGATTCCCTTGACTATAATCTCCTATCCATATCACAACTATGTGATAGAGGATATAAATGTGTGTTTACTAGTGAGGGAGTGAATGTCATTAGAGAAGGTGATGACTCGATAGCCTTTAAGGGAGTGCTCAAGGGAAAGCTCTATCTTGTGGATTTCACCGCGGATAAAGCTCAACTTGACACATGCTTAATGGCAAAAGCCAACATGGGATGGCTTTGGCATAGAAGGCTAGCCCATGTTGGAATGAGGAACCTTCAAAAGCTCCTTAAGGGTGAGCATGTTCGTGGCCTAAAAGATGTAGTTTTTGAAAAGGATAGGCCATGTAGTGCTTGCCAAGCGGGAAAGCAAGTAGGAGCTCAACACCCCTCTAAGAATGTCATGACGACAACTAGACCTTTGGAGTTACTCCATATGGATCTTTTTGGCCCCATTGCTTACATTAGTATTGGTGGTAGCAAGTATGGTCTAGTCATCGTTGATGACTTCTCTAGATATACTTGGGTGTTCTTCTTGCATGATAAAAGTGAAACTCCCGGTGTCCTCAAGAAATTCCTAAGGAGAGCTCAAAATGAGTTCACCTTAAGGATAAAGGCTATAAGGAGTGACAATGGCACCGAATTCAAAAACATGCAAGTAGAAGAGTTCCTAGATGAGGAGGGCATCAAGCATGAGTTTTCCGCTCCCTATTCTCCACAACAAAATGGCATAGCCGAAAGAAAGAATAGGACGCTTATTGAGATGTCAAGGACGATGCTAGATGAGTACAAAACATCGGACCGGTTTTGGGCGGAAGCGGTTAACACCGCGTGCCATGCCGTGAATCGATTGTACCTTCATCGCCTCCTCAAGAAGACCCCTTATGAGCTTCTGATTGGTAAGAAACCCAATGTTTCTTACTTTCGGGTCTTTGGTAGCAAGTGCTATATCCTCAACAAGAAGCCTAGGACTTCGAAGTTCGCTTCAAAGTCCGATGAGGGTTTCTTGCTTGGATATGACTCAAACACTCATGCGTACCGTGTGTTCAACAAATCCTCCGGAATTGTTGAAGTAGCACGTGACGTGGTGTTTGACGAAACCAATGGCTCTCAAGTGGAGCAAGTTGATCAACATGCCCTTGATCAAGAGGAGCCTCCACTAGAAGCTCTAAGGAAAATGGCACTTGGAGATGTTCGCCCACAAGAACCATCTCAAAGCCCAAGTGACTATCATCATTATGAAGTAGGTCAAATCCCCATTGGACAAGTTGAAGATCCTCTAGGTGCCCCCCAAAGTGATAATGAGAATAAAGATCAAGGGGGAGGCATGAATCAAGGGGGAGATCAAAGTGAAGAAGATGAACCAAGTAATTCAAGAGGTCAACCCCCGCATCCTCGTGTTCATCAAAGTGTTCAACGGGACCATCCCGTTGACAACATTCTAGGAGATATCACAAAAGGAGTAACAACACGCTCACGTGTTGCAAACTTTTGTGAGCATTTCTCTTTTGTCTCATCCTTGGAACCACATAAGGTTGAAGATGCCTTAAGGGATCCGGATTGGGTGGTTGCCATGCAAGAGGAGCTCAACAACTTTGAAAGGAACAAGGTTTGGGAGCTTGTCAAGCGCCCCCAAGCTAATGTTGTTGGAACCAAGTGGGTGTTTCGCAACAAACAAGATGAGCATGGCGTGGTAACTAGGAACAAGGCACGACTTGTGGCAAAAGGATACTCACAAGTTGAAGGTTTGGACTTTGATGACACATTTGCCCCCGTAGCTAGGCTTGAGTCCATTCGGATACTACTAGCCTTTGCTACTCATCATGACTTCAAACTCTACCAAATGGATGTTAAGAGTGCATTCCTTAATGGACCAATCAAGGAAGAAGTTTATGTAGAGCAACCTCCAGGGTTTGAAGATCAAGACTATCCTAACCATGTTTACAAATTACGAAAGGCTCTTTATGGTCTCAAGCAAGCTCCTAGAGCTTGGTATGAGTGCCTAAGAGACTTTCTAGTTGAAAATGGTTTTAGGATAGGAAAAGCGGATTATACCCTTTTCACAAAACACTTCAATGAGGATCTTTTTGTGTGCCAAATATATGTGGATGACATCATATTTGGTTCCACAAATAAGGTGTTTTGTGATGAGTTTTCCAAGATAATGACGGAGAGATTTGAAATGTCCATGATGGGTGAGTTGAAGTTCTTTCTAGGATTTCAAGTGAAACAACTCAAAGAAGGGACGTTCATAAGTCAAACTAAGTATACTCAAGACATTCTAAGAAAGTTTGACATGGACAAAGCAAAACCCATCAAAACCCCTATGGGGACAAATGGACACCTAGACCTAAATGAGGACGGTCCAAGTGTGGATCAAAAACTATATAGGTCTATGATCGGATCACTCCTCTATCTTTGTGCATCTAGGCCCGATATCATGCTAAGTGTGTGTATGTGTGCACGCTTTCAAGCAGCACCCAAGGCTTGTCATTTGACCGCCGTTAAAAGGATATTGAGATACCTTGTACACACACCTACCCTAGGACTTTGGTACCCCAAAGGATCCAAGTTTAACCTCATTGGATATTCCGATGCGGACTATGCGGGGTGCAAAGTCGATAGGAAGAGCACATCGGGTACGTGCCAATTCTTAGGTCGATCTCTTGTGTCTTGGTCCTCCAAGAAGCAAAACTCTATTGCTCTATCCACCGCCGAAGCGGAATATGTTGCGGCCGGAAGTTGTTGTGCACAACTTCTTTGGATGCGACAAACTCTTAGGGACTATGGGATTAACTTGCGTAAAATTCCACTCTTGTGTGACAATGAGAGTGCAATCAAGATAGCCCATAATCCGGTGGAACACTCTAGGACCAAACATATAGATATTCGACACCATTTCCTGCGAGATCACTCAATGAAGGGAGACATTGAGATTTCGCATGTGAGGACGGAACATCAACTTGCGGACATTTTCACAAAGCCTCTTGACGAGAAGCGTTTCTGTGAGCTAAGAAGTGAGCTCAACGTGTTGGATTCTCGAAACGTGGTTTAAGCTCCATTCCTCATATTTTTGAGCCACATTTCGAACAAATCCTCTCTATGTCGATTTCTCCTCAAATTTGTTTGAGAAATCTATTTTCTTCAAGAAAATGTTCACAAGTTGTTCTTTATTGACTCATAATCATGTTTGTCATGTTTTCCTTGATATACTCGTGCAAAGGACTTAATTCTATGGGCAAAACCCAAATACATTCTTTTTCAGCCCAGCTGAACCGGACTAGTCCGCCCCTATGGCCGGACAAGTCCGGGTCAGACTAGTCCGCGGCTAGTCCGCGCACCGGACTAGTCCGGCCCTCCACCGGACAAGTCCGGACTCGGACTAGTCTGGGTCTGGTCCGCAGACCGGACTAGTCCGGCCCCTCAACCGGACTAGTCCGGCCCTTGGGGACTTAAACCCCCAGGCGGCCCAAACCCCCTCTCTCTCCCTCTCATTTGCCTCTCAAACTTCCACACGCGCACAACCGCCCCCAAATCGGCGATTTTGCGCTCCAACCACCAAAACTCAACTCCAATCCGCGCATCGAAGCCTTTGGGAGTTAGGGATCACTTCCCCGCGCTCCACCTTCGAGATCCACGCCGATTTCGACGAATCAAGCGGATTTTTGAAGGTATTTCACCGTTCCTCAAAAACTAGCCCCATTCTTGATTCTTCAAGTTTTTGATAGGAACATCTTCGTTAATGTTGTTCCATACATCCCTGTGATCATAGCCTAGGAGTATTGAGCATTGATTCACAAATTTTTCGAAGAATTGATTAGGGTTAGGGTTCTTCCTGTGTAACCCGGACTAGTCCGGCCACCAGGCGGACAAGTCCGGCCAGCGGACTAGTCCGTCCCTGGGGCGGACAAGTCCGGTCTGCACAGGGCAAACCCTACCTCTAGTTGGTTCTCGAGATCTTTTCGGCAATACTTCTTCTTCCTAGGCTCATATCTTCCTTCCTCCATCTTTTTCACAGAATGTCGAACTCCGAGCGCTCTCCTCCGCGTGTCCACCTCGAGGGGCGTACCAAGGCCCAAATTGCCGAGGCTCGGACTAAGGCTGCGCTAATTGAGGCGCAGAAGGCCAAGGAGGAAAGAAAGCTCAAGGCACTCGAAGCATCCAAGGTGGCTGCGAGCATTTACAATGAGGATGAAGCCATTGCTCGTGCCACAGCGGAATCCCTCCATGAGCTGAGGAAGAAGAAAAGAGAGGATAGGGAGGCCCACAACTCCAGGGCTGCTGAGGCCAGCGCCCCCAAGCGCAAGAAGCTCGTCACTGTTGGCGAGAAAGCTAAGGGCAAGGAGCCAGCCCAAGAAGAGGCTGTCCCTAGGGTCGAGCGCAACCCAAAGAAGGGAAAAGCCCCGGCTCCAGTCGAGCCGAAGAAGAAGAAGCCCTCCATCAAGGTGCCAGCCAAGAAGGCACCCGGAGGGGTTGTGATCAGGGAAAAGGGGAAGGCCACCTCTATTGGCCCCCTTGAAGTCCACACACCGGAAAGGAATCCCAACCGGCAGAAGGAACTGTCGGCCAATGTATTTCATGGCAAGGGGTCTGAAAAGGCCAGGAGGCTGAGGGAAGAAAAGGTCTACAAGTATGAGAGGAGCACGGCAGATCCCAGATTTTGGTGTGACTTCCACTGTGATTATTACAGGCTAGTCTTCCAACAAATGAAGAGGCCAGTGATAGAGGCTCAGTGGGTGGACTGGGACTACATGGCAAAGAAGGAGCACTCTGCCTTTGATGCTGTGATTGAAGCTGCCGAGCGCCATGATCTCAAGAAGATCATGGGCTTCAAATATGATTGGAATGTGGAAATCATTCTTCAATTCTACTCCACAATCTACTTTTCAAGCTCAGGTGACAGAAGGATAACCTGGATGACTCATGGTGAGCAATACTCTGTCACCTATGCTGAGTTTGCAAGGATCCTTGGTCTTGAGGCTCACATGGACCACGAGATCATCATCTCGAATCTCAAGGCTGTGGATCGTGAGGAGCTGGCTTACATGTATCCAAGCCACCTCCCGTTTGATGCCGGACTCGCTCGAAACATCAAGCTCTTCTACAGCATCATGAACAGAATCCTCAGACGGACGATAGCACCAAAGGATGGTGATGCTGGGGTGATTCAAGGGAATTTGAGGCACCTTCTACTTCTGATTGATGGGGAAGAAAAGTTCAACCTCGTCGATTACATCTTCGACGACATCTTCAACATCTCGCATACTCCCAACAGGGCGTGCGGGTATGCCCCCTACATCATGTGCCTCATTGAGAAGGTATCGGGCGTGTCCTTTGTCAAGGATGTCTCGCACCGACCTCTGCGCCCCCAGAAGCCGCCAAATGTGCCGGTGCCTCCTCGTCGCAAGAATGCAGATCCTCCGTCTCGCCCAGTGGCACCTCCTTCTCCGCCTCCGCCTCAGTCCATGAGTGCGTTCTTCAAGTGCTTCAAGGCCATCTTCACCTCGTGCCGGAAGCAAGAGATTCGCGCTCAGAGGGCACACAAGCGCCAAGAGAAGTATCTTAAGGCGGTGTGCGACAAGCTGGAGGTCCCGATGTCCTCCCCGGAGGTGAGTGATGGGGAGATCACTCCCTTCCCCACCTTCACCGCCGATGAGCTCGCCCAGCTCCAAGAGGATGGAAGCTCCTCTCGGGCTGCTCCCTCGGCAAGGAACTCCGACGACGACGACGACGATGTCAATGATGAGGACGACGTCGAAGATTCCGAGGCCACGGAGAGTGGAAGTGGCGAAGATGAGGACTAGCTCTTAGGTCTTAGCTTCCTCCCTTCTTTTCCTTTTTGGTGCCTTGATGCCAAAGGGGGAGAGTTAAGGGGGAGTTAATCTTTTGTGGGCGTGTGTTGTGGTGTTTGACTTATCTTGTAACATATTTATGCTTTTACATTTGTGCAAGACTCGTTAATGTTGCTTACTATCAATATATTGCTCTTATTGTCAATCTTATGAATGTATTGATGTCATTTATGTCTTGTCACAATTGTTGAGCACATCACGTAGGCACCCCACCATAACGTGTGTGGGTATGAAAGAACTCCTCCACCTCTTTTACTTGTTGCATACAATGAGGGGGAGTCATTCATACGCACACATGTTATGAAAACCAAACTTTATACTCTTATTTGTGAAGGACTTAATGTGTTGTCATCAATCACCAAAAAGGGGGAGATTGAAAGTGCATCTAGGTTCCCCGTGGGTTTTGGATGATTGATGACGACAATTAAGTCGCTAATGAGCTCAAGTGATCTTAGCACAGGTATGGACTCAATTGGAGACGCAAACCCTCAAAAAGGAAAAGGAAGGAAACGGAGTCAACTCGAAGCGTAGAAACTAGGGTTTCTAGCGTGGTTGAGTTAGACTAGCCGTAGTAATAGGAGGGTGTGTGTGTCAAGTGCATTGAGATCAAGTTTGGGAGCTCAAAGTGGTTTAGAGGTCAAACCTATGAAAGAAATGAGTGGTTAAGTGGTCTGGCCGTAGGGCCGGACTAGTCCGTGCAGGAGGCCGGACTAGTCCGTCCCTGGCCGGCCAAGTCCGTTTCTGGCCGGACCAGAAGGGTCTGACCGAGATCGGACTAGTCCGTTTGTGACCGGACTAGTCCGGGTAGCTGTGAGTGGGTTTTGGGGATGAAGTCCCAAAACCACGGACTTGTCCGTTTTGGACCGGACCAAGAGGTCCTGAGTGAGAACGGACTAGTCCGCCCGTGGGGCCGGACTAGTCCGGGTTGGCTAGAAAAGGTGCTTCTGTGGCTAAGTCTGGGAGGACCGGACTAGTCCGCCCTAGGGGCCGGACTAGTCCGTGGTCCTCAGACTAGTCCGTTTTCACCCGGAGCAGAAGGCTCTGTGTGTGATCGGACTAGTCCGGTGTTGACCGGACTAGTCCGTTCTGGAAGTGACCGTTTGAATTTGAAGTTTGGCGGGTAGCGTGACGATCGTGTGTCAGCTGTCGGGACCTGACAAAGGAGTCAGTGGTCCCCTAGGCCGGACTAGTCCGGGCCAGTGGCCGGACTAGTCCGTCCTTTTGCTGAAGTCAGCAAATTGGGGTTGGGACCTCTATAAAAAGGGGACCCCCGGCCTCATTTCAAACACCCTTGGAAAAACTCAAACCCTAGCGCCGCCACAGCCAACTTGGAGCACTCCTAAGCCTCCTTCTTGCCTACTTTCCCTCTAAAACTAATTCTTGAGTGGATTAGGGTTTAGTGAGGTGGAGAAGAGGAAGAACATCGCGCTTGTGCTCCCGGTTTGATCTCTTGCACTCGTTGAGTCTTTGTGGGCTGTGTATTGAGTTTGTTTTACTGTGTTGATCATCTTTGTGGTGTGGGAGCCTCAGTTTGTGAGTAGCCCCAACGAACTTTGTAATCACCGTTGTGATTAGTGGAGAACCAAGTTAGGCCCGTGCGGTAAACTTGGTGAGGGAAGGGTTGTTGGACCCGGTCCTTTTGTGGACTCCTCAACGAGGACGTAGATTCCTTGTGTGGGATCGAACCTCGGGATAAAATCCTTGTCTCCTTGTGTTCTTCGCATTTACTCTATTGATTACTTTGTTCTAGAGTTGGTAGTCTCGTTTCATATTCCGCATTGCTACAAACTTGTGGAAACTTGACTTGCTCTCGTTTAGGTTGTTGCTCAACTTGACTTAAACATACACTCACTTGTAGCATTGAGAAAATCCCCCTAAAACTTGCTAGAAACATCTTTTTAGGGTTATTCACGCAGGCTGACCGGACTAGTCCGCCCCCTGACCGGACTAGTCCGCCCCCTGTAATTTAATCTCGTTTTATTGAGTCATTTGCAGGTCAATTAGCCTATTCACCCCCCCTCTAGGCAACTTTCAGAGCTAAGTCCCAGTAGATCGAACTTGTCCGTTTTAGAACGGACCAAAGCTCTCTGGAAAAGTTTGAACTTGTCCGGTGTGGTATAGACTAGTTCGTTTGAGACTTAGTGAGACAAACCGAAAGAAAACCCTAGAGGGTCGGACTAGTCCGCTCCTGTGACCAGACTAGTCCGGCCATACCCAGTTGTGTCCATCTTGGGACGGATCAAACCTTTATGTCCTATTTCGGACTAGTACATTTTGTACCAGACTAGTTCGTATTGTCAATGGCCGTTTGAAATTAAAAAGTTGGCGTGCACGTCATCTGTTTCGTCGATCGATGACGTGAAATTGTTGGTGGTCCCAGAAGGTCGGACTAGTCTGTGGCACAGGGCCGGACTAGTCTGGGTTTGCCCTGGTGGCAGCGGTTAGTTGTCGGGACCCCTATAAAAAGGGGACTCCCTGCCTCTATTTGATAACTCTTGAACCCTAGCGCCGCCACAAGTAACCTAGAGCCTTCCAAAGCCTTCTACTTGTCCTACTAGACCTCTAACATCAAATCTTAAAGAGATTAGGGTTTGGGGGAGAGTGAAGGAAGATCATCACGTTTGGGCTCTCGGTTTGATCTCTTGCACATTGTGTTGTGTTTTGTGGCTTGTGTGAGTTGAGCTTCGTGTGCTCCTTATTGTATTGCTTTGTGGGAGCCTCAACTTGTGAGCAGCCCCAATCAAACTTGGTGATTACCCATTGATATAGTGGAAACCAAGCCGACCATTGTGGTGGCTTAGCGAGAGAGGGGTCAAGTGAGACCCGGTCTTTCTGTGGACTTCTCAACGTGGATGTAGGCTTCTTCGTAGAGCTGAACCACGGGATAAATCTTGTGTCACTTGTCATTTTACATTTCATAATCACTAGCATTGCTATTAGGGTTCTTGTTGTTCATATTGCTCTTCACTTTGATCTTTGTTGAAATCTTGTGACCTAAGTGCTTTAACTTCACAATCTAAGTTGTACTAGGTTGCCATACATTGCTTACATCTTCGGTGAACTTAAATTCCGCAAATAACTCGTAGGAACCAAGTTTTTAGTCTTTCACCCTGTGTTGAGCGGACTAGTCCGGCCCTGTCCAGACAAGTCCGGCCTCAGGAGTTTAATCTCGTTTGATTAAGTCATTTCAGGTCTTATTGCTTATTCACCCCCCTCTAGGCGACTTTCAATTGGTATAAGAGCATGGCTTCTCCACCAAGAGTCTAACAACTCGGAGAAGAAATGGCTAGAAGGGGTGACAATGAGATTCTGATGATTGTTGATGCCACCAAGACGAAGAACGTCGATGTTCTTCAAGATGATCCAAATGACGATGAAGAAGTTCATATGCTCAAGGCACGGCTTCGTGAGAAGCTCAATGTGCCCAAGAAGGAGATCAAGCCAATTGCTCCGATCAACGTCGACAATGGGAGTAGTTCACAAGACTACTCCTGGTATCCTTGCAACTATGAGCAACTAACCGCAAGCAATCACTATTTATCTATCCCCATTGGCAAACCTCCTCAATTTGATGGAAATGATTATTCTATGTGAAAGCATAATATGAAGATGCATCTCATTTCCTTAAACCCTAGTTTGTGGCAAATTGTTATGAAAGGTGTACATCTTTCCAAAAATGAGGAAGACATCACTCCGGAGCAAGCCGTCCTCCTCCATCGCAATGCTCAAGCCGTTGGAGTGATTACCTCCTTATTGACTCGAGAAGAGTTCAACCGCATTGAAGGGTTGGAGGTTGCCAAGGAGATATGGGACACCCTCAAGACAGTGCATGAAGGCAACCGTGTCATTAGGGAGGCGAAGATCGAGATGATCGAAGGAGAGCTTGGGAGGTTCACCATCATGGATGGTGAGCCCCCCAAGACATGTATGACCTCCTCAAGATTCTCATCAATAAGAGTTGATATTATGGAAGCACACGGTGGACCGATCATGAGGTGGTAAAGAGGATGATTCGAGAATTCATGTCTCGAAACGTCACTCTTTGCTCACTAATTCATGAGAGTCCGGGTTTTCACAAGATGACTTCCGAAGAAGTGCTCGGGAGAATTATCAACCATGAGATGATGGAGCAAGAAGCTATGTTCTACAATGATCTACAAAAGTTCTCCTCCCCCAAGAAAAAGTATGTTGCATTCAAGGCAACATCCTCAAGATCACAAGAAAAGGAAGAGAGTAATGAAGAGAGCCCCGACACCGATGAGGAAGAGGCACTCTTCATCAACAACTTCAAGAGGATGTTTAGAAGAAGGAGGGGGAGCTACCATCATGAAAGGAAGAGCAAAGACAAGCCTAAGACAAGATCAAAGAGGGCTTGCTACAATTGTGGGGAGTATGGCCACTTCACTGTGGATTGCCCACATGAGGAAAACAAGAAGAAGAAGGAGGGCAAGTCTAAAGTGAAGAAGTACTTCAAGAAGAAGAAGCAATCGGGGCATGCCCACCTTGGAAAGGAGTGGGATTCAGATGAAGGATCCTCCTCTGATGAAGAGGATAAGATAGCAACCATTGCCATGAAGAAGACAACCGCAGAGAACAAGCTCTTTCCCAACTTGGAGAAATCAAGGCCAACTTGCCTTATGGCCAAGGAGGGAAGAAAGAAGGTTAAATCTAAATCCTCCTCTTCAATTTCCTTGCATGATGATTTTTATAGTAGTAGTGAGAATGAACACATGCTTAAGAATATGAGTAAAAGTACCTTTAAAGATTGAGGTTGTTGACGGATGAGATATTTGACAAGGAAGAGCTCATCAACCATCAAGAGGATATGCTCATCCAACAAAAGGAGAGATGTCAAGAGGTTGAGGAGGTATTGGAGCTTGAAAGAGAAAGAAGCAAGGCACTTGAGCGTGAACTCGCTTTGAGCAAGGAAACTTGCTCAAACATTGAGAACACTACAATTGTGCTCAAGGATGAACTTGTTAGTTTGACACAAGCTAACAAGATCCTTGAAACACAAGTGAAGCCTTTCAAAGTCAATGCCCCTTCTTCCTCTACAAGCTCATCTTCCACAAATGTCAAATTCGAAGCGCCTCAACCTTGTAAATGCTCAAACTTGATTATAAAACTTAAAGATGAGCTTAAGTTGGCACAAACCAATCAAGCACCAAAAGGTGACATCTTTGACAAGGAGAGGATGGCATATGCACGTAGTGCATACGCCAACACAAGACATCCATTTATCAAGGATGGTCTTGGTTATTCTAGGGAGATGAGGCAAAATGGCAAAACTCCCAAGAATGGCAAAGACTTGATTGTTTTTGTCAAGGGATGTTAATACAACAATAAGGGAAAGAACATCACTACATCTCCTAAAATGCCTAAGAAAGAACATCATCCCTTGTTCCATAATTTTGATACATCATATGTTTTATTGAGGAACAAGTTTGGAAAGGCCTATGCTAGGTATGTTGGGTCACACCGCAAGAGTCCTAAACCTTGTGTGTGGGTGCCCAAGTGTCTCTTGACTAACATCAAAGGACCCAACACCGCTTGGGTACCTAAAGCCAAGGCTTAAATCTTTCTTGTAGGCATACTCCTCCGGTGGAGCCAAATGAGTTCTTAATAGCGGGTGCACTAATCATATGACCGGCGAGAGGAAGATGTTTGTGGAGTATGAGCTAAATAAAGATCCAAGTGAAGGAATCTATTTTGGGGACAATAGCCAAGGAAAAATCCCTAGTACTGGTAAAATTGCTATATTCCCCAATCATATCTTTCAAATGTTTTACATGTTGATTCACTTGATTATAACCTCTTGTCCATATCACAACTATGTGACAAAGGTTATAATTTTTTATTCACTAATGAGGGTGTGACCGTCATAAGGAGAAGCAATGACTCAATTGCTTTTAAGGGTGTACTCAAGGGAAAGCTCTATCTTGTGGATTTTCCTGCGGATAAAACCCAACTTAATACATGCTTAATTGCAAAAACTAACATGGTATGGTTATGTCATAGAAGGCTAGTCCATGTTGGGATGAGGAATTTACAAAAACTCCTTAAGGGCGAGCACATCTGTGGTTTAAAGAATGTTGTGTTTGAAAAAGATAGGCCATGTAGCGCATGCCAAGCCGTAAAGCAAGTTGGAGCTCCACATCCATCAAAGAATATTATGACGACAACAAGACCATTGGAGCTTCTACACATGGATCTCTTCGGTCCAATCGCCTACATAAGTATTGGCGGTAACAAATACGGTCTTGTTATTGTTGATGATTTTTCACGTTTCACTTGGGTATTCTTTTTGCATGATAAGAGTGAGACTCAAGGTGTCCTCAAGAAATACTTAAAGAGAGCTCAAAATGAGTTCTCCTTAAGTATCAAGACCATAAGGAGTGACAACGACACCGAATTCAAGAATACTCAAGTTGAAGAATTTTTGGATGGAGAAGGCATCAAGCATGAGTTCTCGGCCCCCTACTCCCCTCAACAAAATGGGGTGGTCAGGAGGAAGAATAGGACTCTAATTGAGATGTCAAGAACCATGCTTGATGAGTACAAGACATCGTACCGGTTTTGGTAGAAGCAATCAACACTGCTTGCCATGCCATAAACCGGTTGTATCTTCATTGCATACTTAAGAAGACGTCTTATGAGCTCCTAACTGGCAACAAACACAACATTTATTATTTTCATGTTTTTGGGAGCAAATGTTACATTCTAAACAAGAAGCCTAGGACTTTGAAGTTTGCTTCCAAGTCCGATGAAGGTTTCTTGTTTGGTTATGACTCAAACACTTACACCTATCGTGTCTTCAACAAATCCTCCAGAATTGTTGAAGTGGCACGTGACATAGTATTTGATGAGACTAATGTCTCCCAAGTGGAGCAAGTTGATCGTCATGTGCTAGATCAAGAAGAAGATCCACAAGTGGTGATAGGAAGGATGGCGCTTGGAGATATACGACCACAAGAACAACCTCAACACTCAAGTGACCATCCTACACATAAAGCAATCTCTTCCTCAAATGATCAAGATCAAGTCCCCCAAGATGTGCTCCAAGAATATGAAAATGGAGGCATCAATCAAGGGGGGGGGGGGGCAATGAAAATGAGGAAGATGAAGATTCAAGACCTCAAGCGCCTCACCCAAGAGTGCACCAAAGCGTTCAACGGGACCATCCCATTGACAATATACTTGGAGACATCTCCAAGGGGGTAACTACTCGACCTCGTGTTGTAAAGTTTTGTGAACATTACTCTTTTTTTCTTCTTTGAAGCCTCATAAGGTTGAAGAAGCGCTACGAGATCCAGATTGGGTAATGGCCATGCAAGAAGAGCTAAACAACTTTGAAAAGAATCACGTATGGGAGCTCGTGAATAGGCCTAATGCGAATGTTGTATGCAACAAGTGGGTGTTCCGCAACAAACAAGATGAGCACGTGGTGGTTACAAGGAACAAAGCACGACTTGTGGCCAAGGGATATTCACAAGTCGAAGGTTTGGATTTCGAAGAAACCTTTGCTCCCGTAGCTAGGCTAGAATCAATTCGTATATTACTTTTCTTTGCTACTCACCATGATTTTAAACTATATCAAATGGATGTCAAGAGTACATTCCTTAATGGTCCAATCAAGAAAGAGGTGTATGTGGAGCAACCCCCCGATTTTGAAGATGGAGAATTTCCAAGCCATGTGTACAAATTGCGTAAGGATCTCTATGGCCTCAAACAAGCTCCTAGAGCTTGGTATGAGTGCCTTAGAGACTTCCTAACTCAAAATGGTTTCAAAATTGGAAAATCAGATTACACTCTATTCACTAAGCACTTTGACGATGATTTGTTTGTTTGCCAAATATATGTCGATGACATTATATTTGGTTCTACTAACAAAGCTTTTTTTGATGAGTTTTCTAAGATAATGACGGAAATATTTGAGATGTCCATGATGGGGGAGTTAAATTTCTTCCTAGGTTTTCAAGTAAAGCAACTCAAGGAGGGCACACTTATTAGTCAAAGTGATGGTTGAGAGAAAAACCTAAGTGAGAAGCCAAAATGAGGAAAAACCCTAGGAGGCCGGACTAGTCCGGGCCTCAGGGTTGGACTAGTCTGGCCAGTCAGAGAGGTCCGCTTTAGGGCGGACTAAAGGTCTCTGAATGAATTCGGACTTGTCCGTATGGGTACAGACTTGTCTGTTCTTCCCTTTGTGGAGTTGGAGCTAAGTCCCAGTAGATCGGACTTGTTCGTTTTAGAATGGACCAAATCTCTTTGGAAAAGTTCGAACTTGTCCAGTGTGGTACGAACTAGTCCGTTTGAGACTTAGTGAGGCAAACCGAGAGGAAACCCTAGAGGGTCGGACTAGTCCGGCCATACCCAGTTGTGTCTGTTTTGGGACGGACCAAACCTTTCTGTCCTACTTCGGACTAGTCCATTTGTACTGAACTAGTCCTATTGTTAGTGGCCGTTTGAAATTCAAACGTTGGCGCGCACGTCATCTGTTTTGTCGATCGATGACGTGAAATTGTCGGTGGACCCAGAAGGCTGAACTCGTCCGTGGCACAGGGCTGGACTAGTCCAGGTTTGCCCTGGTGGCAACATTTAGTTGTTGGGACCCCTATAAAAAGAGGACTCTCGACCCCTCTTTGATAACTCTTGAACCCTAGCGCCACCACAAGTAACCGAGAGCCTTCCAAAGCCTTCTACTCGTTCTACTAGCCCTCTAAGATCAAATATTGAAGAGATTAGGGTTGGGGAGGAGAGGGAAGGAAGATCATCATGCTTGGGCTCTTGGTTTGATCTCCTGCACATTGTGTTGTGTTTTGTGGCTTGTGTGAGTTGAGCTTCCTGTGCTCCACATTGTATTGATTTGTGGGAGTATCAACTTGTGAGCAGCCCCAATCAAACTTGGTGGTTACCCATTGATATAGTAGAAACGAAGCCGGCCATTGTGGTGCCTTAGGGAGAGAAGGGCCAAATGAGACCCGATCCTTGTGTGAACTTCTTAACGTGGATGTAGACTTCTTCGTAGAGCTGAACCACGGGATAAATCTTTTGTCACTTGCCATTTTACATTTCGTAATCACTAGCATTGATATTAGGGTTCTTATTGTTCATATTGCTCTTCACTTTTATCTTTTTTGAAGTCTTGTGACCTAAGTGCTTTAACTTCACAAGCTAAGTTGTACTAGGTTACCACACATTGCTTACATCTTGGGTGAACTTAAATTCCGCAAATAACTCGTAGAAACCAAGTTTTTAGTATTTTACCCTGTGCTGAGCGGACTAGTCCGACCCTGTCTAGACAAGTCCGACCTCAGGAGTTTAATATCGTTTGATTAAGTCATTTCAGGTCTTATTGCCTATTCACCCACTCTAGGAAACTTTCACACGCTGGCCTTATGGCTGAACACGATGGAGGAAGCCTTCAATGTGATGCTCATCGGCAACGGTGATGAGTATCCTGGTTTGCGTCGGTGGGTTAAGGAGTACGTGACCCATGAATCTATGAAGAATGGTGCACCCAACAGAGACCAACTCATTTCCTACTTCATCGAGAGCAAGAAGAGGTGCAAGGCGCTGGCCAGGGAAAGGCTATGGTCCCCCGCCACCTTCATCCTCGGCATAGACTGCCGCCATGCCACCTTTGACCTCGGCTCCGATCATTGCTGCCGAACCTGACCTTTAGCCGACGCGAGATGCGCATATCTAGTATCTTTGACTGGTACCCGACGGGTATCCAAAACCCGACAGGTTCGAGTTCAAGTACTATTTCTTACTCACGGGTACAGATTCAGATATAAAATTTAGGCATAATAGCTAAGTTTGTCCTCCAACTTTAATCAGAGGCTCAATTTCATCCCTCAACTATCAAAAAGGCCAATTTCATCCCTAAACTTTGGAAGTTGGTTCAATTTAATCACTTGTATGAGATGTCCCTCCACATATGCAGTCCTCATCCTAGCTGGATGTCCACGTAGGCGCTCCAGGTCAGCTCCTGAACTATTCATTGAAGAAAATGACAACTTTGCCCTCAATTAATTTTTGCAACCGTATGGCTATTTGCTGTCGCCGTTCTTTCACACTTGCGCAGCAGCAACCCTCCTCTAGGGTTTGCTGGATGGGAGAAAGAGCCAGAAGAAAGTATTGAGGTATAGGGGATTCTTGATTTTGGCAAGGAGACAACAAGATCCAACGGAGATTTATATTTTCAAGTCAATTACTTGATCCCGGAGAGGCGCTGAAATAGCTACAATATAATTATGTTGATACTTTTTAAGTCAATTACTTGATTTATATATTTTTTCAATCATCATCATCAGACTTCTGGCTAGAAGAGAATGAGTACATGCAAAAAATATAATATAACTTACACTTACTAGGCAAGATGACACAGCCATCATGTGCACAGGAAGCCAAGGGCAAAATAGACAATTTTTTAGTATACCAAGTTTCAAGCTGACTAGACATGTACATGTGTAACGCCAGCTCATACAAATGATTAAATTGAACCAATCCTTAAAGTTTAAGGAAGAAATTAACCTTTTTGATAGTTCAAGGATGGAAATTGAGCCTCTGACTAAAGTTGGAGTACAAATTTGATTATTCTGCCTAAAATAACGCACACTATTTCATGTTGGGTCGGGTTTACGTTCTAGCTGAACACGACCCGTTGCTATCCCTATTATAGTTCCTATATGTGAGTTAAACATAAGACGTGACACTGACTTCCTTCACCACGTGTCCACGTGTTGGACCACCACTTTTGTGGTGTCTCCGCAATTGCCGCGGCGCGTCTTGGTGGTTCTGTATTGGTCGCTGCTAGTTTTGCTCTAGTGAAGCAACGATATGGATCAACATTTTGCTTGGTTCTCTTTCTAAGTTAACTAGAACGCAATAGCGAAATCACAGTAGCACAGAACGGAGAGTTCAGACATCTCTATAAAGCTATATATTTCTTCCTGTATTGGAGTATGTTATTTAGTACAAGCTGCAAGCAAGCATGACCTAAGCTGCAATTAGTCAAACCGCAGTAGGCATAAACACAAGTATTAACCCTATCAGAAACGGCGTATGAAAGCTCTTCTATAATCAGGGTCTACACTAGGAAGGAGTCCGGGAAAAGTACACTGCGGCGTCTAGCAATGCTAGCACCTCCTAGAGTCCAAAGGCATGGAGTGCAAATAAGGGGAAAAGACCGGCAATGATAAATCCTAGTGTTCTTACTAACAGACACAAGTATTGGGAAAGTCAAGACGACTCAAATTCCAATATCTCAGCTTTCATGGATGGTCACAGAGTATCAATAGACTTTTGACACTACTACAAAAAATATTTTCACATGCGCCTCAATTTTTTAAACACAGAGGGCCCGTAAAAAAATGTGACTGTGATGATGAATGTTATAATAACCGCATGTGATGACAGAACATCACAGACAGATTTTAAAAAACAACCGCCTGTGTAAATACATGATTTTCTCAGGCGGCTAATAATTATGAACAGTCTGTACTCTAGCAAACTTCACATGCGGTTCTTAATTAACCACCGCCTGGGTAAGTACATAATTTTCACGAGCGGTCATTGTTTAAGAACCGTGTGTACTGGTTCAATCATCACAAGCGGTTTTTGTTGAAGAACCGCCTGGGGAAAGTCATTGTTTTCACAGACTGCTTGTTAGTTAAGAACCGCATGTGATGCTGATAAGCTCCTGATCTATGCACAACAAGCTCTTGTAGATGCAAGTACCACTTGTGGCTCATCATTTGGATTGTTGAAAGCCTCAATTGAAGCCTGACGATCTTTGGAAGGATTTTCCCATCCATTTGAAGGATTTCTTTCTCTCCTGTCCATTTGAAAACTTAGAAAAATGTTCCTTTCTCAGTTTTAATGCCTAAATATATTGACTAAAAATCGGTACCTACTCTCTTAGTGTTTCACACAAGTGAGGAAGCGAACAACTTCAATCACAAATCTTGTTTTTACCCTTTCATAAGGATTTAACCTTAATCTTTTAAGTATAGATTTATCAATAAGTGAAGTTTCCTTATCATACATGTTAATGGCAGTGATAAGCGAAGGATGTGCCGAAACCAACAAAATCTTAATTGGGCTGAAGATAAAGAGATTCTGCATATGAGTGGCAATGTCCAGGTTAGACAGCGAGAATCTATGATGGCAACCTTCAACAACATGAAAAGTGATGTTAAAGTTATACTTGCATCAACCAAGGCATGTTGTGAGGGTATAACACTTGTTGGGGCAAGCATAACTGTGATGCTCTAACAAGTGTTATGCCCTCACAACATGCCTTGGTTGATGCAAGCATAACCTTGGCATCACTTTTCATGTTGTTGAAGGTTGCCATCATAGCTTTATGTTGTCCAACCTGGACATTATCACTCATATGCAACATCTCTTTGTTTTCAGTCCCATTGAGATTTCGTTAGCTTCGACACACCCTTCACTTGTAACTATCATTACATGTCTGATGAGGAAGCTTCACTTATTAATAAATCTATACTTGAAAGATTAAGGTCAAATTCCTATAAAAAGAGTAAAAACAAGATTTATGATTGAAGTTATTCGTTTCGTCGCTTGTGTGAAGCACTAAGAGAGATGGTACATATTTGTGGTCAATATATTCAGCCATTAGAACTGATAAAGTAGCACATTCGTAAGTTTTTAAAATGGTGAGAAGAGCAAGAAATCTTTCAGAACTTGTTTGGGTGTACTCAATCTAATTGGATTGAAGTGGATTGGAGTGAAGAATGAACTAATTTTCTCCTCAATCCACCTCAATCCACTTATATTGAAGTGGATCCACCCCTATCCAAACAAGCACTCAAATAGACGGGAAATATCGTCAGCCTTCAATTGAAGCTTTTAACAATCCAAATAATGGGTCTTTGGTGTTACTTGCATCTATAAGAGCTTGCTGTGAAGGGATTAGCTTGACAGGAGCTTCAAGAGTTGTGCTTCTAGATGTTGTTTGGAACCAAGCTATTGGAAGGCAAGCCTGATCATCATAGGTCAGAAGAAATTTATGTACACATATAATTTGATAACTTATGGAACAGGTGAAGGTGATAAATATGATAGTCAACAAGTCGAAAAGGATCACTTGTCCAAATTAGTCTTACATAAGCTGAATTTAATAATGTTCGAAACATGCTATCTAAAGCTGAAATAGAACATTGTTCTAAGTTGATTTCAGAGGATGCAAATATATACAATATATATCATACATTTTTTCCAGCATTGACATCTTCTCCCACATAGGGTTTCAAATCCTTTTTAATGATTCTCTCTACGCGCTTGATATTTTCTGGTTCGGTGAAAATGTACATCTCTTCATGCTGATTATATTTCTTTTCATTATCTCCCACATTCTCAACCCCAACAATATTTTGCTTTCCAAAAACAACAATGTGCATCTTCTCAATTTCTGGATCTTCTACATAAAAAACTTGTGCAACACGATCGGAGAGAACCCACAAGTCATCTTTATAACCCACTTTATTCAAGTCTACCAGTGTCATCCCATAATTGTCCACTTTCACACCATCAGGACGTTTGACCCATTGGCACTTAAATACGAGCATTACCATTCTTTCGCCATAATCGAGTTTCCATATTTCCTCTATGAACCCGAAGTATATGGTCTTTTGCCCTTGTGAATCATAAGCCTCAATATCAACACCACTATTTTGTGCAACACTCTTACCGTCTTTTTCTTTAGTCTAAAATGTGTAACCATTGATGTCATATGCTTGCCATGATGTCACCAAAGCAGATGGACCATTCAGTGAAACATCTCTTGTGCTTTTTCATGATCCAGTCCTCTGTGCGGTCTTGATTTTTTTCGTGAAGCTCAATTTGGTGTTCCTCGATGTACAACTTAGCTATTGCGAGCTGTTGTAGTACACCAAAATATGCACGGTGTACATTCTTGTAACCTTGAACGATAAAAGTTTTCTTACCCACTTTGCCTCTCCCACGTAGTCTACCCTCACGTACTGGTATAGACACACCTATCGGTTTTCCATCTTTGATGTAATCAGCGCAACCCTCAATAACTTCTTCAGTGGTGTATCCTTCCATAATTGAACCCTCTTGGTGAGCACGGCTCCGCACATAACCTTTTAATACTCCTAAATATCTCTCCAACTAAAACATATGATGTAAAAATAGTGACCCCAATTCTTTTATCTGATCAACAAGATGTATGATTAGGTGTACTTGCATATCAAAAAAGGATGGTGGGAAGCACATCTCAAGCTTGCACATAGTCTTGACGATGTATGTTTTCAGATAGTCTAAATCTTCACGTGCTATCACCTTTTGCGATACTGCATCGAAGAAGTAACACAAGCGTGTGATGATAACTTTTATATGCTCAGGTTTGATGACTCTTATTGCAATGGCAAGGAACACTGTCATCATCATGTGACAGTCGTGAGAATTATAGCCGAATAAAGACAAGTCTTTCATCGAGACTAGTTTGCGGATATTGGATGAGAAACTTGTGGACACTTTGATCCCACGCAAGCATTCACAAATTGTTTTTTTTCTCTTCTAGTGTCAAGTTGTAGCTGCCTGGGGGAAGGTAATGCTTCCCGTTCGCCTTTTCTACTTGATGAAGCTCTGGTCTCATCAAGATTTACTAGGTCCATACGTGAATTTAATCCGTCCTTTGTTTTCCTCGGCATGTCTAGCAAGGTCCCAATGATGCTGTTAAATACATTCTTTGTAGCGTGCATCAAATCAATACTATGACAAAATTCCAGATTCTTCCAATACGGAAGATACTTGAAAAAAAATGATTGTTTCTTGAAAGCCATGTCAGTTGTATCACCCGAAGATGTACTTTTCTTTCTCTTTGTTCCTTTACATTTTTTGCCCTTACCGAAAGCAATATGAATGTTCTTGACCATTTCGAACACGAGTTTTCCACTGTAAGGTTTTGATGCAATATCTTTTTCGATTTTGTTATCAAATTTTTCTTTCATCTTCCTATACTTGTGTGTATCTGTCAAGAACCGCTGGTGTCTCATGTACACCGTCTTTCTGGATGAAGTGAGGTATAAATATCCAGTTCTATCCGCGCACCTTACACAACCTTTCTTCCCTTTCATTTGTCCCCATAATGTAAACAGTCCAGGATAATCATGCACATTAACGAATATCATTGCTCTTAGCATGAAATACTCCCGCTTGTACTAATCCCATGTATGTACATCTTCATTCCATAATTTCGCCATATCTTCCATTAAAGGTTCCAAGAACACATCAGTTTCTATGCCGGGTTGTTTCGGACCTTGGATAAGAACAGATAACAAGATATATTTCCTTTTGTGACACAACCATGTCGGTAGGTTGTACATTGTTAAGACCATGGGCCATGTGCCGTGTATGCTCCTTTTTTCACCAAACGGATTCATTCCGTCTGTACCCAAGGCAAACCTTATATTTCTGATTTCCTTTGCAAATTCTGGATACTGAATATCAAATTTTTTCCACTGTGTTGCATCATCAGGGTGTCGAATATGTTTTTCATTCTTCTTGCTCTGCTCGGAATGCAAACGCATGAGTTCAACCTCCCTAGGATTTGAGAACAAACTCTTCAAGCGATCAATTACTGGAAGGTACCACAACATCAAGGCAGGAATTTTTCTCTTATTCTTCCCGTCTGCATCTCCAGAAGTATCGCCATCGTCACCTTCAGAACTAATAATAAACTTCCTATTCCTCCGAGACTTTTTCATATTGATAACATACTGGTGATTGTAGTCCTTCTTATATCTACTGACACCATAGATGGGGCATCTAGTTGCAAGCTCATGTTCTTTGCGATACATAATACAATGGTTCACACAAGCGTGTATTTTTGTCACACCTAGTGCCATCGGGCAAAGAAGTTTCTTCGCTTTATAACTGCTTATGGGCAGTTTATTTGAATTTGGAAGAATTTCTGCCATAAGATTCAAAAGATCAGATAAACTATAATCGGACCATTCGTGTGTGGCTTTCAACTTTAGTAGTTATAGGACTGCACGCAATGTAGTAAACTCTTTATCACAACCGTTTTATTCATCATATAAAAGTTCCATCGCCGCATTCTGCAATGTCTCCATTTTACTTAAACCTTTACTTGCTCCCATAGAAGTCAATACATATGGTTCAATGTGACGCAACATCTCCCCACAATCGAACTCATCATCATCATCATCACCATCTTGATTGTCACTACCATCATCGATATGAACATTATCGTCATCTGAACCTCTCTCATCATCTTTATCCACTTCATGTGTATCTAACTCACCATGCTTTGTCCATATTGTGTAGTTTTTTAAACCTCTTTTCACCAAATGAGATTGGATTACTATAGTATCTATCCAAGCAATCTTATTTTCGCACTCGATACATGGACATAATATGTCATCTATCTTTTACAACTTCACATGTCTCTCGGACGCTTCAATAAAATTTGGAACATTATGAATGTACATAGGATCGGGTCTTGGCATGTTATACATCCAAGCTCGACGGTCCATGCTTCAATAACAGATTTTTTATAAGATTTACAAAATTTAGCCACAGATATTCCCTAAAGGTCTTCTATAAAATAAATTTACAAAGACATAACAAGCCTGTATCATATGAGTGAATACTGGTATCATGTAGGTCTGTTCATAAGGGTTCCAAGAAAATTTGTTTCATAATTTTCTCAGCTTCCTAGTGGCCATAATGGATTTTTGAAGTTAGGCTTATTCATTGAAACATTTCATCGAACATGTAATGTGATTGTATTCATCTTCAACCTTTAATCCCTCAAATCTACTTCTTGTTCTGTAAAATTCATGGGTGAGCTCAAGGGGAGACTCAACTACATCTTTCAACCATTAATCCTTCAAATCTACTACAAATCGCAAGTGGTGGTGGTGGTGGTGGTGGGGGGGGGGGCTGGAGGCATATGCAAACTCAACAAAACAAAACTGAAAACAGAGCAAATTGAAAACATGATAGTGAAGAAGAAGTCTCTTCTAACCTTTTCTCTGTTCGAAGCTTGATCAACTGATGAATGCAGTACCGGCCCGCACACAGTGGAAAATTTTGACAGCCTTGCGGCGTCGATGGAAAATCTCCAGAGTTAGGTTTTCTGTGGTGCCCGAGGGGTCTTTATATAGGCGTCGGTTTTCACAGGCGGTTTTTAACGAAATAACCGCTTGTGATAAAAATTAATAAAATTCAGGCGATTTTTAACTACTTCACAAGCGGTTGGTACTGAATAACCGCATGAGATAATTGACCGAATCTGTTCTTCTTTTCTTTTCTCTTGCTTCTTTTTATTTAGATTCCAATATAAATACTCAAACATGTATAGATTTTGCAAATTGAGTCCACATTCGATGATTCTTTCTTCTATATTTTTCAAAAATTATCATCTACCACTTGGACCAAATATTTTAAAACTTGTATAGCTAACATTGTAATGTTTTGGTAAATATCAAATTAATTTATACTCACATATTATTCACATTTGTGTATCTCCTAAAAAAGGGATCCTTAACTGAAATTGGTTTGTATGAACATATTTGTATTATATATACAAGTATGAATTTTGTTAATTTTTTAAAGCATTCCAAAATGTCAAAATTCAAATTATCGATCATTCTAACCAAATGCACATATGAGGCATTCATCAAATTTTGAACACACATTCATTCAAAAAAATCTAAAAAAATCTGAAAAAAATTCATAGATGTTGGTATGAAGACTAAAAAGGTCCATTGAAAAACTAAATGAAAAAATCATTATATTCATCAAGATAGAAAAAATGACAAATAGTAATTTGTTTTCTATGTTCTGACCAATTTCAAAAGCTTTATGAAGTGCAATTTAATGGTAACCTTTAATACTCAATCATATTAAAAGAAAGTGGAATTTGGGCTTCTGAAAGGCCCCACATTTAATCAAGAATATTAATTAAGCTTACATAAAGATCTTTAGGCGCTTGGTACTGAATAACCGCCTGAGAAGAAACTTACCTCAGACGGTTATTACTTACCAACCGCCTGGGATAACTGCCCGAAACTGTTCTTCAATTTTCTTTTTCTTTGCTTTTTTATATTTAGATTCCAATATCAATACTCAAACATGTATAGATTCTGCAAATTGAGTCCAAATTCGATGATTCTTTCTTCTATATTTTTCAAAAATTAACATCTACCACATGGACCAAATATTTTAAAACTTGTCTAGCTAACATTATAATGTTTTGGTAAATATCAAATCAATTTATACTCACATATTATTCACATTTGTGTATCTATAAAAAAAGGAATCCTTCACTGAAATTGGTTTGTATTGACACATTTGTATATTTATATATGTATGAATTTTGTTAATTTTTTTAAAGCATTCCAACATGTCAAAACTCAAATTGTCCATCATTCTAACCAAATGCTCATATACATATGAGACATTCATCAAATTTTGAATACACATTGATTCAGAAAAATTTAAAAAAATCTGAAAAAACTCATAGAGGTTGGTATGATGGCTAAAAAGGTCCGTTGAAAAACTAAATGAAAAAAATCATTATTCATCAGGATAGAAAAATTACAAATAGCAATTGTTATTTGTTTTTTATGTTCTGACCAATTTCAAAGGCTTTATGAAATGAAATTTAATGGTAACCTTTAATACTCAATTATATTACAAGAAAGTGGAATTTTGGCTTTTGAAAGACCCCACATTTTATCAAGAATATTAATTAAACTTACATAAGGATCTTTATAGGCGGTCGGTACTGAATAAACGCCTGAGAAGAAGCTTATCTCATACGGTTATTACTTATCAACTGCCTGAGATATATAAATCTTCTCAGGCGGGTGGTAATTACCACCCGTCTGAGACAATCATATTCTCAAGCTGTTGGTACTTAATAACCGCCTGCGAAGATAGGCATCTATATATAGCCTTCGGCTGCATTGGAAAAACCTAACCCAGGCGAAATCACTTAGACGCCGTCAACCTGCCAAATGTTTGTTTGCCACCAAGTCTTCGCTACTCTTGCCGCCGAGCTTCGCCGTTGTTGCCGTGCTTCGCCCTCACCACTTCCTTCCTTCCTGGTACGCCGAGCTTTCCCTCGCCATCGCCGTCGAGCTTCGACCTTGCCGCCAGGTACGCTGCCGCTTCCTTTCCTCATCTGTCTTCGTGTCGCCTCCCTCCTCGCCCTCGCTTCCGGCCGAGTGATGTCCTCGTCGTCGCCGCACCCTAGATTTCCTTAATCAAAGTTTTTGAACCCTAGGTGCCTTGGTCAGTCGCCTCAAACCCTAGGTTCCTATCTAATTTTCATTAATCAAAGAATTATCAGTGGTTGTTCAGTGCCTTGGTCAGTGGCCTCAAACTCTAGCTCTATCTGCTTATTGTTCCAAACATTATCAGTGGTTGATTTCCTTATAGAAGCATTATCAGTGGTTTATGCTCTATCTGCTTATTGTTCCAAACATTATAAGTGGTTGATTTCCTTATAGAAGCATTATCAGTTGTTTATGCTCCTAATATATAATTATATATTTAAGGCCTCGAGTGTTAGAATCAATAATGAGATTGGTCCTTACTTTAAAAGCTTTAAGGGGGTTAGACAAGGTCATTCTTTGTCACCTCTTTTATTTAAAATTGCTGTTGATTGTCTTGCTAGGATGATATATAAGGCCTAGGAAAATAAATTGTTTTCAGGTTTATCTAATGATCTAGTGCATAATGGTGTGGCAGTTTTACAGTATGCAGATGATACAATTGTATGTATCACAAATGATTTAATGGGGGCTATAAATCTGAAACTACTTCTGGCTTTGTATGGAAAGCTTTTAGGTCTTAAAATAAACTTTGAAAAAGTGAAGTTTACAACATTGGGGGTGACCAGAATTTAGCCAAAAATATTGTTGACATTTTTAATTGTAAATTGGGTAGTTTGCTTATTAGTTACTTAGGTGTTCCAGTGTCTGCCGGTAGGCTCTATGTAAAATACTGGAATAAATTAGAAGAACAAGTGACTAAGAGATTGGCTGGTTGGCAACAATCGAACTTGTCTATGGCAGGGAGGGTTGTCTTGATTAAGTTGGTCTCTCTAGTATTCGAGTTTATCATATGTCAATGTTTCTTTTGCAAAAAATTACTGTGGAAAAGTTGGATGTACTTAGAAGAAGGTTTTTATGGCAAGGAGGTCAGATGAAAAAGAAATACCATCTAGTAAAATGGTAAAATATTTTTAAAAATAAGAGGAAAGATGGGTTGAATATAAAGGTATGGAACTTGGTCAATCACCTTGGTCAGTCGCCTTAAACCCTAGAATGGAACTTGGTCAATCACCTTGGTCAGTCGCTTTAAACCCTAGAATGCCTTATGAAACCCTAGAATGCTTCCATCTTTTTCTTCATGCAACACTTCATGTAGAGTTAATATGCCATTCATTATATTTTTTTGCCTTATTAGCTCTAGCATGGAAAGCGCTAAGAAGACTGTTGATGGTAGTAACAATAAAGAATGTAATATGGAGTTTAGTGACTCCAACAGTTTAGACTCCTTTTATAGTCCATCAGATTCTTTTCCGAATATAAAAATTAAAAAGACTTCACAGGATCCCGACCCGGAACATGATCCTGCAGACAAGGTATGGATCACGAATATTAACTTCAGCAGTCCAAGTTAATATTGGTTGTCAAGTATATAAAGTATTATAATTTTTTCTACCTAGATTAATCACGAAGACAATGAGATGACTTCGACTCCTAAAACCGCAGAAGGTTCTCCAATGGATGAATCCTCAGGTTCACTCAAGCGGAAACGAGGGCAACGAGGTCCCAATAAGGGTCCATTGGACCGCAACATGTACATACCAAGGGTCGACCCAAGTGGGCTTCCCCAAGAACCACTGGATTTAGTTACCAAATACTGAAATTTATGCGGTTTTCTTGTTAGAGAGCTCGTGCCGATCACAACCGAGAATTGGAGAAAATTACCTGAGGAGACCAAGAATGAGTTGTGGGAAAGGATAAAGAAATAATTCAAGTTCCCAAAAGGCACGAAAGAAGCTGTAAAGAAAGCAACATTGATGTCTTGCGGCAAGAAGTTTCGTGGCTGGAAGAGTGAAATGAATGCTTATGTTAAGGCCGATAAGGTCCCTAGCCCGAGGAAGATGGAAAAAATCACACAAGCTTAGTGGAAAGAATTTGTTCGTCAAAAGACCACACCAGATGCTAAAGCCCTAAGCGCAACTAGGTCAGAGCTTGCCAAAAAGAACAAATACCATCATTGCTTGGGATCTACCGGATATGCCCCCAAAGTCTAGAAATGGAATAAGATATTAGACGAAATTACCAGTAAGGGCAATCCTCAACGTTAGAAGGCTGAGATGAGAGAACTCAACAGTGGGTCTTTGCTCGGTCAGGTTTGACTAGTGAGGGAAAACTTGAAAAGACCGACTCTATGAATGAAGAAGAGGAAAAAATGAAAGAAGTAATTGAAAAGCAACAGAAAGGGTCTCTTCAAGCCGAAGGGGTAGAATGACCAACTTACCGCTATCCTAGGAAACCCTAAACATAGTGGATGGGTTCGAGCAATCTCTTCTCAAATGTCTTGGCTAGATGGTTTCTCGAAAGATAAAGAGACATATAGAAGACGTGAGAAGTTCAAGAAAACACTTGATGAAACGATTTATCAAAAGGTCAAGGAAAATGTGCAAGAAATAATGGAACAACTTAGACAATCGGGACAATTAGTGGCACCGAGTACATCAATGGTTCTCGTGCCAAAGTAGCAATTGGTATCTCCAACTTACTACCCTAGCAGCATAGGTTCTGTGCCACGCTCAGGATCAATCCATAAGTTTGCTGTCGATGATATTGTTAAGGACAGATCTTGTCATCTTTTTGTCCCGAACGGCAGAGCAGGGAACAAAACCAAACATGTTGCCACTGCTATTGCAAAGCCTGATCGTGACTTTAATGGCAATCCACTTCCGTTGTATTATGATGTGGTGCAAGTTCTTTAGATCATTTATAATGATTATGAAGATTATGAAATAGACCATATCACACATGAGGGGATCGCGACTCTGGGGCAGGCTATCATCCAATTAATCCTTTGGCACCAACGCGACATCGTGTTGGACGATGAGCCGATTTCTAGCCCCGTCACATCTCAAAATACTGCAACCCCATCTTCTAAGGAGAAAGTCCAAGAAGATCCACCCCCCTATGTCTCAGCGAGGATGATAGTAACCTTGCTAGTAAAGATAACCAAGAGCAGCAAGTTGGACAACATCTTCAAGCAGTACCAGAGCAAGCTGTTGCTAGTAAAGAGCAACCAGTTGAGCAATAGCTTGAAGTAGTACTAGAGCCAGCTGCTGGGAGTAAAGAGCAATCAGTTGAACAACAGGTTCAACAACAAGCCAGTGTCCAACTTCCGATGACTACTCCTCGATCATCAGTGCCTATCAAAGTTAGCTCATACGAAATTAAGAAACCTTCATCAGAAGTGTCAAAATATTTGGAAAATATGAAGGAAAATATTAGAAAATCGAGTGCATCTCGTTCTTCTCATGAGCCAACATTAGAAGATATCGAGGAGTGGGAAGAAGAGGTGTCATGTATAATCGGCGGACGACTTTAGTTAAACCAGGAGTTCCAATATACAAGCTTGATGATGTTCCTCCTGAATATGAGAATGGGAAGCCGTTCATGATATCTGTACAACTTAGCAAACAACCTGCCCCGCTCAAAAGAATGCACGAGTGGTACATCACTGCCAACACAAAATATGATCTTTCTTGCGTCACATTTCATGTTCTAAAAGATGCATTCTGGAGCACTAGAGCAGATAAATGAGTCATTTTATTTGAAGAGCTGCATACCCTTTTCCATCGGGGCATGCTCGAAAGCAACCTTCTACTCGTCTGGTGCTTGTAAGTGCCTCTAATATTTTGCATTTGCTTTTCTTACTACACGCATACACATTTCATGAGATTATAACAATTATGGACTTCTTCAATAGGGTGCAATACATGGATAATGAAAAGATGAAACGCAAGACAGGTATCTTTGAACCTACATGGATTGCAAAGACGCTATTTGACATTAAGGCAGATCGAGACTCAGTATAGTACAAACACATGAAAAAAAAGAATTGGAAAAATCAATCGCAAAACTTAAGAAGGATATAAGGACAGAAGTTGCAGCTTACATAGGACATGCAATGTTTAACATTGTCAGATACGACAAGAACCTTGTAAAGGCTCCGTACCACTTCGAGTAAGTTCGACACATGACATTGAAATAGCAATTATTGCTAATTGTTAACACATGTGTTTGTACGTGTGCATTAAATACTACATAATGATCTTCACCAAGCCAATGCAGGGTTTGGCAACAGTCTTGGACTCAGTCGATTACCCACCAGATCATTACAAAGATTTCCTTTCCATTTTGAAACTGTACGTTTATTCAATACTTTTAGTTTACACACATTTAGAATGTGTTGACAAGTTTTATATGACATTTCTTGTATTACAGCGCTTGGCGGTTTTACACGGAACGGCTTGGCGGTCAGAGACCTCCTAATACGAATGCATTGGACATTAAAACATATTATCCATGTCTGAAGCAGCCTGCTGGGAGTGTCATATGCAGGTATTATATATGCGAGCATCTTAGGACCGCCAACGAATATAGAATGAATCGCGAGGATGTAAGTTATTCTTAATGTCAATATCTTATTTTCTTACTTTTGAGTTTCATTTTCATTGTAACTAGCGTATTTTAATACTTATATTCTCTGCTGTTCAATATTACCAGAAACATTATTTTCAGATTTTGATTCCAACTTCAAAATTCAATTGCTCATAGTATAACTGCTCCAAAAATACCAAATAAATTGCTATATACTCTCACTTTGATCTATACTTTGAGATTGTTTAAACCAACACATTCTAAACCTTGTTATGTGTTTCATTGCAGTACACGAAGAATGTGAACAAAGATTGACCGGTTTGTAGAAGTATGCCTGGTGGAGGAGCCGACAAGATTGTTGGTGAACTGTGTCAATTCGTGCATCGTGAAATTTTGCACAAAGGAGAGGAGTTCTTTGATGAGAATGGTGCAATAGTTGATGTGCCAGAACTTTACGACTATGACAATAGAAACAGTTTTTAGTGAAACTTATAAACTATGAGATGACTTGTATGTGTAACTTGTACATATGTATACTGTTTTAGTGAAATTGACTTCTATGAGATGACTTCTGTGATTATATTGTTTACTTCTGTGATTATATTGTTGACTTCTGTGATTATATCGAATTGACCTGGAAATTAGAAATAACAACAGATAGTACTGCATAGGGTATACCTTATCACATGCGGTTATTTACCTACGGCTAGAACTGTCCGTGAAATATCATTATCACAGATGGCTAGATATAGGTAAAAAACCATCTGTGATAACTGTCGGTACCTGACATACCAGGTACCCTCGCACACAAGCTAGAGGCGCCTAGGTACCTCGTATCCCTGTAGAGACAGGATCCGAGGGCGCCACATGTTCAAGGAACCCGGACCTGCCTGCCCCAGATAGGGGGTCTGGGGCGCCCACAAGACATCCTGATAGGGGAACTCAGCTCCACCTCAGCGACAAGCTCCCAGGCAGCCACGTATTCGGCAGGATGGGACCTGACCTCCCCCCCCAAAGGTGAGCTCCCAAGCTGCCACGTGGCCAACAAAGTCGAGACCCGATCTCCTTCGTGGAGGTGAGCACCCGAGCTACCTCGTGGTCTGTTGGGCAAGACCTGACCTCCCCCACGGAGGTGAGCTCCCAAGCTGCCACGTGGCCCATGAGGTAGAGACTTGGCCTCCCCCTTGAAGGTGAGCTCCCGAGCTGCCATGTGGCCTGCGAATACTCTCATCAACAAGGTTTGAGCATACGGAAGTAAGAAGTAGAATGATCATGAGGTAGTGAAGCTCATCCTTAGAGCTTTCATGCCTCACAATGTTACCCGATGCTCAATGATTAGAGGAAGAGGAGATGGCTAGCATAGCCATCGAGAAGACAACTAAGAAGTCCACCCTCTTCCCAACTCTTAGTGCATGGAAGGGCAACGACACTTGCCTCATGGCGAAGGAAGGTAAATGAAAGGTAACAACAAAATCTACCTCTTCACGTACTTTTGATAGTGATAGTGACAACTATAGTGATGATGAGGACATGCTAGTTGGCTTAGACAAGAAAACTGCTGCCAAAATGCAATTCTTGATGGATAAGCTTGTTGATTGGGAGGGGCTAATTGATCATCAAGAAGATATGATCATCCTCCAAAAGGAGGAGTATCCCAAGATCAATGAGCTCCTTGAAATTGAAATGGAGCAAAGCAAATCACTTGAACCTTAGTTAGCTTCAAGCAAGGAAGCTTGTTTGAAGTTAAGCGACTCAAATGCAATCATCAAGGAAGAACTTGTTACCTTAACCAAAGTTAACAAGATCCTTGAAGTACAAGTTTAGTCACTCAAACAAAGTGACCCTTCATCCTCTTCAAGCTCGCCTTCTCAACCCCTTAAAACTGAACTACTTCTACTTGTGCATGTAGTAAAATTGACACTAGCTTGAATAATAAGCCAACCTCTACCAAGGACAAGCATCCTTCCCAAAGGGGCATATTTTACAAGGAGAAGGTCAAATATGCACGTAGTGCATACTTGGCCACAAGACCTCCTAATGTCAAATATGGCATTGGATATTCCTATGGTGAAAAGAAAAATGCTAGAAACCATAAGAATAACAAGGAGTGCATTGCCTTTGTGACGGGAAACTCCTCTCAAGCTAGAAAGACTAATGATGTTAATAAGTCCAAGATAGTTAATACATATGAACACCGGACTGGTCCGATCCCTGTACGGACAAGTCTGGTCCTCCGTACAAGTCAGATTTCCCAGGCTAGTTCTGTTCATGAACAACAACAACTGTTATTTCGAACTTTCGATGCATCATATGTTCTTATGAAAAGTTTTGGTAAAGTTCATGCTTATTATGTTGGGACACACCATGGGAACACCAAGTCTCATGTGTGGGTGCCCAAATCTCTTGTAACTAACCTCAAAGGACCCAAGCAAGCTAGGGTACCTAAAACCAAGGCATGATTTGATTTTGCATGCCTATTCCTCCGATGGACCGAAATGGGTGCTAGATAGTGGATGCACCAACCATATGACCAGAGAAAGAATGATGTTCATTGAGTATAAAGAAAATGAGGATCCAAGCGAAGGCATCTATTTTGGTGACAATAGTCAAGGAAGGGTGCTCGGTACCGGTAAAATTGCAATATGATCTCAACATACTCTTTCTCATGTTTTACACATTGATTCCTTAGATTATAACCTGCTGTCCATATCTCAACTATGTGTCAAAGGTTATAATTGCTTGTTTACTAATGAGGGTGTGACCGTCTCTAGAAGGAGTGATGACTCAGTTGCATTCAAGGGTGTGTTGAAGGGAAAGCTTTATCTTGTTGACTTCAACAAACATAAAGCCAAACTTGACACATGCTTGATTGCAAAGACCAACATGGGTTGACTGTGGCATAGACGGCTAGCACATGTTGGTATGAGGAATCTTCAAAAACTCCTTAAGGGCGATCACATCCGAGGTTTAAAGGATGTTGTTTTTGAGAAAGACAGGCCTTGTAGCGTGTGTCAAGCCGGGAAGCAAGTAGGAGCACCTCATCCCGCGAAGAACGTCATGACTACAACAAGACCGCTCGAGCTACTTCACATGGACCTATTCGGTCCAATTTCTTACATAAGCATCAATGGTAACAAATATGGCTTAGTAATTATTGATGACTTTTTGCACTTCACTTCGGTTTTCTTTTTGCATGATAAGACAAAAACTCAAGGAACCCTCAAGAAGTTCTTCAAGCGTGCCCAAAATGAGTTCTCATTGAAGATCAAGAATATATGAAGCGACAATGGCATGGAGTTCAAGAACACTCAAGTTGAGGTGTACCTAGATGAAGAAGGGATAAAGCATGAGTTTTCAGCACCTTATTCCCCTCAACAAAACGGAGTTGCCGAAAGGAAAAACCGAACCCTCATAGATATGGCAAGAACAATGTTCGATGAATACAAGACCTCGGATCGGTTTTGGGCGGAAGCGGTTAACACCGCTTGCCACGCCATAAACCGACTCTATCTTCATCGACTACTCAAGAAGACAACATATGAACTATTCACTGGTAACAAGCCTAATATTTTGTATTTTCGAGTTTTCGGTTCTAAGTTCTATATTTGAACAAGAAGCCTAGGACTTCAAAGTTCACTTCGAAGTTCGATGAAGGTTTCTTGCTTGGTTATGATTAAAACTCTTACGCCTATCGTGTCTTCAACAAGACCTCCGAACTCGTTGAAGTAGCACGTGACGTAGTGTTCGATGAAACTAACGGCTCTCAAGAAGAGCAAGTTGATCCATGTGTGCTAGATGAGAAGAAGCTCCATGTAAAGCATTGAGAAGAATGGCGTTGGGCGATGTTCGACCACAAGCGCCACCTCCAAATGCAAATGAAGAAGATGAACCACAAGTGGAGGTAAACGATCAAGGGGGAGCTTCCAAACAAGATCAACATCAAGAAAACGAATATGATCAACAAGTAAATGAGGGCAACCATCTAGGGGGAGAAGAAGATGACCATAAAGATTCAACACCTCAAGTGCCACATCCAAGAGTACACCAATACGTCCAGAGAGATCACCGAATCTACAAAATAATCGGTGACATCCAAAAGGGAGTAACATTACTCCCTTTTAGGAACCTTTGTATAGCTAATTTTTGTGAACATTACTCCTTTGTATCTTTTTAGGAACCGCGCAGGATTGAGGATGCATTGAAGGATCCGGATTGGGTGGTGGCGATGCAAGAAGAACTTAACAACTTCAAACGGAACAAAGTGTGGGAACTTGTCGAAAGACCTAAGTTCAACGTCGTCAGCACCAAATTGGTCTTTCGCAACAAGCAAGACGAACACAGGGTGGTGACAAGTAACAAGGCACAACTTGTGGCCAAAGGGTATTCACAAGTCAAAGGTTTGGATTTCGATGAAACCTTTGCTCCTGTAGCTAGGCCTGAATCTATTAGAATATTACTTGCATATGCTACTCACCATGATTTCAAGATCTATCAAAGGGATGTGAAAAGCGCCTTCCTCAATGGACCAATCAAGGAGGAGGTGTGTGTGGAGCAACCCCCCGGATTTGAAGATAAAGAGTTCTCTGACCACGTCTTTAAATTGCGTAAGGCTCTCTACGGCCTCAAACAAGGTCCTAGAGCTTGGTATGAGTGTCTTAGAGATTTCTTAATTGAAAATGGTTTTAAGATTGGTAAAGCAGATTATACGTTATTCACAAAGCACTTTGACAATGATCTCTTTATTTGTCAAATTTATGTTGATGACATTATCTTTGGTTCAACTAAAAAATCCTTTCGTGAAGAATTTAGTAAGATTATGATAGATAGGTTCGAGATGTCTATGATGGGAGAGCTGAAATACTTCTTGGGATTCCAAGTGAGGCAACAAAAGGAAGGGACATTCATAAGCCATACCAAGTATACTCAAGACATACTCAAGAAGTTTGGAATGGACAAGACGAAGCCTATAAAGACTCCCATATCGACAAATGGTCACTTGGATCTCAATGAAGATGGACCAAACGTTGATCAAAAGGTATATCGCTCCATGATTGGATCCCTACTTTACTGATGTGCATCTAGGCCAGACATTATGTTGACTGTATGTTTGTGTGCAAGTTTTCAAGCCAACCCAAAAGAGTGTCATTTGACAGCCGTAAAGAGAATCTTGCGATATTTAGTTCATACACCCAACCTAGGCCTTTGGTATCCTAAAGGTTCCAAGTTCAATCTCATTGGATACTCCGATGCCGATTATGCTGGATGCAAAGTAGATAGAAAAAGCACCTCCGGACATGCCAATTTCTAGGTAGATCCCTAATTTCTTGGTCCTCCAAGAAACAAAACTCCATTTCTTTATCAACGGCCGAAGCGGAGTATGTTTCAGCCGGGAGCTGTTGTGCACAACTCCTTTGGATGCGACAAACTCTAAGGTATTACAGTTACAATATGAGTCGTATTCCACTCCTTTGTGATAATGAGAGTGCCATTAAAATTGCCCATAATCCCATTGATCACTCTAGGACCAAACACATTGACATCCGACACCACTTTTTGAGAGACCACTCAATGAAAGGAGACATAGCTATTTCCCATGTCAACACCGAAAAACAACTAGCCAGCATATTCACCAAGCCACTTGATGAGAAACGCTTTTGCGAGCTCCGAAATGAACTAAATATCCTTGATGCTCGGAATGTGGCTTGAAAAATTGCATACCTGTATGGATTCTTCAAAATATGTTGATTGTGTTGTGAAAATCATCTCTCTCAATTTTGTCCAAAATACTATTTCAATTACTTGATCTTGGTGAAATATGGTCATTGCTTGATTGTTGTATGCTTACTGATCATATTCATCAAGATTATTTGGTTGTTTTGGCCCCTATTTTTCTAAGAACCTTCGTATATATACGAATGGGAAAATTGATTATGTTCTAGTGACCACGAACTAGTCCGTGGTTACCCGGACTAGTCCGCACACTGCAGACTAGTCCGCAGAGTGTCCGGTAGTCCGGACTAGTCCGGTGGATCACAGACTAGTCCGATTTTTTTACTCCATAACCATAGCCACCGCCAAAAACTAATATCCTTCATCCTCACAACTCACCTCACACTCTCTCTCCTCGCTCGAGTGCCCCCAAGGTGATTTCCGTCGTTCTCCATCAAATCCCTCCGAGTTTGGGTGGAAATCGATCTTCATTGCATAGGTATTGAAGACCACGGACTTGTTCGCACCTTCAACCCCTCCATCTCCAAGAATCGAGGAATTTTGGTAAAATTTCCTCCCAAATCCTAGAAATCGTGATTTTCTTCGTTGTTGACCAAATAGCCTAGTTCCTTACGGTTAATACATGCCTCCTTGTTGTATTACATTTACCTTGAACTAGTTTTGCATTGGGAATCACCATTGGTCGTCTAGTTTGGGTTTGAGGTGATGAACAATGGACTAGTCCGGTCCATGTACGGACAAGTCTGATCCCCCGGACTAGTCTGTACCTGTACACCGGACAAGTCCAATTTTTAACTGAACTCAACCCTGATATCTCATTCCTCAATGCACTTGCTTGCCATCAACTCTCATCCATACATTGTGTAATCCATTCTTAGGACAATGTCGAGATCCCATGATGAAATCTCCGATTATGAGGCCGAGTTGGACCAAGACTCATTGCTTCGATCCTCGACGGGCCAAGGGAAGAAGAGCCAAGAGCGTCCCTCAGAGCCTGCACCTTCTCCACCTCAGGTGCAATGCAAAGTGCTAGCCAAGAAGCATGTGTCCAAGGCCAAGGATGCAGCTGGCCCTAGCTCGGCAGCTTCTCGCCAAGCTAAGGGCAATGGAAAGGGAATTGCCTCGGGTCCAATCGGCCCCCTCAAGATGGTAGCTCCAAGGCAGGGGACACATGGATCCCTCTGAGGAGAAGTTCAAAGGCAAGGGAAGCGATACAACTTCCAAGCTCAAATTTTTGGATTGCTACAGCCGACCCAAGAAGGCAGCTGATGCCAGGTTTTGGAGCAACTTTCATGCAGATTTCTATAGCACTGTGTACCTCACCATGAAGACCCCAGTTGTCCGCAGCCAGTTGATTGACTGGAACCATTCTGAAAGGAAGAGCTATGGTGCATTTGATCAGGTGGTGGAGGCTGCAGCTAGGCATGGACTGAAGGACCTGTTTGCCTTTAGATATAACTAGAATGATGAGATTATCGCTCAGTTCTATGCCACATGTTTCTTTGCTAGTGATGAGGAGGAAAGGGTGACTTGGAAGACTCATGGATCCAAGTACACTATTAATTATGATGATTTTGCGAGACTCCTTCACCTAGAAGACACCAGCAACAATGAGCTGACTATCCACAACATCGGTGTCTTGGGAAAAGATAAGATGGACTTCCTCTATGACACTAGCCTCAAGTACACCCCCCCTCGACCAAAAGCATGAAGCTCTTCTTCATGGTTCTTAACAGGGTGCTGAGAAAGGCAATAGCACCAAAAGATGGGGATGCAGGAAGGGTCCAAGGATACTTGATGACCTTGATGAAAGTAATAAGCAAGAACAGAAAGTTTGATATCTTTGACTATATCTGAAATGATATGGTCAACATCTCCTGCACACCGAACATATCCTGTGGCTATGCTCCCTACTTGATGTTTATGATTGAGAAGTTCATAGGAATCGAGTTCGTGAAGGATGTGGAGCACACTCCTTTGAGACCCCAGAAGCCTCCCCAAGCCACTGTCCAAGCTGCTCCATCTCCGGTGTCCAGTGAAGAGGCTCTGAGGAGAGCTAGAGGAGATGAGAGGACTGCTCCCACCACTAGGGCCCCTCCCCAAAAAGGGTCTCCTAGTGGAATCTTGAAGTACTTGGCAGCCATTTATGGCTCATGCAAGAAGGCCGAAGTGAAAATTCATAAGCTGAACAAGGCAAGGAAGGATGACATGAGATACATAAAGCAAAATGTCAAGCATATTTGCGAGAAGCTAGAGATCGAGCCTATTGGATCCCCAGTCATCTCTAAAGATTCAACCTCTGATTTCACTGAGCTCGGACCTTTGACTCCCTTCGAGCTTGCTTACTTTGGCATTGTGGGCACTTTGAGTGGATCCACTCCTCCTCCTCCTCCACAGCCCGAAGATTATGATGAAGATGAGGAAAGGATCGACAACGAGGAATGAGCTACTAGACCCCTCCTCTACTTCTTTTTGGTGTCTTGATGCCAAAGGGAGAGAAATTGAGGGGGAGTCACTAGATCCTAGCTGTAGGTTGAGAGATGAGAGCTTCTTTTGTGCATCTTTTTGTGTCTCTCTTTGGGTTGTAAAACTTTAATTCTGTTATCTCTACCTTTAATGACTGTGTTTATGCTTATGTTATGAAATTTGTGATGATGATTTGAGATAATCTGTGATTTTGCTTTGGAATTGACTTATATGCTTGATATTGGTATTTCCATGTCAATCATTTCATTCTCATCACGATTATTGCTTACACCCACGTAGTTTTACACCCCACCATAAAGAGTGCACATATGCCCAATGTTTTCATTGTTTAACTTGTACCAAACTCATATGTGCACACTTTATGAAAATTCTGTATTTTTATCATATTTTATGAAATCTCAATTTGTTGTCACCAATCACCAAAAAGGGGGAGATTGAAAGTGCATTTAGGCATCCCTTGTGGGTTTTGGTTGATTTATGATAAACAAATGAGATCCTAACCAAATTGTTGAGTTGAGCGCATGTTTTAATGAAAACATGGAGTAAGCGCAAAAAAGAAAGGAGAGTGAGGAATCAAGCTGGATAGAGCTCAGGAGATGAAAAGGATGATACTTGTGTGTGTGTGGAGTGTGTTGGAGAAACACATCCCAAGAGCTCAAGCACTTTTAATCACTCTCACTGCACAAATTTATACAGGTCCGGACTAGTCCGATATACCGTGTACTAGTCCGATAATCCCTCTGTTCAAAATCGGACAAGTCCTCCCAGTGCGGACTTGTCTGCACAATCCAGGTTTCCACAGACCGGACTAGTTCGATATCACCATGGACTAGTCCGATATCTTTCTGACTAAGATCGGACCAGTCCTCCCCAGTGCGGACTAATCCTCAACACTTCATAACTTTGCACGACATCAGACAAGTCCGATAATATTCGGACTAGTCCGATAACCTCTCTAACTAAAATCGGACAAGTCCTCCAAGTGCGGACCTGTCCTCAATTCACTAAGGGATTCACCACAGTCGGACTAGTCCGATAATGACCGGACTAGTCCGAACTTTTCTAGAGCCTAAATTGGACTAGTCCGCCCAAGGCCGGACAAGTTCGATATTCCTGAGAACTTAGGGTTTCTTGCACGCCACACACCGGACTAGTCTGGACCCCACTACGGACTAGTCCAGACTCTCGAAACCCTAACAGTAACTTTTGGAAACACCCTGTAAATAGATGTGCACGACCCTACTTTCAACTCTCTCGATCCCCTGCACCATCACACCCTCCAAGAGCTTAGAAAACACACCTCTCCACGCAATCCAATACAAGAAAGATAAATCCTTGAGAATTCACTTTGGATCAATGGAGAGACATGATTCCACACATTTGAGCTCTTGGGTTTGATTCTCTAACACACTCCTGTTGTTTCATTGTTGATCTTAAGAGTGTGTTCTTGGTGGTGTTCGATTTGTAATCTTGGGGAGCCCTCAACTTGTGAGAAGGTCTCTTGAACTTGGTGATTTACCCTTGTGATAGTGGAAGCGAATTGGCCTTCGTGGTGATTCGACGAGGTTAGGGTTGGTGAATACCCGTCCTTTCGTGGGCTCCTGAACGTGGATGTTGGTTGCCTTTGTGGGAACCGAACCACGAGATAAAAATCTTGTGTCTTCACTTTGTGCATATTGTTCTTACTTTTCATTGATATCTAGGGTTTCACTTGATCTTGTTCACATTACATTAAAACATTGAATATAAGGTTAACTTGTACAACATCTAGTTTCATAGAAGTATTACACTCTAATTACAAGTATATTTCCGCTGCATAGAGTCTAGGATCGAGATAATCGATCAAACTTGATCGATCTAGTCCGCACGCAACGGACTAGTCCGCACTCTACCAGACTAGTCCGATTTCCTGGTATTCGATCAAGTTGCTAAGTGTTGCAAGTTTCGACTAAAAATCAAAAAGGCCTATTAACTTCCCCTCTAGGCCACATTCAATTTTGTATATGTAACACATCTATATATAGTTGGGCAACCTCAAAAAATAAACTTAGTAAATTATTATCGAAATTATGTGTTGATTATTGTTTGAAAATCCTCTAGGTTCTTAATTTTTTATCATGTCTGCCCCTGGAGGATGTGCTCCCGGTGATAACAAACGAAGGCGAGATCTGATAAGCAATTGTCCAGTTAGAAAGAGGAGCCGAACAGTGGTGTCGATTAATCGGGGCCCAACAAGTCGGCCCCGCGGCTCGTGACAGAGGAGCCGTGCGGCGTCACGGGCGACGGGGCCACAATGCAGGCGCATGGGAGTCGCTTGGGTGCACGTGTGCGAGATTAGGTGTTACGAGAAGTCACGTGTCACACCCCAATTTGTTAAAATATTCACTAGCTCAATCTTAAAATGAAAGAGCTTCAATATCAAATTTGGAATAAGCAATAGAATAAGTTCAAATTCAGATTTAAAAGTAAAGTATTTGTCAGATCAAGCATTGTGAACAAGCCCAAATATTTTTCACTAAAGTGTAACCACACAATTTTTTATTTGTATTCTGCATAATGAAAGAGAATTTTGATGATTTTCCATATTTTTCAGGAATCTTAATGCCCTATAAAAAATCAGCAAAATTTCAAAATCACCTCTCTTGTCAGAATTGTAGTTTCAATTTTATGGGGAATCTGAAGAAGTCAGAATAATAAATTTCGTAACTTTTTGAGCTGCGAAACTTGAGTTATTGAAGAAATACAGAAGCAGTATAGATACATTTTTGAGAAATCTAAAATCTCATAGTTGAGGCAGGACACACCTGTAATAGACTTCCCTAGTCAAGTTTATTCTTTTTTGGCTAGCAAGGATGGCAGCTGCAGGCTGCTGGGTGTGTGCACCCTGTCTAAGTACCCTGCTTCTTCAAAACCATAGTTATTGTAGGCCAAAATCTCAGCAGCACGTCCCACCACTTTTCCTCACTTTTTCCTCTTCCTCCCAACGTGCACACCTCTTGCTCTCTCTAGTTCATGCCTGAGCTCCAAGCTGCTCCTTATGCCTGAATTCCAATTCAGTGGAGTATTGATTCAAATATATTTTTTCCCATCGTCCTCGTTGTTTTCCTCTTTTTCTCTCGCCTAATCCTCAATGTTTTCCTATTTTTGCATCACCTCTCCATGGAAGGCTTCCTGAGCACCATACCTAGAGGTTAAAAAGGTTCTTGTACTTGGGTTTGTTCTCTGAATTTTTTTTCATGCATCAAACATTGCATGCAAGTTGTAAAATCTGTAGAAAAATGAATCTTGCTACGAAAAATATGAAACAAATTTTGTTAGAACACTAATCACTAGATCTACGTATATGGATAACATGCATGCCATGTTTGAGCTCAGATTTACCACGAAAAATACTTTTTCCTCATATGCTCTTCATGCTTTTCACTTATTATTTCAGATCTTGTGGCACTGAGCTCTTGCATGTGGGTTCTAGCCACTACATGTTTGCAGCTCAGGTCATGTGTAAAAATTGAAAGATATGAATTTTCTAGTGATTTGCATGAACTAAATCATAATAAATGAAGTAAGGGCCCTAAAACAGTAAAACTTTTTTCTGAGAGTGTCCTTATATTTCACATAAATTATGGAGACTGCTGCATGCTGTTGGTATTTTATTTATGTAGGATAACCATCTTAATCCTTTTTATATGGGCTGAAATTTGTTATTTTCCCATGCAAGTTATATGAATGATAAAATAATGAAACATGTGCTAAAACTCTTATTTAATGTTGTGAAATATACCTGCAAAGTTTCAGCTTGATTCATGCAGTATAGACACCACTTCGATATTTATCTTTGTTATATTGATAAAAGTTGTAGAAAACATAATTAGTTAATTAGAGCTTAGACCAAGGTGGGACCAAAGCCAAAAATCATTTCTTAACAGTCAATATCAACTAAAAATGACCTCTGGTCCATAAATGCCTTCGAAAATTTTGAGATACACATAATGGTATGGATATACCCTATTTGCCCGATTTCGGACAGAGTAGCAATGTTTTGCTAATAACCTGAGCTAGCAATCTCCAAATTTAGTAATTCTTTTTGTATTATGTTAATGAATTTATGCTCTATCATACTGCGAAGTTTCATACAAGCTGCATTATACATTGCATCATGACACTCATTCTCATACGTTGAATTTTTCTTTGTTTAGCGAACGAACCGCTGGAGAGTGACGCGGGTTCAGCTTGGGTGAACGATTGCGTGGGCACTAATCCTACAAAGTGTACTACAGAGATTGAAGGTAAACATCTATGCATTTTGAATGTACTATTTTTATACAAATGACAAATGCATTTAGTAGTGTTGTTATTGCATTGTCGGGCACTAGGTGTAATGTATGGTCAGTCTTGATCAAAGCCACTCTTTGTTGAGTCTGTTGGGATAGTGCGGGTTGGTTTTTCAATTTGAGAAGTGTCATGCTTTGCCATGCTTAGAGCGGTAGAAGTTGAATCGGTGGTAAGGTGACCACCATTCATGAGCTTAGGACTTAATATACTTGGATGTGGGATAAAATCTGAAAGATGATAAACTTGTGGACTGAGAGGGGACTGGGATGTAGCCTCACTTGGTCAGTTAAGGATCGTGCATTGTTCTCATTGTCCTAAGAACTTTTCGTTCTGACCACATGCCGGATATAACAGTATGGCAAACTGAATATCTCACTTTGTACCGGTGTTTCAGCCATGAGTTCCTTACTTGTTTGACATGCACGAGTGTCTAATGTCTGCGGGACTATAGTACCCCTTGTGGTGAAGATTGTCCAACCTCTCGGGAACAAGTGTGAAAAAGGTTGACATGAGTACCATCGTATGTAGCTTTAGCGGGTCGTATGAGTTGTATGGTCGTTGAGTCGTGTGGATACATTGGGACTCCCCTCCATGGTGTATAATCGGTTCGAATAGCCGCTATCTTGGTCATGATCAAGCTTAGTGTTCATTGAGCTTCATTGTAGCGATTGAAACATCACAACTAATGGAAATGGGAGTGTATGGCTGCTGTTATTGAGCTGAAATGTGTGTTGTTTCACACATGGTTTTAAATGTTTACTTGCTGCAGTAGGTTGGGATGCATATTTGAGTCGCCAATGAGTCTTTTGCTTAATTCTTATTTGCTTGCCATATTCATCATTACCGCTTTTCGTAAATTGTGTTTTGACTATGCATTACACCCTTACTACTGTCATATTCATATTTCTTGGAGTCAGGCTATATATACCATATGAGTAAGTTTTACGAGTACCTTATTACTCATGTTTGTTTTGTTGAAGTTTTGCAGGTGAGAACCCTATGGTGTTTGGTTACCTCTTTCTTGGCGAGTCCGGCGGTGGGGAGGAGTAATTTGCTGATTTTCACTTGACGTCACCAGTGGTGTTGTGGGCAGGCACTGCTGGACTTTTGTTGTTTTAAAACTTTGATTTCTGCTGCACAGAACTAGTGTATTTTGTTGTCTCCAATATGAACCTGTTGCCTTTGGAAGCTTGGGAAACTTCAATGCAACATTGCTCATTGGTTTTGTACAAAAAATTATCACCACTTGTATGCACACTTTAAACATATAATATTTCTGAATTTGTGGTTTATTTGTGTGCTTGTGATGTGTGCAATGTTGTGGACTGATATGCTATGATCCTGGGATGATTAAGAGCATATCAGGGGACTACTGGAGTTGAATTTGGTGTTGATCGCATGATCAGATTTGTGGCTCGCGTGCCGTTGATGGACAAAAAACTAATGCATTTAACATTGATTCAACTTGGACGGTTCCTCACATCACGCGAAACGGGCAAGCGCACACAGTGATTTCCGAGGGCGGCGGAGCAACCCGAATCGGCATCTCAACGAATAAGGGAGGTGCGGCAGATCCGGGTGGAGTACGATCGGAGCGACACGACTGCTGATCCAAGCGAGTCAGAGTCGAATCTTGTTGAAATTAGCGTGGAGGACAGCAAGCCCTCACCTGTGGGGGTGGCAATGAGGGAAGGTGCTGCCAGCCCGACACATTGCTCACCTTTCCGGAGCAGGAGCACACGTGCAAGAGCGGGTACAATCGAGCTATTGCGCGTTGTTGACGGCTGTTATATACCAATTTCACCCGTCAATATAACTCAATTATGTGAAGGAAATACCATTCTTGCACACATCACCTTTCTATTTAACCTATTTTTACTTGTCCTTGGAGAAATAGTGCATGCATGCATTTATTGCAGGAAATGAGGTAAATGAGGGGGAGCAATCCTATAAAATATCATCCTAGCCAATCAAGCATCGACATGTGGCACCACATGGATCAAATGACCCACAAACAGAAGTATCCGAGGCCATCCAACGATGTATCACTCTTATCAGTCAATGGGACCCACTTGGAAGTCACCCCGAGGAAACACAGTGGAATTGGTCCACTTTTCTGTTCGGCCGATGTGCTGGTTCGGCTGCACTAAAACAGCGCAAAACTTGGTCAACTTACACGTGTCGACTCCCTGTGATGCCCTGATCACGATGAAGACTGATTCACACGTTTTTGGTGGCGGGAACCAACCCTTCTCCAGCTATTAATAGGACTCTGTACCCTCACTTCCCACACACATACACCACTTGGGTATTCATTTTATTGTATCCACTATTCTCCATATGTGGTAGGATTAGTATTTATGATTATGCCATAAGAATCATATTCTATCATCATAAACACTACAAAGCCCCACTATAGTATAATTAGTTATGACATGACCATGTTAATATGAATAACTTATGCTATGTTCCAACATTGGTTCAACGTTGTTTAGGTTAGTCATTGCCTTAGGATGGCTTGTGCCTAGGCTCCCAAGGTATTTACTTAATATTCTAGCATGGTGCTAGAATAGTTAAGTAGCGTTGGATGTCTCGTAGACCCACAAATTGAAGAGGTATGCAGTAGGTGGTGACAACTCTATCTGTCGTTGTAATCCTCCACGTTCGGCTATGTCATAGGCTCTTTGCGGGAGTCATTCTAGTATTGCTAGGGGTAACCTTGTGCCCGATGTGTTGAACAACATAGCATAAGAATTCATCATTGAAATGTTCATTAGTACCTAAGTTAGGTTATGTATATGTATAATATAAGCATTATAGGAGCAACTCCCTAACTCTTAGCCTAATCTCTCTTTGACCCATTTATCCCCCTTAGAATAGGATGCTCTTGTGTATGTCACACTACCTCTACATATCTGTCGAAGTGTTAATGCGACACTTCCTACGGATCAGCTTGGAGCAGCCCGCGGAGGTTCTTTGTTCGGCGAGGCTTAGGCCTCAATCAAGTGTTCTAGCGGAAGAGTGTATGACACGGTGGTTTTTACGTGTTTCAGGCTGCAAGGAGCGTAACACCCTACTCCACGGTGGGTGGTATTGCTAGTATGTGTGTATGCATGTGTGTGATGTTCGGTCCTCTGTAACGGTGGCAGTCTGGGCCTTTTATAGACAAGGCCAGACGCCTTATAAGTGGGGTTCCAGGGAATGACAGGTGGTCCTGGGGCGATCTTATCATAAAGATCTAAGGCTTCTTGCATAAGCTTGCTCTAACCGTGGACTTGAAGACTCGCCGTCTTGCCGCCTGAGTTGTCAGCAGCCCATGCACCGTTGCTGACATTGGCAGGGGATGTCCCGTCCAACTGTCTCTGTCGGTGTAAGCTACCCACTTGGCGAAGTGGGATAGTCTTGCGACGTCTTCAATGTGATGCGATTGGTTGTAGCGATACTTGACATTAGGCGTGCGCCGCACCATGTATCTAGGGAAGCCGTGTATGTTCAATCCTTGACAGGGACAAGGTGCACCACCCTCTTAACTCCCGCATCCCTCCGTCCAGGGCAAGTGGCCGGACTATGTGATAGCTCAGGAGCTCACCTCTGCAGAGGAGGTCAGGTCCCGCTTTGCGGACCACGTGGCAGCTTGGAAGCTCACCTCTGCGGAGGAGGTCAGGTCCCGTCCTGTGGTCCATGTGGCAGCTCAGGAGCCCACCTCCCTGGAGGAGGTTAGGTCCCGCCTTGCGGGACATGTGGCAGTGTTGGAGCCTGCCTATACGGCAGGTGGCCAGCTTGATATCTCGGGCCACGTGGCAGCTCTAGAGTCCTGTCTCATGGGGGAGAGGGATCCTTCCCAGCTGAACACGTGGCTGCTTGGGAGCTCGTCTTCAAGGGGGAGATGAACTCTTCCCCAGGGTCTCTTGCACGTATCCTGGACCCTGTATCTGAGGTCGACGGGTCTGAATCTTCTGAACATGTGGCACTCTCAGACCCTGCCTCTGCGGAAGGCGAGGTACCTAGGCGGCTCTAGCTTGTGCGTGAGGGTACCCGATATGTCGAGTACCGATAGTGGCCCCTGGGTCCACCTTGGGGGAGGCGACGAGTCGAAGGGTGGAGCCCTATCCTCCTTTCCCGCGTGGCCTTTTAATTTTGTCTTGATCAGTCAAAACGGTTCACGCTTCTGTTGTTGTGACCATGCATCCCTCTCTAGTTGAGGGGTAGTGGCGACAGGATCTTTGCCTTCTGTGACATAATCATGATGGTTCCCAATGCGCCTGCTGCACTTCTACTGCTTTCACTTCTGTCTTTATGGGAAACGCCGGGTTGCCTTCTCAGGCGGAGAACTGCCCAGGCTGTTTTTTCTGACGGGGGACCTGGGCCTGCTTGTCATGGACGCCATGGCACGAGCCGTTGATTCGGATCCCACTCAAATTTGCATGGTGCGCCCAAACACCACTAGGATGCTTTAAAGGGGTATCTTTGTGGGCAATGGAGGTTCCTTCCTTCCGCACGCCCCAAGCATTCGAGCCATCGACTTCCTCCTTGAGTGTCTACCCACCCTTGAGGTTCTCGACCCCTGCTCCAATGGACTCAACCCTGCCTCCTTCCCGGATGGAGGATGTCTCACCCGTGAGGCAACTTTTTGGCTGGGAGGACGAGGAGCGATGGGATCTGATCCATCCCAGCTCCTTGCCACTAGAGTTGGGGGAGAAGAAGATCGTCTTCTTCCAGGCATACGCATACTCCGGGTTCATCCCTCCTGTTTCCTCCTTCCTGGTGACACTCCTAGAAGTCCTTGGGCTCCAGCTTCATCACCTGTCACCGAACTCTGTGGTGGTGGCGGTGGTGTTCTCGCATTTCTGCAAGATGTTCATCGGGGTGCATCCGAACGTGCTAGTGTTCCGATAGTTCTTCATGTTGAGACGGATCGAGAAGAAGAACAAGGATTAATTCCTCGGCACATACTACTTCCAGGGTCAGGCGCACAACCCCTTGTGATGCCCGGTTCCGAAAAATGAACCAAGCTAACGCATATGTGTGCCCATGATGTTCAACACACATACACGAGTGCAATCACAAAAGAGTATACAGAAAATTACCACAGAACAAGATTAATTAACCAAATTTCATTACACAAACCATATTATCCTCGAATACAAGCTCTAATGAATATTAATGACAAGTTCAACTAATGCAGCGGAAATAAACTAATTAAGCAACTAAGCACACTAAGCATAAGGGATAGCGCAGTTCCATGCAACACCACAGGCAAAGCTGATAGTAGACACGGCCTAGATCTCCACATTATCGCCATTAAACTCACAATTCTGACCTGCAACTGTTGGGGGGGGATTGCAAGAGTGAGTACATGTCGTACTCAGCAAGTGTGGAAAGTATGACATGTGGCTGATTCAAATGACGACAATAATAATCGCAAAGTGCTGAAAAGTAAAGTAAAAACATTTGAAAAGCAATATATTATAATTATATGAATTGAACCCATCATAATCATAAGTAATATCACAATACCAATCTATAATTCACCATCCTCATCCATAATTCCAGATTTCACCATTTGCCAATAACCATATTCAATACCAGAAATTAAATCCATAACCATAATACCAACCATAACCATTCCAAATACCATTACAATAACCATTACCAATACCAAATACCCTCTAATCATGGAAGTTGTCCAGGTGCTCATAACCGGGAGCACGACTATCATGATAGTTTTAATTAACTCTGCAGAGTTTGTACCTCTTTACCCACGTGTTCATGATTTCATCACCTTTCGGCGACTAAGAACCTCCCTTATGCCCATGACCCATCGGTCATATTACACACTTCCGTTGGTGTGTGGCCAAGATATCACAAAATAGCCTTTACAAAGGGATTACTAGCCTATTTAGACCCCACTGAGGTTTCACCGGTGGCGATGCCTCCAACTGAGCACATCTTCAACCAAGGGCCCCCTCTTGAGCCATTCGGATCCTAGGGTAGTCCCACCAATCCTCAACAAACCCAATCTGACTACCCCTTCCCCAAGCATCCACAATGGTCCAAACAGCACTAGCAAAGCCCTAATTAATCAGCTACGCCGCACCCATACTTGGCCTCGTGGTGGCACTGTAGTCCTGGCTTATTCTCGCATGAACCGGACCTTAGATCTAAAGCAAGCAAACCACCATAACATCCAACCCATCCACATACCAGGCTTGCTTAGATCACACATCGTATTGACCAGTTTACATTAACCAGAATATCATTGATGCATAATTAAATGTGTAGTGTTGTTTGCCATCCCAATTAATTAAGCGAAGCAAAAAGGTAAAAAGCCCTTCCCGACTCTCTACCATATATTCTAGGTGACAAGGGTAGTTAAACAAATCTAGTAAACTTCCTACCATAGGATTCCCATCAAATTGACACAAGCATGCAGTTTTACAAATAAAACATTTATTTTAAAAACAGGATCAATATGCTTCAAGGACACTTGCCTTGCTCCGGCGGATAGGGTTGCTCAAGCGCTTCGAAGTCTTGATTCTGAAAATCCTCGTACACGATCTCTTGAGCACTTCCCTCTACTCGTGATCACACATACAAGAAAATACATACAAATCAACATGATGCACACACATTAATCAACATGCGATGATATGCATGCATGCAAAGTACAATAATTGATTAACTACGGTTGTTTATTAATTAGATGCAACTAGTTCATACGTGTTCATATGAGTTTACGGGGGTTTTAGAGTGGATTAATGCTGCTGAAAATAAAAAGATGGTGCTACTACGATCAAACTACGTCTATTAGGTTCAATATGATCGCTAAAATTCGCATCGGAACGTGGCCTACCGTAGATGCAATGGCTTCGATGATCGCGGGATGAGGATGATGCGTAGACGAGGTAGATGCGCAAGGTCCTCCGGCGGCACGACGATGGCGACGCGATGACGACGACGATCTCCGGCGGACGGTGGCACCCTCTTTTTTTTCTTCCTCTTCTTCCTCTTTTCTTCTCCTTTTTCTTCCCTGGCGGTGCAGCTCCTGGTGCCTTTTCTTCTAGCGGCGGCTAGGGTTTTCTTTTCTGGGATCGGGAGAATTTACGGAGCCATCGTGGCTTTTATAGGCGGCGGCTAGGGCGAGCGGCGCGCGCGGCTCGTGGGGCTGCGGTGCGGGGTGGGTCCGACGCGAGTGCGGGGCGCGGAACGCGCCGTCGGCGCGTGACCGAGTCGGTCGGGGCCGACGTGCGGGACGCGTGGGAGCGGGGCCCAGCGGGCAGGGCCGGGGCACGCGCGGGAGGCGCTGTGCGGGAGGCCGGGGCCAGCGGGGCATGGCACCGTGGGGCGGTCGGCCAGGGTGAGGTGGCGCGCGTGCGGGAGGCGCGCTGGCTGCGGGGTCGCGCGGGAGGTGGGCGTCGGTGCGGGTGGGGCCCAGGGCGGGGTCGGGCGGTTGCGCGGGAGCCGGGGCGGCTCGGCCGCTGGGCCGCGGCTGCTTCGTTTTTTTCTTTTTTTCTTTTCTCTTTTTTTATATTCTTATATTATTATTTATATTATTATTTATTTTATTTATCTTATTTTTTATATATGGTTATTATATATATTATATATATATTTATGTATATTTTTTATTTTTATTTTTATACTTATTCACTATTACAAGTTTTAGGCTATAATTATTATTATTTTTCTTCTTTTGCTACACCATATATGTATGTTTTATCTTTTATTATCTTTCTTTTATCCTACTAATGTTTAATGCATGATCATGTATGCAATGCATGATGCAAAAATTGAGGGTGTTACAAACCTACCCCTCCTTAAAGTGAATCTCGCCCTCGAGATTCGACAGCGTGGAGAAAAGATGCGGGAATTCTGCCTTCAGGTCTTCTTCACGTTCCCACGTAGCTTCGGCTTCTGTATGGTGTTTCCATTGCACTTTGCACCAACAGATCCTCTTATTTCTCGTGACTCTTTCCGTTACATCCAAGATCTTGATAGGTTGCTCGACATAGGACAAATCCTCCTGAAGTTCTAACTCGTCCATCGACACTTGTTCTTCTGGCACCCTGAGACACTTCTTGAGTTGGGAAACATGAAACACATCATGTACGTCTGAAAGATGAGCTGGCATCTCCAACTTATATGCTACTTCTCCTCTTTTGTCCATAATCTTGAATGGTCCAATATAACGAGGTGCGAGCTTGCCTCTTATGTTAAACCTCTTATGACCTCTCATAGGTGACACCTTGAGGTAAACAAAATCTCCTATTTCAAAGGCTAATTTCCTTCTCCTATTGTCCCCATATCCTTTTTGTCTTGATTGGGCAGCCCTCAAGTTTTCACGAATTATCTGGACTTGCTTTTCGGCTTCTTGCAACACATCCGGACCAAATACTTGAGTTTCTCCTGCCTCATTCCAGAATAAAGGTGTCCTACACTTCCTCCCATAAAGTGCTTCATATGCTGACATTTTCAAGCTTGCTTGGTAACTATTGTTGTATGAAAATTCCGCGTATGGCAAGCTTTTGTCCCAACTTTTCCCATGCTTTAAAGCACGACCTCTTAACATGTCCTCCAAAATCTGATTGGTCCTCTCGGTTTGTCCATCCATTTGAGGATGATATGTTGCACTAAAATTCAACCTCGTTCCCAAAGCTTCATGCAATTTTTGCCAAAATCTGGAGGTAAATTGAGAACCTCTATCCGAGACTATCTTCTTCGGTACTCCGTGTCGACACACAATATGCTCCATGTATATTTCGGCCAATCGTGCAGCTGTATACTTGGTCTTCACAGGGACAAAATGAGCTGACTTGGTTAAGCGATCCACAATTACCCAAATTGAGTCATATCCGGACTGAGTACGTGGTAACCCAACTATGAAGTCCATTCCAATTTCTTCCCACTTCCATTCCGGAATCTTCAACGGTTGCAATAATCCGGCTGGCCTTTGATGTTCCGCCTTGACTCGTTGGCACACATCACACAATGCTACGTATTCAGCTATGTCCTTCTTCATGCTATCCCACCAATAGCAAGTCTCCAAGTCTTTGTACATCTTTGTACAATCAGGGTGAATTGAGTAAGGCGAGTCATGTGCCTCCTTTAATATTGTCTCCCGAATATGCTTTACATTAGGCACAACGATCCTCTTTCCAAGCCATAAGGTACCATGTTCGTCTTCATCAAACCTGAATTCTCTCCATTCCTCGATCCTTTCCTTGATTTCCTTGATCTCCTCATCCGTGGTTTGTGCTTCTCGTATTTCTTGCTCCAAGGTTGGGTTTAACTCCATCATCTCCATCTCATTTACAAACCCGAGGTTCAACCGTTCAAACTCCTTACATAACTCGAATGGTAACTCTCGAACTGTGAGTTGGTGACTTACTCCCTTTCTACTCAAAGCATCAGCGACTACATTGGCTTTTCCCAGATGATAGTTGATCCCCAAATCATAATCTTTGATGAGCTCCAACCATCTTCGTTGCCTCAAGTTCAGATCCGTTTGTGTGAAAATATACTTCAAACTCTTATGATCCGTGTAAATTTCACACCTATGTCCAAGAATATAGTGTCTCCAAATCTTCAATGCATGTACCACGACTGCAAGTTCTAAATCATGTGTTGGGTAATTCTGCTCATGTTTCTTCAATTGTCTTGACGCATAGGCGACCACTTGACCTTCTTGCATAAGCATGCATCCGAGTCCTTGTCTTGATGCATCACAATATATATCAAAACTCTTGCTCACGTCCGGTAATACTAACACCGGCGCGGTTGTCAACCTTTTCTTTAACTCCTCAAAACTGTTTTGACAAGCTTTAGTCCATTGGAAAGCCTTCCCCTTCATTAGCAATTCCGTCATGGGCTTGGCTATCTTAGAAAAGTACTTGATGAATCGACGGTAATATCCAGCCATCCCAAGAAAACTCCTTATTTCCTTGACGTTTTGCGGTGGTTCCCACTTCAACACATCCCTCACTTTACCGGGGTCAACCGATACTTCTCCTCCTGAGATGATATGACCCAAAAATGGCACCTCTTTCAACCAAAACTGACACTTGTTGAACTTGGCATACAATTGATGCTCCCTCAATTTCTGCAACGTAAGCCTCAAGTGTTCCTTGTGTTCCTTCTCATCCTTTGAGTATATCATAATATCATCAATGAATACCACAACAAACTTATCCAAGTACTCCATGAAGACCTTATTCATGAGGTACATAAAGTAGGCAGGCGCATTTGTCAATCCAAAAGACATCACGGTGTACTCATAAGATCCATACCGTGTCCTAAAAGCTGTTTTGGGTATGTCCGATGGTCTAATCTTCATTTGAAAGTATCCCGACCTCAAATCAATCTTAGAGAAGACACAAGCACCCTTCATCTGATCAAACAAATCCTCTATACGGGGCAAGGTGTACTTGTTCTTGATGGTCACCTCATTGAGAACTCGGTAATCCACACACATCCTTTGCGTTCCATCCTTCTTGTCCACAAATAGAACGGGCGCTCCCCAAGGTGAAGAGCTTGGGCGAATAAAACCTTTCTCTAGTTGTTCTTGAATCTGCTTCTTGAGCTCCGCTAATTCCATAGGAGGCATCCTATATGGCCTCTTAGCTATAGGTGCAGTTCCAGGTATTAAATCAATAACAAACTCAATGTCTCGATCAGGTGGCATACCTGGCAACTCATATGGAAACACATCCAAAAATTCACACACTACTGAAATCTCCTCAATTGCGACACCGTCCATATGATTCAGCTCCAATTGCTTCGGTGCGGTTTGAGATGATTCAAATTCTATGGTGATCCCTTCCTCATTAGTCAACTTCACCGTCTTTGTGGCACACTCAATAACTCCATTGTGCTTCCTCAACCAGTCCATACCAAGTATAATGTCCAACCCTTGAGAATCTAAAACAATGAGGTTGGCGGAGAAGTCTACCCCCCTTATTCTAAGGCTTACTTTTGGACATATTATATTTGTCCTCATCACTCCTCCAGGAGACTTAACCAACAGGGTAAACTTCATATGAGAGATAGGCAAACTATACTTGGCAACATACTTTGATGAAATGAATGAATGCGATGCTCAAGAATCAAATAACATAGTCGTGGGGTTGGAGTTGGCGAGAAACATACCAATGACCACGTCATCCGCTTGTTGAGCATCCTTCGTAGAGACATGGTTCACGTTGCCACGAGCAAATTTTTGTTGTCAACGGCTTCCTTGTGGCTGTCCTCCATTGGGTCTTGGGTTTTGCCTCGGCGCATTGCTTCCTTGGCCAAGGCCGGACTTAGGACATTGATGCGCGAAGTGTCCAGCTTCTCCACAAGTATAGCACTTCTTAACTCCACCAGAATTATTGGGACGAACTTGGTTTTGAACATTTGCACCAGGAAAATCAGCACGAGGTGCATAAGGCATTGGAGGCCTAGGTGCTTGCATAATAGGGCGCTACTGCACAAACTGAGTTGGGCGCGGTGCATAACCAGGGCGCTGAGCAGGAATAGAGGAGCTGTAATAGGGTGCATTGGGTGGTGCAAGGCGAGGACGCACATTACTTCCTTGTTGCTGTCCTTGATATGACGTCTTCCTCTTGATTTCTTGCTCCATCTCACGGATCTTGTTCTCAACCACAATTGCTTTGTCCACAAGCTTCTGAAAATTGGCATAATCGCAGTTGAGTAGTTGCACTTGGATCTCATTGTTTAAGCCCCTCATGAACAAGTACTGTTTTCGACTGTCTCGACTAACATCCTCAGGCGCATACCTTGAGAGTTGAGTGAACTTGTTGAGATATTCACTCACGCTTGATCTTCCTTGCCTTAAATTCTCAAATTCTTGCCTCTTCAAGAGCATAACACCTTCCGGCACATAATGAGAATGAAAGTTCTCCTTGAATTCGGCCCAAGTAATTCTCTCTTGGTTCTCATGAGCATTGCAATAAGAATCCCACCAATCCGCAGCTGCTCCAACTAGTTGATGAGAAGCAAATAGCACCTTCTCCCGGTCACTGCATTGGACAATGGCTAGCTTCTTCTCCACGGACTTGAGCCAATCATCCGCATCCATAGGGTCTGCGACTTGAGCAAAGGTTGGCGGCCTAGTCCCCATAAACTCTCCCAATCGGTTATGAGGAGGCGGGGGTGGCGGTGGAGGCATGTGGGGCTGATTGTTGATATTGCCAGCCTGCAGCTGTCCCATAGTCTGTATCATGGTCTGCATGAGCTGGTTCTGCATAGCTAGTAGCTACTCGATGTTGATAGCTCCATGAGCAGGTCCTTGCCCATTGTTGTTCTGAGGTACTCCATTGTTCTCCTCCTCATCATTGCCATCCCTCTGGTTGCGAGTCCTCACCATCTGAAGAAAAGCAATAGGTAAGAATTAGAAAACGTCTCCAGCTATATGCATCAAGGGATATGAAGCTAACCAACTAGCTATACTAGCCTAGGTGGACATGGCAATGCTAAAGCATCCCAAAATCCTCTATTAAGCACACAAGCAAACAATATATATATAGCAAACAACACACCAACCAAAACACACATTGATTCCTGAGTGCTCCTATGTGCTCTAAGTGTCAATTCTATCTAGGCTGCATCCTACGGTCAACCTGTGGCTCTGATACCAATCTGTGACGCCCGGTTCCGAAAAATGAACCAAGCTAACGCATATGTGTGCCCAGGATGTTCAACACACATACACGAGTGCAATCACAAAAGAGTATACAGAAAATTACCACAGAACAAGATTAATTAACCAAATTTCATTACACAAACCATATTATCCTCGAATACAAGCTCTAATGAATATTAATGACAAGTTCAACTAATGCAGCGGAAATAAACTAATTAAGCAACTAAGCAAACTAAGCATAAGGGATAGCGCAGTTCCATGCAACACCACAGGCAAAGCTGACGGTAGACACGGCCTAGATCTCCACATTATCGTCATTAAACTCACAATTCTGACCTGCAACTGTTGGGGGGGGATTGCAAGAGTGAGTACATGTCGTACTCAGCAAGTGTGGAAAGTATGACATGTGGTTGATTCAAATGACGACAATAATAATGGCAAAGTGCTGAAAAGTACAATAGAAAAATTTGAAAAGCAATATATTATAATTATATGAATTGAACCCATCATAATCATAAGTAATATCACAATACCAATCTATAATTCACCATCCTCATCCATAATTCCAGATTTCACCATTTGCCAATAAACATATTCAATACCAAAAATTAAATCTATAACCATAATACCAACCATAACCATCCCAAATACCATTACAATAACCATTACCAATACCAAATACCCTCTAATCATGGAAGCTGTCCAGGTGCTCATAACTGGGAGCACGACTATCATGATAGTTTTAATTAACTCTACAGAGTTCGTACCTCTTTACCCACGTGTTCGTGATTTCATCACCTTTCGGCGACTAAGAACCTCCCTTATGCCCATGACCCGTCGGTCATATTACACACTTCCGTTGGTGTGTGGCCAAGAGATCACAAAATAGCCTTTACAAAGGGATTACTAGCCTATTTAGACCCCACTGAGGTTTCACCGGTGGCGATGCCTCCAACCGAGCACATCTTCAACCAAGGGCCCCCTCTTGAGCCATTCGGATCCCAGGGTAGTCCCACCAATCCTCAACAAACCCAATCCGACTACCCCTTCCCCGAGCATCCACAATGGTCCAAACAGCACTAGCAAAGCCCTAATTAATCAGCTATGCCGCACCCATACTTGGCCTCGTGGTGGCACTGTAGTCCTGGCTTATTCTCGCATGAACCGGACCTTAGATCTAAAGCAAGCAAACCACCATAACATCCAACCCATCCACATACCAGGCTTGCTTAGATCACCCATCGTATTGACCAGTTTACATTAACCAGAATATCATTGATGCATAATTAAATGTGTAGTGTTGTTTGCCATCCCAATTAATTAAGCGAAGCAAAAAGGTAAAAAGCCCTTCCCGACTCTCTACCATATATTCCAGGTGACAAGGGTGGTTAAACAAATCTAGTAAACTTCCTACCATAGGATTCCCATCAAATTGACACAAGCATGCAATTTTACAAACAAAACATTTATTTTAAAAACATGATCAATATGCTTCAAGGACACTTGCCTTGCTCCGGCGGATAGGGTTGCTCAAGCGCTTCGAAGTCTTGATTCTGAAAATTCTCGTACACGATCTCTTGAGCACTTCCCTCTACTCGTGATCACACATACAAGAAAATACATACAAATCAACATGATGCACACACATTAATCAACATGCGATGATATGCATGCATGCAAAGTACAATAATTGATTAACTACGATTGTTTATTAATTAGATGCAACTAGTTCATACGTGTTCATATGAGTTTACGGGGGTTTTAGAGTGGATTAATGCTGCTGAAAATAAAAAGATGGTGCTACAACGATCAAACTACGTCTATTAGGTTCAATATGATCGCTAAAATTCGCATCGGAACGTGGCCTACCGTAGATGCGATGGCTTCGATGATCGCGGGATGAGGATGACGCGTAGACGAGGTAGATGCGCAAGGTCCTCCGGCGGCACGACGACGGCGACGCGATGACGACGACGATCTCCGGCGGACGGTGGCACCCTCTTTTTTTTTTCTTCCTCTTCTTCCTTTTTTTTTCTCCTTTTTCTTCGCTGGCGGCGCAGCACCTGGTGCCTTTTCTTCTACCGGCGGCTAGGGTTTTCTTTTCTAGGATCAGGAGAATTTACGGAGCCTTCGTGGCTTTTATAGGCGGCGGCTAGGGCGAGCAGCGCGCGTGGCTCGTGGGGCTGCGGTGCGGGGTGGGTCCGACGCGGGTGCGGGGCGCGGAACGCGCCGTCGGCGCGTGACCGACTCGGTCGGGGCTGACGCGCGAGGCGCGTGGGAGTGGGGCCCAGCGGGCGGGGCCTGGGCACGCGCGGGAGGCGCTGTGCGGGAGGCGGCGGGGCCAGCGGGGCGTGGCACCGTGGGGCGGTCGGTCGGCCAGGGTGAGGTGGCGCGCGTGCGGGAGGCGCGCTGGCTGCGGGGTCACGCGGGAGGTGGGCGTCGGTGCGGGTGGGGCCCAGGGCGGGGTCATGCGGGTGCGCGGGAGCCGGGGCGGCTCGGCCGCTGGGCCGCGGCCTGGCCGGCGGCTGCTTCGTTTTTTTCTTTTTTTTTTCTTTTCTCTCTCTTTTTATATTCTTATATTATTATTTATATTTTATTTATTTTATTTATTTTATTTATCTTATTTATTTTTTATATATGGTTATTATATATATTTTATATATATATTTTTTATTTTTATTTTTATACTTATTCCCTATTACAAGTTTTAGGCTATAATTATTATTTTTTTCTTCTTTTGCTACACCATATATGTATGTTTTATCTTTTATTATCTTTCTTTTATCCTACTAATGTTTAATGCATGATCATGTATGCAATGCATGATGCGAAAATTGAGGGTGTTACACCCCTCCAAGTACATTACTCTGCTTTCCTCGGTGAAGTGTCCTGACTGGAGGAGTGACTGAATGATTGTACGCACCGACGCCCACGATCGCATGGTCCAGCCTACCGACTAGCCAGCGGTTTGGAAGGCGTCCTGGGAGGAATGCCTGGAGCTGGAGGTGGCATTGTAGGATCGAAGAGCACGTGAAAAGCTACCAGAGGGGGGGGGGGTGAATGGTAGATTTAAAAATCTTACGCAGCGGAAACAATAAAACCCCAAACCCTTTCGGCAGAAAAACGATCTGTTAAAGAAATCGTGTATGAGACTAATCTAAACGTGTTTCACCGTGACAAAAGTGATAGATATCAGAGAGAATCAAGTCACGAAGACAACATAAAAAGAATTACTCAAATCCGTCGAGAAAAACTCAAGTTATGATCGAATGATCAAACAAAAGTCAATCTGACCTACTCGAGAAAAAACAGTTCTGGAATGCTGCAAAGAAACTCGTGTAGATAAAAAACCACAAATCCAATGACCATGAAATTTTGACAGATGATAGATAATCAAGTTGTGAAGACAACCCAAAAAGAATCACGTCAATTGGATCTGTAAAACTCGAGTTATGATAAAACCACCAACGAAAGGTAGTGCTGTCCAGAAACTCGACGAGTAAAACTTGTCTGGAACAAGTCGGACGAACAAGGCACAAAAGTTCCTTCAAACTACGAATTTTATTCAATAGAACACAATAGGAACAACCCCAATGTCGTCTTGCACGAGCTTTGGCCTTCCCTTGCTTATATAACCAGCCCTTAGGCCATCCCAATCTAAACTAGGACTCCAATCCTAATCCGATCACAATCGGAACTTTCCATAACTGCTCAAGATTCTTCTATACGCAGATAGAAGCAATCTTAAGACTTCCAAACACCTTAGGAACGTATCCCACATTCCTAAACAACTCAAATTCGTGACCCACACGAAATCCTAACATAACCAACTCGATATTTCCATACCGAGCCATAACCGACTCAGCTAGCAGCCTAAGTCTTCAACCGATACGATCCGATCCTTCCGATCAGATCTTCCTTCCATAATCCATCTCTAGAAGCATATTGCCACATCATGCACCGCATGCATACGTGCGAACACCTTCCTTCGACCTTCATATGCACTGCCCTTGATTCAATCATCCTACGCGACCTCCTGATCAGCTCAACCACAGTTCCTCCCGAACTTGGTTGTTGGAACCTCATCTCCTCCCTGAGATTAGTCCAATGGATCCCGTCACCAGCCATGACTTGAACTCAAGCAACACCTGCACATGAATAAACAAACAATCCATACAAGCCCAAGTCCTCGACTTGACTCAAGTTAGTTCCAAGCACAACACCTTATGTGAGCACCTCACATAAGCATGTTGCAAAACCACAGTAACACGATATCATCCATATCATCCAAAACGCACCAAAAACTTAGCAAATGAATACTAAGCAATCTTTACAACAATGTAAAGCAAGTACGAAATATTGCAAATGAAAAGCAGAAGCAATTAGGTCAAGTTCCAGACCTTGCCAGAGCAACCCGGAGCTTGAGTCGGAGCTAACAAAAGCTAGTAGAACCTAGCGCCGGAGCTTACCAAAACTAGTAGATCCTAGCACCGGAGCTTACCAAAAACTAGTCAAAACTAGTCAACCCAAAACCGGAGCTAGACAAAGTACGTCGGAGCTTAGCAAAAACATGCCGGAGCTATCAAGTATATGCCGGAGCTATCAAAAACATGCCGAAGCCAACAAAGACATGCCGGAGCTAAAGATAAAGCTCACCGGAGCTAACCAAAGCTAGTCGGACCTTACCAAGAAGCCGGACCTAGCATCTAACGTAGCCAGAGCTACCCAAAACAAGCCGGACCTACCGTCGGACCTTGCTGTAGCTCAGAGCTAGAGTCGGACCTTGACAAAAAGGTGTTTTGGTGATATTTAAAACTTTTATCATCAAAGCCAAGTGTATTCACTACAAGCCAATGTATTCAGCACACATAGGTCTTACAATCTCCCCCTTGATGAATGCATTGGCAACACCATTTAAAATCCGAACATTGGCTTATTCACATAAAAGTTTTGAAAGCAATTTCTCTCCCTTTGTAAATCAAAAGTAAAATGAGAAGAAAAATTATCCCATATTATCTGTCATTATCTCTCCCCCTTTATTATCTCTCCTTATTCTCTTTCTTTTCATGCTTATCTCTCTCCCCCTTTGACAATGTATTCAGCAAGTCATGAGCATATAAACAAATTATCTCTCCCTCTTTAGTTGTTATGAGCATATTATAACATATACTTATAAACAAAGGTCATCCAAGTCATACTATCAAGTACCTTACATTATCACATCAAGGAAATACATAAGGTAGTGTAAGCCATGCTAGAGATCAAATGTAATTTTTCAATTTAAGCAAGTCATGATCTCACAAACTTAACTATTTAAAAACCTGAAAGCATGACACTAGTTGCTGCATTTTTTTTAAAAGCATAAATTTAGATCATATGATATTTGCAAGAGATTATATGCGCATCTGCCTTATTCTAACCAACCAAGCCAAGCCTATGTCATTTGACAATCAGAAGCTTAAGGACATGGTTTTAAACATACACAACTTCTTCCAAGTTCATATCTAAGTGCAATGACAAGCCATCTCAAAAGAAGAAGTGCGATGCATGCATATTCTCTTGATCTTTTCTCAATTTATATTTGTTCATAAAAACTCAATATGTGAGTTGATTACTTGATGAATTCTTAATGATTAAAAGCACTTGTGAACATGTAACAAGTTCAAAACAGCAAGAAAGTTCGACCATGACCAGTTTTAGTGTAAGTAATTATTCCAATTACTAGACATGGCAAAAACTACAAAATGTATAACACGAGTAATGTAGTAAGAACTTTCAGCATGTAAAAGGAATCACAAAGTCATATATGTATGAAATACTATGCTCATATTATTTTTATTTTAGATTCACACATAGACTTCTCAAGTTTCAAAACTCCCCCTCAATTTAAGCCATGAGGATGCATAACCCCTATTTCACTACGAATGAAACAAAAACGAGTGAAATCCAAAGGTTTTGTAAAAATGTCAGCCAATTGATGTTCGGTATCTACATGGTGAAGCACAATGTTTCCTTTTTCAACGTTATCTCGGAGAAAGTGATACCTAATATCAATGTGCTTAGTTCTAGAATGTTGCACGGGGTTTTTGGCAATGCAAATGGCACTAGTGTTATCACAAAACAGTGGAACACTATCTAGATCAACCCCATAGTCCTTAAGTGTTTGAACAATCCAAAGAATTTGAGAGCAAGCACTAGCAGCAGCTACATATTCAGATTCGGCTGTGGATTGTGCAACTGAATTTTGTTTTCTAGAGGACCAAGCAACAAGAGAATTACCAAGAAAATGACAAGCACCGGAAGTACTTTTCCTATCAATCCTACAACCCCCAAAATCAGCATCCAAAAAATCTTTCAAAGTAACGGTTGAGGAAGAAGGAAGAAAAATGCCAAATTCTTGAGTTCCATGTAAGTACCTGAGAATCCTTTTAACGGCTTGACGATGTGAAACTCGTGGGGAAGCTTGAAACCGTGCACAAAGACATAAGCTGAATTGTATGTCCGGTCTTGATGCCGTGAGGTACAAAAGTGATCCGATCATGCTTCTATATTCTTTTTGATTCACGGGTTCACCATCTTCATCAAGTTCAAGTGTTGTTGCTGTTCCCATTGGTGTCCGAAGAGGCTTGCTTTTGTCCATGTTGAAGCGCCTTAGGAGGTCTTTGGTATACTTTGTTTGATGCACAAAGGTACCCTCCTTGGTTTGCTTGATTTGCAGCCCCAAAAAGTAAGTGAGTTCACCCATCATACTCATTTCAAATTCGGAACTCATCATTGCTGAAAACTTGGACACAAGATCATGAGAAGCACAACCAAAGATAATATCATCCACATACACTTGAACGAATAATGAGTCATTTCCATGTTTAAGCACAAAAAGAGTTTTATCAACCTTGCCCATGGTAAACCCCTTTTCAAGTAAGAATGTTTTTAACCTATCATACCATGCTCTAGGGGCTTGTTTGAGACCGTATAAGGCTTTGGACAGTTTGTAAACATGATTAGGAAAATCTGGATTTTCAAAACTTGGTGGTTGTTTGACATAAACCTCCTCATCTATGTAGCCATTAAGAAAAGCACTTTTAACATCCATTTGATATAGCTTAAAACCTTTAGATGCTGCAAAAGCTAACAAAATTCTTATGGCTTCTAATCTAGCAACGGGAGCAAAAGTTTTATCAAAATCTAGACCTTCAACTTGAGTGAAACCTTGAGCAACCAACCTAGCCTTATTCCTAACCACAACCCCATCCTCACTTTGTTTATTTTTATATACCCATTTAGTTCCAATTAAAGTGTGACCTTGAGATGGAGATACAAGTTTCCAAACATTATTTCTTTCAAAATTTTCTAACTCTTCTTGCATGACAATAATCCAAGATTCATTAGTGAGTGCGTGTGATATATCTTTGGGTTCAAAAGAAGCAACAAAAGCAGAATGAGCATGAGAGTTTGGATCGCAAAACCTGGACCGTGTGACTCGTTCGTGCAAGCTTCCAATCATCTGTTGTGGGGGATGATCTTTGTAAAAACGTAGGGGAACAAATGTCTCACAAGCTTCTTCTTCATTAAGTTCATCGTAGATTGATGAGCTTGTGACTTGTGGACGATCAGGACTAGCAGAGGTGATAGCCGGAGCTTGTTCAATGTCCGGAGCTGGACACGTGTCAACTTCGGAACTACCAGGCGGTATCACCGGCTCTTCTTCATCTTCGAAAATACCCTCCCCCTGAGGATACGGATCTGGTCCTGCAACACCGGAGCTTGTACCTGGGCTAGATTCATCAAAAGACACTTCACAATTCTCCACAATTTTGTTAGTGTCAAGCAAAAGCACACGGTAGCCTCTAGTATGAGATGGATAACCAAGAAACATGCCATCAATGGATCTAGGTTCAAACTTATCAAGATTACCATGTTTCTTAATAAAGCATTTGCAACCAAAGACCCGAAAGTGTGTAACACTAGGCCTATGTCCAAACCGAAGCTCATATGGTGTTTTACCTAGCTTAGCACGCAAGAAAACACGATTTGAGACATAACAAGCAGTTGCTAACGCATCAGCCCAAAATTTCCTAGGAGTTTGATATTCATCAAGCATAGTCCTAGCCATCTCAACTAAGGTTCTGATCTTTCTTTCTACAACACCGTTTTGTTGAGGTACATATGGTGAAGAGAATTGATGATCTATTCTATTTTCAGCACAAAAGTGATCAAAAGATTGATTTTTAAATTCAGTTCCATTATCACTTCTAATTGCTTTTAATGATCCTGGGTGATCAATTGATAATCTAAGAAATAAAGTTCTAAAGTGACTAAAAACTTCATTCTTAGACGCCATAAAGTAAACCCGAGAGTATCTAGAATAATCATCAACAATAACAAGAGCATACCATTTACCTCCGAAGGATTGAACACGTGAAGGTCCTACGGTGTCAAGGTGCAAAAGTTGACATGGTTCAGTTGTCATGATCATTGTGAGAGGAGTATGTGAACCTGCAACCATCTTAGCATGTTTACAAGAAGAGCACACAATTTCTGTGTCCCCTTTAAGCTTAGGCAACCCATGTATGCGATCAAGAGCACTAACACGCGTTAGGTGATCAAGGCCTACGTGACCAAGTCTACGATGCCAAAAATATATGTCCTTTGAATCATTAGCAACTAGACACCTATGCTTAGAGGAAGACATATCAAAATCAGCTTTAAAAACTCTTCCAAACCGAGACATGTTAAAAATAAGCTCACTATTTGAACTTACAACTTTGCAGCAGTTTTTATTGAAAATCATTTCCAGATTTTCATCTAGCAATTGTGAAACAGAAAGCAAGTTGTATTTCAAATTTTTGACAAGTGCTACATCCTTCAAAGTGTAGTGATCATTTACTCTAACCGAACCCTTAGCAATTATAGGAGTTGAAGAATTATCGGCAAAAGTAACATTTTCTACACGTGACACAAAAGAGAGGGAGGAGAACTAATCTTTGTTACCGGTCATGTGGCGTGAGCAACCTGAATCCACAATCCAAATGTTCTCCTTCCTCAAACGTGTAACCTACATAGAAGCACAATACATCGATGACTCAATACTGGAGTTAGTCAAAAGGCATTTAGGTATCCAGTACTGAGTCACACGACGTGCAGTAGGAAAAACACGCGAAAGCTGAGATAAAACATCAGGTTTATGAGTCGAAGTTTGAGGTTTTCTATTCTTAACTCTTTTAGCACAAGAACCAGTAGCTCCGGAGGTAAAAGCAGCAGTTCAAAAAGACAAGGCTGAAGCTCCGGAAACAAAAGCTGAAGTTCCAATGGAAACAACAGAAGGTCCGGGAGCTCACGGAGCTATCGGAACTATCGGAGCCGCTTTTGCGGATTTCTTACCAGAAGGTCTAGAAGCTACCTTTTCAAATTTCTGACTCACTAAAGCAGGTTGTGTTTTTCTAATTGCATGAAAGTTATAAGATCTAGCAATTTTTCTTTCCTTTTTCTGTTGTTTAGCTAGTATATAACAAAAATCTATGACATGACCATCTCTACCACAGAAGGTACAATGAAATTTAACTTTGTGTTCATGTCTAGATGAGCAAGCAATATTTTTATTTGAAACCGAATGAGGCAACACTCCTGCAGATTTGAAAACCACTCCTTTTTGTTTAGGAACTGTTTGAATCAAACCACTTCCTAATGACTTTACAATTTTAGGTGGATGTGCCTTAGCATGAGCATGAGAATCAAAACCTAAACCAGTTTTATTATTGCAAGACTTGGAAGAATTCAACAGCAAGTTCAGGTTCTTATTCCCATTACAAAACCGGTCTAATGTCCTATGCATGTCATCAAGTTTATTGGACAGATCAAGGCAATTTTCACATGAAGTTTTTCCTTTTGATTTGCAATTGGAACAAAATTTAACTTCACGAGAACGTAAAGCATTGTTCAATATAGAAATTTCATTCATAGCATCCTGTAGTTTCTTATCAAGATCATCACAAGTAGAACAATGCAAGTCAATTGTAGAACAACTAGCATCTTTCAAGTTTTTATCATTAAGTGCAGCAAGCTCTTTGTTCTTTTTAATTTCTTCATCAAGTCTATCTAGAGTGGAGGAGTGTGCACTTCTTAATGTGGACAATTGTTCATAGATTAAGTCACATGAGGGACATGCATCATTACTAGGAATCAAAGTTTTTAAACGGTTAATTTCAGATTCTAGTGATTCAATTTTAGCAGCATTATCCCTAAGCTTTTTGTCCTTTTTCTTGACAATAATAGTTGCACGAGAAATAGCATCACACATTTCATTGCAGGTAGAACATACCTCATCGTCTTCACTGTTGTGTTCTGCATTCTCCTGACTTGATCTTGATCTTGTTTTGCCTGTCATGAAGCATAAGTTGGCCAGATTGTCATCATCTTCATCACTTTCAAAGTCTACATCACTTGAACTAAGTTCTTGAAGTGCGGTGATGAAGTTGTTAATCATCTTGCGTCCTATGGTACCCTTCTTCTTCTTGTTGAAGTTTCCAGAGGAGGTCCGAACCTTGCTTTGTTTTTCTTCCCGGGTGGTCGGACCTGAAAGGTTAGGGCATTCTGTACGAAAGTGTCCTATTTTACCACATTCAAAACAGCGTTGAGGTTCAGAGCTTCCTCTCCTTCTAGTTCTCACATTTTGCAATGCTTTTGAGAATCTAGTAGAGATGAGTGCCAACTCCTCTTCTGGTAATTCTTCGATCTGTTCCAGGGTTAGCGAGGACAACAAAGCAAGAGTTATTGCAGGATGATGATTGGCCGGAGCTAGACATATCACGTTGTGAAACAAATGCAATAGACTTATTTGGGTTCTTACGTGCTAGGATGTCAATTTCATGAGTTTTTAGTTTAGAATAAAGTACATCTAATGTAAGAGAACTCATGACAGTTGATTCACGAATAGATGCTACTTTCATCTCCCAAATTGACATGTCTAATGCACTAAGAAGTTGCCTAGCATTCTCAGCATCAGAAAAATTAACATTGACACTACGTAAGTTGCTGAGAATTTTATTGAAACGAGCAAAGAGATCATCGATAGACTCACCGGGTTGCATCTCAAAACGCATATATTCCTTTTTGAACATATCTTGTTTCTTATCATTGATTGTGTTGGAGCCTTCATGATAATCACAGAGAGCTCTCCAAACATCGTATGCTGACCGGAGGTGCGCGACACGATCAAAGTCGCTCTGAGTGAGTCCTTGGATGATCAAGTTTCGGGCTTTGTTGTTGTTGTCGACGTCCCCTAGGTTTGTGGCCATGACTTGATCATTAGGTGGCACTTCATAAGGCTTATACACCTTCTCCCATATTGCAAAGCCTTGTGCCTGGATGAAAGCCTCCATGCGTGCCTTCCAAACCTGAAAATCAATACCAGCAAACACACAAGGTTTGGCGGAGTACTTCTCCATGATGATTAGTAAAAAACACGTGCAAATCTCAAAGATTAGAGCACCGTGGCTCTGATACCAATTGTAGGATCGAAGAGCACGTGAAAAGCTACCAGAGGGGGGGGGGGGTGAATGGTAGATTTAAAAATCTTACGCAGCGGAAACAATAAAACCCCAAACCCATTCGGCAGAAAATGATCTGTTAAAGAAATCGTGTATGAGACTAATCTAAACGTGTTCCACCGTGACAAAAGTGATAGATATCAGAGAGAATCAAGTCACAAAGACAACACAAAAAGAATTACTCAAATCCGTCGAGAAAAACTCAAGTTATGATCGAATGATCAAACAAAAGTCAATCTGACCTACTCGAGAAAAAACAGTTCTGGAATGCTGCAAAGAAACTCGTGTAGATCAAAAACCACAAATCCAATGACCATGAAATTTTGACAGATGATAGATAATCAAGTTGTGAAGACAACACAAAAAGAATCACGTCAATTGGATCTGTAAAACTCGAGTTATGATAAAACCACCGATGAAAGGTAGTGCTGTCCAGAAACTCGACAAGTAAAACTTGTCTGGAACAAGTCGGACGAACAAGGCACAAAAGTTCCTTCAAACTACGAATTTTATTCAATAGAACACAAGAGGAACAGCCCCAAAGTCGTCTTGCACGAGCTTTGGCCTTCTCTAGCTTATATAACCAGCCCTTAGGCCATCCCAATCTAAACTAGGACTCCAATCCTAATCCGATCACAATCGGAACTTTCCATAACTGCTCAAGATTCTTCTATACGCAGATAGAAGCAATCTTAAGACTTCCAAACACCTTAGGAACGTATCCCACATTCCTAAACAACTCAAATTCGTGACCCACACGAAATCCTAACATAACCAACTCGATATTTCCATACCGAGCCATAACCGACTCAGCTAGCAGCCTAAGTCTTCAACCGATACGATCCGATCCTTCCGATCAGATCTTCCTTCCATAATCCGTCTCTAGAAGCATATTGCCACGTCATGCACCGCATGCATACGTGCGAACACCTTCCTTCGACCTTCATATGCACTGCCCTTGATTCAATCATCCTGCGCGACCTCCTGATCAGCTCAACCACAATTCCTCCCGAACTTGGTTGTTGGAACCTCATCTCCTCCCTGAGACTAGTCCAATAGATCCCGTCACCAGCCATGACTTGAACTCAAGCAACACCTGCACATGAATAAACAAACAATCCATACGAGCCCAAGTCCTCGACTTGACTCAAGTTAGTTCCAAGCACAATACCTTATGTGAGCACCTCACATAAGCATGTTGCAAAACCACAGTAACACGATATCATCCATATCATCCAAAACGCACCAAAAACTTAGCAAATGAATACTAAGCAATCTTTCCAACAATGTAAAGCAAGTACGAAACATTGCAAATGAAAAGCAGAAGCAATTAGGTCAAGTTTCTCACCTTGCCAGAGCAACCCGGAGCTTGAGCCGGAGCTAACAAAAGCTAGTAGAACCTAGCGCTGGAGCTTACCAAAACTAGTAGATCCTAGCACCGGAGCTTACCAAAAACTAGTCAAAACTAGTCAACCCAAAACCGGAGCTAGACAAAGTACGTCGGAGCTTAGCAAAAACATGCCGGAGCTATCAAGTATATTCCGGAGCTATCAAAAACATGCCGGAGCCAACAAAGACATGCCGAAGCTAAAGATAAAGCTCACCGGAGCTAACCAAAGCTAGTCGGACCTTACCAAGAAGCCGGACCTAGCATCTAACGTAGCTGGAGCTACCCAAAACAAGCCGGACCTACCGTCGGACCTTGCTGTAGCTCAGAGCTAGAGTCGGACCTTGACAAAAGGTGTTTTGGTGATATTTAAAACTTTTATCATCAAAGCCAAGTGTATTCACTACAAGCCAATGTATTCAGCACACATAGGTCTTACAGGAGTACACTCCGGTGATGGAGAGGATCTGTTTCCTGGTGGACCACAGCCTGTCGGAGCTGGCGGTGATGGCGGACTTTGTTCATCGTTGTCCGACCCCCTTCAGCACTATTGCCGCCCTACATGGCTCTACTTTGGGTTTCAAGATGGCACCAGGTTGTTGAGGGGTTGCGACACGGAGACGACCCAACAAGGGGTGTTTGATGTAATGTCCAAGGCGTGCGACGACCCGCTGTCGCTAGACGTCTTCAACCTCCCGCGGGCTTGCCCACCGCTTTGCACGGATCGGGACCTTCAGACAAATATTCTGAAGGAGACGCCCAACCTGGACACCATCGGTCATGCACCGCGGCAGGTTGGTGATGAGAGCCAGGGCCTGGCCATCGTCGACTCTCCGCAGGAGTCCGCACCTTCTTCAGGCTTTGAAGCTTCCACGGAGGAGGAGGCATCCTCTGTCGGGGGGAAGGGGGGGGGGGAAGGCAAGGCGCTGGTCCCTAACGCAGGTAAGGGGAAGGCACCGGTCCCCGACACAGGCAAGGGGAAGGTCCTAGTGGTCGGGGTCATGACGGAGAAATGCCCTCGGTCGCCACTGAGGGCGCCGCCGCAGGTGGCCTTCGCTCCAAGTCATCGTCCCTCGGTGTGCCCCTCTTCAACCTTGGGCATCAGCGGTTCTTCGGGGGGAGGCTTGGTGCGTCAAGCGGTGGCTCTGCTGGTGTCAGTGGTCGACACATCGTCCAGCATCCCCGCCGTCAGTTCAGTCCTTGGTACCATAGGAGGCTCCGGGAGCATCACGGCTACAGAGCCTCAGGCAAAAAGGCCTCAGCTGACGTCGTCGGCCACTCAGGAGGAGGCTCCAGGAGTGACTTCTTTGGAGTTGGTGGAGACCCCCCCTACACAGGGTGGCGGGCGCCGCTGGTGGTGCTGGTGGAGGTTCGGCCAGGGCGACCTCACCTGCCACGCCGTCGTTAGGACCCGTAGCTCCTTGGCCGCCAAAGGTGGAGGCCCGCTGGAGCTTTCGGGGACGTCGGTAAGGCATTCTTACTAATGCTTGCTTTGTTATTTCGCCTACCTTTGTTGATTACTCAGGTCTTGATCTTGATTTGCAGGGCTACGTCAGCTGTTGTGATGCCCTCACCGTTGGGAGTAGTGCCTCGAAGCGCTTCAAAGGCAGCCGAAGATGCTATGGCTGTGCCGACGGGGCAGTCCGCCAAGCTTGTTCAGGGGAGCGTTGCTCCAACGTCTGTGCCTGGCGCGAGTCGTGAATCATCTCCTGCTGTGTCTCCAGCTTTCGTACCAGAGGCATCTCCGCCCGTCACGTCAGAGGCACCTCCAGCCCTCGCGCCGGAGGCACCTCCGACTGTCGCGCTAGTGGCAATGTCAGAGTCGACTCAGGGGGCTGAAGGCCTGGCCTCCATTGCTGCTGATCCAGCAGGCGACTCCTTGAGTGATGATGGTGCTGCTGTTTTGGGTGGCACCGCAACTCCTTCTGAGGTGGCAGCTCTAGCGATGATGACCCAGGCTGAGGCTGATCGGGAGAGGCTGCAGTCTCGCCTCGAAGACCTTGAGGTCCGGGAGAGAGACTTGGCGCAGGATCGGGCACAACACTAAGCTGAGTGTTAGGAACTCCTCCTGCATGATATCAACGTCCAAGCCTGGGAGCACACAACAGAGAGCCGCGCCTGGGAGCTCGATCTATGGGAACATCAACTGGCTCAGCGTCTGGAAGCCGAGGGTAGGGCGGCGGCGGAGACGATGGCATACCATGTATTGGTGTGCTACGAGAGCTGGTATCCCGATCTGCCATTTGAGCCAGTTTTTGAAGGCCCTGTCAAGGAGCGTTAGGCGACAACATCAGCGGAGGTTAAGGATGCCGCCAAACATGTTGTAGCGCAATTCAGCTGGGGCTGAGGCTAGTAGCTCGTCTTTGTATCCGGGGCTCGCCCCCTTGTAAAAATTCCTTAATGAATTTGAATTTGTGTCTGTCTTTTTGGTTTGTCTTTATGCTTCTCAACTGTTGCTCTGAGTCCTTAGTTGCATAAGGGTTTGCAGAACCTTTGTTGAGCCCGTTAGCTTTTGAGGACCAACAGTTGCGCAATTGATATGGCCAAGGTGTTGTCCGTTGACTTCCTGCCTATGGAACCCCCTGAGAGGCCCCTTGGTATATGTGGTTAGTTGGCTGGGCACATCTACCATTCATTGCAGGATGTCTTCGATGTGCCCCCAACGAGGCAGGGGAGTTGGAGTGTCGGAGTGTCACCAGGTGCCGGAGCTGGATGCTGCAGCATCGCCCACCTTCATGGAGACGTCGACGACAGGCCCCCTAGGAGGTGCCGGAGCTGGATGCTCTGGCGTCGTCCACCATCGTCGTGGAGGTGTCGACGGCAGGCCCCTTGGGAGGTGCCAGAGCTAGATGCTCCAGCATTGTCCGCCATCTTCGTAGAGTCATCGATGGCGGGCCCCTTGTTTACAGGCTACCACAAGAGAACCTTGTTAGAAAAATAAGCGAGGTAGGAGAGTTTACTCATTTGTCCGCGCTTGTTGTTGTCGTTGACGCGCTGGGACGTTGACGGCAGGCCCCTTGCAAGGTGCCGGAGCTGGATGCTCCGACGTCGTCCGCCATCTTCGTAGATGTGTCGACGGCAGGCCCCTTGGGAGGTGTAGGAGCTGGATGCTCCGGCGATGTCAGCCACCTTCGTAGATACTTCGACGACAAGGCCCTTGGGAGGTGTCGGAGCTAGATGCTCCAGCGACGCCCACCATCGTCGTGAAGACGTCGATGACAGGCCCCTTGGGGGGTGCCGGAGCTGCATGCTCCGGCGTCACCCACCATCGTCATGAAGACGTCGATGGCAGGTCCCTTGGGACGTGCCGGAGCTAGATTCTCTGGCGTCACCCACCATAGTCGTGAAGACGTTGACGGCGTACCCCTTGGGAGGTGCCGGAGCTAGATGCTTTGGGGTCGCCCACCATCGTCGTGAAGACATCGATGTCAGGCCCCTTGGGGGCTGGATGCTCCAGCGTCGTCCGCCATCATCATGGAGACATCAACGACAGGCCCCTGGTTTATAGGTTATCACAAGAGAATCCTGTTAGCAACAAAAGCGAGGCAGGAGAGTTTACACATTTTTCCGCGCTTGTTGCTGTCATTGACGTGCTGGGACATCGACGACAAGCCCCTTGCGAGGTGCTGGAGCTGGATGTCTTGCACATATGAATGAAAAAAGGGTGTACTAGTATGCTCGCTGGTTTACCTGTTCCTCTCCCTTAGCTTTGTCATGCGTTACGGTCCTGGACCAACGCACGTGGCTTGGGTAATTCGATGCGTTGGTGCTCCGGGGTCTGGCTCCCAATGTCCTCAGGGTGTGAGCTTTCTGGCTCCAGTACTTGGCCATAGCGCTGGGAGGCAGGGTGTGCATGCTTAGGGTACGGGACTAGGCTAAGCAGTTTACACCCCCTGGACCTCCTGCTCGGCACATGCCTTTCCTAGGAAGCCTTCTTGTGCCACAGGACCCTAATGACGAGAGCAGCCGGAAGAACCCCTTATACACTGCAGGTACCTCAAGTGAACCCGCCTGCATTTGGACTGCATGACTCTTGCATGGGCGAGTTACAAGGTGTACAACCATGCATATAAAGGTAATATGGGATAAACGAGTCTAGTATGGCATGTTCAAAAAATTAATGCGTAATTAAATGAACAATGTTTTTTAAGATATCATTAAGTAAAACAGTGTTTCTTTTTTTTTTTATCGAAATTCATTGGGGGAGACAGGCTTTTACAAAAGAGGGCAACGGCTTGCTTCTGGATGATGAGAGAGGCAGAGTGTACAGGCTTAGGGTTCGGAACCAAGCTAAGCTGACTGCACACTCTGGACCTGACCCTCCCGGTGCTCGGTTGTCCTTAGTGCTCTTCCTAGGTCCTACGGAAACCTTTTCACTGTCCTACTAAACTTAATATTTACAATAGGGTTGCCTGTTGGTATTTCTTAACACCACAGATCATCTCCGGTAAAGAGATGAGATCCGTAAGCGCACGGAAGATACTGTTGTAGTATTTCACCCATGAGTATTCCCAAGGGTATCGTATTTATCCCAAAGGAAGGCAATGGAGTAAAGTATATACTACTCTTATGGTCAAGCTATGGGATACTAATCAATTATCCGGACAGGGGGTAAGTTGATAATAGGGGTAGTGTGACACATACCTAGGCAATCTATTCTAAAGGGTAAATGGGGTCCTAGAGGGAGATTGGATTAAGAGTTAGAGAGTTGCTCCTACAATGCTCCTAATACATATACATATCATAAGGTAGATACTAATGGTCATGTCAATGATGAATTCCTATGCAATGCTATTCAACACATCGGGCACAAGCTTACCCCTAGCAATACAAGGATGACTCCCGCCAAGAGCCTGTGGCATAGCCGAACGTGGAGGATTACAAAGGACAGATAGGGCTGTCACAACCTACTGCCTACCTCTTCAACCCGGGGGTCTACGAGACATCCAACGCTACTTAAATACCCTAGCACCATGCTAGCATACTAAGAAAATACCTTAGGAGCCATGGCACAAGCCATCCTTAGGCAATGACTAACCTAAACATCGTTGAACCAATGTTGAAGCATATCATAAGTCATTCATATTAACCTAATCATATCATAACTACATAGACTATAGTGGGGGTCTATAGTGTTTATGACCATAAGATGTGATCATGAGAGTGAAGTCATAAATACTATACCTTCCACATACATGGACTCCACAATCAAACAAGAAACGCTTTGTCCAAGTATACGTATAAAAGAAGACTAAAGATAATATCTTTATTGAGCACAAAGTCACAAATACAAGAAGGAATACATGAGACATACCTTTCCCAATGTGGAATTGGGAAGAGAGACTCCTTCTACTCCTTTCCCAATTTGGACTTGGGACTAGAGGCTCTCCTCTCTACATCCTAACTCCTCTAAGGACTATGGAAGATAGTGTATACAATAGAATGATGCCCAAGTGGTGTGTGTTTAAGTGAGGGGTATGGGGTCCTATTTATACTAGTGTTGAGGTCGGTTCCTGCCACCAAAAGCACGCGAATCAGTCGTCATTGACTCTAGGGAGCCGGGAGGAGCCAACACGTGGAAGTTGACCGTGTTTGGCGCCAGGACCAGGTTGGCCGACCCCCTGGTTCGGCCGACCTGGTCAGGGCTCCAAACGGCCCGTACTTCCTCCAGGTGGCTGCCAGGTGGGTCCCATTGACTGATATTGGTGCTACACCGTTGGATGGCCTCAAATACTTCTGTTTGTGGGCCATTTGATCCATGTGGTGCCACGTGTCGTCGCCTGATTGGCTGGGATGATATTTTATAGGATTGCTCCCCATACTTTTCCTCAATTCCTGTATAAATATCTGCATACACATATTTCTCCAAGTACAAGTGGAAATAGGTCAAGTAGAAAGGTGATGTGTGCAAGAAATGATCAATCCTTTACATAATTGAGTTATATTGATGGCTGAAATTGGTATATAATAGCCATCAACAAACTCCCCCAAGCTTATCCTTTGCTCATCCCGAGCAAAGTCAAGACTTTAGGTTGATGATCAAGAGTTGCTACAATGTTCTACCTTTTGAAAGTACCAAGTGCACAACAAAATACTCTACCTAGTATTGCAAAAAGTGGCTATGGTACTTCACCCTTCTTAAGTCATTATGGGAGTTATGCCTTCTCCTATTCATGGGTAGTTGAAAGACAAAACAGCAAATGGATCAAGCATAGCCTATATATCAAGTTCCACTTAAATTCTGGAGAGATTCAAATGATATTATAAGTACCTCAATTGATTCTCTCAATCACTCCTTTTTGTATAGTGGAAATATGTCCTCACCAAGGCATTATGCCTATACTATTCCTACTATTTGAATATGGCTTGTATGTGGAGCTTGGTACAGAAAGTAAGTAGGCATATTTGCAACACATAATATTGCCAAGTCAAAAGAGCAAGCCTTAGGAGAAATCAATTCAAACTTTTGAATCAAGACTTGTGCATGTGTGATGGAATGGAGGTGGATGCGGAAACATTGAGATGACTCCTTTTGATGTGGACTCTCTTTATTGCAAGGATGAAACATGGATACCTTTTTTTTTGATGCTTATGGAGTAAGCATATTATTTCTTATTTTTTTTCTCATGCTTATGATATAAGCATGCATTTTCTTTTTCTTTTTCTTGTAGCCATGTCTTCTACTCCTTTTTATGCAATAACTTGAAGAGAGTGCTAACTATGAATAGCATGGAGTTTCTCTTTTTATTGTGGAATGGTGGATATGATGGAATTTTGCTTCCTTCTAGTGTAGAAGTATAGCATGTGCAAGTGAAGTCTTGAATTCAAAAAGAATTGAATGATTTCTCACATTGGTCTATACTAGTTTGACTAGGCTCAATGTGAAAGCAAATAGCATATGCATAAGGTGTTGTCTATGTATGAATATCATATGGCTTTGGTAGGTATTTCCAATCAAATGAGGGAAACTTAAATGTTGATAGAATTTCTCCGAAAATCCAAGTTTCACTTTCAAAATAGGAATGGCAGCCCTATTACTGATTCAAATCTCCCAACAACCTAGAAGTAGATTAAGATTTTGCTACCCACAATTTGTAAATCAATGCAAAGTTAATTTTAGCCAATTTAAGCAATATTCGGAGAGTATCAAGTTGTAAACTAGGGACTTAGAAAAACAGAGCAACTATTCATCATTTCATCTATGTGAATTCTAAATCATTCTTACCGCACATCTTTATTTGATAAGCAAAGCAAATCTAAGTTCCTATTTTTATGTTTTTTTAGATGCATGGTGGATGGTGGATGAATGGAAAGTAAATATGCAATGGATGATTTGAAATAAAAATGCAGTGGGTGTGATACAAGTTACCTCAAGTGGGGGTCCTCCCCCAAGCTTATTCTTGATCAAGGTCCGTGATAGGGATTGAAACCCTAACGACGGAGGTAGGCCATAAGTTGGCCTATCCTTGTTGCAGCGTGGCTTTGACAATGGAGGGTTGAGTGTTTATTGTTGTGTTGCCTCCCATGGACACCATGAGTGTGGTTGAATAGAGTGTTTTCAATGTTGATCATCCGCACATCAGGGTCTCCATGTGTTGGGTGTGATTTGTCGTTCCTTGGCTAGGATAATGATAACCTTTAGATCCAAAGGAATGACGTGCACTCAACATACATTGAGTATGTTTCGTCATTTTTTGGCTAAGGTGTGTCATATCTTTTTGCCATAAGGGAGTGACATGTGCCCAACATGCATTGGGTATGATCAGTTGTTCCTTGGGTAAGGTACAACACACCTTCTAGCCACATAGGAACAACTTGCACCTAATGATGGTGACAAATCCCTTGAGCTTGAATGAGTGCTTAGAATAGTTGAGAGCATAATGCTCTCACCCATTCGTGGCAGCCCATTGGTTGCTCATGGAGGGTTCCCATTTCAAATCTGTAGCCTCGTATAGTTATGATTGACCTTCAGGCATAATTTCCGATAGGTAGCAACCATCCTCATTTACTCCTTGGCCAAGGGATGTTGAAATGGGATCCTCTAGGGATCCGAACAATCAGCTTCTTGAATGCCTGCATAGTAATATTACTCCTGCAAACTTCGTCTCTTGAATAGAGAGGGATGGTTAGCTCCCGATACTTGTACAAATGAACGTTCGGGTTAGGTAACTGAACTTTCATTTGTACATACGGGGAAGAACAAAATCAAAGATGCATTGGTTCCAATGTCAAGTGTATCCATGATCAATGTGTTATTCATTGATAAGATTGGAGCTTTATGGATAATTCATGTTGCATATTTTCTAAAGCTCCTACTCATAGCAATGCATGTGATAGAAATATACTATATGGATCCCTACATCTTTTAAAGTTTCTAACCATCTTAGCTTTCAAGAGCAAATTTTATCATTTAGACCATGACAAACAAGATTATCAATTTTATCCTCCTGAACTTCACTAGGAATTTAAAATTTAGTGACTCCTCCAAAAAATTCAATTCAATTTTAGAGCAAGGATATCACTTATTCCTAGGAGTTTGAAATCTAGTGACACCATCTATGCATGAAGCTCAATTAAAAATTATGGCTGTCACTGTGCCCAAGTTTCTATATGCCAATTCACCAATTAAGTCATGACCAAAAGTTTTATTTTCTAAACCTAGACAAAAATGACTAGGTCTACAAAACAATGCTTAAAGGATTCTAGGTACTTGTTTTAGATTTTTCCAAGTAAGGTGGTATTTCCTTTTGGAGATCCAAAAGTCAATACTCACACTTACTCTTGTGAGGATGCATGAGAATTAAATGATGAGGAAGTGTCAACCTTCCTTACAAATGCAAGCAAATACATCCAATTCTATGGCAAACCAAAAAATGAAAAATTCTAAACTCATACCTCATTTGAAGAGCAGTTGGTGACGAAGGTCTTTGTGTGAGAAACTCACAACATTGATTTTCGGCGTAGGCTTGATGGTTGATGTCAAATGCCAAGTTGAGATTGGATTTGGCAATGGATTTGGTTCTGGCTCCTCCATTGGGTCATCATGTTGAACATTCTCTTCCTCAAACTCAAAATGAGTTTGAAGGAGAGAAGTGTTCTCAAATAATCCCAATGGTGACTTGAGCTTGGTGAAACCTTCCACTTTCTTGCCATACCACCTCTTCACAATTTTGACCTAGCTGCACTTTAATCCAGAACACACAAAACAACTCAAAAACGGGTTACGTTAGCCAAAAGCAAATTGAACCCAATTTTCAAATTGTCTTGCCCAGCTTGAAATAACTTGTAAATGCAATGAGGGTCAAAGCAAATATTTTTGGTTTGAACTAGGAAGATAAATTCAAGTGGTCATGCATGTAGTTCATATCCAATTAAATTTCTCCCCTAATTCAAATTTTTAGTTTTATGATGGTTGGAAATTTTACTTTCCAACATGCAAGTGTGGTATTTCAAACAGCAAATGCAAGGGTTGATGCAATTTGGAAAACAAATATGAGATAACTACCAATTAACCTATTGGCAAGGACTCACCGAATTTTTGAAGTCCGGTGAGTGATAACTACCAATTAAACCTATTGGCGAGGACTCACCGAATTTTTGAAGTCCGATGAGTAGGACTTACCTCTGTTCTGTTCAACGTGATGATTTGTTGTCCAATCTCGAAGTTGAAGATGTGGACGATTTCTTCTGCTTTGACATGCCAAACTCATTTGGCTGTCATTCGGACATGTGGGTCACATGGTGGCCTTAGCCTCTGCCCGTTGTATTGATATAGACATGTTGTTGTAGCGACGGGTTCTCCCTCTTGAATGTATTCCTTCATGAGCATGGTGAGGCTTTGTCCTTCTTAGGGGTGCCACTCTGACCATATTGATATTCCATTGAATCAACCCATACCTTGATCATGGATCAAAGGCTTCCTTGGGCATGATGACATGTGGACTCCACAATCAAACAAGAAAAGCTTCATCCACAATGTCACTTGCCCTAGGTTGAATGGGTTTGGTCGAAGTGTGGGAATCCCAACAAGTGATGTGGGATATCTTGGACTTTGAATGCTCCTTAAGTTCTTGTCCCTGGCCAAGATCTTCATGTGAATGTTGTCTTGATTTCTGCTTGGACAAGATACTTCAAGGTAGGCTAGTTGAACTTAAATCCCTTGGAAAGCCATAGCCTCCTTGAATACATGGGTGATGTTAATTCCACCCTTGAACTCCTTGTGAATGGTAGCGATTGGAGTTGTTGTTTGAAAAAGGTCCTCATGGGTCTTAGGGAAATAATTCCCACGCGTCCCATGATGACATGGATTTTCACAAATCATGTGAATATCCACGACTTGGACTATCCAAACAAATCTCCAACGACTTGGATATTCATGACACTTCAATGGGAGGTGTAGTTCCATAACTAGCATATCCACCTTGTGAAGTGGTGTGCATGACAAGTTATGGGAACTCGAGCATTCTTCAATCCATCCCTTGAGTGGAGACCTTCTTCTCATCCATGATGAATGAGAACAGGACTCCTTCAGCTCCAGCATGAATGTGGTCATGGATTGGTGGAGCCAACCCATGACACGAGTGTTGGATGAAGAGCCAACTATCCACCCCATGGTAGAGGCAAACCAAGAAAAACTTCTTGGAGCCTTCCCCAAGCTTGGGTATGGATGACTTTGGCTCCTACTGAAAACTAAAATTCCCCCGCAAAAGGCAATGGTGTTGCCTACCGGACATTTGTTGAGGTACGCCTTGAATCATCTTGCAGTTTATCACTTGCGTCCTCGTTGGCCATCACATACAATGGGTTGGCCAACACTACCCTGTATTCACACAAAGGAGAAAACAAACAAGGGTAATCCTGTCTAATAACTATTAGTACCTATAGCTTAATCACAAGTGATAGCTATACTTCACTTCCTTTACCTTCCCCGGCAACGGCGCCAGAAATGCTTGTTGGTATTTCTTAACACCACAGATTATCTCCGGTAAAGAGATGAGATCCGCAATCGCACAGAAGATACCGTTGTAGCATTTCACCCATGAGTGTCCCAAGGTATCATATTTATCCCAAAGGAAGGCAATGGAGTAAAGTATATACTACTCTTATGGTCAAGCTATGGGATACTAATCAATTATCTAGACAGGGGGTAAGTTGATAATAGGGGTAGTGTGACACACACCTAGGCAATCTATTCTAAAGGGTAAATGGGTCCTAGAGGGAGATTGGATTAAGAGTTAGAGAGTTGCTCCTACAATGCTCCTAATACATATACATAGCCTAAGGTAGATACTAATGGTCATGTCAATGATGAATTCCTATGCAATGCTATTCAACACATCGGGCACGGGCTTACTCCTAGCAATACTAGGCGACTCCCGCCAAGAGCCTGTCGCATAGCCGAACGTGGAGGATTACAAAGGACAGATAGGGATGTCACCACCTACTGCCTACCTCTTCAATCCGTGGGTCTACGAGACATCCAACACTACTTAAATACCGTAGCACCATGCTAGAATACTAAGCAAATACCTTAAGAGCTGCATCACAAGCCATCCTAAGGCAATGAACTAAATCATCGTTGAACCAATGTTGATTGCATAGCATAGTTATTCATATTAACATAATCATATCATAACTACATAGACTATAGTTGGGGTCTATAGTGTTTATGACCATAATATGTGATCATGAGAGTACAATCATAAAGACTATACCTTCCACTTACATGGACTCCACAATCAAACAAGAAACACTTTGTCCAAGTATACGTATAAAAGAAGACTAAAGATAATATCTTTATTGAGCACAAAGTCACAAATACAAGAAGGAATACATGAGACATACCTTTCCCAATGTGGAATTGGGAAGAGAGACTCCTTCTACTCCTTTCCCAATTTGGACTTGGGACTAGAGGCTCTCCTCTCCACATCCTAACTCCTCTAAGGACTATGGAAGATAGTGTATACAATAGAATGATGCCCAAGTGGTGTATGTTGAAGTGAGGGGTATGGGGTCCTATTTATACTAGTGTTGAGGTTGGTTCCTGCCACCAAAAGCGCGTGAATCAGTCGTCATTGACTCCAGGGAGCCGGGAGGAGCCAACACATGGAAGTTGACCGCGTTTGGCGCCGGGACCAGGTCGGCCGACCCCCTGGTTCAGCCGACCTGGTCAGGGCTCCAAACGGCCCGTACTTCCTCCAGGTGGCTGCCAGGTGGGTCCCATTGACTGATATTGGTGCTACACCGTTGGATGGCCTCAGATACTTCTTTTTGTAGGCCATTTGATCCATGTGGTGCCACGTGTCGTCACCTGATTGGCTGGGATGATATTTTATAGGATTGCTCCCCATACTTTTCCTCAATTACTATATAAATATCTGCATACACATATTTCTCCAAGTACAAGTGGAAATAGGTCCAGTAGAAAGGTGATGTTTGCAAGAAATGATCAATCCTTCACATAATTGAGTTATATTGACAGCTAAAATTGGTATATAATAGCTGTCAACAATGCCCAAAGCTCCAAAGGCAATCGTGATGGTTGTGGTACAACCTTTTTGTGTGTAGCTACTAGAGGGGAGATGAGCGAGCGTCCCTACTTCCCCCACCTACCGCTCTCCTTGCAGATGGTCTGAGCAGTGCTGGGACTGAGCTCGACTACTTTGACGGCGGTGTCGGTGTTGACGGATGGCTACTGTCGAGGTGCAGCGGGTGATCCGCGCTGACGTGAGCTCGGCGGAGGCTGACTTGATCCAGCGCCGCCCGAGACGGGTGCCAAGTCTGCTAAGAGGGCTTGGAGCTGATCTAAGGCTAATACCGCAGCGGTGCGGTCTCTGTGGATCCTGAGGACACTAAAGATGGTTGGCATCTTCAGGATGAGGTAGCCGTAGTGGGCTACGGCCATGAATAAATACAAGGTTGGCCTGCCGATGTTGGTGTTGAAGGGGAGGTTGACATCGGCGATGTCGAAGAGGATGCTCTCCATCCTGTAGTTGTTGGGTGTCCTGAATGTCACCCGAACATCAATGTTGCCGTATGGGATGATGCTCCCTGATCCAACCCCCGAGAATGGGCTCGAGGGGCTGAGCTTGGATACTGGGATCTGCAGCCACTCGAAGGCTGCGCGGCTGAGGAGGTTGAGGCCAACCCCACCATCTATCAAGACGTAGTGGAGCTTGACGTTGACAATGATGGGGTGACTAGGAGAGGTAGAACCCCTGCCCCGGCCATGTTCGTGGGGCAGTCGAAGGCGTCTAAGCTGATCGGCTGTGAGACCTATGTGTGCTAAATACATTGGCTTGTACTGAATACATTGGCTTTGATGATATAAGTTCTGAAATTCTGCCAAAATACCCTTTTTAGCAAGGTCCGACTCTAGCTCCGAGCTTCTGCAAGGTCCGACAATAGGTACGACTTGCTTTGTCAAGGTCCAACATGTTTTTGTGTAGCTCCGGTGAGCTTTGTCTTTAACTCCAGCATGTCTTTGGTAGCTCCGACATGTATTTGTTAAGCTCTGATATGTTTTTCTCGGTCCGACTTATGTTGGTTAGCTCCGACATGTTTTTCTAGCTCTGGCGCTAGGTTGTACTAGCTTTTTTAAGCTCCGACGCTAGGTTATACTAGCTTTGGTAAGCTTCGGCGCTAGGTTGTACTAGCTTTGGTAAGCTGCGGTGCTAGATTTTACTAGCTTTGGTAAGCTCCAGCTCAAGCTCCGGTTAGCTTTGGCAAGGTTCAAAGCTTGATCGCAATGATCCTGCTTTTACTGTGCAATGTTTTGAACTTGCTTTACATTATTGAAAAGATTTCTTAGTATTCATTTGCTACGTTTTTGGTGCATTTTGGTTGATATGGCTGGTATCTTTTTGCTATGCTTTGCAACATGCTTATGTGAGGTGCTCACGTAAGAAGTTGTAGTTTCGGAACTAACATGAGTCAACTCACAGACTTGGGCTCGTACAAATTGGTTGTTTATTCATGTGCAGGTGTTGCTTGAGTTCAAGACATGGCTGGTGAAGGGATCCATTGAACTAGTCTTAGGGAGAAGATGAGGTTCAACAACCAAGTTCGGGAGGAATTGTGGTTGAGTTGATCGAGAGGTCGCGCAACATGTTTGAATCAAGAACAATGCATATGAAGGTATCATGGACGTCGTTGGAAGATGTTTGCACGTATGCAAGGAGTGCATGGACGTGGCTACATGGTTCCGAGGCGTGATGAAGAAATGTGGACGTAAAAAATTGGTCGGAAAGGTCCAACCGACTAGGTTATGGACTCAGGCTGCGGCTGAGTCGGGTTTGACTCAAATATGGAAAGTTTTGAATTGGTTATGATAGGATTTCGTGTGGGTCACGAATTTTGGTTGTTTTAGGAATGTGGGATACGTTCCTAATGTGTTTGGAAGTCTTAAGATTGCTTCTATCTATGTATAAAAGAGTCCTAAGCAGTTATGGAAAGTTTCAATTCGTGATTTGAGTAGGATTAGAGTCCTAGTTAGTTTTGGGTTTGTCTAAGGGTTGGTTATATAACAAAGGGAGGACAGAGCTCGTGGTAGATGACTTTAGGGATGTTCCTCTTGTGTTCTATTGAATAAAATTCACAGTTGAAAGGAACTTTTGTGCCTTGTTCGCCCGACTTGTTCCAGACAAGTTTTTCTCGTCGAGTTTCTGCACAACACTACCTTTCTCCGGTGGTTTTATCATAACTCGAGTTTTACTGTGACGCCCGCTTCCGAAAAATGAACCAAGCCAACACATATGTGTGCCCAGGATGTTCATCACACATACCCGAATGCAATCACAAAAGAGTATACAAAAAATTACCACATAACAAGATTAATTAACCAAGTTTTATTACACAAACCATATTATCCTCGAATACAAGCTCTAATGAATATTTATGACAAGTTCAACTAATGCAGCGGAAATAAACTAACTAAGCAAACTAAACAGCTAGGCAACATAAGCAATAGGGTATAGCGCAGCTCCAATAACACCACAAGCAAAGCTGACGGTAGACATGACCTGCAACTGTTGGGGGGGATTGCAAGAGTGAGTACATGTCGTACTCAGCAAGTGTGGAAAGTATGACATGTGGCTTATTCAAATGACGACAATAATAATGGCAAAGTGCTGAAAAGTACATGAAAACTTTTGAAAAGCAATATATTATATGTATGTGAAGTAAACCCATCATAATCATAAGTAATACCATAATACCAGTCCACAATTCACCATCCTCATCCATAATTCCAGATTTCACCATTCGCCAATAAGCATATTCAATACCAGAAATTAATCCATAACCATAATACCAACCATAACCATCCCAAATACCATCCCAATATCGAATTCCCTCTAATCATGGGAGTTGTCCAGATGCTCATAACCGGGAGTCCTGCTATCATGATAGTTTTATCTAACTCTGCAGAGTTTGTACTACTTTACCCACATGTTCGTGATTTCATCACCTTTCGATGACTAGAACCTCTATTATGCCATCTCACACTTCCATCGGTGTGTGGCCAAGAGATCACAAAATAGCCTTTACAAAGGGATTACTAGCCTATTTAGACCCCACTGAGGTTTCACCGGTGGCGATGTCTCCAACTGAGCACATCTTCAACCAAGGGCCCCCTCTTGAGCCATTCGGATCCCAGGGTAGTCCCACCAATCATCAACAAACCCAATCCGACTACCCCTTCCCCGAGCATACATAATGGTCCAAATAGCACTGGCAAAGACCTAATTAATCAGCTACACCGCACCAATACTTGGCCTCGTGGTGGCACTGTAGTCCTGGCTTATTCTCGCATGAACCGGTCCTTAGATCTAAAGCAAGCAAAACCACCATAACATCCAACCCATCCACATACCAGGCTTGCTTAGATCACCCATTACCATACCGTGTTGACCAGTTCATGTTAATCCATATACCATTAATGCATAATTAAATAATATAGTGGTTTCCCATCCAAATTAATTAAGCGATGCAAAAGGTAAAAACCCTTCCCGACTCTCTACCATAAATTCCAGGTGACAAGGGTGGTTTAACAAATCTAGTAAACATCCTACCATAGAATTCCCATCAAATTGACACAAGCATGCAGTTTGCAAACAAAACATTTATTTTAAAACAGGATCAATATGCTTCAAGGACACTTGCCTTGCTCTTGCTGTTGATTAGGGTCAAAGCCTTCAAACTCTTGGTGCTGTAGATCCTCCTCGGCACTCTCTAGCGCAAATCCGTCTAATCCACACAATAAACATACAAGACAAGAAACACAATCAAAGAGTGCACAAATATTACTCAATATGACATGACATGCATGATTGATGCAAATGCAAGGTAGAACTTGTTACTAGATTGCTTTTAATGATCACTAACTAGTTCTAATAGCTTTTAACAAGTTTATACAGGTTTGGATTCGATTAGATCAAATTTTAGAATTAATTCAACCCAATTTAACCAGGAAGATCGGACTAGTCCGCTAGGGACCGAACAAGTCCGCACTCTGCGAGATCAGAAGATTAGGGTTTTCTAGATCAACGTAAATTTGGAGATTAGGGGTTGAATTCTCGTAAGGAAAAGAGAATAGAAGGTATACCAGGTGTTTAGAACTCCAATGAATCAAGAAACTTGGAGGTAACACTTGGATCTTGATGATCTAGGGTTGGTTTCTAGTGCCAAAAATCGGACAAGTCCGAAAGTTTCCATTGCCAAAAACCAGACTAGTCTGCAGCAAAAACGGACAAGTCCGTTTTTAGTCAGAGAGAAATTAGACTAGTCCTCAGTAAAATCAGACTAGTCCGCACTTTCCTGCGTTTTAAGTGCGGTTTTTCCTCCAAGTCAATTTTAAACTCGTTCCTCTTGTTGTTGGGTTAATGTTAAACATGTATATGAGTGTATGTAGGGCATGATGCATGAAAATGAGGGTGTTACATTTACATATCCAATTGATGTGATTCCTTTTGGGTTGTCTTCACAACTTGATTATCTATCATCTATCAAAATTTCAAGGTCATTAGATTTGTGGTTTTTGATCTACATGAGTTTCTTTGCAGTATTACAGATCTGTTTTTTACTCGGTAGAACAGATTGATTTTTGTTTGATCTCTTGATCGTAACTTGAGTTCTTCTCGACGGATTTGAGTAACTCTTGTTGTGTTGCCTTAGTGACTTGATTCTCTCTGATATCTATCACTTTTGTCATGGTGTAACAGATTTAGATTAGGCTCACACACGATTTCTTTAACAGATCGTTTTTCTACCGAAGGGGTTGAGATTTAATTGTTTCCGCTGTGTAAGATTTTTTAATCTACCATTCACCCCGCTCTGGTAGCTTTCCATGTGCTCATTGATCCTACATCGGCGTCTCCATCCACCGGTGGTGCCGCACTAGAGTGGGGGTAGGGGCTATTGAAGCCACTGCACGGCGGAGTGTCTTGACCGCGTTCCGAGATGCTGGATCCCAAGACCCTCCGAAGATGACGTGGAGTGTCATGCAACGCTCGAGGTCGCTGCTGGCATCGGACTCCTCATCTTGGTGGACCACTTTGACGATCCACTCTTGCTTATGGTACTCCATCTCCTCATCATCGTTGACTTTGGGATCAACCTTCTACTTGCCCTCCCACTGGCGTAAGGGGGTGCCATCCGGGCACTGCTGCACCCACTCTTCGTAGCGTTCGGTGCATCTCTTGATCTCCTGGAACTCGCTCACTGTGTGGTCGCGAGTCTTGTGCACTGGGCAGGGCTCGGTGCCGTCATTAGTAGCAAGTGGCTGACGTGAGTGCTTGTCGGAGCGTGGGGGTTTTCTCCTACCAGTTGCCGCTGCTGCGGCAACTAGAGATCCGTGTAGCGGCTTGTTCTGGCCGCCACCTCGGTTCTTCTTCTTGCTGCTACCCGGGGTAACGACACTGTTGCCGGCCTGGCTGACTCCACCTTTTCCATGGGAGGTCTGGGTGTGCCAGTCACGACCCTAAACCGCGTGGGCACACCGGTCGGTGATGGAGAAGAGCTCGGAGACATCTTGCACGTTGTGCATGGCTAGCTTCTCAAGCATCTTTCGGTCATGCACTCCCTGCCGGAATGCTACTGTGACAGAAGCATTCAGGATGTTGGGGATGGAGTTGCGTACCTGGGAGAAGCGCTGGATGAATGACCTCAGCGTCTCCTTGGGTTGCTGGCGCACGACATGGAGGTCAAGCTCGGTGCCGGGCCGCGTGTAGGAGCTGTTGAAGTTTGCCGTGAACTGTTGGCAAAGCTCATCCCAAGAGGTTATGACCCCTCGGGCAGGTTCATCAGCCATGACCGGGTTGAGCCTACTAGGGCGACGGGGAAGTAGTTCGCTAGGACTTGCTCATCTGCTCCTGCAGCTAGGAGCGTCATGGTGTAGATCCGTAGGAACTCTGCAGGGTTGATGCTCCCATCGAACCTTTCTAGCAATTGTGGCCAAAACTTGCGTGGACACATCGTCAGTCGGAGGTATGGCGCCAAGGCCACGCACCCTTCGACGGGCTTCATCGGAGAGGCGTAGGGGATAGCATACGCCAGGGGGGTTTGCTACGCCATGTGTGGCTGCTGCGGGACCTGCTACTGTGGCAAATACTGGTGCAGTACCTGGTGTACCGGGCAGTGCAGGGGTGCAGTCGACCCAGCATAGTCCTGTTCCGATGGCATCGTGGTTTACCTGAGGTTCTCCTCAGACAGAGGACTCCTCCAGCTCAGACCCTTGAGGCCTGTACTCGGTGTCGAGGTTGCGCTATCTCTCCCGCTGTCGCTCAATGATGACGCGACCATCTAACTGAGCTTGACGACAGTCAAGATCAGCCCTCAGGTCCTCCATGGGGATCTTGCTAGCACTTGTAGGCCTGGTAGATCTAGAGTCGACGGTGCAACAGTCGATGGACGTCATGCACGATAGCGACACGTGATGTCTCTCTCTGTTGGGAGAGTTGATGGTCGCAACGACGAAGTGGTCGATGTCTTGGACCCACTGCTGAGCCGCTCCCTGGGAAGCATTTAGTGATGGTGGGTGGTGGAGAAGAGCCCTGGCCGCTGCCAGAGCTCTCTCCGGGCTTGCTGTCGAGGGCGCTGGGGGAGCTGACTGAGCCAGGATGTGTCCCAACGTGCCGTTCTGGCCAACCGTACGTGCACGGGGGTGTGACGGACCAGAGAGTGCCGCTCGAGTAATGGCGTCATCGGACGACGACCGCGGAATCCGCCTTCCACATGCCTGATGAACACCATGATTGGTGAAAGCGCTACCACTTTTTTGAGGGAAAAAGCACCTACCTGGCATGCCAAATGTCAAAGTGTTAATGCGACACTCCCCCCATATCTTCTAAGGAGTAGCCCATGGAGGTTCTTTGTTCGACAAGGCTTAGGCCTCAATAAAGTGTTCTAGCACTAGAGAGTATGACACGGTGGTTTTTACGTGGTTTGGGCCGCAAGGAGCATAACACCCTACTCCACGGTGGGTGGTATTGCTAGTATGTGTGTATGCGTGTGTGATGTTCGGTCCTCTGTAACAGTGGTGGTCCGGGCCTTTTATAGACAAGGCCAGATGCCTTACAAGTGGGGTCCTAAGGCCCGATAGGTGGTCCCGGGGCGATCTTGTCTTAAGGATCTAAGGCTTCTCGCGTAAGCTTACTCTGACCGTGGACTTGAAGACTCGCCGTTTTGTCGTCTGAGTCGCCAGTAGCCCATGCGCTGTTGCTAACATTGGCAGGGGATGTCCCTTCCAACTGTCTCTGTCGCCATAAGCTACCCACTTGGCGGAGTGGGATAGGACTGCAGCGTCTTCACTATGATGCGATTGGTCGTAGCACTACCTGACATTAGGCGTGTGCTGCGCCATGCGTCTGGGGAAGCCGCGTAATTTCAATCCTTGACAGGGACAAGGCACACCGCCCTCTTAACTCCCGCGTCCCTCCGTCCAGGGCAAGTGGCCAGACTACGTGATAGCTTGGAAGCTCACCTCTGCGAAGGAGGTCATGTCCCGCCTTGCAGATCATGTGGCAACAATGGAAATCAACCCAACTTGAGGGAGCTTGCCATTAGCCAACTAAATATCAATCATGCATTATCAAAGAAGCTCTCGGCTAATGACAAGACCCTATAAAGTATCAATGCCAAAATAGAAGGATTATCCTCTGCATTCAAGAATCAACTGAGCTTCAACAGGATGTTGGAAACTCAGTTGGCTCAACTTGCTGCAGTTGTTCTTCCACTGGAAAAGGTGAATGCGGTGGCTATGAGAGGTGGCAAGACCACTCGTGACCCACCGTATCCAACACAAGAGAAGAGGACAACTGAAAAGGATAAAGAAGATGTCCCGACTGGCATAAGTGAACCACTTAGTGAGAGAATGGACAATCAATTTGAAGACACCAACTTATTTTCATTCCCTCACAGGCAAAGGAATCCAACAGTGGATGAGCAATTCAACCACTTTGTTGAGGTTATCCATAAGATCCACATCAACGTGCCCTTGATTGATGCGATGCAAGTACCCACTTATGCTTGCTATCTCAAGGACATATTGAATAACAAGCGGCCATTGCCCACCACTAAAGTTTTCAAGCTTACGGAGCACTACAGTGCAACCATCCTCAATAGGCTTCCGGAGAAGAAGAAGGACCCTGGATGTCCTACAATATCTTGCTTGATTAGGGCTCACTACTTTGACAAGGCACTTTGTGACCTAGGAGCAAGTGTGACTGTGATGCCCAAGGTGGTCTTTGATCAAATGAACTTTACGGAGCTTATTCCATCACCAATGAAACTCCAACTGGCTGATTCTTCGGCCTGTTATCCAGCGGGTATTGCCAAAGTCGTTCCGGTGAAAATCCGGAATTGCTTCATACTCGAGGATTTCGTGGTGCTCGACATGGATGTCGAGAAGTATACGCTGCTCATTCTTGGGTGCCCGTTCCTTAGCATCGCGAAGGCTCGCATAGATGTGGGAGCTGGAGAAATCCACTTCCATATCAATGGCAAGGAGGAGAAGTTCAACTTTCGCCCAAAGCCGGAACAATGCTCCATAATTCGCATCAAGTATGGGCCAAATGTTAAACACATTCAAGAGGTCGAAGTCACACCTCCAAAGGTGGATCCGCTCATTGCATTCATGAGGGAATTGATCTGTGCGGAGAACCCGTCTTATCGTCCACGCTGACATCCCAAGAAGAGTGAGAACTCCGGGCCTCTCCAAAGGCCCAAGTCCACCATGCCACCGAAGAAGGAATGGCAGAAAAAGCAAGACAAGGCGTCCAAGCCCATCCCTCCGGGCCGAATGTCAAGAAATGAAGAAGGAGGAAAAGTCCACCTCATCGGGCTGTGGTGAGACCTGGCCAATAGGAAAATTGGTAGTTATCTTTTCTTTATTTTTTCTTTTCTCTTCATTTGTTTTTTCCCCACTTAGTTTTTTCCCCACTGCATATTTGGTTTTTCTTAGCAAATTGAGAATCTTAAATTCTCAAGCATCATTTTATTTCTTTATTTTTCACAAAAAGAAAATTGTTGGTTTTGAAAAAAGAGTTTTATTCAGAAAACAATTTTCTTGAGCTGCAAATGTAGCATTTCACCAACATTCTAATTTTATAGCCATTGGGAAGCCACCTGCCAAAAGAGGGAACAGGGGGCCCACATTGCACTACGGCTGAATCCCCTGTTCGGCCAACATGGGGAAGAGCCAATTTGGCCCTCTCTCCTCCAACGGCTACATTTGATCCTCTTATGACCGTTCGAGAGTGGACACTATAAACAGTGGCCGTGAGGAGCACCCCTCTTCACGTTTCACCTCATTTTACACCTCCCCAAAGTCACTGTTTGCTGACATTGTTTTTCTTGCTCTTCATTGAAGCACTCTTGCTCAAATCCAACCCAAAAAGATTTGCTTTTGTTTGCATTTGCAATTTGCTCTCAAGTTCTTCAATGGAAAATTCATCAGGGGTTTTGCTTTCACTAACATCACATCTTTTGAGTTTTTGCTTGTTGTGGCCATGAAAGGAATGAAGAAGTTGTTTTTGAAGAGGGAAAGAGGCTGCAAGCTCAAGCCATGATGGAGACTCAAGTGCACATCCCTCCTCTATTGCTACACCAAGTCCACGAAGGAGGAGTGTATGTGAGGACACTCCTATGGGTGAGAGGAGCAACCCACGACAACTTCTCCATGACGACGACCTCGAAATACAAAGTGAAGTTGAAGATCAAGCACACAAGCTCCTCCAAAATCGTGAGTTTCCTCATACTAAAGCATTTGATCCGGATTTAATCTCCAAAATAGGTATGGATTCTGAATTCTTTTCCATTTGATGTGCACTAGGATGGGAGAATTTAGCTCACATAGAGGAGAGAGGTTCACGCCTTCTCTCCCTGCAATTCCTTTGCACCCTTAAAATAGGATTTGATGATATTTATTTTAGATTATTTCAAAAAGAATATAACATCCTATGGAAAGAATTAAGTGAAATCCCAACATTCCATAAACACATTGTTTGATAGATTTAGACACTTTGCCTAAGTTTAACAAACAAAGTTTTTGGCATGGATTTACTAGTGAGGTCAGATGTATTGCTCCTAGGAATAGCCACTTGCACAATTCTACTTTACGCTTCATGCATAGATGGGTGACTATGACTATGTTACCTAGAGGAGATGTTAGAGTAGTGCGTGATGATGAGTTGAAAATTTTATTTGCCATGGTTAAAAAGATAAAAGTTGCTCTAGTTATTACCATGATGATACAATGGTTAGATTACATTTCAAGGACAGGGCAAATTGAATGCACTTCATTGATTACCCGCATTGCTACTAGGGTAGGAGCACTAGAATATACTTCATTTGAATATATTGAAACCGAATGAGAATTAATTAATGAAGATTATCTAGTGCAAGGACATGCCCTTAAGCATGATCATGATGACTCTTTAATATTTTATTATCCCGGCTTATTCAATGAAATTCGGCTACATAACCCGGATTTTCATTTGTACAAATGCCGATCTTCTTCCCATCGAGGAAGTCTGAAGAAGTAATGTCTCTGGTAGGATAACTAGAAGCCGTGCAAGGAGAGCGGCCATGCCTCTAACAACCTCCACGATCCATGAGTGCGAAGAGAAAGAGGACCCAACAAGTAATGCACCCGAATGGACTCAACCTCCATCGTATGAGACCGAAGGTCCGTGTTGGCATGGATGGCCGGGTACTGCGTGGGAGCCACCCCAATCCACTTCAAGCTCTAGCAGCTTGCCTCCAACGTCCATGAGAAGATGTTGTTCCTCTTTGGCTAGAAGTCATCATGACCATAGCCAAGGAATGACGGATCTCACTAGACGTATGGAAGATATTGAAGTGAGAACGGGAAATACCTACAATACTCTTCAAGAGCATGTCCAAGGTACCCAAGATTGGCAACAACACATGAACGATCAGTTCACGAACTTCAACTCCATGCTACAACAACAACAAGCCAATCTCGCGGCATACTTCCATCATCAAGGGTTCAACCCTTATCATGGAGGTGATTGAAGAATAAGCTTGGGGGTGGACCCCACTTGAGGTTAATTGTATCACACCCCTTGCATATTTATTTTCCATTCATCCACCATTCACCTTGTATAAAAAATTAGAGTATATTTGCTTTCAATTAAAATAATAGATGTGCGGTAAGAATGGTTTAGAATTCACATAGATGAAATGATGAATATATGCTCTGTTTTAGTTTTCTTAAGTCCCTAGTTTACAACTTACTACTCTCCAAAATATTGCTTTCATTTGCTAAAATTAACTTTGCCTTGGTTTAGAAATTGTGGGTAGCAAAAGCTTAATCCAATTCTATGTTGTTGTGAGATATGATATAGTAATAGAGCTGTTATTCCTAGTTTGAAAGTGAAACTTAGATTTCTAGAGAAATTCTACCATTTTTTAAGTTACTCTCATTTTATTGGAAATACTTACCAAAGCCATATGATATTTCTACATTGATAGACCTTATGCATACGCTATTTGACTTCACATTGATCCTAGTCAAACTAGTATAGACCTATGTGAGAACTTATTCATTTCTTTTTGAATTCAAGACTTCACTTGCACATGTTATACTTCTACACTAGAAGTAAGCAAAGTCCATCATACCACCATTTCACAATAAAAAGAGAAACTCCATACCTTCATGCTTAGTAATCTCTCCAAGTTTATTGCATAAAAAGGGAGTAGAAGACATGGCTACAAGAAACGAAAAAGAAAATGCATGCTTACATCATAAGCATGAGAAAAAAAAGAAAAAAGTAGCCATGTTTTATCCCTGCAAAATAAGAGAGTGTACATAAATAGGAGTCATCTCAAACATCCACATCCAGTTGCACTCCGTCACACATGCACAAGTCTTGAATCAAATAATTTTGAATTGATTTCGCCTAAGGCTTGCTTTTTTTGACTTAGCAATATTATGTGTTGCACCTACTATATTCCCTTCCAAGCTCCACATACAATCCTTATTTAGTGGTAGAATGAGTATAGGCAAAATGCATTGGTGAGGAAATATTTCCACTACACACAAAGGAGTGATTGAGAGAATCAAATTGAGGTACTTAAAAGTCTAAATTGAACTCTTCGGAATTTAAGTGGAACTTGATATTTAGGGTATGCTTGCTCCATTTGTTGTTCTACCTTTCAACCACCCACGAATAGGAGAAGGAATTAGTCCCATGATAACTTAAGATGGGTCAAGTACGAATTTTTTTATTACTATACCTTTTAAAAAATCATTTATCATAAATAACACACGGAATATGAAATTGGCCAAAGTGACCCACCATCGTATGTGCCTCAAACGAAATTCCAATTTTGTATGAGGCACTTACAAAATGCTCATTTCGTCTATGCCACGTAAGCTGGTGTATGCCACGGTGGAGAAAACGCTTGCCACAATGGAAGAAATGGGCACTCACGAATTTCGTACGTGCCTCATACGAAGTGGACAGTACCTTCGTAAGAGGCACGTACAACATTCGTGCGTGCCCAGTTTTGACCCTGCTTTTAATGGATTTTACGCAAAGCTTTTTAAACATTTCTAGGCTGATTTGCTTAAAAATTCCAAAATATAAAATAGAGAATACATTGTGATGTTTTGAATTCAATGTACTTCCTCTATGTTTAGTATGTAGAAACAAGAGTAATTGTATGTGTTATTAAGCAATACAATCACATTTCTGCACATTTGTAAAATGTATTCAGTTTTGGTTTTTTGTTTAGAAACATTTGGAGTTAGAATCAGTAGAAACATTCATAAAAGTTATTGTAATGTAAGTTTTGTTGAGTATAAAAAATAAGTTATGAATATAATTTACGGGAGTTTAATGGGAGTTTCAAATCTTTTAAAATCATATAGAGATAACAAATGCATAGTTTGGAAAATACAAAGTGGAGAAACAGGGTCAGCCGCAGGGTGTCGTGCCACATCCTGAAACCGCGCAGACATTTCTGCGCGCTAGGTGGGTGAGTCGTCAGGAGCGCAAACAGGTGCACCTGCGATAGGAAGACCCAGCAAGAAAGACACGTCCTCCAGCGTGACGGTCATCTCTCCACACGACAAGTGAAATGTGTGGGTCTCTGGCCTCCAACGATTTGTCAAAGCTGACAGCAGGGCTCTGTCGAGGCTGAAACGGTACTTTCGATCATCCCGATCATATGGCCTCTCCTCAAGCAGCCTACATATTGGAAGCAACCCAGCTGCACTCAACCTGTTTCATACCAAGCAATAAATTAAAATCTACATAATGATAAAAACAAATTTATTTTCATATTAACAGAAGAGCGTACCTGGGAATCCATCTATCGTCTATCTTCCAAAACTTGGAAGGCAGCTGAGGACGAAGAACGGACAGATCCTCACCACGCCAAAGTCGGAAAGCTCGGTGAGTTATATCAATCCGAAACTAAAGTAACTCAGGACACTGTCCTTGTTCTGCAGCCATACCTATATATGACAAGGATAACATTAGTAGGACGAAAAACATGAAAAACATATTCAAATGAATGACGTGGACAACATATTCAAATAAGAGACATGAACAACATATTATAATAGTACATATGTCAATGTTCGATACAACACACTTCACTTAACGTACACGTACAAATTCATAGTTCATAATAATAAGATATTACATAATGTAGCACATCTAAATATAACGATGCACATCAAATAGCATTGCCATCCCTAAACATAGTTGTGCGGCGTGCACGAGGATGCCGACCATCCTTAGGATTCCCAAAAGGCCCAACTTCAACCACATTTGCCTCATTGTTTGAAATGCAATTTTTGTAAGTATGTCCAGTTTGGTTGCACTTGCTGCATGTTCCTTGAAATCTGCCAATTTTGGACTCACCCATATCGTTTCTGATACATCGAGTCTTGCGACGACCTCTTTTCTGTTTCAACCGCATGTGTCAGGTCCTCGCAAAGCGTCTGGTCCTGGATCTATGGTAAACGTGCCTTACTGAATTCTTGTTCCTACACAAAATTTCAAACCTGTGCTCTGCAGTTCTCATAGGTCACATACGATGATATGCGGCCTTTTGGATCTTCTTCTCCATGAACTTGCACATGTAGGGTGAATAAGCCAAATTGACATCATTCCTTACTAAAATTGCAGTAGTGTAGCGCTCACGAAAGTACTTGCATGTCCCATATAAAATGCCCTCGACAATAGCAACCAAAGGTAATCCTCTTAAACCACGTATCACCCAGTTGTATATCTGTATTGAGTACCACTGTATTAGCATGTGTAAAATATAGAAGACTTAATAAAAAGTAATAGAAGTAATGTAAAAGAAGGACCTCACCTCAGCTAAATTAGTTGTCATCATGCCGTACCTAGCACCATTAGTGTCGTATAACAAAGACCACTTCTCTTTCGGTTCGCGCCGAATCCAACTAGAGAAGTTTTGGCTAGATGAACCTACAGTTGGAACAGATACTTCATTAGGATTGTCTCTGCTTGTGGACGCCTCTTCTTGTGTCGTAGTCAATTCGTCTAGACGTTGCCATAGAGCAATAAACTTCCTCTCTTGATTTTGACTACACAACGTCTTGAACAAATTCCTAAGTTGTTTGTTCTTGAAGTGACTAAAAAAGTTAGCGCCTAAATGCCTCATGCAATATATTGATTGAATGTCTGTCCAATAAGGTTGTTGCCCACGCTCAGAGGAACCATGTTTCAAATCAGATATTGCTTTAAGCAGGGCAGCATGACGATCGTGTATCAGACAAACATTAGGCTGTTCTTGCACTACAACCATATTTACCCGACTAAAAAACCAATACCAACTCTCAGTGTTCTCGCTTTCGACAAAAGCAAAAGCTACAGGCAACACTGCAATAGCTGTTAGAATTTGACATTTGTACTTTCTAGTTAAAAAAGAACCATCAATGCAAGGATAGGCCTGCAATGTCTGAATGCAGCAATACCCACCAAATGCAAAGAATGCACGATGGAGAAACAACTTCCCAGTCTTATCTCTGTTCGGCACATCCATAATGTCATAATAAGTACCAACATTCCTCTCTTGGATGGTCTGCAATAACTTCGGAAGATTTTCATAAGAAGCTTCAGATGAACCAAATTATTGCTCAATCACCTTATGTTTTTCCTTCCACGCTTTGGAGTAACTTATAGTGTACTTGAAATCCTCCTCAATAGTGTTTATTATTGATTTCGGTTCAAATCGAATGTTATCCACTATTCGGGCGTACATGTGATTCGCAATAAACTGCGATGTAAGAGCACTATTGCACTTCTCCAATTCATGCAACTCGCATGTGTGATCAATCATTTTTGATACTCTCCATAGTTTCGTCCACTTCTCTTTGAAACCATGGACCCGAAAAGGACAACTTGAGAACACACATTTCACATCATAATATTTTTTACTTGACTTGTAAACTGTAAATGATCTTTGCACAGACAGAGACCAATAATTCACTGCATCCTTCAAACTATCTTTGTCTTTAAAAATATCTCCTTGTGTTAACTGATTCTCATCTGATAAATTACTCGGGATTGGATTGTTCCACTCTACAGGAACAATAGTATCATTCTCATTCTCATAATGAGAAGTGTCAACTTCTGGAACATTTTTGTGTTCCATATCTTCGATCCTTATTTGTTCAACTATGTTCTCAATGTGCTCTCCTTCATCTGCCACACCACATGCTTCTACATGTATCGAGTTCTCTCTAGCTTCTTCCATTCCTACATCATTTTCCACACTATTCGCTTCATCAGCTTCCGCTACAATCTCTACTTCTTTCATTTCCGCTTGCGCAAGAAGCACTAGAGGCCAACCCAGCTCCACAACTAAATCTACAAATTTCCTCCAATTCTGTGTTCCCTTAATAACAATAAAATCCCAATAAATTCCATTTCTTGCGTGATTAATCATTCCTTTCAATGTCAACTGATGTTGTTGTGGATTAAGGTTAAATGTTTTCATCAACCAGTTTACAACACCACTAAATATCCTCTCATTTGCTCTTGTTATCCCTCCATGACACGACATGAAACCAGACAAATCCATTAGGGCCATAAACTATTGTGCCTTCTCCATAAAATATCCAAAATACTAACTTCTCTGACATTCCTATTGGAATTTATACAAACAAATAAAAGTAATCGCATGTTAAGAATGCCTATACACAATCTTATTATCTAAAAACAAATAGAAACCTAAAAATTACATTTTGAATAATGTATGAATTAGACAAGTGCACTCTAAACATTTATCAAATATTATTACTTCTAAAATTAACAACATTAATTAAAAATAATTTACGAATATAAACCTAAAAACTATAACTATTAGAACCTAATAACATGTATGGTAAAATAACTATCAAAACTAGTGTAAAATGTCAAAAAATACCTAAAGTGTAATAACACATAACTAGCAATACCTAAAATAAAGATGAATCACTACCTAACTCACAACATAATAATACATAGATAATACCTAAATCACTAACTAGAATAATAATACCTAAATCACTAACTAAAATACTAACGTGCACTACATAATAATACCTAAATCACTAACTAAAATAACTAACAAAGAAATACCTATTGAAATAACTAAGCAACCTAATAACAAATAGTACTTTAGTACTAGAGCGAAACAGAAAATACAAAGAAATAGTACCGAGGGTGAGCGGGCAAGAGGGAGGCGGCGGAGCGGCGGCCGAGCGGAGCGGCGGCGCGGTCGGCGCGGGCGGCGCGGTGGAAGAGCGGCGGCAGCGTGGCTGAGTGCCGAGAAGAAGAAGCCGTCAGCGTTTTAAAGAGGACGCAGATCATCTGTGACACATACGACGGCTCGGGCGGGCCCCACAGGTCGGCGAATTTCGTATGTGCCGCATACGAAATTCGAATGTCGTATGCGGCTCATACGATATCCCCCCTTCCTCGGGAACAGAACCGCCACCTCGGGAACCCGAGGACAGCGTGGCGGGCCACGTCAGTTTCGTATGTGCCTCATACGAAATGCATGGCCCATGTGTCATTTCGTATGAGGCACATATGAAGCTAGGTTACTTTTCAAATTTTTCAAAATCGGGGTTATTTATTATAAATGATTTTTTAAAAGGTATATTAATAAAAAAATCGGTCAAGTACCATGCCAATTTTTGCAATACTAGGTAGAGTATTTTTTGTGCACATGGTACTTTTGAAAAGTAGAACTTTTGGTACCCTGCATCCGGGGTACCCATGCACACAGAATGAATGTTCCTAGGTACGTCCAGTGGCACCACATGTCCAGAAGGTGCCGATCCCCGACCTTCCTCAAGTACGGGACCCGACATTGCCATGTGGACCTCAGAGATGGGACCCTGGCTCCTCCAGAGAGACGGGCTCCCAAGATGCCACGTGTTTGGGCGGAACCTCACCCTACTATAGGAGTGAGCTCAAACACAACCACGTGGCTTGAAGCACCAGGACGAATGCCTCCCGCGGAGAAGGGCTCCGGAGCTACCACGTGCCCCGAAGGACTCTGGAGCTGCCACGTGTCTCGAAGGGCTCCAGAGCTGGCTAGTGCCTCGAAGGGCTCCGGAGCTGCCACATGTCTCGAAGGGATACGGAGCTGGCTAGTGTCTAGAAGGGCTCCGGAGCTACCACGTGCCTCAAAGGACTAGGCCCGACCTCCCCGACAGAGGCAACCCCGAAGATGCCACGTGTCCCACAACTCAACCTGGGCGGTGGGGTGCGGGAACTATGGGATGGTGCGTGTCAATATCCTACAGACGAGGTACCCTCACACATTGGATGAAGATACCGAGGCACGTCCGGAGCCTCCACATGTCCCGTAGGATCCAAGGCCTTTGCCTCCCACAAAGATCGAGATGCGGTGCTCCCACGTAAGCCTTGAAGATGGGACTTGGCCCCTCCGGTGTGACGAGCTCTCAAGACACCACATGTAGGGACGGGACCTCACCCAACCTTGGGGGAGCGTCCCCGGTATAGCCAGGTGGCACAAAGTGCATGGACCAGCACCCCCCAAGGGAAAGGGCCCGGAGCTGCCACGTCCCGTAACGAGCTCCGGAGCTGCCATGCGTCACGAAGGACCAGGCCTGACCTCTCCAGTGGAGATCAGCCCCAACGCTGCCACATGTCTCGCAACTCACCTTGGACAGTAAGATGCAGGAGTCAAGGGATGATGCGACCTACTCAAGTCAAACAATGAAGACGTGCACCCACCTCCGGCGCCCAACACGGACCAGACCAACGGTCAGAGACCGCTATGACCAATCACGTCACAGTGAAGGCGCCATAGGTCTATCCCAATTGGCCAAGTGGGTAGCTTGCGGCAACAAGACAGGCCAACGGGACACCTTCTGCTACCGTCAGCAACGACGCGTGGGCTACTGACAAGAGAGGAGGCAAGACGGCGTGTCTTCACTATCTTGGTCAAGCAAGCTTATGCGAGAAGCCTTAGATATTTATGATAAGATCGTCTCGGGACCACCTGTCGGGCCCCTGGACCCACTTGTAAGGCGTCTGGCCTTGTCTATAAAAGGCTCAGACCGCCACCGTTAGAGGGACCAAACATTACACACTCGCATACACACATACTAGCAATACCATCCACCGTGGAGTTAGGTGTTATGCTTCTTGCGGCCCGAACCACGTAAAAACCACCGTCTCATACTCTCATCCGCTAGAATACTTGATTGAGTCCTCAGCCCCGCCGAACAAAGAACATCCACGGGCTGCTCCTTAGTAGATCTGAGGGAAGTGTCGCATTAACACTTTGACATTTGGCGTGCCAGGTAGGGGATTTTTTCCTCAAAAAAGTGGTAGCTCTTTGACCAACCATGGTGTTCATCAAGCCTTCGAGTAGCAGCAAGATCGAGCCGCAAGATGTCGACCAACGTGTCAACAAAGACGTGGAGATGGAGTTCCAAACGACGGAACGCGTCATGGAAACGGTCCACCAGGCTGTGAACTTTGACCTCAACAGCGACCACAAATGTCGCAAAGCAATCCACGTCATCTGTGGAGGATCTTGGGAACCCGCATCCAGGAATGTGGTAAAGACCCTGCGTCGGGCAATGGCTTCGACAACCTCTACACATGCCCTGACGCCGCATCACAGATGGATGGAGACGCCGATCAACTTCGACGCCTCCGACTACCCCAAGAACATGGCCGGACCAAGACAACTGCCCCTCCTCGTTGCCCCCACCATCGCCAACGTAAAATTCTACCATGTCCTGGTAGATGGTGCAGCCGGCCTCAACCTCATCAGCCGTGCGGCCTTCGACAAGCTGAAGATCCCCGTGTCCAAGCTCGCCTCGTCAAGACCATTCTCGAGGGTAGGACCGGAGAGTGTTATCCCGTACGGCTGCATCCACCTCCGGTTGACCCTCGGGACACATGAGATCTCCAAGATAGATAATATCCTATTCGACGTCGCGGAGGTTAGCCTCCCCTACCACGCCATTATCCGCAGGCCAACCCCGTACTGGTTTATGGCTATAGCCCATTACGACTACCTCGTCCTCAAGATGCCGATGTCCTCCGGTGTCCTCAAGATCTGCGGAGATCGTTCTTCTGCAGTGATGGCTTTGGAGAAGCCCCGAGCGCTGGCAACGACCTCAACACCTGTCCTTAGCGATGTTGGGTCGAGTAAGTCTTCGCCAGAGCCACGTGCACGCAGTCACGCTGCTGCACCACGAGTGCAACCCTAAGATGACGACAACATGCCCATCAAGACAATCTTGATTGGCTCTGATGCTGCTCAGACCACCCGTATCACGGGGTGTCTGGAGAACGAGCTGGAATTGGCGCTCACTGCTTTCCTACGAGCTAACGTCGACGTCTTCACCTGGCAACCATCGCAGATGCCAGGCATCTCCAGGGAAGTGATCGAGCACCATCTGAAGATCTACCCTGATGCCCGGCCACAACAACAGAGGCCCCATAAGCAGTCCATCGAGCGGCGAAAATTCATCCACGAAGAGATCAAGAAGCTACTCGATGCTGACATCATACAAAAGGTCCACCATCCCAGATGGCTGGCCAATCCTATTGTTGTCCTCAAGGCCAGCGGTAAGCTCCGGATGTGCATCGACTATACAAACCTCAACAAGGCATGTTCTAAAGATCCTTTCCCTCTCCCTAGAATAGATAAAATCATAGATTCAACCTCGGGATGCGATATGCTGTGCTTTCTAGATGCCTACTTAGGATTTCTCCAAATCCCAATGTCTAGAGAGGACGAAGAACATACTACATTTATAACCGTAGATGGCCTTTACTGCTATGTCTCCATGCCTTACGGTCTTAAGAATGCCCTCCCCACCTTTGTCCGCGTCATGCATAAAACATTTGGGGACCTCATTCGGGACCTGGTAGAAGTATATGTCGATGACATTGTAGTTCAGATCTACACACATACATCATTGCTAGAAAACCTCATCCTAGTCTTTGATAGACTGTGGACCACACGCACAAAGCTCAATCCCGACAAATGCTATTCAAAGTCAAAGCTGGGAAGTTCCTCGGTTTCTTGGTCTCACACTGGGGGATTGAGGCCAACCTAGAGAAGATCAAGGCGGTGGAACTGATGCAATCTCTAGCCCACATCAAGGATGTGCAGAAGCTTGAAGGGTGCTTGGTAGCACTTTAGCCAGTTTATCTCTAGGCTGGCTGAGCAGGCCCTCCCGTTCTTCAAGCTCCTGCACCAGTCCGAACCATTCGTCTGGACCGAGGAAGCATAGAAGGCATTCCGCAAGCTGAAACAGCAACTAACAACGCTGCCTATAATGGTGGCACCGGAGCCAATGGAGCCCCTATACCTTTACATCGCCGCCACAACAAAGGTGGTAAGCATGGTTTTGGTTGGAGGTCGGGCTGGTCCCCAACAACCTCGACGGAGGGAAGAGGCCCCTGCCACTGATTCTGAGCCCCAGGGCTTGGAGCTTGAGGGGGGTCCCATCAACCAAGAAGCCTCTGGGCCCCAGCCCCCAGAGGAGGTCCGGGTCCCCCTAGGGGGCCTCCGAGATAAAGAAGCCTTTGGGTCTTAGCCCCCAAAGGAGGCCCGGGTCCCCCTAGGGGGCCCTGGAGAGCAAGGAGCCTCTGGGTCCCAGCCCCCAGAGGATGACCGGGTCCCCCTAGAGGGCCCTAGAGATCAAGGAGCCTTTGAGTCCCACACCCTAAAGGATGCACCGGGCCATGGAGACATGGAGTCTCCGAGCCCGGAGCAGATGGAAGAGGATGCGTCGCTTTCTCCATGGAGATCCCGAACCATCCAATGCCCGATATACTTTATCAGCGAAGTCCTACATGAAGCAAAAACAAGGTACCTTGAGGTGCACAAGCTGCTCTATGTGGTACTAATTGCATCGAGGAAGCTCCGCTATTACTTTTAGGCACACAGAGTCTCAGTGGTGACTTCATTCCCACTGGGGGCGGTGCTGCGGACCCCCATCGCAATAGGCAATATAACCAGGGCGCCGAACTGGTGCAGTTTGAGCTTGACTTCATACCACGACATGCAATCAAGAGCCAAGCTCTGGCAGACTTCGTTGCTGAGTGGACTCCTTCACCAAGCAATCTAGGGGGCCGGGAAATCAGCGAGCCGGAGCCCAGAGCACTGGTGATTACCGGACCTCACTAGACACTCTTCTTTGATGGATCCTCGCGGAAGCAAGGGGCTGGAGCCGGTGTACTGCTCACCTCTCCAACAGGGGAGCAGTCCAAGTACGCGGTGCGCCTCAACTTCAAGGCGACCAACAACATGGCGGAGTACGAGGCCCTCATCTTCGGACTCACAGCTGTGCAGGGTCTCGGTGTCCAGCAGATGCTGGTCAAGGGGGACTCCCAGCTGATCATCAAGCAGGTCCGAGGAGAATGCTGCTGCAATGACCCTCAGCTCGCAGCATACCTGCTGCACGTCAAGAAGCTGGAAGCTGGTTTCGAGGCCTTGGACCTCTGCCATGTGCCATGCACCGACAACTCCATCACCGACGCCTTGTCAACCATGGCGTCCACGGGAGCCCCTATCCCTAAAGGGGTCTTCGGCAGGAGGTTGGTGCGGCCAATTGCTAGGCCTACGGGGCCTAACAAAGAAGGCAATCCCAACACCACAGAGCTGGTGATCACGACGGCCCTGCGACCATGGGGCCCCCGAGGTTCTTGTGCATCACCGAGGACCCCATATTACCCGGCGCCCAAGATCCAGAAGCTCAGGAGAGTCCCGATGCATGGATCACAAAGATCTGAGACTATTTGAAGGACAACATCCTCTTAGAGGATCCAATATTCGCTGAGAGGATCGTGAGGATGGAAAAGCGCTACACCCTAGTAGAAGGTGACCTCTGCTGGCATGGCGCCAACGACGTGCTGCTACGGTGCATAACTCTGGAGGAAGGCCGCGACTTACTTGTAGAGATCCACAAAGGAGAGTGCGGGAATCACACAGCTTCCCGCACGCTGGTTGGCAAAGCCTTCCGACATGGTTTCTATTGGCCAACAACACTACAAGACGCCATCAAGCTGGTCAAGAAATGCAAGGCATGCCAGTTCCACGCCAAGCAAATTCACACTCCGGCGCAGTGACTACAGATGATCTCGCCCTCCTGGCCTTTCACGGTCTGGGGGCTAGGTATCCTGGGACCCTTCCTCAGGGCAGTCGAAGGGTATCAGTTCCTCTACATCACCATAGATAAATGCACCAAGTGGCCGAAGGCAGCACCAGTGAGAAACATCAACAAGGAGTCCACAGTCAAGTTCATCAAGTCGATTGTCTGCAAGTTTGGGGTCCCGAACAGGATCATCACCGACAACGGAATCCAGTTCACCAGTGTAGCTTTCCAGGACTACTGTGAAGACCTCGACGTCCAAGTTTGTTATGCATCCGTGGCTAATCCAAAGAGCAACAGTCAAGTCGAAAGGGCCAATGCTGAGATTCTTAGGGGCCTCAAGACACACAAGTATAACAGCTTGGATAAGCATGGTGCCAAGTGGGTCGACGAACTCCCCTGCGCACTATGGGCAAGCCAGACATCACCCAACCGCGCCATTGGAGAAACCCCTTTCTTCCTGGTGTATGGGGCTGAGGCCTCCCCCCCCCCCCCCCAGAGATCGCAGTGGGCTCATTACGAGTTCGAGCGCTCGATGAAGCCTCACAGGACCAGCTCCGACGAGAAGATGTGAACCTCGTCAACGAAGCAAGGTGGCACGCCACCATCTAAAATGCATGCTACCGACAGGAGCTGATGCACTACCAGAAGCGGCTCGTGCGGAGTAGAGAGCTCCAAATTGGTGACCTCATGCTGCGGCGCATACTTTCCTGACAAGGGTCGCACAAACTCTCCCGCAGCTGGGAAGGCCCCTTCCGAGTAACGCAAGTATCCCGCCCCAGGTGTGTTCGCCTAGCCACAGAAGAAGGAGAGCCCCTCCCCAACCCTTGGAACATAGAGCACCTCCATAAGTTCTATCCCTAAGCATAAATAGTAGGACACTGTAAGGTGTCATGGTGCTAAGGAACGACACTTAGGACAACCAAGCTCTGGGAGGGACAGGTCCATAGTGTTCACCCGTTTAGCTTGGTCCCGTACCGTAAGCAAGAACACTCTGCCTCCCTTGCCAACTGGAGTGGGTCGTTGCCTTATTGTAAAGCCAATCCACTCCTGTGAACATTAATGAGAAGAATTCACTGTCTTATCATATGCTTTCTCTTATGTTCACTTAAATTACCTTTTAATTTTGTGATCAATCAAGCTAGTGTCGTCTTTTGTATATTGTCTTCATATAGTTGGTGAATTTTTTCTATATCACCCCTAGTAGAGTTATGCAACCCTGCTGCAGGCAGACGTGTTTGGGGTACCTGCAAGGTGTCTTGGAACCTCGTGGCTACCCTCTCACTTGGGGTCCGATGGTGCAAAATGCTCCCTCGCGAAAGGCCAACGCTGAGCTGGAGATCCAAAGCGCGCAACCTACTTAGCCTGGTCCTGCACCCTAAGCGTGTGCGCTTTGCCTCCCAATGCTACGACTAAGTACTGAGGGCCAGGATGCTCACACCCCGAATAAGAAGGGAGCCAGATCCTGAGCGCTAATGCACTGAATTGCCCAAACCCCACGTACCAGCCCAGGACTATAATACATGGCAATACTCAAGAATAGGAAAAGATCATCAGCGAGCAAAACAATATGCACCCCTATTATGTGTGTAGGACAAACAAAGCAGGTTGCGACAGAACAGTCAGCTCTGGCACCCTCCAGGGGACCTACCACTGATGCATCCACTACGATGATAGACGACACCAGAGCATCCAACTCCGACACCCCTCAAGGGACCTACCAGCGATGTTTCCATGACGATAGTGGGCGATGCCGGAGCACCCAGCTCTGGCACCTCCTAAGGGGCCTGCCGTCGATGTCTCAACGACCGTGGTGGGCGACGCTGGAGCACCCAACTCGAGCACCTCCCAAGGGGCCTGCCGTCGATGTATCTATAAAGATGGTGGATGACGCCAGAGCATCCAGCCCCAACATTTCCCAGGGGGCCTGCCTTCGACGTCCCAACATGTCAACTCCAGCAACAAGCATGGACAAATGAGTAAACTCTCTTGCCCTGCTCTTGATGCTAACAAGGTTCGCTTGTGGTAACCTGTGCATCAGGGGCCCTCCGTCAGCGACTTCACGACGATGGTGGACAACGCCAGAGCATCCAGCTCCGGCACCTCCCAAGGGGCCTGCCGTCAGTGTATCTACAAAGATGGTGGGCAACGCCAGAGCATCCAGCTCCGGCACCTCCCAAAAGGCCCGCCGTCGACGTCTCAACGACGGTGGTGGGTGACGCTGGAGCACCCAGCTCCGGCACCTCCCAAGGGGCCTGCCATCGGCGTATCTACAAAGATGGTGGACGATGCCAGAGCATCCAGCTCTGGCACCTCCCAGGGGGTCTGTCGTCGACGTCCCAACATGTCAACGCTAGCAAAGAGCACGAACAAATGAGTAAACTCTCCTACCTTGCTCTTGCTGCTAACAAGGTTCGCTTGCGGTGGCCTATGCATCAGAGGCTTATCGTCAACAACTTCACGATGATGGTGGTCGATGCCGGAGCATCCAGCTCCGGCACCTCCCAAGGGGCCTGCCGTCGATGTCACAACAACCGTGGTGGACGACGCCGGAGCAGCTAGCTCTGGCACGTCCCAAGGGGCCTGCCTTCGACATATATATGAAGATGGCGGGAGACAACGGAGCATCTAGCTTCGGCACCTCCCAAGGGGCCTGCCGTCGACGTCTCAATGATGGTGGTGGGCGATGCCAGAGCACCAAGCTACGACACCTCCCAAGGGGCCTGCCGTCAGCATATCTACGTAGATGGTGGAAGACGCTGGAGCATCCAGCTCTGGCACCTCCTGGGGGGCCTTCCATCGACGTCCCAGCACGTCAACAACAGCAACAAGCACGGACAAGTGAGCAGACTCTGCTTGGGCCTCGGCCGTGCGGGAGGCCTGGAGGCTCTCCGCCTCCCTCCGAGCAGTCTCCTCCCGGTCGGCGAGCTCCCGAGCGCGACGCTCCAGGTCGTCCTCCCAACACTAGATGGCCAGCACCAAGTCCTGCAATGCCCGACGTTTCTCCTCCAAGCTTCAGGATACCTCTTCCTCCTTCACTGCCAAGTCCCATTCCGCGTTAGCAACGACAACTTTGCGGCGGAGTAACTCCAGTCGCTGATCCTTGCACAACTTCAGGCGGGCGTCGGTGGCAGCATGGGCCTTCAAGGTATTCACCTCAAACTCCTTGTTCTTGGCGTCGAACACCTTTGCCAAGTGCCGCTCCTCCGCAAGCTGATCCCACTCTCGGGCGAAAGCAGCCTGTGTCTGGCGTAAGATGGACTGGGCTGCGGCAATAGTGTCCGCGAGAGGGATTGGCTCGACCGTCGCCGATTGCCCCTCCGCCCCTCCCGCCGACGCCGAGGCAGCCACCAGCTTCTGGGGACCAGATCGTTCCACGACTGAAGCCCCAAGAACCGCCGCGCCGCTGCCTGGCGCCAAAGTCCCCTCCTCTACTGCAAGGGCATCGCTGGCCGCCGGTGGCGAGTCTCCATGTTGCTCGCCAATGACGTCAGGCGCGAGCACCGCTTCAATGACCGGTGGGTCAGCCCCACCAAGGGAGGCAGCCACGACCAAGGTAGCCCCCTCCTCGCCGGCACGTCCTCGCTTGGCACTTCCTTGCGAGGCACCTCCTCGCCAAGCACCTCCTTGCCTGGCACTTCCACGCTTGGTGCCACTTCTTCCACACCTACCCCGATAGACGGGGGTGCAAAGTCATCAACGGCACCTAGGCCGATGCACCTTCGGGCGTAGGATGTGGCGCAACATATCCTGTTCCAGCTCCGGGAAGGGCAGGGGCTATCAAGCCCACCCCTGGAAGCACCATGGGCACCAAGTCGGCTCATGAGGCCTTGAAAAACTGAGATAAAGCTTCTTCAAGAACGAAAAAGAAAAGAAGATAATAGTAGAGGGGAGAAGCTGCGACTTACCGGTGAGTCGGGCAACTACAATGACCCTAGCCTCCCACCCCGCGTGATAGATCAAGGTCGCCGAAACCTGACGACAAGGCCGACACCATCATCTCTGGTACCGACTCCTGATCAACCCGCATCGGCGTGGTCATCTGCGCAGGCCCCTCAGCACCTCCTCTGGAACCAGGGCCACTGCTGGAATCAGAGACTAAGTCAACAACAGAAGCTTCAGCCCCTCTGGCTCCCTCGTGACGGGAGATGGGAGTACTGTCCCAACTAAATAGCTTTCGCTTCTTCAGCACAGAAGTAGCGAAGCCCGCGGCCATCGTGCGGGAACACTTTATCAGATCTGAAGCTGGCGCCGGTTGGCTGACCCCTGCCCCGTCAGAGGTAGTTGAGGGTTCTACCTTCGCCCTTGCTGAAGGACACGAGGAAGACCCCGAACCTGGTTGCATCGCATCACGGCACCGCTTTAGGACTGCCGAGGCCCCAACCGTATCTTCAGGACGCAGACGAATGAGGTCGAACACGTTGACCTTTGGCATCGAACTCCGATGTTCATCCCTCATGTCGGTAGTCACGTGGAGCGGCTGGCAGTCATCCAAAATGGAGACGTTCTCATCATCAACAACGTCGGAGGTCACTGTTTTCAACATCTCCTTCAGCATCTTAGGAGTTGGGGTGTCCAGACCCAACCGACATTGGTCATATTCGCCGATGTAGACCCAGGCCATGTGCAGACGCTGCTGGAGAGCGGCGGTATGACAGATCAAGAAGTCTACCAACACCATCATGGAGGTCAAGCCCTTGCCAGCCAAGAACCAGATCCTCCTGAGGGCAGGCTTATACACCTCTGGCAACCCCTAGAATGATTCCCAGGTGGTAGGGTTGGAGCATGGACCGTCGGACGATATCTTTAGTGAGGCATGTGGGTCTGTCCTCACAATCTTCAGTCTTCCCTCCAGTCGCTCCATTTGCCCCCTTTGAATGAGGCAATGTAACCTAGGGAGGCCTTGTCCTGATGGCGGAAGTAGTAGGCCCCCACTTGGGTCGTCGCACTCCTTCCATTTGCCTTCATCACGAAGAAATACGAGAATAGCTCCACCGTGGGCGGGCAGCCCACGAACACCTCACATAGGTGGATGAACACGGCGACCAAGGCGATGGAGTTTGGCGACAGGTGGTGAAGTTGTAGCCCGTACTCCCTCAGCACTGCAAGGAAGAACCTTGACAACGGCACTGCGAGCCCAGCAGTGGCGTAGGCGACGAAGAGAACAATCTCGTCCTCACGAAGATCCCAAAGATCGGGAGACTGTGACGCCCGGTTCCGGAAATGAACCAAACTAACGCATATGTGTGCCCAGGATGTTCATCACACATACACGAGTGCAATCACAAAAGGATATACAAAAAATTACCACAGAACAGGATTTATTAACCAAATTTTATTACACAAACCATATTATCCTCGAATACAACATCTAATGAATATTTATGACAAGTTCAACTAATGCAGCAGAAATAAACTAATTAAGCAAACTAAACAGCTAGGCAGCATAAGCAATAGGGTATAGCGCAGCTCCAATCAACACCACATGCAAAGCTGACGGTAGACACGGCCTAGAACTCCGCATTATCACCATTAAACTCCCAATCCTGACCTGCAACTGTTGGGGGGGATTGCAAGAGTGAGTACATGTCGTACTTAGCAAGTGTGGAAAGTATGACATGTGGCTGATTCAAATGACGACAATAATAATGGCAAAGTGCTGAAATGTACATTAAACATTTCGAAAGCAATATATTACATGTATGTGAAGTAAAACCATCATAATCATAAGTAATATCATAATATTAGTCTGAATTAACTACCTTCATCAATAATTCCAGATTTCACCATTGCTAATAACCATATTCAATACCAGAAATAAATCCATAACCATAATACCAACCATAACCATCCCAAATACCATCCCAATACCAAGTACCCTCTAATCATGGAAGTTGTCCAGGTGCTCATAACCGGGAGCACAACTATCATGATAGTTTTAGACACACTCTGTAGAGTTTGTACCACTTTATCCACGTGTTTGTGATTTCATAACCTTTCGATGACTAGAACCTCTATTATGCCGTCTCACACTTCCATCGGTGTGTGGCCAAGAGATCACAAAATAGCCTTTACAAAGGGATTACTAGCCTATTTAGACCCCACTGAGGTTTCATCGGTGGCGATGTCTCCTACAGAGCACATGTTCAACCAAGGGTCCCCTCTTGAGCCATTCGGATCCCAGGGTAGTCCCACCAATCATCAACAAACCCAATCCGACTACCCCTTCCCCGAGCATCCACAATGGTCCAAACAGCACTAGCAAAGCCCTAATTAATCATCTACGCCGCACCCATACTTGGCCTCGTGGTGGCACTATAACCCTGGCTTATTCTCGCATGAACCGGTCCTTAGATCTAAAGCAAGCAAACCACCATGACATCCAACCCATCCACATACCAGGCTTGCTTAGATCACCCATTACCATATCATATTGACCAGTTCACATTAACCAAAATATCATTAATGCTTAATTAAATGTGTAGTGTTGTTTTCCCATCCTAGTTGATTAAGCGAAGCAAAAGGTAAAAAGCCCATCCCGGCTCTCTACCATAATTCTAGGTGACAAGGGTGGTTTAACAATTCTAGTAAACTTCCTACCATATGGTTCCCATCAAATTGACACAAGCATGCAGTTTGCAAACAAAACATTTATTTTAAAACAGGATCAATATGCTTCAAGGACACTTGCCTTGCTCTTGCGGTTGATTAGGATCAAAGCCTTCAAACTCTTGGTATTGTAGATCCTCCACGGCACTCTCTAGCGCAAATCCGTCTAATCCACACAATAAACATACAAGAAAAGAAACACAATCAAAGAGTGCACAAATATTACTCAATATATCATGACATGCATGATTGATGCAAATGCAAGGTAGAACTTGTTAACAGATTGCTTTTAATGATCACTAACTAGTTCTAATAGCTTTTAACAAGTTTATACAGGTTTGGAGTTGATTAGATCAAATTTTAGAATCAATTCAACACAATTTAACCAGGAAGATCGGACTAGTCCGCTAGGGACCGGACAAGTCCGCACCTTGCGAGATCAGCAGATTAGGGTTTTCTAGATCGATGTAAATTTGGAGATTAGGGGTTGAATTCACGTAAGAAAAAGATAATAGAAGGTATACCAGGTGTTTAAAACTCCAATGAATCAAGAAACTTGGAGGTAACACTTGGATCTTGATGATCTAGGGTTGGTGATGAACTTGGAGATGAATTGGTGATGAGGAACGAAAGCTTGGTGGAGATCTTGATCCTCTTTCGTTTCCTCCTCTTCTTCTTCTTTCTTGGGATCTTCTCCTCCCTCCTAGATGGTGGCTCCCCATGAACTAGGGTTTGGGTGGGGTGGAAAAGTGGCAAATAGATGTCAAACCAAGGGGTGGGGTTGTTTATATAGAGGTGGAGGCTAGGGTTAGATGAATTTTGAGTTTGAGAGGAGTAGAGGCCGGTTTAGAGTCCCACATGGGCTCTAAAAGAGTTAGGCATGACGTCCCTAGGCCCACTTAACGTGAAACCCAAGAAAAAAGTCGTAAAACGAAAGATCAATTCGGAGTCGCGAAATATCGGACAAGTCTGGAAAAGGACCGGACTAGTCCGAAGTCATCCAGAGAGAAAATCGGACAAGTCTGGCCAAACATCGGACAAGTCCAACTTCAAACAGAGAGGAAATCGGACAAGTCCGCTGGAACACCGGACTAGTCCGGAAAAGTCCAAGGACTTAGCGATTTTTCAAGGATTCTTTGAATATCGGACTAGTCCGCAAAAAATCAGACAAGTCCGAAGGTTTCCAGAGGCAAAATCGGACTAGTCCGCGGCAAAAACGGACAAGTCCGTTTTTAGTCAGAGAGAAATCGGACTAGTCCTCAGCAAAATCGGACTAGTCCGCACTTTCCAGCATTTTAAGTGCGGTTTTGTTCCAAATCAATTTTAAATGCTCCAAATCAATTTTAAACTTGTTCCTCTTGTTGTGGGTTAATGTTAAACATGTATATGAGTGTATGTAGGGCATGATGCATGAAAATGAGGGTGTTACAAAGACCCACAACGGATCATCCATCCGCACTCTGAAGCCGCCCAGCCAAGGAGCTGCCTCATGGGCACCAGATCTCCGGCCGATCGGAAGCGGGAAGGAAGCAGCAGGGGAGCCATTAGAGCAAGCTAAGGTGAGACCTTTGGCTAAGGGGCGAAGAAGGTTCAAGCGATCGAGGAAGAAGGCAAAAACTTAGGCTATGGGGTTTGAGTAAAGAAGAAACCGTTCCCTCTAACAGAGGCTTCCTTTTTGATCATCCCCGCGACGCCTGAGTACTCCGAGCGAAGGTTCAGACACACCGCTCAACACACGGCACCCATGACAACGGGTCCTACATCCCCACTCTGACGCATTGGCCTAGTCAGTGAGCCGCCTGAGGAAGCCGCTGAAGCGACTCCCATAAAGACGGAGCGAGCAAAAGTGCTATAACTGCATCGAGAACCGTCGCGGTTAAAGGCACCGCAGAAGACAGAGATATTATAGCAAGCAAAGATCCCATCGCCGTAGTCTTACAACCAGAAGAAGACGCGTGGCTTTGTTGGTAGAAGCACCCACCGCTTCGGCTGTCCAAGACAGAATTCAAAGCATAGTGCGGGAAAACATGGAAAGGGCTCCACCTTTGGTCTCTTCACCACGCCCCAAGGTGGACCCAGGGGCCACTGTCGGTACCCTGCAGACGGGGTACCCTCGCACATAGGATGAATACACCAAGGCATGTCCGGAGCCGCCATATGTCTCATAGGAGCCAAGACCTTTGCCTCCCTCAAAGATCGAGCTGCGGTGCTGCCACGTAAACCTTGAAGATGGGACTTGGCCCCTCCGGTGTGACAGGCTCTCGAGACGCCACGTGTAGGGACGAGACCTCACCCAACCTTGGGGGAGCGTCCCCGGTATAGCCAGGTGGCACGGAGCGCAAGGACCAGCACCCCCAAGGGAAAGGCCCCAGAGCTGTCACGTCCCCTAATGAGCTCCGGAGCTGCCACGCGTCACGGAGGACCAGGCCTGACCTCCATAGCGGAGATCAGCCCCGACGCTGCCACGTGTCCCATGGCTCATCTCAGACGGTAAGATGCGGGAGTCAAGGGATGGTGTGCCCTGCTCAAGTCAAACATTGAAGATTCGAACCCACCTCCAGCGCCCAACACGGAGCACACCAACGGTCAGAGACTGCTATGACCAATTGCGTCACAGTGAAAACGCCGCAGGTCTATCCCACTTGGCCAAGTGGGTATCTTGCGACAACAAGACAGGCCGATGGGACACCTTCTGCTACCGTTAGCAACGACGTGTAGGCTACTGACAAGAGAGGAGGCAAGACGGCGAGTCTTTGTTGACGGCTATTATATACCAATTTCACCCATCAATTTAACTCAATTATGTGAAGGATTTGTCATTTCTTTCACACATCACCTTTCTATCTAACCCAATTCCACTTGGACTTGGAGAAATATGTGTATGCAACATTTGATGCAGGAAATGAGGAAATGTAGTTGGACCAATCCTATAAAATATCATCCCAGCCAATCAGGCGACGACACGTGGCATACCATGGATCAAATGGCCCATAAACAGAAGTATCCGAGGAGATCCAACGGTGTATCACTCAGATACATCAAGGGGGCCCACCTGGCAGCCACCTGGAGAAAGCACTCCCCGATTGGAGTGCTGACTAGGTTAGCCGAACCAGGGGTTCAGCTGACCTCTTCCTGGCGCCAAACGCGATCAAACGACGTGTGTTGGCTCCTTCTGGCTTGAAGGAATCAATGGTGACTGATTCGTGCACTTTTGGTGGCGGGAACCGACCTCAACACTAGTATAAATAGGACCCCTACCCCTCACTTCAACACACACCACTTGAGCTTCATCTCTATTGTATACACTATCATCCATAGTCTTAGAGGAGTTAGGTTGTAGAGAAGCGAGTCTCTAGTCCCAAGTCCAAATTGGGAAAGGAGTAAGGAGTCTCTCTCTTCCCAATCCTACATTGGGAAAGGTATGGATCATGTATTCTTTCTTGTATTTGTGACTTTATGCATAATAAAGATAGTATCTTTAGTCTCTACTTATACATATACTTGGGCAAAGCGTTTCTTGTTTGATTGTGGAGTCCATGTATGTGGAAGGTATAGCTTCTATGATTATTTCATCATGAACATATCTCATTATCATAGAACCTATAGACCCCCACTATAGTCTAGTTAATTATAACATAACTAGGTTAGTATGTATAATTATGTTGCGTATCAACATTGGTTCAATGATGATTCAATTCATTGCCTTAGGATGGATTGTGCCTAGGCTCTTAAGGTAATTACTTAATATGCTAGCATGGTGCTAGGATAGCTAAGTAGCATTGGATGTCTCGTAGACCCACAGATTGAAGAGGTAGGCAGTAGGTGGTGACAGCCCTATCTGTCCTTTGTAATCCTCCATGTTCGGCTATGCCACAGGCTCTTGGCAGGAGTCACCCTAGTATTGCTAGGGGTAAGCCCGTGCCCGATGTGTTGAACCACATAGCATAAGTATTCACTATTGATCTAGCTTATGAATAATTAGTTTAGACTATGTATATGTACAATAGAGCATAGTAGGGGTACCTTCATAACTCTCAACCTTAACTAACCTCTAGGATCCTCTTACCCCCCTTAGACTTGAAAGCTTTTGTGTGTGTCACACTACCTCCACTATTATTTTATCCATCCTTACTAAATTCTTACCTAGACCTTTCTACCCTTTCCACTTGATGATTGTTATATCTCTTCCCTGCCTTCCTTTGGGATCAAATAAATGACACCCTTGGGAATATTCTTAAGGGGAAATGCTACAATGATATCTCCGTGCGCTTGCAGAATTCTCTCCGCGATCCAATAGAACCATTAACAAGCATTTCTGACACATCAGTTGGAGATGTTTAGTTAACGGTGCATAAGAAATACCAACAAGCATTTCTGACACCGTTGCCAGGGATGATTTGTTAGTATATCTTAGGAGCCGTCAGTAAGAATTTCTGGCGCCGTTGCCGGGGAAGGCAAATAGATATATAACATGACTGAGTGAATAGGATAGAACCCTGGGTAGGATTTTAGTCGGATAACCATTCTTTGTTTTCGCATTTTAAATGTGAAAACAGGGTAGTGTATGTTTGGTTTCCGCCTGCCGAAAAACTTTGTTGAAGATCCCGAATCTCTTCTGAGAGACCGACCCCGTTTCGTTACTCCTCAGAAGATTCGAGCGGCAAAGCAAGCCAACATTTCTACACCAATAATCCAAACGCCAATGGCTCAGAAGACCCTTCGTGAGTTCTCATCTTCCTCTGCTAACAATGTGCCTATTGGGCCAACTGTTAACATGGGAGATGTGAACTTCGAGATCAAAACTGGCCTTATCACTATGGTGCAAGCCAACCCATTCTGTGGGAAGGCTAACGAGGATCCAAGTGCTCACCTGCAACAATTCCTCGAGATCTGCAACACTTTTAAGATCAAGGACGTGTCTCCGGATGCGGTCCATCTGAGACTATTCCCGTTCTCTCTCCTTGGGAGAGCGAAACAGTGGTTCTACGTGAACCGAAGTGCTGTAGACACTTGGGAGAAGTGTTCTACGACATTCCTCGCCAAATTCTTCCCGTTGGGCAAAACCAATGCCCTACGTTGAAGGATTTCCAGCTTTCAGCAAGAGCTCAAGGAATCTATTCCCGAGGCATGGGAAAGGCTTTAGGAGTACATCCTAGCCTGTCCCCACCATGGGATGGATGTCTGGCTCCTTATTTAGAATTTCTATAACAGGCTGATCCCATCAGCTCGTGACCATTTGGATGCTGCTACTGGAGGAGCCTTCTTCTCATTGACGGTGCCAAAAGCTAAAGATCTTATTGAGAAGATGGTGTCAAACATGGGATGGAACGATGAGTGTCTCCATACCCGACAGCGAGGCAGGCACACCTTGAAGGAGGTGGACATGATCGCTGCAAAATTGGACCTCCTAATGAAGAAAATTGATGGACAAGCCAGTGGTGAAGTGTCTGGCAATGCCTATGCCCTAGACTCTCACATCACGTGTGAAGTCTGTGCCAACACGGGTCATATGAGCAATGATTGCCCAGAAACTCGTGAGGATGCCCTATACCTCATCCAAGAGTTCAAGGGTGGGGTCAACAACGCCCATTCTTTAAAGGAGGGTAAAATAACAATCAGCCCAACTTGAGAGAACTTGCCATTAGCCAGCTCAAGATCAACGATGCCCTATCCAAGAAGCTGTCAACTAATGACAAGACCCTAGAGAATATCAATGCAAAGATGGAAGGACTATCCTCAGCCTTCAAGAATCAACTGAGCTTCAACAAGATGCTCGAGACTCAGTTGGCTCAGCTGGCAGCTGCTATTCCTCCGATGGAGAATGGCAAGATGCCAGGCCAGCCAGAACCCTCGACGGAAAATGTCAACATGATTTCCGTACGAGAGAGCAACTGGCAGAAGGACCCTGGGTGTACTACCATTTCATGCTCAATTGGGGCTCACCACTTTGACAAGGCACTTTGTGATCTAGGAGCAAGTGTTAGTGTGATGCCCAAGGTTGTGTTAGACCAGCTGAATTTCACATAACTGACTCCAACACCAATGCAGCTACAACTGGCAGACTCTTCAGTCTGTTATCCAGCGGGTATTGCTGAAGACGTCCCGGTGAAGATCTGGAACTGCTTCATACCCATGGATTTTGTGGTGCTAGACATGGACACTGAGAAATATACACCACTCATTCTTGGGCGTCCATTATTAAGCACTGCAAAAGCTCGCATAGATGTGGGAGCTGGAGAAATCCACTTCCATATCAATGGCAAGGAGGAAAAGTTTAACATTCGGCCAAGATCAGAGCAATGCTCCATGATTGCAATCAAGTATGGGCCGAATGATAAACACATCATAGAGGACGAAGTCACACCTCCAAAGGTGGACTCACTCATTGTATTCATGAGAAGATTAATCTACAAGGAGAATCCGTCGTTTCGACCATGCCGATATCCAAAGGCGACGGAATCGTTTGGACCTTCCCGAAGGCCCAAGTCCACCAAGCCGCCAAAGATGGAATGGCAGAAGAAGCAAGACAAGCCATCCAAGCCCATCCCTCCGGTCCCGGATGTAAAATGAAGACGAAGGAATGTCCGTCTCATTGGACGGTGATGAGACCTACGCCAATAGGTTAAATTGGTAGTTATCCCACTCTATTTTTCTTTCTTTCTTTTTCCACCCTATTTGGATTTTCCCATTGCATATTTGATTTTTCCTAGCAAGTTGAGAATCTTATATTATCAACTATCATTATTCTTTCTTTCTTTTCAAAAGAAATTTTTTTATTGGATTTGAAAAAAAGGTTTTTATTTGAAAAACAATTTTCTGAGCTGCACATGGGGCATTTCAACAACGTGCTAACTTTATAGCCGTTGGGGAGCCACTTGCCAAAAGGGGAACCAGGGGGGGCCACCTGTCAGGTCGAACGAACCCTCTGGTTGGCCAAACAGGGAGTGGAGCCAAATTGGCTCCCCTTCCTCCAACGGCTATATTTTGGACCCCAAGTGACCTTTGGAGGGTGCAACCTATAAATTGTGGCCGTGAGGAGCACCTCTCTTCACACACCACATCATTTTACACCTCCCCATGTCACTCTCTAGCTCACCTTGTTTTTCTTGCTCTTCATTGCAACACTCTTGCTCAAATCCATTCCCAAAAAGATTTTCTTTTGTTTGCATTTGCATTTTACACTCAAGCTTACAAGAGGGGAAAATTCGTTGAGAGTTTTGTCTTCCAAACATCGCCTCTTTTCGGATTTTTCTCACCTTGTTTTGTTCTTGCTTGTTGAACTCAAAAAGAAATGAAGAGGTTGTTTGGAAAGAGGAAGGAGGCTGCAAGCTCAAGCCATGGTGAAGGTTCTAGTGCACGCCCTCTTCCATGGGTACAAGCACAAGGAGGAGAAGTGTGTGTGAGGACACTCCCATGGAAGAGAGAAGCAACCCACACCAACTTCTTCATGACAACGACCTCGACATACGAAGTGAAGTTGAAGATCGAGCACGTAGGCTTCTCCAAGATCGTGAGTTCTGCCACACCAAGGCTTAAGATCCACATTTAATCACCAAAATAGGTATGGACTCCGAATTTCTTTCCATTTGGCATGCAATTGGATTTGATTACTTTGCTCACATAGAGGAGAAATATTCACACCTTCTCACTATCCAATTCCTTTGCACGCTAAGAATAGGATTTGATGGTATTACTTTTAGATTATTTCAAAAAGAATACAACATCCTATGGAAAGAATTAGGTAGCTTCCTAGGCTTCCATAAATGGTGTTTGCTAGATTTAGACAATTTGCCTAAGTTTAACAAACAAAGTTTTTGGCATGAGCTAACTAGTGAGGTCACATGTAGGGCTCCTAGGAATAGCCACATCCAAAACCCTACCTTACGCTTCATGCATAGATGGGTGGCTATGACAATGTTCCCTAGGGGAGATGTTAGGGTTGTGTGAGATGATGAATTGAAAATTTTATTTGCCATGACTAAAAAGATAAAAGTTGCTCCAGTCAAAGCCATGATGACATAATGGTTAGATTACATTTCAAAATTAGGACCAATTGAATGCACTTCATTGATTACTCATATTGCTGATAGGGTAGGAGCACTTAAATACACTTCATTTGAATATATTGAAACTGAAAGAGAATTATATGATGAAGACTATTTAGTGCAAGGAAATACCCTTAAGCATGATCATGATGGCTCCTTGATATTTTTCTATCCCGACTTTGTCAATGAAATTCAGTTACCTAACCCGGATTTTCATTTGTACAAATGCCGGAGGCTAACCATTAATCTTCTTCCCCTTGAGGAAGCAAGAAGAAGTAATGCCTCTGGCAGGGTAACAGGGAATCGTGCGAGGGCTGCAGCCACAGGCATGCCACCGATAATCTCTCTGGTCCATGAATACCAAGAGGAAGAGAACCCAACGGGTTATGCACCCGGATGGACTCAACCTCCAACGTATGAGACTGGGGGATCATCTTGGCAAGAATGGCAAAGGGATCCACCCTTATCCACTTCAAGCTCTAGCAGCTTGCCCCCAACGTCCATGAGAGGACGTCGTTCCTTTTCGGCTAGAAGTCATCATGACTATAGCCAAGGAATGGGAGAACTTGAAGTGAGAACGGGTGACATCTACAACACACTCCAAGAGCATGTCCAAGGTACCCAGGATTGGCAACAACACATGGATGCTCAATTCACCAACTTCAACACGGTGCTACAACAACAACAAGCCGATCTTGCAGCGTACTTCCGTCATCAAGGGTTCAACCCTTATCACGGAGATAGTTGAAGAACAAGCTTGGGGGAGGACCCAAACTTGAGATAACATGTATCACATTCCTTGCATATTTATTTTCCATCCATCCATCATCCACCTTGGATTTTAAAAAAATAGGTTAGATTTGCTTTCATCAAATAAAGATGTGCGGTAAGAATGATTTAGAATTTACATAGATGAAATGATGAACAATTGCTCTGTTTTATTTTCATAAGCCTCTAGTTTACAACTTGCTACTCTCCAAATATTGCTTTCATTGGTTTGAAATACTTTTACCTTAATTTGGAAATTGTGGATAGCAAAAGCTTAATCTAATTCTAGGTTGTTGCAAGATTAGAATTAGTAATAGGGCTGCTAGTCCTAGTTTGAAAGTAAAATTTAGATTTCTGGAGAAATTGTAAAAAGATTTAAGTTTCCCTCAATTAATTGGAAATACCTACCAAAGCCATATGATGTTCATACATAGACAAAACCTTATGCATATGCTATTTTCTTTCACATTGAGCCTAGTCAAACTCGTATAGACCTATGAGAGAAATCATTCAACTCTTTTTGAATTCAAGACTTCACTTGCACATGCTATACTGCTACACTAGAAGTAAGCAAAACGTCCATCATATCCACCATACCACAACAAAAATAGAACCTCCATGTTATTCATGTTTAGCACTAATTCATTGCAAAGAAAGAGAGTAGAAGACATGGCTACAAAAATGAAAAAAAGCATGCTTACATCATAAGCATGAGAAAAAAAAAGAAAAAAAAAGAGAAAAGAAAAGTAGCCACGTTTCATCCCTGCAAAAGAAAGAGAGATTATACCAAAAAGGAGTTATCTCAAGTATCCACATCCACTTCCACTCCATCACACATGCACTAGTCTTGAATAAACAAGTTTTGTTTTGAATTCTCCTAAGGCTTACTCTTTTGATCTAGCAAAATATGTGATGCAAATATGCCTACTTACTTTCCTTACCAAGCTCCACATACAAGCCATATTCATTGAGTAGGAATAGTAGAGGCACAATGCTTTGTGAGGAAATATTTCCACTATCCACAAAAGAGTGATTGAGAGAATAAAATTGAGGTACTTAATATCTAAATTGAATTCTCCAGGATTTAAGTGGAACTTGATTTCTAGGCTATGTTTGCTCCATTTGCTATTCTACCTTTCAACTACTCATGAATATGAAAAAGCATAAGCCCCATGATAACTTAAGAAAGGTAGAGTATCATAGCCAATTTCCGCAATACTAGGTAGAGTATCTTGTTGTGCATTAGATACTTTTGAAAATAAGACATTGTAGCAACTCCTAAACATCAACCTAAAGTCTTGACTTTGCTCGGGACGAGCAAAGGATAAGCTTGGGGGAGTTTTTTGACGGCTGTTATATAACAATTTCATCCGTCAATTTAACTCAATTATGTGAAGGATTTGTCATTTCTTGCACACATCACCTTTGTACCTAACCCAATTCCACTTGGACTTAAAGAAATATGTGTATGCAGCATTTTGTGCAGGAAATGAGGAAATGTAGAGGGACCAATCCTATAAAATATCATCCCAACCAATCAGGCGACGACACGTGGCATCCCATGGATCAAATGGCCCACAAACAGAAGTATACTAGGAGATCCAACGGTGTATCACCCATATACATCAAGGGGGCCCACCTGGCAGCCACCTGGAGGAAGCACTCCACGTTTGGAGTGCTGACCAGGTCGGCCGAACCAGGGGTTCGGCCGACCCCTTCCTGGCGCCAAACATGGTCAAACGACGCGTGTTGGCTCCTCCTGGCTTGAAGGAGTCAATGGTGACTGATTCGCACGCTTTTGGTGGCGGGAACCGACCTCAACACTAGTATAAATAGGACCCCTACCCCTCACTTCAACACACACCACTTGAGCTTCATCTCTATTGTATACACTATCATCCATATTCTTAGAGGAGTTAGGTTATAGAGAGGAGAGTCTCTAGTCCCAAGTCCAAATTGGGAAAGGAGTAAGGAGTCTCTCTCTTCCCAATCTTATAATGGCAAAGGTATGGCTCATGTATTCATTCTTGTATTTGTGACTTTATGCATAATGAAGATAGTATCTTTAGTCTCTACTTATACATATACTTGGGCAAAGCTTTTCTTGTTTGATTGTGGAGTCCATGTATGTGGAAGGTATAGCTTCTATGACTGTTTCATCATGAACATATCTCATTATCATAGAACCTATGGACCCCCACTATAGTCTAGTTAATTATAACATAACTAGGTTAGTATGGATATTATGTTGCGTATCAACATTGGTTCAATAATGATTCAATTCATTGCCTTAGGATGGATTGTGCCTAGGCTCTTAAGGTAATTACTTAATATGCTAGCATGGTGCTAGGATAGCTAAGTAGCATTGGATGTCTTGTAGACCCACGGATTGAAGAGGTAGGCAGTAGGTGGTGACAGCCCTATCTGTCCTTTGTAATCCTCCACATTCGGCTATGCCACATGCTCTTGGCGGGAGTCGCCCTAGTATTGCTAGGGGTAAGCCCGTGCCCGATGTGTTGAACCACATAGCATAAGTATTCACTATTGATCTAGCTTATGAATAATTAGTTTAGACTATGTATATGTATAATAGAGCATAGTAGTAATACCTCCATAACTCTCAACCTTAACTAACCTCTAGGATCCTCTAACCCCCTTTAGACTTGAAAGCTTTTGTGTGTGTCACACTACCTCCACTATTATTTTATCCATCCTTACTAAATTCTTACCTAGACCTTTCTACCGTTTCCACTTGATGATTGTTATATCTCTTCCCTGCCTTCCTTTGGGATCAAATAAATGACACCCTTGGGAATACTCTTAAGGGGAAATGCTACAATGATATCTTCGTGCGCTTGCGGAATTCACTCTGTGATCCAATAGAACCATTAACAAGTATTTCTGACACATCAGTTGGAGATGTTTAGTTAATGGTGCATAAGAAATACCAACAAGCATTTATGGCGCCGTTGCCGGGGATGATTTGTTACTGTATCTTAGGAGCTGTCAACAGTCTTCACTGTCTCGGTCAGGCAAGCTTATGCGAGAAGCCTTAGATCTTTAGGATAAGATCGTCCCCTGACTATCTGTCGTGCCCCGGGCCCCACTTGTAAGACGTCTGACCTTGTCTATACAATTCCCAGATCGCCACCGTTACAGGGACCGAACATTACACACGTGCATACACACATACTAGCAATACCATCCACCATGGAGTTGGGAGTTACGCTCCTTGCAGCCCGAATCATGTAAAAACCACTGTATCATACTCTCATCCACTAGAACACTTGATTGAGGCCTAAGCCCCGCCGAACAAAGAACCTCCACAGGCTGCTCCTTAGCAGATCCAGGAGAAGTGTCGCATTAACACTTCGACAGTGCGCCCCATCTAAATCAAGCATTGAAGATAGGCACCCACCTCTGAAGGATAACGCGGAGCACGCCAACGGTCAAGGACTACTGTGCCCAATCAAATCACAGTGAAGACGCCACAGGCCTACCCTGCTGCGCCAAGTAGGTACCTTACGGCGGCAAGACAAACAGACAGGACGTCCCCTGACACCTTCAGCGACTACACATGGGCCACAAGCGACTAAGGTGGAAAGACGGCGAGTCTTCAAGCCATGGTAAGAGGAAGCTTATGTGCGAAGCCATATATCTTTAGGACAAGATCGACTCGAGACCACCCGTCGGGCCCCAGCCCCCCTTGTAAGGCGTTTGGCCTTGTCTATAAAAGGACCAGATCGCCACCGTTACAAAGAATCCCCAATCTACGCACCACACACTCACCAGCAATACAACCTCACCGTGGAGTAGGTTGTTACGCTCTTGTGATCCGAACTACATAAAAACCACAGTCTCACACTCTTATACGCACGATCACTCGATAGAGGACTAAGCCTTGCCGATCAAAGAACCTTCACGAGCTGCTCCTTAGCAGATCCGGGGGAAGTGTTGCATTAACACTTTGACATTTGGTGCCCCAGGTAGGGGCTTTTTCCTCAAAAAAGTGGTTGCGCTCTCATTGCAATGGTAAGAATCAAGCTTGCGAGCAGCGGCAATATCGAGATGAAAAAGGTTAACCACCAGGTCGGCGAAGACGTGGAGATGAAGTTCCAAAAGCCTGAGCGGGCCATTGAAACAGTCCACCAGACTGTGAACCTCGCCCTCAACGGTTACCACGAGCGTCGTAAAGCACTCCACGTCATTTGTGGGGGATCTTGGGAACCCGCGTCTCAGAATTCGGTGAAGACCCTACGCCGAGCGGTAGCGTCACTAGATCCTATTGACGCCCTGGCGCCACATGACAGATGGATGGAGATGCCGATAAGCTTTGATGCCTCCGATTGCCCCGAGAACATGGCAGGAGCCGAGCTTCTGACCCTCCTCGTCGCCCCCACCATCGCCAACATCAAGTTCTACCATGTTTTGATAGATGGCTGGGCCGGCCTCAACCTCATCAGCTGTGCGGCCTTCGACAAGCTGAAGATACCTGTGTCCAAGCTTGCCCCGTCGAGATCATTTTTGGGGGTAGGGCCAGGGAATATTATCTCGTGCGGCAACATCCACCTCTAGGTGACCCTTGGGACGCCCAAGAACTTAAGGACGAAGAATATCCTATTCGACATCGCGGAGGTCAGCCTCCCCTACAACACCATCATCACTAGGTCAACCCTGTACCAATTCATGGTTGTAGCCCACTACGGCTACCTCGCCCTCAAGATGCTGACTCCCTCCAGCGTCCTCAAGATCTGTGAAGATCGTGCAACGGTGCTGTCTGCTTTGGAGGAGCTCCAAGCACTGGCAGCAGCCCCAGCACCTACCTCGGGCGATGCTGGACCTAGTCAGCCTTCGCCGAGCTCGCGCGAGTGCAACTACGTCGCTGCATCACGGGTGCAGCCCTCCGACAATAATGACATACCTTTCAAGACTATCCGGATTGGCTTCGATGCTGCCCAGACTACCCGCATTGTGGGTAGTCTAGACAGCAAGCATGAATCGGCGCTCATCGCCTTCCTGTGAGCTAATGTCGACATGTTTGCATGGCAACTATCTTAGATGCCCGACATCCCCAGGGAGGTCATCGAGCACCACCTAAAGATCTACCCTGATGCTCAGCCGGCACAGCAGAGGCCACGAAAGTAGTCCATCGAGCGGCAGAACTTCATCTGTGAAGAGATCAAGAAGCTACTCGATGCTGGCTTCATTGAGGAAGTCCATCATCCCAGGTGGTTGGCCAATCCTGTCGTCGTCCCCAAAGCTTGCGGGAAGCTTCGGATGTGCATCGACTACACCAACCTCAACAAGGCATGTCCTAAAGATCCTTTCCCTCTCCCTAGGATAGATCAAATCGTAGATTCAACCTCAGGATGCGACTTGCTCGGCTATCTAGACGCTTACTCAGGGTTCCACCAAATCCCCATGTCTAGAGAGGATGAAGAACATACCGCATTTATAACCGTATATGGCCTCTACTACTATGTATCCATGCCTTATGATCTTAAGAATGCCCTCCCTACTTTTGTACGTGCCATGCATAAAACATTTGGGGACCTCATTCTGGACCTGGTAGAGGTGTACGTCGACAATATCATTGTCAAAATCAAGACACATACATCATTGTTAGACAACCTCACCCTAGTCTTCGATAGATTGCGGACCACAAACACTAAGCTTAACCTTGACAAGTGCATGTTCGGAGTCAAAGCCAGAAAGCTCCTTGGTTTCTTGGTCTCACACCTAGGGATCGAGGCACCCGAAAAAGATCAAGGTGGTGGAGATGATGCGACCTCCAACCCATACCAAGGACGCACAAAATCTTGCAGGTTTCTTGGCAGTGCTCAACCTGTTTATCTCTAGACTGGCTGAACGACCCCCCCGTTCTTCAAAATACTACGTCAGTTTGGACCGTTGTCTGGACTGAGGAGGCAGAAAAGGTGTTCCGCAAGCTGAAGCAACAACTTACATCGCTACCCATCATGGTGGCCCCTGAGCCAAGGGAGCCTCTGTACCTCTACATCACTGCCACGACAGAAGTGGTGAGCATGGTCTTGGTGGTGGAGTGACTTGGTACCCAGCAACCTCAAGAGATGGGCCCCCTGGTGCTGATTTTGAACCCCAGGACTTAGAGATCGCAAGGGGCCCCGACAACCAAGATGCGTCCGGGTCCCAGCCCTCGAAGTGTACCCGAGTCCCCCCAGGGGGCTCCGAAGATCAAGAAGCCTCTGGGTCCCAGCCACCAGAGGACGCCTCGGGTTCAGGGAACACAAAGTCTCTGGGCCCGAAGAAGATGGAAGAGGATGTGTTGGATTCCCCGGGGAGGGTCCGGACTATCCAATGCCCGGTCTACTTCATCAGGGAAGTCCTAAATGAAGCAAAAACAAGGTTCCTTGAGGTGCACAAGTTACTGTATGCAAAACTAATCGCATCGAGGAAACTCCGCCATTACTTTCAGGCACATAGAGTTTCAGTGGTGACCTCGTTCCCACTGAGGGCAGTGCTCCGCAGTCCCAACATGACTTACAACTTCGCCAAATGGGCGGCGAAACTGGCAGAGTTACAACTCGACTTCTTGTAGCGGCATGCAATCAAGATCCAGACACTAGTAGATTTCGTTGCTGAGTGGACTCCCTCACGAAGCAAGCCAGAGGGACTAGAAGTCAGCGAGCCAAAGCCTAGGGCTCCGGTGCTCACTATAACCCACTGGACACTCTTCATTGATGGATCATCGCAGAATCAAGGGGCTGGAGCCGGTGTACTACTCACCTCCCCAACAAGGGAGCAGTCCAAGTATGTGGTGCGCCTTGACTTCAAGGCGACCAATAACATAGCGGAGTATTAAGCCCTCATCTTCGGATTGACAGCTGTGCAGGGTCTCGGTGTCCAGCAGATGCTGGTTAGGGGAGACTCCCATCTGATCATCAAGCAAGTCCGGGGAGAATGCTACTGCAATGACCCTCAGCTCGCATTGTACCTGCCGCACGTTAAGAAGTTAGAAGCTGGTTTCGAGGCTTGGACCTCTACAACATGCTTCGTGCCGACAACTCCATCGCCAATGCCTTGTCAACTATGGCGTCCACTAGGGCCCTGGTTCCTGAAGGTGTCTTTAGCGGGAGATTAGTGCGACCAACCGCTAGGCCCGCTGTGCCTAACAAAGAAGGTGAGCCCAACACCTCGGAACTGGAGATCTCAGCAGCCCTACAACCGTGGGGTCCATCGAGGTTATTGTGTATCACCGGGGACCTCAGTTTACCCGGCACCCAAGATCCAGAAGCTCAGGAGAGTCCCGATGCATAGATCACGAAGATCCGAGACTACCTGAAAGACAACATCCTTCCAGAAGAACATGTATCCAGTAAGCAGATCGTAAGGATGGCGAAATGCTACACACTGGTAGAAGGAGACCTCTGCCAGCGTGGCGCCAATGGATTTATATTGCAGTGCATAACTCAGGAGGAGGGCTGCAACTTGCTCACGGAGATCCACGAAGGAGAGTGCGGGAATCTTGTTGCTTGCAGCGCGCTGGTTGGTAAGGCCTTACGACATCGCTTCTACTGACCAACAACACTCCAAGACACCGTCAAGCTGGTGAAAAGGTGCAAGGCGTGCCAGTTCCACGCCAAGCAGATTCACACTCTGGCGCAAACACTACAGATGATTTCACCCTCCTGGCCATTCGCGGTCTAGGGGCTGGATAACTTGGGACCCTTCCCCAGGGCAGTTGGAGGGTACTGGTTCCTCTACATCGATGTAGACAAGTGCACCAAGTGGCAGAGGCAGCCCCAGTGATCAACATCAACAAGGAGTCCGCAATCAAGTTCATCAAGTCGATCGTCTGCAGGTTCAGGGTCCCGAACAGGATCATCACCGACAACGAACCCAGTTCACCAGTGCAGCATTCCAAGAATACTGCGAATACCTAGACATCCAAGTTTGTTATGTGTCCATAGGTCATCCAAAGAGCAACGGTCAAGTTGAAAGGTCCAACGCTGAGATCCTCAGGGGCCTCAAGACATGGACGGATGACTGCTTGGATAAATATGGTGTCAAGTGGGTGGACAAACTCCCATGTGCGCTAGGGGCCAACCAAACGTCGCTATTGATGGTCCTTAATTGTCAAATCTGACCGTCAATTCCTTGCATAAAAGCTATGAATTGGACAACCAACATAGTGGTAGGAGTTATTCACTAACTATCTCCGCAAGTGTTGGTGCAATTGTGTATGCAGGTGAATTATGCCCATAATTAGAGGTACATACATGAACCAATCCAAGAAACACACCTTCCGACAAATTAGGCGCAAGCACGATGATTCTTGGGCCCACTCGGAGGAGAAAACCAACTAAAAATAATGGGAATCACCCATACCCATGATGGGGCCCCACAAAACAGCCTCTCGGAAGAAAAACATCGCGTTTGGGGTCACCAGAAAGTTAGCCGAAGTGACAGTTTGGCCAACTAGATAAATGTGCCAAACGTGGTGAACCACCACATGTTGGCTCTTCGCGGCTTGGAGATCACGATGGCGACTGATTCCCTAGCTTTTTTCTAGCGCCAAACTGACATCTGGAGGGTATAAATAGGGGGTAGGGGGCTCCCTCACTCCACACATCAAAAGTGTGAGTCTAGTATTCCACTCCAAAGGTGTAGCGCTGCCAAAGTTCTTAGAAAATAGGGAGAGAGTGAGAAAGAGGAGGAGGCTCCAGCTTGTCGGGCTTCTTCCACTTAAGGATAGGGTTTGGGCTTGTCGAACCCTCTCCACCTTTGTATCTCAACAGTTCTTTCCATCTCAGGTAAGGTATACAATTTCTATTTGATTACATTTATTTAATTCAAGCAAGTTAATTCCTTAGTGGCTTGTTCGTTCATTGCTCTATTCATTTAGAGGCTCTAGTCTTTGTAAGAGAGGTTAGGGAAGTAATCGATAGCGTAGGCCTGGTGTCTAGGCTTGACGTTACCATTTGATTATATCGTAGTCCACGCGTTGTAGAGGTAGGAGGTATGTGGTGACAAACCTATCCGTCCGTTGTAATCCTCCACATTCTACTACGACGTTGTCTCTTGGCGGGAGTCGCCTGGCAGACCAGGGTAAGACCGTGCCCAATACAAGCTGCTACTGATCGACTTGCTTTGAATTAAAAACCATTCTCTTAGGAAATCCACTCTATCTGTTGCCTACCACCAAGCTTTGTGTCCTTGGGTGAACTAGTTAGAAGATTAGCACACACGTTCCTTTGATTTGATACGCCTAGGAATACTCTTTAAGGGGAAGTGCTACAACAGTTCTCCGTGCGCTTGTGGATTTTCATCTGTGGCGTACCAGCCGTCAACAAGCATTTTTGGCGCCGTTGCCGGGGAACGGTTGTTGTTGATCTTCGAACCTTGTTCACCCTCGTATCTATTTTTTACTTTATTCCTTATCTTTATAGCATCTTAACCATGGAGCAACCAACCATTCTTTATTTATCTGCTCCTAAGGGTGAGTTCTCTGAGCCTACACCATCGCCGGATCCCATTTGCTCAGCTAGCTACGAACTCCACCCTGGCTTTATAGCCATGGTTTGGGAGCAATCATTCTCAGTGATGGATTGTGAGAACCCCTACCATCACCTACGGGAGTTTGAGCAATTGTGTTCATGCCTTGTAATAAAGGGCATGACACAGAAACCCTTAAGTGGATTTTTTTTCCCTTTTCCCCCAAGGGAAGAGCGAAGTAGTGGTACACTCATACTGTTGGGGTGCAAATGGAAAATGGAAAGAACTTCGAGAAATTTTTTTTCTTGCATTCTTTCCACTCTCCCAAAGTTGCCTCTCTACGAAGGGAAATTCTCAACTTTTAGCAATTCGAGAAAGAATCTATAGGTGCAGCCTGGGCTAGGTTCTCATTGCTAACCAAATCAGGCCCGCACTTGTTAATTCCCGAACATGTGTTATGACAACATTTTTTTTCGGGCTTGACAAGGATTCTGCCCTATACCTCGACATAACGACTGGAAGCTCTTTCCTCCATAAGACACCAAATGAAGAAAGGGAAATTCTAGAACGCATTCTAGAAAATACATCCTTCATCGCTGGTCTTAATGAACCTCCTAAAAAGGAAGCCGAGTCGAGACATGAGGATGCCCCCATAGTCACCCCGGAACCCATACCATGCTCATCTCAAGTTGTGACTATGAAATCCTCACCCCAACCAAAGACACAAAGGAAGAAGAAATTCAACCTTCAGAGTTTCCATTGTGCTTCGAGGAAGATCTTTTTGAAGATTTTGGGAATTCCTCGAAGTATTGTTATGGAAGGAAACCATCATTACATCCCTCACTCCTTGATACGCCTAAAGGAAAATTCCTTCAGGAATTGATCAAGGAGTTGACCTCGACCATGAGTAGGGAATGGACGACAGAGGTTGAGTTTTCACCTGAAATAATTCGGGTAAACTCACCCCCATCAACCATTCGATGTATTATTCGACGGGTTATGAGGAACGTCCTTTATAATCCTACTGTTAGATCTAATATCATTTTCGAAAATTGTGCTTTAGCCATTTTGGGTGATCTACCTTGGGCTCCAACAAGAAAATCCTTTAGAGACTCCTATGGAAACATCAAAGAAAGATATGGAATTTTACAAAACAAGTCTATAAGACATGAGAACATCGAGTTCTGCCTTGGTTTTCATGTCTTTGAAGTCCAAGACTTCGATGTAATGATAGGGTTACCCATTGATAAATTACACGTGGATGCACCCTCAAAAGGCAACTTAGATGTTAAACTCGGAGGGAGAAAGTTTTCCATTCCCATTCTGCGATCCAAGAACACATTAGCAGAACCTCCCCCGAGAGTGAGCCAATCGAGGAAGCCATGGCCCTTCAATTCTTAGACCCTCCTGAAAATGAAGAAGAAGAACAATTCATCCAAGAAGAGGATGAATTGCAGGAGACATCTGTTTTGCCAAAGAAGAGCCATCACAAAAGCCACCGATTGAGTTGAAAACCCTACCACCAGGCCTACACTATGCTTTCCTACACGGTGATGCGGAAGCTCCTGTCATCATAAGTGACAAGATTTCACAAGATGAAACTGCCAAAAGTCATGAACGTCTTAGAAAAGCATAGATCCGTCCTAGGCTACTCACTCCAAGACCTTAAGGGAATCAGCCTTGCTCTTTGCACCCATCGCACTCCCACCGACCCTCTTAGCACACAATCTAGGGAACCTTAAAGGAGGTTGAACAATGCTATGTAGGAGGTTGTCAAGAAGGAGTTCTTGAAAATCTTGCATGCCGGGATAATTTATCCCATTCCTCATAGTGAGTGGGTTATCCCTGTCCAAGTAGTGCCCAAGAAAGGAGGAATGACGGTCGTTCGAAATAAGAGGAATGAACTCATTCCTCAACGAACCGTCACAGTGTGGAGGATGTGTATGGACTACAAAAAACTCAACAAGGCAACAATGAAGGATCATTTCCCGCTGCCTTTCATTGATGAAATGCTTGAGCGGCTAGCGAAACATTCCTTCTTTTGTTTCCTTGATGGGTATTCTGGTTACCATCAAATTCCCATCCACCCTGATTATCAAAGTAAGACCACCTTCATATGCCCTTACAGAACATACGCCTATCTGCGAATGTCGTTCGGGTTGTGTAATGCACCCACTTTGTTCCAAAGGTGCATGATGTCTATTTTCTTAGACATGATCAAGGAAATCAGGGAAGTTTTCATGGATGAATTTTCCGTCTATGGAAAAACTTTTGATCATTGTCTTGAGAACCTAGATAGGGTCTTACAAAGATGCCAAGAGAGGGACCTGGTGCTAAATTGGGAAAAGTGTCATTTTATGGTCCATGAATGCATTGTCTTAGGACTCTTGGTGTACGAAAAAGGAATTGAGGTGGACAAAGCCAAAATTGAAGTTATTGAAAAGCTTCCACCTCCCACCAACATTAAGGGTATCCGTAGCTTTTTAGGCCATGCGGGGTTCTACCAATGATTTATCAAGGATTTTTCCAAATCGCTAGACCCCTCACTAGCCTATTAGCTAAGGATGTGCCCTTTGATTTCGATGATGAGTGTCACCAATCTTTTTACATCTTCAAGAAGGCACTCATCACAACTCCAATAATTCGACCCCTTGATTGGATGCTGCCATTCAAAATCATGTGTGATGCTAGTGATTATGCCGTTGGAGCGGTCCTTGGCTAAACCAAGGATAAGAAGCATCATGCAATAGCCTACGCTAGCAAGACTCTATCAGGAGCTAAGCTTAACTATGCCACAACTGAGAAGGAGCTCCTTGCAGTTGTCTTTGCTATTGATAAGTTTAGATCATACATGGTTGGAGCAAAAATCTTAGTCTACACAGACCATGCTACTTTGAAATATTTGCTCACCAAGAATGATGCTAAACCTAGGCTAATCCAATGGATTCTCCTACTCCAAGAGTTTGACCTGGAGATAAGAGATAAAAAGGGAGTAGAGAATTCCGTCGCTGATCATCTTTCACGTATGGAAACCCCAAATACACTGGGCATGCCTATCAATGATTTCCTACGTGATGATATGTTGCTCAAGGTGACCGACTCTAACCCTTGGTATGCGGACATCGTAAACTTCATGGTTACGGGGTACGTACCACCAGAGCAGGATAAGAAAAAGCTCATTTTTAAGAGTTAACGTCACCTGTGGGATGATCCATACCTCTATAGGGTATGTTCTGATGGGCTGCTTAGAAGGTGCTTCCCAACAATCGAAGGCACCAAAATCATCGAAAGATGCCATGCGGCCTCCTATGGCAGGCTCTACGATGTTCACCGTTGTTGACATTTCTTATGTCACAGATCATCTCTCAAAAAAGATGAGGTCCGCGAGCGCACGGAAACTATCGTGTAGCATTTCACCCAAGAGTATTCCAAAGGGTATCGTATTTATCCCAAAGGAAGGCAATAGAGTAAGGTAAACACTATTCTTTTGATCAAGGTATAGGGTACTAAGTGTTTATCAGAAAAGGAGTAAGACGATAATATGGGTAGTGTGACACACACCTAAGCAATCTACTCTAGGGGTAAGGTTGTCCTAGCGAGAGTTATACTACGAGATGGAGCTACTCCTACTATGCTCTAATTACTCATATACATAGCCTAATGAAGTACACATGACTATGCTAATGGTGAATACTAGGGCTTAGTGGTCCAACATATTGGGCATGGGTTTACCCCTAGCAATACTAAGCGACTCCCGCCAAGAGCGTGTGTCATAGCCGAACATGGAGGATTACAAAGGACAGATAGGGCTGTCACCACCTACTGTGATAAGAAAAGATGATGAGTCCCGATCTTCCGATAGGTAATGGGTAAGTCGATTGATGGAGATCTCGACATTGATGATCCGAGGCTCTCGAGTAGAATACGAACAGCCCCTGCAATCACTACACCACCGCTCCGTTGGTTATCAACCGTGCTGCACACGCTTGACCTCGCCAAGAAGGCTAATCCCTGCAAGTGCAATCGAGAACACGAGCAAGAACGTAGAAGAAGCAATCTGAAATTGCTGAATTAGGGTTTCACAAACCGAAAAACGGCGATATTATTGATCTAAGCAAAACCCAATTGTTCATGGAGGCTACTATGGAGTATATATAGGTGGGAGGACGTCCAAGGGGGTGTTGGGGTCGTGATCTAACCCTAACACACGAAAATAATGGACTTAGACTTGATACAAGGCCCAATGGCCCAATATGGTGGCGTAGCACCCTGACAGATTATGTATTTTATTTTGTTTCGACGATTCCCGACGACTCCGAAGGAATTTTGACATGGGACCTGTGCCATTAGAAAGGTTATCCTCTCCACTTTCCGTGCATATGTAGAACGTCCAAAACGGAGTTCGTATGCGTCCTGGGCGTCCGTTTTAGTGCGTACTGCTTCTGGACTCCGAGTTGGATACGATTTGGAGTTTGGTTCGGTTTCCATCTTCTTTGAACGAATTCTCTGGTCTTCCACGTCCCTAATACTCCCTCCAAGTACTCCTTGAACCTCTCCATGGATCCTAATCACAAATAAATCATTAAGTAGCAATTTATGTTCAAAAACATATAAGGAAATATATAAGAACGAGTTCACCTCTGAAATTAATTGTTGTGTATGAACTCTATTGATTGCATCTTGTATGTTCAATGGAGTGTTGTTTGTATCCATAGAAGTGATGTCCTCATCATCTTCCCCTTCTTGAATTGGAGTCGTCCTCGACTCAAGTTCATCTTCTATCATGTGTGGGTCCATATGTGCAACGCCATCAAATCTTCTTGTAAGCATGAAAGGAGGAGGCCAAGGTGGTGGACGGCATAGTGCACCATCTTGATCTTGTCCATCAAATAAGAGTGCACATTCACTTGAGCCAGGATCCCAAACAAATGAACATTGTGTCATGTTTGTAAGTGCAATAATAATATGCATGATCTCATCATTCTCCCCTTCTTTATGACAAGCCGTCCTCGGCTTGCTCGTATGTCCAGCAAAGAGGCTTGCATTGGAGGTAGAGTAAGTGCTGTCCATAATGCACAACCACAGTGAATAATGCTTTTGTTGTCCCTGCTGCAAGGAAAACATACTAGAAAAACTTGACAAGACATTATTAGCGTTAGTACATTCATTTACTTGACCATATTGTTGCAGCACAAAAGGAGCTTCCTCATTTGAACATATGTAAACTTTATGCACCATAAACATACCACTATGTTCATATTTGCCTATAGCATGAAAAATATTTCTACTTAACAAAGGCAATTCAGATTGAGAAAATATTATCTTCTCTACGATATCTAGATCACAAAGAGTGTCAAATTCAATATAGCCCAAAGTATTTAGAGAAGATAACAATTTCAGCTCATCCCTTTCACATGTAGTTGGGATCAAATGCTTAATTTCAGCACAAGTGAGTGATAAAGTATCAAATTCATTTGGTTGTTCTAGCATAGGTATAATATAATTATTAGCACACAACTCATTTTTGTTATAAGAATCAGTGAGAAAATCAACTAATGGTAAAGTTGTATTATGAAAAGGTTCATCTTGTTGCTGCTCATCGATAGTATGATTGGTAGCAAAATTCAGAACATCCAAAAACTTCTCACCTTCAACAAGTGTGTTGTGATATTCGTTACCTTTATTCTCATTTTCAGCAGTTATTGTGGGTGAAATATGAATTGATAGATCTGAATTTTCACAGGAGTTGTTGAACACCTCATTCGGTTTTGGATTTTCTACGATTATAGGTTCTTGTTCCTGCAAAAGGTTAGGCATAGGAGGAGGTACAACAATAAAATTCTTCTCAAGCTCATGTATTTCATCTTTGCAATTGGATACACTAGTAAATGTTTCTCGCATAAGAATTTTCATATCTTTCCATGTTCGAGGTTTTTCTAAATCATTTAAATTGTTCCACCAAGTTAATGCACAACCTACTAATGCACTTGCAATATTTCTAATCTTCCTCCTATCACACATATGACATTTTCCAAAAATGTTATCCAACTCTATTTCCCAAGCAATATATTCATCATAACCAAGACCATCATAAGAAGGAAGAAATGGGAGAATGTAATTACTTCTTGTGGAAGGTGTTATAAAGGTGGTCTGAATGTCACGTGAATCCTTGGTTGATTTTTGATTTTTAGTGAGCAACTCCATCGCCGTCTTCATCATGTCCATCATCTCAGCATATAATGCATGATTCTTGCTTTTACCTAACATTGTTAGTAGCAAACAGAAGACAACACAAAAAATATGTTATCACTATAAACTACAAAGGATAATGGAAAAGTGGAAGTGGAATCACACACTCTCAAGCGTCTTACCACGCTCTTACAAGTGTTCTTACCGACACTGCAGGTGGCAAACGGTGGCCGGTATGAAGAAACCAATGAAGCGTGGGATGATTGCAAAGGTGTATCGATTCTGCTCAAGAGTAAGGAGTAGCTTGGATGGCACTTTATTTGTAGCAAGGATTAGCAACAATGAAATCAGATAGTAAAGTTGAATAAGTGTCCAAAGTATTTGTCAAAGTTGCTGGCCTAAATGTGTTCCTAGTAGTTCAAGCTAGCAAGACATGAGACAAAACTAGATGACACAAAGAATACAAGCACTTCTGTTTTTTTTTCTCCTTTTTTGTGCGGCTTTTGTATCTTCTTTTGCACTTGCCTTTTTCTTTTTTTCTTCCTTTTTTTTTCAGAATGTGCTGCAAAGGAAGAACACAATGCAAACACTCAAAGATATCTTGTATGTCTGTTACAAATTTTCTGCTCAATGTTCTAAGGACAATTAAGCACCTTTATAGTCCCCAAATCTAAAAACTTTGAACAGAAATATTATAGATCTATCTCTTCTATTTAATTTCAGTATATGGAAGATCTATTTTGGATAAGAACAATGGGAGATATTGCCCCCGAAATACAGGACTGTTCAGAATTTCTAGATCAATAATAGATTCAGATCTAATGCAATTTCGACATTGATAACTACATTTTCTGGGAGATTGATGAATAAGAAAGTTATAGAAAACTTCTGCAGCTTTCCAGAAAGTACAAGAACTCTAAAATCCGAGTTCGTATGAGCGAGATATGATGAAATACCGAACTGGACAGAGGCAAATCTAATCTGGACGTGATGACGTGACTCAAAAGGATGAATCACACAATGCAAAACTCAAACTAAGACCAAAAACACTTTCTAAACCAGCAATATGACTCAACCACGGACACAAACTCAAAAAAACCAAACTGAATAACAAAGTTGCAAAGGCTCAATGTGGTTTGGACAAAGTAATGAACAGATCTACTAAACTGCAAGTTTTTTTGTGTCTTTTTTTTGTGGACTCTAGGTATGAAAAACAAAACTAATATAATGGATAGATGAATTACCTAACGGGCAACCTGAAATCTGATACCAATTGATGAGTAAAAGATGATGATGAGTAGGTTTAGTCCCGATCTTCCGATAGGTAATGGGTAAGTCGATTGATGGAGATCTCGACGTTGATGATCCGAGGCTCTCGAGTAGAACACGAACAGCCCCTGCAATCACTACACCACCGCTCCGTTGGTTATCAACCGTGCTGCACACGCTTGACCTCGCCAAGAAGGCTAATCCCTGCAAGTGCAATCGAGAACACGAGCAAGAACGTAGAAGAAGCAATCTGAAATTGCTGAATTGGGGGTTTCACAAACCGAAAAACGGCGATATTATTGATCTAAGCAAAACCCAATTGTTCATGGCGGCTAATATGGAGTATATATAGGTGGGAGGACGTCCAAGGGGGTGTTGGGGTCGTGACCTAACCCTAACACACGAAAATAATGGACTTAGACTTGATACAAGGCCCAATGGCCCAATATGGTGGCGCAGCACACAGACAGATTCTATATTTTATTTTGTTTCGACGATTCCTGACGACTCCGAAGGAATTTTGACATGGGACCGGTGCCATTAGAAAGTTTATCCTCTCCCCTCTCCGTGCATATGTAGAACGTCCAAAACGGAGTTCGTATGCGTCCTGGCGTCCGTTTTAGTGTGTACTGCTTCTGGACTCCGAGTTGGATACGATTTGGAGTTTGGTTCGGTTCCATCTTCTTTGAACGAATTCTCTGGTCTTCCACGTCCCTAATACTCCCTCTAAGTACTCCTTTAACCTCTCCATGGATCCTAATCACAAATAAATCATTAAGTAGCAATTTATGTTCATAAACACATAAGGAAATATATAAGAACGAATTCACCTCTGAAATTAATTGTTGTGTATGAACTCTATTGATTGCATCTTGTATGTTCAATGGAGTGTTGTTTGTATCCATAGAAGTGATGTCCTCATCATACTGCCTACCTGTTCAATCAGTGGGTCTACGAGAAATCTAACATTACTCACTATCCGGGCACCATGCTAGCATACTAAGTAAATACCTTAAGAATCATGACATCCTAAGGCAATTGCTAACCTAAACATCGTTGAACACTTGTTGGATCCAAACACTAGCATATTCATATTAACATAATCATATTATTATCTAATTAGACTATAGTGCGTGGTGTATGATGTTTATGATAACATGATAATGGCATTATGTCTAGATCATAACAACATCTACACCTAACACATACATGGACTCCACAATAAAACAAGAAATGCTTTGCCCAAATATATGAATAAAGAGAGGACTAATAATACTATTATTATAATGCACAAAGTCACAAATACAAGAGAAGCTACATGAGCCATACCTTACCCAATTTTGACTTGGGACTAGAGGCTCCTCTCTACAACCTAACCTCCACTAAGGACTTGGAGAACTAATGTATACAAGAGAGTGAATGCTCAAGTGGTGTGTGTTGAAGTGAGGGATGAGGGGGTCCTATTTATAGCTTGGAGAAGGGTTGGTTCCCGCCACCAAAAGTGCGCGAATAAGTCACCACTGACTTCTTCAAGCTGGGAGGAGCCAACACATGGAAGCTGACCAAGTTTGGAGGAAAGACCAGGTCGACCGACTAGGGGGGTCGACTGACCTGAAAAGTCCTCCAAACAGTATGTGCTTTCTCTGGGGTGACTTCCAGGTGGGTCTCATCCCTTGATATTGGTGCTACACCATTGGATGGCCTCGGATACTTCTGTTTGTGGGCCATTTGATCCATGTGGTGCCATGTGTCGAAGCTTGATTGGTTGGGTTGATATTTTATAGGATCCATCTCCTTGTTTCACTTCAATTATGTATAAAATACCCGCAGGCACTAATTTCTTCAAGGACAAGTGAAAATAGTTAAAAAGAAAGGTGATGTGTGCAAGAAATGATATTTTCTTCACATAATT